>OX276450.1:0-2548750 GCA_946251915.1 Abrostola triplasia
CCTAACCTAACCTAACCTAACCTAACCTAACCTAACCTAACCTAACCTAACCTAACTCTAACCTAACCTAACCTAACCTAACCTAACCTAACCTAACCTAACCTAACCTAACCTAACCTAACCTAACCTAACCTAACCTAACCTAACCTAACCTAACCTAACCTAACCTAACCTAACCTAACCTAACCTAACCTAACCTAACCTAACCTAACCTAACCTAACCTAACCTAACCTAACCTAACCTAACCTAACCTAACCTAACCTAACCTAACCTAACCTAACCTAACCTAACCTAACCTAACCTAACCTAACCTAACCTAACCTAACCTAACCTAACCTAACCTAACCTAACCTAACCTAACCTAACCTAACCTAACCTAACCTAACCTAACCTAACCTAACCTAACCTAACCTAACCTAACCTAACCTAACCTAACCTAACCTAACCTAACCTAACCTAACCTAACCTAACCTAACCTAACCTAACCTAACCTAACCTAACCTAACCTAACCTAACCTAACCTAACCTAACCTAACCTAACCTAACCTAACCTAACCTAACCTAACCTAACCTAACCTAACCTAACCTAACCTAACCTAACCTAACCTAACCTAACCTAACCTAACCTAACCTAACCTAACCTAACCTAACCTAACCTAACCTAACCTAACCTAACCTAACCTAACCTAACCTAACCTAACCTAACCTAACCTAACCTAACCTAACCTAACCTAACCTAACCTAACCTAACCTAACCTAACCTAACCTAACCTAACCTAACCTAACCTAACCTAACCTAACCTAACCTAACCTAACCTAACCTAACCTAACCTAACCTAACCTAACCTAACCTAACCTAACCTAACCTAACCTAACCTAACCTAACCTAACCTAACCTAACCTAACCTAACCTAACCTAACCTAACCTAACCTAACCTAACCTAACCTAACCTAACCTAACCTAACCTAACCTAACCTAACCTAACCTAACCTAACCTAACCTAACCTAACCTAACCTAACCTAACCTAACCTAACCTAACCTAACCTAACCTAACCTAACCTAACCTAACCTAACCTAACCTAACCTAACCTAACCTAACCTAACCTAACCTAACCTAACCTAACCTAACCTAACCTAACCTAACCTAACCTAACCTAACCTAACCTAACCTAACCTAACCTAACCTAACCTAACCTAACCTAACCTAACCTAACCTAACCTAACCTAACCTAACCTAACCTAACCTAACCTAACCTAACCTAACCTAACCTAACCTAACCTAACCTAACCTAACCTAACCTAACCTAACCTAACCTAACCTAACCTAACCTAACCTAACCTAACCTAACCTAACCTAACCTAACCTAACCTAACCTAACCTAACCTAACCTAACCTAACCTAACCTAACCTAACCTAACCTAACCTAACCTAACCTAACCTAACCTAACCTAACCTAACCTAACCTAACCTAACCTAACCTAACCTAACCTAACCTAACCTAACCTAACCTAACCTAACCTAACCTAACCTAACCTAACCTAACCTAACCTAACCTAACCTAACCTAACCTAACCTAACCTAACCTAACCTAACCTAACCTAACCTAACCTAACCTAACCTAACCTAACCTAACCTAACCTAACCTAACCTAACCTAACCTAACCTAACCTAACCTAACCTAACCTAACCTAACCTAACCTAACCTAACCTAACCTAACCTAACCTAACCTAACCTAACCTAACCTAACCTAACCTAACCTAACCTAACCTAACCTAACCTAACCTAACCTAACCTAACCTAACCTAACCTAACCTAACCTAACCTAACCTAACCTAACCTAACCTAACCTAACCTAACCTAACCTAACCTAACCTAACCTAACCTAACCTAACCTAACCTAACCTAACCTAACCTAACCTAACCTAACCTAACCTAACCTAACCTAACCTAACCTAACCTAACCTAACCTAACCTAACCTAACCTAACCTAACCTAACCTAACCTAACCTAACCTAACCTAACCTAACCTAACCTAACCTAACCTAACCTAACCTAACCTAACCTAACCTAACCTAACCTAACCTAACCTAACCTAACCTAACCTAACCTAACCTAACCTAACCTAACCTAACCTAACCTAACCTAACCTAACCTAACCTAACCTAACCTAACCTAACCTAACCTAACCTAACCTAACCTAACCTAACCTAACCTAACCTAACCTAACCTAACCTAACCTAACCTAACCTAACCTAACCTAACCTAACCTAACCTAACCTAACCTAACCTAACCTAACCTAACCTAACCTAACCTAACCTAACCTAACCTAACCTAACCTAACCTAACCTAACCTAACCTAACCTAACCTAACCTAACCTAACCTAACCTAACCTAACCTAACCTAACCTAACCTAACCTAACCTAACCTAACCTAACCTAACCTAACCTAACCTAACCTAACCTAACCTAACCTAACCTAACCTAACCTAACCTAACCTAACCTAACCTAACCTAACCTAACCTAACCTAACCTAACCTAACCTAACCTAACCTAACCTAACCTAACCTAACCTAACCTAACCTAACCTAACCTAACCTAACCTAACCTAACCTAACCTAACCTAACCTAACCTAACCTAACCTAACCTAACCTAACCTAACCTAACCTAACCTAACCTAACCTAACCTAACCTAACCTAACCTAACCTAACCTAACCTAACCTAACCTAACCTAACCTAACCTAACCTAACCTAACCTAACCTAACCTAACCTAACCTAACCTAACCTAACCTAACCTAACCTAACCTAACCTAACCTAACCTAACCTAACCTAACCTAACCTAACCTAACCTAACCTAACCTAACCTAACCTAACCTAACCTAACCTAACCTAACCTAACCTAACCTAACCTAACCTAACCTAACCTAACCTAACCTAACCTAACCTAACCTAACCTAACCTAACCTAACCTAACCTAACCTAACCTAACCTAACCTAACCTAACCTAACCTAACCTAACCTAACCTAACCTAACCTAACCTAACCTAACCTAACCTAACCTAACCTAACCTAACCTAACCTAACCTAACCTAACCTAACCTAACCTAACCTAACCTAACCTAACCTAACCTAACCTAACCTAACCTAACCTAACCTAACCTAACCTAACCTAACCTAACCTAACCTAACCTAACCTAACCTAACCTAACCTAACCTAACCTAACCTAACCTAACCTAACCTAACCTAACCTAACCTAACCTAACCTAACCTAACCTAACCTAACCTAACCTAACCTAACCTAACCTAACCTAACCTAACCTAACCTAACCTAACCTAACCTAACCTAACCTAACCTAACCTAACCTAACCTAACCTAACCTAACCTAACCTAACCTAACCTAACCTAACCTAACCTAACCTAACCTAACCTAACCTAACCTAACCTAACCTAACCTAACCTAACCTAACCTAACCTAACCTAACCTAACCTAACCTAACCTAACCTAACCTAACCTAACCTAACCTAACCTAACCTAACCTAACCTAACCTAACCTAACCTAACCTAACCTAACCTAACCTAACCTAACCTAACCTAACCTAACCTAACCTAACCTAACCTAACCTAACCTAACCTAACCTAACCTAACCTAACCTAACCTAACCTAACCTAACCTAACCTAACCTAACCTAACCTAACCTAACCTAACCTAACCTAACCTAACCTAACCTAACCTAACCTAACCTAACCTAACCTAACCTAACCTAACCTAACCTAACCTAACCTAACCTAACCTAACCTAACCTAACCTAACCTAACCTAACCTAACCTAACCTAACCTAACCTAACCTAACCTAACCTAACCTAACCTAACCTAACCTAACCTAACCTAACCTAACCTAACCTAACCTAACCTAACCTAACCTAACCTAACCTAACCTAACCTAACCTAACCTAACCTAACCTAACCTAACCTAACCTAACCTAACCTAACCTAACCTAACCTAACCTAACCTAACCTAACCTAACCTAACCTAACCTAACCTAACCTAACCTAACCTAACCTAACCTAACCTAACCTAACCTAACCTAACCTAACCTAACCTAACCTAACCTAACCTAACCTAACCTAACCTAACCTAACCTAACCTAACCTAACCTAACCTAACCTAACCTAACCTAACCTAACCTAACCTAACCTAACCTAACCTAACCTAACCTAACCTAACCTAACCTAACCTAACCTAACCTAACCTAACCTAACCTAACCTAACCTAACCTAACCTAACCTAACCTAACCTAACCTAACCTAACCTAACCTAACCTAACCTAACCTAACCTAACCTAACCTAACCTAACCTAACCTAACCTAACCTAACCTAACCTAACCTAACCTAACCTAACCTAACCTAACCTAACCTAACCTAACCTAACCTAACCTAACCTAACCTAACCTAACCTAACCTAACCTAACCTAACCTAACCTAACCTAACCTAACCTAACCTAACCTAACCTAACCTAACCTAACCTAACCTAACCTAACCTAACCTAACCTAACCTAACCTAACCTAACCTAACCTAACCTAACCTAACCTAACCTAACCTAACCTAACCTAACCTAACCTAACCTAACCTAACCTAACCTAACCTAACCTAACCTAACCTAACCTAACCTAACCTAACCTAACCTAACCTAACCTAACCTAACCTAACCTAACCTAACCTAACCTAACCTAACCTAACCTAACCTAACCTAACCTAACCTAACCTAACCTAACCTAACCTAACCTAACCTAACCTAACCTAACCTAACCTAACCTAACCTAACCTAACCTAACCTAACCTAACCTAACCTAACCTAACCTAACCTAACCTAACCTAACCTAACCTAACCTAACCTAACCTAACCTAACCTAACCTAACCTAACCTAACCTAACCTAACCTAACCTAACCTAACCTAACCTAACCTAACCTAACCTAACCTAACCTAACCTAACCTAACCTAACCTAACCTAACCTAACCTAACCTAACCTAACCTAACCTAACCTAACCTAACCTAACCTAACCTAACCTAACCTAACCTAACCTAACCTAACCTAACCTAACCTAACCTAACCTAACCTAACCTAACCTAACCTAACCTAACCTAACCTAACCTAACCTAACCTAACCTAACCTAACCTAACCTAACCTAACCTAACCTAACCTAACCTAACCTAACCTAACCTAACCTAACCTAACCTAACCTAACCTAACCTAACCTAACCTAACCTAACCTAACCTAACCTAACCTAACCTAACCTAACCTAACCTAACCTAACCTAACCTAACCTAACCTAACCTAACCTAACCTAACCTAACCTAACCTAACCTAACCTAACCTAACCTAACCTAACCTAACCTAACCTAACCTAACCTAACCTAACCTAACCTAACCTAACCTAACCTAACCTAACCTAACCTAACCTAACCTAACCTAACCTAACCTAACCTAACCTAACCTAACCTAACCTAACCTAACCTAACCTAACCTAACCTAACCTAACCTAACCTAACCTAACCTAACCTAACCTAACCTAACCTAACCTAACCTAACCTAACCTAACCTAACCTAACCTAACCTAACCTAACCTAACCTAACCTAACCTAACCTAACCTAACCTAACCTAACCTAACCTAACCTAACCTAACCTAACCTAACCTAACCTAACCTAACCTAACCTAACCTAACCTAACCTAACCTAACCTAACCTAACCTAACCTAACCTAACCTAACCTAACCTAACCTAACCTAACCTAACCTAACCTAACCTAACCTAACCTAACCTAACCTAACCTAACCTAACCTAACCTAACCTAACCTAACCTAACCTAACCTAACCTAACCTAACCTAACCTAACCTAACCTAACCTAACCTAACCTAACCTAACCTAACCTAACCTAACCTAACCTAACCTAACCTAACCTAACCTAACCTAACCTAACCTAACCTAACCTAACCTAACCTAACCTAACCTAACCTAACCTAACCTAACCTAACCTAACCTAACCTAACCTAACCTAACCTAACCTAACCTAACCTAACCTAACCTAACCTAACCTAACCTAACCTAACCTAACCTAACCTAACCTAACCTAACCTAACCTAACCTAACCTAACCTAACCTAACCTAACCTAACCTAACCTAACCTAACCTAACCTAACCTAACCTAACCTAACCTAACCTAACCTAACCTAACCTAACCTAACCTAACCTAACCTAACCTAACCTAACCTAACCTAACCTAACCTAACCTAACCTAACCTAACCTAACCTAACCTAACCTAACCTAACCTAACCTAACCTAACCTAACCTAACCTAACCTAACCTAACCTAACCTAACCTAACCTAACCTAACCTAACCTAACCTAACCTAACCTAACCTAACCTAACCTAACCTAACCTAACCTAACCTAACCTAACCTAACCTAACCTAACCTAACCTAACCTAACCTAACCTAACCTAACCTAACCTAACCTAACCTAACCTAACCTAACCTAACCTAACCTAACCTAACCTAACCTAACCTAACCTAACCTAACCTAACCTAACCTAACCTAACCTAACCTAACCTAACCTAACCTAACCTAACCTAACCTAACCTAACCTAACCTAACCTAACCTAACCTAACCTAACCTAACCTAACCTAACCTAACCTAACCTAACCTAACCTAACCTAACCTAACCTAACCTAACCTAACCTAACCTAACCTAACCTAACCTAACCTAACCTAACCTAACCTAACCTAACCTAACCTAACCTAACCTAACCTAACCTAACCTAACCTAACCTAACCTAACCTAACCTAACCTAACCTAACCTAACCTAACCTAACCTAACCTAACCTAACCTAACCTAACCTAACCTAACCTAACCTAACCTAACCTAACCTAACCTAACCTAACCTAACCTAACCTAACCTAACCTAACCTAACCTAACCTAACCTAACCTAACCTAACCTAACCTAACCTAACCTAACCTAACCTAACCTAACCTAACCTAACCTAACCTAACCTAACCTAACCTAACCTAACCTAACCTAACCTAACCTAACCTAACCTAACCTAACCTAACCTAACCTAACCTAACCTAACCTAACCTAACCTAACCTAACCTAACCTAACCTAACCTAACCTAACCTAACCTAACCTAACCTAACCTAACCTAACCTAACCTAACCTAACCTAACCTAACCTAACCTAACCTAACCTAACCTAACCTAACCTAACCTAACCTAACCTAACCTAACCTAACCTAACCTAACCTAACCTAACCTAACCTAACCTAACCTAACCTAACCTAACCTAACCTAACCTAACCTAACCTAACCTAACCTAACCTAACCTAACCTAACCTAACCTAACCTAACCTAACCTAACCTAACCTAACCTAACCTAACCTAACCTAACCTAACCTAACCTAACCTAACCTAACCTAACCTAACCTAACCTAACCTAACCTAACCTAACCTAACCTAACCTAACCTAACCTAACCTAACCTAACCTAACCTAACCTAACCTAACCTAACCTAACCTAACCTAACCTAACCTAACCTAACCTAACCTAACCTAACCTAACCTAACCTAACCTAACCTAACCTAACCTAACCTAACCTAACCTAACCTAACCTAACCTAACCTAACCTAACCTAACCTAACCTAACCTAACCTAACCTAACCTAACCTAACCTAACCTAACCTAACCTAACCTAACCTAACCTAACCTAACCTAACCTAACCTAACCTAACCTAACCTAACCTAACCTAACCTAACCTAACCTAACCTAACCTAACCTAACCTAACCTAACCTAACCTAACCTAACCTAACCTAACCTAACCTAACCTAACCTAACCTAACCTAACCTAACCTAACCTAACCTAACCTAACCTAACCTAACCTAACCTAACCTAACCTAACCTAACCTAACCTAACCTAACCTAACCTAACCTAACCTAACCTAACCTAACCTAACCTAACCTAACCTAACCTAACCTAACCTAACCTAACCTAACCTAACCTAACCTAACCTAACCTAACCTAACCTAACCTAACCTAACCTAACCTAACCTAACCTAACCTAACCTAACCTAACCTAACCTAACCTAACCTAACCTAACCTAACCTAACCTAACCTAACCTAACCTAACCTAACCTAACCTAACCTAACCTAACCTAACCTAACCTAACCTAACCTAACCTAACCTAACCTAACCTAACCTAACCTAACCTAACCTAACCTAACCTAACCTAACCTAACCTAACCTAACCTAACCTAACCTAACCTAACCTAACCTAACCTAACCTAACCTAACCTAACCTAACCTAACCTAACCTAACCTAACCTAACCTAACCTAACCTAACCTAACCTAACCTAACCTAACCTAACCTAACCTAACCTAACCTAACCTAACCTAACCTAACCTAACCTAACCTAACCTAACCTAACCTAACCTAACCTAACCTAACCTAACCTAACCTAACCTAACCTAACCTAACCTAACCTAACCTAACCTAACCTAACCTAACCTAACCTAACCTAACCTAACCTAACCTAACCTAACCTAACCTAACCTAACCTAACCTAACCTAACCTAACCTAACCTAACCTAACCTAACCTAACCTAACCTAACCTAACCTAACCTAACCTAACCTAACCTAACCTAACCTAACCTAACCTAACCTAACCTAACCTAACCTAACCTAACCTAACCTAACCTAACCTAACCTAACCTAACCTAACCTAACCTAACCTAACCTAACCTAACCTAACCTAACCTAACCTAACCTAACCTAACCTAACCTAACCTAACCTAACCTAACCTAACCTAACCTAACCTAACCTAACCTAACCTAACCTAACCTAACCTAACCTAACCTAACCTAACCTAACCTAACCTAACCTAACCTAACCTAACCTAACCTAACCTAACCTAACCTAACCTAACCTAACCTAACCTAACCTAACCTAACCTAACCTAACCTAACCTAACCTAACCTAACCTAACCTAACCTAACCTAACCTAACCTAACCTAACCTAACCTAACCTAACCTAACCTAACCTAACCTAACCTAACCTAACCTAACCTAACCTAACCTAACCTAACCTAACCTAACCTAACCTAACCTAACCTAACCTAACCTAACCTAACCTAACCTAACCTAACCTAACCTAACCTAACCTAACCTAACCTAACCTAACCTAACCTAACCTAACCTAACCTAACCTAACCTAACCTAACCTAACCTAACCTAACCTAACCTAACCTAACCTAACCTAACCTAACCTAACCTAACCTAACCTAACCTAACCTAACCTAACCTAACCTAACCTAACCTAACCTAACCTAACCTAACCTAACCTAACCTAACCTAACCTAACCTAACCTAACCTAACCTAACCTAACCTAACCTAACCTAACCTAACCTAACCTAACCTAACCTAACCTAACCTAACCTAACCTAACCTAACCTAACCTAACCTAACCTAACCTAACCTAACCTAACCTAACCTAACCTAACCTAACCTAACCTAACCTAACCTAACCTAACCTAACCTAACCTAACCTAACCTAACCTAACCTAACCTAACCTAACCTAACCTAACCTAACCTAACCTAACCTAACCTAACCTAACCTAACCTAACCTAACCTAACCTAACCTAACCTAACCTAACCTAACCTAACCTAACCTAACCTAACCTAACCTAACCTAACCTAACCTAACCTAACCTAACCTAACCTAACCTAACCTAACCTAACCTAACCTAACCTAACCTAACCTAACCTAACCTAACCTAACCTAACCTAACCTAACCTAACCTAACCTAACCTAACCTAACCTAACCTAACCTAACCTAACCTAACCTAACCTAACCTAACCTAACCTAACCTAACCTAACCTAACCTAACCTAACCTAACCTAACCTAACCTAACCTAACCTAACCTAACCTAACCTAACCTAACCTAACCTAACCTAACCTAACCTAACCTAACCTAACCTAACCTAACCTAACCTAACCTAACCTAACCTAACCTAACCTAACCTAACCTAACCTAACCTAACCTAACCTAACCTAACCTAACCTAACCTAACCTAACCTAACCTAACCTAACCTAACCTAACCTAACCTAACCTAACCTAACCTAACCTAACCTAACCTAACCTAACCTAACCTAACCTAACCTAACCTAACCTAACCTAACCTAACCTAACCTAACCTAACCTAACCTAACCTAACCTAACCTAACCTAACCTAACCTAACCTAACCTAACCTAACCTAACCTAACCTAACCTAACCTAACCTAACCTAACCTAACCTAACCTAACCTAACCTAACCTAACCTAACCTAACCTAACCTAACCTAACCTAACCTAACCTAACCTAACCTAACCTAACCTAACCTAACCTAACCTAACCTAACCTAACCTAACCTAACCTAACCTAACCTAACCTAACCTAACCTAACCTAACCTAACCTAACCTAACCTAACCTAACCTAACCTAACCTAACCTAACCTAACCTAACCTAACCTAACCTAACCTAACCTAACCTAACCTAACCTAACCTAACCTAACCTAACCTAACCTAACCTAACCTAACCTAACCTAACCTAACCTAACCTAACCTAACCTAACCTAACCTAACCTAACCTAACCTAACCTAACCTAACCTAACCTAACCTAACCTAACCTAACCTAACCTAACCTAACCTAACCTAACCTAACCTAACCTAACCTAACCTAACCTAACCTAACCTAACCTAACCTAACCTAACCTAACCTAACCTAACCTAACCTAACCTAACCTAACCTAACCTAACCTAACCTAACCTAACCTAACCTAACCTAACCTAACCTAACCTAACCTAACCTAACCTAACCTAACCTAACCTAACCTAACCTAACCTAACCTAACCTAACCTAACCTAACCTAACCTAACCTAACCTAACCTAACCTAACCTAACCTAACCTAACCTAACCTAACCTAACCTAACCTAACCTAACCTAACCTAACCTAACCTAACCTAACCTAACCTAACCTAACCTAACCTAACCTAACCTAACCTAACCTAACCTAACCTAACCTAACCTAACCTAACCTAACCTAACCTAACCTAACCTAACCTAACCTAACCTAACCTAACCTAACCTAACCTAACCTAACCTAACCTAACCTAACCTAACCTAACCTAACCTAACCTAACCTAACCTAACCTAACCTAACCTAACCTAACCTAACCTAACCTAACCTAACCTAACCTAACCTAACCTAACCTAACCTAACCTAACCTAACCTAACCTAACCTAACCTAACCTAACCTAACCTAACCTAACCTAACCTAACCTAACCTAACCTAACCTAACCTAACCTAACCTAACCTAACCTAACCTAACCTAACCTAACCTAACCTAACCTAACCTAACCTAACCTAACCTAACCTAACCTAACCTAACCTAACCTAACCTAACCTAACCTAACCTAACCTAACCTAACCTAACCTAACCTAACCTAACCTAACCTAACCTAACCTAACCTAACCTAACCTAACCTAACCTAACCTAACCTAACCTAACCTAACCTAACCTAACCTAACCTAACCTAACCTAACCTAACCTAACCTAACCCAACCTAACCTAACCCATCGATTTTTCAACTACTACAATTAACCCTACTGCGTCTGTTAGTTACCTATAAGTTCCCCAGATTTTTTATCTACAATAATCTATAATTGAAATTGACCCCCCTTTAAAATTGACCGAATTATTTAAATTTATTTAAAATTACAAGGTCGTCAACATAGATGAAAATTTTGAAAAATCGAAAATCAAATCCCCCTACATGTATTATAAAATTTTAGACTTTTAGAAAATTTGTTACACATATACCTTCCTATTTATATATATAAATCAAATACATTTGGAAAACTACAAAAGTTATTAACTATTCAAAATTTCACAGAGACTTGATATTGTCGTCAAAGTAAATAAAAATTATTTCTAAAATCGATAACTCCGAAATCTTACGTCTTAAAATTTATATTAAATTATTATTTGATACGCTAAAACTAAGACATCAAACTGTAGAAATTAGATTTGGAAAATTCTGAAGAATAAAACATATATAAATATAATTTACGCAAACTCTTTACACTTTTCAAAATTTTACAATTTAAAATCGCTAACTTTTTATTCGCTGGGGATAAAATTCTAAATAAAACATAAAACACGCATTGGACAGGGAACTGTTAGAAAACAGCTTTCAACAAGGACAAATAGCATTTCTTTGCTACTTTATATATTTTACAAACCGTATACGTACACTTTTCTGACAAAACAAAATCGACTTTGTACTTAACGGTACTCTATATACACACATGACAATATATACTATAGACACTTGTGCATAAGAATAAGTATACGAACGAGACAGACGCAAAGGGGAGTACTTACCTAGTTATAAATATACATATATACACACACAAAATCAAATCGTAACTTTATATATACAGAGTCCATATTGACGCTCCGGCCTTACACCGGAGACAAGCAAACAAATACTTCATATTTACAATATATACACATATGTACACGAATTGACATCTCTCGGCCCTTTACACCGAGAAATTTGATTTGTTTAATACCTACAAGTTTGGATCAGGCGAAAGACAAAAATGTTCGGCTTTAGAACTCCGGCAAAAAAGGCCAGTGAGTCAGACTCACAGTCCCCAGAGCAACCAGACTCACAAACCACGACCAACGCCTCAAATGTGAGAAGAAGCATCGGGGAATGGGAGTCTGGAAAGCAAGCATCGCAACCAGTCTCCTCCCCTCCTACTACGAACACAGCCCCAGCGGCACCACTGAAACCCAAACAAAAGCCAGCGCTCTCCCAAGAGGCAAGGGCGCCGCCGCCTAGGGTGGCTACAGTGGAAGCCGCAGGTCACTCGCCACGGAGCCACTTTACCAGCAGACTCGACGAGGCAAAAGCGTGCTTGAATAAAGCAAAGCTATGCCTCTCGACATCCCGGAACATAAAAACCGACCTAAAGGAAGGGATTAATCAAGCCGTAGAGCGGTTGTACAAAATCACAAAGGAAGCAGAAGCGGAGTTGGTAAAGGAGAGGAGTGGAAAGGGACAAGCTAGTAAAGGAAAGAAACCGGAGATGTTGGAGCTACAGGAAGAAAAGAAGGCGGAGGTGGAGAAAAGCGATCAAACAGTAATAATTAATAGATTAGAAGAAAACACAAGACTGTTGAAAGAAAATGGGGAAAGAATTCAAGAATTACAACAGATAATAGAGAGTCAGAAAGGAGTGTTGGAGAGGGCAACGTACGCGGGTGTAGTAGCTGGGTGCTCGAAGAAACCTTCTGAGCAAACCGCACTACACTCGGTCGTGGTCACCTCCAAGGACGAGGGAGAAACAGGGGAGGAAGTACTGGACAGAATAAGGAAGGCCGTAAACGCTAAAGAAGGGGGAATAACCGTGGAAAGAGTCAGGAAGACGAAAGACAGAAAAGTTATTGTAGGATGTAGGACAGAAGAAGAAAGGGAAAAGATTAAGGAAAGGCTCAAAGGAGATGAAAAATACTTAAATGTAGAGGAAATTAAGAATAAGGACCCCCTTCTCGTTTTTAAAGATGTTCTGGAGTTTCAGAGCGACGACGACATCGTCAGGGCTCTGAAAAACCAGAACACGCATATTTTTAGAGGCCTAAAGGAAGGAGACGAAAGGATGGAGATAAGGTACAGGAAGAAGACGAGGAATCCCCACCAATGCCACGTGGTTATGAAAACTTCCCCTAGCATATGGCGCAGGATGACAGAGATAGGATCAGTGCACATTGACTTGCAGAAGGTGAGAGTCGAAGACCAGTCTCCGCTGATCCAGTGCTCTCTCTGCCTAAACTACGGTCACACCAGACGGCACTGCAAAGAGAGCACGGAGAAGTGTAGCCACTGCGGAGGCCCCCATCTTAAAAGCAAATGCGCGGAATGGCTCGCCGGCACAGCCCCAACCTGCTGTAACTGTCTGAGCGCGAAACTGGATCACACGAACCACAACGCGTTCAGCAGTGACTGCCAGATCCGCGGGAAATGGGACCTGCTGGCTAGAGCAGCAGTAGCGTACTGCTAAGGTGGCCAATGCGGTAAAGAGTGCAAACATCTGTCAGAATAGCCGTCCGTACACCGTGGCACAAGCAAACCTGCAAAGGAAGAAGTTGGCGACGGACGAATTAATGATAGAGGCCACAAAGCGAAAGCTCTCGTTAGCACTGCTCCAGGAACCATACGTGGGAAGGATCAGGAGGATGAAGGACTACCAAGGTGCGCGCATCTTCCAATGCGCGGAGCAAGGGGAGGGCACTGTAAAAGCCGCAATAGCAGTTTTTGATCACGACCTAGATGCCCTGCAGTGCCCAAAACTCACCACGAATAACATCGTAGTGGTGAGGATCCGAACCCGCGCATGGGAAGTAGCGGTTGTCTCCCTTTATTTTGAGCCAGACCAACCCCTAGAACCGTACCTGGAGCAGCTAAAATTAATAAACGAGAAGCTAGGCCCTTCAAAAATAATTATGGGTGGTGACACAAATGCCAAAAGTGCTTGGTGGGGGAGTCCCAAGACTGATAGCAGAGGAGAAGACTTGGCGGGAACACTTGAGGAAATGGGCATGCAGGTGCTAAATGTTGGCAACACGCCAACCTTTGACACTATAAGGGGAGGCATAACATACACAAGCTTTGTGGACGTTACGGCGTGCACAACAAACATGCTTGACCTCATCGGCGGCTGGCGGGTGGATACTGGAATGACGAGCTCGGACCACAACGGGATACTATTCAACCTAAATCTGAAAAAGGAAAAAGGAATTAACATACAAAGAACAACAAGAAAATTTAAAACTACTAAAGCAAATTGGAGCAAGTTTCGTGAGAAACTTGCACAATTAAAGCACGAAAAACAAATAAACAAAAAAGAAATAGAAAAAATTAACGATAATACAACACTTGAAAACTTAATCCAAAAATATACAAATATAATAACCAAATCCTGTGAAGAGTCAATACCTAAAAATAAAATGAATCAAAAACTTACCTTACCGTGGTGGTCCCAGCAGCTCGACGAAATGAAGAGGGAAGTCAACACGAGGAGACGCCGAATCCGATGCGCCGCGCCCGTCCGAAGAACTAAAGTTGTCGAAGAGTACCTGCAAGCAAAAGAAAATTATGAGAAGGAAGCAAGGAAAGTTCAGACGGATAGTTGGAAGGAGTTCTGTGGGAAACAGGATAAGGAAGGAGTCTGGCAAGGGATATATAGGGTGATAGGGAAGACCGCAAAACGGCACGAAGAACTGCCCCTGATCAGAGACGGATTGGCGCTAAACCAAAAGGAGTCTGCCACGCTACTTGCGGAGACATTCTACCCGGAAGATCTGGAGAGCAGCGATAATACCGAGCACCGACAAATAAGGGCTGCAGCTAAGCATGTAAACGATTGGGTCTATGGTGAAAAACATGACCCACCGTTTACACTCCAAGAACTGCAAACGTCGGTGTCGAGTTTTAACCCGAAGAAAGCACCCGGATCGGACGGCTTCACCGCAGATATCTGCAGCAAAACCATAGCACAGGACCCGGACGCTTTCCTGTCAATAACAAACAAGTGCCTAGAGCAGGGATACTTCCCGAAGATCTGGAAGCAAGCCACCGTGGTCGCACTCCGGAAACCCGGGAAGGACACCTACACAACCCCGAAGTCCTACCGGCCTATTGGTCTTCTGCCAGTCCTGGGCAAAATAATGGAGAAGATGCTAATCACGAGGATAAAATGGCACCTTATCCCACGGATTAGCACCCACCAATACGGCTTTATGCCCCAGAAGAGCACCGAAGACTCCCTCTATACCATGATGAAACACATAAGAACAAAACTAGAAGAGAAGAAAATAATTACAATAATCTCGCTGGACATAGAGGGAGCCTTCGATAGCGCCTGGTGGCCTGCCATAAGGCTCAGACTGGCAGAGGAAGAGTGCCCGGTGAACATTAGGAGGATGGTGGACAGTTACCTGGACGACAGGAGCGTGGCGGTGAGGTACGCGGGAGAGGAGAGCAGGAAAAGGACAAACAAGGGATGCGTTCAGGGATCCATAGGCGGCCCGATTCTGTGGAACCTCCTCCTGGATCCGCTGCTAAAAGGACTGGAACATAGAGGGGATTATTGTCAGGCATTCGCCGACGACGTCGTCCTAATCTTCGATGGGCATATAACACTGGAGATCCAGAGACGTGCCAACGCTGCGCTCGCCTATGTCCGGGAGTGGGGTATCAGAAATAAGCTGAAGTTCGCACCACACAAAACGTGTGCAATGGTAATTACCAAGAAATTAAAGTACGATACACCACTCCTGAACATGGGCGGAGTCGAGATTGGCATGTCTCGAGAAATCAAAATACTTGGGCTCACAATAGACCACAAGCTCACTTTTGACGCCCACGTAGCCAATATATGCAGAAAGTCTGCAAATATATACAAACAGCTTTCGAGGGCGGCAAGAGTGAGCTGGGGTCTACACCCAGAGGTTATACGTACCATCTACACGGCGACAGTGGAACCGGTGATCCTGTACGCAGCGGCTGCTTGGGCACCTGCGGCTAAGAAATTGGGAGTGCAACGCCAACTAAATGCGATCCAACGAGGCTTCGCCCAAAAACTCTGCGGGGCCTACCGCACGGTCTCTCTCAACGCTGCACTGATGCTGGCAGGAGTGCTCCCCCTCGACATACGTATAAAAGAAGCAGCTGCCTTATTTGAGACGAAGAGGGGAGTACCCTGGCCGACTCTTGCGGGCGTTGAGATGGAACGTGCGGCGGCGTTCGCTAGGAGCCCGCACCCAGCTATGCGCGCCAACCTGGATTTTGAAAGCCTGGTAGACGAAGAACACGTGACCACACACAACACGCAATCCGTGCGAATTTTCACCGACGGCAGCAAGATTGACGGCAGAGTCGGAGCCGCACTAACACTGTGGAAAGGCGAGACCGAACTCAAAACCGTCAAACTCTGCCTGTCCCGGTACTGCACGGTCTACCAGGCCGAACTGCTGGCCATCCACAGAGCAACTAAAGCGATTGTCAAACAAGGAGAAGAGAGCTTCGGAATCTACAGCGACTCGAGATCGGCCCTACAGACGATCACCAACCCAGAAGCTCTCCATCCATTGGCAGTAGAGGCCAGAGCAAACATCCAAGAGTCTTTATCCCAGGGCAAAGTTGTATCCTTGTTCTGGATAAAGGCTCATGCGGGCCTGGCTGGAAACGAACGTGCGGACCACCTAGCGAAAGAAGCGGCACTCACCAGCAAAAGGACTCCGGACTACGATAGATGCCCGATCTCATTCGTCAGGCGACAAATCCGCACGGAGTCGCTTGACGAATGGAACCGGAGATACAAATCCGGTGAAACAGCATCTGGCACAAAACTCTTTTACCCAGATGCAGTCGCAGCGTACAGGTGTATAAAGAGACTACAGCCAGAGGGAATAATCACCCAGATCTTAACGGGACACGGTGGGTTCTCCGAATATTTGAACAGGTTCAAACGTAAGGAGAACCCATCGTGTATCTGCGACCCAGAAACAAAAGAAACCGTAACGCACATACTTACCGAATGCCCGGTGTTCGAGGCCGAACGACACAAACTGGAAGTAACAACTGATACCAAACTAAGTTCAGAGACCTTAAAAGAAATAATAATAAACAAATTACAATCAAAAACTTTTATAAACTACTGCATTAAAATTGGCAATCGGGTAATAAATAGAAACAAAGATAAATAGAAACTTTTACAAATTGCTCCCAACTTATATGATTGCATACAAAGTGGGAAGCAGTATCATTAACAACACCAAAATTCACGAAATAATAGCAAGAAAACCAAGAAGAAATCAAATATGAAAACGAAAACAAGGTCTCTGACAAAGTTAGAGGAAACAAGCTGAAAATCTTTAAAAAAAAAAAAAAAAAAAACCTAACCTAACCTAACCTAACCTAACCTAACCTAACCTAACCTAACCTAACCTAACCTAACCTAACCTAACCTAACCTAACCTAACCTAACCTAACCTAACCTAACCTTTTTTTTTTTTTTTTTTTTTTTTTTAACGTGAGGGAAATGCATTACGCATTCCCCGCCGCTGGGAGGCGACGGGGATATGTGGGACTCTCCCCCATGAACCCAATAAGATCCACAGGGGCATACCCACTAAAAACCTCACACATTGCCTGCATCAGCGCATAATCGGCGGGGAGGCGGGGTCGCTATAGCATTCTACCGCCAACCCCGCCAGCGCTATCCGCCCTGTAAAGGGGCGGATTCTTCTCTCCCCCCTATGTAGAGGTAGGGGGGTACAGGACTTTCAGTGCAGAGGCCAGTGCAATGCAGAGGTGGGTCTCCCAACCCAGCCTCCGCGGGCCTCTGCTCAGCAAGGCAACGGGGCTCCGTCACCTCGCTGACCCTTTGGCGCATGGGTGCGCGACATCAGACGGAGAGGTGGGCCACATCAGGAAGACATGGGCACCACCTCCCCACCCGTGGCAGCTGGAGCAGGGGTCGACCGCGAAACTGCGGCCTTCCCCGTACCCTTTCGAGGCACGCGAGCCCCACAGGGCTTGGTGCCGATCGGGTGGTCGGCCTTTAGACCCGCGGCAGCACAGGCTGTGCAATGCGGGTC
Organism: Abrostola triplasia; assembly: GCA_946251915.1. Taxonomy (NCBI): domain Eukaryota; kingdom Metazoa; phylum Arthropoda; class Insecta; order Lepidoptera; family Noctuidae; genus Abrostola; species Abrostola triplasia. The sequence goes on from OX276450.1 coordinate 18,804, forward strand.
CCTGGCACACAACTTGGCCAGGTGGCCGACCTCGCCGCAGCGGTAGCACTGCGTGCGGCGATCCACCTCGGACGTGCAGACGTGCTGCACGTGCCCATTGAGTAGGCAGCGGAAGCAGCGGGTGGGTCTGGCCTCCAGCAGTTTGACCTGCGCCGAGACCCATCCCACTAGCAGCCTACCCTGAGCCACCTTTTTGGCCGCTGCCACAGGGCAGCGCACCCATACGCTGCCAAGGCCGGAGGGGGTTCTTCGCACCTCCCCCGCCTTGACCTCGCCGACCGTGCAGCCACCCGTACGGGCTACTGCGGCCGCGACACTCTCGGACGTCGCGCAGTCGTCCAGGCCAGAAATGCGCATTTCTGCGCACTTGGTGGGCCTGGAGACCCGGACGTCCTCGGCACCCAGTGCCTCTCGCAACTTTGCGGCGAGGGCGTCAGCCTTCTCGCCGCTTTCCGCCCCCGGTAACTCGAAGATGCGGGCACCGGACACCGCCTGCCTGAATCGCAGGTCGGTGATGCCGATGTCCGCAAGGGGCACCTTGTCCATGGCCGTGGCGAGGACCGCCGCGTAGGACAGGCCACGCTCCACCGCGCCCGGCTGCAGCGTGATGACTACAGCCGATGAGCGCGGCGCGCGCAGCCTCGGTGCCCTCTTCTTCTTAGGCGCCTTCTTAGGCGCCTTCTTCGATTGGCCCTTTTTGGGGCCACCCGAGGGCTTGTTGGGTGCCTCGGGCTTCTTCTTCTTCCCCCTCTTGGCCACCGTGGACCAGCCTTCCTCCGTTAGGATTGGGCTGGCAGAGGTGGTGGCCTCAGGGGCGTCCGTCGCTGCCGATGTCGAAGGCTGCGGCTGATCCGCAACCTTCCTCTTCTTGGGCTTCTTGGAAGCGTCGGCCTGCGCTGCAACCGCTTGAGCAGGCTTCTTCGCCGCTGGCAGACTCACGGCGGGTGCCGAAGAGTCCGCGCGCTTCCGGTCGGCCGCAAGAGGAGGGCGCAACCGCGGCTCTGGGAGCAGCCGGTCGTCCATCGCGGCGAACTGCGCGCTCACCATGGTACCGACCTGGCCCAGGATGTTGCGCGTCAGCACTTCGGCGTCCAGCGTAGAGGGGGGCGCCCTCGCAGCAGCGGCGGCCTCGGCCGCGCCCTGCTGCTTCGCCATTTGCAGGACCTCCCGGCGAAGATCCTGAAGGTCTTTGCTGAGGCGGTCATTATCCGCCTTCAGCTGCTTGCAGGCGTCCTGCAGCAGCGCATTCTCCTCGGAGATGGTGCGCTTGCCGAGGAGTTCCACATCGGCGCTGATTCGTGTCACAGCCTCTTTGAGGATGTGCACGAACTCCCCCTTCAGGTTGCGCGACTTTTGCGCAACCTTTCGGACTATATTAAGTCTCTCGCCGATGGACTCCTTGATGCGCGACGCCGTCCTCTCGCAGGCGCTCGTGCCGGAATCGTCAGAGTCCCGGTCCTGGGCACGTTCCCGTACGATGTCCTTGTGAACGGAGATCTCGACCCAGTTGCGGATCTCCTCTTCGTTGGCCTCCTTGGCCTGTCGGACATACGCGGCCCTCAGCTCGGCTTGGGCCTTGGCCGCACCGACATATTTGCCGGTGGTTGGCGGTCGGCCCCTGCCTCGCTTGGATGCGCTCCCGGAGCGCGATCCCGAAGCCGGCCTCGAGTCGCCCTCAGGCGATTGCGAAGCCGCTCGCGGCCGTTTCCGGTAGCTCTTGTCTACCGCCCCGACCGCGAGCTCTTCCGTGCTCATAAGGCTTGACGCGTCGCCGTCCGAAGTCGGCTCCGCGTCAGCTTCTGAGCCCGATCTGCTCAAATTCACTCTGCTCGGACGAGCAGATGAGTGGCGTTGGTTGCCCCCCCCAGAATACGAGGGGCAGACGGGTCCCGAAGGGCCCGCAGAGGATTCCCCAGCCGCGGAGCGGCCGGTACCTCCCTGGGGTAGTTTCTTTTTGCCAGGCGCCATTTCATTGATTTTTTCCTTTTTTATTAATCAGGGGTCAGGTCCCCTGAGACGTCCTCGGGACGGGGTTCGCCCCCGCCATCCAGCCCACGGCCGGACGTCAAAACTCGAGCTTGGGGTGATTTTATAGTGTTTTCTTCACGCGGCCCCCAGCCAATAAAGGCAAGAGACCCCCATCCCTGTCCCAAAAAGAACAGGATTACGGGTTCGGCCGGCGGTGGCCAACTGCCATGCCCGACTGCCACTCTCGTGAACAGCCGGACCCGCCGCCCGCGCTCGCAACCACCTCCCCCTCCAGAAGGAGAGGAGAAAGCAAGCACTCCGCCGTCGCCGCTGCTCGGAATAAGTCCGAGACGCCGACCGGCACTCCGCACCTCGCAAAACCGCAAAGTGCGGACCAACAACGACGGTGACCACAGGGTCGCCGCCCGGCCAGACAAAAGGCGTCTGACCAGACCCGCCGCTATGATCGCTTCTCGCGAGAAAAGCGATCCCAACTCAGCCGGTCGCTTGTCCGCATCCCAGTCACGTCTGAAAACAGACGCGTACCGGGAGCGAACTTCCCCACCCCCCAGCGACCGACTATGACCGCTCCTCAATGAATGAGGAGCGATCCCACGTGTCTGGTTTTGGTCCGCGCCGGTAAAACCGGTACCGCGCATATCTGCACGGCATTCCCCTATCCGCCACCCGGGGACGCGCCCGGTCCGAGACCAGAAAACTCGGCCAGCCGAAGCTGCCGGGAACCTAACCTAACCTAACCTAACCTAACCTAACCTAACCTAACCTAACCTAACCAGTTACAACCCTACCACGGTCACGAGCGGCACGAAAACCGACGCTCCGTTAGTTTTTAAATATTTAAAAATTAATTGCGGTGGCAATTTTGATCATAGACGCAAGTGTCCGGTGTCAGATTGTGTGTGGCAGTGCAGTGCACCCTGTGAACTATCCATTTCGTCCTACCCGGGACCCCCTGGACTGCAGTTGGTGAAAAACCCGGTAATTTTGAGGTTAGAACCTAAATTTATACCACGTTTTTGGGAACTGCACGAGAACTAAACCCAGTGACCTGCATACGAAGACGGAATCAGTTTGATACTACCTACCGCAACGTCCTGGAGTGCTCAAGGGGCCTCAGCAGTTGCGCATTTTCGAGAAAACCTGGAAAATTGCAAAACCACGTGGTGCAGAAAATTTGAACCGGAGCAGCTAGAGGGCTGTAACTTTGCAGAGACGTTGTCCTGCTCACCAAAGGTTGGTTACAACCTTCACAAAAATTTTAACTACCCTACTTTTTCTTCTGGAAGTCGACGAAGGTGTCAACTTTGACAGCATATAACTTCAAAACCAGTCCAGTTTCCGAAATTCTGGAATTGCTATTCTTGGCGCGCTGATCAGAGGAAGCTGTAGGGCGAGTTCCAGCGTTTTATCTTCAGAGCCCTAAGAGCAGTAATTAAAATAAGAAATTTTCAGTAATTTTTCAAAATTTTCATGTACTTTTCAAAATTTTAAAATTTTTATTTGATATCTAGATCCGCACTGAATTTCTGTAAATTTTACAATTTTTTGCATGATTTTATGTACAGCGGTTCGGGAGATATCAATTTTTTAACGAATTTTCCTATTTAATTTAAACCTAATAGTAAATTAGCGTTTTTAACGCCAAATTTGGGTCCAAACAGTCGGATAGAACCAAATTGAGCCCAAACACCGACCCAAAAATCCTAAATCTGGCGGAAATAGCATTTTTCAGCCATCTTGGTTTAATGGTTATAATCTTTAGATAACTATATCTCCGGAACCGCTGGGCTTAGAACGGTCAGATTTGGACCCTTTACTAAGGAATACTAAGCTCTAAAGAACTGGCGTATTTTCAGCGACTTTCAGGCCTGAAAATTTTCAGACCCTGAAAGCACCCCTTAAGGGTGGGGGGAGTGGCGCTCATATACCCGTTCGAAACCCGGGCTTTCTGCGACCATCGGTTGCGGAGTTATAGACTTTTTTGTCAGCACTTTGACAGCTGGCAGCCATTTTGTTGGATCTTTGAACAGCCATAACTCTGCGGCCGAGGGTCGCGGAAATTAGCGGTTTTCGGAGCTTTGGTGGTCGATGCAACCGCTACCGAAATTTTTAGCCTTCAGCTGAATTTCAGCCAGAAATTTTCAGGATCCTGAAAGTCGCGGAACTGGCTAGAGAGGGTGACGCTGAGTGTGGTGAACCCAAACACCGGTATTCTGCGACCTGGGAGTAGGGAGATATTTGCGGTCAAACTTACAGTTTGACACTTGCCGCAGCCATTTTGATAAACTTTAAATGATCATATCTCCTGAACCGGTGGTCGTAGAAGGCCGGGGTTTCTTTTGAGGATATAAGACGGACTTGGAAATTGTGGGCAAATACTTTTCAGGCGTTTTCAGGAGTCCAGAAATTTTCGCCCTGAAAACACTTCCGGTGGGTAGGGCTCGTCGGGCCGAATCTGGAGACACCAATCACCGCGTTCTTCGGTCTGGTAGTCCCGGAGATATAGCGTTTTAACCACATTCTGGCCGCCATCTTGGGTAAAAACCAGAAATTTTGAGCTGCTGTATCTCCGAGACCCCTAGGGCTAGGATACCGGTGTTTGGGGTCTTTGGAGGGGGCTCGGGGAGAGCTATCCGTTGGACACCTCGGTTTGGCTCCTCATTGAGCTTAAAAGTTTTTCGGCCCAGCGGTTGAGATTTTTCGGCTCCTGAAGGTGCATTTTGGACTGAGAGGTGGCGCGGCGACTTCTTGGACAGGGGACGTCGCGGGCAGAGCGCTGCGACTGCTACTTCACGCAAACATTATTACTGGTCTACTACGCGAACCGACGGTGGAATCAGAGGGCGTTGCCTACCAATCCAATCACCACACAATCACTTACACACGCACACACACAGACATACACTTACTCACACGCACTCATACACACACACTCATACACATACACACACGCACACACATACACACACACACACACTAACACTCACACACACAGTACTTACCTTCATCCACTTGTTGTCCTACACCGGCTAGGGCCGAGCGCCGCGGTGCATAGTCATCGCCCAGCGGCTGTCACCTACCTGAAACAAAAAGAAAACCTAATTAACTGCTATAGGCGACTAAAGTACTGTCAGCCATGTCCTCGCGATCTCCCAGCAGGTCGTCAGCTGCAAGCTTCAAAACAGCGCAGACGAAAACCAGCTTGAGGAGGAAGGTTCTCACGCAGAAAAAGGATGAACCGAGCAGTCAGTCGTCACCCGGCACTGGTAATAGCACAATGAAAGGGACACCTGCTGTACGGGTCGAGTCACCTACTCTGGAGCTGGCCAAGCCCGCGCCTATCCAGGAAACCTGCGGGGAGAGCGGAACCACGGCGCCACGCACTGACGACGAGTGGTCGGATGTTGAGGTGGAGAGTGCCTGCAGTGGAAGATCCAGCATCCTTCCAGATACCCGTAAACGCACAGGACTCTCCATGGACCTGGCAACCCAGCGGGCGAACGACTTGTTGCTGACAGGGAAGGAGGCCATCGAGAAGGCAGGGAACATGAAGAGAGAGAACAAGGCTGAAGCTCTTGAGACCATACAGGCTCTCTACGAAATTGTCCTGTCGGTCTCTGACTCACGCTCGCGACACAGAGTGGCGCTTGAGCAGGAGAAGGCTAGAGCAGCCAGAGAGTTGGTCAGAGTGGAGAGGGCTCACATGAAAAATATAGCGAACCTCAATGCAGCTCATGCGGAAAAGCTCGCGGAAGCCAACGAGACCCTTACCAACACCAACACCACAGCGGAGGCCATTTTTAAGTGGCTCAATTACGAGCTGGACGGCCCCGTCAAGATGATCGCTGAGCTGCGAACCGACATAGAGGCCCTTAAAAACCGTGAGCCTTGCCACTCGGCGGAGATGGCGCGTCAAGACAAAACTGACCACGGGAGACTTACCGCTCTGGCAGAACAGACCGAACGTCTGGCGGGCTACATGCGCGAGATCAGGGTAGACCTGGAACGCTGGCGCCTGGAGCCCGCCAGGGACCTAGACAGGGCAAGGACGCCGGCTTCTGCTTCCCCACGCACGCCTCCCGGTGGTCCGGTGTCAACACCTTCGCCCACGACAAAATCCATCTTTGTCCCTGTAGCAGGTCTGCAGCAGGACATCGCAGAATTACGGGACATGTTGCAAAAGAGGCTGCCAATAGCCGGGACAATGATGCTCACGAGAACAGAGCTCCAAGCGGACCTCCAAGAAGCAGTTCAGCCGATCATGGGTCAACTGAGGACCGTCCGCACAGATGTCAAAGATCTGAGTGACCTTACAGTGGCACATCAAATGGCACCGGCTGCTGCGGGACTTGGTGCGGAGATGGCCATCAGCGAGACCCAGATCGAGCTGAAAGAGTTGCTGAAGCCCCTCAAGCAGACCCTGGAGAGTCTGGCGGCGAAAGAGAGACAGCATCCTGAACACAAGCCCAGGCCAACGAATACTGCAGGGTCCTACGCGGAAGCCGTCGGGAGAGCCAGCTTTCCGGTCATGGTAGAGTCCAGGGACCCGAGACACACCAGCGAGGAGGTCCTTGCAGAGGTCAAGAGGACTGTTGACGTTGTCGAGCTTGGTATCGGGGTGAGCCGAGTGAGGAGAACGAAGAACCAGAAGGTCGTGGTAGCTTGCGACTCTGGCGAGAGCAGGATTCGTCTCCAGGAGGCCCTCAGAAGCTCGGGAGGGGACCTGACAGCGTCACCTGTATCTCACCGGAAGCCTCTGCTACGGCTAATAGAGGTGGCTCAGGACCTGACGGACTCACGGCTGGAGCAGGCAGTGACGAAGCAGAACTCCGGGGCACTGGCGGAGGTGCCGCTGGACCAGCTTCATGTCAGAGTGCTGAGGAGAACTAAAGGGCGAACACCCTCCTTAAATAACGTCATCCTGGAAGTCAGTGCTGGAATCTGGAATGCGCTCAGGGACACCAGGATAAAGCTTGGGTATCAAGTCGTCCTGGCAGTCGACCACTCGCCCCTGATACAGTGCTATCGGTGCATGGGCTACAGTCACATGGCCAGAGACTGCCGCAAACCGGGAAGTTGTTGTGGGTACTGTGCGGGAGCCCACGAGACTAGGGACTGCGGCGAGAGGGACTCGGCCGCCAAATGTATCAACTGTCTGGCTGCAAAGCAGGGAACCTGCGATCATCCGGCATACAGCGCGGAATGCCCCATAAGGGCCAAATGGGACCGGTTAGCGAGAGCAGCAGTGAACTACCAGTGCTAAGGGTGACACGGACTCTGTTTTGGGAACAAGTGACTGCGATTCACGACCTACGGTTGCACACAACACACATCACACCTACACATCTCACACACAATCGGCCGCACACAAAACACTTAAATTTGCGCAAGCAAACCTGGGCAGAGGGTATGCTGCCACTAAAGACCTCATCCGGGAGGCAGAGGATCAGGGGGTAGCTGTACTCCTCCTTCAGGAGCCCTACATAGGTGCAAAGGGGTACGTGACGTGCGGACATAGAATCATCCAGGATAGGGCCGCGAACCCGGTTAAGTCTGCCATCCTGGTCTTGGACCGATCCATACAGGTGGCGGAGAACCCGGACCTGATCACTAACACCATAGTTGCGGTAACCCTAAAGTTGGCTGGCTTCACCCTGGGGTTGGTTGGCGTTTACCTCGAAGGAGACACTCCTGTGGAACACCAGACGGCCCGTATAAAAGAAGTCGTGGAAACACTTGGCCAGGCCAATATAATCGTGGCTGGAGATCTAAACGCAAAAAGTCCCTGGTGGGGCTGTGAGGCGGAGGACGGGAGGGGAGCTGTCATTGTTGACCTTTTCAGCGAGCTTGGACTGAACGTGGCGAATACTGGAAGTACCCCAACCTTTCACACTTACCGAGGGGAAACGCTTTACTCAAGCATAGTAGACGTCACCGCGGTATCTGTCGGACTCGTAAGACGCGTGGGAGACTGGAGAGTGGACCCCGACTTCGGCTGCCTCTCTGACCACAGACCGATTCGGTTTGAAGTGTCACTGGACCGTACCAACTTGCCCCCAATCAGGCCACACACGCGACGCTTCAACACCAAGAAGGCTAACTGGGAGAAGTTTGGTTCCATGCTGTCGGAGGCTTTGGCGGACGGAGGGGTTAGTGAGAAGTCACTCGAAGGTACGCTCACACCTGAGCAGCTGGAAGGCCTCCTGGAGAGATTCTCGGAGTCTATTGAGAAAGCTTGCACAGCCTCCATTCCTGAACTTGGCCCAAGGAAAGCCAATAACGTTGGGCATTGGTGGACCCCTGAACTGGCTGAGCTAAAAAAGAACGTCACACGCCTTCGCAGAAAGATCCGGCAGGCAAACCCAGTGAGGAGACCATCCGTAGTTCAGGCTTACCTTGAGGCCAAATCAACATACAAGGAAAACCTCCAGGAGGCGATTACGACTAGCTGGAAGACCTTCTGTGCTAAGCAGGAGAATGAAACCGTGTGGGACAGCATCTACAGAATAATCAAGGTCTGCGGAGGCACTAAGGAGGACAAACTACTGCGAAGTCCGCACGACGGCGGTATACTCTCACCAAAGGACTCAGCAGTGCTTTTGGCGAACACCTTCTACCCACACGACCAAGAAGAAACTGACGATGCTGCCCAGCGAAATCTGAGAACTTCTGTTCGAGAGGGACTCAAGGCACTTGCGACTGGAATCACCCCCGACGGGATTACACCTTTCACGCAGCACGAGGTAGCCTCAGTGCTCAAATACATGAACCCGAAAAAGGCACCTGGGGAAGACGGGTACACGGCCGACATCTGCCACCATGTGCTTCACTACGAGCCACGAATCTTGGTGGCACTTTATAACGCCTGCCTTAGAACAGGTCACTTCCCAAGACCGTGGAAGGTGGCGACGATTAAGGTGATCCCGAAACCGGGAAAAGATGACTACACCTTACCCAAGTCATACCGACCCATAGGCCTCCTACCAGTGCTGGGAAAAGTGCTGGAAAAACTTTTTACCAAGCGCCTCGCATGGGCCCTTGGCGCCGGACTCAGCCGACGCCAGTATGGCTTTACACCGCAGACCAGCACGGAAGACGCCCTATACGATGCCCTCACTATCATCCAGCAGGGCATAAAGAAGAAGAAGATGGTTGTTATGGTATCCCTCGACATTGAGGGTGCCTTCGACAACGCATGGTGGCCTGCGATAATGCGTGAACTCCTGGAGCGCGATGTAGAGCCTCATGTCCTCCAATTGGTGGCCAGCTATCTGGAGGACCGCTCGGTCAGACTACGCTACTCCGGGGAAGTCGTGAAACGGACCACCAATAAAGGATGCATCCAGGGATCCACCTGCGGCCCACTGCTTTGGAATGTCCAGCTGGATCCGCTTCTTCGGGAGGCTGAGGGACTCAGGGCCCATGTGCAGGCGTTTGCGGACGACATTCTTGTCATAGCCACTGGGGACAATGCAAGTGACCTTGAGTCGCAGACCAACGAGGCGCTGGAGCGTATTGCACAATGGGGAAAGCGCCACAAAATGCGTTTCGCCCCGCACAAGACACAGGCTGTGCTGATCACCAGGAAACTGAAATATGACATGCCAAACCTTAACCTTCAAGGTACCGACATAAGGTTCTCCGACCATCTCAGGCTCCTGGGGGTCAGCATAGACCGCAACCTCAACTTCGGCGAGCATCTCGACGGGATCTACAGGAAAGCAACAAACCTTTACAGGGCGGTGTCTCGGACCGCGAGTGCACAGTGGGGTCTGAACAGCGAAATCTGCAAGACCATTTACACGGCTGTGGTCGAACCGACCGTACTGTACGCTGCTAACGTGTGGGCCGACGCCGCCATGAAGAAACACAACAGGGCCAGACTTGACCGCATTACGAGGCTCTTCAGCACCATGGTCGCGAAGGCCCACAGGACGGCATCGCTGACGTCCACCGCGCTGCTGGCCGGGATACTGCCCTTGGACCTCCGAGCAAAGGAAATGAAGATCCTGTACGAGGTGAAGAGAGGTAAGCCGCTGCCAGAACTTCCAGGCAGAACGGGCGAAAGGCGCACCAGCCCCTTCTCACTGCCGCATCCGGCTCTCCGCGAACCGGTCCCCTTCGGGATGGTTTCGTCCACTGAGGACCTTGGAAAACTCGAGGAAGGCTGGATTCAGGTCTACACAGACGGAAGCAAGCTGAGGGGGAGAGTGGGAGCAGGCGTGACTTTCTGGAAAGAAGGAGAGGAGATGGACAGCTGCAGCTTCCGCTTATCGGATTACTGCAGTGTGTTTCAGGCAGAACTCGCAGCCATCCTGCGCGCCCTTCAGAGGTTGCGAAAGAAGAAGGCTTGGAAGCGGGCCTACATTCTGAGCGACTCCAGATCAGCTCTGGAGGATCTGAAAAACACGGAGTCCGTTCACCCTCTTACAAGAGAGATCAAGGACATGGTGGAAGACCTCAAGACCCAGGGCACAACCCTACGGTGGATCTGGATTAAGGCCCACGTAGGACTCCCTGGCAACGAGCGAGCTGATGAACTTGCGAAGAGAGGAGCTCTACACGACAAGCGGTCACCAGCATATGACAGTTTCCCTCTGTCTCACGCCAAGCGCCTCATCAGGAACGCAACATTGGATGAGTGGCAGAAACGCGTTAACGAGGCCACTACGGGCAAAGTGACGAAACTGTTCGTCAATGACGTGCGACTGGCCTTCAAAGCCTTTCGAGGTTCACGCCATACCAACCTCAGGTCACAGCTCTTAACAGGTCACGGGGGCTTCCGCGCCTATCTGCATCGGTTTGGCCTGGCGGAGAGTCCATTCTGTACTTGCGACAATGAATCTAATGAAACTGTCGAGCACATCTTGCTCGAGTGCCCGCGCTTTTGCAGGCAAAGGCTTGACGTCGAGTACAGAATGGACCTCAGCCTGGACCTAAACAATATAAAGACGGCTTTCCGCGATAGCAGCACCCGTAAGATTCTCCTTAGCTACTGCGAGCGTATAGCTAGGCTAGCTGCCAAAGCCAATGGTTCCACTGTCGCATAGCGCAAAACCTCTACAAAGCATAGCAAGCAAAAGCACTGCAGGGGCTTGCCCAAGACTCCTCGGCCTAAATCGTTACTTTGTACTAAATAAACTTGTTCCCATATTTTATTTATTTTACCCCTATTTTAATGAATTGTATACACTATTATTATTATTAATTTATTCGGCTATTGCCTCATTGTTTGCCAATTATACTGTTTATTGTTTTTTATTATTGTATAATCTACAAATGTATCCTTGTGTTAACCACTAGTAATTAAGAAAAATTTATTTTACCCCTATTTTAATGAATTGTATACACTATTATTATTATTAATTTATTCGGCTATTGCCTCATTGTTTGCTAATAATACTGTTTATTGTTCTTAATTATTGTATGATCTATAAATGTATCCTCGTGTTAACCACTAGTAATTAAGTAAAATAAGTTTTAATAAATAAATGCCACACTTCACAGACCTAGCGTAGGAGGATGAAGGGAAGAGGAGGCAAAGTATGCGCCTGACCCTTTCCGGACTCCATTAGGGAATAGTAAGTATGACACGTAGAGCTACACTAGGTACACGATCACAGAATAGTTCATAAGACTTATTATTGTGGAAATAAATGATGCTGCAAAAAAGATAGCAGCAGTAAAGAACGAGGGAGGTACTTACCTCAAAAAAAAAAAAAAAAAAAAAAAAAAAAAAAACCTAACCTAACCTAACCTAACCTAACCTAACCTAACCTAACCTAACCTAACCTAACCTAACCTAACCTTTTTTTTTTTTTTTTTTTTTTTAACGTGAGGGAAATGCGTTACGCATTCCCCGCCGCTGGGAGGCGACGGGGATATGTGGGACTCTCCCCCATGAACCCAATAAGATCCACAGGGGCATACCCACTAAAAACCTCACACTTTGCCTGCATAAGCGCATAATTGGCGGGGAGGCGGGGTCGCTATAGCATTCTACCGCCAACCCCGCCAGCGCTATCCGCCCTGTAGAGGGGCGGATTCTTCGCTCCCCTTATGTAAAGGTAGGGGGGTGCAGGACTTCGGCGCAGAGGCCGTGCAATGCAGAGGTGGGTCTCCCAACCCAGCCTCCGCGGCCTCTGCTCAGCGTGGGGACGCCAAGTCCGTCTCCTCGCTGTCTCTTCGGCGCATGGGTGCGCTCCACCAGAGGGAGAAGCGGGCCATGTCAGACTGACATGGGCACCACCTCCCCACCCGTGGCAGCTGGAGTGGGGGTCGGCCGCAGAGCTGCGGCCTTCCCCTTACCCTTTTGGGGCACGCCAGCCCGACAGGGCTTGGTGCCAATCGGGTGGTCGGCCTGTCGATCCGCAGCAGCACAGGCTGTGCAGTGCGGATCCCTAGCACACGACTTGGCCAGGTGGCCGACCTCGCCGCAGCGGTAGCACTGCGTGCGGCGTTCCTCCTTGGACGTGCAGACGTGCTGCACGTGCCCGTTGAGCAGGCAGCGGAAGCATCGGGTGGGCCTGGCATCGAGCAGTTTGACCTGCGCCGAGACCCAACCCACCAGCAACCTGCTCTGGGCCACCTTATTTGCGGCTGCCACGGGGCAGCGCACCCATACGCTGCCAAGGCCGGAGGGGCTTCGTCGAACCTCCCCCGCCTTGACCTCGTCCGCCGTGCAGCCGCCCGTACGGGCGACTGCGGCGACGACACCTTCTGTTGTTGCCGAGTCATCCAGCCCGGAAATGCGCATCTCTGCGCACTTGGTGGGCCTGGAGACTCGGACGTCATCGGCACCCAGTGCCTCTCGCAGCTTTTGCGCGAGGGCGTCGGCCTTACTGCCACTGTCCGCCCCCGGCAACTCAAATATGCGGGCCCCGGTAACCGCCGGCCTGTAGCGCAGGCCGGTGATACCGAGGTCCGCAAGGGGCACCTTGTCCATGGCCGTCGTAAGGACGGCCGCGTAGGACAGGCCGCGCTCCACCGCGCCTGGCTGCAGCGTAATTACTACAGCCGACGAGCACGGCACGCGCAGCCTCGGTGCCCTCTTCTTCTGCGCCTTCTTCGGCGCCTTCTTCTTCTGGCCCTTTTTCGTAGGGCCACTCGAGGCCTTGTTGGGCGCCTCGGGCTTCTTCTTCCCCTTCTTGACCACCGTGGTCCAGCCCTCTTCCGTTAGGATGGGGCTGGCACAGGTGGTGGTCTCAGGGGCGGCAGTCACTGCCGACGTTGAAGGCTGCGGAGGCTCCGCAACCTTCTCCTTTTTTTTGGTTTGCTGCTTCTTCCCCTTGGCAGGGTTGGAAGCAGCAGCCCTACTCCCAGCAGGTGCTGGCGAGTTTGCGCGCCTTCTGTCCGCCGCAAGGGGTGGACGGGTCCGCTGCTCCGGCAGCGGTCGGTCGTCCGCGGCGGCGAGCTTCGCGTCCACCATGGTCTCTAGTCGGACCATGATGGCGCGCATCATCTCTTCGGGGTCCTGCTCTGGAGGACGCGCCTTCTCAGCAGCAGCAGCGGCGGCCTCGGCCGCGCCCTGCTTCTTGGTGAGCTCCGTCACTTCGTGACGGAGCTTTTTTACCTCCTTAACCTAACCTAACCTAACCTAACCTAACCTAACCTAACCTAACCTAACCTAACCTAACCTAACCTAACCTAACCTAACCTAACTATCTATCTATCTATCTATCTATCTATCTATCTATCTATCTATCTATCTATCTATCTATCTATCTATCTATCTATCTATCTATCTATCTATCTATCTATCTATCTATCTATCTATCTATCTATCTATCTATCTATCTATCTATCTATCTATCTATCTATCTATCTATCTATCTATCTATCTATCTATCTATCTATCTATCTATCTATCTATCTATCTATCTATCTATCTATCTATCTATCTATCTATCTATCTATCTATCTATCTATCTATCTATCTATCTATCTATCTATCTATCTATCTATCTATCTATCTATCTATCTATCTATCTATCTATCTATCTATCTATCTATCTATCTATCTATCTATCTATCTATCTATCTATCTATCTATCTATCTATCTATCTATCTATCTATCTATCTATCTATCTATCTATCTATCTATCTATCTATCTATCTATCTATCTATCTATCTATCTATCTATCTATCTATCTATCTATCTATCTATCTATCTATCTATCTATCTATCTATCTATCTATCTATCTATCTATCTATCTATCTATCTATCTATCTATCTATCTATCTATCTATCTATCTATCTATCTATCTATCTATCTATCTATCTATCTATCTATCTATCTATCTATCTATCTATCTATCTATCTATCTATCTATCTATCTATCTATCTATCTATCTATCTATCTATCTATCTATCTATCTATCTATCTATCTATCTATCTATCTATCTATCTATCTATCTATCTATCTATCTATCTATCTATCTATCTATCTATCTATCTATCTATCTATCTATCTATCTATCTATCTATCTATCTATCTATCTATCTATCTATCTATCTATCTATCTATCTATCTATCTATCTATCTATCTATCTATCTATCTATCTATCTATCTATCTATCTATCTATCTATCTATCTATCTATCTATCTATCTATCTATCTATCTATCTATCTATCTATCTATCTATCTATCTATCTATCTATCTATCTATCTATCTATCTATCTATCTATCTATCTATCTATCTATCTATCTATCTATCTATCTATCTATCTATCTATCTATCTATCTATCTATCTATCTATCTATCTATCTATCTATCTATCTATCTATCTATCTATCTATCTATCTATCTATCTATCTATCTATCTATCTATCTATCTATCTATCTATCTATCTATCTATCTATCTATCTATCTATCTATCTATCTATCTATCTATCTATCTATCTATCTATCTATCTATCTATCTATCTATCTATCTATCTATCTATCTATCTATCTATCTATCTATCTATCTATCTATCTATCTATCTATCTATCTATCTATCTATCTATCTATCTATCTATCTATCTATCTATCTATCTATCTATCTATCTATCTATCTATCTATCTATCTATCTATCTATCTATCTATCTATCTATCTATCTATCTATCTATCTATCTATCTATCTATCTATCTATCTATCTATCTATCTATCTATCTATCTATCTATCTATCTATCTATCTATGATATGATCATGATGATGAACAAAATAACGCGGACAGCCCTACGGAGCGGCGCGCGGCGAGAACGCAAACGTAATCTCAGGTTTGAATTTAAATTCACCACAGTACTTTAAATAAAAAAAAAAAAAAAAAAATTGTAGGTACTTACAGAACTGAACAATTTGTTGAAATGCAACACTTTTTTCATAAGCACTTTAGTATCTCTTCTCATCGTCCCAAAAGCGAGTACCATTTTATGTTGAAGTCTTCGAAGCTTTCTGCGTCGTTTATTTCATGAACAAGCGATTTAAACTCCACAAATTAAAATCGATAGTGTTAGCCCTATTTTTGTACAGAAAAAAAAAAAAACCTTATAGTTATCATGCAGTAAATCGACTTATAAACGTTTAGTATGTAGTCTCTGTTTACATAAATCTGTTTGCTCGTGAAGTCTTTGTTATAAGAACAAAACTACTTAGTAATTAACTATTCGTCTAAAAACATATGATTTATTACTTACCCAAATACTTTCAACATCACGAATGTCCTACTGACATTTCTTGGCAAATTTTTCGTCATTTTAACTTTTATTTACCACTACAAACTTAATTGTTTTGTCAGCAAACGAAAACTTTAAGGTTGTTTGCATGTAATTTTAAATGTTGCATTTTCACCACAAACTAAACACTGTAATTTATCGATATTCCTACAAGGCAATTATTTATGTAACACTTTCTAAAAAATCCCAATTTAATTAAAGAAATTGATAACATTGTTCGCAAAAGAATAAAAATCGCGCGCGTATATGACATGTAGTTGACTGTAGAGTTGCCAGATTCATAAAACCTTTTACCCGTACTAAAACTGTTTTAATCTGTTTTTTAATTTATATAGAATTTTTTTTGTCATAAGACATATAATAAATATACCTTTTCGATTTAGTAAAGTGAAAACATGTCAATATACTATAACGAACTGTTTTCATTATTTTGTAAATACAAATAATTTATTGAATTGTTAAATTTATATGAGGCACTGCCAATTGCCTATATAGGATGCCATTGAGATATACACATGGAGGGGCCCTATTCTTCTATAGAAAAAATTCCTTATACTTATATGCACCAAATCGACATATAAACATTAAATAGCATGTTGTCTCTGTTTAACTAGGCCATTACTGCATAAGTTGAAAGAGATAAATAATAGTTTGACTCTTCGAATCTTGGCAACATTCTTCTGTGACGTCAATCATTTCAGTTTGCGTGGCTACTGAATAGGTACTGCCCCATGTTTAGTACGAGATCTGTGGTAGATCTGCTGTCAGTTGGTGTTTAGCTTGTGATGTTTATATTGTATTTGTGAAAAGTACGCGTTTGTTTTAGTTTTTATTGTATTCAAGGTTTTGCCAGATACCTAACAATCATGCCCTCGTGCTGTATAAAACAATTTAGAGCAAGGAAAAGCCAAAATCAACCTACATTGACTTTTTATAGGTTAGTAACCGTATTTCTCTGTTATTGTTGAATATTGTGAGGTTTTTGTGATAAATTTTAATACAAAATGATAATTGTAGACTAAACAATAATCTGTTAGTCGTTTATAACTGTAAATACCTTATTTTCTATATCGAACTTACACATTGTTTGTAAACAAGTTTGCTAGTGATGTGTCATGCGATGATAGAATCGATGTTGGATTTCTGTAAGTTACGACGAGGTATAATTTTGTGTATTTAATTCTTTAAAATTGTATAAATTTGGGCAACAGATTTCCTACGTATACCTTAGATTTGTTGAAACTAGATTTAGTTTATTCGAGTCCTTGGGTAGTTTGGGATAATGAGTCAATATAATATTAGAATATAGACCATGATGACATGGTAATGGTGTTGTGACTACATATATTTTTAGACAGGTTCGATTTTAGAAAAATAATAAGTACGTAGGTTCAGTATTTTGAAATATTTTGCAATATACTTTAAAAAAGCAAATACAACAGACTTATTTCTTCACAAAATCACTTTTAATAAATAGATAATTTGCAAATAATTCTGCAAATACCTTAAAATTTTAACATTCACCTTACACAGTTAAAGTGCTTAATAATCTCGGTAAATGATGAATATAGTAATGCTTGTAATTAAGTTCCAATCGATTACAGTTTAACATAGCCTATTGTTAATAATTGGATCCCAACGAGGTCAACATTTCAACAATCGATATAATCAAGAAATACCAGACAGTACATCACTAGGAAAGGCCGCCATTTTGTGCGACCTAAGTTTTGTAGGTATAAACGCAAATTTTGTAGGTAGGGCCCCTCCATGTGTATTTATCTCAATGTAGGATGCACGCCACTGATTTATATGCTTTTTTACGATCGCATTAATATGATCATAAAAATAAATAATAGTTTAAAAATAATAGTTTAAAAAAACTAAAAAACACGCTTTTTATCGAAAACCGAACTAAAAAATAGAAAATAAGTTTTAATCAATTTAAATTAAGAATAGTGTTAAAAATTTCAATAAATATAAATTAATAATAGTGTGAATAAAAACAAAAAATATTTTATTTAAAAAAAGCGTGGGGTGCTTTTTAAGATATTATCAAAGTGATAATCACTCTACTCGTATCTGTCAATAAAATATTTATAACTATTGACACCATGCACCCCACGCTTTTTTAAATAAAATATTTTTTGTTTTTATTCACACTATTATTAATTTATATTTATTGAAATTTTTAACACTATTCTTAATTTAAATTGATTAAAACTTATTTTCTATTTTTTAGTTCGGTTTTCGATAAAAAGCGTGTTTTTTAGTTTTTTTAAACTATTATTTATTTTCTATTTTTTATTAAGATGGTTAGCTACCACGAAGCTTTACCTTAACGCGAGCCGGTCTCGGCGCCCGCGACGGTTAGCTACCACGGAACTTTACCGTAGCGACTAGCGGCTTAGCAGAGGGCGTTGGAGTCGGGACACGCGCGCGACGCTTAGCTACCACGGAACTTTACCGTAGCGACTAGCGGCTTAGCAGAGGGCGTTGGAGTCGGGACACGCGCGCGACGCTTAGCTACCACGGAACTTTACCGTAGCGACTAGCGGCTTAGCAGAGGGCGTTGGAGTCGGGACACGCGCGCGACGCTTAGCTACCACGGAACTTTACCGTAGCGACTAGCGGCTTAGCAGAGGGCGTTTGTGTTGCGGGCTGTAATTATGCTATTTTTATTAATTAATACTTTTTATTAATTATATTATTAAATAATTTTATCAAATTAGTGTATTGTCATCGGTCCTCGATAAATCTACAAAGTTTGAACGAAATCTAGCCGTTTAAAGTGGGTCAAAATCGCGCCCAAAGAAGTCGGTTACAAACATACAAACAAACATACATACATACAAGTGAAGCTAATATAAAGCGTGTAAAAAACTAAAAAACACGCTTTTTACCGAACTAAAAAATATAAAATAAGTTTTAATAAATTTATATTAAGAATAGTGTTAAAAATTTCAATAGATAGAATGAAATCTAGCCGTTTAAAGTGGGTCAAGATCGCGCCCAAAGAAGTCGGTTACAAACATACATACAAGTTGATACAAGTGAAGCTAATAAAAAGCTTGTAAAAAATAAATAATAGTTTAAAAAAACTAAAAAACACGCTTTTTATCGAAAACCGAACTAAAAAATAGAAAATAAGTTTTAATCAATTTAAATTAAGAATAGTGTTAAAAATTTCAATAAATATAAATTAATAATAGTGTGAATAAAAACAAAAAATATTTTATTTAAAAAAAGCGTGGGGTGCTTTTTAAGATATTATCAAAGTGATAATCACTCTACTCGTATCTGTCAATAAAATATTTATAACTATTGACACCATGCACCCCACGCTTTTTTAAATAAAATATTTTTTGTTTTTATTCACACTATTATTAATTTATATTTATTGAAATTTTTAACACTATTCTTAATTTAAATTGATTAAAACTTATTTTCTATTTTTTAGTTCGGTTTTCGATAAAAAGCGTGTTTTTTAGTTTTTTTAAACTATTATTTATTTTCTATTTTTTATTAAGATGGTTAGCTACCACGAAGCTTTACCTTAACGCGAGCCGGTCTCGGCGCCCGCGACGGTTAGCTACCACGGAACTTTACCGTAGCGACTAGCGGCTTAGCAGAGGGCGTTGGAGTCGGGACACGCGCGCGACGCTTAGCTACCACGGAACTTTACCGTAGCGACTAGCGGCTTAGCAGAGGGCGTTGGAGTCGGGACACGCGCGCGACGCTTAGCTACCACGGAACTTTACCGTAGCGACTAGCGGCTTAGCAGAGGGCGTTGGAGTCGGGACACGCGCGCGACGCTTAGCTACCACGGAACTTTACCGTAGCGACTAGCGGCTTAGCAGAGGGCGTTTGTGTTGCGGGCTGTAATTATGCTATTTTTATTAATTAATACTTTTTATTAATTATATTATTAAATAATTTTATCAAATTAGTGTATTGTCATCGGTCCTCGATAAATCTACAAAGTTTGAACGAAATCTAGCCGTTTAAAGTGGGTCAAAATCGCGCCCAAAGAAGTCGGTTACAAACATACAAACAAACATACATACATACAAGTGAAGCTAATATAAAGCGTGTAAAAAAGAGTGCAATTATACTGTTTCGTAGTTACGCATCTATCAAACTACCGCTGGTGAATACAGATGTTCAGGGCGATAAGGCTCACTTTTGCTTTTTGGTATTTGGCAAATAAGGAGACGTGTGGATTTGTTAAAAGATGATTTAATACTGGTTTTTTACAAATGTGTAGCGTTAAAACTAAGTGGACTGTATATCTATATATAGTATAAGACATTAAACGTTGCATTGCGGAGCTGTTTGGTACCGCTATGAACATTCCGCCCACCAAAGAACGCAGTTCTTTAACATAGGTAACACAAAATTAACTCTAGTAGGAACTATTCACCATCCAAACAACAACCAACGCAACAAACAAGATACAATGGCAGAGTAACAAAATTAATAAAAAGTGTTTCGCACAACTTAGTAAACAATGTTAGTTTTACACGATGAACGATAATTAAATTTTACAAAAAAAAAAACAATATAGGTATAACAGAAAAGTGTAGGTAGTTTTATTGAAACAATAAACCGCCCACCGTAATAACTCATAAATGAAATAATTGTTATCTGCTTACAGAACGTATTTTAAATATTAAATTGTAAAGTAACAATGTAAACAAAGGTAAGTATTATATTGTACATTAATATACACAAATTTTAGCATTTTTAACTTATGAAGTTTAAGCATAACAATAATAATCTAAACAAAAACAGCTAATATTAACACCTTGTAATCAATAGTTTTTTTTTTTTTTTTTTTTACAGTAAGATTTTATTAATGAACTTTAGTTATGACGCATAATTTACTCAGAGGTCTTTTTAAAATTCCATTTTTACATTTAATTGACACGACACGGGTTATGTTATCAGGACCAACATGTTTTTGTAATATTCTACCCATTATCCACTTACTAGGTGGAATATTGTCCTCTTTTAAAAGTACTACGTCATCGATTTCTGGCTCAGCATTTCTTTTATTCCATTTGTACCGCTGATTGAGATTGACAAGATATTCTTTGTACCATCTGTTCCAGAAATCGGTGACCATTTTCTGCGTGAGTCGCCATCTCTCATGATAACTAATATTAAGTTGCGTGTAATTCTCATCAGCTAAGTTCAGTAACGGCTCACCTACTAAAAAATGGCCAGGTGTCAGTGGGAGAGGATCATTGAGGTCGTCATTTACAACACTTATTGGTCGCGAATTGAGACAAGCTTCTACTTGCGCTAATACTGTAGACAATTCTTCATACGTAAGTGTAGTGTCGCCGATTACTCTTTTCAGGTGTGTTTTCGTACTGCGCACCCCAGCTTCCCACAGACCTCCAAAGTTAGGGGCGTGTGGAGGTATGAAATGCCACGTAGTCTTTTCTAAGGTTAACAATTGGGCTATCTCACTAGGCAATGATGACTTTGCTTTGTCGAACATTTCTCTTAATTGTTTGTCTGCGCCAACGAAATTAGTGCCGTTGTCACTGTAAAGGTCATAACAGTGTCCTCGTCTTGACGTAAATCTCTTAAAGGCTGCGATGAAACCCTTTGCTGTTAAATCTGTCACTGCTTCTATGTGAATGGCTCGAGTTACCATACAAACAAATAAACAAATATATCCCTTGTAGGACTTCGCTCCTCTACCTGGTGAAAATCTAATATTTATGGGTCCCGCGTAGTCTACTCCCGCCGATCTAAAGGGCTTGTTAGGTTTCACTCTCACCTCCGGTAGTTGGCCCATTAATTGAGTAGTGTTTTTTGTAGAGTATCGCACACAAGTGACACATTCACGATAACACCTTTTTGTTTCATCTTTAACTCGCAGTATCCAATACCTTGTCCTTAAGTAATTAATCATTATCTGTGGTCCTCCGTGCAGAGTCGTTATATGAGCATCTTTAATTATGAGTCGGCTAAGATGACTCTTAGCCGGTAAAACTATAGGATGCTTTGTGTCATACGAGGCTTGAGACTGCTGTATACGTCCGCTAACTCTTAATATCCCTTTCTCATCAAGAATTGGGCAAAGAGACTGGAGTTTGTTTTTTCTAGGTACACATCCGTTAGACTTTAGTTGTTTTATTTCTTGTCTAAATTCCTTACTCTGAATTTGTTTTATGCACATCTCTAATGTTTCAGTTATTTCCTTAACAGTTACATGTTTAGTAAAAGCTTGTCGGGTTTCCTTGGGTAGTTTAAGATTTGCCAATCTTCTACAGTAGGAAATGATTCTCAACATTTTTGATAAATTGGAAAACTTCGACCAAACAAATTCCTCTTCTGTATTTACTGAGACAGTTAAAACCTTAACTCTCTCCTCCTCTTGTGTGTCCTCAATAATATTGTCTGTACTCAAGTGTATGTGCAGCGAAGACAGACAATCGGGTCCGTTCCACCATAATGTATGGTTCAGCAAATCTGACGCTTGTAGTCCCCTCGACACGCAGTCAGCTGGGTTCAATTCAGTAGCAACATGTCCCCATTGGTCGTAATCTAAGATGTTCAGTATATCTGATACTCTGTTGCTAACAAATGTAGTCCATCTACTAGACCCACCCTTTAACCAGGCTAGGACTATTGTCGAGTCTGACCAGGCGTATAAGTCTGTTTTAGGTATATCCATCACTTGAGATACCTCGTATATTAACTTTGTTGCCAATACTGCGGCACAAAGCTCTAGCCTTGGTATTGAAAGCTGTTTCTCGATAGGGGCGACTTTAGTTTTAGCTGATATAAGATTGACGTAAACCTTGTCTTCTTCAACAACACGCATGTATACTGCTGCTCCATATGCCAGTTGTGAGGCGTCGGCAAAGGCATGTAACTCTATCTTAGCTGTAGAAGAGTAGTGTAACCATCTCGGTATGCTGACTGCCTTAATATGTATTAAATTCTCCCTGTATTGTAACCACTCCTCTAACAACTCTCCATGTACAGTATCATCCCATTCCAACCCTGACCTCCATAACTTTTGAATTATTATTTTCGCGACAACAACAACAGGAGCTATCCACCCCAAAGGGTCGTAAAGTTTAGCTACTTCTGACAGGATTTGACGTTTAGTAATTGACAGTTTATGTTCCGGTAAGTTAATGGTATATTCAAAATTATCTGTTAGACGATTCCAAATCACACCAAGTACCTTTACCAGGTTGTTTAGCTTGAGAGGAAGTTCATGATCAACTCGTTTGTGTTCTCCGATGTATTTCAACACGTTTTCATTATTACTACTCCACTTCTGAAGCTCGAACCCTCCTAAGTTCATCAGTTTGTTCATTTCGTTGTATATAGTTACCGCTTCATCTTCTGTCTCACATCCCGTCATCAAGTCATCCATGTAATAGTCATTCTTTGTTATTTTTGCTGCAATTGGGAACTCAGACCGCTCATCATCAGCTAATCTCTGCAACGACTTCACTGCAAGATATGGAGCACATGCTGTTCCAAATGTTAGTCTCAGTAGTTTATAATGTTTGACTAGCTCGTTCTCTTTAAATCTCCACAGTACCCTCTGGTAGTTTGTATCCTCTTCTGCCACACGAACCATTCTATACATTTTTATGATGTCAGCAGTAATACAAATTTTGTGAACTCTCCACCTCATTAACAAGTGACGTAAGTCTTGCTGCAGTTTAGGACCGATAAGAAGATCGTCGTTCAAAGAAACGTTATTAACTCCTTTACATGAGGCGTCAAAGACAACTCGAAGCTTCGTAGTATCTTTATCTTCTCTCGTTACAGCATGATGCGGAAGATAAACAGCTTTAGGATTATTAATGTCAGCCACATCAATTTCAACCATATGATTTAATTGTATGTATTCTTGAATTACTTTATGGTATTCTTCACGCAGTTTGTTATTTTTATCTAACTTTTTCTCTAAGAATTCAAACCTTTTAGCCGCCATTTCCATTAATCTACCATTTAGACACTCTGGAACTTCCTTCTTAAATGGCAGCTTGACTACATATCTTCCGTTCTCGTCTCTAACTGTGGTAGCATCATAGAACTCTTCACATCTTCTTTCTTCTTCTGATTGTCTCTTTTGTATCATGTTAGGTTCGTTTTCCACTTCCCAAAATAGTTTAAGTAGGTCGTCTTCTTTGTGTTGAACATGCAAACTTGTGATGTGTCTCCGTGTTGAAGTAGATTCTTGTAACAGCCTTCCAGATAACACCCAACCCAATATTGTATTTTGTGCTAGTAAATTGTTCTTAGGATGCTTCATAACACCGTCCAATAAAACGTCGCTGTATACTTCAGCGCCAAGTAAAATGTCTATTTTACCTGGTGTAGTGAAGCTTGGATCAGCCAATTCTAAGTTTGTTATGTCTGACCACTCAGGAGTACCAAGATCAGTATTAGGTAGAAGTGTCGTTAAAGATCGCAATACATATGCATTTACTCTAACTAATGCCTGGGGATTGTAGCGTGATTTAACAATAAGTGAAACCATGTGTTTGATTCTTGTTTGCTCCCCTCCCACGCCCGACACCCAACCACTTACCGATTTACGTGTAAGATTAAGCAACTGAACTGTCGCCTCCGTCACAAACGATGCTTGTGACCCTTGGTCTAACAATGCTCTAAGTATAAATTTGCAACCATTCCTACTTGCTACTAACACTTGTGCAGTAGCTAACAGGACACTGTTTGTACAAAAATTCTCTCTAGAAAAGTTGGTTACAATGTGTGTATCATTAGACAAAGTATTAGGCTTACCTCTCTGTGTCTCGGTCACAGTACCTGTTGATGTAGACTCACTCTCACTCGTTTTCTCCGTAGTGACTCCTCTCTCGAAGTGCAGCATTGAGTGATGACGCCGTCCACATTTCCGACAACACGTTGACTGACGACATTTCACTACGGAATGCGATGGCGCCAAACAGTTGAAACACAATTTGCTATGTTGAACAAAGTCTTGTCGCTCTTTAGTAGACATATCACCGAATTTCTTACAATGGTATACGTAATGTCCTTCATTACATAACGCACATTTTACTTCATGTTTCTTCTCTGGTTTCTCGTCCTTGATAATGTTCGAATGAAAGGCTTTAGGCTTGGCGACGGGCTTAGCTTGTACCACTTTCGGTTTATGGCCATCCGTCATTTCTAATGATCGGAATCTTGCACTCAGGAAATCTCGTAGTTCTGGCCAAGTAGGCGTGTCGTTGTTATTTATGCTCAAATGTTGTTCCCACTCTTTGACCGATTCGGAATCTAATTTTGACAGCACCAAGTAGTTGATGATCAGGTCCCAAGCATCAATATTCACATCCATATTCTTTAAAGCCTTCAAACAAGTCGAAGTTGTGTCCACTAATTGTTTGATAGAACTCGCCGAAACTATTTGTATCGATTTTTGTGTAAATACTTTTCTCAATATCTCGTTAGTATTATACCTCTTGTTATTGTATCGTTTTTCTAGTTCATTCCACGCCTCCTCATAATTTGCATTCGTAATAGAATAGTTTCGTAGTAATCCTTCTGGTTCTCCAACTAAATTACTCTTAAGATATTGTAACTTTTGTACAGGCGATAAAGACTTGTTATTATGTATTAGAGAACCAAACAAGTCATAAAACGATTGCCACTCATCATATTTTCCAGTAAATGTGGGTATCTGAATACAAGGCAACTTAACATCGCAATTAAACGGATTTTGTGTACCGTTATTTGGTGTAGATATATGCGGGTACGTAGGGAGTTGAAGCCTAGGTGAATCCAAAAACGGTTGAAGAGCCTCCTTCAAACTCGACTTGTATTGTATATATGTCTCTTCGAACTGTTCGTAAACGTTTTCTTCACAATAAGAATCTTCCTTGTCATCGTCTTTACTAAGCTTCAAAATGGTTTGTTTGTGTCCTACTTTAAAGTTACTCCATAGTTCTTCTAATGATTCTAATCTCGTTTCCAAATAAGGGCGTTTTATTCTATCCTTAGGTGCCTTTTTGTAGTTCTTCTCAGCGTTTTTCAGGTTGTCTAATAGCTCCCTTTGATACACCAGAAGTTCCTCAATTTCAATATTCGATGTCATGATGTTCACAAACACACTCAAATTCACTAATTATGCAGTTATTACTAAAATGTATCTTCAATATTTCCTTATCGCTGTGGAATGCGGGTGCCTATTGTTCTCGCGGCTCGCTCGCAGTGGTCGGCCGGCGATCACTATCCGTCTCGAATTGGACCAAATGTTCAGGGCGATAAGGCTCACTTTTGCTTTTTGGTATTTGGCAAATAAGGAGACGTGTGGATTTGTTAAAAGATGATTTAATACTGGTTTTTTACAAATGTGTAGCGTTAAAACTAAGTGGACTGTATATCTATATATAGTATAAGACATTAAACGTTGCATTGCGGAGCTGTTTGGTACCGCTATGAACAACAGAAGTGCTTTTAGGTAAGTTTTGGAATATTCTTGATGTTTGAATTTTTTTTAACACATACTAAATGAAATATTCACAGTACCTTAATGAAGTTATGCATTAGTGTAGTATATATCTGTGTAGGTCAGGCTAGCTGTGACCGAAATGCAAACTGGTTAGTGCATTTAAGTAAGGCTTTATTCCTTTGAGTTAAGGATTAAATTTCCTTAAAGATTGTATTAACTTATTATTGAAGTGTTGCGTAATTAAAAAACAAAAATACGCCTATTGGAGGGATTATAAAAATTGTGATTGTGGACGATTTCTAGACATGGTTTAGGAATGATGACTTGTGAGTTAAATCCTTCGATAGCTCTTACCGAGACGCATCCAGTCGTATCGCTCGTCGTCCTAGGTTGATGTGAAGTTGAAAAAAAAAAGAAAACCCTTCCATCCACCCGTTGACGATTAGTGATATCAATTCTGGCTGTAGGTATAAAATATTTACTCGGTTATCACTGCATAGCTCGCACTGCTCCTGGTAGCTATTATCTCACGTTTAGCATCCAGCGTGGGCAACAACACCCGCCTTGTGTCGAAGGGAACAGGTCGCAGGTAATAAATAAACAACTCGTTACAACGGACAATTTAATGTGAACTACATACAGTGGACATACCACAAAATGTCATGAGAGACCTGCGCGCGCGCAGTGTACTGTGCTACTGGGTCGATACAGGGACAAGGGTAGCCACAGCACTGCGGACAACTGCATGAAGACAACTGTAGCTGGCGGGCAGATATGTTATATCAAGAGGTAGGTACGTCGCGCACCATATTGGATCTTCACACACAATATTGTGACGTCACCACATTAGACGCGGGGAACAGACGGCGTGTCGGGGTTATCGGAGGTTGTACTTAGTTATAACGTTGTCCTATCAGACGGGTGACGTATCTACCTCTTGTTACGTACATCAGTGCTGCAGACTGCGGGCCGGTCGGTGGGGCAGCTGGAGAGTCATGTGCCACATAGATGTCTGCCGGCATTATTAAATTAGGGTTTGTTAAAGTAAACAGACTACACTGTCTGCGGAACCATCTTGTAACAATACTCTAATAAACACGAAAATGTAAATAAAATGTATTATCACTTACATAAAAATAATAATTAAATTCCTCATTTTTTGAAGTCGGTTTAAATTAAAACATACTTAACATCACACCTGTATTGCCCGAGGGGTAGGCAGGGGTGCACATATAGTACGCCACCACATTTTGCCAGTTGTTTTTTTTAATTAATATAAACAATATAAATAAATTAAACAAGATTCCTCGTCCGACAGAGCATCACTGTAACACGGTCCAACTGCAACACTGTCAGATTAATGAAATGTGTCGAGCCTCCGGATGTGACGTCAGATACAATACAAAAGTTACTAACATACGCACTGTACAACATAGTGCAGAGCGCGCAGCCATCACCACAGGCCACCTCACCGGGGCTTGGCTGGGCCTACAGTCTGCTCGCTCATCTGAACGGCAAGGTTAAGCAGCACTTGGTGCTGGCAGTCAACGGATGGGTGCCGTTGTTCGTCAGTGAGGTGGTCCCTGCTGGCCTGCCGGGCCCGCCGGGGGGGGGGGGGGGGGGGGCGCGCGCCGCGGTCCGTGTGCGCCACACTACCTACACACTATACTGTAGAGACAGCACAGTTTGTAATAAAGGAACCAGCCGTCACGTCCCCTCCTGCCCCCTCGCAGCTCGCTGTGTGTCACACCACAACTCTGCTTCCTGTATCACAAACCTCTCTGCGAGTACCTAAATATAAAATAGTCTTTAAGTTCATTGTCTGCGTCCTTCTTAAGGAGCGTCAGTCACAGGCATCTCTCCTCCTTCCTACATCTTCTATACCCCCCCATGCTACTTTCAGTACCCCCCTCTTCCTAAATTTTTTGTAACCCCCTTCTTACATCTCTGTACCCCCTCTTCCTACATCTCCTGTACCCCCCTTCCCCCTCCTCGCCTGTAACTCTCCACCATACATTTACAATTATGCGAAAGTCACAGACATTATCAGGCAACGCTGCAGCAGAGCGCTCGCCCGGGCAGTGTGGCGTCATTAATATGCAACGCTAGCCCGGGCAGGCTGGGGCAGGCTCGGGCCCGCGCGGGGCAGGCTCCGGGCCGCAGCCTTTCCCTAGGCCTGTCCTAATCCTAACAGTAAACATATATAAAACCCGCGGCTGTCCGTGCATCAGTCGTGTACCTCTCCTCTACTCGTCACATTGGTACCCCTTCTGGTGTGCGTTATCACCCCGTGACTTTGCCTACGGAATGTGTCAGACAGCCCGTCTCTACTATATTTGTAGAAATTCGAGCGACTACTGTACAAGTTAGTACATATTTGTAATAATTCAATAACTTAATAGTGGTGTGGGGCCCGCGAGGCCCCCGGGGCCCTCTGTGCCGCGGACAACAACCAGTGACACGTGATTTTAAAAGTGAAACCCTAAAAGATTATATATTATGAATGAAGGTTTTACTTAAAAATCATATTTCTGACTGGTGTGGTACATTGTATGATACAATAGTGATGCTGGCTGCCACCTGTTATGCATTATATAAAAAGTTCGATAAATACCTCAACACATTATGTTCGCGGCCGACTGGCTCAGTCACCATACATTTTAAACTGTAATTTGATTCATTAATTTTACCAGAATTCTTTGCAAAAAGGTGGCAACCCCAAATGGCACAGAGGATGGTAACACAGCTGTCAGTTGTCGTATTTTGACAGCTGTCACATAAACGTCAGGTGTTGGCTGTAGATGGCGGTGGCTGGGCGAGGCTGGCGGCGCGTGGCCTAGCGGTCGGGGTGGTCGGCGCTGTAGTTCTCCGTCTTCATGTCGTTGAGCCCCAGCTCCTCATTCTGCTCGAAGGTGCGCTCGTACTGAGTGATGGTGAGCCCTGCAATCATAATAATAATGATTAAACCTTTTTTATTAGGTAACTATGGCTCATAGATTAATAAATACATGATTCGGCAATTCCGATTAAGGAAAAAATATTGATAAAAGACAGGCAGTCTTTTATCAATATTTTTTCCTTAATCGTTAGTCTAGTGGTCGCTAAAAGCGACTGCTGAGCACGAGGTCCTAGGTTCGAATCCCGGGTCGGGCAAGGTGTGACTGGGTTTTTTCAATAGGTAATTCTCAGTGGCAGAGCGGAGTCTGGATTTGTGCCCGGTTAATGCCAATAGGCTCGCCCCCTATTACATTGGGACCTAAAAAAACATAACTGGCGGAATTTGGGTATACTATATGTGCACCTCTGCCTACCCCTTCGGGAAATACAGGCGTGATGGTATGTATAGATAAAAGCGAAGGGTCCTTTTATTTCTTGCTGTCCAGGATGAGAGTTTCCCCCCCCCCTGTACGCACCGTCGTCAGGCTGCGACGGGTCGTCGGCCAGGCTCTGCACGTAGGAGTTCCCGGCGGGGTCGTCCAGCACCAGCGTCACCGCCAGCTCGCCTGCCAGCACCTTGTCCAGCCTCCTGGTGAATCTGGCGACACACGGCACGCGGCACGACATTATCGAGGCTACAAAATGAGCGGAATGCCCCTCCCCTCCCCTCCCACCACCACTTGCTGAACATTTTTCACGACACGAGTTATTAACCCACGTCGACGAGTCAGAGACCTGTTTAGAAGCACAGTGGGGGCGGAGCTAGTGTAGTAGTGTAAGGCGGTACTGACTCGTGCAGCCCCTCGGGGTTGAGGCCGGGCGCGTCCCCCAGCGCGCCGGGCGCGGCCAGCAGCTGGTCGCGGGTGGCGACCAGCAGCCCCTCGGTGGTGGAGAAGCGCCCCCCCAGCGCGCTCCCTCCCACCTCCAGGTCCAGCTCCGGGATCTCCATGCAGCACGTCTCCGACTGCGGGCGGACACGATATCAAGCAAATCTTTATGAATATACAAAGTAAGTGTAACGTAGGTAAGGAGTGGACCAAGTATACCACCCTGAGGAGCTCCTGACACGGCCCGGGTCACTTCGAAGATGTATTTCAACGACATCCGCACTAGTATACCCATAATAATATAATAAACGCGAAAGTTTGTGAGTATGGAGGGATGCGTGATATCTGCAGATTTTCTATTAGGGCCTGGTATACATTAAAATGGCAAAAGTGTTTTAATTTATCAGTGTGTGCGTTTGTCTCTGTGTGTGTGTGTGTGTGTGTGTGTGTGTGTGTGTGTGTGTGCGCGTCACCTTGAGCAGGTCCCGACTGAAGTCCTCCTTGCCGGCGATGCGCAGCTCGAAGCGCACGCCCTTGGGCTCCACGCCGCCGCCCGACTTGACCTCGTTGGAGCGGTGGCCGCACTGCTCGCACGACGTGGCCATGATGATCACCTCCTTGAAGTGCGGGATCTCTGCGCGACGGACACTCATGTTCAGGAAGTAGATGAAGTGTGCTTGTTGCTACAAGACTCGTAGCTGAAGTGACCCTTGTAGCAAGAGTGACCCTCGTAGCAAGTGACCCTTGTAGCAAGAGTGACCCTCGTAGCAAGAGTGACCCTCGTAGCAAGAGTGACCCTTGTAGCAAGAGTGACCCTCGTAGCAAGTGACCCTCGTAGCAAGAGTGACCCTTGTAGCAAGAGTGACCCTTGTAGCAAGAGTGACCCTCGTAGCAAGAGTGACCCTCGTAGCAAGAGTGACCCTCGTAGCAAGAGTGACCCTCGTAGCAAGAGTGACCCTCGTAGCAAGAGAGACCCTCGTAGCTAGAGTGACCCTCGTAGCAAGAGTGACCCTCGTAGCAAGAGTGACCCTCGTAGCAAGAGTGACCCTCGTAGAAAGAGTGACCTTCGTAGTAAGTGACTCTCGTAGCTAAAGTGCCCCGTCCAATAAGTGTGCTACTCACTGGTGGCCTTCATGTTGGTGCGCACGGGCGCCTCGCAGTCAGGGCAGTTGCCGTGGAACTGCATGACGTCATCGTTGGCCAGTTCCTCGTAGTCCAGCGCGTCCGGATCGGGCCTCAGCAGCGGGCCGCCGCGCGGGGCAGCGTCCGGGCCTTCCGTAAGGGCAGCCGGAGGGTCGTCGGGCTGGGGGGGCGACACGTGAGGTACAGAACGGCGACAGGGGCACGAGACGGTGTGTCATATCAAAAGGTTTTTGTTGCCAGCCCACAACCGAGTGCGTCATCTCAAGCTGTGTGTGGCTCACCCGGTTGGCCCTGAACAGGCCGAGCGCGGCGTCCTGCTCCTCCGTGCGCTCGAACTCCGTCACCTTGAGGCGAGGGTCGCGGCGCGGCAGCATGGGGTTCTCCACGAAGCAGTTCCCTGCAACACGCGCCGGCGTTAGAGTTGTGCCGTACTGTGCCAGACCCACCACTGTAGTTGTCCAGCTGAGCGCCTGCAGCCGGCACACGAGAGCTGCCGATGCTGTGCTTACCACTAATGTCTTCCAGCTCCAGCGTCCACGGCCTGCTGAGAGAGCGCAGCGCCTGCAGCCGCTCCAGGAAGGCGTCGATGACGTCGGCGTCGGCCGGATTTTGCCGGCGGCGCAGTTCTTGGTCCTGCGACAGCCCGCCGATGACGCGCATCAGGATGCCCTCCACCGTCGTCACCTCTGCGAACACAGTCGGTCAGATACTCTCCCCCTCTGTACGAGCTGCTCCACGTGGCTCTCGGTGTACTCACCCCCCTTCTGGCTGTTGGCGGGCACTTCCATCTTCAGCTCGGGGACGGTGACCTTGGTGAAGTCGCTCTTCACCACCTGCCGGTTCAGGTCGGACACCTCCACCACGTCCAGCTCCCACCTGCACACGACACTCGACTGTCACCCCTAATCCCATTAACATACGGGTGTAGTTCCCGTCACATTAAAAGATCTAATACATAGCCTCGACCAGAAATCACCGAACAGCAAAGTAACAGATGGGTCGATGACTCAAGATTAAGCTACGTTTGCCACGGTCTGTCTCCGGATGGGAGACTGGTGAATCCTTAACAATTTCGCAGCAGTTTTCATTGTCATTCTGCTCGTATTGGTTGTAGTGTGATGTTAATAGCCTATAGCTTTCTTCGAAAACAAAAACAGAAATTTTCAATTCGAACCAGTAGTTCCTGAGATCAGAGCAGTCAACCAAACAAACAAACTCTTCATCTTTATAATATTAAAATACGTAAACTCCTGGCGCTACATAGTTAATGTTAACAACTTGTAATATTTCCTCCAAATCTCTCTCTAGAGGCTGACTCCAGAGATGGGAGCAGGTGTTCCACTGACCGGATGCCGCGCTCGTTGATGGCTCCCCCCGGCTGGATCTCGTTGTTGGCATAACCACACTTGTCGCAGTTGAACGACATCAGCACCACATTCTTGTAGTACGGGATGCGTGTCAGCAGGATGCGCGTCATGCCCTGCCGGACAAAGTAACACTATTACAGAACAACAGAACAAGAGGACCTATGGGTCGTCTGTTTACTTAGAAGTGAAGATCTTGACTCGGAGCAAAACCAACATATACTGACTCCAGCCTACACCGTACAATACAGTACATATATATATATACCTACTAGTTCATCTACTGGTTGCTAGTGCAACTACTGAGCATGAGGTCCTTAGTTCCAATCCCAGGTCAGGCAATGTGTTACTGGGTTCTTCCATTAGGTAATTCTCGGTAGCAGCACTACCATTGGATTTGAGCCTGGTTGATGGCAGTAGGCTCACACCACATTATTGTATATGGTGATGTGTTCATCCACATCAGAATTTAGAGAACAGTTGGTAAATAGTACTGAGTACTTTCATATTTGCTAAAAGCATATTAAACTCAAAACATGTATGTCCTATGAATCTACCAAAATTCTCAAGAATAACCTCCACCCAACTGCACAAGACATCATTTCAATTCAATCATCTTTCTTAGATTCATTTCATACAAGCTCACAAGTCAATGGATGTTGTCATAATATAACTAACTTCAGCATATTTTATCAGTTTTTTAAATTAAATGTGTTGAGAGACATTGAGAACCACTCTAGAGGTGTGGAACATCGTATGATGTGTAAAGTGCTGCATTGAAGAAAAATCAATACAGCTCAGTTACTGCAATACATCATAATTACATCCAATGTGTTATAGCTATGTACATCACAAGGGGTGTGTAGCATCACGGGAACATTAAACAAGACACAAACTCCTAAAGAACACTAGCATTAGCCAAGTTATAATGGAGTAAAAAAGGTTTTTATTTTATCATCTAACAAGATTTAATCTCTGGATAAGTCTGGGGATTGCCTCTTAGACAAAGAGTTTGTATAGAAAGGCATACCCCAACCCCATAGCCATATTAAATCTAGAAAATCGATACTTTGATAACCTAAAATTTTAAAATGATATCGCAGTTGAGTTTTAACAGCTACCGAGTCGCGTTTACCGCTCTAAATACATCAAAATGAAGCACTCAGCGTGTGGAGAGTAGTTTTTAGGGTTTCTAAGTTATAATATGTGTGCAGTAGGTTTCCAAGTGTTGTCTACTTACGCTGGCGTAGCACTTCATGCACAGCGACTCCACCTCGGAGACCTCAGGCTCGCGCAGCTCGTGGTTGTGTTCGCGGAACAGCGGCAGCTTCTCCTCTTCCACCTCAGGGTTCACATGGGCCTCCTCACTCATTTTCGATACCAATGTCAGCCTGTTTTAGTTATAAATTTATTGAAAACTTCGACGCAGTTCACGCACCCTACGTCGCACTTCTTCACTAAAGTGTGAGTGTCTGAGTGATTGTCAAAAATCGAATGTCAAATGTCATGTGTCAGCTGTCACTTCTTACAACAGTTGGATGTTTTCATGCAATTCGAATGAAGGCAAAGGTTTTTGTTATAAAGCCAATAAATATTAATACCTTTTTATATTAATCTAATACTTATTGCTGTATACATTACATGAGTTAGATAAAATTATAAATAACGGACTTATTTACTTAAATATGTGTTGGAGTATATCAGCTATAAAATGAGTCATTCCTTTTTCTGTCTCTATTTTCTAACGTGATGTGATACTCTCAGCTGTCACGGATTATTCAAATAAAACAGCTTCCTCGTAGACATATTGATCATCTTTATTTCCGTGCAGTTAGTAACGCGGCCGGTCCACCACTCAACTTAATACAGATACATTTGACATAGTTACAGTCTGTTACGAAAGCTACTCTTGATTAATAAGATTGTAAAAGCTTTCATTTTAAAATGTGCTGCTTTTCGTATGGTTCGTTAGCCAGACCACCCAACAGTCTTCGTAGGAAAGGATCTGTTTATCATATTGTACTTCCTAAGTATACATACTTGAAATATCTCATACAAAAACACCCAGACTGGGGACAATTTTTGTTGGTACATTATACAGGTGCAAATTTACTTTTAGTTCACTGACGCACTTTGACATATTTATTAAGTTGACGAGTTCAATCATCTTAAACGACAAGTTTAGAGTTATTACAGCGGGCGGTGGCGAGTTAGTGGGAGGGTCGCCGGCTTCCAGCGGGGCACAGGGGCGGCCCTGCGAGGCACAGGGGCGGCCCTGCGGGGCACAGGGGCGGCCCTGAGGGGCACAGGGCACAGGGCACGCTCGGAGACATGATGTCATAACGACATATAAACACAACCTTGGAATAGCAACTCCATATTGCGTCACGCGCTTATTTTGGTCGATTTCTTCTCTATAACACGAACCAATTACGAATACCATCGATTAACCTGAATAAGTTATCGTTAGGTCGCTTTTATAACGTGTCGGGTTATAGCGAAAAGTTCCCGCTCAACAAATGTTATTTGAAAATAATACAGTGATCAGAGAGAAGGTGCGCGCGCCGCACGCCGCCCGGGGTCGTACACTAACCACGCGAGTGTGACTAGTCTTTAAATAAGGAGTATTCATACATTTAAATAAACGTAAGTACATTTTTAAATACATATTTGTAATTTGCCGCGCTTTAGCCGCGTAACTAGCAAACTATTCGGTGTGGTTGCAATACATTTTGATTGATAGTCTGTTGAGATGTAAATACAAATTAATGGATCCTAAAAAGTTGTTAGTGTGTGTGGATGACATCACTTACTTGCTGGAGAGACAAAAACTGTGAGATACTCGTAGTACTCCGCTGGCCTCGGTAACTCTCAGTAGGTAATAAATACATCGTAACGAGGTATATAATGCTATGCACGCCGGTTGCCGGCGTATTTAACTTACACTTATCTCTGCCTGCTGACGAAACTTTAGGTAATAAAAACAGCCTCCACACATATGTTTGAGATCCTAATTGTTAAACTATAAAACCGTACGTAATAAAGGAATTCTATTTATTTTTGCGAGCTTCCATCTCCGGAGATGCAAGTCCAGAGATCAAATAGCCTTTGTGATGACTATAGACACCTATGAGCACTGAAATGTTAGTGTATGTATATGCGTGTATACCTGCAGCTTCAGAGCTGCAGGTGATAGTGCTCTCTGCAGCAATCCACTCAGCTAATGAAATGGACTAAATAATAAACATGACTAACAGTGGGATGAACTGAAAAAATACAAGCTGTTTATTTGGGTGCGCGAGTGAATGAGTATCGGCAGCTAGAAGGCGAATGATTGTAAATTACAAGTAGGTAACGAGCCTGTATAGTTGAATGACGGAAGATAGAGTGAATGAGGCGAATGATGTCCCAGGATCGTTGCAAATACACAGCCGTGGTCCGCCTACAGTGTGACGTCATGAATGTTTACTACAAGAGGAGAACTTCTTTGTGTATCAAAATGTCCTTTACAAGTGGCAAATAAGCTTGAGGTCCTGGGTTCGAATCCCGAGTCGGGCGAAGTGTTACTGGTTTTTCCTTTAGTTAATTCTGACCACGACGACTGGATTTTTGCCCGGTTCATGGCAATAGTTTCGCCCCCTATTACATTGACAGATTGACAGGGACCTATAACATAACTGACGAAATGTGGGTGTACTATAGTATTTACACCTCTGCCTACCCCTTCGGGGAATACAGGCGTGATTTTATTTGTTTGTTATATATTATAATATACGTCAATATCATATTCATGTATATTTCATTATATTTATATCCGTCTAGCTTTATTTGTCTAGGCCCCTGGACGGTCACCCTCGCTAAGCCGCTACCATCCTTGTTGGCCAATCTATACGCTTGCATGACCTGCCCCATTACCACGAACTCTTAAAGCAAGTCATCTTGTGTCGTAGAAGCGACGCCGCGCCGCACTACACTGCACGTAACGACGTAATAGTTCATGGTAAGGGGGCGGTGTCCGTGAGCTTGTTAGCTCAGGTTGGTATGTCCCAGTCTCAGAGACGTCGCTGGTGTTGTGCCCTCTTCGGTCGTGAAGTAATAAACAGCTAGTTATATAAACTTCGGTCGCATGCAGCCGGAACGAATGCCCGCTGTGTTTACGAGCGCGACATTGACAGCAATTACTCAGAACATAAACATAACATCACTGTATTCCCCGCCTGTATTCCCCGAAGGGGTAGGCAGAGGTGCACATATAGTACACCCACATTTGGCCAGTTATATTTTTAGGTCCCAATCAAATACGGGGGCGAACCTATTACCATCAACCGGGCACAATTCCAGACTCCGTGTCGCTACTGAGAATGACCTAATGGAAATACCCAGTAACACTGCCCGACCCGGGAATAGAACCCAGGACCTCGTGCTCAGTATAGTGGTTGCTAAACGTGACAGCTGACCATGAGCTCCTGAGTTCGACTCCCGGCTCAGGCAACGTGTTATCTAGTATTCCCACTAGATAATAGTTTGGCTTTGTACCCGGTTGAGGGCAATAGACTATTATATTGGGATCTATAACATGGCTGGCGGAATGAGAGTGTTGGTATACACCTCTGCCTATACCTTCGGGGAATACAGACGTGATACTATGTTACTCTATGTATAGTATTGACTTGCCGTCTCGCGAGGCCATCAGCTCGACTCACGACACTCTTCATAAGAGTGCTGTGTGTTCTTAGCGTTAATAATAATTAAAGTATATTGTTGTGGCTGTTTGTCTCATCTCAGGTAAACACAAAGTTAACCGGGTTGTAGGTACGTGTGTGTGTGTGTGTGTGTGTGTGTCTGCTGTGTCTACAATCATTATGCCGCCTCGTCATCAGACAGCTGGCGGCTTGAGATGAATGTGTATTTAAAACATTACTTGATATCGTCTGCGTAGAGGATGTGTTGTTCAGACATGAACCGTTACTAACGCATGTAAATACATACACATTAGACATGGACCAAATAGCTGTACTTATTCCTCCCAGTAGTTAGTGGAGTGTGAAGCTCTAACCCGGAACTCATAGCGCAGCAGTTCAAACTCCCTTTATTCCAGAGCCCAGCTCCCTTACCATGAACTCTTGAAGCAGGACTTGTTACGACATGGACGCGAGACGTCGCTACGTGCAGTGTAAAGCGACGTCCGCTTCCACAGCGTAAACTGTAAGGGGGTAAGGGGGCAGCAGTCTAAACACCCTTTTGTTCACATGTCTAGGGAGGCTGGAAGTTCTACCTCGCTACAACCACCCCGGTGCTCGTCACCATCTGACGAACAAGTAATAATAAGCTAGACAAACGCTAGGCCACCGAGTTAGCGTTAGAAACATCCAAGGTGTCACACTGAAGGAAGTATGCCTTGAAGTAACTCTAGCATTGTGGAACTAGTCGACGACAGTTATCACCTAAAGTGACGCGTGTCCACCAAATATCTAGTTAGAGCCAGACTGAACCGCATAATGAATGCAAATCGTGTGCGCTCAGCGGCTCGCGCGCTAACACTACGCAAACACCTGTCTACTTATAGAACTACGTGTTTACAAATTAAATAATACACGACATCCATTTCAACTGACTTGGACATCTCTATAAGTGGTTATTTTAATAAGATTTCGACAAAAGACATCATACAATCATTTTATTAACAAAATCATTTAATTCAATATTTGAAACGCATGCTATTAATTGTTAGGTAATAAAGCGATAATCAAATATTTTTTAATCTTATCTTAGGATTTTAGAATAAAAGTCTCAAAAATATGCGAACTCCCGCCATCTTGGATAGTGACGTCATATTTAAGGTCAATACTACTCCCATATAATATAATTCAGTTCGTGATGTAACGCGAACCGAACACGTGAACATTAGGTAGTTTAGATAATAATTTACATGTTTAAGAAGTTGTTATGTTTACATTTTGTAGGAATGAGTCATCAGGGTGGCGTATTAATTATAATAAGACAATTAATTATAGTCTTGACCCAGATAATACAGGTTTTAGGATGGTGAACCGGCTAGCTAAATTATATTTTAGAGGGTCGCAGGCACGTAGTTACATGGCTCTGACATAATTTGTTGCTCGGCTAGGGCAAGCGACGCAGGACAGCCCCCTTACCATAAACTCTTAAAGCAGGACAGTTTACGTTGTGGGCTGAAGGATATTAACATTATATTTATTATTACGTAATATAATGAGTGTCACTGTCAATTAAATCCGTTATTGCCACAAACACTTTACCCCCAGAGCATTGGCAGGCTAGGTTGTGTACTATACTCACACACACTTACCTCCGACTCCCACAAACACCATCAATAAATAGAATAGAAAGTGTTGTTCAGCTCACATCCAATACAAGCGTGTATTTAGGCGGCCAGGTCGCCTACGCTTCCTACAAATATGTTTTTATACACAAATGTTCACTCAATCAATGACTCAACAAATGACTCTCTTCATCTATAAAACTAAAACGTAGCCAGCGTGTGGGTAAAACTATTGCACAATGCAGGGTTTTCACCATGAACTCTTGAAGCAAGAGAGACGCTGCTACGTGCAGTGTGGTGCGGCGCGGGCGTCTCGCTTACACAACCTCCTGCTAGGTATTACTGCTGCTAAATTCATGGTGAGGGGGCAGGGACTTCTTTAATAAGACATTACTGGTATGTGAAAGACTCACAGATTGTACTGCTGGGTGGTTTGTTGCGCCGTTTCTTCTAACCAGCTATGGCACTAGGAAGCGGTGACGGGCGACTGTTGATCGTCTGTCTGTCTTTTATAAATAGAATAATAAGTGATTTACTGATTCCATACTTGTGTAAAAGCAAAGTGTTCTATAACATAATGTACAGAGAACGTTTACATTAGGTGTCGAGCACAAAAAGAACAGACGTTGTCTAAAAGATGGTCTCCCTGCAACACAAAACAGATTTAAGTAAATAGCTACAGGCATCACTGATAATGTTGGATGTACTGCATTATAAGAAGATCTTTGGTCACACACCGCTGACCCGACACCCGAGCGACTTGTCTCGTGAGAGGCACACGTTGATAAGAGGGCACTGACATAATTAACTCAGTCATACACCCAAACATAATAGGTAAAATAACGTAGAAATATATTCATTGAGCGATGAATACAATGGCTTAGCGCTTAATAGTCCATACGTCACGCCTCCTTCTCCCAGCGGAGGAGGAACAGATAAAAACCCTGGTCGTTTATTTGCTACAGTCCTAGCATAATTCTTTCGGCTCATTCCTCATACATGCTCGTCTTTTAGAGTACTCCTAACCTGGCCCCTCTTCTTAGCGTGTCGATTGCAAAAAACAGTATTAATGCTTATAGATATAATAAAATAGTAGAAATTAGAATAGTATTACATAACTTTCTGCAGAATAAATTAAAGATTAAAGTATTTTGTTGCACATTCCAGAACAATGGGTAAAGACGACAAGGAAGACTCGGGCTTCGGCTTCAAGGACAAGGCGAAGGCCGAGGAGACGCTGCGCCTGCTGCAGCAGCACGACGCCAACTACCGGCGGCTGACCGTGCGCGGCCTGCTCGGCAGGGCCAAGAGGGTGCTCTCCAGTGAGTGCAGCAGCTGATCTACTCCGAGACCACTTGAGGCTTTACCTACATTCACTAGCAATCTGTCCGCTACAATTAATCATCAGCTCATCAGGCTTTTTCTATTCAGTGCTGGACTAGCCACGTTTACCACTTAAACATACATCTAACAACATCGATCTATTTAATTTTTCGAGTAAGTAAGGCCGTCTGTCTCGCTCTTACGCTTGATTTGTCCGTCCAATCTTCCTATTGGACTATGACTGTGATGGAATAAAGAGCATCTGTCAGCACACACTTATGAACTATAATCTCCTGCGTTGATTCGTGACTGGAATCCGGTCAGGAGGACATTATATACAAATATATAAAGACAAAACAAATCTTGCCTGTAAAATTTAATAACTTGAATTTAATGCGAGCCTTATCAAATTCCAGATAGATACTAACCTAGTTATTTCTGTATCTAAGAACGACTCGTTTCAGCTTACAGACATACATGCATACATTTTCGGCATACCTTCAGCTGAAGTGGTTTCCCTAAAAACTAAATTACCAAAAAGTACTGGAGTTAGTGATAATCAGAAGAGTGTGTAATGTGGTAAGAAGATGAAAGGGTCCTTTCTCATAAGTCATGATATCTGTTCCAGTGACAAAGGCAGAAGACAAAATAAAGAACATAAAGGAAGCCATGGAGGTGTTCGAGCAGTGGCTGGCCGAGCTCGAGCAGAACAAGGAGAAGAAGACTGAGAAGAAAGAGACCAAGAGAGAGGAGAAGAAGAGAGAGCAGAGTAGTGATAGCGAAGATGTGAGTAGTTTTGGCATAACTAGCAAGTGAGGTATAACACGGTGATTGATTATGGCAGCAGCGGACTGCGATAGACTGAGAGATGATGACACAGTGACTGTTGGACTTTAAAATGGACCTTCATATAAGCATAAAACTGTTACTTACGACATAAATAATCATGAGAGATCTTCTTTTTCAGGCCTCATCATCCGACGTAGAAATGGAGAAAAAGGAAGAGAAAAAAGAGGAGAAGAAAGAGCTCCCCGCAGACACAGTCCCAGGACTGGGCTTCAAGGACGCCGCCACTGCGGAGGGGACCCTCAAGGAGCTGGAGGGCAGGGACCCCGACTACCAGCGGCTCGCCGTCAAGGGACTCATCGGGAGGGCCAAGCGGGTGCTCACGTGTGAGTGTTGTGGTTGAACCGACAGCTGCTGGGAGGGATATCCTCGTTGGTCTAGTGGTTGCTAAGCACGAGGTCCTGGGTTCGAATCCCGGGTCGGGCAAAGTGTTACTGGGTTTTTCCATAAGGTAACTCTTAGTAGCAGCACGGAGTCTAGATTTGTGGCCAGTTAATGGCAATAGGCTCGCCCTCTATTACATTGGGACCTAAAAACATAACTAGCGAAATGTGGGTGTAATGTATGTGTACCTGTGCCTATCCCTTCGGGGAATACAGGCGTGATGTTATATTTTTTTGTTTGTTATGTTCCCACCCATTTAGTGACCTCCTTCTACTTGCAGGCACTCGCGACGAGACGAAGATCTCCAACATAAAGGAGGCGGTGACCATATTCGAGAAGTTCCTGGACGACTTCGAGTCGCTGCACCTGAGCCGGCAGAACAACCCCTACCTGAGCCTGGGCCTCGTGCGCAGCGCCGAGAAGCTCGCCGGAGGTGACGTCACCGACCAACAGGTACTTCAAACTATCTTCACTATTATAAAAAGGGAAAGTTTAAATAAATATAATTTATTTGCAGAATATAGGTGCACGAAGTATGGTGCCATTATATTCCCATCACACCATACAGTTCTTATATGATGGTAATACAGTTTTACATACTTAGCCTACTTCATTCAGCACCGCAAATTAAACAATAAAGACAATATTTACTTTTACATACTTTAGATGAAATTATTTTGAATACAATTTACATCCATAAGAATGGCCCTTCAGGATAAAGGCTACTTAAATCCCGGTAAAGAACAAAAAAATGTCAAAGTCGCGGGTTTATCTAAATCAGCGTCAGCCTATCTCAGTCCTCTGCTGGATATAGGCCTCTCCTATGGCTCGCCACCAAGCTCGATCTTCTTAGTCAGTTGTATGAGTGTGTACTATGCAGTCACATAGTAATTGAGAATGAAGACCATCTCTCCGAGCCACCTTTTCCTGTCTCACAGGTGTTATTGGATCCTCTCGTAGAACTTATCAAACTTATTATTGTTTGGATCGTTTCCAGAAATCTTTCATCGCGGCGTACAGTTCAGTGCGTGGGGAGTACAAGCGGCTACGGACTGTGGCCGCGGACGGGGACCAAACCTGGGACATCGTGAGGAACACCGCCCTTAAAGAGCTAAAAGAAAAGGTACCTTACCTTTACAAATAAAGAACCAACAAGTATGGGTTCAGAACAGATCGCTTTGGGTCTAATCCTGTAATAATAATTGTATAAAGATAAATAAATAAATAAATCTTGTTAAACGCCAGTACCTAAAAGTCGTACGCATATAGGCTTAATGCTTTTCCTAGTGCAATAAGCTCGGAACTAACTCCCCAATTTGTCTGCCACAAGATTTACTCCAACTAGCTATTAGTACCCTGTATTGAGAATGGTAATCTCATCTCGATCGTCTGGTCGTACCACATCAGATGGAGATGTATCAGCTACACCAATCAGACACATTTATTTTTAAAACATGCCAGTTAGCTTACATTAAACTTAAAGAAAATCATATTTTTATAATTCTGACACATCATATACTATGTACTCGTAGCAAACAAAGTTGATAAAAAAATCACACACATTAATCATTTTGATGTACAGCACGCAGACGCAAAACTCTTCAA
This sequence comes from Abrostola triplasia, assembly GCA_946251915.1. NCBI lineage: Eukaryota > Metazoa > Arthropoda > Insecta > Lepidoptera > Noctuidae > Abrostola > Abrostola triplasia. Next base: position 61,717 of record OX276450.1, read on the forward strand.
CGAGGAGAACGAGCCGACACCAGAACACCTGGAGATGTTGGTGTGGGCGTACTCCCCCGAGCCGGCGCGCGTCAAGAAGTACCTGCCGGAGACCAGGGACGAGGACAGAAAGAGACGGCGCGCTAGCTCCGAGCAGGGGGCGGGTGACAGAAAGAGACGGAGCAGCGCCAGGGACGAGGAGTCGCCCGCGAAGAAGGTCAAGGATTGATTGTTACTGCATTTAATAAATCGAAATTTACTTAATTTGTGTGTTTTTTTTTTAAAGTTATCGGTAAAGCGGAGGCGTAGACAGAGATGACGCTTCATCCATAACTCTAAACCCTCAAACTAAACCAATGGCAACCCATGTCGAGCATAATGAATTTTGGTCACGCTAGATTGCAAAAGAGACGCGACAATTTAATTTTGTTGGGGATGGTATAGTGCACAAGTGTGTGCAAACTTCTTAATTCCTCACATTACGGAACGGTGAGACACTGGTGACAAATTCGACCGCCATCTAAGGACCAACTGCTACAAACGCTAACAATTCAGATAAAGATAAAGATTATTTATTTGCTTAAAACATGTGTAGGTCAGCAATGCCATGTGCAGGTGCAAGGACATGTGCAGGTTCAGGTCAACGTATTTAAACAGACTAATTAAATAGCTAAGAGTCGTACTCAGATGTAAAGAAGCTTTGTATAGGAAAAACTAAAAGCCTGGTGGCTTATCTAACACTCAAGAAAAATTAAACTATTCTGCGATTGAGCAATATTTCTTGGAAAAGGTTCAAAAACATTGCGTTAGTTTATTATTGTAGCTTTAATCAGTGCAGTTGCATTAGCGTCTGGTTACAAATCCGCACCAAATGTAACCCAAATAAACTGTTATTCTTTCACTCTCAGATCAAACGGAAAATGATGAGTTAGCTTACATTGAATTTCACAAAGTAAACAAGCTTCTTCTTAATTGCCTCCATTTTGAACGTTCCTTTTCGTAAATTGTTACAACTTTACCTCGGCAAATATAAATTAGTATAATAACTTTTAACTATTAATTTATGTCTGAAAAATGTATGTTTAAAAATATCTTAACTATTAAATGCGTGCGATTTTTTTTTGTTATTACTTTTAATCATAGTACAGAGTTTACTTTAAAATTGGCAGCTCGACGTGAAACGGAACGCATGCGCTCAGTGCAATCGATTTGACAGTAAGTTGTAAACATAGGGCACAATGAACTCTCTCATTAAACGTAGAAACATCAATGATATTATTGTAAATATGAATTAAAACCTCTTTATATTGCGTTGGTCCTGTGTTCTGCACCTATTCGGGCCGTGACTGCGCCGCGGATAAATGTAAATGTATAGTAATCTATGTGTGCATGTGTATGGGCGTGTGATGCCGCATTAAGGCTATTTTTGGAGTTAACGCGAAGCAAATAGTAATAAAAGTGCCGCAAGTTCATGTGTGTAGTGTCCACAGTGCCGCGGGTAACGTGACGACAGATTACAGTGCAGGCCCAGTGAAGAACATGCGATAGGCAGTACAGTAAGTACTTACCATTATCTTCTTCAATTAATCTTAAATTATGACTTAAAAGTCTGCAAATTCCAATATAGATTGTATCAGACACTGTTAAAGTATAGTATTTACTATCCAAATATATTTTTCTCCAGTTAGGTATTTGCAATCTACTAAGTATCATTCTTATAAGAAAGCGTAATTCACACGCCTTAGCTCAGTGTCTACCTGCTTGGTTCGTAGTGCTGTGTCGCAGGTTCGACTCCCGCATGTAGTGAACATAATTTATATAACTTAAGGACTGTATTATCTTAAAGGCAGCATTACACCCTACAAGGATCCCTAGTACTGGGAGCTTTGAAGTAATGGAAAAAATCCACCCTAATTAATGTTCTCCCAGTAAGTGCATAGTTTTAGTTATGAGCATGCTACAGGGTCATTACATTATCTGTGTCTGGACACTGGACTGGGAGAGAACGGATCTTAATAATATAAGTGAAAGTAGTGGATGAATAGATACATACGAGGTACAAGTCTATTTTAATAACCACAAGCCCTGATTGGAACAGTTGCTAAGCAATAGGACTGCTACACTAAGGATCATGGGTTGATTCCCGAATGGAAAAAAAATCCTTGGTGTATTTGTTCTCGATCTAGGGGTTTTTGTATATAATATTTCTTGTTTGTGAAACGCAACCACGATATAGGAGAATTTCCTTCTGTGGGGCGTTGATTCTAAGAAAGTAAAATAAATAAATAACCTGTATCTAATCAATGGTAGGTTGACTTATGATGAGTGGCGCGGTGTGGGACATACTCCTGAACTGGAGCACCTCTAACCTGCCTAGCCCTTTAGGGGTAGCAGGCGTGATTACTTCTAGTATTTTTTTCGCCCCACACTAGATATTTCTCCTGTAACATAGGTGTGTTTCACAAACATGAAATATCACATACACGAACACCCAGACTCGGGACAAAAAGACTGCAGATCCAGCGGATCACAAAAATGTTTGTCTCGTGCGGGAGTCCAACCTGCAACCCTTAGCGCAGCAGTTCAATAGCTCAGCCACAGCACTAATCAGCCCCTTACTGTTAAAGCAGGACAGTTTCCGTGGAAGCGAGACGGCGCACTACACTGTAAGTAGCGGCGTCTCGCTTTCATAACGTTAAATGTCTTGCTTTAAGAGTTCATGGTAGGGGGGCTGGTCGTCAGATGTATGTGTATTATAGTGCAGGGCCTAATGTGTCACGTTCCTATCTCCAGAGTGGTGCGCAGGGAGCGATGCAGGCGGCGGGCGCGCGGCGCTCCGCGGAGGCCGGCAGCGAGGCCAGCTACTGTAAGACCTGCTTATACTAGCTAATATATTATAGGTACCCAAACTAGCTTAAAGGGCTTTACAAAAGTGGGATTTGAACCCATGCCCCCTGCCAATCCGTGGCCGGTGGCAACTGCTCACCCAACTGAGCTACAATTTTTTTTCGTGTCTTTTCCGGGATTTACGTAGCCTACGTCTACCCTGAAGGTCAATTTTAAGTATTGGTGAAAGATTTTTTGGAAATCAGACCAATAGTTCCGGAGATTATCCCTAACATACAAATAAGACCAATTTCAAAAAATTATAATTAGTATATAGGACCTATAACCATTGAGGACTGACCCGTGTGTGTGTGTCGCAGGTGAGCGGGAGCCCTGGGACGAGTGGGGGAGCCGCTCCTCGCTCAGCCAGCTGGAGGAGGTGCGTACATTATACATCGCGAACTTTTCGTAGATTTATGAAACGGCAACAATTCCTCCATACATAGTTGTGGGATGTCTCAAGGAGGATTTGGCAGAGTTTTTTATGTGAGCTCCCATCGTCGGCTTGTTTTTTTCCGACATCTTCGACAATAATCGTCATATTTCACCCAATTTACAGGAAACATTAATGAATTATACACATAAACATTCCTCATGAATTACTTTATCCTTTGGTATAAACTGTATTAAAATCCGTTCAGTAGTTTTACAGTTTATCGCGTTCATACAGATAGACAGATGCTATAGGGCGCCAGTTATGTTATAGGTCGTAATGTAATAGGGTGCGAACTTTTTGTCATCAACAGGGCATAAATCTAGACTCCGTGCTGCTACTGAGAATCACCGAATGAAAAACCCAGTAATACTTTGCCCGGGTTTGTTATTATTATGTAGTGAATTTATAGTAATAGTGAATTGTACCTACTGCAATACCTGCATCTGAGGGAATGTGCTACTCTGTGGCTGGTCCACTGTACGCATGTACGCATTTATTTATTTATTAACTTCATCAGCAAAGAAAAAGTTAATACAAAGAATATACAACACTTAGCCGAGTGGTATGACCGTTGGACTGCCAAGTCAAATCAAGTTCAAATCCCGGCACGCACCAATGTTCCAAATTCATGTGCGTGTTATAAATTAAGTAGTTACCAATTGCTGAAAACGGTGAAGGAATACATCGTGAGGAAACCGACACACCTGAGAGATTATTCAACGCTGTGTGTCTCCATATCAGAGGCCTACAGGCGGTTTAAACTCTGACACCAGGTTGTTCATCAACCGTACGATAAGAAGACAATACATAGTTGAGGCGGCTGGAGGTGAGACGGGCGCTGGTTCGATGTTTACGCATGTGATATTCCATCTTTGTAGTCCGTACGCACACACGGTGCATAATACATAGAAGTATAGAACACAAACAATCCGTGAATGTTAACAATCGAGTAGACCCTAAACGTTTGGCGTCGTCAGATAACAATACGTATTGCATGCCCGAGACGAATGACTAGGCGCATGAGTCATCATCATCAGCCGGAAGACATCCAACGTTGACATAGGCCTCCCGCTTGAAAGGGGGGTGTTACCATAACCCCCGCGCTTGGCAAACGGCTTGGGGATCGTAATATTGGTGGTGAAGTTACAGCAGACGTTGCTGCCCATCATTTACATTTTCCCTTAGTCGCCTCCTACGACACCTACGGGAGGAAACGGGTGGTCAATTCTAGGCCGGATACTACTCGACTCCATGAGTAATAAGTATTATTCACGTGTGAGGGAGAAGTTGACCACATTGATAAACCCCTTCATAGTTAGTTCCGTAGATAGTGGTACTGGTAATTCCACTTGCTAGTTAATTCTGTCAGAGAAACAGCGAGTTCAAAAGCTATAATTTAATTAGAACACGGCCTATAGTTCCGTAGATGCCCGCTCCCAAACACACAGACAACAGTTAATTCCGGACGCGGCTGAGACGTGTCGCGGCGATCATAATCATTTATGTCTCTGTCTTTATTAGGGCCAGCGGTGCTCAAACTATGTTGTTGTTGCATCACAATGTGTGCTACACATTGGTATTGTTATGCTGGTCCTCCATTGTAGGTAGACAGTATCCTAACCCTATCACTTATACATATATATATATACTAGCTTCGCCCCGCGGTGTTACATACACAAACATTACGGGACAAACATCTGCGGATCACACAAAGTTTTACTTTACCGCAACTTTAAGCACAGCAGTTACGCTTACCCACTGCGCCAATAATTAAATAACAGAAAGTATATACCTACACAAAGTGTTACAAAACCCCGCAGTTTGAGCACCGCTGGCCGCCGCGATATAAAAACGTCGGGCGGCGACTTCCGCGTGGCACAACAGCGCGCTAATTGGGGCGACCTCCCCCCCCCCTCCCCCTCCGCGGCCGGGACTCCGGGACGCCCTCAATACGGGATGAGAACGATCCGAACATATAACATACAGATAGTGTTAACGGCACCAGTTTTGAACTCAGTAGGTCGTGGTGGTCTGGAAGCGAGATGGGGTGACGGGGACGTGAAGATTTCTGGGTGAACCTGGATGAGGTTGGTAGGGACCGCTGAGTGGCGTAGGGTACGAGAGGCCTGGGGTATACCTAGCAGTGGGATGTTGAAGGCTGTGTGATGGTGGTGTCGTAGTTGTACCAGATTTAGGCACAAATCCAGACTATATTGGTATATGTGCAGTGCATTAGGACACCCCTGCTTACCCCTTTAATAAAATACAAGCGTGATACAAGAAGACATACTGGCTACAACAGTCAGTTCAGCGATGTCGGTTAAAAATACGATTTTGAATCTCGAACGCCATTAATTGAGGCGGGCCCTGCGCACGCGCCGCTGAGGCAAAGGAAACGTCGCGTACAGCCACAAATAGCGCCACGAGTCCAGTCCTCTGATGGCGTTGTTAAATAACTTCCTGTTTCGTACTCCACTAGTTGACGCCGCGGCTTTGTCCGCGCGGCTCGATTGATGAGGTATTTATAACGAGGAGCTTAAGTTTATAATCCATACTAATATTATAAATGTGAAAGTAACTCTGTCTGTCTGTTACGCCTTCACGACTATACTGCTGGACGGATTTTGATGAAATTTTGTCATGTAGAAAGTTTAAGCCTCGAAAAAGGACATAGGCTACTTAACGCGGGCGTAGCCGCGGGAAAAAGCTAGTATAATATAATGAATAGTAAATGACGACCTGATTGGCGCAGTGACTAAGCGATTGGACTACTACGCTAAGGGTTGCAAGTTCGATTCCCACAGGGGACAGACAATTGTGTGATCTTCAGATGTTTGTCCCGAGTCTAGGTGCTTGGTATATATGATACTTCACGTTTGTGAAACGCACCCACTATACAGGAGGGATTCCTAGTGTGGGGGGTAAAAAAAATAAGTTGTATATTGTTCGTTAGCGCACAAAAATAGTATCATATTGTGTGTGTAATATGTATCAATGATCACGCCTGTATTCTCTAAAGGGGTCGGCAGATGTTCTCACAAGCTACTGATTAGTGAAGTATCTATGTTTTAAGACACTGTTAATTAACTTAATTTAGAAAATCCTTATCTATACTTTTACATAACATCACGCTTGTATTCCGCGAAGGGTTTGGTAGAGGTGTACTTATGGTACACCCACATTTCGTTATGTTATCGGTCCCAATGTTATCGCTCGCCCTATGCCATCAACCGGGCACAAATCCAAAAACCGTGCTGCTAATGAGAATTACCTAATGTAAAACCCAGTAACCTAGATTCGAACCCAAAACCTCATGCTTAGCACTTAGCGACCACTAGGCCTACGAGGCAGTGATACTCATAACAGTATTACTTCACATTGATTGAGACACACATCGTGGGCGGTGATGGCGCCAGCGTGTGGCACCAGTGGCCGACGCCCGGCGGCCGGTCACTGGTGGTGGACGGAGGCCGTGTCTATCGCTGAGGTGGCGGTGTTGTATGTTAGAGGCACAGCAGTAGGACAGGCCCGCCCACGTCACGCTGAGGAACATTTCTTGATTTTCTTGTATTTTACTGTTATTTACCTCGTTTGCGTACCCTGTAGTTCCGGCCTAGAATATACCACCCCATTTCCTTTCGTGAGTGTCGGAATTAAGAGATGTTCGAGGGGGATGGGCAACAGCGTTTCAGCGGCGAGCCTGTTGCCATCAACCAGGCTTATGCCCGCGTACACACCTGGCAAAGTGTAGGTGTCATATAGGTACACCTCTGCCTACCCCATCGGGGAATACAGGGGTGATATTATGTCACTTTATGTATAATAGAATATGATCTGCTACCTGTATAAAAATAAATAAACAAATAAAATAATAAATATATGTAGTGAGGTAACGTAATTCCGGCATTCTTTTCCACCTCAGAACCTCAAGAGTGACTGCGTGGTAAGGGGGCAGGACACAATGACCCAATTGTCCGTGCACACACGTGCATACAATGGCCAGTGTGTGCGCTGCGGGTAGCTATACTAAACAAACATGGCGAACACAGGGTATATTTATTTATTTTAATAATTCATCGCGCTAAGGTTGCTGCGGCTGCCCTGTGGCCGACTACTACGGGAACTCACTTTTATGTAAACTTTTCACGAAAGCTTGATTCGGTTACAAACTTGGATAGTTTGTGTTTTTAAGACTGTTGGTCGTAATTACAAAAATATAGTGTTTGACAAGAAAATAACGCATATATTTAAACACAAAAATCTGGTTTTCGTATAGGTAAAATATTTATTTACTTTCAGTTTTTTAATTTTATTCGACCGGAGCCAAATTTAATGCATATTTAGTACCTTAAAAGTAATCCGTTTAAAATTGAAATAATTCTGTAATCAAATATTTATGATTTTCTACATTACAAAAGCTTAACAATGTGATCGTCGAGAAACGTTCGAGTTCGTAACTCGTAGTACGACCGTAATACGACCGCAGATAACCAATGACATTTAAAATAATGTTGCTACATTGTACAATTTCACTCTTTTCGTGGTAAAAAAGTAAACTGTTTGCATAATAAGATTGCTCTTTTCATTGCCTAACGCCCGGTAAATAGTATCACAGTGGTGGTTACATTTAATTGTATTTGCTACTGCTTATTTTATTAATATAAAGATAACTTAATTCTAAAAGTAGGTATCCTTATTTGTTTACACTTGATTTTTTCAGCGACGTGAATGTGTAATATTTTATTTAACCCTCACCTCACGAGGAATTTCTCCTGTATCGTGGATGCGTTTCACAAATATGAAATATCACATACACAAACACATTCGGGACAAACATCTGTGGATCGCACAAATTTTTGTCCCGTGCGGGAATCGAACCCACACACCCTAGCGCAGCAGTCTTACCAATCAGGTGCGTTGATTTGATTACAAGCAGTATGTTAATTTAACGATAAACATACAGTTTAACAAAATGGAACGAGTTATTGTTTCTTGTTACATTTCCCCAACCTATTTTCCTACATCCGCGTCGCGCGCCGTAACGGAAGGTAAATTAGAGTCGCAACCTGGCAACCCAGCCTAAATGCGCCATTCCGCGGCGCGCTACGTCACACGGTGGCCGCTTGCCGCTCGCGTTAACGTCATCAAAATAAACTTGAAAATAACACATTGACTTAAATAAAATACACAGAAAATAAACTTAACACGGACGTTTATCGGCTTAGTACTAAGTGGTGACGGTGTTCTGTGAGTGGTGCAGTGATACAACTAGTGGGAGAGTGTTTCGCAAGAAAAGTATGTTTCATTAAGGTTTAATGCCAATGTTGTGAAGTTGTGAGATCTGTGAGTGTACAGTGTGGGCTTAGTGGGCTGCAGTGTTGTTCCGGGTGCCCACGTTGCCCACCGCTGGCTATCCGTGGGCTGTCCAACAGCTAAACAAGTAAATAATCTCGGCGGAGTGCATCGGCGACGACCTACATTTAAGTGACGGTAATGCAGTGTGACGTCACCGGCTTTCGGCGTTCGATTTTTGAATTATACTGGAGAGTTTTGGCGCGGGTTTTGTATCTTAAACTTGTATTTTTTTAATGGCGATGAGGTTTTACAAAATGTCGTATTGTGTATAATAGATAACATATTTTACACGAGTTTCAACGTAAACAAAAGCTCCGATGCGTGAGACGACTTTCCTAAATTACCTTTGACCTTTCAGTAAATTAAAATACGTGATGATCGATATTTAGATAATTATTTTTCACACTTAATGATTGCTTAGATGACTATTTTTAAACACTAACTTGTTAAAGGTGTTAGTAAGTAATTCCCATTAAAAATATTACATAGTGAAGTGTTGTGGGTGACAAATGTCTAAAACCTAACTTCTAGGAAAAATATTTGAAAATAATTCTGCTGATTTAATTGAAGGAGAAATTAAATTAAAAATAATTTATTTTTCATTATTAAATCTATACATATAGGAATAAATTGCACATAAATATAAAACAACATAACATCACGCCTGTATTCCCCGAAGGGGTAGGCAGAGGTGCACATATAGTACATCCACATTTCGCCAGTTATGTTTTAGGTCCCAATGTAATAGGGGGCGAGCCTATTGCCATCAACCGGGCACAAATCCAGACTCCGTGCTGTTACTGAGAATTACCTAATGGAAAAACCCAGTAACACTTTGGCCCGACCCGGGATTCGAACCCAGGACCTCGTGCTCAGCAGTCGCGCTTAGCAGCCACTAGACCAACGAGGCAGTCTTAATATAAAAATTGAATGTAAATATGATATTTGATTGATCATAAGGTAAGTATCCAGTGTCCTGACCAACCATTACTCAATCACTTACACTTAGTTTAATTAGACTTAAGTCAAATATAAAAAATCACTAATTTACAACCTTTTCTCAATTAAAAGACCTTTGTGAACCTTAGATACAAATTAACAATCAGTGTCAGACACAGTAACAACAACTGGTAGAATGGAGTCTGGTGTTGTGCTCGGTTAATGGTAATAGACTCGCCCCCTATTACATTTGGATTTAAAACATACCTGGTTAATGTGGGTGTACTATTCACCTCAGCCTAGCCCTTTAAGGAACACAGGCATAAGATTATGGCTTCTTAAACCTGACATGTATAAATGATGTTTTAAAACCAATTTCCAAAATCTTTTATCCTATTTCAATGCTACATAGGTACTATAAATTTCAACCATTCCTCTCCTTCAGCTTGGTAAACACCTACATATACTATATTACTATATTAATCTCCGTGATTACCTGATTACCGTCCACTATAATGTTTGCAGGCGTGCTGTGTGCTCAGTGTTATCAGTGCCGCGGTAATCTGATCCTTGTGCGGGCGAGGACTGTGGTGTAACTGTGAGGTCATTGGATGTGAAGTGGAGCAAGATAGATGTAGTGTGTGACCCGAGTGTGTTTGTATGTTTGCTACTTCTTCATGCTCAAACGGCTGGACCAATTTTGATAAAATTTTGTATGTAGGTAGCTGAATAACACATAGGCAGCTTTTGATTGATCTCGAAAAAATGTAGCTGGTCATAACGCGGGGCGCAGTTAATATATTATAGTGCTCCAACTCCCTATTCCTAACTCTCATAGTGACGTTATATAATAGTGTTGCTACACACAGCATGTCCTTCTGGTTGGTAACTTGGTACAGTCATACTGTCCCCAAAACGGTAACAATGTAGCTGAAATAATTAACATGTACCAAGCTAGTACCAATAAGGCGGCGCGCGCGCATCACTCGTGCCGATCACCACAATAGGTTCACAGACCATATGGGTATAGTTGTGAATGATTCCTGCCTCACCTCGGTCCAAGTCGGCCGACTGAGCGCTTGTACGATTTTGATTGATGATTTTGATTTTGACACGATTTTGATGTGATCATCATGTGCCTGCAGCTCCCCGACTATGTAATGGTCGGCTCGCGGTCTCACTATGCAGCCGGACACCAGTACTACACGGAGCGTCCTATCTGACCTCCACAGCACTGTTACTGGTGACAGTACTTGGTAACACTGGTTGACAGACTTATAAGCTTCTTCTTATCGTATGGTTGATGAACAACCTGGTGTCAGAGTTAAAACCGCCTCTAGGCCTCTGACATGGCTTTACACGCCGTTGAACAATCTCTCGGGTGTGCCGGATTCCGCGAGATGTTTTTTGGTACCTGGAAAGTTACTAAATAACGCTATACGGACAACGATAACGATATTTTGAGACATTTCCAAGTCCCTGATTAGTAGGATACAATACATGTCGTTTCGTTACACGCAGCTGGCCTCCACCACGTTCAATAAGCTTATTCTCGTGACATACCCGCACTGTGATCTATTTGCGGACCATACGGAAGTAGTTACTGCGACTACTACGAGGATCTTACTAGTATAAATACGATGGTAATTGTCTATCTGTTTCCTTGTAGTTATTATACCGATCAATTTCACTCAACACTTTGACAGACACAAAATAATTGTTATTTCTCGCGGACGGTTAGAGACCTAATTAAACATGTGCAATAAAACGCTATAGAACAACAAAAGCGAGTGTATATGAGGAATGTGATCAGAGTAAATGATGCGACAAGTAAGGATCGGAGCTATAAGAAATCCTTAATCCTTAGACAGCCAAGCAGTATGACCGTTGGACTGCCAACTCAAAAATCGAATGTCCAACCGCGACACGCACCAATGTCTTTACGAATTCATGTGCGTACTTTAAATTAGTTCTCAGTTGCCAAAAACAATGAAGGAAAACTTCGTGAAGAAACCGGCACACCTGAGAGATTGTTCAACGGTGTGTAAAGTCATGTCAGAGGCCTACAGGCGGCTTAAACTCTGACACCAGGATGATCATCGACCATACGATTAAAGAAAGATTATAGTACCTACATAGATTCAGCCGTACGTTATGTCGTTGTGTCCATTGTCCACCCAAAAGATTCGTTGTAAATGTTGGTGAAACTATTTTGGAAATTGCATGGATTGTTTCGATGATTACCTCTTGCATACAAAATATTCCTCTTTATATTATAAGGTACCTAACTATATCGGATTAGTATATTCTGCCAAATGTACGAGTACCTATGTACAGTTTGGCTGATTGATGAGACACTTTTATACCTGAACATCTGCATACCTAGTTAATCAAAGACAGTAAAGATTACTTTACTATACATAATATATGTGTGTGTGTGGAACAGCACAGCTCTGCCTACCCGCTCTGTATACAACCGTGAAGTTATGCAGAGTGCATCGCTCACTCCTGTTAAGTAAAACCCGGAACTGTCCGTGTCCGGCGACCGGACGGCCGCGAGCGACGAGAGCTGCTGACCTTTGCTGGACTCGCGCGTGTATACTAAGACTGGCTCAGGCCCGCGACTCCGACTGTCGCCTGTCCACCCTGGAGGTCCGTTCTAAACGTTAGTGAAAGAATTTTGTATCTGATCGAGATTCGAAGATCATCCACTTCATCATCATCGGCTTTTAAGTGACCCACTGCTGGGCATAAGCCTCCTCCCTTGAACGCCACAGTTTCCTGTTTGATTACCTATTAATATTGTAATAATTTCTACTCCTATATGTTAATGATTAATTTCGTTACGGGTTCCAAGACTGTCGAGTCATTTCTCTGGGACGCTTCGAGCTGCATTGTCAATGGTTATCACTATAGATCCTGGCTTACAAGAGCCACAGTGATGACCACGAGTGGTGGCTTGTTTTACATTGTAACACACGCTTTACCTCTATATATTACTACTGTTATGTACCTGTTACGATAGCTGTGTTTGTGATAAATAAATAAATACTAACTAGCTTCCGCCGGCGACTCCCCTCGCCTGATCTCTCTCAGGTCGTGTCTTACCGTCCCATCGGACTATGAAGGTGGGAGAATAGGAGAATAGTATACTTGTGCACTAAAATATCTCCTGCGTAGTTGACTAGTCTCAACTGAGACAGGCCGCCTTGACCGATATTTGGTTAGAGCAAATTTTTTTAAAATTATGTTTTACAGTTGTAGCCTCTAGAATGTGATATAATGTGATCGGTGTTGCTGGAGGTGCAACCCGGAACGATGTGTGAGCGGAGCGCGGCGCGGCGAGGTCGCGCGGGTGACGGCGCCGCGCGCATTGTGTGCAGCGTGCGCCGCCGCGCCGCGCTCAGCCAGTTAGGTGCGTTGTTACGGTCGATCAAGGATCAACCTACAAACGATAAAATAGAAACGTCGTCCAACACTAGGGCTCCTGTATCGTGGGTGCGTTCCACAAACATTTTACACACAAACACCCAAACTCAGGACAAACATCTGCGGATCACACAAATGTTTTTGCGGGAATCGAACCTTCAAGTCTGCATTGCCATAGATATAGATACATGCGCCTCTACAAACGCATTACCTTATTTTACGAAACTCTGTCGGGTAGTTACATGGTGACGGAATTTCCTAACTGAATACCTCGGAATTGTGTAAAAATATGGCAATAGGTCAAGGTCTCTTTTGACGTTCACACTCCAGATTATCATGAGCCTCCCACTCAAAACGCCACAATGAACGACAACTTGCAGACTCCAGATAGTTCCAATAATTTATGAAAAAAAAGCAGGTCGTTCGGGATGCTAATTTTTTTGTTAATAAAAACGTCGCCCCACAATTGGAATTTCTCCTGTATCGTGGGTGTGTTTTATGAGTATGAAAGATTACATACAAACACCCAGACTCTGAACAAATATACTGCAGATCACACAATTTTTCCATACGGGAATGGGACCGGCGACTCTCAGCGCAGTAGTCCAATCTCTTGGCCACTGCACCACGCACTAATCCTGTCGTGCGATAGGATCCACCAAAAATAGTTGTGTCATCGATAATATCTCAATAACCTATCATCCACTCTGCATGTCGCGTGTCCAGCTCCCCTCTCACCTCCCCCGCACGCTCCCCCCTGCCCCACCGAAGCTCCTTAACAACTGGGAACACTTTCTTTCGTCCGCGTGTCACGAATAGTGCGCAATAAACTTCTCCCGGTGTCGTTGGTGTGACGTCACTACCTACCCCGCCCCGCAGTGTCCCCGGCGGGGTGTGTGCAGGGCGGGTGGGGAGGGGGGGGGGTGTAACATCAGTACTAAGTGCGGTAGGTATTGCCTATAGGTATAGCCAGGTACTGCTTGTGTGAGGGAGGTGTTGTACTGTGACCGTATTGACATCTTCTTTGTACCGGCCTGAGCTATGTCTAAAGAAAGAGGTCATGCTGTGGTGTAGAGACTGGTCACAACAAGGATGGTAGCGAGGTTGACCGTCTAGTGGCGGACGTACGTAGGTACAATCGTGGAAGCTCTCTACTGGCTCCATAATATTGTTATATCGATCTTTTAAAGAAAATGCAACTAAAAAGCTATTTTACTGGATGGTCCACGCTGAATGTGTCCTGAGAAATGTCCTATATTTTAATATACTATATTCCCTCTCTTTTAAAACGATGATCATCATACATCTATTCCTTGAAATGCTATCGTCAGTCTCAGGTATAAACAAAAACTTGAAATGATTTATTTGTACAATAATTTTCCTTAAAGATAGTATGTGGACTCCCTTTAAGCTTTAATTCTTGTGTAAGGAAGCTCAATAATGTAATCAATTGTTCAACATTGACTATTTTAATAAGTTAAGGGAGTAATGTATGTTCACGCCCGTAATACTAAGTTGCTGCAGCTTCACTTGACGCACGCCTTAATAGTAACAGTGGCATTAACCATTTGTTTTCCTACCAGCACCCTAATAATGTTGACAACCCGTGTCACGTGCCACTACACGACACAACGCGTTATATTTTGACGTCCGTATGTAACGTTAACAGACTGTTTGAAACTACTGACATTACGTCCCATGTAATAGGTGGCGAGCCTATTGCCAAGGCAAGCCATACATGGTGCCGACTGCATCTGCCTGTTGCCACTAACTTTCCAACCAACAGAATGGAGACAATCCGAATCAGTCTTCAAAAGATATACAACTCCTTTCACACTCCCCCCTTCAATCCACAATACAGAGCTGTACATCACTGCGCTAGTGCATCTAAGTGCCTACAGAGGTGTAAATGAAGGAGATTGTTTCCCGGTTGCCATGGCGACGCTCTCTATAGAATGAGATGTTTTGTAGACAATGTTCTAAGGAAGTTGATGTTATGGGGCGCACACACTATTTTTAACTTTACCTAATCCCTACTAATGTTATAAACGCGAAAGTTTGTGAGTATGGATGGTTGTTTGGTACTCTTTCACGTAAAATCTACTGAATGGATTTTAATGAAACTTAACAGTAATATAGCTTATACATCAGAATAACAGATAGGCTACTTTTTATCCCGAAATAATGTAGCGGGTAACACCGCGGGGCGCAGCTAGTTAAGTATATTTCTGATTTACTATTCGCCTGGAATTTAAATGTTTTAAAGCTAATAAAATAAGTTACCTATATAAACTAAGGTGATGATATTTAGCTATGCCAAGATACTCTGAATCTAATTCTGAATGAAAATGCATTCCTAAATCATTGATAAAACTGTGGTAGGGTCCTCTGAGGAAGCCCGAGAAGGTTGCCGGGTGAAATCAGCGCGGACTGGAGTTATTTATAAATAAATCTGATTACTTATTAATGAAACGTCGAGTGAAATTGGGGCATAGCTTGTAGAAGGTAATTTATGGAGGTAGTTAAAACCTTAGAGTAGGACATAGACTAGATTGTCTGTGAACGTTAATTCTGGCGCCAGAGTTATTACCTGTCTGCTGCCAGTGGCCGGAACCGCCGCCATGTTGTCTGCGAGGATGTGACGTCACGAGGTAACCCGCGATCCTTGGAGAAAGTATTATCGACCCAGGCCGCAGCGGAGAGAGCTAAGTCTGCCGAACGACGGAGCAACGACGCTGAATCTAAAACAATACCGGAGCCCCACCTACATCCTCCTTTACTTATAGAAGTCGCCTAACGCAACTGAAGAGAGTGAGGTCTTGGGTTCGATATCCGTTGTTATCAGGTTTTCTCATTTGGTACTGCTCAGTAGCAGAACTGAGTTTATATTTGTGCCCGGTTGTTCAAAACATATCATATTTATTTCGCTTAAAACATGGATACAGACAGATGGTTCTAAGTCTAAAATTGATTCCACACATTTTGCCTTGTGCGGCATGCGAAAATGTAAATTGGAAATAAAGGTTGTTGGCAGGATCACCTCTATTTCATTGTGACATAACAGCTGGTGAAATGTGAGTGCTTCATAAAACACTTCAGAATTCACCACTAGATAGAAACAGTTTAAAAAAACTATTCCCAATGGGTACACAGATGAGTGCACCACACAGATAACTGTGAATTTTAAAGAGGTGTTAACGAATGAGTTCTGCTAACACCAGCAGTATGTACTGAGCCGGGCAGCAATACAAACGTAATGGATGCTATAACTGTGTGCGCCCGTTATGAGGCAGGTCTCTATGCATCAGCAAGTTGGTCTGCCTTCGATATCCGAAGAGTGCACTTAATATTCCGTACTGTTGGAACTGAAAGGGAAACAAATTAGTATGTGGCGCTGTCCCCTGTTGATAAGTTGTGACGTCATGTCATTTTAAAGGTTATAATAATATAATTATTATATTGTATGACCCTAATATTGACAGTCGTGCAGGGAAAGAGATGAAGAAGAAGAAATACTGTTTTTCTTTTCGATTTATCTGGACGAATATCTGTTCACTTATGTAATAGACCTCCCTACTATAAATATACTTTTCTTTCCCTGCGCAACTGTCAATGTTGGTGTCTTACAGTAGAATGAAGCCCGCACTACCATTTGACCCCATTCCCCTTTCACTTAGATAATTATAGCTTGAAGTTTAGGGAAGGAACGAAAGCTACATTGCATCCTACAGAAATCTTAAAAAGCTTCGAATATCTTAGCCATTTTTATGTATTACTATTTTGACAGTAGTCAGACCAGACCCCATACAATAATAAACCCCTTCAACACACGGGTAAAGCTAAAGGGCGGTATACAGGGTTGGATTAATGTAAACACATCATTGCGTCATGATTTAGTTTATTAGTTCCTGATTGGGTCGCTTTTGGCGTCGTTATGTCCTGTAACATAGGCGATGTTTTAATTGTAACTACAGCAATAAATCGAGTTGAACTTACAAGTAGGTACCTCTAATACCGATCTATTTATTTCCTGTACATAGTAAGTATATTGTTGTTTCCTATTACTAAACTCCCTTGTTATACTTGTCAGCGGACCATTCTCAGCCGGCGCCAGGTAAGTGCGTCGTTAAGGCGACTTATTTCGGCCACTCGTGGTCCCACGCTGGGCGCCAATTTAATATGCTCACCATCTATTACAAGACACGAATCGATCGAATCGAGTCTATTACGTAGAAACTCATTAGTTCGACTAATTGAACTGCCCTGTTGGTCTAGTGGACGATAAGCGCTACTGCTGAGCATGATCTCCTGCGATCGAATCCCAGGTCGCGCTAAGTGTAACTCGGGTTTTCCGTTAGATAATTCTCAGTAGCAGCACGGAGTCTAGGTTTGTGCCCGGTTGATAGCAATAGGCTCGCCCCCTATTACGTTGGGACTTGAAACTGATAACTGGTGAAATGTGGTTCATATTCATATTCTTTATTGCAATCCATAATGTACATTAATGGTGGTAAAGGAAATCTAGAAGTAACAATTATGGACCCTGATGGGCACAGCAAGTAGAAGAGAGGAAGGCGTTTTATGTAGATATAGAAATAAATTATTTAGTTATGGAATATAGGTATTATATATATATCATGTGGTTGCTGCTAACACCCCTGCTTTCCACTTCGGGGAATGCAGGCGTGATGCTATGTATGTATTCATTAGTTCCGGTTTCCATTTAAAAGCCTGTCTTGACTCGCACACGGTACAAACTCACGTATCCAATAATGTCTTCTCCCAATAAAACTAGTGACAGTGTGACGTCACTCCCTCTTTACGACGGGGGGGGGGGGCAGTAACGAGGCGCCGTAGTGATAGCACCTCCTTATATTTTATTGTAGTTGGACGGTTGTAAGTTGGCGCGTATTAGTAGCGGAGTTGTATGTTGCTACGGTGAAGGAAACATGCCGGTGTCATGAAGAAACCGGCACTCCTGAAAGATTTTTTATACGGTGTGTTAAACCATGTCAGACAAACATGACACAATTAGGTATATTACTGCACACCAAGTGTCGGCGTCGGGTTTCGTTGTCTGGTGCCACGTAGTCGGCCACGAATCCAGCGGCACACAACACTCATCCACCAGCGTGTGTACGGCACACCGTCTAGTCCATATAAGTTGTTAATCACTGATTACCGTATAATAGTAGTTCGTTAGTCACCTGGCGCGCCACCCGCGGCCCGGTTATCGCTGGCTCAGTGTCAATATTTACTTCACCGAGTGATTAACTGGCACGAGTGGCGAACTAACTATATATTATTATTTCAGCCATGGTTGTCTCACTGCAGGACAAAGGACTCCCTTTCCTTCCTCCGTTCTCCTCGGTTGTGAGCTGCTTGTTTATTTCTCTCTGTAATAATCTTCTTTTTTTTATCGTATGGTTGACGAACAACCTGAGAGTTTAAACCGCCTGTAGGCCTCTGACATGGCGACACACACCGTTGAAAAGCCTCTCAGGAGTGCCGGTTTCCCCACGATGTTTTCCTTAAGCGTTTTTAGTAACTGATTACTAATTTATTGTAAGCACAAGAATTGGACAAGATATTGGTGCGTTCCGGGGTTTGGACTTGCGACCTTGACTTGGCAGTCCAACGTGATACCACTCAAACAGAATAAAGCATTTTGTCTTATATAAATCACATAGTTACAGAATTTCTTTCTACTTTTATCTCTATGGTGACGGATAAACAAATTAGTTTCTAGACTATAGCTAATAATATTTCACCGTTACATAACGAAATACTTGCAAAAGACTAACAACAAGAATATGCGACAATATCAACAGCTTGTCACCGATTCAACTCTATTGACCTGGACTTAAGGTTGAAATTGGCACACAAAGCAGATGTCCTAGACTCCCTGCAGACAAGGCACTCGGTATCGATTGTCAAACAGCCTGGTTCCACACAGCACGGTACTCTGAACCTTACGCTCATGTAAGAGGGGTGGTATTCCCGTGTAGATATTAGCACGCAGGAACTTGACCGTGAATTTTGAATGTTCTGTCACGAAGCAGGCGAGTGCAGAAGGTCTACCTTCAAGGATATAGTGTCACCACTCAGTGTAGTACCACTCATATACACTGGCGCGGGCGCCCGCCACTTCGTCCGCGTGGATTTTTATTGTTTTACCGCCTCGCCCCTGTTACATTGGGACCTATAACATTACTGGCGAAATGTGGGTGTAATATATGTACACCGTTACCTACCCCTCGGGGAATATAGGCGTGATGTTATGTTGTTGTTAGCCTTCCTCGATAAATGAATCACCACAAATAACCTTTTTCAATTTGTGACGAAAAGACAACGGTATTGGTGAAATAAACTGATACGAGTGCTGCGCTCGGGGGCGCGGGGGCGCGGGGGCGGGGGGCCGGGGGGATTTAATTAGTTGTTTGGCTAACTAAAATACACGGCCATGACATAGGAGGCAAAGGCAACATTAAAAAAAATCATATGTTCACACATAAAAAATACGGATAACGGAAACAATTGCCTCGACTGGAGATCGCGCCCGAAACCTCAGCTGATTTTAGCGCATGCGTCATACGTCACAGACAGCATTATGTAAGGTCAAAGGCCCTAG
Source organism: Abrostola triplasia (assembly GCA_946251915.1). NCBI lineage: Eukaryota > Metazoa > Arthropoda > Insecta > Lepidoptera > Noctuidae > Abrostola > Abrostola triplasia. Next base: position 81,372 of record OX276450.1, read on the forward strand.
GAACAGCTATAGAACTGTCAACAGGAAATGAACTGGCACAATGATCTGTAAAGTATATAGGTGATCTGCGCACGCGCCGCGCCGTGAAGGACAGACGTCGACACACGTCATGTATTGAATAAGCTTATTGTGGTCTAGAGGGCGGAGTCTGGGGACGTGTGTGTATGTGATATAACACGTAACATCACGCCAGTATTCCCTGTGGAGGTAGTCAGAGGTGTGCCTATAGTACACCCACATTTCGCTAGTCATGTTATCTAAATGTATTAAGGGGTGAGCTGGCCTTCAACCGGGCACAAATCCAGACTCCATGGAAAAACTGAGTAACACTGCCCGACCCGGGATTCGAACCGAGAGCCACAAGCTCAGCAGTCTCACTTAGTTACCATTTGACCAACGAGACAGTCAATGCATGTGACCTCAATTATTACATGAACACGAGCAGGCCGACTGGACTCCGACTGGGCTTTTCCACCAAGTCATCTTTCATTGTTTTCACATCTCAGTAGCAGCACGGAGTCTGGATTTGTGCCCGGTTGATGGCAATAGGCTCGCCCCCTATTACATTGGGACCCATAACATAACTGACAAAATATGGGTGTACTCTTGGCACACCTGACTACCCCTTCGGAGAATACAGGCGTGATAAGTTATGTTATTATTATTAGACGGTAACATCGTGCGGAGAAAGTTCTCCGCATGTCTGTGAAATGTAAAACCTAATCCTACTTTTTACCCGACTACAGCAAAAAGGAGTATGTGTTTAATTACTTTTTAGAAATTCTAATCGCCATGTAACCTCAACAGTTCTCTTATTGTAATTAGGAAGCGGTCACGACTACAACGGTAGAGATCCTGGTAATTAACGAGAAAGTTTGTCAATGTTTGTTACTCTGGTACGCGAAAACTACTCGACGGATTCTGGTGAAACTTTAGAGTAATATAGCTTGTACATCAGAACAACACATAGTATATAATATGTTTATAAATCGATTTAATTATAACTAGGATTGTCAAGGTATGCTTCCCAAATTCAACCCCTTTAGTGCTGGGTATCTGAGCGTGGACGTGTCCCGATTTGGATGTTACTTTAAATAAACAATGCGGAGCAGGTCACGGGTAAGACTTGAGCCTCGCAGTACAACACTTATCTCTCACATAAATATTATGTATATTTATAAACCTGAGCAACAGTTCCGCGGCGGCCTGCACACACACACACACATACATACATCAGCTGGCTCGGTCAAGGTCACGCCCCCCGCCTCCCGCGCCGCGCGCACCCCGTGCTCCCCCGGGCGCCTCTCCAAGGAGACAGGGTGTGGTTCCACTGCTAGAAGGTTGTTCGGTAGCTAAGATTGTAACATGTAGATAAGCCACGTCAGCACTGATAGCCGAGTGGTATGAACGTTGGATTGCCAAATCAAAGGTCGCAAGTTCAAACACCGGCACGCACCACCTTTTCGAATTCATGCGCGTATTATAAATTCAGTCGCTAAAAACGTAGAAGGAAAACATTGTGAGGAAACCGGTACACCGCAGAGATTTTTCAACGTTGACTAGCCTCCAAATTCCACAAAGGACTTCAAAACAAGCATTGTTATTTAAACAGTCTTTTTTTTTAAACCATCATGAAGCCAGTTAACGATTCCACACACTATCATTACCATGACTGTGTATCATTGTCCCCTAAAATGTGTGGCATTAGGGGAACAAAGCAATGAGCATCAACGGCAGACTAGTACACTGCCGGCAAGTGTCGGCTATTAGTAGTATTGTCTAACACGACGCGCGAGTATTGAACCCACTGGTACGAATGAGTATGATAATCTCATTGTTTATGTTGAAGTCGGTTGTCATTTCTAAAAAATTCAGTATTATTTCCTTCCGTTTATTGCTCGTGGTCCGAATGCGGAGTTCTACTGGACGATCCATGGGCCTTATTTTCTGCCTATGGTCCTATCAATCGGACCACCATGGTGGAGTTCTGTCCACCATCGGACCACGGGCAATATAGATAATTTTTCTTCAATGTTGTTGAAACTCGTTACCGCTCATGGTCAGTGGCGCCCCACCCCAACAGGGGAGGTATCGCGATAAAATGTGCTGATTGTATTTCCCCCTCCCCCGCACCATCCGCACCCCGGGGACACATGTCAGCGGAGCCAGAAGGGCCGCTCATCATGATGTAAACAATCACGGCTGACCCGTGAGGGGGTACAGGCGTGACGGTCCACTTACTGGATGTATACATTGTTAGAGTGGAGACCTAATAATATAATTTGGTGAGAAATCTTGGTCTGCCTCGTTAGTGTAGTGGTTGCTATCGCGAAAACTGTGCGTGAAGTCCTAGATTCGACTTCTGAGTCGGGCAGTGTTATTGGTAATTCTTAGCAGCAGCACGGACACTGGCTTTGAGCCCGGTTGATGGCAATAGGCTCTCCCCATATTATACTACGACCTACAAGTGTAGCAAACAGCCTCAAGTCATGGTGGTGTTCATTACAGATGTTATTGCTAAAGTAATATTTAAAAGTTCATGAAGTAGGTATTCACATGCAGGCATACAAGCCCATTCTGTTCTGCTAGCAATAGTCACCGCCTCAATACAACGCACTGCGACTTTAACTTGCGAAAATACTTTTATTTTATTATTTATTTGTTTTCTTAACATCGCTATCCTTACAGACTAACCTAATACAATAGCGTGGTACATAAATTATTAATACAATAAATTGTAGAATATAATTAACCAAAATAAAAAAAAATAAGTACATAATATACATCGAACAAATTCAAATTGTTTTATTTCACATAAGGGACTACGCACATTTATTCAGCTCCTTTCAGCTTTTGTCCATAGAAAACAACAATTTTGTATGGAGACGTGTACGCGTCCATTCAGCTTTCCGCGTCCATTCTCCTTTCGCGGCAAACCAGCATAAAATGAGGATAAATGTGTTTTTATTATCCGAATGCTATAGAGAGCTTTCGGCGCTGTTCCGCCGCGTTCAGCGCTGTTCCGCCGCGTTCAGCGCTGTTCCGCCGCAATCGCCGTCGAACGCGGCGGAACAGCTCTTTACAGGGATGGTTCGCGACTCCTTGTCGACAAGTTGCGACCTGTATTGTTCCTACATTGATTTGATTTATTATTGCGTAATCATTATGCACGCAAGGATTAAAGAGTGCAGACGTGCTTTATGTTGCATGTTCTCCAACCAAATTCCTATTTCTCTAAAGTGGGTCGACCCATTGTCGTTGGTGTTTAATTTTTTTACGTTTATTGTTTTCTATTTCTTCTACAAGAAGCGAAACGATATAAATATCGCACATAGAACTGTCCATGTTGCGGGCACAATACTAAATGAGTAGCTCACCGTCTTCGCAGCGTATTCAGCGCCGTACGCAGTAGATAGCACGTTATGACGGCTATTCTCATTCTTACGACGCCGTACGCGGCTGATAGCAGCAAAGCTGTATAAGTGTGACCAAAATCGTTCAGCGAAACGCGAATGGAGCTGAATAAGTGTGCGTAGTCCCTAAACCTATTACAGGCGCTTATGAAACGTTAGGATGCTAGTTGCAGTATCCATAGTCCATGGTGTGGTCACCATCCGCCCAGTTCTCCCAGAACTATAAAACACGAACCTGCGATATGGTGCGTGGAAAAGGCTTTCATGTCTTTCAAGGTTTGGAAGCTGATGAACTCATCATACTGACCTACTGAGTTTTCTGTCGACGGACGTGTCTTATTGTTCTTCTGAGTTCCCTGTGGACTGACACCAAGGGACGAAGGTAGCAGCGCCGGCCCCCTGCGAATTGACTCATTCACCAATTAGCCAAGATGGCGGCGACTGAATGAGTGTTTGTTGATGTTCGGATATCAAGTTTTATTTTTGTTAGATGTTGTTTGTTTGACTTGAATTAGTCTCCATCGAACTGTTCGCCGTGGAGGACGTCTACTGATTACTGATTGTGTTTCTTTGGGCCGCATTGAGAGTACTATAGCAAGTAGGGTTACCATATTTATTTTCCATCTAGTAACCCTAACTCCCCTCATCCTCGAGAGGTGAGTCGGGCCGGTTGTTGTGGTTCCGAAGTGACTCGCCACTTAATTGTTACTTAGGAATAAATTATGTACAGTGACATGTGGGTTTATAGGCGGCAATGTCCTGCCTGTGTGCCCTTTGAGGAATAAGTACTTATATCAAATGATTTACTCGCAAAATATGTGTGTATAGATGGTACAGCAGACGTAATATTATGTTTATTATTGATTGGCGCAGTGGCTTAGCACTGACTGCTACGCTAAGGGTTGCGGGTTCGATTCGATAAACACACACATCACACATACTTTAATCTCATTTCCTTAATTATTAGTAATTATTTTACTTCCTAGATTTAAATATTATGTTGGAACACTGTCCCCATCTTGGAGGTTAACAGTTGCGACACAGTTTTTCTAACTAATGTAACTGTTAATGCACAATTAATTTTGTAAACTTATTTTTGTCCCAATAAATGATTATTATTATTATTTGTATCTCTCTTATTATACTCGGGCTATCAACTATGGAGAAGATACCCGGACTTTTAAAAGGCTTACGTGGGGACACAGGTCCAACACGCAGAGGCCCGTTGAGAACTTTAATCTAAAAGGTAATGGGACACCAGCTAGGGACACCACACAACTGCTCTATAAAAGAACAGCCATGAAAAGTCCCCAGAAGGTGCGGGACTATTGAGAAAGATGGATACTAAAATGATTTGGTCTATTGTGTTGGGATGTTTCGTGTAATGGTTACTTTTATTTACTGAATAAAAACGGCGTCTGCCTTTTATCATAAAATATGCAGAATATTAGCAGACGGTGACTCGCCACTCACTAGATGGGCCCCCTAAACAGTCGCCACTATAGGCAACAGGGAGCAACACCGATGCGAGTGGCTAGGGGTGTAGAGCGGTGCGGCCCCGGTTTCACCATCGCGCGTCTCGAAGACTCAGAGCGGGTTTCCCCGCTATTACGCCATTAGACACTTCCACCCCCGAGCATATAGCTCTGGCGACCCCTCTCTGACCAGCCAACTAAGGCAAGAAAGAGCTGAGAGTCCTGCGGGCGCTCTTCGGTTTCCACTCCAGCTACCCATATCGGGCAAACCGGGGATGAGTCCCTGACCGGCTCTCTGGGGTATCAGGCACTTTGTGTCGCCACTCACAAACAGCTCGCCACAAGCTGCCCTGCGGTTTGTGTGCTTTTAGTACAAGTCCTTGTAATATATTTTTTATTTCTATCACGAGGGTTGGTAAAGCTATACTACTGTCCCCTCCGGTGTTACGTTATTCTCATGTTGAGGTAACGATGTGCCCAGAGGGGTTTTATTATTATTATTCGACAGAAGATTGTGTTCCGCCTATGTTTGTACCGAGTCTGGATGTTTGTGTGTGATATTTCATGTTTGTAACGCACCCACGATACATCACTGAATCAAGTTAGTTTTGCTACCGTCTTTACTGAAGAAGACAATTACTTTTTCTCATACACATTAAATAACACATTATACATATAAGTACACACCACGCGAGCGGCCGGCCGTCTCCCGGGAGCTGTCTACATAATGACCACTTAGTTATGTTAGTGGTAGCACACACACACACACACACACGTTGTAATAACAGTCTACTGTATAAGGAAGGTTTTTACACTTGATGGACCTACAGTCCTACAGAGACCAATGATGTAATAAATATATCAGATAGGTTATACGGCAAGTGGCATGTTAAAACTAGGGTCAACTCATCTGGACTCGTCTCATCTCTTTCTCACTCCCGATAATCACGACATGCTGTCTTATTTACACGTGTCATCTACTTATATGTACGTGGCTACCTCGAAGATCAGTCAATCTGCGAGGTTAAGCCCTGTTCATCTTGGTCAGTCTTGTGATGGGTGACCGTTTCACAAGTCGAGGCACCTCCGTGCTTCGGAAGGCACGTGAAGCCGTTAGTCCTGCACCTGAACTCTCTCTGCTCGTGTCGGTCTACCGTCCCATCGGACTAAGAGTGAGGGAATAGGGAGTGCACCTGTGTTTGCGCGCATACTTGTGCACTATAATATCTCCTGCATAGTCGGCTAGCCGCAACTGAGATAGGCCGCCATAACCGAAATTCCGTCAGAACATGACTGTAGTGTGACGTCACAGTCTAGTGTGTGGACATCGACTGTGGTAGGTGACGTATCTATCTATCACCAGCTACTTATAACATCGGTGGTGTCACCCTCCGTGTGGCTGGCAGCCGGCCAGCGCGGGGTCTGTGAACGATGCACTATGCGCCGGCGCAGACGACTGCCGGCGACGCCCGCGCCGGTGTGCCCACACTGCATAATATACAATAATGTGGAGACAACGTTGTAGTAGTTATACTACCTCTTAGATAAGTATGGAAGGTTAAGCAGCGTTCGCTGCGGTTAGTATTGTGATGGGTGACTATTTTTCTGTCATTAGGAAGTCCTTCGTGATTTAGAGCACCTGTCCTTCGCCTGATTCTCTTCATCTTCCCCGGTCGTGTCTTGTAGTTCTATCAGATACTGAGTGAGGGAATAGAGAGTGCTACCTCCTTACCATGAACTCTTGAAGCAGGACAGTTTACGATGTGGAAGCGAGACGCCGCATTACACTGTACGTAGTGACGTCTCGCTTTCAGAAAGGAACATGTTCTGCTTTAACAGTTCATGGTAAGGGGGCTGTAACATCTAAGTGCTACTGTTAGAGATAGTTAACACTGTTGCTACATAAGGGCGGGTTGTTTCAGCTTCACTTGACACGGTAATGTTACAAATGGCCACCAATTTTGTTTCCTCCCAGCACCCTAATAACGATGCCAACCCGTGTTGTATGCCCCGACACATCGTTCATGTGTTGCGTCCGCTAAACATATTCAGTGATCGTTACTTTTGACGTCCGTATGTAACGTTGACATCAGTGGAAGTCGTCCGGCTGATGATGATGATAATGTAGCGTTAAGACTTTGAAAAACCCCGCCCTAAGACAAACGAACAAACCAATTAACATACTGACCGATATATTGAGGTCCTGGTTGGCGCAATGGCTGAGCGATTGGACTGCTGCGCTACGGGTAATCATCATTATCATCAGCCGGAACACGTCCACTGTTGAACAAAGGCCTCCCCCTTTGAACGTCACAAACGCTTAGGGTCGGCTGAGTTAAATTCCCGCACGGGACTAAACGTTATGCGATCCGCAAATGCTTGTCCCGAGTCTGGGTGTTTGTGTGTGTGATATTTAATGTTTGTGAAACGCACTCAAAATACAGAAGTTCCTCGTGTCGGGCGACGTTCTTTATAAACACAACAGTTTACTGCAACTGTCATATATCCTCTGCAATAGAGGTCATAATCGTTTGAACGGACTGTAAAGGAGTATAAATGTTATGTGGTCATAAGCAAGTCAATTAGTTTGTGTCGCGTCATCGTCTGCGCTCTCGGGAGACGCGTGGGAGGCTGCCTGCACCCCCATCGACATACTGACTCGCCTGTATTCCCCGAAGAGGTAGGTAGAGATGTATTAGTACACACACATTTTGCCAGTTATATTATAAGACCAGTCAAATGAACACTTTTATAGTATACTAGCTTTTGCCCTCGGCTTAGCCCGCGTTGAGTAGCCTTAGTCCTTTCTCGGGCCTTAAACTTTCTACGAGCCAAATGTCAGCCATCAATATCTGTCCAGCGGTTTAGGCGTGAAGGCGTAGCAGTCAGACAGAGTTACTTTTACATATATAATTAGTATGTATATGTATAATATTCCCGTCGAATATCTTCCAAGTCCGTGGTCCTGAAACAGCCCCCCCCCCCCCTCCCCAAGCCCCAACCGTCAGCTACCAGCGGTGACCACGCGCCCCGACCTCGTTATCAGTTCCCACTAACTGGAGTTGTGAACAGTTACCGACTGTCGGCGGAGTTCTGAGAAAACTAACCATTTGTGTCCCAGTTTAACTAACTCACGTGATATGTGTGGTGTAGGTACCTATATGTATACAGAGCATATGTTTCATGTTAATTAATGGGACCTTTGACTTCTGGCTTATTGTTTTGTTTATTGCTAGGTGATGCTCGCGACTTCGTCCGCGTGAATTTTTGTTAAAATTATATAGTGTTTTTCCGCCAGAAACCTTCTCGGGCGTCCTCAGAAGACCCTACCACAGTCAGCAGCCCGGCCCCCCTAATATCAGTCAGTATCATATAGGCACCATCATATAACAGAACCACTGAACCACCCTATCATCATCATCAGCCGGAAGACGTCGACAGTTAAACAAAGGCCTCCCCCTTAAACGCCACAATGAACGACAACTTGGCAATTGCATCCACCGGTTGCCCGCAATTCTGACGCCGGTCCACCTGACCTGGTGGGAGGCCTGCCAACGCTGCGTCTTCCGGTTCGTGGTCGAACCAACAACAATCAAAGAACAACAACCAAAATATCACACTCCCGCTAGTTTCGAACTATAACTGAACGTTTATTAATTTTTAAACGATTGCCCAAATGTATATGTGCGTTTCTTTATTCCACCATAGCTTCTGAATGCCTGAATCGAATTTGATGTAGAGTGTCGGAGGCTATAAAAACGTATAGTACACACACATTTCGCCAGTTATGTTATAGGTCCCAACAGGGGGAGGTTATTGCCATCAACCGGGCACAAATCCAGACTCCGTGCTGCTGCTGAGAATTACCAAATGGGAAAACCCAGTAACACTTTACCTGACCCAGAACTCGAACCCAGGATTTAGTGTTTAGTAGTCGGGTTTAGCGGCCACTAGACCAACGAGGCAGGCTTTGCATTTATTATTGAGAGGAAGTACCAAGAAAAGACAAAACCTTGGCGTTCAGTACATTACAAGGGGCGTGCGCGTGGTCACCGGGCCACGTGACCGGCGCCGGGTCCCGTCCCTCGCCGACGGGACTCTCAAGACCTTGGCTCTATATTTAGTCCGGCTATCGATCTCCCGGACCTACCTATTGACAATTAATGTAAACACTAGAGATACGATACTTGGTTATTATATTTTCGAGCCGTTTGGGGTCGAAACTCTCTGGTCATGGGGTCCGAGTGCGGGTCTCCTATTTAGAAATGTGTTACATAGATGTTACATGTTTAAAAAAGTCCAACATTTCGCCAAATAGGCATGCAAAGTTTTGTGCAAGCATGCACAATGTACATAGTAATATTATATAATACTAAGCTTTAAATTCAACGAAATAACAAAAAAATCAAATTTAACATTTAGGAACATATACCAATAAAAAATAAGTTATCAATCATTAGAAAACACTAGATTGAATTATATGTATAAAAACATAATAGTATTTAATTATATCAAGTAACACTATGTAGGTACCGAAGCTAAACTAGGAGGCTGGCAAAGGGCTGGCTTGTTTTTCGGTCAAAGAATTAGCATTGCCATTCAACGTGGCAATGCCGTTAGCCTTTTGGACACCCTACCAGTCAACAGCGATGAGGATAAATACTTTGATGCAGATTCTTTTTAAGATATAATAGTTAGTTTTAATGTTTGAATATTAAACTGAAGTTGTTAAATTAACAAACATCCCTCCATACTTACAAACTTTCGCGTTTATAATATTAGTAGGGATTATTTCTACTGTTGTGGGGGAGAGGGGGTCACCGACGCAACAACCATTCTGTACACAGAGAGCTAATTAAAAAAAAACATAAGTTGATGACAACCGGTTGGCCCCCTATATCATTGGGACCTTTAATATAACTAGCGGAATGTAAATGCACTACACACCTCTACCTACCGCTTCGATAATACAGGCGTGATGCTGTTCTCAATAACATACTATCATAGGGTGGAGGGTGTTCCCTGCGGGGGGAGAGGGTAGCGGGGTGTGCGGGGGGAGGGGTTGATGTATCTCTGATGTGACATAATTGTCTATGGGAGGCCGGCGGGCGCTGGTGACTGATGAGATATTGATGTGTATCGGAGAGCGCTGGGGGCCGGGGTTATGAAGATGTTATAGCATTGATAAATGGTTAATGAACATATTTCTGCAAAAAGGTTTTACTAAGTCTGCATGAATTATGTAATTACTAGCTGCGCCCCGCGGTGTTACCCGCTACGTTTTTTTCGTGGTAAAAAGTAGCCTATCTGCTAATCCAGGGCTACCTCCGTACCAAATTTTATCAAAATTGGTCCAGCCGTTTGAGCGTGAAGAAGTAACAAACATACGAACACACACTTTCGCCTGTATAATATATTTATTTAGGATCAGATGACCTTGTGTGACCTGTTCCAAGATATTATTATATTGTGCTAAAAATATAAATATGAGGCCCCTTATGTTACCCCCTCTCGTGTGACTGGTGAAGCTTGTATGTTCTTATTTACTAGATGACCTTCAACTGGAGCTTAGCTCTCGAAATAGTTCCCGCTGGCGGAGCTTAACAGCTCTCGATGCTAAGCTTAGTGGGCTTCGTATGTGAAGATATTCTTGTTGCAGAATTTATATTGGATATACTATTGATGTGTTCCTCACTGAGTTTCTATCATGGCGGCCAATTACAGAGACTAGCCAATGGTTAACGCGGTATCATAGTGCAGAAGTGTGCGCATATAAGTGCTCGTCTGTTGGTTCGTTACGTCGTGAATACCTCACTACTAAACTCACGTTATGTTAAATACTGAACGTATAAAAAATACCATAGTCTCTGGTTGTTGTTTATGTCCGAGCATTATTATTTATGATCACTGATCAGTCTAAATTATTTCAAATCAAACATAGTTTTAAACCATATAAGCCATTTATTTGGCCGCACATAATATGGGTACAAACATTTATTTAATATTTAATTAAACACCTAAATCGTATCCGTCTGTAACACCTCACCGCCGCGCACACCCGCGCCTGCTCCACCCGTGCCCGAGTGACGTCACAGCACTACAGCGCCCTCCCCCCGCAGGCCGCGTCACGAACACCAGTACCGAGGACCCTTCCAGAACGTTCCCCGACGATGCCATGAAGATCCAGACGGCTGCGCGCGCGCCGGGCGGTGAGCCGCCGCGCGCCACCGCCTACTACTACGCCGACCTGGAGCGGCTGAAGCGCAAGGGGGCGACGCCCGAGCCCGCCCCCCAGCCCCCGCCCGCGCCCAGCGAGGCCGTCGCCCCCCCGGCCGTAGCTAACGACGGCGCCGTGCGCGAAGTGCCGCCGCTGCGCGACCGCGGGCGCCTGCGCAGCCTGCCCGACTACCACACGCCCGAGAATGTAGTGGAGACGTACTCGACGGCCGGCACCTTCCCCATGCCGGAGCCGCGCGAGAAGGAGCCGCTGCTGGCCGAGCTGGAGACCGTGGGCCGCGTGCCGCTGGCGCAGCTGGGCGGCGCGGGCGCGGGCGGGCCGCCGGGCGTGCGCCGCAGCCGCTCGTGGTACCTGTGCTGCCCCGACGTGGACGACGAGACCTCCCGGGACTCCTCCTGGCGCTACTCCAGCCTGCGCCCGGTCACCGCGCCGCCCGCGCCCGGACACAACGGGCTCGCCATGATGGTACGGGCCTCGCCGGGAGACGTGTTCACCGGTACACGGAACTATGGCACGGTCTCATCCTACGTTTTACCCGACAATGCCGTCTAAGCGGCCATTGTAGTAAAGGGGGTGTCAGTACTGAAGCAGGCACATAATCATATGCTGCCGAGGTTTTAGTTTGTGGAGGTTAAACAAAAGCATAACGCAGACGCTTGGTGAATGGTTTGACTACATGTTGCGTGAAATAACTGCTGAGGAAGGACTGTATTATGTAATCCATTGTCAAAACCTGGTTTCTTCAACGTAGTTTTCGCGTGCTCTATAGCACTCAAGAAGTCATCAGTGCCTGTGTCGCACCATACTAACCTCGCTCTTCTGTTCCAGGTGGCCACACAGTCGTCGGGGCGCGAGGACGCGGCGTCCCTCCGCGCCGAGCGGGACGCGCTCGCGCGGGCGCTGGCGGCGGAGCGGCAACGCGCGGCGACCGCGGCGCGGGCACACGACGCGCGCCTCGCTGAGCTGCACGGGGTCATCGCCGAGCTGGTGCGCAGGCGCGCGCACGACAAGCAGGCTCGCGCTATACCTGAGGAGGATGTGTCCGGTACGTGGGGAGACGAGGACAGTATACCAGCTGTAGGTCCCCCGCCCCCCTCTACGGGCCGCCGTGAGTAACCCCCCCGTGTCTGTTGCAGACGAGTGCGAGTCCACCACGCAGCCCGCCGGCGAGCTCGACAACGACGCCGACCACTCGCGCACCGACCAGGTACACACACACACACACACACACACACACACACACAACGATTGACGATAATTTATTAATACGTTAATATCAATCATGTTTTAAAAATGATTGGTTTTGATGCACTGACGTCTATGGCTTTCCAGAACGACACGTCATCAGCGCTGAGCCCCGAGCTGCCCACGCCGCAGGAGTCCAAGCTGGAGGGCACGCTGCCGCCCTCCACGCTGGAGGGGCTGCCCACCGACACGGACACCAGCGTGCCCAACATACGGTAACCACCTGGACTGTACCTCACGGCCGGCGAGTGAGCTCGGCACGGCGAACAGTGCAGGCAAACAAGCCCTTCTGTTTAGCCATTACACACATTCTCATATCAACTTTGTCTGTACATGTAGTTATGTATGTATGTGTTAGTCTCAGTGGCTGTATGTAAGTGTGTGTGGCAGGGCGGAGGGGCCGCGCGTGGAGGTCACGACGCCGTCGGCGGCCGAGGGCTGCGACACCAGCCTCAACCTGTCCGAGCGGGACTCCGACGTGTGCCTCAGCACCGCCAGGTAACACACATAAACTTGACACTCGCACTCCTCGCAGTACACGTGGTGTTGATGTATGTGTCGCGTGCGTCAGATGCTGCGAGCACGGCGGCGGCGCGGGCTGCGCGGGCGGCGCGGGGGCTCCGAGCGCGAGCGCCGGCGGCAGCTGCGAGCGGGAGCGGGGCTCGCCCGACTCGCCGCGCCTCTACACCTCCTGCACCGGTGAGGGTACTGCTCTCATCATATTATTCTGTATTTAAGTTAAGCGACGCTGGCCGCGGTCGCTCCGTGGAACGCCAAAAAGAAAATGTGTTAAAGAAGATTTCCTTACTAGATCGGTGCGAGTCCCGGCAAGCCAAGCTAGCGTCCCGAGTGCGCCTGCGCAAGACTGAGGACACAGACACCAGCCAAACAACCAGTGAACAGGTGAATACATTGTTTCATTAATAATTAAACGTTAATTATCATTAAGTGTTTTATACAGTGTGGTATCATGGAACACTTCATGATACTACTCAGTACTCTTCTACTGTAGGTAGGTCCCAATACATGACCCTGGGGTACTCCTGTACTAACTTATTGTGAATGAGTCTTGTTTTTTGGATTTAATATAGATTTATGAATCAGTTGTTTAGTGAGTTGTTCAGTATTGGACTTGACTTGCGTCTTCACTATTTTTATTGTATAATTCACTACTTTAGTTAAAATGTTTCATGATATAGTAAGTCGAAAGCCTATGTTGAGTCCGTGGGCGGTGTTTGTGTGCAGCGCTGGTGCGCAGCGGCGGCGGAGCAGTTGGCGCTGGACGTGTGCGCACACGCTGACCTGCGGGAAGCGCTGCAGCTGCTGGCCGCGCACCACACGCACCACGAGGGTGAGTTACTGGTGTACTGTATGTGTCCCCAGCAGCAGGCGGAGCAGCTAGCTCTGGTCGTGCGCGCGAGGCAGCATCTCAATAGACATACGTAAAAAATCGGAATTAATATTCACTTACATTATTGAAGGAGGCAAAAAACATAAAAGAAGAATTTGAAAGGTGTAATTTTGCGTGTATGTTGGCCAGGCGGCTGCGCGTGGGCAGTGCGGTGCGCGCGCCTGCGGGCAGAGCGCCGCGTGCTGCAGTGCGCGCTGGCCCGCGCCGCCGACACCGCGCACCGGTACGTAGCTCCTGCCTGACTCCGGCTCCTGCCGGACTCCGGCTCCTGCCGGTGACGTAGTACTTCACAAACAACGTCGCCACCCACTAAGTCTTTCTCCTGTTCCGTGGCTGTGTGTGTACAGTAGTGAGCCCCCGCAGGTTGTACTGCGCGTGCGCGGTGTCGGAGTCGTCGTCGGTGTCGCTGTGCTGCGCGCTGCGGGCGGCGGACCGGGCGCTGGAGGTGTACGACGTGCTGCTGGCGCTGGCCGAGACGGCCGCGGGCCAGCCGGGCCGCGGGCCCAGCGAGCTGGTGGCCCGCCAGCTGCTGGCGCGGCTGGACGAGGAGCGCACCTCCGCCAGCATCGGGGAGCCGCTGCTGTCGCCGGGGCCCTGGCTGCAGCACCACAGCCAGTCAGTACCTGGCCTGACTTCAAGCTTATTCCTACCCAATTTCTTCAAAATCAAGAGCGTAACACAAATACTACTAGAGATGCCACGAACATTCGGCTACTATTCAATATTCGGCCGAATACCAAATCATAAAATACCTCTTAATATTATACATAAAAAAAATATTATCAGCATACTTAACTACATAATTGATACTTGAAATCCATCAGTGGTATAATAGACGAACACAATTTTTTCAGCATTTATTGAAGTAAACGATTGCACTTTGCTCCATACATTATACCTCTTTCCGAAAATAGCATCACTGCCTCGTTATATACTGGTACCGCGACATAATAAATAAGTGTTAGCAGATTCTCATTATCTTATGACTGCCTGTAGCCACGGTAGGCGTGTAACGGTAACAAACTGTCTGCGGATGTTGTGTGAACATGATTGTGAGGCGTTGTCCATGTCGCAGGGTCCCGTGCGAGAGCTGGACCCCCGAGTGCGAGGCCCGGCTGCGCGCGCACGCCGCCCGCCTCAAGGCCGACACCGTCGCGCTGCGGGACTCGCAGCCCGAGCCCAAGCTGTTCTCCTACCACGGTGGGGCCCCGCGCGTCTCTATAGGGCCCGTGTTGTGGGGGCGAGACAATTAATACATTATGTTCGTCGTGTGCAGACATCGACGAGTCGGAGCTGTCCGCGGTGGGCGGCGGCTGCTCGGCCGCGGAGATGGAGGCTGCTGTCGCGCTGCACGACGCGCTCAGCGGGGCCGGCCTGCCCGGCCGGGGGGGCCCGGGCCCCGCCGGGGCCGGCAGCGGCCCGGGGGACAAGGGCAGCGGGGTGAGACATTTATGATATAGAATGAGACAGATACAATCAGAATTCCATGCTTAACTGTCAATTTGTTTTGGAAAAAAATAATTTCATTAATTAAGTTACTCCTAAAGATATATCGTCAGTATATATAAACATGAGTACCAAGTATACCGTCCTCCCCAGCGCGGCTCGGGCCGCCGGCCGCGCCGCCCGCGCCCGCGACACTGGCTGGACGCGCAGGCCTCCGAGACCGACCTGTGAGGGGGGGGACACGCACACACACACACACTACAGACACGTCTACAACACACACCTGACTGTACTACATTTAAAATAACAATAATTTAAACAAATGTTTTGTCAGTTCAATCAATTTTGAATTCTATTGCATTAGTAATAAGACACACAGCTGCAATCAAGTTTGTATTTACGATTTTGCTGTCAATGTCATCTTAATACCTACGGAATAGAGTTCAGAATTGGTTGAATTAACTGTAAATAGTATTTATATAGTTATGTTATGGTCAATGTGTCCGCGTCTCTCGAATGTTAACGGTTATATGTTGAGAGGTTATCTCTCGTCTGTGTTACTTAACTCAGGTGCGGCGCCGGAAATGACGCTACCAGAGAGAGAGAGAGACTATCATATTAATCATCTCTCTCACTCACTCCAAGTTAAATTTCCTATATATCATCTATTTCCCAGAGAGGTAGGCAGAGACCATGGGTTTCCATTCTCTACGATCCTGGCATACTGTCTCCTCATTCCCTCGCATCACATTCCTCACACACGCTCGTCGGTTAGGGTACTCCTGACTGTAGAGCATCTCCGATGGTCAGAGTATGTTCAAAATGATGAAGACTAAGAAAAATACATTTCAAAAGCAATCATTGAGACTGGTGATGTCATTTCCGGTGCTTTATCAATATGTATGAATATGATTGTTGTTAAAATTAAGTTTAAAATTAGTTTATTAGTGAGAGGCTAACCTCTGTCCGTCGGACAGTTAATATTAAACAATGGTGACTAACTGTGTAATGTAACTACATTAAATATTAACTCAATCTCTGTATGAACGAAGTTCTTGTAAATAAACTTAAACAATCCCATCTTACATGTGCTCTCCCAGGACGAAGGGACTTGACTTTGACCCCAAAAATTCATATTTTGATAAACTTTCTTTAAAACGCCTGCTGTTAACCCCTGTGGAGGAAAACAGACCGAATGATTAGTAAAAAAGCATGTTACCAATAGTCTCCAGCCTCGTGTTACAGTGGGCGATTAAAGATTTATTTGGCTTTATAAAGTGTGGTAAGATAAACTAAATACACAAAAATTCAACAGTAAAAGGGTTATATTAAAAGCCATTACAGACTGCCTCGTTGGTCTAGTGGGTGCTAGCGCGACTGCTGAGCACGAGGTCCTGGGTTCGAATGAATGTCAACTGTATGGAACAAGTGATATGTTTGTTCGGACAGGGCTTTGTATACTCTGTAGCCAAGTCAGTAGTCACAGGTATGCTCAGTTAGGTCACTTTACTTCTGGGGAGCATCTCGTCAACTCTGTTACAGTTTAACGGGACAAACCCACCAGGACCACGCTTGTCCAGCCAGGATCTTCTATGATGACCATCGAGGCCACGAAGCTCGAGGCGTCCCAGAGAAATGACTCGACTGTCATGGAACCCGCAACGAAATTAATCATAAAAGAATATATAGGAGGAGTAGGAATATAAATTTAGTTCCCACTTCCCTCCATAGCAAGCAGGAGACAAAGATTGATATGCCAAAAGCATAATATTTTCAATCTCTCAATATTTTACAGAATACTAAAAACAATAAACCATAGTTCCAACCACACATTATATTACTTGTGAAGCATTATATACGTAGGAAACAGTCAACAACTGAGATTGGAGTTATTAAACTCATGAATATTTGAAGTGACGGAATTTACAGACAGACGGACAATTGTTCTGTCTATAAACATATCGATGACATTAAAACTATAAGAACAGTTATATAAAGACAATCCTTACTATTATAATTAAAGAGCCTCTAACACAGCTTCTCTATACGAGAAGAGGCCTTCGTCCTGCAGTGGGACAGTTACAGGCTGGTATTATTATTATAACACAGCTACTGACAACCTAGCGTATTGGGTGTCCCACTGCTACAAAGGCCTCTTCTCGTATAGAGAAGGATTGAGCATTGATCACCACGCTAGCTCACTGCGGGCGATTTCAGATAATTAAATCCAGGTTTCCTCACGATGTTTTCCGTCACCGTTAGTCTAGTGTTTTAGAATATCTAAGAAAGTATTTATGACATTGATAATAATTGCCTGGGCTTGAACCTGCAACCGTGTGTCTACAAATCCGGTATGTTAACCACTAGGCCAACACCTGCGAGGTTAGACAGAAGTAATTGAGGTCTGTATTGAGATGGGTGGGCGATATGAAGCAAGAGATTATTTTTCTTATAATAGTAAGGATATATTATTCTATCATGTTACTGTATATACAAAGAATAGTTATATAATAAATAGAAGACGATCTACTGTCCATATCTCACGCTCCAAAACAGTGTCAGTGTCTTAACTGTCACTTTGACATTTGTTTTGACGTTTAAGACACTGAAACTAGATTGGCGCCATGTTTAGCGTAACTTGCGGTTATGTTGATGATAGTTAAGTGCGCTGTGTACAGACCCCGCTGGCTCCTGTAGATGAAATAGTACAAACTTTGACTTCTCGGTGTATAAAATACAATTATATTATTATTGAGATGCTTCTCGCTTCGACTGTGTATAGGATACCACAGATCATGCCAACACAAGTTGTTTAGTAGATTAGATGCTGCCATGCAGGATACAAGACACTCGCCGGTGCACGGAGAGGGCTTAAATGTGAAGAGTGGTCACCCATCCAACGGCGGACCTTATCTAGCACTGCTTAACCTGCTAAATCTACATAGCATCGAATCTCAAAAGCTGAATTCGTATTTAAAAGTTAAACAATTAAAAAGTAAAGTTTATGTGTGTGTAAGCTCTATGGCATCCTGTGTGGAGTCGAGATGGGAGACATGTCACAAGCTATCCGGTTTTGTGTCTAGGGAGTTGATACGTTACTGAGAATATCGTTATTATTGTTCGGATAACGTTATTTGGTAACGCTCCAGGTACTAAGTAACATGTTTACGTGCCCCCCTGCTGGGCAGCCTCCTCCCCTAGCCGCCACTGCTCCCTGTCCGGGCCTGCATCCAGGTCTTTCCCTGTACAGCAACAACATCATCAGTCCACCTCGCTGGACGTTATCTGAATATAGTCCCTACTAATATTATAAACGCGACAGTTTCTAAGTATGGATGGATGTTTGTTACTCTTTCAAGTAAAAACTACTGAATGGATTTTAATGAAATCTCATATGGTTGAGCTGGCACCCTGGATTAACACATATGCTACTTTTTATCCCGATTAATGTAGCGGGTAACACCGCGAGGCGCAGCTAGTTAACGATATTTTGAGTAATGTTTGAGATCCCTGGTTGTGTCTAACGCTTACTTTGATAATTGTTACTGAACTTGCTTCCTAACACTAAGCTAGACGTATCTTCACGCCGCCAGTCCGAGGGACTGCCATCACACATCCACACATACACTACTCCGATGGTATTCACGTGTGTGGACCATACACGACTGCCGCGAAACAAGCCCATGACCGAAGGATGGAGAGGATCCGTTCGCTTTAGAAACTTGTAAGGCATTCGCGAATACACACGTGAGTACAACTCAAATAGTACATAAGGGATCCACTAATTACATGGGGGCTAGAGGAGGGGGGGTCGGGAAAGGTCACGAAACATCACAAGGGGGGAGGGGGGTTGTACTGAGATTAGTAGTAACAAAGTTGGTAAAAAAATCACGTGATTAGCCGACCCCAATCATGAAGACCTTTCTCGGAAGTTCTCACTAGCCATACAATTATCATCCACCGTCATCTGTCATTCAAACCACACACATGACGTCATCGTGTATTATAATGTCAGTCGGTTCTGACTTGTGATCTGCCGCCGCGGGACAGAGACAGAGACATGCCGCGTACGTGTTGGACAGTATGTAGCCGCTACATATGGGAGGAGTGCTGAGGATGGGGATGCCAAACATTATTGTTAATGTTTGTAATTGTTAAAACTATTTATCATCGCTCGCTTCGCACCCTCTCAGGAGAAATTGTAGAACATTTAAAATGATTTCTATCATTTACCCGAATACTACACATTTTTTTAACGGATTTTAACTTAACTAATTATTGTTTTATTAAACTTATGTTAGTAAATCATATTTTATACTTAAAATAATGTTATACACCTCTACAAACGGTACAGAAACTCATTCCACTATAAAGAAAGAGACAGAGTTAGAAGAACAAAAGAGATGCACAATCCCCCACTGTCCTGCTCTGTCTCCCACACTGCTAGCTTGGTCCTTGTCTGTGGCATGGTGATGGTGTGCAGTGCGCGGCGGGTCCCGTCTCTGTCCGACACATGTAACATATAAGTAAGCTAGGCCGCTTGACGAGCGACGCCCCTCCCGCGAGCTTCCAGAGACAGCATTGAATTATTGTTATAAGAAATATTTGTTGAAGCCAGTGAACTATCTGTGTTGTGTTTCTAAAATATATCCCAGTTTATGAACATAAGGCTTAATTTTTTAACATACTCTGAATACAAGAGTATCTATTACGACTATGTGCAGTGATTTCTTCACCAATTTTGATAATAGTTGGCTTAGAATATTGTTATTCTGATGTCATCATGTTTCAATTTAGTAAAAACACATTAGAAACGCGCTGTAGAAAAATCCAACACAGAGAGTAAGATATGTTTGGAGTGGGAGCGAGGGCTACCGAACGCATAATAATGTATAATAACTAAGTTTACAAATGAGTGTATTTAGTATGGTCTGTTTCAATACAATTTGCAATTAATTTAAACAGTATGTTGATTAAAACTAGCGTAAACAATACTGGTTTATTAAATCATATTATTTGTATTTGAAGTATTTTAAAATATGTATATATAAACATGATTGTGCTAATGTTACTTGTGGAGATTTACTTTTGCAAATCTTATTGTACCAGACACATACTGTGAAATACTTGTACAATATAATGTTTAACTTTGGAAGTATTGCTTAACACTTAGTTTTAATGATTTAAGACTTCATAATTATAGCGTTTAGTGTTTACTGAACAATATTAACTACGTATGGCCGCGGCTTCTCTCGCTTCATCTCAATTGGTGTGTAAAGCCATATCAGAGGCCTACAGGCGGTTTAACCTCCGACATCAGGCTATTCATTAACCATACGTTAAGAAGAATTGGTTCAGCTTTATCTTACGTAACGTCAAAATATTTAGAAGTCATTTAAACATCCAGTCATCCAAAAGAGATATATGACATCATTGGTGCTGTGGCTATGCGATTAGACAGTTGCGCCAAGGATTACGTACGCATAAAGATTTGTGTGATCCACAACAGATATTTCTCCCGTGTGTTTGTGTATGTGGTATTTCATCTTAGTGAAACGCACCCACGATACAGGAGAAAGTGGGGCGACGTTGAAATATAAATATCATGTGTCTATAGACCCCACTCGTAGTAAAAGCCTATGTACTAGGTAGTGAACGCATTGCCCTATTTCTTTTTCACATAAAACGTCGCCTTCCCTTGGACTTCCTCCTGTGTCGTGGGAGCCAGCTTGTCGCCATAAACTCGTCTTACGCAACTCAATGATTCTCATATTGGATGACTGGGCTGTGCACCACACATCCTCTAACGATGTACAACGTGGCCTGCGAGCCAAGCCGCGCGCCGCACTAGTGCGAGGCTCACACTACGAAGCCTCAGGCACAGGCCTGCACGACACTCCGTCAGAACTTCTTATGAACTGCATTTGGTTAACATTATGAACTGGAATTGTAAATGTTGTGTATAAATGTATGTATGTATGTATGTATAGATGTGTAGGGGGAGGGCGAGGGGGGGAGGCTGGTGCTAGACTAGACTATGTTAATGAATTACTGAATAAAGATAGTTATGAATTAATATGGTGTTTTATGTTCATAAAAGTATAGAATCTACTTTATTATACATTTCTCTAGTTATAGGTCCCAATGTAAGGGGGCGAACTAACAGTCAACCGGGCATATATCCATGCTGCTATTGAGAATTACCTAATGGAAAAAGCCGAGTAACTGCCCGACCCAGGATTCGAACCCAGGACCTCGTGCTCAGCAGTCGCTCTTAGCAACAACTAGACCAACGAGGTAGCGCCACTAGTGCAGCCAGGTTAGACCGACAGCCAATATAAAGGCATCAGGTGCTAGAGGAACTTAATGTTAAAGTCACCTACAGAACCCTCAGTGTGCGGAGACAAGTGTTGCTTCTCGGTTAGCTTTACACAAATATGTTATAGCTATAGCTACATACAAATAAAACATTTCTTATGTATATAGAAGTTTATTAATAGTATTAATTGGATTAAAATTAAATATCTAATTAAATATCTAAAGCGCCAGAAGCAAGATTAAATTACAATTTGATTTCAACATTTTCGTTTAAAAAATACGCTTAAATAAAAATAATACAAGTAAGTGGTAATAAATAAATAACTGTAGCGGTAAACGTGTACCAAACCATTGTCGTGTTGTCCAGACGGCTCTGCAACAAACGTACAAGTTTCAGTTTGATACGAAAACTAACCGTTGTCCTAACACCGTGGATTATCCCGGCAAAGACAAAGTATTCTATAAGCTAAGGCTGGTTACACAACACTTGTAAAATAGAAATATATAAAACCAACCTCAGGTCGCGGCCGTGGTTTCGCCCGCGGTCGTCCCGTCCACCGGAGCATCTAAGGCCAGAACTCCTTCATCCTCTGGGTCGAACAAGTAGGGGGCCCAGATTATTAGAGCCGCCCAGAGAGTCAAACAACAGATCCACACGCTCAAAAAAGAGTATTTCACCTGAAAAAATAATCTACATTAAAACTGGTGCTTCGCTGGTCTAGTGGTGGCAAAGCGCCGCTGTTGAACGTAAGATCCTGGTTTCGATCCTTAGGTCGGACAATGTAATCGTCTATTTTGTAGAGCGAGCTCAGTTCCGGAGAGCCATTTAGGTTAGGTTGTCCAAACTGTCTTCACGTTACATACGAATGTCAACAAATAACTATTATAGAGGATGTATAACGTACGTAAAACGCGAAGAGATTTTTTCATGGAAACTAACTCTAGTATACATTGGGACTTGACTGGCGAAACGTTCGTGATCTATACACCTCTACCTTCCCTTTCGGGATACAAGCAGGATGTTGATAGATGAGCTTATCCATGTCTCCCGGTAACTTTACGGAATTATTTTTAAATGCCCTGTACAGTGTACACACAGCGCAGGCGCAAACAAAAAATTGAAATAAAACTTATAGTCACCATTTTCATTATAGGCACTTTCCCAGTGTTATGACAGAAATGAGCCGGCGTGTACAAGAAAGGCACACAGAATCCGAATGACGAGGCTATGCCGACGGCTAGGGCCCCGATATACGATTTAGTGGGCCACGGGAGATCCGCGTCCTGTGACTGTAAACAGACACTCATATCAAACGAATGCAGGTGAAACTACTTGATGTATTGAAAAGCTATATTATTGTTGAATTTCATCAAAATCCGTCCAGTAGTTTTCGCGTGAAAGAGTAACAGACACCCAATCGGATCTCAGGCCGAGCAGTGTGTCTTGATTTTTCCATTAGGTCATTCTCAGTGGCAGCACGGAGTCTGGACTCGTGGTTGATGGCATTAGGCTCGCCCCCTATTACATTAAGAACTAATCTAACTGCTCAAATGTTGGTGAACTAGACACCAATACGCCTTCCGGGGAATCAGGCTACTTATCAATGTCTTAGTTGGTCTTACCATAGCTATCACTAGTGGCAGGAACACGGCACAGGCTGGTACCGATGGCATTATGTTGCAGAGGAACGATGTTAGAAAACAGACGAGGAATATGGAGCTGTTCCACGGATGTCCGGTTAACTCCCTGCCAAAGTTCTCCGCAATTATAGAACCGAGACCTGTCCTTTGCGCGGCGGTTAGTAATGATATGGAAGATCCTGTCAAATAAAATGGTGAACCTTTATAGATATACAGAAGGGAGGAGAGCGTTGTTGAAGAAGATGAGGAGCTGGTAACAATATATACAGAATGAACCTTTGTGATGCTACTTTATCTAATCCTGGAAAGCTGTTGCCCGCGGACAGACGAGGGCTGAATGTATTCTAAGAAAAGGTGTGAAGGTAATACGCTCACCGATAATGAAGAAGTAACCATAATTCGTGTTCTTGTCTACAAATCGCCACCATAAAATAGCAGACTCTGCCTTTAGTGGGGGCAACTCACTTTTTTCTGAAACAAATAGGCAAAGTTAACGCTACGTGTGTATCTGCTAGGACAAACTATCTGCTAGGACAAACTATCTGCTAGGACAAACTATCTGCTAGGACAAACTATCTGCTAGGACAAACTATCTGCTAGGACGAACTATCTGCTAGGACGAACTATCTGCTAGGACGAACTATCTGCTAGGACAAACTATCTGCTAGGACAAACTATCTGCTAGGACGAACTATCTGCTAGGACAAACTATCTGCTAGGACAAACTATCTGCTAGGACAAACTATCTGCTAGGACGAACTATCTGCTAGGACGAACTATCTGCTAGGACAAACTATCTGCTAGGACAAACTATCTGCTAGGACGAACTATCTGCTAGGACAAACTATCTGCTAGGACGAACTACAGTTCGGCCGACGGCTCTCGACATGAAACTCGCGCATTCTTAGGGTCCGTAGTACGTCAAAGAGCAAAAACTGAATCCTTATAGGATCACCAAAGAGCCCCTATATACACGCCTATCATTACATATACATATACATTGTGTTAGTGTTACTGATGTTAGTCTACAGTATACAGTACTAACAACTCACTTTCAGCATCCAAAAACTTCAAAAACCCATATCCTTTAGGTATAATGTGTAACAATATCACAAATATTGCTGCAACCGTCGCATCTTTGATCCTGTAATGATAACATCCTAATGTACTGCCTTACTAGATATAAGCTTATGTATAATTATCCCACCTGGTCACCCAGGGGAACTCGTCAAGTGCTTGGGAGCAATTACTCACCTTCCCTTATAGGATTGTACATGTGAAAAAAGTTTGGCAAATGCAAAAACATTAACAACTCAAATTAGAGAAAATTGTAATAACTATTTGGATGATGGAACCCGAGGAGGTGACGTAGAAACTTCTAAAAGATCTGGAATTTCTTAAGGACAATTAAATGCTATAGGTTTGGACCTCAACTTTTCAAAATGTGAAATTTATATCCCGGATACTATCGACGGACAAGACATTTTATCAAAATTTAATGCTATAGCTCCCCAGATCAAGGTAGTGGATGAAAGTTTGCTACGTCTCCTAGGGTCTCCCATTTTGGACGAATGTTATACAGATTTTAAAGACGAAAGAATTCTAAATTTTAAATACACTTTTAATAATGAAATATTAAAACGTGTATCAGCCATACGTGATGTGGGAACTATTTGATCCGCAGATCACTTCCAATCAGAACCAGGACATATAATGCCTCCTAGATAAAGGTGGGGGGGGGGGGGGTGAAATGAATGTTTGTTTTAAGTTATTAACAGCGTTAAATATTACTTGGGTATGAGCGGGTGGTCGTCGTCCATTCTGAACTCGGCCCAACCTTCAATCCACTTGTTCCATCGGAAGAAAAACACCAGGAGATAGATTAACGCGAACAGGATCGATAACTGTAAAACAATTGAGGTTTTATTAACAACAGGGATGGCTCCTCAGGGTGGCTGCCAGAGTGCGGCCGCTGAGAGGAGGCGGTACTCCATCATTATGATGTAATCTAATTATAAACAAAGCTTCAGCCGGCATACTACGACTTATTTTTTCACCCCTTCCTGAACCTCCTACACCCCCCACACCCCACCGTTACTTGAGCAGTTGGCGGCCGATTCACTTGTCAATCTTCCAAAATCAACCATAGATAACAAAAAGCCGAATATTTGTGAATTTGTAAGTTTGTTGACAACTTGCCAATTGCATCCACCGGATGCTCGCAACGATATCGTCAGTCCACCTGGCGGGAGGCCTGCCAACGCTACGTCTTTCGGTTTGTGGTCACTCTATAACCTTTCTTCCGCAGTGGTTATCGGTTCTTCGAGCGATATGGTTTGCCCATTGCCACTTTATTTTGCATATTCTTCGAGCTATGTCGATGACTCTATAGTTCTTTGGCGAATTTCCGTATTCCGGATCCTATTGCGCAAAGAAACCCCGAGCATAGCTATCTCTCTCTCCCTCTCTCTCATGGCAACTCACACTGATCACTTGGCCTTGTACACGTTGGTATGAAGAATGAATAACAGCTAAGTCGCGGGTTACAGCTAGTAAAATATATAAAACTATGTTAAATGTATATCTACCTTTTCGTGGAGAGTTGTCCGGCGAGGGATGTTAGCCTTATGTTTCATGAGAGAAGCCTTCAAATCTTTCATGTTAGCACCACTCATCGATTGTCCAACGACACTGTAAAAGTACCATAAGAATAAAATAATCGCAAAAGTAGATGATGCGGCTGATGCTACTTTTTTAATTTATAATCATCGCCGGGCACTTTGAATTTCTTCTGTATCGTGGATGCGTTACACGAACATGAGATGCGAAGTGTGGGTGTAAGTTACACACCTTCGCTTACCCCTTTGAGGGAATAGGGCGGGATGTTATTCTATTCTATCTATCCAGAGTGTTTGACCACTAAATCCAGGACGGGTTCGAATCCCGGATCGGGAAGTGTTACCAGGGATTTCAATTAGGTCAGTCTCCGTAGCAGCACGGAGTCGGGACATAACTGGCGACATGCAGGTGTACTATACGCTTCTGGCTGCCCCTTCGGGGAGTACCGGCGTGATGATGTATGTCTTTATAATTAATCAATGCTTACCAATTCACAAGAAGCATATGGTAACAGAAATTAAGAATAAACATGACAAAAGCTACAGGAAACGCGAATGCTGAATATGATAGATAATTGAATATATCTGGATATTCTTTTCCTTTAGGAGGGAATCTGGAACAGACAAATAGAGTTAACAAAGTAACATGTTAATTAGAACGCGGCTACTTCCCATACTTTCTGGTCGTCATACATAACACAGCCCCAAAACCCCTTCTCCGGCGCAACAAGCTGCCCAGCAGCTCACTGTCTGTCACAAGTTGGATCATGTTCTCGTGAAGAGGTGATGGCCTCCACTTCGGTATGTGTATCTGGAGCCGGTCCTTACGGCTCGGACCCTCTCCGGGTCCGACGGCGCGTGCTCCAACTTGTGACAGACAGTGGCGGGCGAGCGCACACGCTTTGTGTTCTGCCAGCAGGCATGTGAGCTTTTAGTGAGTTTACCCTGGGAATATCGGTCCTATCACTTCACGGGGGGAGGGGCCTACGCCCAGCAATTGAATTTTGGCCGTGGATTATGGTGTTATACTTACTCGCACCAAACTGCTCGGAAAAGTAGTGTGGCGTAAGAAGAATGAAGAATCGCAGTACTGCCTGTTACATACGAGATATTGACAAATTAATAAAAATACAATTAAAAACAGTGTTAATATTAAAAAAAAAGAGCTAAAAATAAAATACAAGTTGTAAAAAAGAAAGGAAAAAGTAGATCCTTTTCATTGTCAGGAGGCTTTTTAGATAAAGGTTGTTCTACAGAAGCATCCTCTAACCCCATCCGAAAGTTACTAAATTTATTAATTACTGTGTGTTTCTCAAAAACTACTGATCCTAAACTTACCGATGCCGGACGCTGTTTGAATGGCATTGTTAATAATATAACGAATCTCATCAAAGTCAGGGTTTTTCGGCCCTTTAAGAGTAGACGACTGAAAGGAAACGTTTATAAATTAACATTTGTTTCACTCAACGTGTCATCTTCATATGGACATTACAATATAGTGTGCCGTTATTGAAGTATGTTGTAGGCAAGCAGCTCCGTTGGCAGAGCTGCCACGGATCGGCGGAGGATGCCAAATTTCCTTGTATGAATTTCAAGGTCAAAGATGCTTACTTTCAGCGACGTCAAAGCCGGCGTCATTATCTGCGTGAGGATAGATGTCACAAGCAGTCGACTGCTGAACATAGACAGGAAAAACGCTGCCGAACTACATTTAAACACCATCCTGAAACAGTATTCATACATTAGCTACACAGCTCGCGGCTTCTCCCGTGTTTGGTTTTATTCATGATTCGGACCAAAAGACCGTCGTCGTGTGGCCGTCGAATGACTTCGTACTTTCTTTATTTAGTTACTTGTAACACGCTGGCAACACACTGATTAAAGACCTTCAGTCTTCAGGCACTAAGGAATATTGGACGAGAAGCTGCCGCTGTACAGCCGTCCGTAAAATCTCCAGCTCTCTCAATATCTCCGGTTTCGATGAGTTGATACTGCCATCGTCGATCTTCAGCTTCGTCATTAGACTTTTGCCAACAGAAGGACTTCTCGCGAACACAAGCCTTGGTTCCGCTTGACGTCCGAGATAGCCGAGCTGCCGGGACTGTGGCCATGTCGCAATCGTGTCTCTCATAATCCCCACGCTTGTCAAGCGGCATGAGGATCGCAGTATTGGTGGTGAAGTTGGTAAAGTTACAGAAGACGCTACTGCTGGGTTTTCCCTAGTAGTCGCCTCCTTCGACACCCATGGGAGGAAAAGGGTTGGTATATTCTCGTGGGCGTTCTACTTTCGTGTTGTACCTACTTCGTATAGTGCAAGGTGTCGAATGTTAAGCAATTCATGTTGGACACAAACCTCTTTGCAGCAAACTGGCAGGAGTCTCCAGAACATAAAAACCATAACGCTATACGTTTGTCCACACCGGAATTGTTTAACACCAGGACCAGCATGCTGGTCAAGAAATACAGAATGATATTCTCCTGCAACAATATTGAGAAGCGTTATATTCTGTTTGTGTTTGCAGGTTTGCCAACGAGACGAGGTAAAGCATTTTGGGCCTGAGAGACATATTTGTACATGTATACCTGTCGGCGAACTCACCGCTGGAACGATTATGACGAAATTCTTTAAGTTAACGAGCGTGTATGAGGAAAGTGATGTGAGTGAATGAGGCAAGAAAAGTCTGTCAGGATCGTAGCAAATGAAAATCCGTGGTCTCTGCCTACCCCTCTGGGAAATTATGTATGTATTTTAAAGTGCGTCGGGCTTAAATTCGCTATTAGACTTGTAAGTGGCTTTACAAGCAGTTTTTATTAATTTTTAGTGTCAAGCCCAAAATCTGTCAGAAAAAGACGAAGAAATATTCACACGGAGGAGGTCACGGGGCACTATAGTGGGGACACGCACGTACATGCTCGATCTCAAGCAAGAACGTACGTGTGTACCATGCCAGTCTACGACAAAACTAAGCCAACCAAACAACGAACGTAAATGTAGCCGGCGATGCGCAACAAACAACCAATTGTCCATAGCTCGAAGAGTTTCAACGTTCTCTAAACATGTTCTTCGAGCAAGCTTCATGGTTGTAGATAGCCATGCTCGGACGAAACACGCTCGAACATGTAGACCCACCACAAGGCAGTAAGTAAGGAGCCAGACTACGTACATTCATATAACACTGGCAGGTGACAGCGGTAGACATGACACCTGCCATTGGCAGCGTAAATATCGGGATAAGCCCAGTCACCGGTATGTTGACCGGCTGCACCAGGAAGAACCAGAACATCCACATCCACATGAGCTGTACTGTCTTGCTTCTCTGAAAGCAAAAGGTAAGTTTTGGTAAATAATACAGATATACTATAAACCTTGGCGACGCAGGGCCCTGCTTTCTGCCCGGCTTAAGCGAGAATTGTTTAACATGGCCACTGCTGCTCTTCAGCATGTTGCCTATCATCAGCCAGAAGACGTCCACTGTTGAACAATGGCCACCCTCTTAGGTAAGGAGAGTGCCATAATCTAAATTAGAATTAGTAAAAGGAAATTTAAAAAATACAGTCCACATCCCTAGCAAAATATACATATCACGGGGTGTTGTGTTTGTAGTGTACGGTGGATAATACTCTAATATCGACGATCGGATTGCCGCACGTTTGTGAACCACGATGCGGCAGGCACTCCTAGTATGTGGTGACGTGTTACATAAATCTATAAACATTAAATAACACTCACATCATCCTTCTCTGCTTGCCACGTTAGTAGTAATATGGGGACCAGCACACCCACGAGACCCCGGAAGTTATTCCTCATCATATTTTTTATTCTCGGGGCGAACCCCACTATCGGGGTCTTCTGTTTTTCCTTCCTCCTGTAAACAAATTAATAAGCATGTGTGTGTAGGTAATATGTGTGTAGGACGGGGGACAATAATTAACGTGCATGTAAGTGTGTCTGTGTATGGAACTTACCGGAACGCGGCCAAATACCTGAAAATATTATAAACCATATTATTAAAATTGTCCGACTGCCTCGGTGGTCTAGTGGTCACTTAGAGCGATTTCTGAACTAAAAGTCATGAACGAATCCAGGACAAAGTGTTATTAGGATTCTCCATTAGATAATTAGAGGTTTTCTTTTTCCGGGGTATATTATCGCCGACGAACCCGAGTGGGCCCTTGTTGGGGGTCACCGAACACAAGGCGAGTCTGCTGGAGCTCCAGCCCGGGCTAACGACTACAACAATTAGGTATCGCTGCCGAGGCCGTCCCCAGTGGGGCCCGAGCCTAATGTTTTGTAATGCCATATCAAAACGCTACTATGTTAGAAAAAAAGAAATCATTTGTTAGAATACAGTAAAATTTGGTTGTATATAATATATTTAGTTTCATATATTCTACCTGTTGTAATGCCATATCAAAATGCTACTATACTCTAATGCCTGCACTGTTCGAACTACCTCAAAATGCTTCAGATACTAAAGGTGATTTTAGAACAAAACATTCATTTTGGCCGAAGAACAAACCAGCCCTCCCGACACGTCACGAAGAGACGACCAACCGTTTAAATAGGACCCCAAACGGCTCAGAAATATAGTTCCCGATTATCATCCATTGAAGCTTTAGGTTAACACATAATTAACGTAATCATTAATTAACTTAATTAATACAAACGGTACGTACGATCCCATTGTTGCTGGTTTCTGTTTTCACTATTTAAATGAACATTGTTGTGATTTCAATATTATATAAAATGATTGTACACGTCTATATACTGTCACAGTTTGTTTACGTATGACCAATAATGAAAATGAATTTAAAAGAAAGCATTCGAAAAATATTGTTTGAACATGGAATACAAGTAATGTAACCAGTCTTAACTACCAAAAAGGTTGTATTTGTCAGCAATGATATTTCAAAAAAATATAATATTCGCTTTACTTATTTTCGAACGGGAATTTACAATTCTCCTTCTTATCGTACGGTTGATGAACAACCTGGTGTCAGAGTTTGAACCGCCTGTAGGCCTCTGACAAGGCTTTACACACCGTTGAACAATCTCTCCGGTGTGCAAGACGGATTGTCCCACTTAAATTTCATGTAGACAACTACCATAGAGTGCTACTTCTATCTCTATGGTAGTTGTCACAATTGGATCTAGGATCGATCCGACATTCAAAGTACTGGTGAATACTTATATTCTGAAGTCAATCACAACCCTTCTTCTAGCAAAAAAGATTGCTAGGGTAGAATAGATGGACTTGAACGATAGCGAGTTGGCTGACCCCGAATATATTAGGCCTGTATTCCCTGAAGGGGTAGGCAGAGGTGTACATATAGTACACCCACATTTCGCCAGTTATGTTTTAGGTCCCAATGTAATAGGCGGCGAGCCTATTGCCATCAACCGGGCACAAATCCAGACTCCGTGCTGCTACTGAGAATTACCTAATGGAAAAACCCAGTAACCCTTTGCCCGACCCGGGATTCGAACCCAATGAGCAATGAGGCAGTCCATATATTTTTTGTATGAAGAATAAATAAATAAGTTCAAGGGATATATTTACCTCAGCATGCTGTCATCCAGGAAGATAAGCACACGACCGACGAGCGCGTCGTATTCGGTGCTTCTTGCAAGGGGTCCAATGGGATGTCATTAAATGACAATGTGTGTATAGGTCCAACCTTACAGTCAGCGACATATTATTATGCGGTGGAGGCTACATAGAATATGTCTTGCTGGTGATATCATCAAGGTGTATGGTAAGGTACTGGCAAATCGAAGAATTTGAGTTGGCAACAGTTACCTTTGGTATAGCTTCGGCTCCTTACTTAGCGTTACGGGCGCTTCAGCAGTTAGCGTACAAAGAGTGCTCAAGTGATCGGGAAATAGTGACGTTTGCTAGGTTTGTAGGTGTAGAGGAAGGGATGTGGAGTTCCTCCAACGAATAGGGAAGATCTTCCAACCAGGGCGGGGGTGTGCCTCGTGGGCCGCGGCGCCCCACTTCTTAACTCGGGGCTGTGTATATAGCTAGCGAATGCGATTACTTCGCTAGCGCGGTCCATGTCGTTTTTCAATGTTATAAATACTTTCTAAGTTATTCTAAGACAGCACTCACGGTGACGGAAAACATCGCGAGGAAACCTGGATTTAATTATCTGAAATCGCCCGCAGTGAGCTAGCGTGGTGATCAATGCTCAATCCTTCTCTATACGAGGAGAGGCCTTTGTAGCAGTGGGACAGTTATAGGCTGTTATTATTAGAAGTGGTTTAAAATATACCTATCGAATTATAGATTAATGTATAATTCGATCTAATTCAACTGCATTTCCTAATCTCAGAGACAAATTATTACAGAGCTCTCTAACTGCAGTTGTTTCTACAACAGCGCCATCGATCGTGAATAAATAATAAACAAATAAAACAAACATTGTTAAAAAAGTATTTAATCAGAATATAATATGTGTTATACTTTAATATTTAATTTACATTCAAACATAACTCAAACACATCTAGCGAATCTACCACAACGGCAACTGGCAACACTACACACTCTCAAACAAAAATATACCTTAGCGTGTACAATATAAAGGTCAGCATTGTATAGCACCATTCACACAAACGTAGCTTGGATTCTTGAAGGCGGTAATTTATTATGATTTGAGGGAAACTGTACCAATCAAATCGTTTCATTGTGTTCAATATAATTATAATAATATTTAAAATATAATTGTAACTTCAGAATCATTAATATTAAGGGAAATGCGAGGTCGAGAGGCGCGACATCCGATTGAGTGTTATTTTCTCATCACGGGTCTACAACACTTCTTGGGAAAGCAAAGACTGAAGTAGCGGCATAATATAATTGATAGTATCTCATAATAATCATAAATGTTGCCATAATACTACAGCGAACCCAAAAATTAAATAGTTGAAGATTGCGTTGCGAAATTAAAGACATCATAATGAGCAAATAACACAAAAAAGCCCTCGTCTAACGACAGCACATTCACCTTAACGCCAATGGAACTGGACACCTGGAGTCCTGAGGAATGATCAACTTATAGAAGACAAATAATTTATGTGTAAGACTGTTCTAGCTTCAGTCTAAATTACTAGGACCGCTTGCCTATGACGTCACAAGAAACATTATCACTCTACCGAGTACACCAGTTTCACTAAGCAATTCTACCAAAATGGTATTTGTGCGTTAACTATGGCAACACACGACGCAACTGTCAAATTTTCATTTTACATGATAATAAATAATATAGTGTTGTATATGCAGCCAGGCGTTTCCCTCTCAAACTCGTTCCGACACCGGACATCAATTTAGTGTATACACTCCATTATATAAGAATTAGACTAACAAAGTTATTTGCAGTTAGTTCAATCGATTTTGAACTTTATTCCATAGACATAAGGATAGCATTCAAAGCAGTATACACTTACAGTACCTACTGATTCATTTACTTTATACTCACGTGTAATAGGAATGTCCGACTAGTTTCCTAGAGCCCTTCATTCATGAGCTAAATACGCAGTAGAGCCCTGAGCTGAGAAATGAACACAAGCGGGAAATCAACCCGCGACCTTCGTGAGGCGTAGCTCTGCCAACTACCGTGTCGCTCCTCGCCATCAAATTTCAAGTTTTACGAAAATACGGTGAAGGAAAACATCGTGAGGCAACCGGCACACTTTAGAGATTGTTCAACGGTGTGTAAAGCTTGTCAGAGGCCTACAGACGGTTTACACTCTGACACTATTGTTCATCAACCATACTATAAGAATAAGTATTACGTACGGTGGTTCAGCTGCGCGACAGTTAGACCTGGGTCGCGGGGTCCGTCCCGTTCGTGTTCCTTTACCAATTTAGTACAAATAACGTATTACTGTTGCTATACCCGTTCCCTGCAAAAAGCTGGAAATCGAATTGAACGCACTATAAATATCATTATTGTCTAATGTTAGTTCTGGGATGTAGTATATGGTGCTAGTCGCTCAAGTCGAGGTCGGAGTCGGAGTCGGGGCGGCCGCGGATGGTCTTCTTGCTCTGTATCTGCAGGATGCGCTGCTTGCGGGCCTCCGCGGGCGGCACCAGCAGGTCTCCGGCGTACTCGATCACCTCCGACCTGGAATCGAGATGGTTAGCGTCTCATCAACTGGGAAATTCCAATAATAATAATAACAGCCTATAACTGTCCCACTGCAGGGCAAGGGCCTCTTCTCGTATAGAGAAGGATTCCAATAACCAATATCTAATACAAAGACTGAAGAATATTGAGGCTACAACTATAACATAACTAGCGAAATGTGAGTGTACTACATGTTCAGCTCTGCCTACCCCTTTGGGGAATACTGCCGTGATGTTATGTTATATTTATCTGTTTATTTCTTTAAACTTAAGTCTCTGTATGTCCTCCTGACCGAATTTCAGTGTGCCTGTCTCAACCAACACTAACCCTCAAGAGATATAGTACACAAGTAGGCACGCTAACACAGGTGCACTCCCTATTATAGAGTCTATCTCAAATGAGACTGACTGACAACTCAATTCTGTCACCATCATAGTCCAATAAGATGGTAAAACACGACTGGAGAGAGACCAGGCGCAGGACAAGCGACCTAACGTGACATGAAAACTGGTCACCCATCAAAAGGCAGACCGCGGCGAGCACTGCTTGACCTCGTCTTACATAGCTGCTGGCTGGCACTAACCTGGCTATCCGCCACTCCAGCATCTCCGTGGTGAAGTCGTCCCTGTTGCCCACGTCGGTGAAGCCCACGATGAAGTCCTTCGTCTTGTTCTCCTTCACCAGCCCGATGGTGGGGATCACGCGGATCTTCAGACGGCCTGCGACATGGTACTTAGAGTAGAATCATCATCATCAGCCGGAAGACGTCCACACGAGTAAAACCGGCGTATGTAGCTATTCATTTATTACGTATGACGATTTTTGCTAGTTTTCGAATTTACAGTTTTCCTATGACCACCTTCAACTCTATCATCAGACCAGCTCAAAAGTACCATAATATTGTATTGTCACCGAACTTACATATGTATGCAAAATTTCATTTCAATCGGATGTCAAGAAGTGGTTCTAATTTAGATTGCAAGATTTGACCTAAACAAACTCACATACATACAAACATTGCAAGTTAAATAAATGCTTGTAAACAGTATCTCCACTCACCGGTGAGGAAGGGAGCCCTCTCCACATCCAGCTTGACGAAGCGCGTCTCCACGTGCTTCTTGGCCAGCAGTTTAAGATGCATGTCGACTATCTTGCAGCGCGGAGTGTCATTCTTGTAGAAGTGGCACACCACATGGTCACTCTTGTTGCAGATGGTGAAGAACTCCTTCTCCCCGTCTATCTCAGTGTATTCTCCGTGCCCCTGTAATCATTTCGTGATACATAACATCACGCCTGTATTTCCCAAAGGGGTAGTCAGGGGTGTGTAGGATACCCACATTTCGCCAGTTACGTTTTAGGTCCCTATGTAATTGGGGGCAAAACTATAGTCATCAACCGGGCCTAAATCCAGACTCCGTGCTGCTACTGAGAATTACGTAATGAAAAAAACCTTTGCCCGACCAGGGATTCGAATTACAAACACAACTTATTATCCCGATAAAATGTGACGAGTAACTCCGCGGGGCACAAGTATATAATAATCGACTTACATTGGCGAGCCACTCCTGCTTGGACTTGGCCCTCTTCTTCATCTCCGCGATCCTCTGCGCTCTGATGGCCTCCAGGTCGCTGCTGTCCATGGTGTCCAGCCTACGTCACGAGAGAGTAAGATATATATTGTATACTACAATTATAATTTAGTTATCAGTTGCTATAAACGGCAACGAAAAACACCATGAGAAAACTGGCACACCTGAGAGTTTTCTTACAAGGAGGTGGGGAGGAGTATTCATAGTTCTTACCTAAGATCACAAAACCTTTATTATTTACTATATATAGAGTCGCGAGCCGAACACTCTGCCGCGTAACCAGCTCATGAATAAGGGCTCCGATCGAGTCCGAAACTAGTCGGGCATTCCCGAATACACCCGTGAGTATAACCGGAATATATAGTAAATAATATGGATAACACTCACGAAAGTTATTATAGTAAAACCTTTATTACTACCAAAATGCAATAAACCAAACATGTACTCAATTTTCCTTCAGATTCTTACGTAATAAATATAAAACTGGGGGGAGGGGGTCAGCCTATTCTTTTTTTTCTTATATAGGGGGAGGCTGTGGTCAAAGACTAGCAAAAAGTAATGCTACATAATAAACAAATGGCCACTCATATGTATAGATTATGTTTAGTTACCTCTCTATCTCACTGTCTAGCTGCTTCTCCATGTTGGTGGCCACTTGATGCAGGAGCTGGTCCATGGTTGTGGCTGGTTACTGGAAGTAGATGTACTAACATGTTACTTATGTATGAGAGTGGACACTGATATCTGTAGTGCAGGTTTCAAACCTAGCTCAAAAGTAAGGGGCTCCATAAGCATTTGTATGGTTTTATGTGAAAAGATGGATATTATTCATCATCAGCCGGAATATGTCCACTGTTGAACAAAGGCCTCCCCCTGAGGGAGGGGTTGCAATAATCCCCACGTTTGCCAAGCTGTTTGGGGATCGCAGTATTGGTGGTGAAGTTACAGAAGACAATGTTGATAACTCCGGCTACTGGACAGATCTAGAGATTTTATGGGTAACAATGTCAACAGTAGATTGGAGTCAAACGTTAATAAAAACCAGTTTAAACCTAAACTAGTCAATTATTTCATCATACATGCATATAATAAAGTCACCTGTCTCCCAGAGAGGTAGGCAGAGACCACTGATTTTAATTTGCCATGATGCCACTTTTGCCTCATCCACATTCCTCATACATACTCGTTGGTTACGAGTACTCCTCAGTTGCTCACTTGACTCTTTTCTCATGAATTAATCGATCTTATTTAGTTATTAAACAGTCATACAAAGGAACTTAGAAAAAGGAAAATATTTTAAATCTGTAATTATGGGGATTAGTAATTGTTTTCATTAAGATGTTACTGTTTTTATTAGCTTATTGAAGTAAAGATGTGATTTTTTTAACAAAATTGCTAAAGTGCATAATTTTGACTAATTTTGTGATTAATTTCAATTATTTACTTTATATCCTTGTTGGTGAAGAACACTTTATTACTGTAAGCCCTCAGTTCAAGCTTCAAGCATTTAATATGTCTGAATAATTCACTTTTTACAACTAGTCGAACAATTTTTTCTAAGTCTATGCGGAGGCGTAGTGATGCCCTTCTAGAACAACCTTAATAATACGTAATAAAACCTCTTTAATGGCGAAAAATATGACCAAGAGTGCATAAATAGCCTATGTCAGTAAAAAATATCTGTTTCAAAGAATAATGCAGTGTTATGTCGATATAAACACCAACATAAAGACGATGACCTCATACATTCACATGTCGCTACAATCAACTATATCACAAAAACTTACCTTTTTCTTGGTTCAAAATTTAGTAAAATATATAGGAAACGAGAGAAATTCTCTGTTAAAACACTTTTCGTTGATGTTTATAGTTAGTTTAACTCTATAATGTTTATTAGAATGGAAACTCAACAAATACGCCGATTGGATCACATTAAAATGACAGTGAAGTTTTCAATAATGTGTTGCCAGATAACCGTGATAAATTGATCAAATATGTTAGTGTTGCCATACTTAATTTAAAACACTGGCAAGCGTTCTTTGTTTCTTTTATTCTTGGTACCGTAAGAAGGCGCTTGGTTTTTTTGTATGAATTCTTTGATGTTCTATCAAAAACAGGCAAGGAACTCATACAAAAACTTGTAACATCGCAGTCGGAGCTCATAAATAAAGGTATATTGCTCAGAACAGTCAGTTTGTTTTTCGAGCTTCCCAGTTTAACTTTTATCGTCTACTTCACTCTCGTTACCATATTATTCGACTTAACATAACATCACGCCTGTATTCTGCGAAGGAGTAAGCAGAGGTGCGTATTTAGTACACCCACATTTCGCTAGTTATGTTTTAGGTCACAATGTAACAGAGGGCGAGCCTATTGCCATCAACCGGGCACGAATCCAGACTCCGTGCTGCTACTGAGAATTACCTAATGGAAAAACCCAATAACAGTTTGCCCGACCTCGTGCTCAGCAGTCGCGCTTAGCAACCACTAGACCAACGAGGCATTATTAGATACTCGTAAATTAAACAAATATAGCACTAGTTCCTGCAACCACTCGTATTTTCGGCGTGGGGAACACTAGGTATAGACCTTATAGACACACAACGTAAGCGGCCTTTCCTCTAGAATAGTCTAGAACATTCCAGTATATGTTCGCCGAGGTTTCAGCTAGTTCTAATGATCCGGTGAAAGAAAAATTAAACAAATAACATAAACAAAAAAAATCGAATCATTTAATCAATACAGCAAATATTTAAATCACAATATACCTTCCACTCAGTCGTATTCACCTAACATTGTTGACTTCGCAATTATTATGGAACTTTTGAAATTAAAACAATTTTTGTTCATGTCAACATTCGATTTTGACCGTTTCTTCTGTATTCTGGGGTGTGACCAACGAAAGATGTCAACGAAACGGACGAAATCGGGTGACCTAACTGGGTGTGGGTTGTTTGTTGTAAAAACAGTTAAGTTTGCGTTATCTATGAATAATTTTTAACGGATATTGTTAACAGTACTACTTCAAGGATGAGTTTTCACAAATAAACTGGCTAGCGGCCACGAAATATATCCACGAAACCAGTGCCCCACACTAGATATTTCTCCTGTATCGTAGGCGTGTGACAAACATTAAATATCACATACACAAACACTCAAATACGGGACAAACATTTACATGCCACTGCACCAATCAGGTCGTCGTATGGCAAACTACACAGCGCCGTCTAGCGGTTACATAGGGAATTACAATCGCCATACGTGGTCGAGTGGTGGCCACGAACCGGAAGACGCAGCATTGGCAGGCCTCCCACCAGGTGGACCGACGATATCGTCAGAATTGCAGGCAACCGGTGGATG
This sequence comes from Abrostola triplasia, assembly GCA_946251915.1. NCBI lineage: Eukaryota > Metazoa > Arthropoda > Insecta > Lepidoptera > Noctuidae > Abrostola > Abrostola triplasia. Next base: position 120,256 of record OX276450.1, read on the forward strand.
AAATTAGGAAGCTGTCGTTCATTGTGGCGTTCTAAAGGGAAGGCCTGTTCACAGCGGACGTCTCCCGGCTGATGATGATGATACGTGGTCGCTAGCATGTTACATGAGAACACGCATGTTCGAGGTACAGTACACATACAATACGGTCCACATAACATTTCTGTATATATTTGGAAATTGCAAGTTATAAGGCTTGCTTCACAACTGTCTGGGTCCTAGCAACCGTATCGTACTGACCCAGAGCAGCGGGCGTTACCCGAACGAGTCTCACGTGTACGGACGGCCGTACGGGTCTCCCGGACAGCTGTGAAACCAGCCTAAAGTCAACGACTTTGTGCTATGATTGGACATCACAAGACAATACAATTCTAACATTATTGCTCCGAGTACAATACTACAAAAGACATATTTTGTACTTTAATTCTAGTATGGCGATTGGCAGTGTTTGTCGGCCCAATATGTTTTAGTCAGGTGACTATAAGTAGCTTCTCCTATTGAAAGATACAACCCGCAGAAGTTAACTTGAGACTTGAGCGGGACGCTCGCTCCCCTCCCGAGCCCCACAATCTTACCGCTCTCGCTGTAACACGTCAGTACCGTTAGCAATCGCACAATCATAATATTTAAGATCAATATAATCAACCTTAAAAAAATCGGCAAACAATTGTTTTTTTTTGCAGACCGTTCTTTGCGCGTTATCCGAGCAGTCTTAAGTTAACTTTTGCGGGTTGTACATAACCTCATCTTTCCTTGTGGTAGGTTAAAATGGACGCAATGACTGGCTTTTTGTGAACATTATTGTATATAATTTAATTACTAGTTAAGAACAATAATTATCTTCAGAATCTTGCAGCCCGCGAGAGAGAAAATACCCGCAACTTTAAAAACTATAAGAAAAAAAGTAATTTCAAAAATTTTAATCTACCCTCAGAATCTACCAATATTTTTATAGCAACACTCACAACTGTAAAATTTAGTTCCAAATATCACCATTAACTAAGACATATTGGGCGCTTTATTAAGGCAACTTATTTTTGTGGCTGATTTATTTAGTATTAAGAGCCCGAATGACGCCCAACACAAATTTATTGTGTCTGACGTCACTCGGACTTGAATCATCGACTGCTGGTAACACAGAACACTATCATAAGCATCGTCTACTTCACATTTACCTCCCATCAGTCTAAAAATCCTATGTCAATGATACGATAAGTAAAAAGAGGGAGTTAGATATTGACTCCGAAAGCGGCGCGTGTGAACGAGAAAGAGCATCTGTGTTCTACACCTGACAACATTGTGCCGCTTCTAAAGATTTAAGTAACATATCTACCTCTTTTTATTATCACTTTTAATAATATTAAAACATCTCAACATGGCTATGTCAAGACTTGCTAGCTAAAAGCACAATATTCCGAACCAGCGTCAATGTATAAAGGTAAAAAAACTGTCTATAGAAACAGCACCATAAACATCAGGAGTTGGTCGGAACTGCTTTATAGAGCCGCAGTCGAGATTCGGACAAGGCGGCCAACACACTGGTCCCGTTCAGCTGCACTGAGCACACGTCCAGCGCTGGCTCGGCCGCCGGCAGAGACATAGTCCTCACACCGTCCAACCCGTGAAGGTACAGGGTGGAGTCACTCTCAGAATGCGCGGCGACCCACGACGCACCAGGCGCCTTCACCCACGTCGCCCGAGACATGATCGACGACCTAGCGGAACCACTGAACGTATCTTCTATATCGAACAACACTTCCCCACTCGGCACGCTGCCTTTTAAACGACACATTGTCAATTTGGAACGTTCTAGACCGTTCACACTTGGGCGGGTTGATATTAACGCCCTATGGGAATCGTTGTCGTAGCTCAACGACATGAATTTCCCGTCGATGGGCAACGCGCGCGGTTCCCATTGCCGGTTGTTGGCCACCCAGAGCCAGCAAGTGTTTAACTGGCAGGACAGCAGCCCATACTCGGTGGAACATAGGGAAACGACGGGAGACATGTCTCCGGGAGCTGGCAGGGTCTGTATGTGTGTCGACGGGTTTCGGAAGTCGTATTGGTGGATCATACCTCCGACGCCGCCGACGTAGAACTCGTTGCTCCGGAGATAGTCCCAGGAACACGACCAGAGAGGGAAGCCAGCGTTCACAGTTACACTCGGGGTTCCTCGATCTACGATCCTTGCTGAGCTGTCCAAGCCAACACTTAAAAGCAAGTCACGTGGCTGGGAGTAAGTGATATCACGGATTGGCTTCGGGTGGAGATGCATGAACTGTCCGAGCTTGTAGTCTATGCAGCTGACCTTCCGAATGCCGTACCCAGGGAAGAGGTAGTTGGTGCTTTTCTGTGAGACGTACAGCTCGTAGGTCCTGCAGTTGTACGTCATCACTCTGCAGCCGCCATCTTTGCAGATCTCCAGGTTCTTCTCTAACGCGAACCTCCAGGACCTCCGCATCGGCGCCTCTTTCGTTACTTGGGACTTCATTAACGTACTCCTTAGGACTTCTAGCTGCAGCACGCAGGCGCGGTGAGCTATCTTCGTCTTCTGCAGCTCTAGCTCTGTCCTGCTCTTCTCCGTCTGCAACGTCTCCACTTGCTTCTGCAGCGTCGTGATCTGTGACGTGTCGGCCGCTACCAGCCTCCTTGCGTAGATGAACCTAAGATCCCTCATGGTGGCCTTACTCTTACAGGTCGGGCATGTCCTATCCTTCGCCGTTTGAGCCTTCAACCACCTCTCAACACACTCTGCTCCGAATAAGTGTCCACACTTCAAGGCTACGAGTCTGTGGTCTCCAGAGTTTCCCCAGGTGTCCAGGCATATCGGACAGGTCTCTCCATCCAAGTCCTCGTTTTTAGAGCAGCTGATCTTCCTAACCTTCGCTGGCGGCTCGTACTCTTGTTCATCACTGTTCGTTGCACGGTCTTCGGGCGCCGACTGGTTTGACTCTTCAGTAACAGCTGGTACGGAGGTACTGTCCTCATTGTAGACCGACTCCCTCTCTACTACACTATCTCTTGTATTCTCCTCTATTATCCCTATACTCCTACTCCTCCAGACCTGATTGTCTGCATCATAAGTGATGGTAGATGAAGAGTCATTGCTGCTTTCATTAACAACATCTATAGCATTACTAACTGGTTCGATTCCCTGCTGGGTGAAGGTTTCAGAGTCGTGTTCTTGCTCCGGTGGTTCAGGAGACTCAGGGTCCAGGAAAGTGGGGCTGATGGTGCGGTGCAAGATAAGGATGCTCTGGCTGCCCCCGTCAGGTGACCGCGGCTGGCTCATTGTCAGTCATGTGGGGTATCTGGAAGGAAATGAACTTATATAAACATAACATCACTCCTGTATTTCCTGAAGGGGTAGGCAGAGGTGCGCATATAGGACATCCACATTATGCCAGTTATGTTTTTAGGTCCAAATTTAATAGGGGTGAGCCTATTGCAATCAACCGGACACAAATCCAGCCCCGTGCTGCTACTGAGAATTACCTAATGGAAAAACCTAGTAACACATTGTCCGACCTGGGATTCAAACCCAGGTCCTCGTGCAGAGCAGTCACACTTAGCAACCATTAGATCAACGAGGCAGACTCATATCAAATTTATGCTTAAATGGTTTGGGTATGTAGGAAGGATGAAAGAAGAGTGACAAAACAAAAGGAACAAATGTATCAGGAAGGTGAAGGCCTCGGCGAAAATACATAGACTAAAGCTGAGATGTTCAGCAAAAGGGTCAAGTGTGGAGTACCCTTAACCAACGAGTGTGTGTGAGGCAAAAGGAATATGCACCGCATTTATTATGGATAGCAAATAGGAAACTGTGGTCGCCGCCTACCCCTCTGGGAAACAAGCCTGACATGTCTCTCAGGTGTATTGGTTTCCTCACGATATTTTCCTTCACTGTTTTTAGCAACTGATAACTGATTTATAATACGCACATGAATTTGACAAGACATTGATGCGTACTGAGGTTTTAGCTTGCGACCTTTGACTTCGACTTTAATCTGTCCAATAATCTGAGTTATTGACGTTTAGAATGCATCGTTATCGAGTTTAGAGGTCTTCCAACCACTTTTGTGTAAGTATTTAATTCGGAGAATGTTAGAAACTCCTAGACTCTAAATCAGCTGAGCGGGTATGCTTAATTATAAATACCGGCTACTAGCCGCAGATAATGATATTCACGTCAAAATAACAACAACATTGTAGTAAACAATACGCAATACTTTAAAGTTAAATAACATAAAGCTTAAAGCAACTTACTTTTTCAAATAATGAATGTTTCTGAGAGTAGAGTTTTACACCGCCATGCGATAATGTCCTTCGTTTTACGTTTTATTATCTAATTCAAACACAAAATATCCACACGAGTGTTCTAAATGTGTCAAGTTATCGATCTTCAGTTTATAGCATACCGCAATTTAAGCATACAATTAATTTTAATGTTTTAAATCATTTTGTTGTTTGAGAACAAGCGAAACATTGAACTGCATTTGGCAGCAACTGTCAGTTATGATTTATTTTTTTATGTTCGGATACACATCCATTGGTTCAATGGATTATACCAATTATATACCTATGCATGTTTTTATTTTTTATATTAGCAATATGATTAGCACGGAGTAATTGTGTAGCTCCCCCTACACAATTACTCCGCAGAGGGGCAGAGGGGTTTGTTCATGTGAACGACCTCCGTCCAGTTATGATGACGAACTGTGGAATATGTCGTTATACACAAGTTGTTTATATTTTGAAAATACATTATAGTCACTTGTAACCGTTATAGATATTAGGAGAGACTTATGTCTATGTCCAATAGTGAAATCTCAGAGTAATTACTAATATTATTACTTTGTATTTCGACATATTTTTTTTGTTTTACACGAAGAATTTTAATCAGCATTAGGTTTGACATAAAACTATAATATCCGAATGTAAAAGAAATTGTTAGTGCACTCCGATGTTACATCTTGAGATTCCATTTCTCTAATCCGATTGGCTTAAATGTTAAAGGTGTCAATTTTTATACCAATTAGATAACTCGAAAACTAATAAGCCAATACGAATCCGTTAAATTAAGTTGGCAGAAAGATGTATTTATTTATGTTTCTGTCAGTTGGCAGCAGTGACAAAATTGCATTGGAATGGGGTGGCGTAGCGGATTGCGTCCGATCCCGTTTTTAACATATTTCGGTTACTACGAGCTTGATCTGTGACTTATTTGTGAAAAAATATTTTAGGTCTATAGTGATAAGTGTTTTAAGTGTACAAAGCAATGCGATGGACGCCGCATGATTTGTGAAATTGTGTTTAACAAGTTGATCGTCGATGTTGTTAATGGCGTCCAGAACTTAGGAAAATCAAAATGTTTGTGTGAAAACGTGAAATAATCGGAGAAAGCTGCGGTGATGTGTTTAGTTGCTGGTCAGTACATTGGGTGTATATTACGAATATCGTCTGATATGGAGAAATATATCGATTATTGTTATATTATTCTCTAACACAAAGTTATCTTCCTGAAATTAAAAAAATCGGGTATAGAAAGATGTGTTGTAGTCTGTGATTGCGGTGTATAGGATGTAGAATGTAGGTCGTGTGGCGTGTGTTAGTCAATATCTGCGGTATTTCGCTCAGGGCGAGCTATGTTGACATTTTACAGAATAATGTCGCAAGCTGGAATCTGGGTCATGTAGTATGGGGTCATATGCGCGCGCAGTGACGTCACGGCCTCCCCTTGCTACCCCCGAGCACATTTCACTTTCTACACGTAAATATAATATAAAGAGCTAGGTCATAACCCATAGGAGATGTGGCTGAATAGAGACCCTACACCAGGTATTTTTAATCTGTGTTTTTGTTTATTAAAATCTCTTTTGTGCAGTGGCTTGTTTAGTGTTAAAAGTGTTGGTTTCTGCTCAGTCCCGCGGGAATAGTCGTGATGTTATGTATGTATTCAGGAATATTAAAGTTGTATGAATAGTTTTCTTTAGCCTAAGAGAAAAAAAGTGGGGTTTAACTTAATATATTTATGCAGTACTCTATTGTTTATAATAACAAGTTACATTAAAAACTCAATATCCCTTTAAAAGACAAATCTTTTAACAAAGATATACTTAAACCCACAGTTATTAAATCATTATATTAGGTAGAACCTCTGACCTTTTTTCTAAAGGAATTCAATCACACAATTTTTATATTCATATAGGATAATTAATAATCATTAACTGTAATGGCAATAGGCTGGCCACCTATTACATTGGAATGGGTCTTGTGATGAGTGGCAGAATATGGGAACAGAATCCTGATGTGGGTGGTATAAACATGGCCCTTCCTTAGGAGTTGGGTTGACACTGCCTACCCCTTTGAGGCTACAAGTGTTAATGTAAACATTTGTAGTAAGTTTAATTTATTAATAAATTAATGCTGTAAGTCAAACGAAAAATTATCATTAATTTATTAAGTACGTAGTAGTTATAAAATACTTTACATCAAACTCAAAAATATTTTGTTTTATCCTAAGAGGATTACTATAAGCTATATACATTTAAATATGTTGTTGTATATTAAAAGCTATTAAAAGGTCCTCTGGTAGTGATAATCTATGTTAATGGAACTTAATGCGAAATACTATATGTTAAAAAAAATATATAAAAAAATATATTACCTGGCAATTCAAATAGCCACGGATATATAGGTATTTGATTACAATTACGAAAAGAATAGCAAATTGAGCTTCTATTACAATAGTTTCTTTCAAACTATCACAGATACAGAATGAAAACAAATAACTAATTCATATAAAAAGTTTAATAACTTATTATAATATCTCACATTTGAGATTGTGTGATAAATCCTTTTTAATAGATATCTATAACTTATTGATACATTATATTTTTTACAAACTTTAAACAATGGACCCATCAACAAGGTAGACATCAGAAGTCAGACCCAAACGGAGCTGGTGAGATGAACTGGACTCCTTTATGGAGGACTGGACATTGACAGTTCTTGACTGAGACTTATGAAAACAGAGTAGGGAGGCCTTTGCCCTGCAGTGGGACATTATAAGCCCATGATAATAATAATTTATAAAACTAGGTATAACGTTTTAAAGTTGTTAAATGTTTATTACCTACATGTATTTATGCTAATACTAGATGCGCCCCGCGGTGTTACCCGCTACAATTTTTCGCGATAAAAGGTAGCCTATGTGTTAATCCAGGGTGTCAGCTACCTCCATATGAAATTTTATCAAAACCGGTATAAAGCTATCACAGGTGTATTCGGGAATGCCCGACTATTTTCGAACTCGAACGGAGGCTCGCGACTCAGCCGCTTAACCAGCTCATAAATAAGGGCTCCGTTCGAGTTCGAAACTAGTCGGGCATTCCCGAATATTGACGTGAGTGTAACCGGTATATATTAGATTATATAGATTGTTCGCGAATTCGCTCTATCTGGACAAGGCCTTACTCAACCTGGGAATTGAACCCAGGCCGAGATAACGCTAATATATACCTAACCTACCTAGATAGTAATTGAGGTCCTAATAAAAACCGACCTACATTCCCAAGGCTTGGTGTAGAGTCACTGATCTGAGATAACAATTATCAAACATAGATAGTGAATTTATTTATAAACAGCTTCCATCCGTATTTGACTTGACGCATCTTGTATTCTACATAATACACATAACATCACGCCTGTATTCCCCGAAGGGGTAGGCAGAGGTGAACATATAATACACCCACATTTTGCCAGTTATGTTTTTAGGTCCCAATGTAATAGGGGGCGAGCCTATTGCCATCAACCGGGCACAAATCCAGACTCCGTGCTGCCATTGAGAATTACCAGTAACAAAATCTCAGTGTGGTATCCGGATTAGAATGGACCACCCCCTTTCCTCTTGTGGGTGTCGTAAAAGACGACTAAGGGAAATATATCTTGTATTCTATCGTTATATATTTATCAACCCGGAAAGGGACCGTCACCGTATCAACTCGAGACGTGCAGTATACTTTGTATGAAACTCTCTACTGCAGCACACTAATCGGAATCGTAACGTAGTCGCCTCGCGTCGGACCGGCGAGCCGTAAGCGCGGCGTCGCCTAGCCGTAGTCGAGGCGACGTATCGGAGCATCTCATCCGCTCTGGTTACGTCTCAAACCAGATATACACTAGACCGGTGATCAAGTAAATAAGGCGAGAGACCAAAAATGAAATGCATGCGTTCTTGACATATAAATATAGTTCTGTGAGGCACACTTTCATATCATCTGTCGATAAAAATCATTCGTTGATTAATATTTAATCATATGCTGTGATTATGATCTTTCTGTTTCGCTCAGCCAATCTGTAGTAGGAACTACCTGGTGTTCAACAGGTTGCTCCTGTCTGACGGCGAGGCGAAAGGCAATACGGTGACGATGCCTTTCCGATTCGATCCTTAATCGACTTCAGAACAGGTCTATGTTCATCACACGTCACACTATCACACTAATTTTATAAAGGCGTGAGTGTGTTTGTTTGTAAACTGCCCTGCTTTAAGACTTCATAGTAATGGGGCAAAATGATAGCGAGGTTGACCGTCCAGGGTGACGGGCACGCCAAGTGTAGCCAGCATAAAGGATCCAAAACTAAGATAAGCCCAGTCGCCTAGCCACTGGTATAAAAGTCAAGATTGGTTAGTCTTCTATGGTAGCGAGGGTGGCCGTCCAGGGTGATGGACGTACTTAAGTGTCGTCACTCGTGGAGGCTCTACTTGCACCCCATACGCGAACCGAGCGTCAAAAAGATTAAAGCTTGTTAGATCACCTGCCCCGTAAGACAAAAAGCAAAACGCTTCACGAATAGAATAATATGTATGTACTAGCTTTTGCCCGCGGCTTCGTCCGCGTTAAGCAGCCTATGTCCTTTCTCGGGTCTTAAACTTTCTACATGCCAAATTTCATCACAATCCGTCCAGCGGTTAGTCGTGAAGGCGTAACAGACAGAGAATTACATTCACAAAGTATGAATGATCATCTCATTATATGTCATCGATGACATAGTCCAAATATTATGCCATCTGTGTACATTTTTTATTGTATTCGTGATGCGTTTGTTGGCTGAACACGCTCATCTCTTAATCACTCCCGATAATTACGTGTAACGTAACGACTGTACACCTGACGGGGTAGGCAGAGGTGTAGTTCACATACATTTCGTCAGGTATGTTATATGTCCCAATGTAGTTTAGGCGAGACAATAGCCATGCCGTGTGGTATCCCGCTTAGAATGGACCCCCTGTCCTCCCGTGGGTGTCGTAAGAGGCGACTAAGGGAGAAATCCAAATGATGGGCAGCAGCGTCTTCTGTAACTTGACCACCAATACTGCTATCCCCAAGCCGCTTGCCAAGCGTAAGGATTATGGCAACCCATTCCCCCCCTAATGACAGACACATCAGCGCGACGGCCCCCAGTACCCGGTAGCTCCTCTATTCCTGGCGGGCCGGGTAATTGCCATTAACCAAGCTCAAATGCGGACTTTGCTGCTACTGTGGTAACAAAAACCCCAATAACGGTTAGCCCAGAACATGAATTGAATCTAGGACTCACGCTCAGCCACGCCTTGCTATAATTAGATCAACGAGGCAGACTTGTTTTAATATGTCTTTTATACTAATATTCAATATTATAAATATGTATAAAAAATATTTGTTCGTATGTCTGAGATAATCTGCGGAACTATCCATCCGATATACATAATTCTTTCACCAATACTTAGATTGGATGTTCAGGAAATATAAATTCACGCAGACGAAACCCCGGGCTGTGTGTAGTATTGTTGAGGAAACACGATACAAGCCATATTCATACCAAGTCATCCATTCAATATTCTTCTTATCGTACGGTTGATGAAGAACCTGGTGATAGACTTTAACTGGCCTGTAGGCGTCTGACATGGCTTTACACACCGTTGAACAATCTCTTAGGTGTGTCGGCTTCCTCACGATGTTTTCCTTCACCGTTTGTAATTTATATTCATACATAAAGTCACGCCTGTTTCCCTAAGGGGTAGGCAGAGACCACGGATTTCCATTTGCTACGATCCTCTTTTGCTTCATTCACACGCATCACATTCCTCATACACGCTCTCCGGTTGAGGGTACTCCTCACTTGCCCTTTTTGCAGAACATCTCCGATTTGGTCTAGGTATGTTCGCCTAGGTCTTCCCCTTTCCGGTACTCCACTAACACTCGCCTCATACATTCGTTTTGTCATTCATTTTTAATTTATATTACGCACATGAATTTGAAAAGACATTGATTCGTGCCGGGGTTGAAACTTGCGATCTTTGATTTGGCATTCCGACGGTATACCACTCGGCTATCAGTGCTTTCCAATGATCAATCGCATCATTTTTCTCATATCAAGTGTCATAATAGCTGCCATTGTTATTGATTGCATACCTTCACGTGTTTTAAAACATCCAGCCTCTTATATCGTGCCGATGTGAGTTATACAATAATAACTCTTTTGAAACGACGGCTCGTCGGTGTACTGGTCGCTTAGTGCGACTGCTGTGAGCTCCTTCGATTTCCGGGTTGGGCAAAGTATTATTGGGTTTTTTCATTAGGTAATTCGCAGTAGCAGCATGGAGTCCGGATTGGTGCCCGGTGGATGGCAATAGGCTCGCCTCCTATTACATTGGGACCCATGATATAACTGCCGAAATGTGGGTGTTCTCTACAGACCCCTCTTCCTACCCCTCGGGGTAAAAACAGGCGTGATGTTATGTCATGTAATACATACAGGTTTTGGGTCTGTGTACTCCTTCAATTTCAGGAGAGCACAGCATACGAAATAATTAATCAAACAGTAAAAATAAAAACATTGGAGCTAATTAAGCCAATCACAAAACCTATCTTACGCAAAAGTAAAGTTGGTAGGTGTATTAAAAAACAAACTCACATATATTATTATTTACTAGATTTTGCGGCTTTACCCGCGTTATGTAGCCCAGGTCCTTTCTCGGGTATTAAACTTTCTACATGCTTATTTTCATCAAAATCCGTCCAGCGGTTTAGTCGTGAAGGCGTAACAGACAGACTTTCACATTTATAATATTAGTATGGAGTATATATATGATGGTAGTGTTGTGTGTGTCAGGTGGTGCGGGCGCTTGCATAGCGCGGTGATGGCGGCGGCGGGCGCCCCATGAGCCGGCTGCTGTGCTGTCTGTGTGAGCGCCGAGCCGACATGGGCGCCGCGCTCTCGCATCCTCAGGTAACCGACTTCTAGGGCTCTAGACTTAAGGTCGACGCACCTAGATGCGCTGAATTTTATGACGTCATCTATCGTCGAATCTAGTTGCCTAGGTACTATTACGTACCAAGATTTATAAAATGCGTTGACTGGCGCGTGCGGCCCCTGATTCGGGTCTAGGCGTGCATTCGCCTTTAGAGTCCGTTGGCCGAACAGAAAGGCTAACGCTCGCGCGCACTTCGGGAATCCTAAAAACACCCTTTCTTGGCTCCATTCTTGGATCCTCCTCACTCTAATCTATTAAATAAGTCGTAACTTGAGGGTTTTGCAAGTATACCTCCGTAATTTAAATAAATTGTCCAAGCAGGTTAATGAATATTGGAGTTCTCCTAATAAATAAAAAAGAAGTTAAAACCCCTACCGTTCATTTATTGAAGTCGGTTAAAGTTCGCGTTAAAAGATAAATGTTTATAATATTCTTTAGTTCTGCCTTAAAACTGGCTTCTTTATAAAAAGAAAATACATTAATTTAAAAAAAAGGCATAAATTATGTAACTAGGGCCAAATAATAAGTAAGTGGTCTTTAAGAGCAAGGTATTGATGATGGAGTGGTGGGCGCGGGGGAGGGGTATGATGAGGCAGCTATAAGGTTGTTGTGTTACAGGAGGGCGAGGCGTGCGACGGCGCCGGCGTGGCGGCCGCGCCTCCCACCATGGCGGATGTCATACGGTGAGTAGAAGGCTCTCGTAATCATCAGCCGAAAGACGTCCATTGTTGAACAAAGGCCTCCCCCTTAGAAGGGGAGGGGGTGCCATAATTCTCACGCTTGGCAAGCGGCTTGGGGATCGCAGTATTGGTGGTAACTTAAACAACGGCTTTATGACATAATGTGTACTGTTTTGTTTTATACTTCCCGATCCCGGTGTCTCTTGCGATATTTATTCATGTCGGTAATACAAATTTTCGTCTTATAGAGAGAGAAAGAAGAAGGCGGCCGGCTCGGGCCTCGGCACGCTGCGGCGTCGCATCGCGCTGGTGCGGCGCCCGCGCGACAACCGGCCCGACAGAGGTGAGTGCACAGTGTGGAGCGAGCCTTGTGGTAGCTTGGAAGCGGCGGAGGGACGAGGGGAGAGTCGAGGTCTGTCGGGCTTGCGGTGATATGTGATGGTCTACGCGGTCCAACAAGCGCTAATCCCGCGTCCCTCTACCTAAGGTAGTTGGGAACGTCAGAGAGACCTTGGGATTGTGCGTAGGGCACACATTTTGGGGAAGAAACTTGGTGATACAGATAAATTGGCGGGGTTAGCTTATGTGCAAGCGAGATATCTCTCTTCGTAGCTTGGTTTATACTTGTTTTCTGGTACAACTACTGGAAGATTCAAAGTTGGTCTGGAGTTAGCTCCGTGGGCCTATAGTGTTGTGTGTGCGCAGGCTGCGAGCACGCGCGTTTCATCCGCTCGGTGGTGAGCTCGTGGCGGCTGGCGGAGGTGTTCCTGCTGTGCGAGGAGCTGGAGGCGGGCGCGGCGCTGCGGGACCTGGTGACGCAGGCCGAGCTGGCGCGCGAGCCCGCCGCCGCGCTGCACGCCGACCTCGCCTGCGCCTACAAGGACAGGTGAGCCTGGGCTTCTTCTTATCGGGGGGTGGATGAACTACCTGGTGTCAGAGTTTAAACCGCCTGTAGACCTCTGACATGGCGACACACACCGTTGAACAATCTCTCAGGTGTGCCGGTTTCCTCACGATGTTTTCCTTCACCGTTTAAGCAATTGATAACTAATTTATAATACGCACATGAATTCGAAGACATTGCGGCATCTGGTCACGTGAGGGAGGTGACCGCCTGTTCTGACGCTGCGTGTGTTGCAGGTGGTGGTGCGACGTGGAGCTGGTGGGCGCGGGCTGGTCGCTGGCCGCACACCGCGCCATCCTGTCGGCGCGCTGCACTTACTTCCGGGAGCTGCTGCAGCGGTACCCGCCGTGAGTGTCGCTGGCTGGAGTGTGTGTGTGTTGTGGGTTGTGGCGCAGAGTACAGTGTGGTCCGTGTTGGTTGTAGGCCGTGCTGCCGCGTGCCGCTGGAGGGCGCGGCCTCGGGCCTCCCGCGGGCTGAGCTAGAAGCTGTGCTGCTGGCGCTGTACGCCGGGGCCAGCGTGTGCTCGCGCAGGACGCTCTGTGCCGTGTGTGCCAGTGAGTCTTTCTCTTGTGACTGTAGCTAGCTGATCTAACTGAGCTACCGTGTAGCTGCTATTTAAAGAGAGCTACCATATAAATTAGATATGCCATATAACATTAATATGACCCTGCGTATATAATATACGATATTACAAATTTTCTTTATGAATTTTGATTTGTGCTCATAACTGGCAGCTAAAATATGAAAAGTCTTCTCTACTTACCACTTCATGTTGACTGATATCTGTACCTTTCCAGTGTGGGTGTGTAACACACAGTGTCTTGCATTACAGAGTGGGATCGCGGCGTGAACGCGGACGGCGACCTCGACATCATCAACGTCGAGAATAACAGCAGTGAGTGTTGTTCTGTCTCTAGCTAGTCTATAGATACTAGTAGATTTTGTATAGCGATACCAACTTCTTCTGATTGTACGGTTGATGAACAACCTGGTGTTAGAGTTTAACCGCCTGTAGGCCTCTGACATGGCGACACACACCGTTGAACAATCTCACAGTTTTAGCAACTGATGACTAATTTATAATAGCAACTTGTGCCGTATTTATAAATTTGTTTAGAGAAGTATTCGTTGGTAGTGCGTGGTTGAGAGTGAGTTGTGTGCAGCGTGCGGGCGCGGCTCGCTGTGCGGCTGCGGGCGCGCGCGCGTGCCGCTGGGCGCGCTGCGGCGGCTGGGCGCGCAGCTGGGCTTCAGCCCCGAGGCGCTGCAGCACGACCTGCGCTACCTGCTGGACTCGGCCGAGCTGGCGGACGCGCGCCTGCTGTTCCGGCTGGAGCCGGCGCCGCGCGCGCCCACCTACGGCTTCCGCAGCGCGCTCGAGCTGCCCTGCCACCGCCTCGTGCTCGCCGCGCGCTCGCGCTTCTTCAGGTACGGCTTCCGCAGCGCGCTCGAGCTGCCCTGCCACCGCCTCGTGCTCGCCGCGCGCTCGCGCTTCTTCAGGTACGGCTTCCGCAGCGCGCTCGAGCTGCCCTGCCACCGCCTCGTGCTCGCCGCGCGCTCGCGCTTCTTCAGGTACGGCTTCCGCAGCGCGCTCGAGCTGCCCTGCCACCGCCTCGTGCTCGCCGCGCGCTCGCGCTTCTTCAGGTACGGCTTCCGCAGCGCGCTCGAGCTGCCCTGCCACCGCCTCGTGCTCGCCGCGCGCTCGCGCTTCTTCAGGTACGGCTTCCGCAGCGCGCTCGAGCTGCCCTGCCACCGCCTCGTGCTCGCCGCGCGCTCGCGCTTCTTCAGGTACGGCTTCCGCAGCGCGCTCGAGCTGCCCTGCCACCGCCTCGTGCTCGCCGCGCGCTCGCGCTTCTTCAGGTACGGCTTCCGCAGCGCGCTCGAGCTGCCCTGCCACCGCCTCGTGCTCGCCGCGCGCTCGCGCTTCTTCAGGTCACACAACACACAAACCTTTTTTATTTTGTTTTAAGGAATAACCTTCAAAATGTATCCGGCTCTTAGAAGTGTAGGAATCTCCAAGTGTGGGTTTTGTACCCTGCTAAAACCATCCTCGGTGGTGGTCACCATCTGTACAAGCTAAGGAGGTTCGAGGACCTCTGAAAAGACAATTTTCCAACCTAGGGAATAAGTTGTTATAAAGTCGTCTATAACCGACGAGCGTGCACGAGGATGCGAGAGAATGACCCGAAAGAAGTATGCCAGGATCGTAGCAAATGGAAATCCGTAGTCTCTACCTACCGCTCTGGGAAAAAACAGGCGTGACTTTATGCATGTAAAATTATCAGTTTTTTTGTTTTCATCTGTTTCTTACCAATGTTGTATGTGTAGGAGCGTGATGTCTCGCCGCGCGCCGCCGACAGCCGGAGGCGCGGGGGGCACGGGCGCGGGCCCCGGGGGGGCGGGGGGCGCGTGGTGCGTGGACGAGAAGGTGCTGCCCCGGAGGTTTGCGCGCGCGCTGCTGCACGCCGCCTACACAGACACCGTGAGTATACACTGTGGGGGGCATAGAGAACAGAGGGGGGGAGGGGGTCGTGACCCATTGTTATTACATGTACTTACTATTATCATGATGTCTGCAGGTGGATCTCTCTCTGATTGGCCGGAACTCCACCTCACCGTCGTCGACAGGCGGCAGCGGGACCACGGTCAGTAATGTGTATACACCATCCCTCCTACCCAAATGTCCTGCAGATGGTTCGCGACGGGGCTGTCTGTAAGGACAGGTCGACTCAAATCCCCTGTGATTCTTACCTTAACACTGATTGAAACACTGATTTGGGGTACATAAGAGCTAATTTCACTGGAAGCCCTACTAACTTCAACTATACCAAGGAATACGATGGTGCAACCCAAGCCGCAGTCAATGTTAAAGTCATCGTTACTGTTATCGTTAAATTTGACACAAACCATAACTTAAACCACTAATATCGTGCCACCCAGCATAAGAAAGACATTTCAATTCTCATGTGTTTGTTTCATTATTTCAAATGTTTCGGAGGCTCTCAATAGTTAATCAACGGGTGTGTGTGTGTGTGCAGGGGTGGGGAGGGACGCGGGGCGTGTCGCCCGCCATGCTGGAGGACGCCTTCCAACTGTACGAGATAGCCCGGTGAGTCACGGCACATGCAGCATTATCATTATTTATTTTAAAGGATATATGTACCTGTCACCAAAGAATATAGAGATCAGACTTCATACGGGGTTTAGTTAATGCCACCGGCGTATGCGCAGTATGTTGAGTCCCGCCACCGTTCCGCAGGTTCCTGGAGATGCCCATCGTGGTGCAGGGCTGCGAGGACGCCATCGTGGAGGCGCTGTCCCCCGACAGCCTGCCGCAGGTGCTGCGCTGGGCGGCGCAGGCGCACGCGTCGGGCTGGGTGCTCCGCCAGGCCATGCGCTACCTGCGGGACGAGTTCCCCGCCATCATGGCCGCGCCCGGCGCCGCCCGCCTGCCCGGCGCCGCGCTGGCCGAGGCGCTGGCCTCGCCCTTCCTGCAGGCCAGCGAGCCGCAGGCGCTGCGCGCGCTGCTGCGCTGGGCCGCCTGCGCCGACCAGCCCGCCAGAGGTTCGTTCCCCGCCACGATGGACTCGGCAAAGCCGTTTGACTTTGTTTTCCATGATTAACTTGATCAAATTGTTATTACTCCTGTTTTATATAGGCTAGAAACCTTCTTAGACCATAGAGTTTAAGGTGTAGACGTAGGCTTCTAAAATTTTAAGGACATAATCCAAAAATAAGAATCACCGTGCAGGCGTAACGCATGTGGAGTTTCCCAAGGTACTATCTTAGGTCTGTTGATTTGGATTGTCTTCGAAGTCCAAGTGACGTCACAGATGTTAACGGTGGCGAGTGTGGTTCCAGAGTCCAACATGGTGTGGTCCCGCGCGCAGTCGGTGGGGCGGCGGGGGTGCCGGCGGCGGGACGCGGGGGACGCGGCGCTGCGGGACGCGCTGGCGCCGCTCGCCCCGCTGCTGCGCCTGGAGCACCTGCCGCCCGACCACGACCTGCTGCTACAGGTACGGGGGAGGGGAGCATGCAGTGCAAGATCAATGAAGCTTGGCGACTTGTTTAGTGGCAACCATGCGAGAGTAGAGCGCAGTTGATGCGACAGCTTCCCGCAGGTGGTGCGGCGCGGCATCGTGAGCGGCGCGGGCGGGGAGGGCGCGGGGGGGGCGGCCGCCTGGCTGGCGCGCGGCTCCTACCGCCCGCCGCGCTGCTTCCTGCCCTACCTCGACGAGATCAAGGTAACGGGCATCAACACCTGCCTCCCCCCAGGGCTGCAGGGGTAGGGAGGTTCGCTTGGGGATCAGCCATTTACCGCGTGAGTGAGAAAGGGGGCGAGAATATGTAAAAGTTACGAGATATCATCAGCAGAGGGGAGGGTGTTGAGAGAAATTACGTGTAATTATCTCTTAAAACGTCTCATTTGGAAGCTCCAAATGAGACGTTATTACTACGAATAGGAGGGCTAATGACTTTGGGGCAATGGGCAGGCCATATCGCTAGAACCGATAACCGTTGGGGGGAGAGGTTCTCGAGCGATTACAAACTAGAAGACGCGGCGTTGGCAGGCCTCCCATCAGGTGGACCGATATCGTCAAGAGCTGTTGAATGGACGCTAATGGCAAGTTGTCATTGTGACGCTGTAAAGGGGAGGCCTGTTCAACAGTGTAAGTCTTCCGGCTGATGAAGATGTAGTACTAGCATGTGATGCGCTCGGCCCGCAGGCCCTGCTGGAGGACCAGGCGGTGCCGGAGGCGGAGCTGGCCCGCGCGCGCCGCGAGCGGTACCTGCACCGGATACCCGACACGCTGTACATGGTGAGCACTCTGACTGATGTTCTGACTTTTTGTGTTTTTAGCTATTCTAACAGCCTCTCTTCTCATCGTGGGGTTGATGAACAACCTGGTGTCAGAGTGTAAACCGCCTGTAGGCCTCTGACGAGCTTTACACACCGTTGAACAATCTCTCAGGTGTGCCGGTTTCCTCACGATGTTTTCCTTCACCGTTTTTAGCAACTGATAACAAATTTATAGTACATACATGAACTCGAAAAGACATTGGTGCGTGCCGGGGTTTGAACATGCATCCTTTGAGGCCAACGGTCATACCACTCGGCTATCAGTACTCTATTTTTTAAGTTTTTCTACTATTTGGGGCGGAGATGAATCCGACAACTCGAAGATAAGAACACAGCTGCTCTGCTTGCATTGTAGGACATTTTGAAAAGGCCGATGACAAAGTGTTGAGGAATTAATTGTGGTCGGTACTGTCGATGTATGGAGTGGAGAACACCCTCATTCGGGCTCTAAAATCTCTATGAGAATACTAATGCGTGCGTGACGATACACGGGGCCTATACTTAATCGTTTAGCATCGAAAGATGTGTTAGACGGATGTGTAGCATCTCCGTGGCTCTTCAATCTGTTCATGGACAGTTGTATGAAAGATTTGAAAGATTGTGAATGTGGATTAAAAATGAATGAGTTACTCGTCAAATTTGTTTTCGGCCGTCAAATGTCTGTCTGTGTATCGGAAAGGGGAAGACCTCGGCGAACATACCTAGACCAAATCGGAGATGTTCTGCAAAAAGGGCAAGTGAGGAGTACCCTCAACCGGAGAGCGTGTATGAGGAATGTGATGCGTGTGAATGGAGCAAAAGAAGTATGCCAGGATCGTAGCAAATGGGGAAAAGGGAATTTCTCCCAATTATGCGGTGGTATGTTTGGTGGGCCCCTCGTTCAAGGCGGCCGTGTCCAGTCCAGCTAGTGCGGCGTGTACATGTGTGTGTGTGTGTGTGTGTGCAGGTGGCCGCGGCGCGTAACGGCGGCGGGCGCACGTCGTGCGCCAGCGAGGCCCCGGCCGACAGCAGCGGCGCCGCGCGCCTGTGCGTGTCGCCGCGCGTGCTGGCTGCGCTGCGGGCGCGGGCGAGGCATCTGCGCGCCTCGCCGCCGGCTGCGCGCGCGCTCGCGCTGCACTCGGCCGACAAGCTCACGGTGTACAAGCAGGTGTGTAGTGTAGGGTGTGGCTCCCGCGACTCGACGACTATTTACACGATCTTACGCAAATCTGTCAATAAAATAGTGATAAAGTTTCGTTTTGTATACCTGCATACACTTAAAGGTACTTAACCTATGACGTACTGCACGGCGGCAAGCAGGTGACCACGCCCCAGGACCCCCGGCTGCGCATGCGCCGCTGACGTCACAGTACATAAGTAATAATAACAACGTGCCGCGTGTTGCAGATCGCGTTGCGCGCCGTGCGGGAGATGTCCCTGCCGGACGCCTGCTGCGAGCTGCTGCTGGCGGACCTGGACGGGGACAGGTGCGGGCCTCGTGCGCAGGACTGTGCTGCACTAGTTATAATTTAAAACATTTCATTATTGCTGGTAGTTTGGTACGGAACGGAGGAAGTCATCATCATCAGCCGGAACACGTCCACTGTTCAACATAGGCCTCCCCTGAAATTGTGTGGGGGGGGGGGGGTGAAGTTACCTAGATTTTTCCCTTAGTCGCCTGCTACGACCCTACCGGGAGGAAAGAGGGTGGTAAATTCTAAGACGGATACCACTCGGCAAGCTTAGGAGATCGAAGATTCGAGAATTTTTATGACATCCCTTGCCGGCACACGACAGTTGCCGAAGGTTTCTGAGGGGTCGGAGGCCCCGAACACTGTTCTTTTTCAACACACCCTGTATATATATATAATTTTACTGTGTTCGCCTTCCGCAGGGAGAGAGAGACAGAAGACTGGCAGTCGGTGGGCGAGCGAGAGAGACAGCGCGAGCCTCTCGACCCGGACGAGCGCTGGCCCGACGAACATCCCGCGCTCGACTGCTGCAGGTACTGTACGGATATCCGGATTTGTTGGCACGGATGTCAGGGCTATACGGATGTGGATGTGTGTTATACACATCAGGAATTGTTTTAAACCTCCCCCCACACTAGGAGTTCCTCCTGTATCGTGGCTGCGTTCCATAAACATGAAATATCACATACACAAACATTGGGCGATCCACAGATATTTGTCCCGAGTGTGGGACTCGGGACAAATATCTGTGGATCGCCCAATTTTTTTCCCCGTGCGGGAATCAAACCCGAAACCGTTAGAGCAGCAGTGTAATCATTTAGCCACGGTGACAATCAGGGCGTCAGAGGTCGACATAATATTGTATATCATTTTAGCTTAAATCTAAATCGATTAAGGAAATTTGAAAAATGATTGATGTCACCCTTAAGACGATAATTTTAAAAGGGGACTTGAAATTCGATGGTTGCGAGAAGTGATACGATAGCTCATCGCTCGAATCGGTGAAAGTTGCGAATTCGATTTCCGCGCGGGACAAAGATGATTGTCCCGAGTCTGTGTGTTTGTGTATGTGATATTACACGTTTGTGATACGCACCTACGATACAGGAAACATTCCTACTACGGGCGACGTTTTTTTTTAAATATTAATCCGGATGAGATCCGTCTCCGCCCTACCCGGTTGCCACCCGGATGTCACCCGGCTCCTGCTAACGTGTGACCCTGTCCTGCCAGGTCGCTGGGCGGCAGCGGCTCGCTGCGCTGCGCGTCCGCAGGCAGCCTGCACATACCTATGGGTGCGTATAACTATTATAATACTATCTGTTTGTGTGTACACTAAACTTGTTGGTCTAGCGGTCGCATTGGTATGTGGTCCTGGGTTCGAATCCCGGGTCGGGCATAGCGTTACTGGGTTTCGGTAATTCTCAGTAGCAACTCGGAGGCTGGATTTGTGCTCGGTTGGTGGCTAGCTCACCATCGCATACTGAGACCAGTGTCATAACTGGTGAAATGTGGGTGTACTATATGTGCATCTCTGCCTACGTCTTCAGGGAAGATAGGAGAAATTTCATTAAAATCGGTCTAGCCGTTTGAGCGTGAAGACTTCAGATAGATTGTGCTGTGATCTGTCTGTCAAAATGATATAGTGTAACATGTATGGTAGTGTACCACAGAGTGTAGTGTAGCCTGAGTGTGTAATAACCGCGTCCCCCCCTCCCCCCAGACGGGCCGCGCGCCGCCCGCCGGGAGCCGCCGCGGGCTGACGCCGCGCCGCTACGGTATGTACACATACAGCGCACACACACACACACACACATAAAGTAAAGATCATACATGTTTTGCTTATGACTAAAGCGTGCGAAATGCTGGATTGGATACTTAAACCGCCAGACAAGAAACTATATAAATAGGATAATTCCTACTTTGTACATAAATTTCACTATAATAATGATACATTAAATCCATTATCAGTTAGAAATGAATAAATATGTATGTTCCATGCTCATTAATATGGACAAGGAATTTTAATATATGAGGAACATTGTGACAGTAAGTAAGGTCCGAAGATACTGCCCTGTGGGAGTCCTGACCTTATTTATAGCCTGGAGGGTCGGAATATTACTTGTTTTTTTTTATTTTGAGACCTATACCCTGATGTGTATTTTTGTTTTATCGAATGAGTTCCTTCTACTGCAAATTTTAAAAGTTTTTTAAAACTAAGTGTTGGAGACAGTGTCAAAAACTTCTGCAAAATCTTTTTTTTTAAATTCTAGTACAGCGTCCTTTGTACCGTTTGACGTACTTAATAGCGTAAAACATTTTTTGCCAACTAACATTGTTCTTCTTTGTCCAGGCAATCGGTGGCCGAGTGTTCCCCACGAGGCCCGACGGCGGCTGGTGCCCGACTGTCGGCCGCCGTGCCCGACGTTGCCATGGCCCCCAATGCCAACACTCACCTCTTGACCGCGAGGGACTACTTCCGACACACGCCGCCCTGGGGTAAGTTCACTGCCCCGCCGCGCGCCATGCCCGGCGTGCCCCCCACTACCCCCTACCATACAAACTCCGCGCCTCTATAAAGAACTAGTCTACATTAACATTGTCTGTGGTTACAGAGTACGGCGGCGGAGTGATGCAGCTGGACCTGGGAGACGGGGCCACGCACACGCCGAGACCTGGTGAGTGGCACTACACACACACACACACACACACCGACATTGTATGTGTCAGACAGACACACACCATGCGTGCAGTTAGCTTACATATTTCTGATACCATTGTTATATTATGAATTTGTTATTGTAACAACTGTTGGTAAACCATATAAATAAATAGGAGTGTCAGCCAGCCCCAGGCATGATAAGTGTCAAACACACAGACCTGGAATGTTTCTACAACACACTGACACCAATCTGGGAGTGTCTGACACGGACCTGGAGGCAGTCAGACAACTTAACCTCGCTATTCTAAAGACATCACTTACTAACTCACTTCTAAATCCGCGGTGAGTTCGACACTAGCCTTTGATCAACGTTGTACTGGATTCTAAATTGATTTTCAAGCTTCCTTTAGCTTGAAAAATGATGGACACGAGCGGGACTCGAACCCGCGACTTTCGCCATACCGTTGCGCCGCTCTGCCAACTGAGCCACCGTGTCACTGCTCGCATCCATCGAACGGTACGGCGAAAGTCGCGGGTTCGGGTCCCGCTCGTGTCCATCATTTTTCAAGTTTCCTTTATCAATTTAGATTTAAGCCTAGCATGGCAACATGCAAAAAATATACAAAAAGTCATATAATGTACTGGATTACCGATCAATGCGTCAAAAACGGCGCGAGTAATATGATCACAAATAATTTTGTCTTATTTAAAGTTATGCTCCAAGCGTAGCCAACATGAAGACTTTATAACTTTCTGGAAGAAATACAAATGTTTACGTAAAGCTTTCTCGGCCACGTATGCGATGTGGTTTGGTTATTAATCTAGTATATTGTTGATCGAAGCTAGCGCATAGCGAGGTGACTGTTGCGAAATAGCATAGCAGGCGAGTGTCCGACACACGCTGACACTGACCTGCCGTGCTGTGAACTGTTTACAAGCTTTTATTTAACTTGCAATGTTTGTATGTGAGTTTGTGTAGGTCAAATCTTGCAATCTAAATTAGAACCACTTCTTGACATGCTATTGAAATGAAATTTTTGCACACGTAAGTAGGTTCGGTGACAAATGACAATACAATATGATACTTTTGAGCTGGTCTGATAATGGAGTCGAAGGTGGTCATAAGAACACTAAAGCAATGACGCAACCCCATCGTGTTTGGGCTTGTTTGATTCGTCTTTACAAGTACTTTGAGCCAGCTGATTTAAATGCTTGTGTTAAAAAAAAACACCTCGCTGTTCCAGGGTCTCGAGCGCAGCGCGCAGGCGCGGCCCACAGCAGCCGGCACCACCGGGAACACACGCCTGTGAGTGGCTTTCTATTGCTAGTGGGGAGCTGGCTCAGCGGGGGACTGCTGCGCTGGGGGCTGCGGGTGTGGCCGATGTGGCCCCCCGCTTGTCATTAAAGACGCGCTACTAGTTCCCGCGCGTACTGCGGGTTCGATTCCCGCACGGGACCAAAACCTGTGTGATCCGCAGATGTTTGTCTGAATCTGGGTGTTTTTGTATGTGGTATATTTCATGTTTGTGTATCACTTAAGTTTTAGTCCCGCGCGGGAATCGAGCCACCCTTAGCGCAGCAGTCCAATCGCTTAGCCACTGCTCCAATCAGAAATACATTCATAAAGACATTGGTGCGTGTCGGGGGTCGAACTAGTGACCTCAGACTTGTCAGTCCGTCGTATGAGTAATATCTGTCCCCTTGTCTGCAGGCGATGTCCTGCCTGCGGAGCCGCGCCGACGAGGACGAGCTGCGCGCCGCCATCGAGCTGTCCGTCATCAGAGGTGAGTGGAACACAAGCCCCGGGGGGGGGGGGGGTCCTGTCGGGGACTGCGGGTAGCGGACAGAGGGAGAGATTCAAACCAAACTAGGTTTACGGATTATACGATACGATAACAGATATTTTGGTCCCGACGTTTCGAATCCTTTACAGCATTCATGGTCACGGGCAGACTGAGGTGTTAAACGTCGTGTATCAACTACCTTACATTTTAATTATTATTAATACAGGCGTGATGTTATGTTAATTATTATTAATAATTCGATTTACGCAAAATGTGTAAATCGTCTTGCAGTTTTACGTTTGGAATTAACTTTAATAGATTCTATGATGGATTTCAAAGCAGGCGGTATGTCTCAGCCATCTTTTCTATTCAAATTAGGGCGATATTTAAATTTCTTTTTAACTTATTCTAAATAGTAATTTATCTATTTAAGTTTTTAATATTGATAATATGAAAAGTGACGGAAAAAAGTGATTAAAAATGTGCTATATGTGCACCTCTGCCTACCCCTTCGAAGAATACATGCGTGATGTGATGTGTTCAAATAGTGGGAATGGTTATAAATTGTAAAAACAAATAAGTACGTGTCCATGTTCCAGCGTACTCGGGGGCGCCGCACGGGCGCGCGGGCGGGGTGGAGGGGGCGGCGGGGGGCGCGGCGCGGGCCCCCGGGCCCCCCGCGCCCTCCCCGCGCGCGCCCCCCCCGCGGGCCTCCGCCACCCTGCCGCACGCACACCACCACACCGGTACGTAGCATGTACGCCCGGACGACAGCTGCCCGTTGAGGTCCACTCTATTCCAAAGTGATACATACCTATAATAATATAATTATAAATTTTATTTCTAATGACTAGTAAAGCATGATTCTTTAATAATAATAATTCTTTATTTGCATAAAATGTAGGTACATAATGGTGGTAAAACATAGTCAAGGTGCCATATATAATCTTGCCGCTTGGCGACATGCAAATCTTTATACAGATCAAATATCATAATATTATCACAGAAATAGAACATTGATACAAATTCAACTTAATTTAATTTACAGTCTATACCTCACAGATCGCTCACAATTGTAGAATTTACATGGGTTTTTTGCTAGAAATTCATCAACTGAGTAAAAACATTGCTGACATAACCATTTAGTGTGTTTCATAAATTAATTATATAATATTTCACAACATACTTAAGCCTAACTTATTTACACACTATAAGCCTACGAAAAAAATTAATATACATATATTTTATTTAACAGCCTGTATTGTCCCACTGCGAGGCAAAAGCCTCCCTTTCATTCTTCCACTTTATTCGGTCGTGTGCTAAAGGGGATCAGTCTCTCTTGTATGCAAGCAGCTCGTCATGCCAACGTCGTCTGGGTCTACCGCGTTGACGCCGTATATTTTGTGGGACCCTGTAAATTGTAGCCCATAAGTTATTGATCATGCGGCAGACATCTCCAGCTCAGTCCCATTTACGCTTGGCAGCTTTTATATATATACAAAAACTAAAAATTATGCATCAAAGTATTCCGCTCCCTACTGGACCCCATCTGTATGTAAGTCCTGTCTAACATGTTCGTTATCACACGCAGCCGGCCGGAGCCGGGCGAGCGCGTCCCCGCAGCGACTGACTGACCTGCTCACCCCCACACCGCACCTAGCGCGTGAGTATACACCGACAGTTGATTTAAACGAACACTTTAGTTATCAATAAAGACAGTATCTGTCTCAGTGATATAGATAGCTCATACAGTAAGAAATTAACGGGAGGAGTGTTCTGAATTACACACATACATAACTATACAACTTGAGAGAGACGTGACAGAGATAGAGTAGTTTTAACAATAAGAGTAAATGAGTAAACATGTGTTTGACACTTGCGTGCTTATCTCAAAGGTTATCTAGGCCAGCCAGTCACTGGCAGACAAAAAGTCCCAGTTGGGACATTTTTGTGTTTACAAAATGAGTCTGTTAGTAACATATCTGTAATTTTAGAACGATCATTGGTCGGTGTGTGTGCGTGTCGGTATGTGAGTCACACGGTGTTCCCCGCAGTGAGCCGGCTGTCGGGCGAGGGCCGCGAGGGGCGCGGGGAGCGCGGCGCGGGCCCCAGCCGCAGCCCGAGCCCCGCCGCGCCCCCCAGCCCCCGCGAGCTGGTGTTCCGCCAGCAGCAGCACCGGGACTACCGACTGGACGCCTCCTTCTCCGGCTCCAGCTCCGGCAGCCGCCACACGTACGCGTGAGGGCCGGCCGGGCCGCGCCGGGCCCCGCCGGCCCGCGCCGGGCCCCCCCGGGCCCCGCCGGGCCCCCGCCTGACCGAGGCGCGTGCGCCCCGCAGCCTGCCCTCCCCTCCCCCCTCCTAGGCCTGTCACTCGCTCACACACGAGGCTCGTGTCTATTTGTGTTCCAAAAGTTGCCTAATATTTAATATGTTATGTTACCGGCAATGTGAATAATTCAGGTATTATATGCAATACCTAGGCAATGTGTGAAATACCCGGGACGTCCAGGCATTGCATGAAGTATAATGAATATTATTGTCCAAAACTTACTATACCTAGGTAATGTATACAATTCCTAGGAATTGTATAGAATGCCTGCTGGTCTACCGGCAAAACTAACTTTTAACGCGAAACACAAGTTTTCAATTTTTGGTTTGACGTTTTGACGTTTATATCGGCCGTGGTCACAGGCAGCCTGACTTGAGAGAGATTCAGTCTGCTTGTCTAGACTGAGCACTAAAACATAACTGGCGAAATGTGGGTGTACTATATGTGCACCTCTGCCTACCCTTCGGGGAATACACGCGTTATATCTATGCAACGCGATAACTAAAAGATAGTGTTAATAATATTGTTTCAATCCCTACTCTTGTCTTTGACACATTGCTCGCTGCGTATTAGGCAGTGTATAGAATATCCAGGCAAAGTATCAAATAAATTATATTTCATGAATTACCCGAACGTTTCAGGCAAACATTCCGCCCCCTTACCATGGACACTTAAAGCGAGACCCCGCATTACCCTGCATAGCGGCGTCTCGCTCCCACAACGTAAACTGTCCGGCTTTAAGAGTTCATGGTGAGGGGGCTGGTGATTAAAGTATGACTGCAGAGAGATTGCTACCTACCTATCATGGTTCAGTGGTAACGTCCGCCCCGCGCACGCGCAGACGAGCCCCTCGTGTGCGAGCCTCCCCCCCCCTCCTCTCCCCGCGCGTCCCTTGATCTCATCTGAATGTGTAAGACTCGTATATTTATATATATATCTCGGAGTGTACGGAGTGAGTGTGGCGGCGGGCCCGGCCGGGCAGGTCGGCCCGGGGGCTGCTGGGGGCGCCGCCCGCCCGGGGAGCCCTCCCCGAGGGGCCGTGCGTGCTGACCAGCAACGGACAAACGGTTCTTGGAAAATATGATATGTTCAGTTCCAATCCAGTCTCAGTGTCTTAAACGTCAACATTATTTCCATTTGTATGCTGTTATTGACAGTTAAGGCATTAAAATTGGACTGAAATTGAAACTAGTTGAGTGTTGAAATGCTAAGCCTTTCGTGTTGCGAAGGATTTGTGAGAATCGTATCACAGTTGGCACGTGATGATGGTGGTCGGCGCGTGCGCACGTTGTATATAGTGTCGGCGGGCGGAGCCGCGGCAGGAACTGTCACTGTTGTTATATCTAATGCTGGCGCTCCACTTGGCGTATTGGTCTAAACATTCGTGGCGTCTTAGTTATGCGAAATACACCGTAAGTTGTAAGCAATAAGGTTCATTTTTGTCCAAACACGCCAAGTGGAGTGCCTCCATGAACTATTGTATGAAGTAGGACTCACAGCGGCGCGCGCACTCAGCTGTTAGTGTGTATGTCGGTGCGGACGACACATGGGGACAGATTGAATCAATATAAGAGATTGTTCAATAGTGTGTAGCCACGTCAGAGGCCTACAGGCGGTTTGAACTCTGAAACCAGGCTGTTCATCAACCATACGATGAGATGAATGAATATAATTCATGTCGAAGAACTGTAGGAGCTCTCAGATGTTAGCAGAGGTTGTGCAGCACACGTTGTGTAGGAAGGTGGATGAGAGAGTTGGTTTGAGGTACCAAGGGTTGGGATCCTAGCTCACGTGTAGATATTAAAATGTCAGTCGTCTGTAAAAACTGGTATGATGTGTAGTGACGGCTGTTAGCGCTGGTGGATTTGAATGGGGGGCGTGGGGGGGGGTCAGCTGCCGCGCTCGCCCCCGGCAGTCTGACCGCGGCCTACTGTCCAAGTTGACGACCTGATTGGTGCAGTGGCTAAGCGATTGGACTGCTGCGCTGAGGGTGGGATCGATTCCTGCGAACCGCAGATGTTTGTCCCGAATTTGTGTATGTGATATTTTATGTTTGTGAAACGCACCCATGACAAAGGAGAAACTTGTAGTGTGGGGCGACGGTTTGAAAAAACCCTAAACATTTTTGAAATTCAAAGTAGCCCTGTGGGACGATCATGGCTGAAATAATAATAAAGTAGCCTATATTAGACCCTGCTAGAGATACTCCCGTCAAAATTGGTCTAGCCGTTTCGGAGATTAGCCGGAAAGAATATAAAGCATTCGAAACGTTGCCGTCGGGACCAAAAATCAATTAAAAAACCGCGATAAAATCCGAAAACCTAGTTTTATTTCAATATATAATATTCGCGTAAGTGATAGAAATCAATACCTACCAGTGCAGTTTCAGAATTCAATTGGAGAGTATATTATAAATCATTATTATTTCCTTTATTCATCTTCATATCTTATTTTTTACATTTTTAAATAATATATAAAAAACATACAAAATTTAAAAATATAAAATATAGGGCCCAACCAGCAGCGGGAACAAGGCCCAAGCTACCGGTGGCTAGGGCTCCAGAGAGAGGAACCTCATTATTATTATTATTATAAACCTGGGCCATGCCTCGGAAGACTAATGTTTTACCGCACTTTCACAGTCCGTATTTGTGCCCGGTTGGCAGCAGGGCGCAGGCTCGCCCCCTATTACATTGGGACCAATATATATATATATAGTCCTCCATGTCGATTTCGACAACGGTTATTATTATGTTATTGTTATTATTACAGTTATGTTATTGGGACCAATAACATAACTGCCAAATATACTATTGTTCTGAAATGTGGGTGTCCTGCACATCTCTGGGCTCATGCTGTTCTAGAGGCCTATCAGCTGCTAAAACATGAATTACTGTGTATATACTATAGGTTCCTTCACCGATGTGCAGACGCAGATGCTGTGAATCTTACTTGGACCACGAGTGCTCGGCCTGGGTATCGAACCTAGTTATTATGTTAATAATACAATTATTGTAGTTTTAAAATGGTTGGCCTAGTCTATATGTGTGACAATTTGCTTATTGACCGAATTTTAAAACTACGAGAATTCGTCCCAGGTGTGTTGCCCTGCTCTCGACATGTGAGGGTTGCGGCGCCGGGCATCGAACCCCAGGCCGAGGCGACTCTCTACTTGTAATATACCGGAGTTACTCAGATTATAAGCTCTAAATAAAGTTATGAACTTTTGTTTATTCAAAAGATATATTTTATTGTTTTATTTGTAACACTAGTTGTTGCCTCCCGGCTACACTCAATACCCAGACCGACTTCCATGTCTTATACAGGTAAGAATCTATCTATCTACGTGCTTAATTTCATCTAACTCAGCCTCCCCCCCCAGACAAGTAAAAAGAAAGAAGGGAGGCCTTTACCCTGCAGTGGAACAATAAAAGCTTAATAATAATAATAGACTGCCTCGTTGGTCTAGGGGTGCTAAGCGCGACTGCTGAGCACGAATACCTGGGTTCGAATCCCGAGTCTGGCAGTGTTACTAGATTTTTCCATTTATGTACTTCTCTGTAGCAGCACGGCGTCTGGATTTGTGCCCGATTGATGGCCAGCTCGCCCCCTCTAAAATTGGGACCTAAAAACAACTGACGAAATGAGGGTGTACTGTGCACCTCTGCCTACCCCTTCGGGGAATACAGGCGTGACGTATGAGTTTGTAATAATAATAGAGAACTGGCAGGTCTTAACAAATATAATGAACAGTTTCAATGAGTTTAACTTGTCTCATCGATAACGTAGTCGGAACTACAGACTAAGTATATGGTAGACAGGTCCTCAAGAAATACTCGAGGTCACCGGCCAGCGGCGGGCCGGAAGGCGACACCAAAAATGAAATGAGTGCGTGTTTGTCATAAATAGTGCTGTGACCACAGAACATATATACCCTAAAGGGCTGTGACACGCACTTTCATATTATTGACTGTCGATGAAGGCTTCGTCTCGTATAGAGAAGGATTGAGCATTGATTACCACACTAGCTTACTGCAGGCGATTTTAGATAATCCAAGTTTTCTCACGATGTTTTCCGTCACCGTCAGTCAGTGGTGTTTTAAAATAACTAAAAAAGTATTTACAACATTGAATAAGTCACATTGACACTTGCCCGGGTTTGAACCTGCGACTGTTCGACAACGTATGTTAACCACTAGGCCACCACGACTTTTAAGCGGTATTCTATACGTAGCGTATTAAATAACTTTAAGGCGAATGATGGAACCAGGGACTTGATACATTCCAGGTACTAAATATGTAACGTTGTCATAGTAAAGTTAAACTAAACTATCTAAAATAACAGTTACAGTAGACATTTTAAAATTACTATAGTAAAACAAGAATACATAAATCACGGTCGTTTATTAAATCTTATCACAAACCTTTCTAAGTAAACTAGATATAGGCGATATGTCTCTGTTGACATATATACACATATTATATAGTCCGCCATGTCGATTTCGACAACGGCGACCCCCGAAATCACCTTCCTTGATGACATATTATGATGTGTAAGGAAACCGGCACGGGATTTTCAACGCTTGTCAGAGGCCTACAGGCGGTTTAAACTCTGACACCAGGTTGATCATCAACCATACGATAAGAAGGAAAATTGTAAATTCCCGTTCGCAAATAAGTAAAGCGATATACTTTTTTGAAATATCATCGCTGACAAATACAACCTTCAAAAACAAACATAATTGTTGTTGACATAGGACTGGTTACATTACTTGTATTCCATGTTCAAACAATGTTTTAGACAGCTTTCTATATTACTGTATTATTGGTCATATGTAAACAAACTGTGACAGTATATAGACGTGTAGAATCATTTTATATAATATTGAAATAATAACAATGTTCATTTAGATAGTGAAAACAGAAAACTACAGCAATGGGATCGTACGTACCGTTTGTATTAGATCAATTAATGATTACGTAAATTATGTGTTAAACTATAGCTTTAGTGTACCTGTGTATTTAGTTGGTGAGCCTTTGACATAAATAAATAATGTGTATATTGAGGAGTAACAGATCAAAGTGTATTAACTCCTTCAATGTAACTTTTGAGATAAAAGCACAATCCATAATATAATAAGAGAGCACACAAACAAACAACCTGGATTTAATATTGTTTGGATATGTGCATTTTTGGTTCTTTTTTACAATAACAAGTAATACCTAACAGTTTGGTGCCACATAATTTGATATTAGTAACAAGTAGAAGTGTGTGATATATCGTATTCGGTAAATATTATCCATATTAAAAACATACGTACTTACTTAAAATATAGAGACTACTTATTAAAACAAGTTACATACCTAGATATACGTTTATAATAATGTAAATAATTAGGTTAACTCTCTTCCTCTCTCCGCTGTTTGTTGTGCCCGACAGGGTCCATAAAGGTCTGTACTATTATAAGTCTATCTATTCACTATTATGGAATGCAATAAAGTATTGAGTATTAATATTCCACAGATTCATATATCACTAATCCGTCAAACTCTGATATGCTAATATGTAATATTCACAAAATCTGGTTATTAGTATCCATACTGATGATATGAATATAATATGGATACTAATCCATACAGATTATGTGAATACTAAATATTATTCGATGCCGTAAGTTAGATACCTACATTCTGATTATAATATTGAAATATGAATATTGAGCATATTATAATTATTGCTATAGTTTTTATACTGAATATTATTGATCAATGTTTAATACTTCGTGATACGTTTCTTTCTCTGCACTACCTGAAGGTTAGACTGGTAGAAAATGCCTAAGGCATTAAGTCCGCCTTGTACACAACTGTACTTAAGAATTAAATAAATAAATACATCATCTCGAAGTTTGAAATATATACCTATTGTATCTACCTATCATTCTAAATCAAATTATTAATATACTAATTTATCTAAGTAGAAAAATATTTAGATATTAGTACAGCATAATATAATCTATTGAAGCCGAATACGGTATGAGTCACATAGTTACGTATTTTATGAGTTATTAAGATATCACTGATACTCAAATATTACAATATTATTAAAGTAATATATTCATATTACCTAGTATTATAAAATATCGGTATTAACCCATTTTTAGTAACAAGGTCAAAAATAGATACAAAATCCTTTTGTAGTATTCATATTCCCCTCCCTTGCTGTTTTGTGGTTAGTCAGTAAAACACAGGCGAGGTTCGGGGCCCGCAGGGGACAGCCTTGGCAGCAATACTTAAATGTTGTAGTGGAAAGCCTGGGCTGGAGCTTTAGCAGACTGCACCTTGTGTCCGGTGACCCCCAACGAGGCCCCTCTCGGGTTCGTTGGCGATAAAATACCCAAAAAAAGAAACACTACTGAGAATTGACGACCTTATTAGTGCAGTGGCTAAGCCTGACCTGGTCTGGTGCGCTAATGGTTGCGGGTTCGATTCCCGCACGGGGCAAAACTTTGTGCGAACCATAGATGTTTGTCCCGAGTCTGGGTGTTTGTGTATGTGATATTTCATGTTTGTGAAACGCACCCACGACACAGGAGAAATTCCTAGTGTGGGGCAACGTTTTAAAAAAAAAAGAAAAATTATCTAATGGAATATCACAATAACTCTTTGTCCGGGATTCGTACCCATGACTTTTAGTTCAGAAATCGCTCTAAGTGACCACTAGACAAGCGAGGCAGTCGGACAATTTTATTAATTTGGTTTATAATTTATTTTCAGGTATTTGACCGGGATCCGGTAAGTTTCATGCACAGACACACACATTATTGTCCCCTGTCGTAGGACATACATATTACACACACATGCTTATTAATTTGTTTACAGGAGGAAAGATAAACAGAAGACCCCGATAGTGGGGCTCGCTCCGAGATTAAAAAATTTAATGAGGAATAACTTCCGGGGTCTTGTGGGTGTGCTGGTCCCCATATTACTACTAACGTGGCAAGCAGAGAAGGACAATGTGAGTGTTATTTAATGTTTATAGATTTATGTAACACGTCTCCACATACTAGGAGTGCCGGTCGCATCGTGGTTCACAAACGTGCGGCAATCCGATCGTCGATATTAGAGTATTACTCACCGCACACTCAACACTCCGTGGTATGTATTTTTTGCTAGTTTTGTGTCGTAGGAGGCGACTAAGCGTCAGCATTGTCTTCTGTAACTTTACCACCAATACTGCGATCCCCAAACAGCTCGTCAAGCGTGGGGATTATGGCACTCTCCTTACCTAAGAGGGTGGCCATTGTTCAACAGTGGACGTCTTCTGGCTGATGATAGGCAACATGCTAAAGAGCGACAGTGGCCATGTTAAACAATTCTCGCTGAAGCCGGGCAGGAAGCAGGGCCCTGCGTCGCCTAGGTTTATAGTATATCTGTATTATTTACCAAAACTTACCTTTTGCTTTCAGAGAAGCAAGACAGTACAGCTCATGTGGATGTGGATGTTCTGGTTCTTCCTGGTGCAGCCGGTCAACATACCGGTGACTGGGCTTATCCCGATATTTACGCTGCCAATGGCAGGTGTCATGTCTACCGCTGTCACCTGCCAGTGTTATATGAATGTACGTAGTCTGGCTCCTTACTTATTTCCTTGTGGTGGGTCTACATGTTCGAGCGTGTTTCGTCCGAGCATGGCTATCTACAACCATGAAGCTTGCTCGAAGAACATGTTTAGAGAACGTTGAAACTCTTCGCTAAACTTGTAACAGATGTATGGGTGGATCATCATGCATGCTTGTTGTTTACTGAATTTGGCATAGTCTAGTGTAATCGTGAGAAATTCTAGCTGTAATATTCGATTGTTACGTTAAAATTTGTAGTCGTAGGGGATTCTAAACCATTATGCCATCCACTTATTGGAAGTGAGCCGCACCAGCTCGGCACTGAAGATAGTCCGGATATTTTCGGATTGGTTTGTCGTTACATCGCGTGGCCGGTTCTGGAGAGTCTTCACACAAGTTCAACGGGACTTCACGGGGATTACATTTTATTCGACGATAGTGGGTTTATATTGACACATCTGTAGTACTGTTCAATCTGCCAAATCCACGAGAACCCAAACTTCATGATTGTCCATCGTTCTTACCTATGTTGGGAGTATGTGCTGAGAAACTTCCAGCTTTTATAAAAAAAACCGAAGGTTCGCGGGCTCTTACTCTGTTAACCTTATATACACCAGCTATGTTCCAGTAAGTCTTTGTTAAAATCCGTCAAGCCGTTTCTGAAATTAGCCGCAAAAGACAATATTTTTAAAATTACATTTTTGTTCTCAAGTATCGTGTGTATTTTGAGGCTACAGACATTCAGTTGTTACTAATGTGTAGATTGTGATTGACTGTACACTTCAATTAAAGAAATTAAAGTTTGTTAACATACTTTACATAAACATACTTTATGACCTAACAGAATATAACGCTTCTCAATATTGTTGCAGGAGAATATCATTCTGTATTTCTTGACCAGCATGCTGGTCCTGGTGTTAAACAATTCCGGTGTGGACAAACGTATAGCGTTATGGTTTTTATGTTCTGGAGACTCCTGCCAGTTTGCTGCAAAGAGGTTTGTGTCCAACATGAATTGCTTAACATTCGACACCTTGCACTATACCGAAGTAGGTACATGACACGAAAGTAGAACGCCCACTTCTGGGCAGAAGTGAGACAATCTACCACCCCCTTTCCTCCCGTGGGTGTCGTAGGAGGCGAAAGGGAAAACCCAGCAGTAGCGTCTTCTGTAACCTCTTTACCAACTTCACCACCAATACTGCGATCCTCAAGCCGCTTAACAAGCGTGGGGATTATGAGAGACACTATTGTGACATGGCCACAGTCCCGGCAGCTCGGCTATCTCGGACTATGGTAACGGGCCAAATAATGGAGGAGCAGGGGGTGCTAAGAACCCCGAGTGATTCCTCATTACCATCCCCACCGAAATTTGAACCTGGCAACGCACGACGTCCGCACGCTCCGGACCGACGAGAATATTGTCGAGCTGGAGGAAAAATTGAGCAGGTTGCGTTGGGATCATGGGATTATCTGGAAACTGACGAGGGGCACGATACGATAATCCAACTCAATTTTGGCAACATGCTCTTCTTCCGGAAAGGAGACCGACAGTCCCAGGGTGGTGTTAAGTTCGCCTGCAAGTCCCTCATCAACAACATGGGCAGTCTACATTCTGTCGAGCAGGGTGTGGCATACCTGATGTCAATCACCGATCGGTATACGTTAAAGGTCATCCAGGTAGCTATATGCACAGACTTCGACTCCCTGGCTATAATGAAGTAGAGGCTTTGTATAAAGAGATCCGCTGTTATGGGAGACTTCAACGCTAAAGTGCGCACTCTGAATGGCGAGTTGAGAGTAATGTCGTTCGGATATGGGCAGCAGGACCAGAGGGGCCAGCGGCTGGTCGACTTCATGGAGAAGGAGGAATGAGATGACACTGCAATCTTCAGCTGATATGTCTGAATACAGCCATCTTAATTGGCGAATTTCTAACTCCACGCGTCACGACGTGCGCTCCTTTAATATTGTCAAGTGGAACCAAGGCTTCAGTGTTCGCCGAGGGGTTTTCTTTTGGAAAAAGACAAATGACAAAGCTGAAGATCGACGATGGCAGTATCAACTCATCGAAACCGGAGATATTGAGAGAGCTGGAGGTTTTACGGACGGCTGTACAGCGGCAGCTTCTCGTCCTAAATTCCGCAGTGCCTGAAGACTCAAGGTCTTTAATCAGTGTGTTGCCCAGCGTGTTACAAGTAAATGAATAAAGAAAGTACGAAGTCATTAGACGGCCAAATGACGACGGTCTTTTGGCCCGAATCATGAATAAAACACGGGAGAAGCCGCGAGCTATGTAACTAATGTATGAATTCTGTTTCAGGATGGTCTTTAAATGTAGTTCGGCAGCGTTTTTCTTGTCTATGTTCAGCAATCGACTGATTGCGACATCTATCCTCACGCAGATAATGACGCCGGCTTTGACATCGCTGAAAGTAAGCATTTTTGACCTTGAAATTCATACAAGAAATTTGGAACCTTCCGCCGATTCGTGGCAGCTCTGCCAACGGAGCTGCTTGCCTACAACATACTTCAATAACGCCACACTATATTGTAATGTCCATATGAAGATGACACGTTGATGTAGCGGCGGCCTGTCGGAATTTATTATCGCGAGTGAAACAAATGAGTTAATTTATAAAATAAACGTTTCCTTTCAGTCGTCTACTCTTAAAGGGCCGAAACCTGACTTTGATGAGATTCGTTATATCATTAACAATGCCATTCAAACAGCGTCCGGCATCGGTAAGTTTAGGATCAGTAGTTTTTGAGAAACACACAGTAATTAATACATTTAGTAACTTTCGGGTGGGTTTAGAGGATGCTTCTGTAGAACAACCTTTATCTAAAAAGCCTCCTGACTATGAAAAGGATCCACTTTTTCCTTTTTTTTTACAACTTGTATTTTATTTTTAGCTCTTTTTTTATTATAATTGTATTTTTATTAATTTGTCAATATCTCGTATGTAACAGGCGGTACCGCGATTCTTCATTCTTCTTACGCTACATTACTTTTCCGAGCAGTTTGGTGCGAGTAAGTATAACACCATAATCCACAGCTAAAATTCAATTGCTGGGCGTAGGCCCCTCCCCCCGTGAAGTGATAGAACCGATATTCCCAGGATAAACTCACTAAAAGCACACATGCCTGCTGGCAGAACACAAAGCGAGTGCGCTCGCCCGCCACTGTCTGTCACAAGTTGGAGCACGCGCCGTCGCGTCGGATACCGAGAGGCTCCGAGCCGTAAGGACCGGCTCCAGGTACACATACCGAAGTGGAGGCCATCACCTCCTCACGAGAACATGATCCAACTTGTGACAGACAGTGAGCTGCTGGGCAGCTTGTTGCGCTGGAGAAGGGGTTTTGGGGCTGTCTTATGTATGACGACCAGAAAGTATGGGAAGTAGTCGCGTTCTAATTAACATGTTACTTAGTTAACTCTATTTGTCTGTTCCAGATTCCCACCTAAAGGAAAAGAATATCCAGATATATTCAATTATCTATCATATTCAGCATTCGCGTTTCCTGTAGCATTTGTCATGTTTATTCTTAATTTCTGTTACCATATGCTTCTTGTGAATTGGTAAGCATTGATTAATTATAAAGACATACATCATCACGCCGGTACTCCCTGAAGGGGCAGCCAGAAGCGTATAGTACACCTGCATGTCGCCAGTTATGTCCCGACTGCGTGCTGCTACGGAGACTGACCTAATTGAAATCCCTGGTAACACTTCCCGATCCGGGATTCGAACCCGTCCTGGGTTTAGTGGACAAACACTCTGGATAGATAGAATAGAATAACATCCCGCCCTATTATATTGTTGGTGTATTACCATCACCAACACTTCGCATCTCATGTTCGTGTAACGCATCCACGATACAGAAGAAATTCTAGGTGCCAGGCGATGATTATAAATTAAAAAAGTAGCATCAGCCGCATCATCAGTCTACTTTTGCGGTTATTTTATTCTTAAGGTACTTTCACAGTGTCGTTGGACGTTCGATGAGTGGTATGAATATGAGAGACTTGAAGGCTTCTCTCATGAAACATAAAGCTAACATACCTCGCCGGTCAACTCTCCACGAAAAGGTAGATAAAATAATATTCTATATAGTTTTTAATACGGAAAATCGCTAAAGTCATCGACACAGCTCGAAGAATGTTGCAAGTTGAAGTGGCAATGGGCAAAGCATATGCTGGCTGAAGCTTTGTTTATAATTAGATTACATCATAATGATGGAGTACCGCCTCCTCTCAGCGGCCGCACTCTGGTAGCCACCCTGAGGAGCCATCCCTGTTGTTAATAAAAACACAATTGTTACAGTTATCGATCCTGTTCGCGTTAATCTATCTCCTGGTGTTTTTCTTCCGATGGAACAAGTGGATTGAAGGTTGGGCCGAGTTCAGAATGGACGACGATCACCCGCTCATACCCAAGTAATACCAACAACAAGTATTTAACGCTGTTAATAACTTAAAATTTAAGCCTAGCATGGCAACATGCAAAAAAAATACAAAAAGTCATACAAACATTCATTTTAAACCCCCCCCCCCCCCCCCTTCTATCTGGGAGGCCTTATTATACTTCCTAACTTTGACTGGAAGTGATCTGTGGATCAAATAGTTTCCACATCACGTATGGCTGTTACACGTTGTAAAATTTTATTTTTGGAGAGAGAGAGAGGGCGACCCTAGGAGACGGATTGAACTTTTATCCACTACCTTGATCTGGGGAACGTCTTCCGGCTGATGATGATGAATGCTATCATTCTGATAATCTAGTAAGGCAGTACATTAGGATGTTATCATTACAGGATCAAAGATGCGACGGTTGCAGCAATATTTGTGATATTGTTACACATTATACCTAAAGGATATGGGTTTTTGAAGTTTTTGGATGCTGAAAGTGAGTCGTTAGTACTGTATACTGTAGACTAACATCTACACTAACACAATGTATAATATATATGTCACGATAGGCGTGTATATAGGGCTCTTTGGTTCTAGAGATTTATGAGAAGAAGTGGTTGACAGACAAGCGCACAACGGAGTGATCCTATAAGGATTCAGTTTTTGCTTTTTGAGGTACGGACCCTAAGAATGCGCGAGTTTCATGTCGAGAGCCGTCCGCGTCGGCCGAACTGTAGTTTGTCCTAGCAGATACACACGTAGCGTTGACGTTGCCTATTTGTTTCAGAAAAAAGTGAGTTGCCCCCACTAAAGGCAGAGTCTGCTATTTTATGGTGGCGATTTGTAGACAAGAACACGAATTATGGATACTTCTTCATTATCGGTGAGCGTATTACCTTCACACCTATTCTTAGAATACATTCAGCCCTCGTCTGTCCCCGGGACAACAGCTTTCCAGGATTAGATAAAGTAGCATCACAAAGGTTCATTCTGTATATATTGTTATCAGCTCCTCATCTTCTTCAACAACGCTCTCCTCCCTTCTGTATATATATAAAGGTTCACCATTTTATTCGACAGGATCTTCCATATCATTACTAACCGCCGCGCAAAGGACAGGTCTCGGTTCTATAATTGCGGAGAACTTTGGCAGGGAGTTAACCGGACATCCGTGGAACAGCTCCATATTCCTCGTCTGTTTTCTAACATCGTTCCTCTGCAACATAATGCCATCGGTACCAGCTTGTGCGGTGTTCCTGCCACTAGTGATAGCTATGGTAAGACCAACTAAGACTAATAAGTAGCCTGATTCCCCGGAAGGCAGAGGCGTATTGGTGTCTAGTTCACCAACGTTTGAGCAGTTAGATTATAGTTCTTAATGTAATAGGGGGCGAGCCTAATGCCATCAACCACGAGTCCAGACTCCGTGCTGCCACTGAGAATGACCTAATGGAAAAATCAAGACACACTGCTCGGCCTGAGATCCGATTGGGTGTCTGTTACTCTTTCACGCGAAAACTACTGGACGGATTTTGATGAAATTTAACAATAATATAGCTTTTCAATACATCAAGTAGTTTCACCTGCATTCGTTTGATATGAGTGTTTGTTTACAGTCACAGGACGCGGATCTCCCGTGGCCGACTAAATCGTATATCGGGGCCCTAGCCGTCGGCATAGCCTCGTCATTCGGATTCTGTGTGCCTTTCTTGTACACGCCGGCTTACTTCTGTCATAACACTGGGAAAGTGCCTATAATGAAAATGGTGACTATAAGTTTTATTTCAAATTACATAATATTCCGAATAAAGGAATATAAAATTAATTGAAAGTGTTTTCTATTTATTTATTGACGGGAATGGTTAAATGTCACCATACTAGAAAAATCTCCCATCAATATTATTGGGCAAAAGTTTCGTTTTCTACTAGCAACCCTGATACAGTTGACAACTGGTTTTTCATAGCATAAAAAATCTCTTCGCGTTTTACGTACGTTATACATCCTCCGTAATAGTTATTTGTTGACATTCGTATGTAACGTGAAGACAGTTTAGACAACCTAACCTAAATGGCTCTCCTGAACTGAGCTCGCTCTACAAAATAGACGATTACATTGTCCGACCTAAGGATCGAAACCAGGATCTTACGTTCACCAGCGGCGCTTTGCCACCACTAGACCAGCGAAGCACCAGTTTTAATGTAGATTATTTTTTCAGGTGAAATACTCTTTTTTGAGCGTGTGGATCTGTTGTTTGACTCTCTGGGCGGCCCTCATAGTCTGGGCCCCCTACTTGTTCGACCCAGAGGATGAAGGAGTTCTGGCCTTAGATGCTCCGGTGGACGGGACGACCGCGGGCGAAACCACGGCCGCGACCTGAGGTTGGTTTTATGTATTTCTATTTTACAAGTGTTGTGTAACCAGCCTCAGCTTATAGAATAGTTTGTCTTTGCCGGGATTATCCAGACGTCCGGCACGGGCGGTAGGTGTTAGGACAACGGTTAGTTTTCGTATCGAACTGTAACTTGTACGTTTGTTGCAGAGCCGTCTGGACAACACGACAATGGTTTGGTACACGTATACCGCTACAGTTATTTATTTATTACCACTTACTTGTATTATTTTTATTTAAGCGTATTTTTTAAACGAAAATGTTGAAATCAAATTGTAATTTAATCTTGCTTCTGGCGCTTTAGATATTTAATTTTAATCCAATTAATACTATTAATAAACTTCTATATACATAAGAAATGTTTTATTTGTATGTAGCTATAGCTATAACATATTTGTGTAAAGCTAACCGAGAAGCAACACTTGTCTCCGCACACTGAGGGTTCTGTAGGTGACTTATAACATTAAGTTCCTTTAGCACCTGATGCCCTTATATTGGCTGTCGGTCTAACCTGGCTGCACTAGTGGCGCTACCTCGTTGGTCTAGTTGTTGCTAAGACTGCTAAGAGCGACTGCTGAGCACGAGGTCCTGGGTTCGAATCCCGGGTCGGGCAGTTACTCGGTAATCATTAGGTAATTCTCAATAGCAGCATGGATTTATGCCCGGTTGACTGTTAGTTCGCCCCCTTACATTGGGACCTATAACTAGAGAAATGTGTAATAAAGTAGATTCTATACTTTTATGAACATAAAACACCATATTAATTCATAACTATCTTTATTCAGTAATTCATTAACATAGTCTAGTCTAGCACCAGCCTCCCCCCCCTCTCCCCCTCGCCCTCCCCCTACACATCTATACATACATACATACATTTATACACAACATTTACAATTCCAGTTCATAATGTTAACCAAATGCAGTTCATAAGAAGTTCTGACGGAGTGTCGTGCAGGCCTGAGCCTGAGGCTTCGTAGTGTGAGCCTCGCACTAGTGCGGCGCGCGGCTTGGCTCGCAGTCACATGTAGTACATCATTAGAGGATGTGTGGTGCACAACCCAGTCATCCAATATGAGAATCATTGAGTTGCGTAAGACGAGTTTATGGCGACAAGCTGCTCCCACGACAGGAGGAAGTCCTAGGGAAGGCGACGTTTTATGTGAAAAAGAAATAGGGCAATGAGTTCACTACCTAGTAGGTACATAGGCTTTTACTACGAGTGGGGTGTATAGACACATGATATTTATATTTCAACGTCGCCCCACTTTCTCCTGTATCGTGGGTGCGTTTCACAAAGATGAAATACCACATACACAAACACATTCAAGAGAAAATATATCTGCGGATCACACACTTTATCCCGTGCGGGATCAAGTCCGCAATCCTTGGCGCAGCTGGCTAATCGCATAGCCACAGCACCAATGATGTCATATATCTCTTTTGGATGACTGGATGTTTAAATGACTTCTGAATATTTTGACGTTACGTAAGATAAAGCTGAACCAATTCTTCTTAACGTATGGTTAATGAACAGCCTGATGTCGGAGGTTAAACCGCCTGTAGGCCTCTGATATAGCTTTACACACCAATTGAGATGAAGCGAGAGAAGCCGCGGCCATACGTAGTTAATAATGTTCAGTAAACACTAAACGCTATAATTATAAAGTGTCAAATCATTAAAACTAAGTGTTAAGCAATACTTCCAAACTTAAACAATTCATTGTACAAGTATTTCACAGTATGTGTCTGGTACAATAAGATTTGCTATCAAAGTAAACCTCCACACTTCAAATACAAATGATATGATTTAATAAACCAGTATTGTTTACGCTAGTTTAAATCAACATACTGTTTAAATTAATTGCAAATTGTATTGAAACAGACCATACTAAATACACTCATTTGTAAACTTAGTTATTTTACATTATTATGCGTTCGGTAGCCCTCGCTCCCACTCCAAACATATCTTACTCTCTGTGTTGGATTTTTCTACAGCGCACAGGTGTTTTTACTAAATTGAAATAGGATGACAATATTCTAAGCAAACTATTATCAATATTGGTGAAGAAATCACTGCACATAGTCGTAATAGATTTGTATTGTATTCTCTTGTATTAAAAGTATGTTAAATTAAGCATTTTGTTCATAAACTAGGATATATTTAACTTAAACCCATCTTAAGTCTATAGACATCTATTCTTTGACATGTAAACGACACTAACAGCCCCCTTACTATGGACTCTCAAACTTACGTTGTGGAAGCGAGACGCATTGCACTGCACGTAGCGACGTCTCGCTTCCACAACGTAAACTGTTCTGCTTAAGAGTTCATGGTGAGGGGTATGATGAAAATTATTATTTTGTTTTGTTTAAGATGGTCTAGTATCTTGTAGGTCTATAGAAACACAACACAGATAGTTCACTGGCATCAACAAACATTTCTTATAACAATAATTAAATGCTGTCGCTGGAAGCTCGCGGGAGGGGCGTCGCTCGTCAAGCGGCTTAGCTTACTTATATGTTACATGTGTCAGACAGAGACGGGACCCGCCGCGCACTGCACACCATCACCATGACACAGGCAAGGAACACGCTAGCAGTGTTGGAGACAGAGCAGGACAGTGGGTGATTGTGCATCTCTTTTGTTCGTGTAAATCTCTCTCTTTCTTTATAGCAGAATAAGTTTTCGTAGCGTCTGTAGTGTATAACATTATTTTAAGTATAAAATATGATTTACTAATAAAAGTTTATTAAAAAATAAATTAGTTAAGTTAAAATCCGTTAAAAAAATGTGTAGTATTTATAGAAATCATTTTAAATGTTCTACAATTTCTCCTGAGAGGGTGCGAAGCGAGCGATGATAAATAGGTTTAACAATTACAAAAATTAACAATAATGTTTGGCATCCCCATCCTCAGCACTCCTCCCATATGTAGCGGCTACATACTGTCCAACACGTACGCGGCATGTCTCTGTCTCTGTCGCGCGGCGTCAGTTCACAAGTCAGAACCGACTGACATTATAATACACGATGACGTCATGTGTGTGGTCTGAATGGCAGATGGCGGTGGATGACGGTGGCTAGTGAGAACTTCCGAGAAAGGTCTTCATGATTGGGGTCGGCTAATCACGTGATTTACCAACTTTGTTACTACTAATCTCAGTACAACCCCCCTCCCCCCTTGTGATGTTTCGTGACCTTTCCCGACCCCCCCCCCCCTCCTCCAGCCCTCATGTAATTAGAGGATCCCTTATGTACTATTTGAGTTGTACTCACGTTTGTATTCGCGAATGCCTTACAAGTTTCTAAAGCGAACGGATCCTCTCCATCCTTCGGTCTTGGGCTTGTTACGCGGCAGTCGTGTATGGTCCACACACGTGAATACCATCGGAGTAGTGTATGTGTGGATGTGTGATGGCAGTCGCTCGGACTGGTGGCGTGAAGATACGTCTAGCAAGTTCAGTAACAATTATCAAAGTTAGCGTTAGACACAACCAGGGATCTCAAACATTACTCAAAATATCGTTAACTAGCTGCGCCTCGCGGTGTTACCCGCTACATTAATCGGGATAAAAAGTAGCATATGTGTTA
This sequence comes from Abrostola triplasia, assembly GCA_946251915.1. Lineage (NCBI taxonomy): Eukaryota > Metazoa > Arthropoda > Insecta > Lepidoptera > Noctuidae > Abrostola > Abrostola triplasia. The sequence continues at coordinate 164,236 of OX276450.1, forward strand.
ATCCAGGGTGTCAGCTCAACCATATGAGCTTTCATTAAAATCCATTCAGTAGTTTTTACGTGAAAGAGTAACAAACATCCATCCATACTTACAAACTGTCGCGTTTATAATATTAGTAGGGACTATATTCAGATAACGTCCAGCGAGGTGGACTGATGATGTTGTTGCTGTACAGGGAAAGACCTGGATGCAGGCCCGGACAGGGAGCAGTGGCGGCTAGGGGAGGAGGCCGCCCAGCAGGGGGGCACGTAAACATGTTACTTAGTACCTGGACCGTTACCAAATAACGTTATCCGAACAATAATAACGATATTCTCAGTAACGTATCAACTCCCTAGACACAAAAACGGATAGCTTGTGACATGTCTCCCATCTCGACTCCACACAAAACAAATTAACGAATGTTACCAAAGGACACAAAGGTATCTTAATTTACTTAAAGTTTTGGCGGGGTCGACATGGGGGGTACATACTAAACATTTGCGTAAACTTTACGTTTCTTTAATTAGAAGCAGAATAGATTATAGTTCATTTTTATTTGACAATAGTTGTAAAACCAATACTTATAAGCTGGACAAAGTTCAAAACCAAGCACTACGGATTATAGGTGGCTTCATAAGAAGCACACCTATACATGTAATGGAGTCGGAGCTTTGCGTACCTCCACTGCATTTACGTAGAAAATATTTAGCATGCAAATTTTGTTTGAAAGCTTTCTCTCGATCTGATATGATTACTATTAATCTACTATCCGAACTAAGTTCCCTTACTAATAATAGCTATTGGGTCAGGAAGAAAACTCCTCAACTTGTAAACATCTATAATTTGATGAAAAATGAAATTATGTCATCGTCATCACCGTTAAGAATGTTTTCCCTTAAAACATGGGTGACTAACATCAATGTTAATAATATAATTGAACCTCATTTAGATGGTGTTGTTCACGCAAAAAAATACCACGATTATAATATTTTAAAACATAGTGTTATGTCCGAGTTAAAAGAGAAATATGACGGTTGGTATGTTATATTTACTGGTGGCTCGAAATGCGCAAGTGGTCGCGGCGCCGCCTTTTATGATCCTCATGTAACAAATCATTGCTCTTACAATAACTGTTTTAAGTCAACGTACGAATTATCAATTATGTCGATGGAACTCATCGCTATTTTAGAAGCACTTTTGTACTCTCGGTCAATTCAACAGAATAAAATAGTAATTTGTTGCGACAGTAAAAGCGCCTTATATCATATAGCTCGATGCGCCTCTGGCGGCAGAGGTACATCGATAGCTTATGACATCCTTGCTGAATTATATGACAACGATTTAAAGGGCACACAGATGAAATTGCAATGGATTCCATCACATATTGGCATCAGAGGTAACGAGAAGGCTGACATGTTGGCAAGACAAGCAGCAGTAGATGGTAAAGAGGTTTTAATACTGCCAAATTACACGGAGTTGTTGCCTAAATACAAAAAATACTGCCACAATATTTGGACGGAATACTTTAATGAGAGATCCTTGGAAAAAGGAATTTGGTATAAAACAATACAAAGTGAGCCTCCTCGAATACCATGGCTAGCTAATGAGAGTTTGACTAGATCTTTGATGGTAACAGCGTTCAGGTTAAGATCGGGTCACGTCCCACTGAACAAGTTCGCACACATGATGAAAAAATCAGATTCTCCAAATTGTGAAGTGTGCGATGTAATTGAAGACGTATATCACCTATTGGAGGAATGTGCCCGTTATGAGACGGATCGAGAGTTATTTATAAATATATTCCACTTAAGCAGAACCAATGTGGGTATGTTCCACGAGATATTGTCCTCCCCTTTGTCCGAAGCCGCTAAGGCGCTGTTTATGTTATTTAGCCGTAAACCATAATTATTAAGTAGATGTATTTATTATTAAGAAGATATAGTTTAGTCTAAGTTATGTTACAATGGAATTGACATGTACTTTATGTATAAAAATTCCTTAAATAAACAGAAATAAAAAAAAAAAAAAAAAAAAAAATCTTGCTTCTGGCGCTTTAGATATTTAATTAGATATTTAATTTTAATCCAATTAAAACTATTAATAAACTTCTATATACATAAGAAATGTTTTATTTGTATGTAGCTATAGCTATAACATATTTGTGTAAAGCTAACTGAGAAGTAACACTTGTCTCCGCACACTGAGGGTTCTGAAGTTGACTTATAACATTAAGTTCCTCTAGCACCTGAAGCCTTTATATTTGCTGTCGGTCTAACCTGGCAGCACTAGTGGCATAGGACGATTGAGAGCTAGATAATTGTGAAATATTCACATATATAAATATATATATTGTCCTGGACACGAAGGGCTTCCTACGATGCTTGCGATTATTATCTCATCCATTGTTTTAACTAATATATTATTATGTAATGTAAAACCAAAAATTTGCATGCCGATGTGACGGTAAAATATGGAGAACTCTGTAATATAAACTACACCTATGACTATATACCCATGTTTGCAAATTAATAAATGATTTATGATTTATGATTACTTCAGCCTCAAGCTGTACGTGTCTAAGGTCGTACAAAATGCTCTAAACAGCGTCACTTATCAGTTGTACAACGTGCAAACCTATGGGCTATCACATTCGCCCTGCACAGAGCCCTTCGTCTTCTCTTTAACAGCATTGTCCTTGAGCTCATAGGGGGTGTCTGTGTTTTTTAGTTCCACTCTTTTGAAAGAAATTGAAATTAACGTACAAGGACATTTGTTTAAAAAATATTTTAATCTATTATAAAAAACTAATATTAAATTTTTAGTTTCAATTTTTTCTTTTGTATATATTTATTTTTAAGGAGTGTAAATAAGTGTAAATAAAACGTTAATAAACACTTAACTAGTTAATGTAAAAAAAAAAATACAATGATCTCAACCGTTCAATTTTATGTATGCATGGTTACCCTACACAATTTTCTCGCTAAGAAATACAATAACGTTGATTATTGTTCAAATTAAACAATCACAAAAACAGGAAGCCTGCTGTTTTAGTAAAAACATTTTCACAATATTTAATAAGTTCCTCTCGATCTCGCATTTCCCTTAATATGAATGATTCTGAAGTTGCAATTATACTTGAAATATTATTATAATTATCTGGATAATTATATTGAACCTAATGAAACGACTTGATTGATCATACAGTTTCCCTCAAATCGTAATAAATTACCGCCTTCATGAAAAATCCAAGCTATGTTTGTGTAAATGGTGCTATACAATGCTGAACTTTATATTGTACACGCTAAGGTTTAATGTTATTCGAAGAGTGTGTAGTGTTGCCAGTTGCCGTTGTGGTAGATTCGCTAGAGGTGAGAGTTATGATTGAATTTAAATTTAATTTTAAATTATAACACATTATATTCTGATTAAATATTTTTTTAACATGTTTGTTTTTTGATTATGAGTTAATATTCTACTTACTATTACTTTACTTTAATTCTATTTACTTAATTATTGTACTTACCCGTGTGCTCATTAGTGTGACCTAGGAGTAGTTTAGATTTTCGTTTAACAAGAATTATGAAATACATAAAGTCTCAACGATTTTTTAAAGTTGTGTGGTTATGTTGAAGCCTGAGAACAAACCCCGAACCCTTATTGAGGTTACCTAATCCGACACCAGCACCACCACAAACCGAATATTAAGACGTCTATGTTGGCGAGAAATGCAGAAGTTAAAAAAAAAAGGAAATATTTAAATTTTCTACCAAAAAAGTAAAAAGTAGTTTCCTTGTACCATTAACCGGGCAACCCTATTTACACCTGTCATTACATTTCGTATTTGACAGTTGACTGACCGTGTCGCTGGTCTGGTTGTGGTGGAGTGATATTACGTGCGGAGATTTTCACTATTTTCATTCATAAAGAAAATCCTTGAAATATTGAATAAACAAACGAGTAGTCAAGTGAAATAATTCTTCAAATAAAACCGCCCGCTTTAATACTGTACCATCAAAAGTGTATATCCGTGTTATTATTTTGAAAAAGTTAAATTTTCACGAAAATCCAGCTGGTTGGTGCAATCCTACGGACATTCTCGGTAAGTTTTAGTGTGTCAATGTATGGAACACTTCCCGATAGTTCTATTTATAGGTTATAGACGTCGTTTATCGCTCGTTGGCCCTAAAATAATCATTCCAAGGTTAAAACGTAGACTTTGAACTGAACAATGAGATATTCATAACATTTTTTTTCTGGCAGAATGTATTGATATCAGGTGCCTTTGTAAATGTCAAGTTTGTAAACAAAATAAAAAATTCAACAATGGCTGATTAAAAATATTGCAAACCGCGCGTTTTATGAGTTTTGCGTAATTATTAAATTTGAGGTTTTGTGATTATGATATAATAGAGATGATTTCTTTGATATCTACTGTCTTACAATGTACTGAGTCATAAGAAACTAGTACAAAGTCCTTTACAAGTTCAATTTCTTCTTAAGCTACATTTAAAACTGATATATAGGTACACACCTGTTCTAAACACAGTACTGACCTTGGCTTTGCCTTCTTGTGAAGGTCATGAGCCAATGTTAAATGATAACTTTGAAACTTTTGCCTAATTACTTAAAACAAGTTTCTATATACATTTTACATCTGTGTATTGAGATAGGCTGAGTTAGCTGTACTCAACACGGACTAGCATGTATGAAGAATGAAATGAGTGTTAATGATGCAAAAATAAGCCAATGTTGTAGCTAATTGAAGCCAGTGGTCTTTGCTGACCACCTCTGAGATATGGTCATGATTAAATATTAGAAAAAGAACATATTAGTGGACCCGGTAGATGTTGTCCTGCCTAGAAAAGCAGAGCTGCCTACCGGGTATTATGATTTCAAACCATCCGGGACCCCAGTGACTGAGTTACACTGAGTCTGCTTGTGACCTCGGTCAAAACAACCATTTTTAAAATGGTTTTCGTGTTAATTCCCATGTTGTTATTTTCTATTATCTAACAAGTTACAGTAGATATGATATTCAAATAAATTTAAGTAGTTTTTCAACAACAAACAAAGTGATGTCTGGTTTCCCATTAGTTGTCAGTAGCAACACAATCTGGAGTAGTGCCTGGTTGATGACAATAGGCTCGCCCCCTATTACATCGGGACGTATAACATAACTGGCGAAATGTGGGTGTACTGACCACCTTTGACACCATCGGGGAATAAAGCGTTATATTATCGTACTACTGTAGTTATTTATAACAAAGGATTGTTTTTTTTATCGCCGACACAACCTACTACACATAGTTTAATATCTAATGTGACCTTGTTATAGTTTTAATTGAAACAATGTTTTTATGTGTATTATTAGTTTTATTCGTTCTGAGTATTAACTATGACTGTTTACTAGTCTGCACTTGATTATTGTGGAATAAAAACATTTTAGAACTTATTACAATACTAGCTGCGCCCCGCGGTGTTACCCGGTCGTGTCTTACCGTCCTGGACTATGAGAGTGAGGGAATAGGGAGTGCACCTGTGTTTGGAAGCATACTTGTGCACTATAATATCTATGTAGTTGGCTAGTCTCAGGTGAGCCAGGCCGCCGTGACCGGAATTCGGGAGGTCTGTTTCTATACTAGTGAGTGTTGCCAGTGATAGCGCCGAGGCGTGGTCGCTAACGGTTGGCCTTTTGGAGAGGCTCAGAGTCACTCAACGAGCTATGGAGAGAGCTATGCTCGGAGTTTCTTTGCGCAACAGGATCCGGAATAGGGAAATACTTAAAAGAGACACCGACAATCCGACATAGCTCAAACAATATGGAAATTGAAGTGGCAATGGGCAGGAAGAACCTATAACTGGGGAAGAAAGGTTCTCAAATGGCGACCACAAACCGGAAGACGCAGCGTTGGCAGGCCTCCCACCAGGTGGACCGACGATATCGTCAGAGTTGCTGCAACCGGTGGATGCTAATGGCAAGTTATCGTTCATTGTGGCGTTCTAAGGGAGAGGCCTGTTCAACAGTGGACGTCTTCCGGCTGATGATGATGAACAGTTGCTATGAGAGTCCTTGTAAGAAGTTGGTTAATAATTATCTTGTTTGTACATATATATAATTATGTACGAGAATATCCTTGAAGTCCATTATTACATCGAATAGATTACATTGTAATTATTAAGGAAATAGTGCAATGTTACGTTTGGTGATTCCCATTATTATAACTATAATTATCCGCGTATTATATAATTCATCTCGTAGGTCTATCGGTAGCTTAGCGCAAGGTCCTGGGTACGAATCCCGGAGCAGTGTTATTGGTTTTTCCATTAGGTAATTTTCGGTAGCATTTGTGCCCGGTTGATGGCCAGCTCGCCCCCTACATTGGGGCCTATAATATAGCCGGTGCAATGTGGGTGTACTATAGCTACACCGCTGACTATCGCTATGGGGAATATAGGCGTGATGTTATGTTTTTTATTCGCATCTTTTGGTCTGACAAAGTCCACAGGCATGTCATGGAGGAGGTCAATTGCTTGGTTTGTCGGGCGCGGAAGGAGAGAGAGCTTGTCGCCTCCCTCCTACCTCCTTCGTGCACATCACCTCTTTTTATGGCTTGTCACTATGTTTTACATCTCTGTCTTTCCCATAAGGGGTCTTTTTTCTGTGTTATCTCTCGCAGTTAGCTCTGAAGGAGCTCTGACTGTTTACTCGGACGATTGGCGAGATCTAATAAAAGGCCTCCAGCCTGGAATTCCTATAATAGGTAATAATATTAATGTTTTTATAGGTACGATGACCTCTGTAGAAGTCAGGTCAGAAACCTGTTTTAAATAAATAAATTTCGAGTTGCCTTTGATTTATTTACATATTTATGTATATTTCCTAATCGTGACTTATATATTATAATATATATATATATATACATTTTTTTCTTAAACGTCGCCGCAAACTAGGTTTTTCTCCTGAGTCGTGGGTGCGTTTCACAAACATGAAATATCACATGCACAAACATCCAGACTCGGGACAAACATCTGTGGTTCACACAAAGTTTTGCCCCGTGCGGGAATTGAACCCAACCCTTAGCGCAGCAGTCCAATCACTTAGCCACTGCGCCAATCAGGTCGTCATATTCTTCAGTATTCTTTGTAAGAAACTCCCTGCAAAGCACAGTTATCGGAATCGTAACGTAATCGCCTCGCCTCGGGCCCGGCGAGCCGTAGCCGAGGCGACGTATCGGAGCAGCTGGTCCGCTCTGGCTACATGCTGACGTAAGGTTGACGCCTGTTTGACGGCGATCCCTTTCCGATTTGATGTGTGCTGACCGTAAATCGTAGATAGGTTATAAGGCGTTTAGAGGACTCCCTTGATGTAGTTTTTTTTATAAAATCGTTGCCCCACACTAGAATTTCTCCTGTATCGTGGGTGCGTTTCACAAACGTGAAATATCACATACACAAACACCCAGACTCAGGACAAACATCTGGGGATCGCACAAATTTTTGTCCCGTGCGGGAATCAAACTCGTAACCCCAAGCGCAGCAGTCCAATCGCTTAGCCACTGCGCCAACCAGGTCGTCATAATTTGACTTTTAAAAAGATCTATATATGTATGTCAATTTTAATTATATTATAATTACTTATTTTTTTATTATTTCTATGTAACTGTATGAAGCTAACTTAATTTTGTTATTGTTATTTAATATCTGTTTTGTAGCATGTTTGTATGTCGTATACAGTAAATGGTGTGCATACCTGTAAGTGACGTATTTACACTGTACATAAATTATGAAAATAATGTCACAAATCTTAATTGTAAATATGTCGTTGGTTTGCCTTATCAATAACGTCATAATTGCTGCACTGGCGGTAAGGGTTGCGGGTATCCGCACGGGACAAAAATTGTGTGTACCCCAAACGATTGGCACGAGTCTGGGTGTTTGTGTGTGTTAACGCACCCAGACAAGTTCCTAGTGTGGGGCGACGATATTTTTTAATTGAGAGGACAGTGTAGCTTGTATTAAAATACTATTTGATACGTATTATTGATTGCCGATACATAAATACTATGTTTTCATTGCGCAAGCCAGCATGACTGGTATGAAGGTTAGAACGTAGTAAATATTTACCGCGTCGTTAATGTATGTAAATTATTCGAAATAGAAGCTAGTATTAATGTAAATAGTGTAACGCTAGTGGCGCTAGTTCACCAGCGTTTACATACATACATCACGCCTGTATTCCCCGAAGGAGTAGGCAGAGGTGCGTACAATACTCCCACATTTCGCCAGTTATGTTTTTTAGGTCCCAGTGTAATAGGGGGTGAGCCTATTGCCATCAACCGGGCACAAATCTAGACTCCGTGCTGCTACTGAGAATTACCTAATGGAAAAACCCAATAACACTTTGCCCGACCCAGGATTCGAACCCAGGACCTCGTGCTCAGCAGTCGGGATTAGCAACCACTAGACCAACGAGGCGTTTATTTGCTCGACTTATGGATATTTTTATATTAAATCGTCGCCCCACACTAGGAATGTCTCCTGTATCGTGGGTGCGTTTCACAAGCATAAAATATCACATACACAAACACACAGACTTGGGACAAACATCTGTGGTTCGCACAAATTTTTGCTCCGTGCGGTAAACGAACCTGCAACCCGCGCGGGCCAATCTCTTAGTCGCTGCGCCAATCAGGTCGTCGATCACACACCTCTGCCTCCCCTTTCAGGGCGTGATGTTGTTATTTATAGCAGAGCGTGTGTCCATAATGGTTCATGGCCGTACTAGAGTTCCAAGCGATCATTATCTATGTGTTACGCAAGGAGACGTCACCCGAGCTGTAGTGATGAATGACTGACATACATACTACATAACTATACGTATAAATAGTATTTAATACATAATATAGTGTGACGTTTTTTTTTTTTTTTCGAACTTGTCTCTCGCAGTTAGCTCTGAGGGAGCTCTTACTGCTTAACTGGTCGTTTGGCGAGACCTAATAAAATAAATATAAAATAAAATTCATTTATTTCGGACCGGAATAAAAAACTAATAAAAGGCCTCCAGCCAGGGAGTGTGACGTGTGCTTTTGTCTGTATTTGTATTCACAAATATGTAGTTATTAGACATATTTCGTCAGTTAAAAGTACATCTCTACTAATATTATAAACGCGAAAGTTTGTAAGTATAGATGGATGTTTGTTACTCTTTCACGTAAAAACTACTGAATGGATTTTAATCAAATTTCATATGGAGGTAGCTGACACCCTGGATCATTGGCTTTTTACCCAAAAAAACGTAGCGGGTAACACCGCGGGGCGCAGCTATTGCATACATAAAGTCAAGTATTCCCAGAGGGGTAGGCAGAGATCACGGATTTCCTCCATGGGTGACCATTTCCACATGTCCAGACCCCTCGCGAGGCACGTTAAGCCGTGTGTCCTGCGCCTGATCTCTCTCCGGTCGTGTCTCACCGTCCTAGACTATGAGAGTGAGGGGATAGGGAGTGCACCTGTGTTCGCATACTTGTGCACTATAATATCTTCGTAGTTGGCTGTTAGCTGAGACAGGCCGTGACAGACACTCGGTCAGGAGGACATTATTATTATTGTTGCATTGTCAATTATGGTTGAAAGCGGTATATCGAAGATAAAGCTCAGTGGCGTGCCATAGGAGAGGCCTATGTCCAGCAGAGGACGGAGATAGGCTGATGATGATGGGAGTTTATCTTCTATACTAATATTTTAAAGCAGAAGAGTTTGTTTGCTTGAACGCGCTAATCTCAGGAACTATTGGTCCGATTTGAAAAATTATTTTAGTGTTAGATAGCCCATTTATTGAGGAAGGCTATAGGCTATAAAACATTCGAAATCCATGCGGACGGAGTCGCGGGCGGAAGCTAGTATGGGATAGAAGTACAGAAAGCTATTATTTGTACTATTTTGACCGTGGCGAGCACGCCCGTCACATTCACATAGTATTATACATAAACATAACATCACGCCTGTATTCCCCGAAGGGGTAGGCAGAGGTGCACACACAGTACACCCACATTTCGCCAGTTATGTTTTAGGTCCCAATGTAATAGGGGGCGAGTTGGCCATCAACCGGGCACAAATCCAGACTCCGTGCTGCTACTGAGAATTACCTAATGGAAAAACCCAGTAACACTTTGCTCGACCCCAAGACCTCGTGTTCAGTAGTCGCGCTTAGCAACCACTAGACTAGCGAGGCATTATACATTATGAAACATAATCAGCCCACAGAAGGAGATCGATCTAAATAGCTCCACTCGCTAATTGGCAATTGTAACCGTCTTAGATGCCAACTATGTGATAGCAACTGCTTGATAAGATAACACGTAATTGGACATTAACCCTCTAAAAACAATGCTGAATTGTGTTTTTAATTAACCTTCTTAAGTATATTGAAATCTCTATTCTTTCACATGCAAACGACAGTGACAGGTATAATATTATCAGTTGATCAACATAACATAACATCACGCCTATATTCCCTGCACGGGTAGGCAGAGGTGCACATATAGTACACCCACATTTCGCCAGTTATGTTTTAGATCCCAATGTATTTGGGGGCGAGCCTATTGCCATCATCCGGGCACAAATCCAGACTCCGTGCTGCTACTGAGAATGACCTAATGGAAAAACCCAGTGACACTTTGCCCGACCCGGGATTCGAACCCAGGAGTCAGGACCGCGTGCTCAGCAGTCGCGCTTAGCAACCACTAGACCAACGAGGCAGTCTTTGTAATTGATCAACACTGACAAATATTATAGGTAAAGGGGTAGGTTAGCCGTGGGCTGTCAAGTGTTTAGTTTGTATTTACGTCAATAGATGGCGTTGTTAGGTGAGAGTGTTTTTCTGAATGGCGGTGTTAAGATTTTCCAGTATTTAGTCACCTTACGAGGAAATATTTGATTAATATTTTGTCGTTTTTATTCATTTTGTTCTACAGAGAAGTTGTGTATTGAAGTATCGTATTACTTTTAACCGACTTTAAAAGATAGGTCTAAATTTTACAGTACCTATTTTTTTTTTCTATATTAATGTCTATTAAATGCTTTTTTTTACCAAGGCTACTTTTTATCCCGAAAATATGTAGCGGGTAACACCGCGGGGCGCAGCTAGTAAATAATATTTTAAATACTATTACCTTCTAGACTCTACTTGTTAGTAAGAGTAGGTACTGTACAATGTACATGATTATCAAACTCGATAAATTATCGACAGATCGTAAACGGAACTATAAAATTCTTAATGAACTTCAGGTTCCTTACTCGCCAATGATTAAAAAAAGGCCAGAAAATGGCAATAGATTCAAGTTAAATCGTTTACTTCTTATCGTATGGTTGATGAATAACCTGGTGTCAGAGTATAAACCGCCAGAACGTAACAGCTTCTCGCGTCTACATCAAAAAATGCCCCTCCTACAAGAGTTCAGGGTAAGGGAGCAGTTCCTAGACTTAACTTTATCAGAACACAAGTAGAGGAATCCATGCGACGATTGGCGCAGTGGCTACGCTATTGGACTACTGCGCTAATGGTGGCTGGTCCGATTCCTGCACGGAATACAAATTTGTGTGATCCGCAGATGTTTGTTCTGAGTCTAGGTCTTTGTGTATGTTTCAATGTCGACGACCTGATTAGTGCAGTGGCTAAGTGATTGGACTGCTGCGCTAAGGGTTGCGGGTTCGATTCCCGCACGGGGCAAAACTTTGTGCGACCCACAGATGTTTGTCCCGAGTCTGGGTGTCTGTGTATGTGATATTTCATGTTTGTGAAACGCACCCACGACACAGGAGAAATTCCTAGTGTGGGGCGACGTTTTTTAAAAAACAAAAAAAAAAAAAAAACAAAAAAATGTTCGTGGAACGCACCCACGATACAAGAGAAACTCCTAGTGTAGGCCGACGTTTAAAAAAAGTCTAAAACAATGTACACACCCTTTATATCATTTTCCCAACGTAAAACATAACTGATCCAAGGTGTGAGTTAGAATACACGCGTTAGAAATATGATCAATAGGTTTACTGCAATTATTTTCAGAGATATGTTTGGCGTCGAGCCAGCTGTTAGATAAACATCACTTCTTAAACTAGGGGTATTGACTTTTCTTTTAGTATTATATAGTATTTATTTACTACTAGCCTTTGCCCGCGGCCTCGCCCGCGTTAAGGTGTCCTTTCTCGGGTCTCAACTTGCCAAATTTCATCAGAATCCGTCCAGTGGTTTAGTCGTGAAGGCGTAACAGACAGAGTTACTTTCACATTAAGAATATTAGTATGGAAATATGGATTGGCAGTGGACAGGTCACATCTGTCGCAGAACCGACAACCGTTGGGGAACGCGTGTTCTGGAGTGGAGACCACGACTCGGTAAACGTAGTGTAGGACGTCCTCCAGCTAGGTGGGGCGACGATATACGCAAAATGGCTGGCAGTGGTTGGAGGCGGAGGGCCGAAGATCGAGCTCAGTGGCGAGTTAGGAGAGGCCTATGTCCAGCAGTGATGATGATTGTACTTATAAAATAGTCCAAATTGGAGATGTTTTGCAAAAAGGTCAAGTGAGGAGGACCCTTAACCGACGAGCGTGTATGAGGAATGTGATGCGAGTGAATGAGGCGCAAAAATGTCAGGATCGTAGTGAATGAAAATCCCTGGTTTCTGCCTACCTCTCTGGGAAACAGGTGTTACTTTATGTATGTTTGTACAATTGCTTGTTATATGTACATCGTGTGGTCTAAACTGTTGATTATGTAACACTTAAATATAGTTAGAGTTATATAACAGAACATCACGCCTGTATTACTCAAAAGGGTAGGCAGAAGTGCACCTATAGTACAACCACATTTCGCCAGTAATGTAGTAGGGAGCGAGCTGACTCATCAACCGGGCACAAATGCGGACTCCGTGCTACTGAGAATGACCTAATAGAAAGACACAATATCATATTGCCCGACACGGGATTCGAATCCAGGATTTCATGCTCAACAGACGCGCTTAGCAAACAGCAGCGAAGTAGCCACACACAAATGATGCTTGATATTTATTAATTCTCAGTAGCAGCACGGAGTCTGGATTTGTGCCCGGTTGATGGCCAGCTCGCCCCCTATTACATTGGGACCTATAACATAACTGGCGACATTTGGGCGTACTATACCCCTCTGCCTACACCTTCGGGGAATACAGGCGTGATGTTATCACACTTAACTCGTAGTTTTACGAGGCGGTTGTAAAATAATAGTAAATTGCTGAACCATGATAACAAAGAGTTTTGGGTATAAGGTCAATGGCCGCTGCGTGCCCTCCAGACGGTCAGGGTGTATCATAATGTACAGCGATACAGGCAGAGGTAGCCGAGTGGCATGACCGTTGAACTGCTAAGTCAAAGGTCGCATGTCTAACCAGCACGTACCAATGTCTTGTCGAATTCATGTGCGTACTATAAATTAGTTATCAGTTGCTAAACACGGTGAAGGAAAACATCGTGAGGAAACACACACCTGAGAGATTGTTCAACGGTGTGTAAAGCTTGTCAGCTTTGCTACGATCCTGGCATACTTGTTTCCCCTCATTCACTCGCATCACATTCCTCACACACGCTCTTCGGTTATATTCTCCTAGCGTACTAACCTCACCCCTCTTGCTCGCAGATGTCGACAGTGATGTGAAGTGACGTCACAAGATGGCGGTGGGCGAGGCGCGGGTGCCGCTGCTGCACGGAGACAGGCCTGTGCATCCGCATCATGGTGAGTCCACCCATCCAGTTCTATACCTTGGGGTGGTGTTGCAGGCTTAGTTTGGATTTTCAAGTAGAGACTTATTTGTAATATTTAAACCGCTGAAGTGCTTTTGATGGAATTAAGTATAGAGATTGCTTGAATCTCGGGGAATAATATATGCGAATGTTTGTTAGTCTATCTCTTAAAAACGGCTGAATGGAATTTGAAGCATTTTTTCCTACAAATAGTGTATAATATACCTAACCTGTATTAACTCGTAGGGTACACACATAGGTTGTGGGTTTAATTCCCGCACGGCACAAAAATTTGTGTGATCCGCTGACATTTGTCCCGAGTCTGGGTGTTTTTGTATGTGATATTTCATGCTTGTGAAACGCACCCACGACACAGGAGAAGTTTCTGGGGCGGGGGCGAGCCTATTGCCATCAACCGGACACAAATCCAGACTCCGTGCTGCCACTGAGAATTACCTAATGAACAAAACTCAGTAACACTTTGCCCGACCCGGGAACCCAGGACCTCGTGCTCAGCAGTCGCGCTTAGCAACCACTAGACTAACGAGGCAGTCAAAAATGACACAAAAAGTCATATACACCTTAATTAATTTAGATGAGTGTATGTTTGTCGACACTCGTCTCAATCTGACAGGGTCTCAGTCGTTATCATTGTTAATGATATTGTAAACAAGTGATAATGGTATTATTATAGATAACTGTAATGTGCTATTTGTACAGTTACTGTCATTCGGTGATAGCTGGCTAGTGGTGGGACATGCGGATCTTACGGATATTCCGCAGTTATGTACAAATAAGACCCGGGTGTTCGGGATAATCGATTTCAACTTTAGATTGCAAATGGTACTTATATAGATTTTGTATCTTAAAATGGTAAATCAAGGGAAGTCTTTTTAAAATATGAAAATATGGTTAATGAGCGTTGCATTTTTTAAATAAAAACTGTTTTTGTTTTATTTAGTTGTGGCCTTTATAAGCAGCGATATAAAAGAAAGCCGTGTTAGTGTTACACTATTTATAACTCCAGAACGGCTGAACCGATTGAGCTGAAAATTGGTTGGGAGGTAGCTTAGAACCGGGGGAAGGATATAGGATACTTTTTATCCCGTTCCCGTGGGCCAAAAAAAAATTATTGAGAAATATTTTGGGCAAATTCGCTTGGAGCTCCGCCAATACAGCTCACGTCATAGGTACCAGGATAGCAGAAGTATAATGGACATCAATCAAGTATTAGTATTATAAAAATATATCATTAATCTTAAAATTAATATTTTTATCCCGAAAAATGTAGCGGGTAACCCCGCGGGGCGCAGCTAGTAGGTATAGAGTATCCGCGTAGTTGTCGGATACTGTGCCTCGCTCTACACATCTCCACACACTTACTGATAAGAGACAATTGATAGATAACCGTATCTCTGATACATTATCTGCTACTGTTGGCTTGACATTCATCTTAAATGCCGTTGACATAACTTCGAGCTTGTATTTCCCAGAGGCAGGCAGAGGTGTGCGTGCAGTAGGGGGGAGGGGGTAGTAGGCATGTAGTAGAGGGCGACCTGACCATTAACTGGGCACAAAACTCCGTGTGGTAGTTACCAGTATGGAGCCTTGTATCCTGTCTAAACTCAATTCCACTCCAGGCAGACGAAGGGGGCATATGATAGTAATCTACTTAATTAAAAAAAGTTAAAAATAATACCATCTTTTTACTAAATGCTTTAGCGGGGGCAGTAACGTTCCCCTGTGTAGGCATCGTTCACCAAGCGGTGGCCAACCCGCCTGCCCAGCGTGGTGACTGGGCAAGACCCTGCATGAAGAGTAGCCAAAGAAAACGGCCTCCAGTTCCCGGCCTTACTGTTCCAGGAGACTGGTAGTGACTGGGTGGCGACAACGGGAGAACAGGCCTGGGGGGGGGAGGCTACGTCTAGCAGTGGACTGCAATAGGCTGATGTGAAACAAATAACTAACCAATTTAAAAAAAAAATGTTTTCTTTGGCTGTATGTTTGTTCCCGTTAGTCTTAAAAACGACTGAATCAATTTTTACAGTCCTTTCACGATGTTATAAAGATTAACATACATACATACATAAAGTCACGCCTGTTTCCCTGAGGGGTAGGCAGAGACCACGGATTTCCATTTGCTACGATCCTGGCATACTTCTTTCACTTCATTCACTCGCATCACATTCCTCATACACGCTCTTCGGTTGAGGGTACTCCTCACTTGCCCTTTTTGCAGAACATCTCCGATTTGGTCTAGGTATGTTCGCCTAGGTCTTCCCCTTTTTCCATTACAGCTAGTACTGTAATCGGTCTCTCCCTCCTCAGACTCGTCGGTCCACCGCGCGCACGACCACTCGCGGCTGGGGCGCGGCGTCACGGTGGTGACGTCACTCATCGCCGGGGCCACCGCCGGCGCCATCGCCAAGACGGCCATTGCCCCGCTAGACCGCACCAAGATCAACTTCCAGATCTCGTGAGTAACTCTTGGAGATAGGTTTAAAGAAACTTTATTCTCAATAAAAACATTACATAATGTCGCTTACTTGAGAACAATAACAATTAAGATTAGTTTTAAATTAAGGTTAGTTTCGACAACATTTGGCACAGACAAAATAAAAAATAAATAAAGCTATAAACAAGTCCCATCCAACGCACTCATTGCTCAGATATCTGTCTTGTAATTAGGTAATGACTGAGCTGAGTTTTGAATGCATTAAACGATTGCAGTTTTCTTATGTGTGATGGTATGTTATTATAAAGCTGTGCTCCTTCAAATTTGAGCATTTTTTTACCGTAATTAGTCCTTATTTTTGGCAAGACCAATAAACTTGCTCGGCGACTGCTTCGTTGGCTAACTTGTCTATATTGGGTAAGTGTAATATTTGTGTGGATGGTTTTGTTGAGAACCTTTCTGATAAAAATACAAGTGTTGTAAATATATAGTTGTTTTATATTCATTATCTTTGTGTCTGTGTATATTTTTGTTGTTGCTGTTAAGTACGGATAGTTGAAAAGCATTTTTATCAGTTTATTCTGCGAGATTTGTAGTTGTGACAGTTTTGTTTTTGGACCACTACCCCAGACTTCGATTAAGTATAGCAGATGTGGCTTCACTAGGGAATTGTAAATAGTGTATCGCAGTCTTTGTGGGAGGCATCGAACTATATTGCGCAAAGTTCCGACTAATGTCGTGAGCTTGCTTTTGATGTAATCGATGTGAGCACTCCATGAAAGATTACTATCTATTCTAAGCCCGAGATATTTTTCGCAAGATTTATGTTGAATTTGCTCATTATTTATTGTAAGTGGGTTAAATGGGGGAATGTGTTTGTTTTTTGCCTTATATATTACATAGCAAGTTTTGGAAATGTTTATGTATTATATATCTATACTTACATATATACCTATTAGTAATAATAATAGACCATAACTGTCCCACTGCTACAAAGGCATCTCGTCGTATAGAGAAGGATTGAGCATTGATCACCACGCTAGCTCACTGCGGGCGATTTTAGATAATTAAATCCAGGTTTCCTCACGATGTTTTCCGTCACCGTTAGTGGTGTCTTAGAATATCTAAGAAAGTATTTATAACATTTAAAAAGTCACACTGATTGAATTTCGGCTGGATGAAAGCCGAAACTCGTCTTTGCCGAAACTAGGCCGAAGACGAAAGTTCAGTCAGACACTAGCCCAGCCTCATGACTATCCACCTTCTTCCAGTCAAACCCCCTACTCCTGGCGCGCGGCGGTGGACTTCCTCCTGCAGTGCGCGCGCTCCGAGGGCCTGCTGGCTCTGTGGCGCGGGAACAGCGCCACCATGGCGCGCATCGTGCCCTACGCCGCCATACAGTTCACGGCGCACGAGCAGTGGAAGAAGGCGCTGGGCGTCGACACCCCCAGCACTGCCAAGTGAGTGAAGTGTAGTGAGACACACACACGACACTCACAGGTCTGTGTGTGTGTGTGTGTGTGTAGCAATTTAACTCTTATATCATACTTAAAGTTTTCATTTATTAAAGAAAAACAACGTCGCTCTACACCGGGAATTTCTCCAGTTACATGTCCCGTGCCGGAGTCGAACTGTTCGATTGCTCATCCACTGCGCCAAAGCTCCGGATTATATAATATACCATCACATCACGCCTGTATTCCCCGAAGGGGTAGGCAGAGGTGCACATACAGTACACCCACATTTCGCCAGTTATGTTTTTTAGGTCCCAATAGGGGGCGAGCCTATTGCCATTAACCGGGCACAAATCCCGACTTCGTGCTGCTACTGAGAATTACCTAATGGAAAAACCCAGTAACACTTTGCCCGACCCGAGATTCGAACCCAGGACCTCGTGCTCAGCAGTCGCGCTTAGCAACCACTAGACCAACGAGCCTGTCAAGCCGGATTACGTATTCAAATAGAAAGTATTGCATCCCATATTCTCACCACCTACCACCTGTTTGCCAAGTACCATTGAAACCGTCCCTCCATTAAGATAAGTTACGAGCCAGTCCCCTGGTGCCGGCAGGGCGGCGCCCCTGCTGCACCTGGTGGCGGGGTCCCTGGCGGGCGTGACCTCGCAGAGCGCGACGTACCCGCTGGACCTGGCCCGCGCCCGCATGGCCGTCACCAACGCGGCCGAGTACGCCACGCTGCGGGCCGTGTTCGCCAAGGTGGCCGCGGACGAGGGGCTCAGGACCTTGTATAGGTGAGGGGGTTTTTTGGAAAAAATATACCCTTTTTGGTAAAAATTTACCTTTGAAAAAATTATACCTGTTTAAATTATACCTTTTTAGAAAACATACCTTTTAAAAATATATAGTTTTAGGGTCAGAAGTGGTAAATTATTAAAAAAAAACACATGACACGTAACCTAACTTTTTATTATGACCACAATAAAATTAAATCAACTACTCACAAAAATTTACGAACAGAAATTCATAATGCACTTAATTATTCAAAAAAATAACGGTTTACAAACACAAAATGGCTCACGTGTACTGAGTAGATGTCCGTCCACACTTTACCGCCGCTCAAGGCAAAAAGAGACTTGTATCGGTCAGTGACCTACTTTTATACATCTACTCGGCACAGTGTTGCTATTATGTGGGGGTACAGTCAATACGGCCTCTCCTGACAGCTGATCGTCCTCGATCCTAATTCCTAACGATTGTGCGTTTGGTAGGCCGATCGGGATGTTCTAGTCCGGTAGTGGCATCGACAGTCCGGCTTGGCCAGGTAGGGGTGGCACCGGTGTTTCGATTTCGTTGGGTAGTGGCCTTGGGGAGAGTGGCGGGCTTCCAGTGTTGACATGTTCGTCAGGAGGAGGTCTCTGCATGGTAGTTGCAGCAGACGTTGATGGCTGAATGGTATCCAAGGGTTCGGCTTCATCTAAAATCACACGAAGTTAGTATATTACCGGCATGAGAGAATGTTTAAAACCAACTGCTATTGTAAAGTTTCAGTCCAATATTCCTGGCTAGCGATTCGAACGCTACAGGTTATGTAAGAATCCTAATACACAATGTACAATTGTAAACTTTATTTAATATTTGTCAGACTAACGCCAGTACGACTAGGGCAGTGTCAGCGTTTCAATGACTTAGCAAACAATTTGCTAACATAAATAGCGTCTGTGGACACTACGCACTACGCACTCGTTAGTAAAAAGCGACTTGACGACATGTCAACGCTCATGTTCGACTAGCGAGATAACTCACTACGGACATATAGACGGCGACTTAACAGTATGTCTATGCTCATTCGACTAGTGAAATACGTCACTACGATATGACAGCGACTAGACAATACCTCAACGCCTGGCTTCGACTAGCGATTTGGATCGCTACGAACCAATAATATGTACTTACGGTCAAAAAATGCAGCACATGCCTCGGGACACCACTCGCCACGCCAGGGCACCATATACTGTGCCGCGGCTTGAGTCTTCTTCCCGTAGTCGCCACTGACGAGCTTTAACTCGTATCGGCCACTAGGCAGGATGTTCACTACCTTGTAGGGTCCTCGCATCCCTGAATCGAGTTTACCTGTGGACTGAGAGGTTTTTATTACGAACACGAGGTCTCCGGCATTGAACTCCCGTGGAGGTCGTCTTCGACGATTCTCACGTTCATCTTGCTCAGTTCGGTTTTTATCAAGGAGTTGTCGTGCTCTGCTCCTGGAGAGCGCTCTGAGCGCTTCCCTGTTAGGTGACGAGTTCTCGATAGCCACGTCTCGCACTAAAGCGCGAATCACCGGAGTTGTTGCTTCTGTTCCTATAAGGAGATTTAGCGGAGAGCTCTGTACAGTTTTGTGCTTCGTTATATTAATAACGAGCTGCAATTTCCATAATGTTGCTGCCCAAGATGTATCTCTATGACTGGTGTCTACTCTAATCATGTTGAGAACGGTACGCATATACCTCTCAACCTGACCGTTAGCGTGGTGCATCTCAGGCGTTATGTGATGTAGGTCACAACCGAGGTCGTTAACCCACTTGATAAACACCTTTGATTCAAACATACGCCCTTTGTCGGTTATCATAAGTTTCGGCACACCAAACAGCGAAATCATTTGCGTGATAACCTTCCTGAGCTCCTCAGCATCTTGACGGACCATGGGGTGTAACAAGCAGTACTTGCTGAAACCGTCGACAATGATAAGGACGTATTTGTACTCTCCAGATGCAGGTAGTGGTCCCAGGGCGTCAACGTGCACTGTGTGAAAAGGCGTGTCTGGTTTCTCCCATGAGGTAATGTATTGAAGTGATGCTCGGGGAACTCGTTTCTTCGAGATGCAGGTTAAACAATGTGAGATGTATTTGAGAAACCAAAAGTGCTTCAGGATGAGGTCTATAGTTTTCTCCACGCCAATGTGCTCATGCTCATCGTGGAATATTCGGAGAAGGCTAAGCCGATGTCCTTTGGGTATGTAGCACAGCAGGCGTGGCTGTTCCCCCACTGGCATGTAACGATAGTAGAGAAGGTCGTCTCGAGCCACATACCTGTTTGGGTCTAGGGCCCCGTCTTGTAATTTTTGAAGTAGGTCCTGAGTTTCTTGGTCGGCTTCCTGCGCAGTGTGAGCCCAGTTACGAGGTTTCTGAATTTGGTTTACTTGAGTAACCGGGTTCCGGCTGAGGTAGTCAGCGTGCGGCATAAGCACGCCTTTTCTGTATTCGACTGAAAAATCAAAATCTTGTAGATAAATCCACCATCTTGCCACTCGCGGCAGCAGATCTTTCTTGCGCTCCGTAGCCTTCAGCGCGTTGCAATCGGTGACGATGGTGAATCTCAATCCCACTAGATAGTGACGAAAGTTTTGGAGTGCTTTCACGACGGCCAGCGTTTCCAGTTCGTACGAATGGTACTTACTTTCAGCGCCCTGTGTCACCTTACTGAAGTATGCGACTGCGTGTTTCTTGCTGTCTGGGTGAATTTGTAGTAAGACAGCTCCATAGCCAACACTACTGGCGTCCGTATGAACCTCTGTCGTATATTCAGGGTTGAAAATAGCTAAAACAGGCTCACTCGTCAAATACTTGATTAATTCTTGGCGAACGGACTCATGTTCCGGGGTCCATGAAAATTCGGAGCCCTTTCGAGTGAGTTGGGCGATAATGGCGGTCTTGGTAGCGTATCCCTTGACGTAACGTCGGAAATAACCAGCGAGACCTAGTAATTGTCTCACCTGCTTGACGTTCTCTGGTGGACTCGTGTTGACTAAGGCTTCGACCTTCCGCGGGCTCGGCCTCACCTGACCCTTACTAATGATTCTGCCAAGATACTCTACCTCAGTGACTAGGAATGAGCACTTTCTTAAGTTGATAGAGAATCCTGCATCTGTAAGGGTTCCTAGCACCCTACGGAGCAGTTCGATGCCCTTCTCAACGCTGTTGCTTAGCAACAGCACATCGTCCACGTAAACCAGGGTGTTTCCTGCGTTTATGTGCTCACGTAATGTGTCATTGATTATTCTTTGATAGACAATGGGGCTATTGGCCAGGCCATAAGGCATCTTTATATATTCAAAATGGTCTTCTGGCGTTACAAAACCGGTTAGATGGATGCTTTCTTCTTTAATTTTAATTTGGTGGAACCCAGAAGCCATGTCTAGGCTCGAGAAGAAAGCATGAGTCCCTAGCCTGTCTATTTGATCCTCTATTAACGGAAGAGGATATCTATCCTTCACCGTAATCCGATTTAGGGCTCGAAAGTCCACGCAAAGCCGATCAGAGCCGTCGCGTTTCTTCACTAGTATGATTGGACTAGCGTATTCTGACGTGGAGCGCCTTATGATGCCTTTTTTTAAAAGATCTGCCGTTATTTCCCTAACCTTTAATTTTTCTTGGTAGGATAATCTATAAGGCCGGTAGACTACGGGCGTAGAGCTGGTCAGTTTGATTTCCATCTCTCCGGTCTTGACAGTGGTTTCGGCAGTACCGGTAATTAAATATTTTGAAAATTCTCTAATTACACCAAGTAACGCCTCACGCTCACTACCCTTAAGTGACGTGTTTATTTCAATATTATCAGACTGTTCTGTAACGATATTAACATTAGTTTTCGAAGCCGAACGAGAAAGGTATTGACGATCTTTTGTTCGTACATAGGTCACACCGTCTCTGTTTAATACATCCGTTCCTATTATGATCGGAGTTACCATGAGTGAAGAAGGTACCACAACTAGATCAGTTTCGATTGCTATACCGTCGAACTCGATATTGACAGTGATATACGAGGTGGATACAAACTCCTTGTTCCCGATTCCTTTAAGCACACATCGACGAAACTTTGGCTGGCAAGGGAGGTGCTTCAATATAGCTGAAGAGACTAGAGAAACGTTGAACGCTCCACTATCTATGAGAATATCCATTGGCACTCCGCATACAACGGCTGTAGTAATGTCGTTTTTCTGAGAGTAATTAGAACAATCTGTACACAAATTAATTCTACGCTCGTTGCGAGATTCTGACCGATCCTTAGTGAAACAATTATCTTCTTTATGTCCCGGCTTTTTGCAGAATGTACATATGATCGCAGAACTTCGAGTCTCGACGGAAGGTTTATTAGGACCGCTGCTAGCCATAGGCTTTGCTCTTTTAGGACAATCACGGCGTAAGTGGCCTCGTTTACCGCAAGTAAAACAGTTAATATCTTTATCACGATAACTTGGCCTTGGTGTTCTAAACGGCAACTTCGGAGCAGATCTACGGACTTCCTGTTTAGTACTGTTTTGTTTCGTGTAAATGGACAGAAATGACACAATATTATCCGGGTTTAAATCGGCATTAGCTGCGGCTGCGCGTACTTGGGGGTTGACAATACCTCTTATCACGATAAGCGTGCGTAGTTCGTCACTTAGGCCTTGTACAATACGCAGACGAAGTAAGGTTCGTCGGGCATATTCAGCATAAGTACTATAGTTGTCCGAGGTTTTATTCATAGCATCGTAAAGAATGTTGGCAAAGTCGAGTTTAGCGGGGCATAGTGGTTTAAACTCACGCTTGAAGTTAGACCAAGTCCTATCATTGGTGACCCATTCACTAACCCACACATTAGCGTCGCCCTTCAAACAATTAGCTACTCGGGATAAGCACTCGTGGTCTGACCATCCGTTCATTTCCCTAGCGCGATCTACTTCTTCGAACCACACATCAATGTTGTTAATAGTAGGATCGAAGTTGGAGACGAAGTAATTGCGGGTACGCACGGGTTGAACTGCCTTTACTGCGTCGATAATCGCCTGAGCAAGGGTGGAAGCCTCCGAACAACGCATAGTTGAATCTGTGACACGATCTTTTTCTGTCAAGTTTGATTCACGGAGCTCGCCGCGTTCAATGGGAAGAGCAGACCTCAACGTGTCTTGAACTGGAGTCGCTAATCGCGGTGGAGGAGTCCTTTTATGATCACGGTTATGACGCGATTGACGCGAGTGATAGTAGTCAGAAGATCGTTCTGAATGACGCAACATGCTACGAGAACGATGTACAGCGACGCTGCGGGACCGGTCACGGCGGCGGGAACGTGGTAATGTATCACGAGATTGACGCGAGTGACGTGACGCACTGCGTGAGCAACGTGACCCGCTGTATGGCGCGCGATCTGACCGATGACTGTCGCCTGAGCAAGAAGTATGCGAGAGTGAAGGCGATCTACGGCGGCGGTTGCGTTTATTACGAGATCGCGATCCGTCTCGACCACGCGAGCCATTTTGACGATGCCGAGTACGTCCACGAGACCTACTTCGCGGCATTATTTAGCACAAAAGAATCACACGTACACAGTCACGTTTATTAATCAACGGTTTATTTGAACTAAACAAAGTAAAACACAAAAGAACAGAAAGTGTAAAAGTGCATCAGAATTACCTGTCTACGCGGTGTAACAACCTTTTTGAACAAGTGGGCTTATTGAATTCACTATCCCACTTCTGATTTTAGGGTCAGAAGTGGTAAATTATTAAAAAAAAACACATGACACGTAACCTAACTTTTTATTATGACCACAATAAAATTAAATCAACTACTCACAAAAATTTACGAACAGAAATTCATAATGCACTTAATTATTCAAAAAAATAACGGTTTACAAACACAAAATGGCTCACGTGTACTGAGTAGATGTCCGTCCACACTTTACCGCCGCTCAAGGCAAAAAGAGACTTGTATCGGTCAGTGACCTACTTTTATACATCTACTCGGCACAGTGTTGCTATTATGTGGGGGTACAGTCAATAATAGTTAAACAATAATACATTTAAAAATATCGTTTTAAGAACAGGGGTATACCCACTCCCACTGCTACAAAGGCCTCTTCTCTTTTAGAGAAGGATTGAACATTAATCGCTAGCTCACTGCTGGTTAGCGATCAAATGGAAAACATACACCTTTTTAAAAGAAATATACCCATTACAAAAAATACCCATTTGAGACAAAATTATACCCATTTTAGTCAAAAATATACCCATTTTAGACAAAAATATACCCTAGGTATAATAACTTTCGTGAGTGTTATCCATATTATCTACTATACATATATACCGGTTATATTCACGTTGATATTCGGAAATGCCCGACTAGTTTCGGCTCGCGACCCCACCGCGTCACCTGCTCATGAATAAGGGCTCCGTTAGAGTCCGAAACTAGTCGGGCATTCCCGAATATCGACGTGAGTATAACCGGTATATATAGTAGATAAAAATATACCCGTTTTAGACAAAAATATACCCATTTTAGACAAAAAAATACCCGTTTTTTTATATACCCATCTACATTGGTTCTCAGAGGCTATCCAGCAACAGTGATAGGTGTGATCCCGTACGCCGGCGTCTCCTTCTTCACGTACGACACACTGAAGCACAAATATTTAGGTGAGTTATATACAGACATGTGTTTAGAACACTTTATATTTATAACGAGACGCTTCAGCATCAGCCTATCTCCGACAACTGCTGGATATCATCAGCAGCTGGGGGGGGGAGGGGGGTTGGCATGGCCCCTACGCTTGGCAAGCGGCTTAGGGATCGCAGTATTAGTGGTGAAGTTACAGAAGACGCTGCTGCCCATCTTCTGGATTTTCCCTTAGTCGAGTTACACCCACGGGAGGAAAGGGGTGGCCAATTTTAGGCCGGATACCATTTGGCAAAATGAAATATTTTTTTTGCGGTTACGTCGTATGTATGTATGTAATGAAACCATGTGTGACGTATGAAATGACTAAGCGACTGATGAACTTGAGGTCCTGGGTTCGAATCCCGGGTGAGAAAAGTGTTACTGGGTTTTTACATTAAGTGATTCTCAATAGCATGGAGGCTGGATTTTTGTCCGTTTGATGGCAAAGCTCGCATCCGTTAACATAACTCGCGTTATGCGAGTGCATTATACACCTCTGCCTACCCCTTCGGGGAATACAGGTGTGATGCTGTGTTTTATATAATCGTTGTACCCTTGAATCTGCAGAGTACTTCGGCAAGCCGCAGGGCGCGCTGGTGAACGTGATGTTCGGCGGCGCGGCGGGTGCGCTCGCGCAGACGGCGTCGTACCCGCTGGACATCGTGCGCCGCCGCATGCAGACCAGCCGCCGCAAGCCCGACGGCTCCTACCCCTACGCCACTATCGCCGGCACGCTCGTACAAGTGTACCGGTCAGTGTGGCCATATACTACTATTCGTCATCGTGATTCTAACAGATAATATCTGACGTCACCCTTAAGACGTAAATACTAAAAGGGAACTTTAAATTCAATGGGTGCGAGCAGTGTCACGGTGGCTCAATTGGCAGATGAGCGGCGCCACGGTACGGCGAAAGTCGCGGGTTCGAGTCCCGCTCGTGTCCATCATTTTTTAAGTTTCCTTCATCAATTTAGATTTAAGCATAGCATGGGCAACATGCAAAAATGATAGGTACCAAAAGTCATATAAAGATTACTTTACTTTACCTTTCTGTTCAGGCTGGAGGGCTGGCGAGGGTTCTTCAAGGGCCTCAGCATGAACTGGGTGAAGGGCCCCATAGCCGTGGGCATCTCCTTTGCCACCTATGACGCCATCAAGAGCACGCTCAGAGACATCGCTGTGCACTTCGACAGATAGCTGACACTTACGTGAAGTGGGGTGTTACGTGAAGTGGGGGCCTACGTGGGACGGGGTCATTTGTGAAACGAGGTGGTTCTTGTCATATTGCAAAAAAGTAATTGAAGTGGGGTCATGAAAGTGAAATGGAAATGAGCTTGTGTACGTAATACAATCGGTAATAAAGCAAGGTCGTATTACAATGAAACGTAATTGAATTGGGGTGATATTGCAATGACTTATAAACAAATGAATGTACCCCTAGAGTCATGCAAACAGTTGCCCCTCTTATAATTATTGCAATATGGTAGTTCATCAAAGAGTCGAATTTTTAATATGACCATCGTTGAAATGCTGCAATATTGCAATGACTTGTGGTCAGTGGTGGCAAATTTAATGCAATAATAGTATTATATGTATTACAATGTAAATTCGCTTGTATTATCTGTAATGTGTTGTAATGCCAATGGGTTCCTATCTGTAATTCGGTTGTTATTAAATTGTAACTGCAATATAACCGAAACTTAACTTTTTTTTGTATATAATACGACCATAAACGTTGCAATCTAACACTTAATTGTAAGTGAAATGGGGTCATAATTGCAAGGGGGTCATAAGTGAATGGGGGTGAAGTGGGGAGAACTGCAATAATATGTCTTGTAAATAGTTTTAGTAATTTTGTATATTTGTTTCAATGATATTACTTCTTGTCAGAGCAGGCGGTGTGGAATGTTGTGGATATTATTAGTTTATTTAAAAAAAATACTGTCCCGTGCGGGAATCGAACCCGCGACCCCTGTAGCAGCAGGTTAATCTCTTAGGTTTTTCTTTACAATCTACATCGTCCTCAACAGCGCCACCTATACCCACTTTGTGAACTAATTGTATTCTGAATTATGTATTCAAATATAAAGTGACTGAAATTGACAATAATGTATTATAACATGATATTATAGACATACAGCCCCCTCACCACTCTTAAAGCAGGACAGTGTACGTTGTGGGAGCGAGACGCCGCTATGCAGCGAAAAGCTGCATCTCGCTTTCACATCGTAAACTGTCCTGCTTTAAGTGTCCATGGTAAGGGGGCTGGTGTCAAAATAATTTGATAAAATATTAAAACCTTTGATATAACCATCGCTACTGTTTACCTCATTGATACACAAGCGTAATGTTTATAATCATTCACATTCATACTGCCTCGATGGTCGACATTCATATATCTGTACCATACATATTTTAAATATTTATAAAGTTAAAGACTTTGTTTCGTTGAACGCGATAATCTCAGGAAAACCCCTATTTTATTCATTTTAAAAAACGTCGCCCCACACTAGATATTTCTCCTGTATCGTGGGTGCGTTTCACAAACATGAAATATCACAACACAGCCACCCAGACTCGGGACAAACATCTGCGGATCGCACATTTTTGTCCCGTGCGGGAATCGAAGCCGCAACCCTAAGCGCAGCAGTCCAATTGCTCTGCCGTTGCGCCAATCAGGTCGTCAAAAATTATAGGTAATTCGAAATCCACGCAGACGAAGTCGCGGGCGAACGCTAGTATATTAAATAATTATATTTGAACTAATTATATTAAAAATGTAAATCCCTTTATTTAAAAGAAATATATATTTACATATTATTTGTGTTTATTAACTTGTACATAATTATTATGTTTTATAGATGAATAAAATTCTTTCGTTATTTCAACACTTGTATGAGATTATTTATTAGGTACTGCATAAGATTACGTTTGTTTTGTTATTGGAAAACCCTGCAATCAGAAGAAGGTTCAGTATTCGACTATAAACAGCTTTTACTGACACTGAAATCGAGAAAATAAGTTGATATTAATGCTGGGTTTGTTATTATTGGTTAAAGTTATGGTTTGTGTCAAATTTGACGATTATAGTAACTATGACTTTAACATTGACTGCGGCTTGGGTTGCACCATCGTATTCCTTGATATAGTTAAAGTTAGTAGGGTTTCCAGTGAAATAAGATCTTATGTACCTCGAATCAGTGGCGAAAACATTTTTAGAAATGGGAATACTAGACAAATTTTGCTTCCAGTGTCATTCTCATATTAAAATCTGCGAATGTTACAATTAACTTTAACAATAGCTTTAACCAGCGAAGTTTGGGCGGTTACGGTTACTGTTAAAGTTATGACGTCATCTAACAAATTGTCAAATGGTGCAACTCATGTTTTGCCTAACAACTTAATGTTAAAGTTGGTGCAACCCAAAATTTTATTCCAATCGGATGTCAAGAAGTGGTTCTAATTTAGATTGCAAGATTTGACCTAAACAAACTCACAAACAAACAAACATTGCAAGTTAAATAAAAGCTTGTAAAAAAAACTGTTATACATTTATATACATTTGACTACACAAAATGATATTCTTTCAGGGTTGGCCCTTAGTATAAATTGTTCATAGTCGAATACTGAACAAACGCCTTTTTTTTTTTAATTGATTAAGGGAAACTTGAAAAATGATGGACACGAGCGGGAGTCGAACCCGATTGATGCGAGCAGTGACTCGGTGGCTCAGTTGGCAGAGCAGCGGCACTGTCGCGGGTTCGAGTCCCGCTCGTGTCCATCATTTTTCAAGTTTCCCTTAATCAATTTAAAAAATTTAAGCCTAGCATGGCAACATGCATAAAAAATACAAAATGTCATGTAAATCTCCTTTTTGATCAGACAGGGTTTTCATAACTCACTGTATATTAAAATAGTATAAAATATACTCCTACATGTAGTTGGTTGGTGCAATACTTTATGTTAGATAAAGATATTATTGATTCAAGTCTATACAGTTTATCTATATATATAAAACTCTTCCGTTACTGACTGACTGACTGACAGACAACGCACAGCCGAAACTACTGATCGTAAAGAGCTGAAATTTGGCATGTGTGTTTGTTGGGAGGAGTAGGCTACCACTAAGAGAGGATTTTTGGAAAATTCCCAAAAAAAAATTCAAAAAAAAATTCTGAAAAAAAAAAAGTCTGCTGCAGTCTACTGCTGGACCTAGGCCTCTCCCAAGGTACGCCAAGCAGCCCGGTCTTCCACATCATCATCAGCTGGAACAAAAGCCTCCTAGTAGGGGGGGGACCGGAAGACGCAGCGTTGGCAGACCTCCCACCAGATGGACCGACGATATCGTCAGAATTGCAACCGGTGGATGGAATTGGCAAGCTGTCGTTCATTGTGGCGTTCTAAGGGGGAGGCCTTTGTTCAACAGTGGACGTCTTCCGGCTGATGATGAGGAGGGGGGGGGGGGGTGTTGCCATTATCGCCACGCGTGTCTTGACATATACAGTAAATACTGACACCACTCACCAAAGTTATAGTCACCCGTTCTGTTAGTTTGTATCATTGTTACTTTATAAGAGAAGTATTATGTTTGTGTATATTGATTGCGATCGAGACTGGCGACCGGCAACTGCTACTGGTTGCGGTCGGATGTTGTGTTGTAGGTAACAGGTTATTTAACGAAATATTTAACTGAAGCAAGATAGGTAGTCATTTTAGTTATTGTATGTTGTGTAGATAGTTGCGATTGCTAGCAACCGGTCTCAGTTGCTTAGCAACCAGTTGCGATTGCTAGCGACCAGTTGCAGTTGCTTAGCAACCGGTAGCAGTTGCTTAGCAACCGGTAGCTCGTCGGTCGCAGTCTCAAGTTCACTCCAGTTGTATAGTTGTTACGCTTCGACTGTTCTTGTTGATATATACTTTAAATAAATTGTTTATACAAAGAAATTCTGTTTTACTTATAACTAGCTGCGCCCCGCGGTGTTTACCGCTACATTTTTAAGCCTATGTGTTATCCTGAGTGTCAACTACTTCCATATCAAATTTCGTCAACATTGGTCCAGCAGTTCGAGCGTGCAGAATTAACAAACACACTCACTAACTTTCGCCTTTATAATATTAGCGTGTGTGTGTGTGTGTGATTAAATAAAAACACCAGTTATTTAGAAACTATTTTATTCACAAGATTGCTTATATTTCACAATATTCATAAATAACTACATCTCTAGTATTAATATTGCACAATTCTATCTTATATAAAGTACCTATTATTCTAACATTTCTTATTTATTACTGATTTGAAATGCACTGTCTAAGTTATGGATGCATACAGTAACCAATGGAATGACATGATAGGCGCAGTGGATAAGAGATTGGACTGCTGCGCTAAAGGGTCTTGTTTCGATTCCCGCTCGGGACAAAAATTTGTGTGTTCCGCATATGTTTGTCCCGAGTCTGGGTGTTTGTGTGTGTGATATTTCATGTTTGTGAAACGCACCCACGATACGGGAGAGATACCTATTGTGGGGCGAAGTATACAAGAAAAGTTCACAGTCACTGGAGGCCTGGCAGATGTGAAGCCTGAGAGTATATTAGTATACACGCACACAAAGGAGTTGAGAACGGTGGCGTAGTCGTAGGAGTCGATTTGTCCAAGTTAAGCTACCCTCAATGAGGTGTGCCGTATGATGGGTGTGCCAATTTACTCCTAGCCTATCAGCCATTGGTTAGAGTACATATAAAAGTAGTTATGGTGTATGTTAGATGTAGATAATTAACACAATGACTATACCTTTCTTTAAAGAAATAATTAAAGATTTTGACTCTTAAAGTAGATCAAATAAAAAACCCTCATAAGGCGGTTAAAAAGCCATTTTCCATACTGAAGATATTGTCATTGTGTTAAAAAAGAATGAATTCTAAGTATTAAAATATTTCTTTACTTTATAATATGAGATAGGTAATGGAAGATTCCATTTTTACAACCAAACTGCCATTCTAGTACGTAGTACGTCGATGAGTTTAGCGCTAGGCTGCTTAATTTTTTCTTTATTAACCAATATAAACGATGAATTTAGTTTGACTCTTAGATAACTTAGGAGCAAGTAGAGAGCCTAAAGGTCTATCGAAGTACGTAGTACGCCGCAGTACTAGTCATAATCATATAACGCAATGGATATACATCAGTCGTAGTACGTCGAAGTACCCGAAGTACGGGAACCGTCGCACGCAGCGCGCCTAATGTAGTACATACTACGCCACAGGCAGTGCGTAGTACACAATAGTACGAAGTACGTAGGCCGTAATACGTCAACCGAAGTACCAACTCTAAGCATCGTAATGCCCGCTGTGGTTGACGTGCTGGTGGTAGTACCTCCGCTGGTACTCGGGCTGCGGCTGCAGGTACTGGGGGTACACGCCCCCGTACAGTGACGTCAGCACGTCGTAGGGGGCACGTGCGGGGGGCGAGCGCGCGCGGGGGGGTGCCGCCATGCTGAAGAGGGCTTCAGGGTCGCACACAAACTTGTACACGTAGCGCTCGCCTGCGACAGATGGCGAATAATAAATAATACTTTAACTATATTATGATCATCATCATCAGCCGGAAGACGTCCACAGATGAACAAAGGCCTCCCCCTTAGAACGCCACAATATACTTTAAAAATATACTTAATGTAGAACTAAGTAACATTATGTTGATTAAATATATATCCTATGTTTTACTTTTAGATTGATAAATATTTTACAGGGTAGGCAGAGGTGTACCTACAGTGCACCAACATTTTGCCAGCTATACACACTGGTACGTACCGGCGACTTTCTGCATGATCCCCTTCTCGTAGTAGTACCGGAGCGAGCGGGACAGCTTGTCGTAGTTCATGGCCGGCCTGTTCTTCTGCGCCCCCCAGCGGCGCGCCACCTGGAGAGTTTCAACTGACTATTTAAGATAGGACTCCATCGTCAATCGTGAGACAGTGTAGTGTATCTCTGGCATCTGTCGTCTCGATTATGCATTGCGCGGGAAATGCAACGAGTCTATGGTTAGTCTGACGGGAACTGTTAATGGTGAGGCGCGGGGAAGGACGCAGCTTAACGTCCGAGACCATAAATAAATAAAATAATAATATCTTGGGACAAAACTAAACAAATCACAAATTGTTTTTAATTTATTTATTTCACCAAATGATTATATTCATCACACAAAGATTTGTCCTGGGTGGGTTCGATTCCCACCCAGGACAAATCTTTGCAAATCTTTACACTCAGTGCATCTACCACTCTTCAACTCTGCATTACCCTAAGGTTGACTGGTAGAAAATGCCTAATGACATTAAGTCCACCTTTGTACAAATGTGCATTAAGTATAAATAAATAACCCACGTACTCCGGTTTCAGCAGTCAGGGTCACTAACCACTATCCCAACAGGCCAGTCAATGATTGACAGTAGCCTCTTCAATCAGCCAACGCCTTCGACCTGGTTCCATCACTATATCATCAACTAAGTCCCTCTCTGCCTTACCTCTTCTGGCTCGTGTAACTTGAACTCCAGCCCCCTGCCGGTCCAGGCCACGCAGCGCGCGCCCTCCGCCAGCAGCGACACCAGAAACTGCCACAGTTGCAGCGCGCCGCGCCGACCGCCGCCTGGAGGTGGTAGAGGAGGAATGAGAGACTCAGAAGAAAGATGCATCTAGACAGGGAAGAAGAGTGGTAGGACTCTACATGCTATTTTAAAAATAAAAACCTATAAAAGAAACTTAAATAAGTAGGTACTTTGACAAACGCTGAGTCCGACGTTAATAAATTCACACACCAGATTTTGCATCCTTATGATGCTGCAGCCAATCTCATAACATCACGCCTGTATTCCCCGAAGGGGTAGGCAGAGGTGCACATATAGTACACCCACATTTCCCCAGTTATGTTTTTCGGTCTCAATGTAATAGGGGGCGAGCCTATTTCCATCAACAGAGCACGAATCCATTCTCCGCGCTGTTACTGAAAATTACCTAATGGAAAAATCCAGTAACACTTTGCCCGACCCGGGATTCGAACCCAGGGCCTCGTGCTCAGCAGTCGCGCTTAGCAACTACTAGACCAACGAGGCAGTCAATCAGGCAATCTCGTCTTAGGGTAACCATACACGCAGCAGGTGTGACACAGGTGCACTTTCTATTTCCTCACACTTACCCACTTGTCGTATGTCTTTTCACATTCACGTGCATACTATAAATTAGGTATCAGTAGCTAAACGGTGAAGGAAAACATCGTGAGGAAACACACACCTGAGAGATTGTTCAACGGTGTGTAAAGCTTATCAGATATCAAACTGCCTGTATGCCACACGCAGTTTGAACTCTGACACCAGGTTGCTCGTCAATCATACGATAAGAAGAGGGATATAGTCGAAGGCGGTAAGGCAGGATCAGGTTGTGATGGTATTACCTGCGTGTGTGGTGCTGACGTGCTGGTGGGGGGAGGCGGCGTCGGTGCGCGATGTGGTGGGGGCTGCCGTCGGGCAGAGGGAACTGCTCACTGGAACATAATGATATAGATAAATAGGTGAAGTGGGAACGAAATTTTATACTACTCCTCCTATGTATCCTTGTATAATTAATATCCTTGCGGGTTCAAAGACAGTCTAGTCATGTCTGGGACGCCCCGAGCTTCATTGCCTCTGTATGGTTATCATTGTAGATCCTGGGTAACAGGAGTCACAGTGATAAACACGAGTGGTGGGCTTGTCCGGTAAAACATACCGGGTGAATAATGAGTATTTAAAAAAAAACGTCGTCCCACGGGAAATACTCCTGTTCTGTGGCTACGTTTCATAAACATGAAATAACATACACAAACACCCAGACTCGGGACAAACAAGAGATTTATCAAGGTCTTCGCCAGGAGTGGTGGTGATGACTCACCGAGCTTCTCATCCCAGTGCTGCTGGTGATCTGTGCTGGTGACGGCCTCGTCCCTCTCCCGCGGCTCCTCTGACACTTCCTCGCCACATTTCCCATAGGAACTGCATCTGGTATAACATAAATAATTGTTAAACATTGTTAAAACTTATTTACAGTAATTGAGTGACTCATAACTACCAGACTACCGCCCCGAGTCGATTTGCGAGGTTAAGCCGTGCTCGCCGCGGTCAGTCTTGTGATGGGTGACCGTTTGCACATATCGAGCCCCTCCGTGCTTCTGAAGGCATGTCAAACCCTTGTTCCTGCGCCTAATCTCTCCCTGGTCGATCTTCCGTCCCATCCCGTGCTCAAGTATGCGCGCAAACACAGGTATCTTCCAAAGATAGGTCTCAAGTCTCGACATGTGAAAATGGTCACCAATCACACAACTGACCGCCGTGAGCACTTAACCATGTATCTACGAGCCCAAGTTAACTGCTAGTGTTGTCTACCTGTGCAGCGGTGCTGTGTAGTGTTCTCTGTAATCAGTCCGAGTTTCATCTGCGTCGCCCTTACACCTGTCAACAAAAATGATGTAAAATGAACTGCTGTCTAGCCAACGACATATTTACAATTAAGATTTGTGACATTATTTCCATAATTTATGTACAGTGTAAATACGTCACTTACAGGTCTGCACACCATTTACTGTATACGACATACAAACATGCTACAAAACAGATATTAAATAACAATAACAAAATTAAGTTAGCTTCATACAGTTACATAGAAATAATAAAAAAATAAGTAATTATAATATAATTAAAATTGACATACATATATAGATCTTTTTAAAAGTCAAACTATGACGACCTGATTAGCGCAGTGGCTAAGTGATTGGACTGCTGCGCTAAGGGTTGCGGGTTCGATTCCCGCACGGGGCAAAACTTTGTGCGACCCACAGATGTTTGTCCCGAGTCTGGATGTTTGTGTATGTGATATTTCATGTTTGTGAAACGCACCCACGACACAGGAGAAATTCCTAGTGTGGGGCGACGTTTTAAAAAAAAAAAAAAAAAAAAAAAAAAAAAAGTCTTAGATTTTGTAGGACGGTGTAAAAGAGAAAGAGAGAATATGTGCTTTTGAAGCATTACCATCATCAACCGGAAGACGTCCACTGTTGAACAAAGGCCTCCCCCTACGGTAAAGGGAGTAAGTAAGTAAGTAATGCAAGCATGCAAGATAATAATATAGTATATACATATAAGTTCTGACATGTTTAGCCGCATATGGTGGCGTACAGATATTAAGGAAAGGATGGTGTGTAAACCGTAATCATCAAAATTGTATAGGGTACTTATTATACATTTAGTTTATTTATTATTTATTTAATTTCAACAGGTACAAAAATAGCATCCATATCACACTTTGTAACTCATATATATTTAACACGTAGGGAACTAATATAGATGCCAATTATAGGTAATTAGGTATACACAACACTTAATACAAAAAAACTTAGCAACCATCTTAAACTTAGTTAAATATTACCTATTACAACTTAACTTATACTAAGTTATACATAGCAAATACTTCTACCAAAACACAAAAACCCAACAGATAGCTACCTAATTAGCCCCTCAGGTCTAAATTGCCACAAATTGACTTCTTGAACTTAGATGCGAACCCACAAAATGCATCCAAGTTTAGGTACATTACAATAGCATAGTTTTAGATATAATTCAATTTCAAATATACATTACATAGGTATATATTAGTTAGTAAAATTTCAATTTAAAAATAACAATATTCAAAAAAATAATAATAATAAAAGGCGTTGACATAATCCCCACGCATGGCAAGCGGCCTGGGGATCGCAGTATTAGTGGTAAAGTTACAGAAGACGCTGCTGCCCATCTTCTGGATTTTCTCTTAGTTGCCTCCTACGACACCCACGGGAGAAAAGAGAGTGCTCAATTCTTGGCCGGATACCACTGGGCGGTTTTGAATACCATGAACTCTTAACGCAAGACACTTTCTGCTGTGAAAGCGAGAATACGTGCAGTGTAATACGGTATCTCCCTTCCACATCAGAAACTGTCCTGCTCCATCAGAAAGTGTTCATGGTAAGGGGGCAGTTAACTTAAAGGCTACTTAGTTGAAGGGTGTTACTCACGAGTCCTGCTGCTCCACGAGTGTGTGTGTGTGCGGGTGTGCGTGTCGTGTGTACAGGTGCGAGTGAGCGTGTGTGTGTGTCTCGTAGGGCCGCGCCGAGCTTGGGGCCGGCGTCTCTCTGAAACAAGCAAAGGTTAGTAAAGAGAAAGCTGGAGTATACTATTTCCTTTTACCTTTTATTACTACTGAAGGCTATTGTCCCGCTGCGGGAATACAACCTTTATAGATATAACATAACATCACGCCTGCATTCCCCGAAGGGGTAGGCAGTTGTGCACATATAGTACACCCACATTCCGCCAGTTATATTATAGGTCCCAAAGTAATAGGGGACGAGCTGGTCATCAACCGGGCACAAATCCGGACTCCGTGCTGCTACTGAGAATTACCTAATGGAAAAACCCACTAACTTTGCCCGACCCGGGATTCAAACCCAGGACCTTGTGCTCAGCAATGAGGCAGTTTATAGATATAACTTAATGTAAAATATCTTCTTCATCATGGTGCGCCAACTGACCTGTGCTGGTAGTGGAGGCCCCAGGGTATGGGGTACGGCTGTCCCTGCTGCGCCATGTCACCACCCAGCCGCCTCCCGCACCATCATCTTGAGGACCTGGAGACGGCAGTCTTGACGTTACATCAAACATTTTACGTATAATAATGTCCTCCTGACCGAGTGTCGGTCTCAGCTGAGACTAGCCAACTACGTAGATATTATAGTGCACAAGTATGCAAACACAGGTGCACTCCCTATTCCCTCACTCATAGTCCAGGACGGTGACACGACCGGTGAGAGATCAACGCAGGACCAACGGCTAAACGTGCCTTCCGAAGCACGGAGGAGTCTCAATACGTGAAAACGGTCACCCATCACAAGAGTGACCGCAGCAAAGCACGGCTTAACCATGTAGCTACGAACCCTTCAAGTTAACTGATAATGTTTCTTTAATTTCTTTTTTACTTATAGATATAATACACCCACATGTCGCCAGTTATGTTATAGGTCCCAATGTAATAGGGGGCGAGCTGGCCATCAACCGGGCACAAATCTAAACTCCGTGCTGCTACCAAGAATAACAACAAAAAAACCAATAACACTTCGCTCGACCCGGGATTCTAACCCAGAACGTCACAGTCCAAAAGTCTTACCACTCGACTATCACTACTTTGCTACACAAAAAGGCATTTAAACTTAATCTACAAATATTGTATACAGCTTTGCTATAAAAGCCGAGTTTCCTCTGCTGAAACCGACCAAGATAGTAAAATGCAATAAAAAGCCCGCATCGGTAACAGAACTGAGTCCCGGGTCCATCATAATTCTATTTCCAGTCTATCTACTTCTGTAGCTAGACTAAACGTAGATCTGTAAGTAACACAGCCATATTGGATTCAATCAGCCTGAGATGATAGCAACTTATAACCGACTTTTAAAAGAAGGATTTTATCGTCGTTGTTAGTCCAATTCCGCGTAACTAACATTGTTAAATACCGCGTATGTGCACTTTCGCTAACTTCACAGGACGGCTAAAAGCTAAGTTACTAAAAAACTAATCGGCATTTCTACGGACTTGAGTATAAGACCGTTTCGTTCTCTATAATCTAATGTAGGTACTATTTTTAAAATCAATATTCTCAATAGTTGATTTTCGTAATTTCATTTTTGCTTTTTTGTACATTCGCGGTTTTTAATACTGTTTCTTACGCGGTTTTGGACTTTGAACGACGATATGTTGGTTTTATAATGTCTTTATAACATGTTTTTGGTTAGAAAAGGGGTATAAACAAGCTAGATATCCGAGTGGTATGAGCAACTGCCAAGTCAAAAAGGTCGCAAGTACAAACCAGCACGCACCAATGTCTTTTAGAATTCATGTGCGTACTATAAATTAGTTATCAGTCGCTAAAAACGGTGAGAGAAAACATCGTGAGGAAACACACACCTGAGAGATTGTTCAACGGTGTGTAAAGCTTGTCAGAGGCCTACAGGCGGTTTACACTCTGACACCAGGTTGTTCATCAACCATACAATGAGAAGACGGTTCCTTAACAGAATCTAATCAAAGACAATCTAAGACCTCAGAATATCGCGTTATAAACAGTAGAATCACAGTAATAATATAAAGGCGAAAGTTTGTGAGTGTGTTGGTATGTTTGTTACCTCTTCACGCTCAAACGGCTAGACGGATTTTGATGAAACTTCATATGGAGCCTGACACCCTGTATTAACACATACATACATACATAAAGTCACGCCTGTTTCCCTGAGGGGTAGGCAGAGACTACGGATTTCCATTTGCTACATATCATTTATATATAACACATAGGCTAGTTTATATCCCGAAATGTAGCGGGTAACACCGCGGGGCGCAGCTAGTACAATATAATTGGCAATTTATCGGCCGCTAGCTTCACATAAAGTAAAAATATTAAAATATCCATCACTAATCCTTAGATTTTTGAAGGAAAATTTAAGAATAACAATGTGTCGATTGATTTTGAATGCCTCCTGCTCACCCCCCTACAGATAAGTGGATTAATAGCGTTACATTCGTGTCACGTTCACTGCTTCGTTGGTTTGAACGCGGCTGTTGAATCGTGGTCCTGGGTTCGAATCCCGGGTCGGGGAAAGTGTTACTGGGTTTTTCTATGAAGTAATTTTCTTAAAATCTAAGGTATATAAAGACTTTTTTATTTCTATTATTTATTTATTTATAAAAACGTCGCCCCAAACTAGTAATGTCTCCTGTATTGTGGGTGCATTTCACAAACATGAAATATCACACACACACAAACACACATACTCGGGACAAACATCTGCGGGTAACACAATTTTTTGTCCCGTCGGGAATCGAACCCACAACCTTTAGCAGTCTTATCGCTTAGCCACTACGCCAAAGGCTTCTTCCCTATAGTATAATAGCTTATGATTGCCTGGCTTTCCGACTATTTGATTACGAATATATTCTCAAAAACGCGAGCGACGCCGCGGCGCGCGACATGCATGCTAAATAGTACGTGTTGTTATTTTTATGTGACTCGATATTACACGCGGCGTATCAAAATATCTGCTTCTGACTCCAGTGGGCGTGGGGTCGTGGCTTCGATTCCGAGGTCATGCGTATTGAGTTTTTACATTTAGTAATTTTCAGTAGCAGCACGGAGTCTAGATTTGAGCCCGGTTGATGGCCAGCTAGCTAACTATCTATTACGTTGAGACCTACATATAACATAAACATCACGCTTGTTACTTCTGAAAGGGTAGGCAGAAGTAAGTGTAGTCTGTAGTAGTACACTCACATTTCGCCAGTTATGTTATAGCTCCCAATGTGATAGGGGGCGAGCCTATTGCCATTAACATTATTAGATAACTACCATAGACTACCTCGATGGTCTGAGCATGAGGTACCGGGTTCGAATCCCGGGTTTGGCAATATCCTGGGCTTTTCCATTAGGTAATTCTCAGTAGCAGCACGGAGTTTGGATTTGCACCCGGTGGATGGCAATCGGCTCGCTATTACATTAGGACCTATAACATAACTGGCGAAATGTGGGTGTACTACAGTCACCTCTGCCTCCCCTTCGGGGAATACAGGCGTGATGTTATATTTTATTTCAAATGCCCCAACCTTGACCTGCCTACAACGATCACCTCACCACAATTAATCTAACTAAAGGACGTGTACAGGTGCCGTCACCCTCCTGCACCGCGGGACGCCGCGGGAAATGAGAGCGGCGCAGCATCCGGCCCCAGATTAGATCTCAATCTCTTTACAGATTATCGATCCTTGAGATGAGATGGTAAAATAAAGGTACCTACATATCTATAGGTATGTATCTGAATCCATACTTCCATACTAATATTATAAATGTGAAAGTAACTCTGTTTGTTTCGCCTTCACGACTAAACCGCTGGACGGATTTTGATGAAATTTGGTGTGTAGAAAGTTTAAGACTCGAGAACGGACATAGGTTATTTTTTTTTAAGATTTATCCCTCTTAGGGGTAAAAAAGGGGTAAGATATAAGTAATAGTACACTTCATTGACTAAAATACTTACAACTTAATTCTAATACAAAATAAAAACAATATATACAAAAATTAAAAAGTTAAAAAGCATCAAAGAATTCATCCTCATCGATGTCAACCGGTAACGTGCCCAAAAGACTGGCAGCATTGCCACGTTGAATGGCAATGCTGATTCTTTGGCCAAAAAATGAACCAGTTCTTTGGTCACGTGTGGAGTCGACTAAGCGCTTATATTTAAATTTTAACAATGGCAGTTCCCTCCAGCTTTTTGGGTTCTATTAAATATGATAGGAGCCATACAGAAGACAGTTTTAAGTAACACATCAATGTACTATATAATGAGAAATGAATGCTATTCTATTCTTTTATGTTAGAGGTAATCTCCGGGACTATCCAGACGATTTTCTTAGACTGGATCTAAGTGGATGTGGGCTACTTTGATCGCAGAAAAGACACAACAAAATCCACACAGACGAATACGATTCCAACTTAACATAACATCACGCCTTTATTCCCCGAAGGGGTAGGCAGAGGTGCACATATAATACAACCACATTTCGCCAGTTATGTTTTTAGGTCCCAATGTAATAGGGGGCGAGTGATCAACGATACACAAATCCAGACTCCGTGCTGCGACTGAGAATTACCTAATGGAAAATCCCAGTAACACTGCCCTACCCGGGATTTAAACCCAGGACCTCGTGCTCAGCAGTCGCGCTTAGAGACCACTAGACTACCGAGGCAGTCGAGGGCAGATTCTGGTATAGTATACATCTCTGTCTACCCTTTCGGCTACAAGCGTGATATTGTTTCTATAAGTTAAATTTTTAACAATATTTCTATAACACCCCATTTTTGTTGGCGTTCAAATAGAAATTTATTTGGAAATTTAATATACTGTGCCTGGAGGGCAGGACGTACAAAAAATTACAATTCGGCTCACTGCCGGCATTATAATGACAATAGACTTCACGACTACACGGTCCGGGGGTGAGCAGATACAACCGATCCTTATTGAGTAGCGTGAGGGTTGCGAGTTCGAGTCCTGTACGTGACAATTTTTTTGCGCAATCTGCAGATTTATGTTTCAAAAGGTCATTGAGCATGCTTGCGATATCTTCTTATCGTATGGTTGATGAACAACCTGGTGTGAGAGTTTAAACCGCCTGTAGGCCTCTGACAAGCTTTACACACCGTTGAACAATCTCTCAGGTGTGTGTTTCCTCACGATGTTTTCCTTCATCGTTTTTAGCAACTGATAACTAATTTATAGTACGCATATAAATTCGAAAAGACATTAACCGACTGTATTAAACATCGCTAACAACACCGAGCCGAGTGGTATGACCATCGGACTGCCAAGTCAAAGGTCGCAAGTTGAAATACCGGTACGTACCAATGTCTTTTCGAATTCATGTGCGTACTATAAATTAGTTGTCAGTTGCTAAAACAGTGAAGAAAAACATCGTGAGGAAACACACACCTGAGAGATTGTTCAACGGTGTGTAAAGCTTGTCAGAGGCCTATAGGCGGTTTAAACTCTGACACTATTGTTCATCAACCATACGATAAAAAAAGTAATATAGCATGCTTGCATATCGATTGATATGTAGTTATGTAGCTACGCTGGCTCACACAACCAAATATAACAGCAGCTAAGCCTAATATCTGTACTTAGCTAGCTACATGCTGGTTCAGGGCGGTGGGCGGTAACGAACGCGAGTCCCCCCTCCCTCTCCTCCGTGTAGAATATTGATGCGAACAAAGCGATGTTCGAAGTTAATGAAGCTATGGTTCTATCCCATTCGACCTCGTACTTCTAGAGGTTGGTTTGATTCCCGCACAAATCTTTACCCGTGCGGGAATCGAACCAGCAACCTTTAGCGCAGCAGTCCAATCGCTTAGCCACTGCGCCAATACACTGTGATACTAACCTCGGTTTGAACCTGCAACCTTGTGCAAACAAACCCAGCCTTTCAACCACTATGCCGCCACACCTCTTTGTTATATTAGTTTATAGTTCAATATTCGTTATTGACACAACATTAATACATCACTACACAGCGGGGGCCTGCAGTACTATAGGTGATTGTGTCTGTCATCATGATGTAGCTGCTATAGCGTTGTGGGGTCAGCAGGGGCGTCAGGGTATGTTGAGGTTTGAGGCTAAAGCGATTTGATTTTTAAAAGGCGTTGGTTATTTACTGTTACAATAACAATAATATCAACGCGGGTTTGTTACACAGTTAAAACAAAAATGAAAAATAAACATAAAATAGTGACACGATGGCTCAGTTGGCAGAGCTGCGCCACGGTACTTGGAAAGTCGCTCGTGTCCATCATTTTTAAAGTTTCCTTTATCAATTTAGATAAAATATACTCGTCACAGAAGAAACCAGTTTTTTTTAAATCGTCCCCACACTAGGAATGTCTCCTGTGTCGTGGGTGCGTTTCACAAACATGAAATATCACATACACAAACACCCAGACTCGGGACAAACATCTACAGATTTAAAAAAAATGTCTTAGTAATCGAACCCGCAACCCTGACCGCAGCTGTCCAATCGCTTACTCACTCCGCCAATCGCCGCATGTATGCCAAAGAGCTCAAGCAACCTATATCCGCACAAAAACTCATTAATATCGGTTCAGTGAATTACTATTCATAAATAACAAACATACAGTTATACATTGAATCGAATTCCCGACCCTTCTAGCAACCCATCTCTCTAACCACTGCACTATAAGGGTGAAACACCCTTCTAATAGCTCCAACAAGTTAGTATTGTTACCATCACGCCGACTCCCTCGGGGGCCGGCAGAGCTTACACTGTTAAATATTTACGCGCATTAGCTACTAATACTGCTGATGCCCCAGCGTATAGTTATGCTTGTAAGGGTGAGGGAGAGAACGTATTGAGTATAAAGAGTGAGGGAGAAAAAAAATGGTTAGTGATTTTATAGATTTAATGACTGCCTCGTTGGTCTAGTAGTCGCTAAGCGCGACTGCTGAGCACGAGGTCCTGGGTTCGAATCCCGGGTCGGGCCAAGTGTTACTGGGTTTTTTCCATTAGGTAATTCTCAGTGGCAGCACGGAGTCTGGATTTCTGCCCGGTTGATGGCAATTGACTCGCCCCCTATTACATTGGGACCTAAAACATAACTGGCGAAATGTGGGTGTACTATATGTGCACCTCTGCCTACCCCTTCGGGGAATACAGGCGTGATGTTATGTTTTTTTTGATTTTATAGATTTGTATGATACAGTTGCAGGTTCGATTCTGGGTGGGAACAATCTTTTGCTTTCAGCATATATTTCTATATAACGAATCAATGCGTAAAGAAACACCTCTGCTATAATTACCCCAAGTCGCACCCCGTGTATTCTCTGTGTATGTTATTGTGTACTGTTGTGTACTGCCATGTGACGTCACACGACACAATTAGCTAATACGCTAGGGGAGTTTCTTTGTTCAAACTTCGGCCATAGACAACACAATGGTTTGTAAAAGTTTCTACACTTTCAAGTGTCTATGGTTGTTGTGACGTCGTTACCCGACTGCGGCTTAAAGGAGGGTAATGTGTTTATTCTATTTTTTTCTATGAGTTAATTTTTTACGTATGCATACATAACATTGCGCCTGTATTCAGTGTATGTGTAGGCAGAGGTGTGTAGTAAACAAACATTCCGCCAGTTATGTTATAGGTCCTAATGTAATAAGGGGCGAGATGGCCATCAACCGGGCAACATCCAGACTCCATGCACTC
The DNA here is from genome assembly GCA_946251915.1 of Abrostola triplasia. Classification (NCBI taxonomy): domain Eukaryota; kingdom Metazoa; phylum Arthropoda; class Insecta; order Lepidoptera; family Noctuidae; genus Abrostola; species Abrostola triplasia. The sequence goes on from OX276450.1 coordinate 208,244, forward strand.
CCATAGTCCGATAAGAGAGACACGACCGGAGAGATCAGACGGACCAATGGCTTAACGTGCCTTCCGAAGCACGGAGGGGTCTCGACATGTGGAAACGGTCACCCATCACAAGACTGACCGCGGTGTGCGCGGCTTAACCTCGCTAATCGACTGATCAGCGTTACCCACGTAGCTACAAAACCCCAGAACAACATAGTAAATATTAAACAACACAGAATGCGAAGATTAATAAAAAATCATATTTAAAAACTTAACCCTTCATTACGTAAGTCGGTTGAGCCCGGACCTCCAACCCGCCGTATAATAGATAAAGTTAATAATTCACACAACAATGAGGGATACTTCATTTTGTGCCCCACGGCCAGCGAAAGGGTTAGGCGGGGCATAATCTGATTGCTCACTGAGTTATAATTGTTTTGTGCCCCGCGTTGCTCTTTTATTAGCAAAGATATTAATTATGAATGCATTTATCGATATGAATAGCATGTACAGACAGACTGCAGTAATTTCTCTAAAAAATCTTAGTTACATAACATCAGCTGTCGTGGTGGCCTAGTGGTTAACATACCGGATTTGTTTGCACAAGGTTGCTGTTTCAAACCCGGGCAATTATCAATGTGACTTTTTCAATGTTATAAATACTTTCTTAGATATTCTAAAACACTAGACTAACGGTGACGGAAAACATCGTGAGGAAACCTGGATTTAATTATCTGATATCGCCCGCAGTGAGCTAGCGAGGTGATCAATGCTCAATCCTTCTCTATACGAGAAGAGGCCTTTGTAGCAGTGGGACAGTTATAGGCTGTTGGTATTATTATTTTTTATTATATACATAACATCACGCCTATATTCCCCGAAGGAGTAGGCAGAGGTGTTACACACCCACATTTTACCTGTTATGTTTTAAGTCCCAATGTAATAGGGGGCTAACCATCAACTAGAATAATAGTACTGAGAATTACCTAATGGAAAAACCCAGTAACACAGCCCCGACCCGGGATTTGAAACCAGGACCTAATGATCAGCAGTCGCGCTTAGCGTCCACTAGACCAACGAGGCAGTCAAATTGAGTCCCTTCTTTTTAGAAATCGTTTAAGTACAAACATTTGTTTATCTCAAAATCAAAATTGACTGAATACAAACAACTTTATAGTAATAATATCGTATCCGGCTCGCTCCCGTCCCGCTCCCGTCCCGCTCCCGTCCCGTGCCCGTCGACAAACAGAGGGTTATCTAGCATGCTCTTTTGATTAAAAGCTTTTCATTCGTGTCGGGCTATGAAGTCAGCGAGTGGGAAGATTACTACATTTGTAGATGTTTGTAGGTATGTTTTTAGTCTATTTTTTTTTTAATAGAGATTGTCATTAACAAGGATTGTAGCACTCGTGGAGGCAAACTAATTAAGTCTCAGTGACGGCTGCGCTAAGAGTTGCGGGTTCGATTCCCGCACGGGGCAAAAATTGTTTGTCCCGAGGCTGGGTGTTTGTGTATGTGATATTTCATGTTTGTGAAACGCACCCACGATACGGGAGAAAGTCCTAGTGTGGGGCGACGTTTATTAAAAAAAACTCTTTGTAAGCCCGCTGTCTCTAAGGCCACCCGAGTATCATGTCGACACCCATACATTATTAGTGTTGTGTACTGTGTAGTAAGTGGCCTGTGGGCCCTGGGAGCATACTGTAATCCCTCACGACTTCATATTATGTTTATAATTTGAAAACAAACGATTAGCAGCATCGCTGGTTTCGTCAACTGTGATACGGGGTTCAATTCCTGGTTGGAGAGTGTTCTTGGGTTTTTCTATAATAATTTTCAGTAGCACGAAGCCTAGATTTAACACTATCTTTTAAACGTCACAATGAATATTAATTAAATTTTAAATACTTTAAAATATACTACTACTGCCTCGTTGGTCTAGTGGTTGCTAAGCGCGACTGCTGAGCTCGAGGTCCTGTGTACGAATCCCGGGTCAGGCAAAGTGTTACTGGGTTTTACCGTTAGGTAATTCTGAGTAGCAGCGCGGAATCTGGATTTATGCCCGGTTGATGGCAATAGGCTCGCCCGCTATTACATTGGGACCTAAAACATAACTTGCGAAATATGTACTATATGTGCACCTCTGCCTACCCCTTCGGGGGATACAGGCGTGATGTTATGTCAATCTAACCCTACACTAGAATCATCCCACGACACCTAATAACGGTCGGACCGACCCGCCACCGCCGTGTCAACACGCAGTGAAGGGTTGACACCCATTAGCTAAGTGTCCAGTATTTGGTTAGCGGGCGAAGGGTTATGATCGCTTCATTAGTTTCAATTGAATTGTGGCCAGTTTAATGATCGAATTAGTTTAGAGAACAGAGATAGTTGAAACTAGACATGGTTTATTTAACACGAACAAGAAAATACAGCACTGATAGCCGAGTGATATGACCGTTGGACTTACAAAGGTCGCAAGTCCAAACCAGCACGCACCAATGTCTTTTCGAATTCATGTGCGTACTATAAATTAGTTATCAGTTGCTAAAACGGTGAAGGGAAACATCGAGAGGAAATACACACCTGAGAGATTGTTCAACGGTGTGTAAAGCTTGTCAGAGGCCTACAGGCGGTTCACACTCTGACACTATTGTTCATCAACCATATGATAAGATGTAGGTACTATGTACATAGACGCTTAAATGCTCATTTAGGTTCATGTATCATTGATTCTCTAACTATATATTCTCCGGTGTCAGGTTAAGCGCTGGTCGCTGCGGCCAGTCTTATGATGAGTGACCGTTTTCACATGTCGAGTCTTGTGTTTCAGAAGGCACGTTAAGCCAGTCCTGCGTCATCTCTCTCCGGTCTCACCGTCCTGGACTATGAGAGTGAGGGTATAGGGAGTGCACCTGTGTTCGCATACTTGTGCACTATAATATCTACGTAGTTGGCTAGTCTCAGCTGAGTTTCAAAAGTTCCGCACCGACTCGGACGGGGTATCTTGGACCCTTAAAGGCGCAACAAGGCCACCTGTGGAGCTCTATAACCCTTCCACTGCGACCCCTAACCCAATACCGGTCAGAGACACTTATCGGAATGTAATTTAACACGCGCACAATAGCGGGATGGTGTTATTTGTCCGATATATTAAATTAGAGTGCCCCGTTGGTCTAGTGGTCGGTAAGCCCGACTGCTGAGGTCCTGTGTTTAAATCCCGAGTGTTATTGCGTTTTTTCATTAGGTAATTCTTAGCGCGGAGTCTGATTTTGTGCCCGGTTGATGACCAGCTCGCTCCCTGTTACATTGGGACTTTAACTTAACGGCGAAATGTGGGTCTATACGCCTCTGTCTACCCCTTTGAGGAATACAGGCGTGATGTTTTGTTTTATGTATTTTTCTAACATATAATATCAGATACATAACTTACTTATTATTCCCTAAAGAGGTAGGCAGAGGTGCACATATAGTACACCCACATTCCGCCAGTTAGGTTCAATGTAATCGGGGACGAGCTGACCATCAACCGGGCGTAAATCCAGACTCCGTGCTGCTACTGAGAATTACCTAATACATAACTAATAACACTATGGCCTGACTAAATCGAACCCAGTACCAGTCTATCCGATTTAGCGGCCACTAGACCAACGAGGCAGTATTTTTTTTTAAAACGTCACCTCACAATGTCTCCTGTATCGTGGGTGCGTTTCACAAACATGAAATATCACATACACAAACACACAGACTCGGGACAAACATCTGCGGTTCACACAAATTCGTGTCCCAAGCGGGAATCGAACTCGCAAGCTAGCGCAGCAGTCCAATCGCTTAACCACTGCACCAATCAGTCAATTTAATAACTTGTACCCTCAAATATGACTTTCCAGATATTGCTACATAATTGTCGCGGCGGGGGGGCGCGGGGGACGGCGGGGGGGACAGGTAGTGACGTCACGCGGCGATGTCGGTGATCAAACATCGCGCGGATGTCATAGGCAGGTAGTAGGGTGGCCATTGATGTGAGACTGACGGTATAGTGTTGGATATTTTTATCAAGGTACTTTGTTTATCCTATTGATAATAGTAAAACATACCAAAAAAAATATTTATATAAACGTAACATCACGCCTATATTCCCCGAAGTGGTAGGCAGAGGTGCGCATATAGTGCACCTACATTCCGCCAGTTATGTTTTGAGGTCCCAATGTAATAGGGGGCGAGCTGGCCATCAACCGGGCACAAATCCAGACTCCGTGCTGCTACTGAGAATTACCTAATGGGAAATCCCAGTAACACTGCCTGACCCAGGATTCGAACCCAGGACCTCGTGCTCAACAGTCGCGCTTAGCAACCACTAGAGCAACGAGACAGTAAAAAATATTTACAGTATATACATAAAGTCACGCCTATTTCCCAGAGGGGTGGGCAGATAGTGAATTTGATAATTCATGTTTGTGAAACGCACCCACGATACAGGAGAAATTGCTACAGTGAGGCGGTCTTAAAACAATTTCATCATCATCAACCGGAAGACGTCCATTGTTGAACAAAGGCCTCCCCTTTAAGTAAGGGGGGAGGGTAACCCTAATCCCCAAGCTTGGCAGGCGGCTTGGGGATCGCAGTATTAGTGGTAGTTACAGCAGACGCTGCTGCCTATCTTCTAGATACTAGATCTTCTAGATCGCACGACACCCACGGGAGGAAAGGGGGTGGTCTATTCTAGGCCGTATACCACTCGGTCCAAAAAATGTATTGAATGGGAATCGAAGCAGTTACCAAGCGGTTAGTGCCAAGAATACAGAAAGTAAGAATATTTTCGCAATTCATATTCACCCTTGCTAAGGTGACATCCCGCTGCGCGAATCAAACATAAAGTTACTACAAAACCGAAAACCAATCTATTAATACACTCACCAAACTGTTTGCCAGACAATATTACACCTTATTGTAATAAACATAAAACCTACCGAATTTACCTAAACATTATATAGACCGCAAAACCCAACAACTTTAAAAATACCGCTGTCAAATGTCTTTTGTATTCAATTATCGACTTTATTGCTTTTATTTTTAAAGCTATTGAGTTGCCAAAAGTGGTTTTGGTAAGCGCAAATTGTTTGGTACATTAAGATAGGGCTGTCAACAATTTTGAACTGATTATAAGATGAAAGAAACGAATTTGGAAATCTTCGCGGTTATATCCGGTTGTGGGGTGAGCAGACAGTCGGTAACTTATTTAGAGTACTAGCTTTCTCCCGCGACTTCGCCCTCTTGGCAAATATTGTTGTATCATTCCAGGATTAAAAATAACTTATGTTTATATCCAGTTTATAAACTATCTGTGTGTTAAATTTCATCGAAATCCGTTTAGTCGTTTGCGAGATTGAGTGACAAATATACAAGATACTTTTAAGCATAGAAATTAGGGTAAGTCTTAAAGTTTTTCAACATAAACATAACATAACATCACGCCTGTATTCACCGACGGAGTAGACAGAGGTGTATATTACACCTACATGTCGCCAGTTATGTTATAGGTCCCAATGTAATAGGGGGCGAGCCTATTACCATCAACCGGGCACATATCCAGACTCCGTGCTGCCACTGAGAATTACCTAATGGAAAAACCCAGTAACACTTTGCCTAACCCAGAATTTGAGCCCAGGACCTCATGTCAGTCGCGCTTAGCAACCACTAGACGCACGAGACAGTCGATTTTATATAGTTTAGGAAAGAAACCCGTTGAATATTGGTTTATGGCGAAATAATGGGGTGGTCTAGCAGTGGGAGCTTACATTGGAGCGCAAACCAATCTATCAATGGTGTGCCTCCGCAGAATACTAGAGGCCTTTGGTCCTATAGCCTGAAGACAACCAGCAAAGATTGATCATCACGGGAACAGTAGAGGGGAAGAGAGCGAGCAGCAAACCTCCGAAGAGATATCCAACGGTGTGTGTCGCCCTGTCAAAGGCCTACAGGCGGTTTAAACTCAGACACCAGGTTGTTTATCAACCAAAAGAAGAAAACAAAAACCCTGTGTCCCTTGGTCACGCGAAAACTTGAAAACGGCTGGATCAATTTCGCTAATTTTGGATTTTTAATATTTGTAAAAGTCTAGCGTAGGTTAAATGGTGTGAAGGCGGTACGAAGTCCGCCGGGACAGATATTAATAGATAAAAATGACTGCCTCGTTAGTCTAGTGGTTGCTAAGCGCGACTGCTAAGCACGAGGTCCTGGGTTCGAATCCCGGGTCGGGCAAAGTGTTACTAGGTGTTTCCAGTAATCCTCAGTAACAGCACGGAGTCTGGATTTGTGCCCGGTTGATGACCAGCTCACCCCCTATTACATTGAGATCTAAAAACTGGCGAAATGCAGGTGTACTATACATATATGCACCTCTGTCTACCCCTTTCGAAGAATTGAATTGATGTTATGTTTGTATATAAAAAACAAATATAAAATTGTTAAAAAAAAAACTTCTCCAAAAAAAATTACTTTTAAGTTTTTAAAACATTGATTTCTACTTACCAATCGATTATATCCAGACAGAATAGACTGTGTTGTTTTTATTATCTCTGATTATCACTTTAAATTCACTTTTACAACTTTGTATGATATCAATATATCATAGCTATCACTGTAAATATTTTAATAATTTTAGTACGATTGAAATAAAACTAGGTTTACGGCTTTTATCGCGGTTTTTTAATTGATCTTTGGTCCCGACGTTTCGAATCCTTTACAGCATTCATGGTCACGGGCAGACTGAGGTGTTAAACGTCTAATTGTAGTGCCATTTTGGGAATATTCATCTATACTGAAAGGGGGTGAAAAATACAAAAATTTTTCGTCAATGGTGATTCATGTTTGTGATCAGTAATGTCAAAAACATCTCTTTATTCTATCGTATTATTAAAAAAAAACTATTTTTACGTATTTTATCGCGGTTTTAATTTGTCTGCCCGTGACCATGGATGCTGTATTCCAAACATCGGGACCAAAATACAGAGATCAAATCCGTGAACATAGTTTTTTTAATGTCTAAGTGATAGAAATCATTATAAGTATTATCTATTATATATAATTCCTTGCCCCGACCGACCGATGCATCAACGCAGAACAAAAATAACTGGGGCTATAAATCAACTTTAAAATTCCATTTCCAATTCCAATACGAACAATATCAACACAAAAAACCCATATTTTATAGTCCACCAGAGAAAATATTTGTTTTTTTTACCATAGAACAATTATCACTACACAGAGACACTGTTACCAACACAGCCAAGCGTATACTGCCGCAAGGGTGGGCTTTGGGGCGTGGTTCGCGGAAGCCCCGCCTTTTTTCAGGGGTGTGTGGTGACCACGCCCTTCATCCCTTGATAAAATATTTACAGACACAAATGGAAGGGGTCTCAACCCTTTATTTTCAGATGGAGGGTAGTTTTTAATAAAGAATTTTTGTTAAGATTGTTATTTTTGAATAGTGATTTTGTGTTGCACTAGCTGCGCTCCGCGGTGTTGCCCGCTACATTACGAAAAGTAGCCATGTATTAATCGAGGATCCCAGCTACCTCCATACCAAGTTGTATCAAAATCGGTCCAGCTGTTTGAGCGTGAGGAACTAACAAAGTCACTTACAAACTTTCGCTTTAATAATATTACTAACATGCCCCGCGGTGTTACCCGCTACACTTTTTTTGATAAAAATGTTGTGTATGTGTTAATCCAGAGTGTCAGCTACCTCCTTACCAAGTTTCATCAAAATTGGTCAAAAAGTTTTTCCATTAGGTAATACTCAGTAGCAGCACGGAGTCTAGATTTGTGCCCGGTTGAGGACCAGCTCGCGCGCTTACATTAGGACCTATAACAGCGAAATAGAACTATACTCCTCTATCGATACGCCTCCAAATATACAGGCGTGATTATACAAAAGGAAGCGGAAATTAGTCACGCATTATTTCAAATCTCTTTACTCACAGCAAATATTTAGCTTATAAAGTTATCTGAATGTGAATCATAAACCGCTGACTCGATTCTGATAAAATGTTGTGTAAATATAGCTAGACTATACAAGACATGCTTTTCATCCTAGAATGATATAGCCTGCATCAGAAATAGAGGATAGTAAGTAAATTTCAAAAAGTAAAAACATAACATCACGCCTGTATTCCCCGAAGGCAGAGGTGCACATATAGTACACCCACATTTCGCCAGTTATGTTTTTTAGATCCCAAATAATCCCAATGTAATAGGGGGCGAGCTGGCCATCAACCGGGCACAAAACCAGACTCGGTGCTGCCACTGAGAATTACCTAATGGAAAAACCCAGTAACACTTTGCCCGGCCCGGGATTCGAACCCAGGACCTCGTGCTCAGCAGTCGTGCTTAGCGACCACTAGACCAACGAGGTGTGGGTGTATTAATGTGCACCTCTGCCTACCCTTCGGGGAATACAGGAATATGTATGTAATTTATAGGATTTCTAAGTACGCCGCCCCACACTAGGAATCTCTCCTGTATCGTGGGTGCATTTCACAAACATGAAATATCAGTACATACACAAACACCAAGACAATCTTGGATCATACAAATGTTTGTCCTGTGCGGGAATTGAACCCGCAACCCTAAGCGACGCAGTCCTCGCTTAGCTTCGCCAATCAGCCCCCTTACCATGATCTCTTAAAGCAGGACAGTTAACATTGTGGAAGCGAGAGGCTGCTACGTTCTGTGTTATGCGGGGTCTCGCTTCTACAGGTGTCATAGTTATCGCTATTCTATTCTCGGTAACTCTCCGTGGGTTTTTCTCTTACGTATTTTCACCCTTGAACATTGTATCTACGGTGGTATGAACTATGAACTTATAATACGCATTGATTTAGCAATACGGCCATGTAAACTATTAATAACAATAAAATAATAACAGCCTATAACTGTCGCACTGCTACAAAGGCCTCTTCTCGTATAGAGAAGGATTGAGCATTGATTACGCTAGCTCACTGCGGGCGATTTCAGATAATTAAATCCAGGTTTCCTCACGATGTTTTCCGTCACCGTTAGTCTAGTGTCTTAGAATAACTAAGAAAGTATTTACCTATAACATTGAAAAAGTTACATTAATACTTGCCCGGGTTCATCATCATCAGCCGGAACACGTCCACTGTTGAACAAAGGCCTCGCCCTTAGAACGCCACAATGAACGACAGCTTGCCAATTCCATCCACCGGTTGCAGCAACTCTGAGAATTACTTAATGGAAAAATCTAACTCGAGAACTCAAAACCAGCTTGCCATTAACCGGGCACAAATCCAAACTCCGTGCTACTGAGAATTACCTAACAGAAAAAACAATAACCCTTTCTCCGACCCGGGATTCAAACTCACAACTTCATCAACAGTCGCTTAGCAACCACTAGACAAGGCAGTGATCATATCAGCTCTCGGTTTTTTACCAAACCGCAAAATCAATTATCAGTACGATTCTAAGAATAATATTCATATAGCGATAACCATATTAATTTGGTTGATTATGTATTTCTTTTGAAGCAGTGAAAAACCAAGTGTCATGGTGGCCTAGCGGTTAACAGGCCGGATTTGTATGTACAAGGTTGTAGGTACAAAACTTGTAGACATTTTCAATGATTTGTGTACTTTCTTTTATGTTAATATAGATAAATAACACCAAATCGGAGATGTTCTGCAAAAAGGGCAAGTGACCCTCAATCGAAGAGCGTGTATGAGGAATGTGATGCGTGGGTATGAAGCAAAAGTATGCCAGGATCGTAGCAAATGGAAATCCGTGGTCTCTGCCTACCCCTCAGGGAAACAGGCGTGATTTTATGTATGTATGTAAATAGCACCCCGACACAAGACAAATGATTATGCTCATCAAACAAAGATTTGTTCTGAGTGGGCATCGAACCCACGGCCCCTGGTTTAGCAGTCAGAGTCACTAGCCACTAGACCAACACTACAAATATATACATATTAAACATAACTTAACAACATAACGTGATGTTATGTTAAATTGAATTATGTAGGTTATCCCTACTAATATCATAAACGCGAAAGTTTGTAAGTATGGATGGATGTTTGTTTCTCTTTCAGGTAAAAACTACTGAATGGATTTTAATGAAATTTCATATGGAGGTAGCTGACACCCTGGATTAACACATAGGCTACTTTTTGTCCCAAAAATATGTAGCGGGTAACACCGCGGGGCGCAGCTAGTTATTCATAAATATACTATACAATATGTTTACAAATACTATATTATTAGAAATTCTACTATAAAGCCAAAACCTACAAAAACAGTTCAATGGACATCAAAAAACAAGTGCGCAAACAAATCGCGCAGACGCAACTACAAACACATATCCATCCCGTTCATTCGTCTATATTAAGTGTCTTCCCTCCCGCTCGCTCGCCGAGTAATTTTATTGTTCTGCTTCTGAGTTTAAATTCGACTCACGCGCATCGTAGCGTAACTAATACTACAGTTAACCAAATAAGTTCAGTGGTAAATGTTACTCAACTTTTGATGTTTTTTTAACTACTTACTTAACTATGTTATGAAATAACTGCAGTTTATTTGTTATGAAATAACTATTTATTTATTTATTTTCAACAGGTACACCAACAGCATATACCTATATATAACACTCTGTAATTTATAAATATTTAACACGTGGGGAACTAATATAGATGCCAATTATAGGTATACACAACACATAAAAAAACTTAGCTACCATCTTATATAACTATAATGTTATACTTACTAAAAATAGTTCATCATCATCAGCCTGGGCCTTCCCCTTAGGTGAGAGGGGGGGGGGGGGGGGTCATAATCCCCACGCTAGCAAGCGGCTTGAGGATCGCAGTATTGATGGTGAAGTTACAGAAGACGCTGCTGCCCATCTTCTGGATTTTCCCTTTGTCTTACGACACCCACGGGCGGAAAGGGGGTGGTCAATTCTAGGCCCGATACCACTCGGCAAAAAAAATTGTTCAGTACAGTAATTTTCCATATCACGCCTGTATTTCCCGAAGGGGTAGGCAGAGGTCTACACTTTACAGTCCCCGTACCATGAACTCTCAAAGCAGGACAGTTTACGTTGTGGGAGCGAGACGTCGCTACGTGCAGTGTAATGCGGTGTCACGCTTGGCAGTACAACTACCTTTCGCCAGTATGTTATAAGTGACGACCTGATTAGCGCAGTGGCTAAGCGATTTGACTGCTGCACTAAGGGTTGCGGGTTCGATTCCCGCACGGGGCAAAACTTTGTGCGAACCACAGATGTTTGTCCCGAGTCTGGGTGTTTGTGTATGTGAATATTTCATGTTTGTGAAACGCACCCACGACACAGGAGAAATTCCTAGTGTGGGGCGACGTTTTTTTTTAAAAAAAAAAAAAAAAAAAAAAGTCCCAATGTAATAGGGGGCTAGCTGGCCATCAACCGGGCACTAAATCCAGACTCCGTGCTGCTACACTCAATAATCACTGCCCGAACCAGGAATCGAACCAAAGACCTTACGCTCAGTAACCGCCCTCCAACCTCTACACTAGTGAGTCAGTTTTGAACTAAAAACCCTCTTCTTTAAAGTCGGTTAAAAGAGACAATAGTTACATTGTGTTACTGTCGCCCACTCACTGTGGTTTACATAGATCATTCCACCGATACACTCCTGCGCATGTTAATATTAGAAAGGTGCGTGATAGAGATATAACTGTGTATTCTAACATAATATATATACTGGGGACGTTGTATTAGGGCCGTTTCTCTTATTAAAACTGACTTTAAAAAATAGAGGTTCTGTATTCGACTCCCATTTTTTGGTCCTAGTGGTAATAATAATATAATTCCATTAATTTGCAAAGGAAGTCGCAAAGTGACGAACTCAATTTGGGCCCCATAAGAGTTAAGTTCGCCTTTTAGGTCTTATGTTGTCTGAAATATGACATATCGCACCACCTGTCTACCCCCTTGGGTATATTATGCGTGATTATATTTATGAATGAAGTATTTTTTTAAATACCTATCCGAACAGATTGTCGCAACTGGGAGTTAAAACTAACACCCTACATCCACAAGACACCTACAGGAATAATCCCTGATGATTTAAAAAGTTTAAACTTAACCTACAATTATAAAAAACATAAAATGTTAGTTAGTAAGAGAGAAACCTCAAATTTACCATAGAATTTCCCAAAAATGTAATTTAATAAAGTCAAACATGGTTTTTACGTTATTAATATTCATAATCGCGACCGATATGCTTCGTATTTGTGATTTTGCGAACTGTTACTTGTTTTACAAGGACGATAATCGGGACCTCAATATTATACTAAGAAAACTCGTCTTGGTTGATTTACAAACTCAATTATACATACCGTACAAACTATTCTAATCTCTATTTGTACACAATAAGAGCTATATTAACTGCAAATTCAAATGGTAATTTCGTAAATCTTGACAAAGTTATTTAAGCATTTTGTCAAACGAAACTAGACTTTATTAATTAATCGATAGAGGTGGTTGAGTACGTAAATGCAGATTGTGTTTGGTTGTGCTACATCCGTATGACGTATTTCACTAGAATGAAACCAGATGGCAGTGTTGCCATGCAATTAAGTTTTGCCTGAATTTGACAAGTATATGACCGTTCTCTTATAATAAAAATTTTTTGCCGCCCTATTTACAAATAATGCTCTTTTTAAATAAGTGACCACTACAATATAACTATTTTTTGTAACTAATCATTACTATGCTAAGATTCATTCATACATAAATAACGGTATTTATTATGAGCAAACACATTTTATATTGTATGAAAACACGACCTTCATTTCGTCTTAAATTTTATTTTTTCCATGATTTTTTTTTAATCTATACACATGTTTCACAATTTCTGTAATTCCGTAGACCAGAAAAATTTAAGCGTAATAAAAAAAACTTTTTTTTTTCTAACGATGACCTATTAAACTACAATCATTTAAATATATTTAAGACTAGCTTCCGCCCGCGACTCCGTCCGCGTGGATTTCGAATGTGTTATAGCCTTCCTCAATAAATGTATCTGACACTGAAATAATTTTTCAAATCGGACCAGTAGTTCCTGAGATTAGCGCGTTCAAGTAAACAAACAATCAAACTCTTCAGCTTTATAATATTATAGTATAGATATAGATGTAAAGGGCAATTTCGTTTTTATTAAACACTTGTGATGAATAACGTATTTATTTGGATATGGATTTATATTCATGTTTATAAAAACACCTTTGCAAATAACGCATTATTGTTTATCAAATTTGGTAAGCATAAAAAAGGTTATAGTGAGCCAACCTTAAAAGATAGACATATGCTGTCGCGGACTTTTTTTTAGAACTACATATTAAGGAAGAACAATTCTGTCGTACATGATTTTGGCGAATCTTAAACCGTTTACGCAGCGCACGCAGGGGAAGCTGTCGAATGGAAAAAAAACAACCCGATTTTGGAACATTCTTCATTGGTGCTCCGCTCTTATTGACCGTAGCGTAATGATATATAGCCTATAGCTTTCCTCGATAAACGGGCTATCTAACACCGAAAGAATTTTTCAAATCGGACCAGTAGTTCCTGAGATTAGCGCGTTCAAGTAAACAAACAAACAAACTCTTCAGCTTTATAATATTACTATATATTATATAATAATAAAATAATAATATTTATAATATTATAAGTATAGAATAGTTAAAAAAACTCAATAACAGAGAATAAACTACCTACCGATAACAAATCTAAACTCAATAAATAAGTAAAATCCCTAAAAATTTATAAAATATCTATAATGACTAATCTTACCTAACAGTATTATAAAAATTAAATAACCTACAGTCACACATAAAATAACGTACACTATCAAATATACTACCTATAAGTACTTTAAAATAGCGATCCAACATGACAGCCGCGCGCCACGCGTGTGCTGCGAACGGTGCAAGCAAAATTCAACCTTCAAGTCCACATTTAAAGCATAAATTGGGGCGCAGCGCCTCTTAGTGAACTCCACTGCGGCCGGGCGACGTAACCTACGACAAACTTATTATTTGCGGTTGGTACAGTAATCGGGCCTAGGGATCGAACCGCAAAATTAAGTTTGTTTTATATCGTATATACTTTTCCGGGATAAAAAGTACCCAGTGTGGTGCCCAGGATATTAAAGAATAAGTATACCAAGTTTCATCGTAATCGAACCGGTAGTTTCTGCGTGATGCCTGAACAAACAGACAGACAGACAGACAGACAGACAAAAATTTTTTTAATCACCGTGTTGGGTTCACTGTCGTTCTAGTAACACCCCCTGCTATTTATTTTTTTAATATTTTCAATGAACAGAATTTTCACTTCTACAGATTTATTATAAGTATAGATAATTCTTGACAAGGGTTTCACATACGGTCACTGTGTCATTGTTTTGTCTTATCTTAGTAAATCTTCTTATATTCTTCTTTCCAATAATCATCATAATATTCTTCACACTGCACTTCAATAATTCTGCAAAGAAAACAAAAAACATACATTAAAAATATATATTACCACCATTTATAATCTGTGGCTAACAGCCCAGTGGTAATTTAACTTTGTATACAGCAACACCGTTAAAGTAAAATTATTGTTAGTCTGTGACGTAGTATCGTAGTAACTACAAGTGATTTTTGTTTAGTTTAATCTCAATAAAACAAACTTTACATTTATTTATAAACAAACTGTGATATGTTAAGTGATATAAAGTGTTAGTGAGTGACCAAGTTTAAAATAAGGTGAAGTGCATTCAAAAGTGTTTAATCACGCATAAAGCGTTCAATTATTGATCACGGATACAACTTACAAGATTTGTCAAGGCAAGGTACGTAACTTAGCGTTTTGCAATAGTCGTGGTATTTATAAGCAATTATCTACAATTAGTGCCTCACAGATCATCGCAAACCATTTTAAAAGATCAGCATTCTTTATTATTCTAGTTTCAACGTAGATTTCTTGACAAAAATGTGAAAACAAACTCTAGCAGATAGAAATTGTAAAATAATTTCTCTCTCGAGTAGTTTGTGACACGAGTTAAGATTGATGCTTGTTGTCTAAGTATGTATTTATGATATTAGTTATAAGTTAACGTAAATTCACGTCGATTTTTCCCCAGTTCTGCCTTCATATCACAACAAAAACATTAACAAACAGTTTGGCGTCTATTTTCAGAAAATTGTTTTTAACTTTCAACGTAGTTTTATTGATATCAAAGCTAATAATATCAAAGATATTTTAGGCTGATAAAGTAATAAAAATATAAGGCGTGCGTACGGAATACTCTTTCAAATGTTTTTGAGTTCCGTACGTAGTTTAAACTCATTATTTTTAACGAACACTATCAGCGCGTCGCGATGTTACCCGCTACATTTTTTCGGGATAAAAAGTAGCCTACGTGTTAATCCAGGGTGTCAGCTACCTCCATAATATGAAATTTCATCAAAATCGGCCCAGCTGTTTGAGCGTGAAGAGGTAACAAACAAAAACACACTTACTTTTGCCTTTATAACACAGAAATAACATATTGCTATGTTATTTCTGCGTTTTGTTTATCCAACAATTAGACTGTCTTTGCATTACTTATTTCCCAGAAATAACATTAGTCAGGCAAGATGGTAGTGACACTGAGACAGCTCAATAAAGATTAAAACGCGATTATTCTTTCAAACTTTTCCAACGATTTACGCTAAATTGGGTATTTAATTAACATAACATAACATCACGCCTGTATTTCTCGAAGGGGTAGGCAGAGAGGTGCACATAATTATAGTACACCCACATTTTGCCAGTTATGTTTTTAGGATCTATGTAATAGGGGGCCTATCGCCTAACCGGGCGTAAATCCAGTCTCTGTGCTGCTACTTAGAATTACCTAATGGAAAAATGCAGTAACACTTTGCCCGACCCGGGATTCGAACCCAGGACCTCATGCATGACCGCTAGACCAACAAGGCAGTCGAGGTATTCAATTAATTGGTAATTAATCGTATTTGTCTGAGATATCACTCGGCAAATGCGTTAGTCCAGAAAATCGACGACTTACGAAAGGCCTCCCCCTTAGAACGCCACAATGAACGATAGCTTGCCAATTTCATCCACCGGTTGCAGCAATTCTGGCGATATCGTCGGTCCACCTGGCGAGAGGCCTGCTAACATCAACTTATAGAATGCCGCCAACCAAACTCAGTACATTATAACACACACCTTACATCTCCATAATTATGAAATTTCATTAAAATCCATTCAGTAGTTTTTACGTGAAACAATAACAAACATCCATACTTACAAACTTTCGCGTTTATACATAACATAACATCACGCCTGTATTCCCCGAAGGGGTACGCAGAGGTGCACATACAGTACACCCAAATTTCGCCAGTTATGTTTTTTAGGTCCCAATGTAATAGGGGGCGAGCCTATTGCCATCAACCGGGCACAAATCCAGACTCCGTGCTGCCACTGAAAATTACCTAATGGAAAAATCTCGTGCCAGGGCCTCGTGGCAGGGCAAAAACCAGTACCTCGTGCTCAGCAGTCGCGCTTAGCAACCACTAGACCAACGAGACAGTCAGTTTCGCGTTTATAATATGTATTAGTAGGGATATTGTAAGTCGAGTCAATTCTTATCTAAACCCATCTGTTACATCGGTATTCTATGACGTCATATTCTAAGAAAACACGTCTGTAAAAAATATTACTAACACATATTGTACGTACTTCCAGTTATTGTATTTAGAAGTACTGCCTCACCATGAACTGTTAAACAAGGACAGTTAACGATGTGGAAGCGAACGCCGTTACGTGCAGTGTATTGCTGCTTCTCGCTTCCACACCGTGAACTCTCCTTGTTTAAAATTTCATGGTAAAAGGACACTTCTGTAAAAATCTTAGCAACATTATCATAATGTACAAATAGTTATAAATACTATTCACATGTTTACTATAATAACCTTTGTGAGTGTTATCCATTTTATCTACTATACATAATATGAATGAAACCGAATATCGAGGTGAGTACAACCGGTATATATTATATACCGGTATGTACGCTTGATTTTGTATGACAATCTATGAGAGAAGACAAAGTCCTTGGTTAGTGGCGTCACTGCTGAGCACGAGGTCCTGGGTCGCGTAAACTGTTAATAGGTGTTTCCATTAGGTAATTCTCAGTAGCAGCACGGAGTCTGGATTTGTGCCCGGTTGGTGGCCAGCTAGCTTATTACATTGGGACCTAAAACGAAATGTGGGTGTACTATACACTGCCTACTTTAATAAAAGCCTGAAACTGTCCCACTGCTACAAAGGCCTCTTCTCGTATAGAGAAGGATTGAGCATTGATCACCACGCTAGCTCACTGCGGGCTATTTCAGATAATTAAATCCAGGTTTCCTCACGATGTTTTCCGTCACCGTTAGTCTAGTGTCTTAGAATAACTAAGAAAGTATTTATAACATTGAAGAAGTCACATTGATACTTGCCCGGGTTTGAACCTGCCTTGTGCATGCAAATCCGGTTAGTCAACCACTTGGCCACCTCTACACATTTATATCTTTATCCTTATCAAATTATTTTCCGTTTAGCATGCAAGTTTAATGTAAATACACTTTCCGAGAACAGTCAGTTTCAAGGTCGAGGCTTTACCAACCTGTCTTCATATATTATGAATCAAACAAACCTATCACACATGCACTCCGAAGAAGGGAAACAAAGGCTCCGTGCTGCGACTGAGAATCTTATAAACCGAAAAAGACTTTACCCGGGCTTCGAACCCAGGAATTCACGCTCAGCAGTCGCGTTATGTAACCAATTCTCAATTGTTTATTGCGTACCATAATTATTACATAATTAACATAGTTGGTAGGGAAATAAATATATTAGACACAATGACGGACCACTTCGCCAATTAGGTGGCCTACTCTTGAATTTAATTTCAATTTTAATACAAAGCCAGTGCACAATCAATATTGAACTAACGGGAACATGATATAGTTCTTTTTTTGGTGAAAAATCAATGATAAGAAATGAGATCAAATAATGATCTCATCATCATCATTATCCGCAGCCTTCAATATCCCACTGCTGGGTATAAGCTTCCCTTAAACAATGCCATCCAATAATGATCTAATTTCTATTCTATTCTATTTCTTCCCAATGTTGGATTTTGAATGTTTTATAGCCCATCATCATCAGCCGGAATACGGCCACATCCGATTGTAGTATTGGTGGTGAAGTTACAGAAGACGCTGCTGCCCATCTTCTGGATTTTCCCTTAGTCGCCTCTTACGACATCCGAAGAAAGGGGGTGGTCAATTCTAGGCTGGATACCACTCGGCAATCAAGGCTTGATACCACTCGACAATCTAGGCCGGATACCAGTCGGCTTATAGCCTTTCTGAATAAACGAACTATCTAACACAAAAAGTTTCTCAATTCGAACCAGTAGTTCCTGAGATTAGCGCGATCAAACAAACAATCTCTTTAGGTTTTATTATTATTAGTATAGATAGAGAAAAAACAAGTTTTTCATGAGAAAACTAGATCTCTGATACCAGTTTCATAATTATTGTAAAACCCAGGCGTTCGCTCACGGAACTATTAGGGTCGCGGGAATTCCCAGGGCATTGGAAATAACTCGATCGATTGCCGCATACCCACTCTCTCTGCTCACCCATGTTGTAATACGTCTTGATGTTAACATGTAATACCTGCTTCAAGTAAACTGTGAATTCTTTGATGATGACCTGGATCTGTGAGGTTAAGCCGTGGTCGCCGCGGTCAGTCTTGTGATGGGTGACCGTTTTCATATGTCGAGACCCCTCCGTGCTTCGGAAGGCACGTTAATCCAGTCCTGCGCCTGATCTCTCTTCGATCGTGTCACCGTCCTGGACTATAAGAATGAGGGAATAGGGAGTGCACCTGTGTTTGCGCGCATACTTGTGCACTACTAAAATATTATATATACCTACTGTTAAGTGCGCCCCGCGGTGTTACCCGCTACATTTTGGGACAAAATATAGCCTATATGTTAATCCAAGGTGTCAGCTACCTCTATATGAAATTTTATCAAAATCGGTCTAGCCGTTTGAGCGTGAGGAGGTAACAAACACACTCACAAACTTTCGCATTTATAATGTTAGTGTGATTCGCTGCGCCCGGCGGTGTTACCCGCTACATGTGTGAAATAAAAAGGCTAGATTCACTCATATTATTCATTCACTCGTTCGTGAACTTAATCGGGCTGCCGGCTAATGGCTACAGTAATTACATGATATTAATATAACATTAATTACCTATGTTATCATCAGTGTCGTTTATGGTTATGCGTATTTATAATTAATATTGTTGGTGCTATAACTAGACACAGGCCGCGGCTTCGTCTGCGTATATGCCGTGTCCTTTTGAGGATTATAAATTACCCTACGTCCACATAGGCCTTTTTTTAAATAAGAACGTCGCCCCACACTAATTTCTCCTGTATCGTGGGTGCGTTTCACAAACATGAAACATCACATACACAAACACTCGGGACAAACAACGGATCACACAAATTTTAGTCCCGTGCGGTATCGAGCGCGCAACCCCTAGAGCAGCAGTCCAATCGCTTAGCAATCAAATCAGGGTCCAATAGCGCAATCCATTGCGCCGATTAGTCGTCGGGCTATTTTAATGTAAGAATTTTGGAAATCGCATGGGTACTGTACGGCCAATATAATTACACTGGTAAACACTGTTTTTGTCACATGAACTTTGTTATGATTTTTATTTATGTTGGTGTACCCTCATTAAAAATATATAACAGTTTTGTTTCTATCACATCCAGTTTTCTTGTAACAGCTACATATTCATTTCTGACCTCATCTACGTTTCTTTGTTTACATAACTGCATTTAGTCGACTGTGTAACTATTGTGTTTGCTAAATTACATTTTATTTACATTAGTTAGATCGTAAATATGCCACGAAAGTGTTTGAACAACCCGGACAATTTTTGCTGTGAGTGACGAACAAGGTGAGAGGTTCCATCAAGACATTTCCTTAATGGAGAAGCGTTATCAAGGGAAATGGAGTTCATGAATGAATGCTAGCAGACTATTGTTGGAGACTTAAAAGGGACCTACCGGAAGCCAAATATTCAAGAAAATCATAAGTAGATATTAGGAAATAATTCTGTAAGTGTGGCTGAATTTCGTACTTTTTACGAAAATATATGTTTTGATGTCACAAGAAAACATGATGTGTACATTTTTTTTCATTGATATATCATTGTTTTGTGGCTCTAGTATATTCAAAATTTGATATAAATTTTCATGTGACAAAAAAAAATTACAAATTTGTTGACCAGTGTTATCAGCTTGGCTGCCCTGAAGCTAGTTTTAGTGTACTCGACAACTCTGCCTACCCCTTCGGGGAATAGACGCGTGATGTTATGTTTTTTACCTCTTTATGATCATACATAGGTGTTAAGATAATGCTAGACTTTTATAATACTCACTGGTCACTGCTGCGAAGCCCTCATATACAAGGAACAAGCATTGATCATTACCACGCTAGCTCGCTTCGGTAGTTTTCAGATTAAATCTAGGTTTCCTCACGATGTTTTCCGTCACCGTTAGTCCAGTGTCTTAGGATGTCTAAGAAATTATTTATAACATTGAAAAAGTCACATTGATACTTGCTTGGGTTCAGGATTCCAGTTTGTCAACCACTACCATTATTTAATACTAGCTGCGCCCCGCGGTGTTACCCGCTATATTTTTTCGGGATAAAAAGTAGCCTATGTGTTAATCCAGGGTATCAGCTACCTCCATATGAAATTTCATTAAAATCCGTTCAGTAGTTTTTACGTGAGTCACAAACAACCATACTTACAAACTTTTGCGTTTAAAATATTAGTAGGGATGTTATTGTAAACGACAATTTACGACATCTTAAATTTAATTGATAATATTAATAATGTAAATACATAAAATGATAATGTACCTTGGAAAATATCAAGAAAGACTACGTACTTTGTATGAAATAGTAGAATAAATTGCGGAAAATCTTAACACCGCCATTCAGAAATGACTGCTCAAGTACAAACGCCATCTATCGGCACGAAAGTAAACTACTCACGGCATTGCATAGTTCTCATTTTCATTGTTCACATTTGTACCGATAGATGGCGTTTTTAGTTTAGCGCTCATTTCTGAATGGCGGTGTTAAGATTTTCCGTAGGTCAACGTTGGAAATTGAACTTTATTGTAGTGGGAGAAGGTTTAATATTATTATACCTTACATACAGGCAGTTTTGTAAAATCATGAAAATAACGATATTCTCATGACCTATTGACGGTCTATTGCCTGCCAATAGTCTAGCCACCTATTATGTAGACTAGTCTGTTAGATTATAATATGTAATAGGACATAGGTGTATAGAACTGAAGACTGGCATTCGAGAGAAGTTAGAAAGGTGTGCGCATGCGTGAATACGAAGCGTGATGTGTATAAAAATAACAATATAACTTCACGCCTGTATTCCACAAAGAGGTAGGCAGAGGTGTACAGTACACCTAAATTACGTCAGTAATGTCATAGGTCCCATGTAATAGGGGGCGAGTTAGCCATCAACCGGGCACAAATCCAGACTCCGTGGTGCTAATAAGAATTACCCAATCGAATAACTCAGTAACACTGCCCGACCCGGGACTCGAACCCAAGACCTCGCGCTCAGCAGTCGCGCTTAGCAGCCACTAGACCGCGAGGCATATACAATTTTGGTAATAATTAATAGCATTGATAACATTTTGTGACGAGAAGATATTATATTGGAAAAACCACACATTGTTTACATATGTGTAAGATAATTCTAACCTTTGACTAGGACTTTATAATTTTTATGAATTTACTGTTAAACTATATATCTTGGTTATCTATTCTTAGAATTAGCCAGCCGCCAGCCTTTTGGGTACCCTTCCAGTCGACAGCGATGAGGAGGAGTACTTTGATGCATAATTTTTAGTTTCAATTTTTTCTTTTGTATTTATTTATTTTTAAGGAGTGTAAATAACCTTGTAAATAAAGTACTATTGTAGTCACAAAAAAAAAGGAAAGTTTACAGTTGAGTTTAGAGAATTATTAATGTCGCGTCAAAAGTTTCATTTAGGTATTTAATAATGTTAAACGAAAACATGTCTCAAATTAATATTATTCGAAGTATATATTTTGGTTATTTACAGATTTGTACTGGTTTTTATTAATCTTTAATTTTTATTTAACTTGCAATGTTTGTATGTGAGTTTGTTTTGGTCAAATCTTGCAATCTAAATTAGAACCACTTCTTGACATGCTATTGAAATGAAATTTTGCATGTATCTGTAAGTTTGGTGACAATACAATATTATGGTACTATTCAGCTGGTCTGATGATGAAGTCGAAGGTGGTCATAGGATTACTAGCGAAATGACGCAACCCCATCGTGTTTGGGCTTGTTTAATTCGTCTTTACAAGTATTTTGAGCCTAGCTGATTTAAAAGCTTGGATGTATATGTATTTTTAACGCTCGTGCTTTGTTTAAAGAGTTAGCAAAGCGCCTAGTCGACTCCACACGTGACCAAAGGGCTGGTTCATTTTTTGGCCAAAGAATTAGCATTGCCATTCAACGTGGCAATGCTGCCAGTCTTTTGGGCACGTTACCGGTTGACATCGATGGGGATGAATTCTTTGATGCTTTTTAACTTTTTATTTTTGTATATATTGTTTTTATTTTGTATTAGAATTAAGTTGTATATATTTGTAAAATAGTATGTTAATCTGTTTAAATAAATGGTGATTTAGTTGATATTATAAACTTATTATTGGGTAATTTCAGCAGTACTGAATCTAGACTTGTGCCCAATCAGTAGCAATATTATAGGAAACAGGCTCGCCCCCTATTACATTGGACCTAAAACATAACTGGCGAAATGTGGATGTACTGTATGTGCACCTCTGCCGACCACTTCGGGGAATACAGGCGTGATGTTATGTTATATTATAATAATAATGCCCAATGCAGAGATGAATCAAACTATTATCAATATATAGCATACATAATCTCTTGTGTGACGTTAGCGGCCATTAGTGTCTGAATTTTGACAGACGTCAGTCGCGCGCATGCGCAGTATAGCGCTTGTATTATCCGTGGGGCAACGGTTTTAAAAGTGATCCACCATTATTATTATAGAAAGAAAAGTTAAATAAATCTGTGTTTTTTAGTGAAGTTAAATATAATAGGAATCGATATAATGTAAGTGTGAATACTTTAACTAATCTATTAATTATAAATAATAGTCTTTTGTTGTCGTACAGGAGAATCCCTACAAATATTATAAACGCGAAAGATTGTAAGTATGGATGGGTGTTTGTTACTCTTGCACGTAAAAACTACTGAATGGTTTTTAATGAAATTTCATAATGGAGGTAGCTGACATACATACATAAAGTCACGCCTGTTTCCCTGAGGGGTAGGCAGAGACCACGGATTTCCATTTGCTACGATCCTGGCATACTTCTTTTGCTTCATTCACACCTGACACCCTGTATTAACACATAGGCTACTTTCTATCCCGAAAAAATGTAGCGGGTAACACCTCGGGGCGTAGCTAGTTATTGAAAAATATAGTACCTACATTTTTATTGTCACATAATTATGTATAATGAAAAATTAATACGAGTAATTAATTAATTGAACTTAAACAAAGTTTCGTGTGTAAGTCTGTATTTGGTAGCTTTAAAATATTAGAGCTTTTGACCAACTACAAAAAAGGTGAAGTGTATGTTTTCGGGCCGTTTCTTTTTCATATGGAGGTATCCATATGAAATTTCATTAAAATCTATTCAGCAGTTTTTACGTAAAAGAGTTACAAACAACCATCCATACTTACAATCTGTCGCGTTTATAATATTGGCAGGGGTACATAGGGATTTAGAGATGAAGACTGCCTCGTTGGTCTAGTGGTCGCTGGGCGCGACTGCTGAGGTCCTGGGTTCGAATCTCGTTCGAAAAGGTGAAAGGTCTTTCCATTAGGTAATTTCAATAGCAGCAGAGCCTCTGGATTTGCCCGGTTGATGCCAGCTCGCCCCCTATTACATTGGTACCCATAACTGAACGAAAAGTGGATGTACACACCTCTGCCTACCCCTTGTTGATGATGACCCCGTGATGTTATAAATCTTTTTATATGACTTCTGAGAAAAGTATATTTCGTAGCATCAAAATAACTCGGTACTTAATACTACGGTATAAGCTGTTAATGCATGCGCGCGCACAAATCTTGTAAACAACCGTATCAAATTATTGTTTTCATATAAAACACTGTTTCCACATATCCTATAGGTATATAACATATTAATAGTAGGCAGATGTATGTGTTTAACCAGTGTGTGTGTGTTGCCAGTGATGACGTATGGCCGGTTGGCCGGTTGGCTTTTGGGAGAGGCTCAGAGTCAGAGTATGACGACCTGATTGGCGCAGTGGCTAAGCGATTGGACTGCTGCGCTAAGGGTTGCGGGTTCGATTCCCGCACGGGGCAAAACTTTGTGCGAACCACAGATATTTGTCCCGAGTCTGGGTGTTTGTGGTTTGTGAAACGCACTCACGACACAGGAGAAATTCCTAGTGTGGGGCGACGTTTTTTAAAAAAGTGAAAGAGAGTCACACAACGAGCTATAGAGAGAGCTATGCTCGGGGTTTCTTTGCGCGACAGGATCCAGAATACGGTAATTCGCCAAAAAACCGAATATTTCAAAGAACTGCCTCGTTGGTCTAGTGGTTGCTAAGCGCGACTGCTGAGCACGAGGTCCTGGGTTCAAATCCCGGGTCGGGCAAAGTGTTACCGGGATTTTCCATTAGGTAATCCTCATTTGCCGTGTGGTTTCTGCGCCTAGAATTTACTGCAGTTGCCAACCCGGATTTATGCCCGGTTGATGGCCAGCTCGCCCCCTATTACATTGGGAACAATAAAATAACTGGCGAAATCTGGGTGTACTATATGAACACATCTGCCTACCTCTTCGTGGAATACAGGCGTGATGTTATCTTGAAAACTGAAAACAAGATTACTCATGGCAGACACTTGCGTATTACAGATATCAAACATCTCTGTCCTCCCTTTCAAGGCTCAAGCGTAAACAACTAAATATACAGACCCCTTACCGTGATCTCTTAAAGCAGGACAGTTTACGTTGTGAAAGAGAGACGCCGCTACCCGCTACATGCAGTGTATAGCTGCATCTCGCTTCCACAGCCTAAACTGTCCTGATTTTAGAGTTCATGATAATGGGGTTGGTTTCCAATGAAATGTGAATGTTTTTGTTTACCAGCTCACAGCATTTTGTGGATGTTATAATTACGCATGCACTCATCAATATACTCTGCAAAACCAAACAATGCGATATATATCTTAGTATTTATTTTGAGGTTAATATAAGTCATGGAAAATGTGTGGAGGCATTCCGGAATAAACGCGTGAGTAAAACAGGCAGAACAAAAATGTCATGACCGAATTTCGGTCACGGCCTATCTCAGCTGAGACTAGCCTACGCAGGTAATATTATAGTGCACAAATATGCGAACACAGGTGCACTCCCTATTCCCTCGCTCTCATAGTCCAGGTGAGACACGACTGGAGAGAGATTCTTCTTACCGTATGATTGATGAACAACCTGGTGTCAGAGTTTAAACCGCCTGTAGGCCTCTGACAAGCTTTACACACCGTTGAACAATCTCTCAGGTGTGTGTTTCCTCACGATGTTTTCCTTCAGTTTTTAGCAACTGAGAACTAATTTATAGTACGCACATGAATTCGAAAAGACATTGGTGCGTGTTTGGACTTGCGACCTTTGACTTAGCAGTCCAACGATCATACCACTCGGCTAGTACTCCGGCGCGTCAATAAAGTAGGCAGTAAATAATGCGAGTAAAACCGCGAGAAACGACTAGTGTAGGTACCTAGTCTTGTTTATCATTGAAAGTAAAAATAACATATTATAAATGATTATAGCCAGCGGCCGTCTGCTGGCTGATAACGGCCAGAGTCCAGACAATATCATTATTTGTATATTAAAGACTAGCTGCGCCCCGCGGTGTTACCCGCTACATTTTTTCGGGATAAAAAGTAGCCTATATGTTAATCCGGGGTGTCAGCTACCTTCATATGAAATTTCATTAAAATCCATTCAGTAGTTTTTACGTGAAAGAGTAACAAACATCCATACTTACAAACTTTCGCGTTTATTTTAGTAGGGATTTTGGCGCGGAACCGCTCGCCAATAGCACGCGAATCTCGTACATACACACGTGTATTATACGAGGGGGTAGGCAGAGAGTGTATAGTACGCCCATATGCCGCCAGTTATGTTATAGGTCCCAATGTAATAGGCGAGCTGGCCATCATCTGGGCACAAATCCAGACTCTGTGCTGCTACGGAGATTTTATTATTACGTGAGGAATTCATAGTGTGGGGGCACTGCGAATGTCTCCTGTATCGCGGGTGCGTTCCACAAACATGAAATACCACATACACAAACACACTTGACACTTTTGAACCTAATGGAAAATATAATAACACTTTGCCAGGTCTGGGATTCGAACCCGCGACCTCATGCTCAACTGTCTTAAAAACAGAACTGGGTGTCGTCCTAAGATCTTTGTAAATGCACATCTAATGCTACTCATCATCATCATCAGCCGGAAGACGTCCACTGTTGAACAAAGGCCTCCCCCTTAGAACGCCACAATGAACGACAGCTTGCCAATTCCATCCACCGGTTGCCCGCATACCTGACGATATCGTCGGTCCATCTGGTGGGAGGCCTGCCAACGCTGCGTCTTATTTCGTGGTCGCCACTCGAGAACCTTTCTTCCCCAGCGGTTATCAGTTCTTCGAGCGATATGGCCTGCCCATTGCCACTTCAACTTGCATATTCTTCGAGCTATGTCGGTGACTCTAGTTCTTTGGCGAATTTCCGTATTTCGAATCCTGTCGCGCAAAGAGACACCGAGCATAGCTCTGCATGCTACACCACCACCCATTATTATTGATACCACTTCCAATAAAATTGTCGTATCAAAATAATACTTTGATAAAGTAGGTATTTATATAATAATTTGTTTTGATATTATGGAGCTAGAAAAACAATTAAAAAATATAATAATAGTTTAAAAAAACTACTATTTAAAGAAATAAGCGTGGTAATGGTAAATTATAAATATCAAAAGAAGAATGTTAAAAATATTGACACAGCCTGCATACCGCTTTGCCTATCTATAGTATAATACTAAACCTTCTCCCACTACAATAAAGTTCAATTTCCAACGTTGACTTGCGGAAAATCTTAACACCGCCATTCAGAAACGAGCGCTCAACTAACAACGCCATCTATTGGCACGAAATTGAACTTGTGAGTTGCGAGCGAGTAACATAGAATTTTAAACCTTCTGTACTACGGAATATAATACAAAATCGATTGAATAAATAGGTTAAATCTCAAGCATTCTTTGAAGGGGTAGATAGAAGTGTATAGTATAGCCATTTCGCCAGTTATGTTATAGGAAATTGCCAAACGTACTAATCATTAGTAGGTATTGAACTGTATTTTGGGTCGGCATACTATACATACATAACATCACGCCTGTATTCCCCGAAGGGGTAGGCAGAGGTGCACATATAGTACACCCACATTTCGCCAGTTATGTTTTAGGTCCCAATGTAATAGGGGGCGAGTCTACCATCTACCGGGCACAAATCCAGACTCCGTGCAGCTACTGAGAATCACCTAATGGAAAAACCCAGTAACACTTTGCCCGACCCGGGATTCGAACTCAGGACCTCGTGCTCAGCAGTCGCGCTTAGCTACCACTAGACCAACGAGGCAGTCCTATACTGTAGAAGGAATACATTTTTTGTCGGTTTTCCCGCTCCACAGTAGGTATAAACAATACAGTAAATTGTAACAAAGATAGCAATGACATTATAATATAATATTTGGCTTAATTTTTATCAAACAAAAACGGAAAACAATATTATATACCTATTATATATGTATATCAAGTAAAAACCCCAATGAGATAAAATATATAAAAACTATGATAACAACATCTCGCTTGTTTACTGTTTAGTAGAATAATTATACTAGCTGCGCCCCGCGGTGTACCCGCTACTTGTTTTCGGGGTAAAAAGTAGCCTATGTGTTAATCCAGGGAGTCACCTACCTCCATATGAAATTTCATTAAAATCCAATCAGTAGTTTTTAAGTGAAAGAGTAACAAACATCCATCTATACTTACAAACATTCGCGTTTATGTTTAGTAGGGATATCTTTCTATTGTAAAGAGATTGACAATGTCTTTACTATCCATCTACCATACTAATATTATAAATGTGAAAGTAACTCTGTCTGTTACGCCTTCACGACTAAACCGCTGGACGGATTTTGATGAAATTTGGCATGTAAAAAGTTTAAGACCCGAGAAAGGACATAGGCTACTTAATGGGGCGTAGCCGCGTGCAAAAGCTAGTATATATTATGTTAAGTAGGTAGTTTAATAATGTATATTAAAAAAAAAACGTCGCCCCACCCTAGGAATTTCTCCTGTATCGTGGGTGCGTTTCACAAACATGAAATATCACATACACAAACACCCAGACTCGGGACAAACATCTGCGGATCACACCAATTCTCGTCCCGTGTGGGAATCGAGCCCGCAACCCTTAGCGCAGCATTCCAATTGCTTAGCCACTGCGATCAGGTCGTCAAACTTGAAATTCAGAAGAAAGGGGCTGGTCAATTCTAGGCCGGATAACCCTCAGCATAACATCAAAAATCATGTAAACTGTATATCTTTCCAGCCATGTCGTGACTAAGGCACCATGAGGCTGTTGATCCTGGCAGTGCTAGTGGCAGCGAGCCTAGCGCTGCACTGTCCTGAACGCTGTGACTGCGACACCAACGACGAGCTGGACTTCTTCTGCCAGACGGGCCGCGCCAACGTGTCCTTCCATGCCAGAACCAATGAGTATGTCAATATACGGTGCACGGTGCGTGGATTATTTCTTATTTTCTAGTAAATGTTCTGACTGCCTCGTTGGTCTAGTGGTTGCTAAGCGCGACTGCTGAGCACGAGGTCCTGGGTTCGAATCCCGGGTCGGGCAAAGTGTTACTGGGTTTTTCCATTAGGTAATTCTCAGTAGTATAATATAAAAAAATATTTACCGCATATTTTTCAGTAGCCAGATTATTATTATCAGTAGGATTTTGACGCTATGTCCTATATTCCATACATTATCTGTCAAAATGACAATTTTATTCTTCGTATATAATATCTGATGATGGTAAAATTGATGTGATAATCCTTCCGGGCATGTGTTCTACAATCAACCCACTAAAGATTTATCGAAAACGGATGAAAAGAACATTGATAGTAAAAAATATTGAATTATTCATAAATAACAATTACAAAAAGATATCACTGCGCAGCAGTAGGTATACAATTATTGCGCAGTGAATTAGTCTAACCTAAGTAGGTATTATTTGATGTACCTATATTATGCTAAGTTGCTCGAAAGTTTTATCAAAATCCGTCCAGTAGTTTTTGCGTAAAGGCATAACAATCATCATCTTTAGGAAGACGACCACTGGTGAACAAGGACCTCTCTCTTAAAGGTGTTCGTTGGCTTGGCAAGCGGCTTGAGGATCGCAGTATTAGTGGTGAAGTTACAGAAGACGCTGCTGCCTATCTTCTGGGTTTTTTTCCCTTAGTCGCCTCTTACGACACCCACGGGAGGAGAGGGGGTGGTCAATTCTAAGCCGGATACCACACGGAAAGTGCTGGATTCATTCAAGTTTATTTACCATTTTGCTTGTATCATTCCAGGGCACAAACTTCACGTGCGCCGACCTCCCAATCTTCAACTTCTCAAACAACCTAACCCTGCCGTCGCTCGGCGTGACTGGTTGTTCGCCAACCCTCCTCCGCTGCGTCACCGGGGTACTTCAGGCCAGCTCGGTCACCTCCATAGTGTTGACTAACACCACTGAGGGGTTGACGGTCGAGGATGTGAAGGGTTTGGGGGATGTGCAGTCTCTTATGATTAGATCCGGTAAGTCTGTCTCAACAGTTTATCTGTTACCGGTAATATGTATCCGGTATTCTATACATTATCTAGGCAATGTAATAATAATATTTTCTACTGGCCAAATTTCGGTCATGGACTGTCTCAGCTGTATTCCCCGAAGGAGTAAGCAGAGGTGCTCATATAGTACACCCACATTTCGCCAGTTATGTTTTTAGGTCCCAATGTAATAGGGGGCGAGCCTATTGCCATCAACCAGGCCCAAAACCGACTTGTACTGCCACTGAGAATTACCTAACGGAAAAACCCAGTAACACTTTGCCCTACCCGGGATTCGAAGCCAGGACCTCGTGCTCAGCAGTCGCGTTTAGCAACCACTAGACACACGAGGTAGTTTTAGTTTCCTTAAAAAAATTACCAAGTTTTATCTCATTCCAGGTGCTGAAACAACTCTTCCAGCAGATGTACTATCCTCACTCGGGAGTCTTCGACACCTGAGGGTCTCATCGACTGGTATAAAGCTGGTCAGCAATGCCTTGGAGAACGCTCCTCCGTTGGAGTTCCTAGAGCTCTCCTCCGACAGAATCAATGAAATACCAGAAAACGCGTTCAAAGGACTATCTCAACTAAAAATTTTGAATGTATGGGGGAATAATTTTAGTGAAATAGGTGTTAATGCGCTAAAAGGTAAGATTATTATGACTAATTAGAAGTAATTGGGTATATAACATCACGCCTGTATCCCCCGAAAGGGTAGGCAGAGGTGTATAGAAACGTATAGAACACCCACATTCTGCCGGTTATGTTATAGGGTACCAATATATGGGGTAATAGGGGCCAGCCTATTGCAATTAACTAGCTTAATTGGCTTGCTCCCTCTGCACTGAGCCTGGATTTGTGCCCAGTTCAACCGGGCACAAATATAGACTCGGTACTGCTACTGAGAATTACCTAATGGGAAAACTCGCTAACACTGCCCGACTCGGGATTAGAACTCAGGACCTCATGCTCAGCAATCGCGCTTAGCGATCAGGCACAAATCTAGACTCCTTACTGCTACAGGCTACTGAGAATTACCTAATGGAAAAATCCAGTACAGTGTGCACTGCCCGACCCGGGATACGAACCCAGGATCTCATGCACAGCAATCGCGCTTACCTACCACTAAACCTACGAGGCACTAGGCAGCAATTTCATAGTCAAACTAGCTGACCCGGGGTATGAAAAATAGATGTTGGCCGATTCTCAGACCTACTCAATATGCTAAGAAAATTTCATGAGAATCGGTCAAGCCGTTTCGGAGGAGCACGGGAACGAACATTGTGACACGAGAATTTTATATATAAGATAACATCACGCCCGTATTCCCGGAAGGGGTAGGCAGAGGAGCACATATAGTACACCCAGATTTCGCCAGTTATTTTATTGTTCCCAATGTAATAGAGGGCGAGTTGACCATCAACCGGGCACAAATCCAGACTCCGTGCTGCTACTGAGAATTACCTAATGGAAAAATCCAGTATCACTTAGCAATTTTATAGAAATAAATTTAAATAATTAATTATTAATTTTAGTTCAATTGGTTTATAAATCTCTAGGCTGTTACCCCCGAGATTGTAAAAAAAATAAGATATATAATCCCTTAGTCGTCAGACTGCGGAGGGAACGACTCGAGGGACCTTATTGAACGGGCGTAACGAAACCATAGCGCGATTCAGGAGGACCGGTCAGCGCCATCTATCGAACACGATGAACAACTTTTATTGTGTAAAAATATCACATTTCTCACAATAATTGCTTTTTGTTTGCGTAATAAATATATTAAAATAAATTTAGATATTAATTATTTTTTTGGTTCAGTATTTTGGGTGATTTTTAAAAAAAAATAGTTTTGAGACCAGTTTTAGCTCAATAGATTGCGTGACTGCCTCGTTGGTCTAGTGGTTGCTAAGCGCGACTGCTGAGCACGAGGTCCTGGGTTCGAATCCCGGGTCGGGCAAAGTGTTACTAGGTTTTTTCCGTTAGGTAATTCTTAGTAGCAACACGGAGTCTGGATTTGTGCCCGCTTGATGGCAATAGGCTCGCCCCCTATTACATTGGGACCTATAACATAACTGGCGGAATGTGGGTGTACTATATGTGCACCTCTGCCTACCTCTTCGGGGAATACAGGCGTGATGTTATGTTTAGATTGCGTTCTTTAAAATTTTAATTCACGGCTTTAATCAGGCTAAATATTCTTGATAATACAGCCTTTTATAAAATCTCAGAAAACAATAATTTTAGAAATATCTTTTAGAATCATTAACTTTTAGATCTTTTATAAAATTGCTATCTTTTTGGACCAACTTGGTCATTTCCCTTGCATACTCCTCCGTCCACATAGTTTTTGTAAAAGAGTTACCCAAACTTATAGCTTCATGTAATAATAAATTAATTAATATAGATACTAGATTGGCTATTTTAAGGTTATTTGGTTGCCTTGACTAAACTATAACAGACAGAATTTCTTTAGCATTTTGTCACATAGTAGTGGATTTTAATTTACATTGAGAACGAACAACAAAATAAGCGATTGGATTGCTATTGTTGGAGGTTATATTCCCGCACGGGACAATAAATTGTGTCCGCAAAATCCGCACAAAAATATCTGTCCCGAGTCTGCGTGTTTGTGTATAGATATCATTTATGTACACATTTAAAACCTATTTCTATAATTTATAGTACTTTTTAAACAAAACTGTTTCCCAGTGTAAACCCACCGATGGGGCATAGCTATTGTTTTACTATTGTGTTTGATTTACGCACAGACAAAGTGATAAAGATGAGTCACAAAAAGCCTGAAGAAACACCGCAACACGACGCGGCAGCACTATGACTATAATTATAATACAGACATTATCAGCAGCATCTCTGTAGTGTGTAGTTCACAAACAAACTAGTCCATAAAAACGCATCCACAGACGAAATAGTTCTTACATCTCTCGCTCTTAAATTCTTTAGAATAGAATGTAGAATAGAATAGTTTATTTGCTTGAAATAATGGTGTTTACAGGTATTTTTATATTATAATATGTAACAAAAGATCGCTAACAAACTGCCAATAAGCCTAGATACATTATAATATTAAAATTCATTGGTTTGAGCTGTTTATACAGTATCAAAATTGTAGGTAAAAGTATCCATAATCAAGTCGCATGCAAGAGTACTATCATAACGAACTAATATGAAACTAGCTGCGCCCCGCGGTGATACCCGCTACATTTTTTCGAGATAAAAAGTAGCCAATGTGTTAATCCAGGGTGTCAGCTACCTCCATATGAAATTTCATTAAAATCCATTCAGTAGTTTTTACGTGAAAGAGTCACAAACATCCATACTTACAAACTTTCGCGTTTATAATATTAGTAGGGATTATATAATTAATATGTTATCAATTAATTAATGTTGAATATGTACTGTAATTGATTTATATTAAAATAATATAGTAAATAATAATTACTATATAAACATTATTATCACAGTCTACCAATTATTAATTAATCAATAATAACTAATTCAATTAATAGTATAGTAGTAATTGATCATGGTTTATAAATCTCTAGGCTGTGACACCAGAGACTTTGCAAAAATAGGATTTTAATCCCTTAGTCGCCTGACTGCCGGAGAAACGACTCGAGGGACCTTATTGAGCGGCCGTAACGAAACCATAGCGCGATTCAGAGAGGCCGTACAACGCCATCTATCGAACACGATGATCAACTTTTTTGTAACAAAAATTTCAAATTTACTTGAAAAAATGCTTTTTATTTGTGTAATAAGTATATTAAAATTTATTTATATGTTTAATTATTTTTTTTATTTAGTATTTTGGGAGTTTTTGGGCGATTTTTTAGTTTTTGTATGACCTTGATTTTTTTTTCTGTGTAACAATTTCTCTGATAGTTTGAGTATGTTGCATGGTCTATCCAAATGTCCTGCAGATGGTACGAGATGAGGTGTCTGTCAGGACAGGTCGAAAAAAGCCTGTTTTAGTCTTTTTCTTAGAAAAAACCGTCTCGGACGACTTTTTTCCACACAAATTGACCTTTGTGGACTTAAATAAAGACACCTGAGTTTGTTTTGGCATTTCTTCTCAGAGGTAGTCTAGGAAATGCAGACTATATCTAGTTTTTATAAAAATCTGTGTGTTTTAAAACCTACTTACAGATATAATAATAATAATGATTTATTTCTCCCAAAAAGGGTACAGACTTTGGTTCTTGTCATATTAAGTCAAATCAGATTAGTATTTGACTTAATGTAATAAATTGGTACCTCCAGGCTCCTAGTAATGAATACTAAGTCATTGACTATGTAAAAAAAGTTATTTTTGTTGATGTTTTTAATTGTTTATTGTCTGTTTATTCTTAGTTTAGCGTTTCCTATTTGGCGCGAATGTTAAGTTTTAGTGTGGAAACTGTTTTGGATTATGTCTCATATACTATATATTTGCTATATTAATATTATATTATCCACGGCTCCAAAATATGGTGTTGTTTATTTTCTGATTCGCGCTAAATGATAAATGATTTTATTTCTGGAAATAGGTTTCAAAAAAACACTTTTACACGTAATTTTTTTTAAAAACTAGATGGCATCGGCATTTCCAGACTACCTCTGAGAAGAAATACCGAAACAAACTCAGGGGTCAAGGTCTCTTTTAAAGTCCAGACAAGCTCAATATTTTATGCGAGAACAATGTAGGTTAGCGCTACGTTCTTTCTTCTCATCGTATGGTTGATGAACAACATTGTCAGAGTTTAAACCGCCTGTAGGCCTCTGACAACCTTTACATTAAATATTTTTTATATATTTCTAGGTCTCGACTCTTTGGAGAAAATAACTCTAAACACCAACAAACTCTCGAGGATGCCAGCAGGGATGTTCGCCCACACGCCTAAACTACAATCAGTGATGATGATGGCGAATAAACTGGCGGTATTGCCCGCGGGCTTGCTGCACGACTTGCCACAACTGGAAAATGTGAGTTTATTATGATTTTGTAGTAACTAATAAAATTAAATTAATCAATTTAAAACTAATAAAATGTTGAA
Source organism: Abrostola triplasia (assembly GCA_946251915.1). Lineage (NCBI taxonomy): Eukaryota > Metazoa > Arthropoda > Insecta > Lepidoptera > Noctuidae > Abrostola > Abrostola triplasia. Next base: position 243,478 of record OX276450.1, read on the forward strand.
ATTAATGTTCTTAATAACTTGAAAGTTCGGTCCTAGGTTTAATTCTAGAGTTACATTTCACACCTGTATTTCTTAAAGGGGTAGGCAGAGGCGTATAGTACAGACATGTATAGACATATCAAAAACCAAACCTTCTTTTAGAAAATCGGATATTTATTTTTATTTTAGTATATAGTTAATTATACTCTATGTATCCAAGGGGAGTGGTTAGCTTATAGTTCTGAGTTCGAATCCCGGGTTAAGCATTGTTACTGGGTTATTCCATTAGGTTATTTTAAGGGGATTATAGTGGTGATTGTTCAATAGTGGACGTCTTCTGGCTGATGATGATGATGAAGGGGATTATATCGCTTAAATCCAATAATACTCCATGTTTAAAGCATTTTGTTGACGAACTCCTTGGAGCGATTTCCCTGTATAATATATATCATGTTATACTTGTAAAAATTTTCATAATTAGACAGATTTCGATAAATTAGCTGTAATATTGATAACTAATTTATGTAGGCCCTGCCTCTGACTGCCTCGTTGGTCTAGTGGTTGCTAAGCGCGACCGCTAAGCACGAGGTCCTGGGTTCGAATCCCGGGTCGGGTAGTGTTACTGGGTTTTTCTATTAGGTAATTCTCAGTAGCAGCACGGAGTTTGGATTTGTGCCCGGTTGATGGCAATAGGCTCGCCCCCTATTACATTGGGACCTATAACATAACTGGCGAAATGTGGGTGTACATACAAATACATACATACATAACATCACGCCTGTATTCCCTAAAGAGGTAGGCAGAGGTACACATATAGATATATATAGAGTGCACCTCTGCCTACCCCTACTGGAATACAGGCGTGATGTTATGTAAGCCCTTTTCAAATTGTTAATATAAACTTTCTTTACAGATAACTATACAATACAACCTGGTAGAACTCCAATTGGAAGCGAAATCGTTATCCAACCTCACCTCACTAAGAAACCTAAACCTTCAATCCTGCAACATAAAGGTACTGCCAGAAGACCTGCTAGCAGGAAGCACATCAATACAGACGCTGAGATTAAGCAATAACGATGTGACGTCACTTCCGCAGAACCTTTTCAAGGATCAGAAATCTTTGGAGACGTTAGACTTGAGTTTTAATAAAATTAAGTTTGTTGAAAGCGTTACCTTCATGGCGTTGAAGCAATTGAAGTCGATAAATCTAAATAGGAATCATTTGGAAACGTTGCCAGAGTAAGTATAAGACGGTCACCCATCAATTTCCAGACCTCATCAAGTGTAACTTAACCTGTATCTATAACAATGGTTTCAGCGTCCTCTTCGCTGGCCTGAAGCATTTGAAACACGTATCAATCGACACCAACTACCTAACAGCCATCAGCACATCCACCTTCCTCGGAGCCCAGGAGCTGGAGACACTCTCCCTGGCCTCCAACCAGCTGACTCTGAGGAGTGACGACGAGTTGCAGTACTACAACCTGGAGATGCAGTCGCCTTTCTTTGTGTTGAACCGCTTGAAGCGGCTGTACTTGAGTGGGAACAAAATAGACACCATGTTCGAAGACTGGAAGACTTCCTTGCTGCAGCTGGAGGTCTTGGACCTGTCCTGGAACAAGTTTTCTAGGCTGGATGTAAGTGTTATGTTATACTAATATTATAAACGCGAAATTTGTAAGATGGATGGATGTTACTCTTTCACGTAAAAACTACTGAATGGATTTTAATGAAATTTCGTATGGAGGTAGCTGACACCCTGGGTTAACACATAGGCTAGTTTTTATCCCGAAAAAATGTAACAGATGTCTGTGATTTGGGTATTACCATAATCCCCACGCATGGCAAGCGGCTTGGGGATCGCAGTATTGGTGGTGAAGTTACAGAAGACGGTGCTGCTCATCTTCTGGATTTTCCCTTAGTCGCCTCTTACGATTCTTGAGGAAAAGGGGTGGCCAATTCTTAGCCGGAAGACGTCCACTGTTGAACAAAGGCCTCCTCCTTAGAACGCCACAATGAACGACAATTTTTTTTTTTTTCGCCTCACACTATGAATTTCTCCTGTATCGTGGGTGCGCTTCACAAACATGAAATATTCACATACACAAACACCCAGACTCTGGACAAACATCTGTGGTGCGCACAAAGTTTTGCCCCGTGCGGGAATCGAACCCGCAACCCTTAGCGCAGCAGTCTAATCGCTTAGCCACTGCGCTAATCAGGTCGTCATATTGCTAACTTACCAATTGCATCCACCGTTTGCAGCAACTCTGACAAAATTTCAATTATCAATTTCATTTTCAGATGTATGACGTCCAGTTTTTAACCGCCAACATCACGGTAGACCTCCGTCACAATAACATTACCAACATAATCCTATCATACGCTGATACCGCAAACAATTCAACAAACAGACCAACGAAAAGCTCCATCCTCATTGACAATAACCCGTTAATGTGTGACTGTGGGATCTATCCTCTCGCTATGCGGCTCCGAGGAGCCCGGCCAGCGACGACAGAACCGGAATTCGTCTTCGGGGATGTCAGATGCTCATCACCAGACCATCTGAAAGGAGAACTGTTTAGAAATGTGTCGCCAAACGAGCTCAATTGCGACTTGCCAGAGGAAAACTGTCCTAAAGAGTGTTTTAAATGTGTAAAACTACAATCTACAAGTGAAATCGAGTTGTCCTGTGTCACAGTTCCACATATTTTTCCAGATCTTGATGAGTTTGGTGCGAAATCTTTTGCTTTAGGTGTGAGTTCGGTACCTAATGATGTTAGCAACCTTACTGTCAGAACACTCAATATATCTCACACAGGTATCGAGTTCGTCCCGTTCGCACCGTCAGACAAAATCGAGATAATCGATATGTCTTTTAACAACTTGACAATAATACCGACTGCCTTTTTAAACGCGAATACGACTTTGTATTTAGCTGGGAATCCGTTTGAGTGCGAATGTTGGTACTCCAATGAAATTTCTGTTTTACAAAAAAGTGAGTCAGTCAGCGATTTGGATGAAATAACTTGTGGTAATGGGGATAGACTGGTCCTAGTCGATGTGGTCGCTTTGTGCAGTGCCTGGAGAGCAGCCGCAGTAGCCAGCGGCACATTTATCTCCTTAGTCTGTATCGCCATTTTAATCAGCATTACCATATACAAATATTCACACGAAATTCTGCTGATAATCATCGATTTTGGTCTATGCCCGTGCTGCTTCATAGAAGACTTAACCGACTCCGATAAGGAGTACGATGTGTTTGTATCCTTCGCTCACAAAGATAGGAGGTACTTAAGAGAGTTACTGCCGAAGTTAGAGGAGGAATTCGGGCAGAAAACCTGCCTGCATTTCCGCGACTGGTATGCTGGCGACCTCATCCCCACACAGATAGACAGGTCAGTGGAAAATTCTCGGAAAACACTCATCTTACTATCGAAAAACTTCTTAGAATCTCACTACGCTAACATGGAGTTCCAAGCAGCTCATAATCTAGCACTACGACAGGGAAAATCCCGCGTTATACTAATTCTTCTTGACGACGTCACAAATCATGAGAAGCTCTCAGAAGAGCTGAAAGCTTATATGTCAACGAATACTTACCTTATGTGGGATGAGCCTGGGTTCTGGGGCAGGCTGCAGGCGGCCCTACCGAGGCGGTTAACCAAGAAATTTGTATGGCCAGCAGTGTTCAAAGATGATGATTGTAAAAATATTAAAAGTGGGCTGGATGTGCAGCTGAATAGTGAGGGGAAATTGGTCAATATTGCTGTGAAGAATGTATGAGATCATACTATACATGTATATCATACATTACACTTTGAGCTAGTTTGGTATTTATATGCACTGCCCAAATGAGAGTGTATTGCAGGGATCATGTATGAGTTTCTTTTCGCTATATCTTCTGAATGCCTGAACCGATTTTGATGTATGGAGTCTTGTTAGAGTTCTTACACTATCGCGAGTGTTATGGGCTATAATTAATTAAAAAATATGATTGATAAATTATATTTTTTTACTTTCTGATCTAAGAGGTTTCCCGACTGCGATGGAACTTTTTACAAGCTTTTATTTAACTTGCAATGTTTGTTTGTATGTGAGTTTGTTTAGGTCAAATCTTGCAATCTAAATTAGAACCACTTCTTGACATCCTATTGACATGAAATTTTGTATACTTTAAGTAGGTTGGACAATACAATATTATGGTACTTTTGATTTAAATGCTTTTTTTTTTTTCGAACTTGTCTCTCGCAGTTAGCTCTGAGGGAGCTCTTACTGCTTAACCGGTCGTTTGGCGAGACCTAATAAAAGGCCTCCAGCCAGGTATTTAAATGCTTGCGTTAAAATATATTTTTAATATTAACTTATTTAACTGGTTTTTTGACATGGCAATCATATTTTTTTAATTTATCAATCATATTTTTTTAATTTATCAATCATATTTTTTTAATTTATCAATCATATTTTTTTAATTTATCAATCATATTTTTTTAATTTATCAATCATATTTTTTTAGTTTATCAATCATATTTTTTTTTTATATTTGAATGACAATCATGCAAGATTTCTTTGGTCTGGTAGCATCGCGACTGCTAAGCATGAGGTCTTAAGTTCGATCCCCGGGCAGTGCTATTAGGTTTTGCTCATAGGTATTGGGTAATTCGCTGTAGAAGGTCAGTATCTTTAAACCTATGAAATAGTTCAAAATTAACTATTTCAAATGGAGTTTAACTATCATAAGGGTGCTAATGTTGAATCTCTGTAATCAATAGTTAACTGGCTTGGGAAACGTTTAAAATATAACAGTTAAGTTAAAGCACTGACAGCCGAGTGGTATGACCGTTGGACTGCCAAGTCTAAGGTCGCAAGTTCACCCGGCATTCATTAATGTCTTTTCGTATTTATATTATAGTATAAATAAATCAGTTGCTAAAAACTGCATGAGGTCTTGGGTTTGACTCCGGATTGGGAAAATATTGGTATTTCTCAGGAGCAGCACGGAGTCCAGATTTGTGCCTTATTGATGGTCACCCCGCCCCCTATTACATAACTGGCGAAATGTGGGTGTACACACCTCTGCCTACCTTCAAGGAATGTAGGCGTGATGTTATGTTACTATCAAGATTTAAAACCAATGTTTACCGAGTTTAAGTTATTTTAAACCTTTCCCAAGCCTTAGTTAATGAGCCATTTAACTTTAAGTGAAACAGTAATAATCTTAAGTCTGATATATATTACTATTGTTCTTATGAGCCAATTATATAGCAGCTTAATTATTTTATCTATAAGTTAATGTTATATTAAGTATATACAATTTTAAACATTGGGACTTATAACTGGCGAAATGTGGGTGTTCTATACACCTCTGCCTACCCCATCAGGGAATACAGGCGTGATGTTCTGGTGCCTTATACTGCGGTGCTTATAAAACCATAACGTATTACATACCTTTCAATATGTTCTAAGGTAAGGGCGGGTTGTTTTAGCTTTATTTGACACGTATATGTTAAAAATGACTCACCTATCAGACGTAGTTAAGCAAAGATCCATCCCACCAACACCAACATTGAGTTAGACATACTAAAGAGGTAAAAAAGTAAACCTAATCCAAATATTAAAATACAAGATATATAGGCTGCCTCGTTGTTCTAGTGGTTGCTAAGCGCGACTGCTGAGCACGAGGTCCTGGGTTCGAATCCCGGGTCGGGCAAAGTGTTACTGGGTTTTTATTAAAAATGTAGCGGGTAATACCGCGGGGCGCAGCTAGTATGCTAAAAACAACACATCATATTTCACGTACGTTAAACATGTGTGATACGTGTTATGTAACAGAAGGAAACACTTTTTTTGTATATATATATGTATAGTTATATTAATGTTGGGATTTTATACATATACATATTTTATGAAATAAACTTTTAATAGTAATGTATACACTTGAAAAATAATTTTATAATATATTTAATGTTAAGGCATGTCACAATACCCGGCCAATGTAAACTTTAGCCGGGTGAAGTGTATTCTGAACTTTACCCGGTCAATATAAAGCAATAATATAATGATTATTTTTAGTTGTTAATTAGAATATAATATACATCGATCTGATTGCGTATACATGTTATTCTAGTCACCTGAAACATGATATTTCTGACTTATCTCCGTTTTCATGACTTCAAACATTTATATAGGCATAACATTGTTATAACCATATTTAAAAATAATTGAGACTGCCTCGTTGGTCTAGTGGATGCTAAGTGCGACTGCTGAGCACGAGGTCCTGGGTACGAATCCCGGGTCGGGCAAAATGTTACTGGGTTTTTCCATTAGGTCATTCTCAGTAGCAGCACGGAGTCTGGATTTGTGCCCGGTTGATGGCAATAGGCTCGCCCCCTATTACATTGGGACTTAAAACATAAATGGCGAAATGAGGGTGTACTATATTATGTACACCTCTGCCTACCCCTTCGGGGAATACAGGCGTGATGTTATGTTTATGTTATGTTTAAAAATAATTAATACAATATGTAATCTAGTAAATGGTTTCTATAATCATGCATATATTGTTTAAACCTCTGCTTATCCCTTTGTGATAAAAGGCGATATATTCAATAGTTTTTCTATTTTTAAGTCGGTTCTAATACATATTTAGTCAAATATACATTGTATATTTCAATATGTATACACTTATGAATTATTGTATATTATAAACCTTAAAAAATCTATGTTTTTTAACTTATGTTATGCTTAATAATTGTATAGAGACAATACATATTAATTACTATATATTCCGGTTATATTCTATGTATATATACTTTATGTATATAAAGTCACGCCTGTTTCCCTGAGGGGTAGGCAGAGACCACGGATTATACTCCCTCGCGTATTCGGGAATGCCCGACTAGTTTCGAACTCGAACGCAGCCTTGTGACAATTCGTGACCGGTATATAGTAAATAATATGGATAACACTCACGCAAGTTATTATAAAGCAATATAGTCTAGGATCCGCGGAGCATTTTAATAATTGATTACTATGAAGTTAATTTTACTCACTGCCTCGTTGGTCTAGTGGTTGCTGAGCGCGACTGCTGAGCTCCAGGTCCTGGGTTCGAATCCCGGGTCGGGCAAAGTGTTACTGGGTTTTTCCATTAGGTCATTCTCAGTAGCAGCATGGTCTGGATTTGTGCCCATATAGCCAACTCGCCCCCTATTACTTTGGGACCTGAAACATAACTGGCGAAATGTGTGTGTACTATATGGGCACCTCTGCCTACCCCTTCAGGGAATACAGGCGTGATGTTATGTTATGTTAACAGCCACATACTTCGAATCGCGTGGTACGTTATTCTGGTTCTATGCTCAAAAGTTGTAGTGTGGTAATGGTCCGTGGATCCTAGCCTAGTAAATTACCTGTGTACCTACCGAAATGATCTATACATATAGCTAAGGTATTTAGTTTTTGTTATATACTAAAATACAATGATAAAATTGTTAATTTTTGAGTATTTTAAATAAGCGTTTGTTATAAATCTCAGATCTTCCAATGCAAGTTATTTAACAATAAAATGGAATTATATATTTTATACAAGTAAATATTTTTGAGATTATTTCTGTATTATTGTACCAGTCCACTGTCCTGCCTCGTTGGTTTAGTGGTTGCTAAGCGCGACTGCTGAGCACGAGGTCCTGGGTTCGAATCCCGGGTCGGGCAAAGCGTTACTGGGTTTTTCCGTTAGGTAATTCTCACTGACAGCACGGAGTCTAAAAACATAACTGGCGAAATGTGGGTGTGCTGTATACGCACCTCTGCCTACCCCTTCGGGGAATACAGGCGTGATGTTATGTGATGTCCACTGTCCTACTGCAAGAACTCTTCCATATATACACTCACGCCTATTTCCACAGCACTGATAGCCGAGTGGTATGACCGTTGGACTGCCAAGTCAAAGGTCGCAAGTCCAAACCAACACGCACCAATATCTTTTCCACTTCATATGCGTACTATAAATTAGTTATTAGCTAAAAACGGTGAAGGAAGACATCGAATCCCAGGCAGGTAGAGTTACTGGGTGTTCCCATTAAGTATTTCTCAGTAGCAGCACGGAATCTGGATTTGTGCCCGGTTGATGACCAGCTCGCCTTCTACATTGGGACCTACCACATAGCGAAATATGGTTGTAGGTACACCTCTGCCTACCCCTTCGGGGAATACAAGCGTGATGTTAGGTAGTGTCATAAATTATTAACATCATAACCGTGATCATCATAATTTAATTATCCATCACGATAACGAACTCACGACTTCCAATGTCAAGTTATATGTAGGATTATATTTTAAACCTACACTTGTGTCTTGTTTCTAGTAAGTATATCTTATATAAAAAATTACTAGGTTTTACCACTAAGTAAAAAGTAGTGATGACCGTTGGACTGCCAAGTCAAAGGTCGCAAGTCCAAACCAACACGTACCAATGTCTTTTCGAATTCATGTGCGTACTATAAATTAGTTATTTGCTAAAAACGGTGAAGGAAAACATCGTGAGGAAACACACACCTGAGAGATTGTTCAACGGTGTGTAAAGCTTGTCAGAGGCCTACAGGCGGTTTACACTCTGACATTTATCGTTATATTATATCTCTCAGTGTTTTCATCAAAGAAGACTTAGTAGTTTAAGTTCAGAGAAGAATCTGCAAGATTCTGTCAGAATCTTTTACTATTGGGATAATCATATAGTATTCTCTACTAATATACTCAGGTAAGTTTGTTTTATAAACATCGCCCCACACATTTGGCACAGTGGCTAAGCGATTGGACTGCTGCTCCAAGGATTGTAGATTCGATTCCCGTACGGGGCAAAACTTTGCGAAATGTAATGTGTATATGATATTTCATGTTTGTAAAACGCACTGAGAGAGAGAGATAGTTCTAGCCATGTGTTTGTAAAAAAAATCTATAATATTTTATTTTAGATGAGCTGAGATGGACTGCCTCGTTGGTCTAGTGGTGGCTAAATGCGACAGCTGAGCACGAGGTCCTGGGTTCGAATCCCGGGTCGGGCAAAGTGTTACTGGGTTTTTCTATTAGGTAATTCTCAGTAGCAGCACGGAGTCTGGATTTGTGCCCGCTTGATGGCAATAGGCTCGCCCCCTATTACATTGGGACCTAAAACATAACTGGAGAAATGTGGGTGTACTGTATGTGCACTTCTGCCTACCCCTTCGGGGAATACAGGCGTGATGTTATGTTATGTTGTTGTTATGTTTAGATGAGACTCACCACAAACCATCGCTGGTGGGCGATACTAGCCGCTGCCGCCACCAGCTCGATCATCCTATGGCTGTATTTACCGCCGCTACCGAAGGCTCACCCCATCCCATCCCCAAACGCCCGCCTACTCCCCTACAGCTACTGGAACCACCGACAATCACACCCATCGGCATATTTAGATGACACTTGTATGGCATTACCAACATTGGATAGCATACATTATGCGGCACCGACCTGGCAGCTGTTGGTGACTGAGAACGGAAGCATCTATCTATACGGAGCTTATTGGGATGGCCGGTTTGATGAGAATTTTGTTAGAATACTAGTGTATGCCGATTTTACCCCGCTGCCGAAGCTGTATTGTCAATTATGGTAAGTAACATATATTTTATTTTATTTTTATTTTATTTGTAAGGGACAAAAAACAGTTACACGTTAAAATGTTTACAATAAGTTCATACATTGATATTATATAACATATAAGTATATATATATAGTGAGGAGTACCCTCAACCGAAGAGCGTGTATGAGGAATGTGATGCGTGTGAATGAAGCAAAAGAAGTATGCCAGGATCGTAGCAAATGGAAATCCGTGGTCTCTGCCTACCCCTCAGGGAAACAGGTGTGACTTTATGTATGTATGTACATATAAAATGGGCTTATCTCAGTTGTGGATCCCATATTTATTATGCTTTTGGCATATTAATCTTTGTGTCTCCCGCTTGCTATGGAGGGAAGTGGGATCTAAATTTATATTCCTACTCCTCCTATATATTATTTTATGATTAATTTCGTTGCGGGTTCCAAGACAGTCGAGTCATTTCTCTGGGACGCCTCGAGCTTCTTTGCCTCGGTGGTTCAACGGTTATCATTGTAGATCCTGGCTTACAGGAGTCGCAATGATGGGCACGAGTGGTGGGCTTGTCCCAATAAAAAAAAAGTAACATAACAACAATAACAAATGTCCCCTTAACCGACGAGCGTGTGAGGAACGTAAGAAGTATGCGAGGATCGTATCAAATGGAATTCCGTGGTCTCTGCTTACCCCTCTGGGAAATAGGCGTGATTTTATGACTGTATCTCAATTTTTTTTAATAAATCTATTATAATTTAGCTTTTTATTGCTGAAAAGATGGTATAAATCCGTCCAGTAGTTTCGGAGCTTATTTGTTATAAACAAACAAACAATCTTTACTCTTCATAATATTACTAGCTTTTGCCCGCGGCTTCGCCCGCGTTAAGTAGCCTTTCTCGGGTCTTAAACTTAAACTTTCTACAATTCAAATTTTATCCAAATCCGTCCAGCGGTTTAGTCGCGAAGGCGTAACAGGCAGAGTTACTTTCACAATTATATTATTACTAGCTGCGCCCCGCGGTGTTACTCGCTACATTTTTTCAAAAGTAGCCTATGTGTCAATGCAGGGTGTGAGCTGCCTCCATATGAAATTTCATCAAAATCGGACTAGCTTTTTGAGCGTAAAGAGGTAACAAACATACAAACACACTTTCGTCTTTATAATATTAGTGTGATAGTGTGACTATTTTGTATAGTATAGATGCCTTGCCCAGGTACCCCTACGACAACACTCCTCAGTTAGAGGTAGTGACTGCTGCATATGCTTGGCGCCCAGCGTGGGGCGGGCCCGTGTCTGGAGTCAATGAACCTTATATCTTGACGTGTGGCGCTCGGAGACACCCGCCGGAGCCCGAGCTGGCGCCTGTCGCAGTCTCCGTAGCGGTGGAGCCCTGTGGAGTCGCCACCAATGTGTTAAACATACAGGTATAACATTGACCAATGTTATAAGTAAGAAACCTCATCCGAATCGGAACAGGAGTTTTTGAGAATAATGCAAACATACATAACATCATAACATCACGCCTGTATTCCCCGAAGGGGTAGGCAGAGGTGCACATATAGTACACCCACATTTCGCCAGTTACGTTTTTCGGTCCCAATGTAATAGGGGGTGAGCTGGCCATCAACCGGGCACAAATCCAGACTGTGCTGCTACTGAGAATTACCTAATGGAAAAACCCAGTAACACTACCCGACCCGGGATTCGAACCCAGGACCTCGTGCTTAGCAGTCGCGCTTAGCAACCACTAGACCAACGAGGCAGTCATAAGATACCGTAGAGCGAACATACCTCCTTCTTAAAGTCGTTCTAAAAGTGGCACGATACAACGCTAAACTCATCTGAACGCTAAACTCGTCTTAACAACACGCCCGTCCGTCGCACAACAACAAATAATTGATATAATTACAATTAAAGTTATTATTTAATCACATTTATTAAAAAAAAAAACGTCGCCCCACACCAGGAATTTCTCCAGCATCGTAGGTGCGTTTCACAAACATGAAATATTCACATACACAAACACCCAGACTCGGGACAAATATCTGTGGTTCGCACAAAGTTTTTCCCCGTGCGGGAATCAAACCCGCAACCCTTAGCGCAGCAGTCCAATCGCTTAGCCACTGCGCTAATCAGGTCGTCAAACTTATTAATGTTATTATTTCCTCATAATTCCAAATGTTTGATCTATTCCAGAACGCTCCATTCAGACACCCTTTAGACTTCAAGCAGCAGGAAGTGACGGCACGCAACACCACCTCCATAGCTGTCTGTTTAAAATGGCTGCACTTCCGGCAAGATGTCTCTGTTAGGCTTATAGAATGGATGCAGCTTCTGCAACACTTTGGAGCGGACAAAGTATATATATATGTTGTTAGAGTAAGTATAATATACCCCAGACTATATTTTCAGTCACAGAGGCCTGTCTCAGCTGAGACTAGTCTACGCAGGAGATATTATAGTGCACAAGTATGCGAACACAGGTGCACTCCCTATTCCCTCACTCTCATAGTCCAGGACGGTGAGACCGGAGAGAGATCAGGTGCAGGACCAACGGAGTAACGTACCTTCCGAAGCACGGAGGGCCCTCGACATTTGAAAACGGTCACCCATCACAAGGCTGACCGTGGCGAGCACAGCTGACCTCGCAGTTAGCCACACAGCTACGACTCCCTTTAAAGCTAGAGTCAGTATATTATAATATACACATACATAATCACGTATATGTACGCCGAAGAGGAAAGCTGAGGTGCCACCCTGATTGGCGCAGTACTTAAGCGATTTGACTGCTGCGCTAGGAGTAGCGGGTTGATTCCCGCACGGGGCAATGTGTGATCCACAGATCCCGAGTCTGGGTGTTTGTGTATGTGATATGTCACGTTTGTAAAACGACTGCCTCGTTAGTCTAGTGGTTGCTAAGCGCGACTGCTGTGCACGAGGTCCTGGGTCCGAATCCCGGGCCGGGCAAAGTGTTACTGGGTTTTTTCATGAAGTAATTCTCAGTAGCAGCACGGAGTCTGGATTAGTGCCTGGTTGATGGTCAGTTCGCCCCCTATTACATTGGGACCTAAAACATAACTGGCGAAATGTGGGTGTACTATATGTGCACCTCTGCCTACCCCTTCGTGGAATACAGGCGTGATGTTATGTATGTATGTATGTAAAACGCACCCACGACACAGGAGAAATGCCTAGTGTGGGGCGACGGTTCTTGTGCGGTGACTCTCACCTTATCATTCGCACCCAGGTCCACCACAAAACCCGCAGAGTCCTCAACCACTACCAGTCTTCAGGGTTCGCTGACGTCACGGAGCTGTTCCACCCGCCTCAAGCGTCAGGCCTGCACCTGTCAAAGGATATGAGGGACTTCGCAGACATGAGGCGAGAGCTCCTCCCCCTCAATGATTGTCTCTTCAGGAGCTTGGGGTCTCACGACTGGCTGGCGGTCATTGACTTGGATGAAATTATAGTTTCTGACACGTAAGTGAAGCTTTGAAGAGATTTTGATTTGGCTTATTTGAGTACGTGGTGGCCTAGTGGTTAACATACCGGATTTGTATGCACAATGTTGCAGGATCAAACCCGGGCAAGTATCAATGTGACTTTTTCAATGTTATAAATACTTTCTAAGTTACTCTGAGACACTAGACTAAAGGTGACGGAAGACATCGTGAGGATACCTGGATTTAATCTAAAATCGCCCGCAGTGAGCTAGCGTGGTGATCAATGCTCAATCCTTCTCTATACGAGAAGAGGCCTTTGTAGCAGTGGGACAGTTATAGGCTGTTATTATTATAATTTTTCGATAAAAGTCTAAATGTTAATCAAGTTTAAACTTTATACGTGCCAAAATACATCCGGATCGATTCAGCAGTTTTGCGTGATTAACAAACAACATTTTCTGATCCAGGAATCGAACCCAGAACCTCACACTTAATATTCACAGTACCGCACTAAACGATTTTTTAGTTTGTCGTAAATGATTTTTTTTTTTTAATTTTTTTTTTTAATGAATTTATTTAATGACATTGCGGATGTCAAGAGGTCCTGGGTTCGATTGCAGGGTCGGAAAATGTTAAATGCTTGCTCACTCACGCAAAAAGTGTTGTACCGATCAAGATTTAGGCACGCATATAGGTAGTATATAACTTAGATTGAGTCATAGCACACACATCTAATAGGAAAGGGATTGTTAACATACCACCTTCGGTGTCAAACAGGCGTTTCACATCATAACATCACGCCTGTATTCCCCGAAGGGGTAGGCAGAGGTACACATATAGTACACCCACATTTCGCCAGTTATATTTTAGGTCCCAATGTAATAGGGGACGAGCCTATTGCCATCAACCGGGCACAAATCCAGACTCCGTGCTGCTACTGAGAATTACCTAATGGAAAATCCCAGTAACACTTTGCTTGACCAGGGATTCGAACCCAGGACCTCGTGCTCAGCAGTTGCGCTTAGCAACCACTAGACTAACGAGGCAGGCGTTTCATTCAGTTACAATTTCTTCTTACAGAGCAGACACGTGGCAAGAACTGCTGGCTCAGGAGACATCTTCAGCGACTCCTGGAGGTCTGCCGTTCGATGCTCTAGTCTTCCCCCACTACTACGTACTAGAGGGCTTGCAGAGAGACCTCCAGGCGCCTGCGTGGGCACCCATCCTGTCCCAGACCTGGAGGTCTAAGGCACCAAGCGCTCCTGGTACAGTATATTTTATAGATTTTCAAAGAGCAGAATATCACGCCTATATTTCACGAAGTGGTAGGCAGAGGTGCACATATAATACACCTACCAAAGTATTCCCGTATTCGGACAATATTTATAACATTTTTTTCTTCATAATATACGTTATTTCAGAGTGATTTTTTACAATTATAATAACGATGTAAGGTATCATATAAATAAATTTATAATAAAAATATATTTTTAAACCCAAGCTTTTAAATCAGCTGGCTCAAAGTACTTGTTAAGACGAATCAAACAAGCCCAAACACGATGGGGTAGCGTCATTCCGTTACAGTGTTCCTACGAACACCTTCGACTCCATCATCAGACCAGCTTAAAAGTACCATAATATTGCATTGTCACCAAACCTACATATGCAAAATTTCATTTCAGATATCAAGAAGTGGTTTCAATTTAGATTGCAAGATTTGACCTAAACAAACTCACATACATACAAACATTGCAAGTTAAATTAAAGCTTGTAAAAATAAAACAATGATATATATTCCCTATTTCTCGTTTCCAGGTTGGCATGTCAAAGCCTTCGTCAATACATCTTCTGTGACTGCCATGCACAACCACACTCCACTCTCCTGCCGGCACCAATGTCAGCAGCGCTGGGTGGACCCAGCTGCCGGCAAACTGCTGCACTACCGGCAATCTTGTGCAGACGGAGACTGCTCAGATGACGTCGTCAGAGACGATACCGTCAGAAGATGGAGGGAACAAGTCCTGGAGGAGATTGATGGAGTTTTGAAAGTACTCGGTCTTGGGAAGTGGACGGTAGATGTTGGAGAACTCTTGCATTGATAATAATAATGTTCTGACCGAATTTCGCGGCGGCCTGTCTCAGCTGCCCGGCGACTACGCAGGAGATATTATAGTGCACAAGTATGCGAACACAGGTGCACTCCCTATACCCTCACTCTTATAGTCCAGGACGGTGAGACCGGAGAGAGATGACGCAGGACGTGGCTTAACGTGCCTTCTGAAGCACGGAGGGGCCTCGACATGTGAGATCGGTCACTCACAAAACACCGCGGCGAGCACGGCTTAACCTCGCATATGTTATAGGTCCCGATGTAATAGGGGGCGGGCTGGCCACCAACCGGGCACTAATCCAGACTGCGTGCTGCTACTGAGAATTACCTAATGAATAAATTCCTAAACACTTTTCTTGACCCTGGATTTGAACCTAGGACCAGAGCACAGCAGTCACGCTTAGCGACCACTAGACCGACGAAGCATTATGACTTAATATAACTACAACACTAAGTCTATATCGTAAGAATGATTGATTAAATATTGTAAGTTAGTAAGTTCATTATGAATTTTTGAATAAACGAATATACTCTAACGGCAGTAGTTACAGTTAAATCGCTTAAAAGTTAGTGTAAAATCTGAACCCTGCTCACCCTTACAAAGCCAAAACTCACAAGCGTAAAACATAAATAGTTCACGTCCGCGCTATTAGATGGCGTTGTTAGTTGAGCGGGCGTTTCTGAATGGCGGTGTTAAGATTTTCCGCGATGACACGAGTATTATCAAATATATATTATTTTTGTAGGTTATCTTATTTGTAGTATAATATATAATATACGAAAGATAAAACTTAGAGAACAATTTTAAATGTTATTATCAATACAGTACGGTGACGTATTATGAAGGGCTTGAAGTTAGCTGTTAGCTGTAGCTGCGCAGTAGACAGTTTTGCTCCTAAAAAATCCATTGCGCAGGTATTTGGCCAACTTCAAGACAGCTAAGAAACGTCGGCCGTAGTACGTATAGCATAGAGATATACGTACTAGCCAAGCAATATTTAGTTGAAGAACTAGCTCCAACTTACTATAACATAAGAGAACTCTGCCATCATACACGCTAGACCAAGCCCTACATAACCTACATTACATCAGATTTGAGATATACCTTGATTCGTGACACGTAAAATACATTATCTATTACCTACTTAAAAGTAAAAACTTACTTTGTGATGCCTGCAGGCATACAAATACATTTATCGATACTAATATCATAAATGTGAAAGTAACTCTGTCTGTTACGCCTTCACGACTAAACCATTAGATAGATTTTGATGTTTGGCATGTAGTTTAAGACACGAGAAAGGACATAGGCTACTTACGGGCGAAGCTGCGGCAAAAGCTAGTATTACTAAATCATCGTTGTTATTTTATTCAAATCATATCATATTTATTTCGCTTAAAACTTGGGTACAGACGGATGGTTCTAAACTCTAAAATCCATTCAGTAGTTTTTACGTGAAAGAGTAACAAACATCCATACTAACAAACTTTCGCGTTTATAACATTAGTAGGGATGTAATTATAAACCAATTACAGGCGCTTTTTAGTTGACATAAAGTATAACCATCTATTTACAATTTAGTCAATCAATTTTTAACTCTATCCCGTAGACATAAGGATAGTGTTTAGCAAAATGTATTTACCATGCACATGTATGTCATTATCAATAATAATAAGTAATTGAGCTTAATATGAGGCGGATATTATCGCAAACATTAACTAGAGTTATGGCGATTATAACACAGCATAACTTCACGCTTATATTCCCCGAAGGGGTAGGCAGAGCTGTATAATACATTATACACCAACATTTCAACAGTTATGTTATAGATCCCAATATATTTGACACGAAATGCTTCACAAGTCAGAGGCAATTAACATCGAGTCTGAAGAGTCGAACGTTCACCAGTCGCACACATTTCGCCACCAAGTCCCTAATCAAGGGCTGGATGGACTTCGAAGGTCAAACTCCTGACTCCTAGTACTGACTACTAGTCCTCCAATACTCGATCGGACTATGCCTATAAGGGCTATATTTGAGTGTGATTAGTACTAGAAGTACGCGAAACACACGAAAATATAGACCTTACAGGAATTTATACCATATAGGCTAGTTTTAAGGTTTAATAAGACCTTAGGGGTGTCACCCCATAGATCATTCAAAAATAATTATATCATATATAATTTCTTAGTTAAGAATTCGTAGGGCCTCGCGGCTGATATGTATTCGCGGGTGTAACGAAACCATAGCGCGATTCAGAATGGCTGGACAACGCCATCTATCGAGCCAAAAGTAAATCAAATTCCATTCATCTTTGTAGTTTTTCGCTGATATATCAGTTATTTATGATGTTTTGTTATATATTATTAAAGTTAAAGTGTTTTTATATTTTTTGTTCTAGGTATATCATGTTTTCCGTTGATTTTAATCGGATTTCAAGAAATTATAATTTCGTCATCTCATTCGTGCTAGTTAGGGAATTAGTATCACTTATTATTATGATAATAATGTTTATGTATGCATATAATAATTAATCAATTGTTACAATTGGTTTTATTTTCATTTTTGTGTATAAAATGTGAGTATTATGCAAATTAACCAAAATTATTCAACCAAAAACATCTATACAAGTTACACATTTATAATTTAATTTATATTGCTGTGTTATATTACTTAAAGTCACGCCTGCTTCCCAGAGGGGTAGGCAGAGGCCACGGATTTCCATTAGCTACGATCAAAAACATCAAAAATCATAAACTTTATTTGTAGACATAGGCAGTACAAATTTAACATTAAAACTTTGTGTGAACACTATGTCTCGCCGTCTACGGCATACAAATATGGTATTTACATCTGCATATAGAAGAAAGAAAATAATAAAAGTAAAACTGAGTATTTTTTTATTAAAAAAAAGGAGGAACTTTTTAAAATCACAAATGGCTTCAATATCTAGAAGTGCTAGGGATCTTGTTACAAATTCTAGGTGTCATTACTGTACTTCTACATCATTAATATACATAACATAACATCACGCCTGTATTCCCCGAAGGGGTAGGCAGAGGTGAGCATATACTACACACACCTTTCGCCGGCTATGTTTTAGGTCCCAATGTAATAGGTGGCGAGATGGCCATCAACCGGGCTCAAATACAGAATCCGTGCTGCTACTGAGAATTACTTAATGGAAAAACCCAGTAACACTGCTCGACCCGGGATTCGAACCCAGAACCTACCTAATCGCGCTTAGCAACCACTAGACCAACGCGACGAGGCAGTCAACATTAATTTACTTTCCCAACAATTATATTATAGGCCAGCCCGAGTGCCCGCGTCTCACTATTGTTATTTAAAAATTATATGTTTCACTAATAAGTTAAGTAATGTATTATTAGAAATAAATGTTTTAAACCTTACCAATTTTATTTCTATCTAAGTTTCAAGTGTTACTAAATTATAGATAAGATAGTTAGGAACGTAAATACAAAGTTTTGACGATATTAGTTCAATTTAACTAAGAAACTAACTCGAATATTACATAAATTCTATTCTTTCTATCGGCTAGAGCTATGTCTAAAGAAACAAGTCATGTTCATGCATTATAAATTGTAGACTGGTCAGTCAACAAGGATAGTAACGAGGTAGACCGTCTAGTGACGGACGTATGTAGGTACCTTGTAGGTACTATCTATTATGGAGACTTTACTTTCATCCCAAATTCTATTCTGACCATTATTATTATCTAGTTTAATAATAACATTCAACACTCCACGTACATATAACTACATACATACATACATAACATCACGCCTGTATTCCCCGAAGGGGTAGGCAGAAGTATACATATAGTATACCCACATTTCGCCAGTTATGTTTTTAGGTCCCAATGTAATAGGGGGCGAGCCTATTGCCATCAACCGGGCACAAATCCAGACTCCGAGCTGCTACTGAGAATTACCTAATGGAAAATCCCAGTAACACTGCCCGACCCGGGATTCGAACCCAGGACCTCGTGCTCAGCAGTCACGCTTAGCGACCACTAGACCAACGAGGCAGTCAACCGTTAGTATTATCTAGTTTAACAGCAACATACAACGCTTCGTTCATATAACTATTGGTGTTATTTTAGCATGCTGCCCAAACTAAGCTTAAATCTAAATTGATGAAGGAAATCTGTGCCCGGTAGATGGCCAGCGCGCCTATTACATTAGGACCTATAACATAACTGGCGAAATGTGGGTGTATACGTGCCTCTGCCTACCCCTTCGGGGGATACAGGCGTGATGTTATGATAAAGGGAATTTGAAATGACCGCCTTAAGTTACCGTGTCTCTGCTCGCACCCATAGGCTTCAAATTCAGTTAAGTTCATCCACATATATAGTACTGTTAGTTCACAAGTTAACTGTTAATAACTTTAGTAGTTATTTAACTATAATATCTACATAAAGTTTAACTATAACTTTACAGTTAAACTAAAATAATTAGTTAATTATAATAACTACATTAAGTTTAACTATAACTTTACAGTTAAACTTAAACAATTAGTTAACCATAGTAACTACATACAGTTAACTTAATCAACCAGGTCACAGTTATCTCCGTAGTTTAACTACAGAGTTAACCATTAACTGGTTTGTATATAATCATTTTTAACGTTGTTATTGTAACCATATAATGATTACAGTAACAACGAGTCGAGGAATATAAATCTCTGGGGTCTTAAGCCAGAGACTGTCAAAAAATAACAGACATAAATATCTTAGTCTTATTAAAGACTAGCACATCAGTTCCAACAGGCGACGGCACCCTATTAAACGGATGTAACGAAACCATAGCGCGATTCAGAATCACTGGACAACGCCATCTATCGAGGCAAGAGTACACTAAAATATACTCACTTATCTCATTTATTTGGATGAAAAGTTGTTTTTTGTACTACTAAAATTATAATATATCTAAAAATAGTGATAATATATTTTTTATTTTGATTTTGTAATACAAAAACTGCGTTTAAAGTGTCTGGAAACTGATTTAGTTTATGCTTTTGTTGGATAGATGGCGTTGTTGCGTTTCTCTAATTTACGCTGTAATAATACTGAGAAAAGTTACTTAAATCTTTAGTCTATGTATATAATACAGTTATATACCTGCCTGATGGACAAAACATGGCTTTAACCTTTTAGGTAAGTGGAAATCCTTACTAATATTATAAACGCGAAAGTTTGTGAGTATGGATGGATGTTTGTTACTCTTTCACGTAAAAACCACTGAATGGATTTTAATGAAATTTCATATGGAGGCAGCTGACGCCCTGGATTAACACATAGGCTACTTTTTATCCCGAAAAAATAAAGCGGGTAACACCGCGGGGCGCAACAAAAGTTCTTTCAAAATTTGTATTTATAGTTTTGACGAATATTCTATTACTGACTATCTTTGCCTTTAGATTGACTACTAAGAGTACTAAGTATTGCCCTAGATAATTAGCATAGGCTATAGTCTCGCCACCATATTATATAGTCGTATATTGCTAACGGAATGCGACTGTAATAGGTAATAGGTTAAATACATCTCTGCCTTACCCCTTTTGAGTATTCAGTCGTGATTATTATAAACAAAATGTATTTAAAGAAAGCTTTTGTTAATTGAAATTATCAAGCAATTAATATTACTCATACATTCACGCCTGTATTCCCCGAAGGGGTAGGCAGAGGTATACACCCATTTTGCCAGTTATGTTTTTAGGTCTCAATGTAATAGGGCACGAGCCTATTGCCATCAACCTGCCACAAATCCAGACTCCGTGCTGCTACTGAGAATCACTTAATGGGAAAACCCAGTAACCCTTTGTCCGACCCGGGATTCGAACCCAAGACCTCGTGATCAACAGTCGTGCTTAGCAACCACTAGACCAATGAGGAATTCGATGTAATAGAGGGTGAGATGTAATATCATTTTACAGTCTCATTGCTGCATAGGCCTAATCTCATACACTTAAACCAATCATTATAAACACCGTGCTTCGGAAGGCACGTTAAGCCACGTCCTGCGTCATCTCTCTCCGGTGTCACCGTCCTGGACTATGAGAGTGAGGGAATAGGGAGTGCACCTGTGTGCGCATACTTGTGCACTATAATTTCTACGTAGTTGGCTAGTCTCAGATGAGAGGCCGCTTGACCGACACTTGGACAGGAGAACTTTACTATTCTTACCATGAGTGAACCGGGAGATACAAAAGTTTACCATGGAAACGAAATGTTAATTTATCATCATCATCATTATCATCATCCTTATCATCATCATTATCATCATCAGCCGAAAGATTTCCACTAAAGAAATGCCGCGTTGCCTCGTGGGTTTAATAGTAGTAAGCGCGGCTGCATAACATAAAGTCCTGGATTCGAATCCCGGTCGGACTGTGTTACTGGGTTTTCGTATAAGTTAATTCCCAGTAGTCTGGATCTATGTCCAGTTGATGGCAAACTCGGCCCTATTACATTAGGACCTATAACATAACTGGCGGAATGTGGACGTACTATACTCTGCCTACCGCTTCAGGGTGAACAAGCGTGATGTTCTAGAATTAATTTCTATTAAACAGATGTACTCATACCCTCTTCGCCCTAGGGGTGCACGCATGCGCTCTACTCACGCCACTTCTGCGCAGGCGTCAACTTAATGATCAATTTTCCCTTAGAAATGTATTTTTGTTGTCTGTGGCCTAAGACACAATCAGAGCTTGTGTTTAAACAAAATATAAAACTGTTTGTTAATAATGTAATCGAATTATTATTATATTAACTATATGGTTTTGTTAACTATATAATATGTAGGTTTACCTACCATCTTAATTTTAATACTATAGTGGTGAACAATCTGTGGAAAATTCTGGATTTTTCTCAAGAAACGTGTTGATAATTGAATGTGTAGTGTGTTTTATACAGACGTACAGACATCCGGAGTGTGCATCTAGTGAAATATATATAACATACGTTCAAGGTGAGTGTTAACAAAGTAATGGCTGTCTCTTTTGCAAGTTTAAATAATGCTTTTTATAAGTAGTTTAATGATATTACTAGTGCTGAGCGTGAGGTCTTGGGTTCGACTCCCGGGTCGGGTAAAGTGTTTAGATGTACCAATTTTTTTCTAAGTTAGATTGCAGACTCAAGACCTATTACAATGGAATAGGTCCCATGAGCTAGAATTTAGATTATTGGTGTTATGTGGGTGTACTTTAATATACCTCTGCCTACCGCTCAGGAATACAGGCGTAATGCTAGTTAAAATTGTTATCATTATATCACTGCTGCCTCGTTGGTCTAGGGATCGCTAACTGCTGAGCATGAGGTCCTGGGTTCGATTCCCGAGTTAGACAGTGTTACTAGGTTTTTCCATTAGATAATTCTCAGTAGCAGCACGGAGTCCGGATTTGTGTCCGGTTGATGATCAGCTCGCCCACTACATTGGGACCTATAACATTACCGGAAAAAAGTTGGTCCTGCACGCCTGTATTTCCTGAAGGGGTAGGCAGAGGTGCACATATAGTACACCCACATTTCGCCAGTTATGTTATAGGTCCCAATGTAACAGGGGGCGAGCCTATTGTCCTTACCTGGACATCAATCTTGAAGATCGATGGGTGCGAGCAGCGACCTGATAGATCAGTTGGCGGAGCTGCGCCACGAACCGGCGAAAGTCGCGGGTTCGATCCCCGCTCGTGTCCATATTCAAATTTCCTTTATAAAATAAGTTTAAATATCATTCAATTATGTTTATGGCTTAGTGACATACCGAGTTTGTATGCACAAGGTTGCCGGTTCAAACCCAGGCAAGTATCAATGTGACTTTTTCAATGTTATAAATACTTTCTTAGTTATTCTAAGACACCACTAACGGTGACGAAAAACATTGTGAGGAAACCTGGATTTAATTATCAGAAATCGCCCGCAGTGAGCTAGCGTGGTGATCAATGCTCAATCCTTCTCTATACGAGAAGAGGCCTTTGTAGCAGTGGGACAGTTATAGGCTGTTATTATTGTTATACCATTAAATTACTTCTAACTATATAGCGTGGCTAGCTTGCAATAGAGTTACTAACATTTGAAAAAACATCAAAAAAATAAGTTAATCATTCAAAATTTCCTTTTCAGTTGATAGAAGAACAGTGATTCATCAACACGAAAGCTTGGTATATTAGAAACATACAGGCAGGTGTTATTCAGACTAAGAGACAATTTTACCATCAAAAACCATTGAAGTCACTGGATTATTGAAGTCCACCACGTCACTGTGAAAAGTCAACGTC
Source organism: Abrostola triplasia (assembly GCA_946251915.1). Taxonomy (NCBI): domain Eukaryota; kingdom Metazoa; phylum Arthropoda; class Insecta; order Lepidoptera; family Noctuidae; genus Abrostola; species Abrostola triplasia. The sequence continues at coordinate 266,941 of OX276450.1, forward strand.
CCCACTGTGAATAGTAAACATCCTCTCAGTGAAAAGTGAACATCTTCCCAGTGTAAAGTGAACGTCCCCACTGTGAAAAGTCAACGTCCTCACTGTGAATAGTAAACATCCTCTCAGTGAAAAGTCAACGTCCCCACTGTGAAAAGTGAACGTCCCCACTTTGAAAAGTCAACGTCCCCACTGTGAAAAGTCGTGGAAATTTCGACACAATGAACGACAACCGCTCCGTCGACGAACACGACCTGTTGTTCCTAATCACGGAGATAACAAACACGTCTAGACGCCGCGTCTTCTGTATGTACGTCCTACCATTTTTCTTTTCCACATATTATCTCCAAGAACAGCTTTGTAAGCAGTTCAAATTCGTGATAATTGATGCATTGATAACAGTGCTGCTACTGATATGTGTGAAACAATGTCACGCTATGAAGAAAAGGCTGTATCGACGGAGAGACTTCTATTACTACTATGGGCTGCGGAATATGGCTAGTGAGGTGTAATTATATTTGATTTTTTAATTTTTTTTTTTTTGCTGGATCTTGAAAGCAGTTCTTGAGCACAACATTATGTTGGCCGAGGGCTGTTTTCCATTCAAGTGGCGCATATTGTCCCTTCAAGTCTTTTTTGCGTTTTGTTTTGTGTCATTTTTATTCCCGCGCAAATTAATATGTTTTCTTTCTAAAAAGGGGTTCTAAGCGGTTATTTTAGCCCCACACTAGGAACTTCTCCTGTGTCGTGCGTATGTGATATTTCTTGTGCGTTTCACAAACATGAAATATCACATACACAAACACCCAGACTCGGGACAAACATCTGATCGCACAAATTTTTGTCCCGATCTGCATTTAGTCTCTTTACTTTGAAAACATAACTTTAATTTGATTGATTTTTATAAGTATTTTAATTTAAAATTATAATTATATTTTTTACTTAAAAAATATATATATCTACTATGTATTTTTATATTTTGAATAACATTACGCCTTTACCCTAAAGGGGGAGGCAACACTATTCGTTAGGTCCCGTGTAATAGGGTAAATAAAGTAAGGTAATAATATATGTATAAGAAATACATTTTTAAAACTCACAAAAAACAGTGAATTTTAAATCCTTAGTAATAAAGAACGGATATAATATGCATTTGCATATTTTTACCCATTTTTAGCGAACATTGCATATAAGATTGGTAACATCTGAAATAGATTATATTAATAAATATAAATTTAATGCCAATTTTGAAATAACGTAACATATTACTTACAATTTTATCTAGTGTTGCATATTTTGATCGATTTTGCCAATTTTATTGCATACATTAAACTTTTTATGTTTCCTATAATCCGGTCACCGCTTTTTACACACATACATAATATACTAATGCCTGTAAATAAATTATTTGCACTGTAAAGTGATAAAAACTTAGCAATCAACAATATTATTTCAAAGTCAACCATTTTACAGTTTTTTATATTACTTTCTATATAAACATAAAATATAAAGACGAATTATTTAATATATTATTCTATATATATTAGTTTAACATGTTTTGTTTTAATATAATAAATCATTTAATCAATATATACTACATATACATAAGGAATTTGAAATAATATTTTCTGATTGTCATACGTCAACCTGCCCCCTCACTAGGGTTGCCAACCGTACTCTAAAATAGAGTATTGTCCTCTATATCATGCAGGCGTACTCTATAATCTATAACACTAATAGAGTACGCTAAAGTACTCTTATTTACAAAATGTTTACTAAACTAGTGCACGTCTGTAATAATATGCAAAAATCCATAATCAGAATGAGCTCTTGATGTACATATATCAATTTAGAGTTGGAATGTTTGGACTCATACAATTCCTTTAAAAGCAATGAAAAATTGTTATGTGCTGCAAAAAGTACAAAATAAATGATACTCTTATTTGTAAGTCCGTACTCTTTATTTACCTCCTTTAAAGTCAGATATACTTTATTTCTTTAAAAAAAAGTTGGCAACCCTACCCCTCACTATCTTAAAACAGGACAGTTTACGGTGTGAAAGCGAGACAACAACGAGCAGTGTAGCGGCGTCTCGCTTCCACACCGTAACTGTCCTGCTTCACAGTTCATGGTAATGTCTGATTCTTAATGATGCACCTATAATATATGTATTATATAGGATTTATTACTATATTGTTGTTAGGTATACCGGATGAACTTTTAGTCACCGTCCAAATTTTGATATATTTATCTTTGGCGAAAATCATTGAATACGTGTTTTTTCTTTTAGTATCACTCAATACAAAAATATTGAGTTATAACATCACAAAGTTATTTATAAAAAGTGAATGTTTCTGGACACCGCCACGCCGTGCGTACGCGCTAGGTGTAGCGGGGTGGGGGAAGCGGGGTGCGCGCTACCCTTTTCATTGATTGTTTGCGCGGCAAGTGTAGTATTATAAACGTTTAACTTAGTGACCACGCAGAGCGGATAATTCTTTCGAGAAAATGATTTAATATAAAAATTTTACGTATCGATTTCTTTAAAAAAATGGAATTATTGAATGATACCTAATGCCTAGAAAAAATTTGGACGGTGACTAAACATTCATCCTGTATAGATGTGATATACAAGACTTGTTGTTGGTGTGATGTGATCCACGAAGTACTTTTATCACTTGGTAAACATAATTATGCTATGCTTTAACTCATAACCGGTGGATGTAATTGGTAAGCTGTCGTCCATTGTGGCGTTCTAAGGGGGAGGCCTTTGTTCAACTGTGGACGTTTTCCGGCTGAAGATGATCATGTTGACAGTTCTCAATTAACATAGGTAACATCACGCCCGTATTTCCGAAGGGGTAGGCAGAGGTGCACATACAGTACACCCACATTTCGCCAGTTATATTTTTAGGTCCCATTGTAATAGGGGGCGAGCCCATTGCCATCAACCGGGCACAAATCCAGACTCCGTGCTGCTACTGAGAATGACCTAATGGAAAAACCAAGTAACACTTTGCCCGACCCGGGATTCGAACCCAGGACCTCTTGCTCAGCAGTCGCGTTAACGACCACTGGACCAACGAGGCAGTCAGTTCTCAATTTTTTTTTTTAAATGTCTCCCATTTTGGGGATTTCTCCTGTATTTATGCGTTCCAAAAACGTATAATATCACATACACAAACACCCAGACTCGGGACAAATATGGGTCACACATTTTGTCCCGTGTGGGAATCGAGCCCCTTATTCCAGTCCCCCTAGCCAAACGCTTGAACACCGCTTTAGAAATGCAAATTTACCTTTAGTGACATAAAGAATTATAATTATTATTACTTAGTATTGCAAAAAAAATGTCAGCTGCTCAAAAATTACAATTGCATACTATAACAATACTGGCTGCGCCCCGCGGTGTTACCCGCTACATTGTTTCGTGATAAAAACTAGCCTATGTGTTAATCCAGAGTGTCAGCTACCTCCAAATGAAATTTCATTAAAATCCATTCAGTAGTTTTTACGTGAAAGAGTAAAAACATCCATCCATACTTACAAACTTTCGCGTTTATAATATTAGTAGGGATATTGCGTACAATAGAAGATAGAGTTATATGTATATTTAAGCATAAATAACCCCTATGAAACAAAAATATGCCATATTATTTACTACCCGAATACATCCGTGAGTATAACCGGAATATATGTATAATATATTCCGGTTATACTCACGGGTGTATTCGGGAATGCCCGACTAGTTTCGGACTCGACCGGAGCCCTTATTCATGAGCTGGTTACGCGGCAGAGTCGCGAGCCGAACTGCAGCTTAACCAGCTCATGAATAAGGGCTCCGGTCGAGTCCGAAACTAGTCGGGCATTTCCGAATACACCCGTGAGTATAACCGAAATATATAGTAAATAATATGGATAACACTCACGAAAGTTATAGTAAAAAACATGCCAGTGAAAAAAATACTTTGTGTATCTTCTAAAATGGTGAAGAAACTTCTTCAAGATGAGACTGTTGAGCTCGTAGCGTGTACTTCCGTTGTCCAGGACCCTCAGATACTGGGCACTAACCAGCCCCCTTACCATGGGCTCTTAAATCAGGACTTTTTTCTTATCGTATGGTTGATAAACACTCTGCAAGCCACACTACAAGCCCCCTCACCATGAACACTTAAAACAGGACAGTTGAATATATAAACGAGACATAGCTACGTGGAATGCAGCGTCTCGCTTCCACAACGTAACCTGTCCTGCTTTATGTTCATGGTATGGGGGCTGATAGCCGAGTGGTATGACCGTTGGACTGCCAAGTAAAAGATCGCAAGTCCAAACCAACACGCACCAATGTCTTTTCGAATTCATGTGCGTATTTATTAGTTATCAGTCGCTAAAAAAGGTGAAGGAAAACATCGTGAGGAAACACACACCTGAGAGATTGTTCAACGGTGTGTAAAGCTTGTCAGAGGCCTACAGGCGGTTTACACTCTGACACTATTGTTCATCAACCATACGAACCGCTTCCACAGCGGAACGTCCTGCTTGAAGAGTTGAGATAAGGGGACTGGATCTAAGAATGTTATCTATAAAATAATAATTCTTGAATGTAAATAACCAACTATTATGTGGATAAACGATATATAAGTAGGTATACTCAGCATTATAAATAATAATTTGAAATAATACCTTAAATTGATGATTTCTTTCAATTAGCATTACCCACGACGGAACAGAGAAGATATCTTTAGAGTGAGAAGTTGTTTGTATGTGTGTGCCAATGTTTGCCAATTTCTCAAAAATGGGTTGACCGATTTTCGTGCGGTTTTCGGTAACGCGTCTGGTTAGAGATGGTTTTTAGCTATCATTCATGACAAATATTCTACTAAAACGTTTATAGGTATAATCGTCGTGGGTTTTAAAACAAAATTGTGGATATTTTTACTCAGTTTCTAATGTTAATCTATGATGCTGATAGTATCTATTTACTTAATTTGATTAATCTATATAGATTATAGTTCTAAGCATGGCTTAATAAAACAAGGCGTAATCGGTGTCGACACTAAATTGACTTAATTGGACGTAGTTAAGCAGAAAACCAACCCACATCGATCTAATATTGAGATATTTGACTTCAAAGTTTAGATCGTATTTCTTTATCAATGCGACACAGTAAAACTGCTTTAATGGCGGACGAAGGGTGTTTTCTTGTATTTTAACATTTGAATTATGGAATTAAGTAGACTTAGGTTTACTTTTTTACCTCTCTAGTATGTCTAACTCAATGTTGGTGTTAGTGTGGGATGGACCGTTTCCGCTTGACTACGTCCTAATAGATGAGCTGTCAAATCGCTCAATTTACCTTGTGGAAGCGAGACGTCGCTATGTGCATCATGGACGCCGGCAGGGGGTGCAAGGGGTGCATTTGCACCCCCTGGAATGCCGGAAAATACATAGTTTTTATTATTCTTTATTAATTTTGTCATGGTGGCCTAGTGGTTTACATACCGGATTTGTATGCACATGGTTGCAGGTTCAAACCCGGGCAAGTATCAATGTGACTTTTTCAATGTTATAAGTACTTTCTTAGTTATTCTAAGACACTAGACTAACGGTGATGGAATACATCGTGAGGAAACCTGGATTTAATTATCTGAAATCGCCCGCAGTGAGCTAGCGTGGTGATCAATACTCAATCCTTCTCTATACGAGAAGAGGCCTTTGTAGCAGTGGGACAGTTATAGGCTGTTATTATTAATACTAATAATTTTGTTTGAAATGCACCTTTAGTCCCTACATCCATGATCTTTTCAAATGTTTGACAAAGCCAATGCGTGTAGTCAATTTATTCTACATTTTATATTAGTTGTGTAGCAGTGTGTATACATATAGTTACTAAAACAAATGCACTTTATGGCCTTGAAACAAATACTGACGGCGCCCATGTTACTCATAATATATGTGTGAAGCAAGCCTGTATTATTAGGCGATGTTTTCAACTTTTAAATACAACTCAATAAACATTAGAATAGAAATGACAGCCCGCCATCTTGTGACATGCCTACCTATAACCTAAAATGACTTTTTAATATAATAAGCACTGATGGCTGAGTGGTATGACCGTTGGACTGCCAAATCAAAGGTCGCAAGTTCAAACCCCTGCACCAACGTCTTTTCGAATTCATGTGCGTACTATAAATTAGTTATCAGCTGCTGAAAACGGTGAAGGAAAATAATAATATTCGTTTTGTCTTTCTTCTTTTATCCACCCTTTCTACATAGCATATTCATAACAATATCTTAATAATAAATTCTTAAGTCCCACTGTTAGTTTAGTTATTTTCCTATGATTTCGGTTTAACATATAATCAAGGATATATCCCATTGTATGTCACACGCGAAGCCCAGAAGTGGGCGTTCTCCTATATCACTATAATAAGAGTTCGGCTCGCGACTCTGCCGCGTAACCAGCTCATGAATAAGGGCTCCGTTCGAGTTCGAAACTAGTCGGGCATAACCGAATACACCCGTGAGTATAACCGGAATATATATCTATATATATAAAATTTTCGTGTCACAGTTTTCGTTCCCATACTCCTCCGAAACGGCTAGACCGATTCTCATGAAATTTTGTGAGCGTATTGAGTAGGTCTGGGAATCGGCCAACATCTATTTTATTCAGTGTTTTTACCTGAAATTCACGCGGACGAAGTCGCGGGCAACAGCTAGTGTATATATAGTAAATAATTCTCCCCTTTTTTCCGACATCTGTCAGGCCGCGGTGGTCATTGACATTTGTATTCTTATGTTGATATTGAAGATGTATATATTGATGAAAACTGTCAAAATGGCGGTTATTTTTGTAATCTTTACGTACCTAATTGTACAAATAAATTTTTGTATTAAATAAATGTTTGAATATATGTACTCTAAATGTTGTTTTATTTACCTTTAGTTTTAAAGTTATGTATGTAGGTTTAGGATAACTACTTGGTAAACTATTTTGCCATTAACATTACTTCAAGAACTTACCATTGACTTTTTTTCTTTCAAAAACGTCACCCCTGACTAGAAATTTCTTGTATATCGTGGGTGCGTTTCACAAACATGAAATATCACATACACAAGATCCAGACTCGGGAGAAACATATGTGGATCACGCAAATTGTTGTCTCGGCACGGAAATCAAACCCGCAACCCCTAGCGCAGTCGATTCACTCAGCCACTGAGCCAAGACTTCTCTTTTCTAATTTCTGTAATCACGTGTTTTCTTGTTTTATGTAGATCCTAATGTAGGTATGATAATATTGGTAGTACGCCAGTACTGTTAATTATTCTATAGAGCAGTAGGCACATAACTAAGGCTATACTTAGTTACTTTTCTTTACTAAAAATACCGCTGAAAATGGCATAAATGTTAATTATCCACTAAAATTGTTCATTAAACAGTTTCATTGATGACAGCGCCATCTATGTTTATTGTCTCGAACTGAGTACGTAGTGTTTATGAAAATAAAGTCCCTTAACAACGGTAGATGGCGCTATTAGCGTATAAGCCACTGTTTGATCGACATTTATTCTTGTCGTAGATAAAACAGTCAGACTAATTTTTAATCAATCTACAACACTTCAATCTAAAAACCTCAAACAAAACTAGCTCTACAGTTTTGGAAATGCTTGAGTATAAAATAATAATTATGAACACCATGACATGATGCATGGCTGGAGGCCTTTTATTAGGTCTCGCCAAACGACCGGTTAAGCAGTAAGAGCTCCCTCAGAGCTAACTGCGAGAGACAAGTTCAAAAAAAAAAAACCATGATATGATTTTTTTGTGCTTTCGTCAATATCGGCACACAAAACTAGTAATAGAAATATTATCAGTTATTCATTTCACAAACGAATATAAAACCGTATGATCAATGTTCTATCGTTACTCGTGGAATGGAAATTTGAAAGAACTTATTGAGCCACCAGATAGGTTAATAAGATTTATAGGTACTCAGGATTAGTAATTATCATATCCATATTATAAATAACTCAATCGTAACTTGCTTGATTGGTAGGCACAATTTATTAAGTAAAAGCTCCTTTACTTTGTACAAGTATTTTTTATCCTGCTAAAAATCAAACCCAAATCTAGAAAACGCTAACTGGGCCAATGTATGTAATTAAACTAAAGATTATATTTTAGTTTACTTTATATTATAAAGTTAACTGAAATTTTTTCTCTAATATTGCGCCTTACATTATCTTAACACACAAGGTATTGTGATGTGTCACATTGCTATTTCAATTCTACAGGCGTAAATGTGTTTTGATTCTAAGAGGGACTGCGACGTCTTCCGGCTGATGATGATGAAATTATTTTATTACTTAAAACTTTAGAAATAATTATTTATAATATTATCACTATCAAAATAGTTTGTAGTGTTCTACTGCTCGGTAACGACGAATAAAAATTTTTGGACGAATACTTTCTACAAGTATTTATCTCATATTTATCCTGCGCTGGAATCAAACACAAATTAAGCTAAGATAGAAACAGCGCCGATGTATGTATTTAACTAAAGATAACCAGAAGTAAACAACATTTTTGTCGCTTATATTGCGCCTTACGTTATTTCAACAAACAAGGTGTTGTGATGTGTCCCATTGCTATTTCAATTGTACAGGCGTAAATTATTTTTTACCTTAGACTTTTTAATATATCAAAATACTTAGTAGTATTCTACGGTTCAGTAACGTAGATAAAAAAGGTATTTCTTTTATAGTCACATCACATTTTTCTCTTGTATCGTGGGTGCGTTTCACAAACATGAAATATCACACACATAAACATCAAGACTCCGTATAAAACTTGACAAAATTATAGAAGGCGTTCATGGGTGCTTATAAAGTACGTTCAGAAGTTACAAAATCAGAAGTATTTCGAGCTAGGTCACTTTATTTCTGAGAGAACTGCATGCTAATGAAAGATTTTATTTATTATAAATCTTCGTATAACAAATACACTGTACAATTTCCCACTAAACCAGTTTAGTGCTTAATTTGAGATACTGATTTAATTCCACATTTAATAGATACATTAATAATCAATATTAAGTATAACATAACCTAACATCACGCCCGTATTCCCCGAAGGAGCAGGCATGTAATAGAGGGCGAGCTGGCCATCAACCGGACACAAATCATCTCTCTCCACTCCATCTACCCCTCTGGGAAATAGAGTGTATTTGATGATGAATTTAAATTCAATGATATAAAAAAACGTTGGCAGGCCTCCCACCAGGTGGACCGACGATATCGTCAGAGTTGCTGCAACCGGTGGATGCAATTAGCAAGCTGTCGTTTATTGTGGCGTTCTAAGGGGGAGGCCTTTGTTCAACAGTGGACGTCTTCCGGCTGATGATGAATATAAAAAAATTCAAACAATTATTACAATAAAACTTTGTATTTAGATACTAATGAGGTAAATTCATCCTAAGGTTGTCTGTAAGAGATCGCCTAGTGCGATAAGACCGCCCATTGTACATTATCCTTATGCTGTACTTATGTTTATTTTTGGTGTACAATAAAGAGAAATCTATCTATCTAATATTGTAATTTCAACTAGGTATATATTTTAGTTATAGTTAATATTAATCGATAATTCTGCTGCCTCGTTGGTCTAGTGGTCGCTAAGCGCGACTGCTGAGCACGAAGTCCTGGGTTCGAATCCCGGGTCGGGCAGAGTGTTACTGGGTTTTACCATCAGGTAATACGCAGTAGCAGCACGGAGTCTGGATTTGTGCCCGGTTGATAGCCAGCTCGCGCCCTATTACATTGTGACCTAAAACATAACTGGCGAGATTTGGGGGTACTATATGTGCACCTCTGCCTACCCCTTCGGGGAATACAGGCGTGATGTTATGTTATGTTTCTTAATCGATAAATACACTGTCATTATAATAATATTCGAATGTCTATGCATTATAGATATAATTATATCATATATCATACATGAACTCATCGATATCGAATTAATATCTATAACTTAATAATTAACATTGGATTTATAAATCTTTCGGCTGTTACGCCAAAAGACTATTCAAAAATATTATAATCCCGTAGGATGTCGTAAAAGGCGACTGAATCGTTTCGCCAAGCGAGGCACCCTATTAAACCGATGTAACGAAACCATAGCGCGATTCAGAAGCACTGGACAACGCCATCTAGGGAAGTTAAAGTTAAACTTTTTACCAATTGTGAATTATAATTATAAAATTGATAAAGAACTAGTTTTGAGCATATGTGTGTACTATTATGCTTGCTAATCTAAAAAGGGCTGTCAGTGGTGTATTTCTTTTTGTTGTTTTGCGTAAATTACCACTTATAAAATGAAAAAAAGGAGTAAATTACAAAAAATCTGATTTAATTCAATATAAATTCATTTTGAGTCTTTTATAGAGAAATAATTGCTAGTGCATAGTCTACAGCTAAATGTAATATATCTGTCTACCCTACTGTGGACGAAATATCCTCCCAAACTAAGAAATAAGTTAAATAATATTCTTTTACAGAAATTTTAATATACCATTGCCAAATATCATTAGTCTATAAGTAAAGTCAAATTATTGTAAATTAGCTGCGCCCCGTGGTGTTGCCCGCTATAATTTTGCGGGATAAAAAGTAGCTTATGCATTAATCCAGGGTGTCAGCCACCTCCATATGAAATTACATTAAAATCCATTCAGTAGTTTTTACGTGAAAGACTAACAAACATCCATACTTACAAACTATCGCGTTTATTATTATAAATTAGTAGGGGTTAAGCGTATAGTATAATTACCTAATAATATATCCTAAAATTTACCATTAATTATAATTTTGTGCTAATGTAATGCCAAAAAATGTTTTTTTTTTGTTTGTTTGCCATCTTTGAGCGTATAGCATGCTAGAAGCTATTACAAGGAATGTAGAAATAGATGACAGAGAGACAAAATAAGTATTTGAGGCGGATGTTAGTGGAGTAGCTGGAAGGAGAAGAAAGATCTCACACATACTCTGATCTATGTCCTAGAAAAAACGAAATACGGAGTACCCTTTACCGACGAGCGTGTATGAGGAATGTGATGCGAGTGAATGAGGCAAAAATATGCCAGGATCATAGCAAATTAAAATCCTTTTATCTCTGCTTACCTCTCGGGGCAACAGGCGTAATTTTCTATATATCATACTTTCGCCCACAAATTATAATAACAATTTAACAAAGATTTTTTTTCAAATATGCATTTTTTTTTAATAAGTTGTTGTTAGACGAAAGTCATGTAGTAAGTATGTTATCAGTTAAGTTTCATTAGTTAATTAACATAATATAATTATCCAATCTAAGTACTATCTCGCTAACAGCGCAGGCAAATAAAGCGTGGTGGTTCAAAGGATTAGTTCACTTCCGTGCCGATAGATGGCGGTGTTCGTTGAGCGACCATTTCTGAATGGCGGTGTTAAGATTTTCCGCCTGATTTTGTGTTTTCAATAGAAATAATTCAATATTTCTTAGTTACAAGTGCATAAATCATGTCCCGTCGATCTTCTAATGAATTAAATTGACATAATAACATAACACATAACATCACGCCTGTATTTCCGAAGGGGTAGGCAGAGGTGAACATAATATTATAGTACACCCACATTTCGCCAGTTATGTTTTTAGGTCGGCAATATAATAGGGGGCGAGCCTATGGCCATCAACCGGTCACAAATCCAGACAGAATTAAATTGAAAGGACAAATTATTTAAAATAAACCGAATTAACGATATCTCGTTTTTATTTCTAGAAAGATTGAGTATAATATCATGGCCTAACTAGTTTTATCATATTATAATTCTAGTCCTAACGGTCTAGCTAGGATAGTTTTAATCCTACTTGACATAGTGAAACATGAATAATTTTAATATCATCAAAATAAGAAAATACATTCGCGCATGTTTCCTTGGTCCTTGTTTAGGACCAAGGACATAGTTACCGGCTCAGACATCTCTATCTCTTTTTCTCTTATACATTGGTCCTTTTCACTTTTACGTTCCGTTTCTCGCGTACGTTGAAATACTTAATTATTATTAAAAGCTTTTGGAGCTAAGATTATTAAATTAATGTTCTATGACTCAGTATTTACTTCATTGCCTACAAATATATCTCAAGGATATTTTTTTTGTCGTTATTTCTCTCTCGACAAACGACAACGATTGCTTTGTACTAAGTATCTGCGGCCATTTACAAGTTGTAGAACAAGGTTGTTTATTATAAATTTGCCTAAATGTTTACTAAGTTATACTGTCTTGGACGGTTGGACTATAAAATAATTTAGCAATTTAGTTTTTCTGTATTAAACTGTGAAAATTAACAGATTGCGTGTAACGGAACGCAAAGTAAACCCTTCTTTGAGCTTCCCTTGTCCAGGGGGAAAGGAGCGGGGTAGAAGGGTAAATAAAAATAATCTAATACGAATAACGGATTTTGCGTTGTCTCTTTCCGACTAATGTATTATTGCGCCGAAAAAATGAGATGGCGTTACGTTTGTTAGTATGGCAACATTTAGCTAGCGAGAAGCGTATGACCTATCGATTAGCAGGCTTAGCAGCGTATTGATTTTTCGACGAATGGGAAGCCCGCTGGCGTCTGCCGCAGTGCCGTCCGCCATATTCTGCCGGTCTGCCCAACCGTTCGCTCGTGCGTTGTACTTATTTGAAACATTTCAATAATTTCACTGTAATTTATAAGAGTTTTACGCGCGATTATTGCTGTCGATTGTAATTTTGTTAACTACTGAACGATTCATGAGATATTTAACGATGTATCGTTTTATAATTACGTCTGCTTGGGCTCGTCCAAATCGCCCCTTTGTTAAATTGTGCAAAGAAATTCGCGACGATCGAAAGCGACCCTCCTTTAATAGGTAAGTCTTAAGTATTATTATTTAGAATAGTATTCCTTTTTTGCATTTAGTAGCGTGTAGCGTCCAAGCACAAGTATTTTGTACGTACTGAGACTTATTACGGTCATATATTATAAAATCCCACAAAATAGTTGTACTCATGTTCGCTATAATCTCCCAAAACATATTTATTTAAATGACTTTTTAGTTCATCATACATAATCATAAGGTACATCTACAACTATACTAGAATATCATTGCATAGGTTTCGAGTATACTTATGTGCTATAAACATGAATATAACATTTACAATGACAGTATAGCTATAACAATACAAAAAAACATTTTAATGGCGTTTAGTGTCTTCATTAATCTATAAAATAGGGGTAGGGCCTTAACAATTAACATGCGCTATTGTTAACTTGTGTGTCCTATTATAGTCAAAAAAGTGCCCATATAATAGTAAAAATTTCACATAATTGCATGCATAATTTCAATTTTTTTGTCAGCCATACTTTGTTCATAAGTCAGCCAGTTATAGCCAAGGGCTTAGTTGTGCCGCTTTTGTAAGGTTAATATTATTTAACAAACAGAGGTCTAGCAGTTATATAAAGCTTAGGACAGTAGCATGAGTTCCACGGGTGATTTTGAAGCCCTCGAGTGTCTGCGAGCAATAAAACTCGCAGAACTTTGGTCCCACAGGCCATTTTCATTGTGCGCAAACTTGTAGCAAGTCCATTTCTGCAAGTTTTTAGTACTTTTTAGTATTATCAGTCGCTAGGAATCTATTCCTTAGTAAGTACATCTTATATACACTTGATAATTAATTATTTTTATGTTTTTCCAACAGATGAAGAGGGACTCGGGAGGATGTTCAGCAAAAACTTTCTAGAAGATTCTACAACCATAGTCCAGCAAACCTGCACACAATTAAAGGTATTTACAACATTTAACATGCAGTACACCAGTATTCCACCAGTTACATTATAGGTTTCAATGTAATAGGGGGCGAGTCTATTGCCATAATAATTGTACTCGCAGACTGGGAATTTCTCCTGTATCGTGGCTGCGTTCTATCATGAAATATAACAAACACCCAGACTCGGGACAACCATCTGTGGGTTCCACCATTTTTTATCCTGGGGATTAAACCAGTACCTCTAAGCACAGCAATCCAATCGCTTAGCCACAGCGCCATATCTTCAACATATGTAACATTATGCCTATATTTCCTGAAGGGATAGGCAGAGGCCACAGAGGCGCACATATAGTACACCCACATTTTACCTGTTGTGTTAAAGTTCCCAATGTAATAGGGGTGAGCTTATTGTGCTACTAAGAATGATACTGGAAAAACCCAGTGACACTTTGCCTGTCCCGGGATTCGAACCCAGGGCCTCATGCTCAACAGTTGCGCCTTAAACCACTAGACCAATGACGCAGCCAGCAGACTTTTTGTATTATTTATTAAATTGTTTTTTCTTTATTACAGATGCCAGAAAGAAAATATTGCACAAGTTGTTCAAGACTTGCAGTCAGCAATACTTACTACTTGAAGATAATTATGGAGTATAGAACAATGCTGTGGAGGAATGTGAGATCTCTGAAGACAGTCGTGGACAGAGCCAAGTGGAGAAGAATGAAGAAAGGTTATCCTACATGGGGTTTACTAAGAAGAAGCTAGATCCCAATACATGGGGTTTACTAAGAAGAAGCAAGATCCTAGTACATGGGGTTTAAGAAGAAGAAGCTAGATCCTAGTACATGGGGTTTAATAAGAAGAAGATAGATCCTAGTACATAGGGTTTACTAAGAAGAAGCTACATCCTAGTACATGGGGTTTACTAAGAAGAAGCTACATCCTAGTACATGGGGTTTACTAAGAAGAAGCTACATCCTAGTACATGGGGTTTACTAAGAAGAAGCTACATTCTAGTACATGGGGTTTACTAAGAAGAAGCTACATCCTAGTACATGGGGTTTAATAAGAAGAAGCTACATCCTAGTACATGGGGTTTAATAAGAAGAAGCTACATCCTAGTACATGGGGTTTACTAAGAAGAAGCTACATCCTAGTACATGGGGTTTACTAAGAAGAAGCTACATCCTAGTACATGGGGTTTAATAAGAAGAAGCTACATCCTAGTACATGGGGTTTAATAAGAAGAAGCTACATCCTAGTACATGGGGTTTAATAAGAAGAAGCTACATCCTAGTACATGGGGTTTACTAAGAAGAAGCTACATCCTAGTACATGGGGTTTACTAAGAAGAAGCTACATCCTAGTACATGGGGTTTAATAAGAAGAAGCTACATCCTAGTACATGGGGTTTACTAAGAAGAAGCTACATCCTAGTACATGGGGTTTAATAAGAAGAAGCTACATCCTAGTACATGGGGTTTAATAAGAAGAAGCTACATCCTAGTACATGGGGTTTAATAAGAAGAAGCTACATCCTAGTACATGGGGTTTAATAAGAAGAAGCTACATCCTAGTACATGGGGTTTACTAAGAAGAAGCTACATCCTAGTACATGGGGTTTACTAAGAAGAAGCTACATCCTAGTACATGAGGTTTACTAAGAAGAAGCTACATCCTAGTACATGGGGTTTAATAAGAAGAAGCTACATCCTAGTACATGGGGTTTAATAAGAAGAAGCTACATCCTAGTACATGGGGTTTAATAAGAAGAAGCTACATCCTAGTACATGGGGTTTACTAAGAAGAAGCTACATCCTAGTACATGGGGTTTACTAAGAAGAAGCTACATCCTAGTACATGGGGTTTAATAAGAAGAAGCTACATCCTAGTACATGGGGTTTAATAAGAAGAAGCTACATCCTAGTACATGGGGTTTAATAAGAAGCTACATCCTAGTACATGGGGTTTAATAAGAAGAAGCTACATCCTAGTACATGAGGTTTAATAAGAAGAAGCTACATCCTAGTACATGGGGTTTAATAAGAAGAAGCTACATCCTAGTACATGGGGTTTAATAAGAAGAAGCTAGATCCTAGTACATGGGGTTTAATAAGAAGAAGCTAGATCCTAGTACATGGGGTTTAATAAGAAGAAGCTACATCCTAGTACATGGGGTTTAATAAGAAGAAGCTAGATCCTAGTACATGGGGTTTAATAAGAAGAAGCTAGATCCTAGTACATGGGACTAAGAAGAAGCAGCCCCAATAACTTGAGATTAAGGGGCCTCCATTCATTGATCTGTCAGGTTAAGCAATACTTGTTGAAGTCAGATTTTGGATGGGTTGTTCTTGTTTTTGGTCAAAAAGCTTTTGTTGTTGGGTTTCCATACCCTTAGTTTGTCACTAAAGAAAAAACTTGTCGTTAATTCTAACCAACTTTAAAAAAAGAGGTTCTTGTTTGGGCTAAAAGTTTGTCGTTTTGGTAGCAAGATTTGAGATTGCTTTAGTAATATGAAAATATGGTAATTTTTTTTTGGATTTTTAATGTCATTTGATACTAATATTTTACTGTTCACTACAATTTTATTTTTTTAATATGTGTTGAAAATATACGTGACAAAATACTTAAAAGCATCTTTGCAATTTTGGTTATTAATTATTGAAAATCGTTTGTCTTTTTTGTTTGGCTCGTTCGTTTGTCTGTGTTGTTAGAAAATTGGCATCACATGTTTTCTTGTTCGCTGTCTCCAGAATTATACCAAAAAATTTTCTACTTGAAGTATAGAAGAAGATTTAAGTTGTTAAAAAGTATTGGTTACCATTCTGTGTTGTTTTAAAAAAAGGCGTCATAATTATGTTTTGTTGTTCGCCGTCTGCAATTGACCCAAAATATTTTCTTTGAAGTATGGAAGAAAATTTGAGTTGAAAAAGTATTTGTTGCAAAAAAAAATATTGTGTGTCGTTCGAAGTACATATAATTTTAACATGATTTTATCATCATTTCATCAAAAGAAGATAAAATAGTGAAGCTGGGTGTTTTTAATATGTAAAATGTATATATGCATAGGATTTCTTGCATTTTTATGTCTTTTTTTAATCTTATATTTTACCTTTCTTATTAGTGAAATATAAATAAAATATATTTATAATATTCTTTTGATACTAAAACATGGAATGAATTATTTTTTGGTCAAATGTCTGTTTTGTTCTGTGTTGTTTGAAAAAAGGCGTCACAATTATGTTTTTTTGTTCACTGTTTCCGCTGTGGCATCAAAATAATTTTTGTTTCATCAAAAAGTATAATTCGACATAAAATATTAAGAAGAACCATATGAGATATGATTACTCATTATTTAATCAAAGGGGGAGATAAGCTGGCCCCCTATTGGGTGAGATTTGAGGGCTTCATAGCTACATTGTCAGGTTAGAAAACACTAGCTGAGGTCACATTTCGGATGGGTGTTCTACTCCTTGTTGGCCATAAATTAGCTCTATTGTGGTGATTTACCCGTATTTTGTGTCTGAAATGAATCTAGTGGCAAATTTATACCGACTTAAAAAAGGGTGGCTGTTGTTTGGGTTAATAGTTAGTCTTTTGAAAGTAATATTTAGAAATATCGTCAAGTTTTTAGACTTGAAAAGACTTGACAGAGAAGGCACCTCCTTATTGTTTTTTTAAAAAGTGTGACGTCAGCAATGCTGACGTCACAATTGTTGTCTTCTTGATGACCGCTCATTTTCAAAGAAAACTACCCACACTTTATAAACTTCGTTTATTCAATGGGCAGCGTAACGACATCCCAGAGGTCCGTACTGTACGGCGGTTCGAGTGCGACTGACTCGATCGCCTACCGTGCGGCCGTATTTATAGGGCTCGGCACACGTGCGCGTGTTTACAAGTTTTTAGGTTAAGTGTTGAAATCACAATGATAACATTAATTTTACATCGTCATAAACTCAAAGTAATCAACTGATGGTTTATAAACTAATTTAAGGACAATCAAATGATTGAACTTAATTATTCTAGTTGGTCGCGCCGATAGACTTTATTGGATCAAAAATAAAAGTTACTATTCATGTAAACACAATCAATAAATTTGATATGCATAGAAAATATATAAAAAAATATAGTAAAATTAATTATTTTTTTACTAAAAATATTGTAGAATTTTTGGAGAAAAAAAGTTTTGCCTAGTTTATTAGTCTGTGTTGTTTGGAAAAAGGCGTCACAGTTTCTAGTTGGCCGTCGCATCAAAAGCAATCATCATCATCAGCCGGAATACGTCCACTGTTGAACAAAGGCCCCTCCCCCTTAGAACGCCACAATGAACGACAGCTTGCCAATTGCAATAAAATGTATTATTTGTTAGATACTTCAAAAAAGTTTTTGTAAGTAAGGTCTATTCAGGTGTTGTTACAAACAAAGTTAACCAAATACTACAAAGAAAACCATATAATACATACATACATACATAAAGTCACGCCTGTTTCCCTGAGGGGTAGGCAGAGACCACGGATTTCCATTTGCTACGATCCTGGCATACTTCTTTTGCTTCATTTACACGCATCACATTTCTCATACACGCTCTTCGGTTGAGGGTACTCCTCACTTGCCCTTTTTGCAGAACATCTCCGATTTGGTCTAGGTATAATAATAATCAATTGGTATACTTAATTATAGGTAACATTGAGTTATATTCTGTTTGTTGTGTCATTTGTTATCGAGGACGAATAAAGACATTTGAATTTGAATTTGAGGAAATCTTATATTGAATAGTAGCACTTTTGTGCTAACCATTGTTTTAGTTTTGGTTTGAACTGTCTAAGTGGAAGTTCCCTTATTATTTGAGGTATTTTATTGTAAGTTTTGACACACATAAACATAAAATTTTTGTGGTACAAACTAGTTCTACATCTTGTAACGACAATTTTGGTGGGATCTCATCAGATAACAATAATAAAGAAGATTCAACTTCAATATTTATTGGAAATAATTTTCTATAATAGAATTCCTGACAGTAAACCCAGTACTTGTGCTAGGCATTAAACTTTCGGTTTCACCATCCTCATGGTTAGAATGGGAATCTAAACCCAATGCCATGTCATCATTTAAAATCAATGATTAATTATGTAACACTGCACAGGCTACTATGATGTTAGACACCGTTTGTAATCCATTACCAAGACCTCTTGATAAGCATGGAAATCTACGTTTCCAAATACCAAACGTTCGTTCAACTATATTTCTAGTTTTAATTAGTGCTCGTTATACCGCAGTTGAGGGGGATCTTCAGGAGTTGGTCTAATTGGTGTAAGCATAAATGGTAATGTTGGATAACCACAATCACCTACTAGTTTACCATTTAGCACAACTTGAGTATACTTCATGTATACCCTGGACATTTGGAAAATTCTTGAATCATGCATACTGCCAGCCCATCTAGCTACTATATTCAAAATTTCTGTTTGTAGGCCAACAACAACCTGAAAAAGAAAGTTATAATTGGATATGTTCAATACATAGATATATGTATATAGTTGTAGCTGCACTAAACATAGTTATATCAATGTAAAAATACATGTTGAGCATGTTTGGTAGACTTACTTGAACATTAATGGAGAAATAAGATTTTCTGTTGCGACAAACTTCATGGTGCTGACAACCTGGTGTGTTGACAATTTTAATGTGGGTGCAATCAATGGCTCCATCTATACCTGGTAGCCCAGGCCAGCGTCCATGACTTCCCAAGTCCTTAAATGATTGCCTATTTATGCTAGCTTGATCTCCTGTTGGTATTTTAATATTGGTATTGTGTAGAAAACATAACTGGCGAAATGTGGGTGTACTATATGTGCACCTCTGCCTACCCCTTCGGGGAATACAGGCGTGATGTTATGTTATGTTATGTTTTTTTATTGTGTAGAACCGCTGGTGCCGTTCTGATAATCCTCAAATAAATACGTTCCTCAAATTTGAAATAGTACTTTTTAATACGTAGGTATTGTAATGTTATCTTCTCTTGTAGAGGAGGGGGGTGTCAGTGAGGAATATTGAAAGACTGAACTTTGGTAAATTGTTAAGTCGTTTCATCAATTATTTCCAATATTTCTACATCTCATCAACAACCCTCACAAAGGAGACACCGACGGTTACAACTCCTTACAGTGTTCATTGGAAATTATATCCAGACCAACATACTGGTGTGATACAACCACACTTAGGTAGCTTCTTCATTTGCCATGGCAACTCGACCAGGGTTTTGTTAACAGCGGTGGAGACCCGGTATTGACATAATTATAGATATAATTAGCTTCAAAGAATGACTAAAAGCCATCAGAGGAATATGTCCACTTTATTATAATTAGGGAAAGGCCCCACACAGTGATGCTAATAGTTCAGGGTTCCTACCACCATTCTGGCGCCATTTTCAGTCTTGTAATGCAACTGCTACGATCTAGTTATGATATCCGCAAGGGTTGCGCGCTCTCACCGTTTTAAATACTTATCATATGGGGATCATCCTTGGATAATATGGTGAAGTAAAACTATAACCCCAACTGCGTTGCTCTGAAAAGAGATACTTTATTTAATCACTTATGAACAAAACTTTTACTGTAGTATCTAACGTCTGTGTGGCGACTTTCCTGTGCGTCTTCTCCAAGTCGATAATATCCTTGCCGAGTATCAGAACTTCTGCCGTGTCAGACCTATCTACGTTAAGCTAAAAATCATAGTTTCGAGATATGGTATTCTGAAGTTTTTTTCAGATATTTGCGTTTTTCTAGAAAGTTAATGCAATTAACTGTGATATCTTTGAATAATATAACATATTTAATAGTGCTGAATACCGGGATGTAGTAACGGGTGGCCCATAAGTCCTTAGTAATGAAAAAAATTAATTAAAATAAAACTAATT
This sequence comes from Abrostola triplasia, assembly GCA_946251915.1. NCBI lineage: Eukaryota > Metazoa > Arthropoda > Insecta > Lepidoptera > Noctuidae > Abrostola > Abrostola triplasia. Next base: position 287,678 of record OX276450.1, read on the forward strand.
ACACTATGAATAATATTATTATTTGTAAATATAGCTAGAAAAACGGGAATTATTTTTTGTAAATAACGTCGTCCAAATGTAATCCGTTACAGTCACGGCACTCTTGCAAACGCCTTCTGAAATTGTCGATGACTGCGCTGCACGTCAGTGCTGAAATGCTTGCCATTTCTCTGCGGATGTTTTCTTTTAGGTCATTAATTGACCGCGGGTTAGAGTCGTACACTTTAGCCTTAAGGTAGCCCCACAAAAAAAAATCCATTGGAGTCAGATCCGGGCTACGTGGTGGCCACGAAATGTCTCCTCTCTTAGAGATAACTTTGTTTGGAAAAAGTTGACGGATAACGGGCATAGCAGTATTGGAGGTGTGCAAACTGTAACTTTAGGGCTATGTAAGGGCTTCTGGTGCTTAAGTTTTGGATTAATCGGACTCCAATAGCGGCAATTTTGTTTACTAACGTGTCCGTTAATGTGGAAGTGTGCCTCATCAGAGAACATTATGTTATTAAACGAAGTAAACCGATTAAACATTTCATTAGCATAATTCACTCTCTGAATAGCATCAGTTTCTTTTAATTCTTGCACCAACTGAATTTTGTAAGGGTGCATAAGTAAATCTTTTTTCAAAATCCGTTGTAACGATGTCCTGGATACGTTTAATGCACTGGAACGCTTACGAGTTGACTGTGTAGGATTTTCACGAATAGATTGTGCCACTGTGTCGATGTTTTGTTCCGTACGTGATGTCCTTGGGCGACCCAACCGCGGTTTATCTAACGTCGAACCGGTCTCCTCGAACTTAGCAACCCAATTCTTAATCGTTTGGAGAGCTGGGGTGTCATCAAAGTTGTGTAAACCTTTGTGTTCTCGAAATTTTCGCCTCGCAACGGTTGCCGAATTGTTGTTTTGATAAAACTCGCGCACACAAAACGCACGGTCCGCTCCGGTGAAACGCTCCATCGCGACTAAATTCCCAGAAACCGAAGTTACTGCCCCCGCTTCCCCTGCACCGCTCACGCGCGCCGATTTCGTTTAATTCAAATTTTACTTTCCTAAGGACTTTTGGGCCACCCTGTATTTAGAATGAGTTGTTGCCTGGAATTAAATATGTGGTGCCGGCTGGTGTTGAATGTACAACTCTAATTTTGGTATTAGTTTTATCTCATTGATATTCCGTTGTCCGATATGATAACTGTTACACACGCACACGCACAACTGTTAATTTGTAAGGTTGTCGAAGTAACTGTTTTGCAAGTGGTACTGAGGTGAACCAGTCGTCCATGGTAACGTTTCTGTTCGTGCCGTGTATACTGCGAGTAAGTTCTTTTACGAAGTACTCTCCTAAAGGCAAACCTCCTGTATTGGATCCTTATCCAAGATACGGCATACAGTCCAGCACATACCTTGTGCCACTGTCACACATCATTTCTAACTTGACTCCATACTTAGCGGGTTTATTCGGAATATATAATACATCCGGAATTTGCACCTCCCTCGGAATGCCAACAGCTGCTCATCTATGGTAACGTTTGTTCCAGGAACGTAATTTTGACGGCATTGAACCATAAGCAATTCCCATATATCCCTTATGGGCGTAAAGGGATCGTCTTTCTGGCGCTGTAAGCAAAATGTTTTATCGTCGAAACGTAGACAACGCAGAAGGAAATCGCACCTCTCTTTACTCATACACGATACATATCTTGTTTATAATGTCAAACGATCATAATGATATATGAACCCTATCAAATACTCAGTATACTAATCTAAATTAAGGCAAATTAGTTAGTCATAATCAGTCAACTAGCTGAATTAAGTACAAAAATAAAATATAATTAAAGCAATCAGTTGCAATTCCGTCAGACAGATCTAGTCGATGCTGTGTTTAGAAAGGAATTCTCCTATAGATCCCGGTCTAGTTTCTCCTTCTACTAGTTCAGCTTGCATACGTTTAATAGTGGTCTTCATGAAATCAGTCATTATCCACTCTCTTGATGCCATGAATTTTGCCCACTTGGTAGGAGAATTACTGCGTATGGTCAGATTGTCAATTTCTGTATCTTGATTTTCCCCTTCTATAAGTATTGCCTCTCCTGTGCGTGTAAATTGAAGTGCTTGTGTATGGTTTCTTTTGTGTATATATGCTACTAAGAAAACGTTAGATACTGTCCCTGCCACCCAATACTCCAGGTTAATTCTGGCATTGCGAGATCTTTCTAAACCCAGCAGTGCTCCAACACCATGTACAAAAAAGAAATATGACGGGTTTATTACAGTTGAGTAGGCAGATCTACGAACTAATCCGAGATCCGACTGGTATGGGAAATAAGAGGCTCCTTCTGCTGCTTCTTCTCCTGTCTTGCTCATTCTGATGAGGTTTAGAGCAATTGGCTCATAGGTAATCCAAGCGGGAACTTCATCTAAATTTTCTGATCCAATGATATGGAGGAAAAATCTGATAGACAGTAATGATGCACAGTCTCTATATCTAGATGGAATAGTTCGGGGTGTACGTAGAGAGCCTCCTCGAGTGACTGTACTTATGTATGTCCGGCGCACCCTGGACAGTCAGCCTAGTTACCATCCTGCTGACTGGCTAATCTCTACCCACACTCCTATCTCTCTCCGGTTGTAGCGGTCCTCCGTTCCATCGGATTCAGGGAGGTAGGGGTAAGAGTGCACCTGTGTTTGCGCGCACACAGGCATTCTATGCATCGTGCACTTAAATATCTCCTGCGCAACTGACTTGGATTTTGAAAAGGACTCCGATTTGACATAAAGTCCAGTGGCGATGGACAGAGGTAGAGAGGTCTGGTTGTGATGCTACCAGGCTTTGTCTGATGTCTGCACATTGGCGGTTTAGGGCATGTGGTCGCTTTAGCACTGCACTGGGATAACAGTGCGATTCGGCAGCACCCTAAATGACAAAGCAGCTCTATTCAGAGGGGCCCTGCTTTCCCCAATCCGGGGAGGGGACTAGAAAAGGTGTCCTAGCATCACTCAACACGTGGTCGAAAAGAACAGAAAAGAAACCATAAAACAAATCAAACCAGGAACATGACCTTTGCAGCGTGGAATGTACGAACTCTACTTGATCGTGATTCTAACCTATGCCTTCCTCGTAAAACCGCTCTTGTTGCCCGAGAACTTCGACGCTATGATGTAGATATTTTTTTTTTTTTTTTTTTTTTTTTTTTTGGGACAAGCCCACCACTCATGCCCATCATTGCAACTCCTGTAAGCCAGGATCTACAATGATAACCGTTGAGAACCATCGAGGCAATGAAGCTCGAGGCGTCCCAGAGAAATGACTCGACTGTCTTGGAACCCGCAACGAAATTAATCATAAAAGAATATATAGGAGGAGTAGGAATATAAATTTAGTCCGACTTCCCTCCATAGCAAGCGGGAGACACAAAGATTAATATGCCAAAAGCATAATAAATATGGGATCCACAACTGAGATAAGCCCAGTCGCTAAGCACCACGGGTATAAAAGTTAAAAACTACTGGGTCCTAATTGTTATTTTGATTCCAATAGTAGGTATGGCAAAAACGTCTGAAAGCACGGAAATTTGATCTGGTCGCAACAAGGTCCTCATAATAAATTACACCGGATGTAACATATACAGGGTGTCCCAAAAATCAACGTCAAGCCGAAAACGGATGAAGGGCCAAGGGATGGTGGTTCTCAAAAAAATATGAAAAAAATATTTTTTGCTGCACTCTAAAAATTATAGCCATTTAAAAAAAAAATGAGAAAATTAACACCTTGTTATGATTTTTCAAGTACTATGACTACAAAATGTTTACTTAGCTTAATTATTTTAGTGAGGATTTGTTACTGAATAATGCTAGTATACATTACAATTCAAAATTTGAACACAACTATCTTCATTTCAGAGGAAATATCCCTAATATGCCCAAACATGTACTCAAAATTATTACATTATTCAACTTTAAATGGCCGTGCTGAAAAAAAAATGTACTACGCCATTTCAGCACGTGGCATCAAAAGATGGCGCATTTAATGGGCTTTCTAAAATGCTATAACACTTACTACATTTTATCCTAATTATGGATTTTTTTTCTAAAACAACTCGGGTCTAACCTTTTTTGTTTTACTCAAAAATGTTGGTAATGACATCTAGTTTCCCTCTAAGAAACAAATTAGCGTTATACATAACCCTCTTTTATGGCAGTCAGGTAAAAACTACTAGTGACACTGTTTTGCGAAGCTATTGTGAATAGGGCAAATACCTAATTTATTGATAAACCATATTAGATTCCTTTGGTCATTGTGAATCATTATGTGTTCAATTTGAAATAAAAATTCAACCATTCAAATCAACAGTTCATTTTATTTTGTTACAATAAATATTCAAATTGTTTGCCTTCAGCTTCAATGCATGCCCTACATCTCTTTAAAAACGAACGCTTTATTTTACGAGCAAAACTTCTTGAATTGATGTATTCAGCGGCCCCCGCAATTCTTTGGCGCAGTTCCTCTACGTTTGCGGTAGGCTTAGAGTAAACTTGATCCTTCACTGCTCCCCAGTAAAAGAAATCAATGGGGTTTAAGTCTGGTGATCGGGCCGGCCACGAGATCGTACCAGAATAAGAAATTTTATTTGCGCAAACATGTGTACACATACAAAATTAAAATAAAAGATGCATGCAAGGTCGTAAATAAGATTAGCTCACGACATGTTTGCCATTTCTCATGGCGTGCAAATATTTTGGAAAAAATAAAATAAAAATAGTACATATTAACACATTGATTTTAAAATATTACAATTATACATTAATTAATGTCAGTTAAACAAATATATTCAATCATTTACATTATCCAATTATTCATTTTATATTTGACTTTGACAAATTACATACAATAAAATTATATTATGATGATTTACAATAGGAATTCAATTAAATTACATTTATTATGGCATATTTAAGTTATATATTTTTATCACAATGAGTCGTTTATAAATTCTGCAATACTATAATATGCTTTTTGTGCCAAAAAAGATTTCATTGTTCGTTTAAGTTTAAGTATTGTTAGCTCTCTCCAACTTTTGGGCAATTTGTTGTAGACAATTGGTGCCATGCAAAAAACACTCTTGCGCATAAGTGCAGTTTTCGATGTATGTCCACATAGTTTACTATCATCACGTCTATTTCTAGGGAATTTGTCTGCCATACGAGGAAACAACTGTGGATTTGTTTTTACGAACATGACTATTTCTAATATATAAAGTGAGGGTAATGTTAATATATGATGTTTAGTGAAATAGTTTTTACAGCTATCAGTAGTTTTGAGATTAAACATAGATCTCAAGCAGTACTTTTGTCTTTTAAAGATGATATCCCTGTCGGTTGAGTTACCCCAGAAGATAACCCCATATCTGATGACGGATTCTATCAAACCATAGTAGGCCGTTAATAACGATTCTACATTTAGAGTGCGTGATAATTTATATAACGCATATGCACCACTGCTTATTCTTTTGGCTAGAGCCTCAATATGCGCTTTCCAATTTAGGTTTCTGTCGATTGTTAGGCCTAAAAATTTTGTAGTGTTAGCTGTCTGTACTTTATTATTATTATATTCGATGTCAAGATTAGAGAACAATAATGATCGTTGGCTAAAGTGCATAATCAAAGTTTTATTTATATTAATTTTTAAATTATTATTATTAAGCCACGTTAACGCTTCTATTAATGTATTTTTTATGTCCGTTTCATATGTATTCTTATTATGGCATGGTATAGTTATCGTGCTGTCATCCGCAAACAATGTCATGGGATTTTTAGTGGATTTAGGGAAGTCGTTAATATAGACTGTAAACAAGGGTGGTCCAAGTACACTGCCCTGCGGAACTCCATGAGGGACGGTACGCTCGCATGACGTAAAAATCTCTTCACGTTTGGAGCTCATATTTATTTTGCTAATTTGTGTAACTTGTTTTCTATCTTGTAGGTATGATTGTATTAGATTGTATATGTTTCCTCGTATACCATATGCGTCAAGTTTAGTTAGTAATATATTATGTTGCACATAATCAAACGCCTGTGTCATGTCACAGAAAATGGCACAGACTGGTGTATTTTTGTCCATGTTTGTCATGACAATATGCAAGAAGTCGTATATGGCCAAGTTAATTGATTTTTTCTCCCTAAATCCTTTCTGCTCATCACACAGTATGTGTTTTTTTTCAAAATAGGCATTAAGTTCTCTGTAAATATATTTTTCGAAAATTTTTGAAATTATTGGAATTAACGATATTGGCCTATAACATTCCATTAACTCCCTATCCTGTTTCTTAAAAAGTGGTTTTACAATAGACTTTTTAGGGCATTGGGAAATATACCTTCACTGATGCTTAGATTAATAATATAGCTTATGGGGCTACAGATTTCATATGCTACAGACTTAACAATTTTAGTACATATGCCATCGTAGCCTATACTGTTTGTATTTTTTAAGGACGCTATAATTTTTAATATATCGTGTGCTAGACTTGGGGCCATGTACATTGAGTCTTTTCTGGCTAAAATATGTTTAGTGACTGTGGTTCCCGAGCTATTCATAGGTTTAATTTTATCTATAAAGTAATTGTTAAATATGTTTGCAATCATTTTGGGGTCAGTTACAGTTTCATTATTATATCGAATTTTGTCTATAGTGTTTTTTGGTATATTCAGTTTTGATTGATTTATGATTTCCCAAGTAGTCTTAGATTTATTATTAGATTTTTTAATTTTATGTATATTTTGTGCGCGTTGAGTTAAATAAATTATTTTTTTAAGCAATTTCGAATAACTCTTAAATTGATTTTTATTCATTTCGGTAGGTTTTTGTCTATATTGCCATAATAATTGACGTTTCTTTTTGCTACATATTTTAATGCCATGAGAAACCCAACTAGGCCTTCTTTTCACTTAAGAGATAAGAGTATCAGGAAAGCACTGTGTATAAAGGAAAGAAAACATTTCTGTGAAGGCTTTATAAGCAATGTTTGGGTCCTTAGCTTCATATACTTCAGCAAACGATAAGCTATTGAGGTAGGATTTAAATTTGTCTATGTTCTCTTTACTATAGTCCCGTCTAGTGGTCCGCCAATGATTTCTAGTGCTTGCGGTGCTAATCGGACAGTTAAGTAGTTGTGCCGTATGGTCAGACAAAGCCAGTTCCAAAACTATAGCTTGACGACACTTATTAAAATTATGCGCAAAATTGTCGATGCATGTCTTGCTCTTCAAACGAGTAGGTTGACGTACAGATAATTTTAAATTAAAATTCAATAATAAATTTTCAAATTCTAGAGTCTGTTTGTTTTTTTTCAATATATCTATATTAAAATCACCAGCCAGTACAATATTTTCAAATGTTTTTTTTATCAGAACACGTAACAATATCTCTAGTCTACTCATAAATTCATCAAAATTGCTTGGATTTGGTACTCTATATATACATACAACAACAATTCTATAATTTATAAGTTCTATGGCGCAACATTCAAAAATACCTGTAACAGACAATTTAGCGATTTTCGGCAATTCTCTCCATTGGTGACCATTTTTTATGAGTATACAAGCACCACCTCTTTTATTTTCCTTGCGGCTAAAGAATGCAGCCAGGCAGTAGTTAGGTATATTAAGATGGACTTCATAGCCTTCCATCATGAAATGCTCCGTAATACATAATAGGTCCACTTGTATATTTTTTTCTAATAACTCATGTAGACACACTGTGAGCATATCAGATTTTGCTAGGAGTCCTGCTATATTCTGGTGTAATAATATAAATCTTTGGTTGTTTTCAAAGCAATTTTCAGCAACAGCAACCCTATGCACTGGTACGAAAAAGAGGTTTTGGTGACAGTTTTTCATAATCAACTGGATAGGTTTTTATGTCAACTAATAGCCTTTGGAAGATACCTTCATAGATACGTTTCATGCCAAGTTTATTAATTTTGCCCGTATTGTACGAGAATGTTTCATACGATAGGTCACGGTTGCTGTCAACAAGATGTGCATAGTTGTGGTATTCGATGTCCATGCAAAGTAAATTATTAAATATTTCTATTTTATAATTGTATATCAAAGCCCCTTGTATATATGTAGGGCAGCATATAATGACATTCGTATTAGTAACTTTCTTAAGAGTTTCTCTTATCATTCTTATTATATCGATAGATCCTTGAGTTCCCTTTAAATCATGTTCTCCAATCATGATGATACAGTAGTCATCCATACTAAAATGTTGCAATTTATTCGTGATATTTAATAATATTGATTTCAAACTCCTATTTCGTGACAGGTAATGACAGTACTCAAAGTGATGACTAAAGGTATTTTCTATTATTTCTAATGAATCTCCATGGTTGCAGTTATTAAGAATACATAGTTTTGGTTTTCTTCTAATTTCTTTGTTAATTATAATAACTTGATCTGGCTTCCTCTTCTTTTGATTATTTATTTCGCATTTAGATTCTGTAATGGTACCCCTTTCAGTATCCAGATTATCTATTGAGAGCTGTAATTTTAACTGGTCATAAGTATTTTTAGAGGTCTTTTTAAGATCGGAGTTTAATTTGGGAGTACTATTAGTGCTTAATTTGTGAGCTATATTATTTTTTCGACTAGTTAACGGGGTTCGGATAGTATGTTCCGATGATCCAACCTTTTTGTAGGTTTCAACAATTTTTTTATATTTTTCTAACTCCTGTTTCAATGAGGTGTTTTCGTAATTTAAATTGTCGATTTCGTTATTTGCTATCTTTAGTTCTTCCTTAAGTTGTGTTGTTAGTTCGTATAACTGTTTGCTATCTTGATTGTCGTCAATTGAATTATTAGGAAGACTTAACATTGTTGTATCCAGTAGTGACGAGTTATTTGATATATTCGTTAGTGAATGTGATCTTTGTATTTTTCTAAATGTTATATTATTATCCATTGATTTATTCATGTTGATGCCGGTAATTGTAAATATGTGCCTCTAGTCTCCGTCGTGTGACGATATTCGTAGCTTGTATCTCTGTTACAAGTAATAATAATGTTCTCGAAAACATGCAAAAACTTTTGCTGACAGCCAGACTCGAACTTGGTGCGCGGCACGATGCATTAGTCAAGGTACCACAATTATCCGTTGCGCCAACAGGACAGTTAGCGGTGGTATCGAAAATGTGGTACACTATACAATTTTATTTTAAACGTCAATTAGCAGTGGGGTAGGTTCAATGTCCTCTGGTTCGCTCGATATGTCAACGCACTTAGCACAAACAATCTTTTGAATAAAATTAACGTTTTCTGTTCAGTTTTTTCTGATTTTTGCACTTGTTTTTAGAGCTTTCACTCTGTTTATTTACACAAATAGTCCTTCACTGGATGTATGCATTTTTTACGAATTTGAGTATAAATATTTGCGAAATAGTCACTTGCCAATTACCGATTGGCAGTGTGTTATAATATATGTTTTCACCGTTCTATCCGAGAGACTAAGTCTGGATAACACTCACACTCGATGTTTATAGTATTATTCCCAGCTTAAGCCATTTATTTGATGTGATTAAGTACTTTTACTAATATTTAAGAAAATTTAAATACGAAGTTAATGTTTACTTTGCGTCGCGTTCCGTTTCACTAGAAACACGTTGTCTTAAATTCGATGAACCTTGTATATTTATATTATTTACATTTAACACTATGGTGGGTCAGCACTTTTGAACTTGTTCTGTTCAGTACAATAAAAAAATTTGGATAAAAATAATAAATGCATTTTTACTTACAGTATCGATCGTGGCTATAGGAGTATTCTTGTTTTGCAAAAAACTAAATGATTTATATGCAAACCACTTGCTCTGATAAACACAATCTGTACCGATACCCGACTTTTTTGAGTCAGTCACTTTTTTTTTCTCTCTATAATACTGACTTGTCAAGTTTTAAATTTTTCTTTCTATTTCTGATACATTTGTATTAAAATGGTTTGCTATTTCATTCAATGAGTCGAAACGCTTTGGTCGACTTTTATGATCTGGGTGTTTTGGATTCCACAATACCTCCTTCTCATGATAAAGATTAATTAACGTAAGACATTTTTTGTCGTCCCACTCCATGTCGTAAAAAAAATACAAGCACGTCACTACAGGTCGAGCGTCGCCGGGCAACTGAGTGCAGGCGTACTCAAGCCGCCAACATGTCGGCGGGTAACACGCGCAGACGCATGTTGCCGACATGATTCTTTTCGTACAGGCCGCCGGGTTGTGTCGCCGGGCTTTGTCGGCGGCCCGGCGGGCTCAATGTGTATTGCGCTTGAGGTGCACCGCTGTAATGACAGCTTCCGCCCGGTTATTGGTGTCGAGACCAGCTTCCCGAAGAATACACCGGGCTATCCATCCAGTCTCTATGATGATTTCCTCGGCCCGTTCCGACACACCATTCTATTTTGGTGAGTGAGGCATTTGATGCGACGATAACTCAGTTGGTGGAGTAAAATAATACGAGTGGACTGTATAATAAGTAAATATATTGATTTTAGACACAATTAACTTTACATGAAAATACGGAAGAACGTAAAGATACGATATGCGCGCGGTCGATGCGCATAAGCAAGATTTGACCTCTGGACCCGGCGCATACACGGCCGGCCGCTGTACCACGACGTCACTGTTGCCCCCACTTCTCGTGGACGCGGTTGAGACGAGTGGGACGACTCAACACATTGTTTGGTGATTAATACCATGCAAGTAGTCCTGGATATCACTGGAGTGTTTCCTTATTTTTTGTTTCTGGACAAACACTTAAATTCCTTGAGATTTTCAAACGTTTCCATTTTTCCACACCCAGAATATGTCACCGGCTTAGTGGCCGACACACATCTGTGTGCGTCGATTCCAACATTAGTCCTCAATGGTTTACCTTCTAAATGACACAACTTTTAAGTCGTCATCGGTAGGTGTCTTGTCGGATTAAGCTACACCCACGGTTTAAAATTCACAATCTATGAATTCGTTGTTCCTTACCGGGATTATTAATTAAACAACGTACACTAACACGTATGTATACATATAAGTTACAGGTTATGACATAATAAAATTATAAATAGGCAGTATCATAGTTACGCGATCCAGGAAACTCAGCTGGAAACTAACTGGTCTAAAGTTCTCCTGTGGACGCATGCTATCGGTTTTTCGTCTCAAGTTTCCATACTGCCGTATATTGTGTTCTAAATTAAAAATGTTTTTATTTTACAGTCGCCTTTAACATGTTAGGATCCTAGTGGCACGGTTCCAAAATGTCAATCCCATTGGAATCTCTGGAGTTTCTTGCCGGTCCTTCTCAATGGAGAAGGACCGTTGAATGAGTAACAAGGTTACTCATTTAAAAAATATAGTACAAATTGGTACATTTACAAAGTTTCATTCTACCTACACAAAGCAAAAGGTTCTGTTTTTTATCAGAATCTCTGGAAGCTAGTTCTCTGTTCTCATTTCACTTCACTTTTAAAAGAGAACTCGAATTCCACACAAATTAACTACGCCATCGTCTTAAACCAGCGTTGTCAGTGGAGAAGCGTATCAGTCCGCCAATAACGAGGGTCAGAAATCTGGAAGACAGCTAGTTCTCTCTTCTCATTTTTATTCACGAAATTACTCCGTCGCCTATTCTTGGAACAAGGTTGACGGATGCCCCAGTTTTGTAACGTTACCATTGTCTTATTTCTTGCTCCATGGGTAACTTTGGTCAATTCCTGCTGGTCTTGCTTTGTTCTCCGGTATAGTAGCTCCTACAAGTTTCGTCAACCTTGTCGGCCGTCGGCGGCGGACTAGACTTCAATTACACACAAGTTAACTCTGCCACCGTCTTAGTAGTCCCTCACCAGAATCCCTGGAAGACAGCTAGTTCTCTCTTCTGATTTTGCTTCATTTTTAACAGAGAACCCGAATTCCACACAAAATAACTGTGCCATCGTCTTCGTTGATCATCAACTAAAAACGAATTACAATCAAAGCAAAAGGTTGTGTTTTTTACAGATCATATTGTGAGGAAGCCGTCGTCTTATTTCTTGTTTCGTATAGTCCAAAGCAACGTGGAAAACATTCCTTCATCGTGTTTGAGTAAGAGGTTTTATGGACAAATCTTTCTTTTAATAGCTTTTCAGCTAAGGTACTGCACTGAAATGATAACTTTTATTTTGCTAATAAGTACAGGAAACACTTTTACACGACATTAACGTTTCACGTTTTTAAAGGCCTGATGGCATCGGCATTTGCTGATGAGGATCTCTGAGAAATGCCGGAGCAAACGGGTCAAGGTCTCTTTTGAAGTCCAAATTTTGAAGTCCAAACAAGTACAATAAATGTATGTGAGACCATTGTAAGTGGTTTGAGATGTGTTCTTTTGTAGGAAGAACCGCAGCTAGTTAGAGTAGATCTGGCCTGACAGACGCCCCGTGTCGTACCATCTGAAGAATATTTGCGTAGGCCGCATGAAATACTCAAACTGCCAGAGAACAGAAACTATACGCAGTTAAAGGCAAGACTATTATTTTCATGTACATTGAGATACACTATGCTTACATTTACAGTTTTAGTTTGTACAATGTGAGTCGTCTGAGATGGTCTTTTGAAGAACGACCAGATATTAATTGAGCCGTCCTGACGCCCGTCTTCGCGGATGCCGTTGGTTTCAATTTCTTAGGATTTGCCTCTGCCTTCGATGCCCGCAGTAATGCAAGTTGTGGTAATTTGTGATACCATCACGGTCAAAACATGACTCATCGGTCCACAGAATGTTTTTTTTAAGTTTTTGCCTTCGGCGTCGGCACTTAGCATCATCATCACTATCATCAGTTTTTAAATTACCCGCTGCTGGGCATAAGCCTCCGGGCATAAGATGCTTTCTGAAATCAATTTGCGGTATGCTTTCCCAAGCGACTAGGGCCGCATTTCGTAGTTGATTCAGAGTTTCTCGGTGCTTGTACAAGGACTTAATTTCCATTCTTTGCACGTCCCAGAAAATCTATATTGGATTTAAGTCCGGGCTACGAGCTGGCCACAGCAGTTTGGCAGTACAAACGTCTTGAAGGCATTCTTGATGTGACGGCTTGCATTATCATCGTTATATTCATAATTTAAATAAACCTATCTAACATAATTTTACTATTGTTACTTATATTTTGTAAGGCGGGATATTAAAGAGATAATTAAACACCGAAAGCTGTACCAATACTTACTGTTTATTATAACACAATTAATAGGCTACACACTACAATTTTTATGTTACTGAATAATTAAGGTCTCTAAACCGTCTCTTTGCTTGTAGTGATTGTTCCACAGTAAATAGCCAGATGTGAGGCAATGCTCTAATAGTTCTGCATATTCCGTTGGCATATTTCTCTCTGCTAACTTCTTAGATACAATTTTGATACAGTCACTAACTGGTAAAGATGTAAAAAGTGACGGACTAACCTAACCTATCTATTGTTCTAAAGTTTGGATGAGGATAATCGTTTTTATTTCACTGACAAAATGGTATGGGTCCTTCACATGTGATCTGTGCTTCCTCTGAGTGGTGAGAGTAATTTCGCTATATGTTGAGCCAATCGATAGTATGATGAGTCGGTTTGACTAACAATTGGTCGTAGTGGAGCATTGGGTTTGTGTATCTCGGGTTTACCCATACAGCTTTGGTGGTTTCGCGCAACTAGTCATTAAGAATTTGACGTCTAATTCCAATGTCTTTGAGTGTTTTTTAATCAAATTACTAGTTGATTTAAACGGTTTAGAAGTTGGATCGGTTTTAAATTGTGTATATGTATAATTATGTACTTGTATCCGATGATAGATTGCCTTTATTTGCTCGGGCGCTTATATTACGTTAGGATGCACGGTTCCAAAATGTCATTCCAATGGAGAAGAACCTGCAAGAAACTCCAAAGGTTACTCATTTAGAAAATATGGTACAAATAGGTAAATTTACAAAGTTACATTATGCGGTTATACTCACGGGTGTATTCTGGAATGTCCGACTAGTTTCGAACTCGAACGGAGTCCTTATTCATGAGTTGGTTACGCGTCAGAGTCGTAGTCATATGTAGTGTGTAGTGATAAGACACGGCCGGGACATTCACATAGATACTCTTGCGCGAGAGAGAAAGAGAATTGCTCTCCTTTTTTTATAATTTATCGTCGATTTTCGTCGTCAAGGGACAAGAGGTGAATTATAAAGTGGTGTGGAAATGTGACAGCACTGGTTGAATCTTAAAAAGTGTTGCCTCGGAAGTATCTAGGCTTCGCGCACGCATGTCCTCCTTGTCGTTGAAGTGAAGACACTTGAGCAATAAACACGGTGCATTGATGAGTGAGGTAAATCCTGGAGTGTAAAAGTTCTTGGCAAATATCACTAATCAAACATTAAATTTTTAGTCATTTCCTATGACTCCATAAAAATAAATACAGGGTGGGCCAGAAAGAATTGCGAATTTGAAAAAATCATTAAGAAAAAACTAAGTACATTTCACATCTGGGAAATTAATTTCTTAAAAATAACATCATCTAGATGTGCACCATCGCGCTGCAAACAGTCTTCGAATCTGAACCTCAAATTGGTAAAAACTCGCTGGCACATTGCACGGGGAATATCTGCCGTTTCTTTCCGGATATTGGTCTTCAACTGGTCAATTCTGGCTGGGTTATTGGAGTAGACTCTACTTTTTAGGTACCCCACAAAAAAAAAGTCCAGTGGTGTAAGATCCGGACTTCTAGGAGACCATTCAATGTCACCTCGGCGCGATATCAGTTTCTCAGCAAACATCTCGTTTACGACCGCCAAAGAGGCATTAGCTGTGTGGCATGTCGCCCCATCTTGTTGAAACCATGTCGCACGATTATACGCTTCAAATTGTTGTAGTTGTGGAAAGAAAAAATCCCTTAACATTGAGTCAAATTAAACGAATATCTACTAAAGTGGTATGGAAGGATCTAAAACAATTATTTTGTTTATTGTAGCATAATGCTACTCCACATTTCTCACAAATTGTTTGCGATACGCCAGTACATTTGGGAAACTTGCACCGAATCCTTTTTTCTACCCAAATCGGCCAGTGGCCAATTTGATCCTGCCTTAATGGGGGCACATGTTGAGCTGGTCCCTTGTGTTCTTGATTTCAAGCCTAATTTGCATAAAGTCTCACCGATCTCAAGTCGAAAATCTGCTGAAGACAATTGTTTGTCACTGCAGTTTTTTGCCTGCCTTACTCTTCGATATAACAGCCAAGAATTTGCCATAGTCAGGTCTAATAAGTGATAAAACATCTAACCTGCCATCTTTTACTTCGTATCAAAATTTTATACCTTCCCATAATACTGTCAATCAAATCTACGCCTCCCATATGCCGATTATATTCTCCAACAATATGGGGGCGATCGATGTTGATGTACTTTTTATTGGCCTTATTGTTACGTCTGACTTGGGCCTCCGGCAATTCACCAGCAAATGATGACACCAGAGTCACAACTTTGCTGTCTTTCCATATAACGTTTGACACTAGTGTTGCAGAACCATCGTTAGTTTTACTATCGATTGTTGACCTCGAAAACCATTCAGGATATCGATATTACTATTGATAGTATCCCCATATGTAAATACTATCGATAGGTCTATTGAGGTAATACTTTTGATGATGACAATACTATCGATAGTATCGATAGTACATATATATTTAGTGTGTGACTGAGTATTGTCTGAGTTCCAACATTGATTCTTTTGCAATATTTCTAGTAGTTCCTCGTTGTGATTTCTTTCCCTATTAAGTGGATCACACAACTCTTTAGAGGCCTTAAGTTATCTTATAGCCAATTGGAGTTTGGCCCCTTTTTCGCTAACTGCGGCCCTGCGACTCTGCAGTCATTTATATGAACTTTTTACTGGTAACCTGCTATTGCCGATTTAGTTGTCTGTCGGTTTTTAACAGCCGCGATTTGGTCGATATTGGCACTTTCAGCGGTGGTCCGCATTTCTTTCCCCTATGTTCGAACTACCGCAGCTGCAATCGATTTTAAAGTCGCCTGTTTGTTATAGCGGTCGAACATTCTTTGGCGTGCCCAACATGTTGTAAACTTTTACTCCCGGGGTATAGTCGTTCGGAATGGAGAGTTTCTTCAATACTGCCCGATCTTCTCTGTGTGATCACTCTTAGCCTTGTGCTGGGCATGTAGGTCCGTTGTCCTGTATGGTTGGAATTTTTTGAATGTTGCTAAATTATCGGGTCTCATCTAGGTAATGTAGATTTTCTCCAACTATTTGCTAATAGTTACTTTTTAACTTATTCCAATGAGCTTCTTTGTGGCCCCATGGCATGTTAATACCTATACAAAGCAGAAGGTTCTGTTTTTACCAGAATCTCTGGAAGACTGCTAGTTCCCTGTTCCCATTTCACTTCACTTTTAAAAGAGAACTCGAATTCCACACAAATTAACTACGCCATCGTCTTAATCAGCGTTGTCAGTGGAGAAGCGTATCAGTCCGCCAATAACGAGGGTCAGAAATCTGGAAGACAGCTAGTTCTCTCTTCTCATTTTTATTCACGAAATTACTCCGTCGCCTATTCTTGGAACAAGGTTGACGGATGCCCCAGTTTTGTAACGTTACCATTGTCTTATTTCTTGCTCCATGGGTAACTTTGGTCAATTCCTGCTTGTCTCGCTCTTTATCTTCGGTATGTAGCTCCTACAAGTGTCGTCCACGTGAACTGGACTTCAATTACACACAAGTTAATTATGCCACAGTCTTTGTGGTAACTATAATACGAGGGTCAAACTGAAAGTTCTTAGAAAATCAAAAACTGATTACATTAGCCAGTTATTAGTTTTATTATATCTTTTCAAAATATTGTCCATTCACGTCAATACACCGCTGCATGCGATGGAACCACTGGGAAAAGCACTTTGCCCACTCGTCTTTAGGGTTCTCTTCAATGGCATCGCGATACGCAGCCACCGCTTCTTCAGCATTCATAAACCGCTTTCCTTTAAGTTTTTCTTTAATTTTTGGAAATAAATAAAAATCACAAGGGGCGAGGTCGGGGCTATACGGCGGGTGACCCAGTAATTCAACGTTTGATGTCGCCAAATAGTCGATCGTTTGCTTAGCGGTGTGCGACGAGGCGTTGTCGTGGTGAAGGAGGATCCTACGAGTATTTACTCTACCGCCAGCAAGCAGCGACGCTGTGAATTTGGATAGTATATTGGGCCCATCTTAGTAATGTAGATTTTCTCCAACTGCTTGCTAATAGTTCCTTTTCTTCCTCATTCCAATGAGCTTCTTTGTGGCCCCATGGCATGTTAATATACTCATGGAACCATAGATTTTAAATACCTAATGGTTCAATGGCCACCACTTAACAAGTTTTCATACGAGTAAATTTCTGATATTGAGTCGTATTCAAATTCAAAATGTTTTTATTTCACAGTCGCCGATAAAATGTTAGGATCCTAGTGGCCGGTTCCAAAATGTCATTTCAATGGAGAAGGACCGGCAAGAACCTCCAGAGGTTTACTCATTTAAAAAATATAGTACAAATTGGTACATTTACAAAGATTCATTATGCCGTATTCTATAAATTGCCGATCCCATATGCTAAGGAAAATTCCATATGGATCAATGGATGTCGGACCCACATCGATGTGCGAAAACATTTCCCGTCTCGATTCGGGTGGAATCGAAAAATTTCTGAAACTGTTTCCAATGTCCAACAAAATCCAACATAGAAATCCCAAGGTTGATCCGTCGCGCTTGGGGGCGTCCTGGGTGCTGCAGCAGGGACCTGGCGTACCTGTAATTGCACTAGTGGGTTTCTCCGTTAACGTTCGACCAACTCGTTAAATTCATCATCGCGTTAAAGTGCACTGTCAACTTGTAGAGTAAACCGTTAATTCATTAAACTGTTTTTATTCAACGCTGCGACGTTCAACAAGCGTCTGAGCTGCATCTACGCGCAACTTAAACTCGGCACGTATGGAGCTTGTTGAGAGCTGCGTTGCCCAGGTGAAGCTCGATGACCCTGCGTCGCGTCGTCATGGTGACATTATATTATGGATACTCAAAACCGCAGCGTTTGTAGACGCGCAACTTAAACTCGGCACGTATGGAGCTTGTGAGCTGCGTTGGAGAACTTTTCACCGAACTGTCCCATTTGTAAGGGAAGCTAATTTTGGGTTTTCATTAATTATTGGCTACACCCTATCTCACTTCTCTTCCTCCTACATTTAGCGTAGGAAAACGGCTCTCCGTGGGTCGCCATTCGCCCTCGCGGGAAATGAGATCTAGCTGACTGTGTTGCCGCCATACTGACGATATATTATTATTTTGAATCGTCTTATAGTTTCTAACGAGTAGTAGGGCAGGGTCCTTTACGAGATGAAGGCGGATAACCCTGTGACCTGTGACTGCCAACACATGCAGTCTCCGTTATCCTTTCTACAGTGCGTTCATGAAAGTATTTTCATACGCTTTGTGATCCTCACTTATTTCCGAGTCAATCTTCCAATGTAAGGCATCGCTCGTTAACCATCTTGTTTGCAGCGTCGCAATAATATTGTATGTTACATTGGTCGAACCTGTCTACAATGAGTTGAAGCCGGTCCCTGTCGTCAGAGGTATCTATATATTTAGTGTGTGACTGAGTCATGTCTGAGTTCAAACATTGATTCTTTTGCAATATTTCTAGTAGGGATGGCGATTCTTTCCAAAAAAGATCGATTTCCAAAAAATCGATTTTTTTCAAATTTGTATTTACAATGTAAATATAAATCCATTTTATGAAAAACAAGAATGATACCATAATAAACAATCTCTGGGATCTCTTATCAGTAAAATCAGGAATTTTTTAGTTCAGGGAATTCGATAATTACAATTATTTTGATTACCATATCAAAATAGCAGATCAGATATAAAAGAAGACATTTATTTTCTAAATGTATTTGTTACATTAAAAAGTTAAGAGAATAGATAACATAGCTTAATATAGTTCCCAATGCTTCATATCTAAGCTTTTTAAAAACAATCATCTGTCAAGTCTACTGGGATCCAAGTGGTTCCGCTCATCACTTGCGATGTTGCCGGCAATTGAAAAAAAGCGCTCACAAGGAACAGATGATCCTACGATACTCATATACATCACGGCTATTGAGTGAACATGGTGATAAATAGAGTTTTTTTGTTCTTGCCAATAAAGTATAGGATCATACTTTAGGTGCACAACTTTTTTTTTTACCAAAACAGAAAAAATCGAATGTCGATTTTCAAGGGTAAAATACCGATTCACTGAATCGATTCAGTACGACATATCGATTTAAAAAATCGATTTATTTGGTCCGGGGAATCGATTCTTCGATTAATCGATTTGAGATCGCCATCCCTAATTTCTAGTAGTTCCTCCTCGTTGATTTCTTTCCCTATTAAGTGGATCACACAACTCTTTAGAGGCCTTAAGTTCGCTTATAGCCAATTGGAGTTTGGCCCCTTTTTTGCTGCCGGCGGCCCTGCTACCCCGCAGTCTTGAGGACTTGTGCGCGATGGAATTGAATCCAGTGATTAATTCAACCTGTAGTAGGTTACCTGCTATTGCCGATTTAGTTGTCTGACGGTTTTTAACAGCCGCGATATGGTCTTTGGCACTTTCAGCGGTGGTCCGCCTTTCTTTCCCCTATGTTCGAACTACCACAGCTGCAATCGATTTTAAAATCGCCTGTTTGTTATAGCGGTCGAACATTCTTTGGCGTGCCCAACATGTTGTGAACTTTTACTCCCGGGGTGTAGTCGTTCGAAAAGGTTCTGTTTTTACCAGAATCTCTGGAAGACAGCTAGTTCCTTGTTCTCATTTCACTTCACCTTTAAAAGAGAACTCGAATTTCACACAAATTAACTACGCCATCGTCTTAAATCAGCATTGTCAGTGGAGAAGCGTATCAGTCCGCCAATAACGAGGGTCAGAAATCTGGAAGACAGCTAGTTCCCTTTTCTCATTTTTATTCACGAAATTACTCCGTCGCCTATACTTGGAAGAAGGTTGACGGATGCCCCAGTTTTGTAACGTTACCATTGTCTTATTTCTTGCTCCATGGGTAACTTTGGTCAACATTTACCTACATTTGTATGCTCGTGAAGTCATTGTTTACAAAAACAAAACTACTTAGTACCTAACTATTCGTCAAAAAACATATAAATTAATTGCTTACTCACGTACTTCACGTCCTGCGAGTGCGCCACGAAGCGCGCGAGGGCCTTGCAGGCGCGCCACAGGTGCTCCTCGCTGGGCGCCCACTGCAGCAGCTGCAGCAGCTTCACGAATCTCGTATTGACATTTCTAGGCAAATTTTTCGTCTCTTGAACTTTATTTACCACTACAAACATCTAATTGTTTTGTCAACAAACGAAAACTTTAAAGTTGTTTGCATGTAATTTATCAATACATGTTGCATTTTCACCACAAACTAAACACTATAATTTATCGATACTAAACGGCAATTATTTATGAAACACTTGCTAAAAAATCTCACTGGAATTAAAGAAATTGATAACATTGTTTGCAATAGAATAAAAATCGCGCCCGTAAATGACATGCCGACTGCAGAGTTGCCAGATTCATAAAATCTGCATTTGAATTTATATAAAATTATTTTTGTCATAAGAAATATAATAAATAGACCTTATCGATTAATTAAAATGAAAACCAGTCAATATTCTATAACGAAATGTAATGAATATATATTTTGTTTTTAAAAAAATAGTTTCCAATGTTGTCTAAAAAACATATAAACGGAAAAATGCTATGTATTTGGCAACATTGCTTAACAATTCGACGAAGAAGAAAGTATAAACAATACTTTTCTCTCTTTCTGATCGCTTTAGAACCATGACAGTAACAGCCAATAAGAGACTCGGACCTTTAATGCAACAGACTGCAGCATGAGTGCAGCCAATAATTGACTGTGGTAAGCTTGCCTACCTTGGCCTGGTAATTTGCGAATGTCAATGTCAGTGTGATACGTATGGAAAGAGGGGAATTATATTTCGGTCGTATTATTCTAAAGAAGTGTGTGTGCGTATACGAATACGCGGAATTTTTTATAGTGTGCGTGGATTTAGTAGGCTGCTCGACCTACTGCCTACTATTACGTTATGCGGTGAATGAACGATCGTAGGCATATTTTTGTGATGGATAATAGATTTTTTTTATTTGTGTAGTATGTTTTAATGTATAATTGTTGTTTTATATCACTTGGTATGACGAATTATTTTATATATTTAATAAATATAATGTATTGAATTGTTAAATTTATCTGAGGTAGGCACTGCCTACTTGCCTATATGGGATGCACGCCACTGCATGTAGGTCCGTTGTCTATATCCGTAGTGTCCTGTGGGTTATGCTGAATTATCGGGTGTCATCTAAGTAATGTAGATTTTCTCCAACTATTTGCTAATAGTTCCTTTTCTACCTTATTCCAATGAGCTTCTTTGTGGCCCCATGGCATGTTAATACCTATACAAAGCAGAAGGTTCTGTTTTTACCAGAATCTCTGGAAGACTGCTAGTTCCCTGTTCTCATTTCACTTCACTTTTAAAAGAGAACTCGAATTCCACAAATTAACTACGCCATCGTCTTAAATCAGCATTGTCAGTGGAGAAGTGTATCAGTCCGCCAATAACGAGGGTCAGAAATCTGGAAGACAGTCAGTTCTCTCTTCTCATTTTTATTCACGAAATTACTCCGTCGCATATTCTTGGAACAAGGTTGACGGATGCCCCAGTTTTGTAACGTTACCATTGTCTTATTTCTTGCTCCATGGGTAACTTTGGTCAATTCCTGCTTGTCTCGCTCTTTATCTTCGGTATGTAGCTCCTACAAGTGTCGTCCACGTGAACTGGACTTCAATTACACACAAGTTAATTATGCCACAGTCTTTGTGGTAACTATAATACGAGGGTCAAACTGAAAGTTCTTAGAAAATCAAAAACTGATTACATTAGCCAGTTATTAGTTTTATTATATCTTTTCAAAATATTGTCCATTCACGTCAATACACCGCTGCATGCGATGGAACCACTGGGAAAAGCACTTTGCCCACTCGTCTTTAGGGTTCTCTTCAATGGCATCGCGATACGCAGCCACCGCTTCTTCAGCATTCATAAACCGCTTTCCTTTAAGTTTTTCTTTAATTTTTGGAAATAAATAAAAATCACAAGGGGCGAGGTCGGGGCTATACGGCGGGTGACCCAGTAATTCAACGTTTGATGTCGCCAAATAGTCGATCGTTCGCTTAGCGGTGTGCGACGAGGCGTTGTCGTGGTGAAGGAGGATCCTACGAGTAGGGCTTCCAAAATTACGGAAATGTCAATTACGTAACTAATTACGCAACTTTTTTCTCCAATTCCGTAATTACGTAATTTTTCCTGTTTTTTGTAATCTACTATGAATTTTTGTAAATATTGTATAATTATAGAGTATCTACAATTTTTACAATCATCATTTGCCATCTCAAATTCAAGGAATTATCAAAATGAACACAATATTTAAACAAAAAAATATTTATTCAAGAACTTATCATTGTAGGTACATCAGTTAAGTCAAACTGTATTTTTACGTCCCGAATATGATCTTTCTTCTTGATAATGTGATCTCATAAATGACAAGGCATTTAAAGTTTTGTCACTCAGGGAACTTCTTAATTTATTACAAAAATATCCGGCTGATGAAAAGGCTCGCTCGGCTTCAACACTTGTAGGCGTTATCGAAAGCAAATAATTATACGCTGCAGTCAAAAAAACTTCGCGACCGCCGCCAGCGCTGTCGTAAATGCACATTTTTACCCTAATAATGGAATGGAGATCTGTGTTTACTGTTGAAATTGGTTTATTTACAATTTTTTAGTATTGTTATGTTCGCTTTAGTTGATGCTTCATATAAATTTATATTTGTCGATGTAGGGTGTCAAGGGAGAATTTCTGATGGAGGTGTATTTAATGATTCTATTCTAAAGGAAAAAATTTCAAACAACTCATTAAATCTTCCATCTCCGAAACTATTAGAAGGAACGAATAGCATTATACCATACTATTTTGTAGCAGACAGTGCATTCCCGTTAGGTATCCATATTATGAAGCCATATCCAGGTGTACATCGTAAAGGATCATTTAAAAAAACATTTAATTATCGATTATCAAGAGTTCGACGAGTGGTTGAAAATGCTTTTGGCATTTCAGCTAGTGTTTTTAGAGTACTACGAAAGCCAATGCTACTCCAACCTGAAACGGCACAACTGATTGTGATGACAATATGTCATCTTCACAACTTCTTAATAAAAAGTACTAATTCTGCTAAAATTTATGCACCACCAGGTAGTATGGATAGTGAAGTAGAAGGGTCAGTAACAATGGGAAGATGGCATCTCGAAAATAACGATATAACTTCATTATTGCCTATCACGAATACCCCACGCAGACTTGCACGCAGATTTCTAATTCCTTTTTAATACTAAAAGACTGATTAAGGTTTTGGTTTAAGTACTTACATCTTTCAAGAGATTCCACACATACAAAGTCACCCACGAAAAAGATACAACTGCTACAAATTGTTAATATTTGCGAACATTTACCACCAACTTTTAATAAAGTAATCTGATCAAGTGTCAACTGTGTCGAGACTTCGAGAGTCTAGCGATGTGAACTGAACAACCGACAATTGAGCAATGAAACTACATTTTCATTTTAGTTAAGAAAGTGAAGAGCATAGTAATTCCCCGTGGTCGTAGGGACTTTTCGCCAGGGATTCCCCGGTGCCACCGACTCGCCAAGTTGATGAGTTTGAACTCTATTCTGTACGTCTTAGAACTATTTTTTGCAAGATTTGACAAACGATAATATAAAATGCGGGGAATCCCCCGTTTGTATAGTTTCGATGTACTTATATCGTATAGTGTTGCCACATTATAACTTTAATATGGTACGTATACTTAATGCTTTTTTATTGGTTGAGAATTTTGATTGATTTATGATACCTACCAATAATTACGTAAGCACGGAATTGACATCTTCAGTTACGGAATTGAAAATACTTTAAAATGAGTTCGTAATTACGTAATTGCGTAATTACGTAATGGAAGCCCTAGTCTCTGTGCAAATGTTGTGAACAAAGTCTATGTCTATCATTTTATAAAAAATGTCGACAATACGTGTCTGGTCTGTCATTTCAAATGTAGGTCCTGGAGTTCCAGTAAAAGTCTCACGTCGTCCTGTAAAAATCTGTCGGTCTCTTGTCCATTTAAAATCGTAACAGTCAGACGATACAAGCTCCCTAATTGCCAGGTCATTTTGTCTGTCTTCTATGTCGAGTATTTGGGTCTCGCGAGGAGTTATGTCGGCGAGAACTGCAGGCTCTGCTGAAGCATTGCGTGAAGTAATCGGTGGGATGACGTGTTCCTCGTCTTCTATGTCCATGTCGCAGTCGCTTAGGTCGTCAGTGAGTTTCATCCACTCGTCAATTATGTTGTCAAATTCTTTGTCGTTAACCCCTAAAACAAACACGTTAAGCCGGGTCCAGATATGTATCATTTGCCCGATCCTATCACCGTATCCGTTTCTGCGTATTGTATCAAGCCCCGTATCAAGTTGTGGACGCCTCCGATTTGCTCCGTATCCGTATCTTCACAATAGTCATGATCGCGTATCAAATTGCCCAGTTCAGTTTCTGCTCTCGATCAAACATGTCGTCGCAGTTGGTTGAAATGTACGAAAATTTAGCAATTTCATGTGCCTGTTTTATTGTCATTCACAATATTCTAACCTCAAAACCAAAACAGAGACGATGGTGGCAAACGGAATTATTTAGAAACAGAAACAGACTTGGAGGAAGAGCTTTGATGAGAGACCTAAGATTTCAACACATAAGTGGTAAATACAAAAACTTCACCCCTAGTGATTTCGAATATTTGATAAATTTGATTGGCCACAAAATTAAAAAAACGGATACTACATACAGGAAAGCAATTTCTGTTGATGAAAGATTAAGTATCACTTTGAGATTTTTAGCCAGCGGAGATTCCTATACAAGCCTACAATATTTATTCAGAGTTTCGAAACAATCGATAAGTGTTATAGTGCCAGAGACCTGCCAAGCTATCGTGGAGGCATTAAAAGACAACATCAAGGTAGGATATTTTTTTTATTATATAAGTTTATACAATTATTGTTTATTACTAATAATTGATGTCATTGATCAAATCACGAAAAGAATCTTCGGAATCCATCGACGAATCATCCACTTGAGTCACTGGAGAATGTGCTTGATTTTCAGTCATGTACGTGGTTAAACTTTGTGCTCTATTTGAATAAGAAGAATTTACAGACATTTGTGGAGTAGTAGTCTCAGCCATGGGATATGTAGATGCCGGAGTGGAGTACCCGCGCTGATATTCATATTGTCCACAATCAGCGTTATATAGGATGTTGTTTATTTGATGTTCCACAGTCATGTAGGTTTGCTTGGAATAACCCCTAAATTTGCCTGCCAAATAATTAGCGTATAGCTGATACTGGTCTAATCCAGTAGCGGGTGCAGTCGAAGCAGTAGCTACCGCTTTAGCAGCCGAAGCTGATGATTTCAGCAAATCAAATGCCGATTGCAACATTGGGTTCTGGTTCGCGGCGTATTTTTTCTTTTTCGGAAGTGGAGATTTGAATTGCGATTTTGATGAATTCTTTGCATTATCGGTTGTTTGGTCCGATTCAGTGCTCGCGGTGGAACGGGGTTTTTTATCTTGTAACTGATCATAATCTTCACCTATGTCGTCATTTTCCTCATTTTCAGATGTATTATCCTTCAAAGCGCAGTCTTGGCTTTCCTGAAAATGAAAATAAAATAATTATAATATATTTGTTACAGATGCCTACATCGCATCAAGAATGGGAGGAAATTAGTTCCGAGTTTCAAAACTGTTGGGATCTTCCACACGTGGTTGGTGCTATGGACGGGAAACACATCATGTTGCAGGCACCTTTCAATAGCGGATCGGAGTTTTATAATTATAAACAATTTTTTAGTATTGTTATGTTCGCTTTAGTTGATGCTTCATATAAATTTATATTTGTCGATGTAGGGTGTCAAGGGAGAATTTCTGATGGAGGTGTATTTAATGATTCTATTCTAAAGGAAAAAATTTCAAACAACTCATTAAATCTTCCATCTCCGAAACTATTAGAAGGAACGAATAGCATTATACCATACTATTTTGTAGCAGACAGTGCATTCCCGTTAGGTATCCATATTATGAAGCCATATCCAGGTGTACATCGTAAAGGATCATTTAAAAAAACATTTAATTATCGATTATCAAGAGTTCGACGAGTGGTTGAAAATGCTTTTGGCATTTCAGCTAGTGTTTTTAGAGTACTACGAAAGCCAATGCTACTCCAACCTGAAACGGCACAACTGATTGTGATGACAATATGTCATCTTCACAACTTCTTAATAAAAAGTACTAATTCTGCTAAAATTTATGCACCACCAGGTAGTATGGATAGTGAAGTAGAAGGGTCAGTAACAATGGGAAGATGGCATCTCGAAAATAACGATATAACTTCATTATTGCCTATCACGAATACCCCACGCAGACCTTCTTTGTCGGCTCAGGTAATGAGGGATAAAATTGCTGAATATTGCTGTACAGTCGGAAAATTATCATGGCAAGATCATATGAATTAGACTTAAAGGCCGTAGCATATGCCGCCGCGGCAACCACATGGTGTCTCCTAATAAAAAAATGTTTTTTTTTAATCAAAATAGTTGAAGTTAAACGTAATAATGTGGTTGTGCTGAAGATACTCACAGTATTAATTCTCGGGCCAGGCTTGTTTCTGTCCATCAGAAATTGCAAATATTTGAAAGCGAACCAAGAAGACTGGTATACTTCATCAGCTCCTATAATTTAAAATTATGCAATGATTACTACTACGATATAAAACTAAGTATAACTATTCTAATCCCATCACATTCAGAGTAAAGTTTTTAATTTCTGGCTTTTTCTGGTATTAGTGTGTAGTTAAAATAAAAATAATAATAACATTTTTTTATAATGTGTTTGTTTTGTGATTTCATTTAATATGTATTTTACTTTTATATCCATATTGTAAAAAGCCTAATCTAAGATTAAAGATAAATAAAGAGGAATAATAATAATAATAAAATATCAATTGAGTTTTCATGAACGGGTACGATTAGAGTGCGTGCAAAATAATGCCACTGTTCACCGACCGGGGAGGGGAGGGCGGGCGACTTGTGCGAACTTCACAAACCGGCATAGATTTTGCACGCACTAGCAGTATCTACTTACCTTTTCCTGTTGTGCTGGTTTTAGCGATTTTAGATTTTTCACGGCGAAGGGCAGCCAACAAAT
Source organism: Abrostola triplasia (assembly GCA_946251915.1). Taxonomy (NCBI): domain Eukaryota; kingdom Metazoa; phylum Arthropoda; class Insecta; order Lepidoptera; family Noctuidae; genus Abrostola; species Abrostola triplasia. The sequence goes on from OX276450.1 coordinate 315,133, forward strand.
AATCCATCTTTTTCTTCAATTCGCCAACTGGACACTCCATTTCGACGGAGAGTTCATCCCAGGCCTCCTGCTTCAGATTCCTGTTGTAATAGCTTTTGTGGCTGGGGTCCCATAATACTGGCTTTTCTTTATAGGCCTCGATAAATTTAATAACATTTTCATTGTTCCAATTCATTGTTTTTACTTCACGGCAAGGACTGAAAATGATGCGCACGTGCAACCGACCGAGCGTCGCGAGTGACGCGTCCAGACTGACCCACGTCCGTATCTGTATCACCTTTGATGATCGGAGAAAAACCGACACGACATGGGACGGGCCGTATCATAACGGCGTATCCAGATCGCGTATCATGATACGCGTATCATTACCCGTCCACATATGCGATCATGATACGCGTCGACGATACGGATACGGTGATCGGATCGGGCAAATGATACATATCTGGACCCGGCTTTATAAATGGTTTTAATACACCAAAGCATCTTTACTTGGTTGTTTTGGATTGGATTGCGGGTCCTATTGTCCTTATATGACGACTTAAAAATTGATGAGAATCTGCGGAGTCTGCGGCTCCTGTGCCTACGACGCTCAAGCTTAAAATTGTAATGTTTGGTTGGTGATGAGGTGTTTATAGAATATCCATTCAGAATGTATTGTTGGGTGTATTGTGGCTCCTGAATCTATGTACCAATCATCTTGATTGAACGGAATGAAAGCTATGAAAATTGCTGAAGATCGTTTTAATCGTTCTTGATCCTTGTCGATACTTGTTATAATTATTACAACGGGTTTGTGAAGAGTGCGGAATATTCTGTGACTTTTACTTTTCTCTGTCTTTGATATAATTTACAAACCGTTGAAAAATCTCTCAGGTGTGCCGGTTTCCTCACGATGTTTTCCTTCACCATTTTAGCAACTAATAACTGATTTATAATGCACATGAATTTGAAAAGACATTGGTGTGTGTCGGGGTTTGAATTTTCGACTTTTGGACTTGGCAGTCCAACGCTCATACCACTCTGCAAAAATAAACAGTTAAAAAGCATCATAGTATTCATCCCCGTCCATTGACGACTTGAATGGCGCAGTGCTAAGCGATTGTAGGGGGTATGTCACTGCTACGTCAAAGGCAATGCTGATTCTTTGGCCAAAAATATGAACCAGCACTTAAGTCACAAAGTTTTTATTATTATTATTTAGTCATGTGTGGAGTCGACTAAGCGTTTTGCTCAATCCCTAAACAAAATGGAGGCTCTAAGCGTAGACTAATAATAATATGGGGCGATTTCTTCTTCCTTGTCTGCTGTGGCTACTTTGGCTGCTCTCTCCCACTCTTGAGGGGCTGGTGTGCCGTGGTGTTCGCCCGGCCATCCAGAGTCTGTCGTAATCAGACATCCGAGGAAGTGTGTTTCGAGCAGTACTGTGCTGGTTGCGTCTTCTGTGTTCGTGTAAGTTCCGTCGTGTAAATCACTCATTCTTCATGGAATACAATGTTAACTCTCCGAACAAAACAAACAAAATTTGACGACCTGATTAGCGCAGTGGCTAAGCGATTGGACTGCTGCGCCAAGGGTTTCGGGTTCGATTCCCCCCCGGGGCAATATTTTGTGCAAACTACAGATGTTTGTCCCGAGTCTGGGTGTTTGTGTATGTGATATTTCATGTCTGTGAAACGCTCCCACGATACAGGAGAATTTCCTAGTGAGGGGCGACGTTTTTTTTAAAAAAAAAAACGTGCTGGGGCCTTTGACTGCGTGAACCAACATTCTTATCAAGCGCAAATTGTAAAAGATCACTTAAGAGGGAACAATTCCTATAAAAACGTTGAAAAATTACGTAAAAATGGTAACCATCTAAATAACGAAGCCACTTGTCGGAATAACCACAAATTTAAAAATAAAGCTAACCTTTTTCTATTTACAATGGATATTTTACAACTATATAAAACTTGTTTCTAACACAAATTGAAACCAATGTATACCAAAATAAAAAGTTAAAAAGCATCATAGTATTCATCCCTGTCCAAGTCAACCGTTAACCAGCCCAAAAGACCCACTGCCACGTTGAAAGGCAATGCTGATTCTTTGGCCCAAGAGCGCGTTCCCACTATGTCGTAACGACTAATTTATCCAGTCTGTCGTAATCAGACATCCGAGGAAGTGTGTTTCGAGCAGTACTGTGCTGGTTTCCTCTTCTGTGTGCGTGTAAGTTCCGTCAGCCTTTTGAAGGGATCCCACTGGGTCGGGATGGCCTTTGGCAAGAATTTTCTTTATTCTTGCGGCTTGGTTTGTTGAATAAATACTACTACAGAAATTGTGCCAGTTTTCGCTGCTGCGGGATCTGATCCGTTTCTTGCAGTGTTTTTGTGCTGATTTGTAGTTTTTACATTCTTCTGGGGACCTGGTGATTTTCGCTCAATTAAAAAGTGCCCGTAGTTTACCCGTATGTACTTCAGCTCCGGCGTTAGTAACAGGGGGCGTCCATCTGGGTTATACCGATGTCGTTAAGGTAACCGTTCACTATGCGCGCAGAGTGGGGCCGTGCGTTATAGTGCGTAAATTCAAAATTTGAGCCTGTGATTGTGGTAAAATGCGTAACATGGGGTTCTAAGATACCAGTTATGTACCTGTGTGAAGTCAGAGAACCACCACCAATGATGACAAGAGTGGGGCGTGCCGTCAGAATTACCCCACCCCAAACCCAGAACCTCCTCGTTTCGAAAAAAATTGATTGGTTGTTATTATGTTTGTCCTAGATATTTCCACATCCTTTCCCTTCCGTCGATGAAATATCCACAAAACCGGCTTTCATCGGAGACTAAAACTTGACTTCACTCATCGGACCAATTTCGATGATTACAAACGAACGCTAATTCGAATTCAAATTCTTTAATTCAAACATGTAGTCCATAGCGTTAGTATAGCAAAACTAGTGTTAATTGGCGCAGCAGAGGACAACGCGAGCGGTCTGAGAACATGCTCAAGAGAGTGGTGGTGGCGGTACGCAGCTTACCGGCCATGGACGAGCTCTTTCGTATTTTTATAAATCTACATTCCTTTATGTCCTGAGCGACCCAAAGACCTAAGTACTTAAATTTAGTCATCTAACCTAATCTAGCTACCCGATGACTCACCTCAAGTTTTTGCAGTTTTGCAGGCACGTATGACTTTGAACCAACTTCATTTAACCTAGTTCAATTCCCAGCAATAACCTAGTTCATCTAACCTGTGGCTTAAAGACGTGTTTTTCGAAACTAGTCGGTCATTCCCGAATACACCATTGAGTATAACCCGAATATACAGTACTTAACTTAAAGTCCAATATAATAATGGGTTTAGGATGTTGATGGGACTGCCCCGTTTCTGCAGTGCTTCTGGTATGTTCGCACAAGCACACGTTGATGGCTTCCATGCCATCATCAGGCAGAAGTCTGCCTCGCTGCTCTGCAGAGTGCGGGCCAGTTCCAACTCCATCATGAAAACCATTGCAGGGAGGTACGATTCACCTATAGTTTACGATATTGTGCGAAGATGCATCTCCAACAATAGGCTTGTAACCAAATACTAACGTAGTTTTAAGGTTTGTTCTCACTAACACCTATGGATGTATCAATAGTCCGAAATAAAGATTGTTTTATTTTATTTTTTTATTTATTTTAACTAGAGCACATGTGAAGGATTCTTACGATTTTGCCAGTATTTGTGATTTTGAAGCTCAAATTAAGGCGCATCATGCGCTTTTTGGATTTCTTATTAAAATCTTATTTATCTTGTATATCTTGTAGTACCAACAATTAGTTAATCTTTCATATTTAAATCACTACCAATAGTTAGAATAACATTGTATGAATTTACTATAAGTAATTTTGTAAGAACTATGTATTGTATATATCTATATGTTCAAAGAAATAAATGATTTAATAAAAAACTTACATATTTATTTAGATGGCGTAGAAATAATAGTTAGGTTTGATGTCCAGTGACTGTCAAAATTAATAAATAAACTCATTTAAAGCAACTTTAACTAAAGATACAAAAAGTTTCGACAGACTCATTCTAGTACATGATCAATTTGACAGTTTATAGTGTATTTCTTTTAGTATTGCAGTAGGAAATGTATTAAGTAAAAGTTTGTGTAGTGTTTTCATGCAAGCTCTCTTATTTGTGTGGGATGGAAATGTACCTGTCTGATGTTTGTAGTGTTCTCTTGTGTGTTGTGTTGTTCCCTTGTGTGTTGTGTTGTGTGTAGTGTTCTCCTGCGTGTTGTGTGTAGTGTTCTCCTGTGGGTTGTGTACTGAGTGAGCGTGCGCGTGTTTGTTAAAAAGCGCCATCGATGTCAACCGGTAGGTAACGTGCCCATGCCCGTGCTACGTTGAATGGCAATGCCGATTCTTTGGTCAAATAATGAACCAGCCCTTTGTTTACGTGTGGAGTTACTCTGGGTCAAAGTTGTGTTTTAATTGAGTTGAGTGCATGTGTTGATATCCAGACCCTATAACCCTTAGTAGTTCAAGATACCAGTAGACTTAATACGGGGTATAGTTAATGCCGGTATGATCCTCATTTATGAATAATGCGGTAGGAGTCTATCTCACCAGCGCCATCTAATGTACGAGTCTGTTTATTGATGATGTTGTGGGTGAAAACCAAGTCACACCAATTTGGATGTACACAGAACTGTGATCAGGACAATATTCAATTTGAATTGCTGCAGAAGCACGCCCGGTCTCTCCGAGCGATCGTCGTCCCGCTGCCCGCGTCAGACGGCGCATCCCCCGCCCCGCACTCCTCTCATGCTTTTATTACGATCATGATGTCGTGAATAGTAGGTACCATAATATTCAATAGGTAATACCTGCAGTGGCGTTTAGGGGAGAAGGTTTATAATAATGTTTGATTCTGAGGGCTTATTGTGGACTTTAACTGCGCGAACCATAATCTGGGGAACCGTCCAAAACTCTGGTATCCTCATAGAGATGGATTTTGTGGGCAGACTCCCCCCTTCGCGTTTGACTGTAGCAGCCGGGGTGACAGGTTGATTTGTCAGAAATTGACGGCGTCAGGATTTAGAACAACAGCGATACTCGAACGTCACATATTCCAAATTCACTACCACCCACAAAGTTCATGATCACGTCGGGGTCACCAATTTATTTTATTGTCAATGGTGGCTCTAGCTTATTTTGTTTGTTTTGTTTGGAGAGTTATCATTGTATTCTATGAAGAATAATCCTCACGAAGGGGGCGTGAGGAATCGCTCTCGGCATCTCCTGAGCCTTTTCCGAGGCGTCATCTCGGCGGATAACGATGCGCCGGTAGTTGGGGCCCGCATTAAGCCCTGACGTAGAGCTCTCTGCGCTGATCACGTGCCTTGCTGTGTGAGTGGTGCTATGTTATGCATCTGAGGGGCGCCGCCTACTAATTGCACATCTTCACACCGCCTAGGCGGTCGGGCTCCGCCAGGTGAGACTCACAGTTTCCCGTGAGAATTCCGGCGAGAGCCGAGTAGTAGTGAATGTGGACAGCGTTGTGGTGTGAGTACTGCTGTCTATGTTTTCGGTGGGATGCGTGAAGTCGTGAACCTCGCGATACGCATTCCTCTCGTGAGTATTAGCGTGTGTAAAGTCATGCTGGTATAATTGTGCCGTTCAACGCACGTAGAGTGTAAGGCGGCACGGGGGTGTAAGTTCTGTGTAAGTTGCATGTAGCATGAGTACAGCTTACTCAGTGCGTCATGCCCGGTGGGGCGTCGCGGCCCGTGATCTAGTCGCGCGGGTAACGCCTGGCGTCGGCCGCGCATGCCCATAACACCAGTAACCTGGTTGTGGGTTCAGGTTGAGGCGTCGACACGCGCTAAAATCCGTTGGGCCAGGCGTGAAGTGAAGTCCTCCAGGTTCTCTAGCGTGGAGTTTCTCGCTATGGCATCGTTCTTCACGCAGCGAGAATTGTGAACTAAGATATTAATATGTCGTTGCATAGTAAGTTATTGTAAGCGGATGATAGGTAATAATTTGTCACTTTTGTATGTACATACATAATTATCTGTTACTAACAGTGTTCTGAAAAATATAGCTACAGTCTACACGTGAGCTGTGCAAAATCATTTTTTTTACGTGTGGAAATGCCTTGCGCGTACCACGCTGTTGGGAGACGGCGGGGTTATGTGGGACTCCCCCTCGTGTACGGAAAAGGCTGGTTCACAGGGGTATACCCACTAAAAACCACACATGCCTGCGCTGCGCTTTGACGACGGCGAGGCGGGATCGCAATAGCATTTTACCGCCAACCCCGTCAGCGCGATCCACCCTGTAAAGAGGGGCGGATATTCTTTGTTGTCGGCGGAGACCAGTGCAATGCGGATTTGGGTCTCTCAACCCAATCTCCGCAGGCCTCCTCACGCAGTAAGGCGTCAGCGAGTCCAATCCCTCGCCGTGTCTTCTTCACAGGTGCGCAACTTTTCTGCGCACCACATCATGGGCCGCCGATATACGGCCCGTATGCAGCGGCTTTATGGCTGAAGGAGAGTATTGTAGGCTACCGTGCCAAATACATGTTTGTGTATACAAATTTGCAACAACATTAACATAAGCCCTAAGGCATAGATATTAAATGAGTTTTAACCAGCTTAACTCCTACTGCCGCCTGGTTTCTTCTAACAGCTTATTTAAATTTCTCCTTTAATCTGTAAATTTGTGTAAATAATTGTTAATTTAAGATCTATTCTATCTATTAAGCTAAATATTGTTAAAAATCATATTATAAGTGATGATTAATAAGTTAAGTTTAGTTTTAATTTTTTCTTTTGTATATATTTATTATGTAACGTGTGTAAATAAATAACCTTGTAAATAAATAGAAGCTAGAAAAATAACAAACTTAGTTTGCACGAACTTTTTACCGGTAACTGTTACACGATTCAACAGTATAACAGTTACCGGTAAAAAGTTCGTGCAAAATAAGTTTGTTATTTTTCTAGCTTCTATTTATTTACTTTTTACCGTTTTTAAAAAGTTCGTATAAATTGTTTTTGTCATCTTCCTTGTTGATTTTCTTTTCCATTTCCTATCAATTTTAAGTTTTCTTTCATTATGTTACCTCTTTCCCTATTTACTATCACTATGCGGACTCGCAGGGCCTTAGTTAGCCAACAAGAGTCCAAACTTAAATTGGCTTTGAGCGAACTTAAGGCCTCTTGAGAGTTGTGTGACCAACTAAATAGGGAAAGAGATGACAAGGAGAGGCTACTACTAGAAATTTTGCAAAAGAATCAATGTTTGAAGTCAGACAGCTCAACATATTATACTCGCCGATCATTGATTGTAAAATTCTGTCTACCTAATTTGTGTAAGCACTAAATAGTTCCAAATAAAAGAATAATTAACCTATGGTGTATTTTTATTTTCTATACCTACCTACTTGTGTAAAACTATAAATGTAACTTTTGTGAGTGTTATCCATATTATCTACTATATATACTCACTTTGAACTGGAAGTGCCCGACTTTCGGACTGTAACGGAGCCCTTATTCATGAGCAGGTGACGCGGCGGGGTCGCGTTGTGCGCGCACAACGCCCCGCATACCGTTGCGCAGGCGACGATAGCGGTAGTGGTGGCGGCGTGGGGTGCTGTCGTGCGTCTTCGTTGCTGGTCGTGTCTTTGTCGTGTGGCCAAGCATTGCATACCGTGCTAATCGGTCGCACTCAAGACTTACAGTACTGTTGCATGACGTCTTAGCGAGGGGGTTTCAAGGCAGTCGTGTTCAGAACGGCTACAAATACAAAACGCGTTATAACGTAACGCTATATTTTTTACGATATAATATAGCATGTGGCGTACAATGCCACTATATATATATATTTACACAACAACATAGTACATTATTTACATCTTATTACTATATACATTATCTATCCTATATTTACATCATAATAATAATTAGTACATATAACATCATAATCATATCTATTATATTTACATAACACAAATAATAATCAATACAACAACACACTAGTAATAATACGCGATATCGTCCGTCATTATTACTATACATCAGCGATGCGCGCGCGGTACAGTTGAAGCGCACATGAGATGCACGGCACCCATGACGTAGCTGTGACGTGCGCCATATTGTTACCGCGATGCCGCATATTGGGAGTCGGGTCCTCTGCCCGGCCATCACCTTGCCGAAGCCCACGTTGCTTTCTTGCGATAAAGTAACACGTGCTCTCTGCTTACCGCTTAAGACTTGCTCGCTTAACACTGTGAGTGCTTGGGATATCGTTCTGCGATCGATAGCCCCAAAAAGACTTTCTGCTTGTGCTATAAACTCTGTGCTTGACAAACTATTATTTGTGTTGTGAACTGCCTGTACCTTTCTTCTCCTTCTGTTTGTTGTTGTGTTGGACCACTGAATTATAACCGTGAGTACAATCTACGTGTGTTATTTGTTCTCCAACATTATAAATATAGTGAACACTACCTTCACTAAAAGCATTTCGTTCGAACGCGCAGATTGTGTATATCGTTCGGCGTTGCTAGTGACAGCTCATAGCTCTCTGTACTGAGATGCGATGTGAATATATTATGCGGTAACATATTACTTCATATGCGATAAATATATCTATAAAAGATCATGAACCAATAGACTGCATTTTTTTTTAAAAATATAGCAACTTCTTATTTAAGAAACACTATTTACGTAGGTACCTTTCTAACTTCAGACAAGCGTAGTTCATATGAATAAAACACATATTTATCTTTTTTTACGTACATTTAATAGTAATAATAAAAATGTGAGCCGTCATGGGGACGCCTGGCAGATGTGAAACATCGTGTGTGTACACTGAACAAGTAATATGCATAAAAAATAATATTATTATAGGAATTATATGTAGCCTAATGAAAAAATGAAGTATTACGAATTTCTTACGGAAAATGGTAACTTTATTTAATAAACATTTATTTACATGTGATATAAAAATTCGATATTAATATCAAGTGGCCGCAATTTAAATATTTTCATCTGTGACTTCAGTAATAGTTATATTCGATGTTTTCTCTGCCGGTATTACTGTGACGATTGGTCGATGATAACTAAAGTCCGTTACAAAAGTATTGGATGAAACATTATCAAGATATCTCACAAATACAGCATCTATTGTTGTTCCATATTTGGTTGTAGATTCTCTTGGATTGTTGTTGATTTGCAATTTAAATTCTTTTTGAAGAAATGTCATTAATAATGGCAGTGATTCAGCTCTTGCAAAATTTACATTAAAATCTCCAGCTAAAATTAATGGTAGTTTACAATATATGACTAAAGCAAATATAAATTTTATTAATAAATTTTTACAGAACAACCCAGATACAGAACAAATAATCGTGCTCATCACACAGATTTCTCCTGGGTGGGAATCGAACCCTCCGGATAAATACCTAGTCAGGGTCACAAATCACTAGACTAACAGGCCAGTCAATAAATTATCACGTTATCAGGAGTGATTCATAATAATATACTATAAGAATCTACCAAGAAACACTATTAGGTATTGCACTTTTACTTGATTTATTAACTATAATTTACAAATAGACAATCGGCACGCGCGCATGCGCTGTAAGGATGAGTATTTGCAAGTTTCGACTTGTTTGTGAGACGAGTTCGTGATTACGTTTGCGAACTACTAATCTTATGAACGGAAAAAAGGCGTAAGCATGATTATTTCGAAACTGTAATACGGATGTATTACTCAACAAGGAATACGGCATTTTTTGTTTAACTATTTCTAAGCGTGGTAGGATGTAATCAGTATTATTTTAGGAAATTACTTTTTTTATTAAGCATGAAATAGCATAATAGGGAATACATTTATTAAATATTTATATTATCAAATGAAACAACAGCTTAAGCACTATTAGGTCTATTTTCTTATAATTTTACGTGCGTATACTGGTTTATCGACTTCTTTAATTCATAAAATAATTTAATTTTAGAACGTCAAAAAAACTTTTTTTGTAATAAAATCCTAATTTTACGTCAAAAATTCACGGTAAAAATTTACCATATCGTCGCCTTAATTCTAATAAAGCGTATCTCAGAAATGACAACTGCACAGGAGGGTCAAAAAACTGTTTTTATTATTATAATTCTTTTACAACACTTTAAGTGATGTTCTAAACCAACTATCAAAATATACTTGTATATCTTATTTTTAAGTTGTTATACAATTTACTTGTCCAAGAAGCTCAATACCTGAGTTACGCTTTATTAGCATGATTAATTTGCCGAGATAATGTTTATTAACATAAAAAAATTAAAATCACACTGTATTATATTTTTTTATTTGTCTACAAATAAGATAGCTTAGTACTTAGATGAGCAATAATGGCACTTTCATTAAAATTAGGAATCATTGAAAAGTATCAAACAAAAATAAACTTCTATCAAACAATTAAAAAAACAATCAAAAATAAAATTCTTCGTAAGTAACATAAAAAAAGCTAACATCTACTTTAACTCTCACTTATTTATATAAAATAGTTGTGTCATCTAGTATCAAAACCCGCCAGATCCAAAAAAGTCTATTTTACAATAAATTACTTTTTTTCTCTATTACATTTACAACTGACGAACCATTTTATACATTTTAAGTAAAATTACTTCATTCGAATTTCCGACTAGTCTAAGTAACATTATTTTCAGGTTTTAAATTATACAACTAAATTATAGGCAAAAAAATGGACGTAGCGGATAAATATATTGAATTATGGATCTGACGGATTTTGTTACTCAGCTCATTGGATGTATTAAAAGAGTGGCATTAGTGACTCTGGTTTGAGTATATAAAAAAGGGAAATAAATGAGTAATAATTAGAAAATATTCATTAAGCTGTAATAAATAAACTTGTCTATTGATCAATTTTTTTATTAATGAACACAACACTTAAGGCACAAATCGTTAAGACTGGCAGAACAAAGATAAACGTAAGTGAATAAGCAGAAAAACATGTTATTATATAAAATTTTCGCTTTCTTCCAGAGCAACACATTGAAGTTCCTCATGTTCTTCTAAATTGTCATTATTATCTTCTATTTCTTTAAAATATTTCAAACTGTCGATAGTCCTCCAGTCTTCACCAAAGTGCTTTTTCAAAAGGTTAGCAACATCAAGTATTTTCTTAGGATTAACTTTATTGCCTCTCTGTATAATTGCAGGTGCCATTTCAGAGATTTTCTTACCTCTTTTTGTTACATATTTAGATTGCCCAATTTCACTCCGATAATTTTCTTCTCCTTGCACGCTAACATTCTGTCGACCTCTGTGCAGCATAAAACGTTTCGAGGGGTTAAACTTGAAATGCCAAGATCCTGGAATTTTTAGTATTTTATTGACTTCTTTCTTCCAGTCACGCACTTCGACGTCCTCATCGCCTAGATGATAAACAGTCGCATGTTCATTGAATAAATTCACATAAATTTGTGGATCGCATATGATGGATTTTTTCTTGGTTTCCTTTTCAATCTTTGCAAATATGCGGTCTGGTGGTAAAAACGAGTGGCCTACCATGGGAAATATAATTTCAAGTTGCTTTACATGTGATGGTGCATGAGAAAATAACCAACTGGAGCACATGCCCAAAAGAGTTGTATTCTTATTCTGGCCTCCACAGCCATCAGCGAATAGTCTTATTTTATAAACATTTTCAGTAATTTCAAGATTGGCCAATGTATGAAAGACCGCACTTGCAATTTCATTCGACGATTTTGAGTGTTCGTTTTCACACCAATAGTATGTGCGTACATTATCTAATGCTGATTTGGAGGTGCCGATAACAACTGTAAAGTTATACATATTAAATTGTCTACTGAAGTAAGCCGCTTGATCGGGCAATTTAGGTAGTGGATTGTTTTTTTGGCAATCAAAGGAGAGTGACATTGTATTTTCTGGCTCAACTTTTAGTAATTCATAAAAAGCTTTAGCTTTTAAGGTGTGAATTCGTTTTTGTGTCATAAATGTTACCTTTTCCTGGCTTGTGGAGGAAGTTTCTATTTTCCTAGTCAACTCAAAACATCGAGAGCAAGTATCCTTTAATGGCGATCCAAATCCAACATTATACTTCTTGTTAAAAATGTTACGGAAAAAGGATTGCTTAACTTTAAGATGTGGTATGTCTTGAACTTGTTCTTGGTACATTTTCCAAAGCTTTATAATATTGAGTTCTGGTGGCAAATACAGTCTAATAGATGATTTGGCTCTACAATAATGCGGTTCTGCAGCTTCTAAACTTTCAATAAATTGCTCCACCCTCCTTCGTTTTTCAGCATATCGTGCTATTTTATGATTACCACCGCGATTTTCCTTTGCTGTACTCCCTCCTTCTTTATAAGACCTTTGTAAAATGCCTGTAACTCTATCTTTACCCACCTTTAATACATTCAGAAAGGCAGCTCTGCAAACTCTTATCTGTTTGTGTGGATTTTTAATAGTTACGTAGTATTCTGCACTTAGATTTTTTGGTCCTCTAGATCCATTCTTTAGTCTAATTCTAGAACATTTTGCAATACGGCAGTGTTGTAGTATGAAATTATCTTGATCAAGTTTATGTCGCAATTTATAAAAATTACGGTGCATCCGAGCAATGTCTTGCGTCTTTATTGTCGAGCAATGAAAAGTTGTATTTTTTTTATGATTGCACTGTGGAGGTTGCGGGAAGGATTTAGGAGCATACCTAAAAAAAAAGTTATTTTAATATTTTTATATGAAAAACTAACCTAAATAACGTAACGTTACAAATGAATTTAATTTTAATACCATTGACTCGTAAAAATAAACTTAGATACCAAGATACCTACATTTTGATTCAAAACTGTAGCAACCTATACGAGGGTCAAACTGAAAGTTCTTAGAAAATCAAAAACTGATTACATTAGCCAGTTATTAGTTTTATTATATCTTTTCAAAATATTGTCCATTCACGTCAATACACCGCTGCATGCGATGGAACCACTGGGAAAAGCACTTTGCCCACTCGTCTTTAGGGTTCTCTTCAATGGCATCGTGATACGCAGCCACTGCTTCTTCAGCATTCATAAACCGCTTTCCTTTAAGTTTTTCTTTAATTTTTGGAAATAAATAAAAATCACAAGGGGCGAGGTCGGGGCTATACGGCGGGTGACCCAGTAATTCAACGTTTGATGTCGCCAAATAGTCGATCGTTCGCTTAGCGGTGTGCGACAAGGCGTTGTCGTGGTGAAGGAGGATCCTACTGCGAGGTCGTTTCTCTCGAACTTTTTCCAAGACAAGTGGCAAACAATTGGTAGTGTACCATTCTGCAGAAACTGTTTTTTGATCCTCTAACACAATTGTTGCGAAATGACCTATCCTTCCAAAGAACGAGGCCACCATTTTTTTCCCGCACTTCGATCTCTCTTCACTTTAGTTGGCAACCTCTCGAAAGGAAACACCCACTGAGCAGATTGTCTTTTGGTTTCAGGATCATAACAGTAAATCCAGCTTTCGTCACCTGTTAGTATGTCGAACACAGCATTTGAGTCACCTCCGTTAAATCTTTCAATCATTTTACGGCACCAATCCACACGATGGAGTTTTTGAGCCTCAGTCAAATTATGAGGTATCCACCGGGCGCAAAGCTTCCTGACTGCTAAATGTTCGTGGAGGATTTTGTGCACTTGACTCATACCGATGCCTAAGCTTGTCCGAATCTGCTGATAGGTCACTCTTTTGTCAGTCTCTATCATACGCCGCACAACACAGATGTTATCTTCAGTCGTCGCCGTAGAAGGCCGTCCCTCACGTAAATCATCAGTGAGATTAGTGCGACCACGTTTAAACTCATTAAACCAGTTGTAAACTGTCGCACGAGATGGGGCTTCATCGTGAAAGGCCAATCGTAGTCTATCATAACTTTCTTGTTGACTTAAATGACATCGAAAGTCATAAAAAATCATTGCACGAAAATTTTCTCGTGTTAAATTCATGTTGACGTGACACAGACAATTTTCAATTTGCCGCCAAATCGTAAAACAAATGACAAATTAATGAAATATATACTCAGTAATATTGGCAAAGAGTTCTATTTTCAAATTTTAGAATTATTTTTTTATTATATTGTTTATAAGTGGCCAGTTCTAAGAACTTTCAGTTTGACCCTCGTATAGTCATTTTAATGAAATTTTAACTTACAAATCTCGACGTTTTATTTCTCTTTTCCAGTTTTCTTTGTCTACACCTCGCTTCCTTGCCTGATTAGGCGGAACTTTTTCTATTTTTTTAGGTAAATCAGTCATTATTTCCAATATTATTCACAAAAAAACACAGCACAACATCCATATAAATTGAACGGGCGGCCATACTGACGCCGACGACGCCATGACAGTTCTCCGTCAAAATCCTGTGTTCTAATTGGTCTATTTGGATCTGGCGGCGAACGAACCCTATTGTGCAAGGATCTGGCGGGATTTGATTCTAAATGCAGTTTTTAACCTCAATTTACTAGGGATATAGCCGGATTTGATACTAACTTGTTAATGGAAACCATAGATTTAAAAAAAATAAACCACAGAGCACACTTTTATATTTTTTGATAAAAATGGATCTGACGGGTTTTGATACGAGACGACACAGTTACTTAATTTTTAATCAGTCGTTGCCTTAGGCAAATTGTCGTAAAAAAAATGGCAGTCGGTGGGCAAAATGTGTTTTAGATCTTGGAGGTCTTTCCATTTTCTTGGCTTCAGTGGTATTCTTCCTGTGTACATTGGATTAATCGTGTAGGTACCAGGCTTTTACCACATTTGTTGTTTGTAGCGTCAACATAAGACGCCGAATCAAGTTTTAAACTAATCATAATATTTTTTATTTCCGACGCAATTTTAGATTTTGTTTGATAAGCCTTTTCAGGTGTCATTCCTTTTATTAATGTTAAATTTATATGTTTGGTTTTGGCATTTGATGGGACAGCAATATTAATTAGTTCTTGGAACGTAGCATCTTGCAGCATCGCAAATGGCCGGCCATGTGTTGGTAATAATCTAACACACAGTTTTTTTACTTTTTCTGAGTTGGAAGTTTCTTTAGACGTACTTGGTTGGGATATATTTTCTTTATTTATATTAGTCATAAGTATATATTCTTCAGGGTGTTTTATGGATATTTGATTTTTTAAATTAGTAGTATGTTTTCCCTGAAACAAAACACATTTATAAATAATACTGAGATTGTGTACACATATTATTAATTGGACACTGAAAGTGTTACCCTGTTAAAAGGTTGAAGGGGTAACCCGTTCGGAATGGCTTACTGTTACATAGTATAACCCACCAAGAATGGATTTTTGAAATGTCCTATAAGCAAATCTTATTGCAAACCTTTTGAATAGGTAACCCTAATGAAATTGTCAATGTAATTAAGCCAGTTTATGATGCGACATTAGCGTTACAACGCGAGCAGCTCACGATTAGTGACTTTTATATAGAATGGCTCAACTGCAAAACAAAGATGGAAGCCATTGGTACCTCATTCGCAGATGAATTAGTTAAAGCTTTGAAGGCTAGGGAAATTCATTTACTAAATACAGATTTAGTTTTAGAAAATTTATATTTAGATGGCCGCCTCAATGTTATATTGTTTGACCAAGAATGCGAAAAGGCAAAAATATGAATAGCCCAGACTTTTCGTCAGTTGGAAACTCTTGAAGCATCTGTGACTGTGGCCGAAGCACCAACGTTAGATATTGCTAGTACCAGCCAACGCGTTGCCGATCTTACAATGGCGAACTCATCAGCATTAAAAAAATATTAAAAAAAACTGAGACAATACGTGGATTACCTGGAAGATCCTCATTAAATACTATTGAAGGAATTTTAGCTAAATTAAGATATGAACCCAGGCTCCCGTTGCAAAAAAATATATTGGTCCACTGGGCTAATAAAGGAGGTGATTCCTCTCTAATTAAAGTTGTCAACGTTATATTAGCTGCACCAGCAACGCAGGTATCAGTAGAGCGATTATTCTCCTCAGTAAAATTTATATTGAACCCTCTCAGAAGTAATATGGAAGCTTATTGAGTGACGTAATGCTAATTCGTTCCAATCATGATTTGTTGGAATAAGTACAGATTGACACGATTTTATTAACTTTTTTTTCAAATTCAAATGTTTGTGTATCTATTTCTTAGCAGCTTTAGCAGCATAATTTTTTTTCTTCATTTGTAAATTTATATTCTTTTCATTGTCACTTATAAGTAAATAAAACATTTTATAAAAATAATTATTTTAATTTATAAAACCAAAAGTTTATTAACATGATTGATGTTGTTCTTATTGTTGCTCCTTAATATTATCCATGATGATGTGTACAATCTGATGCATACAACAGTTACGTCGCTCTTCATTCAACTTACTTAAATATTTTGCTATCAACATTGAAAAAGAATAACACTCATGAATGTCTTGCTCACTATTTTTATTATCGGTATTATTTATAGATTTATCCTTCATTTCTTTTGACATGGTTTCAAAAAATAAATCAGGTGTAGACGCGTTAGAATCTAATACAGGCTGCATTGAATCGCGTGAAGCTCCGATTGGGCTTGATTCCTTACTATGCATCGATTCACCTTCTTCTGAGCTTCCGTCACTCTCTGAAATGTATACGTGTCCTAAAAAGAAAAAAATAAAAAAAAGATTAAACATACCCAAATAATCCGAAAAGTGTATCTCACTTGTTGAATTCTCGTGGAAATACAGCCAGTATTGGAGCCTATTTGTCAACTGGCGACTCGTGATAACAGACTATTTAGTACTTTATTCAGGCGGCCAAAGAAACGTTCCTTCAATGATTGTTTCATGTCAACCACGTTGATGCCTAACGCCTTTGACATACCCAAGTATTTGTAGCTTTCCGTTGCGGAGAGTGACCTAAAATTTATAGAATCCGAGAGTTGAATTCCCTGGGATTCCATAATCCCCCCACGTTTTACATGCATGGCTGCACATTTGTCCACACCAAATTCTATCCTGATAGTTACTAAAAGTATCTGTAATCTTTAGTAGCTTTATCAGTTGAAATCTGCCGGGGGCAAACAATTTAAGGCACCTGATCCGAAAGTCGTTGTGCCGAAACGTCGATTGTTGTTGTGCAGCGTTTGCTGGTCCGACAGCTGCGAGGCGGAGCTCGGTGACGAGTCCGGAGATGTTGGGCGTGCGATCTTAGCTCTGCTTCTTGTAATCATCATATTTTTTTCATATTATTTTCCATGTTATTTTGCTTGACGAGTTGACAACCTGTGACATTTTCTTTTAAAATATTATTGTATAAAAATACACTTTTCATCATTTAAACTGTTTGAAATATATATATAATTATAAATTAACTGAGACTGAATACTTGGTTAACAGAATAAAACGTGTAGCAAATGGATTTCAGGGAATTGGAAATAAATATGATTGAAAGAAAAATATGTGGACGTGTAGAGCAGTGTTGCCATAGTTATTATTATCGTGCTCGCCACTTCTGGAACGGATAGCGTCTGTTGTGAGCGTAGCAACCAGAATGTGGCCACGCCAGCAAACTGGCGACACTGTCCATATTTAAGGCATTATCACTTACAAAGAATTTTATTTTATTGAGTAAGCCCCACTCATGTGCTGCCGATGTTCGAACCATCTAGAGGACTGCACTGTATGAGGAATGAAATGAATTTTAAGTTTGTATTGTGAATAAAATCCCAGTTATTGCCCTCCATTGTTCTTGACGTCCAGCAATCGACTGTATCGAGCAATAAGCGTCAACTATTTCCCTAACTTGTGTTCATTTTAATTCATATTCCCGACACAGGATATTTGTGGACCGTGACTTCCTGCCGGGTAGATCATAGCTAGGATTCAAGCCGTGGACAAATTTCCTAAAACCTTCATCCACGATACTGAACGGGTGGCAGTCGACAACAATCATGTTTAGAAGCATTTTATCCAGGCGTTCCTCTTCTTCACTTCAGGATGCTTTCGTTGGAGGTGATCCTTCATATTCGATGTATTGTTACAACACTTAAATTCATGATTGCATATTTTGCGTTATAAAATTCGATCATGTGTGGTTTTTAAAGGATGTTTATAGTGCCCTCCTCATCGCAAGACTACAACAAGTAAATAACTTTGGCTTGAAGGACAGCAAAGTAAGTGGTCCGTCGTAACAGAATATTGAAGTGTTAACTTGCCTGGTTCTATTATTTTTTAATTCTTCGGGAATCTCTCTTTTATTCGCTCTAAGTGTACCAACTATTGTCAATTTATACGCCTCAAGTTGAAGACTTTTTGCTAAAGGAATTGATGTAAACCAGTTATCGGTTGTCACATTCCTGTTTGAACCATGTATTTTGCGCGTCAACTCTTTCACAAAATATTCGCCTAAAGGTAAATCTCCAGCATTAGTACCTTTTCCCAAGTATGGTATCGCATCGATCATATAATAGGTCCCACTGTCGCACATAATTTCAATTTTGATTCCATATTTGGCGGGTTTATTTGGTATGTACATACGAAACTTGCATCTGCCTCGAAAGCCCAGTAATTGCTCGTCTATTGTAACATTAGTTCCGGGAATATAATTATTGTGACATTGTATCAGTCTTTCTCTCCAATGTTATTCCTCGCGGCTTTTGATTTGTAACTGGCTCAGGTACAGCAGATTGTTTTATTAATTGACTCTTCAGAAAATCTTTTTCATACGTATTTCCATCATGACTTGTCTTAGCAAGTAGTTTCATACTATTTCTTTGTACTTCGACACGAACAATATCTTTTAAATAGGTTCTTTCTTCACACTTTTTTAATTTATACTGAGATGAGTGATCTTACATACATACATACATAAAGTCACGCCAGTTTCCCTGAGGGGTAGGCAGAGATCACGGATTTCCATTTGCTACGATCCTGGCATACAGTGATCTTTGTATTGAAAAAAATCGGAAACTTCCATGGGCTTTACCTGAATTTGCTAACTGTACGCAATCAATAAAATCGGAAAAATCATACACTTTTTTTGCCTTCTGAAGCTGATTTTCAACCTGATGATGGAAATTGTCTGCAGACATAAAAGTGTGTCCCGGTTCGAAATATTTAATAGTAATATTTGTTGCGCCGATTAAATGGCTATCAATAATTTGTACCAGAAATGTAAAAAATGCCCAAACTTCGTTGCGTCGAAACAACAAGAGGAGCACCGGAGCCCCGCTCGTGGCACACGTATTACTACACCGAATGACGTCACCGAACTGAATTACTAGACAAAACGCGGCAATGGATCGCACTGCTACGACTTCTGAATCCTTTACTACACTTAAATGCAGTAATGTAGAGTACTGCGTTTTAATTTAGCAATTTGTCTACTGAATTTAAAACAAAATAATAAAGTAGTGGATATTACTGCATTCTGTTTTAGGGTATTCGTGCAAGTACTGCATTCTTTCTTAGGCCATGTTTAGTACTGCGTTTTTTCTTATCATTGAAGCAGTTTTTATGCAAGTACGGCGAAAATCATTACATAAAAAACATACTTCGAATGATTTTTTTAATGAAAATATTTTTTTTTCATGTACATAAACCTCTTGGGATGCCATTTCTGGAAAAAAGTGAAAATCTCAAAAATGTCGATTACTGCATTCTTTGTTATCAGGGCAGAATACAACTGTAGATGTGTGAGAGATTCATGTTTGCAATTTTACTTATAAGAAAGTTAAAATGACAGTTGTGATAACAGAGATTTGTTACATTGACAGAAAGGCCAGACTGTAATAATGAACCAAACCCTGCTCCTATTCTATCTGAAACAACTAAGCATTTATAAGATTCTGACTTGACTAAAGTAGATAGATCAGAAACATCCTGAAGGCCAGGGGATGGAACGGAGTGAGCACAGTTGCATGAGAGGTTGTTAGTCAGTGACTCATACCTCTCTGCATTATGCTTCACTAAGTCCAACAGCTCACCGGCCTCCAGCATGCGCTCACTAAGCTGGCCTTGACAAGCTACATATTTGTTAGAGATGTCAGTAAGCATTTTTTCTTTTCGCTGTAATTCATCAAATAACAATTTGGTAACTATGTCATACAAAGATCTACAGATATCTATTTCACTAGAGTATGTTTTTAATTGGTTTACTAGTTTAATGCGATCTTTGTGCAAACTGACATTAATTTTGGAGAGTTTTAACCGTTTAATGTACTTATAAGTTCGCTTGATTAGTTTTTTAATTTTAATATATTTCTTTAATTTATTATGACTTGACAAAAATGGACAGTGTGTTATGGCATCTTCACCAGTCAGGTCAAAAACGGCTTTAAATTCGCAATATTTCGACATCTTTTTAAGCTCTGATATATATTGTAAGATCGATTCACCCGCATTTTGCCTTCTCTGTCGGAAACGATATCTCTCTGCCATGAACGACGGTTTTTGTTGCAAATGATCAGTCATAATTTTCACCACCATTGTATACGTTTTTGCACTCGGTTTGTCCGGACTTGTTAAGTTACTCAATAGTTCGTAAGCTTCGTCACCCATTGTTGCAATTAATGTGGGTAACCAAATTAACACAGTTCACTTTAAAGAACATTTCCATTCGTTCCATGTACATTGTCCAATTTCCCGATCTTACATTATACTCCGATAACTTCCCGATAGACATATTTAAATTTATTCGTCAGCCCGCTTTTAATTTATATCCTCGTCGCCAGTGAGGTGTTTAAGTAAAACAACGTGTGGCTAGTACCGTGGTTTATTGAGGACTGTCCGTGTCCGTCCTTGACACAACCGCCGCATCGGCGCAAGCGCACTCACACATACATACATCACAGTTACCATTGGCTGGCACAAAGGTTTGGATGAGCTGCCTACTAACTCATCAAACAGACATAGTATTGGCAGACTGCTGTCTGGCATTGACGGACTCTAAAAATGAAATTGAAGCATGGGCTTTACTAAGATCTTGCTCGAGTTCAGTTATACGACTCAAGGCTTCTTCATGTGTCTCAGTGCATTGCTGGAAGGTCGATAGCACATGTTGTAGGTGTTGGTGTTGATCTAGTAAGTCGACATGTTCAATATGTAGCTCAGCGAGTTGGTTCTTGAGTGAAGTGTTTTTATCTATAATGAATTTCACTGCTACCTCGCTGTCATCCCTTTCCTGAAGCAACTGTTTGCACAGTACCTTAGAAGACTCCAGAATATTATACCTTGTTTTATTTTTTACAAAATGTTTATGTGCCAATATTTTGATGGGGTCACGTTCATCGAAAACGGTATTTTTTCCAATTAAAATATTGTTTACCTCCTTGCCAGGAGGCCTACCAGTCCCTAATACAAAATTGTATGCTTTTTTTTACAATAAATTTAGATAACTGTGAATGGTGGTTTACACATTTTAAAAAATTGAATGAAATGAGTGTGCTGGTGACCAATTCTATATAGTTGGCGATTGTAGGAGATTGACAAGTATTTTGTAATGTATTTATGGAAATCTCCTCTATATGTATAAAGCATTCCAGCAGTTGCTTATTGGGATAGTGAAGAATGCTGTGTTTTTTTTGTGTAATAAACTTTGAAAATGCTTCTTCACTATTACCTTCTAAATCATTTTTGCATGTTTTACAATTTTTTACGACTGATTTGTAAAGAATAATAATCATTTATTCTCAGGCTTCAATGGCCCATAGATATATACCTTACAGACTAACATATATAAATTAAATACAAATTGTGTTAGTAAATAAAAAACTTGAAACTATGTTAATAGCACTTCACTTTGCACTTGTCTTCGTGCTCTCCTGTGGTACTGGTCCGCGGAAGCGACGGAACACCACGCCCTGCGGCCAAAAGTCTTCTTCCATGACGAGGGGCAGGAAACAGTTCGGTACTCGCACCACGAATGCCTTGAAATTGACATTACGGCGCGACTCCAGTAACTGCACCCTCGGCGTGTACTTCGTCTTTTGGCTAAAACTTATTAGCCAGCCACAACAATATGCTGCTGCTGCACATTTTTCAAGATCCTCTGGAGCTTCACTGTCTATAAAATGCTCGATATTTGGCAAGTCTATATTTAAGTGGTCAAAGTTTATTTCTATATTTTTGGGTAGGGGCCTTATTACTTTTTGCGTTAAAAAATATTTAAGGTTTTGTAGACAAAATGTATTGTCAATTTCGCAATTAGCCCCTACCGAATTGGGTGAAACCATATTATTCATTAATAAAATTTTATATGACGCCTCAAATGCCTGTGCACTGGGCATAATATTGGCATGCCCGTGAGCTCTTATAGCGCCAAAAGAATTCTCAAGTGGATCTTGATTAAAATTTCGCAGCAGCAGAGACGTAAGTCCTATGCTTTGTAGCTTTTTAATTATTTGCTGGAAAGCTTCTATTGTTTTTATCCAACTAGATAGCGATGGTACCAATTTTCTTGTTCCACATATAAATCGCATACTCTTAAGGACTGGTAAACTATAGTCCCACAATTTCCAATGTGGAGACTTTCTTGTGACCGCTGATCTATAATTTTTTCCTTTCCGGGGCGTGCTGTAGCTCCCATTAACACAGTCAAACAGTCTGTCAAAGAATTTGAATAGTTCAGCGGTATCGAGGGCTTCACGAGGTACACGGCGGCGTCCTAAAAAAAAAAGAAGTAAATATTTTGACACCTTTTCTTGTCATTTAAGTAAAAAAAAAAAATATTTATTTATCACATGTTTCTTTGCCATTACAGAATCTTATAACTCCTAATTATATCTTACATGCTACACAGTATGTGGCCCTTGTAAACTCACTCATTGTACAGTTAAATATGTCTATGACATCCGCCACCGTGTTGAGAGTGCGCAGCGCACGAGTCAGCGGTGCGCGCCCCAGCAGGTTAGTGCGCGCCCTCGGAACCACCAGCAGCTGCGGCTTACGCCGCCGCGCCACGTACCTATCCGGTAAATTAAAGCCTATTTCTGATAGTATGTCCGAGTTTTGTACAATATTTCCTAAAACCTTGAGAATTTATGTTGCCAGTGCAACTTAACGCCTAATTTCTAGTTTGTAATAGCCTACCATACCGATACAGAATAGGGTAGGATACAGTAACGGATATCCCGGGTATCTTCCATATTTATTTATTTATTATTTCAGCCATGATCGTCCCACTGCAGGGCAAAGGCCATCTTCCATATAGTTTTAAATAAATAAATCGGATGAATTTGTTCTGTATCCGTTCGAGCATGTTGTTGTACTTTATTTCACTCGGACTCCAGACGGCTGCATTAAACTCGAGATGAAAAATAATAATATAAATATAAACACGAGAAATAAAACAAAATATTCCGTATTTTTACCTGCTGTTAATCCCAGAGCAACACTGACAGTATGACTGAACACTTGAGTGCAGTAGTTCACCTTCATCTTTGGGATAAGGCTTGGTATCACGTGGCGTGCTGTCAATTTTGTTACCATACGTGCCCCATATGTTATGTTGGGCTTTTTTTATAAAAGGCCAATAAGTGCTCCCATTTAGCTCTACGCCGTTTTCCATCAATGGTGAATTTCAAATTTTTGGTAATGAGATTATTTCTTATACCTTTCATCATATGAGGAGCATCATAGATTGGATAAATAACAATATTTTCAATTTCGATAAAACCACCTCTAAAATCTTTGCCTTGTCTTAAATACTGGGCTTTCGTATCACTTATTAATGAGTTAATTGCTGCCATGTTTGTCGGTCCTTGATCACAGGTGGTTGACACAACTTTAAGGCCAGTTACCAACACTTTTTTCAATATTATTTTTATTAAGTTTTTCAGATTTCCTGTTTTTGTGGTGCCACCGCAAAAGCTATAGGCCACAGGCTGTTTATATTTTTTGAATATGTCTCTGACCATTGCACATGGTCAGCAAGACATTTTATACTTTCTACCCCATCATCGCAAAATCCTTTGATTTTATCAATTTGTTTGTCATATGACATTTAGTGAAGGTAGTGTTTCACTCATTTATAGATGCTGGAGAATAAATAACACACATAGTATATCGTACTCACGGTTATAATCCAGTGGTCCAACACAACAACAAGCAGAAGGAGAAGAAAGATACAGGCAGTTCACAACACAAGTAATTGTCAAGCACAGAATTTTTGGCACAAGCGGAAAGTCTTTTTAGGGCTATCGATCGCAGAGCGATATCCCAAGCACTCACAGTATTAACCCTAGATAGATAACCATATTTCACTGTACACTAAAGATAACCATACGTCGACTCGACGTGTGAATGTTTAAGTAAGCATATTTTGGATTATGAATATACTAGGTTTATGAACGTGATATTATGTCTTAATGGTTGTCATTTTATTGTGAGTAAATGAAAAACATTTGAGTTGATTTATATTTTTATAAGAAAAAAAAAATAGAGAACAAAACAAGGTACAACTTACTTTACAAAACTTAAACAATTAGGAAACTCTCTGTCAGTCTTATAATTTACTATTAAAACTTTTCAAAATCAACTTTATGTAAACTCTATAATATAAAGAACCAAAGTAAATAATAATTTTTATTAATTTTGGTCACTAAGGCACTTAGGACAGGCGCTGGACTTGTGCTCTCCACAAATGGGATTTTTGCAGCTGTCGCACATTGACTTTGTCATCCTTCTAATTTTTGATGGACAAAAGGCACAATATTTTCTCTTCTTTGGCTCAGGTACACCTTCACGTTGTGTGGGAGGTTCGGCTTGTCTTTTTGGCAATATACCACTAATTTTTTCTTTTATATTAGTAGGCAAAGTTAGCATTTGCTGCCTTGTCTCCAGCCATGGGGTCATCAAGCTATTGCTGAGTTTCTTCATGAAATCTCTACGTCCCAGCGGTTTTTCTTTCTTGCATAGGACATTGTCACAGTAAATAATGTATGCGTTTATAAATGCCATATTCATGATCCCATAAAACATAGCCATGGGCCACCTGTTTGTTTTGCGGCTGCACGACATCGTCGAGCACATTTGGTCGAAAGTGTCGACTCCCCCTTTTGTTTCATTATAAAAATGAATCATATTTGGCTTGCTGGTCGTAGGATGAACAGTGCCCTCTTCATCACACGATGATAGAACAAACACCATTTTGCTTGGTTTTGGTTTGTACGACACTAACGTCAATGGCCCATCGTAACAAAACATCGATGTTCCTACTCGCCTGCACTGCATTTTTTTCAGCTCGTCAGGTATTTCCCGTTTGTTCGACCGAATAGTGCCGACCAAGGTCAATTTGTATGGCTGCCTTAGCAAGTTTTTTGCTAATGGAACTGATGTGAACCAATTATCACATGTGATATTTTTATTAGTGCCATGAACTGCTTTTGTAAGTTCTTTGACATAAAATTCACCGAGTGGCAAGCCATTGGTTTGAGTGCATTTGCCTAGATATGGCATAGCATCAATCATGTATCGTGTGGCACTGTCAGTTCGAATAGACGAATCCGAGCGTGTAAAATTGAGAGTCCAAACTCGATGGCCTCGAGACTTATTTCTCTTTGATTATCAATCTTGTTAAAATCCTTAGAAGTTGCACCACATATGTAGCATCGACTTGTAGATTTCGTGCCAGTGGCCGCGTTGCAGACTTTGCCATCCACCATTGTCATGACAAAGACATGAGAGACCGAGTAATTAGTCCCATTCATGTTAACCTCTGTGGCCATTAGCGAATTAGAAGAATTTTTCACGAAGTTGATTTCTTCTTCCGTTATATCTGTATTTTCTTTAACAAACCGGAATCTTATAGGGCGGCAAAATCGCGGAGAAGAAGGTGTTGGGTTTTCCCATACGAGTTTTTCACTTTCACTGTAGGAAACTAATCGTAGAGGTACGAAACTACTTTGAAATATGTTGGCATCAGAGTCTGCATCATTTGCAAACTTTTGTTTGAACTGTGATTGCTGTGAGCCGTCACATCCCCATTTAGAAATTAATTTTAAGCTCTCTCGTTCTTGTTCTTTTAATGTTGTTAAAACCTCTTCTAGAAAAATAGCTAAACGCCTAACTGTATGGTCAACCAAAGGTTGTAAATCGGTTTCAGCATAGGTACTCGTCACCCTGCAAGATTCTGGGGGCGGATAACATTCTTGTTTCGCTTTCTGTAACAGAGTATAACAAGGAAAGAACTTCTTGTTAGTATTTCTTACTATTTCGTATTGTCGACGAGTAAGATCGGCTTCGACAAACATCGACAATGCTTGTATTGGAGTAAGTGAACATGTTTTTTCTCTTGTTGACTTAGAAAAGGCCTTTTTATATTTTGATGCTCGAGTTGGAGTACTGGTGATCTCTTTAAGTATTTCGGAAGCATCTCTTTTTCCAGATTTCCGCAACTCAACCTGAGCTGCATGAATAATAATATCTTGTGCCACAACAGACCGAACCTCTTCAGTTTTCCTCCTCTTGGTCCTTTCACTCGATTCGTTAAATAACTTAGATGGCCGTCCTGGTCGATTTTGTGAAACTGCGGGTATCTCAAACGTTCCTTCAAGCCATGAGTGGTTAACTTTGAGAAATACGTCCTCCTTCTTATTGAAGTGTCCGGAGTAATAAATAAAAGGACGTCAACTTGTAGCGAGCGTATAATGCGAACTGGCCGGTTACAATGATGTAGGCTTATTTATACGTGACCTTACTTACTAATTTTCTTATGTGGGTAAACCCAAATTACAATCCTCCACCTTAAATAATGCATATCCTAAATTATATAAAACTAAAATACACAAAATATAAACCTTAACACTAACTATTTTATATCTTACAACTGTTTACAACGTTATACAAACATAATTGAAATAGGAACTTAGTCTTCGATAGCTACCAGTATAATTTAATTCAGAAATAAGTGAAATAGGTAAATGTTTAGCTATCACAATATTGGGGCGGTCTTTTTAAGCGACACGCCCGTACAGGACGGGGGCGGACTACCTCTGGAACAGCATCCTCGGATTGGGGAACTATCACCTGTTCCTCAAGACTGGGTACATTACTGAGAGGTACTGATCCAGAAGCAGATGTAGACGGCAACTCAACGGTAGTCGCGGTTCGAACCGGACTGAACTCCCTCACGCTCCGAGGGCTCCGAGTCTCTCCGGGGACTGACGCTGGCTTCGTCACCTCGGGATTGTCGGGACGTTCCGCATCAAGAGAACTCCGTTCGGATGTGCTAGTCGGACAACTCAATGAACTTCGCGATCGCTGTCTTAACTGGTCAATGTGTCTATGGCTTTTCTTGCCTGAACAGTCCATAACTTTATAATCTGTAGTACCCATTTTGTCTACTACCTGCCCCGGACTCCATTTTTCATTTCCCCTATATTGTCTCATCCATACTTCCTCTCCTATCTCTAAAGAACGTTTGACGTCCGTTCCTGCTTTCTGTTGTCGTTCCTGAGCCTTCCTGACTTTATTTTCTATATCTGGTTTCAATGCATCTAATTTGGTACGTAAATTCCTACCTAGCATCAATGTGGCTGGACTTTCCCTTGTTGAACAGTGCTCCGTATTACGGTAATGCAAAAGGAAGGTATTTAAAAATAAATTAATGTTTTCTTTTTGTTTATAAGCTTTTTTTATAATTCTTTTAACCGTACGCACTGCATTTTCTGCAGCCCCATTCGATGCTGGGTGGTACGGAGCAGAAAAAACGTGATCTACACCCTGACTAGCCAAAAAGTCTGCCATTTCCTTGCTCGTGAACGGTGGTCCGTTATCTGAGACTATCTGTCTCGGTAAACCCCATCTAGAAAAAACTTCGGTAAGCTTTTCAATGGTAGAACTAGCCGCCGTACTAGGCACAGGAAATACTTCTAACCATTTAGTTCTAGCGTCAACCATAATTAAATACATTTTTCCGAAAATAGGCCCTAGAAAATCCAGATGCACCCTCGCCCACGGTCTCGAAGGCCAGGGCCACGGCGTGACCGCGTGCCGCTGCGGCGCGTCCGCCTCCCCCGCGCACACCGCGCACTCCCTGCACGTAGCCTCAATCGCCTCGTCTATGCCCGGCCACCACACATAACTCCTAGCCGACGCCTTCGTCTTAACTATGCCCATATGAGGTTCATGTAATTCCTGTAGTACCCTGGCTCGACCACTTGCAGGAATCACTACCCTGTGCCCCCACATCACGCAGCCTAGCTCTTCGTACAGTTCCTTACGGCGGTTAAAATACGGCTGTAATTCTCGAATATCATTATCCGTTGGCCACATATCACGAATATAATTTAAAACCCTACCTAACATTGGATCTACCATAGTTTGTTGTTTAATTGTATTATAATCTAATAATAATGCATTCTGTGCAAAATGTAAATACGTTTGCTCGGGGACCCGCAGTGACTCATGGCTACTGCACGGAACCGGCAGTCTCGACAGCCCGTCCGCACCGTTTTGTTTAGTGTTTACATATTCAATATCGTACGTATAAGCAGATAAAATAATTGCCCAGCGTTGTAATCTACTCGCGGCCATCGCTGGTACACCGTGTTTTGGTCCAAATATACTTACTAACGGTTTGTGGTCGGTTCGCAAGACAAAACGTCGACCATAAACATACTGATGTAATTTTTGTAAACAAAATACGATAGCTAACGCCTCCCGATCTATTTGTGAATAATGTTTCTCGGCGTTATTCAACGCGCGTGACACATACACTACCGGGCGGTCGCGGCCGTCGGCGCCCGGCTGTGTGAGCACACCGCCTACGCCCCGCGCACTCGCATCGCATGTCAACACTAACGGCTTGTTTGGATCATAATGAGTGTTCTAGTTAATAAGGTTCACTTTTGGGATGCGTATGTCAATGATAAAGACGCGTGTGTTCTTACTGAGGTTTATTGGCAACTAACTTCATAATTCACGTACAACTGTATATATTGAATGATTAGTGGTAGTGGAGTGGCCGCGCAAACAAAACATAAAAACAGCTTCAACATAAGCCGCCCACTAAAGAACCTACGGTTCTTTTAAAAACTTCTCTAATTCATGCAAAATTAACATTACTACAATTACAATAACATGATAGGTACTGATAGATATTCACGAATGATGGACTTAAAAAAATTAAGTTAAAACATTAATCAGTAGTAGTATCTATGGGTAGGGCGCAAAGTTTCGTGACACATCGCTTGGTTATACTATCGCCGCTTTTCACACTGTACACTCGGGTCAACCCGTCTGGGCCGGGATGTTTCTCTACTATGCGGCCCATGCACCATTTTCCTGGTGGCATATTGTCGTGTTTGATAAGTACTAAGTCACCGATTCTAAATTCTTCTTGACGCCTCAGCCACTTAGGTCTTTGCTGAAGTCTAGTTAAGTACTCTTTTTGCCATCGTATCCAAAAGTCATTGATTAACTTTCTTGTGTATTGCCAGCGTGTTATGTTGTTCACATTAGAATGTTTAATATTGTGATCAGGCACGACAATTGGCGCTTCAGTTATTAAAAAATGACCAGGTGTCAGTGGTTGCATACTATCGTCGTCGATAGGACACAATGGACGGGAGTTTAAGCATGCTTCGATTTCACAAAGAACTGTCGACATCTCTTCAAAGGTCAGATTGCTGTTGAGTATCCTTTTTAGGTGAAACTTCATGGACTTCACACCGGCTTCCCAGAGTCCTCCAAACGTTGGTGAATATGCTGGTATGAAATGCCATTTGGTTCCATCGTTGGCCAACGATTCCGCAATCTCAAGACCAAATTGCAAGCCAGCTTCTTTCCACGCATCATGTAGTTCTTTATTGGCACCTACAAAGTTCCGGCCTTGATCGCTCCATATATTGGCACATCGTCCTCTGCGTGCGCAAAACCGTTTAAAGGCACCAATAAATGCTGCTGTACTCAAATCTCCGACCAACTCTAGATGTACGGCCTTTGTCGACATGCATATAAATATAGCAACATATGCCTTACTGGTTCTAGCTCCTCGTCCCTTCGATATTAATATTTTAAACGGGCCAGCGAAATCCACTCCAGAATTAAGAAAGGGTCGTGCAGGTCTTACTCGTACGCTTGGTAAGTCACCCATTATCTGTGTTCTCACTTTAGCCTTTAGTTTGGCACATATCAAGCATCGATGAACATGTTGTTTCACTAAAGGTTTCGCTCTTAGTATCCAGTATTTGGACCTGAGAAAGGTAAGCATAAGTTGAGGTCCTCCGTGCAATGTCTTCTTGTGAGCTTCTGCTACAACCAGGATGGTAAGCTTACTCTTTCGACCTAGAATCACAGGATGCTTGCTTTCATCGTCTAATTCCGAGTTCCTGAGCCGGCCGCCCACTCTGAGGACACCATCATCATCAAGGTAAGGAGCTAAGAATTTTATTTTACTGTTTCCCTTTACTGTTTTCTTTTCTTTTAGTCTATCTATCTCTTCCTCAAATTCTTCTTCTTGTGCCTTTTTTATACAGGTTTGCAGTGACAGTTGGAGTTCTTCGGGGGTCATCGGTTTATTTATATTATAATTAATTTTCTTTTGTTTCAGGAATCTTCGGCAGTGCGTGATTGTTCGCAGTAGTTCTATCAGCGTGTCAAAATTGTCAAATTGTAAACATAATCCTTTTCCTTCCACATTTTCTGTTATTTTCAGGGTTTGCAGGATGTTCTTCTTCCTTTCTAAGTCTGTCGGTGTTATAATTGGTTTAGTGGACTGTATATTCGGTTGCAGCAGCCATTGTGGTCCGTTCCACCACAAGCCACAATTCTTTAGGTTTGATACTGATGTCCCTCTTGATACAATATCGGCTGGGTTATCCTGAGATAAGACGTGGTACCACTGACTGGAGTTTATGATATTTGTTATCTCGACAACGCGATTAGCAACAAACGTTTTCCATTTGTTCGGATCTCCCTGTAGCCATGAGATTACGATAGAAGAATCTGTCCATGCATATACACGTGATGTTGGTATTCTCATAGCCTTTGTTACTTGCTTGAGGAGCCTGGACAAGAGCAAAGCTCCACATAGTTCCAACCGCGGCAAAGATATCGGTTTTAGGGGAGCCACTCTTGTTTTTGCAGCAATTATCGTGGTCTTGATTGCATTGTCAGGTAGTTTGACTCGACAATACACAACAGCGCCATAAGCTCGTACCGAGGCATCGCTAAATCCGTGAATTTCAATATCATCTTTGTTTGAGTTCGTAGTGTTCATCCATCTCCTTATGTAAATTTCATTCACGTTCTCAAGATCAGATCGAATTGTACGCCAGTTTTCGGCTAGGGCTGCGTTCAAGGCTGTGTCCCAATCTACCTTCTCTTGCCAAAGCTGCTGAATTAGAATTTTTGTTTTTACAAGACAAGGCGCAATCCATCCGAGTGGGTCAAACAATCTTTGGACATCGGATAAAATACTTCGCTTCGTGATCACGTCACCAATTGGAGGTAAGTTCAAACTGTACTCAAATTGATCCTTTTCCAGATTCCATTGAATGCCTAATGCTTTAATTGTTCCAGCTACGTTCAGTTCCAGAATTGCTTTAGAAGATCTCTCACTTGGTTTGATTGTTTGCATGAAATCGGAGTTATTGGATGACCATTTCTTCAGTTCAAAGCCACCCAGACTAAGTAAGCGTTTTAGGTCTTGACTGTTTTTTACAGCGTGTTCGAGAGTATCACTGCCGGATATGACGTCATCAACATACAGGTCTTCGCGTAATATTTTCGCTGCTTGTGGATACTTGTGACCCTCGTCATCGGCCAGTTGCATGAGTGTTTTTACAGCAAGATATGGGGCGGAAGCTGTCCCAAAGGTGACGGTCAAGAGTCGATAGTCTTCGATTTCTTCAGAAGGGTCATTTCTCCACAGAATTCTTTGGTAATCTGTATGTTTTTTATCAATCCATATCATTCTGTACATTTTCTGTATGTCAGACACAAAGCAAATAGAATGGGTTCTCCATCTCATCATTAAACTTCTGAGATCTTCTTGCAGAACTGGGCCCAATAATAATTCGTCGTTTAAGGAAACACCGTTGTAGCCCTTGCACGACGCGTCGAATACTACGCGTGTCTTCGTGGTTTCTTTATCGTTGCGGATCACTGCGTGATGAGGTAAGTAAACTGATTTATTTCCCTTTTCTTCTTTAGGTACAATTTCCATATGTTTTAGGTTTATATATTCTTCTATTACCTTCGTGTATTCTTCCTTAAGGGTTGTATTTTGACTAAATCTTCTTTCTAATTGTAAAAATCTTCTTTTTGCTATTTCCCGTGTATTTCCTTCTGATGATTTTGGGTGTTCCGTGTTAAATGGTAACTGTACAATGTATCTTCCATCTTTATCTCGCTTGTGAGTCGTTTTGTATATATCTTCACTTAATTGTTCTCTTTGGCTATATTTTCGTTTTGAGTCTGTTTCGACCTCCCATATTGCTTTTAGTAACTCTTCTATATTAACTTCTTGCTTCATGACAGTTAAGGATTTCTCTCGTCCGTTAAAATTCATTGTTATTCCACCCATTAGAATCCATCCCAGCGAAGTATTTTGCGCGCATGGAGTACCTGGGGGACCCTTGATTAACCCTTGTTTTAATATTGCTGCATACTCGTTTACACCCAATAAGAGGTCAATTAGTCACGTCGTTGCTAACAGACGTGGGGATTGTGGTGTCGTACCAAGTCTGAAGATAACCCAGGTCCGAATCTTTCGGACATCTCAATTCCACTACCGGTAAGTCGTAAGCAGAACGGGAAGTGGCCAGAGTATGAGGCACGTTGGGTTTGTGCTGCGCGGGAACTATGACGGTCATGGCTTGAGTGGCTTCTGGCCCCGCGAAAGTGTTGGTAGTCGGTTTGAACTCGACGATTTGAGGAGAATAAAATCCTCCGCGAAGAGTCTCTCCGTTTTGCAGTTTTCTCTCATCGTTCCATCTCCGCAATTCTGCTTCAGATCGCCCCGTCACCTTTCCCATCCATCCAGTGACCATATCATCCACATCAGTGTAGTAAATGAAGGTTTCAGTGTGCCGACTGATAGCTACGATACCGTGCCCTTCCGAGTCGTACAACTTTAATGCCTTAGCACTAAGTCTAACGTATCTTACGTGTTTAAAGGTTTGTCCCTGCGCTTCATGTACGGTCATAACTCTCGAATCCCTCGAGTATCCCTGTCGAATCAATTCCTCCTTATCCGACTGAAACAGGACTAAGTACACGACGCCTTTCTCCATTAATATTCCTTTCCCCGATACTCTTGATCTTTCCATCGAGATTACTCTCTCACTAACTGAATAAAATCCATCATACCTACTACTAAGCAAGTAAGTCACGTCTATTGGACACCGGTGAGTTCTGATCAAAGTTTTCGATACCGCGCAGAACTTATCCGGGCTGGAATATAGAATCTGCGTAACGTGATCGCGATCTATGAAAGGGATCTGATGCACGTCCCCAATTAGTATCAGTTCTTTAGCCCCTAACAACTCCGCAGCGTATGCTAAAGCTCCGGCGTGAACCATAAGAGCTTCGTCAACGATTACTTTGTCAAATTTCACATTTCCAGAGCCGTTCTTCAGAACAGAAGCAACGGTTCGGTAATTTCTCGTCAGGTAGCGCTCATCCACAGAACCTGCCAGGCGCTCGCGTAAGCTCAAGTTGCTGTCTTTAGTGACGGTCAGAATAATGTCTCCCAATTCACCCTTAGCCGGTTTCTTATGATTACGCAGAGCGAATTCGGTTTTTCCACAACCCGGCGGTCCGTTTATCCACTCGATTCTGGGCATATTCACTTCCAGCACTTTCACTTTTCTCAAGTTCTTAGCTATGTCCTCCGAAAGGAGCACTTTAGTTTCTCGGGTAAATAGGAAATACCTTCCCGTCCCCTCGTATTTGTTGGTAGTTGCATCGAATTGGGCAAATCTGCCATTGTTTCCCTCTTCCGTAAATGCCCATGCGAAAGGTGGTGTTTGACCGTACATCACTGACATGCATTCGTTATCATAAAAGTAATAGCCTTTCTTCGCTACATCCATTAAAGTCTCCAAATTGGCGCTGCGTCCAACAAAGACCTGATTATACACCTTCTTTAAACGTACAGCCAGCACATTTTGAGCGAACGTAGAAGTGTGAAGAAATTCGATCATACTATTTCTGTATCTGTTTTCCATTATAGAGTCGTCTAACAAAGTTGGTTTACGGACCAGGCCTAGGTCTTCAAGTAGTGTAATTTTTCTACATCCGTCAATGTATTGCATTCGTGAATTAGTGATACGTATAAGTCTTTAAACGTGGGCCATTCTTCATAATTACCGGAAAACGCAGGTAGCTTTATACTAGGTAACTTCACTTTCGTATGTACTTGACCTTGACATGACATGTTATTGCACGAAGGTTCGTCCGATGTATTAATGGTGAGCGATGTCAACAGATCTTTAAGGTCTCCCAACATACATAAGTATAAGTCTTCTTGAAGGTAGAATTCTTCGTTTACAAAATATGAAATCATTCCGCGTTGTTCACGTGTCGTACACTTCAATAGGTCTTGGTGTGCTTTCTTGAATGTATTCCAGTATTCTTCGATGGTTGCAATGCGAGTTTGTAAATAGCCCTGTTTAGATAACCGTTCCTTTGGACACTTTTTTAGATTGATTTGAGTCTTTTTAAGTAACGATGCTGTATCTTCGAGTATACTTAAAGCTTGATCCACTTGAGACGTCATGGTTTTAATTTATTAACTCTTAACGATGTTATCGCGACGTAATTATGCACAACTATATTTTTGTTATAATGACTTGCATAAAAAACTGCACCAAGTACTCGCTTATCGCTCAGGAATGTGGTTTCTTTTGTTCTCGGGACGGCTCGGCCGTCATAGGCGACACTTCGGTTTTAGTATACGATCCGGCTCGATGGACCATATGTTCTAGTTAATAAGGTTCACTTTTGGGATGCGTATGTCAATGATAAAGACGCGTGTGTTCTTACTGAGGTTTATTGGCAACTAACTTCATAATTCACGTACAACTGTATATATTGAATGATTAGTGGTAGTGGAGTGGCCGCGCAAACAAAACATAAAAACAGCTTCAACAATGAGCTAATACCTCTGCGCCTACTAATATTTTTTTAACTTTTGCAAACGCTTTTTCGCACTCCGCACTCCATTTCCAATTAACCTCTTTTTTTAAAAGTTCATACAGAGGTGACAAAATAGTACTCAAATTCTTAACAAATTTAGCATAAAAATTAACTAAACCTAAAAAGGAACGCAACTCTGAAATATCTGTTGGCCTGGGAATTTTTATTATTGCTTTTATTTTATCTGAATCTACTTTAACCCCATCTTTTGATATGACATAACCTAAGTATTTGACTTCGTTAACCATAAATAAACATTTACTCCCTTTTAGCTTCATACCGTGACTTTGTAACCGCTGGAACACTTTTTCTAACGTTTCCAAGTGATTATCCTGTGTTCCCGCCGTTCCGATGATGATATCATCTAAAAATACTTCAACCCCCTGAATACCACTAAGTAAATTCGACATAATACGCTGAAAGATGCCCGGACTAGAGGACAACCCAAACACAAGTCTATTGTACTTAAAAAGACCTCGATGTGTGTTTATTACAGTTAAATCTTTAGTATTATCCAATTCTATTTGGTTGTAAGCTAGGGACAAATCAATTTTTGAGAAATGACTAGCACCGTTTAAACTCACTAACAAATCATCTATCTTGGGTAACGGATATCTATCGACCAGTAAGACAGGATTTAAAGTTATTTTGTAATCCGCACAGATACGGAGTCCTCCGTCCGCTTTACGTACCGGTACCAAAGGCGTCGCCCAGTCCGAGCACTCGACGGGCTCGATGATGCCCGCGCGCAACATGGCGTCCAACTCCGCGTCGACCTGACCCCTCAGAGCGTAAGGCAGCGGGCGCGCGCGGCAAAACACCGGCCTCGCGCCCTCCCGCAACCGGAGCGTTGCCTTGCCGCCTGTGTACCGCCCCAGTCCCTCGCTGAACAATTCTTTATACCTGTTCAACAAACAATCGACAGTATCAGACATTTTGTGTACACTATGGTTAATCTCTTGTTGAAATGGAGGTATTTTAATACCCAATTCTATTAACCATTGCCTGCCCAGCAAGGAAGTTGTACCCCCGTCTATCACAAAGATAAGATAAGATAAGATAAGATATATTTATTTGCTCAAACATGTGTTTACATACAATAATATACAAAAATGCATGTAGGATGATATTTTACAATAATAATGGTTCTGACATGTTTGCCACATACTATGGCGTGCAAATATTTTGAATTACAAACAGTTCTAGATATTTAATTTTATCTTTGTATTGAACTTTCGGTCTTATAACCCCTAGTGGTTTTATATTGCTACCATCATAAAATTTTAACACCAAATTAAATGGCTTAATTACTCTATTGTTAAAAAGTTTATCATATGTTTTCTTACTGATGCATGAAATTGCCGAGCCTGTGTCTAGCTCCATTTTTAATGTTTTATCATCAATCAGTAATGATAAACTCACCGGGTTGTAACCGCTCAAACATAGTTGATGAAGTTCTTCCTCAAGCTCGTCCGAACTGGAGTCTTCCGCTCCTGCCCTCGGATGGTTGCTCGTGGTGGCATCCACGTGGTTCACTCCGCGCATCTTCCCTCTGCCACTGTTCGCCTCCATCCGCGGACAAACCCGCCTCAAATGTCCGCTTTGTTTGCATTTGCTACAAACAAAATGCTTATAGCGGCACTCCTCCTTGCTGTGCCCGCGCCAGCCGCACGCCGTGCAGCCCCCCGCGCCCTTCTCGGTGTCCCGCGCCGCACGCCCGTGGTTCGTTCGTTGGTCCGCTGCATTGTCCGCAAACTGACCGCGCCCACGCTTTTCCCGCAACGTGTTCACGATTGCCGATGCCTCCGCCGTCACTTTCTGTTCCACGACTGCCGCATCCCGCTCGGCCGCCTCCAGCCCAACCGCCAATTTGACTGCTCCTGAGTACGTCAAACTGTCTTCCGCAAACAACCTTTGCCTGATGACGTCACTCTTCACTCCGCACACGAACTGGTCGCGCAAATTCTCCTCCAAGTTTGCACCAAACTCACAAGTTTTCGAGAGTTTCTTTAACTCGGTCAGATATTGTGTTACACTCTCGTCGTCTTTCTGTCTTCTTTGTCTGAACCGATACCGTTCCGCCATGACCGCAGGTTTCGGTTGTACGTGATTTTTCAAAATCGTAACGGCCTCTTCGTACGTTAAATCCACTGGTTTCCTTGGATTACAAAGCGTGCTCAGCAATTCGTACGCCTCATCACCCACGCCCGTGATCAGCATCGGCAGCCACATGTCCTTCTCGACCTTATTGACCTTGAAAAACATCTGCAACCGCTCCTCGTACAAAGTCCAGTTGCCTGACTTCACATCAAAATCGCGAATCTTCCCGACTTTGCCGACCGACATTTTCCTCGAATAATTACGGACGAACTTCGATGATTATTATAACGCACAAATAGTGATCCTCGTCGCCACTGAGGTGTCGGGAGTAATAAATATAAGGACGTCAACTTGTAGCGAGCGTATAATGCGAACTGGCCGGTTACAATGATGTAGGCTTATTTATACGTGACCTTACTTACTAATTTTCTTATGTGGGTAAACCCAAATATATTACAATAACCAACAACATTTTCCACATAATACAAAAAAAAAGTTAAACTAAAATGAACATCGTGCGATTAAAGTACCTAGATTATAGATTATGAATAAATGTTAAAATAAGACTAAACTGTAAGTTATACACGCAAAAAAAGAAATTATAAAAAGAGAAAGAATAGGACTAGTTATCTCGTAAAATGGCGTGAATTTTGGTCGAATCTATATTCCACAAAGTTGGAATTGGCGGTGTGTGTTTCAGGGAAATATTTCATTTGCAATACTGCGTGATACTTGAAACTATCGTCCAACCAATGAGCTGTAAAACTCAGAAAACTTTCTTTGTTGTTTATGTTTGTCCACATGACAGTAGTAACTGAAATTGCAGTTGCACTCGTCACTAAACTCCACTTAGTATTTCAGATCTTGTGTTTTCGTAAAGTTGAGGAATTATGTTTTCTGTAAAATACTTTCTGCTTGGTATTTATTTATTATAGTTAATTAAAACAGTGACACCAATTACAATAATTAACATAGAAACAGAAAATCAAAAACAAACACAGAAAGTAAGAATACATATATAGTCGACAGCATTTCAATGATTATCAAACTAACAAGGAACAGTGGACACTCTTGCATACTTTCTCTCACAGAACCCCAAACACACACGCATTACTTTACTCCACTCATCCACTAACACATCAAATTCAGGGTTGGCAGTCAGAATGCCGTTGAGCGTCTTAAGAGTACGACATATAGGAGATTCAGCTCTGGCGACTGTTTTGCATGTCGGTGGGGCGAAGAGATTGTGCCTGCAGCTCTGACGGCGACCGATGTATGAGGTATATTGGCTACTTCCCATTTGGTAAACTTCCCATTTCGTAAACCTCAAACTGTACCTACTAAAAAGTTGCGTTTGGTAAACATTTCGTTACTTCATACATTTAATCCCATTTGGTAAACTTTGTTAGTATTGTTATTTTTGTACGGTACAGTCAGTGTCAAATTAGTATTAAATTAGAGATGTATAT
The DNA here is from genome assembly GCA_946251915.1 of Abrostola triplasia. Classification (NCBI taxonomy): domain Eukaryota; kingdom Metazoa; phylum Arthropoda; class Insecta; order Lepidoptera; family Noctuidae; genus Abrostola; species Abrostola triplasia. The sequence continues at coordinate 353,863 of OX276450.1, forward strand.
ATTTTTAAATGCTTCAGTCTTGAGACAGTATCTCGACCATCAAAAAGAATGGCTGATCAAGAAGAAGTAAAAAAAACGTATTAAAGTCTGTAAAAATACCACGATGCTACTAAAAATACCACGTGCTTTTCCCGCAAAAGAAGCACCGAGCGGGTTCTCAGGTAGGGATTTATTGTCCTTACCATCGTTTTAAACAAAAGGTGTGAATGAGATAGACATAAGTAAGTATACGTAAATTATATCTATTACCGGGTTTAACTTATCAGTTCACTCGTTTTATGCATAGTGCAAGGTCGTTGCAATGTCGGGTGAGGGATCTTCTAGTGGTGCAGTGAATTTAAAAATTATTAATAGTACACGAGGCGGTGAAATTTTATTACGCGCTGGGCATCAATATTATAAACAGAAAAATAATAAGGACTCAAGTTGGTGGCGCTGTGTTAATAGAAAAGATGGATGTTCAGCAAGTGTAACTTTGAATTCAAATCGAAGCCATGTATTAAGAGAAAATGCTCACTTCAGTTCTTGTATTCCGAATTTTGAAAAAAATGAAGTGAAAGTAGCCATCGAAAAATGTAAACAAACTATATGTGAAGATCTGAAGCCGATTCCAGCTACATACAGGAAATGTACTAAAAAGCTGAAAGATAATGGTTATGAAATTATTAAAGAATTACCAAATTTTGACAAAGTTAAAAGCAGTTTGTATAGACACAGAAATAGACAACTAGGAATCACAAAATCTCAGCACTCTAACTCTACAGAAATCGTGATTCCTGACCGTTTTAAAGACAATTTATTGTTTGATGAGATTGACGGTGAAAATAGAATGATTGTGTTTGGTTCAAAGAGTGCAATTGCACATTTAAATGACGTCCGTCACTACTTTGCGGACGGAACGTTCAAATGTTGTGCAAAGCCGTTTCTTCAACTATACGTTGTACACGGAGACATAGGAAGTACAGAAACTGGGACAAATATTGTACCATTTTTTTATGCAGTGTTGACAAACAAAGAAGAAACTACATATGAAAGACTGTTTTACAAACTAAAATTTCATTTACCAGAGTGGACAGCCGATATTATTACCTTGGATTTCGAAAAAGCTCCAATAAATGCAATTAAAAAGACATTTCCAAACATAATTGTTAAGGGGTGTTTTGTTCACTTTGGCAGAGCGCTATTAAGAAAGGCAAAATCTCTTGGCTTATTACAACATGAAGAATCTCACTATCACGTCAAACTATGTATGGCTCTGGCACATTTACCAAAAGAAGACATAAACGATGGATGGCTATACGTTATGAGTCAAAGGTAAATTAATTTTGCAGTATTGAAATGAACGCGTTTAGTTCTGGATATTTCTTCTACCGCCATTTTCTACAGCCATTTTTATGCGTTAGAAACTAGGTAATATATGGTTTTTCGTATCATAATCTTCAACGAATTAATTCTGTTACAGTTTTGAAGAAAAAGCTATAACTGAATTCAATGATTACTTTGTGGATCAGTGGTTGGAAAATGAAGATATGATGAATATTTGGTGCTGCTACGCACAAAGACACCGCACTACAAACCTCATGGAATCTTGGAATTGGAGTTTCAATAGTGAAATTGGAAAAAGGCCATCAATTCTTTTATTTTTCGAAACGATATCAGGCAATATTAAACATTATGAAAATCTTCTGAAAAGGTACATATTTTTGTTTCAATGACCTGTATTTTTAGGCGACACATATGATAAAAATTATACATTATTACTTTAATTAATCATAACAATTTTTTACAGCTTTTATAATAATGGAGAAAGTATATCAAAACGAAGAAAAAAATCTATCCAAAATGATATACGAATTAACAATATTCTCGGCGATTACAAAAGTGGAAAAATATCATTGGAAAATTGTTTGAACGAATTATCAAGAATTGCTTGTATCACTTTATAATTTATTTATTGATTTTTAACTTTGTAGTGTAGGTAGTAAATTTTTTATGTTAATATTCCAAATCTGTGATTATATTTTATAGTTGATTTTGTGTGTAATTTTTAATGTTAATGTACCAAATCTGTGATTATTATTTGTTTTTATATTTAAAAGTTGATTTTGCATGTATTTTTTATGTTATTGTACCAAATCTGTGATTATTATTGTTTTTATATTTTATAGTTGATTTAGTATGTATTTTTTTACGTTAACGTACCAAATCAGTGACTGTTTATTTTTATATTTTATAAGTAGTTGATTTCGTATGTATTTTTTATGTTAATGTATTGTAATTGATTTCGCATCTAGATTGACTTATGTTATTAAAAAAATAAAACTTGTCATCGAAATAGTCAAATCGAACTGTGATTTTTCTTAAATTTTTTGAAAGTTATTTGTACACCCCACTTTTTATTTCTGTTTTTAAATATCAATATGTGTAAATGGCATACGTACACATAATCCGACTATTGTACCTGTGATTAAAAATATTTAACAAAATAAATGACAATGTTATCATTAGTTTCGTTTTTCTTTTTTTACTTGACTGTACCCATTTCATCTGAAAGTTTACCAAATGGGATATAACACAAAAAAATATTGAAATGTTTTCGAAATGGGACTAAATGTATGAAATGTATAATGTTTACCAAACGCAACTTTTTAGTAGGTACAGTTTGAGGTTTACGAAATGGGAAGTTTACCAAATGGGAAGCAGCCGGTATATTATATTTAGGCTTAACTTTACGCATCAAATTTTTAAAACCAATATTTTCTACAATTGATAACGGTTGGTTATCAAGTGCAATCATTTCACCAATTGCAATATTAATGTCTCTCGACCTTGAACCTTCACGAGACCATTGCAGTATATTAGAAAAACTATGTTCAATACTTTGTTGGCTTTTCTGTGGTAAACTAACCTCCGATGACATTGAAGTTGATGCAGTAGTTGTAGGTATTTCTTTGGCTTGGGTTTGCGACTCGCAGGAATCCTCTGTACCTAAACTTTTGATCATAGAACCTAGTTGAGGTACCAGCGTTGGATGTCGGTATTTTATATGGCTATACATGCTTGAAGTGTTTGCCGCTTTCCCTTGCCCACCACGAGAAATAATTGTTTGACATTGGTTACACTTAACTTTACGAAAATCATTGTTCACCTCGTCAAAAAACATCCATACGCGGGATTTGCGTTTGGACATGATTGAATTTCAATTTCTTTTTCTTCAATGAACAACAACAATATTCACGCAGTAATATATTCACATAATTCACAAAAAACTTTATTTTTTACTCTTAAACAGCACTATAACCTGCACGGAAGCAAAGATGAACTTATTTTATTAGCGACTTTAGCGAAGGAAACAAAACACGCATAAACGGGTTCCGACCTGCTCGCGGGCGGCGCCGGCGGTTGCAACTAGCGCGCGAACAAGCTGAGAACTAAGTCGTACGGAAATCTCCGAAACCGGTCAAAGTGGTAGTCGGCACATCTCTAATAATTAACTAATTTTTTTATTTAAATAAACATTTTATCTTTCATGAAATGTAATTTAAGTATTATGTATCACATTAAAATTTGTATATTATAATATAGGAAATTTAATAATAATAATAATAATTCTTTATTTCAGACAAGTACAGTCCAATTTTGTTAGTAACAATTTGACTTATAAACAAATATGAAATTAGTAGGAAAATTAACAAACAACCACGATAACGTTCAAGTCTTGATCAAAAATCCCTCAAAGAGGTTAATCGATCAAGACTCGAACGAAGGCCTTCATAATTGGAGAATCAAACTTCTCCGCAATAACCTATAAAATTTAAGTAAAAACTATTCAATTCTGGAATTGATAAATTTATGTTGTTTTTTTGAAGAATTAAAAATATGTTGAAATTACCTACCTATATGAATTTAATCATAGGGCGGCATTTTCAGTGCCCCAGGGCGGCACAAATTTAAATCCGGCCCTGATATAGGCTTACAATGTCGACTACTAGTGGATCGCGCTTTTTGTTTCCTGGTCGAATGCTGGAGTACCTACCACCTTCACACCTGCGAAAATCACTGTAGCTTTAACAAACTACTTTATATGGTTCAGGCTTGGATCTTGCGCTCTTTATTATATTGATGTAGTCTCCAGGTATGAAAATATCACGATGAGTATCGAATCGACCTCCATCTGGGTATGTCCAACTTCGAGGTATTTTTGTTTTATAATTATGTTATTTTCGACTGATAATTCAATTAGAGCATTAGAAAAATTCAAGGATCGGTTTGCGGATAGGATCGGTGCCTTTTGTAGTTCTGCCTTTAAAAGTTTTCCTCTTTATAATATTAGTGTAGATATATCGGTCGGAACAAGACTTATTTTCGGGGATAGCTGGATGAATTAAACTACATGTTTATAAATCAGTAATATAATTATTTATTAAAGTTATTATTTATGAAACAAAATTAATCAGACTTGGATAGAGATTATTATTAACGTTACACCTTTTATTTTTAATTAATTTTATGAAACAATCAAAACAATGAAATGGTTTTTTAAGGGAAGTTTCACAAAAAGTGTCAATTTTTTCCGTCTTGTTTTTGGCTAATACTCGTCCCATCACTTTTGTATTGTCTTTGTAGCACTGCTGACATGTTCGTCGATTATTTTTACTGGTGCCATCATCTTCGCAAGCTTATGCTTCATTCTAATTGTTCTTGATACCTGACTTGAAGCTTCACTTCTCATTCACAGGCCCTTTAACACCTGTTTCCTAAATTCAACAATTTGCATTTTCGTCCCGGTTACTGCTTGATATAATACTAGTGCATTGATAAGTGCAGTGTTCATCAGCAAGTTTATGGATCTTAGTCATCTGAATAAAGAAAATTATTATTATCTCATTTTCTTTTCTCGGGCTATCAACCATGCGGAAGATACCCGGACTTTTAAAAGGCTTACGTGGGGACACAGGTCCAACACGCAGAGGCTCGCTGAGAACTTTAATCTAAAAGGGAATGGGACACCAGCTAGGGACACCACACAACTGCTCTATAACAGAACAGCCATGAAAAGTCCCCAGAAGGTGCGGGACTATTGAGAAAAATGGGTACTAAAATGATTTGGTCTATTGTGTTGTTTCGTGGAATGATTAATTTTAGTTTTTACTGAATAAATACAGTGTCTGCCTTTTGACATAAAATATTCAGTATATTAGGAGACGGTGACTCGCCACTCACTATTATTATTATTATTATGGCAACTTTTTTGTACCATTTGACTGATTTCCTTAGTGGCGTGGAAAAAGCTCCCATTTGGCTACTCCATTTATGGCCGCTACTGTATCTTACACACTTACTACACTTAGGCCATTTCTATGAATCTGAGGACCTTTAATACAAACCAGACTTGGAATAAGCATCTGCCTCAGTGTATATTAGGTACCAATGTGTCTAATATACACTTACCAGACTTGATTGGGCAGCTGTAGACCTCGGCTCACATATATTTGCAAAAGGTCAAGCGTATGTAGCGAGTATCGTAAAAATACTTTTAATGTCTAAATAACCAGTCTGTCTGTCTAAATAACAAAGTGCGACATTGCACAGTTTGCTGTACGCTGTTGCAAGTTTTTTACATTATTATTATTTCAGCCACGATCGTCCCACTGCAGGGCAAAGGCCTCCCTTTCCTTCCTCCATTCCTCTCGGTTGTGAGCTGCAATAGACTAATTTTCTTCACAAATCGAGCAAAATAGTTGAGTCTGGAAATGTCCGCTCACAGAGTCGTCTAAAAAACTTTATATACGTGGATGGCAATCATTTCATGTTGGCGGTCGACCCCCCCCCCCCATACTGACATTGTAGTCTGGTACATTGGAGGGTTTTAAGTGTGCACACTTCACGGTTGCCAAGTTATGTCGAGACAAGAGCAACGCGGTTCTTTTCACTCCATACGACGACATTCACATCCTCTAAGTGCGATCACACACTTGTCGCGTTGCGAGGCTTTCACCTAAACGATGTTACGCCTTAGATTGTCAATTGTGAGTAAACCTGTATGCATTTTTAAAGAATCGTTTATTATAGTATTGTCGGTGACAAAAATTTCTATGTAAGAGATATGCAGAGGATTAGAAGTATTGATATTGGTTTCATCTAAAACCTGTATTTGCACAATATCTGGCTGAGCGGGGTATGATGGTGTCATTAAATCTTGTACAGATGATGTTGGCTTTTGGCATTCTCTTGGGTCTGCATCTTGTTTTTCAGACTCCGAACAAAGTTTGACCAAGTTTCTAGATCGACGAGTACTCATCCTGAAATAGAAACAATACAATTTGCTAAAACAAATCCTAAATCATACGAAAAAAATTTAATACTAATATCTTCTATCTACGTATTCCGTATTTATAGCTGATTTATAAGTAAGAAGAAACTACTATCATAGAAGTAACGTTTTAGTTATACTAACATGTAAGTCTAATAATAAAATATTGACTAATTATAACAAAAAATACAATAAAACTTACTTTTAAGGCCGAGAGCGCGCGGACATGCGACGAGTTCATACAAGTTGCAAGGCACACACTGAAGTTAGCACTTAGCAGCAAATTACCAAAGTTCGCGCTCGTAAAGTTCGTATATAATTCCATGATTGTAAAAATACCCCAAATATTACGAATTATAAATAGAAGATTTTTCTATTAGATGAGATACAATATTTTTTAATAAAATCCGCGAAAAAACCAATTGGTCGAAATATGTCAGTTAGGTCTTGGTGGTTAACCGTCGATTTATTACTGCTGTAGTAGTTTTGACGGCCTCACTGAGCTCAACAAATCTTTTACCATGAGATAAGTCGAATTCCACCTTGGGGCTACTTCTATGACCACTTGGGTTGAAATACCTAGTAATGGTGTTTTAATACAGTAAATATAAAACGTAACTATGATTACAACTGTATTTAGAGCATCACTGTCATAATTATTGTATTCCACAACAAAATCGTGAGGTGCAATAGCCATTATGGCCAGATCTCCTTTTCACCACCCCGTCTGCATTTGATGTTGCCTGTGAGCTGACATGTTTGCTTTAGCTACAAGCTTCATCCTCTTCCATGTTAATTTAACGTCACCATCTGACCTAATTTAGCCCTTGAGTTCATTTAGTATGAAAATATTTTTAATAATATGCGTCGCCATAATCGGGCGAAAAAAATACTATATACTTACTTCATTGTAATGCTCTTCCACTTTTGAGTCTTTTTTATATTAGAAGAAGCTTTCGTGCTTTTGTCTTCAATTATATTCCGTGACATTGACATATTCGTGAAATGTCTCCATCGCAGTATTGTACGTCATAAACAATTCTGATTAGAAGAGGATACTTAGAGGACCATCAATTAGACTATTGTCTTCCATAACGAAATCAAATTCCCAAACCCTTTTTTAGTGGTAAATTCTTGTGCTATTCAATAAACAATTTCAATTTTTCCATAGGGATAGTTAACCTTCAAGTCCCCAGTGCTGGGGCACTAAGCTGGTGCCGTTCTGATAATCCTCAAATAAATACGTTCCTCAAATTTGAAATAGTACCTACTTTTTATTAAGTAGGTATTGTAATGTTATCTTCTCTTGTAGAGGAGGGGGTTGTCAGTGGGGAATATTGAAAGACTGAACTTTGGTAAATTGTTAAGTCGTTTCATCAATTATTTCCAATATTTCTACATCTCATCAACAACCCTCGCAAAGGAGACACCGACGGTTACAACTCCTTACAGTGTTCATTGGAAATTATATCCAGACCAACATACTGGTGTGGTAAAACCACACTTAGGTAGCTTCTTCATTTGCCATGGCAACTCGACCAGGGTTTTGTTAACAGCGGTGGAGACCCGGTAGTGACATAATTATATATATAATTAGCTTCAAAGAATGACCAGAAGCCATCAGAGGAATATGTCTACTTTATTATGATTAGGGAAAGGCCCCACACAGTGATGTTAATAGTTTAGGGTTCCTACCACCATTCTGGCGCCAGTTTCAGTCTTGTAATGCAACTGCTATGATCTAGTTATGATATCCGCAAGGGTTGCGCGCTCTCACCGTTTTAAATACTTATCATATGGGGATCATCCTTGGATAATATGGTGAAGTAAAACTATAACCACAAATGCGTTGCTCTGAAAAGAGATACTTTATTTAATCACTTATGAACAAATCTTTTACTGTAGTATCTAACGTCTGTGTGGCGACTTTCCTGTGCGTCTTCTCCAAGTCGATAATATCCTTGCCGAGTATCAGAACTTCTGCCGTTAGACCTATCTACGTTAAGTTAAAAATCATAGTTTCGAGAAATGGTATTCTGAATTTTTTTTCAGATATTTGCGTTTTTCTAGAAAGTTAATGCAATTAACTGTGATATCTTTGAATAATATAACTTATTTAATAGTGCTGAATACCGGGATGTAGTATTTAGAATGAGTTGTTGCCTGGAATTAAATATGTGGTGCCGGCTGGTGTTGAATGTACAACTCTAATTTTGGTATTAGTTTTATCCCATTGATATTCCGTTGTCCAATGTGATACTTGTTACACACGCACACGCACAACTGTTAATTTGTAAGGTTGTCGAAGTAACTGTTTTGCAAGTGGTACTGAGGTGAACCAGTCCTCCATGGTAACGTTTCTGTTCGTGCCGTGTATACTGCGAGTAAGTTCTACGAAGTACTCTCCTAAAGGTAAACCTCCTGTATTGGATCCTTATCCAAGATACGGCATACGGTCCAGCACATACCTTGTGCCACTGTCACACATCATTTCTAACTTGACTCCATACTTAGCGGGTTTATTCGGAATATATAATACATCCGGAATTTGCACCTCCCTCGGAATGCCAGCAGCTGCTCATCTATGGTAACGTTTATTCCAGGAACGTAATTTTGACGGCATTGAACCATAAGCAATTCCCATATATCCCTTATGGGCGTAAAGGGATCGTCTTTCTGGCGCTGTAAGCAAAATGTTTTATCGTCGAAACGTAGACAACGCAGAAGGAAATCGCACCTCTCTTTACTCATACACGATACATATCTTGTACCAGAATATTCTGTATTGAACAGTTCATCCAGGGTCAGATGATCGTCTTTCAGAGCTGCAGTTAACACCAGGATACCCAATAGAACCCTGATCTTTGCCAGTATCATTTTGCGTAGAGGTTATTTGCGCATAGGTCTGTTTTTTTATCGCAATCTCTGAGTTTGTCCATTTTACAACCTCATTTATTATCTGATCAGTCATGAATCGATCAAATAACGATACCGGATCGACAATATCCTTTAGTGCGCGAGTTGGTCCCCTGGCAACACGTACAATATCTATTGCTGCTGTTCTGTTGGAAGAACGCCCCTTGCTAGTTGTCCAAACATGGCGGGACCGACTGCGGATCGTGCTTGTTGAGGAAAATATACTTGGATCAATACCCGAGCTCACCTCTGGAGGTGGGTGAGGTGTTTGTGGTTCCAGCACATCATCCATCAAAGCAGGAGAAACACGCTCTTGAATAACTTTATCGTCGGAAGAACCGGAAGATTCTTCTGTCTGATTATCACTTTCAACAGCATCCACCTCCAGATTATCTTCAGTTTCGCTATCAGATAATTCCTCCGAAGCACTGACATCTTCCTCTTCCAATAACCAACGCGCTATATGTTCATCAGGTATCAATTGTCTTAAAGTCATGATAAAAACTGCAAGAAAACATTAGTTGCGAAAGAATACACAAACCCTAACCATTCGTCGGAACGACGAGCACTATCGTTATATCTCGAAAAAAGAAGTACTTACCCGCCGGACCCGAACTCCTTCCGGAAGAGCTCGGCGAACATTGAGTTGACAAGCAACGTTGCTATAATCGCCCCACGCGCTGAAAAGAGACGGAGAATTTTTTGTCGCGTACTCGTCGAATCGACGAAGGTTAGGTGTCTAGGGTATAGCACTATTCTAATACGCCGACGTGATATGACAGGCTTGTCACTAAGGCAAATAATCATTATATCCCACTTTTTCCGTCTTGATTGTGGTGAAAGCTTGCGATGTACGATATCGTGTGTGTGCAAAATGTTTGTTATAGAAAAAGGTCGTAAGTGCGACTTGTTTAAAGCGATCTATTTGTGGCACTGCTACTCCATTTATGGCCGCTACTGTACCTTACACACTTACTGCATTTAGGCCATTTCTATGAATCTGAGGACCTTTAATTCAAACCAGACTTGGAATAAGCAGCTGCCTCAGTGTATATTAGGTACCAATGTGTCTAATATACACTTACCAGACTTGATTGGACAGATCAGATTGTCGGATGATGATCAGAAGAACAGATTATATTGTCAATTTTGAATTTAAGTGTGTTATTACGGGTTGTATTTAGTAGGTGATTGCCATAGCCGTTGACAAGTTTTGAGACATTCCGGTTTGCAAGCGTCATTGTTTCGGAAATTGAGCCATTTGCTCAACGGCCTCAATCGGTCTTATCGCATCGACGCAGTGTACGGGGCGGGATGATGGAGACTTTTTAAAAAAGAACACTTTTACTGAACTGGAAATAGTAGTTTAATTATAAGGAAATATAAATTCGTCACGTTTTTGATATGTGTCCACAACGAGGTTTTAAACCGATCTCAATTTCTGTGGTAACGGAAGTGCTGACGAAAGATTAGAATTGCGTCATTAACTTTAACATTCAAGTCACCACCAAATAACGTTTTAATTTTTTCGTAAGCACTAGCACTAGTCGTCGTCCCTCATTCTATCACTATTGAATTGGAATTGAAAGTTTAATAAATCTATAGCTTTTCTTAAAGACTGATCTGTAGTATAATAATAATCATTAACGTCACGCACTCCACAATTATAAAATAATGTATCTGCATTCTTAAATCTATTCATAAAGTCTATAAAATTCATATTGCACAATTGTCTCTGGAATTTTCGTTGCACTGCCTTTATATGATTGTTGTTTAATGGAAGATATTTCCACGGAGACGAAAACCACACACTGTTATTGAATATATTATTTATTGGCGCTGTTGGAAATTTCCAAAGGAATTCCAGTAATTTATCTCCTTTTGTTCTTTTTGGATACCCTTTATTTTTGATATTTCCTTCAGCGCCATGTTCTGAATCTTGTTCAACTCCATCTGCAGAGGAACTACATTTCAAGTCGTCAGGAAGAGCATCTTCGTCTCCGCGTGTTTCCACCAATTTTTCTTGTCTAAGCCGCATATTTTTGCGAATGGATAGATTTCCAGTTTTATGACATTTAGTTCACATTCTCCCGGTGATTTTAAAATATACTGCTTGCCGTTGGCCTGTCTCGAAATAGATTGCGAGATTGAGCCAGTGCTGGCTGGTACATTCTGAAGCCCGAAGAAGTCTTCTATTATGTCGGGGCTGTCCACATTCTGCGCGGATTTCTTTGACCCGCTGGCATCTGCAACTGTTTCCATTATACGTGCAGTTGTAGGTAGTACGTGGAGATGGTCGTTGGCGTGATTGCTGACGAAGAAGATGGTCCCTTTGAAGCTACGACCGGCGTTTCCACCTTGTTCACATATTCGTGAAATGTTGCGATCGCTGTATCTGACATTTTGAATTGTAAACACGTCAAGTATAACTCGGAATCGCATAGGATGGTTTTGAACGCATTCCATGATAAATCGTCGCATTCTTTCTGTCTCAGTTTGTGGACTATTAATTTCAATATTGTCCTCCACAACGAGATCAGATTCGAAAACTCACGCTTCATTAAAAGGTTCTTCTTCGTCATTGCACACTGCTCCCCGTACTTCAGTTTCTCCATCACTATACTGTAGGTGTTCAGAGTCCATACCAACTCCAAAACACCTAAGAAACTTTCTGGTTGGGGATCCGGCAGAGTCTTCGGAATCTTTTTTACTATAATAACTTTCGTGAGTGTTATCCATATTATTTACTATATATTCCGGTTATACTCACGGGAATGCCCGACTAGTTTCGGACTCGATCGGAGCCCTTATTCATGAGCTGGTTACGCGGCAGAGTCGCGAGCCGAACGAGCCAGTTCGGCTCGCGACTCTGCCGCGTAACCAGCTCATGAATAAGGGCTCCGATCGAGTCCGAAACTAGTCGGGCATTCCCGAATACACCCGTGAGTATAACCGGAATATATAGTAAATAACTTCGGAATCTTCTTCGCCGGAAAAGCATTCTTTTTGTCTGTATTGGAACGACGGCGTTTCGTAGTAATTGTCATTGCCAGGTTTAAACAGAGGTTTATTTAGTTTTTTGTTATGAGGCTGCAATAGTTAATCTCCTTTACTTCTTCTTGTATTCTTGATACCTCCTTCAAAAATGTTTTCAGAAGATTGTTTTTGTTCATCTGAATTGGGTCCACATTACGAGATAACTCTCGGCACACGTTTGTAAACTTATATTATCTATAACTAAATCTATGGACGCTTTACCTAGTGAGTTTACAAGTAAACCTCCAAAGCCTCTCATTACAACATTTGATGGTAATACACATGATCGCGATTTTTCGATAGCGTGCATTGTGATTATATTAACCTTACTCCATTATTGCTTCAAAACCATTAACATAAATTTGTTAACGATATAAATCTGAAATAATTTCTGTTGTAACATGATAAACCTGCCCTACCTGTTGATTCCTTGGCGGTGGCACCGGCATGTCCCGCGAGCTCCCCACGGCCGTAAACCAGCAGGTGTTGGCAGCATGTCCCGCACGCTGGCAGACCTGGCAGCGTGTGGCAGGTGCAGCTCGGCAATCTCCGGCTTCGTGCCCCGGTCGCCGACAGTTATAGCACACCTTCGGAGCAGGGTTCCCTGCCGCAGAGCCTCGTTGCCAAGTCGACTTGATCGGCTTCTGGTCCTCCAAACGTCTGTTTTCTTCAGCCCCGTAGTTTTCGAGAGATGAAAGGAACCCGTAATACAGTTCTTCGGGAGTCTTGTAGCCGCATGCTTTCGCGTTCGCTCGTAGCTCAGCCGGCAGTCCACGGATGAGGCACGACATTGCGTTCTCCCCACCCAGCCCACACTTTTTCACTAAAGATATTTTATCATGGTAATAGCGGGTCATGGTTTCGTTCCCTTTTTGGCGTGCCAGCATTTCTTCCAGACGGTCGACGAAATCAGTGGTACGTGGAAACGCCTCGGTCAGCCATTTCTTCCAAGTGCCCCACGTGGCGCTGTAACCCTCCAGGTCGTCGTACCAGTCGCGCGCTGCGCCGCGTAGCCGAGTTTGCATCACGAAGACCCTGCCCCTTTCTTCCCAGTTATATATGTCGCCCAGTTGATCGATCTTGTGAAGCCATCCAATCACGTTTACATTTTTCTTCGCTGGATCGAATTTAGGAATGACCTCTGTGTCCAGGTGTGTTATTCTTGGTCTTTTGTTGGCGGGTAACTTAGAAAACGAAGACTGCGAAGAAAGAAAAACGGGACTTTTTTCCTCCTGACGGCCACCATTTTCTTCAGAGTCGACGCTTGGCGACCGTCTCCCCATGCCGCGTATGTATGGGCCGTGGAATTCTTCTATCCCACTTCTGAACTGTTACGGGTGTTCAGAAGGGGAAATGAGAAGCACAAACTCTTGTACAATATGTAATTATCACAAAATTATCGCTTATCCACCAGTCCTGCCGCCGACAGGAAGTCAAACTAACATCCACTTTTTATTTTGTGGGAAATTATAATATGACGTTGTATCAGTATGAAAATATAAAAGAGTAAAAAGAAATATTATATATATAATTATAGTCCTCCTTGTCGATTTCAACAGCGGCGACCTCTGTAATTACCATCTTTGATGAGCCCCAATCTTTGAGGGCCAGCCGATAGGACCTTCAGTTATGACAGTCAGCGTTAAGTTAGTACACTTGCTCCCTGTTTCGATACTTTACTACATGATGCTGCAATTACCTGAATTCTCCTCGGCACATTCCCTATGGAGTGGTACACGGAAGTGCCGGAGCTGCGCGCGCACTGTATTTTTAGTTTTGTTTTCTTCCGGCAGAAGTAGATATTGATTTTCACCAGAACCAGATCTCGATAGGCAACATATAGCTGCCCGTGCGAAAAACACTCCTGGCGTAAATCTATTCCTACGTGTTTAAATTTTCAGTTTCCAGTTGCCTCTGGGCTTTATTAATTCTTTTAAAGTTTAAAGGCAAGTCCATTGGTATCATAGGGTTAATGTAAAATTAATGTTTGCTGATAATTCTCACAGACGTCGAAACCTCGTCGCCGTTGGATGTTGAACTGTTGAGTTGAGTTGACTTTGACAAAATGAATGTCGACCTTAGATATGATAGACATGAGATCTATGGTTCTATGAAGACCGTAAAATGGTGATGTGAAAAGTCGATGTCTATTGTTTTAGTGAACTGTGATATTCAACAGAACATGGATTTATGCACAGATAAACGTTGCATTTTTGGCACATGAAACGAGTGTCTGACCGTTTATTTTTAGCTGCGCACACTTTACATCGCTGACTTTTGCCTGTTGGTATCCTAACAGGAAAATGCTGTAAGGCATCGTTGTGTAAAAAACGATGAGTGTCAAGGACTTCGCGCGAAGTCGAGGGTAGAGCTAAATTACTATGTTTATACGTATTTATTATCTGTCTTATTACGTTCAACTGGAAATCAGCTAAACTACATTTTCTGTTAACATTTAGCATTCTAAATAAATAAAATGCATTCAGTAAGAACATATCAATCACATGAAATCCCAGCTTTTTGTACCATTTTTTTGATTTTTTTATACAGCCTAAAGTGCTTGTCATCATATCAGCAGTGTCCACCGTCCCCATATTTTTATTGTATTCTATAACACAATGTGGTTTCATTTTAGGTAGCCCAGTTGAGTAATCTACACTGTCTGATGGTAATATTTTATCATTATGTTTTGTAGACAACATTAATACTGGTTTTTTGTCCTGCCATTTAAGAGCTAATAGAGGAGGAGACATGTAAGCCTCAACTTCCCCACGCTTTAGTTTTTTTAAATTTTGGCATGAGTTTTCTATTTGACTTTACGGTGCCACACGCGTAAGTGCCCTTTTCCTTTAAATATTTAAAAAGCCGAGGACTAGTATACCAGTTGTCTACGTACAATTCCCGGTTGCAAAAAAAGTAATCTTTTAAAAGTTCCACCACAACTGATCCACTTATGCCTAAATTTGGGACGGTTTCTATTTCCGTTTCGGATCCACAGTATACTATGAAATCTACTATATAGCCGGTTTCTACATCACATAAAACGAATAATTTAATGCCGAATCTATTGCGCTTTTTTGGTAAAAATCAAGCGACCTTTAAAAGGTACAATGCTTTCATCAATGTACAGTTTTTTATTTGGGATAAATGTGCTTTTAAATGTTTTACGTGCATGATCAATTAACATTTTTGTTTTGTGAATTCTCATTGCATTAGTTGTTCCTGCACTCACTTCATGAAAAGATAACATTGATAAAATTGTGCAATATCTATTTCGCGACATAGTGTTATGGAACACCACACTATGCAATAAAGGGTCGGTGGACCAGTGTTCTTCAATAGATATTCGTTTGTTTCGCGTAAAAAGCATTGTAAGTGCTATTAAAATATAAATATCGTTAAAAGTGACGTCTTGCCATTGTTGCAGTCTTGAACAAACTCTAAGATCAGTATGTCTTAAGAAATGTCGATGATAGTTATTCGTGTAATTAGCAATGTTCAATGTTATATAAACGACCTACCCAAATTAATAAAACATCAGTGTGTCTTGTTTGCTGATGACACCACAATTATTATTAAATGTAAAGATCAACAAAACTATGATAATGAAATTAATCAAACATTGAATGACATAATAAAATGGTTAGATATTAATAAACTAAAAATAAACATAGCTAAAACTAACGTACTACACTTTAAAACATGAAAAAATAACCCTATGCATCTCCACGTCACGTATAATAAAATAAATGTAAAGCAGGTACATAATACAAAGTTTCTAGGAGTAACACTTGATGAGCATTTAACATGGAAAAACCATATTGATATACTCTGCAAGAAGATCAATCAATTTGTATTTGCACTAAAGAAGGTCAAAAATGTTACGTCTAGGGAAACTTCCATAATGGTGTACCATGCCTATGTCTGCTCAGTAATTCGCTATGGTATAGTTGTGTGGGGAAACTCCTCGGAAATAGATAGAATTTTCATTGCTCAGAAAAAATGTGTCCGTGCTATTTTTAACATGGACTGGTCTGATTCATGCAAGCCAATATTTAAGACACATAACCTGTTAACTGTACCCTGTATATATACACTCGCGAGCAAAAGTATGGAATCACTTACTTGAAATTTGCTTCGCGCAATCTGAGTACTAAATTATTCTGCTAATATTAATAAAAATGGTACCATTTTAAAGATTAAACTGTTACCTTTAAATTGATACCAAATTCATTAAAATCACACCAGTATTTAAGGAGCTATCCTGGATTAAGTGAAGGAGTTAAGGAAAACCTAAGGATAATGAAAAAATAATGAATGAAGAAAACAACAAAAATTGTGTAACAAAAACTTTAATTGGCTTTAAAATTAATTTTCAATATTTTGTGTTCCCTCCCCTCGCCCTTATAACTGCTCGAAGACGGTTCTTCATTGATCGAATCAGCTTCCGAATTGATTCTTGCGGGATACCTTCCCACTCCTCTATCAAAGCCGATTTCAGCTCATCTACACTTGAAGGAGCAAGATTTCTTGATCGGACCCTCCTCTTCAATTCATCCCACATGTGCTCAATGGGATTTAAGTCCGGGCTGAGCGCTGGCCAGTCCATTGTGGCGATACCGACTTCTTCGAGGTATTCAGTTGTGGCACGGGCAGTGTGACAACGAGCGTTATCGTGCATAAGGAGGAAGTCATCACCGATATATCCCGCGTAAGAAAGGACATGGTCCTGCAGAATATCGGTAATGTAGCGGTCTGAAGTTAGACCGCCTCCTCTTCCCCCGCCAGGCACGAAAACCAGCTCCGTTTTACCGTCGAAGGAAATGCCGGCCCACATCATACAAGAACCACCGCCATACGCCACTGTCTCAGCAAAACAACACTGTGCATATCGTTCCCCAGGCCGCCTGTAGACCCGACCTCTTCGGTCGCTGCCATGCAAACACATTCTGCTCTCGTCGGAGAACAGGACACGCTTCCATTGCTCAACCTCCCAATCAAGATGAGAGCGAGCAAATTGAAGACGTGCTTGTCGGTGGCTTGCCGTCAGTTTCGGGCCTGTGGCTGGCCTTTTTGGAGTTAAATCAGCTTGCTTAAGTCTTCGACGAACTGTCCACTCGCTGGCAGCTACTCCACGAACATTTCGGAGCTCCTGTTGGACGTCGACACCAGTCAAATGTCGATTTCGAAGAGAGGTTGACACGATAAAACGATCATCCCTCTCCGATGTGCACCGGCGCCGTCCAGATCTTGGTCTCGAGATAAAGCCACCAGTCTCCCGAAAGCGTTTATAAACTTTTGAGACACAGGACTGGCTTATGTGGAGCTGTCGTGCGACAGCCCTCTGGCTGAGCCCTTCTCGCAATAGGGCGACGATTTGGGCGGCTTCTGTAGGTGTAGTATCCATTGTCGTCCAAATTCAAGGGTCAAAATTAGCGGAGATGTGTACCGGTCAACGTTTGAAAGCAGACTGATAAAGAAAATCCGATAACACGTGCTTTTATAGGGGGTCAATAGGGCGCAAGTCGTGACCTATCAAACATATCTTTTTCCTTACTTCTTGACATAATCCAGGATAGCTCCTTAAATACTGGTGTGATTTTAATGAATTTGGTATCAATTTAAAGGTGACAGTATAAACTTTAAAATGGTACCATTTTTATTAATATTAGCAGAATAATTTAGTACTCAGATTGCGCGACGCAAATTTCAAGTAAGTGATTCCATACTTTTGCTCGCGAGTGTATATTTGAAATTGCAAAGTTTTTAAGATCCAATCTTGAACTATTCAAACGAAGGGATAATTCAAATAAACGGAAAGCCGCATTTCTCGATTTCGAGATGCCTGTCCCTAAGCTGGAACTATTTCGAAAGAGTTGTGTTTACATGGCTCCATTAATTTACAATGCTTTGCCGAAGTCAATTACCCAATTACCCTACAAAAAATTCTGTTTTGTATTACGGAAGTGGTTGTTGCAGGAATGTTTCTACTCAATTCAGGAGTTTTTTGTAAAATGTCCCTGTAAATTTTATTCTCTTGACCTTGCATCAAAATACAGGCATAAGTGATTGCTCATATTAATTTATATATTTGTAATTTGTTAAATTTAGTATATAATGTTGTAACTTGTTATGTATTATGCTAATTTCTTATTTAACTTAATAATTATTAATACGCAAATTGCTTTTAAACATATTAAACCTTAATTAGGTAGCTGTTTAATTTGCATGCCGCTGTGTCGGCGAGACATGATGAACTGTACCTTATGATATACCAACTTTCTGTACCGTGTTTCTGGCAAATAAATATATTATTATTATTATTCTAAAATTCTAATTAGCTCTTCAGCAGTCGTCATAATAATTATTACACAATTTTCATATATAGTCAATGTATCGATAAATAAACGATACTTATTCACAACACTAATGGAAAATTCCAGAATGTACTACACGCTTACGACGTAGGCAGTGGTCGTGTATATCCGACCGTGGCGGTGAGCGTACTGACAAAATTTGATTCGAGACACATGCACTAGGGATGTGACCACCTATGCAGTTGCTGATATTTATCTAGTGTAAATTTACTCCATTTCAAAGGAATTAAATGAAACACTCATAAATATTTACAAAGACACGTTTTATTAAAAATCACTGTATTTGTTTTGGGATTAATTAGTCAGTTTAGCGCGAAATATTTTTAATTACATTTATTTTAGTATTACTAAACTTTGGTATGAGTCCCGTCCCTAATGTCGTATTTTACCGTCGCTGGCGCTGCAGGTCAATGCAAATTCCGAAAAAATATTATAGTAATTCATCGAACTTTTAAAACTGTTATTACGGCATATACATTATGTTGCATATACATAATTATATGTTGATTACATTATTATATTACTAGTTGTATAACTATTTACCTTATACAAACATATTTTTCATAGAATACAGCATAATTAAATAAAAAATTAAAACTAAAAGTGATGGTGTATTTGGTCGTTTATATACGACGCTGGCGAAATGGACACGAAAATATTTGTCGGATTAATCCGACTTTGGCGGTTAATGGGTTAATACAAACCTATTATACGACATAATCTTAGAAAAATAAGGCATAGTGCCGAAACCATTAAAACAAAAATAGGACTCCTCTTCCTGCAGGGGGTATAGCCCCTGTAAAATAATAATGGCCAAGAAACTGATCATTTCGTTCCTGTCACTCGGTGTCCATCTGTAAAGTCGTATTGTCGGTAGGAACTTATTTTGGTCTTTTAAAATTTTAATTTTTTGTTCAGCGTATCGGTTAGTCTCTGTGCAAATGTTGTGAACAAAGTCTATGTCTATCATTTTATAAAAAATGTCGACAATACGTGTCTGGTCTGTCATTTCAAATGTAGGTCCTGGAGTTCCAGTAAAAGTCTCACGTCGTCCTGTAAAAATCTGTCGGTCTCTTGTCCATTTAAAATCGTAACAGTCAGACGATACAAGCTCCCTAATTGCCAGGTCATTTTGTCTGTCTTCTATGTCGAGTATCTGGGTCTCGCGAGGAGTTATGTCGGCGAGAACTGCAGGCTCTGCTGAAGCATTGCGTGAAGTAATCGGTGGGATGACGTGTTCCTCGTCTTCTATGTCCATGTCGCAGTCGCTTAGGTCGTCAGTGAGTTTCATCCACTCGTCAATTATGTTGTCAAATTCTTTGTCGTTAACCCCTAAAACAAACACGTTACGTAACGTTACTATTTTACGGTCTTTAAAATTTGACTTCTAGTTGAATAAATACCAATTTGCGTACCAATCGAATTACGTTGTGAAGGCGCAACAGAAATTTCTTCTCCAGCGTTCGCTACCATATTGTTTCCTGAAATAAAATTCAACTAAATTATATTGTGTATGTCTCAAAGTAACCAAAACTTGACTAAGAATGAAAAGAATATAAACAAAGAATCCTGACCTTTTTTTTCGTTTTTAGCTTTGTATATTTTGGTGTATATGTACAGTGTGCAAATGTATCTGTATATTATTGGTAATGTAGATAATTCATAAAAAAGAACAACAATTTGGTTCGTTCCTGAACCAAATTGTTATGTGTGTATGTGTGTGTGTCGGGTAATAAATAAAAAATAAACATTGAGGGGACGCTTTACTCTTCATCCGTATACATATGACCGACATAGCCCTTTTTCTGGGGAGTCTTTGCCATCAAGGCCCTATTAGCCTCTGTATTAAGACGGCCTGGATCTAGGCTATCCAGAGAACTAGCAGAATTGGGGGCGGTATCCAAATCTGGCGTACCAATACGCTGGATGTTTCCAGCTCCTTCTTGTCCGCCAGCTTCTAGCTCCTCTGTAACAGCAATAAGTAATTTTATAAGATTATTTATAGATCTTGTAAAGCATTTACTTACGGATTTCGACTTATGGTATGACATCTATACCTACCTTCATTTTGCCGGGGGGGCACCAATTGAATATTTTCTAAAACAAATAATTTCACTTGGATTACAACAAAACGGACAACAAAAAATAATAATTAACTTTCGGATCAATCATTACCTAGAATTATAACTCGACTGGCTTGCGGTTCCGGTTGTGGTTGCGGCTCCGGTTGCGGTTGCGGCTCCGGTTGCGGTTGCGTCTCTTCAAATATACATGCCTCGCGCTCCGGAGACGGTAACCTATAAAGAAAAAAAAAACGTTACCAAGGCTTGATCCAATGTTAAATAGTTGTAAATATGTAATAAATAAACTTACCGGGCGCGTCTTTTGCGCGGTGGCGCGTCAGGCAATATACATCGCGAGGTTTCGGCTTCGCGCTTCCGAGGCAGAAGCTCCTGCCTAACCTCTACAGGCAGGGCTGCAGTGCGCCTCTGCGTTATTTGGCGCTGGGCACGGACGACGTCTAGCTCACTGTTAGAAAAAAAATGCTATAGCATTAAAAATAAAAGACATATACAATGTACAATTAATCCATGCAAAATTTACTTGCCTCCCTGTTTGAGAGGGCAAACTATCGTGTCCGCGCCCCCTGCGGCCTCCCCGGCTGCCACGGCCTCCCCGGCTGCCAGGGCCACCACGGCTCCCGCGTGTCTCACCACTTCCACGACTGCCACGGTCACCGCGACCCCCACGTCCCCTGTTTCCCCCACGTCCCCTGTTTCCCCCACGTCCCCTGTTTCCCCCACGTCCCCTAGTTCCCCCATTTCCCTCAACATAAAAGCTTTCATTTGGTGATCTGCATGAATAATTTAAAACATTAGTATTGTTAAAAGAATAAAATAAAATTTGGCGACAAAGCATTAAAATATATGCGACCATGCAACACGTGCAAGGGCAACAGTAAAAAAGAAAGGTAGTCAAATCCACAAGTGCATTTTTTTACATTTAGCGGAAATTAATCAACACGAACAAACATGTAATTAATGTTTCAAAACAAAAAAAAAACCATTAGAACATTATACATATCCAACGGAAACCAAGTGAAAAATAAATGATGAATATTAGTACAAAACCCAAAAGTGCATTTTATATTAAATATAAGTATCATCTCAAGCAAAATATTATACCACCACTAGCAAAACAAAAATAATGCAAACATATTTCGCCGTGTATAGCGAACCTTATTTATCACGTTTCATGTAACGTCCGTGGATACCAAACAGTCCACATCAAAAAACCTGAGGAACACATTGACATTATTAGGAATCTTCAGTGAATTTAGTATATTTCTCTTTGAAAAATGTATTATTTTGCTTATTACGAAATGTATTTCGATATTTTATATACTATTGTAATGCAAAGTATGTAAAATATGTATAAACAAAACTAAAAGTGGCCGACACCATACGACCGGCCATTTTTTTCGAAACAACAATCGTTTGAAGTTAAAAGTAGACTAGATTTATCAGCTAAAACTGTGATATTTATACATCATCGTAAAGCACAAATCTTCTAGTTTATTTTGATGTATAACACTTGCAAGATAAATAAAACAAAACTGTAGTACTTACGACATAATTGTTGGCACTCACAAAAACACTTCACAACACGCGCGTCAAACGAGTCAACTGAACTTAAAAAATTATATTTTGTTTGTCAAAGCTTATTACACTGCCATCTCATTTTTTTTCGTCGAACTATTTATTCAACTGTATAGATAATCTGTCAAAACTCACCAAGCAAGACCGTATTTTAAACTAGAGGGCGTTAAACACAACTCGTCGCTTTGGATACTATAGTATCCATGGGCGTATGACGCTACTTTTTTCTTGGATACCGTACTATCCACGGACGTCAGAGTGGATAAATTAGTAGTGCCTAAATATAGGTTAGCAAGAACTAACTCCAAATCATTTCTCGGTAATTGTATACGTTTTTATAACAAACTGCCAAAAACGATAACTGATCTTACCGGTAAGAAATTTAAAACATGCGTGAAAGCAATTTTAATCAAGAAAGCTTATTATAAAACTAAAGATTATGTTGATGATAAATCAGCTTGGAGTTAATGTCTTCTGCACATGTGGCTTCCCTGGCAAATGTAACACCATTATCCCTTTCTTATTAAGGCTTAATGTTTTGAAGACCCTTATCTTCACCTTTACTTTCGTAGGTCCTCTACCTCTGCCCAGTTTTCGGGCAATTTATTTTATATAATTGATACCAGGTCTTCATCAATATTGTAAATGTGACCACAATGTAAAGAATAGTGATAGCTAGTAGTTTTAATTGCACCGTGGGTTTTTGGCCCAATTTGTTATTTTTTTCCCTTCTATCATATCTATTAGTTTGCTTTGTTGTCGCATAATGAAACTATGTAAATTTACAAATTTGTACCATCTTTCTTTTTTAAATGAGTAACCTCTGGAGTTTCTTGCCGGTTCTTCTCCATTGGAATGACATTTTGGAACCGTGCAACTAGCATCCTAACGTTTCATAAGCGCCTGTAATAGGTTTATATGAAATAAAAACATTTTGAATTTGAATTTGTCGTCCTATGGCGACTGTGGCGTGACCGGCACGGATTTTTTAACCCTTAAACAAACGCGGCGCTGTGTAAGACTAATCAAAGATGTTAAAATGGATTTAGCTTACATTTAGAAATAGTTTTAATGTATGATAAATTAAATATATAAAAAAACATAGTATATATGTTTTTTTCTGGTGGGAATATATTTCCCTATGTTTGGTTAGGATATGTTTTGTTTCAATGGTGGGAAATTATTTCCCTATATCCTTTACTGCAATGCCTAGTTGTGCTGCATGACTAGTTGTTGCCTTTGACTTTACTTGGTTTTTGAATAATTAAGAAAAAAACAAAATCATAGAAATTAGGATATTTATTATTGCACAAAAAGTAATAATCACATAATGGAAACAAAACAGGAGAATCATATATTGGTTACATGGCGAGTTTCAATAAGATGAAATTTTTTAAAGCACTCTTGAGCACATAATGCAATGTCGCATTTGCAGCATTTAATATTCGTTCTCTTTTCTTTAGCTTTTGTGCTACAAAAGCGACATCTTTTATAAGAATTATCTTTTGTTGGTACGTGTTCACCTACGTTCTTAAGGCGGATTTCGTCCGGTACGCCAAAATTACCTCCTTTTTTGTTTTTAAACTGAACCGATGTCCGTGTTTTGGTCGTATAACCATCTATCAAGGCACGGGCCAACTTCAGCCGAAAATCCCTATGCAAGTGAACCGTAGCTGGATGTATTGTCGTATATGTAATGTAAGCATTGATCACACTCGCATCTAACATAAATAAGAACAATCTCATCCAAAATTTTCTGGACTTTCTGTTTATAGGGTAAGATGATCTGAAATGATCGAAATGATCGACTCCACCCATAGTAAGCGTATACGATGCTATAGCTGTGGGGATTAACGTATCTTTTCTAGTCCCATCTTTTTGGGTACGTTTCACAAACATAGTATCTCTCGGATCATGAGCAGTAGTCAAGACAGTAACTACACGTGAGTCGACCCATTTTATTGCAGATATTGGTCCTGCGGTCAGTGCTGCAAATTCGTTTTTTTAAGTTTGTGAGCGCGGTCATTCTTCGTAATAGCATCAGGCAGGTCGACTCTATTGAGTCTCACTGTTTCCACTGCATAAATGCCATTAGTAAACAAATCATCCATTAAATTGCATCCGGTAAAAAAATTATCAAATGCAATTAACGTATTTGGTGGTACATTTTGGCATAGTCTCCATACCACATTATAACCAAGACCTTCATTTTCAGTAGAATCTCCTTTACCAGCATACACCTCAAATTGATACAGATACCCAGATACTGCATCACAACGGGCCCAGATTTTAAAACCTCTTTTCACCGGTTTCTTCGGCATGTATTGTTTAAGACAACTTCGTCCCTTAAATTTCACCATGCACTCATCAATAGACTGTCTACTGGAATTTGATGTTTGTTTTTGAAACACGTCATTCAAGTAGAGATGTTCAAAATAATCATTTGTATCGATACAGCGTATCGATACGTATCGCAACCAATTGTATCTATCCAGCGATATATCGCAGGGTTTTGAATCGATACTTTCGATACGTAACGATATTTATAAACTTTATAAACAGGGTAAAATAAATGAAAAAAAAATACTCTAAGCAGTGAAAAATGATTTATTTTTCTGAAACCAACTGAAAAATGAAATTTTTACAATTGCCACTGAGACGAAGTTAGGCTTCGGAGAAACAAAAGTCTAGACAGACGTTGCGGGTTCAGGCGATTACGTCTGTCTGATAGTGTGTTTCCTGCCAAAGAAAACAAGCGCTCAGATGGCACTGAATTCGCTACAACAGACAAATATCTCAATGCCAAAGCACTGAGATTAGGCCAAATATTCAGTCTTGTATTCCAATACAATATTGGATTTTCATTTCGGTCCATCAGCGGTTCTCTGAGGTACAGTTTTAACATATCATCCATGCCTACTGTAGGTAAATTTTTTGATGATTCAGAAACCAACTGTTTATGGAATTCAAATTCAAAAATTCTTCTCCATCATTGTTTCATTGTTTGCGGGAAGCGCCGGCGATGCCGGTAGTTAACAAAAGAGTGCCGATAACATTGTGTTATTTGCGTAAATCCTATTGGTTTACCTGAAATTCTCTCCCTTTCCTATCCTTAAATTAGACCGGTCGGGTTAGTGTTGACAAAACAATGAAAGTGCACGGGTGTTAATTTAATAATATATATTCGACACGAGTTCTGCGGAAAATTACTGATGTAAGTACCTGGGTCGTTCTTCTTTTAAACCTACAATTTGATATGCAACATTTTGCTCAATTTCGAAAAAAAAAATTAAACTTCCTCATCAGTATGTATATTATTTTGATAGCAAAATTTGTATTCTATCGGAAAAAGTTGTTGGCCGAGAAGTTTATAGATTTTTGTACGATTTTCGAGACCTGAAAGATGGATTCGACAAAAAAATTACACCTCCGTCACGAAATCTTTTATTTTATTCTATCGAATACTCTTTGTCTGAATAACTTAAACTTTTGTAATACATTAATTAACTAAAAGAACTTGTAGAAAACGTATTAAAATAATACATTTGTATATATATAATATGTTTTATTCATGATCTTATACCACTCTGTCACATTTTCTGCTAATATAAAGTATATTTTTGCTATAAATCCATTTTTACTATTATTTACCAACAAATACGAATATCACAGACGGCAATATCATCAACTATTATAAATATATATTTTCCCATGTCGCACTAGTCATAACAAAATATATAAACGACCAAAACAATTTTCCTACCAGGAGACTACATCGTGACAGAGTAGTAACTTATGTGACAGAGTTGTTATTCTAAGGGATATCGGGCTGCATTTTGGAATAAAACAGGTTTATTTTTCTAGAATCATTTATTTTGTTATAAATCTTTATCAGTCTTCAACATTGTCTTATAAAATAAAGAGATCAAACTTAGATAATTAATTAAATCACTTTGAGAACCTTTAGAATAAGAGATTCGTATTTTAGTAAATTAAATGACTACCTACTCACTCGTCTTAAGTAATTAAAAAATCTAACTTGACAACAAATTAAAATTTCCAAAAATATGCAATAAAAAATAATCATCATTGACAATAGCACAATCTAGCAATACAACATTTCAATTTCGAAGCCACTGATTGAGTCTTATTTTTCGAATACAGACAGTGGCTCTTCGAACATAAAATATTGTCTTTTTCCCTTTTTAATAACATTCGGAGCCGGTAAGACTTTAATTAAATCATCAAAAGGAACATCCGATACGTCATTCTCCACTAACTTAAACAGTCTTCCACTATCATCGACAGTTTTTAGGAACATTACCAGGACATCGCCTTCTTCATCGACGGTACTTTTTGCTACTCCAGCGTAAGTGTATTGGATGTTCCTCTCGCTTCTTACTTTAACCAATACGTGTACTCCTTCTTTTATATTCATTGGATGAATGTCTTCAGGCTGGAGTGCTTGGTAAGAAGTACCACAGACGGCAGTTTGATCAGTTGGATCTTTCGTTTTAAGCGTGGCCAAAGGCTGATCTTCATCAGATGATTCATCTAGGCCATACACAGTACCGTAGAAACTTTTTCGGGGCATCCCAATTGTGTTCGTAATATCAGCGAGCGTGAAATGCTCCACATCATGAATCATATCGTCTTCTTTTTCATTAGATAACAAATCGTCCACAGTATTTTGTTGTTGTTGGTCAGGCAGAGGTTGATAAGTTTTAGGAACGTGGCAAGAACAGAATTGTTCACAAAAACAACTTAATACCCTATGGCTTAAGATTCCACGAGTTTCCGTGAACATTTGGTGGACTTGCATTGTTCCTTTCAGGGGTACAATGTTACTTGGAATCGTTGCTGCTACCTTTTCCACGTCTTCGTCTGTCACCATGAACAGTTGAATTTTGTTGGCATCTTGAAGTGCGGAAAAGAATTGGAATACATCTGCAATATCGTTTCCTCTAGCTACTATGGCATCCGCTTGGCGTTTCATTGTCCCTCCAACACCATCAGCAGCTCCTTTTCCATGTCCTGATTCAAAGAAGTTCCAGGATATTTTGTGAAACCCGTATTCTTCGAAAAACCTGTTTGCCATTAGGTAGAAGTTTATCTTTTGCTTGTACTGGGTTGCAGGTCCGTCAGAGAAGAAGTGAACAGTTGTTACAGCAGAGTGTTTTTCTTTTAACTCCGATAGGATTGGATGAAGGTGCGCCCAAATCGCAGAAGGTCCATGGTTCTGATTGGATGACACTGTACAGTATGAAGTTACCTGTGTTTTCTGTGCTTCTGCTGAAAAATGGTACATTACTGCTGTATGCAGGGTGATTTGATTACGAGAACCACCGAAATGATGAGACTGGACTTCAGAGTGATACTTGCAGGCATAACTCTCACTAAAGTCTATATGTAATGCGACTTCATGTTCTGTCAGCCCGTCGATGCACTGTCGGTAAGCTTTGTATTGGTGTCTGATATTGTGGATGTGTGTTTTGAAGTTTTGCAGCTCGCTCTCAAATTTATGGATCACTTCATCAATAGTCAGCTTTTCAGTAACTGGTACATTTTTTGTAATCTTTACCTTTTTCCCTGCTTTTTCTACAACTTCACTTTTCCTTATCCACTGTCGTAAGTCTACAATCTCAGTTTGGTGACTTTTATCATAATTTATGCACCGGTTCTTGCACTCCGAACAAACTCCTTTCATGCAAGATACCGAATCAACAGAACAAACTAGTGATTCTAAGATTGCATTCGTGTCTTTCTGCACAATTACTTTATTCTTATGTAATGTATTGAACACATAGGTAAAATTTGCGTGTAACTTACATAAGCAAGTATCTCTTCCATCTACAGTAGGTGGCTTCACATAAAACGGCCTATGTTTGGTGAAGTAGCTGTAGTGGCATTTGAAGCCACTATTTTCTTTTAAGAAGGCTTTGTACAGGTTTTTCATGGAGTCCAATAAAAATCTTTTCTGTACTTTCTTTTTATTATGCGTGACAGTCTCCTTCTTACCAGCTGTAGCTCTCGATACATCATCCCGTAAGAAGAACTGATGAATCTTCCGTACAAGATCAGTATGTTTTGGTAGAACGCTCTTGTATGTTAAAGGTCGGTCTACACCTAATGCTTCTCTTACCAATTCGATCTGCATTCTGGACTGTTTTACGATACGGGTTTGAAGTACCGATTGAATGAGGCGTTTTGCTTCTCGATTTTTGACAGTTTTGTATCGTTCTTTGATGGCATTTGAAAGAACGCTGTACTTATTTGTATTATGACTATTGCTTTCATCTTTGTTGTTGCTGCTGTCTTTTTTTGATTTTCTCTGCAATCTCTTCTTATATTTTCTAACTTTCTTCTCTAACTGGTCTATTTTTTCTTGAAACTTAATATTATCTCTGTACAACTTTGTTCTATCCCTTTTCACTTTCTTTCTTCCCCTTGAACTACCAGTAGATACTTCAGAGGGTGTCGGTGTTGCAGGCGGAGTTTCTGGTATTGGTGATGGAGCCGGCGTGTTTAAAAGTACCTCTTCAAGCATCTTTTTCTTCTCCCTTCTTTTTTTATTTCTTTCTTGCCATATTCGCTTTTTTAATCGATGTTCTCGCATGCTCATGTCAGCCACTAGCTTCTTTCCATGATGGTATCTTTCTAAATCTTTGCGCTTTACTTCAGCTACCTTGTCAGGGTCATTTTTTCTTTTCTCCCGACAACGCCGCTGTCTTTCTGCTGGTGTTAATGCCTTCTTTTTCGCCATGATGGTATCTGAAAATAGGAAATAAGTACCTAAACATAGAAAAGTATTTGTAACACTTTCCTTAGGAATAATTACCATAATAAATAGTGTATCTTTTTCTGAATTTTTCAGATTGAGCATAAATATCGGTTATTTTACCCCTCCGTCACGTATTTTACCACTCTGTCACAATAAACATGTGACGGAGTTGTCATGTGACGGAGGGGTAAAAATCGGTTGCAAAGTCGATAACATTTGAAAGTTAACATAGAATTGTATAATTTACACGTTGGCAATAAAATATTTCTTATTACGTAGGAGTAGACAACGAAAAGTAACAATAATAATGATATTTTGAATCAATTACTTACGTGACGAAGCGGTAGCCGAATAAACACACGCACCTCCTATCACAGCTTTCCGGCGACTGACGCGCTGTCTCTCGACCTGAGAGGGGAAATCGTACCAAGGGGGGAAGGGGGTCTAAACCTCCAATCGCTGGCCACAATGACGAGCGGCATAAACGCGTGTTGCGAAGGACAAACCACGTGACATAATTTATAAAATAAAACGTGAGGTAGTAGGAGACAAGTATTTGAGATTTTTTGAATATTTTATTAAAAGCGATAAAAAATAATGGTTGCTATTACATGATAGGTAATATATTTAAGAGTTATAAGATATTTTAACGTTTTGTGTATTCATATAATTTTTTTGTAATATTATGGATTATACACAAGACGAGGTAGCGGGAGACATTGTCATTTTGTATGAAATACACCTCTGTCACGCGGATTTACAACTCTGTAACGAACTTTTTACAATGAAATTATACAATTTATATGTTATTTAATCGTGCACAGCTATTATGTGTATAGTACAGTGCATGTTAAAATAAAATTAAGAAAAGAAATAATGGTTATTTCTTTGTTTTTTTTTTACTGACTGGTGGAGACACCTTTTTGTAGGTTAAAAAGAAGAACAACCCACCTACATTTTTGTAAGTTACAAATATTATCAGATTGTTTTTAGTCAATACTATATTTGTCTCATTTCTTATTAATTTATGCTAATAATATACGGTATCCATATTTGTACTCAATTTTAGTTTACACATTATTAAACATCATTCTAAATTATATTAATAAGTGTGTAATTATTGTCTCCTGTTTCTTTGAGCTCAACAATGTCACAAGAAGCGCATCCTGGTCCCTCTGGTAGTACAGGAAGCTGTTTGCAGTATATAAAAAGAAAAGGTGGAATCGTGCTTCTGCGTGCTGGATACCAATTTTTAAAGAAAAGGCAAAACAAAAGTGGAGCTATTGTATGGGAATGTCATCTTAGAAGAAAGAATAAGTGCAGTGGGACCTTAACTATACAAGTAAGTACATACTTTTTTGGCTTCTTTTTCATGCAAAATCAGACAATGGGTAAATAAATTATGCACGTTTATTGCAGAATGATCAAATTTTGAAAGAAACTACACACACATCCTGTACACCGGACTTCAATAAAAACATAATAGACATCCATATTGATGAATGCAAGAAAAATATAACTTCTGATGATGTACCTTGCGTACCAGCCGCCTTTCATACAACAATTTCGAAAATGTTGGACGAAGGACTCGATAAAGTAACTTTACCCAAAGATATTCCTAAGTTTGCAAACATCAAAAGCACTTTGTATCGCCATCGAAATAGCACTTATAATATGAGTAAAATCACTTTTAATGATGTTAAAACGGTTGAGGTTCCTCAAAAATTTGAATCATTTTTGTTAGCAGATTACTGTTACGGTAACACACGCTTACTCATTTTTTGTTCCCAAGAATGTAAAGAAAAATTAAGAGTTTTAAAAAATATATTTGGTGACGGTACATTTAAGAGTTGTCCACCTCCATTCCAACAGCTCTACACCGTTCATGGTGATTTAGGAAGTAATAATCAAAGCACAGCTATGACGCCATTATTTTACGCTTTAATGTCAAACCGTAAAAAAGAAACATACGAGATACTTTTCAGACTTGTTAAATCTCAAATTAACGATTGGAATCCTTCATCCTTTACCAGTGATTTTGAAGAAGCAGCTATGTCTGCTATGCGTACAATTTTTCCTGAGATAAGTATCCACGGCTGTTATTACCATATGAATAATGCTATTTGGAGGAAAGGCCGTGAATTAAATCTAACAAAAAATAAAACTTTAAGACGTCAAGTAGCCCTAAGTGCGGTGCTTCCATTATTACCAGAGGACCGTATTTTTGAAGGCTGGTTTTATATCGCTAGCGAAAGCCCCGATGATAGCCAAAGTGAAAAATTTCGGCAATACATGCTATCGCAGTGGCTTCAACCGAATTTCGTAAAAGTGTGGTGCAGTTTTGGAAAACGACACCGTACTAAAAAACCGCTAGATGGCGCTGATAAAGTAAACATCCGAAGTGTAGTTCTCTGATCTATTATTGACTTTAAAATTATAAAACAGATAAAATGGTACATTAAATTGTGTTTAATAAGTCCGTTACGGTGTAAATGGTGTGCACAAATGTTATCCAAATAAACTATGTGATATATTTTCGAATAAGTAAAGACAAATAAGTGAAGTGACGAAACAGATTATAACGTAAATAAACATTAAATAGCACTGTGATAAACAATTACCTACGTGAAATACGCTAAAAAATAAGTGACAAGTGTATATTAACTGGTAAAAACTTTTGTAAGAAGTTAAAATTGAAGTTGGTGTTGTGTGGAAAAAATATTTAAACGATGAATCATTCCCCAACGACTTCTTAACTATTTGAATGATATTCCAGTAACCACTTGCAAATTTGGGACACTCATGTAATGTTATAATAGCCGAAGTAAATCAGTGTTGGATTGCTGCGGAACTGAGTGCTGGTTCGGATCCCACAAACTGTGAAACTTTTTGTGTTTCATAAAACCTCAAATTTAAATCAATATGAACTTCTTTGGGAACATCACACAACGTCGTAATCGAAGAGTATCCGAAACAAAAAGTGAAGACTTAAATTTAACAAATAGTGAACTAGATGGCACCACTAGTAACAGTCTACCAAACATATCGGACGACGAGGGCTCCGAAGAAATTCTTCAACTAAAAAACCAAATAAAAGAATTGACGCTGCAACTAGAGACTGCACACCGAGAAGTTGAATCCCTGAATATGGACAACACAAATCTCAAAAAGACCATCGAAAAGCTAACAAAAAAGGAAAACATTTACAAAAAACTTACAACTGACATTGTAAATAACACTCCAAAAAAGAAAAAATCTTCGCAAACAGTTCCTACAATAGATCTAAGCATTACTCCCAAGTCGACGAAGAAAGTTATGAAGCTTACTCCCGAAATGGCTGATAAATCAACTTCTGATGTTATACCCCAGATGGTTAATAAGACTACTCAATGTAACACCTATGAAATTGAACACTCAATACATGAGGATTCAAGACGACATACGGCAAACGTCAAACGGTTCTTGACACAAAAAACAATAAAAAGTAAACTAAGTATAATAAGCGCTAACAATAGAAATGGACTTTGCAACATTATTGAAGATTTTTTTGCAACTAGTTATGAATTTTGCCACTACTCATATCCAAATGGTAGTATTGAACAACTCTTACTTGGCATAGAAAATAAGGTCAAACATTATAGTAAAACCGACTATTGTGTTATTCTACTTGGAGAAAAGGACTTTTTAAGAACTAAAAACTATCACGATCTAATCTACCATATTAAAGATACCATCGAAAAACTAAGCCACACTAATGTAATTATATGTCTCCCAACCTATAGACAATGTGGTGATTACACAACAATATACAACTCACGGGTTGAAATGTTTAATAATCTTTTGTATCTGCATAACACAACATATGAATATACTTATTTACTGGACTCAAACGCTGACTTATGTTATGATAACACAATGTTTTCTGGTCGTCAGGGTCTCCTAAATGACACAGGCATGAAAAACGTAATTTTGAATCTCAAAAAGACTATTTGTGAAATCCAAATGGAAAATAGTAGTAACACTAACCCAACGGATACATTTGAAGATATATCAAATCATTTTTTTCTATAATCATCTGTCAATAATGCATCAAAATATAGCAGGATTGATAAATAAGGCAGACCAATTACTTTTGCATCTGCTTGAATTTCAAGACCGCATAGACGTAATCTGCGTGACTGAACACTTCATGGAGACTGGATATGAAGATTTTCTCACTTTACCTAATTATAAATTAGCAGCTTGTTACTCTAGGGACACAAAAAGAGGAGGAGCGTGCATATTAATAAAAAACGACCTTCAGTATAGAGAACTTGAAGATATCAAGAAACTTTCAATTCAGGGAACATTCGAGTGCTGCGCAATCGAATTAACAAAGCACAACATTATCGTTGTATGTATTTACAGAATACCTAAATCAAATAATCTTGATACTTTTTACTCTAAATTAGATATTATCTTGCCCAAAATTTGTTACAAAGCGCGCAAGAATGTTATTATATGTGGTGACTTTAACATTAATACACTGAAAAAAAATAGAACTTCCCTTGAGTTTACCAACTATCTATTAAGCTATAATTTAAAATTGCAAATTGATCAGCCCACTAGGTTACAAAGCAACACATGTATAGATAATTTTGCGCACAATTTTAAGCAAAAATGTATCCACAATATAATTGACCTTAACATGTCAGATCATACCGCCCAAATTTTAAAGATCCCGGTAAAAAAGACTTGTGCAATAAACAGTTGGAATATAACAGCGCGTGATTACAGTTACGATAACCTTATGAAATTTAGATCATGTTTATACCCTTTGTCGTTTTGTGAAGTTTATCAAGCAGATGATCCTAATATAGCGTACGATGGTTTTATGGAAGTATTCCGGCTGTTTCATGACTTGTGTTTTCCCTTGATCAACAAAAAAATAAAGTTAAAAAGGAAACCGAATTGGTTGACACCCGGTATAAAACGCTGTAGCAAAAATAAAAGACAGCTTCTTTGGCAACTAAGAGCAAAACCTAATAACAATAACTTAACTAAATTTAAAAGTTACTCACAAAGACTTAAGAAAATAATAAAACTAACACAAAAGGCAAAAAATAACCATAGGATAATGACATCAACAAACAAGTCAAAAGATACATGGAGGATCATTAATGAAAATAAATACTGCCCACCCTATGAACACATAGCGGAAATACGAAGGAACGGGGTTTCAATAACACACCCCAGTGATATAGCGAACGCATTTAACGATCACTTTGTGGATCAAGCAGAATTACTTTCGAAGGCCTCAAAATCTTCAAGCTATGAGATCCCAAATACATGTTGCGAATCAATGTTCTTGACCCCGACTACACCTGATGAAGTATGTAGAATAATAAAGAATTTAAAAAATAAAGTTAGTGTAGGGTATGACGACATCTCAACAAAAGTATTAAAATTTGTTTCCGATATCATATCTGGCCCCATTTGCCACATCACTAATGTTAGTATCTCCTCTGGAATTTATCCTGATAAACTTAAACCAACAATAATTAAGCCCTTATTTAAGAAACATGACAAAACCGATATTAATAATTACAGACCCATTGCCCTAATACCAGTAATATCAAAAATATTTGAGAAAGCTATTTATCACCGTATGGATTCCTTTTTCACGAAACACAACCTGTTAGTAAAGGAACAGAAAGGTTTTAGGAAAAATAAATCAATAAACATGGCTATCTATGATTTCCTTAATATTATAATGACAGATATCGATGAAAGAATTCCTGTAGGTGCTATATTTATGGACATGACGAAAGCTTTCGATTTAGTTGATCATAATATTCTACTACAGAAACTTAATGCGTATGGAATAAGGGGCAAAGCATTTTCCCTTATACAATCATATCTAGACAGTAGAACACAGTGTACGGAAATTAAACGAATTTCTGTAAAGCTTAAGAAAGAACTTAAATATGTATCTGAAAAACGTAAAATCACTTTTGGCGTACCACAAGGCAGCGTATTGGGCCCACCGTTATTTTTGGTTTACATAAATGACTTTCCAAAACACGTCAGTTTTCCTATGGTTCTTTTTGCTGATGACAGTACGATAATTGTTAGACAAAATAAAAATAGAAACTATGAATGTGACATTAAAGACTCATTGCAACAATCAATTAATTGGCTTGATCAAAATAATTTAAAATTAAATTTAAGTAAAACCAAAATTATGCAGTTTAGACAAAGAGCAACTACTCCTGACATAAATATATTTTTTGAAGATAACAGAATTGAAGAAGTAGAGCATATAAAATTTCTAGGCTTGACGATTGACTCTAAACTGACTTGGAAAGAACATGCGTCAATACTTATAAAAAAATTAAGTCGCTTTGCCTTTGCTCTATACAAGCTTAAGAAAATAGTGAATCAGGCAGCTGTTATAGCTGCATATTATGGTTATGTTGATTCCACATTACGCTATGGAGTAATTTTTTGGGCAAATTCCTGCGAGAAAAATAACATCTTTAAAGCACAGAAGAGGTGCATTAGGTCGATCTGTAATTTAAAACCAACGGATAGTTGTAAACCTCATTTTAAATCTTTTAGAATATTACCATTACCTTGCATTTACATATACGAAACCGCAATGTTCGTGAAGAAAAATAGTAAATTGTTTAAAAAAGCTTCAGAGGAACGTTATAGGTCGACAAGACCAGAATATCGTCACGAATTATGTCTAAGAGCCTCAAAGACAGCCCTTATGCACAAAAGCATTCTCTGCATGGGTCCAAAAATATACAATAAAATACCAAATATTATCAAAGATTTGAACTTGACCCAATTTAAACGGAAACTTAATGATTTTTTAATAGAAAAATGTTATTATACCATTGACGAATTCCTTCTCGACAAAATTATATAAACTGACAATTATATATTTATGCTTGAAACATGACTAATTTATTGTATTTTAATGTTTGTAATAATAATTAATTGTATTTTAATTTGTATTGTAATTCTTTGTAATAATAATTAATTGTATTGTAATCTAAATCTTGACATTTTTATTTTGTATGTTACTTATATAAATTTTAAATTATTATATTGTTAAATAGTGTATGCCCATTGGGCAGCTTTTTGAGTTACCATAAATGAACTGTAAGATCTGCTGTATCACCAAAAAGCACACTAATAAATACTTTGACTTTGACTTTGACTTTGACTAATAACTTTGCCGAAGGGTGGCATTTTAAATTAAATAGTGCCATAGGCAAAAAAAAACCAAATATTTTAAAATTGCTTACGGTGTTACACCAAGACGCTAACTTAAACAGCGTGAAAGCAAAACAAAATCCAAAACGGCGTAAACTTCATTCAATCTTGACAGACCAATATATTATGGATTGCCAAATGCAACTACTTAATTCACAAATAACTGTAGGACATTTTTTAGAAAAACTTACGTAGGTATTAATCATAATAAGTAAAGTGCTCGATGGTTTTGTACGTTGATTCAATTTCTAGGCTTTGTGTGCAATAATTATTACTGCCTACTGTTACGACCTCGACTATCGCGCTATCTGTACTTTCTTCAATACTTGATAATTTTTTTTATTGTTGTTAACCTTTATGATGTTTTGCGTTCATGTTTTTTCACTTTGATTTTGTATATGTTTTTTATTTTGATTTTGAAATTGTGCTAATTTATTGACGCTATTTATGTGTAACCTGTTCCGATTCCTTATACAATATTTGACTTAAAAATGTGACACCGTATACCTGCACATATAAGCAAAAAAATAGGCCTATAAGTTTTTTTTGTTATTTTTACCTTGATTTCGTGATATTTTGAGTATTTTATTTAATTTTGCTGTTGAAAGTGTGATAATTTACTGACCCTATGTATGTGTTAAAATAATGAGGATTTTTTTAAATCACGTAATGTAAAACGTAAAATCTTGCCACCGTACGCAACTGTGACTACAAAAATAGTAACTTATATTTCAAAAGGAAACAACCTGAATGGTAAAAAGTCTGTTTGCAGTGTTTAATTGTAATATAAGACAGAATTGTTTTATTATAAGCTCTTTACACTGATTTTTTTTATCATAATTTTTAGTTATAAGGGGAATTTTATTCTTAAAAAAATATTATATATAAATATTGCGAGTTATCGCAAAGTTGATTCTGTGATTTTTACTGTGATTTTTATTCCTTAATAAATGACTGATTTTTTTACCAAATAAAACCACCAGTCTTATATTATTTGGGGGGAGCAAAAGACCTAATAAAAAGAATTAATAAATTATTCCCATTCGTCCCTCCAAAAAATTTTGAGGGACCATCGGGAAAATAAATAACGTATTCCCGTTCGTCCCCCTCGGGGACGAAGTTAAGGGGACGAACGGGAATACACGGAGTTTTTTGTACGAATACCTCGTAAGTACGATTTTATGCATTTCGGACAATCGTAAAGTATCGAACAGTTCTGGGTATAACAGCGGGTTAAATTTCCATATTAATTAATAAAAAAACATAAAAGACGTCGTACAAAAATTTTACAGCACGCAGTTTTTTCTTCCTCCTGAAAAGTTACTTCTTTTACATTTACGAGGTTTTCACTATAAGGCGTCGATATTCACCAGCAGATGGTCAGGAAATGCTTGATATGGTGGAAAGTTTGGAGTTCGAAAGGGAAAATATAGGCCAACCTATCGTGACAGCTGTACGTTGTGCCGCGCATACATTGCAGCTTGCTGTGAGAGATGCCTGCAAAGAACTTGAACCCGTTTTCGAATTGTGTCGTCGTGCAGTAAGAACTCTTCGTACACCTAACGTGGCACTGGAATTAAAGCGTAACCAATTGCTTCAGGCTATTCTGGATTGTCCAACTCAATGGGACTCTACCGCCGATATGTTGGACAGGCTAGTTAACCTAAAAGACTTTTGTAAAGAACATTACTCAGACTTAATTGGAGATGAAACATGGTCAAAAATTGAAGAGAGCTTGCAGGCTCTCAAACCGTGCTGAGTACTATCCAAACGGTTGCAAGAAGAACAATTAACATTCGGTGATTTTTACATTTATTGGATAAAATGTATTACAGAGTTAGAACAAATGAATACTCCTAGTGCATTATATTTGGTTATATGTATGAAAGCGAGAGAGGGCAATTTTCTGACCAACGACACATTCTTACCAGATGTTGTGTTGATTTTGTATAAAATTGTAGTGTATCGATATGTAGTGGATGTATAGGTACTTGTATGAAATATCATTAAGGAATTTAGGTTAAACGTGACTTTAAGTATAAACAGTGTCATATTAATATCATTATATCAATAATATCATATTATCAATTATCTTAAATAAAATTAGTAACAAGACCCTAGTGTAAACATTGTAATCTGATACATTACTAACCCATTGTTATAACTATTTAAAAGGGGTGAATTTTCCTAAATAAAGGCAGTGTATACTCAACGCCCGTTCGTTTCATTTCACTCCGCTCTATCCGCACATCACAGATAATATTATGCAAATATTTTCTCTAAATTCGAACCATACAGGGTGTAAACGACCACATCACAAAACAGTTAACCAAGCATCCTGTACATCATACTAAGTAACTTCAGGCAAAAATTATTGCTCTGAAAACCCCCAATATATCCATAACTAGAAGGTTCCCAGGTATGGTCTAAAACAAAAAAATTATCACAATGGGAAGAACAAGATCCGGTCAGCTTTGTGAAGAGGTTTTTTACACCCTTTATAATCATTGCAAAACCTTGTGTATTCAGTAATTATATCAGTTACCTTTAATAATATACATTTTCAGTAACAATAGAAGGTAGTAATATTTTTCAAACTTGTTGTTATTTTTTTATTTCAGATCACAATATCATTCCAAAAGAGTGCCCCAGGCACAGCAGATTTGTTGCTTTTGTTCGACAAATTATTCGACTCATTTAATGGTCATAAGTAGTGTATTATTGGGGCTTCTGCATCACTCGCTTCGCTACGCTCGTCTCGCGATGCAGAGCGCCCCAATAACACACTCCTACGACGTAATTTCGATCGAGTCACGATACAGAGCGCTCCAATACTAGTTACGATGCTATTTGCAACACAGATTGAAATGTTTGATGATTAATCATTGCAGATGTTTTCTAACAACAAAATTGCATCTACATTGTTGAAAGTGAACTATTGTTTATTAATAAGTCAAAGTATTATACATCTTTAGATGCTACTCAGATTTTTTTTTGTCTATTGATGGCAATTGCGCCTGTCAAGCATAAGGTTCTGAGGTTCGATTCCCGAACGACCAATTAATGTAATGGATTTCATAAAAATTTGATTTACGCGATTTTTTTATTCTTTTTTTTTTCAATCATTAGTGTAAAATCAATCGTGTTTCTGAAATCATATGCATATTTTTATTTTATAAAAAAAATTCACTGCCTATTCCAATCTGTGATTATCATTGAAGCACCTATAGCATAATACTTGATACATATTCTAGTTCCTGTTTACTTGTTCACTTTTCCTGTTAATTTTTAATTTTATGCGAAAGAATTAAAAAAATATATATTCGCAAAACAAAAAAATCCGGACCGGAACAAATACTTATTTGTTCCGTGCGGGAATCGAACCCGCGACACTTGACGTAGGCGTATATGATGTCCCGGCAGCTTCGGCTGGCCGAGTTTTCTGGTCTCGGACCGGGCGCGTCCCCGGGTGGCGGATAGGGGAATGCCGTGCAGATATGCGCGGTACCGGTTTTACCGGCGCGGACCAAAACCAGACACGTGGGATCGCTCCTCATTCATTGAGGAGCGGTCATAGTCGGTCGCTGGGGGGTGGGGAAGTTCGCTCCCGGTACGCGTCTGTTTTCAGACGTGACTGGGATGCGGACAAGCGACCGGCTGAGTTGGGATCGCTTTTCTCGCGAGAAGCGATCATAGCGGCGGGTCTGGTCAGACGCCTTTTGTCTGGCCGGGCGGCGACCCTGTGGTCACCGTCGTTGTTGGTCCGCACTTTGCGGTTTTGCGAGGTGCGGAGTGCCGGTCGGCGTCTCGGACTTATTCCGAGCAGCGGCGACGGCGGAGTGCTTGCTTTCTCCTCTCCTTCTGGAGGGGGAGGTGGTTGCGAGCGCGGGCGGCGGGTCCGGCTGTTCACGAGAGTGGCAGTCGGGCATGGCAGTTGGCCACCGCCGGCCGAACCCGTAATCCTGTTCTTTTTGGGACAGGGATGGGGGTCTCTTGCCTTTATTGGCTGGGGGCCGCGTGAAGAAAACACTATAAAATCACCCCAAGCTCGAGTTTTGACGTCCGGCCGTGGGCTGGATGGCGGGGGCGAACCCCGTCCCGAGGACGTCTCAGGGGACCTGACCCCTGATTAATAAAAAAGGAAAAAATCAATGAAATGGCGCCTGGCAAAAAGAAACTACCCCAGGGAGGTACCGGCCGCTCCGCGGCTGGGGAATCCTCTGCGGGCCCTTCGGGACCCGTCTGCCCCTCGTATTCTGGGGGGGGCAACCAACGCCACTCATCTGCTCGTCCGAGCAGAGTGAATTTGAGCAGATCGGGCTCAGAAGCTGACGCGGAGCCGACTTCGGACGGCGACGCGTCAAGCCTTATGAGCACGGAAGAGCTCGCGGTCGGGGCGGTAGACAAGAGCTACCGGAAACGGCCGCGAGCGGCTTCGCAATCGCCTGAGGGCGACTCGAGGCCGGCTTCGGGATCGCGCTCCGGGAGCGCATCCAAGCGAGGCAGGGGCCGACCGCCAACCACCGGCAAATATGTCGGTGCGGCCAAGGCCCAAGCCGAGCTGAGGGCCGCGTATGTCCGACAGGCCAAGGAGGCCAACGAAGAGGAGATCCGCAACTGGGTCGAGATCTCCGTTCACAAGGACATCGTACGGGAACGTGCCCAGGACCGGGACTCTGACGATTCCGGCACGAGCGCCTGCGAGAGGACGGCGTCGCGCATCAAGGAGTCCATCGGCGAGAGACTTAATATAGTCCGAAAGGTTGCGCAAAAGTCGCGCAACCTGAAGGGGGAGTTCGTGCACATCCTCAAAGAGGCTGTGACACGAATCAGCGCCGATGTGGAACTCCTCGGCAAGCGCACCATCTCCGAGGAGAATGCGCTGCTGCAGGACGCCTGCAAGCAGCTGAAGGCGGATAATGACCGCCTCAGCAAAGACCTTCAGGATCTTCGCCGGGAGGTCCTGCAAATGGCGAAGCAGCAGGGCGCGGCCGAGGCCGCCGCTGCTGCGAGGGCGCCCCCCTCTACGCTGGACGCCGAAGTGCTGACGCGCAACATCCTGGGCCAGGTCGGTACCATGGTGAGCGCGCAGTTCGCCGCGATGGACGACCGGCTGCTCCCAGAGCCGCGGTTGCGCCCTCCTCTTGCGGCCGACCGGAAGCGCGCGGACTCTTCGGCACCCGCCGTGAGTCTGCCAGCGGCGAAGAAGCCTGCTCAAGCGGTTGCAGCGCAGGCCGACGCTTCCAAGAAGCCCAAGAAGAGGAAGGTTGCGGATCAGCCGCAGCCTTCGACATCGGCAGCGACGGACGCCCCTGAGGCCACCACCTCTGCCAGCCCAATCCTAACGGAGGAAGGCTGGTCCACGGTGGCCAAGAGGGGGAAGAAGAAGAAGCCCGAGGCACCCAACAAGCCCTCGGGTGGCCCCAAAAAGGGCCAATCGAAGAAGGCGCCTAAGAAGGCGCCTAAGAAGAAGAGGGCACCGAGGCTGCGCGCGCCGCGCTCATCGGCTGTAGTCATCACGCTGCAGCCGGGCGCGGTGGAGCGTGGCCTGTCCTACGCGGCGGTCCTCGCCACGGCCATGGACAAGGTGCCCCTTGCGGACATCGGCATCACCGACCTGCGATTCAGGCAGGCGGTGTCCGGTGCCCGCATCTTCGAGTTACCGGGGGCGGAAAGCGGCGAGAAGGCTGACGCCCTCGCCGCAAAGTTGCGAGAGGCACTGGGTGCCGAGGACGTCCGGGTCTCCAGGCCCACCAAGTGCGCAGAAATGCGCATTTCTGGCCTGGACGACTGCGCGACGTCCGAGAGTGTCGCGGCCGCAGTAGCCCGTACGGGTGGCTGCACGGTCGGCGAGGTCAAGGCGGGGGAGGTGCGAAGAACCCCCTCCGGCCTTGGCAGCGTATGGGTGCGCTGCCCTGTGGCAGCGGCCAAAAAGGTGGCTCAGGGTAGGCTGCTAGTGGGATGGGTCTCGGCGCAGGTCAAACTGCTGGAGGCCAGACCCACCCGCTGCTTCCGCTGCCTACTCAATGGGCACGTGCAGCACGTCTGCACGTCCGAGGTGGATCGCCGCACGCAGTGCTACCGCTGCGGCGAGGTCGGCCACCTGGCCAAGTTGTGTGCCAGGGACCCGCATTGCACAGCCTGTGCTGCCGCGGGTCTAAAGGCCGACCACCCGATCGGCACCAAGCCCTGTGGGGCTCGCGTGCCTCGAAAGGGTACGGGGAAGGCCGCAGTTTCGCGGTCGACCCCTGCTCCAGCTGCCACGGGTGGGGAGGTGGTGCCCATGTCTTCCTGATGTGGCCCACCTCTCCGTCTGATGTCGCGCACCCATGCGCCAAAGGGTCAGCGAGGTGACGGAGCCCCGTTGCCTTGCTGAGCAGAGGCCCGCGGAGGCTGGGTTGGGAGACCCACCTCTGCATTGCACTGGCCTCTGCACTGAAAGTCCTGTACCCCCCTACCTCTACATAGGGGGGAGAGAAGAATCCGCCCCTTTACAGGGCGGATAGCGCTGGCGGGGTTGGCGGTAGAATGCTATAGCGACCCCGCCTCCCCGCCGATTATGCGCTGATGCAGGCAATGTGTGAGGTTTTTAGTGGGTATGCCCCTGTGGATCTTATTGGGTTCATGGGGGAGAGTCCCACATATCCCCGTCGCCTCCCAGCGGCGGGGAATGCGTAATGCATTTCCCTCACGTTAAAAAAAAAAAAAAAAAAAAAAAAAGGCGTATATGATGTGTATTAAATCTACTATTTACATTGTGATGTGACATCTCTT
Source organism: Abrostola triplasia (assembly GCA_946251915.1). Classification (NCBI taxonomy): domain Eukaryota; kingdom Metazoa; phylum Arthropoda; class Insecta; order Lepidoptera; family Noctuidae; genus Abrostola; species Abrostola triplasia. Next base: position 396,985 of record OX276450.1, read on the forward strand.
AACCAATGCGCCAAACGTGTCGTCAAGGATAAGACAAAATACTAGACTACTTTCCTCACAATTTATATGAATGTACGTGTTGTATGAAATCACCCAAATATTGTGTTAATATAATATTTTTTGCCGAAATATATCTGAATGGGCACATGGTCCCTACTTATTTATGTAAAGATAGATAAATATAAATGCGATATTTTTTTGTAGTGGTTTGCAATTATCAATATCTCAATGGGTACATAGCTACATAATATTTATGTTACAATTTATTAATATAAATGCAATATTTATGTTTGGGGACGGTGCTAGTTATATTCCTGAGCGATTTTTTTCATAATATGTGAAAATTGTTATTAAACAGAATTTTTAATAAATAAAAAATAATGGTGAGGCTTAAGTTATTTTGGATAGTGTATACAAAATAGCTTACTACCATTTTAATGAGACACTCTTCATAGATCCCATCATAGCACAGACAAGGTACATGCAACTTCCTTTTTAGAATTTCGTCTCGGATATCGACACCATCGCGTCGCCAATACCATAATCGTACAATCAGCCAGGCAGCGGACATAGTGACTAATAAAAAAGGAACAAAAATAAGCCTTATTCAAAGAGTACTTTAAATATAAGTTACAACGATAATATTTGACGAAGTACATATTAATGCTAGCAAAAATTAATATAGCCGTTGTCTTAAATAATGGGTGGTATAAATAGGTACGCTCTCAATTTTCTTGCTCTTTAATTATACATTAATTTGTGCATAACTATTGTGGTGTCAGTGCTGGTGATTGTGACAAGTTCCAGATTTTATCTTCTGATTTCATCTTAACAAGTATGTATGTATCACGTTATAGTTTCTTTATTTAACTTATTTTCTCCCAATGGTTTAGTAGACGTAAGTGTAACAGCCGAATGTAATGTTCGGGATTCGATTCCTGGATCTAAAAATATGTTATTAGTTAATTTTATTTCTTAAATGGTTCTGTGAGTAATCCAGTGCAAATTTTGTGTTAAATTTCTAATTGTAATTAATATGAAATTTTTTTAATCCTGGTAATAGACGATGGATTTGGACTCCCGGTTGACCGTCTAAAGCCTTAACCGATAGGATATTGCTGTTTAATTTTATTTATGTAGCAAACCTGTGGTTTAACGATTGTAATCTCGATTGCTGTCTTATAACTTTTTGTTATTTTATTTTAGGTCGTCAATTGCAAACCCATTTGATTCGGAAGTGGAGTTGGCTGAGCCTTCTACATCTAAAGGTAAAAGGGCTAAAGCAGCAACAAAGTCGCGACCCGCCAAATCAAAAAAAACTACTCAGCGTACGAAGCATTTAATAGGAAGCGATTCAGATTCCGACAGGGAGATTCCGAAGACAAGCAAAAATCTTAAGCGCTTCCGTGTGTTCGATTCCTCAGTAAGTGAATACTTTTATTTATCTTTCAATCTTAGTGCCTACAGCGAGTTATTTTACCGATTCGATCGCGCGTACTCGCTTCAAATTTGTATAGAATGGAAACAGTGTCATCAGGTGGTCCTATTTCTGTTTCATGCGTTAAGCACGCTTTGAAAAACTCTCCCTAGACAATCGTAAACATTTAAATTGTATTTACACATCAATGCTCTTATTTCACTCTGGTATTTTTTACAATTCATTAACAAGTGTTGGACATCATCAAGTGTTCCACATACTTCACAATTTGGAGAATTTATTTTCTTCGGGTATTGAACTTAGAATCTCATATAGAATCTAATGCTGTTTTTAATATCGTTTTCAGGATGATGAAGGAGAGCCTGAACCGGTAAGGCCCGCTGCACTGAAGTCGTCTCTGAGCCGAAGAACCGCATCAGGAAACTCCTTCCAGCAAGACTTGGCGCGGGATGGTGACTATTACATCGAGCTGAGGGTTTATAACCGTAAGGATGCGGAAAAGTTAGGCACCAACCGGTGGAAACAAGCTCTCCTAAATTATAAGGCGTCTGTATATGCAGATTCACCGACATGGAAGGCTGTTGGAGGTCTAGTTGCCTCAGCCAAAGCTGAATTTAAAAACATACAGCCTGTATTGTTTCCACATAATACTATTTGATGAAGGCAAATAATATTATTCGGATACGATTATGTATTTATGGTATGCCTATGAAATTACGCACGCCGTACGCGCTTATTAGAAACCTTCAATATTTAGAATGGTAAAACATATATTATATCTTTAATCCATTGTTGTTTACATTATATTCTTTTTTATTTCCATAACGCTAAAATGTGTTTTTTACAGGAAGCTCAAATATGTATGTAAAATATTAAAAATTACTTATTACCAGAACTTTCGAAACTCGAAATTCTAAACACCGAAACTCGAAATTCAAAAACTCGAAACTCGAAATTAAAAAACTCGAAACTCGTAATTCAAAACTTCGAAACTCGAAATTCAAAACTTCGAAACTCGAAATTCAAAACACCGAAACTCGAAATTATAAACTTTGAAACTCAAAACTTTGAAATTCAAAACTTCGAAACTCGGAACTTCGAAACTCGAAATAAAAGTTAATTTTTAATCGTTAATATCAAAACATGTTTTTCTGTAAAATCTGTAATGTTTCAGTACCGAAATATTCTGCCCACAAAAAAACAAATGTGCACAAATCGAATTGCTTATTACAAACACATTTTGATAATGTTAGTATAATTGCAACTGCTTTTCGAAACAGAATAATCAGTTATAGAGTGAATCCTAGAACAGATAATATTACGCCTAAATTATTTTTATTGCAAATTTCAGAAAATGTTTGTTACTTAATCAAAGACATGTTGAAAAAACATACATCGTTAAAAGTCAATTTTGAACTATTTGTTTGGTATATACTACCCAAAAATTATGAGAAGTCTTTAAAATCATTCAACACCAAATATAATATAATATTTCAAAATACGAATATTTCACCCATATACAAAACATTTTGCGATAAACTTATTTGTAAATGTTTCGAATTTGAACAATCCGAGTCAGGCTGGACAATTGAGTCGATTAGCCATTTAGAAATTAATATTGTAAAATACAATCCTTTGCGAGCCGGCTCTTATTTACCATTACCTAAACGTATTATAAATACAAAATCATGTCTCAATATAAAAAATGAAGATCATCATTGTTTTCTTTGGTGTGTTGTAGCTGATATGTTTCCTACTCAGAGCAATCCAAATAGAGTTTATTCATATCCGCATTATTCTGACTTATTAAATATTTCTGGCATGAGTTTTCCTCCTAGTTTTAATGATATTAAGCAGTTTGAATTAAATAATCCTAATATCAGTATTAACATTTATGGTTTAGATAACAATGATACAGTTACAGGCCCCTTGTATAAAACATCAGCACGTCGTTTATACCACGTAAATCTGCTTTACATTACCAAAAATGAAAAGACCCATTTCTGTTTAATTAAAAGCTTTGAAAAACTTGTACACAGCCAATTGACTAAACATAAAACTAAAATATATTTATGTGATGAGTGTTTTATTTATTTTGATACTCAAGACAAATTGCACAGCCATGAATGTGCAGGCATACAAACTATTTTACCTGAGGAGGGTAGTGAAATACGTTTTTTGAATTATGAAAGAACTCAGACTGTTCCGATAGTAATATACGGAGACTTTGAGAGTCTATTGCGCGAATATTCTGATAAAAATAAATCTACTCATGTTGAAAATATACAAGTCCATGAGGCTACGTGTTTTGCTTACATTATTTGTTGTAACGCAAACCCTGATTTAAACGATTATGTAAGTTATCGCGGACCTGACTGTTCTAAAAAATTTATTAAATGTTTGACTAATGATGTGAAACGTTTATATGAATTCTTATTAGATAATAAAGCTATGTATCCACTTACTGAAGAAGAAGAAATAAGTTTTATTAATAGTACTGAGTGCCATATTTGTAGAAATAAGTTTTTATGTAATGATATTATTGTAAAGGACCATGATCACTTTACTGGAAAATACCGAGGACCTGCCCATAACATATGTAACTTAAGCGCAAAAAAATGTATTTTTATACCAATAGTGTTTCATAACTTATCCGGTTATGATTGTCATTTATTTATAAATGAGCTGTCAAACATAAATGGTCGAATCCATATTATACCAAGAACTAAAGAAAAATATATTTCACTAACAAAATTCATGCCAATCGATGCCGCAAATTTTGTCCAATTAAAATTTATAGACTCTTATAATTTTTTAAACTCAAGTTTGGATAAATTAGTCGAGACAATGAACCCTGAAGATTTCAAAAATTTAAAGTCTTCCTTTCCTGATAAAAAAAAATTTGATATTGCCCGTAGAAAAGGAATATACTGCTATGATTACATAGACTCTTGGGAACGATATCATGAAACTGAATTACCAGAATCATTTAAATTCTTTAACAAACTCACATCTGAATCTATATCTGATAAAGACTATGAGCATGCTTTAAATGTTTGGAACACTTTTGATATAAAAAGTTTGGGTGAATATACAGATTTGTACCTCAAGTGTGATGTTTTGCTTCTTTGTGATGTATTTGAAAAATTTAGAAAAATGAGTTTAAGTCATTATGGTTTGGATCCTTGCTATTATGTTTCATCGCCATCTCTAAGTTGGGATGCTATGTTATTGTTTACTAAGATCAAGTTAGATCTAATCTCTGACGTAGAAATATATCAAATGATAGAGAAAGGTATAAGAGGAGGACTTGCTCAGTGTTCTCACAGATATGCTAAGGCAAATAATAAATATCTTCCAGACTATAATAGTAAAGAACCTGATAGTTTTCTTATTTATCTTGATTGTGTAAATTTATATGGGTATGCAATGATGCAAAAGTTGCCTGTAGGAGGCTTTAGATTTCTCTCTGAAACCGAAATGTTAAATTTTAACGTTATGAGCTACACGCCTGATTCTGACATAGGATTTATATTAGAAGTAGATCTTCATTACCCTGACTACTTACATGATAATCATTCCGATTTACCATTTGCACCTGAAAAATTTGTACCATTTGGTAGCCGAAATCCTAAACTTATTGCTAATCTTTTCGATAAACATAGATATATTATCCATTACATTCATTTGAAGGAATGCTTGAAGAACGGTTTGCAATTGTTGAAAATTTATAGAATACTAGCATACCAACAAAGTAATTTCTTAGAACCATATATTTCTTTAAATACTACACTGAGGCAAAACGCAACATCTGATTTTGAAAAAGATTTTTTTAAGAAGCAGAATAATTCTATATTTGGTAAAACTATCGAGAATAAAAGAAAACAAGTTGATGTTAAATTAGCGAATATTTGGAGAGACAATTCTAATCGAACTAAAAAGTTTTATGGAGCCGAAAAATACGTTAGCGCTCCTAATTTCAAGAATATTTTAGTCATTTCAGAATCTCTAGTATCAATTCAGATGCAACAAACAAAAATAGTATTGGACCGGCCTATTTACATCGGCTTTAGTATTTTAGAAATTGCAAAAAGTCACTTATATAGATTTCACTATTCAATAATGAAAAGAATTTACAATGAAAATAAATCGAAACTTTGTTATACAGACACAGACAGTCTTTTGTATTTAATACATACAAAAGATTTTTACAAAGATATGAAAGTGAATTTAAAATATTTTGATACTAGTAATTTTGAAAATGATAATATTTTTAACATGCTAAAAGTTAATGCTAAGATACCTGGCTACTTTAAGGATGAAATGGGTGGAGAAATAATTTCTGAATTCGTAGGTTTAGGGGCAAAGTTATACTGTATAGATACAAAATCTTCATCAATAAAGAAAGCTAAAGGTGTTAAAAAATCTGTTACTAAAAAATTGGATATAGAAAAATATAAAAAAGTTTTACTTGAAAATGAAATACTTCGAGATAATATGTGTATCATTCGATCTAAACGTCATAGAATTTTTACTCAGAAGATTAATAAAGTAGTTTTGTCAAATAACGATGATAAACGACAAATAATGTATGATAAGATAGCAACTTTCCCATGGGGTCATTATAAAACAATATTTTGAATGAAAACAAAGTATTGATTTTTCGTATATTATATTATTTATTGCATATACATATATGAGCAACTTGTAATAATACTTAGTACATACCTAACTTTAATTGTTAATTGTTTGTAGTTTACTAATAAATATGTTTTTTTTAAATTTAATATGTGAAATAAATAATTGTGTAATCTTACAGCAGTTGTTTGATTTATTTATATTACCTTATTATACATATATAACATGAAAACTATAAATTTAAATATATATTTACCTTTTACAATAATACATTCAAATAATAATTAAAGAAACTTTTTACAATAATAAAACATTACACATTAGATTTGCTTAACTTTTGTACTATTTTACTAACTAAATGATCAGTTTTGTCCATGATATCATCATAATCACTTGTCACTATATACTGCACATTCACACTCGCATTATCAGTTTCTGTGTCTATTTCTTCCATGTTACGATCATCGAAATCATAGACCATAATTTTTATTAGGTGACGAATACGCCCTTGCTCCTTACGCATGATAAAAGATGAGTTTTTAAAAGATTTACTTTTTTTCTTCTTCAATCTTCGTTCCTCTGTTTTTTGCAGCCGACTCTCCTCATGTGCTTTGGCTGCTACTTCCTTTTCCCAGCTGTCCCTATCTTGAGCATAGTAAAAAGGATTTGTAACGAGGTCTGAGTCTTCTATCGCATTCTGAAAGAATATCAAGAATATTATAATTAAACAGCATAAACTATGGATAAGGTTTGATTTAAGATAATCTTAATAGTTACATACCCCTATTTTTCGGGGGTCGACGATATCTAATACGGGGCTGTAAGATGGCGAGTATGACATAATTCTGTAAAAAAATACATAACATTATTATTATTATTAGTTTATAATTAATTAAATAATTAAAAAAAAAACACTTACCTTGAAAATATAAAATTGTAAACAAAATGACTTGCTTAACCAAAGAACACCTGCGAAGTGATCGCTTATTTCATAATACATACAAAATTATTTGATGTGCAATATGACACAAGTCATTACCTATACTAGCTCATATTTATACTACATGCCTATATTGTAAGACGAGAATAGACCGTTCCTGTAGTGACAAGTCTAAAGATAGTTCAAAATAAAGTATTTATGTCTATGTTAGATAATAATTAAATTAATTGACAAGATGAAGTTGATCAAACAACCCATATCACTGAACGTTAAAAATATAAATCTTGGCGAGTCTCCTCAAGAGATTAGACATAGCACTTTATTGCCTAATACGATTCGTAGTTTAATATGTGGTCCCTCAAACTGTGGTAAAACAAATGTAATGATTAGTTTACTTCTACATGAAAATGGGCTTAAATTTAAAAATCTTTACCTGTACTCAAAAACTAGTTTTCAGCCAAAATATCGTTTTTTGCGAGAAGTCATAAGGAGAGTACCTCAGATAAAATTCAATGAATTCAATGAAGATAAAGATGTTATATCTCCGAGTGAAGCTTTAAACAATTCCGTATTTATTTTCGATGATGTTGCTTGTGAAAATCAAATAAACATTCGCAATTATTTCTCTATGGGTAGACATAAGCTAATTGATTGCTTTTACTTATCTCAAACCTACTCAAAAATCCCGAAACAGTTGTTACGCGATAATGCTAACTTTCTCATAATATTTAAACAAGATGATGTGAACTTAAAGCACATCTATGAAGAACATGTTAACTCCGATCTACCATGGAATCAGTTCAAAGACATTTGTAAAACTGTTTGGAGCAACCCTTATAACTTTCTTCTTATTAACAAAGACTCATCATTAAATAATGGAAGGTACAGACAGAATTTTGATATTTTTTTAAAATTTGAATAAAAGCAGATGTGCATATAAATGAAATCTATACTCAAACATTGCTAGTGTTATTCCTCTCTTAGTTAAACACAGTTGTGGTTAAATAAGATGGAAAAAAATATTAAAATAGAATTAATGAAGTCTGTTGACTCCATAAAAAATAAAATAAAACAAATGAAAACTCAGGAACATACAATGAACTTATCACTTGATAAAATGCTAAAACCTGTTACGGAACCACTTAAGACCCTTGTTAATTCAAAAAATGATGAAAGTATATCATGTGCGATTTCTGAAAAAATCGAAGCGGAAAAGAATTTTATAAGCACTCCTACTAACTGCGATAAATTTTACGATGCTGATTCAGATTCTATGGAATTCCCTAAAAATAAAGTAGAAGATTTAGAAATTTCATTAGAATGTGATGATATTTATGATATACACGATAGCTTAAATATACCTTTTGGAATAAGAAACGATAATAAAACTTTAATGATGGGTAATTCAGTAGTAACATTTTCTAAAATTGATAGTTTGAATAACGATATCATGTATTTGATTAAAATCGGGGACAAAAGTTACAACTTAACTGCAGGGCTCAAAGAACTTTTACTTCGAAGGAAACCAGATTTAAAATTAATATCAAGCAAAGATAGACTTGTCTATAAGGACATTTTACACCATACAAATGCTCATAAAAGAGATTTCAACCCTGAAGGTCAAATAAGAGGTGATAAAGGCATAAAATATCGCGAAATAATCAAACCTTTATTCTCCAAGGATTCAAACGAGAAACGTCAAATAAAACTTGGAGGTAGCATTCCAAAACTTAAGACATATAAAACTAACACTGACTTGGTGTATTGGGACGATCCCAATGAATTGGTTGAGAGATTAAAATTATTAGTAGCATCAAGAGATGCTGGCAACACAAATCATGAAAATGAAATTTTATCAATTATTGAAGAATTAAAAGAAGCTGACATAATTAAGGAATAAATACTAATAATAATAAGCTTTTGATTCAGTGTCATAGAATCATTCGAACATGGAGATATCTGGTTACTTAGAAGATACAGGAAATTCCCAAACATGAGCAAAACCGATGTGGTAAATGAAATTCATAAAAGCGCAAGGGTGAACTTTCCCCGAAGAAATGTTATTATGAAAGATATAGATGACCTATGGCAGGCAGACTTAATTGACATGCAATCGATTTCTAAAGAAAATAAAAACTTTAGGTTTATTCTTGCCGTTATTGACACATTTTCAAAATACGCTTGGGCGTTTCCTTTGAAAAGTAAGAACAAAGATGCGGTATATAATACTTTTAAGATTTTACTGGATAAGCAGCGTGTTCCTAAGAACTTACAAACTGACAATGGAACAGAATTTTATAATAATAAATTTCAAAATCTTATGAAGTCTTATAATATTAATCATTATTCAACATTTTCATCAAAAAAAGCTTCAATAGTTGAGAGATTTATCAGAACATTGAAATCTAAATTGTACAAAGAATTCAGTCTGAAAGGTAATTATAATTGGCTCAGTAAGACCCTCAGTAGTGTTATTTACAAATACAATCATGCCTACCATCGCACAATTGGTGAAATTCCAGCAAGTGTGGATAACATAAATAAAAAACGTATATTACAAAGATATGAAAGGTTGGTAAAAAAAGTTAGCGTGAAAAGCAAGCTTAAAGTGGGTGATTATGTGCGCATCAGCAAGTATAAAGGAACATTTGAAAAAGGATACACTCCAAACTGGTCAACAGAAATATTTAAAATTCGAAACAAACAGAATACAACTCCTATCACTTACTTAATTGAAGATACGATCAGAGGTCAGCCTATTTTAGGAGCCTTTTATGAACAAGAAGTTCAAAAAACAAAACATCCTAATGTGTATCTAGTTGAGAAAGTTCTTAAAAGGAAAGGGAATAGGGTTTTAGTAAAATGGCTAGGCCTGTCTTCTGCTGAAAATAGTTGGATTGATAAGTCGAATGTGTTGTAAGAATGTATAAGCTCAACAGGCTTGTGAAGCTCATTAATTTATGATAATATATTTATTGAGTGTTTAATCCTTGATTGATCAGTCTTATTATGTGTATTGGAGAGAGTAGTCTTCTTAATTGGCTTATAAATCATTTACCATTTGAGTTACATTTGCCAGGATATAATTATTGTGGCCCTGGTACAAAATTAATTAAGAGACTTGCACGCGGAGATAAAGGTGTAAATAAATTAGACGAATATTGTAAAAAACACGACATTGCATATCACAAGTCGTCAAACTTAACGGATCGACACAACGCTGATTTAGTTTTAATGAAAATGGCAAAAAAACGATTAGTTGCTCCTGATGCGAGTGCAGGAGAAAAAATCGCCGCCCATCTAGTAAGCAATGCTATGTTAGCAAAAATTAAAACCGGCGCTGGCATGAAAACTCGGAGTCAAAAGCCTTCAAGAAAAATTACATCTGGAAAAGGACTTAAAAAGAAATTAAAAAATGTTATATCAGTGGTGAAAAAACGTATGAAAAAATTAAAACCAAAATGCAAAAAAATGGCGATAGAATATGCTATGGCTGCTGTCAGAGAATTAGCTGATGATTCATCTATTAAACTTCCTCGGATAATTCCAATACCAAAAACTGGTGGGGTATTACCTTTGATTCCTATTTTTGCGGGATTGTCAGCCGTCGGTGCCTTAGCAGGTGGCGCAGCTGGTATTGCTAAAACTATAAATGAATTTAAGATGGCCAAAAGGCTGTATGAAGAATCGAAGAGACACAATGAAAAAATGGAGACACTTTGCATCGGAAAAGGACTACATCTTAAGCCACATAAAAATGGACTTGGTATTTTTGTAACAAAAGAAAAAAACTAGAATATCGGCTACCCAAACGAGCATTAACTAACCTTGATATTTTAAGACATGGAAATGATATTCCATATTTTAGAGGTGTCTTTATGAGAGATGAGCTCCCTAAATGTCCGTTAAAAAAAGAATGTGGAGTTATTAATTTAGATAGTTCTAAAAATCCAGGTTCTCATTGGGTAGCCTATGCAAAATACAATTATTATATTGAATATTTTGACAGTTACGGAAACCTTAAGCCCCCAAAAGAATTTATAAAATACTTAGGCTCAAAAGTCCACTATAATTATGATAATTTACAAGGTGATCATCCTTTTAACTGTGGCCATCTTTGTTTAAAGTTTTTAAGAAAGTTTTGGTGTAAGCAGGGAATAAAATAAATAGATTTATCCAAAAGTGATCAGTATACAAGTATGTCTATAACAGTGACTATCTCTGGTAAAAAATCAGAATTAGAATCATATTTTCAACCTCCTCTGACTTTATCTGGGAAATATGAGTGTGGTTTGCTTAACCTTTCCTTTTCACTATTGAATTCAATACCAAAAGGGCATTTTAATAATAATAATAACACTTCACCTGTAATTAGAATTGAGTGTGATTTAATATACGGATCCTACACTAACGGATTACCAACTCATATTATTCATGAATTTATATCTAATACTGCTGCAGACCATCAGTACATAGAAACACCTGCAAACGTTATTTACTTTCCAGTGAACAAAAATATCATTTCATCTATATCTATTAAAGTTGTTGATCAGTTTGGTTACTGCATTGACCGTATAGAACATATCCAACTGCGTCTTCACTTAAGAAAAACAAAATGATATTATATAATATATACCCTCCGATCAAAATAAAACGCCTTATTTCTTCTACAACCACACAGGTGCGCAGACGCAAGAAAAAAGTGAAGAATTTAACTAAAACAAATTTAGATTTTCTTAAAGCTCTAGGCTTTAAAGTATGAATATACTAAAGATTAATGACTTGCCCCACTTCGATACTTCGATCGAAAGTTATGAAGTCCATTCATACAACCCCTACAATAACTGCTTTAGAGAAAGCGATGAAATCAGAATTCCCATCCACCAGCAAGACATATATGTGTTACCATCAGCCAGTTCAATTTACATCGAAGGTCGAGCAAAGCTCTTCGGAAAAGATGGAAAACCGCTTGAAAAACCTTTTTCGTTTAGCAATAACTCTGCTATGTTCTTGTTTCAAGACATCAGGTACGAAATAAACGGTATTGAAATAGATCGCATAAAAAACTCAGGAATAACTTCGACAATAAAATCGTACGTTTCATTAAATGAAGCTGAAAATAAAGTGGCTGCCCTATGGGGCTGGAATTTAACTGGATTTAAAAGTGATGGACATTTTAGTGCTTTAATACCATTAAATAAAGTTTTAGGATTTGCTGAGGATTATAATAAAATTATAATAAATTGTAAACATGAGCTTATATTGAATAGAAGTAACTCTAATTTAAATAGCGTTATACTTACTGATGACATTGCCCATTTCCAAATAGAAATAGAAAGAATACAATGGAGGGTACCGCACATAAAAGTCTCAGATCGGGAACGATTGACTCTGTTAAAACATTTGGAAAAAGATAAGCCTATTCAAATAGCATTTAGAAATTGGGATTTGTATGAATATCCTTTTCTACCTAAAACTACAAAGCACTCATGGTCTGTTAAAACTGCATCACAATTGGAAAAACCTAGATATGTAATTCTTTGCCTACAAACTAATAGAAAAAGCAATAAACTAAAAGACAGTTCACTATTTGATCATTGTGAAGTGACAAACGTCACCCTCTTCTTAAATTCACAATATTATCCATATGAACCTTTAAGTTTAAAATTTTCTGAGAACAAATTCAGTATATTATATGAAATGTATGCTAAATTTCATCAATCCTATTACAACTGTCCAGCAGAACCGCTGCTTAATCTAAAGGACTTTAAAGAGAAGGCTCCCCTATTCATCTTAGATTGTTCAAGGCAAAACGATAGTTTAAAAACAGGTCCAGTAGACGTTCGGTTAGAAATTGAATGTTCAGCACCAATACCAGATAATACTGCAGCGTATTGTTTGATTATAAACGATCGACTTGTGGAATACAAACCTCTGAGCAATATAGTACGTCGATTATCATGAATACCATTGTAGACGTTCAGGGCTTTAAAACGGAAGCAAATGAATTTGTGCTAAAAGAAATTGCTTTATTGTGTAGTGATAAATTACAAGTGTTTTTAATTAAGCCGCCATTTCCATATCACGATTTGACGAAACAAGAAAGGCAACAAGTTAATTGGATTGAACGTAATAGAAAGATACACTGGAGTGAAGGATTTGTGCCTTACTCAAATCATCAGGATTTGATTGTAGATATTCTAAGAGACAAATGTGTTTACATCAAAGGATCAGAAAAAGTGTTATGGTTAAAAAATATTTTGAATAATAATAATGTAAGTAATTTAGAAGATAAATGTTGTCCTAGTTTAATAAGCTTGTACAAAAAATATGAACATTCTCATGATTTGTACAGTTGTATTTTTCGTGATTCAATATATGCTATTAAAAATGTTATATGTCTCAAGAAATGGTGTATCGAGAATAAAATTTTGAAATAAGTTTTTCTTGTTTAATTTTTTCTAAGATTATCTGCCTAATCCCCTCCCCCCCCCCCCCCCCAAAACCCGCTTAAAAGTAATCGTTATAAGTTGCTAGCGATAACTATACGACCTCATTATGCTTTTATAATTATCTGCAGCAAGAACTAGGAAGTGAGTAAACAGAACATGTTTCAAAATAAATACAATCCACGCTATGATATGTATAACACATATAAAATGCGGGAGTTTTCATTCAATCACTATTGGGCAACGGTTGATTCGAGAAGATTGGTGATGGAAATGGCTGACGCTGGATTTTTTTATTGTGGAAATAGTGTAAATGATAAAGCAGCTTGTTTCTCATGTGGAGGTATTATAGAAGATTGGGAGATTTACGATGATCCTTGGATGCAACATGCTATTCATTTTCCTCAATGTTTTTATTTAAACGCTGTGAAGGGTAAAGTTTATATTAATAAATGTCTGAAACAGTTACTCCCAAAATGAGCTAACTTCTGCCTACATGAATATTACTGACACGATCTGCATACAGACTGATCATGAAAAATGTAATGAATGCAAATTTATCAAAACCTACAGTAGAAGTAGTATCGATGGGTGCAAAGAACAAAAAGTCAATTGCATTTTTACGACATTCATGACATCGCATAGTAGTGTATTATTGGGGCGCTCTGCATCGCGAGACGAGCGTAGCGAAGCGAGTGATGCAGAAGCCCCAATAATACACTACTGTCATAGCTACCAAAACGCTGAAAAAATGTACAAGTGTGCACTAAAAAGGAACTCTCCACATTTTAAATTATGGAACGATTTATTACCAGTTTTAATGTCAATGGCTTTTAAAGTGGAGAAAAAAATTGAATGGAATGATTTCAACCAAATTCGTACAAGTTCCAAGTCTCAAGAACTGGATATCAAATATTAATGTATACAAGGAAATGTTTGACTATTTAAACAAAACACATGATGTAAGTAGTCTGTTGACAAGAAATATTAACCAGGATCCATTAGAGAATTTCTTCTGCAACATAAGGAGTAATGGTGTCAGAAACACGTCTCCAACTTGCTCGCAGTTCACTGGAGCGTTTAAAACATTACTAATAAATAATTTAACTTCACCACACTCTGTTGGGGCGAACTGCGAGCAAGACGATAATAAGGCGTTAAAACCTTTAAGAAAATTATTCAATTTTAAAGAAAACGATGCAAGGGAACAGCCTTCAGAGTCTGTTAATGTGGATTCCGTAATTAACTGCTTCATGCAAACTAATTCAGAAAATAATCAAAATACAACTAACAAAGAGGTATGTTGCTGGCTACGTTGTAAAAAAAACTTTACAGAAAATATGTAAACACTGCCATACAATATGTAAATTGCATTTGGTAAGCACAGTGCCTCCGAGTAATAAAGATTATATATTAGAAAGAGACTATAATAGAAGATCACTTAGTTATCCATCGGAGGCATTGTGCGAGTTTGTAGATGATGTTTGCATGATAATTCAAACACAATTAAACGAGAAACCACAGCAGAATCATCTGAAGGCTACAATTACCCAAATAGTGAAAGTATTTTGCAATTTATCCCATTTCTCTTGTGTTACACATAAAACGAAAGTAAATAATTTCCTAATGGATACTGTCTCCAATATTATTATAAATAGCTGGTGCAAATGCAAACATATGCCATAATAACTCCACTAAAGCACAAGCATTAAATTATTTTAACACACATTGTAAAAAAAGGAAATAAATTCTGAAAGAAACTAAGTATTCTGTCATTTCTATCCATTCCATTCATTTATTATTATGGCTAATGATGTCTTTTCTAGTTAAAGATTTTGAAGAATGATTTTCCTTTTATTGCCGAATCATTGTTATTTATTTTGTGAACATATGACATTCGTTATCTAGATTATTATTTTTTTACTGATTTTAGGAATACATTAATTTACAAAACCATTCGGCCGGGAAAGAAAATTAATGATCCCACTGTGACTGATTTAAAGGTTTTAGCTTACAAGCCAGATGGCACGATTTAGTAAAAGTTAAATTTTGATGATCCTCTGCAACTCTTGCCTCAACGTCCACTTAAACTGTGCAATGATGTGACGCCCTTAAGTATGCTGCCTAGGCTGTATGATGCGAAACTACCAATTTCCCAGCGAAAATACAAAGATTTGCAAGATTTAAAAGCAGTGCTACCATCTAACTGCCATTCATTTTATGATGACATTACCATTTAAAGTTTGACTTGATATTGTGACTTGATTGATAGATGATTGAGACTGATAATTTTTAGTATTGGGCTGATAAAAAAAGTGCTGTTAAAAAGAAGGGTGCATTACGATTCAAAACTAGAAATAAGACTGGTGGTGGTATAGAAGCGGTGGAGCTTTCTGAGATTGAGGAAAGGATATTGACATTAATGGGTGGCGAAAGCTTTGCGACTGGTGACAAGCATTTGGAAATTAGTCCATTTTTTGAAATGTTAAATTGTTTACTGTAATAATATTTTTTAAATTGAGAAAGTCTTAATATATTAACTTACTTACCTACATGTTCCTTTTTAAAATTTAAGACCCAGGCCAGACAGAACTCTGAAAATAGCCCCTCTTTGCTGGCTTCTACCCAGTTGATAGGCATACATCCAGTACCATTATTATCAATGGTAAGTTTTGCCTAACACTAATGATTAAATTATTCTAACTTCTAAGGTTACCATACAAAACCAATTAGGTACAGTATTATATGTTATACATTCGACTGTCTGAAATCAAATCAAGTATATTTGTTAATTTATTTTAAACATAATAACTTTCGTGAGTGTTATCCATATTATCTACTATATATACCGGTTATACTCACGTTGATATTCGGGAATGCCCGACTAGTTTCGGACTCTAACGGAGCCCTTATTCATGAGCAGGTGACACGGCGGGGTCGCGAGCCGAACCTCGGCTGGCGGCAGTAGATAATATTTAGAGAAAACCTACTAATACAGTTATCATATTGGATATAGACAAAATCTACTTAAAATATTTTATGTCCTTCTTCAAATTTTTTCACATGATGTCCTTTATTATTTAATATACAGTTTCCATGCAAATGTGTATATAATTAAATAATTGTTGACTGATATTTAAATATTTTAAATTCAGGAACAGCAATCAACACCAAGTTTTATTGGAGATGTTCCGGCTGAAAATGATCCTGTAGTAGAGGAATATTACGTGATAGTTTAGCCTACATACAATATTGTATATCATTTATTTAAATTTAAGATAATTAGGCTCTGTATTAATTATTTTAAGGTAGTATCTAGATAGAGCTAATAAAATATTAATTTTATGTGTATTCTCATATTACTTTAATACTTTTTAATAAATGTATTATTTTTTTCAGACATCACAACAGCACGTAACTGAAAGCCAAGCTATTTTATGCCTACCTGGAACATCTGGGCCATCTTCTAGGCCAAGTGTTGTACACATGGTGAGCCAGTTGCTACTGATATTTAAAAAGATATTCATTACGCAACTTTATCACTTAATATCATGATTTTAGGTATCGCTGAGCCCTTTACCAATGGTCCCATCTCCACCCTGCACACCTCCCACAGTTGGAGGTCCTGCAAGGCCTCCCGTAACTCCTTCGGGTTCAGGCAGCCACCCACAACATAGGCTAAGAAATGCACGTCGCCAGTTGATTGGATCTCCTGTGCCTATTACTAGTAATTATATTTTATTTAACTTAATTTTTTTCACTTATTTATCGTTGTCAACTCGTCTCAAAGTTATGTAATATATACAATATAGGTCATAGGTGAATTAGTTAATTTTGTAATAAAAGCGAATTAGCTTAGTGAATCAGAGGTTAGCCTTCCGATTATGAGATCCCTAGTTCGATGTCCATTTGATAACCGTAAGGAGCTCTTGTCATAGACCCACTTAAGAGTGAATTTGTTTATTTTAAGATATTTTTATTGCCATTTTATAAATAATGTATTGTAACTTAATAAGAAATATATTTATTAACCGAATTATTTTAGCAACAACAAAACTTCGCCGCAATCGTCAAAGTCGTCCATCACCTCCATCTCAACGGCGATCACAATTTACAAGTATTTCGGAGCGGCTTTTGGCGATAGAGGAACAAAAAATGGAAATAAATCGTCGAAATTTAGAGCTTTTTGAAAGGCTCGTGAATGGAACAGTCCAGACATTACAGAGGGATTTAAATTATTATCGGAAACTTTAAAAAAATAACTAAACTGTTTTAAGATTATAATGTTTATTTGTTAATATTACAGATTTTTATTCTAATTCACATAATCGTGCTCGCAATAGCATATTAATCAATTCATGCCGATTAGACTGTCCTATTACAGCTTCTTGCGATACATACATACATATATAAAGTCACACCTGTTTCCCTGAGGGGTAGGCAGAGACCTTGCGATATAGGTTCATTTCTAGCCCCAGCTTGTGTATGAACGTCTGTGTGGAAAATTAGCTCCTCTTGGTTTTCAAAGATATCCACATCCTATCACCCCAGGAATTTTGCATTTCACAAAGAATCTGTAATGTTATGTATATATTATTAGGTAAATACTTCAACCATATTTATAGGTAGGTTTAGCATCAAAAATATCATTTGATTTTGGAAACTTAGTATATTGTATATCCGTAATTGGCTGTAAAAGTAGTACAATAAGTGTGTTATGGTATTTTTAAAAGCTCAATCTTTAAATAAATAACTATAATACATAAACCGACCTTTCCTTTAGTTTCAGCCGCTCCACAGAATTCTGTGGAAACCTTATATATTTCCTTACAACACTAGGGTGATTTAAGGCATCAACCACCTCGCGAACACATCGCGAGACAGACGGTTGTGATAGATAAGTGTTCACGTTCTTTCCACAAATTCTCTGATAACTACCGCTGGCCAACAATGGAAGGGCACATAATAACAAAAAAATATTAACATTTTGTGAGAAAAAAGCTTTGGGAATTTGTAAATGAAGAGTGTACACGTAAAAAAATATTTACCTTTGTTTTGATAGACAATCCGCGATCTCGCCGGCGTGGATTTTTCTTAAGATGTAACACATAATCTATCAATTCTTCAGACAAACGATAATTTTCAATAAAATCTTTGTGCCTATTAACTATTTGAAATCCGGGTAGACATGATACTCACATCGAGGAAGATATCTTGGCGGCATTTCAAGCTGATCCACATGCCAGCACTAGATAAATAGCTCGTGATTTAAATATTTCTCATTGGAAGGTGTGGAATACAATGCACCAAAATAACAAGTACCCGTTTCATGGCACTGGTGTTCAAGGTGCCTCGTTGGTCTAGTGGTTGCTAAGCGCGACTGCTAAGCACGAGGTCCTGGGTTCGAATCCCGGGTCGGGCAAAGTGTTACTGGGTTTTTCCATTAGGTAATTCTTAGTAGCAGCACGGAGTCTGGATTTGTGCCCGGTTGATGGCAATAGGCTCGCCCCCTATTACATTGGGACCTAAAAAAACATAACTGGCGAAATGTGGGTGTACTATATGTGCACCTCTGCCTACCCCTTCGGGGAATACAGGCGTGATGTTATGTTTATGTTTTATGGTGTTCAAGGTGAGATCCTGAGATCAAGAGCGAGATCCTCAGAGAAGGATTCAGTTTTGTCGTTTTCTTCTCAACGCAGATATTGAAGATGCATGGTTCCTGAAATCAATCTTGTGGACAGATGAAAGTAAATTTTCCAGGAAAGGCATTACTAACATCCATAACCTTCATCAATGGGCTGAGAAATCTAATATATAATCCACATTGGAAAAAGCGGACGTCTTTTCAAAGGAAATTCTCGGTCAACGTGTGGGCTGGAGTAACTGGCAAAACACTGATTGGGCCCCATATCTTACCGGATAATTTGGATGGCAACAATTATTTGGAATTCCTACAAAATGATCTTCCAGAGCTTGTAGAAGACTCCGGGGCGATACGACTCCCGATATTTGCTACAGACCGAGAAATCATCTTTCAACAAGATGGTTGTCCAGCGCATTGGACATTAAATGTAAGAGAGCACTTAAATAATTGCTTCCCTAATAGGTGGATAGGCCCGCTCGGTCACCCGACCTGACTCCACTTGACTTTTTTGTGTGGGGTCGGGCCAAAGAACTAGTCTATACGAATGTGGAAATAAACACAAAAGAAGAATTGATTGAGAGAATTAATTCAGCGTTTGAAACGATGAAACTGGAGATTAAGTTAAAAGTAACAACAACAGAAGTGAGAAGACGGGCCCGGGCTTGTGTTAGGAACTGCGGCGAACATTTTGAACACGAATAATACATGATTTTAACCCTAGATTCATAAATATACGTCTCGCATACACCCATAGGTAGTAAAACACTCGTAGCGCGCGGCGCGATAGAGATAGAAATACGTGCCTCTCAGTACCTTCTTAAAGCGACGAGAGCTCAGTACCAAAGAGTATAATAATGTAACGGGTAAAGAGAGCCCTCTCGTGTGACTTTTTGCCATGACATGTTTGAAACATTTCTTGACCATAACGACACGACACTACGACCCACACACACATACACACGACCTGTGCACACATATAAAACCTATATACGATTGAGCCTTGCCTTTACCAGTACCGAACTATTTTGTTCTAACATTATTGTGTTTGTTATCACATCAAGAAAGTTAGAACAAAATAATTCGGTACAAGAAAACATAAAACAAGATACGCGCGAAAAACATAACCCTTCTTGGCAGTCGGGTAAATATGGATTTAAATAAAACGACTTTTCATAATCAAATTAAATTTTCTTTATTTTCTATTTTTATAATTTTTATGTTTATTAAAATAATTACGTGCTGCCAATTTGGTTTTGTCATCTCCAACATAAATTATTTTCCCGGACAAAATCCGATTGATCGACCGACACCAACTGTATATTACATACATACATAAAGTCACGCCTGTTTCCCTGAGGGGTAGGCAGAGACCACGGATTTCCAACGGAACTGTATATTATTATATTTATTGTTGTGTCGGCAAACATTTTATAAAATTTATCTTTATGTTTGGTACATTTAACAGGGTTGCTGACTAGCAGGTCTGTCATCAAAATTATATTCGATTTTATGCATTTATTGGGCACATTTCTTTTTAGAAAAGAAATGGCCATATTTTGTATATGTTTAAATAAATTTTCTGTTTCCTCACTGGGATAGCAAAGCCATTGCTTTTTGTTGTATTCTTTAGCCTTTATAAAATTATTTTTTTTACTGGAAGTGTTGTCTAATAAAGTGCTTTTACATATATTACATCCATTGACGACATTTTTTAAGCATTTGCTTAAGACCCAGCCACATACATAGTTGCTTTGACCAGCATCACTTTCATGTTGCTGTTCAAAGCAAACTTCATTATTGAAATGGATCCTATTATTTTCTTCGGAAACATTAGGGGTTGCAACTTTTTCTTTTAAAAAAAGTCTAAGTTTTGTAGGGATTCGTTGAAATCTTCTTCGCAATTAGCTCTCGGGGAGAGCTAAACTTATTTAAAAGTAGCGCTTTAAACGCACCCTCAAACCCTACTGTTTTAGGCGCGACATTTCTCGCTCCATAACTCCTAATGTTTCCAAAGAAATTTTCTAAAGGATCCTGATTAAAGTTTCTGGTCATCATGTGATCGAGTCTATATGTATACGCGAAACAACACTTGCCAAAGGAGTTCTATCCCTTTTATCGTTTTAATAAAATTGATAACAGACGGCACCACTTTCTCAACGAATCGGATTTTGTTCCCAACTGGAACTTTTTGAATAAATTTCATTGTTCTTAAAACTAATTTCGCTTTCTTCCACAGCTCATGGTGAGGTGAATTCGCTTTTACAGGTCCTTTAAAAACTTTGCCATTGGGTATGGAGAAACTGCAACCGTTTACTAGACTCAATAAGAAATATCGGTGTGGATGTTTCATCTTGGGATATCCTGATTATCCACATTATAAGCGCAAAATTAGACAGAGATCGCGAAAAACATGGGAGTTGAAGGTGTCTTCATATCTAAGTGACGGATTACCCACGTTTAAACAATTTTCTAATTTTTTGATAGGTCTAGAAAATATTGATGCTAAGGTACTGTTATATATTAAATAACATTAACGTGAATATAATAATAAACCGCCGACACTGCAACAAGTGTATCCCACGTTTTTTCCATTGACTCAGCATATTGCAATAACGTGGAAATTAACTTCGAATATCCTTAGTGTGGTATTGAACGTCGTCGCGGACATAGGCTTTCTTTGTAAACCTTTTCTTTTGTGAATTAAAACTTTCCAGTTCTATTAAAAGTTTTTTTTTAAAAAGCCTACTTAGACCCACCCCGTAACAGTACATCACAGTGAAAAAAAAACTACTAATTCTTTTCACGTTGTTAAAAATAAACCGATTGTATCGTGAGCGTATTGCAGTGCGGATTATAATAACTGCGTGCAAAAAATTCGGAAAAAGAAAGTAATGAGAAACGCCGTGAGTTCGCATTAGATAAAAACTAGTGTTTTATTTGTTTAAATAGCAACCATTCCGCTAGAATATGTAAAAACATTGTTCGATGCCAGGTGCATGGCCGTTCTTAGTTGCTGGAGCGATTTGTCTGGTTAATTCCGGTAATGAACAACGCCATCTAGGCCATCACCGAGTAACTAAAAACTTATTCTAAAACCTTGCAAAGGTTTATCGGTGTGTATGCTTTATCCGGACAAAAATTATTGTTATTTTTGGTATGAAACTATGGGAGGTAGAGGAGCAATGGAATTTGGTTCCTGTATTCTGAAATACCTACAACGAGTAGCTGTTAATCACCCTGGCTGTAACATGACATTTTATAGCGATAATTGTGGTGGTCAGCTAAAGAACAGGTTCGTATTATATTTAATATTACAAATTCTTCAGTAGTAATGTATCATATCTTGTTTAGCACGGAGATAGAACTAAAAGACACAGATGCCACCGAAATGAAGGCTTATAGGACTTTTATACTACTCTTCCGTATTTAAATGCAATGACAGACCTTCGTGTACTATTTGCCACTGATGGAACTTGACACGAGATGGCGATTTTCTTGTTTAATGAATTGCCTGCGATTTGACGATTTTACCACCAGAATGGAACGTCTGGAAAAAGATGCACGTGCTTCAATTTCAGACATGTTGAACAAGTTCATTACAAACAGTCAGTGCCACTATATACCTGGACCTTACTTATGTATAGACGAAATGTTATTGCCATTTGAGGTCGCTGTAAATTTATTATTTACATGCCCCAGAAACCTGCGAAGTATGGCATCAAAATAACTTGTTCAAGTACTTATTATATGTACAACGCCCACATATATCATGGCAAAAATTCTGATGGCAAAGGCCTTACAGAGCAGGAAAAAAATGGCGGTACCTACGCAGTCTGCACTGAGACTTGCAAAAGTTGTTGAACAATCAAATCGCAATACAACAGCTGATAATAGGTTCCGCTTGTGGAAGCATTATTGAAAACGGGTCTGACCTATTTAGGTACTTAAAAAAAAATAAAGCCGAAATACCTACCATATGTTTACTATTTATTACTATACTTTTCCTTTTCCGGGACATACAGGAGAATATTATGTATATTCAATAAATTTCATAAATTTCTCAACCGACAGTGGTAGCAACATGGTTGCTGCTGTTAAATTATTTTTGGGAGCAAAGAAGAGAATTCCTTGTGTTGCGCACACTATAAAATTGATTATAGATGGGGTTTAAAAAAAAAATGAAAGCTTTTTAAACTTAGCTGATCAAATAAAATCTATTGTGACCTATTTTAAACACTCAGTTAGTGCTTCTGATCAATTAAGATCTGAGCAACTAGCAGAAGGAAAGAAAGAAGGCCAAATATTGATGTTTATTCAAGCAGTTAGTACTCGCTGGAACTTTGTCTGGACATGATGGAAAGATTCCTAAAATTGTCTTCTCTTAATTTTAACAAATCTACGGTTCATCGCATTATTTCGAAAGACTTACATTTTCACCCCTATAAAATTGTTATTGTTCAAGAAATGAAGCCTGATGATCCTGATAAACGAGTCGAATTCTGCAGGACAATGAAAAACCGTTTTAGGAGTTTCAATAACATCTGGTTCTCCGACGAATCGAACTTTCACATTAATGGTCAAATATCTACAGACAGCTCATATGCCAGCTGATATACTCACAAAATCGTTAAATTCTGTGAAGCACTATAAATTGTTGGAAATGTTGGGAGTTTAACAAATGTAATAATTTTACATATTTGTTTTGATATAGTGGGGGTATTCATTGTATATCAAAAATACTGTAACCACACAATATAACTAGTAGCGACATCTAGTGTAAGATATGTCAGTTTTGTGTATTATGACATTTTAATAAAACAACTCTTTAGTCTTTCATTGGAACGCAACCATGTTGTTTTATTTGAACAAAGTGAATAAACAAAATTGCAGATACTGGGCTTCCGAGAATCCGCTAGAACTGCATCAGAAGCCCTTGCACTCGCCAAAAGTTGTTGTTTGGGCTGCCATATCAAGTCAAGGAATTATCGGTCCTTATTTTTTGAGGATGATCGAGGTCGAACTCAGACCGTTAATTCTGATCGATATTGCCATATGATCCGGACTTTTTTGGCTACAGAAATATAAAACCAGCATGGCTACAACCGCAACACCTTTTTCCAGCAAGATGGAGCTACTTCTCATATCACAAATGACTCATTAGATGTTCTTCACGATTTATTCCCTGGAAGAGTGATAAGTTGCCGAGGAGACATCAGTATGTACTGTTTTGTGAGACACTGTTTATTTCATAAGTTTACTATGTACCTTTTTAAGAAACAAATAAATAAATAACTGGCCACCGAGGAGCCTTGATTAACGCCTGCTGATTTTTTTTCTATGGGGCTACCTAAAAAGTAAAGTGTACAATCCATTGCCACCAAACCTGAATGTTTTAAAGCAAAGAATAACGGAAGAAATCAACTCTATTCCTAGAGCAATGCTCCAGCGTGTGATTCAAAATTTTAGCTCCAGGTTAAATTAATGTGAACAAGTGAATGGTGCGCATTTGCAAATGGTTGTTTTTCATAAATAAACTGCAAGAACTGCTCTTTAATTCAACAATAAATAAAACGAGTTTTCATTAATATTGTTGTTTTTTATTAACATCTAAAAACGAAAAACATTCTGAGACACCCTTTATTTGCAACGCCTTTAGCAAAAAAGATTATTCGGACTCCGGGATCATATTTTGCCGATGGCACTTTTAAGGCCACACCGCGGCTATTTTATCAATTATATGTAATACATACTAAGTAATAAGTGTACTTGCATCCACCTTCATAAGACCGACAGTGTAAAATATTTAGGAGTAGTAATCGATAGCACTTTGAGATTTCAACAACACATAGATACACTTTGAAGTAGACTACGTAAACTGATATAATATTATGTTTTTAAATCACTAAGACAAGTTGCAGATGCCAAATTAAAACGATCAGTCTACTTCGCGCTTGCCCAGTCACTAATTTGCTATTGCGTCACTATCTGGGGCGGAGCCCCAAAAACAACAATAATTTCAGTAGAACGGGCCCAAAGAGCTATCCTGAAAGTCTCCTCATTTCTACCATATCGCTATCCTACAGAACTACTTTATAAACAGTCGAAAGTACTAACAGTGCGTCAACTGTTTATACTTAGCACTGTTTTAAAACAGCATTCGCTTCTCACCTACCAACCTTCATTGACTGAAAGTAGAAGGCGATTCAATCCTGTAGATCGCAATGACGTCTATCTCACAACCGTCTTCTCCAATCGCTTTTTTTGCCACCTAGGTGGATTCTTATATAATAAAATAAATAGGCTTCTTACCATCTATAACCTAAATAAAAAATTATGTAAGGAAAAGGTATATTCATGGCTTCTGGAATTAAACTATGCTGAAACTGAAAACTTACTTACCACATTAGTCTAATATTTAATAATCACTAGGTACAGTAAACTAAATATTCCACTCACACACACACATGAGCGCACTCACACACACACACACACATGAGCGCACTCACACACCACACACACACACACACACACACACACACACACACATACACACACACTCTAATACACACATACAGACACACACACACACCAAACTTGTCTTGTTTTAATTACTTGTTTTATCCTTATTTGTAAATTTATTTTATTTTCATTTTGTATTTGAAAACACCGCAATAGTTCTTAAATAGCACCTAATTTTATAAAAGTAAAGGCTTAAGGATGGAGACCTGGTGACCTGAAATACAGGCCCTTAAAGCCTAGCTTAGGCACCAGTCTCCCACAATATACTTACTGTATCTTTTAATGTGATGCTTTAATGTAATTTTAATGTGTATTGTGGTGAGAAAATACACTAATATTATTATTATTATACAGATATTAATTCAACAAAAACATGTACAAATATAGTACCGGTAAAAGGCAAGACTTGGATAACTTAATCCAAAGTATGAAAAACCGTTGCAGGACCGTTATTAACGTCATGGGTGGTTTTACTGACTACTGATTTTTCACAGAACTGTTTAAAACAAATTATTTTTTCCTTATTTGTAAATTTTTCTTGAGAAACACATTCGTTGTTAGTTTTACCATTATTTCATGTTTTTTCTTTACTTGAATAAAAATTTGTTTACGCAAAAAAACATTGTTTTCTTTTATTCTTGTTCTTCTTCTTATTGTATGTGAATATTCCATGTTTGTGAAACGCACCTGCGATACAGGAGATATTCCTAGTGTGGGGCGACGTTTTTTTTTAAATAAAAAAAAAAATCTGGAGTGTAGTCTGATAAATGGGCTTTATAAAAATATGTACATGTAACTGTGAATTCCGCGCTGGACCCAGCTGGATTCAGGTCAATCCAGCACGAATCCAGCTGGATTGAAAACGCCGCTGGATTGCAATCCCTAGTGAAGACCGATCCCAATACCAATTCAAAGTAAACATGTGGACTGGAATTTTAAACGGACGAATAATTGGACCATTTGAGCTAACTCAAAATTTAGATGGCGCCACCTATTTGCATTTTCTTCAAAACGATTTGCCAAATTTGTTAGAAGACGTACCACTCAGTGTCTACAGAGAAATGTGGTTTCAGCAAGATGGTTGTCCCGCGCACTATGCTCGGGCTGTAAGAGACTATTCAAACGAAGAATATCCTGATAGATGGATCGGACGCAGTGGTTCAATTTTATGGCCTCCTCGTTCCCCCGATCTGAATCCAGTTGATTTTTTTTACTGGGGATGCAGAGAAGAAAAAATCTATTCGAAACCAATACAAAATCTATCAGAACTTCGCCAGAAAATTGATGCAGCATCAGAAGAAATAAATGCAAGGAATTTTGCACGACTGATGAAAAGGTGTTTTGTAAGGCGTTACAGAGCCTGTATTCGTGCCGGAGGAAAACAATTCGAACATTTACTTTAGTATAAGGAGAATAATTAAATAAAAGGTTTTACGATGGTTCGTTCATTGTTTTTTTAATTATTATTTTTATGTTTTTTTTACAATAAAAATCGGTTATTAACTGACTCAATTACCTCTTTACTAAAAATAATAATTTTATTTCAGACCAGATACAAAAAATAACAAATTTTAGTAACAAAAATTCCTACCAAAAAATTTGAAAAAAATAAGAAATAAAATTTTTAATGGCAAGAAAAGTGGCAAGTGTTGCACCATTTTGAAATCTTGATTAAATGCGCCATCTTTTGAAATAACTTGCCAAGGGTAGTGTATAAGAATAAGAATATTTATTTGCATGAAATGTGTTACAATATAGATGTTAGGTACATGTTAATCAGTCCAACATTTCGCCAAACAGGCATGCAAATTTTTGTGCAAGCATGTAGTAAATTTTTTTTTCAAAATGAAGTGTCAAAGTTATCTAACAATATTTTTGTGAACCAAGACTCACTAAAACTTAACTTATTTTATTAAATTAACAATGTTTTTTGCATTAAATTGTAGTTGCAAATTAATAGCATCGTTAATGAAGATCACGAAATTAATAAAATCACAGCGAAATAGTGACATTGGTAATCACAGGACTTGAAAATGCGACCAAGGGTGTCGAATTTCAACTTTTTTTTAAATGTCTATTTATCGCTGAACTGAGTGATATGGAATTTTTCTTTTTTTTCCAGAACTGTTATAACTTGGCCTTTCATCCGGTCTCAGATTATCGTTGAGTTTTGGGACACCCTGTATATTATAATCAAATCAAATCAAATCAAATCATTTATTCATTTGCGAATATGGGTACATAAAAGTTCTTACATGATTTTATAGTGCACATTAACCATATCCTACCAGATGGCATGCAAACTACACAAACATAATAACAAAATAACTGCAGCTAAACACAGTGTTACATAATATCTAAATCTTATATAATTTTAAGTTATCTTCCAAGTATTCTGCGATATTGTAATACGCTTTTTTAAATAATAATTTCTTAGCACAGTTTTTAAATTTATCTATATTTGAAATTTCCTGCATTGATTTCGGTAAATGCGTGGAGCCATACATAATATACTTTTGTTGAATAGTGCCGTCTTGTTTTCTGGTAAACTTAAATTGTAGTTAAATCTTTTACTTTTTAACTTTTTAAAGTTGTGCATATTTTTTCTTACAAACATTAAAACTTCTAATATATATATACATGGAAGTGTAAGAATTCTTAATTCTAAAAATAGCGGCTTACAACTTTCTGTTTGCTTAATATTGGCAATCAAACAAAAGGCGAAGTAGACACTAGACCAAATGTGTTCTCTGATGTCCTGCAGTAGGAAAACAAATAGATGGCCTATGGCTTTATTGTATGGAATGGTAAACATTGCCTGCATAAACTCATATATAATTTATAGCCACAATATTAATAACAAAGGAGAAAAGCTTCTCAGTCGCAAAAATTTCATGAAGAATCTGAGTTTGGGTCTGTCTTATTCGTTTATGCGCAGGCAAAAAAATATATTTGCGAGATAATATCTCTAAAATGTTGCCAAATGAAGTAACTGGCACAACAGAAGACATAACTGAAGGACCTGTAGTAAAAAAACTAATTTACTGTACTTTTTGCCCTTCTAAAATAAGGCGAAAGGCTAATGCGTCCTGTAAAATATGTAAAAAAATAATAATATGTCGTGAGCATAACGAATTTACCAGGAACGCTTTCCTGGTAGACGAATACCTGGCCGCAGAGTCTTCCAAGACACATACCGACGCATACGCGTGACTGGCAGTGTTACTTTTCATGAACCAAGGGGCTATATTGTGCGACATAATGTTGAAGTGGACGAGAGAATACTGGCACTTTTTGAGGAAGACCCTATAAGAAGCATTAGAAATGTGGCAGCACATCTTGATATTTCAATATGGAAAGTGTGGAAAGTTCTTCAGCAAAACGAAAAACATCCATTCCACTACACTCCGGTGCAAGGCACGTAATAAACTAACTTTAAACCCGTACACGCTTTGTTTGACGATGCCTTTTTTTAGCGGGTAATGGGTATATTAGTATGACGTCACTACTTCCAGGTAGTGAGCCAGCCCATACAAACGGTCCGCCGCGCCGCCGCCGGTAATTAAAAATCTCATTGTGCAATTATTTACTGCTCAACAGGAATTTAAAAGAGTTCTTTGTTTGTAGGTCTTGAGGGTGGCGACTTTGACAGACATGTGGCATTCTGTCGGTTTAAACTTTTTTTGACTGAGGGTAGTTGAAGTGACAACACAAGTTTTAAGTGCTCTTCTTTAATTTTAAATTAATAAATAGAAAACTCACAGTTTTTAAAATCGAAATGTTCTAAAAGTTCCTAATAATCTTCGGTGCACTCACTTTTTAAAAATTCTCACTTTTATCTTTCACTTTTCTTCATATTCTCTGAAATGGACCTCTACGCCAAGCTATCCAATTGCATGGAGGAGCTGACTGCAACGTTCTCCACGAGGATGCATCAGTACGAGGAAGACCTGAAGGCTGCTGGTACCAATGAGGCCACTCACAAGACAATTGCCAGTCTATCCCGTTGAGTTTACTGAATTTAAATGCCTAATTTGGTCAACAGTAAGTGCTCTTAAGACCCAGATGGAGCTACTGATTGTTGGGCTGGACCGGCATGAGATGGCGTCACGTAAGCAGGTTTTGCTCCTCCATGGCCTCCCGGAGCAGAAGGATGAAGACCATGTGGCCCGAGCTGTATGTACATTGACAGGTACAATGAAGATTTCTAATGTCTCTTCAACTGACATAGGAGCCTGCCATCGCCTTGGCGCTGATGTGGGCAAGCCTCGACCCCTACTGATTAGATTCCTGGGTCACCATCTGCGGAGTGAGGTATGGCGCAGCAAGACCGCCTTGAAGGGTTCCGGACTAGTACTTACTGAGTTCTTAACTAAGCCTAGACATGACACGTTCATCAGTGCGCGGAAATACTATGGCGTCAATAAGTGCTGGACCTCGGAAGGCAAAATAAATATCCTTCTCCCAAATAAGAGTCGACGCAAAATTGAGTCGGCAGCTGAGCTGCGGGATCTGATGGCACAATTCCCCATCGGTGCTGTGGATTCCTCCGAAGACACAACTGGTGCGGTTCCAAAGGGTGCATTGCATCAACCCGTCGGCAAATCCGCTCTCGATAAGAGGTCACGTAAGCCCGTTAAATAATCTGTGTACCCACTAATTGTTCTGTTTTGCTTTAGTTAGCCGGGGCTTTTATTATTTATTACTGACGGGTGTCAGTTTATATTAATATTACTTTTCTTTTTGTGTACGTCCTCGTGTTTGTGGCTGACAGTGTTGACAATGACAATCTACTGACAGATTGTGTCTTAAACAAGGTACGTTCAGAATCATTAGTGAAAATAATAGTGTAATTTAAATACTTGTCTTTTGAGCTAACTGGCGAGTGCATCGGGAATGAATATGTTAACCGTTTTAGTTGTATTTTGTGTTATACATAGTTAAGCTATAGTTATTTTATTATTATTGATATTTATATGTTTGATAACTCTGATGATAAGTTTTGCATCTTGCTCTTCTTCTTGTGCGTCCGACGAAAGCTATGCCAGTGCGTTTAGTGATGATTGTATACATTTGCGTGATCAACTTTCCTCTACTTTCAAATGCTTTAGCAAATTTCTCAATTTAGTTCACATTAATGCTCAGAGTATTTTTGATTTTTTTTTTGTACTTAAAAGATGTCTCAAGAGAAATGGGCTTAAAACTTTAGTGAAAATGAAAATAAGGGCAATGTGACTTGGAATGACGTAAAAATTCTTAAATTTACTAAAGAGGATACGTTCACATTTTACTATAAAACATCTTTAGTCAAAATGAGTTCAACAAGGTAAACATGAGAAACAAAAGGAAGAAGATGAGTGGTATAAGAGAAATTGCTATGGCCAAAGCATACTCCCAAAGACGTGTTATCTGAGAGGAAAAAAACTGACTTACGTACATTGATTGAACATAATTTGATACCTCATTATTATGCTGATTTTAATTATAATATTATTTAACTATTTTATAAGTATAACAGGGTCTTCTGCTATAGGTTTTAGTTATTAGTTTTATATAGCATTGTTTACCAAAGTATTGAATTATAAATGTGTTGTGTATGTGCATTGTGCATGTCGCGCGAGCGCGGCTGCGACCGCCACCCTCCCCCGCGCGCCCGCGCGCGGGGCCTTGGTCTATGACATTAAAGGACAGTGTGCAACCTACTAGCGAGTTTGATTGACGTACCCCCTCTCCCGACATCGCGGCACTTCCGTATCTAACAAAATGTTAACATGTTAAGGAGATTTTTGATATAATTGATTCAATTTAATTACATAGGTAAACATTCTATACAGATCTTTTTATAACGAAGGTTTCTTGATTTTTTATAGTTTCTTACAACATTGTGTTAAACGATGAATATGGATTTGTAATTGTTAACTTGTTAAGTATTTGTATTTGTTAACTTGTTAAGTATTTGTATTTGTTAAAGAAAATTAAACTTAATTATTATAAACATTGGCTGTGCAAAGCATTGCCTGAAGACTAATTTACGAATGATTGTGATAATTGTACTTTGAAAAAGCTATTTCTATATGGATAATACAATCATTGTAATGTTGTTTTGTTTCTATTGATTTTATTATTTTTAATTTTATAATTGCAGATTTCGACTCAAACGAACGAGATTATTACGGCTAAACAAAGTGTGTGACACTTCGTTTAGTCATAATTATTTTTCTGTGAACTATTTTTAATCTGTGGAGCGATGTTATGTTTTATTTAAGGAACGTGTGAATTTGGAATATTAAAGTACTGGTAAAGGTGAAACAACAGCTTTAAATGTTGTTTCTCTGAAATGAATACCGACAGTTTTATGAAATGGCTTAACCCATTACCGCCCGCCGTACTCGCGCGAGTACTGCTGTCACGCAATAGATTTCTGGACATAAAAAGAAATTTACACTTCGCGGACAACTCTTTAGCTAGCAATTCGAACGATAAACTGTTCAAGTGAGATCATTGTGCGATCTTGAACAGGAGAATTCTTGTCAGTTTTCAGGGTTTTCCATGAGTTTGTCTGTTGATGAATCAATGATAAAGTACTTTGGCCGCCATCCTGCCAAACAGTTCATTATGGGTAAACCTGTGCGTTTCGGTTATCGGAATTGAACTGCGACAAGTTCAGACGGATATTGCTACGCTTTCGACGTATATTGTGGAAAGTCAAACGAAGTATCTGCTGATCCCCTAGGAGCAAGAGTTGTGAAAAGCTTACTGGAAAAAATGCCAATTATTCCCAATGAACACATCATATACTTCGACAATTTTTTTACGAATTATCAGCTGTTATACGTGATAACCGAACAAATAAATGTCCAGTTACCTCTGTAAAGGATATGAAAAGGAAACAAAGAGCGGAATTCGACTATCGTTTTGATATAAAGAACGAAATTACTATCGTGCGCTGGAAAGACAATAATATTGTCACAATGGGATCAAACTTTGATGTCATTGATCCGTTTGGGAAAGTGAAAAGATGATGCAATGATCAGAAGCAAAAAGTTGATTTCTAAAAGTGTAAAAGAAAAAAAGAAAGAAACAATACATTGTCGATGACTTATTAAAACGACATGGCCATGAAATTG
Source organism: Abrostola triplasia (assembly GCA_946251915.1). NCBI lineage: Eukaryota > Metazoa > Arthropoda > Insecta > Lepidoptera > Noctuidae > Abrostola > Abrostola triplasia. Next base: position 429,743 of record OX276450.1, read on the forward strand.
TACGTGTGCCAGCCTTTTTTTTTTTTTTTTTTAACGTGAGGGAAATGCGTTACGCATTCCCCGCCGCTGGGAGGCGACGGGGATACGAGTATGTGGGACTCTCCCCCATGAACCCAATAAGATCCACAGGGGCATACCCACTAAAAAATTCTAAGCAAATTTGTAAACGACTTTAGCGGACGCAACCGGAGTCGATCTATCGTGACACTATCTAAGAATGAGACAAAAAATAGTTTTGCACTTCGCGCACACGTTTCGTCCTGCCAGTTCGTTGAAACCCGCATGAGGGATGGCTGCGTCTTTTAATCCCGGCGCCTCCGCACGTAAGTAGATAAATTTTTAGTAGTTTTATTGTATTATTCATATTTATTTGATGTTTTTTGATTAAATACGAGTTTTTGTAGATATAGTCATCAAGTTTTTGCAAATGAAAGTTGTCAAAATTAAACACGCACGATCATGCAACATCGGTCGTAGGACGTGATATTATAACATTTCGTTGTTTTGTGTTTTATTTGTTATTTGGATTCTATCTGGTATTAAAATTGCTTTTTCTTTTGTATTAGGGGCTCGAATTACGGATGATGCAATATTAGAACAATTGTTGGACGGAAATCTATTGGAGATTGAAGATTTTAGCGACGATGACTTGGATTTTGAACCAAATAATCTGTTTGATCAATTGGCATGCGAAAATCTCTCCGATGGTGATATTCCTAATGAAGATGAACAAATTAGTCACCAATTATCACCATTGATATGTTCACCAGTGATGCAGCCTCCGTCTACATCGATACCGCAACCTTCTGCTTCATTAATGACGCAAAATCCTCTTCCAACAACGATTGAATCAACAATGCAGTCACCTTGCCCATCGTTATCATCTACGTCTCGTCGTCCTTTACATCGACTAAGGACAGTAAATTTATCCTCTGAACGTTCGAGATCAACCACCAGTATTCAGGAAAGAAGAACAGCGACAGCATCACGTTCTCAAGGACGAAGATCGGCATCAACACCAAGTATTAGGAAAAGAATATGGAAGCAGGTTCCGTTTGTAGATAAACTGCACAACTATCTTCCATTGCCTACAAAACCAGTAAGGCGTCCCATCGAGTACTTTCGTGACTACATAGATAACGAGTTCATAGAAAGGATATCACACTGTACTAACTTATATTACTTACGTACTACAGGCCGTGAATTGAAAAGTACAAGCAGTGAGATCGCGAAGCTTATTGCAATACAAATACTCATGGGATGTCTTCCTTATCCCCGACTGCCTATGTATTGGAGGGCTGGTACTAGGTTGGAAATTATCGGCGGTTTAATGTCACGGGACAGGTTTTTAACCCTTCGTAATGCACTACACGTAGTTGATTCAGATTCTCCACCTCCAACTGAAATTGGTAATCCACTATGGAAGGTTCAACCCATGATCGATCAAATTAAACGTGCTTGTAATAAATTAGAAAGGGTGCCGGGATTTTACTCAATCGATGAGCAGATGATACCATTTACAGGCCGCTGTCAACTACGTCAGGTAGTGAAAAACAAACCTAGGCCTGTAGGGTTTAAAAACTTCGTCCTGACAACTAGTGAGGGATTGATGTTGGATTTCGACATATACAGAGGTGCAAGGACGATGTTTGGTGATACAAATCTCGGCCTCGGTCCTTCGGTAATCCTACATTTATCTAAAAGTATTCCCCCTGGTAGCTGTGTGTATCACGATAGATATTTCACCACAGTACCTTTAATTGAAGAAATGAACAAGTTAAATCTGCATTCTACAGGGACAATAATGTTAAATCGTATCCCTGACCGAGCTACAATAAAATTTAAAACGGATGTTCAAATGACTCGTGGAGAAAGCCAACAATTTGTTTGTGAACCTACTACCATCGTAAAGTGGAAAGATAATAAATCCGTATTACTCGCATCAAACTGTACTGGCTCCGGTGCAACCACTCTCGTAAAAAGGTGGGATAAAACTATGAAACGGTACGTCGACGTAACTGCTCCAATAATAGTAAAAAATTATAACCAACACATGGGAGGAGTAGATGTACTGGATCAACAAATGGAGTATTATCGAACATTTATTAAAACCAAAAAATGGACCCTAAAAGTATTGACGCATTTTTTTGACCTCGCGCTGGCAAACTCTTGGAGGCTGTATAGAATCGACTGCCACAGTAATAATTATGCAAGGAAAGACACAAAGCCTTTACTGGATTTTCGCTTGGATGTGGCGGATGCTTTATTTTCTACACCAAGTAGAGCTCGAAGGGTTAGTGAAGATGAAGGTCAGTCAACAGCTCCGCGTCGAGACTATAAAATATATAGACCAGCAATCAGACCGTCGGCAGAGAAACGATATGATGGATATGAGCATTTTCCAACCAGCGATGACATAAAAGCGCCAAGGACCTGTAGGTTGGAAACTTGCAGCAGTCGTTCAAAAATTAGGTGTGAAAAATGCGACGTCTATCTATGTTTATCTCGTGATAAAAATTGTTTTAAAACATATCATTTGTATACACAATAATTATGTCGATCTCGAAGTAACATAGTTTATTTTTGTTCTAATTTAAAAAATTAAGAAGATCTCATTTGTTACTCGTGATTTTATAAATACTCATATAGTTTATTTTGCAATAAAGACTTATTAAAGTTGTAAGAAAACTGAAATATTCATATTTTATTTTAATTGATAATATTTATTTCATTAATTCGTTCTTAATCATTGATTATTTACATATACTCACGATCGTGCGACTTGCAAATTATTCCTGAACCTTACGTATGTGAGGGTCTGATTGCTGAAGACCAGCTTTCGTGAGATATTTTTCAGTATTTTTTCCAGGGTCTCTGAACACTTTCCAAACGATAACTAAGCTTTTACTGATCTATGCGAGTTTTTTTACTCCCGGTTGCAAAGGGATAAGCGCATAATTGGCGGGGAGGCGGGGTCGCTATAGCATTCTACCGCCAACCCCGCCAACGTGTGCCAGCCTACCATTGTGACCTGAACCCGATAGAATATACACTCGGCGTCACAAAAATCGCACCTTTTCGAAAATAAGTTTAAAACATGTCCTGCCAGTAACGAATACATTGTTGAATTTGAATTGAAAATGTTGAAAATTGAACCCAATTAATATAGGTATCAATTGAAAGTATGTTTACCGACCTTTAAATTAACAACAGTTAGAATTCCTAATCACATCAGATCTCATTAGCACGTAACGTTAAAAAAAATGTTGTCAAAATACGCATTCCAACGGCCACTAATTGCACCTCCCTACAAGGGTATAAAACGGGCGAACCGGGTTAAATGTGGGTCCCTGGCTGCCTTTTATTAGGTCTCGCCAAACTACCGGTTAAGCAGTCAAAACTCCTTCAGAGCTAACTGCGAGACAAGTTAAAAAAAAAAAAATGTGGGTCATTCGCTGTTCAACCTTTGAAGTGAACACACGTGAACAGCTACAGCAAGAATAATACCCCAGACGATGGATACCACTGCAGATGAAGCCGCTCAAGTCATTGCACTACTGCAATCAGGGATGCGGCAATGTGATGTTGCCCGGCAACTGAACTTGAGTCGTTTTGCCGTTCGACGAGTGTTCCAACGCTTCCAAGAGACTGGTGGCTATATCCGAAGACATGGATCTGGAAGACAACGGTGCACATCCGAAAGAGACGATCGCTTCATTGTTTTGACTTCTTTACGAAATCGGTTCTCCAATGCTGTTGAGATGCAACAACAACTGCGATCAGCTCGCAGAACTTCTGCGCGAAGTCCAGACCTGAACCCTATTGAGCACCTTTGGGATGAACTGAAACGGCGAGTACGGGCACGTAATCCTGCCCCTGCCACTCTCCAAGACCTCCAAAATGCCGTCGTTGCAGAATGGGACAACATTCCTCAAGAGACTGTTGTCACATTAATTAAGGTCCATGAGAGAACGCATGGAAGCAGTCATCAGGGCTAGGGTAACACTAGGTTTTAAGTTGCTTTTAAGGACTTTGTGGTAATTTTTGCTGATAAAACTGTACAACAAGTGCACAAACAAGAGCGACATCAGTCGTGGCCGATTTTTCTTTCTACTGGCACGTGAATTAGTCCTCCCGGAAATGAAATTACGCGTCTACAATGATAGGATCCCACGAGAATTGCGGCTAAGTATCAAGCGAGTTATTGGACCCGCCGATATGCCCGAGCCTCCACCACCAAAAACTTATCAGAATCCAGATTCCGGTGTTAGAAAGACATGTGCCATCTGTCCCAGTCGGTTGAAAAGGCGAACGAAGTACTGTTGCTGCAAATGCAAGAAACCAATGTGCCTTACTTGCCTACAAATATGCATTGACTGCAAACGTACGTAGTGAATGTACCAAATTTTCGAGTGCTGTCATTATTTTTATTTTTTAACTAGAGATTCTTTGTATACGGCAAGCGTATCTTGTAGGATACAATGCCAGTATTTTTAACCTGCGGTTTTAAGGGTACCGCTGTTGCTATTACGTATTTGTGCTTTGCATGAGGGTGAAATTGGTTTTTTTTTCCAGGGAGACACAACCATCATTTTACAGAGCCAAAAAAAATTGTGCCCTAGTTCCAAAACCCAGTAAAAAGTCAGACGACGATGAATCTGGACCCGAAGATGAACTTCAACAGGATTGAATAATTTCTATTTGAATAACTATGTAGATAATTCCGATTCTTCTCGTGCGCCGTCTTTGTCCTCTTCTATAGAAAATCTCAATTTACTATCTGATGAAGAAATAGTGGATGTGCAAGATGCTGTTACTCAATCTCCTTTGCTGACTTCACCTCAGACACCCTTGCTTCCAGTTCGACCAGTGCCATCACTGACGCAAAATAGCTCTCCTTTACCACCATCTCCGTTGGTTGCTTCTAACAGTCGAACAAGAACACAACTGATAATGTGCAACCAGAAGAAAATCTTATCCAGCCATCAGCATCAACCCAACCTGAGCCAACACAAGCAGTGGAATTAGCCAATTATAGACGAGCAGCCAATTCTACCCACACTCGTGTCTTTCCAAATTGCAGCAGCACCACATTTCACAATATCTCTGACAAGTTACGAGCCACGGTTCTGCATAATCATAATTATTATTTGCCTAAATTAGCTCGTGTATGCAGTCAACATTTGACAAATAATTCATGGGATACATTAGATGATTCCGAAAACAGTATATCTACATTTACCGTAGATCAAATACAGCATGTAGTTTCTTTTGTGAATGCATTAAGTCCCACGCTTGACTTCGAGAATATTCAAGATATGGATGAGAGAGTATTTGAATACTGGATAGGATTCTCAAAAGGAAAATTCAATGTTTTAATTGGAGAAATACCACATATCTCTGAACTGCATATAGGAAGTTAGGGTTTGGCAGCAAATCTGCTGAAGATGAGAACAGGGAACTCAGATGAGAGAATTGCCACATTGGCACAGGTGCCTCGTCGAACGTTAGAGGGTTTAATGGACAAAGTACGGGAGATTTTATGCCAAGATTTTGTACCAAGATATCTCGGCATTAGTCATATTAATCGTGATGAATTGATTGGACATAATTTAACCATTCCCAATGGGTTGTTTGGAAATGATAACAATGCCACAGTCATTTGTGACGGCACATATATTTATATCAACTGTCGGCGCATCATAAACGCACCGAGCAACCGCGGGGAACGCGAGGGGTCGCGGGGACCGAACCGGCTCCGCGCGAGCGCCGCGGCCAGCCCCGCCACCACTCGACCACTCGGCTCTCAGACGCGCTCCGCTACGGGCACTCTTTTGTTATACGGTCGCGTTAACTTTGTAGCAAACAATACAACCATATATACAGTCCACTGCTTTTAATTTATATTATCCCGATTGAGCCTATTCATTGGTCCATCGATCGCGAAATAATACCGGTTTTGCCGCGAGTAAACGCCGTCATCGTCATCGGTCGCCGTGCTTGCCTGTGTGGACTTTGGCCGTTCGCGGACACCACGTGCCACGACCACGCCGATTGAAACAAAGAAGTCGTTCCCGAGGAAGCCTGCATTATCATCGTGGGAGCTGATGTCATTCTCTGGGAGTATTACTGTATTTGAGTGAGCCGTTCCAATTAGTATTTTATCTAATTTCTAATTTGCCAAAAATCGTTGTTTCTCCTTCCCATCTTCCAGTGTTTTCTATAGTTATACAATACTTATTAAGTGCTTGATGAAATACGCATAATTTTGTTGCAAAACACTCGGTCATTAGCACGAGGTAAACACGTGTTACGGAGTTGACCTTGATCCCTTTGTTCTCTAACGGACAGTTTTTTTTCTATTAAGCTCATTAGTGTTGTTACGATCAGCTGTGATTTTATATTTTTTACAATGCAGGCAGATAATTTAAAAACATTAATAAAGAAACGTAGTTCCATTAAGTCGAAGCTTACTATTTACAGCAACTATTTAAATTTAATAAAAAGCAGTTCCGACATATCTGAGTTGCAGCGTTTAGGTTTAGAAGAACGTTTTAATAAATTCCAAGCCCTACACACCGAATTTGATGCGTTTCAGACACAGATCGAAGTGCTTTCCGATGACGACGAGTCTTCGTTAGCTGAGCGTGAGGACTTTGACCGCCAGTTCTTTAACCTGGTGGCACTCACGCGCAGTCTGCTCGGTGTCTCGGCCAACGGTGCTGCGTCGGAGGCGTGCTTCAAAGATGCTGACTCAGGTGCACATGTTTCAAATAGGAATTCCTTTGTTCGTTTGCCTAAAATAGATTTGCCTCATTTCGATGGGAACTACCAATGCTGGCTTGAGTTTAGGGATACATTTGGGTCATTGATTCACGACAACACTAGCATAAGTGATATTAATAAATTCCACTACCTGCGAGCTTCACTCCAGGGAAACGCAGCGCTTATAATTAAGAATATTGACTTTAAAGCTGATCACTATACACTTGCGTGGGATTTATTGTGCGAACGTTATAATAATAACCGGCTTTTAGTGAAAAATCATCTCCAGGCTTTATTTGATAGTGAACCTATAGCACAAGAGTCAAGTGTTTCCATCAGAAACCTTGTTAATATAAGTAATAAAAATATGAGGGCACTAACTACATTAAAAAGGCCTACACAATATTGGGATGACATTATTATTTACTTTATGGTTAAAAAATTAGACGTTGTAACAAGTCGTGACTGGGAAGAACATAGAAACAACACCTTTAAGGACGACCCAACTTTAATTCAATTTTGTTCCTTTTTAAGCAGGAAAGCGGACTGGTTAGAATCAGTGGAGTCGAATCATTTTCCTTTAGAAAGTCGTACTATCGTTGCCTTAAATTATAGTCACACTAACAAAACTGATTCGACACCTGCACAACACAATAAAAAATTAAATAACAGTAAATGTCCACTTTGCTCCCAAGCACATACTTTGTTTAAATGTGAGTCATTTAGGAAATTGTCAATCGAACAACGCATACAAAAGGCTAAAGATTATGATGTTTGTTTTAATTGCTTACGCCTTGGCCATAATGCAAAAAAATGCAGACTTTCACATTGCAAGTATTGCAAAATAAAGCACAACACGCTTTTACATTTAGATAATAACGAGCCCAAACTTGCTTCCAATCCTCTGTCTTCTGCCATGCCTTCTGCCTTGCTTTCCGCTTCACCTTCTTCAAACATTGTGCTATCAGCCAATTCTATGCAGCTTGCTACTTCTGCGCATGTTTTACTGTCCACAGCTATGGTGAACGTGACTAGCGTGACGGGTAAGAAGTATACAGCGCGCCTTCTGCTGGACAACGGCAGTACGGCCAACTTTATTACGCGGAGTTTATCGGAGAAGCTGGGTTTGTTACGACGCGGTACGAGCACCAAGGTAACGGGTATAAATAATTACACATCTACCAGTACACAGTCTTGCCACCTCTCGATAGAGTCATTATGCTGTGCCTTTACTGCAGATGTCGAGTGTCTTGTTTTGCCTGAAATCACAAAGGTCCTGCCGTCTTCATTCGTGCATGTTAGCCATGTCCCTATTCCTTCAGGTCTTATGTTAGCAGACCCGAACTTTAACGTTCCGTCGGTCGTAGACATCCTGGTAGGGGCCGAAGTTTTCTGGAATGTCTTAGGTAACCAAACGATAGATTTAGGGAAAAACCTACCTAAACTATGCGAGACCAAGTTAGGATGGTTAGTTTCAGGTAGTATTTCGCAAAAGTCATGTTTTTCCAATAATCATTTATGCCATCATTCCAATGTCACTCCCGACCTTACTCAATTTTGGGAGCTTGACAATGTTTCATCAAAACACTTACTCTCACTTGAAGAGCGATTGTGTGAGCAGTCTTTTGCTCAAACCACCACCCGTAACGAAGTTGGTGGATTTGTCGTGACAATGCCTTTAAAAGGGGATCCTAGTACATTAGGGCATTCTTTTAGCAATGCTAGGAATCGTTTTCTTTCCCTTGAACGGCGATTTAAACGCGATCCAGTATTTCATGACAAATACAACGAATTCATGAAGGAATATGAGCGCCTAGGTCATATGACATTAGACTCTGACTGTACTCCATCACTCGAACACTCCATGAAAACTTATTACATTCCACATCATGGAGTCATTCGCAGTTCTAGCACCACTACACAACTACGCGTAGTATTCGACGCATCAGCCGCTACCAGTTCGGGAATGTCACTTAATGATATTCAGATGGTCGGTCCCGTAGTTCAAGACGATCTGTTTTCCATTTTAACACGTTTTCGTCAGCATAGGTACGTGGTCACAGGTGACGTGGAAAAAATGTACAGGGCCATAGAAATAAATCCAAGTCAACGACCTCTTCAAAAAATAATATATAGATTCGAATCTTCTTCTCCTCTTAGGTCATACACGTTAAACACGGTTACCTATGGTACCGCTTCTGCACCCTATTTAGCCACTAAGTGTCTTGTGAGTTTGGCTGATAACATTGACGACATTCGCGTACAACGTGCTATACGACGTGACTTTTATGTTGATGACTTTCTCAGTGGAGGGGATACCATAGCTGAAACTGTTGACATTTCAAACAGGGTACATACGGTTCTATCATCTGCAAAATTTAACTTACGTAAATGGCGATCAAATAATCCTGTAATTCTTAAACATTTAACACTCAATAGTGACTTACATAATACATTACATTTTTCTGAACAAGGTCCAACCTCAACTCAATCTAAAACTTTGGGTCTTAACTGGGTTTGTGACACAGATTCACTTACTTATTCTATTAATATCACCCCCGCTACTAAAGTCACCAAACGTCATGTCCTTTCTGTTATCAGTCAGATCTTTGACCCACTAGGCCTCGTAGGTCCGTGCGTCGTCGAAGCAAAGATAATCATGCAGCGTCTATGGCTTGGTAAGTATGACTGGGACGACGAAGTATGTCACGACATCAGACACCTTTGGTCTACATTCGAAAGTTCAATACCAGCTTTAAACGATTTAAAAATTCCTCGTTGGGTTTTGCGTGAAGGCTCTGTCACACACGAAGTACACGTTTTTACTGATGCGTCCGAGAGGGCGTATGGTGCTTGCGTGTATATTCGGTCTTTTGATGGCAGTGGATCGATAGGTGTACAGCTTTTAGTTTCCAAAAACCGAGTGGCGCCTATCAAACCTACTACAATACCGAGGCTTGAACTTTGTGGGGCTCTCTTAGGTGCAAGGCTGTGTACTAAGGTTCAGGAATCACTTACCATGCCCATTCATAAATGTAGATTCTGGAGTGACTCAACTATAGTCCTGGGTTGGCTCGGTAGTCCTTCCAATCAATTAAAACCTTTCGTTAGAAACAGAGTCAACGAAATACAGGAAATTACGTGTGGTCATACCTGGAGCTACGTACCGTCGAAGGACAACCCGGCGGATCTTGTTTCCCGTGGTCTTAGGGCTGACGTCATCAATGACGTACCTCTATGGTGGTCTGGACCCTCATTTTTGCAACGTAGTGAAAATGAGTGGCCCAACATGCCAAACTCCGGGAAAGATAGTCTGCCGGAAGTAGTGACTCACTTCATTAGTGGTGATAGTGATGATAGTAATCATTCATTAAATATCAATCATTTAGACGTACCGGTTCATTCATCCATCATTCATGACTTATTAGTAAGGTATTCTAGCCTAACAAAAATTATAAATGTAGTAGCATATATACAAAGATTTATTTACAACATAAAAAATAATAATAGATTGTGTGGTAACTTTTCGACTACAGAACTTCAAACTTCATTGAATTTAATTATACATCATTCCCAGCTTGAAATGTTTCCTGACGAGTATAGTTTGTTGAAGTCTGGACAGAAATTACCACGCAAAAGTAGATTGCTTCCTCTGACACCGTTCATAGACGATCACAACCTTATTCGCGTGGGCGGGAGGCTCGATAACTCCCCCTACGATTTTAATGTGAAACATCCTATGGTTTTATGCAGTAAGCACATATTTACAAAGCTTATATTTCAAATGCAACATTTAAAGCTCGCACATGCAGGACCACAATTGTTATTGTCAAATATTCGACAAACATATTGGCCTCTAGGGGGTAGAAATTTGTCTAGGTTTGTCGTGAATAAATGTCTTAGATGTTTTAGACACAAGGCTCAGAACGTACAGCCTATAATGGGTCAATTACCCAGTTCACGGACTCATCTTGAATTCCCCTTTTTAAACTCTTACGTAGATTATGCTGGGCCAGTATTGGTGGCCAATCGTAAAGGCCGCGGATGCAAACTGACAAAATCCTATATGTGCATCTTTGTTTGTTCGGCAGTGAAAGCTGTACATTTGGAACTCGTTTCCGACCTCACTACGGAGGCTTACATGGCCGCTTTAAATCGTTTCGTGGCGCGTCGTGGCAAGCCTCGAAGCATCACGTCCGATAACGGGACTAATTTCGTAGGTGCATCAAATGAGATGTATAGGTTTTTACAATCATCAAATGTTGCATCTGAAATCGCGCAGCAGGGTATTGATTTCATTTTCACTCCTGCGTACAGCCCTCATTTTAATTCCTTGGCTGAAGCTGCTGTCAAATCTTGTAAGCATCACTTAAAAAGGTTACTGCATTTTACTCATTTTACATTTGAGGAGATGGCTACCTGCCTCACTCATATTGAGGCAGTCTTAAATTCACGCCCTCTTACTCCTCTTTCTTCGGACCCTAACGATTTTTCGGCACTCACTCCATTTCACTTTCTAATTGGACGGCCATTCTTATCGGTACCGCATCCTCAGGTGACTGAAGCCAACATCACGAGGCTGGATCGTTGGAAGAGAATCCAGTTCATCAGGCAGCATTTCTGGCAACGATTCCATAACGAATATACTTCTCTGCTGCAGGCGAAATCGAAGTGGTTTCATTCCAGAGGCGAAGTGCAGCCGGGGTCCTTAGTCCTGATCAAGGACAAAACAGCGCCACCTCTGCTCTGGTCCCTGGGCCGGGTCATACAGACCTATCCCGGCGTCGACGGGGTCACGAGAGTGGCAGAATTGAAGACGAAGAGGGGCACCATACGTCGTGCCTTCAACTGCATTTGCCCCCTTCCTGTCAGCAATTGAAGAGTTCCTTTCAACCCGGGGAATATGTCGGCGCATCATAAACGCACCGAGCAACCGCGGGGAACGCGAGGGGTCGCGGGGACCGAACCGGCTCCGCGCGAGCGCCGCGGCCAGCCCCGCCACCACTCGACCACTCGGCTCTCAGACGCGCTCCGCTACGGGCACTCTTTTGTTATACGGTCGCGTTAACTTTGTAGCAAACAATACAACCATATATACAGTCCACTGCTTTTAATTTATATTATCCCGATTGAGCCTATTCATCAACAAAAGTTCGAATTATATGTTTCAAAAAGATACATATTCTTTACACAAATATAGGAATCTCCTCAAACCATTTTAATACTCGTAGTTGCCAGTGATGGATATATTATTGATTGTTTTGGCCCATACAAAGCAACTACATCAGACTCTGACATCATGAATAATTTATTCAGTAATGAGAATTCTGCTCTAAGGTTGTATTTCAGAAATAATGACGCTTTTATTTTAGATAGAGGTTTTAGAGATAGCATTGCTTTGTTGGAAGGATGTGGCTACAAACCGTTCATGCCGGAATCATTGTTAGAAGGCGAGCACCAGCTAACTACAGCTCAAGCAAATAGAAGCCGTTGTGTTACCATTTGCAGATGGGTGGTGGAAGTGATCAACGGCTATTTTAAAAGAGATTTTAATTTTTTTTTTTTTTTTTTTTAAAAACGTCGCCCCACACTAGGAATTTCTCCTGTGTCGTGACAACAAAAATGAAATTACTTAGACAACAATATTTTCATACATCTCTTCCCCACATGATGCAAAACTTCAAAATTGCAGCGGCTTTAATAAACGAGCTTGGTGCTCGCCTGCAGGACAATGTGAATGCAAATGAAATATTAAGCATTATCAGACATGGTATGGTCGACACAGAAGCTGGTAGATGAAGGATACCGTGGACACGTAACCTTCGATAATTTTTTCGCATCGTATGACGTACTACAATTTTTATACAATAATGGTATAAATGCCACAGCAACAGTCAATAGTAACAGAGCAGATCTACCTCTCGTTGTAAAACATGCCAAAAAGAAGAATATACCAAGGAGCCAAAAAATAAACTTAACAAGAGGCGAATTCCGATGGCGCACTAAAAACAACGTAGCGTTTGTAATGTGGCAGGACACTAAACTCGTCACACTTTTGACCACACAAAAGTAAATAAGACTTTTTGCGATCGAACGCAGAAACCTTGTACAGACCCTAATTCTCCCTATAATCGACTATGGTGATGTGTGCTATTTTGACCTGAATGCAGACTTGCTCAATAAATTGGACAGACTTCTCAATAACTGCATTCGATTCATTTTCAACTTACGAAAATACGACCACGTATCTGGTTACCGATCGCTGTTAAATTGGTTACCAATTCGGCAGTGCCGGTCAATTCGGGCCTTGACAACTCTTTATTCTTTGCTTGACTCTCCTAATTCTCCTTCTTACTTAACTTCTAATTTTCAGTACCTTTCCGCTAACCACAACAAAACTCTTCGATCTTCCCATAATCGTCTCTTACAATGTCCTTCTCACCGCTCTGATTTTGTTCATTCAACCTTCTTTGTGCAGTCCATTCTTCTGTGGAATGCCCTCCCTATAGAAATCAGGATGGCTAACAGTCGGTACTCTTTTAAAAAGAAAGTCCGAGCACATTTTCTTAAGTGAACGATGGCAGAATCACTTCAAGTTTCATTTATTTTGTAAGTTTATGTAAGTATATTATAACGATGTATGTATTGTATTATTGTATGTATGTATGACATAATAGTAAGTATGTTTATGTATAATATATTTTGTTAGTAGGTATTTTAGTCTATACGTTTATACTTAGTGCATCTACCACTTTTCTACTCTGCATCACCATAAGGTTGACTGGTAGAAAATGCCTAATGGCATTAAGTCCGCCTTTATACAAATGTGTATATGAAGTATAAATAAATAAAGATGGTTTGAAACGGGCTTTTCCGTGTCCATCAACTGTACTTCAATACACAGAGCTCATGGGCGGTGTAGACCGACTTGACCAGAAGCGGACCACCTACGAAGTTGGCAGACGAAGCAAGAGGTGGTGGCTTCGTATTTTCTATTTTTGCGTAGATTTAGCCATCACAATCTCCTTTTTACTCTACTCTAGCAACAGATTACATAACCCACTTTCACAATTACACTTTCGGTTGTAGTACCTGGCTCGTGGTCTCATCAACAATTATTTATCAAGGAAAAGAAGTTTGGACAGACAGCCACAATACTCCGCAAAACGGCCAAAGCTCTCCACAAACAGACAAAAATAAGTAGGAGTGGTTGATGAGATACGTTTGAGTAACGTGAGTATTCATCAGCATGAGCAACTGAACTCCTGGCGACGCTGTCCTATGTGTAGCACGAAAACTCGCAATAAACGATCAGTGTTTTGCATGTAAAGTGCCACTTTGTGTAGTTCCCTGTTTTGATTTATTTCACAGCCAGCCAGTATAAATACAATATGCGTTCGATAAAAATCAAAACAGGAAATAACAGATGAATCTACATTTTTATTTGCTATGTTTTTGTTTCTTTTTAATAAACTGAGTACAAAAAAAGTCGCATTATTGACAGGCGGTGGCAACTATATTGCAACCGCGTTTTCCATAAATTTCCATAAAAATTTATAACCTTAAGGTCATCCTAATGGTAATACGATTCACTATCCATTTGATATACATTGCTGTCATCTTTATTTTTCTCTGCCTTATAAAGGGTTAAAATAAATATGTGGACCGGCATTTTAACTGGAAAAATTATTGGGCCATTCGAGTTACCAGAAAATTTGACCGGCGAGGTTTATCTCGATTTTATAGAAAACCATTTACCAAATTTACTTGAAGACGTCTCACTTGACATTTACAGAAGCATTTGGTTTCAACAAGATGGCTGCCCAGCACATTATACTCGCTCAGTCAGAGAATTTCTCGATCTGGAATACCGAGGTAGATGGATAGGACGGTCTGGTCCAATTTCGTGGCCAGCCCGTTCACCGGACTTAAATCCAGTCGACTTCTTTTACTGGGGAACATTAAAAGAAAAAGTATATTCTAAACCACTTCAAAGAATTACGAGAAAAAATTGCGGATGCTGTTGAAGAGATCAACTCAAAAAGGTACGCTCGTTTTGTAAACCGCTCTTTTTTAAGAAGATGTAGGGCTTGCATTGCGGCTGAAGGCAAACAATTTGAACATTTGTTTTGAATAAATAAACTTTGATTCCAATAACTGAATTTTTATTTCAACTGTATTCTTTTTTGTTGCAATTTAAGTACAGACCGTTTACCGTAAGATGTCCCCTGCCGTGATGTTGGCACTAGTGCTTGTCAATCTGTTGTTGTCAGATTGCCTTAGTGTCAAGTGTTTCGTTCGTTTTTTGTTATTATTGAATATTTGTCGAATTAATAATGCCAAAGCCATATAAAAGCAGTGCAAGAGAGATTGTGTTGAAGGTGCGTGCCTTTTGTGAGAAAGAAAAGGCAAACCAAGCCCCTTTAATTCCACTCAATCAAGTGCGATCTCGCGTCACCGCCATGACAGGTAAGATAGGGATACCAGCTTCAGAGAAAATGCCTTTAGTATGAGTAATAAGAATTTACTGATACAAACAAAATAAAAAAGTATATATATCAGTGAATTTAATTTATATCGTTTTGATGTTGTCCTTACTTGTTTTAATATAAATAATTATTTTATAAAAGGATACAAACGTTGTGTCAATTTCAGGCATGTCGGAGAAAACCGTGAGTAGAATATCTAAAGAAGGTCAAGTTGCTGCCTGTACCTCTCAAAAACTCAAGTCTCCTGGAAGACATCGACAAAAACGAAACCAGTGGATCTTGATGATTTCGATTTATGCGCATTAAGAAACAAAATCCATAAAATGTATGCTGTAAAATAAGTTGTTCCTACCTTAAATAAATTACTTGTAGAACTAAAGAATGACACAAATTTTGGTGGAGGTCGTACAACTTTGTGGAAAATTTTAAAACGAATTGGATTTCAGTACAAAAAGTGTGGTTCGAAGCGGAAAATTTTAATGGAAAGACACGATGCATGGACATGGTTGCATGGAGACGCAAGTATATCGATACTATGAGGCAAATCGTGTAGAAGGTCGGCCAATAGTTTTCTTAGATGAAACATACATTCACGCATCATATGCACTAAAAAAATGTTAGCAAAACGATGACGAGGACGGAGTACTAACAAGTGATTCTGCTGGAACGCGATGGATTATTGTTAATGCAGGTGGAGAAATGGGATTTATTTCGAATGCTCAATTGATTTTTAAATCACAGAGTAAATCAGGGGACTACCATGACGACATGAATTTTACGAAACGAACAAATTTTATGAAATGGCTTTCAGAGAAACTTATACCCAATTTGCCTTCGAACTCCCTAGTCGTCATGGATAACACCCCCTATCATACCGTACAAGTAAATAAAGCACCTACTATGAGTTCCTCAAAACTGCAAATGCAAACTTGGATCACAAATAAAGGATTGTCTTATTTACCAACAATGATAAAAGCAGAACTTTATCAAATTATAAAAGAGCACAAAGAAGCGCCGATTTATTTCACTTGTAATACAGGTTTTAATCAAATACCTACTTATGGCACCAGTCTTTCACAAAGTTATGTGTAATCCATGCATCTCTGTAAACTATTGTGAAAGAAATAAATGAATTTATGAGGCTGACCAATTATTAATAAGTCATGGTCATTAAGTGGTTAGGTTGCCTCCCTACCATTGCGACTTAAATGCAATAGAGTTTATGTGGAGTCTTTTAAAGAGACTCATAGCTAGCAGTAATGTCGGCCAAGAAGCAGCGCATATCGTGAAATTAACTGAAGAAGCTTTTTCGTCTATAACCCCAGAAGATTTGAAAAAACAGTGTGAACACGTAAAAAATTTAGAAGACAAATTTTATGAACGTGATGGCTGCATGGATAGTATTACCGATAAATTCATAATTGAACTAGAAAATGACAGCAGCACAGAATCGGATACGACAGATGATGACGTTTATACAAGTGATAGTGATATGTCCAGAATAGTTCCTTTCCACCATAATTACTGCCAGTAGAAATGAAATCAATAAATAATTTAAAATTTAAATTATATTGTCGTTTACAACCTTCCTATTCTTCTATATATCTTTTAACTGTATATTATTTAAAATTATGCAAGTAAAACATTTATCTGTGGTGGGTACATACAAATTTAGATGATGGGGGTAAAGCTACATATATTGTTGGCAACACCGTAGGCAATGCTGCCAATTCCCAAAGCAGGGGTCAACTTATGGTGAGCGGTCTGTAACAGTCTTTTAACCCTTTATAGGACGGCTCATACAAAGTGGCCAGTAAACAGGACAGTCACTTCAAGGTCGTTATCTCATAGATTTTTATTGATATATTGAACCTTATGAACATTTACCCGGGAGTCAGTCGGCTGTTACTAGCGACGACGTACGCCTGCGTTCGTTCGCGCTCCCTAGCACATGTGCCTTACATCCTTGCTTCCGTTGCTCGTATACATGTAACAGTTTGGCTAAACATTATATTCTCTTTAATACAGTCCACTCGTCTCTATTATTTACGGTAACAACCCAACAATATAATTATGTTTTTCACCGCATTAATGGGGCAGGGAGGATTAATGAGGGTAGTTACATATAAATAGGGAATTTAAGCTAAATTCACTCAATAGCTATTAGCACTTGTGCTCGCTAACTATACTATGTCCTAATTTTTTTGGTGTTATAATGGAAGGTTTTGTTAAAAGAATATAAATCAGAAGAGGGAATAAAATCACCTATTAAGTCTAAAGACAGGCCTAAATTTTATCAGAAAGTAGACGATTTTGATAAATCCGTAATTAGGAAAAAAATTCACAGTTTCTTTTTAAATGGCCAATTACCAACAATTCCCAAGATTCTTCAGGCAGTCAATGACGATGACGATTTGCCAAATTTTAGCGAAACAACTCTCAGGCGGCTAATAAAGCATTTAAACTTTAAATATAATATGTCGGAGAAAATAAGAGGTTGTCACACATTTTACTAGTTATTTAATTAATTCATATGGTACTCGTAACACTACACACATGACATAGATAATGGTTCACTATAGTTTTTTTGCCCTAAGAAGAGTTCCCTGACACTTCATTTTTTTCCGTGACATGCATACTACTTTAGAGTAATAAAAAATAAACTGGAAAAAAAAATTAAAAATTATATGATAAAAAAAATATTGCCTTAAGTAAATTATTGTGGTTTTAAATAACTTAAGTAAATAAATATATATAAGTTAATAAATCAGTAAATAAAATAACAAAGTATAAATCTTAAAAAAGTTTAATGCGTGGAACGTAACTTCTGCCAATAGGGATCGACACTACTCGTAGACACAAATCGGAGCGGCCATCTTGTAATCGCGGACGAGTCGCGTCAGTACGAGTGCGTCTGCCTTGTATGCTGTTTGTGTTTGCGTTACGTCTGCTCTGCGTGTTTGTTTGTTATTAATTTTATTACTGTTTTTGTTAAGTTTTTCGTTTTGTTTTTGTTGTTTGGAAAAACAATGCAAAAAAAAACAAAAAAGACTGTTTTAAATTCCCAAAGTCGGGAGTTAGTGATTCGTTTGAGGGACTACTTCGAGCGAGAGCGTACAAACGGGGGCCCGTTAATACCGATCGAGAGAGTCATAGATCGAGTTGCGGCAGCTTTGGACATTGGAAAAGCTACCATTACCCGTATCACTAAGGAGAAATTTGGTGAAACTGGTACTGAAGACAAGAAAATGTCCACTCCGAAAAAGCGTAAGCGCAAAGCTTCAATAACTGATATAGACAGTTTTGATACAGATGCTATCCGAAATCATATTTATGGATACTATGAGAGAAATGAGTTCCCGACATTAATAAAATTAACAAAATCGCTAAAAGAAGCTGAACTGTTTACTGGAGGCATAACATCACTATGGCATGTGTTGCATAAAGTGGGATTTGGGTGGAAAAAAGTAAATAAAAGAAAAATAATAATGGAGAGAGGAGACATTGTGCTTGCACGTATAACATTTTTAGAGGCTGCGAAACAGATCCAAATTTGGGAGAATGTTGTATTCCTCGACGAGACTTGGCTGAACTTAGCATTGGTGCACGTAACCCAACGTCAAAAGGTAAACGATTAATAATTACCCATATCCGCAATGAGAACGGTTTTGTAGAGGGCGGTGAAAATATATTTGAATGCAAGAAGACGGGAGATTACCATGAATTAATGGATGCAACACATTTTGAACAATGGTTTGAAAACGTTCTCCCAAAACTTGGAGAAAATGCAATAGTGTAGTAGAGACAGTAGAGTCTCCGCGATAGTTTTAACAGAGAAATTGGGAAGCAAAAGAAGAGTGGATCTGAAGCATCAGGCAGGAAAGAATATATATGTCGCAGCCGCAGCATCAAACAAAAGCTTCTAAAATTGTTACTAGATGGCGGTAGTGAAGTCATCCTTCCGGTCGATGAGTTGACGGTAAAGTAATTCGAGCGCGGGACGTCACTGTTTGACAGATGGTGACACTGACAGGAACGTTGGCGGGCATTCGTTGGTACGACTGACAAGTGTGCGCATCGTCGGATAACCTCACTATCGCTATCCATTTTCCAACGCGTGTATGTTGTAAATTAGTGATTGCAAAACATTGTGAAATTACTAAAGAAGATATTGATTATCCGTTCGTAGTTTTATTTCTTGTGAAACGAAGATGTACGAGGAGGAGAACGCCCCTGACGACAGAGCTCTGGTTGGCTCTCCGACATATATATTTTAAACAATTGTCTTTTTTGAAACATCTTAACAACGTGAGACCTACAACAGATGAAGAGATTAATAAAAATGATTCAGGACTAGAACAACAACAAGAACAAAATGAAGAAGAAACTTGTTCTTTAAGTAGTTCCAGGAGAAGGGCAACGAAAATAAATATTGATAAAGTAGCAGATCGTAAAGTTGGGTCTGGACGGTAATGTACCTCAACCATTTTCTCGTAACACTGAGACCGAATTGACAACAATGGATAAACCTGTGGAGCCGAATCGTTACTTGAAAATCGACATTCGATTTTTTCTGTTTTGGTAAAAAAAAAAGTTGTGCACCTAAAGTATGATCCTATACTTTATTGGCAAGAACAAAAAAACTCTATTTATCACCATGTTCACTCAATAGCCGTGATGTATATGAGTATCGTAGGATCATCTGTTCCTTGTGAGCGCTTTTTTTCAATTGCCGGCAACATCGCAAGTGATGAGCGGAACCGCTTGGATCCCAGTAGACTTGACAGATTAATGTTTTTAAAAAGCAAATAGATAAGAAGCATTGGGAACTATAAGCTATGTTATCTATTCTCTTAACTTTTTAATGTAACAAATACATTTAGAAAATAAATGTTTTCTTTTATATCTGATCTGATATTTTGATATGGTAATAAAAATAAATGTAATTATTGAATTCCCTGAACTAAAAAAATCCTGATTTTATTGATAAGAGATCCCAGAGACTGTTTATTATGGTGCCATTCTTGTTTTTCATAAAATGGATTTATATTTACAATGTAAATACAAATTTAAAAAAAAAACGATTTTTAGACCTCGATTTTTTTATGAATCGATTTATCAGGTTACGATTCGAATCGATATAAAAATCGATCTTTTATGGAAAGAATCGCCATCCCTATATGGAAGGTCCTTCGTCAAAACGATAAACACGCTTTCCATTACATTCCAGTGCAAGGTAATTATCATTTTTACTAACTTACAAAATGTGCACGTAAACATTGTTAGCGCTGACGACATTACTTTTCAATAACTGGTATTAGATTCAACCCATAAATGCGAAAGTGTACGAGTATCAATTTGTTTGTCCGTTGCCTTTTACGCATAGCCTTAACCTATTGACATGAAATTAGCTACGTTAAAAGAAACAATTTGCTGTATTAATAACGACTGATTATATTTATTACAGGCCTTAAAAACCAAGACTTTGAAAACCGTGAGACATGAAAAAAAAAATTGTAAAATTGTATAAATAAATGATTAATCAATAACAAATATTTTCACAGTAATACCGGCAGAGATAACATCGAATATCACTATTACTGAAGTCACAGATGAAAATATTTAAATTGATACTTGATATTAATATCGAATTTTTATATCACATGTAAATAAATGTTTATTAAATAAAGTTACCATTTTCCGTAAAGGCTCGTACAGACTATATAACATAACATGTTATTCAACATTGCTATATAACATGTTTCAGATAATGTGGACGGTGAATGTTATAAAACATGTACAATAACATGTTATTGATATGTACAACAATGTTATATAACTTACGTCACGTGTAGGTACTCAAACGCGCGGGCGCAGCGACGGGTAGCGGGGTGGTGGCAGTGTTTAAGTAAACTTTGACGGGTGTCGACGTGTTCATTTTTTTTGGTTTTTAAAATGGAGTGGAACAAAGAGAGCACTGCATTACTGATTGAGCACTTTAAAGAAAAAAGAGAATTGTGGGATTCGACAAGTTAACATTATAAGGATCGCAACAAAAAACATGACGCATGGGTGGATTTGGCTAGTAAGTTCGATACAGAAAAAAGTGTTGTTGAAAAGAAGATGCGAAGTTTAATTGGACAGTTTCAAAGAGAACTAAAAAAGCCTAGATCGGGGGCAGGAGCAGAAGAAATTTCTCCAAAATGGTTTGGATTCGAGTTGCTATTATTTTTAAGAGATAAAAATAAGGTTCGCTCTACAAACGAAGCGGGCCTTTCAGAGGTAAAAAAAATCTTTTTATGATAATATTTTAGAATTAAGTAGGTACCTACATGAAAAACAAACATTGTAATCGTAATTCTTTATTTATTTTTAAAACTCTAATCTAGTCGAGACAAATATTGTATGAGAAATTTCGGCGATATAGTTTAGTAATTTGTTTGCCACGGTACACTTCCAACATTTGTTAAAAAAAAATCAGCAAACTCTTTTCGAACTCCTGCCGCTTCTGTTATATCATCTCCAGGTTCGACAGCTATAAGGTCATTTACAGTATCTATGTCAAGATTATTTTGTTCAAAATTCATACTGTCACCAACATGAAATGATCGTGTTAAATCACTCTTCATTAAAAAATTATGTAAGGTTCAAGAGAAGGGGTTTTCTTAACAGTCTGAATTTAGAGGACATAATCCCAAAAACATTTTCTACAACTCTTCTTGCACGACTTAGTCGATAATTGAAAACTCGTTCTTTAGAGCCTTTATTATGAAGTCCTGGATATGGTTTCATTATGTTTTTATTTAATGGGAATGCGTCATCTGCCAAAAAAACGTAGGCTGTAGGTAAGATTCTTCCAGGAAGTGGACGCGCAGTAGGTAGATTAAGAGAATCGTTTTCCAACATGGTTTTTAGTGTTGAATTGGCAAACACACCTCCATCAGATATGCGGCCTTGACTCCCTACGTTAACAAACATAAAACGATATTGTGCATCGACAAGCGCCAATAGTACGATACTAAAAAACCCTTTATAGTTGTAAAATTCACTTCCCGAATTGGCAGGTGCTTGTATCATGACATGCTTTCCATCCATACCACCACAACAATGTGGAAATTGCCATAATTTATAAAAGTCATCTGAGATGTCACTCCACTCTTCAGGTGTTCTTGGCATCTGGAAAATATATCAAACTTATATTTTTTTGTTTTGGGACAACCCTCAAGAAAACCGTACTTCTCCAAAAAAGAAAAAGAAAAAAACTTTCGATAGTTTGAACGTTCAGGAAGAAGCTTTTGATAGTTTGGAAGCTCAAAAAGAAGCAGACGGCATAATGAAGGAATTGCAAAGTGAGCGCAAAACACGAGATCATTTTTCTGTTTTTGGGGAGTATATTGCTTGTAGATTGCGCAATTTACAGGATCCATTTACTATTTCTACAGTGCAAAACCAAATTTATAATATTATATTCCAAGCTGAAATGAATTTATACAGCGGCGGCGCAAATAGAATTGGTTCAAACAGTGGCAGCGCAAGTTTCAACAGAGGCTACTATACAAGTTCTTTTCTAAACAATAGTACTGGTCCAGCAGATTTATCAAATACGGACACAGACTCTACACAGTTTTCGGAAGACTTTGACGACATATTGTTAAATATACAACAATCACAACGCAATGATAATAATAAATAATATTTATCGATGTTTCACTACCTCAAAGCGATTCAGATTTTTTGTAAAAACAAACATTTTTTAATAAAGAAATAAGTACTTACTATTATTTGGTGTTTTAATGAGTCTATTATTGCTGTGCAAACTTCTGGTACGATAGAAGAAATACTCTGTTTTGATACTTTAAATACATACTCAAGGCTTTGGTATGAATCCCCACTGGCTATAAATCGCAATGTGATGGCTAAACGTTCTGTAACTGATATGGAATTTCTGAATGCAGTATCTTCCTTTTTTATTTTAGGACCCACGCTATTAATTAAATATTCTATGTCTGTGCTGGACATCCGTAGAAAGTTTTTAATATTCTCACGTAATTCTCCATAGAGCGTATTTTCATGAATTAAGTTATTCACCATAGTTTCGCCACAGTATTTTGTTCTGGTCAATAAACTAGGACGAACCCAGCATCTACGTTTATTTGTTTTTCTTTTGTTATTTAAAAATACAACAGTCGCTGCCACAGCCAGCAAAAAGTCCTCTCGTGTCGACATTGTGGATAGCACTGAAGAACGACAAACGAAAAATATGGTTACATAACATTGTTATTCTAATGTGTACAGTATTGTTTTATGTTGCAATGTTGAATAACACGGTTATATAATGTGGACGTGTTATAAAACACAAGTTATATAATATGTTACATAGTTTGTACGCACCTTAAGAAATTCGTAATACTTCATTTTTTCATTAGGCTATATTTAATTCCTATAATAATATTATCTTTTATGCATATCGTCGTTGATAGTCCAATACCGCGTAACTAACATTATTCAAAACCGCGTATGTACAAAAAGCAAAAAAGCAAAAATGAGATTTGGCGGCCAAATCTCATTTTTGCTTTTTTGCAATCACTGTGGGTTGCTGATTGGCGTCGACCTGTAGGACAATTTTTTGAATCGACCAATAGGAAGAGGAGTACTTTAAAAATAACAATACCGCGGATCGTTCGACGAACAAGTTACGACACGAAAACCGCGTATTCGCGACAATTTGTATTCGTGTGTGCAGTGTTTTTTTTTTTTTTAAAAACGTCGCCCCACACTAGGAATTTCTCCTGTGTCGTGGGTGCGTTTCACAAACATGAAATATCACATACACTAACACCCAGACTCGAGACAAACATCTGTGGTTCGCACAAAGTTTTGCCCCGTGCGGGAATCGAACCCGCAACCCTCAGCGCAGCAGTCCAATCGCTTAGCCACTGCGCTAATCAGGTCGTCAAACTGTTTATGTAACGCTCCGGGAAAAAAACTTTTTATATGCAATAACTGGATTATTTTTAATGTAAGTATATCACACGTATTCTATTCTATATTTTAAACAAAATCGGATCCTTTTTTACTCTTAAATTGTGTGATTTCTCTTATAAAAGTACTTCTAATTTTCACGTTGTTCTTACGCGGGTTTAATAAAATCCTTTTGTTTGGTTTCGTACTGCCGCGGTTTTATTTTACTTATATATTATATTACAAAATTGTTAGAGAGAGACCCAAAAGATATTATCATTTGGAGTGATGGATGCACAGCGCAAAATCGAAATAGTGTACTATCAAATACACTCCTCCTATTAGCAATGGAGAATAACGGGACTATAACCCAAAAGTAAGTAAGTATTTAGAAAAGGGCCACACGCAGATGGAGGTGGATCTCAGTACATTCTGTTATTGAAAGAAAATTAAAAAACGTTGAGATTTTTTTACCCTCACAGTATGCATCCATAACAAAAGAA
Organism: Abrostola triplasia; assembly: GCA_946251915.1. Lineage (NCBI taxonomy): Eukaryota > Metazoa > Arthropoda > Insecta > Lepidoptera > Noctuidae > Abrostola > Abrostola triplasia. The sequence continues at coordinate 454,461 of OX276450.1, forward strand.
GCTAGGAGACCATTTCCATACACTGTCATCCAACCAGACTACACGTTCTTCAAAGATTACAGCGCAAAAAAATACCAAATATACGACTCGATAAGACCTGGACTATGTCTATGATCTATCGTTAGTCGGCCCCGCGCACCCTTTCGCGACGCAAGCGCATACTTCCGTGTTCCCGCGCATCCCGCCCAGCGGCGACCCGCGCTATCGTTTAAAATGTATTCCTTCCGCGAGTATTACGAAATAGTGCGATCTTACCTACTTAGTGGTGAAAGTTTGAACGGTGCCCAGAGACTGTACGAAGCAGAAAGTGTTCCTCGCCTTCGCAATCAAAGGATTACAAATCCTTCAGTGCCTAATCGCCAAACTATTTTGGCCGCAAATCAGAGGCTATTAGACCATGGCCAATTTATAGCTCCTACACACGCTCAAGGACGAGGCAGGCCGAGACTAGCAGTAGAGATGGAAGAAGATATCATCGATTTCTTTGAACGGAGCCCTAGATCAAGTACGCGAGATGCAGCGCGGCGCTTCGGCGTAAGCCAATATGCCGTGTGGAAACTTCTCCATATTGCTGGGTTGCACCCGTAAAAAAAGCTTTTTATTAGGGAAGTTTGCCGAAATTATGGAGTTCCTAGGGCAACTGTACAAGATCGAATATCTGGAAGAAGTAGTGATTCAATTAAAACTCGAGATCCTGATCCTATACTTACCCATGAAATCGAAATAAAAATAGTGGAATGGCTTATTGACATAGCTAAGTGTGGTTTTCCTATAAAAAAATCAGAACTGCTACACTGTCCAGAAAATCATAAAAGATTTACGCATGCAGACTCCTTTCATAGACGACCGTCCTGGACAAACCTGGTTTTTTAATTTCTTCCGGAAATTTCACAAAGATCCGCTGAAGGAATAAACAAGGCGAGAGCTAGGGTAACGACGGAGTCAATCAAGCTCTGGTTTCGAGAACTTGAAGCGTTTCTGGTAGAATCAAACCACCGTGATATATTGGAATCCCCGGAACGTATATTCAATGGCGACGAGAGTGGATTCGCCCTTTGCCCTAAAACAGGAAAGGTCCTTGGTCCTCGAGGGTACCGGAATCTTTACCAAATTAAAAATGGCAGTGAAAAAGATAATTCTAACTGTTTTGTCGACATTTAATGCTAACGGGCAAGTATGTCCTCCACTAATAGTTTTTCCATATATACGCCCGCCAAAAGAAATAGCAGATAGCATGCCACCACATTGGATCCTCGGAAGGTCTGAGAGTGGTTGGATGCGAAATGACGTATTTGTAGGGACACATGTAGTATGCATGGTATACAGAATGCAAGATAGACGAAATATGAATGTGTGTGCGACGAATGTAGAGCGGACCAGTTACTGCGCACTGGTCCGAATGAACGGTTCTCTTGAGGGGTATTATCGCGAAATACCTATACGCGGTACACTCATTCAGTGTTTCAATTGTTCCGTGCAACCCCAACCAGAAGAAGCAGTGCTCAATTAGGGATTCACATAATTGACATTTTAGAACGATCCCTAAATATTTTTTTAATACATTACGAATGATTTTAATAATTGGTTGGTGAGTAACGAAATTAAGAAACCCATTCTCTTACTGGTTGATGGACACAGATCCCATAGGGGAACACGGGGCAAGACGGGCATGCGGGGTAATATGAGCGCCTTGGTTCTTCCCCTCCCTACCCGTCAAATGACGGCGGCAACGCTCGGTTCGGCATTCAGTGTCCCTCGCGCACGCGGCGCAGGTAGTATTGTCAGCGGGAGCTCGCCATTTTGAGTCGGACACAAAACAACGTAAGTGCGTAATCTGATCTAATTTTGTACATTTTGTCTTTTCCGTAATGAATATAGACTTAGGGAAATGTGTGACTACTCCTCAGGTCTTGATTAGCGTAGTAACTGTAGTTTTCATTACTATAACAAAAAAAATGCAATCAAGTAAATACTTAATTCTAGTAGTTTGTTTTCTTGTATAACGACTTCGGGGCATTATGGGCGGGGTAATATGGGCATACTGCCCCATATGCCCCAGATTCTGATTATGAACTAAGGGTTATTTTTCTCATTTTGCAGAATTGAACATGGTGAGACACTATAAAAGGAAGAGTAATAGGGGCGGCTGGGATTTCCATAAAATGGAATTAGCTGTCAATGACGTGACTAGTGGTAAACTAAGTTGCAAACAAGCATCGAAAAGTTATGAAGTACCAAGGTCGACGTTACAAAGAAAAGTAAAAGAGTAGGGGACTCAAAAAATAATACCTAAAACATTAGGATCCTTTAGACCAATATTTACTCCTGCTCAAGAAGAGTTGTTTAAAACTTCTTATAAAGATGATCAGTTCTCCGAAACAGTTTTAACGCGAAAAAAAAATCTTAATTCAGTTTCTCTCAAACCAGCGTATAGGTTTAAACCAAAACTTAAAGAAACAAAATTGAGGTATCTTACAAATTTATTACAAAACAATCACATTCCCAACTTTTACGAGTCTTTTTATAAATCTCTCTCGATTTTAGGGATCCTGATATCAGACCCATCAACAATCGCATTCTGACTTCGGTCAGTTTTCTTTTGTTTAATCCTACCGACGACGACCCCCCCTGCGCTAACAATGTATTTTGATGTAGATTTTGCCGAATTGGATATGATTGAAGAAGTTGACTTTCTTCCCTTAGTTTATCGTGATTTCTCTCCCGAAAATCAAATTTTAATGTTCAGAATAATACACGATCTCTTAAGTTATTTACCTTTCATATTTTTGACGTGAACTTACAATCGTAAGTTCACGTCAAAAATATTATTATTAATTATAAAACTATGTTTTGTAACTTTTTTATTTTAAAAACGTGATTGGACTGATGATAGAAGATACTACTTTGCTTATCTTTTTTTGATTGTACCATAGGTACGTTTTCTAAGTAATTACTGTTCACCAATAAATGTAATAATGATGATTATACAGGGTGCAGTTTTGAAGATGAAAAATATTTCGGGAGGTAATTATGTTAGTGATCCTCGACCCGAATCAACAATGAAATCAGTAGGTAATTTTTTTAATTTTTATTTCTTATTTGCCGAAATCGGTACGTGTGAACCACCTTCATTTAAAACGCGGCTAGTCTGATACTCGTCCTATAACAGCGCTTTCACGCACACAAACAGTTCATTGATCCGCAGCGCCCTCCCCGCCCGCACCCCGCTAGCCGCGCCCCAGCGGCCATCGATCTATCGATGAGTGGACAAAATTAAGAAATGCCTATGTAAACGCCATGAAACGTCGTAAAAATAAAAAAGTGGTCAGGCCGCTACATCAATAATACCATGGAAGTATGAAGAGCAGATGAATTTTTTACAGACGTATATAGAATCTCGGGCTACAGTAACTAATCTTGAGTCACCGCCAAATTCAGTAGAATCTGATATTAATTTAGAAGAATCTGAATCCGATACCATTCAATCTCAATTAGATAACCGCTCACCAACACCACAATCGAGTTCTTCAAATTATAGCAGACCTGTACGCAATAAAACCAACTTACATGAATTATACGATTTGATGAAATCATCGCATGATTTGCGACTTCAAAAACAACAAAACAAGCTCCAGGATAAAGACATGAATGAAACTGACTTATTCTTTCTTAGTCATGCTAAGAAAGAATAAGACTAGTCAGTTTCATTCATGTTCATCGGATAATTCCACAAAAGGATTGACTCGAACACGATCTCTGTAAAGTCGGCGTGGCGGTTCCAATGACTCAGCGGCTTCAATATCCTCAATATCAACTAAATCGACCATGTTAATATCCATTTTCGGGTAAAAACAACAAATCACAAAGTAATAAAACTGATAACTTGAGAACTTTAGAAGATGTAATTTGACAGTTAATGATTTAGACCATGGTTCAACATAGATAAACTAGGGGCCGCTGAGGTTTAGGGATAAACCATGGATTGGTCTATGGTTTATCACAAAACCACTTTTTGTAATAACACTTTTGTATAGACCGTGGTTTATTGACGTTTTAAACCTGGGTTTTTAGATAAACCGCTTTTTGTAATAAGACCGGAACAGTCCAAAATAAAATTAGATTTGCACACTGCAATATCACAAGCCAAAATACGCATTCCTAACATTAAAGTGGATTTTCAAGTTCTAGAATCAATATCTCCTAAGTGATTAAATCAGAAGACTGCCTCGTTGGTCTAGTGGGTTCGAATCCCGGGTCGGGCAAAGTGTTATTGGGTTTTTCCATTAGGTAATTCTCAGTAGCAGCACGGAGTCTGGATTTGTGCCCGGTTGTTGGCAATAGGCTCGCCCCCTATTACATTGGGACCTAAAACATAACTGGCGAAATGTGGGTGTACTATTGTATGTGCACCTCTGCCTACCCCTTCGGGGAATACAGGCGTGATGTTATGTTTTTTTTTACTAAATCACTATAAAACGTATAAATAATCACATCCCTTTTTAACTAATTTATACCATTTGACTAGTGATACTTACATCTTCTGAAATCATAATTATTTATCATTGTTGTTTTAGTATTTCTTTTTTTTAATTTTTTTTATTAATTATGTAACATGTTTTATTGATTATTATTCTAGACTATGAATAATATATTGGTTATTGTTTTATTGAGTAGTCAGTTTAACAAATTTTTGTTTGTTAATAATTGATTATTGATGGTGTCCCTGGTGTTAATTGCTGTTTTTTAATTTTAATATTGAATTTGTAAATTAATGCATGAAGTATTCAAACACAATGAAAATTGTTATATGAATAAATAAATGAAATGAAAACTAATAAAAAGGTAATGTATTGGAAACTATTTTACTATCAATAGTTGATAAAAATAAATAAAGCATTATTTTTAAACAGTTTTTTTCTTCTGGAGTAAAATTTGATTCTCAATACTTAGGAGGTATTGGTACTTCATCGACGACATACTTTTAAATACAAATAAAAACTACATTCCAATGAATCGTTATATTTTAGGGCTTCTCGGAATCCTTTTGACTCTGATACGGAGATTACTTTGCAAGCAAGTACGAGTGGTGAAAAGCCTCAAAAATCGAGGAAAAGGAAAACCAGCAGCAACAAACTTAAAAATAAAAAGAAAACTGCTCCTCCTCGTGATTTATCCGAAGACTCTGAAACCGAGTCAGTGTAGAACACGCAGTGGCCAGTTTTATATAGAGCTGCGGGTCTACAACAGCAAGGAAGCAGAGACGCTTGCCGCTAATCGTAGGAAGCGAGCGCTTTTCACACTTCGCTCATCACATGACGACAGCGCACTAGGGAAAATGGTAGAACAAGCGCATATCAAAAATGCTTTTTACGAATATCATAATTTGGCTTATATGGCTATTTTATTAGGTTCTCTAATAGTCAAATTATAATATTCATCAGGATTTTTTCACTTAACACGCGAAATTATTATTTTTTTCATAGATAGAAATACATAGAAGACAGAAGTGCCAAACTCGAGTCTTTGCGTATACATGTTTCAATACCATATTGTGAAAAAATTAGAAGATATGAAAAAAAAAAACTGATAAAAGTCAGAACCCGATGGATTGGTATCCTTTGCGGTTTACCACTGACACCATTCACATGAACAATATGGAACTTTTTGGATATTTTCTTCATTATTTCGTGATAACAAAGGGACCTTATCAAATTTGCACTCGGTTTGCGTGGGAAATTACAAGATAATAATGATGTAGGTACCAATTCGATATTGTAAAATGAGTATATAAAGGGAAGCAAAAACTATTCGAACCATCTACATCAGTGTCACTCCAAGTGAAGCAAACCTCATCTACGCCTATTATTTCTGCAGATTTTGAAGTGTTAAAATGTCTTCCTTCGGCTGTACCAAACGGGACTTCATAATCCCCTATATCGCAGGCGGCAAGACCATGGAATCATTATCCAAAGTTTTAGTGGAAAAGCTCAATGTTTCTGAAAACAACTTGTGTTTTATAATTAGTGACATACAAAGGCACTTTTGTCCTATTTTCAACAAGCGCTGGGCCCAGGCATCTCGGAAAAAAGAAACATTTATACAGAAGAATTGCACTTGGTTGGACTCAAGGTATTCGTTAAATTTACCGGATTCTGAACAATATTCTACGCCATCAGCATCTGGCCAACGAGGAAGAGCATGCGTGGCTTATGGAGACTCCTCATAATCTACCAAGAAGAGGAAAAACACTCTTCTACTCCAAGAATATGGTTTCGAGCATATAAAAAACGCCTATGTGCAGGGACTACGGGCTTTACGTGAGTACACAGAAGCTCATCCTGTCGAAGAATTAAGAATCGCTGAAACTCAAAAGAAATTAGATATCTCAAGAAAGTGGATCGACTCAGACCAAATGAAGATTCTTTCCGATACGGAAGCATTGAGTGCTTTTATAGATTTGGATCTAACAAAAGAACAATATATGTACAGTAGAATTCATTAATAACGACTAACCGTTTTTAGCGTCGATACTATTTACTCAAGTTCGGTTTAATAGTTAGATACTGAGAAAATGTAACCGTTTAGTGCGACTCCGGTTTGCAGCGGAAAAGGTGGCAGTTTTTAATGTGTTCAAACACGTTGAAGAAACGTGGCCGAAGGATTCATATCCGTACAAAACAGATATTGTCAACAAAACAGCTGAAATTATGGGAATTTCACGAGCCACTGTAAACAGGTTTATCAAGGAACATAAAACAAGAGGCTGCCTGAGATCACCTCCAAAACCATCACTGAGAGTATCGAAGATTGATACTTTAGAAGACATGGATTTGGGTGCAATACGCCATAAAGTACACATGTTTTACTTTAATAATCAACTGCCTACCATTGATAAGGTGCTGGACGCTGTGAATTCAGATGAAACACTGCCCAGTTTTAAATTGACAACATTTTATAAATTATTGAAGAAACTGCAATTTAAATATGTCAAACGCAGCCGCAAGAGTGCACTTATTGACAGAGATGTAATTGTGTTATGGCGTATCAAATACTTGAACACCATAACAAAATTAAGGAGTGAAGGCAAAACTATTACACGGATGAAACTTGGCTCAATGAAGGTTAGTTTAAACATATTTTAAGACTTCATACACTTCAATAATTACATAAGTATATAATTACTGGAGACCTGGAAAATAGTTAATTATAAAATGATTTTAAAGTACAAGTTTTAATGACTTAAGAATTTATGTTGTAAGTAATACGCTTAATTAATATTCTATTGCAGGACACACTATGAACAAAGTTTGGCAGGACGAGTCAATAAAGTCAGTTAAAGAAGCTCATCGTCAAGGTTTGCTACTGGCTTAAAAAATCCAAGTGGAAAAGGAAAACGACTCATCATAGTTCACATAGGTAAAGTTTAATTTGAATACAACTCTAACATAACATACCCCCTGGATTCTCTTGGTTAGGGCAGTGGTATTTAGTATACACTCACATTACCTCATTTATGTTGAAATTCCATTTAACTATGATTATTTATATAAATTAAGTTTCTGGGTATTTATATTCAATCATTATTAATTTGTTTACAGGCTCAAACACAGGCTTTCTGGAAGGAGGAGATTTAATTTTTGATGCGAAGAAAAACGATGGGGACTATCATTCTGAGATGGATTCATACAACTTTGAGAAATGGTTCAGTCAAATTCTATTGAAATTAGATGCCAACTCTGTTATTGTCATGGACAATGCACCATACCACTCAAGGAGAAAGGAAAAGATTCCTACATCTTCAAACAAAAAAAGTGAACTGCAGGCATGGCTAAAAGAGAAAAACATATCCTTTAAAGAAACAGAGGTAAAAGCTCAGCTACATTTAAAAATAAAAGAAGTAAAAGATATGTACCAAACATATGTTGTCGATGAAATGGCCCAAGAAAAGGGAATCACAGTGGTGAGGCTTCCACCTTACCACTTTGTTTACACAAAGAAAACAATGTTGCTCAAACTTTGGCTCAAGCCCGGATGAATTGGGTATAGATCAGGTAATACTCGTACTTTAAGGCGAAACATAGTACATTTCATACCCGGACCATAAGGAGACGCCAGAAATTTACAGGAGCCTATAGATTTATTCTCCCTTTTCCAGTCTGATCAAATGTTGCTTCAAGTAGTGACGTTTACCAACGCTCAGATACTTATTCGCAAAAATAAATATAAACACGACTCGCTTACAGTATCGTCGACTGATTTATTAGAGATTAAAGCTTTGATTGGCTTATTATATAATACAGCAGCTTTGAAAAGTAATCACTTGCCAACCCGCATGCTCTTCAATACTCATAGATCGGGAACAATATTCAAGGCCTGTATGAGAGCAGAGAGATTCAATTTTTTAATCAAAATGTCTGCGTTTTGATGATAAGCAAACAAGAAATGAAAGAAGATTAGTGGATAAGTTTGCACCTATTCGTGAACTATGGGATAAAATCATAGAACATTTTAAAAAATGGTACACTCCAGGATCCTACCGATCCTATCACCTTGCGGCGACCTCAGTCGAGACACCCCGTTGACACGCGAAGCCCACGTTGCTTTCTTGCGCTAACGTAACACGTGCTCTCTGCTTACCTCTTAAGACTTGCTTGCTTAATACTGTGAGTGCTGGGGATATCGCTCTGCGATCGATAGCCCCAAAAAGACTTTCTGCGTGTGCCATAAATTCTGTGCTTGACAAACTTTTTCTTGTGTTGTGAACTGCCTGTACCTTTCTTCTCCTTCTGCTTGTTGTTTTGTTGGACCACTCAATTATACCGTGAGTACGAAATACTGTGTGTTATTTGTTCTCCAACTATATAATATAATAATAATAATAATAATATTAATCCCCGTGAGTATGCAGCTCGCGTCTCAGAGCGCATCGACTTTTACAAACAACAAGTTTATGCATGGGCAAATCGTATACGTAGGTATAAGCGCCGGGTGGATAGGTTCACCCAGAATCGTATCTTCAATCAGGATCAAAGGTGGGTATACAGGAACTGGGAGCGATCAGCTCAAGATGTGAATGATGGGCTCCTACCCGATGATGACGCTACCAATACCTTTTGGCGCAGCATCTGGTCGGTGCCCGTCAACCACACTGAAGGTGATTGGATGCTTGACGTCGAGCAGTCATGTGAATCCATACCTGAAATGGGGGCAATCACAATAAGCCCCCAGGATGTGGCCAGTGCAGTCCGTCCAATGTCAAATTGGAAATCACCAGGACCTGACGGACTGCACAATTTTTGGATCAAATGGCTACGTAGTTCGCATGGTTGCTTGGCGTCTCAATTCCAATCAGCCCTTGAAGCAGGATCGCTACCGCAGTTCTTAACAACAGGATCTACCCACCTGCTCCACAAAACAGGTAGTACCACGGATCCAAGAAATTTTAGACCAATTACATGTTTACCCACCATCTATAAACTACTTACATCCATTTTGAGGACAAAGATCACAAAACATATTGATGGTAACATTATTATGTCCGCTTCTCAAAATGGATGTAAGAACGGGTCCCGTGGTACAAAGGAGCTACTCCTCATAGATATGACCATTTGCCAACAGGTACGTCGTTCAAAAAAGGATCTATCGACATGTTGGATAGATTATAAGAAGGCCTACGACTCGGTGCCTCACACATGGCTCATGAGAGTGCTGGAGTTGTACAAAATAGATGCAACTCTACGCACTTTCTTATTGTCATGTATGAGGCAGTGGAGGACGGTTCTTCACTATCCAGGATGTCGAAATATCCAACAGGACGGTGAACCGATCAGGATTGAGCGGGGAATATTCCAAGGCGATAGTCTGAGCCCTTTGTGGTTCTGTTTGGCCTTGAATCCTCTTAGTACTTTACTTGAGAATTCAGGGCTAGGCTATTCGTTGCGGAGAAGGAGTCAGGTAATATCCCACCTGCTTTACATGGATGACCTTAAATTGTTTGCCCCCAGCAAAGTCCAACTGATAAAGTTACTAAAGATTACGGAAACTTTTAGTAACTCTATCAGGATGGAATTCGGTGTGGACAAATGTGCAGTCATGCATGTAAAACGTGGAGGGATTATGGAATCCCAGGGAATTCAACTCTCGGATTCTATAAACCTTAGGTCACTCTCCGCAACGGAAACCTACAAATACTTGGGAATGTCAGAGGCGTTAGGCATCAACGTGGTTGACATGAAACAATCATTGAAGGAACGTTTCTTTGGCCGCCTGAATAAAGTACTGAAAAGTGTTTTGTCAGGTGGCAACAAGGTTCGTGCCTTTAATGGTTGGGTCATGCCAACCTTGATGTACTCCTTTGGCATACTTAAGTGGACTCAGACCGAATTGGATGCCGTGGATAGGAGAGTCCGTACGCTGCTAACTGCAAATCGGATGCATCACCCACGTTCGTCGGTAATGAGGCTATACATCCCACGAAAATGTGGTGGTCGTGGTTTTTTAAACGCCAAGACTCTTCATAATCGTGAGGTGTGTAGCCTCAGAGAATATTTTCTGCATGCTGACGTGGGAATGCACCGAGAGGTAGTTGTAGTGGATAAAGGACTCACTCCGCTCTCCTTGGCTAAAGAGAACTGGTGCAAACCTGTGGTATTGAGTGTTAACGACCGCAGGGATGTATGGCAAAGCAAGGAGCTACACGGCCGGTTCTACAAGGCTCTTCATGGGCCCGACGTAGACCTCCTATCGTCCGTCTCCTGGCTACGCTTCGGTGATCTCTTTGGAGAAACCGAAGGGTTTGTTTGTGCAATTATGGACGAAGTTATCATGACGAATAATTATCGGAAATATATCATTAAGGATGGCACGGTTGACATATGTCGGGCTTGTCACCGTCCGGGTGAATCCTTGAGACATATTATTTCTGGTTGTTCTAGTCTTGCTAACGGCGAATACTTGCATAGACATAACCAAGTGGCCAGGATTATCCACCAGCAACTTGCTTTGAAATACAAACTTGTGGATTCCGAGATACCATACTACAGGTATGTCCCCGACCCAGTTCTTGAAAATGATCATATCACATTGTACTGGGATCGATCTATCATCACTGACAGGACTATTGTTGCCAATAAGCCTGATATAGTGGTGATAGATCGATTAGAACGCCGTGCAGTGATTGTTGATATCACAATTCCACATGACGAGAATCTCGTGAAAGCTGAAAAAGATAAACAAATTAAATATCTTGATTTGGCGCACGAGGTTGTCGACATGTGGGAAGTGGATTCAGCAATCATTGTACCGATAGTCGTTTCGGCCAATGGCCTCGTGGCCAAGAGTCTCGACCAACACCTAAAGAGGCTCACGTTAGGCGGTTGGGTCAAGGGCTTGATGCAGAAAGCAGTACTCCTTGACACGGCACGCATTGTGAGGAGGTTCCTCTCTCTGGAGGCCTAACCACCGGTGGCTTGGACCCGGTTCCCGCTGCTGGTTGGACCCTGTATTTTATATTTTTAAATTTTGTATGTTTTTTTTATATATTATTTAAAAATGTAAAATATAAGATGTTAAGATGAATAAAGGGAATAATAATAAATTTATTTGAAAGAATATGGTACAATTAAGGTGAACACTACCTTCACTAAAGGGCTGTAGCGAGGTCATGAACCAAGTAACACGCGGCGGCGGCCATGTTGGCAATCCTGCGAGGTGCCCAGCGCCATTCGGTTAGTCTGTTTGAAGTTACGAGTCGGAACGTGTTTCGTCTCGCCAAAAAAAATATTTATATATGGATTACACCGGGTTTTTGGTGAGTTTTATGTTATTATTTGTTATTTTGTTTACTAAATTTGAAGACTTATGTTATAGGCTTGTGATTAGTGTTGGTTTTAAAAGAAATTTCAACTGTTTAATTTACTTACGATATTAAATGTTTCTTGCCTACATTTGGGTAAAATGACATACTTATACGCTGGACAAAACGACATAGGTATGCCATTTTGTCCGTAGTGTTACTAATATTTATTTTTAATTGTTACGCTTGTTCTTTTAGGTGAGATGCCGCGGAACTATCAAAGAACAACAAACCGACAGTCATGGAGCAAGGAATCAAGGCAGCAAGCCATTTCAGCATGGAAAGAAAATAAGATGGGTTGGGAATTGGCCGCAAAAACTTTCGGGGTTCCACAAGCTACTTTACGAAGACATGTTTTAAATACGAATAAAACTTTAGAATCTTGTTGTAAGGGACTCGGCAGGTTTAAGGCTACGTTTCCACTAGAAATTGAAAGGGAATTAGTGGACCACATCAAGTTCTTAGAGACTCGACTTTTTGGGTTGACGCGTACGGCAATCCAGGAGCTAGCCTTTGAACTCGCAGAGAAAAACGGGTTTGATCATGTATTTAACAAGGATATGGACCTTACTTTCTCCCGGACAATTTAGATGGGGAAAGTTATGAAAACTTTTTGAGAGGAGACTTGAGTGATTTGCTGGATGATCTGCCTCTCAACTTGATCAGGGACATGTGGTTCCAACATGATGGCTGCCCTGCCCATTTCAGGAGAAGTGTCAGAGACTGGCGGGACACAAATTATCCTAACAAATGGATAGGACGTGGTGGGCCGTTGCCATGGCCAGCAAGAAGTCCGGACCTAACCCCTATGGATTTTCATGTGTGGGGGCGCATGAAAAGTTTGGTCTACAGCGAGCCAAATCCAGTTTCATCTGTGGAAGAATTAGGAGAAAGGATTGTGGCTGCAGCAAATAAAATGAGGACAACGTTGACCACTGGAGTAGTGAAGACTGGTCTCCGTAGAAGGATGCGACAATGCATTAGAAACCGAAGCGGCCACGTTGAACATGAACTGTAGACTAAGAAAAAGTTATGTGAAAACCTAATAAATGCTATTTCATGCTTATCTATTAGTTTTATTTCACTTTTTAGGGCTAACTATTAATTTTTTTCTCCGCTGTCGCCTATGAAACTAAGTTTTTTTACATGAAATGTAATACAAATCCTAGATTGTTATACCTCGTTAGACAGCTGATGAAACGTAGATATTTTAAAACACATCTGCCGAACAACTGCCATAATATTTTTTTAGATATCCCTTAGAGAAAAATAAACTTTCTAATATTTTTCTAATTTCTTAATTTTCACTTGTCTACTACGGCCTATTGAATTAACTTATACACTATTTTAATGACTGACGTCCTAAAGCATCTTATTGTACATGTAAAAATGTAATAAGAATAATAAGACCCACAAAATAAACAAGGTATACTAATACAGGAATGGAGGTTGCAGTTGGCGCTGAAGTGGAGATACGCAGTACATCTGAAAGTCTGAAACGACGCACTATTATTGGTAAATATTATATCACATAATCACACGAATAATTATTTAAAAATTACCTAATGTTTAAAACGTTTATAGTAATTTATTTTTACAGGAATACATGACACAAATTTGAAACAGACTATAGACGAGTGGATGCAAAATGAAAGTGACGATGACTTGTGCTTTGACGACGAGATAGACCTTGACCCTCCCCAGACAATACGTACCGCGTCGGCTGAACCTGCATCTACGACTGACTACACGGCTTTCGAACGACACATTTTAGAAACCGAGGACGCAATAAATGACAGTGCCTTGCGAAGTATTGCCCCCGATAACGCATACGACTTTACTTGGCGTAAAGAAGAGGCTATTTTCAAAGGACGACAAGAGACATTCACTGGCACACCAGGACCAACTATAAATATGACAGACCAGACTACAATACTCGACGTCTTCTATGAAATGATCGACGTCTTCTATGAAATGATCGACGTCGAATTTATCGATATGCTTTGCACGGAGACTAATTACTATGCCAGACAGAAGATTCACATATTACAATCACAAAATAAACTGACTCCGAACTCCCGCCTGCACCAGTGGACACCGACTGATAGATGATAGATAGATAGATGATTACTTAGCATGATTTCCACATACCATCTGCTACGAGTTGGAACCTCAAATAAGTACAACAGACTGACATATAAACCCAACATCGTCTTGGAGTACAACAAGAGCATGGGGGGAGTAGACAGAAAAGACCAGTTTCTGACGCAAGATCAGTTCGCTGAATTATTAAGTCGCATGCCAGCAAATACTATGCCAAATAAAAACTTCACCCGTTGCTCGGCAAAATTCCATGGCGAACGCGACCACAACAAGGTAGAAGAATTTATTACTACTGTAAAAATATATAAGGAAATCGAGAGAATTTCAGACGACGAAGCTCTAAGAGGGCTACCTTTGCTCTTGAAAGACACTGCTAATCCTTGGTGGCAAGGTGTCAACGCCGATATCAAGACTTGGACCTCGGCGCTTAAACAATTACGGGCTACCTTTGCCCCGCAACGAGAGCCATATGAAGTGTACTTGGAGATTTTCGCAACGTGACAAGGTAACCATGAAAAGATTGATACATTTCTGCGCAATAAACGTGCCTTACTTGGGCTATTACCGCCCAAACGACACAAAGAAGAGGAGCAATTGGATTTAATATATGGTCTGCTAAAAACTGACTTAAAAAGAAAAATAGCACGATCAGACATCAAGACTTTCGCGGAACTAATGGAGCGTGCTCGGCATCAGGAGTCTCTGGAAAAGGATGAGGTCAAAGTACTTGAAAAAACCTCTTCGAGTACCGAAGGCCCTACTACACACAAAAAGGGTTCCGTGAGTCGCTGCTTATTCTGTGCTAAGAGGGGTCACCTGTACGAAGAGTGTCGCAAACGTTTGGCACAAGTAAAAACGAACACAAACGAAAAATAAAACCAGAAGCCGACAATTTCATGCTCTGGTTGTGGTGCAGCTGGTGTGTTCCGCAGCAACTGCAGTATGATTTATGATCTATGGCTTCTTATCGTACTATATCTTTAATTAATCTGTGGTTTGTGATTACTCGCTTCGTTCTCAGTACAAAATAACATAAAAATAAAAGCTGTCTGTTTTGTTTGATACAGTTTACAAAATGTGTAAATACAGTTAGTGTGCATTAAGATGATTAAAAACGGTCACTATTCAGTTGTACAAAAGAAGCAAGCCGTGACAGTAAATTATTATCTGTTTTGTTTACTACAGTTTACGATTCATACAGTAAGTACAACGTGATTTTAAAGTGCTATCAAAGATTACTATTTATTAGCATGAAGCAATAAATAATTGAATGCTTTAGTATTTGTATGAAATTCCCCAATATGTAGTTTTAACCTTCGGCATACAAGGTGGGGTTATTTTAACCCCAACAATTTTAAAGTACGTTTATTGAGTAGTAAAACATCACAAAATAAGTTGATTTTCTCAGTAGCTGGAGTTTAAATATTGTCGCGTCCGTTGACAGCGTTAAATCAGTGCTGCGCGCGCCGCCATCGTGTGCACACGTGCGCGAAGTTGTTCCGGGCGTTTTTAACCCCACGTTGTATGGGACGTCGTAAAAAAGTAAGTGTCCACTTTATTGTTGTTTTATTATTTATTCCTACAAATAGTGATTTATTTGCATAATTCCGTTTTTGTTATAGGCACAGATATTATTATGTCTAACAACTTGCAAGATGATCTTATTGCGGCAGCATTATTGGAAGAAAATGGGTCTTCGTCGGACGATGAAAACTTTTTGCCTAGTAGTGACGACGAATCCGATCATATTAGCGAAGCTTCTGAAGTTCACAGTGATACGGACGTAGAAGATGCCGAAACCAACCCTGAACTATCTTCACAAGGTGATACGACATCAACACCTCAACCATTTTACCTCGGAAAAGATGGAACAAAGTGGTATAAAGAGCCGCCGCACTGTGGGATGGATTTCGGGTTTCATAGACATCCGATTAGTAACCTCGAAAGTGATGACTTTTATGCCTGAATATCTTTCGGAAGACCACTTACATACTTTAAAATTGTATCATTATAGTATAGACTCATAAACGGATCATTGAGAAATTTTTATTCAAAAATTTGTATGAAGCTGAACGAATAAAAGGACATATCTCCGGTCTCGCACAATTGGCCCTAATTATTTTTCAGGGAGTCAATCTATGAATTATTTGCAATTTTTTGATATATTGCATTATAAGGCCAGAGGTGCGAAACATTTTTTTTTTTTAATTATTAAACTTTTTTTTTGTAAGTATCAAAAGTTTTAGTTTAGGCCAGCTTGGCGTCTATATCTAGGAATATGAATAGGGCCATGACAATATATGATAAATATATATTTAAGTGACATTTATTGAACTTTTCTTTAAATTATTCGATAAGTATTCTTGTATTTAATATTTATTTTTATATCAGTATGTATGACATGTATGAGTATATTAATGTAATATGTGTATATGACTATGACACAAATTTCACAATATGGCTTTTAGGCTAGTTATTTAATTAGCTTTACCTAATTATATCGAGAAATAATTCTAACATCAATCATTAACGACCTAAATCTATACTGTGAAATTTGCAAATAATTAACTAATTACATAATATCTTTAATCAGTAATATTAGTGTCTCAAAGAAAGTATTTGTTAATAACGTTTTAACCAGTAAACCCTAATGACCCCATTGTTATTTCAATATCATTTATTGATTACGTTGAGGGTAGTTAGAAAATTACTTGCAATTAGAGCGGATATTTATATGCTATCCCAATTCTTATCCCCTTAGTATGCATTGACGATTGCAATTGAATACATTCAACTGAACAAAATGGAGAATATTGCGATCGTTACTAACTTAGATTTATTCGTGATATTAAAAAGTGCGAATAAAATAACAGACTACCAATTTTTGTTCGAAACAGTGTTATCACGACTGGACTGCAATTTATCTGAAGAAGATCGTGTGACATTTCGGGAATTTTGCCGAAAATTTGCTAGAGCTGTCAACAAACGTTGGCAATCAGTAAGTCGGAAAGCGGACATATTCCTAGAGAAACATGAAAGTTGGCTGCAAACGAATATTGACTGGCCTAGCTGCATACTAAGCCAAGTGCAAGGTACATCAATAGCTTCGGTTTATGAAGCAGAGCCATCTACATCAACATCTTCTGTTGGAACCATGACCAAAAGAAAGCATCCTCGGAAAGCTTTTGACGATTTGGGAACGAAGCAAAAGAAAAGAAGAAGTGGCGACTTGGATGGTGAATGTAGTGAAATGGTTTCTGCAGCTGTATCAAAATTAAAAGCGGATGGAAAGGAAAACATGGCTTCTGTTATTGAACACATGCTGAAAAATCCAGAGTCAATTGGTAAATTTCAAGACGTCATGGTGAAACAACCATTCACCAAGAAAATATTTACACCTCAGAAGGCTCTTGGTTTATTGCTATCTCTGAAGCTGTCAAAATGGCAATACATGACATTGAGAGAGACAGCTATACGAGAAGGCATTCGCAATTTATACCCTTCGTATTACCAAGTGCAAAAAGAGAAGAAAGAGTGTTACCCACCAGAGAACTCTATCACAGTTACTGATTCTTCGGCTAAAATTACTCTGCAAAGTCTACTTGACATTACAGCCAAAAGAGTATTAAAATCTTTACCTGATAACATACAAGGAAAAGAAATGATTCTGGTATCGAAATGGGGTTGTGACGGTGCATCGAGCCAAAGTAGATATAAGCAAAAGTTGGATTCTGCAGACGATGATTCCAGCATTTTTATGACATCCTTAGTGCCTTTAAAAATAATGTGTGAAGACAAAACAGTTTGGGAAAACCAAAAACCTTGTTCACCAGCTTTTTGTCGTCCTGTGCAGTTTCAATTTGTAAAAGAAAGTGAGGCTGTGGTGAAGGCCGAAGTAACGGAAATGGAAAAGCAAATTTCAGATCTTCGACCAACCGAATATGAAACTAACAAAGTAACCCATGACCTCATGATGACAATGGTTGATGCCAAGATTTGCACTTACCTTTCAGAGGCTAAGTCCAATGCTGCATGCTACATTTGTTTAGCGAAACCAACCGAGATGAACAACTTGGAACTTGTAGAAAAAAGAGTGACATCACCGGAAATGTTGAAGTTTGGACTATCTTCGCTGCATGCACGTGATAGATTATTCAAATATGTTGTCCAAACATTGGAACAAATAACTACGTTAAGTATATGTGTGTCTTATTTGTATATAACAGTTTGTTATCGATCTAGCTATATTTTAAATAATTATAATTTATAGGTTAGATTTTGTGTTAAGTTAAATAATAAGATATATTTTAAAAGCTATGTTCAAATATAAAGCAAATAATAATAAAATAATTACGATTTAATAACGATAGCAGCTTTATAATAATCTTTTATAAAAACACGTGACCAATGTGAACACGTGACTTGTTGTTAACTGGTATAAAAAGACGCGTTACGGGTGGAAAAGGACACTTCTCAACCGGCCGTCGAACCGTACGGAGCTCTGAGATTTCTACATAAAGTTAAGTATATATTCAATTGTTGTTACTGTGTTTTTATGACTTTGTTATAATTATTATTATTATTTGCTATTACAATATTTGTGCTGTATGTTATAATGTAATTTTATTTAATGGTAAATATCTACATTTGTGTAAATTATACTATTTTCGTTTTCACATAATGTTTTATTGACGGAATTATGAGTTTTAAAATGTAAATATAAATTGAAATATACTATTAAACGAAATTTTATTTATTTTAATTCCTCGTCTGACTGAGTTGATAAAATATTATATTTAAATAGAATTATTATTGATTTAAATTATTCGTAGCATAATTTAATATACATAATACAGGGTGCAGTTTTGAAGATGCAAAACATTTCGGGAGGTTGTAATAAAAGTCACAAATAATCATATAAAAATACGATACTTGGTCAATAATCAATAGTACATTTTATTTTAATTTTTTAAGTTCAGCTGTTATTCAGAATAACGCTCTACGCAAACATCTTGAAACAGAATCGCGCGTTGCGAACTGTCAAGCGCATCATGCCACTCACGCACACAGCTGCGAGAGTGCATCGACCTGTACGAGGCTCCGCCCACTTATTCTACGTAATAACGAAATGTAAGCGCAATAGTTGCTTTGGGGTGGATGTCACAAATAAAGTTCGGGCTTCACATTCAATATACCACTTTTAAGCGACAATCGGGTACAAAAAAGACACGGGATACATGTAACGTAGAAGCGCGAAGGATATACGTGTTCGTACCATCGGACGGTCGGTAGGCCTCTGGGGCTCTGGCTCGGTCGTCGGGCGCGGGTCGCGGTGCGCAACGCACACGCAGGGCCTCTCTCGGCAGCGGGCTATTCTCCGGTGTAGCAACAACGCGGACAACGTAAGTAGGTAAGCAGTACCGCGCATGCGCGCGTTTTGCGCGCGTGCTAGTCATTTTTATAAAAGAAAAGTTCATGTTGCCTCGTTAGTTACCTATCAGCTGATGAGTAAAATGTTAGGTCGAGATAAATAAACCTTACATAGCACGTAAGCAATATTCGTATCCCTGCTACACAATTGTGAATAGTTTCACATTAAATTGATTGCAAGTTAAAGACGAAACATAGCTAACCTAAAGTAATGTTTATTTATCTTGACCTTAGTTTTGCTTTATGACTGAGACCGTGACTGACACGCACAAATGTTGTTGTAGGTATGTAAGTTGTAGGACGTCGTTCGTAATCCGTTGCTGCATAGTGGACGCGCGCGCGGGTATTAGGTACTTAATAATAAAGCGGCGGCATGCGATTGTAGGTAGTTGGCGGCGGCGGGAGGCGCAGTCGGCGCGCTGTAGGTAAAGTTTAAGTGATTTATCTTGCCTGAGATGTAGGTATGTTTGGCGTAGATTGATTCGGCTAACAACGTATTTACAAATTATTGTCTATGTACAAATAAAATAAATAAATTACCTACTTACGTTAATTGGAGGTATTGTTTAAAGTGTTAACACTCCAGGCTCAGTCTAGCACGACGTGGCTGATGATCTTTTAGCTTACGTAGCACAAACACATTCGTTTTTAAAGTGTGGAAAGCACTGATCACTTTTTCACGCAATTGTGTAACACTGGTGCTTAGTCACTCGTGGGTTATGCTCGCGGCGAGTCCACTGGTGTTCGTTATGAACATTTAGACGCCAACTTGAGTAAATAAACACTCGTCCGTCCATAGGATGTTGGCGTCTTGGTGTTC
Source organism: Abrostola triplasia (assembly GCA_946251915.1). Taxonomy (NCBI): domain Eukaryota; kingdom Metazoa; phylum Arthropoda; class Insecta; order Lepidoptera; family Noctuidae; genus Abrostola; species Abrostola triplasia. Next base: position 474,668 of record OX276450.1, read on the forward strand.
GAGCAACCAGCGACAAAACGTAACTCGCGCGGCGTTATCAGCTGTGTAGAGGTCCTGTACCTTGCGGTAATGCAATGGATGTTGCAGTTATTTCTTCAGTAGCCGCCACACTGTAGAGTGATGCACTCCAAACAGTCATTTTTATTACCACTAGGTACTATCGTACGTAACCGAAAACGCAACGGCGGGCGGATATTGCACGCGCATGCACACGCCGGCGACATGAATTACACTAAATCGATAGATCGATGGCCGCCTGCCTGGGCGCGGCTAGCGAGGTGCGGGCGGTGAGGGCGCTGCCGATCAATGAACTGTTTGTGTGCGTTGTTATAGGGCGAGTAGCGACTAGCCGCGTTTTAAATAAAGATGGTTTACACATATCGATTTCGGCAAATAAGAAAAAAAATACCTACTGATTTTATTGTTGATTCGGGTCGAGGATCACTAACATAATTACCTCCCGAAATATTTTTCATCTTCAAAACTGCACCCTGTATATGATTATGGCATAATAGTATATATAACCTTACATTTATATGTTTATAAACACATGTAATGATTATTAATATTATTTAATGCTTTTCTTTTATTTAATTTTATTTAATTATGTTATTATCAGAAGTGGGATTCGAACGAAAGACTAAATGTTTTATATGTTTTTAGATTTTGTGAGCGTGGTTTCATAATGGATACAACAGTTATTGAAAGCCTGCTGAATACAATTCAAGCTGCATTAACGGATAAACGTCGTGGCGACGATGTTATACTACCGCCTTTTGATCCAGAGAAAAACGAAAATGGTGCTGATAGCTGGTGCCGCTCTATCAACTCTATTGCAGTGGACATGGGATGGAGCGACGTTACAGCAGTTGCGAAGGCAGGTAAAGCCCTAAAGGGTTCTGCATTATTATGGTACGAAACTTGGGATCCTGAGGAGGGTAAAACATGGGAAGTTTTTAGAAATACTCTGACTGACTTATACCCAGAAAAACGTTATCTATCTGAAAAATTATCTAAAGCAGTATTATTGACTTCTGAAAACACAGACTCTTACTGTGAGTACGCTAGGGAAAAATTAAGATTATTTAAACAGACAAAAATAGCATTTACCGAAGTACAGCTAGTAGAGCTTATTTGTGGAGGTATACATGATACCACGGTTAAAATGGCAGCACACAACAGTCGTGTAAATACTACCGCCGAATTAATATCTTTATTTACAACATACGCTAAAATACCCAAAAAGCGACCATTAGATCACAAAACTGATTCTTTGCCCACTGCTAGTAGTACCTATAAACGATCTAAAATAGAAGATAAACGTTGTTTTCTTTGCAATAAACTGGGTCATACTCGTGCTCAATGTTTTTACAACCCAAATCGCGAAACCAATCTATTGAAAACTTCTACCTCTTTATCAAATTATAAACCCATTCAATGTACATACTGTAAAAAGATAGGGCATGCTGAAAATGTATGTTTCTTTAAGCAGCGAGCTAGTAACGCAAAAAATAATATAACTACGGATAATAAAAATGATGTTAACTGTTTTGCTAAGGTTGAGAAACTGAAATTAACCAAAATTGATATTAAAGACTTGACTTTGGACGCTCTTGTTGACACTGGTGCTACGTGTAGTATCATAAAAGACACCATAGCAAAAAAATTGAACTGTAAACTAGATCCTTACTACGTTACACTTGGTGGTATAGGGAACGGTATCCTACAGATTATTGGTAAAATAACTGTGCCTGTAAAATTTAATGAGATCTGTATCGAAATAGAATTTAAAGTAGCTAGAGATAGAGAATTTCATTATGATTGTTTAATAGGTCGTGATATTGTACAATATTCAGACGTTTCTATTATTATGGATTCCATGGGTTGTAGGGTAATTCGTAGAGTAACTCCATTATCGATTGACGTTGTTAACTATACAGAGACTACTACTGATGACTTAGCATTATTGAATAACTTGGTTAATCACTTAGATACTGACCTTCAGACTAAAATAAAATCCATTTTCAAAAAATTTCCGTCTGTATTACCTTCTGAAAACGACATTGGTACTGTCAAAACTGGTACATTGCATCTACGTTTAAAACGAGATGAAGTTGTACATTATAGACCTTACAGATTAGCACCCGTTGAAAGAGAAAAAGTTCATGAAATATGCAAAGATCTTTTACGTAAAAATATAATTAGAGAAAGTAATTCCCCTTATGCTAGCCCCATTTTACTCGTAAAAAAGAAAGACGGAACTGACCGTATGTGTATTGATTTTAGAGCCCTCAATAAAAATATTGAAAAGGAAAGATATCCTCTCCCTTTGATTGAAGACCAACTTGATAGATTGGGTAACTCTAAATATTATATCTCAATAGATATGAAGAGTGGATTTCACCAAATTCCCGTGTCTGAAGACTCTGTTAAATACACTGCTTTTGTGACTCCAGATAACCATTATGAATTTATAAAAATGCCTTTTGGTATATGTAACGGTCCATGTGTTTTTCAAAAAGCTATCAGCAAAGCTGTCCAGCACTTAAAATTCCTATTAGTATACATTGATGATTTGTTGATTCCCTTTAAGACTGAAACTGAAGGTTTACAATATTTAGAACTGACTTTAGATGCACTAAGCGTAGCTGGCTTCAATATAAATTTAAAAAAATGCAAATTATTTGTAAACGAAATCGAGTATTTGGGTCGAAATGTTTCTAAAGATGGAATAAGACCAAGTCAAAGCAAAATTACTGCGTTAACTAGATCACCAACCCCTACATCTATCAAGGAGGTACGACAATTTATGGGACTAGCCAGTTATTTTCGTAGGTTTATACCAGAGTTCGCTTCTAAAACTGCTAGTATTACTAAATTAACAAAGAAAGACCAAAAATGGGAATGGGGCGAGGACCAAAGTAAAGCTAAAGAATACGTAATAAGACACCTAATATCAAAACCCCTTTTAACTGTATTCGATCCAAAATTACCAACTGAATTACACACAGACGCCAGTTCAATAGGCTACGGAGCTATCTTACTTCAAAAAATAAATAACCAAAATAGAGTAGTAGCATATTTTAGCAAACGTACTACCCCTGCTGAATCCAAATACTGTTCATATGATTTAGAAACATTAGCTATTTATAATGCCCTTAGACATTTTAGAGTATATTTGTTGGGAATAAATTTCACTATAGTAACCGATTGCAATTCTATCAAATCTACTATGACTAAAAAGGACTTATCCCCTCGTGTAGCTAGATGGTGGACTTTTATGCAGGACTTCCAGTTCCAAATTTCATATAAAAAGGGAACATTTGTACAGCATGTTGATTACTTAAGTCGTAACCCGGTAACTGTAAAACCTTTAGTTAATATTATTGAAAATGTAAATGTTGATTCCCCATCGTGGTTAAGCGTTGCTCAGCATAATGATCATGAAACTCAAGACTTATTGAACAAAGTCCGAATTGGCGATATTGACGCCAACCAATATGTTATTATTAATGACTTATTACATTATAAAACTAGCTCTGACGATGAACCAAAATTATTTGTTCCCAAGGGATATAGGCTGAGTATGCTAAGACTTTTTCACGACGAGAACTGTCACGTAGGTTATGATAAAACATTTAATAAACTTAAAGAACATTTTTGGTTTCCTAGCATTGCAACTTTTACAAAAAAATATATCTCACATTGCTTAATTTGTACCTCTCGGAAAAGTCATTCGGGACCTAAACAAGGTCTGCTCCACCCTTTAGTGAAAAATATTCCCTTTCATACATTGCATCTCGATTGTACCGGACCGTTCCGACAATCTGAACATGGATATAAGCACATATTATTAATTGTCGATGGTTTCACAAAGTTTTGTATTCTCAAACCACTTAAGAATTTAGGAGGACATGAATTAGTATTTGTTATACGCGAGACTATTACATTATTTGGTACTCCTTCCCAAGTAATTACAGACCGAGGAACAAACTTTTCTTCAAACATTGTACAAACACTATTTAGAGAATTGCAAATTCCACACCATATGATATCTACCGGTACACCTCGCAGTAACGGTCAAGTTGAACGTTATGTAGCGACAGTTATAAACATGCTAACAACGACAATTAATGATACTGCAGAATGGCAAAACGTTTTGTGGAATGTACAGCAATCCTTAAACACCACAATTCAAAAATCTACAGGATTTTCGCCTGTTAGACTGTTGATAGGTAGAGAAGGAAATATACCACCCGTACAAGCCCGTTTAGATGATGTGATAGATTTATCTAATCCACCCCATATAAATGTAAATATTGACCGTGATTTAGCACGACAAAGACTTAATGAAGTTGCCACTAAATTTAAAGAGCGATTTGACAATACGAGACGAACTAATATAATTTATTCTATTGGTGACATTGTTTACGTTAGCCAAGACCACAGACGTCATGACAAACTAGCCCCTAAATTTAAAGGTCCATATAAAATAATAGAAATGTTAGAGAATGATAGATTTAGATTACAAGGTCAAAATAATACTAGGGCTATTACAGTAGCTAAAGAGAAATTAAGAGCCTGGCCAGGCGAATGGCTAGAACAAAATGTTTATTTTGAATCTATGTAAATTTGATCCGTGATAGATTATTTAGAATATAAAAATAAGATATGATTGTCAATTTTTTTTGCATGTAAAATATATTCATAGGTACTTAATAATACCTAAATAACAGATAAATTGTGTTGTACACTTTTTCCCAATTGATTGTGAATTATTAGAAGGTAAATTTAATATGATTGTAATAATTTGTAAGCATTTGTATAAAATAAAACATGTTACAAAAATATCTTTATTATTTTTTTTAAGACATACACATGTTTAATGGTATTACCGCTGGTCGGCTTCTGACCAGATGTTAACCTGAATATCATACTGCGGCGGGTGATAGGGTTAATATGTCATGGTCAGAAGTCACAAAAAAAAAAAAAAATAAAAAAAATAAAAAAAAAATAAAAAAAATAAAAAAAAAATTATATATATATATATATATACTGCTGGTTAAGTAGACATTAATGCAGCAGGTTCTACATAAGAAAGCAAGTTGCATCCTAATGAGAGTACTTCGAGAGCGAAGTACTGGTCAGTCTGGCCGTGATAGATTATTCAAATATGTTGTCCAAACATTGGAACAAATAACTACGTTAAGTATATGTGTGTCTTATTTGTATATAATAGTTTGTTATCGATCTAGCTATATTTTAAATAATTATAATTTATAGGTTAGATTTTGTGTTAAGTTAAATAATAAGATATATTTTAAAAGCTATGTTCAAATATAAAGCAAATAATAATAAAATAATTACGATTTAATAACGATAGCAGCTTTATAATAATCTTTTATAAAAACACGTGACCAATGTGAACACGTGACTTGTTGTTAACTGGTATAAAAAGACGCGTTACGGGTGGAAAAGGACACTTCTCAACCGGCCGTCGAACCGTACGGAGCTCTGAGATTTCTACATAAAGTTAAGTATATATTCAATTGTTGTTACTGTGTTTTTATGACTTTGTTATAATTATTATTATTATTTGCTATTACAATATTTGTGCTGTATGTTATAATGTAATTTTATTTAATGGTAAATATCTACATTTGTGTAAATTATACTATTTTCGTTTTCACATAATGTTTTATTGACGGAATTATGAGTTTTAAAATGTAAATATAAATTGAAATATACTATTAAACGAAATTTTATTTATTTTAATTCCTCGTCTGACTGAGTTGATAAAATATTATATTTAAATAGAATTATTATTGATTTAAATTATTCGTAGCATAATTTAATATACATAATATATGATTATGGCATAATAGTATATATAACCTTACATTTATATGTTTATAAACACATGTAATGATTATTAATATTATTTAATGCTTTTCTTTTATTTAATTTTATTTAATTATGTTATTACACGCATAAATGTGATGGGATGTCTTTTAAATATATCATACAGACTTAATATCAAAAAAACGTCTGTAAGAGGAAAAGAAGAACAAAATGTAAGAGATGCGAAAAAGAAGATAGTTCAAGATCGTTTTAAAAATGAACTCGGCTTACTGATTGATGTAGTGAAGCAAGGCCATGGTACGACCAATGACGGTAACACAGCGAGAAAATTCTTTGAAGATCCAGTGAAAACTGCCGATATAACAGGACTCGATGTGGAACTGATTCACAGGTTTGCTGTTATTTTGCAAGCGATAACTTCCGGTGAGGATGTGGATACCGTAAAATTCAAAGATTACGCATACAAAACTGCTGAAAGGTACGTGTCCTTGTATAATTGGTACTACATGTCTGCAACCGTGCACAAACTGCTACTTCATGGAGCTGACATCATTACTTGTAATGCGATCGTACCAATTGGAAACCTCTCTGAAGAGGCTTCGGAAGCCCGCAACAAGGATTTCCGAAGATTCAGGGAACACAACTCCCGTAAGAAAAGTAGAGTGAGTTCCAATGAAGACATTTTAAATTTTCTTCTTCTTTCTTCGGATCCACTTATTTCATCGATAAGACCCACTTTTGATGCGAAGAAAAAGAAAACTTTCTTTAGTGAAACCCTTGATTTACTTAAGCTTCAACAACCTGAGTTTGAATTCACAGACATTTCTCATTTAGACTCTGACTCTGAAATGGATTCTGACTCTGATTCGGACTCTGAATGATCGTGATGATTTGGAGTGTGATTGTTATTATGACATTAATTTTAGTTTCATGAATACTTATCTTTTTATTTTTTTTAAGATTTAAGATTTTTTTATTTTATTAATTTATGTTTTTTAAGATTTCAGATTGCCATTTCATAATATTGTTTCCAAATTAATTATGACTTATCTTTGATTATGTTATTTTTATAAATCGTGTTTATTATTTTAAATAATCGAATATTTCTTGATTGAGGAATAGTTTACAAATGGTTCTGTTATGTATTTATGTTAAATCAAGTTAAATAATTGTCACTTAAATATTTATTTATCATATATTGTCATGGCCCTATTCATATTCCTATTTTTATTGCGCTAGATATAGACGCCAAGCTGGCCTAAACTAAAACTTTTCATACTTACAAAAAAAAAGTTTAATAATTAAAAAAAAAATGTTTCGCACCTCTGGCCTTATAATGCAATATATCAAAAAATTGCAAATAATTCATAGATGGATATAGCGTGATACTGATCACCTAAAACTTTTTATTTCGTGAATTATAACTATTTTACAACTATATACGAGGGTCAAACTGAAAGTTCTTAGAACTGGCCACTTATAAACAATATAATAAAAAAATAATTCTAAAATTTGAAAATAGAACTCTTTGCCAATATTACTGAGTATATATTTCATTAATTTGTCATTTGTTTTACGATTTGGCGGCAAATTGAAAATTGTCTGTGTCACGTCAACATGAATTTAACACGAGAAAATTTTCGTGCAATGATTTTTTATGACTTTCGATGTCATTTAAGTCAACAAGAAAGTTATGATAGACTACGATTGGCCTTTCACGATGAAGCCCCATCTCGTGCGACAGTTTACAACTGGTTTAATGAGTTTAAACGTGGTCGCACTAATCTCACTGATGATTTACGTGAAGGACGGCCTTCTACGGCGACGACTGAAGATAACATCTGTGTTGTGCGGCGTATGATAGAGACTGACAAAAGAGTGACCTATCAGCAGATTCGGACAAGCTTAGGCATCGGTATGAGTCAAGTGCACAAAATCCTCCACGAACATTTAGCAGTCAGGAAGCTTTGCGCCCGGTGGATACCTCATAATTTGACTGAGGCTCAAAAACTCCATCGTGTGGATTGGTGCCGTAAAATGATTGAAAGATTTAACGGAGGTGACTCAAATGCTGTGTTCGACATACTAACAGGTGACGAAAGCTGGATTTACTGTTATGATCCTGAAACCAAAAGACAATCTGCTCAGTGGGTGTTTCCTTTCGAGAGGTTGCCAACTAAAGTGAAAAGAGATCGAAGTGCGGGAAAAAAAATGGTGGCCTCGTTCTTTGGAAGGATAGGTCATTTCGCAACAATTGTGTTAGAGGATCAAAAAACAGTTTCTGCAGAATGGTACACTACCAATTGTTTGCCACTTGTCTTGGAAAAAGTTCGAGAGAAACGACCTCGCAGTAGGATCCTCCTTCACCACGACAACGCCTCGTCGCACACCGCTAAGCGAACGATCGACTATTTGGCTACATCAAACGTTGAATTACTGGGTCACCCGCCGTATAGCCCCGACCTCGCCCCTTGTGATTTTTATTTATTTCCAAAAATTAAAGAAAAACTTAAAGGAAAGCGGTTTATGAATGCTGAAGAAGCGGTGGCTGCGTATCGCGATGCCATTGAAGAGAACCCTAAAGACGAGTGGGCAAAGTGCTTTTGCCAGTGGTTCCATCGCATGCAGCGGTGTATTGACGTGAATGGACAATATTTTGAAAAGATATAATAAAACTAATAACTGGCTAATGTAATCAGTTTTTGATTTTCTAAGAACTTTCAGTTTGACCCTCGTACAACTTAAATCTAATTCATAGATTGACTCCCTGAAAAATAATTAGGGCCAATTGTGCGAGACCGGAGATATGTCCTTTTATTCGTTCAGCTTCATACAAATTTTTGAATAAAAATTTCTCAATGATCCGTTTATGAGTCTATACTATAATGATACAATTTTAAAGTATGTAAGTGGTCTTCCGAAAGATATTCAGACATAAAAGTCATCACTTTCGAGGTTACTAATCGGATGTCTATGAAACCCGAAATCCATCCCACAGTGCGCCGCGAGTAAACGTTCGCACTAGAGCCGAAAATCTCATCACACATTTGCCTGGGTGTAAAGATGTATCTCGACATAAAAAAAATCCCTTAGAATGCTTCGAAACCTTTTTTACTGACGAAATTATTGACATGACTTTGAAATATACTAACCAGAAGATTTCTTCGAGAATGGAAAACTCTTCATCTAATCCATCGTATGAGGAAACTAATACAGCTGAGATAAAAGCTGTGTTTGGATTGTTGTTGTTGGGAGGTTTATTTAGAGCTGGCCGACAAAGTCTTATAGATTTATGGAGTAATGATGGCACTGGAATTGAAATATTTAGAAATACCATGACTAGACAAAGATTTTCATTCTTGGTAAATAACTTGAGATTTGATGATGCTTCAACTCGTACGACAAGAGCAGGTATCGATCGCTTGGCACCAATTCGAGATGTTTTTGAAGTCTTCGTCAAGAACTGTCAGGGTGCCTATACACCATTTGAGTATTTGACGATAGACGAAGAACTTGTGGCCTTCAGAGGAAGATGTAGCTTTCGTCAGTATATACCTTCGAAACCTGCCAAGTACGGGCTGAAAATCTATGCTCTTGTAGACGCTAAAACGTTCTACACATTAAATTTGGAAATCTACTGTGGAAAACAACCGGAAAACAGCTCCTATGCAATGAGCAACAAGCCATTTGATGTTGTGGATCGTTTGGTGAGATGCGTTTCTGGATCTAAAAGAAACATAACTATGGATAACTTCTTCATGAGCTTTGAAACAGCTGAACATTTGCTGAAAAACCATAAATTGACTGCCGTGGGTACACTAAGGTCGAATAAAACATGTCTTCCACCTCTGTTCAAGACGAGACGTGCAGAAAAAACATCTGTGTTCGGTTTTCAAAAAGATATAACTATTGTATCTTATATACCGAAGCCACGAAAGTGTGTACACATGATGTCCACGTTACACCACGATGATGAAGTGGATCCACAAAGTGGAGATCAAAGAAAGCCGTCTATAATAACATTTTACAACTCGACAAAGAGCGGAGTTGATGTTGTAGATAAACTTGCAAGAACTTACGATGTTTCCCGCAATAGTAAACGCTGGCCTCTTACAGTGTTTTTTTCTATGTTGAACCATGCTGGTATAAATGCTTTTATTGTGCATATGTTGAATAACAATATAGAAAGTAAAAAAAGTGATCTTAGAAAGAACTTTTTAAAAAAATTGGGGCTTTCTTTGCTTGAAGACCACATTCGGATAAGAAAAGACAACCCACGTATACCACGTGATATAAGACGACGCGTTCATGAAATTTTACATGAAGAAGTTCCAGGACCACCTCAAAAGCAGCCACGGAGATCTCAAAGATGTTCGTTCTGTCCTAGAAATAAAGATAGGAAGACTCTGAACGGTTGTTTCAAATGTAATGCAGCGATATGCAAAGAACACGCAAAATTAATGTGCCAAAATTGTACTGATTTAGATAACGAATGATCTCACTTATATAAGCATATAGGGCTAATTGTTACTATTTTTATAAAGTAAAGACTGTCTAGATTTTAATATAAAGTAAAATGTTTGTGTTCCTTTAAAAAAAGTATTACATTTTTTTTTTATTGTAATAAGGTATATTTTTGTTGATTTCACAGAAGGTTACGTGATTTTTAAGTTGTTTTTAGTAATAAATGTTTAATTTCATATATTTTTTGTTTTATTTATTAGCTTAGTTATTTCTTTACCAAAATAATGCATTTTAAATAATAAAACTTAATGCACCCATAAAATAGAAGAAGTTTGTGACGGGGTTAATTTAACCCCACGTTGTATGGGTGAGGAGTTTTTTCCACCTTGTATGCCGAAGGTTAATTATCTTGTGGTCAATCGACTTTTTTTTTTTTTTATTTTCAAGAGTGTTAGGGATGGCATAGTCGATTAATTATTTCGATGGATTCATTTTTTATTTCATTATTTTTGTGACTGTTACTCACTTGTCTCTCTCATGCTGTTCTCTTTTTTTCGGAAATTACGATTACTCTCAACATGGCACCTAATAAAAAAAGTATTGTTTGGCAATATTACAAAAAAAAAATGACGAGAAAACAGCCACATGCAAGCTATGTCAATAAAATGTTAAAACGGCTGGCAATACCTCCAATGCAATGGCTCATATAAAAAATATTCATAAAGCTGTCTATCTGGAAGTTTTCCAAAATAAAAATACTGCTGCTGCTGCTGTTACAAAAGATTCAGATTTGTCAAATCCTATCCCTAGTTCTTCAAAACAAGATAATATCACGATGTCGATATCTACCGTTAACGAACATCAACTGTTGCCTTCAACTTCAACGTCGCCGCCAATGGATACTAGCGAGATAAGTACTACCAATTCTCAAACTGATCAAAAGATTGATTATACTAGGGAATTGCCTTTTAAACGCCAGAGGTCAATCGAAAGTACAGAGTGGGCCAAGAATTCGTTAACATTTAAATGTAACTTACCGCGCAAACTATTGTCGCGCGGGGCGCGGGCGCGGGCGGGAGCACTAGGTCGCTTCTTGGAAATTTAGTCGCAATGGATCTCTTCACGGGGCCGCAACGCGCTTACTGCGTGAAACAGTTTTATTTAAATAACTTTTCGCTCATTACTGTGAGACGCTTATTTCGCGTTAAATATGGTTTACACGACTTAAGTCAGTGTCCAAGTGCTCCTTTAATAAAGAAATGGGTGAAGAAGTTCGAAGAGACGGGATCTACACTAAATGTGAAAAAACCGGCGGCCCGCGGACTTCTCGGAGCGAAGAGAACGTGCAGCAAGTTTCCGCTTCTGTTCGACGTGATCCAGGTTTATCGACACGCAAACGTTCGGCTGAATTAGGATTATCCCGCACATCATTACACCGTATTTTGAAATTATATTTGAAATTACATCCATACGAGGGTCAAACTGAAAGTTCTTAGAACTGGCCACTTATAAACAATATAATAAAAAAATAATTCTAAAATTTGAAAATAGAACTCTTTGCCAATATTACTGAGTATATATTTCATTAATTTGTCATTTGTTTTACGATTTGGCGGCAAATTGAAAATTGTCTGTGTCACGTCAACATGAATTTAACACCAGAAAATTTTCGTGCAATGATTTTTTATGACTTTCGATGTAATTTAAGTCAACAAGAAAGTTATGATAGACTACGATTGGCCTTTCACGATGAAGCCCCATCTCGTGCGACAGTTTACAACTGGTTTAATGAGTTTAAACATGGTCGCACTAATCTCACTCATGATTTACGTGAGGGACGGCCTTCTACGGCGACGACTGAAGATAACATCTGTGTTGTGCGGCGTATGATAGAGACTGACAAAAGAGTGACCTATCAGCAGATTCGGACAAGCTTAGGCATCGGTATGAGTCAAGTGCACAAAATCCTCCACAAACATTTAGCAGTCAGGAAGCTTTGCGCCCGGTGGATACCTCATAATTTGACTGAGGCTCAAAAACTCCATCGTGTGGATTGGTGCCGTAAAATGATTGAAAGATTTAACGGAGGTGACTCAAATGCTGTGTTCGACATACTAACAGGTGACGAAAGCTGGATTTACTGTTATGATCCTGAAACCAAAAGACAATCTGCTCAGTGGGTGTTTCCTTTCGAGAGGTTGCCAACTAAAGTGAAGAGAGATCGAAGTGCGGGAAAAAAAATGGTGGCCTCGTTCTTTGCGAAGGATAGGTCATTTCGCAACAATTGTGTTAGAGGATCAAAAAACAGTTTCTGCAGAATGGTACACTACCAATTGTTTGCCACTTGTCTTGGAAAAAGTTCGAGAGAAACGACCTCGCAGTAGGATCCTCCTTCACCACGACAACGCCTCGTCGCACACCGCTAAGCGAACGATCGACTATTTGGCGACATCAAACGTTGAATTACTGGGTCACCCGCCGTATAGCCCCGACCTCGCCCCTTGTGATTTTTATTTATTTCCAAAAATTAAAGAAAAACTTAAAGGAAAGCGGTTTATGAATGCTGAAGAAGCGGTGGCTGCGTATCGCGATGCCATTGAAGAGAACCCTAAAGACGAGTGGGCAAAGTGCTTTTCCCAGTGGTTCCATCGCATGCAGCGGTGTATTGACGTGAATGGACAATATTTTGAAAAGATATAATAAAACTAATAACTGGCTAATGTAATCAGTTTTTGATTTTCTAAGAACTTTCAGTTTGACCCTCGTATAAGATCCACCTAGTGCAAGAACTAAACCCTAATGATTTAAATTTGCGTAAGTCATATGCCGAAACAATGTTAACTCGATTCAGTAATACACCACAAAAACAATATCATAGAAGAAGTTGAAAATACTAAATTCTTAGGACTCCAAATAGACAAAAAGTTAAATTGGAAAATACATCTAGATATTTTAAGTAAGAAAATTTATAAATCAGCATTTGCCTTAAGCTCCCAAACACCGATAATATCTACAGACGCACTACTCATTGCCTATTATGGTATAGCAGAATCCCATTTACGATATGGTCTAATATTTTGGGGGAATTCAACTGAGAAGGAAACGATATTTAAAGCCCAAAAAAGGTGCATACGATCTATGTTTAAATTAAAGTCTACCGACAGTTGTGTTCCGTATTTCAAAGAATCCAGAATATTAACCTTGCCCTGTCTTTACATTCTTGAAGTAGCTGTATTTGTAAAAAGCAACCCAAATCGTTTTAAACGCCTTGCAGACATAGTTCCTCGGAATAGGCGCGATAATAGTAAATTATGTATGCAAACCGCAAATACAGCACTCATGCGCAAAAGTGTCTTCTGCATGGCTCCATTCATCCTACTATCCTACTATAATTAATTAATTAATATTATTATAAATGTGAAAGTTTGTGAGTATGGATGTATGGATGTGTGGATGTTTGTTACTCTTTCACGCATAAACGGCTGGACCGATTTGGTTGAAATTTGGTATGTAGATAGTTTATACCCTGGATTAACATATAGGCTACTTTTTATCCCGAAAAAATGTCGCGGGTAACACCGCGGGGCGCAGCTAGTTTTTAATAAGTTACCTAAATCTTGGAAATCTTTAAATTTACCTTTATTTAAAAAAAAGCTACGAACATTTCTAGTGAATAAAGCCTACTACAATATTTCAGAGTTTTTAGCAGAAAAAGAAAATGCATTTGTGTAATTGTTTTTGTTATGAATATGCCTATCTATGTTGGAATGAAGAAAAATGTTTAATTTAATGTGTGTGCTTGTAATCTTTCTATATTTCTATTTGTTGTTGGTCTTGTACCTTTCGCATGCCTAGTTGTAAAATGTGGCTGAACTTGTTTAATTATATTTTTTTACACCATGTACTGTACCCATATTTGCGAAATAAAATATCTTATCTTATCTTTGACAACATCTTATTCTCTGACGAAGCCCATTTCCACCTAAATGGACATGTAAACAAACAGAATTGCAGGTATTGGAGCAGCGAAAATCCTAAAGCTAAACATGAGAGGCCACTTCACTCTCCTAAGGTAACTGTATGGGCTGCAATTTCAGCAAAAGGAATTATCGGACCTTTCTTTTTGGAAGATTCTCGAGGCCGTTCAGTTACTGTTAATTCTGCCGAGTATGTGAAAATGTTACGGGAGTTCTTAGCACCGATGCTACTGGAATTTGCTGGCTATAATCGTAACACATGGTTTCAACAAGATGGAGCCACGTGACACATCGAACGAGTCCTTGCCGGTGGTCAAAGACGTTTCCGGAAAAGCTGATATCCAGACGTGGTGACATCCCATGGCCACCCAGAAGTCCAGATCTATCCCCAGCAGACTTCTTTTTATAGGGTTATTTAAAGAGTCGTGTCTACATTGATAAACCGAATACACTGCGTCTACTTAAAGAAAAAATCATCGAAGAGATGTCGGCGATCTCGCGATCTCTTTGCAGAAGAGTATTTGAAAACTTCAGGACTCGCTTAGATGAGTGCAAAAACCGAAACAGTGGTCATTTAGACGAAATAATTTTTAAAAAATAAATTTCAACTAATTAGCTTTCTTGTAAATAAACGATTTCTAAAATATGTTAAATGGTTTTTTTTATACGATTTTTCCAAATGTTAACTAATTCATTGCCCACTTTGTAGTTACATAATTGTTTTACAGGTTATGCAGCAAGACACAACACAAAACCACCCTACAATGTCAAAAGTGGGTGTAATGATGCTGCATGGTATATGTAATAATAGATTCGACTGCATTTCACTATCAAATAGTCAATATTATATAGTACCTAGATCTGTCATGCTTCGTGGGGTACGTGTGCCTCGGCTATTCCACACGAATTCGTGCAGGACTAACGCCTACGTCGTCTCGTTGATGTGTACAACACTCACTTTATGGAGCTTGACATATTTACTCTTGCCAAACATCATTTTAAGGTGAAAGCAATAGAGATACTGAATTCTTAAGTAAATATTTTGTTTTTCTTCTTTTCAGCGCGCTTGTATTTTCCTCTTAACTGTCTTAGATGCACACTGTACATCAGTTCTCTTTAAACTTGTTTTTTTTTTGTGAAATCGTGGACAATGGTGTGGTTACATGTGTTGTAACATAAATATAGAATGGATTTTATATAAATATAACGTTATACCTATATACCCTTATAGATATCTTTAACCTTTCTTTTCCTAAATTAAAAAAAAAAACATACACGATTGTTTGGTTCCTCTCAACATTTGAGATTTTTTTTTTAGTTAGATATATATATATTTTTAATTTTTGATACTGAAATATTGCTTTTCTCTTCTTTTGCATACCTGTTTAAACATTGTTTTTGGCGCGAATGTATTGTTTAAGTGTGCAAACTGTTTTGGATTATGTATTGTTTATTTGTAACTGTAATTGTATAGTATATAGTATCTGTTTGTTTCCCAAATAAAATAATAAAAATAAATGTATTTCTAAGTAATGTACTAATTTAAGAATTTTTGGTTATGCTTGACATGTAACTGTTTTTTGTCCCCAATAAAGAAAATGGAAGGTTTATTAAAGGAAGCATGTGCGCAAGTTACACAAGAAGATTGGACTAAAGTAGTAGAAAAAACAAAGAATATAATAATGGACGATTTCGACAGAGACGTACACGTCGATAATTTCATGGACAATCAACTAGTCATTAATTTAAATGACGATGATGACGAAGACGACGACGATTCTAGTACTAGTAGTGAGTAAAAAAAATATCCTAAACATTACTTTTATTTAATTATAACAATTGATCTCATAAAATTCGGATATTATAGTAATCGATCTCTTAAAGTTCGGATATTATAGTAATCGATTTTTTTAATCCCAACCCTATTACAAGTAGCGGCTAAAGGTTAACAAGCCTAAATTTAAAACATTTTCGATTGATCGAATCCTAGCTGAACAAGGCCATCAAGTGCTGAGAGACTACCACCATACCACCCAGATCTAAATCCCATAGAAATGGCATGGTCCGATATAAAACAATATGTGGGCAGCAAAAATGTAAAATGGAGTGTTACTAAATGTACAAAGCTAATTCAAGAAAAAGTTTTATTCATGGGCGCATGGGATTGGCAAAAGTTATGCAAAAAGGTGAAGGATATAGAAGAGCAATATGCAAAGAGCGATCATGTCGTGGATGATCTGTTACCAACAGAAGAATTCATTATTCACGTTGATGGAGATAGTTCAGAGGATAGCATTGGTGAGTTTGATGAAGATGACTCTGCTAGTGCCGACGAACGAAACAGCCCTGAGTCCGGGCCCTCAATAAGCAAAAGGCCCTGTCGAGACACCATTGAAGGCGTGATACCATTCTCTGTTTTTATTTTTCTGCTCCCCATAAACTTGTTAAAAATTGTCTCAGGTAATTACTATGAATCTTTGGACATTGGCATTAGAGATAAACTATTTATTAAAGTATAGGTAATATTACTTATTTATATTTAAATAATGTCTAACTATAACTCTATAATAATGTCTATATTTTTACTACTTATTATTTGTGTCGGTTAGAAACAAAACTGATCAAATCTTAAATAATGGTTTTTGACCAGAGTACGCCAATTTTTTCAATGAAAAATCTTGTTTTTGCTACCGGTTTCAAAAAGAGTCAAATCCTCTAAAGCTTAGAAACGAAATCGGTGACCATCCGCGTAGCCAATCAGAAGCCAGAACTATGTATGAAAATGACAGCCGACCATTTTGCGGAGTGACGAGCGAATGGATCGTGATTTTGTGTATTAGTCGCCGTTTTTTATTAAAAGTTAGTGTTAAATTGCAATAAATGGATACTTTAATAAAGGAAACTACTCCTCAGTTGTCACGGAAAAGGCCACAACAAAAAGCAGATTGGAAATGCAACAAATTGAAGAAGGAGAGGTATGTTTGTATTGCTTTGATTACTCACGCTGCCTGCGTGGTCAGTGGTGCTAAACACGTGGTGGTTTTATTTTGGATCAGCTACTGATAAATTTACTATTTTCTTGCAATTTGTTCTTGCTTTTAAAAGAGTCGACTATAAGATGCTGGATCGATAGATCTGAACATGGCATTGCTAAAACCACACCTCGACCAAACGACGACAATGATGAACGCGTTATTAAGAAAGAAGACATGACATTCCTCAAACAGTTCTTCGCTTCGTTACCAAAAATGCCCTCTCACTATTGCAGAGCATCTACATCGAAACCAGTATTTAGAGCCGATTGTTGAAAACAAGAACTGTCTTTTTAGGTTGTACATCCAAGAGTGCGAAAAAGAGTCGAAAAGTCCACTTAGTCGCTGGACCATGTGCAGAGTTTTTGATGAGTTGAATCTAAGCCTGTTCTCGCCTAAAAAAGATCAGTGCGACACTTGCTGTTCGTACAAGGTAGGCAACATAGCAAAGGAAGAATATAGATCTCATATTAAGAAAAAAGACATGGCAAGAAGCGAGAAAGTGAAAGATAAAAAGAGGGCTCGTCAATTGGATGACGTACATGTTTTTACACAAGAGAATTTACATGCTATTGGTTTGACGAGAGTAACGCTGGTTTGAGTGCTTCTGTGTTTATATCATGCATCATAGACTGTTTTAAAAAAACACTACAAAAGAAATGCATGCCAATTATTTTATATTCTGATGGTTGTACGGCGCAGAATCGGAATGTTTATCTATCGAATGGCGGAATATCGAATCACCAGCGGAATTAGTATATGGGGAGCCTCTACGTCTTCCGGGAGACTTCCTTAGCCCTGAAGACCTTGTAGATCCTGACGTCACCGACTACACTGCACGCCTGCGGAGCTTTGCG
Source organism: Abrostola triplasia (assembly GCA_946251915.1). Classification (NCBI taxonomy): domain Eukaryota; kingdom Metazoa; phylum Arthropoda; class Insecta; order Lepidoptera; family Noctuidae; genus Abrostola; species Abrostola triplasia. The sequence continues at coordinate 492,860 of OX276450.1, forward strand.
AACAACCTGCAACCATCTCCAGCGTCCCGCCACGGTGGCCGTCGTTCTCCCTTTGTTTTCAGAGACTTGTCCACGGCATCCCACGTCTTTCTTTGAGATGACACCATAGGCGGATCTCTGAAGCCAGCCTACACTGGGCCTCACGAGGTTACTCAGCGAGGAGATAAAGCATTTAAGCTTATAGTGAACGGTAAGACGGTCACAGTATCGATCGACAGACTTAAACCTGCCTACATACTGCGCGATCCGGACACCACTACACAAAACCATCTCCCATTACCTCATGTAAAAACTCACACACGCACACCTGTCACTCTTTCACATCACACACCCACTCATACCTCCACTAAAAACATATGTGAGGACTTACCTGACACCGGAGATCACACCGCCAAAAGGACTCGTTCAGGTCGCAGGGTAAGATTCCCCGACTGTTATCGCCCGTAGGACGGTCTCTGGAGGGGGGTGGTGTAGCGCCACCGGTTTAATGACGTAGGCGCACACTCGGAGCGCGGCGCGCGGCCGTGCGGCGAGCCAGTGTTCAGACAGTCTTGGCGCCGAACCCACGCCGCTCCGCACCCGTCAAATACATCGCGAACATCGCGTATTCGCTGTGACTAATATTTAACCGTGCCTAGTGTGTTTTACTGTACCTAATAAACTCATATTTATGCAAGTGTCGTGTGTCTCATTACCATCTGCCACGCTCCCGCTGCCTACGACTCCTCATACATAATGCCGAAATTAAATCATTTTTTATGAGGGATGACGTGAGCCGCAACACATCTGGCAGGAAGGAAACTAGAACCAAAAACAAAAACAAACAGCAAATTCGTTATTTATTAGACGGAGCCGAGGGAGGAGTATACAACGTTTTATAAAAATAAACCTCACTTTGTACTATCACCAAGTCTTACTTCAAGAGACGCATGTTTATGTGTTCGGGTCAATCACCGAACAATAAGAAGTATGTCAGCGTAATTGCGACACCGCGCTATGTGCATTGAATATTTTATGTATCACCTAAGTAAAATATAGTCAGTACGCTTTCGGATAGCACATCGGGCGCGACTCAATCTCATCCTATTCACCTCATTAGTTCTAATTGTTATCCCATTTATATTACTGAAATATATCAAGCTTTACAATCTTCAATCTTAGTATATCTTAATCTAACCCTAACCCCGAACATTATGTATAAAGCATAATAACTTGGAAATGAAGCACATTGCCTTAAAGAAAAATGGGTTGGTAAAAGGAAACATAAAAGATATACTAAACGGGATAGTGTGTGATACAAAAAATTATGAGTGTATGTACAATCAATGCCGACAGTGTAAAGATAAAGAACTTCGACTGCAGATTGATGACAATAACTTACCGGAAAGTATTACATGGAATAGTAAGTCAATCTTTTGCATTTTTCAATCATTACGGTATAATAAAATGGCAGAAAAAAGGAAGCGTAGTCAAAATTTCACAGTGGACGAGAAAGACAAGTTGGTGAAATTGGTGTATGCATATAGAAACATAATTTTAAATAATAGAACAGACGGTACAACTAATCAAGCTAAGAACGAGGCTTGGATAAACCTCTGCACCCAATATAATTCAACGGGAAATATGTACAGGTTAGTTAACATTTAAATAAAAACCAACATGCCATAATTATTTATCAATATGAAAATTACCACATGTGCAACTATCTGTACCCATCTATTTTTTATCTTAGGAGTAAAGATGCTTTTATAAGAGTCTGGGAGAAAATGAAAAGTGAAGCAAAAATGTACAACTCAAGAAACAGGAATTGTACTACGAGTATTGGAACAGGTGGAGGACCATCGACTATAAAAACAGACCCAATACTGGAACAAATCTGCGATTTAATGGGTCGAGGTTGCAGTGGTATTGCTGATGTTTTAGACTCTGATTCAGTCATCACCATACCAATGAATAAAAATGTCACAGATTCAAAATTAATCAATGAAGAATCACAGACTATAATTTTAGATGCTGTACTAGTTACAGTAAGTACTGGCAGATATATTATTTACAGACTTTAATTATATTGCCCTAGGCAACCTTAGTACTGTACTAAGGCAATAAATTGTGAAAGGACTTATCTATATTTCGCCGGCCCCGGAGAATAAAATGATAACTGCCATTACCATAGTTTTATTGTTATGCTATATTTGAAACCTACGGAGCCTAATACATCTACTCAATTTTTTTTGTGATTTTTCTCCTCTAATCCACAAAGTTATAAGATAATACAATAATATTCACTATATTTTCCCAGAACAAATGCGTATTAGAAAAAAAGATAATATAATGATATTGAAACAGTTTATTTAGAAATATTTGACAATAACTTTTGCAATAATATTCTCGGAAAAACAAATCGGCGAAATAATGCCGAACGCTATTATCATTTTGTTCTCGTAAAAATATGGCTAGGCGCGGCGACTAACATGTCCTTAGTAAAATGGTACGATTAATACGGTGCACCGAAATATATTGCCATTCTTTTCTGTCATACGAGTCAGGGGACGATAGAAAGTAATAGCACAATAAGTTGATGCGTTAGGATCCCGGCACGTGGCAATGTTTGTTTACGTAATTTAGTGTATTCTAAATTGTCCTTGCGTGCACACAGTTTTATTTTATTTTGGTGACAATCGTGTTAATACATTTATTAATTTAGTGTTTCATTAAAGTGGAAACTTGTTAAGACTATTATTGTAAGTGAAGTGTGTATAATAACTAAAATGAATCAAAGGAATTCTCGTTTAAAAGTTATTATGAGTATGGTCTCCGAAACAGCTGACGACCCGAATAATACTAATCATGGTAAGTCCCTTGTAATTTCATTGTTTTAGTTGTATTCTTTTAGGGATTAACTATTTAGTGTCTTTCAGACAACTTATTATTTATAGTAATGGAATCCATCATAACTTTATGTTATAAAATTTCACATACTTTAGCAAAAAAAAATCTCGTTTCGTTAGCCATATTATACTTTAGAATCTTATTTGATAGTAACAAGTCCAAGCCCGATTCATTTAAATAAAGTGGAACAGATGAACGGAATTGAGAACTTATTCAACGCACCTTTTTTAGATTTAAAAATGCTAAAAATTACAAAGAAGAAAGAAAGAAGACTGCATTTACCAGTGAACGCAAATTTCCGTTCACTGGCATTTACTCATAAGGACACGATATATGTTAAGTTTCTTTTTTGATTCGTATTGCATTACTGACTACTTAAATGTTTTTAGATCAACTACCAAATGAAACCGTGGATCAAGAAAAAAGTACGAAACATCATGAATATAGTTTAAGAGGTAAGTGTTCAATGATCGTTTTTTAAATCAACTTTGTTTCCGTATCCGTTTACGAGAGCAAACAGTGCATACAATAGTTACTGTTACGTTAATTAATTAAAAACATAAATGAGCAGAGACTTTATAGAGTTTTGATTTCATAGTTTATTTTAATTCTCTCTGTTCTGATCTGCAGAATCAGCAAAGAGAACTTATCAGCTTCTCAGAATATTTCAAGAACGCCGTCGACCGTCTCAAACGTTTCTTATATTTTAAATGCAGTAGATTTCATAGCATCACCTACAACAGTGTTTGAAAATCGTCAATTGTCAGACACAAATAACGATGATGACACTACTTGCTGTCGATTAACACCATCGGCTTCAAGACTTAAAACCGAATCGATTAATACAAAAAATAGAATATTAACAACAAGACGCTGCTTAAACTATTCTGTCATACCTGAGGAAGACAATGTGCAATGTGCTTCTTCCAATTTAGCAAGAATTGTCAATCAAGAGGATGACCTGCAGAAAGAGTTTAAAATGCCTACTGGCAGTGAACTTACTGTAAATAAGCAAAATCTGGTTTCTGCAATAGACACCTTTGACTTGGACGAAACTTTAAAACCAGATAACTTTTCCGATGGTAAATTAGCTGACTGTACCTTAGTTGGTTACCAAAATGTGACATCCAGTTCAAACGATTTAGATTTATCACATGTGTCTCAGTCAGAAGTAGACAATAACCATTTTGGAATGAACTATACGGAATATAATGAAGATGATCACCAAATAAATAACATGGCTGGTTCTGAGCAAATGCCATCACAAACTGAAGGTGTTGTTGCAAATACAGATCAAGTAGATCAAATATCATGTTCTATTCATTCAACAACAAATATAAATAACGTGAAAACACTGACCAGAAAACGGATTCGAAATGACAGTGAAAGACAAGACCAGAAAAGTAAAAAGTTGAAAAATTCAGGAAAACCTTACATAGGATGCAGATCTAAGAAACAGTTTGAGAAAAAAGCTTTGAAGGCTGTTTGTAAGTGCACAAAGAAATGTGGAGATAAGTTCACTCAAGAGCAAAGAGAGGCTATAATGCAGCAATACTATGAACTTGCAGACCATGAGCGACAGTGGCAATACATCGTTAAACACACAATAGCTGAAGACGTAAAAAGAGTAACTGTAGTTCGAAAAAACAATCGTACTCAGTCTATTAAATATTATTTTAATGTAGACGAGATGAAAGTACAAGTATGTAAAACATTTTTCATCAATACTTTAAGTGTATCACATCAAACAGTATATACAGCGTTGGAGAAATTTAAATCAGATGAAAGCTTTATTGATAACAGAGGCCACCATGATAATAGACCACGTAAAATGTCAATTCAAACAGAACAAAATATCATGCAGCACATTAAATTGTTTCCTACAATGGAGTCCCATTACACACGGAAAGATTCGAGCAGACTATATCTCTCAGAACTTCTTAATATTTCTAAAATGTATCGACTGTACCAAACTTGGTTTCAAATGGGAAACTACGACTGCCCAATGGCTTCTAAACGCCAGTATGAGACTATCTTCAACACTAAGTTCAATTTTTCATTTTTCAAACCAAAAAAAGACCAATGTGCTACTTGCACCCTTTACCGACAAGCCGATCCCGTTCGACAAGAATCGTTGCTAGAGAAATATGACCAACACCAAAAGAAGAAAGATCGAGTACGTCAAATAAAAAAAGAAGAAAAAGAATCTGTTGATCCACATACAACTATAGCTATCTTTGATTTAGAAAAGGTATTGAATATTCCACAATCGCAGGTAGGAATATTTCACTATAAGAGGAAATATCCTGTATATAATTTTACTGTCTTTGATAGTACTCGACTTAAAGGTTATTGCTATGTTTGGCACTATGCAATCGCAAAAAGAGGAGCAATAGAAATTGGAAGCTGTTTATGGCAATTTCTTTTAAGTGAAGCGGAAAGAGGAATAAAAAATATTTCTTTTTACTCTGACGGTTGTGGAGGCCAGAATAAAAATAGATACATATTTGCTTTTTATATGTTTGCCGCTCAGAAACTTAAAATCAATATTACTCACCGATTTTTTGAAACTGGCCATGGTCAAAGCGAAGGTGACTCCATGCACTCTAATATTGAACGTGAATTAAAAAATAAAGTTGTATTCACTCCTGAACAGATATACGCAATTATAATGAATGCAAAAGTTCATGGTGAGAAGTACAGTGTGAAAGAAATGTCGCAAAATGAGTTCATAGATATAAAAGAATTGATTAAAAACAAGAACTGGGTCAAAGATGAAGAAGGACAGAAAATATCATGGTCCAAAATAATGGAAGTAAGCGTTTTGCATTCACAGCCAACAATTTTACGATTTAAATATGATTTTGATGCCAATTATTCTCAACTAAGTGTCGATCCGCATCCAAAAATCACGCAAAGAAGCAAGCGAAACTCCCGGCAAACAACAAACAATACTTTAGTCCCTTTTACTGAGCCTCAATTGAAACTAGCTTACGACAAACCTCTGCCACTAAGCAAGGCTTTACACGCCGACCTGATGAGTCTATGTAGGACAGAAGCAATTCCGACGTACTACCATGGCTTTTACGATGCACTCACTTGTATCGATGGTTCTGAAGACCATGTACATGATGATTACGATGATGATCAGGAAGACTGATTTTTATTAATGTTTACTATGTTTATTTTTAATATAGTAATAGTTGATTACTTTAATATTGTTTTATTTAATACCCCAGAATAAAAGTTCATGGTTCTATTACCGAATAATGCATGTCCAATATTAACGAGAATAAAATTGTAATGGATTACGTTTTCCGTATATTTGGCGTACATTATTCGTTGAATATTATTGTAATGCACTATAGCAATACTTACAGTCTTTTAAAAGTCACGAGAATAAAATGATAAGTGTATATTAGTCAATTAAGACAGCAGTCAAATGCTACTAACTTTTAAAATTTTAAATATCTTCAGTTTGGATAACCTAATTAAAACTATGTTGAAACATTATAAAAGGTAAAAAAATTAGCTACCACTGAGCCTTTTTTTGATCTCTCTACGTCTATTGCTTGGCAAGTTATAGTCAAAAATAGGTTTTTTATTTTTCCTGAAAAGTTGTGTTTTTGCAGTTATCATTTTATTCTCCGGGGACGGCGATTTTTGTTTGTTTGTAACTTTACCTTTTGACTTAATAAAGTGCTGAAGCTGATCTGATCTTGACCAGCAAGATAGCTCACATCCAGAAGCAGGACAGGCTACTTATGTTAATTACATACAGACAAAGTTACAGTAAGCTCTAGTACTTACAGTTAAATACTTAATATACAAAAAAAAAAAATTCTTGTAAGTACCTTAATATAATTTGATTGTTTTCAGGACAAGTCAATAAATGAAGTGAAGGAAGACGAAGATAAGGTAACAAACACACCATCATGTTCAAAGATTACATCAACTCCTCTGTGGAAAAGGCGTAGGCCTATACTTAAAGAACAAAACCCTGAAGTTGTGGCTACCCTATGTACAGGATTTCAAGGAATAAATAATAAGAAAATTGAAATCGAAGATTTGAAAAAGAAATAACTTTTTCGTAACCCGCGGAAATAAACATAACGATCGGCCGGTTAGACACAAGAACATGTTAATGCTTCCCTCTTCACACATGACACTTCACAGCAATAGCCCTTATGTAATGTCAATTAAAATCTATAACAAATTACCAGATTCTCTAAAAAATTAAACAAGCGAAACCAAATTCATACGCGCACTCAAGAACACCCTCATTAACAAAGCTTACTACTCAATACATGAATACATAAATGATAACAATATTGCCTATACACAACAAAATACACTATAATACACAAAACACTCCACACTTTCCAATATTAAGTCCTGCTATGTTAGTCCATATGAACCAAACGCCTGTTATTTTGTTACTCTATAGTTCCTTACTTCGAATAAAGATGTTTAATTTTTAGACCTAGTTGTTGTTGTAATTGTTTTAGTAATTTTAGATGGCAACGTTAAATAATTTTATATATTTTATGATCGTATTAATAATTGTAATTTTAGATGTAAGATTAATTTTAATTTGCTGTGCCCTACAGGGTCCATGATTGTACTTAGCTCTAAGCCATTCTGTAACATCCTCTCTACATTGTGGAATGCAAATAAATATGAATATGAATATGAAATTGTTGGAAGAAGAAATCGAATTTAAAAGAAGCCTGTTTAATTTACAACTAGAATCGGCAAGAAAAGTCCTAGAAATAAAAATAGAAGTACTAAATCAAATAAAAGGTATGTACGAGGGTCAAACTGAAAGTTCTTAGAACTGGCCACTTATAAACAATATAATAAAAAAATAATTCTAAAATTTGAAAATAGAACTCTTTGCCAATATTACTGAGTATATAAATATTATTTCATTAATTTGTCATTTGTTTTACGATTTGGCGGCAAATTGAAAATTGTCTGTGTCACGTCAACATGAATTTAACACGAGAAAATTTTCGTGCAATGATTTTTTATGACTTTCGATGTCATTTAAGTCAACAAGAAAGTTATGATAGACTACGATTGGCCTTTCACGATGAAGCCCCATCTCGTGCGACAGTTTACAACTGGTTTAATGAGTTTAAACGTGGTCGCACTAATCTCACTGATGATTTACGTGAGGGACGGCCTTCTACGGCGACGACTGAAGATAACATCTGTGTTGTGCGGCGTATGATAGAGACTGACAAAAGAGTGACCTATCAGCAGATTCGGACAAGCTTAGGCATCGGTATGAGTCAAGTGCACAAAATCCTCCACGAACATTTAGCAGTCAGGAAGCTTTGCGCCCGGTGGATACCTCATAATTTGACGGAGGCTCAAAAACTCCATCGTGTGGATTGGTGCCGTAAAATGATTGAAAGATTTAACGGAGGTGGCTCAAATGCTGTGTTCGACATACTAACAGGTGACGAAAGCTGGATTTACTGTTATGATCCTGAAACCAAAAGACAATCTGCTCAGTGGGTGTTTCCTTTCGAGAGGTTGCCAACTAAAGTGAAGAGAGATCGAAGTGCGGGAAAAAAAATGGTGGCCTCGTTCTTTGGAAGGATAGGTCATTTCGCAACAATTGTGTTAGAGGATCAAAAAACAGTTTCTGCAGAATGGTACACTACCAATTGTTTGCCACTTGTCTTGGAAAAAGTTCGAGAGAAACGACCTCGCAGTAGGATCCTCCTTCACCACGACAACGCCTCGTCGCACACCGCTAAGCGAACGATCGACTATTTGGCGACATCAAACGTTGAATTACTGGGTCACCCGCCGTATAGCCCCGACCTCGCCCCTTGTGATTTTTATTTATTTCCAAAAATTAAAGAAAAACTTAAAGGAAAGCGGTTTATGAATGCTGAAGAAGCGGTGGCTGCGTATCGCGATGCCATTGAAGAGAACCCTAAAGACGAGTGGGCAAAGTGCTTTTCCCAGTGGTTCCATCGCATGCAGCGGTGTATTGACGTGAATGGACAATATTTTGAAAAGATATAATAAAACTAATAACTGGCTAATGTAATCAGTTTTTGATTTTCTAAGAACTTTCAGTTTGACCCTCGTAATAACATAAGAACATTTATTAACAATCTCAATAGTACATTATGAGAGCTTATCCCTGACAAGTCGCGTACGACTCTGGACCCTATTGTAGAGGCAAACGTCCGCACAGGCACCTACGTAATGTCGGACATGCACCGAGCATATGATAATATTCATTTGCGCTTGGGCATGAGGGGTCACTCGTCGGTGAATCATAGCGTGAATTTTGTAGGGGGGACCGTTGATATTCCGGTTGACGCTTCGTTAGGAGTACCGGCCCCAGGCGGGAATGTCAGGGTTAAGATTCACACCGATACCATAGAGCGGCAGTGGCGCGAGTTAAAACAACACTGTCGGTCTTGCAGGAGCCAGCGTCGCACAGAGGGGCAAGACTATTAAAATCGATACAATAAATAAAAACAAAAATTTTGCTTCACCATGTCGCCTTTGTGTGCTGCGGACAGTTCATTAGCTGTGGCATAAGAGCGCAGGTAAATGAACACGATTTCCTCGACCCGTTCTCCCCACCACGCCCCTCAGTCTCAGTCGATCACCCGTGTAGGGTCTACGTGAGATTTGTGCGTCAGCGCAGCGTTGAAGTGTACCCATTTTTTTTAAATAGTAGTGATTGAAACCCCAAAAGTGGCTATGGCAGCGTCATGTTCAGGTATGTATTGTATTATTTGACATTATATTTATATTTAGATATTTGTTTTGATGGGTGAAATTGTGAGTCAATGTTTGCACAAAAAAATGTAAATAGAATTTAAACAATAATACTAGGAACTTAATTATGTTCCGGAACCGATCGGGCTTACATTCCATTTTTTTTTAGTACCAGCAACTGTTATTGTTGCGATTGTATTTTAGTGTTTTGCCCATGTTTGCCCCATTTTAAATAAAATGACATTGAAAACGAGTTAAGTCGCTGTATTAAAAGTAACCTATTATTTACGTACTGTTCAATTACATATTTTGTTACTTTTTTACACAGGTACGGACTCGAATACCTTATTTATGACAAGACGAGAGTTGTTTACGATCATGAAGAATTCTGGACATAAAAAACTTCAAGATCAGATAGATTCACTTCAGAAGGAAATCGAAAAAAGAACTGAATGTGACGATCGCTTTCGGACAGCTATTTCGCAAACGCTAAATCGTTTTAAATCTGACCATAAGTCACGATGGGAAGCAGCTCACCGCATGGAAGATAGGTTTTGTGATAAAAATAAGACGTGGCTAGATACATCACTTTCCTTTCCTACCCTTAAAATAAAACGAAGCATTCCCGGTCGTCCGGCAAAACCTTTTGAGCAAAGCACAAACAGGATGAAGCGACAAAAGACTTCTGAGTTGAGAAAGAGTACGCCTTTACCGGAGCTGGTTTATGCCACACAAGTGAAACTGAGAGCTTCAGGACAGGGTCCGGCTTCAAAAGTTATCAAAGATATTTTATCGGATCCATCAAAGCCTACTGAATATTCAAAAGCCTATAAACAATCACTTGATGTAGTTATGATGTCAGGAGAGGATAGTGTAGCACTTATAGTGGAAGCGAACTTATCTCGTCATCAATACGATTTAATAAGATCGAAATCTCCAAAAATCTACCCGTCCTATAAAGTCGTACAGACTGTAAAAAAACAATGTTACCCAGACCCAAATAAAATTATTACTAGTGAAACTTTTGTACATGTCGATTTGCAGACAATGCTGGATCTTACCACTGAACGTTTGGCCTTAGTTCAGAGAGACGTGTTGCTTACACTGTCTGAGGCACAAAATATGTGTTTATTTTCAAAATGGGGATTCGATGGTAGTAGCGGCCACAGCTCTTATAAACAGGCTTTTTATGGTCCCGAAGCCAGTGATGCAGCAGTTTTTATAGTATGTTTCGTACCCCTACGTTTGACATCTGGATCTAAGGTGATTTGGCAAAACCCTAGACCAAGTTCGACGAGGTATTGCAGACCCTTGAAAATAGAATTTGTCAAGGAAAGCACAGCAGTTTCCATGGAAGAAAAAAAAGGGTTGACCACCAAATAAAAAATCTTCGACCAACTATTGTACAACTAGATGGACATACTATGAAAATCAAACATAGCTTGATGTTTGCGATGATTGACGGAAAAGTCTGTAATGCGGTCACGAACACAACTTCAACACAGATGTGCTACATATGTGGAGCTTCATGTAAAGACTTCAATGACTTAGCCAAAATGCTTACTAGATCTGTAAAAACAGAACATTTGGAATTCGGTATTTCAGTCTTGCACGGATGGATACGTTTCTTTGAATGTCTTCTCCACCTGGCATACAGACTGCCTGTTAAAAAAAAGCAGGCTCGGAAAAATAAGAAAAATGATACTGGAGTTTCAGACAAGGAAAAGGTTGAAGAAACCAAGAGGACTATTCAGGCTCAATTCAGAGAGAGACTAGGCTTGATAGTGGACAAGCCCAAACCCGGATTTGGAAATAGTAATGATGGGAATACCGCGAGGCGTTTTTTTAAAAATGCCGCAGTGTCTGCAGAAATAACACAGCTGGATATACAATTAATACAGAAAATGCATAATATATTAATTGTCATGTCATCTGGCTATGAAATCGATGTGGAAAAATTCCGCTCATATGCAATTGACACTGCTAAATACTTTGTGCAACTGTACCCGTGGTATGACATGCCACCCACTGTACACAAGTTTTTAATTCACGGGCCAGAAATAATAAAGACTGCGCTGTTGCCGATAGGCCAATTAACAGAAGAGGCCCAAGAAGCCCGGAATAAAGATTTTAAGAAATTCAGGGAACATCACTCTCGAAAATGTAGTCGTGAGAAATCAAACCGTGATATTTTCAATCTGTTACTACTATCATCTGATCCTGTAATAACAAGCAAAAGGAAACTGCCCAAAAAAAAACTAACTTCACTACCTAGAGAAGCACTAAATCTTCTGATACCTCCATCATTACAGCTGACAACTGAAAGTTCTATAGATGATGATGCACAAGTTGGTTCTAACCGTAACGATGCCGATGATACTGATTGTAGCGATAGTGATTAGTTTTGTTATGACTTAGTTGTTTCCCCAGGGTAGATTTAATGTACCATAACATGTTACAACCATTTAAATATAATTTTGACTTCATGGTTTCGTAACATCTTATATACTATATGTTATATGGAGATAAAGCTTAAACAAATAAATTAGTTTTTTATTTTTTCCAAACCTATCTTGTCACATCAAAATATCTACTCCAAATCATCATTATGAATTAACGACACATTTTAATAATCCTGCCCCACTGTGCGTCGCCTTAAGTGGTACATGGGGGAGTATATGTACCGCCACAATGAGAGGCGGCCCGATATCGCCGGCTCTTGCGGGATATGCATAGGGTGTATCCCGGATTGGGTAAAAGGGGCATTAAAATAAGGAACTGTCGGTGTCGTGACCCAAATTGTCGCCGGCGAAATTAGAGTTTAGCCAGTGCCGTATCTCGTCTTTTTTGCTTTTGTGAAAAAACCTTGGTAGTGATCTGCGCTTCCCCTGAACCTCCCCAGCACCGCCAGTGTTTCCATTATACATTTCCCTATAGAGTCGTTGACCCCTCATGCGAAAAAAATATATGTTTTCAAATACATCGCTGACTGCACGCATTGGCATTGCAAAAACTGGCCATTTTAAGAATTTTTTGAGCAATATTTACTTTTTAAAACGTATTTTCCGTGAAACCGTTGGTCCTAGACAAGAGTTCAGATGATTTCTGTCTTATTTTTAGGCATTCTATACGATGGAAATGAAAATTTTCATGTGCACACCCTAAAGTACACGGCCCTACTACCCTACTACACGGTCCATATAAATATAGTAACAATTCTTTACAGAAGGCCGCCTCCCGAACGTGGTATAGTCATTATAGGTAAGGTTCTGTTTTTATGTTAGCTAAAGATAATTTATTTTCTAACACTTCAAATCTAAAATAAATTTAATTTTTTTTCAGAGGATATTCAGTTGGTACCGCCACGGCACGAACCAGGAGAGGAGAGTAAGCAGTTTTGAACATGAGTAATAAAATAAATAACTAGTATTTACCTATGTGTAACTGTTATGTTTTTGTTACAGTAGATGATATACCAGCGGTGGCGATTGCAAATGGTTAGTAAACACGTTGTTGTATTTAACAGTACCAATACCATAATACGTCGATATGATAGGTAATAGACTTATTTTGTTACAGAGGATGTTGATGCGGCAGATGGACAGGAAGACCAGGATATATATCCCATGGGTACGCCAGATACTGAAAATGCAGATACCGTTCCCAACTCTCCTTCATCATTGGATAGTGATCCAAGCAGATTAACGACATCTACAAATTTGGATTTAATGTCACGGACTCCAAGAAAAAGGGATCCCACACTTCTTAGAATCCGTAACATTAGCTCGGATGATGATAGTTGTTAATATGTTATAATTTTAATACAGTTTTTTTCTGATTTGTGCTTTTTCCTTCATCTTGTTTTTAACTATCAATCCTTATTTTTTTTTTCAAATTATTGCAATTTTTATGCTATAATGCACGTTTATTCTTACTTTTGCATCGCAGTATCAAATAACACAAGAGGTGGACAGATTAGTGGGCGGGTGCGCACGAGAGGTGGTAGACAAGGTACTGGGCGCGTACGTACGCGGGGTGGAGGAGGTAATGGGCGCTTAGGTACAGGGGGCAGAAGAGGTACTGAGCCGGTACGTGCACACAGTACCCGAGGCAGAGTAAGGGTACGCGCGAGTACGGTGCGAACTCGAGGCGGCAGAAGAGGTGTCGGGGCAGGAAGAGCTTTGGATGATACTTCTCCGCATACGTAATAAGTTTGACTGTTATTATTTAAAGGTTTTTTTTTTTAGGTTTTATAAGAGCGTTTTGCCAGGCGATAAACCGGTAGAGGGAGTATACGATGCTTTAATATTTGGCGAAAGGCTTGAAACTCTCTACAAATGAGGCATTTCTTATTTGCACATATTATAGATATAGGTATATAATTTTATTTCAACTTACTTACCTTTGATATATCCATACAGTATCGGTTAACTTATTTCACGTTCATTTTCATATTCTGATAAGTAATTTACAGCGAATTAACAATGATTTGTTTGTTTCAGAAAAAACGCGAAGTCGTTGGACATATTCAATCTTAGCCATAACCGTAGCGAATCTAAAGATCCTTCCTCGGTCGCATTGTCTTCGTTCTTCGTTAATAGAGTCGCAAACGGTAACGAACGTCGAACAGTAAACGCGGTGGGTGACTACCTAATCGATTTGAAAGTTTACCAAACCAACGATGCACGCAATACTGATTCACTTGATCTCCGGGAGAAAGCATTAGTTCGGATAAAGTTCCAAACGGATGACGATACACTGCAATGGCGCAAGCTTCAGTGTCTAGTGCAATCGGTGGATGCAATGTGTGAGAGCCAACCAACATTTATGTCGAATTAACCTGTAAATATGCTATAAGTATAATAAAATAATATAATGTACATGATGTTTCCTTTCTAACATTTCCTTTGAAACCTTTCGCATAAAGTTTACTGCAGCCGTTTTGCATTGCTAGTCGCAACTATAAGCGGGTGGTGTGAAGCTAAATTCTACTGGTTTGCATTCATTCGTATTTATTTACTAATTTTTCATTATAAAACTGTAGTTACGTATTCCATCCGACGTCATGTGCAATTTAATTACCAGAAATATTATTGGGTATTCTGTCCCACGACGCGAATGCGCTAGCATGAGCGAACAAGTGGGACATAAAATATGGTAAGAGGTTTAATTAAAAACTGTAAGCAACCTGTTGCATACACTTTTTCACAAGCTGCAACAAAGGGACCGGAACTTGCGAAGCAATTAAAATCCGTAATAACGGAACTACAAAATGCTGGTCTTATTGTGTTAGCAACAGTGTGCGACCAAGGCACAAATAATGTGAATTGTGTAAAATATCTTTTACAAGAGACACGGGCTAACCTGTTGAGAAAGGGTGAAGAGCTCCGAGAAAACTTTATTTCAATAAACAATCAAAAAATCATACCATTGTATGACCCACCCCATCTTATTAAATGCATACGAAATAATTTAATTACAAAACATTTAAAATATGTAAAAAATGGGGAAGTATAAATGGCAAAATGGGCTCATATTATGGCCTTACACAGGGAAAATCCAGGGTACAAAGGAATCCGACTGGTGCCCAAATTGACAGATGCCCACTGTGACCCCAGCAAAATTCCTCGGATGAAGGTAAAAAATGCAACGCAAGTTTTTAGTCAAACTGTGGCGTCAAATATGGGATACTTAGCAGGTAAATGTCATTAATACCTATGTTGTCTTTACTTTGTAGGGTTCTGAACATAAAATTTATATAAAACCCATTCCCTAGTTTTTAATTGCTAGTTCTTTTCTAATAAATACTAACTATAGTTTTGCATGTTCTTTATATTTTAGTATTATTATTATATCATTGTGTTCCTTGTTAACTATTGTAAAATGGATCTCAGTTATCTGAATAAATAAACTATATTATATTATTATTAAGCAGAACAGACAAAACAATAATTATCAAACCTAATTTTATTTACAGATAAAGGTATACTTCCTAAAGAAGCCAAAGAGACTGCAGACATCCTGTTGATCTTCGACAAGCTTTTCGATTCCCTAAACGGAAGCTTTGGAAAAAGGAAAAAACATGGAAAACCTCTTTTAGGACCTGCAACGCCTACTTCTATCCACCACAAAACATGGAGAGAAAGTAAAGCAATTTTGAAAAAAATAAAATTTATAAATCCCAGAACATTAAATTATGAACATGTTACCACATTGAACAATTGGGTATGGACACTAAAGGAATAACATTATTATTAAAAAAAATTGCAAACAAAATTTGGTGTCACATCAGTTTGGTTGCGGAATCTTAATCAAGACCCAATAGAAAACTTTTTTGGGTCAATAAAAAGCCATGGATGCCGTAACGTAAACCCTACACCTGAAAGATTTGAAGCAGCATTTGCGACATTACTCATAAATAGCCTGTCTAGTGTCCACACCCCTGGAGCTAACTGTGAAACAGACAACTGTGAAACATTACATGAAGTTCTCATCACAGGCGGGGGCAGAAAAGAGCAAACAAATTGCGAACTTGGTAATATTCCCGATATATATCCCCTACAGTATGTTAGTGGATATTTTATAAAAAGCGCCAAGAAAAAGGTCTTCAAGGGGTGTGATGAATGTAAAACAGATTTATTGTCTAATAGTGAGCACGAATATTTAAGATATCGGGAATACGCAAATAAAAAATGGCTTTGCTGTCCCAGCGACTCCCTATTAAATTGTATATCAAATTTGCAGGATATCAATTATACAATATTGAAAGAAAATTTAGAAAAAAACACATTTAAGGGAATTAATAACAACTATAATTTTTATAGCTATAGATTTTTCATTTATAAAATGCTCAAGGCATAAAGACAAATTAATAGATTTTATTATAACAATATCCTGCAAATTCTTTATTTATAACTATTGTAAAGATATTAATAATATATTAATAAATAAAAGGGAGTGTGATGATGACACGGCTACTTCCCATTTGGTAAACTTCCCATTTCGTAAACCTCAAACTGTACCTACTAAAAAGTTGCGTTTGGTAAACATTTCGTTACTTCATACATTTAATCCCATTTGGTAAACTTTGTTAGTATTGTTATTTTTGTACGGTACAGTCAGTGTGAAATTAGTATTAAATTAGAGATGTATATATTTTTAAATGCTTCAGTCTTGAGATAGTATCTCGACCATCAAAAAGAATGGCTGATCAAGAAGAAGTAAAAAAAACGTATTAAAGTCTGTAAAAATACCACGATGCTACTAAAAATACCACGTGCTTTTCCCGCAAAAGAAGCACCGAGCGGGTTCTCAGGTAGGGATTTATTGTCCTTACCATCGTTTTAAACAAAAGGTGTGAATGAGATAGACATAAGTAAGTATACGTAAATTATATCTATTACCGGGTTTAACTTATCAGTTCACTCGTTTTATGCATAGTGCAAGGTCGTTGCAATGTCGGGTGAGGGATCTTCTAGTGGTGCAGTGAATTTAAAAATTATTAATAGTACACGAGGCGGTGAAATTTTATTACGCGCTGGGCATCAATATTATAAACAGAAAAATAATAAGGACTCAAGTTGGTGGCGCTGTGTTAATAGAAAAGATGGATGTTCAGCAAGTGTAACTTTGAATTCAAATCGAAGCCATGTATTAAGAGAAAATGCTCACTGCAGTTCTTGTATTCCGAATTTTGAAAAAAATGAAGTGAAAGTAGCCATCGAAAAATGTAAACAAACTATATGTGAAGATCTGAAGCCGATTCCAGCTACATACAGGAAATGTACTAAAAAGCTGAAAGATAATGGTTATGAAATTATTAAAGAATTACCAAATTTTGACAAAGTTAAAAGCAGTTTGTATAGACACAGAAATAGACAACTAGGAATCACAAAATCTCAGCACTCTAACTCTACAGAAATCGTGATTCCTGACTGTTTTAAAGACAATTTATTGTTTGATGAGATTGACGGTGAAAATAGAATGATTGTGTTTGGTTCAAAGAGTGCAATTGCACATTTAAATGACGTCCGTCACTACTTTGCGGACGGAACGTTCAAATGTTGTGCAAAGCCGTTTCTTCAACTATACGTTGTACACGGAGACATAGGAAGTACAGAAACTGGGACAAATATTGTACCATTTTTTTATGCAGTGTTGACAAACAAAGAAGAAACTACATATGAAAGACTGTTTTACAAACTAAAATTTCATTTACCAGAGTGGACAGCCGATATTATTACCTTGGATTTCGAAAAAGCTCCAATAAATGCAATTAAAAAGACATTTCCAAACATAATTGTTAAGGGGTGTTTTGTTCACTTTGGCAGAGCGCTATTAAGAAAGGCAAAATCTCTTGGCTTATTACAACATGAAGAATCTCACTATCACGTCAAACTATGTATGGCTCTGGCACATTTACCAAAAGAAGACATAAACGATGGATGGCTATACGTTATGAGTCAAAGGTAAATTAATTTTGCAGTATTGAAATGAACGCGTTTAGTTCTGGATATTTCTTCTACCGCCATTTTCTACAGCCATTTTTATGCGTTAGAAACTAGGTAATATATGGTTTTTCGTATCATAATCTTCAACGAATTAATTCTGTTACAGTTTTGAAGAAAAAGCTATAACTGAATTCAATGATTACTTTGTGGATCAGTGATTTGTATAAAATAAAAGCAAAAAAACTTAATAAGAAGTGTTTCAAAAGGAAGAAATAAAGCATTAAATCGAAGTAAAATTGTTTTATTGTTCAGTAATGTTAATTACTTTTCGCTTTTCTACATAACTGCGAGCGAATCTGTAATTCACATTTTAAAATATTAACCTAAAAATATTAGACTAAAAAGGACTATACGGGTAGTAGTAGGTACGCGAAGTACGTACCTATACGTATGTAGCTAGCTATACGTATGAATATGCTGGTATTAATTCCAAAACTCGCGTCCAGAGGGCGACATTTGACGTTTCCCACTTTGGTCGCCGAGTTGGACCTCTATTCCATATTTATGGTTAAGCATTTTATATTACCTACATAAATAAATATTACATTGTGATTACGTGTTCTTGTTAATTATTTAAAAAGGCATCTATCCCGCATCACAGGCATCTATCCTCCTAAGTGATTTCATAGTGGGGCATCTATCCATATAGGTAGACACCTATCCCCAAAAAATGTGTTTCGCAAGAATTACATTTTTGCAAAACCAGTAATGGTTAGGTAGGTAAATAAATACAGTTTCTAAAGCTTTATGAATGATTAAACTAACTATATTACAGGGTCAATCTAAGCAAATATGTTTAGTATTCAAATAATGAAAAACTTTCGAAAAGTGGGGCATCTATCCCGGTTTTACCCTAGTTATAAAAAAAATAAGTTTATACAGTCCTAAGAAAGACTTATGTGAGACATGTAATGGCCATAAGTTAGGCCATATTTCCGAAGAAATTTAAACAGAGCACACTGCCAAAAAAAATGAAGCAAGACTGGAGAAAGAATTTGATAAAGCCAATAAAGACTTCGTATTTACAGCAGAGAAGTATGTGTGGTGTGACTTTGAGTGATAGAGTGGAAAATAAGATGATAAGAGAGCGGTGCGGAGTGAATGAAGATGTAATCACAAAAATTGAGAAGAATATGCTTAGATGGTTTGGGCATGTAGAAAGGATGGATGAAAGAAGAATGACAAAACGAATATATGAGGCGAGTGTTAGTGGAGTAGACCTAGGCGAACATACCTAGACCAAATCGGAGATGTTCTGCAAAAAGGGCAAGTGAGGAGTACCCTCAACCGAAGAGCGTGTATGAGGAATGTGATGCGTGTGAATGAAGCAAAAGAAGTATGCCAGGATCTTAGCAAATGGAAATCCGTGGTCTCTGCCTACCCCTCAGGGAAACAGGCGTGACTTTATGTATGTATGTATTTACAGCAGATTTACAAGCGGTGCTCTTAGCACCACGCTCGAATGTATCTTCACATTATTATAATATCAAATTATGTGTACACAATTGGTGCGTATATGAACTGAAAACCAGAGATGGATATTGTTATTTATGGAACGAATCTGAAGGTGGTTTAAACTCTGACGAGTTTGCTACAATATTATCAAACTTTATTTCCGAAAAAGTCATTCCAAAGATGAATGATACTAATAATAGAGAAATTATTTTGTATTCGGACGGTTGCACCTAAAACCGCAATGCTATTTTAAGCAATTCACTTACAAATCTAGCTATTTTGCACAACATATCAATAATACAGAAATATCTTGAAGTAGGCCACACTCAAATGGAAGTGGACAGCATGCATGCAATGATAGAAAAAAAACTTAAAAACCAAACAATAAACGTACCAGCTGAGAGGTATGTACATACCTATTTGCAGGAAAGCAAAAAAAAATAAACCATACGAAGTAAAATACCTGACTTATCCTTATTTTAAAAAGTTTTAATAAGAGCTCAGCTTTTATAAGTCTATCAGACCTGGAAAAATGAAGGGTGATGCCAAGGTATCTGCGCTACATTTTTAGTTTCCTGTTTATGTTTTTTAACACATAGTTTATATTGATTACCACGGTATTTATAAACATTCACATTTAACACATTCAGTGCCCAGCACCCGGCTCCCGGGTCGAGCGAAATTTCGTTCGTGTGCCCACAACCCGCCAACCGAGTCGTATCTATACGTAAAATTGAAAATTAATGGCCCTTTTTAATTTGATTCGTCAGACGTAAATAATGCTATTGTGGAATAAAACTTTAGATATCATTTTCCTAATGTTGGCATTACCGGAAAGTTTCTTTGCCGATGTCAAAAAGTTTTAAAAGTTGTTGTCTGACTGACTGCGTAAACACTGTAAGTACCTACTTTAAATTGTTTTTCTTTGGAATGTATTCTTAATAAATTATAATTGTGCTACTTACTCTTGCAGTGCAGTTTGTTATTATAATTGAAATAATATTGTTGTTTTTTACAGAATGGCAAAAATGGGAGTTACGTACAGCAGGTAAATTTTTGCATCAAAAATTTTAAGGAATTATATTTGGTAAACCAGAAGTCATCGAAATTATGCCCCGATTACAAGTTTATATATATGGTGCAAACGAATTTAAACGGCTAATGTGTTTCACAGAGTTATCAATAATGCAGATAAGATGATCAAAGGATTTTACGACTGTCTGGTATGATGATGATTGACAGCATGAAAATTATTATTATTCGATCATAATGTCGTACTTATTGAAAAATTCTCAATGAATCTAGGCCTTCACTTTCAATCATAGGATTAGTCTATAATTCGAAACAGTTATTACCTAGATAACCCAGAAGTTGTAGATTATGCAGAAATTTTGTTAGGTATCAATAAAGAGTGAGTGAAATTTATTGTACCTGTAGGTATATGTTGGGACTGAATGCTGTCCAAGATCATTTATCAGATGGTGTTGTTATGTGAATATTAAGGAAGTTATTTTACAGAAACATTGAGAGTCCCGAGGGTGAGGCAGCCGCCTCAGCTACGGCTGTGGCAGCTGCAGTGGAGGCTGAGGCAGCAGAAGAGCGCCGGCAGAGGCGCGCACTGCGGGCGGCGCAGATGCGCCTATACCGGCGCCTTCAGCTGCCGGAGGCCTTCAAAGAGAGCCAGCAACTCACTGCCGACGAGGCTCTGCTGCTTCAGGCCCGTTGGCGTGCGGCTGTGGCCGCTGGCGAGGCTCGCTGCCCTCGGGGCCTCATATAAGCTAATAAAACATATAATTATATACATCTAAATAAATAATTGTGCTGTGGGTAGGAAAAGCAAAAAATGGTGGAAGAGAATTTTCAACTTTCTTATTGATCTCGCGATCACAAATGCTATATACTATATAAGAGTAATTCACGAGTACATAACGTAATGACCCAAAAGTATTTCCGGATTACACTATCAAAAGAACTTATCAATAACCTGTCATTTCGAAAGAGAAGCTTTTATTCAATGCCCAAATACAACATCAAGAAAAGTAAGCAGAGTAATGAGAGACAGAAAACAGTACACAATGTTCCAGATGGACTGAGGACTGAGCAGTTGGGAGAACATTGGCCAGTGGAAATAGAAACATACAAACGTTGTAGATTATTCAGCACTAAAAGTTGTAAATAAGGTTGCCACATCAATTACAATTTCAAATAAAAATAAAACCTCTTTGACGACTCCAAAAGGCAAAGGAATTGGAAAAAAGAGCATTGGTAAAGAAAACCAAGTGCCATCCCCTCATATCGAAGTAACCAATAAAGTCATGAAGAACCAAAAGTCGAGAATATCTTCAAAATTCACCACTAGTGTATCTGGTTCCATAAGTAGTCATAGTGATTCTGATGTAGACGTTGCATCTGATTACCAACTTACCAAGGATTTTGGCAGTATTTTTGTTGACAATAACCTCACATCTAGTGATGGGATAGTTCGAGACGTGATAGAATATTCTAATTCTACTTTTACCAATATTGGTGAAAACATAGACTGAAACTACCATAAGACTGTTAATTTTCAACCATGTGAAAAGGTTCTTAGCTCCTGGCCATAAGAATAAGAATAACCCCTAAAAATACTTTTTGCGCATAAAATATAAATTCGACCTTATAATCTATAACCCATGGAACATATTTGCTAATTCACACGTTTAACTTTAGAGATTGGATACATTTAAAATAAATCACATTTTGTAGGATAATTATGTGCTAGACGGATTAACCCGAAACTGTAGGGAAAATCCGTCTAGCGACAGTGTTTTTAAAAACATGTTTATTTAAATGTCTATGGTAGTTACTACATGTTTTGTGCATTATTATAAAAGCCGAAAAAATGCTTTATTGTTGGCATTTGTCAAATTTGTATTAAAGTAGTTAAGCACGTTGTTGAAGTTGTCCTTTAATTGAAACCTTACATTTCTTATCTGACTCGCCATCTTCCCAATACCGAAATAAGTATATGTTTTTTATAATAACACAAATATGTCAAGATTTTCAACAAATTAAGAAAATAACATGGAACTTTTCTGAAGCGGGACATGGAAAGGGCGCACCTGATGGGGTAGGAGCAGTTCTTAAAAGGACGGCTTACCGTATGGTTCTTTATGGTAAGGATATTGGCACTTATGATCAATTTAGTGAAACGTTAATGCAAACTGTCGATAATGTTACTATAGAGAAGGAGGATGAACAGGAAATAATAACTAAAGAAAGATTAATCCCAAAAACTTTGAAACCCTTCAAGGGCACTCTTTCTGTGTACCAGGTCGGACATAACTGTTCCAACGACGGTTCTTCGACAACTCAGCTGCTTTGATTGTAATGCCGACAAGAAATGTATCCATGGATATGATTTAGGATGTCTACCAAATAATAGCCATGGAAACATTGAAAACATTGATCCTAATACTAATTATGTTGCTCCATTGTCTAAATTAGTAAACCGAAACCAAGGTAACTGTAAGCAAAATCGAAATCAAATAATTGTTCTTTCTGACATTAAAATAGGACAAACTAACTCTTTTTATACTGGTGATTATGGAGAACCAAAACCCTCGACATCAACATTTTAATTTAACTACTATTTTCAATAGTTATCTCAACTTTTTCTCGATTGATAGGATTAGTGGACGCTTTGATTGTTAATGCTACAAGTTCTTTTTTATAAGATAATTAAAAATCATCAAAATTATTGGATGACTACTTGTATGATTGATAATAAATATTAATAAATAATAAACCAGATAAACCTAATAATCCAGAATCATAAGTATTATCGTAATACCTATTTACATATTTTTCTCACATTAAAATGACAAAGCTGAGTGCGCGCGCTCAGAATGGGGTCGTTGAATTTTGGTAAATCTGTTAATTTTGGAAACATACTTATACCTACATAGATCGTCACATCGATAGTATTTTTGATTCTGTTTTTTTTTTGAAGTTTTGTGTACTTTCAGAAACACTGTATTACTCGTATGTTCCTCTAATAAAGATTATGATTACCATAAATAAGAAATATAATTATTGTTAAAGTGAGAAGAAAACCATTGAAATTAGAAAAATAAGTAGGTATAATAGATGTTTGTACTAAAATATTAAAAATACAAAAAAAAAATTGTTAATTTTATATTAATTATCTAAAAATTATATTATTTTAGACATATATACTTTCTATCTGTGATTTTATGATTAAAACATTTTGTTGATTCTTAATCTAGCAGTTTTATTTACTTCTTTTTGTAATTTTAACCATTATAATGAACACAAAATCATTATTCGTATCAGTTGTCATTATCTTCAACAGTGTTTTTTTTTTAATATGTCTTAACTCCGAAAATATTAACTCCACAATGGTGCCTCTTTATCAATTTCAATTATAATAATCAAGTTATGCGTCTGGCATAAAATTTTTGTTGTGCCACAAGGTTTAATTTTTTTTTATAAAATCTTCAAAAATATATTCCAGACTAAGATTCACCCAGTTACTACATGTTTTGTGCATTATTATAAAGCCGAAAAAATGCTTTATTGTTGGCATTTGTCAAATTTGTATTAAAGTAGTTAACATGCTCATCATACACTCACATAAAGTCATCTACCAAAAAAATGCGTATTGCCCCCATTGACCTTATATTAAAAAATGTGAGGATGAAAATAAACCTACAAAATATTACATAAAGGAATGCACATATAGAAATCTATTTAATAGGAAGTTCAATCTATCTTTTAAACAGCCTAGAACTGATGTTTGTTGCAAATGTGATTCTAATACACACACAGAAGAGCATCCTGATAACTATAAAAGAGCATTTGAGTTACAAAAACAGCAAAGGGAGATGTGTATCAATGGACAAGACTACACATACATTAGTTTTGACATGCAACAGACACAGCCTCTTCCTAAAATTCCCGTATCTAAGGCTTTTTATTTAAGGCAAATCTGGTTTTACAATGAAGGTATCCATATCATTAATAAAAATGGGCATAGGTCCTATTTCTGCACTTGGACTGAAGACTGTGGTGGCAAGGGCAGTGTAGAAGTTTTCAGTTCACTCTTTTACTGTTTGAATAATCTAACTGATTTGGATAGTTCCCAAAACTTATTATTGTGGTCAGATTCTTGTAGTGGACAAAATAAAAATCAATTTCTAATAGTTTTGTATCAATACATGATTACACGTAATTTCCAGAGGTAGGTCATACTTTTCTTGATTGTGACAGAGACTTTGGCCGTATAGAAAACTTTTAAGAAAGCATGAGAAAATATTTACTCCTAATCAGTACAGAAACATAATTAAAAAGGCATCAAAAAATAACTCAATAGTAGAAGATATGAACCACCATTTTTATGATTTCAACAAATTAAAAGATGATTTAGGAATAGTAATACCAAACTTAAACTCATTAAGACAAAAAATCAACTTTAAAGTTCATGTTAAATGGATACGCATTGATGATTATGGTAGATATTTATATGGATAATGATCAAGAGGAGGGCTGGATCTTAGCTCAAAAGAAAAAGAGACTAAAGAATAGATTTATTGGAACTCGAGGTCGTGCTAACTTAGATTTAAAATTTAAAGCAGCTGACATAAAAATACCCTTGTTCATTTCAAATGTAGACAAAAGTGTGTCGGAGAACGATATACAGTCATATATTATGTCTAAAACTCAATCACATGTACATATTGAAAAAATTGCAATGAGGAAGCCCAAAGAATATGATGCTTATAAAATACTAGTACCCAGATATAAATTACATTTATATTTAGATGACAACTTATGGCCGGAAGGAATTTCATTTCGAAAATATATAGACTTCAAGAAACGAGTAGAATTAAATACTAATACACAAAATGGATCAAAACAATAAACAGGATAGATATAGAACAAGCACTTTTGTCACTTTTAATTGTAAATCCATTACTAGATCGGTGGATTATGTTAGAATACTATGTCAGGCATCTGACATAGTGGCATTGCAAGAAACTTGGTTGTTACCGCATGACATTCCTTTTCTAGGCAGCATAGACCCTCAGTTTGACTTCGTAGGTAAGTCAGCTGTGGATACGTCGCAAGGTATTCTAAGAGGCCGGCCATATGGAGGTGTCGCGATATTGTGGCGCAAAAACGCTTACGATAACGTATGTTCCGTGAATTGTAAGAGTGAGCGGTTAATTGCTATTAAAATAATGGCAGGAACTAAAACATTTTTGGTTTTCTCGGTTTACATGCCAACGGAGTCAACGGATAATCTCAGTGAATTTGTAGAGTGTCTTAGTGAAACAAATGCTATAATAGAAAACAGTGGTGTAGACGCAGATTACATCCTCGGCGATTTTAACGCTCAACCTAGTGGTCTGTTTGGTACAGAGTTGATAAACTTTTCATCTGAAGTACAGTGGCGGTGCGCTGACATGAACTTACTCGGTAAAGACTCTGACACATATACATACGTAAGTGATGCACATGGTACTACTAGCTGGTTGGACCACTGTGTGGTAACCGACGCAGCTTGGAACTCCATTAGGGACATTAGTGTAATGTATGACGTCTCTTGGTCAGACCATTTACCTATGTTAATAACATGTGATATTAGTGTGTTAAGATCTAAGGTCAAACAAAAAGTTCCTATAGGTAATAAGATAGTATGGGGGGACAGGGATATAAAACAAATGAGGAGCGTCAGAACAAAAACCGATAAATCACATTTTGTATTTTTTTTTTTTATGATGCCAATTGGTTGTTCTCGTACATATCTTGCTTTATGGTTAATGTAACCTGATCGCAAACTGATAAATCCACTCTAAATCCGACCACGAAATACCCGGATCTGAACATAAACCGATAATTACATCAATCGTACTAAACAACGATGGCGATCGGAACAGATATCGATAAATCCCTAACATTTTTCATTGTTGACTCTTTTGATTCTGTCAAAAACCGATATATCTAATTTCGAGTTTCTCATGACAAAACCATAAACAATTGTAGGATACTGTAATGTAAAGCGGCCTTATTTTTAAATTTGACAGGTGATAATAATAATAATAATAATAAAATCTTTATTATACCAAAAGGATCACAATTTTTACATTTTTAGGATCATGGCTATGTGGGCCAGAACATAAAGACCCTGACTTCTAAACTAGGAAAAAACCTGTATCTGATAGCTTGACATTGACGTTGTCGCAGTTACTTGTCAGAAATAACCGCGTATTGTTATTGTGGTTGTCGGCTTTCAAACCGTAACATAATGTTTAAATGTTTTTAAACTATCAAGTTGTTCTTCGCAAGTAAACTAATGATGATGGAAGATTTAGGTAATCCTGTTGTAGCAGACATTAATCAAGGAGCTCGAAAAAAAACGAAGGGCAAGCGTAGAACTGCTTTGGAACGGGAGAATAGGTACTTACCTTTGTATTATTATTTTTAGTAACCCCGTCAATAACATAACATAACTACACGTTCGTCTAGTCTATCTAAGTGTCTGAAATTGGTAAACCAAAGGATTAAAGGTTTAACATACTCTAATTAATGTTTATCTGGGGGCACGGTAGTGACCCCGCCAAGTCGAGTGTTTTATTTTCATGGTTTCAACATTTTGTATTTGGTTGTTTAAGGTACCGTGATACTGATCCATTGGCAATAAATTTTGAGTGGCCATGTTCGCACAATTCCAATAAACTTCAATGCAAAAAGATGTCTGTCCGCTATATTTTAAAAAATAGGCAAAATTTTTTTAATAAGCGAAATAAAGTCGATCAGGATGTCTATTTGACACGTCTGATCGCACCGTACGCTCCAGAACGACGTCGACAGAGCAAAGTGGAATCATCAAAACGCAGGACTCGCCTCATGAGCGCGACATACTTTCTCAATGACAAAGGTAATAAAAATAGACCCGTTTGTAAGTCTATGTTTATGAAAACCTTTTCTTTAAAAAAAGACCGCTTGCATCACATAACTAGAACGGTGTTTGACGGAAACATTCCCAAAGAAAATCGCGGTGGCGACCGGAAGTCAGCAAAATCTGCTGCTAAAAAGGATAGTCTACGTCAGTTTATACGAAAATTACCTGCAAGCGAAAGTCACTATAATAGATCGAAATCTCGAAGAATTTATTTATCATGTGACTTGAATCAACGAAAATTAAGGCAAATGTACAATGATTCGGTTCCTCAAGACCTCCGTGTGACAAAGACCATGTTCCAGAAGGTATTTTCTGAAGATTTCAACATCGGATTTAAGAGTCCTGCTTCTGACGCCTGTAGCACTTGTATCTTATTAAGTAATAAAATAAAAATAGCTACTGACCCTGACGATAAACGCATTCTGATGGTGCAAAAAAGGGTTCATAATTTACGGGCCAAAGCGTTCTATAAGCTATGCAGAAATGATGATCCTGACTCGGAAAATTTTTGTTTCGACTTACAACAAGTCCAACCACTGCCTCGGACACCCATTCAAGAGTCTTTTTATTCTCGACAGATTAGCTATTACAATCTTTGTTTCGTGGGTATGGACTCGAGAAATCCTCGTTTCTATCAATGGTCTGAAGATCAAGGTGGAAGAGGAGCCACTGAAGTTGGATCGGCACTCTTGCATCACTTAAATTCTTTGAATTTAGAGGGCAAAAGAATGTTGCGTTTATTTTGTGATGGCTGTGGCGGCCAAAACAAAAATTCGCATATAGTCCACTGTCTTATGTTTTGGCTCGTCAATGAATCCCCAGAAAATATTAAAGAGATATATTTGACATTTCCCGTACGTGGTCATAGTTTTCTACCCGCCGATCGTGTTTTCGGCAGAGTAGAAAAGGCGGTTAAAACCGTTCCAGTAATTACACAAAAGGAAGAATATCAAACGATTTATAAGAGACATGGGGTTGTTTTATTGCTAGAAGAAGATTGGAGCTTGAAGGATGTCAAATCTTTGGAAACATATTATAAAAAACTCGAAGGAATGAGGGACTTAAAACGTATTCATTTGAAAAAATATAATGTTATTCAGGGACGAGGAACAAGGAGACAAACTAAAACTATATATGAGGTGAGAACCTTCCGCAATTTGGTTAACGAGTCTGATCAAGAAAGAAAACGGTTTAGCATCTTAAAATCAAGAAAGACACATCCCCAGTCAATGGCACCACTTAACGTAAACAAATGTCTTAGTGCTCTGAAGAAAGCAGACGTAAAGTCTCTCATGGTAAAGCAATTTGGTGACGACTGGGAGAAAGATGAAACTTTTTCTTGGTACAGAACGTTATTGAGTGAAAATTCCACTGAACCTGTTGATACAGAAGCAGATGTTCCTGACAACCATGAACGACATGATCATGATTCTGATTGCGATTGCCTGGAACCAGAAATAGCGATAATAGTTTAAGTTTTTCATTTAACCTAAATAGCCATTAAGCTTTTAGTTAATTAAAGTATGATGTGATTTTAAATAAAGTTGTTTGATTGGAAACCACCTAATCTGGCTTTAGAAATACTGACGCATGTTCAGCCGCATTTTATCAAGCTCTCATATTCCTACCAGCGTTTTATCAAATACCGATATATCCTACAGAGTTTTATCAAAAACCGATATATCCATTTTCTTTTTTTTTATAATTCAACAGGTACCACAATCACGAATGCATAATTTAGGTTTCCAAACAGTGATTCTAACACCAATAAATTGATGGATTTCGTTCAACTCTAAATTAGAAAACCATGTACTTGGCCGTATTTTTACATTTTTCCACAAAAAACACAAATGAGATTTATCGGTTTTTGTTCCGACGCTCCTCAAATAGAAGTGTATACCAAATATTGTAATAGTAAGTTAAAAAATATAGATTTTCCTGTAGAATTTATTAATTGTTGTGATAAAAGATGTAATAACTTAGAACACCAAATTATTATAGATAGATTATACAAGGGAATCATCGATACCCTTAGCAATGCTGCAATATCTAGTAATAATAAAGTAGTTAAGCACAAGAAACATTATAAAATAGGCTGGAATAAATATGTAAAAACAGCGCACGGGCAGGCTCGCCATGCTTATCAAAACTGGACTCTATGTGGTAGGCCAAAGAGTGGATTTTATTATAATAAAATGATAGAAACTAGAAAGATATTTAAAGAAAAACTAAAATGGTGTCAGAATAACAAAGACCAAATCAAAATGAATATAATAGCTAGCCATCACGATGCTAAAAATTTCAGTAGTTTTTGGAAATCCACTAATAGTTTGAACCCAAAGCCGAGCGTGCCCGTGAATGTGGATGGTGTGAGTGATCCTAGTGCGATTGCAAACTTATTTACAAAATCTTTTAAAATTGAATCCTCCCTCGGTCCGTCGTCGGCTGGGTTGGATGCTGAGGGGGGATCCGGAGACAATCCTACCAGGTTCTCGGCCAAGGAAATAACCACTGCTATTAGATGTATGAAGAAGGGTAAGTCACCGGGTCATGATAGTTTATCAATAGAACATATTACATACGCTGGTAAGCACCTACCTAGAGTTCTAGCAATGTTATTTAGTTTCTGTATTAGTCACTCTTACCTTCCGGCTGATTTAGTTAAGACCATAGTTGTACCTATACTTAAGAATAAGACTGGCGATTCAAGCGACAGGAACAACTATAGACCTATTTCCTTGGCCACTATAATAGCAAAGATATTGGACAGTCTGATTGATCGACAGCTGGATATGCATTTAACATTACACGACGCCCAATTTGGGTTTAAGCCACATCTGTCAACTGAAACAGCTATCCTCTGTCTCAAGCATACTGTTCAGTATTACACGGCTAGGAAAACACCTGTGTATGCCTGTTTTCTGGATCTCTCCAAGGCCTTTGACCTAGTGTCATACGACAGCCTGTGGCGGAAACTATCACAGAACACCGAACTGCCCCGGGATCTTATCCAATTGTTGAGGTACTGGTACAACAATCAGTACAATTATGTAAAATGGGCGGGCGTCCTGTCGGATCCGTACAGGTTGGAATGCGGGGTGAGACAAGGTGGTCTTAGTTCACCCAAGCTTTTCAACTTGTACGTAAACCAACTGATATGTGAGCTCAGTAATACCAATGTTGGATGCTCCATAGACGGGCAGTGCGTCAATAACATCAGCTACGCAGACGATATGGTATTGCTGGGCCCATCGATCAGTGCTCTTAAGGTGCGTACGGATTGCGCGTACCCTGGTACGCGTACTCAGTTTACGCGTATCTGGAACGCCTAGTCCATACCTGCAGCTACGCGTTCACTCTTGGGGTACGCGTACCGCGCGAGCCAACTCGCAGCGCGAGCCACCGTCAGTCGGTTTTTGGTCGCGCGTCAAAGAGGACGCACGCGGCCGGCTACGCTATGTTTGGACGGCAAAATGAATAAACACGCGTGTTCTTCGAGTTTCAATAATGAAAATATTATTAGATTGATTCAACTTTATGAATTTCACCGGGTCTTGTGGGATAGCACACTAACTGATTATCGAAATAACGATTTACGCCAAGATGCATGGAAGGTAATTTCAAATGAACTGAACATTCCAATAGGTGAATTAAAAAAAAAGATGACAACTTTATTAGCAACTAATAGAAAAGAAAGGAGCAAAATCAAAAAAAGTTTAGTAACAGGATCAGGTAAGTTTTTAAATTGTTTATTTACGCATTTTATGCATTGTATTTTCGCATTGTAAATTGACATATTTATAATAGCCTATATACTTTTTTATCTTTTTTTTTTACAGGAGCTAATGATGTATATATATCGAAGTGGTTTGCATCTGAA
Source organism: Abrostola triplasia (assembly GCA_946251915.1). Taxonomy (NCBI): domain Eukaryota; kingdom Metazoa; phylum Arthropoda; class Insecta; order Lepidoptera; family Noctuidae; genus Abrostola; species Abrostola triplasia. Next base: position 524,316 of record OX276450.1, read on the forward strand.
TATTTTACTTTTCTAAATGATAAGGACAAACCAATGCCAACAACGGAGACTACTGTAAGTAATTACGATTAGTTATTAACGTTATTATATTTATACTTACCAGCTGCTTTATGAGGCTTTTTCAATTTTATTATACATATATTACGCGCGTTAAATAGTGTTTGAAACTCGGTACGGTGCGCGGTCACACAATCGGCCAGACGCCGCGCACACGCCGCCGGCGGCGTCCCTCGCGCTCCGATCCCGCGCCCGACTCCCGAGGCCAGTCGCCAGTCTGAGTCGCGCGCGCCCGCTCCGCACGCAAGTAACGTTTCAATCGATTCCGCGGCTCTTGCTCGCTCCCGCCAAAAGTTTTGTTTTTTATGTATGTTAGAATATAGTTATAGTTCCAATAGTTGTACAAGTCACTGTGCGCTAATAAACTGTTTATGTACTCTAAGCGTAGTGTCTTTCACTGAGTACAAACCCACGCCACCACCATCATACATATTATTTTAGCCTACGTTAATCCGTGTAGTTAGTACACGTTTTATATAATATAAATGTCACATTAAAACTTAGTGATTATTTTGCCACTCAAGGGGGGCATTATTAACAAAGTGTTCCGCCAGATGTAAACGTATATGAGTAGGAGTATCGGGCGATCTCCTAGGTACACTGTGTAAAGGAAAAATAGAAGTTAATTGCTGTTGGTCTTGTCGCCATGCACCTGGAACAAGCTCTCCTCGCTGTTCAGAGTCAAATGCATTCGTATGTGCGTAAATATTTGATAGTCTGCTTTTTCGTAAAAAATTGTGTAAATAAACAGTTGCCAATACAATTTTTGTAGCTTTTTCCGGTTCCAAAAGCATTGGTTTTCGTAGTACTCGAAACACCGAACTCAGTATCCCAAATGCATTCTCAACTACCCTCCTTGCTCTTGATAGACGATAATTGAATATTCTTTCAATAGATCCTCTTTCTGGATTACCCGAAAAGGGTTTCATGGTATATTCACTGAGGGCAAATGCTTTATCACACAGAATTATATACGGTACCTTCACATTGTAAGGAGTTTGTAGTATTTCAGGATTCGGTAAATTTAGGCTTTTGTTTTCAAGGTTCCGGTACAAGGAAGTGTTTTTAAAAACACCTCCATCTGATATGCGCCCTTGACATCCAACATTTACGTACATAAAATTGTAATCAGCGTCAACTAATGCTAACAATACAATGCTAGAATATTGTTTATAATTGTAAAATTCCGTTCCACTATTTAATGGTGCTTGAAGGCAAACATGTTTGCCGTCCATTGCGCCTATTGCATGAGGAAAGTTCCACTTTTCTTCAAATTCTTTTGCAACGGCCATCCATTGATTTTCAGTCTCGGGTAGCTGTAACAAATTATTTCATCTAAGTTAAAGTTTTTCTTATTTTATTTTTCAGATAACTACCAGCAACAACACACAGAATGTGCATGAATCTATATCAAATGATGAACAATTAGCCAGTGATTCTGCCTCAACCACGCAACAAGTACCTAGTGATTTGACTTCATCCACACAACAAGCACCTAGTAATTCTTCATCGTCCATACAACAAACACCCAGGAATTCTGCCTCAACCACGCAACAAGTACCTAGTGATTTGACTTCATCCACACAACAAGCACCTAGTAATTCTTCATCGTCCATACAACAAACACCCAGGAATTCTGCCTCATCCACACAACAACAGCACAACACATCATTCAGAAATAAAAGGCGCCGTAATAACGATGACACTGCCACATTAACAGAAGCAGTGGGATTACTCAAGCACAGTGTACAATATCTATCCAAGGAAGAAGACTGTTACACTTCTTTTGGGACCCACATTGCGTATGAATTGAAAAAATACGACTCGCGAACATTTACACTAGTAAAACATGCTATCAATAATGTTATATTTCAAGCTGATATGGGCCAATTACCTGGTCAGTATGGGTATTATACCGGTGCCTATTCAACGGATTTAACCAACTCTACCTCACGCCAAAGCAATTACAGCGACACGCCAATTCCAGCACAAACTGCACCTACATCAACAGCGGAAACTCCAAAGGAAGCGGAGGATAATCAAAATGAAATTTCTGAAATATTACGTTACGTTCAAGAACAAGAAGAATAATTCAGAAAATTCTTAATTATAATTTAATAAAACTTCTTTAAGTACTTAAATTATAATTTTCTAAAATTTTAATTATCATAATAAATAAGCAGATAAACATAAACGTTTTTATTCATTAACTCACCTTCACATGATCCTTGAGAGCCTTGATAATTGCATCACATACTTCAATAATAATAGTAGATATGGACTGTTTAGATATGCGAAACAGATATTGTAAACTTGTATATGAGTCCCCGGTGGCCAAGAACCTTAACGTCACGGATAGCCTTTCTCTGGCTGTGATAGCTTCTCGAAAATTAGTATTCATTTTTTTTATTTCAGGTTCAACCTTTTCAAGAATTATTTCAAAATCTTGCAAACTCATTCTCACAAAATTTTTGTCCCCACTTTCTTCATAATTTATATCTTCCATTAGCCTATTTCCACACTGTAATCTTTCACGAAACAATTTTTTCATCCACCATCTAGGTTTCCGTTTGTTTCTCTTTTTTTTATTTAAAATGTGTTGAATAATGACTAACGCCGCAGCAGTGGTGGTGCACGCAACCGCTAAGTTTGTCGGAGTCATGGCGAATGACTGGGGCTCGCGGAGCGCTCTGGATCGATTGACCTCGCGTACAGGTTCGCGGCGGTCCGTACAGGAGCTGTACGCGTATCCAATGTACGCGTATCCAATGTACGCGTGGACAGTGTTTCCCAACTACGCGTAACACAGGAACGCGCTATCCGTACGCACCTTCAGAAAGGACAGTTCGACGAATTAATTGTTAACGAAGGTAGAAGCGAAGGTAGAAAAAAAGAAACAAAAATAAACCAATAACTGATATAGATACTTTTGATCAGTCCGTTATAAGAACCTGTGTTCATAATTATCACATCACCAACAAAGAGCTACCCACGGTTGAAAAGCTCCGAAAAAAGTTAAAAGAAGACATCAATTTTAATGGTTCTGAGCGCAGCTTGCGCAGGATTTTTAATAACTTGGGTTTCCGGTGGAAAACATAATAATAAGTATAAAAGCAGAAAATAATAGAAAATTGTTAATAGAAAACAGTCATATTAGGTTACTTAGAATAGAGTACCTAGAAAAGTTGATTAAATACAAGCAAGAAGGAAGACCAATCGTATTCACAGATGAGTCGTATGTGGATTCCTCTCATTCAGGTATTTGACAATTACTATATACTGTTTAGCAAAAACAAATTATTTGGATTTTATGTAAGACAAACTAAGTACTTTTTCTTTCAGGTTCTAAAGCGTGGTCAGATGGTTCCATAAAGGGTCTCAAAAAGCCTATATCTAAAGGACAGAGGGTAGTTATCGTGCATGCTGGATATGAAGCCGGATTTGTGCCTAATGCTCTACTTTTATTTAAAGCAGGTACAAAATCTGGTGACTTTCATGATAACATGAATTATGTGAATTATGAAAAGTGGCTTCGCAGCAAGCTTATCCCTAATTTGCCACCAAATGCAGTATTAGTGGTAGATAACGCATCATACCACAATAAACAATATGATGCTGTGCCTACTTCGAATGCCAAGAAAGCAGATATGCAGAAATGGTTAATAGAAAAGGGGATACAATTCGAAGATACCATGATAAAACCTCAGTTATACAGGGTGGGCCATATCAGTGTTGGCGATTTAATTCTTCAATTCCTCGGTAACGCGCGGCGCGGGGTGGCGGGGGTATATGTTGTTCGCTTCGCCGCTTCTTGGAAATTTAGTCGCCATGGAGCCGTACACGGGAGTGCAGCGTGCATTTTGTGTCCGAGCGTATTACGAAAACAATAAATCAGTGATTACTGCACGACGTTTGTATCGGCATGAATACGGTTTACGCGATTTAAGTGAAGTTCCAAGCGCCAATGTGATACGAAAATGGATCAGAATGTTTGAAACAACCGGCTCAACAGTACCAATTACGGCTCGTGGTCGCCCAGTTTCTGCAGGATCAACCGACATTGTGGAGCGTGTTCGTGTTTCAGTTCAGCGAAATCCACAACAGTCAACACGTAAGAGAAGTCAGTCTTTGGACGTCAAAAGAACAACTTTGCGACGAATTTTGAAACGTGATTTGCATTTGAAGGCTTATAAGATTCAGATAGTCCAAGAATTAAAACCCGACGATGCCAATAACCGACTTAACTTTGTCAATTTGATGCTCGAGCGGTTCAACAATTTCAACAACGTGATTTTTAGTGATGAGGCTAATTTTCACCTTAATGGCCATGTGAACAAGCAAAATTGTCGGTTCTGGTCCGAGACTAATCCCCGACGCTTGCATGAACGTCCACTTCACAGCCCTAAGCTTGTCGTGTGGGCTGGGATAACGTCGACCGGTATTATTGGGCCATACTTTTTTGAGGACGAAAGAGGGCAAGCGATGACGGTTAGAGCTAACAATTATTGCAACATGATAACAGACTTTTTGGTGCCAGCTTTGCAAGAACTTCAAGGCAATACCTCGAGGATGTGGTTTCAACAGGATGGGGCCACATGTCATACGGCTAGGATATCCATAGAGCTGCTGAAAAATGTTTTTCCCGGAAAACTCATCTCGAAAAGGGGGGATATTGAATGGCCCCCACGTAGCCCCGATCTCTCTCCATGCGATTATTTTCTCTGGGGTTACCTCAAATCGGTAGTTAACGAGAATAATCCGACCAATTTAGAATAGCTGAAGAGGAATATTATTCAGGAAAGTAACAAAATACCGAGAACAACTTTTCAACGAGTTTTCCAAAATTTGCGACTTCGGTTCCAAGAGTGCCAAGCAGCCGAGGGAAGCCATTTGGACAACATTATTTTTGAGTCTTAAAAATTCCTATGCTTCTACTTTTTAGAAATACAAACATATTTTTGTTATGATTCGTAGTTTTTTTTAAATCGAATATTAAAACCGCCAACACCCTTATGGCCCACCCTGTATAAACTAATAAAATTGTACAAAGAACAACACAAAAAGTACAACATAGACCAAATACTTGCTGAGTATAACCACAGCGTTCGGCGATTGCCACCCTACCATCCGGATTTAAATCCTATTGAAATGGCATGGGCACAAATTAAAGGATATGTGGCAAGTAAAAATATTAAGTGGAATATCAGTACGGTAATTACATTAATAAATGAAAAAGTGGCATTAATGGGAGCCGACGAATGGAAGAAATTATGCGACAAAGTAAAAACCATTGAGGCCGACTATATTAATAGTGACCATGTTATTGATTCGGTCACTGATCAATTTGTAATTTATGCCGGTGACAGTAGCGACTCGTCGGACAGTGGGAGTGACGAGAGTGCCTGTGATGATGAGGAGCCTACCCCGTCTACCAGTTCACACTACTACTAGCCCCGCAAGTTGATATTGCGATTGGCGGCCATCTTGGTGACGTAGTTGACGTCGCACCGTCAGTACTGTTCGCAAGGTCAGCCCACGCTTACGTGCTTACGCGCATCGAGTATTTGTTTTTGTTATCCTGTTTTATTGTTTCGTTTTGTTACCTGTTACCCATTAACATGAGTAAGAAATTAATTAACAGTCGTGCTCGTGAAATGATAATTAAAGTGGACAATTATTTTGTAAAAGAGAAAGAGGACTCTAAGTTAGTTATCCAAAATATAAACCGTGCCTTAAAAAGTGCTTCGGACACTACTGAGGACATTTTAATTTCGAAGCAACTAGTAATAGACATTTTGAATATTTTGCAAAATTCTACCAAAGTAACGGAACGTGTGTCTTGTGCCACAGGCGTTGCAAAAAATACTGTGACGAAATTACGACGAGAACATGAGTCAGCAACAGCAAGTGGCAGCAAAATCAGAACTCCTACCAAAGCAAAAAGGCAAAGGAAGGAATATTTCGACGGATTTTCACTAACAGCATTAAGAAATATCATTCATTCAATGTATACGGTGAGAAAAGAAATTCCTACAATGCGCAAAATCTTGGCGGCTGCAAAAGTAGACCTTAATTATACTGGTAGTGAAACTACAACCCTTAACCACCTGACGTCGGTCTCAGAGACTCTGGCGATTTTATTTTAAAAATAAATCTGTTGCTATGCGCGCGGTGTAACCGTGCGTCCTTGTACTTTTCCCCTTCCCCTGTCAGTACGCGCCACGCGCTCGGCATCTCCAGACGTGCGCGCAGTTGTGAGTTATAGGTAATTATATTTTGTGGGCGGTCTGAGTGACCGACGTCAGGTTGTTATGTTATTTTTATTACATAGTATTTATTTTTTTGTAGGCTAATAATGTCTGAAGCAAATTTATTACGTTGGCTAGAGGATTCTGATTCAGACTCCGAAAACCATCTCAGTGTACCAGAACTTCCAAATGAAGATTGCAGTGACGTGGAAGATGTTCCAATCGACCACGTTAGGCCGGGTTCCCACTACGCCGGACCGGCAGATCTGCCGCGCCGGTAAATCTGCCGGAAGAGCTAGTGGCTGTACAATTTATATGAAGCTATTCACATTATCCCGGGTCCGGCATTTTTGCCGAGCCCGGCATTTCTACCGAACGTTTTGTCACTACGAATTGCCGGTAGAACGACCGGGCCCGGAGTAATGCGAACGAGTTTGTGCCGGTATCTGTCCCCCGCTCGCCCCGCTCGTGCTCCCCTCGCCCCGCCCGTGTTCCACTCACGTCATTCGGCTCGCATGTTCTGGTAAAAGTAGACGTTTAGCATGGATATTCAAGCAGAAACTTTAATTACGCTTGTCCAAGAGAGACCTGTTCTGTGGGATAAGACCGAAGACGTTTATAAAGACAAAAACTTAAAGTTAGCAGCATGGCGTGAAGTATGTTTAATACTGAAACCAAACTTCGATGAACTGGATGAAAAAGAAAGAAAACAGTACGGTGAGTTTTTAATGTTTTATTGATAAAATGTAAATGCATTGATAAATTTTATTTTATAGCTGCTGCCTGCCACGGAACGGAACCAATATCTGAAACAAAATAATTAGTAAATAATGTCCGTATAGCGTTGGCATTAGGGCCACCTCGACTCGACACATTTCGATTCATGGGTGTAGTTTCTTGTTCTTGTCTATGTTCTATATTTTGGTAACTTTCAAAATTTATACCATCTTTTTCTCTTACAAAATTATGTAAGACTGCACAAGCTTTAATTACTTGAATTGCTGTGTCTACGTTGAGATCTATAGCTCGATGGATTATTCGCCACTTATTTGCCAGAATACCAAAAGCGCACTCAACATACCTTCTTGCTCGACTTAGTCTATAGTTAAAAATCTTTTTATCAGTATTCAAATGTGTACCTCCATATGGACGTAGGAGATTAGGTGTTAAAGCAAAGCCTTCATCGCCAACAAGTATAAACGGTAATTCTTCGTGCAAGTTTTCATGAAGCGGTCTAGGCTTTGGTACATTTAAAGTACCATCATTGATCTTTTGCCAAAATGTACTATCCTTTAATATACTAGAATCGCATTCCTTGCCAAATGAGCCCACACTAATAAAAATAAATCGGTACTCTGAATCGACAACTGCCATTAATACAAAAGAATAATACTCCTTGTAATTAAAGAACATAGAACCACTCTTGGCTGGTTTCAAAATTCTGATATGTTTGCCATCTACTGCTCCAAGACAGTGAGGAAAGTTGGCTTTTCTTTCGAATCCTGAAGCGATGTCCTCCCATTCTCTCTCAGTATCAGGCAGCTACCCTTTCAGACCTGGCGTACACAAATGTACACATATAATATAAAAAATAATTTAAGTATCTTTTTCGCAATATTTGTAACTGAAATCGGTTGTGTTCATTTGTTCACATAATAAACTACCAAAATCAACACTGCCAACGCCATCTGTTAGCGTATCTTGGCATTTTTTTTGACAAGTTATGACCAGTGGCCGACCGAAGTTCGAAACGTGCAGGTAAGCTCATTATTTTATTTCTAAAAAGTAGAAAATATCGAAATATATGTACTTAATAGAAAAATTATGAGTCGATATGTTATACTATTGTGGCCATATGTAACATATATGTTGTTAGATTTAGTTTATTTTTGTACAAACTTTCACGATTTTTATATTTGTACACAAATGTACACATCAGGCGTATACGATATTTTACCGATTTGTTCACGTACTTCGTAGGTACTTTAAAAATAAGTTATAATTGTTATTCAACTGTGCAATTTTGTTATTTTTGATGTTACAAATTGTGTTAATACTATTTTCAGATATTAAAGTACCAAATTCAAATTCAAATTCAAAATGTTTTTATTTCATATAAACCTATAACAGGCGCTTATGAAACGTTAGGATGCTAGTTGCACGGTTCCAAAATGTCATTCCAATGGAGAAGAACCGGCAAGAAACTCCAGAGGTTACTCATTTAAAAAGAAAGATGGTACAAATTTGTAAATTTACATATGTAGTTTCATTATGCGACAACAAAGCAAACTAATAGTGATAGAAGGGAAAAAAATAACAAATTGGGCCAAAAACCCACGGTGCAATTAAAACTACTAGCTATCACTATTCATTACATTGTGGTCACATTTACAATATTGATGAAGACCTGGAATCAATTATATAAAATAAATTGCCCGAAAACTGGGCAGAGGTAGAGGACCTACGAAAGTAAAGGAGAAGATAAGGGTCTTCAAAACATTAAGCCTTACCAAATTATGTTTTCACGCGACGTTTTAAGAGCACTAGAAGACGGAAATCTTTCTGATTTGCTGTTATCTTCTGATGATGAAGAACCAGTTGAAGTTGCGTCTGAACGGGAACTGCGCTCTGTCCGATTGGGTGCAGATGTCATCAACCGCAACCAAAGAGAAGTACTCCCACCGGATTCAGATGATGATGAAGTAGCTAACTCATTGTGGGTTGAAATGAGTAATCCGGAGCCAGAACTCGCAAACACCAGCAATGACGTAGTACGAGAAATGCCTTCCGTCTATGAAAATATTCTACAGAATGTTACGTCTAAGCAGAACATTAGGTGGAGACATAGGGCAATAATAAATACAATTACATCGGCTTGGTTTCCACCTATAACAATTGATCCTAGAGTTCAAACAGCAGTAGATTACTATAACAGGTACGTGCCAAAACAATTATTTCAGGTTATGGCAGAAATGACTAACCTATACGCAACACATTCAAATAGACCTAGGTTTAAGCCTACTACTGAAAAAGAACTAGAGATTTTGTTTGGATTACATTTGGCCACAGGTATATTTCATTATCCTTGTTTGAAAATGTACTGGGAAACAAACATCAGTATTCCCTTGTTCTCAGAAAATATGGCAAGAGACCGATTTTTTGAACTGCGTAATAATTTACATCTTGTTGACAACACACATATACCAGGTGATTCTAAAGATGCATTTTACAAAGTGCGACCAATTTTTGATGCTGTTAGAAAGCGGTGTTTAGAATTACCGCTTGAGAAAGAACTTTGCGTTGACGAACAGATAGTTCCTTTTACCGGAAAACATGTTGCCAAACAGTATATAAAAGGCAAACCTTGTCCATGGGGTCTAAAAATCTTTTTTTTATGTGGTAAACATGGTCAAGCGTTCGATTTTATACTTTATCAGAGCTCTAGTCCAGAATTAGATAATAATTTGACAAAAAAAATTGGATACGGTGCATCAGTTGTTCTTCATCTTACAAAGAGAATTGGAGAAAGTAAGAGTCACGAACTATACTTCGACAATTATTTTTCTTCGTATCATCTGCTACAAATTCTAAAACAAAGGGGAATCATGACTGCATGCACAGCTCGTATCAATAGATTTGCAAGCCCATCGTTACTTTGCGACAGAGAAATGAGCAAAAAACCTCGCGGCTTTGCCCAGGAGGTGACTAGCTATGACGAAGACGTAACTGTGGTCAAATGGTTAGATAACAGAATTACACATCTAGCTTCTAATTTTGTTGGAATCGGTGAAAAAGATATAGTGAGGAGATGGTGTAAAAAAGATAAGCAATTTATTGAAGTCGAACGTCCTGAAGTTGTTAAGAAGTATAATCATGCGATGGGAGGAGTAGACTTGTTAGATCAGCTCATGAGTTACTACAGGACGTTTATAAAATCAAAAAAATGGACTCTCCGTATGATATTTCATGCATCAGATTTAGCAGTCGTTCAAGCATATCGAGAATACCAAATTGACAACGACTTGCTAGGCATACCGAAAAAGAAACAGCTCACATTGCTTCAGTTTCGTCGTCAGGTGGCTGAATGCCTGGTGTTGCAAAACAAAATGTCTATAAATAAAAGAGGCCGTCCAAGTAGCAGTAGCCCAGCTCCGCAGATTATACCTAGAAGACCAGGAGAGGTACGCCCAGTATCTGAAATAGCTCGAGATGGTTTTGGGCATTTTCCTACACACGACGAAGGTCTTGGTACACGCTGTAAAATGGTGGGATGCAAGGGTAGAAGCCGGATCAAATGCATAAAATGCAAAGTTCATTTATGCCTAAATAAGGATAAAAATTGCTTCTTAGCATTCCATACATAAGCGAACACGCTTATGTTTGAAATGCTAAGAAGCAATTTACCATTTGATTTTATAATTTAGACATTGATTTATGTGCAATTATTCAACCCACCCAAAGAAGAAACCTAAGTTTTTTTTTTTGTTAAAGAGAATAACATAATATTTCGTTATTTTTATAATTTTTCTTTATATTTCCTAATAAATAATTTCAAAATAAATGTTTTTTATCATTTAATATAAAAATCCCTATAGGCTAATATTATCATTACATGGGACGGATGTGTACACTTGTACACAAATAGAAAACCCTGATTTTCTTGAAAAACTGTCAACCAGGATTTTTTTATTTATTTTTCCTTAGGTCCCCATATCTTAGACTAGTTATAGGAATTTTCTTAAATCGATTAGAGAAAAAAAAATAATTCAGGTCTGAAAGGGTTAAGGAAATCTGTCTTTAGGTTTTCCCAAATGACGTGGGTCATTTCTTTTATTAGTTTACTTATTGTCGAAACGCCTACTCTGTATGAGTAATGTATTTCTTTGAATGAACATCCTGAAGCTAAATATCTGAAAAAAAAAGTATTTTTTGTTAATACATTATTACTTTATACGTCACCAAGAAACAAATTGTATTGTTTTATGATATTTTTTTATTGATTTCAGGAAAACAGGTTTCAACTAAATGGAATAATATACGAGATTCGTGGCTTAAGACAGTAAAGAAACAAAAAGATGAGTCTAAATCTGGATCTTCGACCAAAAAGACACGAAATTATTTATATCACGAGCAATTAATGTTTTTGAAAAAAGTCTCCGAACCTCGACCACCACATGAGTCAGTTTCAAAAAAAGCAAGAACCGAGACTGAAGTAGGCATGGAATCAGATTTTCGTTCACCTTTAATTAAAGATAAAAAAAAATTTATAATAAAGAGGTAAATGACAGGATGGTAAAGTTTTTGGACTCCAGAATAAACCCAGAAAAGGAAAACCATCATCTATCTTTCTTCAAAGGCATTATACCAATCTTGAACACTTTAACTATCGAAGAGACTTTAGAATTTCAAGCTAGCGTCATGACAATGTTGCAAAAAATTAAAAGTAGGAATTATGAGAGACCAAATTACGGACATTGGCGTGATTCATATAATCAGATAACCGGACCAGATCAGTATTCTGGATACTACACACATAATAGCGTCAATCAACAGCCAATACCTACGCAAGATCAACACTACCCTGGATACTCTACGCAATATAATAGTAGCAATCAACAGGCAACAACATCTATACCATCAACTTCATCTCAGACATCGAATCCGATTCCAGCTTCGCCATCAGCATCTAGTAATCGTTCCATACATTCCCAAGACTCAGATTACTTAGATTTTGAAGGGATTTAAGTTTGAGTACAAATAAATACTTAAATAATTGTTTGCATTTTTAATTCATAATGATTATCAAATACATACACCCTCCCACACACACACATTATATATATTCACATTCATGAAACAAACATACATAGCAAACATTCATTCATTCATACAGTCTTAAGTAGGTACCTACGTCAAAACTATTATTACGCAATCTAGTGCATAAAATAATCTTACCTTAGACATATGGCTAATCTTTGTTCTGGGCAAATACATTCTCTGAAACTTGTATCTCGTACTCTTATGTCTAGTCGTCCCAGTAAATCGTCAAAAGTGGTTGCTGTCATTCGAAAATAATTGAAGAACTTTGATTCGTCTCTTCTAAGTTCACCCATTAATGTTTCAAATGTTCCAAGTGAAAATCTTTCCCGTAAAATAGGGTGTACCCAATGTTTTCTTTTATTTTGCCTTCTATTAAGATACCACCACAACACAACAATTTCGTCGTCCATTGTGCGCGCAGGTCCAAATTCAACTGAGGACTGTCTGAATTTCTTCCGGGATCCGATGTAATGTGAACACTCTGTCCGGTGTCCGGTTTTCGGCAGATCTGCCGGTCCGGCGTAGTGGGAACCCGGCCTTATTGATGGCGAGTGTCAGTCAGATTCAGAAGGTGAAGGTGACGAGGCTGACTTTCAACCAATTGAAACTGAAACCAACACACAGCCGATCACGGAAGATTCATCTTCTGATGACGATGTCCCACTGTCAAGACACCGAAACTTTTTTGGTAAGAACCGATTTCGTTGGTCAGCTCATCCTCCAGTTTCTAGATCAAGAACTCTGCAGTATAACATCATTCAACAGCCACCTGGTCTCAAACCAAACTTTCGTGGTGTTTTGCATGCCAACACTAAAGCCCTGGATTTGTGGAGTTTATTTTTTACGGAAGGTATGTTAGAACAAATAGTAAAGCATACAAATGAAAAGATTAGGACTGTTCAACAGAACTATCAGAAACAAACTGCTGTTCATGATGTAGACATCATCGAATTGAAAGCCTTCATTGGTCTGCTATACTACACAGCTATTTTCAAAGAAAATCACACGCACTACACAAGCTGGTACAGCACGGATGGTACAGGCAGAGAAATTTATCGCTGCATAATGAGCAAAAATAGGTTCGAAGTCCTACTCAATTGTCTACGGTTTGACGAGGCAAGCACCCGAGCTGAGCGCCGCTGCAGTGATTTGGCGGCACCGATTTCACAATTATTTAGTATATTGGTACAAAACTGCCGAGCAGTATGCTCCATTGGAAGTTACGCTTGCGTGGATGAGATGTTGGTAGCTTTTCGTGGGAGGTGCATTTTCAAAATGTATATTCCCAAGAAACCCCACAAATATGGATTGAAAATCATGTGCATCACTGATGCCCGAAATGGGTATTTGTTAGATGCCTACATGTACTTAGGAAGAGATTCTGATGGGATAGGTCTACCGACTGAGTACCAAAGGATGAACAAACCTACCCAAGCAGTTTTGAGACTGGTTACTACAATAGAAGGTACACACCGAAATATAACAACCGATAATTGGTTTACTTCACTTGAGCTTATGAATGTGCTAAAAGAAAAGCAACTGACACTAGTGGGTACAATGAAAAAAAATAAGCGTGAAATTCCACCTCAGTTTCTTCCTAGCCGACACAGAGAAGTAGGATCGGCCACTTTCGGATTCACAGCCGACGCTACATTGTCATCTTATGTGCCGAAGCAAAACAAATCAGTAATTTTACTGTCCAGCATGCACCATACACCCACCATCGATTCAAATACGCAAAAACCGGAGATGATCATGTTTTACAATAGTACAAAAGGTGGCGTTGACATGCTTGATCAAAAATGTTCTATTTACTCCACATCCCGAAGAACACAACGTTGGCCAATGGCTATATTTTATAGAATGCTTGATATGCATATCTGCAGTTAACTCATACATAATCAACAAGATGAACCAAGCTCAACCAAAGATTTCAAGACTGGTGTTTATGAAAAAACTGGCAGAAGAACTTATAAAACCTCATCTGGAACGCCGCGTGCACACTTTTGGTTTGCAGAGGGATCTTCAGTTCAGCATTCATCGAATCCTAAAAATAGAACAAACGCCTAGCACATCATCATCTGACAATCCAGAAAAATTTGAAAAAAGGAAGACTTGTTCAACCTGCGACCCTAAGAAGAAGCGTAAAACAGCTTATAGGTATGTGTTTCGTATGTAAAAATCCAATTTGCATTGAATGTAGCCATAAAATGTGCCTTGATTGTCGCCGAAACTTGTAAAACTTTATAGGTTGTGATTTTATAATAATTGTGCTTTAATTAAGCCAAAAATAATTTTAAAGTTAAGATAATATGTTGAACTGATAGTAAATAGGTATATTATATTATGTAGTAATTAAAATTCCTATTCAGATCTCATATTTCATAAGTTCCATCGCTTGCATTGTTTAAAAACTTAAAATTAATAAAAATATAATAGTCATATATATTTGACTTTCATTTAAAATAATATATAAATAAAAAATAATTTAACATAGTAAATACGCAAGCGGTCTCTATGACCGACGTCAGGTGGTAGTGTAACTAAAAAACACGTCAGGTGGCTAAGGGTTAAGAAAAATAATTAAAAGTGATTTAGGCTACCGATTTAAACGATGTTACCAAAAAAGACTGGCTCTAATTGAAAGACCCCAAATACAAGCGTGGAGGGCTAAATATTTACGCCGTATGAAACAAAATGACTCGCTTGGTGCTAACAAAAGACCCGTTATTTATCTCGACGAAACGTGGATACACGCGCACTACACAGTAAAAAAATGTAGGCAAACAGCAACCGATGTAGGAGTGAGACGGAACGACAGCCCCGGCCGCCGATGGATAATAGTTCACGCGGGAAGCGAAACTGGCTTTGTTGACAATGCCCTTTTAATGTTTAAGGCAGACACCAAAACGGGGGATTATCACGACCAAATGAATGCGGAGAATTTTACAAAGTGGCTTACAGAAAAAATACTACCCAATATACCGCGCAACTCCATAATTGTGATGGACAACGCCCCTTATCACAGTAAGGAAGAGAATAAGCCACCAAACATGAATAATAGAAAACAGGTGATGGTTGAGTGGCTACAAGCTCACAACATCGAATTTCCCAGCGAGAGTACAAAACCAGAACTATATCTATTAATTAAACAGCACAAACCGCCGAAAAATTATAAAATCGACAAGTTATTAGCTGACAATGGCCATGAGGTCGTTAGATTGCCACCGTACAACTGCGACCTCTACCCTATTGAGTACATCTGGAACCTAGTTAAAATGAGGGTGTCAGAAAAGAATGTGGAGCAGTTAGAGAGTCGAATTGAATCTCTCACGTTGGAGGCGTTGGCATCAATAACTCCAGATGACTGGCGAAAGGAAGTTAACCACGTGAAAAGGCTTGAAGAGGAATATTGGCAAAAAGATAGAATAACTGACGAGTTATTTATCATAAATACGGCAGACGACAGTGAATCTGAAACAAGTGACACAGAAAGTAGTTCTGATTCGGAAAAGAATATGAGTGCGATTGAAGAAATAGGCTAAGATTTTAAATAAACATAGCTTTTTTATATACCAACCTGGTTTTATTTATAATTATTAACCACATAACCCAGACATTAATTAAGAAATATTTTCATATTTTCACATCCACAACATAATTTTTAATTACTTATGGGTGTAATCATTATTTTTTTTATTAGCAGAATACAAAACTAATCTTTTATGGTGCCGAAATTTCTAAGAAATATACCTATGGTCATAAACAGCCGTCACGCTACTCTTAGATTACACTGTCTGTCATTTCTGTCACAGTTACTATATGCACAAAATACATATTGGCATAGCAAATCCAAAATTCAAGCAAAATTAACAGAATATAATTTATATTATTACAATTTTGTTTTGCTATCTGTACTTATTTACGTCAAACAGCTGTTATTGTGACAAGGTTCCATCGCAATATCAACTTGCGGGGCTAGTACTGCTAGCGATGTCGTGCCAGGGGTAACGTTTTTGCCAATCGACAGCGACGACGATGTAATTTAATCGTTATACAATTTTTTTTATTTAACCCTAGATAGATAGACGTAGGTTACGTCGAAACGACGTAATCGATTTAGAAAAATCGATATAACTCGTTTGTTTTTCGCGTCACTAAACTGCCCGTTCCCGCCAACTCAGTCGGCCGTCGGAGCTTGCAGGACACATCCGTATCGCTCTGGTAAGTGCAATACTTTCGTCAATATTTACCTACCGTACGTCGAAGTGACGTATGGTTATCTTTAGAGTCAGTTTTTAGGATTTTTGGGAAAATGTGTTGTTTTCTTTTTTGAGAATACATGTTTTTTATTAGTTTTTTTACTTGTTATAGGCCACGATAAAAACAACATAATGACGTCACGAAATTGTGCGGACGATGCAGAAATCAGTCGGTTGTTGCATGAAACGAGCGATGAAGAGATTCAGGGGTCGGACAGTGAAACTGAAGACAATTTATTAGAAGGTGAAGTACAGAGTGATGCCGAAGACTATGAGGTGAGTGGTCCACCAGTGATAAACCCATTGGATACTGAAGATGTGTCTGAAAATGACCCTGAAACTCCTGAAAGTGCTTTGCCAAGTATGCCGAGTTGTATTGTCATGCCACAGCGTGAAATTCTTAAAGGCAAAAACGATCATCGTTGGTCGGCCACTAAAGGCAGAACAAGTGGCAGAGTATCATCTGCTAATATTATACGGACCTCTGGGGGTCCCACTCGGATGAATAAATACCTTTATGAGCCTTTAGAATGTTTCAATATATTTATTACTGATGACATTGTGGAGGAGGTAACAAAGTGGACCAACGCTGAAATCCAGCTGAAGATTCAAAGGCCTGATGTAAAAGCCACCTTTAAAACTACAACTTGTGAAGAAATTCGGGCTCTTTTCGGCATACTGACACTAACAGCTGCTATGAAGGACAATCATTTGACCACGGATGAGCTATTTGATTGTTCGTATTCAGGAAACAGATATGTTGCTGCTATGAGTAGAGATAGGTTCGATTTTCTGATAAGGTGTTTGAGAATGGACGACAAATCTTTGCGGCCAGAACTAAGGGCTACTGATACATTTGTGCCAATTAGAAAAATATGGGAAATCTTCATAAACCACTGCCGATCTAATTACATCCCCGGACCTTATGTAACCATCGACGAACAGCTTTTGGGTTTTCGGGGTCGGTGTCCTTTTCGGATGTACATTCCCAACAAACCTAATAAATACGGAATAAAAATTGTGATGACATGTGACAGTGCCACACGATACATGATTGATGCTATGCCATATCTAGGCAAATGCACTCAAACCAATGGCTTGCCACTCGGTGAATTTTATGTCAAAGAACTTACAAAAGCAGTTCATGGCACTAATAGAAATATCACATGTGATAATTGGTTCACATCAGTTCCATTAGCAAAAAACTTGCTAAGGCAGCCATACAAATTGACCTTGGTCGGCACTATTCGGTCGAACAAACGGGAAATACCTGACGAGCTGAAAAAAATGCAGTGCAGGCGAGTAGGAACATCGATGTTTTGTTACGATGGGCCATTGACGTTAGTGTCGTACAAACCAAAACCAAGCAAAATGGTGTTTGTTCTATCATCGTGTGATGAAGAGGGCACTGTTCATCCTACGACCAGCAAGCCAAATATGATTCATTTTTATAATGAAACAAAAGGGGGAGTCGACACTTTCGACCAAATGTGCTCGACGATGTCGTGCAGCCGCAAAACAAACAGGTGGCCCATGGCTATGTTTTATGGGATCATGAATATGGCATTTATAAACGCATACATTATTTACTGTGACAATGTCCTATGCAAGAAAGAAAAACCGCTGGGACGTAGAGATTTCATGAAGAAACTCAGCAATAGCTTGATGACCCCATGGCTGGAGACAAGGCAGCAAATGCTAACTTTGCCTACTAATATAAAAGAAAAAATTAGTGGTATATTGCCAAAAAGACAAGCCGAACCTCCCACACAACGTGAAGGTGTACCTGAGCCAAAGAAGAGAAAATATTGTGCCTTTTGTCCATCAAAAATTAGAAGGATGACAAAGTCAATGTGCGACAGCTGCAAAAATCCCATTTGTGGAGAGCACAAGTCCAGCGCCTGTCCTAAGTGCCTTAGTGACCAAAATTAATAAAAATTATTATTTACTTTGGTTCTTTATATTATAGAGTTTACATAAAGTTGATTTTGAAAAGTTTTAATAGTAAATTATAAGACTGACAGAGAGTTTCCTAATTGTTTAAGTTTTGTAAAGTAAGTTGTAGGGTAAAACAAGGTATAACTGGCCACTACCAATAACTAGCCACTTGGTACTTTATCTATTTGAAATAAGAATAATATTTAATTCGCGCCATCTGTGAACGTCTCAAACGAATGCCTTGTCATTCACCTTCCATAGTAGTTCAACTTTTTTTTGCTACGAGCACTAGCGCCAAAGCAAACGGCCATTTACTGACAGTCGGTGTTCGTGTCTCGACATGTGAGTTACTTCATTACGTAAATTTTAGTGGCTAAGTTTAAAAAAAAAAGTAATTGTGGGTGCTAATTATTAGCGTTGGTGAAAGGATCGTATATTTCTTAGTGTTTGCATGGTAAGTTATATGAATCTTTAGCTTAATTCTAATAAAATCTTTAAAAACCCGTTATTGTAAGGGTGGCTAGTTTCTGAAGTATTGTTATTGCATGTTTTTAGTTATTGGCCACGTATGCCAGTTACTAAAGTTTTACCTATTATTCAAATTCCTTTAAAAATAACTCGTATTTATGATGTTTATAAGGTGTAGTATTGTGTATTTCCTTTATAGAAGAATAAGTCGACTCTAATCAGAAACTGGCATAGGTGGCTAGTTTGTGGCCAGTTACTAATCTACCTACTGTCTTTTTTTTTTACAGGTTATTGACGTGTTAGTAAAATGTCTAAAAAACGACAATACGGTAAAGAAACAATAGATAAGGCTCTTAAATTTATTGAGAATAAAGAGGGTTCAATTCGACAAGCTGCAAAACAATTTGGTGTGCCTAGAAGTAGCCTACAATTTAAAATTCAAAATCCTGACACAAAGTTTAAGTCTGGACCAGATCCAGTGCTAACTGAAACTGAAGAAAACAGTTTATGTGACTTCATCATACAACTTTCAAAACGTGGCTTCCCAAGAAAGAAGGAGGATATCCAATTGTGTGTCCAGAATTTTTTGCAACAAAATCCGAGACCCAATCCTTTCCGAGACAACAAACCGGGAGATGTGTGGTTTAAGGCTTTCCTGAAAAGACACCCTAATATTTCTATTCGAACATCAGAAGGAGTTACCAATGCAAGTGCCTGTGTTTCTGAACAGGATATTAGGAAATGGTTTCAGGAAATACAGCAGTATATTGTCGAGGAAGAACTTAATGACGTTATTCAAGATCCCATAAGAGTGTTCAATGCCGATGAAACTGGATTCAATATTTGCCCAAAAACAGGCAAAGTACTGGCTGAAAAAGGGTGCAAAAATGTGTACCAGATAGAAAAAGGATCCTCTAAAGAAAACATTACAGTCTTATTTACGTTTTCCGCTGCTGGACATGTCTTTAGACCAATGATTATCTATCCTTATAAACGGATACCTGACCGTGTTTCGTTGAGTGTGCCATCTGGTTGGGGAATAGGACGAAGCGACACAGGTTGGATGACCGCAGCGGTTTTTTATGATTATATCTCTAACTGTCTCTACCAACAAATTTTAGAAAGCAATATTCCACTTCCTGTAATTCTATTTGTCGACGGACACAAAACCCATATAACCATAGAAGTATCAGAACTATGCCGCCGCACAATGGGAGATTGGAGGAAAAAAGTCCAAATTGGCTGGGTACATGAAATTCATTTTTAACTTTAAATACATAAAATAGACACCTAAACTAAGAAAATCCTAATGTGTTCTTTTCAGAAGTCTGCTTATAAAAACGGTTATCGGTTTTGATATCTTAATGAACAGAAAACTGTGCATTTTAGTTGAATTTTTGTCGTTCTTTTGGTAATTATTTATAGCTGCAATTACATTGCGTTGGAAAAACTTTTTTATGTAACATGTATATCACAGTATGTACTTTAGAAAATATGAATATGATTTAATGAAAGTCGTCATTTTCATTATATTATTAGGATTTTTAAAATATGGTAAATTTTCTTGAGAACTTTTGAAAACAAGACCTTATAACTGTCTTGCCATCCACTGCCTTCCAGTGAATCATATATTAAAAAATTCTTCGAAGTCTAGTTATAACTCATTAGAAAAATTAGCTGCTAATAACTGCGAACTTATGAGTTAGACTAATTAGAACTAACTAGTCGATTTCCCAGTAAAAGGACCATTAAGCGTCAATAATTTTTAATGTGGGTAATTAGTTAATTTATGCATTCATAAGTATAAAAAGGGGTAAAATAATATTCCTAAAGTCATTTCCTATTGTCAATTCAAGGAAGTAACATCAATATCAATCATGTCTACGTTCAGCATTTCTTATAAGGAATTAGTTGAAATTTTACTTTTGAGCAATCGAGAAGTGCATAAATGTCTCGAAAATTTAAAAAGCAAGTACCCAAATCTTGTTGACGATGATTTGGAAAAAGTTTATCGCGAACTAAGTCAACATTTTATACCGGCATTTTCAAAAAAGTGGAAAAAATGTGCCAGAAACAAAAATTCATTTTTTGCGAAAAATGAAGAATGGCTAAAGCTATTGTTTAATTTGCCGGTGTCTACAGCAGTAGAAAGTTCTGAAGAGTGTGAACCTGGTCCTTCAAAACGAACGCGAACTGGCCGTCCAGAAAAATCATTTGACGAGTGCTGTGATAGAGCCAAGCGCTATAAAGTTAAGAGTTTGTGTGAAAACAATGAACAACAGACTATTATAAACGCTGCCAAATGTTTAGAAGGAGAATTAAAACCTAAGAAGTTCTCACCAGAACAAGCATTAGCATTATTTTTGGATGCCTCATTGTCGAAGCATCAATATGAAATTATTAAAAAAGCGACGAAGGACTTGGGCTGCGACATTTTTCCTTGCTATGATATAGTTTCAAAAGCCAAGAAGATGTGCTTAGCAGAAGATATAGAGTGCACCGAATCTTACGCTGTTGTAGGCTTACAAAGTTTACTGGACCATACCGTGAAACGGATATTCATGACCAAAACGAAAGAAGAGTTGTCGGAAATGAATGATACCTGCACTTTAGATTCGAAATGGGGATGTGATGGCTCTTCCGGCCACAGTGAATATAAACAAGCTTTTGATGAAGAAGACATTTCTGATGAAAACTTGTTTTTGACATCATTGGTACCATTACGTCTTACTGATGCCAAAAATGATACTAATGTTCATTGGTTTAACAACAGTCCATCTTCTACGAGACTTTGCCGGCCAGTGCAGTTCCAGTTTACGAAAGAAACTCGTGAAATCATTAAAAATGAGATTTCAAGAATGGAGGGAGAAATAAAAAATCTTAACGAATCAATTGTGAATGTTGATGGGAAAATATATAAAGTGAAACACAATCTAATGTTCACTATGATTGATGGCAAAGTGGCTCAAACCGTTACTGATACGGCTTCAAATGCTGTGTGCTTCATTTGTAAAGCAAAGCCAACCGAAATGAACGACTTGAACCGTGTGAGGACCAAGGTAGTAGACGAGGATGCGTTAAAAGTTGGCTTGTCTCCTCTTCACGCAAGAATCAAATTTATGGAATGTATTCTACACATCGCGTATAACAAATCATTCCAAATGTGGCGTGTAAATAAAAACACATCGCACTTACGTGATGAAGAAAAAAAAAGAATACAGGGGTTGTTTGCAAAAGTTGGCCTTAAAGTAGACTGTGTCAAACAAGGTTCCGGAACTACCAACGATGGCAACATGGCTCGTAGATTTTTTGCCGATGCAAGAAAAACATCGGAAATTACTGGGGTTGATTTCGATTTGATTTATCGATTTTCCATAATCTTACAAGTCATCAACTCCGGAGCTTGTATAGATGCTGTGAAATTTGGTGAATATTGCGAAGATACGGCCGAACGCTATTTAAGCTTGTATAGTAATTGGTATTATATGCCAAATACCATTCATAAAGTGTTGATACATGGCAGTAAAATTATATCAGCTGCAATACTACCGATTGGTATGTTATCCGAAGAGGCACAAGAAGCGCGCAATAAAGATTATCGTCAGTACAGATTGCATCATGCGAGAAAATGTTCTCGAGAAAGTACTAATGAAGACGTAATCAACATGCTACTAATTTCTTCGGATCCTTTATTATATACTATGAGAAAAGGGCCAATAAAAAAGCATTTGCCCTTAGATGAGGATGCAAAAAATCTCCTTAGTTATTAATTATTTTGTTTTATTATTTTGTTAATTTTTCTTATTTATTATTTACATTTTTATAGCTAGCATGTTTGTTGTTACCTATATTTAGTTATATTTGCAAATAAAATATTTATAGTGATTAACTAATATTTTTTTTAATTGTTCCCATTTCGAATGCTAAATTTCGTGGAAAAACCATGACTTATAATCACAGTAATTAACTTATACATACTAATGATGTATATTTATATTAGTAATGACATAATCCTATCATTAAATAAGCAAAAAACTTATTGAAATCAATAACAAACGGCTTTACGTAGTTATTTCCTCGCGCTCATACATAGTCTCCCACTGTGCGCCGTCTTCAAATACATCTAATAGCGCTTTATCCAAACGCAACTCGCATACTACAACCAGCAGACGTTGCAGCTTTTCGCCCAATAAAGGTTGCTTGGAAGAAGGTACTGCGCGATTGGTACGCTGCGAATAATTACCAGAAGAATCTAACGAAAGAAACCTTTTAGTCTAAGATCCGACCGCGTGATTTATACGTTCATATGTTTGATTAATAAAATATAATTTTTATCGATATTTATAACTAAACCAATGCAGATCCGCAAAGGTGGCCATCCAAATTTGGCCGCAATTAATTTTAATTAAAATGTAATTAATTATTTATTTTTGAACAATTACGTTCACTTGTAATTGTTAAAAAATATATTTCATTAGAAAGAAATATACCTGAGATACCGAGAAAGTTCAAGGTGCCATCCCTCACTTGGCCGCAACCTAATGTCAGCCAGGTGTAAACAGGTATAATTTCGTTAAATATATACGTTCATAATGTATTATCATGTTATACATACCAAATTGAAGATTAATTCTTTCCCTACATGATGAGATATAGGTGCCTATGCAAAAATGCCCGCAAATAGTGACTGCCAACGATTAAAGATAAATAAAAGCGAGAGAAACTTAAGATAAACACCCCATGTCGAATAAAGATAGAGCATCCCAGCTGCTTGTCGTTTTTATGCTACTGCGCATGCGTCCATAGGCAAGGTGCTCAACTAAATACCGTACTGAATATTGCAATCATATGTTTTTGACAGTCTTATGCGCCACGTTGTTTTTTTTCAACTCCAAAATTATAAAACTTTGTTAATATTAATATTGATATATTTCATTCTTAACGTTATTAAAACGTAAGAATAAAATGAAGAAGTGTTTTTTGTTGTGTAATGAAAAGCAAGAAGTGCTTAACTTTAGTGATGTATCATTTAAAAAGTGTTTTTTAATGATATTGTTTCGACGTCACAAAAATTTTATGTATCATAACCTAAAACTTAATGTGGAATCAACAAATGAATTTGGTTATCACATGAATTGTTTAAAAAAAGTTATTACTGTAAAAAGTAAATACAAGGAAGAATTTGAAGAATTTTGTAAAACCCAAAATGTAAGTACAATTTTTAATCACACAGGACAAATGAATAATTTTATAGCTACTAAATATAAATATTATTGCGTTGAGTGTAGGTTTAATAGTACGATGTTTTTAATCTAATAAAACTTGTATAATAGTAGACTATCTTTTTATATTTAATAATGTATAAAATAATGTTTAATACAGCGATATATACAGAAATTTTCAACTACCTAGTTTTTCATCTAATACTAAAATTGAAAATTATTCCAATGATACTTATTTCTCCACGAACTCAGGTAGGCAAACCTTTAAAGAACGAACTCAGGTAGCCAGACCTTCTTTAAAAAGAACAATACTATCTATCGAGTATCGTTTAAGTTTTTTTTTGTTACTCCAAGATGAACATTGTACATGATTTTGAACTGACAGTAGTACTAAAATGTATGTTTCAAATTCGGGAAAAAAATTTTTTTCTGTTTTTTTTTGTTATTGAAAATCAGTAAACAAATAAAAATATTTCATTTGATTATAAAAGTTTCGAGCTGTCGATATTGTCTATGGGATAGCTGTTTTTAAATTTTTATTGTCGAATAAATACTCAAAGTACTTAACTATTAGTCTCATTACTGAAAAATTTTTATTGTTGATATTTTATAAATGATCAATGACAGACAATTTAATTTTAACGAAGTTTTTTTTTCAATTCATAGGTACCAAATCTTTCATCGCAATGTTCTGAGCCGAGTACATCTGTTGCGAATCAACAACCGAGTGCATCAGTCTCTGACCAAGAGACCAATCGTATATCTGCTCCGAACGACGACATCAGTAGCTCATCTACTCAGCAGGAAACATTGGAAGAACAACCAAGTACGACATCTGAATCAACAACAAGAAATAAAAAATTAGCTTGTGTTTTTTGCGGCCACGTTGAGAAGAAAGTTGGTAAGCGACGACTTTATGTAACGATTCCACAAAAAGAGGCAACTGTAACCGAAATCAAAGAAATGGCTGAATCATCGCGAAATTCGTCATTAATTAAAAATTTAGAGGACTTTCCGACTGTC
Source organism: Abrostola triplasia (assembly GCA_946251915.1). Classification (NCBI taxonomy): domain Eukaryota; kingdom Metazoa; phylum Arthropoda; class Insecta; order Lepidoptera; family Noctuidae; genus Abrostola; species Abrostola triplasia. The sequence goes on from OX276450.1 coordinate 549,354, forward strand.
GCTTACCATTCCAACTGTTTTACAGCTTTGAAGACAACTTTGCAACGTCAAAATAAAGAGAAGGCAGAACCAGGACATTGGCATGCGAATAGGCAATTGCACCAGTCAGCATTTGCTGTTATTTCAGATGTTATCACCATGGAAATAATTGAAAAAAATCGAGTCATGTTCCTTTGTGATTTATTTTCTCAATACAAAGCTTTATTATTAGAATTTGGTGAGAATAAAGTAAAAGCCGAAGACTTTCACGATTACCGTGCTGAAAATTTAGAAAATAAAATAATAAATTCCTTTGGCGATCGACTGATCATAGAGCCATCTTCTGCAGCACACAGAAAAAAAATTGTTTATCAATTTAAGATTGATACCTCTCAATTAGCTGGTGAAATTGCTAATTTAGAAGAGAAACAGCAAAATCGCCATAGGGACGTTGCTTATGAATTACGAAATAGCATCACCTCTGTTGAAAATAAGAAGTTACCAGCAGATCTTAGCGTGGACGACGTTATTCGTGGAGAGTGCACCATTCCAGAAGAATTGTTTAACTTTGTTTGTGACTTGGTTCAAGGGCCGGATATTCGTCGCAAAAATTCAAACGAGGATTTAGTTAAAATTAAATCAGTGTGCAGTGACCTTATTTATATAGTTTCTAAAGGTCGAGTAAAACCATCTAAGCATCTTACTCTCGGATTAGCAATGAAGTCAATAACAAGTTCCAGAAAAGTTCTTTCAATATTGAATAGGTATGGTCATACTATCGGCTATAATCTAGCCGAAGAAATTGAAACGGAAATGACATACGCAACGCAAAAAGACGAAAGTTTAGTACCATCCGGCATCCGTAAAGTTAACGGATTAAGTACGCATGTTGCTTTTGACAATTTCGATCGTTTTGTCGACACTGCTACTGGTAAAGACACTTTACATGATACCGTTGGTATTATATACCAGTTCAATCATAGGATTAATGAAGAAAGTGGTGATATGGAAATCTTGAATTGCTCTACATCACAATCTAACGATGACAACATTGAATCTCATCCGCCTCGTAAAAGACGGCGTTACGAAGGAATTCCACAAAGTATTCGAACTTACTACAAAAAACCTCTCACCAGTATGCCTTTTGTTCATGTCGATTCAATTACACAGACTATCGATGCGTGTCAATTTGCGAAAATAATAGCTATGGATAAAGATTATATTTGGAGTATGTCTCTATCACGGATTGATTCTCTCCCCATGTGGTTGGGATACAATTGTAAGATTTGTATTGATTGTAGCAAAACTCAAACAGTCGAGTACTTACCTCCTATTAATTCGTCTCCTACTTCATTAGCAGTTGTTTATCAAACTCTCTGTACTGCTAAGGAAATTGCGAAAAATTGTGATCAAGAACAGATTATCGTCACTTATGATTTGGCAATTGCAAAATTAGCTATGCAAATACAATTACATGAGAAGCCTGAATTCGATAATGTGTTTGTAAATTTAGGAGCATTCCATATGCAAATGGCATATTTCAAAGCCATTGGTAAGTACATTGACTCCAGTGGATTAGTGGAGATTTTGGTTCAAGCTGAAGCACTAGCGGGAGGATCAATGGTTAGCTTTTTAGACAGCAAACATTTTAATCGGTGTAAGCGATTGCATCCGCTGGCATCTGGTGCCTTACAAGTTCTTCATTTCGAAAAGTATTTATCGGAAAAACAATATGATCCAGATACATTGAATGAAGATTTAGCTGCTGTAATAAATACCCCGAGTGAAGACAATGAACGTATAATTTTACAGGACTCACTACAACAAATACTTGAAGATTACAAACAGTATCGAGAAACAACGCTTCAGGGTGGCCATGGAAAGACCGCTCAATATTACTTGCTATACTCGGAAATGATTAATATTTATCATCGATTTTCCAGAAGTATTCGTTGCAGTAACTTAGAGCTCTACCTAAATAGCATTTTTGAAATATGTGATTATTTCTTTGCATTTAATCTACCAAATTATTCCAAATGGGCAGCTTTGTACTTAAATAATTTAATTAAGCTGAAAATGGACGATTCAGCTTTGATTGCGGAATTTCGTCAAGGTGCATTTGGTGTTAGGCGTACCAATTCATGTTTAGGTAGATCACCTGTGGACCTAACATTGGAGCAAACGATAAATGCAGATGCTGGTAACACATTGACTGGTGTTAGCCACTTCACTAACTCTATAGCTGCAAGACAAAGGTGGGCTCTTAGCCATAGCATAAGAACCAAAATTTTATCAGCTGTAAAAGCGGAAGTTGGCCTATCACGGGCAGATGATACTTCTCATTCACTGCAAAAGAATCAAATAGAGAAAGACAATAAAACGCTGAATAGAATTATTGAAACAATGAAAAAAACAACGAATCCTTTCAGCGAAAATTTGGATAAGAATATTTTATTCAATATGTCAACTGGTAAAGCAGCATCTTCACACGTTTCTGATTTTTTATTGAATTGTAAGACATTAGGTCATGAACAAAAATTACGTTTCTTTTCGGAATGTTCTGAAGATCCTACAAGGTTTGTGAAATCTATCAAACGTAATGTTATTTCTAACTTTGCATCTGACTGTGCAAAAAGAACAATTAAGAATAAAAGTAAAGACAACCAAGCTCTATTAAAAATGGAACGCGATATTTTCGGACGACTTTTAGCAATTGCTATCGAACATAAAGTTGATATTGAGAACTGCCTGTCGTATCCACTTGCACCTGTACCTCCGGCACTGTTCCACTGTACTGGTCATATGTATAAGACAGACAAATCTACTCTAAGTAAACATCTAAAATCAAAAATTGAAGTTTCAAATCCTGGACATATTGATGTAGAAATAATAGATGGTTTCTATTATTTGTATTCTATAGGTTCTACTCTACCACAAAGTTTTGGAAAAGTAGCTGAAGCAATACTGATAAAGCTATGCTCAACAAATAGCCAAGAAATACACATAATATTTGATAGATACCTTACTCCTTCTATCAAAGATTGTGAAAGATTGAACAGAGCGGAAATTGATATTCCATATACAATTAGCGGTCCATTACAGCCTAGACCCAAGGATTTTTTAGCAAGTTTAAAAAATTATCGTTTTAAAGAAGCTCTCGTAAAATTTTTAGCTGATCACTGGAGTGATAATAGTTTTGCTGCAATATTAAAAAATAAAAAAGTTTTCATTACGGTCGACGAACTATGTTTTTCATTTTCTTCGGTTGGAAATATCGTACTCAAGAACGAAGAACCTGAATTAGCATGCCTACATGAGGAAGCTGATACCAGGATTATTTTTCACATCAGTAAAATACATGACGGTGCAAAAATTTTGGTTAAGGCAACTGACACTGACATCTTAATAATATTATTAGGAAATATACATAAATTTGCCAACTTACAAATTTGGTTGGCAAACAGTACTTCAAAAAAAACTACCAATCAAGATCAAGCTTGCATTAACTGCACAAAATTATCAGTGGAATTAGGTCCGACCTTATGTCTTGCACTACCAGCATTCCACGCGTTTACTGGTTGCGACTATACAGCAGCATTTTTTAACAAAGGAAAAGTCCGCCCTTTCAAGATATTTTGTAAACACCAGAACATTCAAGAGACATTTGCATCATTAAGCAATCCGGAGGATATTCTTGATGATAACAAAATGATAGTAGTTCAGGAGTTTATAGCTCTAATGTATGGGATTAAAAATTGTCAAAATGTAAACGCTGCAAGACTTTTAATGTTTAATAAAATGTATGCCATGACTACAATTAATGACAAATTTATGAAAAAACTTAAAGGTTTCAATTCAAGCACTATTCCACCATGCTTGAAATCCTTGCAACAAAAATTATTGCGTACGATCTTCGTTAATTCAATGTGGCAAAATGCCACTAATCCAGATTGCATCAGATTTAAACCTGAAAATAATGGTTGGATTTTAGATGAAACTTTAAAACCAACATGGTTCATTGGAGATTCAATGCCACAGCAAGTAGAAGATGTTATTTGTGATTTAATTGAACAATCTTCAGAAGATACAAACGATAAAGATTCTGACGTTTCAACATATGAGAGTGACAGTTCTGATGATTCAAGTGACGATAGTACGTAAATGAAAATTTTTTCGTTACAAGTACTCCGATATGTATTGATAATTATCTAACTGTAAAATCTTTTTTATCATTTTTGTAATTTTTATCATTTTTTTTTAATAAAGAAGTGTTTGTATTTTTTATCATTTTTTATAATAAAAACAAAGTTGCATTTTAAATCAAAAATAAATAATTCACTTTTTGTTGTCACTATCCCTATCAAATGAAAAAAAGGTTTGTGCATTTTTCTTTTAAAATATATAATTAACAAATATTTTTTTTAAACAAATAATAATTGTTAAATAAATGATTCCAACATTTTTTGTTTTCAAAAAATAAAACTGAAAAATTTATATTAATCAGATCCCTGATTAAAGAACCGAATTAAAAGCAATGGAAACAGAATTCAACAGAATTAAAAAATCAATTCTGTTTAATTCTGTTACCATTGTTTTTAATTCAGTTCTTTAATCAAGGATTCAAGGAAAATAAACGAAACTTTATATTGATGAAAATAAAAATAAAAAAAACATTTGTGTATAAAGATAAATTTTAATATAGATTCAAATTAACGTCTTACAGTTCAAAGTTATTGTTTGAGTTGGATATAATTAAAAAAAAAATTAAAAACACTGGTTTGGATAGTAATTTTTATGACATTTTTTATGAAGACCGAAAATAAACGAAACTTAATATTGTTAAAAATTGTAATAAAACAAAATTTATTTAAAAGATAAATTTTATATTTAAAATGACGTTTCACAGTTAAAAAATATTGTTTTAGTTGAATATAATTAAAAAAATATTGAAAACACTAGTTTGGTAGATTAATTATTATGACATATTATTTTTACTGCTCAATTTTTGGAGTATTTTAAACTCCAAGCAAATACGCGAGCTACTAGTTGAGCACCTTATCTATGGACGCATGCGCAGTAGCATAAAAACGACAAGCAGCTGGGATGCTCTATCTTTATTCGACATGGGGTGTTTATCTTAAGTTTCTCTCGCTTTTATTTATCTTTAATCGTTGGCAGTCACTATTTGCGGGCATTTTTGCATAGGCACCTATATCTCATCATGTAGGGAAAGAATTAATCTTCAATTTGGTATGTATAACATGATAATACATTATGAACGTATATATTTAACGAAATTATACCTGTTTACACCTGGCTGACATTAGGTTGCGGCCAAGTGAGGGATGGCACCTTGAACTTTCTCGGTATCTCAGGTATATTTCTTTCTAATGAAATATATTTTTTAACAATTACAAGTGAACGTAATTGTTCAAAAATAAATAATTAATTACATTTTAATTAAAATTAATTGCGGCCAAATTTGGATGGCCACCTTTGCGGATCTGCATTGGTTTAGTTATAAATATCGATAAAAATTATATTTTATTAATCAAACATATGAACGTATAAATCACGCGGTCGGATCTCGTACTATTTGCTCCACTGTTAAAAACAGTTATAGACTCGTGTTCTAAGAAAGAGACATTAATAAATGGATTCAGAGTATCCGGTTTGTGTCCATTCGAACCAAATAATGTCGATTTTAGCAAATGCATTGCAAAAGTAAACCAACCCGATAATATTCCCACCTCAAAAACAAATGTTAATCACAGTATGAGTGTGCTGACCTATTCAGAGTTTTGTAACATTGTGGGTGAATCAATTCTTGAAAAATGTCGAACAGTTTCGTCCATTTTAGAATCAGATGATAACTTTAATGCAATTTACAATTTATGGCAAAGATTTGAGACTGCATCGGAAAACAATAATAATTATATGAGTAATAATGACGTGGACCGTGAACCTTTAGACCAACCGACCGTAATTGTAGAAGGTAATTATGTGACTGATATTATAGAAGAAGACGAAAACCCTAGGATGATTCTTGATGAATTTACAGGTGAGTTAATAAATAAAACCAAAGAAAACGAAGATAAAAAGAAAGAAGTGTACAGTGAGCCGACAGTGCAGAATATTTTAATAGAACATAGTCCCACTCCGCAGCCCAGCACGTCAAAACAAATCCCTTTTTCGAAGGTTTCCATAATTTCAAATGTGTCTCTAACTGAATATTTAAAACAAAACTTACCAGTATCACCTAAACGCCAAGGAAAGCGCCAAATAGAAAGACTGCCATTTGCTTTAACTTCAGACCAATACGTGGAAAAAATAAAAGCAAAACAGTTAAAAAAGGAAGAAGAAGAAGCTGCAAAAGAGGAGAGAAAGAGACTAAGAGAAGAAAAGAAGAAGGAAAAAGAGAACAGTATACCTAAAAAGAAAATCAAGAACAAAAGTGATGGAAAAAGCAAAATAAAGACTGAAATGAAGACAATTAAAGAAGATACATGTAAAGAAAAGACTGAAAATACATATTATAAGACCAATGAACAATTTTTTTGTGATTTTTGTTTGAATCTTATTACACGTAGGGTTATTGAGTGTAACCAGTGTAAAAAACGGTTTCATTTAAATTATATTCCGTCATATCACAGACTCCATGTACCTGAGGAAGATGAGGATCAGTTTTTGTGCCACATTTGCTATCGAGAGAGTAACACTGACTCATCTGACGGTGATTGTGATGCCATGTTTAGCTCTGTTTGTGAAGAAGCACAAAAGCAAGGCTTCGGTACTAACTTTATTACATAAAACTATTAAACTTTGATTTGTTGATTTGTTATACATAAGTGTGAATTAAGAAAGTTCCTATGTCGTATTATTTTTGATCTCATATATTAATATTACGGGTAAAATTTTATTTATTATCTAACACAATGAATGTGTTTTTGTTTAAAGTTTATTTTTTTATGTTTCTTTATAGATAGTAGGATGAAACTGACACTTAATTAATGTGGCCAATTAATAGTTTAACGACGGCCAGTTTATAAAATTAGTGGCTAGTAACTACCAAAAACTGATAGTTTTTTTATTTTATTAAAATTTGATACCATATCGACACCTCCATGCAATAACATCGTAACTCACTTTTTTCCAAAAATTGAGTTACAACGGCATTGTTATGTAAAAAAAAAATGCATTTTTTCTGTACTATCATTGTAATTCTATTCCCTTTCGTTTCTAAAATAAACCAACGTCAAAGTATTGTAACTAATCCAAAAAAATTTTTTTCTCAACAATATAATTGCAACTTGATTTACAATTTATAGAAAATATTATGAGTAGCTTGTTTATCAAGTACAACAAAATTGTAACATTAGATACAATCTATGTACATGATAAAATTACGGTTTATGATCATAAAATGTACTGTTACTGCATTGTAAGTTGAGTTACAATGATGTTGCACGGATCTTTACGTTAGTTTTTAGTGCATTACGATAAGTTAAGACGAGTTGCGATGTTCTATTTAGTAGTTTACTCCCGCTCATAGAATTTCGGTGTTGTTACGTTGCTTGGTAAATAGAAGTGAGAAGGTGTACAAAGTGACTATTGCGGTGTTTATAGTGTAAAACCATAATAAAATGAAGCGTAACCAAAATATCTTAAATTTGGCTTTATCATTAAGTGGAATTTCAACTGGTAAGTTGTATTTGAATTATAAATTCTCAGTGTTAGCATAATAATACCTATTTAAGTTTTGGCATGCGCATCGGAGTTGTTCAGTCAGTTCAAATTAAAGATGTCCTGAATTTAACTTGTACCAAATAACTGAATACAGAGTTTTACTTGGATTTTTGTTATTGCTTTTAACCGAGTCAAGTAGGTACTTTGTCGAGTTACTCGGTTCAAGTTTATGCAGGTTTGGCGCGTAAACGCGTTTAAACCTACATGATTGCTTTAGGCCTCGGCCAAAAAGATGCGATTTCGCCTCACGTGCGACAGAATTCATTCATGTTTTGGTCAAAACTTGATTGAACTATACTGTCGTACGACAGAATCGCATCAGTTTGACTGAGGCTTTACGTTCCGACACGATGAGGTATTCGAATAACTTGGTAGCTTGAATAGCTTGGTATTTTATTATAGCACCAAACTATTCGAGCTGGTGCTATTCAGATGGGTGCTGGTGCTATTTAAGTTGAAATGTTGAATGAACTTTATTATAATCTGTACTTATTTTAAATTTTAGATCAAGAGGAAGCTTCGACTTCGTCCAAGGCGGATGATCATGTTACCCAGAAAATTACTCCACGAAATGATGACAGCCATTTTCTCGAACATGGTGACGATTTACTTTCATTCAAAAAAAATATACGGAACAATGCTCAGATACGCTATTATAAAGACTTGTCCACCTCATCCAGTATAAAAGAACCATTTTCTCCTGATGTTTCTGAGTATATCCCTTCCGAACACAATGTTTCAATACATAGCTCTCAACATTCTATAGAATGTAATACGCCTTTACAAGAGATACCAACATCTACAAACTTTATATCTGAAAATATAACAGCTCCTGAAGTAACACCAAGGACAGTGAAAAAGACTGTTCCGAAGAAAACTAACCCAGGTAGAAAACGAGACCATAATCCAAAAAACTGGAAACGCAACATCACGAAACAAAAGAAAAATTCTGGCGAAGAATACATAAACAGAAGCGGAATCTTAGTACCAAAGAAAACTATGAGGAGTGGTTGTAATAATACCTGTATTAGAAAGTGCAAAGAAAAAGTAATGGAAACGACAAGAAGTGCAATTTTTAAAGATTTTTGGGGTTTGGCCGATCACTCAAGACAAGCAGACTTTATTTGTAGATTTGTAGAACGAGTTCCACGAAAACAAATAACAGCATCAGTTATTGGACAGTCACGGCGCCACTGGTCCTTTCAGTATTATTTATTTGAAGATGGTAACAGAAAAAGGGTCTGCAAAAAAATGTTTCTTGATACCCTGTGTATAAGTGATATGTGGCTACAAACAATTTACAAGAAAATAGACAAAGACGGAACCGGACTGATGACAGGAGACTTGAGGGGGCGACATAGTAATCGGAAAAATGTGATACCAAATGAAGTTAAAGAATCTGTTAGGGCTCATATTTCATTAATTCCTACAGTGGATTCACATTATGTAAGAAAAAGAACCTCAAAGCTCTACTTTGAAGAAACTTTAACATACCCTGCATTATACAGGCTTTACGTCGACTGGATGAAAGAAAATCGTCCGTTGGAACAAGTGGCAAATTCTAGGCAATATAAGGACATATTTTATACTGAATATAATATTGAATTCCACAAGCCTAAGAAGGACCTTTGTATTCTTTGTGACCGCTATAAGAGAGGGACTGAAAACGAAAAAGAAGACATGAAGCTAGAGTATTCCTTGCATATTGCGAACAAAACAGTGGTAAGAGAGGTGAAAGAGACTTGTAAGTCTCAGTCAAAACAATCGGATTTAATTGTTACAGCCTCATATGACTTACAGAAAGTATTGACTACACCCCAATCTGAAGTTTCGCTCTTTTACTACAAAAGGAAGTTTGCGGTATATAATTTTACTATATATGATATAGGAAAGGCCAAAGGATACTCGTACGTCTGGAATGAGACAATTGGCAAGAAAGGATCCTCAGAAATTATTTATTTATTTATTTATTTATATTCATTAGTAGCGCTGTGTTTCTTTTTATTAAAAAGAAATACGAAGAAGGATTCCGTATATTTAATTTCTTTTCCGATTGCTGTGGCGGACAAAACCGCAATCGAATAATAATAGCTATGTACTCGCATGCATGTAAACTATTTGGAATAACAATTACACATAACTATTTTGAAGTAGGACACTCACAATCTGAAGGGGATGCTATGCACGCGTTGATAGAGCGCCGGAAGAAAAATCTGATTATTTTTGTACCAGAACAATGGATGACCCTGATCAGATGTGCTAAAACTACGGGGACTCCTTATGATGTTACTGAATTAGATCAAAACCTGATTCTTGATTATAAATGTCTTATAAAGAAAAAACTAAACTGGGGCTGGAATAGTTCTGGAAAAAAGATGACATGGACTAAAATACAACACATTAAAATAGAAAAGGAAAACCCTGATTTAATTTATTTTCTATACGATTTTGTCAGTGATCAGCGCTTATCTATTAACCTTGCTATGAAACCTACTTCACGAATCACACGAACGAAAAGAGCACAAGAGACTGTTCAGTGTGAACAGTTAAACGAAGGACAAAGTATTCCTGTATTGTACAATAAAGTGCTCCCAATATCAACAGCAAAGTATAAGGACCTTGTAAGCTTGTGTCAATGTAAGGCAATACCAGATATGTATCATAGTTTTTATTTAAATCTTCCACATTCCACTCAGCTAGCTACAGACAATGACAGTGATGAAGAAAATTAATATTTTTAATAAGTTTTTTTTTGTTTTTTTAATATGTTTAAAAAATTGTTACTTACGTTTAAAAGACTTACTTAGTGTCTTAATTTTATGTTGAATAATATAAGAAGGTATTCAGTTAAGTTCTGCTATTTTGTAATTGCTGATTCTGATTTTGTGATCTCATTAAATAATATTTAAGTACTACAAAATGTTTCTTTTATCTTTCAAATTAATAAGACAACATAATAACAAACACAAAAATAGGTATAATAATAATACATTATCGCATTATGAGATGTGTATTTACAGATTTGTTTTGGATTGCATGAATTAACTTAATTTTTACTATATAAAAACATTTTATGTAACTTAACACCTTGGAGTTACAATTATCTGACCACAAAAATAAATTAAACTACAAAAAAACTAAATTGTAACTCAGACATACAATGTTTGTCTTCGTAACTTATATGTCATTTCACTGTTTTATTTTTCACGTAAGTCATGAAAACCCATGAAAACAATTTTTCTTTTACAACTTAACCATACCTATTTATAGTCCGCCTAAACTACACTTGGGAGCAAATAAATCGAGCCACTTCCTTTTTCACGCATTATGGTAATTATTTTTGGTATTAAGGAACGCATCGATTCGAAACATATATCGCCTAAAAGGGTATTTAATAACCTTTACAATGAGGGTAGTTAGTTGTCAAAATTTCATTTTTATTAAAGTTTAAAGGGTAGAATAAAATTATCGCATTTAATTTGCTTATGACATTTTTATTGTACTCTGTTAAGAAAAGATTAAATTTGAGGTTTTTGTTAATCATACCCATATTACTTGTTATTGTTGTCTTTATCTGTGTCTGTGTAATCAAAATAACCTGATAAAATGGATACTACACCGACGGAAGCTGCCCAAGTTGTAGCTTTACTTGAGGTTGGACACGGACAACGTGAAGTGGCACGCAGACTTCATTTGAGTCGTTCAAAGGTACAGCGGGTATACCGCAGGTATCTGGAGACTGGTGCTTTTGTTCGGCGACCTGGAACTGGCCGACCACGGGCAACAACAGAACGTGACGACCGCTTTATTGCAACCAATTCGTTGCGCGACCGTGGACTTAATGCTGTTCAGCTACAGCAAGCGTTACGTGACGTTCGAGGAGTCGCAATCAGTAGGTGGACAGTGAGACGAAGACTAAAAGAACGAAATTTAACATCACACAAACCAGCAACTGGCCCAAAATTGACTGTAGCTCATCGCCGATCTCGCTTGGAGTTTGCTTGAGAACACATTAATTGGACGTTAGAAGACTGGAGGTCAGTTTTGTTTTCTGACGAGTCAAGAATCTGTCTTTTTAGCAATGACGGGAGAAACCGAGTGTAGAGACGTCCTGGTGAAAGATTTGCCCAATGTTGCATTCGAGAAACGGTGAGTTTTGGTGGTGGTTCTTGTATGGTGTGGGGAGGAATTTCTCTAGACGGAAAAACGGAACTTGTCTTCGTCGACCCCGCCAACGATGGCAGTGGTAGACGTGGATTAACAGCTGACCGATACATAACTGACATTCTTGAAAACCACGTAATGCCGTATGCTGGTTTTGTCGGAGAAAATTTCTTGTTTATGCATGACAATGCGAGACCTCATACCGCTGTAGGGGCGCTGACGCATTCGTTTTATATTCCTCACACGCGCAGCGCCCGGCGAGACTAGTTCGCCCGAAACCGCCTTCAACTATACACGCGTTACAAATACAACTTTGTAATAATACATCGAGTAAAGATTATACAACGTATAACGATATATTTATTTCTCTCCGCACACACTACCCTGGAACACACACAAAATTGGTGACCCCGACGTGATCCTAAAGTGTGTGCGTTGATTGAGAACGGGCAGCTCATCCTAACATCCACGCGGTATAGTGTGAAAACCCACAGTGATTTTTTGAGAAAGAGTCACAAAGTCAGGCCTGAAGATGGAAGAAAAAGCGACCGCGGAAGAATACGTTCTCTCACCTGTGTCCGTGACCGACAAAATAGAAAATTTTTGGACCAAGTCCCCAGAATTATGGTTCGCCAAGGCGGAAACAATTATAAATGCACAGAAGATGTCCGACGACTCCAAATACCGAATATTAGTCTCGAAACTCAACCAGGAAGTCACAGAACAAGTAGCATCCATTATATTCGAACCACCCAAAGAAAAAAAATACGAGACCTTGAAGGCAAAGTTACTCTCAGTTTACAGACAGTCGGATGAGTGTCAAATCAAGAAACTTGTTTGCGGAATGGAGCTGGGAGACCAGCAGCCATCACACCTTCTTCGCAAAATGAGGGAGCTAGCCAGAGGAAGGGTGACAGACGAAACACTTAAGGTGATGTGGAAGAACCAACTACCACCGTCTATACGCAGCATTTTGGCAGTATCCGACGAGGCAAATTTAGAAAAATTAGCGTCGATCGCAGACAATGTTGCAGAAAATGCAATCCCGGTCCACAGCGTCGCTAGTGTAAAAGAAGCGTCAAGCACATCAAAAAAGGATGACGCAGTGATAGCCGAAATAAGACAACTTGGTGACAGATTGCGCAGGCTCGAGAGCACACCCAGAGGTCGCTCGCGAAACTTTAGATCTAGAAGAAGCAGATCCAGGTCGGGATCGAACTCCAGGTCTACCAAGGCGACGACAAAGGATGATCCCAACTGGTTGTGCCGGTACCATCTCCGATTCCGTAACAAGGCGACGAGGTGTGAACATCCGTGCAATTGGAAGAAGTCGAAGCCAGCGGAAAACTAGTGTCGGTGCAGTCAGCGACGGGTGGCTGCGACCGCGTGCACGGAAATCACCGTCTAAGCGTCCGGGACGAGAACTCAGGTTTGAACTTTTTAGTAGATAGTGGTGCAAATGTGTCAGTTCTACCTCGCAGAGTGGTTTTCAAGAAAAATAACGCACAAAGTGCCGGTTATAAGTTATATGCTGCGAACGGTACCGAAATAACTACGTACGGTACACATATGTTAGAACTAGACTTAAATCTTAGACGAGCGTTCCGTTGGTTATTTACGATAGCGGACGTACAGCAACCAATATTAGGTGCTGACTTCTTAGCTAAACATAATTTGTTAATTGACTTGAACGGACGAAGGCTAGTCGACCAGGTAACAAATTTAGGCACGAGAGGAAACCTCTCCGACTCGACTGAGCCCACGGTTAAAACCATTGTTAATGATTGCCCCTATCATGAGTTGAGGAGCGTCAGAACAAAAACCGATAAATCACATTTTGTATTTTTTTTTTTTATGATGCCAATTGGTTGTTCTCGTACATATCTTGCTTTATGGTTAATGTAACCTGATCGCAAACTGATAAATCCACTCTAAATCCGACCACGAAATACCCGGATCTGAACATAAACCGATAATTACATCAATCGTACTAAACAACGATGGCGATCGGAACAGATATCGATAAATCCCTAACATTTTTCATTGTTGACTCTTTTGATTCTGTCAAAAACCGATATATCTAATTTCGAGTTTCTCATGACAAAACCATAAACAATTGTAGGATACTGTAATGTAAAGCGGCCTTATTTTTAAATTTGACAGGTGATAATAATAATAATAATAATAAAATCTTTATTATACCAAAAGGATCACAATTTTTACATTTTTAGGATCATGGCTATGTGGGCCAGAACATAAAGACCCTGACTTCTAAACTAGGAAAAAACCTGTATCTGATAGCTTGACATTGACGTTGTCGCAGTTACTTGTCAGAAATAACCGCGTATTGTTATTGTGGTTGTCGGCTTTCAAACCGTAACATAATGTTTAAATGTTTTTAAACTATCAAGTTGTTCTTCGCAAGTAAACTAATGATGATGGAAGATTTAGGTAATCCTGTTGTAGCAGACATTAATCAAGGAGCTCGAAAAAAAACGAAGGGCAAGCGTAGAACTGCTTTGGAACGGGAGAATAGGTACTTACCTTTGTATTATTATTTTTAGTAACCCCGTCAATAACATAACATAACTACACGTTCGTCTAGTCTATCTAAGTGTCTGAAATTGGTAAACCAAAGGATTAAAGGTTTAACATACTCTAATTAATGTTTATCTGGGGGCACGGTAGTGACCCCGCCAAGTCGAGTGTTTTATTTTCATGGTTTCAACATTTTGTATTTGGTTGTTTAAGGTACCGTGATACTGATCCATTGGCAATAAATTTTGAGTGGCCATGTTCGCACAATTCCAATAAACTTCAATGCAAAAAGATGTCTGTCCGCTATATTTTAAAAAATAGGCAAAATTTTTTTAATAAGCGAAATAAAGTCGATCAGGATGTCTATTTGACACGTCTGATCGCACCGTACGCTCCAGAACGACGTCGACAGAGCAAAGTGGAATCATCAAAACGCAGGACTCGCCTCATGAGCGCGACATACTTTCTCAATGACAAAGGTAATAAAAATAGACCCGTTTGTAAGTCTATGTTTATGAAAACCTTTTCTTTAAAAAAAGACCGCTTGCATCACATAACTAGAACGGTGTTTGACGGAAACATTCCCAAAGAAAATCGCGGTGGCGACCGGAAGTCAGCAAAATCTGCTGCTAAAAAGGATAGTCTACGTCAGTTTATACGAAAATTACCTGCAAGCGAAAGTCACTATAATAGATCGAAATCTCGAAGAATTTATTTATCATGTGACTTGAATCAACGAAAATTAAGGCAAATGTACAATGATTCGGTTCCTCAAGACCTCCGTGTGACAAAGACCATGTTCCAGAAGGTATTTTCTGAAGATTTCAACATCGGATTTAAGAGTCCTGCTTCTGACGCCTGTAGCACTTGTATCTTATTAAGTAATAAAATAAAAATAGCTACTGACCCTGACGATAAACGCATTCTGATGGTGCAAAAAAGGGTTCATAATTTACGGGCCAAAGCGTTCTATAAGCTATGCAGAAATGATGATCCTGACTCGGAAAATTTTTGTTTCGACTTACAACAAGTCCAACCACTGCCTCGGACACCCATTCAAGAGTCTTTTTATTCTCGACAGATTAGCTATTACAATCTTTGTTTCGTGGGTATGGACTCGAGAAATCCTCGTTTCTATCAATGGTCTGAAGATCAAGGTGGAAGAGGAGCCACTGAAGTTGGATCGGCACTCTTGCATCACTTAAATTCTTTGAATTTAGAGGGCAAAAGAATGTTGCGTTTATTTTGTGATGGCTGTGGCGGCCAAAACAAAAATTCGCATATAGTCCACTGTCTTATGTTTTGGCTCGTCAATGAATCCCCAGAAAATATTAAAGAGATATATTTGACATTTCCCGTACGTGGTCATAGTTTTCTACCCGCCGATCGTGTTTTCGGCAGAGTAGAAAAGGCGGTTAAAACCGTTCCAGTAATTACACAAAAGGAAGAATATCAAACGATTTATAAGAGACATGGGGTTGTTTTATTGCTAGAAGAAGATTGGAGCTTGAAGGATGTCAAATCTTTGGAAACATATTATAAAAAACTCGAAGGAATGAGGGACTTAAAACGTATTCATTTGAAAAAATATAATGTTATTCAGGGACGAGGAACAAGGAGACAAACTAAAACTATATATGAGGTGAGAACCTTCCGCAATTTGGTTAACGAGTCTGATCAAGAAAGAAAACGGTTTAGCATCTTAAAATCAAGAAAGACACATCCCCAGTCAATGGCACCACTTAACGTAAACAAATGTCTTAGTGCTCTGAAGAAAGCAGACGTAAAGTCTCTCATGGTAAAGCAATTTGGTGACGACTGGGAGAAAGATGAAACTTTTTCTTGGTACAGAACGTTATTGAGTGAAAATTCCACTGAACCTGTTGATACAGAAGCAGATGTTCCTGACAACCATGAACGACATGATCATGATTCTGATTGCGATTGCCTGGAACCAGAAATAGCGATAATAGTTTAAGTTTTTCATTTAACCTAAATAGCCATTAAGCTTTTAGTTAATTAAAGTATGATGTGATTTTAAATAAAGTTGTTTGATTGGAAACCACCTAATCTGGCTTTAGAAATACTGACGCATGTTCAGCCGCATTTTATCAAGCTCTCATATTCCTACCAGCGTTTTATCAAATACCGATATATCCTACAGAGTTTTATCAAAAACCGATATATCCAGTTGGTTTGGTCAATAACCGATATATCCATTTTCTTTTTTTTTATAATTCAACAGGTACCACAATCACGAATGCATAATTTAGGTTTCCAAACAGTGATTCTAACACCAATAAATTGATGGATTTCGTTCAACTCTAAATTAGAAAACCATGTACTTGGCCGTATTTTTACATTTTTCCACAAAAAACACAAATGAGATTTATCGGTTTTTGTTCCGACGCTCCTCAGTTATTATGTAAGTTCCCAGAGGTAACCAAACCAGTTTCATATAAAGAGACACCTAGGCATAGCGTTCGTCATTTTATTGAAACAACAGGTACCCCAGTGCACGCACGAGCGAGACAGCTACCACCGGACAGGTACGTAAAGGCTAAAAATGAATTTAGGGTCATGCAAGAGCTGGGGATCTGCAGGCCGAGCCACAGCGCTTGGGCAAGTCCTCTGCATGTGGTACCCAAGAAAGACGGTAATATTAGGCCATGCGGAGACTATAGACGTTTAAATGCGATCACCAAACCGGATCGCTACCCTGTACCTCGTCTTCATGATTTTACATATATGTTGGCTAATAAGAAAATATTCTCTAAGTTAGATATTAACCGAGCATACAATTGTATACCGGTCGCGGAAAATGACATTGAAAAAACTGCTGTCATAACACCTTTTGGCTTATTTGAATTTATGCGCATGCCTTTCGGATTACGTAATGCAGCACAAACGTTTCAGCGTTTCATGCATCACACAGTATTGCAAGGCTTGGATTTCCTATTCAATTATGTAGATGACGTCATCATAGCATCAGATAGCGAAGTAGAGCACAAACAACACTTAGAAAAAGTTTTCGAAAGATTTAATGAATACGGCATAACTATAAATTTTTCCAAATGTAGCTTCGGTAAACAAAAATTAGAATTTTTAGGATATGCAGTGTCAACAGAGGGAATTAGACCTCTAGAAGATAAGGTGAAAGCCATTGTAGATTTCCCAAAACCGGAAACAGTTGAGGAACTTAGAAGATTTCTAGGAATGTTAAATTTTTATAGGGCCAGTATACCTAAATCGGCTGATCACCAAACAGAATTAAATAAATACTTAGGAAATACAAAACGCAAAGATAAAACTAAAATTAACTGGACACCAGTAGCTGAAAACAACTTCGAGCAATGTAAGAAAGACCTAAAGAACGCGGTTATGTTATCATATCCAACGTCAAATACTCCGTTAGCGTTAATGACCGATGCGTCAGACACATGTGTGGGCGCAGTATTACAGCAAAAGGTAAACAACAAGTGGAAACCATTAGGGTATTTTTCTAAAAAATTAACACAGGCCCAAATGAAATATAGTACATATGACAGGGAATTATTAGGAATATATTCAGCCATAATTCATTTCCGCAACATGGTTGAAGGTCAACAGTTAATTATTTATACAGACCATAAGCCTTTATCATTTGCATTTAGTAAGATAGGTACAGATAGAGAAACTTCTCGGAGAACTAGACAGATCATGTTCATTAGCGAATTCAGCACAGACATAAGACACATTAGTGGGAACGATAATTTAGTTGCGGATACATTATCCAGAGTAGCAACAATATCGTGCCCCACAACGATCGATTTCGCAGAACTTGCAGCCGCACAGGAAACGGACGCCGAGCTAGCAAAATTGCAAAGCGAATCGAATAACAGTAGCAACATAGTGTTGAAACGTGTAACTCTAGACAATACAGAGAAATACATTGTTTGTGAAGTTTCAACCGACTCAGCACGCCCATACTTGACCGGAAAGTTTCGACGTTTAGCCTTCGACTCAATACATAATATGAGCCATCCAAGCATTAGAGCAAGTAGAAAATTAGTCAGTGATAGGTATTTTTGGCCAAATATGAATAAAGACGTTGGAAAATGGGCCAAGACTTGCATCAGATGTCAAAAAGCGAAAGTTCAAAAGCATACCAATGCAGATTTAAGTACCTTTGAAAATTGTAAGCGTTTTGAACATATTCACATAGACATAATAGGACCTTTACCAACTACACCAGAGGGATTTAAATATTGTTTGACGATAATAGACAGGATTACGCGTTGGCCCGAAGCATTTCCATTAAAAGAAATAACTGCAGAAATAGTAGCTAAAACTTTATATGAAGGGTGGATTAGTCGTTACGGGTGCCCGGTTAAACTCACAAGTGATCAGGGAAGACAGTTCGAAAGTAATCTATTTAGAGAACTAATGTCAATAATGGGAATACAGAAAACCCGTACCACTCCATATCATCCTCAATGCAATGGAGCGATAGAAAGATGGCATAGGTCATTAAAAGCAGCTCTAAACGCACGTTTAGACAATAAAAGCTGGATAGATGAACTAGCAACAGTAATGTTAGGATTACGCACGACAATTAGGTCCGACACAGGCGTAACCGCAGCACAAATGCTATACGGCAGTAATATTAGGCTGCCAGGTGACTTTTATGATCATAGCAATGTACAGTTGCATGATGACAACAATTTCGTTAAAAAAATAAAGGACGTAATAGATGGATTGAGACCATCCGCTAGAGTAAACAAGTCACCTCGCAAGATTTTTGTACACAAAGATTTGCTCACCAGTGATCATGTATTCGTTAGAAATGACGCGGTACGGAAACCATTACAATCTCCATACGATGGACCATATCGCGTCATAAGTAGAAAAGAAAAAGTGTACCGCGTACAGTTACCTGACAGACAAGTAAATATATCTATAGATCGCTTAAAACCAGCTTACTTATTAATAGATAATGAATCGCCATCAGAAGAGGTAAATAAAAACACAGTAAAAAAAAAAAGATAATATAAAAAACAAACAGGTACATAATAAAAAACACAAAAAAGTAACGTTTCAAACGAGCGAACCCAGTAACAAAGCATATACAACGAGAACTGGACGAATAAGCATAAGGCCATCAAAATATAGAAATTAGCATTTTATAATGTAGGTCAATTAATTGAATAAAGGTACTACGTATCGGAATTGAAACTTAGTAAGAATTCAAACTGTCGCGAAATTACATCACGTACACCAAGTTAATTAAAAAAATGGGTACCAATCAGACAAAAGAAAAAGTTATCGTTAACGAAAACCTATCAAACGTCGCACAAGTGGACAACAAGTTAAACATCATAGGCTGCGTCATGATAGCTACCATAATACTACTTACTATATTGTTAATCTACGCAGGAAAACGAAGGTTTATCAAAGGCATTCGAAAGTGGTTGAAGAAGGAAATAGTGGCGAGTGTGATAGCCACACCGAGCATAAGGGTAGAAGCAGTGCAAAAACCGCAAGAATCGCCTAACCCTAAAGTCATTTTTTAAGATAGCCTGCTCAATAGCCATCGTCCATTCAAGTCAAATTACATAAAGTTAGGTCCCAAATTCCAAGTGAAGTTTAACGGTGCACGTGCTAGAATGTGCAAATGTTGTGAATTATTATTATGTGTGTATTAGTAATTGGCGTCACCATGACGAATGCTGTGGACTCCGCAGGGGTGCTAATTTCTTTTTATGTCAGAGCATGTCGTCATGGTGACTACCCTTAATGTTATAACTTTATATAGTAAGTACAGAAAATGTCAAGACGGCACCTGTAGAAGCAGGTGGCCGCACTAGTTTAAGATGAGGTAGTAATACTACCTAATATAAATTGTTAGATATAAGATGTATTTCTCCAAATGATCTTGTATTTCATTACCAAGTAGTTTAGTTAATCAATTGTTCATACAAATAAATTATACACTGCTAATACCATTGCAATAACAGCGTAAAGATATGTAAACTTAGAAATGTAAGTCATAACATGTATAAGGCGTCAATATCAGGTGACGCAATCACGCCAGACATCCGGTTACAACATTGTTATTCAAACTAAATGCTGATTGTAACTTACAAGTAATACTGTTAGCCAGAGACATTGTAATTAGTAATACTTTTTAGAATAACAAATTTTATTGTAAAAAACCTATAGTTTTTTAAAAAAAGGGGAGGAATAGTGTAGGGGCGCTGACGCATTCGTTTTATATTCCTCACACGCGCAGCGCCCGGCGAGACCAGTTCGCCCGAAACCGCCTTCAACTATACACGCGTTACAAATACAACTTTGTAATAATACATCGAGTTAAGATTATACAACGTATAACGATATATTTATTTCTCTCCGCACACACTACCCTGGAACACACACAAAAAATATAATTGCAACTTGATTTACAATTTATAGAAAATATTATGAGTAGCTTGTTTACCTATCAAGTACAACAAAATTGTAACATTAGATACAATCTATGTAGGGGAGGTAGGGGAGGGATGGGCAGTTGGGAGACATGGGCACCCCCCTTTTATTCTGATTTGATCATAGTTTTTTTTTTTTTTTGGTTTGGTAGTTTACTTTACCGACTGTCAACACTGTTCATCCATAGACTATCTGTCATTTCTGTAAGTTGTCAAACACAAACACGTTTGAAGGTTATGCGCTCGTAAAAGTAAATATTTTGTTGCGGTTTCGGATCGTTATAAAGAGAAAACTAATGAAAGGTATGTGTATTTTCTATTATTAATCTATTGTACATTCACTAATCTATAAATTAAACTGAAATCCAAGCCTAAATACGTAGATTCAAAAAAATACGGGTAACCTATGTCGAAAATGTATACAGAGGGAGTAATGGGCATCTTGACGTGCGGGTGGTTTGGGCATGCCCAACGCTCCCTCCTATTATGTTCAGTATAGGAGGATTTTAACTATTGGTTTATTGTTAATTACAGAAAGATGCCGTTTAAATTCAAAAAGAAAGGTTTGCGACGGGAAATTCCTAAAGATTTAATATTACGAGCCATAGAAGAGGTATCAAAAGGATCAAAAATAAAAACGACAGCTGATAAATATGAAATCCCTAGATCAAGTTTGCAACGGTACCTAAAACAAGATTCTATAAAGGATTCTTCGCACAGATTTATAACCTCACAAATCTTCACTGACGAAGAAGAACAAAAATTGTCAAATTACATGATAGTTTGTTCTAAACATAATTATGGGTTGACAAAGATACAGGCACGTAAATTGGCCTATGACTATGCTGTAGCCAGAAAGATAACTAATATACCCGATAATTGGACCAAGAAAACAATCGCATCTAAGGACTGGATAAGGGGATTTCTAAACAGGCAATCTCACTTATCAATACGGACACCAGAAGCTACATCGTTGTCACGTGCAACAAGTTTTAACAGAACAAATGTGGATAATTTTTTCGAAAATGTAAAAGCCGTCTTTGAGCGACATCATTTTGGCCCCGAAGCTATATATAATATAGATGAAACAGGGTTGACGACTGTTCAGCGTACAAAAAGAGTGATTGCTTCAAAAGGCTCGAAACAAGTTGGACAAGCAACATCTGCAGAGAGAGGCTCACTTGTCACAATATGCTGTGGAATCAATGGTATTGGAAATTCAATACCTCCATACTTTATATTCCCGAGAGTAAATTTCAAACCCTACATGCTTCATGATGCCCCCGTTGGGTCAGATGGCTCAGCACATCCATCTGGATGGATGACATCTTCAAATTTTGTTAAATATATGCATCATTTTGCGAAACATGCCAAACCGACGCACTATGGGACCAAACAGTATTTTCCATCTCGAAAATGGTTGTGACGAAAGGCGTAAATCCATTGATTTCTTTATGGTTTTATACTCTCAAAGAATGGAACTTACGAATTAATTACAAAAAATATTGAATAACTTAGTTTTACGCTTATAAAATGAACCTCAAACATTGGTCATAAATATTTTCATGGCAATTAAATTACCGTTAAGGAAATTCATTACAAAATTATTCGGAAGTTTACCAAGGAAGCATATTAGTGTTATACATTCTTAGATAGCTTAGAATGTACACTTTACAACCAAATAGGTTTTTGTAAAAAAAAAATTATGTTTATTTTTTTAATAATTTTTTTAGTGAAGTAAAGAAAATTCCGTTTTTGTTTAATTCAATTGGAGTTTTCCTTGTTGCCGAAAGCTGCCGGTGTCAAGTAAATTACTCTATTAGAGACCTTACCTATTCAGTAATATATGGATAAAAAAAAAACTTGCGCCTTTTTTGCGCTAGTGGTGATTTAGAAGCAATAATGTCAATCGGGAGAAAATACAAAAATCCCCGAAAATTACGGTTCATTTGTTTTTTAAAATAATATATTATATTTTGATGTCTATCTTGTTTTTTTTTTTCATTTCTATGATAGAGAAGCATACAATAACAAATTAATATACTACTATTATATTCAAGGAATCTTCCCATGGTAATTTTGTTTGCGGTAATCACCTTAACCACAAGTATGATAAACTATATTGCTGCGGAAGTTCTAGTTATCTGTCGTGGTAATTAATTACAATCAGTACTGATTACACTATTTCGGTGAGAACTTCCATAATCAATTGTCCCATGGTTTTTGCACAAGGCACTAAAATATTGGTCCTATATATACTCGTGTTTTCAGCATACTATTCATCAAAGTGTTCACATACGTTTTTCAATAACAATTAACAGACAAAAAACATATAATTATCTAACAATGAGTGAATTTGTTTGTGTTCGACGTGATCTTTGTGATCAAATAATAAGAGGAAAAAGTACTTCAGACCTCAAAAAATATTTGGTGGACAACTTTCAACTATCGGAAACTGACGTTAATACTGTAATACAGAGTATCCAAAAAAATCTAACATCAAGTTGCAACCAGAAATGGACCAAAGCTCAAAGAAAGTCAGACAGGTTCGAGAGTCTATACTCAAATTGGTTAAATGGTGAGTTTAAAGTACCATTGAATTCTTGCAGTACTTCAACATCTCAAAATTCTGGCTTGGATACTTCTGGTGATCGTGGTAGACCAACAAAACCATATGACGAGTGTTCGGAAAGCACAAAGAAACGAAAAAATATGGAACTGGTCCAGGAGTATGGAATGGGACATGTCCGTAACGCTTATGTGCAAGGTTTACGATCCATGGGTGAAAATGACGAAGCGTCGATTGTGAGTATTATAAGAAGTAAGGAAAAAGAAGAGAAAAAAGTAATTTTACAAAACATACTCAATCCAGATAATGCACTTTCCTTTACAAAAGAGGAGGCCTTGAGTATGTGTATTGAAACAGATTTAACCAAAGCCCAATATGCGTACCTAAGAAAAAGGCTCGTTGATAAGAATTTAAGTTCTGTATTGCCTTCTTATCAAATACTAAATGAAGCAAAAAAGGCTTGCTATCCGCCTGCATCCAGCATAACGGTGACAAATATAAGCGCAAAAATAAATCTTCAAGATCTCTTAGACACTACAGTCTGCCGTATTATAAAGATAAAGTCTGAACCGACAAATTATAATCGTCTCAAGTTGTTTACTAAATGGGGATGTGATGGATCCTCCGGGCAAAGTGAGTATAAACAAACTCTACCGGAAGAAAACGAACAAATATCGGATGCTAATTTGTTTATAGTTTCCCTTGTACCACTGCGACTAGTAGACGAAGAAACTTCTGCAGTTATATGGCAGAACCCTGCTTGTTCATCTGTTAGATATTGTAGACCAATTTCATTAGAGTTTGCAAAAGAAACACCTGAAAAAACTACAGCGGTTGTCAGTGAAATTGAAGCCAAAATTAATCAATTAATACCAACTCTTGTGTCAATAGACGACAAAGTCATTGAAGTTAAACATGAACTGTTTATGACAATGATTGATGGGAAAGTTGCTCAAGTGTTAACGAACACATCATCCAGTGCTACCTGCACTGTTTGTGGAGCAACTCCCAGACAAATGAATGATCTTTTAAAAGTTACAACGAGAGTGGAAAATGAAGATGCGTTTAAATACGGTTTGTCGACACTACACGCATGGATAAGATTTATGGAAATGATCCTCCATATTTCTTACAATTTAGGTTTTGAGAAGTGGTCTGCAACAACTCCAGAAAACAAGCAACTAAAAGAAGACAAGAAAAAATATGTCCAAAAACGTTTTCGAGAAGTGCTTGGTTTGCACATTGATAAACCACGTCAAGGTTCCGGTAATAGCAACGACGGAAATACGGCAAGGAGATTTTTTCAAAATTACCAATGTTCTGCAGAGATAACCGGCATTGATGAAGAATTAATCAAGAGATTATATATAATTCTTCAAACTATGTCATCGGGATTCCCTATAAACGCAGAAAAATTCGGCCAGTATACATTGATTACTGCGCAATTGTATGTAAGCAAATATAACTGGTACTATATGCCATCTTCGGTCCATAAAGTACTTATACATGGTGCTAAAATAATAGAGCATTATGCAGTTTTGCCCTTAGGACAATTATCCGAAGATGCGCAGGAAGCCCGAAATAAAGATTACAAGAAATATAGGTTACATCACGCTAGGAAGTGTTCCAGATCAGCAACAAACGAAGACGTTCTGCATATTTTGTTATATACATCTGATCCTTATATATCTAGCTTAAATAAACCAAGTTTTCTAATATCCAAAGAATTGTTTGACGAAGCTAAAGAATTGTTGAAAATGGAAAGTGATGAATAGGATAAGCGCTAAAAATATATTTGTTATCATGTAAATGTTTGTTTAAAGTTAACAATTAGTTAGTTGTAGTTTAGTTTTAAACTTATTTCCATAAAAAGTGTAACTTTTATTAATGTAACTGTATAATTATATTTTTAATATAACTGCATAATTTTTTGTATAAAATTTCGTATAACTTTATCATTTTCATTTTTTTACGATAAATATATAATTTGTAAAATGATAGTGTTGGATTTCTTTTATTGCCTAGATATTCACAAATACGTAAAAAAAAAATCAAGGAGAAAAATCACAAAACTACAGAGTTATCGATTATTGAGATGGAAACTACCGTTTGGTCCCATAGTGCGACGCCTGAAAATCCAGTGTTGTTGCTCCTTGATAATCATGAGAGCCATATTGCTGTGGACGTCTTAGACTTTTGTAAAGAAGTTGGCATTGTTTTGCTGACCTTTCCACCACACTGTAGCCACAAGCTACAGCCACTTGACTTAACAGTGTATGGACCACTAAAAAATTACTACAATAAAGCTTTAACAGACTGGATGGTCAGCAATCCAGGAAAAACCGTAACAATCTACGATATCCCCAAACTAGCAGCCATTGCTATACCTCTAGCGTTCAAACCACAAAACATACAAAAAGGATTTGAAAAACCTGGGATATGGCCTTTTAATTCAAATATATTCACAGATGAAGATTTTCTTTGCGCTGCTGTCACTGATCGCGATGCACCTGTAACTGATGAAGCGTTACCGTCCAGAAATTATCCAATAATCCAGCCAACTTCAACTCAAGTCCTTCCAGAACAGTCTGAAAGAGAAAATCAAATTGAAGTAGATCCAGTTGACAAAAACATTGATGTTGCTGATGCTTCCACGTCATTTGCTATAGATCAAATTACAATTCAAGTCGCTGAAGTTGTAACCCCTGAAATAGTGAGACCATATCCAAAGGCTAGTCCTAGAAAACTGATTAGAAATGTAAGGAAGAAAGGAAAGACAAGGATATTGACTGACACACCTGAAAAGAGACTCATAGAATTAGCAGAACAAGAAAGACAAACCAAGAACAGAGCTAAAAGAGAGAGACAGGAAAAAAAGGTTCTTAAAAATACAGAGAAGAAACAGATTCCTAAACTTCCACCAGAACTAACATCGAATAGAGCAAAGAAAAAGCAAATGAGCAGCAGTGATAGTGATGTAGAAAATGTTGTACTCGATGAAAGTTCCGGAGAATCTTTTATTAATGAAACAGCAGAAGAAGAGTTTGATGAAGATGATGTGATAATCGTTGACAGAAAATTTAAAATAAATGATTTCGTTCTTGTTAAATTTAATACAAAAAAGACTGTTGTGCACTATGTCGGTCAAATCGAAGACATTAGTCCTACCATGGCTACTATAAAATTTATGAGGCTGAGTAAGATAAAAAGCACCTTTTTTTTTCCTGAAGTAGATGACATAGCTAGTGTCCTTTTAGACGACATCAAAACTAAATTGCCAGTACCAAAGACATGCAATAAAACCAAACGTGGTAGCTCTAAGTACACATTCGATAGTCCTTTATGGGTTATACCCAATCTCAGATAAGTTAAGATACTGTTTAAGATGTTTTTTATTTGTTAACTTTTATATCTGGTTTCTATTATTGATATAGTTTAATAATAGTATATTTGTTAACTAATTATTGAATTCTATTATGGATATAAAGTAATTTATAGGCCGTGCCCAAGCCTCCCACAGGGTATGTCCAAGCCTCCCTACCATAGGGAGCATTGGGCACTTTTGACTTAGTTTATAAAATATCTCGTAATGTTGAAACTGATTGTAATTTTTAAGAAAGCTCTTTAATTATATCTAGCCAAATGTGTGGTGCAATAAGAATTGGCAATAAAAGTTGATTATCTATAAAATCTGATTTTTTTTGCAATAAATAGTGAAAAAGTGCCCATCCCTCCCCTACCTCCCCTACTTAGTGTCTTAATTTTATGTTGAATAATATAAGAAGGTATTCAGTTAAGTTCTGCTATTTTGTAATTGCTGATTCTGATTTTGTGATCTCATTAAATAATATTTAAGTACTACAAAATGTTTCTTTTATCTTTCAAATTAATAAGACAACATAATAACAAACACAAAAATAGGTATAATAATAATACATTATCGCATTATGAGATGTGTATTTACAGATTTGTTTTGGATTGCATGAATTAACTTAATTTTTACTATATAAAAACATTTTATGTAACTTAACACCTTGGAGTTACAATTATCTGACCACAAAAATAAATTAAACTACAAAAAAACTAAATTGTAACTCAGACATACAATGTTTGTCTTCATAACTTATATGTCATTTCACTGTTTTATTTTTCACGTAAGTCATGAAAACCCATGAAAACAATTTTTCTTTTACAACTTAACCATACCTATTTATAGTCCGCCTAAACTATATTAAATAGAGCCAGCTTCAAAAATTGTAAGGGGTGTTTTGAGTTAGCTATAATTTTTCAAACTTTAAAATCGCTCTCCTGTAAAATCACAAAAAGTGAGTTACGATGTTATTGCATGGAGGTGTCGATATATTGTTTTGTTTTACTTTTAAAACCCCGAATTGCATAAAATAATGTGCATACTATTGTTTGGCATTGCAATAAATCTAATAAACCAACTTATTTTGCCATTATTCAAGTTTGACTTGCTGAAAGTGCTTAAGTGGCCAGTTACTGGTGGTTTTACCCTACCTTGTTTTGT
Organism: Abrostola triplasia; assembly: GCA_946251915.1. Taxonomy (NCBI): domain Eukaryota; kingdom Metazoa; phylum Arthropoda; class Insecta; order Lepidoptera; family Noctuidae; genus Abrostola; species Abrostola triplasia. The sequence continues at coordinate 577,345 of OX276450.1, forward strand.
TCTCTAATTTTTATTTCTTATAAAAATATAAATCAACTCAAATGTTTTTCATTTATTCACAATAAAATGACAACCATTAAGACATAATATCACGTTCATAAACCTAGTATATTCATAATCCAAAATATGCTTACTTAAACATTCACACGTCGAGTCGACGTATGGTTATCTTTAGTGTACAGTGAAATATGGTTATCTATCTAGGGTTAAATATATTTTTGAAAACTATATGTTTATGTTTTATTTAACACCTCAAATATTTCACAAATTTCTCTCAACTTTTAATTTTATCCAAAAAGGAGCTTCAAAATTAAAAAAAAAAACTGACCATTTTTTCCTTGCGCGTAAGTGTACATGCGCAAACTTTCTCCCACTACGCCAAAACCTTGCCAAGTTAGTTGCCGGCAACTATATCGAAATAATAGACTCATTTGATAGACTAGGATAGACTGTAACTTGAACTTTTTTCGAGACAACTACACAACTTTTCCCCAACAAATTATCGACAATACAAACGACGAAGACAATATTTAATTACAAACCTTGACTTTATGATTACTTATATCAATAGGCGACAGACACTGCACCACTGCATTGTATTAATCAATGGAACTTTTCTGCGCAGATAGACGCTATTGCCGCAATGCGCAATGGCGTCGCATAGCATACCAAATTCTCCAAACATACTCGTACATCATTTTAGAATCGTTAACTTTGATTTTACGATGATCTCAGTAATAATATCCAAAATAAGTTAACAATAAAGCGACCATGAACAAAAACAACCAACACTTGACATAATTATGAATATTATGCCACTTTAAATACGTACTATTCGCAAAATCTTTGTGATTTAAAAATTTTAACCAATGCCGACATTTCGCCGACTAAACAAACATAACTTTTTGCAGCAACACATTATTATGACAAACTAAACTTGAGAATATAATTATAACTTGAGATAAATTAAAACCAACTCATGTAAACGTGGTGATTATCGATTTTTGACAAAGTAACGACTTTTCGAAACGTACAACGGACAACAGCACAATCTGATGAATGAATCGATTCAGGACTTACGATTTACGACACAACTTTTCAAAACGAACATTAGATACCACTAAAACCTGATGTATTCAATCAATTAAGTAATAAACGCAATACAACATATTATCTTGTCACTGACTCAACTTGTAAAAATCAATATGGATTCAGTGAAGTGTTCACAAAGCCCTTTCCAAATTCCATACTCCGACAGCAAGCGAAACAACTACAACGACGCCCGACGGCCAATGCCAAATGAAATGAATTCGTCGGGCGGGGAAACCGGAAACGTTCGGATCGGAACTCAAACCCATAGACTATACCATAAAGTGTTTCGTATTTTAAAACTCGACTAAAATAGACATAATCACATTGAATAAAATGTTTAATTTAAATTAAATAATTCCTTTTTTTTAATGGAGCTTAGTATACACTGCTATTATTGATAAATTGTTTTAATTGCACATTTATATGTAAAGGCAAATAACCTAACAGTAACATGACCATCTTAAATTAATCCGCTGTGAGAGCAGTAGATTGTATACTGTTTTATTGGCATTAACATAGGCTTCAACGCATCTCGTCTTACAAGTCGCAACGATATTAATATTAATTAATAATTAACAGTCCAGATGACATAGTACATTGGGACTAGTTTGCCTACCTCATTGAGATATACACATCTCGGTAAATGATGAATATAGTAATGCTTGTAATTAAGTTCCAATCGATTACAGTTTAACATAGCTTATTGTTAATAATTGGATCCCAACGAGGTCAACATATCAACAATCGATATAATCAAAAAATACCAGACAGTACATCACTAAGAAAGGCCTCCATTTTGTGCAACCTAAGTTTTGTAGGTATACACGCAAATTTTGTAGGTAGGGCCCCTCCATGTGTATATCTCAATGGCCTACCTTTAAATCCATAGAAATTCATATAGTCTGTATCTTTCATGACATATTGTTGCGACATCTGTAGACTTGACCATAAAATAATTACTTATGGTCTATATTGACTAACGTAAATAAACATTATAATAAATTTCCCCGAAAGTTTGTGTAGCGCAGATTTGTAGTAATATAACATGGTGGAAAACAGCTTAGAAGACACCCTTCTGCCTCATCACAAGCAACTGGACTTATGCACATCTCGCTTGCCTTACAGACAGGGAAGAAAACTCACCGCGATCAAAGTAAGTAAATAACTAATTAGTTTATAAATTACTACTACTTAATGCCCACAATATCAACCGCGTGGATTTCGGATAAAAATCACATCGATTAATGTCCACATGGAGGTTAACAGTTGCGACACAGTTTTCCTAACTATTGTAAACTTGTTTTTGTTCTAATTAATGATTATGATTTTTTGGGTCTGAATATGTGTGAAATGTCTGGTCTCTCGGGCGCTTTCTGAAGATCAAAGTGTCATCTGAATTCTGATTGCATAGAGAAACATACAATTTTATAAATTAAAAGTATTTTCTTATCAATGTAGTATAAAGAATATGGGCAAGTCATTTAACTGATTGGCGCAGTGGCTAAGCAAGTGAACTGCTGCGCTAAAGGTTGCAGGATTCAATTCCCGCACAGGACCACATTTTTTGTGATCCGCAGATGTTTGTCCCAAGTCTGTTGTGTATGTGATATTTCATGTTTGTGAAATGCACCCACAGTACAGGAATAAATAAAAGCATTCATTTTCATCTACTATATCTGTCCCTCTTGATCTCCGTTATAATTCAAATTTTTGTCATCCACTTTCAATCTTCTTAACAAGTACTTTAATGATAATCAAAACATACTATTTTACAAATATATACAACTTAATTCTAATACAAAATAAAAACAATATATACAAAAATAAAAAGTTAAAAAGCATCAAAGAATTCATCCCCATCGATGTCAACCGGTAACGTGCCCAAAAGACTGGCAGCATTGCCACGTTGAATGGCAATGCTAATTCTTTGGCCAAAAAATGAACCAGCCCTTTGGTCACGTGTGGAGTCGACTAGGCGCTTTGCTAACTCTTTAAACAAAGCACGAGCGCTCGGACCCCATGGCCCAAATGTTTCAACCCCAAACGGCTCAAAAATACAATTACCTATCAGGTTATTGTATTTCCGCCGTTTGAGGGTCTCCGCAGCAGCAGCAGCAGTGCCAGCGCAAATTGCCGAGCCATCTTATCATATCTTCTTAACATAAGAAGTCTGAGTGTTGTTTTTTTATCTTCTTAGACAGTAAGCACCTCGCCAGACATTGTCTTAAATTATGGCTTTTATTGCAGGTATACTCAGTAAACAATGAGTCAAAACATCTCTTAGTATTCGGAGTACCGTCCCTGAACCTACGTCAAGAAACAAAAGCATTATTCTCGAAGTTTGGCAAGTTATTGCAGTTTAACATCACCAAATATCCCGCGGAGCAGTTCACAGAGACATACCATGCGTTGTTTGAGAATATTCAGTGTGCACGAGTTGCTAAAAAAATGTTAGATGCTAAGAATTACTACGGAGGCCTCCTACACATCTGTTATGCTCCAGAATTAGAAAATATTCATGATACGCGAGAGAAGTTGTTACTTAGAAGAAATAATGTTGTTGCCCGATTGAAAAATTTGCAAAATACTCCGCTTGAAGTACCGAAAAAGAGTGGGGTAACGGATATGGGAAAAAGCATAACTACCAGCACATGTATAGCTGAAAGCAGTAAATTGTATATGGGTGCTGTAAATAATATACAGTTGGGTAAGCGAAAAGCTACGGATACTAAAACTAAAGCCAAGTTTAAAAAATCAAGAAATATTGACAGTATTACTAGTGATGCACAAAATCCACCAATCAAATCATCGCAAAATATGCCAGCAATTTCAGAAAAAAGTGATAATACCAAACCTAGCATAGACAATAGAGAATCAAGCTGTGATGTGATTGACTTTACTTCTCCAGATACAGAGGTTTTGTCTAATATTAATGAAAGTTTAAATTATAATAAATTTGGTAAAGAACAAATTAGAAATGTACCATACAAGCCTGTTAACAAAATCAAATTTAATATTATTAAAAAATCTCTATAATAATCTGGCTTTTTTTATTATGGCTACCTTGTTCAATCAATGTGACTGCTAAGCGTAAGGTCCTGGGTTTGATTTCTAACAGGCACAGTGTAGTGGGGTTTTTCCATTAAGTAATTCTCAGCAGCAGCATGTAACTAGATCTGTGCTCAGATTATGACTGTATAGGTCTAGTAGTAACTCAATGTCACTGCGAACCGCATGGTTTAGGATTCGATTCCCTGACATTATTATGTAGTTGGGTTTTTCCATTCAGTAATTGGTAATTTTATAATCATGTCTGCTGTTATGGCTTTTAGTATTCATTGAGATACGCATAGTGCTTTTTAGCCATTACCTGCGCCAATCAGGTCGTCATATTATAAAATATTTGCCTTTAGACAATTTACATCAACATCGAATTATAATTAATAGCAAAACGCAGACGTTGCTATGCTAATAAATCCTACTTAGTAACTTTTATAGTCTGTTGCAAAGGCACTTTTTTTGTCTGTGGTCAACCAAACGCCAAACCGCCATATTGTTTACAATTTGTATTTATAAGTCAGTGTGGTGTATTGTGTTATTTTATGTAAAACTATAATATAAAATTTTCTTTTATCCGATAAAGTTTTAATGGCAGGGTTAAATTTTGAGTATGAGGGCGACGTCAAGCATGATTTGGACCCCTTAATACCTATCTGCCGCTGTTGCTTGGCTACAGACAGACGAATGTACGATGCTGCCTATTTTGGAGGGTTTATTAAAGATTTGGCTGGAATACTTGTGAGTATACTACTTTAATAAACCGTTTAACTACCTAGTCATATATTGGTGGCCGTATCTCCGGTAAATGGCTTGTAAATCCTTAAAAAAATCTCCTTGTCGTGTGGTTGATGGACAACGTTAGTGTCAGAGTTTAAACCGCCTGTAGGCCTCTGATATGGCTTCACATACCTTTGAACAATCTCTCAGGTGTGCCGGTTTCTTCACATATTGCCTTCACTGTTTTAACAACTGATAACTAATTTAAAGTATGCACATGAATTTGAAAAGCCATTAGTGCGTGCCGGGGTTTGGATCCGCGACCTGACTTGGTAGTCCAATCGTCATGCCACTCAGCTATCAGTGCTTGGTCTATTGTGTTGGAATGTTTCGTGGGCTCCTTGTTAAAAGTTTTTACTAAATAGATATGGCAACTGGCTTATAAAAAAACATAAAAACATAACATCACGCCTGTATTCCCCGAAGGGGTAGGCAGAGGTGAACATATAGTACACCCACATTTCGCCAGTTATGTTTTAGGTCCCAATGTAATAGGGGGCGAGCCTATTGCCATCAACCGGGCACAAATCCAGACTCCGTGCTGCTACTGAGAATTACCAAATGGAAAAACCCAGTAACACTTTGCCCGACCCGGGATTCGAACCCAGGACCTCGTGCTCAGCAGTCGCGCTTAGCAACCACTAGACCAACGAGGCAGTCAACTGGCTTATAACATAAGAAATAATTATAATTCCAGGTGTCAGAGTCGGATGGCCTGCCGCGGTGGTTGTGTTATGAGTGTAGTGCTCTCCTGCAGAAGTCCGTCAAGTTCAAACATAAGATGATTAGAGCACACAACATATTGTACGAGTATTTGACCCGTTGTGCACCGGTGAGTGTATTTATACCACAGATATAGATCTACATAGATAACGCAAATGCATGTACTTCGCGTGTCCGAACCCCGACCAAGCGTCTAGGTTGGTCGCCGCTAAATGTATGAGTATGAGCGAGAAAATCATAGCGGACGGCTCCAGTTGAATCGTTTGAATCGTGCTGGGCGGATGGGCATCGGCGGCATCGGTGTCTTTGAATCGGTTTGGATTTCCCGTCACTAAATTTTGGCTGTGACGTCACAATAGGTATTAAAAAGTCGGCACGCTTGGTTTCAATACAAATCGTGATACTTGCGTTATCTATGTAGATCTATATCTGTGATTTATACCATCTTATGACATGTTCTAAATATCCTACATAAATAAAATTGGTAGGTCTGTTTCTTATATCAAAATTACAGCTTTTTAATATACATATACATAGAAGTATAAAACACATACATACATAAAGTCACATCTGTTTCCCTGAGGTTTAAGCAGAGACCACGGATTACCACTTGCTATGATCCTGGCATACTTCTTTTGCTTCATTCACTTGCATCATATTCCTCATACACTCTTGTCAGTTGAGGGTACTCCTTACTGTGACACATAATAAAAATTCAATGAAAATAATTGTATACTCTCCAATTTTATTTATTTGCGAGATTAGATTAGCACCCCCTCCCAATCATCAGTAAGAAGACATCCACTGCTGAATAAAGGCCTACCCCTTAAGAGGGTTTACATAATCCCCACACTGTGCAAGTAGCTTAGGAATCGCAGTATTGGTGATGAAGTTATAGAAGACGCTGCTGCCCATACCTCCTCCATCTCCCATAGGAGGAAATGGGCTTACTCTTCCTCCATCTCCCATCCCCACTCTATAGGAAATGTTACATTACATTTGGCATGTTTGTGATATTGATTGTTTTTTTTTTTTCAGTTTCCAATTGATGCTCAGGACGAGGAGTTGTCTAAGTACTCAAGCCCTCATCTCAGTGCCACAGGAACTCTTCGTTTAGACATTTCTGGTAAAGGAAAGGCTGGAAACTGTAAGGTTTTTCAGGTAAGATATTGATAAAATACTTCTTCGTATCAACTTGCACCATTTTATTTATCTAGTTTTTTACAGGGCTTTAGCCACTCTATGTGACTATGCCAGCCATAGGAAGAATCGATCATATTGCAAGAGCTAATGGTTCTTACCTCACTCTTTTTACCCCCAAACATACCACAAATAACTCCTTCATCAGCTGAAAGACGTCCACTGTTGAACAAAGGCCTCCTTACGCCTGTATTCCCCGAAGGGGTAGGCAGAGGTGCACATATAGTACACCCACATTTCGCCAGTTATGTTTTTAGGTCCCAATATAATAGGGGGCGAGCCTATTGCCATCAACCGCGCACAAATCCAGACTCCGTGCTGCTACTGAGAATTACCTAATAGAAAAACTCAGTGAAGTTATATAAATCTTTGTTTCCAGCATCAAAAGCTGGTCCAGCCGTCAGTGTTGGACGATCTAGATCTGCCATTAATCAGTAAGGTGGAAGATGACGTTAAAGAAGAAAACGGCTTCTCAGAATATGAGGATAATATTACTCTAGAAGAATTTAGGTATGTATTGTAATTTTTTCTATGTTTTCCATTGAAACCCTTCGTTGTTTCAAAGTTAAAAGTAGCTTATACTTCTCTTTATAACATCTGCTGTCTGTCAGTAAAAGTTCTGTCAAAATCGGTCTAGCCGTTTCGGAGACGACTGACACGACCGTAGAGATCAGGCGCGGGACTGGCTTAACGTGCCTTCCGAAGCATGGAGGGGTCTCGACATGTGGAAACGGTCACCCATCACAAGACTGGCCTCGTAGCTATGATCCCCTCTAATTTGTTATTATGAAAAACTAGTATATATAGATTGACTGACTCGTTGGTCTAGTGGTTGCTAAGCGCGACTGCTGAGCACAAGGTCCTGGGTACGAATCCCGGTTCGGGCAGTGTTACTGGGTTTTTCCATTAGGTAATTCTCAGTAGCAGCACGGAGTCTGGATTTGTGCCCGGTTGATGGCCACCTCACCTATTACATTGGGACCCAAAAACATAACTGGCGAAATGTGAGTGTACTGTATGTGCACCTCTGCCTGCCCCTTCGGGGAATACATACATACATAAAGTCACGCCTGTTTCCCTGACGGGTAGGCAGAGACCACGGATTTCCATTTGCTACGATCCTGGCATACATCTTTTGCTTCATTCACACGCATCACATTCCTCATACACGCTCTCCGGTTGAGGGTACTCTTCACTTGCCCTTTTTGCAGAACATCTCCGATTTGGTCTAGGTACCTCACACCTACCTAACACTCGCCTCATATATTCGTTTTGTTATTCTTCTTTCATCCATCCTTTCGAAAATACAGTCTTGATGTTATGTTATAAAAACCAGTGAATGTGGAATAATATAGAAAACTAATGAAATTCACAATAATCTTACAGATCGGTAGCAAATAAAATAACCGAAGATGACATAGCCTCGCTTCTCCAGGAAACTGAAGATGTAGAAATAAAAGAAGAAGCCAAGAAAAAGAAGAGAACTAAGAAGAAAGAAGTTAAAAAGAAGAAAGTTGAGTAAGTGTCTACCTATTTAAAAAAACGTCCCCCCGCTCTAGGAATTTCTCCTGTATCGTGGGTGCGTTTCACAAACATGAAATATCACATACACTAACACCCAGACTCGGGACAAACATCTGTGGTTCACACAAATTGAACTCTGGTCCCTTAGCACATATAGTACACCCACATTTCGCCAGTTATGTTATGAGTCCCAATGTAATAGGTGAGGTGGCCATCAACCGGGCACAAATCCAGACTCCATGCTGCTACTGAGAATTATCTAAAGGTAAAACCCTATAACACTGCCCAACCTGGCATTCGAACCTAGCACCTCGAGCTAACTGTCGCGCTTACCGACCACTGGACCAACAAGGCTGACTTTCTGATTGTCCATTGTATTAGGTTCTGGGTTCGAATCCCGGATCAAGCAAAATTTCAGGCTTTTCCATTACGTTATTCTCAGTAGCACGGAGCCGTTTTGTGCCCGGTTGATGTCCAGCTCGCCCCCTATTACATTGGGACCTATAACATAACTAGTGACACGTGGGTGTATTATACTCGACCTACTTCAGAGTATACAGGGTGTTTTAATATTCTCTTCTATTCTATTCTAGTGAGGATGAACCTAAAGACGATTATATAAAGTCTTCGATCCGTAAGCCTGTGGAGATTGACCCCAGCAAGATTAGAATTGTAACACTAAATCCTGAAGAACAAATAAAACAAAGAGAGGTAAGTTCATAATATGTTACAGTAGATGCAATAGTGGTATGTACTAATACCAGTATTATGTTCTAGTATCTGTTCCTCATACTGATACCAGTGCTAAAAAATAGTATTGGTCTTACGTACTAGTATCAGTTCTACGTACTAATACCTGTATTATGTGCTAGTATCTGTTCCTAATACTAATAACTGTGCTAAAAATTAGTCGTACGTACTAGTATCAGTGCTACGTACTAATACCCATTTTATGTACTAGTATCTGTTCCTCATACTAATACCTGTGCTAAAACTAGTATTAGTGCGATGTACTAGTAATAAAATTCTCTTGACCGAATTTCGGTCACGGCGGCCTGTCTCAGCTGAGACTAGCCAACTATGCAAGAGATAGTTCCCCAAGTATGCGCGCTAACACAGGTGCACTCCCTATTCCCTCACATTCATAGTCCGATGGGACGGTAAGCCAAGACCGGTGAGAGATCAGGCGCAGAACCAACGGCTAAACGTGCCTTCCGAAGCACGGAGGGGTCTTAACACTTAAAAACGGTTACCCATCGCAAGACTTACCGTGGCACGCACGGCTTAACCTCGTAAATCGACTGATATGCACAGTAGCCACGTAGCTACAAGCCTCTACGAACTAGTATCAATACTACGTACTAATCTCTCAGCTGAATTTGGATTTGTTCCCGGTTAATGGCAATAGCCTTCTATTACATTGTGATTTGGCGAGATGTAGGATTGTAGGTGTACTATAAACCTCTGCCTACCCCTTCAAGAATGCAAGCGTGATGTTACCAATATATTCTATGTTTCAGGAAGAGAGTAAAGCTGGCCTGAAGTTCCCATTTCAGTGTACATTGTGTCACAAAGGATTCAATTTTGAAGCTAAATTGCAGAACCATATGGGCAAACACAGTCCGGTAAGCTTAATCCATACTAATATTATAAATGTGAAAGTAACTCTGTCTGTTACGCCTTCACGACTAAACCGCTGGACGGATTTCGATGATATTTGGCATGTAGAAAGTTTAAGGCCTGAGGACACAGGCTACACGGGCGAAGCCGCAAGCAAAAGCTAGTATAGTATATATATAATATTATTATTTATACTTTGCAATTCAATTCGAAATGATTTTATTTCATGTAAACTAATAACAGGCGCTAATGAAACGTTAGGATGCTAGTTGCACGGTTCCAAAATGTCATTCCTATGGAGAAAAACCGGTAATATTCAATGGTTACTCATTTAAAACCTACCATAAACCATTTTTACCACCAATCAATTGGCATACTTGTTATGAGCTGTGAAAACGCTATTATATACGAGATAGCTTATGACGTCATTGTTTTACTCACAAAAATTACATCAGCTTGAGCAAGTAAAATGACATCCCGATTGGCGCAGCAGCTAAGTTATTGGACTGCTGCGCTGGCAGATGCGGAATCGATTCCCGCACTGTACAAAATTTATGTGATCCGTAGATGTTGGTCCCGAGTCTGGGTGTTTGTGTATGTGATATTTCATGTTTGTGAAACGCACCCACGATACAGGAGTCATTCCTAGTGTGGGGCGACGTTTTAAAAATAAATTGTTACTTTACCATCAGTCGGAAGACGTCCACTGTTGAACAAAGGCCCTTAGGACGCCACAATGAACGACAACTTGCCATTAGCATCCACCGGTTGCAGCAACTCACTGGTGATTGTTACTTAGTTAAACTAGAAATATACTTACTATAATAACTTTCGTGAGTGTTATCTACTATATATCCCGGTTATACTCACGTCGATATTCGGGAATGCCCGACTAGTTTCGGACTCTAACAGAGCCCTTATTCATGAGCAGGTGCGACTATCGCGACTTTTGCGACTGCGAATATCGACATGAGTATAACCGGGATATATAGTAGATAATATAGAAATATACTTTGTCCACAGTCCCGCGGCCCCTATGAGTGTAAGATATGCCGGATGCACCTCCCCACCTCGTACAGTTTCAACGTTCATTCACTCATTCACACGCGACGCTACGAGTGTGTTGAATGTAACAGGCGCATGATCGACAGGGCGTCAATCCTCGATCATTACAGGTTGGTTTTCTTCGTATCATAACCATCATCAGCCGGTAGATTTGACATCTACCGGCTGTTGAACAAAGGCCTCCCCCGTAGATAAGGGGGGGGGGTTGCCATAATCCCCACGCTTGGTAAGTGGCTTGGGGATCGCAGTATCGGTGCTGAGGTTACAGAAGACTCTGCTGCCCATCTTCTGAATTTTCCTTTAGTCGTGTGTTACGACACCGTCGGGAGGAAAGGGGGTGGTCAATTCTAGGTCAAATACCACTAGGCATGGAGTAGGTCATGCTGTAGAGACTGGTCAGTCAAGGATGGTAGCGAGGTTGACCGTCTAGTTACGGACGTGCTTAATTATTGTCACTCTGTACTTGCATGTAAAGATATCTATCTTGTCATCGCTGCAAAGCGTCACTGCTCAGCGTGTGGTTCGAATCCTGGGTCGGGCAAAGTGTTATTAATATGTTACATATGTTTTTTTTTATATCTTTGTATGATGTATAATAAAGTGTATTACATTTGGTTCCAGAACTCAACATGAAGGAATGCTTACTCTCTACACGTGTCACATATGTGGCAAAGTGTCCAAGTAAGTTTCATTAATAATATACTATTATTAGTGTACAAATACGTGTTCCTAATACTATTTAGTATTACTAATACTTTTACTAATCTTTGTCAAATAAACGTAATTGGAGGTCTATTTGTAAAATCAAAATAACAGCTTCTCACTAAATGCAGATAAAGGTATTACACAATACATAATACCAAAAATGCAAGTAAAAAATTATGTCTGTTTGTACCGGCTAATCTCCAAAACGGCTCAATCAATTTTGACGGGACTTTCACTGGCAGATAGCTTATATTATAAGGAGTATCTTTATTTATTTATTTTTTTTTATTTATTTATTTTGTTTGATTTACACGGTTTAGAAACCAATTACACAAACCAAATACGTAATAGCATAAAACAATTAAATATTGTTATCCTCACAAAATTGTAGAAACTTATACATTAAAATAGCGAATTTATTCGCAAATAGATCGCAATCCGGGTTGGCCTCCACGAACTTGTTTAGTGCGGTCAACACACGAGGTACAGGAGACGCAGCACGGGCTGCGGTCCGACATGTCGGCACGTCTAGCAGTCGATGGCTTCTGCCACGGAGATAATTATTCGGTGTGTAAAGTCGAATCAACTCATTATGGATGTCAGGAGCATCAGTTATAGCCTTAGATATTTTGAGCATTACACCTACTTGGTCATATGCCCTTCTGGTCTCCAACATGTGGTATCCCAGACATCCTAAGAGGAACTTTGTAGGGTACAGATAAGGATAGTAACCGAGAGTTCTTCTGTAAAGAAACCGCAGGAAAGCTTTTTGCACTTTTTCAAGAAGAAGTGCATACTTTGCCTCATGCGGGTTCCATACAGAAGAACTAGCTTCTAGCTTGGTTCGGACGAGAGTGCTGTATAACAGCCTTATTACATGCTCGTTGCGAAAATCACGAGCATTCCGGAGAACAAACCCTAGTCTTTTAAAAGAGTCTTTGGCTACTGTGGAAATGTGGTCATGAAAAGTAAGCTTTTGGTCAAATGTGACACCCAAGTCCTTCATGCTGGTTGATCTCGTTATTTGAGTATCATTTATTTTGTATTCGTAATTAATTGGGTTACGCATTCGACCAAAAGTCATCACATAGCATTTGGAAGAATTGAACTCCATTTTATTTTGGATTCCCCAATCATGTATGGCATTTATATCATTTTGTACAGCTTCGCAATCCGATATGGTGTCGATAGCACTATACAGTTTGAGGTCATCTGCATAAAGGAGACACTCAGCAAATTTAGCAACAGATGGTAGGTCATTTATCATGAGAAGAAATAGTAGCGGCCCGAGTATTGACCCTTGACTGACACCAGAACGGGTGAGGTAGGGACGAGATTCGTAGATACCCAGCCTTACAAATTGCTGACGATCACGGAGATAGTCAGCTAATAGACGAAGTAAGCCTGGACAGAAACCTATAGCGCTGAGTTTCAGAAGCAAGATATCATTATTAACTCTGTCAAAAGCTTTACAAAAATCGAAATAAAGCACATCTACCTGTCGCTTCTTATCAAGATGTTTTGATATGTACTCTGTAATTGTGAGCAGGTTGGTATTAACAGATCTCTTGCATCTAAAGCCGTGCTGGTTATTACTTAAATATTTTTCAACTTGGGAGTACAAAAGTTTATGAAGAACATTTTCAAATATCTTCGCTGGGGATGACAATATAGCGATGGGCCTATAACCTTCAACAGCTGTTTTATTAGTAGTTTTAGGTATGGGCGTTACTCGTGAGATTTTCCAGGGGTACGGATATATGCCTGTCTTCAATGACAAATTAAAAATGTGACATAGAGGAGCGGAAAAAAGTTCCTTAAACTGTTTTAAAATATAAGGCGGAATACTGTCAGGTCCTATGGAACTTCTGGGTTTTAATTTATCAATACCGTAATGAACATCATGTAGAGTAAATTGGAAAATATTTATGTAATTACTGCTTGTATTAGAATCGATATTACTAGCAAATGTTGCCTCTAATTGTGGTATTTCAGGCAGAAACACGCTTGCAAAAAATTTGGCAAACACTTCGGCAGCTGCTGCTCCTGAGAAAAGGTCACCATTATAGCTAACACTAGATTCAAAACCTCCTTTTGATCGTAAACTATTAACATGTTGCCAAAATTCAAGTGGGTTGCTTTTAATATTATTTTCTACACGCTTTATATATAAAGTGTAGGCTTCTGCAGTCCGATGCTTTAAGGAGTTTCTGAGGCCTGAAAAGCTCCTGTAATCATCACTGCAATGCGAACGCTTCCAGCTAGCATGTAGTTTTAGTTTTAGTTTGATATCATTAATTATTTCTGAAGTAAACCAAACAGGATATCGTTTGCAAGTGGATTTAGCACGATGTTTTTTAGGCATGCACTCGTCGAATATTTTATAGATGTTATTATAAAATGTACTTACAGCATCTCCAACGTCGTTAGTCAGTAAGACTGGTTCCCAAGAAACCTTGGTTAAGGATTGGTAAAGTTGTTCGAAATCGCATTTGTTAAAGTTCCAGTCTTTAGCTGGATTTATGTTACTCGACTCAATAACATCCGATTCATGAGTTGATTCGACCTTTATCTCTACGTTTAATGGCGGATGGTACGCATCAGGTGGCACAAGTCCATCCACACTACTAACAACAGTGTCTTGGAAGCCATCCCGAACCAATATTACATCCAACATACCTCCATAGCTATTAAGAATTACATTTTTATCAACCAGTGCACAAAATGATACAAAATAGCAATAATAATTTTTTACACAAGTCGAAGCACTATTAAGATTAATGTCACCCATAATAATTATCGATCCTTTATAACTGTGCACAAAACTTTCAACCTTACAAAACCAGCGCATATATTCTTCATCCTTGGCACTAGGCTTTATATATACTACGCATATGAGAAATGGATGACCACGCCAGGTATAAGATGCCCACAGGTCCTCCCCACAGTCAGTCTCGTAGTCCTGTTTTCTACGTAGTACAATAGGTGGTCGCGACGCGAGCAAGACGCCTCCACACGGCGTGTTTCTGTCACGGCGCAGAACACTCCAGTCACCACTTTCAAGTTCAGAATCTTGAACAGAGGAGTCCAAAAATGTTTCCGAAACAGCGACGAGGTTGTAGTTTGAAATGGCTAGGTTGTTACGCCATATTGGAAGTTTGGTTTTTAGGCCTCGAACATTCTGGTAAAAAGCATTAATATGACTAACTTTGTTGCGTAGTGGCTCGGGGGCCACGAAAGGACTGCACTTGATTATGCGCATTATTAGTGGGTCTGGTGGGATGGAATGTTTTTCTGTAGTTTATCCAGGGCTTGATTCTAGCATTAACTGGCCAGACGGTAATGGAGAAACATTGGTCGTACTGTTGAACCGGGACACCGATTTTATAGGACTTATAGTCACCTCGGGGGGTAATTTCTTCTATCGTGGCCGTCGGACATAGTTGTTTAAGATATTGGCGTACTTCATCTACTCCTGAAGCCATGTTCCACAGATGGAAGTATCTACGGGCTTCGACGGCTTGCAAGCTAATGACGGTAGGGTCAGCAGTTCCATAAAGCGGCGGTTCACGCCTGTTGTTTCGACGCTTCACCACAGTCCACCCCTCATTATTAACTTCTGTAGAACCTGTCAATTCTGTATTCGCACTATTCTGTTTACTGTTATCTACCGCTTGTTTTTGTTGGTTCATTGTTATAGATGTATTCATGGCTTGGTGTTTAGATGCGGCAGGATGAGTATTCGATAGGTTAGATTGGGGACATGTGGTGGTAGGTGGTTCTGTTTCTTGAATTTTAATACCCTGAGCATTTTTTATTGGTTGTTTGGTAGGAACAGTCAGTAGGTGACTTGTAACCTCGGGTTGTATCCTCGCACCGCTTAAATGCAGTCCTAACTTTTCATACTTTTCAAGTCTTGCGTTAAGTTGGTCTACCTGAACAGCATATTTTTCTAATTTTAATTCATGACTGCTAACCGTGGATAATGCTCTGATTAACAGATTCTTCAAAATTGCCATTTCAGAATGCAGATCCGACATAGAGATAGTAGGATCGTTATTTTCAATATCAGAGTCGATGAGAGAATTGTTACTAAGCGCTTGCGTTGTTGTCCTTCTCAGTGTTACATTTGGATCTATCAGATTGGAGCCAACAGGGGTGCAACTATTATCTCCACCTCTTTTTACGGCGCTGCGACATTCGGGGCAGACCCATGTATATATTTCCGCCGTATTTGGAAAGTTCTTTTTACCAATGCATATCTGGTGAAAAAGCTTGCCACAACGTTCATGCATACAACATAATCTTTCCTCATTATCAGCAATATCATTAAAACAAGCAGAGCAACTCATGTTGAAGAGAGCAAAAGCGTTTTTGCAAGAAAACAGAAGCTTTTATCCGGACGCAAAAAGTAAACAAAGCGGTCATGCGTTTCAAGTCAGTAAAGCTAGTAGCGTTGGTGCACAGATAGTGTGTAAGCAGTGTGCCGTAAGTGTGCGAGCAGCACGGCAATAGCGAGCGGCGACGGTGACGTGCAGGTGGTGTGTGAGCAGCGCGCAGTGAGTGTGCGAGTAGTACAGCGGCAGAGGCGGCGGAGGTGGCGCGGGTGGTGCGCGCGGCGCGGGGCGATGTGAGCGTCCCCGTCGGTCGAACGTTGATCGAATGCACTTGGTTTTAGGCCGTTATTTAAAACTTTTAGAAATGTTTTTGATCTAATCTTTATTACACTGCACTTATAGTAGTAAGTTGAACTTTACTAAGTTTAGGTGAAACATAAGTTTGAGTAATCAACAAGTTATTGGTAAAGACATTAAGGTTTAACCACTTTTCCACTAAATAAAAACCGGAGGCAAACAAACGAGGTGTTGCCTTGACAAGCTCGACGCGCATACGCTTACTTTTATTTTAGAAAATGTATTAATTCGTGCCAAAATTTTAACCGGCTGTACCGATTTTGACGGAACTTTTACCTTTAGTCAAAAAATTGTGTTTCTCCGGAAATTTCTATTTCTCTATGCTATAGTCTTAGCTTCATCAGCAGCTGGAAGCCGGCCACTGTTGAACAAAGGCTTCCCCCTTAAGTAGGGGGAGGGGTTGCCAGGTTTTACAAAAACACTTTTTAACGTAATTTTTTTTGAAATGAATGTTATAACTGACTACCTCTGAGAAGAAATACCGAAACAAGCTCAGGGGTCAAGGTCTCTTTTGAAGTACAGAGTTACAGAAGACGCTGCGGCCCATCTTCGGTCGTAGCATACTTTCTCCTTTCTAGTTTAAACGCGTGTTGTAATCACAGTACCTTGTCGACAGTAACAATAAGACCCACAGGGGGCACATGAGGAACCACCACAGCGGAGACAGGCCGAAGTGTGACCAGTGCGGGAAAACCTTCGTCAATAAAGACTCCTTGACTGAACACCAGCAGTGAGTATTGCCAACAGCTAATAATTTTTGTTTTTAATACTTCACTTCTCCCTAGGAACTTCTCTTGTTTCGTGGGTGCGTTTCATACACATGAAACATCACATACACATGCACCCAAACTCGGGAAAAACATTTTTTTTTATTTATCTCCCCCCCCCCCCATGTCGTGGTGGCCTAGTGGTTTACGTACCGGATTTGTATGCACAAGGTTGCGGGTTCAAACACGGGCAAGTATCAATGTAACTTTTTCAATGTTATAAATACTTTCTTAGTTATTTTATGACACTACTAGACTAACGGTGACGGAAAACATCGTGAGGAAATCTGGATTTAATTATCTGAAATCGCCCGCAGTGAGCTAGCGTGGTGATCAATGCTCAATCCTTTTCTATACGAGAAGAGGCCTTTGTAGCAGTGGGACAGTTATTCTAGTAGTGTCTGGCTGTTATTATTTATTTATCAATTTTAACAACATCTGCGGATCTCACAAAATAAATAGTACGGTAGTCCCCACAGTCCCGGTAGGTGGCGCTACTTCTCCGGGCAGGACGTAGCTAACGTGTAGATATCGTTCTAGAATACACCAGGGCATCAAGAACTATGAGTGTGCTGAATGCGGCAAGAGGTTCAGGACCAGGACTCAGATCAAACATCACCAGCTCAAACACACCGACGTGAAGGAGTACTATTGTGTGGAGTGTGACGTCAGGTAAGCAAGTAGTATTAATACTAATTTACTAATATTAATATTCTACTACTAATATATTAATACTAAGTACTAGTACAGATATTAGGATTAGTATCTAATATACTAATCCATACTTCCAGACTAATATTATTATAAATGTAAAAGTAACTCTGTCTGTTACGCCTTCACGACTAAACTACTGGACGGATTTTGATGAAATTTGGAATGTAGAAAGTTTTAAGACCTAAAAAAGGACATTGGCTGCCTAACGCAGGCGAATCCGCGGGCAAGAGCTAGTTATTAATAAATCAATGAGACGGTAATACCAAGAAAAAGTTTAAAAATATAATATGTTGGTCCACAGATTCAAATCCTCACACAGCCTCCGGCAGCATCTTAAGAAGAGTCTGAAACACAACGATAAGCAGAACTTTAAGTAAGTACATCTCAATTGTATATGTATTTATCATTCACACAATTACTTCCTCCCTCTTATAATAAAAAGGAAATCGAATCTAAATTGATAAAGGAAACTTGAAAAATGATGGACATGAGCGGGACTCGAACCCGCGACTTTCGCCGTACCGTAACATATCGGGCGTAACATACCGTGCGTAACATACAGGGGTACCATATCGGGCGTAACATATCGGGCGTAACATACAGGGGTACCATACCGGGCGTAACATACAGGGGTACCATACCGGGCGTAACATATCGGGCGTAACATACAGGGGTACCATACCGGGCGTAACATATCGGGCGTAACATACAGGGGTACCATACCGGGCGTAACATACAGGGGTACCATACCGGGCGTAACATATCGGGCGTAACATACAGGGGTACCATACCGGGCGTAACATATCGGGCGTAACATACAGGGGTACCATACCGGGCGTAACATATCGGGCGTAACATACAGGGGTACCATACCGGGCGTAACATATCGGGCGTAACATACAGGGGTACCATACCGGGCGTAACATATCGGGCGTAACATACAGGGGTACCATACCGGGCGTAACATATCGGGCGTAACATACAGGGGTACCATACCGGGCGTAACATATCGGGCGTAACATACCGTGCGTAAGATATCGGGCGTAAAATACAGGATGTAACACACATTGCGAAACGTATGATGTTATGTGTGTGTATATAAGTGGGCGTCGTGTGCAGGTTCCCGTGCACGCGCTGTGACAAGCGCTTCGAGAGCCCGCGGGCGCTGCTGGCGCACGCGCGCGTGCAGCACGAGGGGCTGCGCGCGCACCCGTGCGGGCTGTGCGGGGCCGCGCTGGCCTCGCGCAGCTCGCTGGCCAAGCACCGCAGCGCCGTGCACAGCGGCGCGCGCCCCGAGCCCAAGCACGTGTGCGACACCTGCGGGAAGGCCTTCCGGGTGAGGGCAGCACGCCGTCTGTACCCGAAGGGGTAGGCAGAGGTGCACATATACTGCACCCACATGTCGCCAGTTATGTTTTTCGGTCCCAATGTTATAGGGGGCGAGCGTATTGCCATCGGCCACTGGGATACGAACCCAGGACCTCGTCCTCAGCAGTCAGGTCGGGCAAAGTGTTACTGGGTTTTTCAATTAAGTAATTCTCAGTAGCAGCACGGAGACTGGTCTTGTGCCGGGTTGATATCCAGCTCGCCCCCTATTACATTGGAACCTAAAACGTAACTGGCGAAATGTGGGTGTACTATATGCGCACCTCTGCCTACCCCTTCGGGGAATACAAGCGTGTTGTTATTTTTTTTAAATTATATTTTGATAACAACAACTCGACATTTAACATGTCATACAGGGTAAGAGCGTGCTAACCAACCATGTGCGCACGCACACCGGAGAGAAACCCTTCGAGTGCAGCGAGTGCGGACGGAAGTTCACGCAGCGGACTGCCATGAAGACACACGTCAAGCTGGTGCACCTCAAGATGAGGAGGACGCCCAAGGTAAGGAGGTCACCCAGAGTAAGGAGGTCACTCAGAGTAAGGAGGTCACCCAGAGTAAGGAGGTCACCCAGAGTAAGGAGGTCACCCATGAAAAAAGGTCACCCAGAGTATGAAGGTCACCCATGGTATGGAGGTTACCCAGAGTTTGGAAGTCACTCAAGGTAAAAAGGTCACTCAAGCTATGGAGATCACCCAGAGTATGGAGGTCACCCAAGGTAAGAAGGTAACCCAGAGTAAGGAGGTCACCCAGAGTATGGAGGTCACCCATGGAAAAAAAGGTGACCCAGAGTATGAAGGTCATCCATTGTATGGAGGTCACCCCGAGTTTGGAAGTCACCCAAGGTAAGAAGGTCACTCAAGCTAAGGAGGTCTCCGGCTTGATGTCATCCCTAGGGAACCCTGCCTGTCTCCTAAAGCAATGAATTCTGTCGCGTCTGAGGCTGGCTCGAGGTCGAGTCGAAACTGGGAATCGAACCCAGAACATATCTAATCACCATTTGTAATGTCACCGACAGTCAATCAATTGAATTGTAATATTAAAAGTATGTCTTCCCAATAATACTTGCGACTAGGATTCGAATCGAACCTAAGACCGCATTACCACTAGGCAATCAATCTCGATAATTCTTTCTTTATCTAACTAAACGTATTTTTCTTTCCTTTAAATCATCTTAAAGAAAATATATATATATATATCTCTTTATAAATTGATAAAGGGAAACTGGAAATTCGATGGATGCGAGCAGTGACACGGTGGCTCAGTTGTCAGAGCGGCGCCACGGTACGGCGACTGTCGCGGGTTCGAGTCCCGCTCGTGTCCATCATTTTTCAAGTTTCCCTTTATCAATTTTTTTTTTTTTACTATCCTGGAATGTCCCACTGCTGGGCAAAGGCCTCCCTACTCATAATAGTAAATAGACGTAAATACTCATATTAATTTATCATTTATCTTTCTTTCCGTTCACAACCTTTCTTTCCTCCAGGTCAAGCCAGAGCGGCCTCTCGAGGTCTCTCCAAAGCAGCTGGACGTCTTCAAACCGGAACCACTCCTCGAGCCTTGGAGACAGCCGTGTGACGTGTTCTTCCACGTCACTGCCGGACCCTGAACATGCACTGTGTGGTGATAGTGCATACTTCTCCTATACACTGATACAGTCGACTAAGAATATGGTCTACCAGTTTTGACATTCTACATAACATCACGCCTGTATTCCCCGAAGGGGTAGGCAGAGGTGCACATATAGTACGCCCACATTTCGCCAGTTATGTTTATAGGTCCCAATGTAATAGGGGGCGACTTTATTGCCATCATCATCATCATCCGGAAGACGTCCACTGTTGAACAAAGGCCTCCCCCTTAGAACGCCACAATGAACGACAGCTTGCCAATTGCATCCACCGGTTGCCTGCTGGTTATCAAGCCGCGACATTTGTCCCGCGACTGTTCCTTGACACGAAACATACGCTTGCGACATCTACGCGTCGCGGGACTTTCAACATCCGTGTCTCGCGACAGTCGCCCGACGTCGCTGCGACATCTACAGCTCGCGGGCCTTTCAACGTCCTTGTCGCGTGACAGTCGCCCGACGTCGATGCGACATCTACTAGTCGCGGGCCTTTTGACGTCCGTGTCTCGCGACAGTCGCCCGACGTCGCTGCGACATCTACAGCTCGCGGGCCTTTCAACGTCCTTGTCGCGTGACAGTCGCCCGACGTCGCTGCGACATCTACTAGTCGCGGGCCTTTTGACGTCCGTGTCTCGCGACAGTCGCCTCGTGACAACGCGGCATGACATAATTACTCTTAATTTCGTAAAGATCTCAATTTTCTTTATTTTCTTGTACAGTTATCATCACAATGACAATACAAACGATGACTTCATCATACTAATATTATAAATGTGAAAGTAACTCTGTCTGTTACGCCTTCACGACTAAACCGCTGGACGGGTTTTGATTTATAATATTAGTCTGATCTTAATATTATAATTTAATATACTAACTAGGGTGTCTGAGGTTTAGCGGTAAATCTAAGAAACAACTCGACTTTGTCCGCTCAAGTGTTTGTGTATGTACTATATAACTGTATATAAGTGTGTTGTGATTGTAAATAAATATATTTTATAAACATGCGTTTTATTTGAAACAAAATTGCCTGTCTTAAAGACATTATAAATTAGTTATCAGTTGCTAAAAACGGTGAAGGAAAACATCGTGAGGAAACACACACCTGAGAGATTGTTCAACGGTGTGTGAAGCTTGTCAGAGGCCTACAGGCGGTTTACACTCTGACACTATTGTTCATCAACCATACGATAAGAGAAAGAGGAACCTATATTAAAAACACATTTTTTAAACTCAAGCTTTTAATATATTCGTAAAAAAATATGTTTAATCTAAAAGAGTAATATACAAAAAAGCGCCTGTTTGTTAGATAATAGCAAGACTTATTGTTCCCGCGGCGTAACATTTTGAAAATAATTTGTAAGGCGCAAACCACATTAAATGGTCATATTATTATTTTGATTTACGTATACTCCGAAATACGAAAACAATAACTTTACCTCTGCACGTGCAAAATTTAATCAGCTAACGTATACCTATATAAAATGAGCTATCAAACATTAGAAAAGATTAGATTGAGTTATATGTATAAAAACAAAATAGTATGGAATCATAGATTCCAACAGATAATACCTGACGTCACCCTAAAGACGTAAATACTAAAAGGGAACTTGAAATTCTGAGTAGCAGCGTCTGGATTTAGCAATAGGCTCGCCCTATATAACATAACTGGCGAAATGTGGGTGTACTATATGTGCACCTCTGCCAACCCCTTCGGGGAATACAGGCGTGAAGTTGTTTGTTTTATTTTCCTTAAGAATGTCACATAAATATATTCAACTTCGAACACACGTACCTTTTATAGGCATGTGTAGAATAAATTAAAACCTTACTATTAAATATACCAGTTATGTAATACATATGTATGAGAGTATAATTATTAGCTATCTATATACCTGTTATTTAATAACCAAAAGGCAAAAGAAGTATGCCAGGAGCGTAGCTAATGGAAATCCGTGGTCTCTGCCTACTGCTCAGGGAAACAGGCGACTTTATGTATGTATATATAGGTATGTATTTAATTACAAAATTATTAATTCCTGTTAATACATAAACATAACATCACTGTATTCCCGACAGGAGTCGTGTGGTTACTAAATGCGAGTGAATCCTGGGTCCCGGGGGTCCTAGGCTCGGATCCCGGGTCGGGTAATGCTATTCGGTTTTTCGATTAAGTAATTCTCAGTAGCAGCACGGAGTCTGGATTTGTGCCCGATTAATGGCAATAGGCTCGCCCCCTATTACATTGGGACCTTTAACATAACTGGCGAAATGTGGGTGTAGTATATGTCCACCTCTGCCGACCCCGTCGGGGAATACAGGCGTGATGTTATGTTAGGTTTTTAATTTTTTAAGTAATTATGATGTTTCGTTATTCCAGTGTTATATTCCATTATTAATATTTGCGTGCTATATTAAGGCAAAATTGTACAAGGATCCATAGATAAATATAACCTTATTATGGTACCTACCTAGTATTCTACCTAGAAAGTCGTGGTGGCCTAGTGGTTAACATACCGGATTTGTATGCACAAGGTTGCAGGTTTAAACCCGGGCAAGTATCAATGTGACTTTTTCAATGTTATAAATACTTTCTTAGTTATTCTAAGACACTGAATAACGGTGACGGAGAACATCGTAAGGAAACTTGGATTTAATTATCTGACATCGCCCGCAGTGAGCTAGCGTGGTGATTAATGCTCAATCCTTCTCTATACGAGAAGAGGCCTTTGTAGCAGTGGGACAGTTATAGGCTGTTATTATTGTACCTACAATCATTGCAAATAAATATATATATCTTCGCTATTCTATTCCCAAATCAAAAATATTCGCGATTATTTCTGTCTCCAAGCTGTGTGTATATTGTATAGTGAATGTATAGGTTGTGGCCACTTCATTGTGCAATATGTTGTGTGTAACCTAAATATAAGGCCTCGACTCGGCCGTGAAGAGAGGCAAACTGGTTGTCTAGTGATGGGAAACATCGATGTTGTGGATATCGATAAAAATAATATAGATTAATGATTTTGACGACTTGGTATAGTGGTTAAGCGATTGGGTTGTTGCGCTAGGGATTGAGAGGTCGATTCCGGCACACGATAATAATTTAATAATAGTCATATTTACCTCATAAAATGCAGATTTAACATGTTTTATTACATTATATTAGTAGCTCTTCTAACTAATGTAACTGTTAATGCACAATTAATATTGTAAATTTGTTTGTGTTCCAATAAATGATTTTGATTTGATTTTTGATTTTTATATAAAGTCAATATAAATCAATTTTAATAGATACTCAAGAATTAATGTGATCCGTAGATGTTTGTCCCGAGTCTGTGTGTGTGTGTGTGTGATATTTCATGTTTGTGAAACACACCCACGATACAGGAGACATTCCTAATGTAGGGCGACGTTTTAATATAAATAATACCACGTTAGCTAAACAATCCCTATACATTTCATAATAAAAAATATCGATATCGACAATTTTTCACGCACGACGCCCATCACTACAGCATCTTAATCTCCAATGATCGACAGTGTAAACTGATCTCCGATACATTATACACGAGATTTGTGGTGTGAAGTGTTGCGAAACGATCATTATAGTTTGTGTAAAGAAAAAAGGGAAAGAAAGATTTTTTAAGGGAAGTTAACTTTCTCTACTAAAACTGTAAGTATTTTTGGAACTATAAAAAAAACATAACATCACGCCTGTATTCCCCGAAGGGGTAGGCAGAGGTGCACAAATAGTAACTCCCACATTTCGCCAGATATGTTTTTAGGTCCCAATGTAATTGGGGGCGAGCCTATTGTCATCAACCGGGCACAAATCCTGACTCCGTGCTGCTACTGAGAATTACCTAATGGAAAAACTTAATAACACTTTGCCCGACCCGGGATTCGAACCCAGGACCTCGAGCTCAGCAGTCGCGCTTAGCGACCACTAGACCAACGAGGCAGTCGAGGCAGAATCGAGATATGGAAATAATTATACGTACCTATCTATATACACTATATGTATTGCTTAATCTGGTCGCCTCGTTAGTCTAGTGGTCGATAAGCGCGACTGCTGAGCACGAGGTCCCGGGTTTGAATCCGGGATCGGGCAGTGTTACTCGGTTTTTCCAGTAAGTAATTCTCAGTAGCACCACGGCGGCTCTCGTCTGGTTTTGTGCCTGATTGCTGGCAATAGGCTCGCTTCCTTTCACATTAGGAGTTTGGACTGATAACTGGCGAATTGTGAGTGTACTATACGCCTCTGCCTACCCCTTTGGGGAGTAAAGGCGTGATGTTTTAATACGTTTTCATTTAGATGGAGACATCGATGGCAGCGCCATCTACAGAGAGCGAACAAGAATATACAGAAGGCGTGAGAGCTATAGTGGTAAGTTGAAATGTAACCCTCATATATGACGACCTGATTGGCGCAGTGGCTAAGCGATTGGACTGCTGGGCCAAGGGTTGCGGGTTTGTTTCCCATTATTATTATCAGCCGGAAGACGTCCACTGTTGAACGAAGGCCTCCCCCTTAGATAATGGGTGGGAGTGCCTTAACCCCACGCTTGGCAAGCGGATTGAGGATCGCAGTATTGGTGGTGAAGTTAAAAAAGACGCTGCTGCCCATCTTCTGGATTTTCCCTTAGTCGCCTCTTACAACACCCACGGGAGGAAAGGGGGTGGTCAATTCTAGGCCGGATACCACACAGCAACGGTTCGGCTCCCACAAGGGACAAAATTTTGTGATCCACAGTGTCCCGAGTGTTTGTGTATATAATGTTTCATGTTTGTGAAATTAGGGGAACATTAGCCTCGTACTGTGTAACTTTTACCTGTTTCGAGACAAGTATAATTAATTTACGTTCTTCAAAGTGTTACTGGGTTTTTTCATTAGAAAATTCTCAGTAGCAACACGGAGTCTGGATTTGTGCCCGGTTGATGGCCAGCTCGCTCCTATTACATTGGGACCTAAAACATAACTGGCGAAATGTGAGTGTACTATATGTGCACCTCTGCCTACCCCTTCGGGGAATACAGGCGTGATGTTATGTTATGTTTTATAGTTCATGTTATATCCGTTTCCGAGTTAGTGATATAAACATAATCCATAGTACCAAGGTTATGACCAAACCTTCTAAATGTCGAGGTGAAGTCGACTTCATTGCCGACGGATTACCATTGAAGTTGCATCCAAATTCGATTCATATTTGATCGTTGTATTCATTTATTTACATATATTATTAACTAGCTTTTGCCCGCGGCTTCGTCCGCGTTAAGTAGCCTATATCCTTTCTCGGGTCTTAAACTTTCTACATGCCAAATTTCATCAAAATCCGTCCATCGGTTTAGTCGTGGAGGCGTAACAGACAGAGTTACTTTCACATTTATAATATTAGTATGGATAATAATAATATCTTGGGACAACTCACACAATGTCAACTGATCCCAAACTAGGCAGAGCCTGTATTATGACAACTATACATCTGATAAACAAACTTATATATGTCTAAATACATACACATCCCTACTAATATAATAAACACGAAAGTTTGTAAGTATGGATGGATGTTTGTGACTCTTCCACGTAAAAACTACAGAATGGATTTTAATGAAACTTCATATGGAGGTAGCTGACACCCTGGATTAACACATTAGGCTATCATTTTTATACCGAAAAAATGTAGCGGGTAACACCGCGAGGCGCAGCTAGTTATATATAAATTACACTCAGACACCATTATTTGTTTTGTTACAGTTAAATCTCCCTGAGGATGAAGGCGAAGGTCTAGGGTTTCGGCTGACGAGGACTCTTTGGGATCCTTATCCTTGGGTAAGAATACAATATTATTAAATGACCATTTATTTTGAGTGCAAATAGAGAGATGAGGGTTATTTAATATATAAAAATACTTAAAATTCGTAAGAAATAGTTTCCAAACACAAAAAAAAATCACATATATTACAAAATTACATTCTTGATCTCTCACTGTTCTTCAGTTAATTTTCTTTCTCTTCGAAGGTGCGGGAGGTAACTCCAGGGTCTAGAGCCGACCGCGCTGGCTTGAAGAAAGGAGACTGTCTCTTACAGGCCGATGGGAAAGACCTACTAGGACTCCCGGTAAGTATCCTTAGTATACACTAGACTAGACTTCTTCTTACCGTATGGTTGATGAACAATAGCGTCAGAGTGTAAACCGCCTGTAGGCCTCTGACAAGCTTTACACACCGTTGAACAATCTCTCAGGTGTGTGTTTCCTCACGATGTTTTCCTTCGCCGTTTTTAGCAACTTACATAATATTACTACCTCGTTGGTCTAGTCGTTACACAGCGCGACTGCTGAGTGAGGTACTGGGTTCGATTCTCAAGTCGAGCAGTGTTATCGGGTATTTCAGTTAGATAATTAAAATTCAGTTAAATAATATAACTTAGTCTTAGTTGAGTTGTAATAAGTAATATTTACCTAAGTTTAAGATGGTTGCTAAGTTTTTTTTTCAAGTGTTGTGTATACCTATAATTGGCATCTATATTAGTTCACTACGTGTTAAATATTTGTAAGTTACAAAGTGTGATATGGATGCTGTTGGTGTGCCTGTTGAAAATAAATAAATAAATGTTTTTTTTTTTTTATAAGAACGTCGCCCCACACTAGGAATTTCTCCTGTGTCGTGGGTGCGTTTCACAAACACGAAATATCACATACACAAACACCCAGACTCGGGACAAATATCTGTGGTTCGCACAAAGTTTTGCCCCGTGCGGGAATCGAACCCGCAACCCTTAGCGCAGCAGTCCAATCGCTTAGCCACTGCGCTAATCAGGTCGTCAAGTTAAGTTGTAATAGGTAATATTTACCTAAGTTTAAGATGGTTGCTAGGTTTTTCAAGTGTTGTGTATGCCTATAATTGGCATCTATATTAGTTCACTACGTGTTAAATATTTGTAAGTTTGTTAAATAATCGGCAAAACTTTAAAAAAAAAATTAAACGATACCTACTTGACAAGACAACGGATTCATGATATATCTCGACTAATCTATGGATATTATTATTTTGTATATATGTATTTATGTATGTAATATATTATGAAGTATTATAATTTATGTATGTATATAAGACAATATGTATTATTAATTCGCTTATCTTTTATAATCGTTTGTGCATCTACCGTTTCTATCTCTGCACTACCTGAAGGTTAGACTGGTAGAAAATGCCTAAGGCATTAAGTCCGCCTTGTACACAACTGTACTTAAGAATTAAATAAGTTTCAAAGTGTGATATGGATGCTGTTGGTGTACCTGTTGAAAATATATAAATAAATGAATAATTCTCAGCA
This sequence comes from Abrostola triplasia, assembly GCA_946251915.1. Lineage (NCBI taxonomy): Eukaryota > Metazoa > Arthropoda > Insecta > Lepidoptera > Noctuidae > Abrostola > Abrostola triplasia. The sequence continues at coordinate 605,635 of OX276450.1, forward strand.
CCGAGTCTATATTTCTGATACATGACAACAGGCTTGCCAGTTGGGATCTATAACATAACTGGCGAAATGTGGGTGTATACACCTCTGCCTACCCCTTCGGGGAATACAGGCGTGATGTTATATATTTCTCAGGTGGGACAAGTAGCTGGTTTGATAAGAGGAGACGGGGCCGGCAGAGGAGTGACACTTATAGTGTGGAACTGTGGAGTCGATCCTAAAGATGACCCAGAGGTGAGTATAATGGCGTAATAGCCACAGCACCTCCATGGCAATATCTACCTTAAGATTCATCTGATAAAGTCGAAAATATAATGCAGTTAATTTGAGTTAGTGAGAGTGGACTGCCGAGCCAGAATAACACATCTCTATTTCGTCTCGTGGGTGTCATAGGAGGCGACTAAGAGAAAATCCAGAAGATGGGCAGCAGCGTCTTCTGTAACTTCACCACTAATACTGCGATCCCCAAGCCGCTTGCCAAGCGTAGGGACTATGGTACCCACCACCCCTTTTAGGGGGAGGCCTCTGTTCAATAGTGAACGTCTTTCGATTGATGATGATGAGTGAGAGGGGAAACAAGCAAACCAGGTTCATCACTTTCAAGTAAATATCGACTTTAAATATATAAAGATAAAGTCGAAAATAAAAAGCAGTTATCGTTAAACAATGTGAGAAGAAAAATGTATGGTGTTTTGTTGACTTTAGACTTTATTACAATGAGAATTAGGTTGATATTTGTGTCAAATTTACTAAACTTCGATATTAACTGCATTTTAACAGTGTTGCCATCACACGTTTCATTTTTCTACCATTCTAGTTGCTATGGAGCTGCGGGGGAGGTGCACGCGGGGAGAAGTCCCGGCGCGCCCTAGCAGGGGTGGTGCGGGCGCTGGCGTGCAGTGTCTGCGCGTCTACCGCCACCAAGCCGCTCACCTGTGCTAGATCACATGTGTACTGTGAAGGTGACAATTAATTTTATTTAAAGAAACAAAGCGTTTAGGGGAGAAGGCTTATATCCAGCAGTGGGTCATTTAAAAGCTGATGATGAAAGAAACATAGTCCCGCACTTAGAATTTCTCCTATATCGTGGGTGGTTGGTTGCTGATGGCTATACGCGACTGCTGTGCTGCAAGTCTTGCGTTCAAAACCGGGTAGCTCAGTGTTATTGGGTTTTTTCGTTAGGTAATACTCAGTAGCAGCCTGGGTTAGTGCCCGGTTGATGGCAATATTGTCGTCAGAGTTGCGGGCAACCGGCTGCAAATGGCAAGATGGCTTTCATTGTAGCGTTCTAAGGGGTAGGCCTTTGTTCAACAGTGGACGTCTTCCGGATGATGATGATGGTAATAGACTCGTCCCTTATTACATTGGGACCTATAACATAACTGGCGAAATGCGTACTATATACGTCTATTCCATCGGGAAATACAGGCGTGATGTTATGAATAAACTAATATTGAATCTGTTTTCAGCATGTTGGACCAGATTGGAACGATGCGCGCTGTGCAGGGAAGCGCTGCCGTCCAAAAACTCACCGTACGCGAGGAACCTGGTGGCTGAACAGGTGATCTATCTATATAAATGAAGAATAACGTATGTTTGTACCTTGTCTTGTAAGTTCCCAAATCATTGATAATTATTGAATTGTGGTGAAACTTTGGGTATCTTCTGAGAATCCGCGAAGAGAGGGGTTGATGCCAAAATGTCCATTTCGTTTTTATCTGAAATGTCGGACATAGGCTCGGGCATTAGCTAGTTGTTACACAGAGAGTACAGTATAGAGGAACACTAGATCTGTTGAGCGTGGTCATTACTCCGGTCGAGCAAAACCAGTGGTGAAATAAAGTCTGAAAGTTGCGTGAAATATAGTTTAAAAATTAATGAAGATGCTATTCTCTTATTATATGAGTGTGGTGTATAAAACATCCTTGACAACCCTCTGAATAGGCGTGATTATGCCTTAACTAAATAAAATAGAAATAAATTATAAAGTAAGTTGATTTTATTACAATACTTCCAGGTGTTCGAAGCAATAGCAACGGAATACGAACTCAAAAACCCGAGAGCGAAGCGACCCACAGAAACCGCTTCAGCGTACACATCGCCCACACGCTCCCCGAACTTATCACCATCACCAAACAGGAGAGGACAATACCAACACTCCATGATGATCAGAAACAAGAAAACAGTACATTTCACCGAAAAATTCGGCCAAACATACGCCTCAGATCCTAACATACACCGATCAGTACACACAGCAGACGTACAAGCAAATCCTACCAATTTAGTACAAAACCCTTCAGCTGGCAACACAAGTAATGGCGGGAACTGCAGCTGTCAAAATCAAACTGACAGTAATGACAGTAGCGTGCCAAAGATTAACGTTGAGGTTGCAGAGGGAATCAGTAGTGACTGCTCGAGTAGTTGTCATAGTTTGTCTATACCGCACAGAATAGTGGCGCAGTTGAGACAAGCGTGTTCTTTAGCTGACCTGCAGAATGCGGCAGTACAGTGCTCGCTGTCTCGCTCTTTAGGCAGCTTGGGTGATCAATGGTAAGTTACATTTTATCTTGTTGCTTGTCATAGAAATTGAAACTGCTAATGTATAGAAAGGTCGTGGATGCCTAGTGGATAACATACTGGAATTGTATGCACAAGACTGCAGGTACAAACCCGTGCAAGTATCAATACGACTTTTTAAGGTCATAAATATTTTCTTAGTTATTCTAAGACACCACTGACTAACATTTGACGGAAAATATCGTCAGGAAACCTGAATTTAATTATCTGAAATCGCCTGCAGTGAGCTAGCGTGGTGATCAATGCTCAGTCCTTCTCTATACGAGAAGAGGCCTTTGTAGCAGTGGGACAGATAAGGGCTGTTATTATAAATTATATTATTTATTCTATTGTATCAAGTGATGTACTGGATTCGGAAAGTACCGACTTCGATAAAAGGGAATAGTATGTGTGTTTACCAAGAACTTTGTCAGTAATAGACCAATTTTGATTGTATTCTTAGATCCTTTATTTTGTTTGCAATATAAATTTTCTCAAGTCGACCTACTCCACTTAGTACGTACAGATATACAATAAAAGACGACTATAATACATAGTTTGGAACGGCTTTAGTTTTGCTTTAACCAACGCGCGAGTAAGCAATATCGCAAGAGACATTATAAAGCGAATCCTATCTTCATTTTCAGTAAAAACTGCCATCACGGGTCTCTGGACAACTTGAAAACTAATTGCAGCAACATATGTGGTAAATATGAAATTATTTAATTATGATACTACAAAGGCTGCCTCGTTGGTCTAGTGGTTGCTAAGCGGGACTGCTGAGCACGAGGTCCTGGGTTCGAATCCCGGGTCGGGCAAAATGTTACGGGGTTTTTCCATTAGGTCATTCTCAGTAGCAGCACGGAGTCTGGATTTGTGCCCGGTTGATGGCAATAGGCTCGCCCCTATTACATTGGGACTTAAAACATAACTGGCGAAATGAGGGTGTACTATATTATGTACACCTCTGCCTACCCCTTCGGGGAATATAGGCGTGATGTTATGTATGTTTATGTTTTTATGATACTACAAAGAAGGAACTAGCGAAACAAGATATTTTATTTTTGATACCCATTTTTTGCTGGAGATATCCTCATGGACTTCCTCTGTTCTCGGGTGGATGGAGGGGTATGATGGACTCTTGCCAGTTAAAACCCCAGGCTGTCCTCCTAGCTACCTTAGAGACATTCCTAGTGTGGGGCGATGTTTAAAAAATAAATATCAATACTAATTTTGCATTGACCTTGTTAATAGACTGGAAATTAAAATCGAGAGGAGGCCAGCTAGTCGGAGGAAAAACTGTCGTGAGTCCGTCACTCGCAGCATTAATCACCACGCGTGTTCTAATCACCTTTACTCTCTTATTCAGATGCTCCGGTCTACCTGCTACCAGCTCCGCCTGTATATGTCGTCGCCTGTGACCATAGCAAGAAGGAATAATGTTAAATTATGACCCCAATCCGCACATACATTGGTCCCATAAGATATTGATAAAATTCTGGATTACCTAACAAAAAAGATTAGGCGGTTAGAATGGAAAAACATACATAGAAGTATTATAGAAGCTTGTAAACATACTTAAATTCTTGCTTTCTGATTTATAGAAAAATCTCAATGTTATATATTGAAAAAAAAAATTTTTTTTACTTAATTTATAGTAACTTAATTTGCCACATTTCTACGCAAAAGTACGTCGAGTTACCGGTAACCTTTCTTATAAAAATATATAAGAAAATTGTCAACAAAACATTTAAAGACCTTAACCATAATTAATCACGAATATTTCCATATTATAATGATGTAATATATGAAACTAATTGTATAAACACCATTGTACACCATATTTTTGCGAATACATTTTTGAATTTGAATTCGAACAAGATTTACACACTATTTCATTCTACACCGATTAGTTTCTACCAACAAGCAATGTTGCCATCCGCAGCCGAAAAAATCCTACTAAGCATTTAAAAATATATTTATAACATTGGTTCTCTGACATGAAAATGTCAACTAAAGATCTAAATTATTCTTTTGTTTGGCATAGTGGTTAAGCGATTGGACTGCTGCACTAAAGGGTTGCGGGTTCGATTTCCGAACGGGACAAAATTCAGTGTGATCCGCAGATGTTTGTCCCGAGTAAAGGTGTTTTTGTATGTGATGTTTCTGACTGCCTCGTTGGTCTAGTGGTTGCTAAGCGCGACTGCTGAGCACGAGGTCCTGGGTTCGAATCCCGGGTCGGGCAATGTGTTACTGGGTTTTTCCATTAGGTAATTCTCAGTAGCAGCACGGAGTCTGGATTGTGCCCGGTTAATGGCAATAGGCTCGCCCCCTATTACATTGGGACCTAAAACATAACTGGCGAAATGTGGGTGTACTGTATGTGCACCTCTGCCTACCCCTTCGGGGAATACAGGCGTGATGTTATGTTATGTTATGTTTCATGTTTCTGAAACGCACATACATAGGAGAAATTCTTAGCGCGGGGCGACGTTTATTGAAAAACACAAAATTAGAAAAGTTAGAAAAAATTCTAAATACATTACTTTTGTAATTTATTTCAGCATTGTTAATAAAATTTTAAAATACTATTTTTTTTATCATTTTATCCTGTACTTTTTAAAGCATTATTTATTACATACATACATAAAGTTACGCTTATTTCCCAGAGTGGTAGGCAGAGACCACGGATCAATACCTAAAACTACATACTTACTTCTGATACGTTGAATGAATGAAAGGAATGAGTGAATGAGCGATAGGAAGTAGCAAAACATTGACATGACTACTGTAATATACTGCCTCGTTGGTCTAGTGGATGCTAAGCGCGACTGCTAAACACGAGGTCCTGGGTTCGAATCCCCGGTCGGTCAAAGTGATATTGGGTTTTCTCAATAGGAAATTCTTAGTAGCAGCACGGAGTCTATGGTCCTGGGTTCGAATCCCGGGTGGTGCATTGTTATTGATTTTTTATAATGAAATTCACAGCTCACGGAGTCTGGATTTGTGTCCGGTTGAAGGCCAGCTCGCCTAATACATTGGGACCTATAACATAACTGGCGAAATGTGAGTGTACTATACATCTCTGCCTATCGTTTCGGGGAATACAGGCCTGATGTTATATTATACATAGTATAAAAAATTAAATAAAAAATTTATTTTTAACAATTTTTAATCTTAAATCTATGATACAGGTAATAATTGTATATTAGTGTGCTTAATTAATTCTAATGAAGGCAGTCATTGCTTCAACAGTTACTCAACTTGCAATTGAGTGTGTTAGTATGTTTGTTACTTCTATACGCTCAAATGGCTGGACAAATTTTGATAAAATTTGGTACACAGGCTACTTTGTATCCCGAAATGTAGCGGGTAAAACCGGCGCAGCTAGTTATTAGTATAATTCAATTTGCCAATTCTCTATTACATTCTCTAATTTTTTTTCTACTCTATCTGGGCTTCTGCTAGAAGCTACTCCTCCTCCTGGTACTCTTCGGCGACTTCCTCCTGCTCGTCAAATTCTGTGTCGTCTACTCCAACTTCCTGGAAAATTGAAGAAGAGTTTGGAGTTGAAAATTAGTTGGCATAAGACGGGAAAGAAATAATTTTTGGAAAGAGACACAGAAAATATAAGTGTCAATAGTATGCACACTTTATTGATGCAGTGGTTAAGCGGTTGGACTGCTGTGCGAGTTGCAGGGTCGATTCCCGGAAGGGACAAAACATTGTGCGATCCGCAGATGTTTGTCCCGACTCTTGGTGTTTGTGTACGCAATAACCAAGGCTTAACCTCGCAGATCGACGGGTCTGCGCGGTAGACACTAGCTATGAGCCCCTCAAATATACCTATCCTAATATTAAGAGATAAAATGTGTTTTTGTATGTTCGGGGTAATCTCGGGAACTACTGGTTCGATTTGAAAAAATCTTTTTGTGCTGGATAGTCTAGTTATCGAGGAAGATATAGGCTGTAGAATATTAGAAATCCACGCGGAAGTAGTCGCGTGTAAAAGCTATTTAATAAACTTCTCTTACCTCATACTGCTGGTACTCCGAGACCAGGTCGTTCATGTTGCTCTCTGCCTCCGTGAACTCCAGCTCATCCATACCCTCGCCAGTATACCAGTGGAGGAACGCCTGGAACACAGACTTACTCTTCAAATTCATAACTTCTTATAACACACATAACCTTGATCTGACGACATGGATAATTTAATTGTACTCGGAGTGAATTCACAAAGATAGCACCTTTCAAATTTCTTACTGTAAAGTCTAATTAGTCTGTAGATTTAGAAATTAAGAAACCTCAATATAAATTTGGATTGTAAATATATTGTTAGGAATAAATTTAAAAGCAATGCACAGTCTATTTGTAATATCAAATAACATTTTTACTGCATACTATAGTTTATAAGATACACATAACAAAAATAAAATTGAAAAAAAATGTTGTCTGTCTGTTTGTTCCGGCTAATCTCCGAAATGGCTGGATCGAATTATTTGAAATAACAAGGCGGCCGGGAATTGGGGGCCGTTTGCCTAATCTTCTGGGTATGGTAAAAGATACCCACACATAGGAACGCTGCTGCCTATTTCGCCAGTCATATCCCCTAGTCTCCTCCTACAACACCTACAGGCGGAAAGGGGGCGGTCTATTCCAGGCCGGAAACCAGCCGGCACCTCGCACATACCTTTCTCCGGAACATGACGGTAAATTGTTCAGAGATTCTCTTGAAGATCTCCTGTATGGCGGTGGAGTTGCCCACGAAGGTGGCGGCCATCTTGAGTCCTCGCGGCGGGACGTCACACACAGCTACCTTCACGTTGTTCGGGATCCATTCCACGAAGTAACTGCAAGAAGATAGATGCTACTTTACTTCTAAGGCCAGGTATTTCTGTAAAAGTAGGTCCAGGACCGCGCGCCAACTACTTTGCCCAGACACAGCGGTAGTGAACTCGCAAAATCCTGCCAGCGACACAGTATATAAATATGCAGTAGGATATTTTTTTTTTATACAGGTTTTCCCTTTTTTTTTTTTTACGGGGGGAAACCTTCAAAAGGCACCCGGACCCTGTGGGGTAGGGACCGGGGAGTGTGGGATTTCTACCTCACTAAAACCACCCCGGTGGTCACCAACTGCACGAACAAGGGAAGTCCCGGGAGCTCTAAAAAGAACAACTCCGGAACCTCCCCATGCAACGCCTATGGGGCACATCCTACCTACTGCAGACTAGCATCTATAAAAAAAAAAATGGAAAATACGAGGTCGAAGTTCGGCGTGACTACGTCTCCAATGCTAAATTTGAATTATTATACTTACGACACATTAGGTGTGACGGCAACATTACAAAAATGGTAGTAATTAATTAAAATCGAAAAAGCATTCCAAATGGATGGAAAAATTGGAGATTTAAATAAAATCCGTGAAAAATACTCCCATGGATGTCATAAGAGGCGACTAAGGGAAAATCCAGAAGATGGGCAGCAGCGTCTTCTGTAACTTCACCACCAATACTGCGATCCCCAAGCCGCTTGCCAAGCGTGGAGACTATGGCAACCCCCCCCCTTCATGTAATTCATTACAGGCGCATATGAAACGTTAAGATGCTTAAAAAAAACATAACATCACGCCTGTATTCCCCACAGGGCTAGGCAGAGGTGCACATATAGTATAGGTACCCACATTTCGCCAGTTATGTTTTTTAGGTCCCAATGTAATAGGGGGCGAGCCTATTGCCATCAAAAAACCCAATAACATTTTGCCCGACCCGGGATTCGAACCCAGGACCTCGTGCTCAGCAGTCGCGCTTAGCAACCACTAGACCAACAAGGCAGTCTTGATCCTCAGATGCTTAAAGAATTAGGCAAAAAACCCTCACCACTAACACTACTGACTATCACTATTAATTACATTGTGGCCACATGCAATATGGATGAAGACCTGCCAACACCAACTGTGGACGTCTTCCAGCTGATGATGACCAGGTTTGGCACAGCTTACCTGGAGTTCTTGTCTTGGACTGTCAGCATCTGCTCGTCGACCTCCTTCATGGACATGCGGCCGCGGAAGATGGCGGCGACAGTCAGGTAGCGGCCGTGGCGCGGGTCGCAGGCCGCCATCATGTTGGAGGGGCTGAACATCTGCTGCGTCAGCTCCGGGACCGTGAGCGCGCGGTACCCCTGGCTGTTGCGGGCAGTCAGGGGCGCAAAGCCTGGAGACAGGAAATTAACCATCCAAAATCTTTCTAAAGGCGGTATATACGTCTAACTATATACAAATAAAAAGTCTAAAAATTATGGATCGAAGTAGGTATTACTCCTCATCGCTGTCGACTGGTAGGGTGCACAAAAGGCTGGCGGCATTGCCACGTTGAATGGCAATGCTAATTCTTTGGCAGAAAAATGAGCCAGGTCTTTAGTCACGTGAAGAGTCGACCGACAGTTTCGACACGTCTCTAGATAAGAGACGCGCATTCAGACCCCATGACCTGAGTATTTAGACCCCAAACGACTCAAAAATATAATTATCAATTAGGTTACTATACACGAGGCTGTCGACAGCTCTCTATGTATTTTTATGCATTTCTATTTTTGTTTTGTCAATAAACACTTTATTTTTTTTACTGTATATTCCGGTTATACTCACGGGTGTATTCGGGAATGCCCGACTAGTTTCGAACTCGACCGGAGCCCTTATTCATGAGCTGGTAACGCGACAGAGTCGCGAATACACCCGTGAGTATAACCGGAATATACAGTAAATAATATGGATAGCACTCACGAAAGTTATTATAGTAAAACACGTTATTTACTTAATCATCATCATTAGCCGGAAGACGTCCACTGTTGAACAAAAGCCTACGCTTTAGAACGCAATGAACGACAACTTGCCATTTGCTAAGTGCTAACCTGGCATGAAGAAGTGGAGTCTTGGGAACGGCACCATGTTGACGGCCAGCTTCCGAAGGTCAGCGTTCAGCTGGCCAGGGAACCGAAGGCAGGTCGTCACTCCTGACATGGTGAGCTGGAATAATAGATTTACTTTTTCTTTTAGTCGCCTCACACTAGGAATTCCTCCTGTATCGTGTGTGCGTTTTACATACATACAAAACCCAGACTCGGGACAAACATCTGCGGATCGCACGATTTTTTGTCACGTGCCGAAATCCCGCAAACCCGCAACCACAGATATAGATCTACATAGATAACGCAAGTATCACGATTTGTATTGAAACCAAGCGTGCCGACTTTTTAATACCTATTGTGACGTCACAGCCAAAATTTAGTGACGGGAAATCCAAACCGATTCAAAGACACCGATGCCGCCGATGCCCATCCGCCCAGCACGATTCAAACGATTCAACTGGAGCCGTCCGCTATGATTTTCTCGCTCATACTCATACATTTAGCGGCGACCAACCTAGACGCTTGGTCGGGGTTCGGACACGCGAAGTACATGCATTTGCGTTATCTATGTAGATCTATATCTGTGCCCGCAACCTTTTACTTTATGGTTTACCTGTTTCGCAGCCAATCTATAGTAGAAGCTACTTGGTATTCAAAATTACGTTACGTGCTGACGTAAGGTTGACGCCTGTTTGACAGCAAGGCGGAAGGCGGTACCTCGACGATCCCTTTCCGATTTCTATGTTAAATTACACTTACCGACACCAAATGATTGAGGTCTCCGTAAGTCGGTGAGGCCAGCCGGAGAGTCCTGAAGCAGATGTCGTACAATGCCTCATTGTCAATGCAGAAGGTCTCGTCCGTGTTCTCTACCAGCTGGTGGACGGATAACGTCGCGTTGTAAGGCTCCACCACCGTGTCTGACACCTGGAACGAGTATCACAGCTGTGTAAGGCAGAGGTGTACAGCACATTTATTTTTTTATTAGAATAGACCGATCTATTCTAACCAATTACACTATTCAACATAAACACATAGAAACAAAAACACAACACATTAACAATATAAAAATATACATAATAACCCTTTCGTTAAACTCTCTCACAGAACTTCAGATATTCTGACAAGAATACTGGCAAACACGTCAAACATAGACTGCCTCGTTGGTCTAGTGGTTGCTAAGCGCGACTGCTGAGCACGAGGTCCTGGGTTCGAATCCCGGGTCGGGCAAAGTGTTACTGGGTTTTTCCATTAGGTAATTCTCAGTAGCAGCACGGAGTCTGGATTTGTGCCCGGTTGATGGCAATAAGCTCGCCCCCTATTACATTGGGACCTAAAACATAACTGGCGAAATGTGGGTGTACTATATGTGCACCTCTGCCTACTCCTTCGGGGAATACAGGCGTGATGTTATGTTACGTCACACATGTCGCTAGTTATGTTATAGGTCCCAATGTAGTAAGGCGAGGCTGCCATCAACCGGGCACAGATCAACCACATAATGCTGCTTCATCAGCCGGATGACGTCCACTGTTGAACAAAGACCTCCCCTTTATATAAGGGTTGCCATAATCCCCACGCTTAGCAAGCGGCTTGGGGACCGCAATATTAGTGGTGAAGTTACAGAAGACGCTGCTGCCCATCTTCTGGATTTTCCCTTAGGCACCTCTTACGACACCCACGGGAGGAAAGGGGATGGTCAATTCTAGGCCGGATACCACTCGCCATTATACCACTGGCCTATATACCAGGTGAAATGCGGGTGAAGTATACATCTCTGCCTACAAAACAGGTTATATTCATACCTTAGGTGAAGGCATCACACTGAAGGTATTGACGATTCTGTCAGGGTACTCCTCCCGCAGCTTGCTGAGCAGTAGCGTGCCCAGGCCGGATCCAGTGCCTCCGCCCAGAGAGTGTGTCAACTGGAAACCTGGAAGACAGAGAAAAGAAAGATAAAAATATACATGACTAGCTTACGCTCCAGACTTCGTCCGTTCAGAAAACTTGCAGAGGATTCACATGGTCAGTGTGTAGACACCTCTACAATCTCTTCGGGAATGTGCTTCATTAACCTCGCAAGTATGTTCTGGAGATGGATTTAGAGGTCTCAGAACCTCTTATGTTCCTGCATCTGGTGACCATGTAGTTTTGGTGGGGTAGAGGCCACACTATCCCCAGCCCCCTGAATACATAAAACACATAACATACCGCCGGCACTCCTCAAAGGGGTTTAAAAAAAACGTCGCCCCACACAAGGAATTTGTCCTGTATCGCGGTTGCGTTCCACAAACATGATATACCACATACACAGACACCTAGACCCGAGACAAACAGCTCACGCAATTTTTTGTCGCGTGCGGAAATTGAACCCTTAGAGCAGCAGTCCAATCTCTTAACCACTGCGCCAACCAGGCGCTTTAGTAGTTCTGTAACACTGATTAGAATTCATAAAAATAAGTTTATAGGCTGCTTCCTTTTTACGTGACGGGATAAGTACCTTGAAGACAGTCGCAGGGCTCCGCCTCTTTCCTCACGACGTCCATCACGGAGTCCACAAGCTCCGCACCCTCAGTGTAGTGGCCTTTCGCCCAGTTGTTACCTGGAAGCAACAGATATGTTATATCATCATCAGCCAGAAGACGTCCACTGTTGAACAAAGGCCTCCCCTATAAATTAGTTATCAGTTGCTTAAAACGATGAAGGAAAATATGAGGATACTGGCAAACCTGAGAGATTGTTCAACGGTGTGTAAAGCTTGTCAGAGGCCTACAGGCGGTTTAAACTCTGACACTATTGTTCATCAACCATACGATGAGAGACCTGGGAGGCTATCTAACACTGTGTATTGTTTATGGTTACTCGAAAATCTTTCTACTTTAAACCGATTTTATATCCATAATAAAACGGAAAATTACGCGATGGTCTGTAACTTTTAGGAGAGTGATGAGTTTGATGAGAGTGATGAGTTGAGAGTGAGAGTTTTAGGAGAAAAATATAGAGAGACTCACCTGCCCCGCTCTGCCCAAAGACGTAGTTATCAGGCCTGAACAGCTGACCGTAGGTTGAGGATCGGATGGCGTCCATTGTCCCAGGTTCGAGATCCACCAGCACAGCCCGGGGAACGAAACGCTGACCTGGGGAATACAGCACAGTAGGTCAATGCTACAGAGAATGGCATGTAAAACTCAGTAGCACTTTGCCTGACCTGGGTTTCGAACCCAAGACTGATGCGGCCACTACACCAACGTCTGGTGGCCTTAGATGCAAGGCAAAGGTCTTAAATGGTATTTTTTAGAGTTTTTTTTAAAGAAAAAACGTCGCCCCACACTAGGAACTTCTCCTGTATCGTGGGTGCGTTTCACAAACATGAAATATCACAAACACAAACACCCAGACTCGGGACCAACATCTGCGGTGCGAAATGATTGACAACATATGCAGAGTTCACCTTATTTATTTATTTAATTAATTAATTACAACGGTTGTGCACAACCAATAACAGTAACAAATACTAAACCTATTACATAATAAATTAACATTTTCTTCAAAAATGCTAAATAATTTTAACAATTATTATTATTTTCACAGAATCTTAGGCATGTTGTAAATAAAACACTCCATCGATCGTGAAACACATCACAGTTGGGTGCAGCATTGAGTAGAGCTTTGATTGCCCCGTGCATCCTACTAATCCTACTTCCTACTATCCTACTAATCCTACTATCCTACTTCCTACTATCCTACTAATATTATAAATGTGAAAGTTTGTGAGAATGGATGTGTTGATGTTTGTTACTCTTTCACGCATAAACGGCTGGACCGATTTGGTTGAAATTTGGTATGTAGATAGGTTATACCCTGGATACATATAGGCTACTTTTTATCCCGAAAAAATGTAGCGGGTAACACCGCGGGGCGCAGCTAGTACGACATAACGGGGAATGAGCTCGGGACACGGTGCGCGAAGAGCGTAGTTCTAGAACTGTCCAGAAGTAGCTTACCGTCTGCTGCCTCATTATAGTAGACCTGGATTCTCTCCAGCTGCAGGTCACTGTCCCCGCGGTAGTAGCCTGTGGTGTCGATGCCATGCTCGTCTGATATTATCTCCCAGAACTGTCGAACAAGATTTAAAGGCCTTAGGATTAGCATAGCAAAACATCACGCCTGTATTCCCCGAAGAGGTAGGCAGAGGTGTACCTATATAGGTATAATTATTATCAAAATCCGTTCAGGGGTTTAATCGTGAAGGCGTAACAGACAGACATACAGAGTTATTTTCACATTTATAATATGACTGCCTCGTTGGTCTAGAGGTTGCTAAGCGCGACTGCTGAGCACGAGGTCCTGAGTTCGAATCCCGGGTCGGGCAAAGTGTTACTGAATTTTTCCATTAGGTAATTCTCAGTAGCAGCACGGAGTCTGGATTTGTGCCCGGTTGATGGCCAGCTCGCCCCCTATTACATTGGGACCTAAAACATAACTGGCGAAATGTGGGTGTACTACACCACTGCCTTCCCCTTCGAGGAATATCACGCTATTATATAAAGTAATTCTCAATTGCAGCACAATTAATGCCAGGCGTGTGACATATTATCAATGATATTTACGTCATACAAAAAATAATTTGTAGTATAGTGAAACTCAAATATTATAAAGTATTCACAGCTGAAACAACAAATTCTTATTGTTTTACTGTAACTATGATCGAGGTTGTCATGGATTTCAAGGATTCATTTGTATTTCGAGTGTATGTATGTATGTAAACGCTTGGTATAAGAAAACATTAAGACCTATTAGACTAGACGATCGATTCATGATATATCTCCACTAAACTACGGATATTTTTTTTTGTTTTTAAAAAAAACGTCGCCCCACACTAGGAATTTCTCCTGAGTCGTGGGTGCGTTTCACAAACATGAAATATCACATACACAAACACCCAGACTCGGGACAAACATCTGTGGTTTGCACAAAGTTTTGCCCCTTGCGGGAATCGAACCCGCAACCCTTAGCGCAGCAATGCAATCACTTAGCCACTGCGCTATTCAGGCCGTCAAATATATATATATATTGTATTTATGTATGTATATTTATGGAGTATTATAAATATGAATGTATATGACTGCCTCGTTGGTCTAGTGGTTGCTAAGCGCGACTGCTGAGCATGAGGTCCTGGGTTCGAATCCCGGGTCGGGCAAAGTGCTACTGGGTTTTTCCGTTAGGTAATTCTCAGTAGCAGCACGGAGTCTGGATTACCCGGTTGATGTCCAGCTCGCCCCCTATTATACTGGGACCTAAAAACATAACTGGCGAAATGTGGGTGCACTATATGTGCACCTCTGCCTACCACTTCGGGGAATACAGCCGTGATGTTATGTTAAAAATACTAGTGAGCGGGGGAACGTTTAAAAAAAACACTCCTCGACCCGAGAATCGCACCTAGGATCGAACTTAACTTAACGAAATAAAAATTAGAATATTAATATTAACTATGAATAAAATACATATATACTCGTACTAAATAATTTTAAATAAATTTCTATATCTACATAAAACGCCTTCCTCTCTTCTACTTGCTGTGCCCATCAGGGTCCATAATTGTGACTTCTAGATTTCCTTTTCCACCATTAATGTACATTATGACATAGACATAACATCACGCCTGTATTCCCCGAAGGGGTAGGCAGAGGTGCACATATAGTACACCCACATTTCGCCAGTTATGTTTTTAGGTCCCAATGTAATAGGGGGCGAGCCCATTGCCATTAACCGGGCACAATCCAGACTCCGTGCTGCCACTGAGAATTACCTAATGTAAAAACCCAGTAACACATTGCCCGACCCGGGATTCGAACCCAGGACCTCGTGCTCAGCAGTCGCGCTTAGCAACCACTAGACCAACGAGTCTGTCATGTACATTATGGATTGCAATAAAGAATATGAACTTGATACTTCAATAGTTCATAGTAAGGGGAGTGACGTGAAACTCAGCTGTTAGCGTGGTCGCGAGCTCTGCTTACACCACAGAGAATACAGGCGTGATGGTGTGCATAAAAAATGACGTACTCTACTAAGTAAAGATGCAGTTCACACAATAAGTGGCTTTCTCCGAGTTTTTAGGGTTCCACAAGAAAATATAAAATCTGTTATAAGAAATGCTACCTACTAGTACTTATAACTACTAATAAAAATTCGATGTCTCGTTGCTCTAGTGTTGTTAGCATTTTATTTTATTTTATTTCGGGATAAAAAGCAGGAGTACAATCAAATTTTCAACATATCTTAATAAATAAACAAAGTACTTTTTATACTACTAGCAACATTATTACGTGAGGAAAAAATAAATACAGAATGCATGTGTGAATGGAGTAAAAGATTAACGGACTGAATAATAAACTTAATTAATGCTTTCTAATAAAATACTTTTTTTTTTTCATTAGCATTAGTTTCTTTTTTTTTTATTTAGCATGAGCTACACTTTGTAGGTATTAACTTGGAATATAATCGGAGATCTCACGTTCAATACCACTTGCACAATAACAATGTAACAGTCGAAATGGTTGTCTAAGGCACTAAACTAATGTTAATTCTACTATAATAACTTTCGTGAGTGTTATCCATATTATTTACTGTATATTCCAGTTATACAGTAAATAATAATGAAAATTCGCTTATTTACTTTTCGGTTCTTTTTGTGACACTTTTTAATCATTATTTTTTAAATCAAAACGAAATTATATTCAAGAATATCGATATAAGCATAACTCTTAAGCAAGAGATTATTTTAAAAAATTGGTTTATATTTGAATTATATGATCATCATCATCATCAGCCGGAAGACGTTCACTGATGAACAAAGGCCTCCCTGTCAAATCACAAACATCTTTCCTATTCAAAGCCGCGAAAGAAGTCAAGGGCAAAAGCTACTGGTATTAATGGGATTTACTTTCTTTTGTCTTTAATAAACACGTTTTAATACGGAACCCAAGCTTAGCATCCGACTCCCCATGCCCACTTTGTATGTAGGCCATACATTTCCATACAAAACGCTAATTATACTTGCGTACTAATGGTGCGAAGCGAGATAGTAATCGTTAATTATTATATAGAAGAGTATTGTCTTTTGTTTAATTATTTTATAAGTGTTATTAGGTACGGGTATATGTGTGTATATCACTAAATACCTGCTAAACGGCTGCACCGATTTCGATAAATCTTTTTATTAAATATTATTGTTGAACTCATGGACCGATTTCAATTAAATTTGTCGAGTCGCTGAAATCGCTTTTTTTATTTTCCGGGTAGAAATTCTGCCGGTCCCCCTATTATAAATAAATTTTAGTTTCTAATACTCCTTCTCTATATAAATTGTAAGATAGGATATTATACCATAGCCCAACAGGCTCAACGCTTATCATACCATAACATCGAATCAAACCCAGCGATAGCCGAGTGGTACGACCGTAGGACTGCCAAATCAAGGTTTGCTAGTTCAAACCCCGGCACGCACCAATGTTTTTTCAAAATCTTTTGCGTAGTATAATATATCGAAGGAAAACATCGTGAGGAAACACACACCTGAGAGATTGTCCAACGGTGTGTAAAGCTTGTCAGAGGCCTACAGGCGGTTTACACTCTGACACTATTGTTCATCAACCATACGATAAGAAGATCTTGATCAGCCATCAAAGACAGAAAATAATTGTCTAGCCAAATTTTACCAATACTTAAATTTTTAACAAGAGCCTGACCCACGGCCTCCGCTGATCCGTGACTGCTTTTCACACAACATCTAATTAAAAACAAATAGGCATCCTATACGTCGAAATATGTGCTAAAAAATACATTATTGACACATATTATTATCAAATCCATCTCACAACGCCATCGTCAGCATCATCAGACGGAAGACGTCCACTGTTGAACAAAGGCCTCCTTAGAACGCAATGCTGTTAAGCATACTTAAAGTCTAATATAGAGAAAGTAAAAACTATATTTTAAATACTAAATATAACATAACATCACGCCTGCTTTAAGCGGTAGCCAGAGAAGTATAGTACACTTACATTTCGACAATTTTCTTAATGTACTTAAAGCCACAGAAAAAGTTTTGTATATTAAATTGGTTAAATAGAATATATAAAAAAACCGTCTCAATTTTGACCGCGAAACGACCACTAGTTCTAAAACGCGGGAATCTACGCAGATGATAAACGCACGAAATAATACATTAATTGTTAGTTATCGGCAACTAATTAATACATGATCTATTGAACTATAAATCAATCAGTAGGAAACATGATATCTTATAATAACTCGTAGCTGAGAGCTGTTACTCGTGTTCAACTAACTGTATCATAAAACGAAAATAGATTTCGCGATTTCCGTCAAAAATTACAGTTTATTTGTTAATAATATTATTGTTTACACATCACCTTTGAACCAATCTGGTTGCCACACTGTCCAGCCTGTAAATGCACAATTTCACGCATTTTAAAATTTCACTTTTAACACTATCTTAAGACTGAACGACTCGGTGTAAAATGTACTATTTATGGAACTACTATAGGTACGCGTAATAACCACGTGGGATGATATATAGGTTTATATTCGTTATAATGTTATTTTTAATTACTCCAAGATTGTTACAAAGTATATGAGCGAATGGTTTTTCTTTGATTATTGTTAGAAATCTGTAAAAGAAAATCATGCGCTAGTGGGGAATTGCAGCTTGACAGCGCCATCTATTGGCGTTTAGCAAAGTTTATTTTTTATGTCAATAAAAATTATATATCAGCTTAGATTAATAGTTTAGGCAAACGTAATTTATTTTATAATGTAATATTATTTAATACTGTAATTATAATTTAAAAGTTTGATGTAAAATTAATATTTTGCTAGGAATGAAACGCATCGCACCCGCATTGCCAGATAGCAGAATGACGTTTCTTGACAAAGCAAGTGTCAAACCACTGCAATTATTTATCGCCGAAACGGTGTAAAATTAGTAATCTTTACAATATTTCATTAAATTCCCTCCACAGCATCAGTCGTAGTGTTTATTTGTGATGAATTAACGTGTGACAGCTGTTAAAACATAATAATTCGCCATATTGCAAGATATGATGCCTATAGGCAAAAGCCATTTTATTATGTTAGCATTTAATTCTTTTGTGCTGACCCAAGACTGATAAAGCCATGACGTGTTAGTGCAGTGCACGAATTACCATTGCCGTTTCTAATTAAAAAGTAAGTAAAACCTTGTTTTTTTTAGCTCGAACAATTTCGCGTACAGCCTGTGACTAACGGCGTCAATGAAAACTGGATAATAAAATCGTAATTTATTACATTTTAGGAAAGATTTATAAGTTCATAAATATCGAGAATGTGCTGCGGTTATTAATATTACAACTTTGCTTATATGCTTGTTTTAGGCTCATAATACGATTCCATTGCCTCAAGCATTTTATTCAATACAAATGATTGTTGTTTCTGAGTTCATACTCAGTTAGGCGGGAAAAAAAACAACAACATTTTTATTTCAATATTTTTAAAGAAATAACATTTAAAAGATTCCTATTAGATTTTAATAAGCGTTTCAAAATATTTTTATTCCTCTTTGATTATACAAATTGTGTTTCATTACGCAATTATGGTAAATACTATTTACTTTATTGAAACTTGAGTTTGAAACTAGTCGAGCATTCCCGAATACACCTGTGAGTATAACCAGAATATACATTAAATAATATGGATAACACTAACAAAGGTTATTATAGTAAAATGTTAATTAAGTTAAAGATTTTAATAATTTCAAAATTGACCAAATAAAAAAAATCTAGTGTGGACTTTTAAAAGAGACGATGACCCCTGAGTTTTTTTCGGTATTTCTTCTCAGAGGTAATCAGTTAGGAAATGCCGATGCCATCTAGTTAAAAAAAATATGTGTAAAAGTGTTTTGTAAAACCTATTTGCAAAAATAAAATCATTTATCATTTTATAATTTACTATACACTTAAAATTAACAGAATGTTGTGCCTGTATCCCCAAAGGGGTGGTGGAGGATAAGAGTACACAATGAATAGTTGGTGTTGCTTGAATATTGTGTGCTTTCACGGATTCTAAGATAGTTATTTTCATTTTTGCCGACTGGATAGCTAATCAAGTCTCTTTAATCCGTATCAAACTTGGTATGCAACACGGTACATTAGTGCAATAATGTTCAATTTTAAACTTGAGTTCTTTTCTATAGAGAAACATGCAATTATATTACTGAACATCGTTACAAGTCTTTCAGCTGGCAATAAACACTGAGTCGGGTTGTTCTAGCTTCTATATACCTTATTATTTATTGTATATTCCGGTTATACTCCCGAATACACCCGTGAGTATATCCGGAATATACAGTAAATAATATGACGTATAACACTCACGAAAGTCTATATGTATACCTTGGCGACGGTTTAGTGTCGCGTTATTGGACGTGTGTTGATCGGCAACGCTGCCATGGCATCCTATTTAGGTACGGCCCCTAATCGCGCGGCCAAAGCGATAATCGTCGTACTATTAAATCATATGGCGATAAATTCGAGGTCTATAACATATGCGCGTCAAACAAGTTAACAGCCATTGTCACGTGGCAATTGTCGCGTCGACCGCGCGACAGACGCGTGCGTTTATACATACATACATAAAGTCACGCCTGTTTCCTTGAGGGGTAGTCAGTGACCACGAATTTCCATTTGCTACGATCCTGGCATACTTCTTTTGCTTCATTCACACGCATCACATTCCTCATACACGCTCTTCGGTTGAGGGTACTCCTCACTTGCCCTTTTTGCGTGCGTCCAATTCTACGCAATCGTCGAAAGTCCAGCTAAACCTGTGGTTCTGTTTGTGCACACAGCTTAACTTGTGTTGATGCTGCCTCGTTAGCCTAGTGGTCGTTGAGCGCGACAGCAGCTGAGACTTGGTCCTAATCCCGGGTTGAGTAAAGTGTTACTGGGTTTTTCCATTAAGCGATTCTCAGTAGCACCACTGAGACTGGATATATGCCCAGTTGATAACAATAGGCTCGCCCCCTATCACATTTGGAACCTATAATATAACTGGTGTAGTACATCTGCACCTCTGCCTACCCCGTTACAGGCTGTTTTTATGTTATGGTAATAGAAAAGTGTACAACAGTTCTCCGTACTTCTTCTACATGCTTCTGTTCTCTGTTCCAGGCCCAAAATGGAGGAGTTAAAAGAAGAAGACCATCAACCGGTGATGAAGTTTATCAGCGTGAACAGCGAGGTGCTGACAGAAGAACAGAGGGAGATGTATGAGTCGGTCCTGTCGACATGGAAGCCAGTCATGTTCCCCAAAAGAATTAAACGCTACATCTGCACAAAGTGCAATAAAGAGTTCAAAAACTACCAAAACTTATACCTTCACACGACAAGAGTGCACTCGTCCGTCGAGTCTGCCGTTATCTGCGATATTTGCGATAAAACTTTCAAAAACAAACACTATCTATACATGCATCGAATGAACAAACATTATTCGGAACTTGAGAAATGCTATTGCCAATTCTGCTTGCAAGAGTTCAGGACTCGGAGAGCGTTGCATATGCATGTGAAAAGGATACACCCTAACACGCTGCCGGAAATAAAGTGCGATGAGTGCGGCAAGGAGTTTACAGTACCTTACAAGCTGAAATATCACATCGAAGCCTGTCACAGGGTCGATAAAGAGAAATACAAATGTCATCTATGTAATAAGCTGTATAAAAACAGCTTGAATTTGAACAGGCACTTGCATTTCCAACATACGCCGGTAGAGAGGCATCCGTGTGTGTTCTGCAATATGACATTCAAGTCTCGACATCATATGAAGAGACACGTGCTGAACATCCACCCGCCGTTAGAGTCCAAAGTCACGTGTCCCGAGTGTCTAAAAGAGTTCAAAAATGATCAGTATCTAAAAGAGCACATGCAGGTCCATTCTTCTATAGACTCTAAAGTGAAATGCGATGTCTGCGACAAGTTTTTCCACTCCGCTGTCCGTTTGAAGAAACACAAGAAGATAGTGCACCCTTCAAAGCCGAAAATCCGATGCGAAAAGTGCGATAAAGAGTTCGCGCATGCCCATTATCTCCGGCGACATAACAATGCCGTGCATTTAGAGCTAGACGAGACGAACTACCCTCACGCGTGCGAGCAATGCGGAAAGAAGTTCAAACTGAAGAAATATTTGAATAATCACGTTCAGAGACACGAACAACAGCATTTAAAAAGAATATCGCAGATGGTGAAGACCGTGATGGGCAGTGATAAGGAGAAACCGGCGAAGAAGAGAGGGAGGCCGCGGAAAGCGAGAGCCGAAATCGAGTTTATCAAATGTGAACCAGTATCGAGTTCTGATTCAGAATCGGGTGAAACCGAAAGTGATTCGGAGTGAATTCCTCTTGGAAGCAGGTCGACTGCTTTGTTTGGAAAGTCTTGATTCGTGGAGTGAGTGATAAAGTTCGTGTGAATTGTGATTCGGAGGTCAATTCTCGTGTTTCAAAGTTTCGTTATTTCAATTACGTGTCGATTGTGACGTGACTGCCATGAGATTGAGTCGAAACTGGATTGTGCCTGAATTGTTCTACCGACAAAATACAGTAGTGCCAACTTTATAAGTGGCATCAAAATTGACGGTAGCAAGAAATTATTTTTTATTGAAGATGATATTATTTAGCTCGCGATTTCGTCCGCGTGGAGAATTTTGCTGTTTTTTCGGTATCAAAGTAACCTATACCCACTTGGTTCATTTGAAATATTAATGAAAGAGTTTTGAAATGGATGAATAGTTGCAAAGATATATTTTTACAAACATAAACTTTTCCTCACATATTAGTTTTGAAGTGGAGTAAATGTGAATATAATGACGAAAAGTAGAAGCAAATGAAGTATATGAGATGAGGTTTAGTGGAGTAGCTTCAAAGTTCTAACATACTCTGGACCAAGAATAAGGCCAGGTTGGTTACCTTAACTTGACGACCTTGTATGAGGAATGTGATCTCTGTATCGGCCAATAGCCACATGGAATAGGTCATGCTGTAGTATTGGTCAGTTAAGGATGGTAGCGAGGTTGACCGTCCAGTGACGGACGTACTTAAATATTGTCATTCGTGGAGGTACTGCTTGAACCCCAGAGGAATGTATGAGAGTGGATGAAGCGAATGTCTATTAAGAGCAATATACTAGCAGCAGTCCACTGCTAGATGTAAGCCTCCCCCAGGGCACGCCATTAGGCTCGGATCATAGCAAATTGAAATCCCTAGTCTGCGTGGAATAGGCGTTTTTTAATGTATTCGTGTTATTTTCTGTCTCTTTCTACTGATACGAAGTTATCCGATGTCACTTATACATTTGGTGCAACTGTGGAATAACCGTGCGATGGTTTTGCGAACCAGAAAGATTTTAAATAATTATTAATTCATATTAATACTAAAATCACTTTGAGAATTTTTAATCTTAGAGTAAGAATTTAAATTTTCATTATAAATCCTTGTAAACGGTTTCGATCTGAACTGGGTGACTTAAACGTCAAAAATGACATGTGTATCGTAAGATGAAATGATTTAAATGAGGGTAGCACTGAATCGAAATTGTGTAAAGTTACACGAATTGTAAATTGTTTGAAAGTCCTTTAAAATTGTAGCACGAAATACGAAAACTATGGGAATTCAATTCATATTGTGTAAATTCTAGTAAGCGTAACCACTATTTCCATGCTGTTTCAATGATTGGCACACAATTTTGTATGGAAAATGTCGAAACTAGCTGCGCCCGGTGTTACCCGCTACATTTTCGGGATAAAAAGTAACCTCAGTCTCTAAAAACCAAATTTTATCAAATTTGGTCCAGGAGTTTGAGTGTCAAGAAGTAAAAAGCACTCACAAAACTTTCGCTCTTATATAACTAGTGTATTATGACATTAAATCAAGAAATTGTGGTTTTTTTTACTTAAATTCGACACCGTTTTGAATCCCTCAGTGATGGTTGATTCCCGGTTAAAGGTCATACATCAACCCGGAAAGGGATCGTCACCGTATCCCAGCGTGTATGTAGCAGCCATCAAACAGCATGTAAAGCAGAAGGCCTCACCCATTTGTAGACCTCTGACGGGTAGTCAGAAACCCGAAATTCTGCACCAATGTTACTAGGTATTGTCACCAGTAACTTGTGGAGGTCAGATAGGACGCTCCGTGTATAGTAGTCCAGCTGCATAGTAAGACTGGGAGCAGATCGGATGTTGGGAAAATGCTAGACAGGAATACGTCATAGTTTTCTCAGAACAAAAAGAAATAAATTTCCAATAAGGTCTTCCTCCTTTTAAATTGAATAGTTGACACCATTAACTAATAATTCCAAGTCACTGCTTCTCTAAAATGATTTTTTTTAGCTTTAATACCATAATTGGCGAAATGTGGGTGTACTATATGTGCACCTCTGCCTACCCCTTCGGGGAATACAGGCGTGATGTTATGTATGTAATACCCGATTTTTTATTGAGAAGTTTATCAATCAAGTTGGCAAATTAGCGACGTCACAGTCGGCTATTATCATACAGAGTATATACAACAGTGATAGCCGAGTGGCATGACCGTCGGACTGCCAAATCAAAGTTTGTAAATTAAAACCCCGGTACACACCAATGTCTTTTCAAATTCATGTGCGGACTAATTAGTTATCATATATAGAAAAACATCGCGAGGTAACACACACCTGAGAGATTGTTCAACGGTGTGTAAAGCTTGTCAGAGGCCTACAGGCGGTTTAAACTCTGACACCAGGTTGTTCATCAACCATACGATAAAAAACAAAATCTATAGAGGAGTCTTGCCAGCTCATAAATATTATGTCTATTGGTTGGTGGTGTCAATCACCCAATTTAAACTTGTTTTCTTAACTATAAGCCCTTACTTTATCACTACTGCACCTGACTATTTAATAGCCGGGAGAATAGTATTGACTATTGACTTTTTTAAATTTTCATAGTTTTTCTATATAACTGTTTCTTTTTGGTAGATTTATATTCAGTATGGCAACACTGTGATTTGATTGGTGCAGCTTCTGGTGTATTAACCGGCTTAGTTGAGGTTCTCCAAGATACGTCGGACGTATTTTACCTGTCCATAGCTATTTGATGGCAATAGGCTCGCCCCCTATTACATTGGGACCTAAAACATAACTGGCGAAATGTGGATGTACTATAGGTGCACCTCTGCCCTCCCCTTCGGGGAATACAGGCGTGATGTTATGTTGTTACATAGCTATCCCACCATCAGCTACAAAAACCTCTCATACAAAAGATACGAGCATAGATCACCACGTTATTTGCGGGTAGTAGGAATAAAAATTAAATATACAACGTTAACAATGATGTTTCAAAGTTGCCAGTTAAAATACAAAAGAATCCAGTGTTGCCATACGTAAAAATGTTATCTATTTGGGGTCAGTAATAATAATATAGACACTTAAAATCACAAGGATATTGAATTGCTATTAAAACTTTAGTTAGAAGATCTCATCTTTTTATATGTGGTGCTATTTTTTTATTAGTAAGTCGGTGTACTTAAAAAATATTACATAGACTTAATAATACGTTATTATTTATCTCTCATCAAGAATACTTCCAATTTTACCTTCCAATATGCAATTCTTTCTCCTTTTGATTTTAAAAGTGAATGCCTTGTACTGTTAGCGAGTTCAAAATGTTTGTTTTACATAAACCTATTACAGAATTATGACACGTCAAAATGTTTGCACGGCTCCAAAATTAATTCCTATGGAGAACCGGCAAGAAACTCACAACGTTACTTACTATTTGAAATAAATAGATAGACGTACTAACTTTTAAACGATCGCGTTGCATGATAATACAATTAAATTACAACACGGGAATGAACGCGAATACAAGATTTTCAATATGTCTACTTACGCCCACGGCGCGGCGGCGGCAAGTCGGCCGAAAATGATGATAATTTCGCTTTTAACTAAAAAAGATTTTTCCTAAATTGTCGAACGTACAGGCGACTTACATTACAATACATTTTTGAAGTCAGTCAACAGTTCAAGGCATATAAGAGTACATATTATATGTTATAAATATTGTAAATAAAATTATTTTAGTCAATAACTAGAGGTATATTTTTCAGCTGTAACGATTCTCTAGAAATATATATATATAGTAACGCCTGTTTCCCAGAGGGGTAGGCAGACAACCCTCCTAATAAATATATACCTCATACTACATTATTTTTTAAATTACCCTCTCTTAAAATGAGTAGAATAGTTACGAAAACGCATCCCCCCGGTTGGGAGATGGGGGTATGTGAGACTCTCCCCCATGAACCCTTATAAGATTCACAGAGGCCTACCCTCTGAAAACCTCACAATGCCTCCCCCCCTATTATCGATGACATATTATTATGTCGAACCCACATATTTTTCATTCTATTCGTCATGCATTTTGCCACTTGTATGGGCTGCACTGCGCTTTTGATGGCAGGGAGGGGGTGTACGCTGTACACACTCTGCCTACCCCTTCAGGGGTTACAGCCGTGATTATATTTATATATATGTTTATTAAATCACGCTCCAATAACAGCCAATGATATTTTAAAAGTACAGATATGTTACTCGCGCTCATGCAGTACGGACGAGTTCGGAATACTTTTCTCGTTTATAATGTTAGCATATGACGTATCTATACCTTTTGATATATCATTGTCCACAGCTGAGAAATGTATCGAAATAATTATTTGTTCGATTAGTGGGTATTATAGGACAATTAAGTTTTATTTTAATTTTAAATAAATATATATTGTAAATAAATTATTTTGATGTGATTTCGTTTTTTTATTCGCATTTTTTATCCCAGTTTTCAAGAACTAAGCGAGGCGAATCATTTCTCTTTGATGAATACCAACAACCTAAAATCAACTGGCGAAATGTGGGTGTACTATATGTTCACCTCTGACTACCCCAGGGAATAAAGGCGTGATGTTATTACATGCATATGGCCTCGGTGAACATACTTGGACCAATTCGGAGATGTTCTGCAAAAGGGTCAAGTGAGGAGTACCCTCCGACAAGCGTGTATGAGGAATGTGATGCGAGTGAATGAGGCGAAAGTATGCCAGGATCGTAGCAAATGGTAATCCGTGGTCTCTGCCTACCCCTCTGGGAAATAGATGTAGGTTTAGGTGTACGTCAATCAAACCATTTTTTTTATATGTATATTTTTATTACTCGCTTGTATTATTACGCTTGTTTCTGTAGGGAGCCGGCATTTTTAGATGCACCGTCTTGACATGGAGTTTCATAGAGTTTGATTGAGTAAAGGTTTTGGAACAGTGTCCACATTGGTAGGGCTTGAGGCCAGAGTGTACCTGAAAAAAACCAATATTATTATAGTGGACCCGGCAGACGTCCTACCCGGATACGCAGCGCCATTTTCCGGGTCTAAATGCGTTTTCAAACCATGTAGCCCATTGAAATATATACAAAACAATTTCATCCAGATTGGTCCAGCCGTTAAGCAGTTAGGTCACAAACACACAGAAGATATAATGTTAATTAGTAATTACATATTAAGACTTTGTCCGCGTGGATTTTGAAGGTTTTATAGCCAATAGCTGTCCTCAATAAATGGGCTGTCCA
The DNA here is from genome assembly GCA_946251915.1 of Abrostola triplasia. Lineage (NCBI taxonomy): Eukaryota > Metazoa > Arthropoda > Insecta > Lepidoptera > Noctuidae > Abrostola > Abrostola triplasia. Next base: position 632,796 of record OX276450.1, read on the forward strand.
AAACAAAAATAAAAACTCAATTCGAACCAGTAGTTCCTGAGATTAGCGCGTTCAACCAAACAAATTCTTCAGCTTTATAATAATACACTAGCTGCGCCCCGCGGTGTTACCCGCTACATTCGGGATAAAAAGTAGCCTATATGTTAATCCAGGGTGTCAGCTACCTCCATATGAAATTTTATCAAAATTGTATCCGGTTGATGGCCAGATCGCCCCCTATTACATTGGGACTAGAACATAACTGGCGGAATGTGGGTGTACTATATGTACACCTCTGCCTACCCCTTCGGGGAGTACAGGCGTGATGATACTCACCCTGTCGTGTCTATTCAAGGCAGCTTTGTGTTTGAACGCCTTCGGGCAGGTAGAACACTTGTAGGGCCTCTCTCCTGTGTGTGTGCGGAGATGAATCTGTGAACACACACACACACAAGTCATACATACCCTCAAAAATAGGTATATCATAGAGAAAACCATATTAATATTATTTAAAGAATTCAATTAGATAAATATAAATAAAATATTTTTTTATTTATATTATTTTTAATAAGATGGGGTTCGCGTATCAAACAAAAGTGGGGTTTGTTTAGCAGACGGGGCGCGTGTATCGAACTGGTCTCGTTTATCTAACTAAAACATAAATCAAATAAGCTTTGTGTATCAAACGGGGTACTAATAAAAACTTGTACATACAACACACGGTGTTCTATATCAAAAGGGGTCCGTGTATCAAACGGGGCCCGTGTATTAAACGGGGTCTGTGTTTCAAACGGGGTTCGTGAATCAATCGGGGTTCGAGTATCGAACGGGGTCCGTGTATCAACAACACGTACCTGTAGCCTCTGGAACACGCTGAACTTCTTGGGGCACTCGCTGCAATGGAAGGGCTTCTCCCCCGTGTGGATGCGCTGGTGGTAGATCAGGTTGGCGTTCGACTGTCAGAGTAACATTACAATTAAGATTAAGACTAATACTGCTCCTATGTACAGGTTTTTTAATCGAATTCCGACAGGACCGAGTCGCAGGCAGAAGCTATTACAGAAAGAAATACTCACAATACACTTCTTGCCACAAATCTCGCACACGCATGCGCCCCGGCGCCGCCCGCCGCGCGCATGCGCCGCCCCGCGGTACCCGAGGTGCACGCGCTGGTAGTGGACCGCGAACGAGCGCTCGTGGGCGAAGTTCCGGTTGCACTGGAAGATAGAAGAAATAATTATTTGGCGTAATAGAGGAACAGGCAACAACCTAAGGTCTTCTCATCGTATGGTTGATGAACAATAGTGTCAGAGTGTAAACCGCCTGTAGGCCTCTGACAAGCTTTACACACCGTTGAACAATCTCTCAGGTGTGTGTTTCCTCACGATGTTTTGGTGTGTTAAAAGCAGTGATAGCCGAGTGGTATGACCGTTGGACTGCCAAGTCAAAGGTCGCGATACGTACCAATGTCTTTTCGAATTCATGTGCGTACTATAAATTAGTTATTATGCCAAAAACGGTGAAGGAAAACATCGCGAGGAAACACACACCTGAGAGATTGTCCAACGGTGTGTAAAGCTTGTCAGAGGCCTACAGGCGGTTTACACTCTGACACTATTGTTCATCAACCATACGATGAGAGTTCAGATGCTCACCTCCTCACACCTGACGGCTACATCGTGCGTCTTCATATGTTCTTTCAGAAGATCTTGAGTCAACAAATTCTCGCCACACTGGAAACAAGAACTGCAGACAAAGAATATTTTAGATATGTTGCCAGCATAACATAACATAAACACATAACATAACATCACGCCTGTATTCCCCGAAGGGGTAGGCAGAGGTGCACAGATAGTACACCCACATTTCGCCAGTTATGTTTTAGGTCCCAATGTAATAGGGGGCGAGCCTATTGCCATCAACCGGGCACAATCCAGACTCCGTGCTGCTACTGAGAATTACTTAATGTAAAAACTCAATAACACTTTGCCCGACCCGGGATTCGAACCCAGGACCTCGTGCTCAGCAGTCGCGCTTAACGACCACTAGACCAACGAGGCAGTCATGTTGCCAGCCTCAATATTTAACGAGTTTCCATCTAAAATGGCAACACTGAGCAATCGCACTAATTTATAATATGAGTGTGATATTTTGAGTTCTGTAAAACTAGCATTGTGTAGCCACAAAAAATTAAAATCAGTTAAATAAGAATTGTCGAAGAACCGATAACCGCTGGAAGAAAGGTTCTCGAGCGACCACGAACTCAGACGCAGCGTTGGCAGGCCTCCCACCAGATGGGCCGACGATATCGTCAGAGTTGCTGCAACCGGTGGATGCTATTGGCAAGCTGTCGTTCATTGTGGCGTTCTAAGGGGGAGGCCTTTGTTCAACAGTGGACGTCTTCCGGCTGATGATGATGATGGCAAAGGGTCCTATATGTTTGTTTATGTATATCGTGGTGGCCTAGTGGTTTTGTACGCACAACGTTGCAGGTTCAACCCGGGCAAGTATCAATGTAACTTTTTCAATGTTATAAATACTTTCTTAGTTATTCTAAGACACTGACTAACGGTGACGGAAAACATCGTGAGGAAACCTGGATTTAATTATCTGAAATCGCCCGCAGTTAGCTAGCGTGGTGATCAATGCTCAATCCTTCTCTATACGAGAAGAGGCCTTTGTAGCAGTGGGACAGTTATAGGCTGTTATTATTATGTTAGTTTGGTTTAGTTATTACCTCATATCTTTATCACAGACGCCATCTTGGAAGGCCCCGGAGTGCCGCTTCAGGGCATCCAAGCATTTAAAATGTATGCCACAGGATTTGCATTTCAAATGGAGCTTGATGTTCAGTTTCTGAAAAAATATATAAAATATAACATAACATAACATCACGCCTGTATTCTCCGAAGGGGTAGGCAGAGGTTCACATATAGTACACCCACATTTCACCAGTTATGTATTAGGTCGCTAAGCGCGACTGCTGAGCACGAGGTCCTGGGATCAAATCCCGGGCCGGGCAAGTGTTACTGGGTTTTTCCATTAGGTAATTCTCAGTAGCAGCACGGAGTCTGGATTTGTGCCCGGATGATGGCCAGCTCGCCCCCTATTACATTGCGACCTAAAAACATAACTGGCGAAATGTGGGTGTACTATATGTGCACCTCTGCCTACCCCTTCGAGGAATACAGGCGTGATGTTATGTAGTTATTGTGGCGTTCTAAGGCACTTTCAACAGTGGACGTCTTCCGGCTGATGATTGATGAGGATGATGGATAAATATTCAGTCAATATACATACCTCATACCCTCTATGGGACTTTTTCTTATGCATTCTGAGCCCCAGTTCTCCCAAGAAGCTCTCACCACACACCTCGCAGGCATACTTCGATGGATGCTGTGTCCTCAGATGTGTGAGATGACTGGTGGACTTAGAGAAACTGGCACCACAGAGCTTACAAATGAATTTGAAGCCTTTATGCCATTTCAAGTGCTCCTTGGCCCGGTAAAAACTCTTTGATTTATGGTCACATAGCTTGCAGATGTAGCGGCGCTCGTGGGAGATGCTGGAGTGGGCTTTTAGGGACCGGATATCCGGCCACCTTGTGTGGCATATCTCGCATGTTTCATTGCCGTTTACCTGTGAAAAAGTAATTGGAAATGGAACTATATTGACATTTATATCGCGGTTTCAATCTGGTATTCACAATATCAGTTATTTGGACGTAAAAATCCGTCAAAATAGGTCCCGCCGTTTCGGAGATCAACCGGAACAAACAGACAGAAAACTAAAGTTGTCAGCTACTTCCATATGGAATATCATTAAAATCCATTCAGTAGTTTTTACTCGAAAGAGTAACCCTACTAATATAATAAAATTAAGTTTGTAAATATGGATGGATGTTTGTTACTCTTTCAGGTAAAAACTACTGAATGCATTTTAATGAAATTCCATATGGAGGTAGCTGACACCCTGGATTAACACATAGGCCTTTATCCCGAAAAAATGTAGCGGGTAACACCGCGGGGCGCAGGTAGTGCTAGTGCTAGAGTCCGGATTATATGCACATATATATATATATCCGATGAACTTTTAGTCACCGTCCAAATTTTGGTATATTTATCTTTGGCGAAAATCATTGAATACGTGTTTTTTTCTTTTAGTATCACTCAATACAAAAATATTGAATGTTGTGTTATAACATCACAAAGTTATCTACAAAAAGTTAATGTTTCTGGACACCGCCACGCCGCCGTGCGTACGCGCTAGGTGTAGCGGGGTGGGGGGGGGGGGGGGGGGGAAAGCGGGGTGCGCGCTCAAAGAAATTATTGAATGATACCTAATGCCTAGAAAAAATTTGTATATATAATGTAATAGTAGTAAGTATATAAGTAGGGATAGGGATACTCACAGCATCATGACGTAACATGTGGTTCTTGTAGGTAACGTCTTGAATAAACCCCTTATAACAATAACTACACTTATAAAAAGAGTGTAGATAGTTATACGACTCCTTCCTAGCTAACACTTCTTGGATTTGTTCCTCTTTACTCAGTGTTAACACCTGGAAAATATTGAAAAGTAAACACACAGGAGTATCAGAAAGGGGAAGACCTAGGCGAACATACCTAGACCAAATCGGAGATGTTCTGCAAAAAGGGCAAGTGAGGAGTACCCTCCGACGAGCGTGTATGAGGAATGTGATGCGAGTGAATGAGGCTAAAGTATGCCAGGATCGTAGCAAATGGAAATCTGTTGTCTCTGCCTACCCCACAGGGGAACAGGCGTGACTTTATGTATGTATCATTCCTATGGAGAAGAACCGGCAAGAAACTCCAGAGGTTACTCATTAAAAAAATATGGTTCAAATACGTAAATTTACATAGTTTCATTATGCGACAACAAAGTAAACTAATGTGATAGGAGAAGGGACAAAAATAACAAATTGGGCCAAAAACCCACGGTGCAATTAAAACTAGTGGCTATCACTATTAATTACATTGTGGTCACATTAACAATATTCAAGAATCAGTATATACATTTTGACGACCTGATTAGCGCAGTGGCTAAGCGATTGGACTGCTACGCTCAGGGTTGCGGGTTCGATTCCCGCACGGGGCAAAACTTTGTGCGAACCACAGATTGTCCCGAGTCAGGGTGTTTGTGTATGTAATATTTCATGTTTGTGCAAACGCACCTACGATACAGGAGAAATTCCTAGTGTGGGCCGACGATTTTAAAAAAAAAAAATCATTACCCTTCATTAACACATATAATGCCTTGTCAGTCACATATGGCTGACATTTTCCAAACCAATTGAGCCGTGTCAGCCATATATTGTAGACACTATTATTTATTTTTTTATTTTACCATTATAATATGCAAAATGTAACGAAAATACTAAATAAGATATTACTCATACTCCATAGACGTATTTTATGAAAAAAAATAATATATATATTGTTCATTTGTTAGAGCGGCATTATATGTGTTAAGCAGTTGGGTAAACTCACCTCAATATTATCCTTCATAGTGGCCTGCAAGTCATCTTCATCGTTAACATGACTATCAAAGTCCACGCTCTCATCAAAATCATTACAGCTGGACTCTGTAAAGTCCGGCACCTCTATCTCCACTTTATTCTTCACCTTCATCGCTAACGGTTCTTCATCGCTCTCATCAGACAATTCCTCTTTCAGGGCCTCCTGAGATTCTTCACTGATCGGTTCTTCACTTTTGATGTGGATATCGGTGATGCCAGTTATTTCCGGACTTGATATGGTGAAGGGGAGTGTTGTGTGGTGAGATACCGCTATTGTATGGATCTGGGAGGTGGTTAGCTGTGGGGAAGAAACATACATAAGTAGTATGTGGTTTAAAAAGACATACTAAAAGAATAACTGCTTCGTTGGTCTAGTGGTTGCTAAGCGTGACGGCTGAGCATGGGGTCCTCGGTCTGAATCCCGGGTCGGGCAACGTTACTGGGTTTTTCCATTAGGTAATTCTCAGTAGCAGCACGGAGTCTGGATTTGTGCCCGGTTGATGTCCAGCTCGCCCCCTATTACATTGGGACCTAAAAACATAACTGGCGAAATGTGGGTGTACTATATGTTAACCTCTGCCTACCCCTTCGGGGAATACAGGCGTGATGTTACGTTTAAAACAATAACCCAGCACATTTTTCAATACAGATATACATATTATCCATACTAATATTATAAATGTGAAAGTAACTCTGTCTGTTACGCCTCCACGACTAAACAGCTGGATGGATTTTGATGAAATTTGGCATGTAGGAAGTTTAAGACCCGAGAAAGGACATAAGCTACTTAACGCTGGCGAAGCTGCAGACAAAAGCTAGTAATATTATAAAGGAGTGTGTTTGTATGTTTGTTACCTCTTCACACTCAAAAGTCTATACTGATTTCGATAAAATTTGTAATATATCTATACTAATGTTATATGAATAGTGTGAGTATAATATGTATAACACTCACCAAAGTTAATATAAACTATACTTATTTACTATTTCAGTATTATACAAAGCATGGAAGATAATATTATTTTATTCAATGCTTACTATTTGGCTCTTAATCTCAGCATACTTCATCAGCTCCTGAGACCTCCTGCATCTGTCCCTGAAGGCTGAACACTTCATGAGGAGCGACCTGCAGAAGGTGCACAGGTATTGGGGATAGTTGTCTGCTGGTGACATCTGTAAATACAAAATTCTTTACTTTACAACCATTTAAGAATTTTAGACGACCTGTTTAGCGCAGTGGCTAAGCGATTGGACTGCTGCGCTAAGGGTTGCGGGTTCGATTCCGGCACGGGGCAAAACTTTGTGCAAACCACAGATGTTTGTCCCGAGTCTGGGTGTTAGTGTATGTGATATTTCATGTTTGTGAAATCGCACCCACGACACAGGAGGAATTCCTAATGTGGGGCGAAATAAAAAAAAAAAAAATTGATTGGGTTATAAAAATATGTATTTGGTTAAATAGGATTTGTATTACCTACTATATATACCGGTTATACTCACGTCGATATTCGGGAACGCCCGACTAGTTTTGTCTTGAGTATAACCGGTTATATATAGTAGATAATATGGATAACACTCACGAAAGTTATTACATCTAATAGTGTTTTAAAATAATAAACAAGCTTTGATATAGATACATTGATTATGAGAGAGATAACATCCCTGAAAACCGAATATAACATAACATCACGCCTGTATTCCCCGAAAGGGGTAGGCTGAGGTGCACATATAATACACCCACATTTCGCCAGTTATGTTTTTAGGTCCCAATGTAATAGGGGGCGAGCCTATTGCCATCAACCGGGCACAAATCCAGACTCCGTGCAGCTACTGAGAATTACCTAATGGAAACACCCAGTAACACTTTGCCCAACCCGGGATTCGAACCCAGGACCTCGTGCTCAGCAGTCGCGCTAAACAACCACTAGACCAACGAGGCAGTCTCCTTACATTCAGTGAAAACCGAATGTAAGGAGAAAATATGTCAAGAAATTCTCGTTTATAGCTGTTTGAGATGCTTGATGTTTTTAGTGTTATTAATTGTAATAGTAAACAACAAATCGCTATAATACGAACTAGGGAACATTAAAATGCTACAAAACCTGATTCTTTGTTAATAAGAAGTATAAAACAATAAGAATTAGATCAATATATACATTCTTACTTACGAAAATTCCACTTATAATTTCGAATATGTTTTTAAGCTTATATTTGTACATATCATACAGATTTACGCTGGTAGCGAGACACACACGACACGCCAGTAAGTCTTCCATTGTTTTTACATAGCTTTCCACTCAATAAATAAGATTTTTTTAGGTTTTTTGGATAATTATAAACCAAAATACTACAATCATCATCAATACCAAACAATAGGTATTAAATTGACAGTTAATTACAGATAACAAATGAAATTGATGTCATTGAATTAGCCGTTCAAAAATCAGCAATTTTATAATTTAAAATTCCATACAATGACTTATTATAATGGCGATAATGCACGTTCAATTCTAATGCTCATAACTTCATGGTAAATAAGATAAAAATTCCGAAAAACTAGATACATTTTGTAAGCCATTTTTATATAAAAAAAGTTCTATACTATTTCGTAACGATAGCACTAGTTTGTCAATATCCATCTGTAACACATTTAGATACTAAAATACTTTAAAAAAATATTATTTTTATACAATATTGTGGGGTTCTAAGGGGGAGGTCTTTGTTCAACAGTGGACGTCTTCCAGCTAATGATGATGATGAATGTTTCGATGATCTATAAAAAAAAATATAAATCACGATTACGCGGTGACATACAAATTTCCATTATGTCTCCTATCGATCAGTCCCGTTATCTTTTCAACTTGCTATATGATGTGAAATAGCCGATAGGCTACCTATTTTTTTGTATCACTTACTCAATACTTTTTATATTCAGTATAAAAGAATGTTTCAAAACGAATTAAATCTTAAAGTAACTATTTAATTGATTCAAGAACCGAATTTAATATCAAATAACTATTTTGAAATATAAAAATTAAACAAATCGCCAAACTAAAATACTAATCGACTAACATTTCCAACGCCCCATCACTACAACCTCAGAACCTCACAGAAAATAGAAAACAAAATGGCTGAGGCATAGAAAATTAATATCAGTTTTATCAGTAAATTACTAATCTGTGCTTCAAATAACATCGCTATGTCGGACGATATGTTCTATTGCTCCTTCGTCAGTATTCATTATATTATCTGTGAATGCGGTGAAACATTTCCTACAGAAGATGAACTAAAAGTGCATCTGGAAAGAGACCATGCACATAAAAAGGAAAGAAAGGAATACAAATGCGGTGTCGTAAGTTCATTTCATATATATTTTTGATATACCATCGATTATTCTTTGTTATGGACGCTTGGTCGTGTACGGCGATATTTATAAATACATGTCGATTCGCAATGGCTTGATAAATTCCTTTTATAGCATAGCTATTGATCTATGTAGGTATTGTTTTCTAGTGTCATCTCACGGTCAAACTAATCTAGGGTTGTCTGGTTGCCAAGGCTGTATAATTTGTCTAAACTTAAGGGTAATTGTTAATAAACAAAACTACTTAAAATAAAGTCTAAATTTCTAAAGAAAAACACATTTTGAAGTTCCCTTCGAATACACGTACATACATACATACATAATCACGCCTGTATTCCCCGAAGGGGTAGGCAGAGGTGTCTGCAAAGTACACCTACATTTCGTTAGTTATGTTATGGGTCCCAACATAAGCCAAGCCTATTGCCATCTACTGGACACAAATCTAGACTCCCCATTGCTACTGAGAATTACCTAATGGAAAAACCCAGTAACACTGCCCGACCCAGGGAATAAAATAATGTGAGAGTATAAAAAGACAATTTTACAGAAAATATTAAAAGGTTTGAATTCAATTTATCAAAAAAATTTTGAGAAACTGTAAATATAATGTATGAAAAATTAAAGATCAAAATATTAACTTTTAACTTGTATATTCACGGCAAAACATAGTGCTCTAATTGTTTATTTAACATCTGCATTATTTATGTAATTACCTATGTTTCACAAATAAATATTTGATTTGATTTGAATTGATAATAATTGAGACAGATATTTGTAGTTTTGAGACAAATTATGAAAAAACCATTTTATATAGTTATTTTTGTTAAGTATATGACATTTTTACATACAAGAAGGTTTCATTCCTTATTACTGTGGTATGTTTGAAAAAAAACTTGTGAAAAATGACATATGGATAGGATGTAGAATGGAAATATCCCTACTAATACAGTTGACAGGCCTCCCATCAGGTGGAACAACGATATCATTAGAATTGCTGGCAACCGGTGGATGCAATTAGCAAGCTGTCATTCAATGTGGCGTTCTAAGGGGGAGGCCTTTGTTTAACAGTGGACATTACATAAGAATGTTGTAGGTCCCACCATAAAATTTTTTTGAAGACAGCTTTATTTTTCCTTCTTGCCATGACCCTAAATACAAGTCCTTGATGTGATGAGTTTTATTTTTAGTTCTCCCTTTTCACTCATGTTATTGTTTAATACTTAAATTACATTTTAATTGCATTCCATAACAACATAACATAACATCACACCTGTATTCTCCGAAGGGGTAGGCAGAGGTGCACATATAGTACACCCACATTTCGCCAATTCTTTAATCCATAGTATCATATAATTCCATTTTGCTGGCAAATCATATTTTTTACACATTAATCATATATTTTAACATCTTTATAGACATGTTGAAATTTTTCAAGTAGATAAGTCCCTGATATTTTCGTTTTTATGTGTCTCTTGGGGGTCAAAAGTAGCCTATAGGCCTTACTGGAAGGTCAAGCTTACTCCATACGAAATTTCATCAAAATCGGTCCAGTAGTATAGCTGTGAAAGCATAACAAACTTACTGTAAAATAAGATAAAAATAGACAGAGGGGTCATTATGGAGAAACCACAGAAGTTTCGAGAATTTCAATGAAATTGATATAAATCATAATATTGCAGGCACTCATTAACTATAAGAAACAAGAAAAATATCTTATAAAACTTATCCCTACCTCTTAAGTATATTGATTCAATCGAATTTGCATAGGCAACATGCTAAAATGGTACAAAATGACATATTCATACATTTATTATTACTATATAGGTGTGTGCTTGCCCTCAATTTGCCCGATGATGTGATATTCTGGCCTACGATGGACTGCGCCCACTTAATACAACAATTAAATGTATAAGTTGGTGTCATGTCAAATGTCAATGATTCTTCAAGGCTTCGTCAAACAGTATACACACTTAGCGCGCGTCTATGCACTAGCCTGACGCCCTGCTATAGCATCGAATTATGTTGTACTATCTAACGTGGTGATAACTATACATTAGGCATGAAACATTTCATGAATAGCTTGTGAAAAATCACATGAAATTATTGTCATTCGTCACACCTGCTACTTTCCTTCTCTCAGACTGCTACAATACATATTGTGAAATCGCATTTCATTCATTCGGTAGTGGCTAGCAAGTGTGATATTAGGATTCTGCGAAAAAATAATGTCCTGCGAAATTTCACATGTGAAATGATATGAAAAAACAAATCATTTCATTAAATGACATAACATAACGCCTGTATTCCCCGAAGGGGTAGACAGAGGCGCACATATAGTAGACCCAGATTTCGCCAGTTATGTTTTTAGGTCCCAATGTAATAGGGGGCGAGATTAAATGGAAATGAATTAAATGTAGCAATTATTTCTATACCTACTGTACATTGTAGATATCCTTATAAGTTTAAGTTCTATTATAAAGACTGAGTTATATAGAAGGAACAGCTTACCAATGTGCATTAGAATGTATAATAAACTCCCATCTCAAATAGGGGGTTAAACAGCTACCAAATTTAAAAAAGTGGAAGCCGTCCACTGTTGAACAAAGGCCTTCCCCTTAGAACGACATTGAACAACAACTTGCCAATTGCATCCACCGGTTGCAGCAACTCTGACGATATCGTCGGTCCACCTGGTGGGAGGCCTGCCAACGCCGCGTCTGAGTTCGTGGTTGCTCAAGAACCTTTCTTCCAGCGGTTATCGGTTCTTCGAGCGATATGGCCTGCCCATTGCCACTTCAACTTGCATATTCTTCGAGCTATGTCGGTGACTAGTTCTTTGGCGAATTTCCATATTCCGGATCCTGTCGCGCAAGGAAACCCCGAGCATAGCACTCTATAGCTCGTTGAGTGACTCTGAGCCTCTCTAAAAGGCCAACCGTTAACGACCACGTCTCAGAGCCATACGTAATCACTGGCAACACATTTTGGTTGAAGAGTTCGTCTTTCTATGCGTCATTTATAACATAATTTATCTGATTACGATTTGACGACCCAGTGCAGTAGCTAAGCGATTGGACTGCTGCGCTAAGGGTTGCCGGTTCGATTCCCGCACGGGGCAAAACTTTGTGCGAACCACACATGTTTGTCCCGAGTCTGGGTGTTTGTGTATGTGATATTTCATGTTTGTAAAACGCACCCACGAGTAGGAGAAATTCCTAGTGTGGGGCGACGTATTTAAAAAAAAATCCATTAAAAAAAACATCTAATTACTCTTGTTCTCCAGTGCGAGTCGATATTTAACACTGAGGAGGCCTGCATCGAACACTATGAGAACAGCCACATTGAGATCAAGGAAGAACATGACTACGTGGAGATGGAGCCCGCTGAGGAGGAAGGGGGGGAGACCACGGAGATTGTAAGTATTGACTGTAGTAGGCAGAGATACATAAAAAAAAAACATAACATAACATCACGCCTGTATTCCCCGAAGGGGTAGGCAGAGGTCCCTAAGCGCGACTGCTGAGCACGAGGTCCTGGGTTCGAATCCCGGGTCGGGCAAAGTGTTACTGGGTTTTTCCATTAGGTAATTCTCAGTAGCAGCACGGAGTCTGGATTTGTGCCCGCTTGATGGCAATAGGCTCGTAATAACTGGCGAAATGTGGGTGTACTATGTGTGCATCTCTGCCTACCCCTTCGGGGAATAGAGGCGTGATGTTATGTAACTTCTCTTATGTAATTATTATACAGCATAAAATGTAAAAACTTCAGTATTCTTATCGTATGGTTGATGAACAATAGTGTCAGAATGTAAACCGCCTGTAGGCCTCTGACAAGCTTTACACACCGTTGAACAATCTCTCAGGTGTGTGTTTTCCTCACGATGTTTTCCTTCACCGTTTTTAGCGACTGATAACTAATTTATAGTACGCACATGAATTCGAAAAGACATTGGTGCGTGCTGGTAACTTGCGACCTTTGACTTGGAAGTCCAACGGTCATACCACTCGGCTATCAGCGCATAATCTTCTGTAATATTCCTCTCATCATAAATTCTAGATCTACGAGCACGTAGTAGAAGAAGAAGATGAAGAAGAGGAAGATGTCAAGCCTAAAGTGGAGAATAAAGTGAGAGTGAAGAAGGAGAAGAAGCCGAAGTCCTATTATAATGTGAAGAATATCGTGTGTGAGGTGTGCGGGAAGCGGTATGCGGTGAGTAGTCAGTTAAAAGACTAAACTTGCGTCGTCCGGTGATTACATGATGGTTTAGCCACCTTTGAACCCCCCCTTCCCCTCTGGTGATAATGCTTCCCCTACCCAAAATCATGTGTAATTTTCTATGAGGGAGCTTGTGTGTACCGATATCTACACGTCGAAGGACGAGTGACGTTGCGAATCCTGCATCGCGCTAGCGAAGTAATCGCATTCGCTAGAATATACACAGCCGCCCCGAGTTGACAATCGTGGCGCCGCGGCCCACCAGGCACACCACCGCCTGGTTGGAAGATCTCCCCTTTTCGTTGGAGGAACTCCACATCCCTCCCTCCACATGTGTATTTAGGCGGAGTGACAATATCTCGCGTTTTTCTTTGACATCTTAATGAAAAAACATCACCCACAGTTAGATTTACGTTTTATGTTGGAACCGTTAAGGGGGCTAACAATTGCATCAAAATTTTCATAACTAATGTTACTGTTAACTCACAAATATTATTGTGAACTCGTTGTTTCAATAGATAATTTTCATATGATTTCAAGTCATAAAATATATAATTACTTATATTATAGTAAGGTATATTTTTTTCTTTGCAGTCCAACGCAGCCCTCCGCTATCACCAGCGCGTGCACACAGGGGAGAGACCCTACAAGTGTACGGAGTGCACCAAGAGCTTCACCATGCCACTGTTCCTCCAGGTACTTACTTCTTCTTTGATTCTTCTCCACTAGTATTAATAGAGAAGTGTTAGGGAATGTCTTATGTGTAACATTCAATAAGTATTTTATTCACCATTCCACTGTATCCAGCTATTTTTCTTTGATTCTTCTCCATTGGCCTAGTGAAGAACTGTTTATGGAATGTCTTATGTATGACGTTTAATAAGTATTTTATTCACCATACCATTGTTTCTCCAGATACTTACTTCTTCTTTGATTCTTCTTCACTAGTACTAATGGAGAAGTGTTAGGGAATGTCTTATGTATGTCGTTCAATAAGTATATTATCCACCATGCTACTATTTCTCCAGGTTCTTACTTCTTATTTGATTCTTCTCCACTAGTACTAATGGAGAAGTGTTAGGGAATGTCTTATGTATGTCGTTCAATAAGTATTTTATTCACAATACCATTGTTTCTCCAGGTACTTACTTCTTTGATTCTTCTCCACTATATTTTCCGTCACCGTTAGTCTAGTGTCTTAGAATAACTAAGAAAGTATTTATATCATTGAAAAAGTCACATTGATACTTGCCGGGTTTGAACCTGCCTTGTGCATATAAATCCAGTATGTTAACCACTAGGCCGCCACGACATAGTTTTTATAAAAATGTTTAAATAAACTGCCTCGTTGGTCTAGTGGTTGCTAAGCGCGACTACTGAGCACGAGGGCTTGGGTTCAAAACCCGGGTCGAGCAAAGTGTTACTGGGTTTTTCCATTAGGTAATTCTCAGTAGCAGCACGGAGTCTGGATATGTGCCCGGTTGATAACCAGCTCGCCCCCTATTACATTGGGACCTAAAACATAACTGGAAAAATGTGGGTGTACTATATGTGCACCTCTGCCTACCCCTTCGGGGAATACAGGCGTGATGTTACGTTATGTTTGAATAAATATAATTCGTCTACAGATTCATCTACGAACGCACACAGGCGAGAGGCCCTACGAGTGTGCTCTGTGTCCGAAGGCCTTTAGCAATAAAGCGGCTTTGTTACGGCATGATAGGGTAAGTTCAAAATGTTTTTATTTTACGTAAACCTATTACAGGCTTATGAAACGTTAGGATGCTAGTTGCACGGTTCCAAAATGTCATTCCAATGGAGAAGGACCGGCAAGAAACTGAGGTTGAGGCTCCAGAGTTGAAGCTACCTTCCATTCTTCTTCTTCTTCTCCGTACCGGCATAAGCCAATAGCCACATGGAGTAGGTCATGCTGTAGAGACTGGTCAGTCAAGGATGGTAGCCAGGTTGACCGTCTAGTGACGGACGTACTTAAGTATCGTTACTCGTGTAGGCTCTCTGCTTACACCCTAAATGTCGTCTATTAACCGCGTGATGTTTACGGCAACTTTTTGAACCCCCCCCCCTCCCCTTTGGTGATTCTTGGTAAGGATTTAGATTACTTCCCCCCTCCCCTACCCAAAATTCGCGTATCTTATCATTATTAAATGACATGAAAAATTGAAAATATTCAATACCAGCTGCGCCCCGCGGTGTTGCCCGCTGCATTTTTTCGGGATAGAAAGTAGCCTATGTGTTAATCTAGGGTGTCAGCTACTTCCATATGAAATTTCATTAAAATCGGTCTAGCTGATTTAGCGTGAAGAGGTAACAAACATACAAACACACTCACAAATTTTCGCCTTTATAATATTAGTGTGTTTTAATGTGATAACCAAAAGTCTTAATTGTTTAATTTAAAACTGCCTCGTTGGTCTAGTGGTTGCTAAGCGCGACTGCTGAGCACGAGGTCCTGGGTTCGGATCCCGGGTCGAGCAAAGTGTTACTGGGTTTTTCCGTTAGGTAATTCTCAGTAGCAGCACGGAGTCTGGATTTGTGCCCGGTTGATGGCAATAGGCTCGACCCCGAAAAACATAACTGGCGAAATGTGGGTGTACTATATGTGCACCTCTGCCTACCCCTTCGGGGAATACAGGCGTGATGTTATGTTATGTTTATCACAGGTACACACCGGTGTCAAACCCTACGAGTGTCCGGAGTGTGGTAAATTCTTCACGCAGTCCAACTCAATGAAACTGCACGTGAATACCGTTCATCTGCGGATGCCGGCGCCCTACAAGAGTAAGACACGGAGGAACAAGGCCAAGGAGAGGGAGATGCTGCGGGAAGCCATCCTCCGGGTCATTGATAATGAAGATAACTCTGCAGGTAACATAAATGATGAATGATTTTATTACTGCCTCGTTGGTCTAGTGGTTGCTAAGCGCGACTGCTGAGCACGAGGTCCCGGGTCGGGCAAAGTGTTACTGGGTTTTCCTATTAGGTAATTCTCAGTGGCAGCACGGAGTCTAGATTTGTGCCCGGTTGATGGCCAGCTCGCCCCCTATTACATTGGGACCTAAAACATAACTGGCGAAATGAGGGTGTACTATATTATGTACACCTCTGCCTACCCCTTCGGGGAATACAGGCGTGATGTTATGTTATTGTTACTTAATAAAAATATAATTTTCCCTATTTCAGTTGAAACCATAAACCAATCAGAGAACCAGGAGGAAGCGGAAATACACTATATTAAGCCGGACGAGGACTACCAACAGGATGTGGAGGAAACGGAAGTGATGTATGAAGACGTTGACTCCAGAGAGATAACATACGAAGTGGTTTATGAGGAATAGCAGTGTTGCCAGTGAACAGTGTTAAAACTATAAAAAAATAGATATTTCACACCATTAAACCTTTTTTACTAGGCGACAATTGTTCCGCGACAGTCGCCCGACGTCGCTGCGTGTCGCGGGACAGTCGCCTGACAAGTTTTGATCGAGGACGCGAGTCGCTTTATGTAAGTCGTACTGAACAACACTAACTCGGGCGATATGCTACTCACTGGGTAGCGTGGACAAGGCTAATGTCGAGCGACATTGTCCCACAGTCGCAGACATACCACATGGATGTTGCGATGTCGCCGCGACATGTTCCCTAGTGACAACGGCATTAACCAATCAACAAGTCATCATCAGCCGGAAGACGTCCACTGTTGAACAAAGGCCTCCCCCTTAGAACGCCACAATGAACGACAGCTTGCCATTATCCTCCACCGGTTGCAGCAACTCTGACGATATCGTCGGCCCATCTGGTGGGAGGCCTGCCAACGCTGCGTCTTCCGGTTCGACCAAAACACTTCTCTAACTATCGCCTAAATAAATTTATATTAAAAATATACTTTCAACAAGCTTTTAAATCAGCTAGGCCCACAGTACTATTGAAGACGAATCAAGCAAGCCCAAACACGATGGGGTTGCGTCATTTCGTTATAGTTCCTATGGCCACCTTCTGCCTCCATCATCAGAACTCAAAAGGGCCATTCATCAATTGCGTAGAGACTATTCTTGATAGTTTCTGACCCCCTCCTCTTTATAAAAACAAATAGAATAGAATAATATTAAACGGAGGGGTAGGGGGGAGCCCTACCCCTCCGTTTAATATTTATTACGTAAGAATCTGAAGGAAAAAATGAATACACGTTTGGTTGATTTCATTTCGGTTGTAATAGGTTTTGGTTTGATTGCGCATTTTTGTGGTCTTACCTAAGAATTATCAAGACTCCCTCCCACCCCCTTCTTAGATAAGAGAATATTAAATATATATTTTTAAACCCAAGCTTTTAAATCAGCTAGGCTCAAAGTACTTGTAAAGACGAATCAAACAAGCCCAAACACGATGGGGTTGCGTCATTTCGTTATTCTGCAATTCTGGAGACGAATCCAGCAAATCAAAAACCATGAAAGCGGGATAGTTCTCGAGTAATAAGCAATAAACTCTAACATATATAGATATATATTTATAAATAAATCTTTGTATTGGACTGAGATAGAACTGAGCAAATGCTCTCCATAGAGTCGACGTCTCATGAAATACTAAAGTGACTTGTGAAGTCTATGGTGTATAGAATAGTCTAAGTTTGTTTAAAGTAAGGTATATTTATAATGTTATGGTGAACTTAAAGTTATATCTAAGGGGCTATTTATTACGTAAGATTTTTAAATTTCACTCCCTCACACTTACCGTATGGTTGATGAACAATAGTGTCAGAGTGTAAACCGCCTGTAGGCCTCTGACAAGCTTTACACACCGTTGGACAATCTCTCAGGTGTGTGTTTCCTCACGATGTTTTCCTTCACCGTTTTTGGCATAATAAGTAATTTATAGTACGCACATGAATTCGGAAAGACATTGGTGCGTGTTGGTTTGGACTTGCGACCTTTGATTTGGGAGTCTTAACAGTCATATAATGTAAGAAAATATGTTTTCCGGACCGAATTTCGGTCACGGCGGCCTTTCTCAGCTGAGACTAGCCAACTACGTAGATATTATAGTGCACAAGTATGCGAACACAGGTGCACTCCCTATTCCCTCACTCTCATAGTCCAGGACGGTGACACCGAGAGATGACGCAGGACTGGCTTAACGTGCCTTCCGAAGCACGGAGGGGTCTCGACATGAAAACGGTCACCCATCACAAGACTGACCGCGGCGAGCACGGCTTAACCTCGCAAATTG
Source organism: Abrostola triplasia (assembly GCA_946251915.1). Lineage (NCBI taxonomy): Eukaryota > Metazoa > Arthropoda > Insecta > Lepidoptera > Noctuidae > Abrostola > Abrostola triplasia. The sequence continues at coordinate 651,134 of OX276450.1, forward strand.
ACTGATCCGCGCTAGCCATGAGCCCCTCCGAGAAAATATAGGAGATGATTGCCCCCCCTCCCTCCCCCATAAGTCTTACGTAATAAATGGATGGCCAGAATAATTATGGTGATTGTAAATTGAAATATATAGAAACATACATTGCCATAATATACTTGTATGTATCTTTATCTAAATAAAAATATGTTTATTTTATGTATATTGAGTTCTTATTGAATAAATAACTTGAAAACTCTGTATTTATGGTTTTATTAGTCGCGCCCCGCGGTGTTACCTGCTGCATTTTTTCGGGGTAAATAGTAGCCCGTTTCAATCTAGTGTCAATTACCTCAATGCCAAATTTTATCAAAATTGGTCAAGCCGTTTGGTATTAAAGAACTAACAAACATACAAACAAATTCACAAACTTTTTTATAATAGTGTGATTTCGTCTCATTGGTCTAGTGGTCGCTAAGCACGACTGCTGAGCATAAGGTCTTGGGTTTGTATCCCGACTCGGGCAGTGTTACTGGGTTTTTCCATTAGGTAATTCTCAGTAGCAGCACGGAGCCTGGATGTGTGCCCGTGATACCAATGATAGAGAAGAAATTGGTAGTGGGGCGAGGTTTAAATAAAAATATTAATTGTGCTTATATATAAATACAATATTTATTCTTATATAGTAATATTTCTTGATGATATTTTCTCTTGTCCGCCTATATGTACCTGAAAAACAAAATAATCCATTATTGAAATGATCTGAGCCAGCTCCGGTCTCCGCAGCCCACCTCAACTGATGCTAGCTAACGCAGAAGATAATAGAGATCTCGGTGCGAGAAAGAACGGTAACCCATCCCAACACTGACCTCGACAAGTATTGCTTAACTTCGACATCTTAAAAACCGCTCACCCATCTAAATACAGACCTCGGCAAGTATTGCTTAACTTCGACAATTTAAAAACCGCTCACCCATCTAAATACAGACCTCAGCAAGTATTGCTTAACTTCGACAACTTAAAAGCCGCTCACCCATCTAAATACAGACCTCGGCCAGTATTGCTTAACTTCGACAACTTAAAAACCGCTCACCCATCTAAATACAGACCTCAGCCAGTATTGCTTAACTTCGACAACTTAAAAGCCGCTTACCCATCTAAATACAGACCTCGGCCAGTATTGCTTAACTTTGACAACTTAAAAACCGCTCACCCATCTAAATACAGACTTCAGCAAGTATTGCTTAATTTCGACAATTTAAAAACCGCTCACCCATCTAATTACAGACCTCGGCCAGTATTGCTTAACCTTGCATATCGACTTCAATACAGCTTAACCATGCATTGTATACACTCTACCAGCGATGTTTACTATTCATTAAAAACAAAATTGAAGAAGGAGGCAGTCGATGTGATGATGATAATAGTGTGATTAGCATTCTGGATGGTAACTCACCTTTTCATGTGTTCTTAAGGCCGATAATCCCTTGAAGGTCTTCGGGCAGAGTCGGCAGGAGTACGGCCGGTCGCTGGAGTGGACTCGGAGATGAGACTGTCGACAAATGTTAGCGATTAAAACGGATACCGGATATCCGGACACGGTGTACGAACTGCCTCGTTGGTCTAGTGGTCGCTGAGCATGAGGTCCTGGGTTCGAATCCCGGGTCGGGTAAAAAGTTACTGGGTTTTTTCATTAGATAATTCTCAGTAGCAGCACGGAGTCTGGATTTGTGCCCGGTTGATGGCCAGCTCGCCCCCTATTACATTACGACCTATAACATAACTGGCGAAATGTGGGTGTACTATATGTGCACCTCTGCCTATCCCTTCGGGGAATACAGGCGTGATGTTATGTAGTATGGATATGTCCCTATATTTCTTCTTTCTTAAGCCCCGGATACACTAGGGAACATTTTGTCCCGCAACATGACGCGCAACACTCAATCTACGTGACGCTGCAACGTTGCACATTGTCCCGCAACATTGTACGTGACGCGGGGCATGTTGCTTGCTCCCGCCTCGAGAGCGAGCGCACGTGTCTCGCGTCAGTGTCGCGCCATTTGTCACCAAGTGTATTCGCGTACGCAACGTGCCTCTTAACATGGCTTTAGTGTGGGGAAATGATACCGTGCTACATGTACATTTCTATAAACACTGACACTTTGCTGGCTACACTAGGTAGCCAGCAAAATGTTCCATGACAATTGTCGCGGGACACTTCACGTAGTTGTTGAGGGACATGTTCCGCAACATGTTTCTTCATTTGCCCCCTAGTGTATCCCAGGCTTTATATAAACTAACCTGCAATAGCTTCTTCATGGTAAAACTCTTCGGACACTGAGCGCATGCGTATGGCTTTTCCCCTGTATGATTCCTCTGATGGTACAACAACATGCATTTATTCTGAAACCAACATATTATACAATCTCACCGTATGGTTGATGAACAATAGTGTCAGAGTGTAAACCGCCTGTAGGCCTCTGACAAGCTTTACACACCGTTGAACAATCTCTCAGGTGTGTGTTTCCTCACGATGTTTTCCTTCACCGTTTTTAGCGACTGACAACTAATTTATAGTACGCACATGAATTAGAAAAGACATTGGTGCGTACTGCGTGCTGGTGAACTCGCGACCTTTGACTTGGCAGTCCAACGGTCATACCACTCGGCTATCAGGGGTTTAATATATTATAGCATTAATACATAAAGACAGCCTTGTAGGTTTAGTGGTCGCTACACGCAGCTGAGCACAAGGTCTTGAGTTCGAATCCCGGGTCAGGCAAAGTTTGGATTTTACATTAAGTAATTCTCAGTAGCAGCACGGAGTCAATTGCGCCCGGTTGATAGCCAGCTCGCCTATTACATTGAGACCTAAAAACATAACTAGCGAAATGTGGGTGTACTATATGTGCACCTCTGCCTACCCCTTCGGGGGATACAGGCGTGATGTTACGTTGCTAGGAGTGTACTTACCGGTAGACTTTTCCCGCACACTTCACAGACCCAGGGTTTCTCCTTCTTCCTCAGTTTGTCTGAAGCCACGTGAACACGTCTGTAGTGAGCGCTGTATAGCGAACCTCTGGAAAACGTTTTGTTGCACTGAAAGAGGGTAGTATAACATTAGATAAAGATAAACAGCATGAGCCTGCCTCGTTGGTCTAGTGGTTGCTAAGCGCGACTGCTGGGCACGAGGTACTGGGTTCGAATCCCGGGTCGGGGAAAGTGTTACTGGGTTTTTCCATTAGGTAATTCTCAGTGGCAGCACGGAGTCTGGATTTGTGCCCGGTTGATGGTCAGCTCGCCCCCTATTACATTGGGACCTAAAACATAACTGGCGAAATGTGGGTGTACTATATGTGCACCTCGGTAGCGGGTCCGATTCCCGCACGGGGCAAAAATTTCCTAAAGATAAAGATATTTTTATTTGTTAAAACATGAGTATACACAAAAGACATGTGAGATGTTAAATATAATTATGATTGAAACATACATGTTTTAGCCTAATGGGGGGAGATTTTTTTTAAACTTACCTTCTCACAGGCGTAGACCTCACAAATCCTATGTTTCTCCAGCAAATGGGTCCTCAACTCCAGTGGGACCTCGAATCCTTCTCCACAATGTACGCACGTGTGTTCTTTACACGTGTCCGTCGTCACATGACGTTTCAACGCAGCGGGGGTAGATACACGTGTGCCGCAAGATGGGCAAGTGGAGGGGAGAGATAGCTGCAAGGGAAAATGTGCGTTAGTGTGTTGGAATATGGTTGAGAATCGATTGTAATGGGATTTGATTTTAGTGAGGTTAAATGATAAGTGAATTGTTCGTTGAACAGTGAACGAATTGTTGAGTGAATGAAATAGAACTAAATGAATAATGTTGCGTGAATGAATGGAAGATCTGAACAGTGTATGATAAACGAATTGTTGAGTGAATGAAATATACCTCAGTGAATATTTAATAAAATGAATGACCTATTGAGTGAATGAAAGATGATGATCTGTACAGTGAATGATAATAAATGAATCATTTAGTATTTATGAATACTTTGATACATAATTTTTAGTTTAAATTTTTTATTTTTGTATATATTTATTTTTAAGAATTGTAAATAACCTTGTAAATAAAGACAAAAACATATGAAAACGAGAAGCAATTGAAATCAAGTGAATTCCATAACTCCATCTGTCGAGACACCTTTTAAAGGCTTGTGGCCATAGTTTTACTATTGTGCTTGCAAAACGCGAAACGGTTTCCTGCAATGACCGAATGAACGATATACATATATGAATAAATGAATGAACGCTATACATATATGAATGAATGAATGAACGATATACATATATAAATGAATGAATGAACGATATACATATATGAATGTATGAATGAACGATCTACATACATGAATGAATGAATGAACGATCTACATACATGTCTGTGCGCCCGTTTCTTGTGCGCGTTCAGGCCGAACGTCCCGATGAAGGCCTCCCCGCACAGATCACACCAGATGAACTCGGACGGATGCTGGATACGCAGGTGTGTGAGGTGGCTCGACAACTTTCTAAATATAATAATAATAACTAACACTCGTAGACTGCCTCGTTGGTCTAGTGGTTGCTAAGCGCGACTGCTGAGCACGAGGTCCTGGGTTCGAATCCCGGGTCAGCAAAGTGTTACTGGGTTTTTCCATTAGGTAATTCTCAGTGACAGTACGGAGTATGATTTGTGCCCAGATCATAGCAATAGGCTGGAGTCTATTGCCTTTAACCAGGCAGAATCTAGAAACCGTGCTGCTACTGAGAATTACTAAAAAAAAATCCCCTATTAGACTTTGTCTGACCCGTGAATCGAACCCAAAACCTCACGCTACGTAGCCTTGTCACATTCAAATACAATATGACGAGATGATTGGGGCAGAGGCTAAGCGATTGGACTTCTGCGCTAGGGAATGCGGGTTTAATTCCCGCACGGGACAAAAAATTGTGTGTCCCGCAGATATTTGTCCCGAGTCTGGGTGTTTGTATATGATATTTCATGTTTGTGAAACGCACCCCCGATACAGGAGAGATTCCTAGTGTGGGGCGACGTTGTTTAAATAAAATACAATAAAAATAAAGTTCTGACCGAATTTCGGTCTCGGCGGCCTGTCTCATCTGAGACTTGCCAACTACGTAGATATTACAGTGCACAAGTATGCGAACACAGGTGCACTCCCTATTCCCTCACTCTTATAGTCCAGGACGGTGAGACCGGAGAGAGATCAGGCGCAGGACCAACGGCTTAACGTGCCTTCCGAAGCATGGAGATAAAATACAATATCAACTTACTCATACGACTTCCCGCAGTGCCGACACTCATGCATCTGTCCTCCATGCATCTTGAAATGCTCTTTAGCATTAAATCTGAAACAAAATAGCGGTACCAACTATTACCCTACTAATATTATAAACTCGAAAGTTTATACGTATGGATGTTTGTTACTCTTTCACGTAAAAACTACTGAATGGATTTTAATGAAGTTTCATATGGAGGTAGCTGACACCCTGGATTAACATAGGCTTTTATCCGGAAAAATGTAGCGAGGAACACCGCAGGGCGCAGCTAGTTTGTTATAAATAATTAGCAGATGTACCCAAGAAATGAAATAGAATAAACTAAACAGTGAATTAACCATTAAGTGAATGACATCGGACGAACTGAACGGTTTAAATGAAAACGAATGAACTATTGAGTGAATGAAAATGAATGAACATGATTGCATGTAATAGGATTATCTGGACATTGAACGAGAACGAATGAACTATTATTTGAATTAAATAAAACAAACTAAATAGTGAATACAAAAAAAAGTTTTTTTAGGAGAGAAGCCTAGATTTGTGCCCAGTTAATAGCAATAGTGTGCCGTGTAGTATCCGGCCTAGAATTGACCACCCCCTTTCCTCCCGTGGGTGTCATAAGCGACTAAGGGAAAATCCAGAAGATAGGCAGCAGCGTCTTCTGTAACTTCACCACCAATACTGCGATCCCCAAGACAATCCAAGCGTGGGGATCACGACAACCCTTCTTTAAGGGGGAGGCAACAACTGTAACACCCTTCAACACCATTGTACACCATATATTTGGGAATAAATTTTTGAACATGAATTTGAACAGTGGACGTCTTCCAGCTGATGATGATGATGAATGGCGATAGGCTAGGCCCCTATTGCACAGATCTTATGAGGTACTCACGTGGTTCTAGACACATAGGAGCATTGCTTGCAGGAGAACTTTAGTCTATGACTCTTCAGGTGCTGGTTCAATCCGCGCCGATCCTTATATCTGAACCTACAGAACTCGCAGACCACGTCGCCGCGACTCTGAAATACCATCATCATCAGCCGACTGTCGTTGGTCTAGTGGTTGCTAAGCGCGACTGCTGTGCACGATGTCCTGGGTTCGAATCCCGGGTTGGGCAGTGTTACTGGGTTTTTCCGTTAGGTAATTCTCAGTAGCAGCACGGAGTCTGGATTTGTGCCCGGTTGATGGTCAGCTCGCCCCCTATTACATTGGGACCGAAAAACATAACTGGCGAAATGTGGGTATACTATATGCGCACCTCTGCCTACCCCTTCGGGGAATACAGGCGTGATGTTATGTATGTTATCAGCTGGAAGACGTCCACTGTTGAACAAAGGCCTCCCCCTTAAATAGGGGTGTCATAATCCCCACGCTTGGCAAGCGGCTTGGGGATCGCAGTATCGGTGGTGAAGTTACACAAGACGCTGCTGCCCATCTTCTGGATTTTCCCTTAGTCGCCTCTTACGGCACCCACGGGAGGTGAGGGGGTAGACAATTCTAGGCCGGATACCACACAGCACCAGAAATAAAATACAGTGTTACATAAACATCACGCCTGTATTCCCCGAAGGGGTAGTCAGAGGTGAATAATACACACACATTTCGTTACTTATGTTCAATGTAATAGTGGACGAGTTGGCCATCAACCAGGCACAAAACTAGACTCCGTGCTGCTACTGAGAATTACCTAACGGAAAACCCCAGTAACACTCTGCCCGACCCGGGACTCGAACCCAGGACCTCGTGCTCAGCAGTCGCGCTTAGCAAACACTAGACCAACGAGATTACCATCAACCCGGATAAATAAGACTCTCACTAGGAATTTCTACTATATCGTGAGTGGCTGAGCGATTGGACTGCTGCACAAACGGTTGCAAGTTCGATCCCGGTGAGAGACAAAATTTTGTGCAATCTTAAACTTGTTAAAATAAAAAAAAAGGTAAAAAAAAAAAAAAAAGGTTTATTTCAGAAACTTGTACAACTATTTAAAAATCTTACACAGGGACCTCCTTTTAAGTAAAAGCAACCAATGTCTGTATATGTGATATTTCATGTTTGGGAAACGCACCCACGATACATCAAGTATCCTAAGTTTTTGTTATCAAAACCTATAGTATTACTAGCTGTTGCCCGCGACTTCGTCCGCGTGAATTTCGTGGTATGAAAAATAGATGTTGGCCGATTCTCAGACCTACTCAATACGCTCACAAAATTTCATGAGAATCGGTCTAGCCGTTTCGGAGGAGTATGGGAACGAAAACTGTGACACGAAAATTTTATATATAAATAGATGTTGTTTATATAAAAATATGGTATACTTTTTTTTTAAAAAAAACGTCCCACACTAGGAATGTCTCCTGTATCGTGGGTGCGTTTTATACATGAAATATCACATACACAAACACCCAGACTCGGGACAAACATCTGTGGTTCGCACAAAGTTTTGCCCCGTGTGGGAATCCAACCCACAACCCTTAGCGTAGCAGTCCAATCGCTTAGCCACTGCGCTAATCAGGTCGTCAAATACTCACAGGATCATGTTGAGTTAGCACGTGTTTCTCCAGTATATCGGCCCCCATAAACCCCTTATAACACAAATCACAGCGGTACGGACTGTGTAGGTAGTTGAAGCCAGATTTCCTCTCCAATACATCCTTTATCTGCTGTTCCTGGCTCAACACGGTGATCACAACGTTATAATCTCTCTCAAAATCCTTTAAATTCTCTTTTGCTTCGAAGTTTTTTCCTTTTTTCTCATTTTTACATCTCTTTTTCAGCGTGCGTTGATTTGTCTTTGTATTTATATCAGTATCATCTAGTTCAATTTTCACGGTTTCTGTGTATATATTGAGGTTATATGGAGAAGAATTTGGTGAATTTAATGGAGAATTTGGAGAAATAAACGGAGAATTTGGAGAAGTAATGTCGGTATTGTCAATGTCATCATTGGGTCCATTTGAATCCTCTTCATCATGGTTTTCGTGGAAGCTAATGATTTTTGTGTCCGTAGTATTTAGTTGTATGTGTTGTTTCAAGTCATCTGGAATCTGTAAGGGTTTTAATTTTTCATTAAAAAAGTTGTTAATGATATTACTTTTTTGTGAAATCATTATTGATAATCCAATACCGCGTTAAAAATATTCTAAAAAAAACAAATTCTTATATTATATTCATATATTTACTTTGATGATAATACTATGGGGAGTGAGACTGTTATATACTCAAATGCGTACTATTTATAAAGCTTTGTGAATATGAGAGCAAGTATACATAATATATATGACGAAAGTATATATATGCGGTATTTAACAATGTTAGTTACGTGGATTTTTTTTTTTTTTAAACGTCGCCCTACACTAGGAATTTCTCCTGTGTCGTGGGTGCGTTTCACAAACATGAAATATCACATACACAAACACCCAGACTCGGGACAAACATATGTGGTTCACACAAAGTTTTGCCCCGTGCGGGAATCGAACCCGCAACCCTTAACGCAACAGTCCAATCGCTTAGCCACTACGCTAATCAGGTTGTCGCAATTTGACTGCTAACAACAATTTTTCCATGGCTTTTTATTTATTTAAGTAATTTAAAGTATCTTAGAAAATAAAGTTTAAATCAGAGACATAATCTTGACTTACCGCTACACCCCTCACTCTAGCATCTTCTAGACAGTGCCTAGCAACCTGGCATTGAGCTCTGAACGCATTAAACTTTAACAAAAGGCTGGTACAATAACTACATACGTATTGTGGGTAATTATCATACGGGGACACCTGGAAGAAAGTATATTTATAAATAATAAGTGTAGTATAATGCAATTGGCAAGTCGTCGTTCATTGTGACGTTCTGATGGAGGCCTTCGTTCAACAGTGGACATCTTCCGGCTGATGATCATTCATAATCATTTACATATATAACATCACGCCTGTATAGGCAGAGGTGCACTTATAGTACACCCACATTTCGCCAGTTATGTTTTAGGTCGCAATGTAATAGGGGGCGAACCTATTGCCATCAACCGGGCACAAATCCAGACTACGAGCTGCTACTGAGAATTACCTAATGGAAAAACCCAGTAACACTTTGCCCGACCCGGGATTCGAACCCAGGACCTCGTGCTCAGCAGTCGCGCTTAGCAACCGCTAGACCAACGAGGCAGTCATAATCATTTATTGCAACAAAAACAAGTTTACAATATTAATTATGTTTAATTAATAAAAATTAAGTTTACAATATTGATATGTATGGCACCATTAATATATAATAAAATTCCAGACAATATCAAACAAATAACCAATACAAATGTCTTTAAAAGAGAACTTAAGAAATTGTTGTCTGAAAAATGTTATTATTGTATAAAAGAATTTTTAAACAAACCTGTCTAATTGTTGTTAAAAATGTACCAAGATTTTAATTTTATTGATATAATCTAAAAATATTATTATTATTATGTATAAGATATGTTGTTAAAAATGCTTATGTTTCAAGAGTTTAATTTTATTTATATGATTCGATTACTATTTTATGTTCTGAATGTCCTAGGGACAATTTACTTTGTACGCCAATTGTGGCAAAATATGTTGGGCCAAATATATATATATATTTTTTTTCCATCCACTGTTACACATGTTTATACAAATAAATTTATCTTTATCTTTAATTGTGCGTTAATAGTTACATTAGTTAGGAAAACTGTGTGGCATTGTATTTTTGCATTACGTATTTCTGAGTAGCAGCATGGAGTCTGGATTTGTGCAGTGATGGCCAGCTCGCCCCCTATTACATTGGGACCTTTAACATAACTTGCGGAATGTGGGTGTACTATACACCTCTAACTACCCCTTTGGCTGTTTATTTTGTTTTTAGACAAATATAATTACTCTGTTAATGATTACCTTAGTGATAAGACTTTATAAAAGTAACTTAGATATATAAATATTTGTACACCAGAACTGGTAGAACATATGAAACTAAAAATATTATATACAACTAAATTTTACTATATTCCAAATATTCAAATTTCTTTCTTTCTAATTTTATTTTAAAAATACAAAGGAAAAGATAAAAGATGCTAAGGCAAAGGAAATAAGTCTTACTTCGTCTCCAGTAAGATTCTTAAAAGCCACCAAAAATTCTTGGCGTTGGATGCTAAATAGCTTTCTGTTGGTAGCTAAACACGCTCTGCATATAAGTAAATCTTCAGTCATTTCATTTTTAAGTGATACTGAAGTCATTTTAATTGATATTTTCAATTTTTTGCGAACTCAATTTACAAACAACTATGCCTATTGCCTCACTATTTACATTTACTACTTTCTTTTTACGATGACAGTTGTGTTGGTTTGAACTACTGTCTTTTGAGAAGGTAGTACTATAATTCAGTATTCCCGGTTCTAACAAGGCAAAATAAGTATTTTACGTAATCGAGATTTATCTGATAAAGTCTGAATTTGTGCACGGTAGGGCAATTATTTCCGGAAGGGGTAGGCAGAGGTGCACTAAATAATATAGTACACCCATATTTCGCCAGTTATGTTTTAGATCTTAATAAAATAAGGGGCGAGCCTATTGATATTTATATAGGCAGGGGGGATAATTATTATAGGCAGGGGGCTGCTGCTGAGAATTACCTAATGGAAAAACGCAGTAACACTTTGTCCGACCTGGGATTCGAAACCAGCACCTCGTGCACAGCAATAAAATAATTAAAGTAATAAGAAAGTTAAAAATACATAAAATGCTTAAAATAGCATGCATACAACGCGACAAGGGGTAGGCAGAGGTGCACATATAGTACACCCACATTTCGCCAGTTATGTTTTTAGGTCCCAATGTAATAGGGGGCGAGCCTATTGCCATCAACCGGGCACAAATCCAGACTCCGCGCTGCTACTGAGAATTACCCAACGGAAAAACCCAGTAACACTTTGCCCGACCCGGGTTTCGAACCCAGGACCTCGTGCTCAGCAGTCGCGCTTAGCAACCACTAGACCAACGAGGCAGTCTATATTTAGGTTTAAGAAAGGATTTAATAATAAAACACATCAATATAATAAACTTACATGTTTATTAACTACATACAGGATCAGTTATCTTTATCTCAAATTAAAAGGCGATTGTCTACAGCCCACCAATTTACACTTCATTTGAAACTATATATTTTTATACGAAATACGTTTTTTTTTTCTAAAAAAATGTTTACACCTAAATTCTCATTAAAAAGATTTATGGCCGATTATTCTTTAATTTAATTACATTAATTAATTTTTAATGAGTCTGAAAAAGTAAGTCTTAAAAGTATTATAAAAAAGTTTGTGTAAATGTTTATTATGTCGGCAGTGATTGCAGTATTATATTATTATACATAAAATAATATACATTGAATAAATAATGCTTAACTTTATAGGGCAACACAAACTTCTCCCACGTACGCAACGCACGCCACGCTTTATGTTCTCTCTACGCTTGAGACACATGTATGTGTCGCCAGGATTTCTTTCAAGGGGGTGCATAAAGTGCATTTGCATTAACTACATACACACTGCTACACAATTAATACAAAATGTATAATAAATTGACTATTGCATTGGCTTCGTCTAGCACATTTGAAAAGATCATGGAAACCAGAGGTGCAAGTGCACCCCCTTGCGTCCATGACAATGCAACTACGAACTCTATTGGATAGATTTTCATTTTTAATACAAAATCAAGCGTCATTCATATCATAATGCGGAGCGTAACCTTGAATACGTGGGACCAGTATATTTTTTCCTTTAGGATCGTAACCTAAAAAAAAAACTTGCTAATTTCAGGGTAAAATTATCAGTTTGTGCAAGGATGACGTCATTTGGGAGTAGGAAGCAGCCAGAAGTAACGGCTGCCAAGTTCAAATCGTCGTTGATATTCCAATACCGCGTAAGAAACAGTATTCAAAACCGCGAATGTACAAAAAAAGCAAAAATTAACTATTGAGAATATTGATTTTAAAAATAGTACCTACATTAGATTATGGAGAACGAAACGGTCTTATACTCAAGTCCGTAGAAATGCCGATTAGTTTTTGAGTAACTTAGCTTTTAGCCCTCGTGTGAAGTTAGCGAAAGTGCATATACGCGGTATTTAACAACGTTAGTTACGCGGAATTGGACTGTCAACGACGATATCTCGATATTGTAACGTCACCGCTTTTATAGAGAGCTAGTCTCGTTAAAATTATTTATTAATTTGAGAATTTGTGCGTTTGAATGTTAAGAGAAACATTGATACTACCATTTAACAGATAAAAACATAACATCACGCCTGTATTCCCCGAAGGGGTAGACAGAGGTGCACATATAGTACACCCCCATTTCGCCAGTTATGTTTTAGGTCCCAATGTAATAGGGGGCGAGCCTATTGCCATCAACCGGGCACAAATCCAGACTCCGTGCTGTTACTGAGAATTACCTAATGGAAAAACCCAGTAACACTTTGCCCGACCCGGGATTCGAACCCAGGACCTCGTGCTCAGCAGTCGCGCTTAGCAGCCACTGGACCAACGAGGCAGTCTCGAGTTGTATATTTAACAGATACGTTAACTATAATCTTCCGTGAGTGTTCCATCCATATTATTTACTGTATAATATTCCGGTTATATTCACGGGAATGCTCAACTAGATGCAAGACAACACCCAGCGCTACCACCACCATCGCGGGCGCAGTGGTATGCGATGCGTTGCGCACGCACTTCGGCTCGCGACTCTGCCGCGTAATCAGCTCATAAGGGCTCCGTTCGAGTTCGAAACTAGTCGGGCATTCCCGAATACACCCGTGAGTATAACCGGAATATATAGTAAATAATATGGATAACACTCACGAAAGTTATTATAGTAAAATACAGATACGTTTAACAGTTCAAAAGCTTGTACGTAATGGAGGACGTGTTTTAGAAAGATGATGACTATATTCTGTTATTGGTTTTGCCCTGGATTAAGCCTGCAATCTGAAGCGCAGAAGTCCTATCACTTGGCTTGACTTTACGTACGATTATGTACCTACTAAAGACACAACATTTCTAGTATTTCTATGTACTTTCAAAATTGTCGTTTTAGATATATTTTATTGTTCAAAATCTAGGTATCACATTACCATGAACGTTAAGTTTCCAAGCACATTTCGTTTTATATATTTGACAAGTACACAAGACCTAAAAAACATTGCCAGAGAACGATAAAAAATTCTACCATACTGAAAAGTTGGTAGAAAAATCGCTCATTTCGAAAAGTCTCTGAATCAACTTGTATTTCTCTGAACATTCAATTAGTATTAACTACAATTAATTAAAATAATAATAAATATAAATGCTCCTCCACATAATTTGTCCTAAACATATTATAGTGTGAATTTATCAAACTTTTATGATTAAATATTCAGTATTCCGTCCAGATTGAACTCAATAATGTTCTATAACAGATATAAACATGGCCTGCTCATTATAAAATCTGTGCAACATCCAAATGACGTCATACTTTAGTTTGATAGACGAATATTCAGCCACAATACGACCTGAAGTTAGCCAAAGCTGCGCAATGGATCTTTTAGGAACAAAACTGTCTACTGCGCAGCTATACAGCGAACTTCAGGTAAGACAAGAAACGTCAGTTGTATTATACATGTGTAATATATAGATGTTTATAGGCAGATATATATAGATGTTTGAATAAATTAAATTATAATACCAGCTAAGTAGAGGAGCCATACATTTCGCTACGTTTTGTTTCTTACAAAAACCTAATGATGTGTTTAAGTATTGCTTTCAAATTCCGCTAAAATTAATATTGCACCTAACATTTAAGTTATTATCAATGAGGACTAATTATATTCGAATTACACCGAATTAATTAACTGTGGCAGTGAATAGGGACATAAAGTATTCTAGATATTAAATTAGCTACTTCGTTTTGGTTTTGCTTGGCATTTACCGCACTTAGCCTCTTTAGTGGGCCATTGTGCGTGACAAAGATTATCTTTCTTTTATTTTTAGTTGTATTTGGTAACTTGAAATATACTAGCTTTTGCCCGTGGTTACGCCCGCGTTAAGTAGCCTTGGGTCTTAAACTTTTTACATGCCAAATTTAATCAAAATCCGCTCAGCCGATTAGTCGTGAAAGCGTAACAGACAGACAGAGCTTTCATATTTATATTTCTATGAATTTGGAAGTATTGAAATTGCGTACGTGTGTTTGTGATTCTCATCCTCCTAAACGGCTTGACAGATTTGAATGATTTATGTGTTATAGGGGTCATTTGGATCTAGTTCTTAGGCAAAGTTTGATCCGGCAGGCTTTAATGACAATTGTGTCTTTAAATTTGCCGACAATTTTGTTCTGATCTGAAGAAAATAATTCACGCGGATGCGTACGGGAGATTTGCTAGTTGAATAATATTAGCTTTCTAGACACTTCCATCTTTCTTACACCCACTGTATTCTATAGTACGAATGGTATTTACATCTGCGAACAAAAGCTAGTTAGACTTAATCGATGAAGATACATATTAAGCCTTATTCATTGCCACAGTTATATACATACTATATACCTCATGAAACGCTCGAAATAAATAAAAAATACACGTTATTTACTCCTAAAGATAGTTTTATCACTAACACCATTTATTGCTTAATTAAATAAATATCTATGATGCTACACACGTTGGGGATTGAGTGTTTCAATTTACATCATACACCAAAAACGTTTAGATTAATCTTCTTCTTTTCGCGTCGACTGTTCGTTTCGACTCACTACATTTTTTGGGATAAAAAGTAGCCTATATGTTAATCCAGGGTGTCAGCTACCTCCATATGAGAATCATCAAAAATCGGTCTAGCTGTTTGAGCGTGAAGAGGTAATAAACATACTAACACACTCACAAACTTCCGCCTTTATAATATTAGTGGAAATTAGTAGGATGGTTTAATTTTTAGCGCCCAGTTATACGGCTTCGTCTACAGCGGCATTCGATGCTTTGTATAAGCCATCCAGTGTGCTAGGGAAAGGGCACATGGGTCATTCGAGCTGGTGGGACATATAGATAAATAACCCGTTGAACGTCGCCTGTGCGTTCGAATTTCGACCATAATTCAGTTGTTTTAGAGTTTATTGTATCAATTAATCCATCGATAACCGAATAACTTATAATTCTTCTCCATTCCATGCTAAGTCTCCATATTAACTTCAACTAAGCCAAATATTGGATTCCTCCGTTCCCGCAAAGTTCAAAAGATGTCTTCCCTACAAACTCTTGTCAATGCAGAAACAATAAAGTGATACCCAAGTCCGTCCGTCACTAGACGGTCAACCTCGCTACCATCCTTATTGATGACAATCTCTACAGCATGACCTGCCTGTATTGTGGTGTAAGAGAGCCTCCACGAGTGATGATACCCTAGTACCTACGTCCGTCACTAGACGGTCACCCTCGCTACCATTCTTGTTGATGACAATCTCTACAGCATGACCTGCCTGTATTGTGGTGTAAGAGAGCCTCCACGAGTGATGATACCCTAGTACCTACGTCCGTCTCTAGAACGTCACCCTCGCTACCATCCTTGGTGATGACAATCTCTACAGCATGACCTGCCTGTATTGTGGTGTCAGAGAGCCTCTACGAGTGATGATACCCTAGTACCTACGTCCGTCACTAGACGGTCAACCTCGCTACCATCCATGTTGACGACAATCTACTGCATGACCTATATTTGACTATTCGCACAAAGAAGGACGAGTTACACCTCTATACCCTTCGTGGATTAAAGACGTGAATGTATGTTATTTTTTAAACATATTCTTGGTGTATGATGTAATTGATTTAGTGTATGTTACAGTTCTTTGGAGTTTAAGCGATGTTATGACATGCATTGTTAGTTCCTAATATTCTGTTGATAGGGCAAGCTTGGTACAGTGAACGCAAAGCTTCAAGATCTTTCTGAAGTTAACCACGAGTACGTCAAACATGAATGTTGACAGTGTTTTTATGCTGAAAAAGGGTTTAGTAATAATAATGTAACTGTTATTAACTAAAATGGCAAAACATTACTAAGTTATTAGTAAAACTATTGTCAGACTGAGATGGCAGGATAGGTTGGTGACGCCAATGTTCTGTAGTTGCTTAGTCAATTTTGCATCACTCCATACATAAGCTGTTTGCGCAAGGACAGAGAAAGCACCGACCACAAGCTTAAAAACGCTTAATATCCGTTCTTTTTCTGTGGATTTTATTAATTTTTCCAGTTTTTGGGATCCCTCTAAACCCTTTTCCAAAGAATTAAATTCCATTGCTCGCTCTCGTTTACCGTGTTTTAAATAAAGCGGGTACTGCGCAAACTCTCGCGGCTAACTTCAGAGCGGTCACAAAGCCTCGCGTCATCATTGGTATCCACAATGGGGTTACTTACAATAATAATTATTACTACATAATTATATTAATAAATTCACTTTATATGGATGTTATTTTTACCTCATTTGAAATAACAGCAAGCAAACCTTTATGTGCAGTCTGTTCAACCAATTTTGACTCTTATTGCATTAGTAATAAGACTCATATCAATTGCTGTCAGTAGTTGGTATTTCAACGTTTTTACGTTTAGTCTTTTCAAACAAATATGGACTTTAAGTGCGTATACTGTAGATTCATTTTACTGTGACAACAGAAATAGCAAACAGCGCGCTGTTACTATAGTGTTACTGTAAGATGTATCTAAAGAGTACGAGATAAAGTCCATAATTGAATGCCCGATATTCTGCTGCACGGGAGCGGTGTGGTATCAATGAATTATGAGCTTTATGCCAACGGTATACAAGTCAAAATCGGTTGCAGTTACTGTAAAGTTTGTTTTTAATGTTATATCAAAATGAGTTTAGTAAAAAATATTATTATGTTTGTAAAATACTGTAAGAAGCAGGTTTTTATGCGAAATTATTAAAACTATTTATTCTAAAGTAAGGTTCCCATAAATAAATACGTTTTGTGTAATATAATTAAGTTATTTTATAAAGAAATGTCTGTTTTGACTACATTTATTTATATTCAAACACTCAGATTGGGATAACGCATCTTCGGCACATTTGTCTCGACCGGTGATCGAACCCGCAACCCTTAGCACAGCAGTCCAAGTTAACCACTGCGCCAATTAGGTTGAAATTAGATTACCATTTTTTACTGCTCGGAATCGAATCCGCAACCATTAGCACAGCAATCCAAGTCAGCCACTGCACCAATCAGGTTGTTGATTTTGAATTATAGATTTGGTTTTTATTGCAGAGAAATCCAAGTTATTATCATTAATTATAATATTTTATAATACATAGAAAATACGAATAAAGGTTACAAAAAATATTATTTCTAAGGAACCTTATAAGTATGCGCTTTTTTACAAAATGGTAGAATGGATTGTGGTATGGTAACACTAATATTATAAGCGTCCTTAAAAGCCATTTCAAAACACCTGTGGTTTGCTTTCGCGCGCGATTTTTTGACATCTGTCAATGTCAAAATGACATGTCCAATTTACTTGTTAAAATATGTAAAACAAATTGAATTGTATTCACTACATATTCATTTAATTGCTTTTAATAGGTAGAGCCTTCAGTGCTACCTAAGTCCGTCCGTCACTTGTCGGTCAACCTCGCTACCATCCTTGTTAACGACAATCTACAGCATGACCTGTTGTCTATTTTGTGCGTTTATGAAATACTAGCTTTTGCCCGCGGCTTCGCCCGCGTTAAATAGCCTTTCCTTTCTCGGGTCTTAAACTTTTTTTATGTCAAATTTCGTTAAAATCCGTCCAGCGGTTTAGTCGTGAAGGCGTAACAGACAGAGTTACTTTCACATTTATAATATTAGTGTGGTTGTATGGATTGCTCCCGTTATTTCGTTGAAATGTCAATTAAATCGCGCGCGAACGACCACCAAGGCTAAAACCATAGACAAAAATAATGGCGTATTTTACAAACTGCTGTCACAACTCTTAAAAAAGCTTAATTCTAAAACGTGTTGGTGTCTCATCGTTTTACGATTTAAAAAAATAAACAGTTCAAAAAACGTCGAACGGAGAGCGCTGATTGGTCAAAATTTAAATTAGGCGCGCTAAAATGGTATATAAGGCGAGAATGAGGGGGTATATCGTTAGTTGTTGCCGGCTCGTCGATGAGAACATCGGTGTTAGCTCGTCCGCATGCGCGGTGTGGGCCCCACCGAGAGTGTGGAACTGGAATATGTCGCTGACCTGCAACAGACGGACATTTTTAAGGATCCAGATAAGTATTAGATTTTAGGTTTTTTGTAGATATTTTTGGATATAAAATTACAAGTGCTTTTGATATAATTATAATCGCCTTTCAACCCCCCTAAAGGGGAGAGGAAGATCTAAGTTTTCTCCCTTTCTTTCCCCTTTCTTTCAATCCCCTTCTTTTTTACACCTTCTATGACCTCCCCTCCTCCCTTCTCCCCGCACCCACCTCGTTCCAGCCGTATCTGTTCTTGGCCTGCACGATGGCCTCGTACACGGCGCCGGGCTGCAGCGCGCGCAGCTCGTGCGACACGCGGTGGGTGAGCGCGCCGCCCGGCGCAGGCGCGGGGATCACCACGTCGTGCCAGCGGCCGGGCTGCTGGAATGACTCGTTTATCTGGAATGGAAGGTCCTGGTTATTGACCATTTTGTGTTTTTGACCACCCATGACGAGTGGTATCCCGCCTAGAATTGACCACCCCCTTTCCTCCCGTGGGTGTCGTAAGACTAAGTGAAAATCCAGAAGATGGGCAACAGCGTCTTCTGTAACTTCACCACCAATATTGCGGTCCCCAAGCCCCTTACCTAAGGGGGAGACCTTTGTTCAACAGTGGACGTCTTCCAGCTGATGATGACTACCCATGTGTCCATTATGTTTAACCTAAAGCTCTGAAAAATCTCCAAAAGATTTACCTACTAGATAAACATAGATTGCCAAAAGATAATACCAGAATTCCCCTTTTAGTTGTAAAAAAGGGAGCTAGAAATTTGAATTTTGATGGCTACAAGCAGCGACAGTCTCGCTCGTGTATATAATTAAATTGCTGAAAATAACCTTGGTAAGTCGTTTAGAAATACTCACAGCTAGTTGCCGATACAGCAGTCTGAGTTCGTCAAGCGGCGGGTAGCTGTCTACAGCGAAGGCCAGCATGTAGCGCGTGTGGGAGCGCGCGAGCGGCGCCGACGTGAAGCGCGCCGGGCCCGGCCGGCCCGACACCTCCACGTGCTGCCGCGCCCGGCCCAGGCTGTTGTCGGCCACGCAGCTGGGAAGGGAATACAATAGAAGATATTTGTTTGCTTCATCAATCATCAGTCGGAAGACGTCTTCTGTTGAACAAAGGCGTTCGCCTTCGATAGATAATATTATAGTACAACTGTTATGAATTTTTTAACATAACATCATGATTGTATTCTATAGGACTGCCTCGTTGGTCTAGCGGTTGCTAAGCGCGACTGCTGAGCACGAGGTCCTGGGTTCGAATCCCGGGTCGGGCAAAGTGTTACTGGGTTTTTCCATTAGGTAATTCTCAGTAGCAGCACGGAGTCTGGATCTGTGCCCGGTTGATGGTCAGCTCGCCCCCTATTACATTGGGACCTAAAACATAACTGGCGAAATGTGGGTGTACTATATGTGGGTGCACCTCTGCCTGCCCCTTCGGGGAATACAGGCGTGATGTTGTTATGTTATGTTTTGTATTCTATGAAGGAGTAAATAGGTAGGCAGTAGTATACCAACATTTCGTCATTTTGTCCCAATGTAAATGGCAAGCCTAGCGAGCTATTTCAATCAAATAGGCACAAATCCAGACGCTGTGCCGCTGCTGACAATTATCTAATGAAATACCTCAAACACTGCCTGATCTGGGAATCGAATCCAGGATAGTCGCTTTCCATTATTATACCAATGAGACTTTGAAATTGACTTATTTATCGCGAATGTCTGCCATTGATAGTTAGACACAACTGCCCAAAACAAAGAGGTTAATATTTCTTTTTCTGGTCTCACCTGTAGTTTCCAAAGTCTTCTGGCTGCACGTTGGCTATCAGAAGCGTGTGATTGTTGCCTCTAGCTGACATGGTGACGCGCTCCGACGCGCTCAGGGGGAAGGAATTCTGGTACCACGTCACCTGCAAGAGCAAACATTGTGTCATTCAATATAAACTCATTACATTCAATATAATCTAACCTAACTCGGATGCTGTAAAACAATCGGAAAACAAATTCAGAATTCCGTTGACCCGACTCGATTTCAAAGCGAGAAGCCAGTTGAGAGATTCGGATTCTATGCGTTTGTGGATAGTCATAATCTTCATCACTAGCCGGATGATGTACATTAACATAACATCACGCCTGTATTCCCCGAAAGGGTAGGCAAAGGTGCACATATAGTACAAACACATTTTCGCCAGGTATGTTTTAGGTTCCAATGTAATAGGGGGCGAGCTGGCCATCAACCGGGCACAAATCCAGACTCTGTCACTATGAATAACCTAGTCGAATATCTCAGTAACACCTGCCCGATCCGGGATTCGAACCCTTTCATGCTCAGCAGTGGCACTTAGTGACCACTAAACCCGTTGGTCTGCCTCGTTAGGCATTGGATTAGAAAATCTTTAACAAAAGCATCCCAGTGGGTGACTCCGGTTTAAGGTGATGATGTAAAGTAAAAGTAAAGTAACGTAATCTTTATTGGTTTGATTGAGTAAATACAGATGTTATATAATAGGACAGCACATCAATCATACAGTAATTTAGGTCTATTCAGGTGTTGGTACTAACAAAGTTAACCAAATACTACAAAGGAAACCATATAATAATCAACTGGTATACTTAATTTGCCGTGTGGTATCCGGCTTAGAATTGACCACCAACTCTCCTCCCGTGGGTGTCGTAAGAGGCGACTAAGGGAAAAATCCAGTAGATGTGCTGCAGCGTCTTCTGTAACTTAATCACCAATACTGCGATCCCCAAGCCGCTTGCCAAGCGTGGGGATTATGGCAACCCCCCCCCCCCCCACCCCCAAATGACAGAAAGAACGGCGCGACGGCCCCCAGTACCCGGCAGCTCCTCTATCCCTGGCTATGGTAGCGGGCCAGGTAACGGAGGAGCAGGGGGTGCTAAGAATCCCCGGTGGATTGAATTGCGGGCAACCGGTGGATGGAATTGGCAAGCTGTCGTTCTTTGTGGCGTTCTAAGGGGGAGGCCTTTGTTCAGCAGTGGACGTCTTCCGGCTGATGATGATGATACTTAATTATAGGTAACATTGAGTTATATTCTGATGATGGCACTTACTTCGGCCGGTGGGTCAGCCAACACGGTGCACAGGAGTTCAGCTCTGAACCCTTCGCCAGTATGTACCCAGGATCTTTCCACAGTGATCTCAGGGGGGTCTGTAAACACAATGTATATAAACATAACATCACGCCTGTATTCCCCGAAGGGGTAGGCAGAGGTGAACATATACACCCACACTTCGCCAGTTATGTTTTTTTAGTTCCCAATGTAATAGGGAGCGAGCCTATTGCCATCAACCGGGCACAAATCCAGACTCCGTGCTGCTACTGAGAATTATCTAATGAAAAAACCCAGTAACACTGCCCGACCTGGGATTCGAACCCAGGACCTCGTGCTCAGCAGTCAACCAACCAACGAGGCAGTCTACAATGAATGTACCATGTAGTAGTCGTAAAAATATACGTAAAAGATTTTTTTCTTGTTCCCAATAACTGAAAACAAGTCCAGACTCCGTGCTGCTACTGAGGATAACTAAAACTTAATTGTGATGATCTATTTCGGACTCAAATTGAGCTCTTATTCGCGAGCAACATCGGACAACACAAAGGAAAGTTAAAATACATACTAACATTTGCCCGATCCAGGCATTGAACCCAGGTCTTTACGCTCAGCAGCCGTGTGTTGTGACCAACGATGTCAATAGTTTTTAGGACAATATAACTAATTTTAACAAAAATATCATTCGGCATTACTTCTACAATATTCTGTACTTTAAATTAAAAATCAATGACATACACAGCACTTGCAACTGGAATTCAGCAACTAGAGGTGCGCCCACTCCGTTATCGACAGTGCACGCGTACCGGCCGCTGTGTCCCCTCTCTAGTCTCGATAACTGTAGCTGCGGGCCCTCCCCTAGCCGCGTGTTGGTGTCGTTCTGGAAAACAGGAATCACCTACTTATATAAAAGATGGTTCTTACTGTATCTATTGGATTTTTATAACCAGCTGAAATTAGGCGGAGAAATTAGGATAAGATAAGTTGAGATAAGATGAGGTAAGATAAGATAAGATGCGGGTACGAAAAGATAAGATGAAAATAAAATAAGATTCATGGAGGTAAGATTATAAGGGGGCAAAATAAGGTTAGATCCAGTTAAGGTAACATGGTGGTGAGATAAAGAGAGGTAATATAAGATATTATTTTTCCTTCACACTGTCGTCTGCATTTGTACTGTGTTTCTCCTTTGCAGGTCTGCTGGAAGAAAGTCAACGAAATAAGCAGTAGCCAGTACCCTTGTACTATCTTATACGTTCCTTCTTTTAAAATATATTTTTGTGTGTACATAAAAAAATAAGGTGAAATGCGGGTAAGATAAGGTAAGATTGGGATAAGTCTAGAAAAAGTCAATCCTTACAAGTTTATGCCACGTCACAGTAGGCACGGGGTTCCCGGCCGCCCTACACTCCAGCACAGCCGCCCCCCCGCGCCGCGCCGCCGCGTGTCTTGACTCCGGAGACGCCCTGACGCTGGGTGGGACCAACACCTCCACTGTGTGGACCTGGTCCCGGGCGACTCGGTCAGAAATCTGGCAGACGTAGTCTCCAGCATCCTGCGGAGAGGAAGAATTTGGAGAAGGTATTCTGGTGATAGTAACTAAGTTATGATATCACACTAATATTTTAAAGGCGAAAGTTTGTGAGTGTGTTTGTTTGTTTGTTACTTCTTTACGGTCAAACGGGCGGACTGATTTTGATAAAATTTGGTATAATTGAGCTGACACCCTGGATTAACACAATAGGCTACTTTTTATCCCGAAAAATGTAGCGGGTAACACCACGGGGCGCAGCTAGTAGTTTATAATATTTGTAGGATAGCAAAATGTATATGTATTGAATTCTGCCTACCCTATCCAAAATACAGGCGTGAGTGATATACCAGCATACCGCAAATATAAAACAAGGGGATTGGTATCAATAAAACAACTTTGATAAATAAAATAAAATAAAAACGAAAAACTGTTCATTTCTATGTCAAACAATTTCAATGCTTCATCAAAATAAAAGCAACATGGCCGACCCAATTGCGCGGGAAATCGTACCTCAGTGTTGCAACACATAAAAAATAACGAGGGTGTACACCACAAAGGTTTTTATGCGGCTATTATCATATTTTCCCCGACCAATTACCGTTTAGGGCGCTATTTAGCATTTTTGATGGCGGAAAAAAATTGTAGACCGATTTTTGGTATTATAAAACCAATTTTGAAGCCATAACAAGGAATTTGAATTTTGAGTTCGGTTCGCCAACTATTTTCGAGATTTCCCTGGCATTTGCTGATTCGGGAATTAGGGGGGGAAAAAGTAAATGAGGGAAAAGTTAAATTCGTGAAAAGGCGTTTGAGCGTTTTTTCTAATTAAAAAATACTGTTATTGCGGATCGCGGTGGAATAACTGGGTTAATGTGAGAGTCTGCCTCGATGGTCTAGTAGTTGCTAAGCGTGACTGCTGAGCACGAGGTCCTGGGTTTAAATCCCGGGTCGGGCAAACTGTAACTGGGTGGTAATTCCCAGTAGCAGCACGGAGTCTGGATTTGTGCCCGGTTGGTGGCAATAGGCTCGCCGCCTATTACATTGGGACCTAAAACATAACTGGCGAAATGTGGGTGTACTATATGTGCACCTCTGCCTACCCCTTCGGGGAATATAGGCGTGATGTTATGTTATATACCTAATGTAAAATCCTGATGAATTCCCAGAAACTGCGATATCTCTTGACATTAAGATTTTAGGAGTTTTAATTCAATTTCCATCTCTTTAGTTATCTTCTAATTAAATCTTAATCAATGTCAAATACTGTCATTTGGTAAAATCGATTTTTGTAATTAAATTTAAAATCTATCTCGCTGTTGTAGTGATTGCAGAGCGAGATTCCTGTAGTTTTAGGTTCGATTCTCAGGGCTTATTGGGATTTCAGTAGACTATGTTTACGTGAAGGTCTATACGAAATATTGGTGGAAGAATTTGGAAAACCGATCGGAACTCAATTCACAAAAAACAATATGCTTGTGATAGTATACGATACCTATAACAAAAATGCAATGTTCCGGAAAATCTCCGAAACGGCTGGACCGATTTTGACGAGACTTTTACTGGCAGATAGCTGATGGTCCAGGGTCTAATATAGGCTACTTTGAATATCAGCTATCACTGATCTACTACATATTTTTTTTAAGACTACACTCCACACTAGGAATTTCTCCTATACCGTGGCTGCGTTTTACAAACATGAAATATCACATACAATCCATTCTGAAGGTCATGTTCAGAAAACCCTTTGATTTTGCTACTGATCGTCTGTACAAGGAATCCGCTATCTTAAACGTTCGACAACTGTACTTATTAAAAATCTCTCTGAAACAACACAAAATAATTACAGAATCGGTGGAATGTCAAGATCTACTAAAACGACGAGTATATCAATGTCCCCACGTTTCCGTAAAATCTGCATTTGCCCAACGCATGCAAGAGTCTATGCTTCGTTTTGTATACAATAAGATTGCAAAACTCTGCGACATCAAGAAATGTACAACAAAGCAAGCCAAAAAGATCATAGAAAAATGGCTACTAACACAGTCCTACTCTCATTCCGAAGCGTTTATAAAACGGATTTTGTAACCTTAATGTACCAATAAACTTATAAACTTTTATTTGAACCCACCAACCCACATACACTCACATACAAACACACACACACACACTCACATACACCCACACACACTCACAGATACAAAACTTCATGTTGCGCGAAATCTTCAGTAATTATTCTGTTCTGTTTATAAGATTACTTTTAAATTGCATGTTTATTTTAATTTAACAATTTTTTCTATATCTTTCTCTTTGCATGACACCATAATTGTTATTCTGTCAAATTGGTAATACCACTCACGGACTCCACGAGACAGGCCTGACCTAGTGTGGAGTCCAGTAGCAAAATTTCTTTAAATTCTCTGTGTAACTAAATTTGTATAACCTAGCCTCATAAGTTTTAGAATTTAAGGAAATGTATTGGATATATCTACTGGTAAATAAACTTATTATTATATTATTATTATTATATACAGAAACACCCAAACATCAGCAGGTCGCACAAATTTTTGTAGTTTATCGAACCCGCAACCGTTAGCGCAGCAGTCGAATCGCTTAACCACTGCACCAATCGAGTCGTCTTCATCCTTTTTATTAGTGTTGTTCTCACCTGTGGCCCAACATCAGTGATCTGCAGATTGTACCCGTCCACCAGTCTAAACCGCTCGTCTCTTGTCACCATGAGGCTGGCGGCCGTAAGTACTGCCGGCCCCCGACGCCATAGCAGGACTAAAGAACCTAAAAATAGAGATACATTAAAGACTGGACTGAAGCGTATTAACTGGCTGCGCCCCGCGGTGTTACCCGCTACATTTTTCGGGATAAAAAGTAGCCTATGTGTTAATCCAGGGTGTCAGCTACCTCCATACCAAATTTTATTGAAATTCGTCAAGCCGTTTGAGAGGGAAGAGGTATCAAACATACACTCATAAACACACTCCCAAACTTTTGCTTTTGGCTGGGATAATGGGATAATGAGACGAAGGCATAACCATCGTGTTAGTGGTGGTCGTGGCTGTGGCCGTGGTCTCCACGGTCAGTCTGTTTTTTTTGGGACAAGCCCACCACTCTTGCCCATCATTGCGACTCCTGTAAGCCAGGATCTACAATGATAACCATTGAGAACCACCGAGGCAATGAAGCTCGAGGCGTCCCAGAGAAATGACTCGACTGTCTTGGAACCCGCAACGAAATTAATCATAAAAGAATATATAGGAGGAGTAGGTATATAAATTTAGCGGTCAGTCTTGTGATGGGTGACCGTTTTCAGATATCTGGACTCCTTCGTGCTTTGTAAGGCACGTTAAGCCAGTCCTGCGTCATCTCTCTCCGGTCTCACCGTCCTGTACTATGAGAGTGAGGGAATAGGGAGTGCACCTGTGTTAGCATACTTGTGCACTATGTAGTTAGCTAGTCTCAGCTGGAACAGGCCGCAGTGACTAAACATCAGGAAGATGACAACATGCAAAAAGTCATATAAATTTGGGTTGGTATTATCGTTTCAGTGATTTGTAGCTGTAAAGGTATAACACTGAGTTGGTAATCGTAGATTCCAACAGATAATACCTGACGTCACCCTTAAGACGTACTAAAAAGGGAACTTGAAATTCGATGGATGCGAGCAATGACACGGTGGCTCAGTTGGCAGAGCGGCGCCACGGTACGGCGAAATTCGCGGGTTCGAGTCCCGCTCGTGTCCATCATTTAAAGTATCCTTTATCGATTTAGATCAGGAGGATATTACTCACCCAAGTTTTGAACTTGACATGGCAGCAGCAAGGTGTCTCCTACCACTGTTCTGAACGAATGTCCTCGCGATAGGAATCGTGGACCATCATCTGTAAGAGAAAGAAGAAGTTTTAGTTTTTAGTTCTGGGTGTTTGTGTATGTGATATTTCATGTTTGTGAAACGCACCCACGACACAGGAGGAATGGCTAGTGTGGGACGACGTTTCTTTAAAAAAAATAACGAAACATAACATAACATCACGCCTGTATTCCCCGAAGGGGTAGGCAGAGGTGTACAAATAGTACACCCACATTTCGCCAGTTATGTTTTAGGTCCCAATGTAATAGGGGGCGAGCCTATTGCCATCAACCGGGCACAAATCCAGACTCCGTGCTGCCACTGAGAATTACCTAATGGAAAAATCTAGAAACACTTTGCCCGACCCGAGATTCGAACCCAGGACCTCGTGCTCAGCAGTCGCGCTTAGCGACCACTAGACCAACGAGACAGTCCATAATATCAGTATATAATAACAAATGGATGGTAAGCCATTATATAATGAAAACCATTGCAAAGACACGCCATACATCTTATCGTCCGCCAGACACACAGCTCTGGTCTTCGTATCCAAAACTTTAGCTGCCTCAACTTAAACCGCTCCCAAACTTCGCCCATATATTATTTTTTATTGAACAACTCACAATGGATTTTTAAAAATGTCTGCCTCCCTTTACAACGCTTCGGTTTTCTATAATTTAGTTTGAAGTGCCAATAGACAGAACTGCTTTTATGGATAGGTTATACATACATAACATCACGCCTGTATTCCCCGAAGGGGTAGGCAGAGGTGCACATACAGTACACCCACATTTCGCCAGTTATGTTTTAGGTCCCAATGTAATAGGGGGCGCGCCTATTGCCATCAACCGGGCAAAAAGTCTGGATAGGTATAGTTGTGTATTTTATATAAATGTTGGCCTGCATTGTTGGTCTAGTGGTTGCTAAGCGCGACTGCTGAGCACGAGGTCCTGGGTTCGAATGTGGGTCGGGCAAAGTGTTACTGGGTTTTTTTTTTATAATTTTTAGTAGCAGCACGGAGTCTGGATTTTTGCCCGGTTGATGGAGGCTCGCACCATATTACATTGGGACCTAAAAACATAACTGGCGAAATGTGGGTGTACTATATGTGCACCTCGGCCTACCCCTTCGGGGAATACAGGCGTGATGTTATGTTATGTTTTAAATTAACAATTCTATTCTATTGTATTCTACTTTTGCCTACAATACAAGGCGTGGTTTATTATATTTTATTTCGTCTACGGGTGCAAATTCCATCCCAAATTACTTTACATTCTCGACCCCTAGGGTGGTTTGGTATTAACAAAAATATTATAAACCATTTTCTATTTTATGGCGCGAAAACCATTACGCAACATCCCGTTTCCGGGAGAAAACAAATATGGCGGACTTTACTACGTTGACGTCACGTCCTGCGTCGGTGTTGCCATCCTATAATTGTTGAATCATGTTTTGGTTTATTTATTTGTTTTCTACTTCCGTGAGGGTGTAGGACCGTATGGTTGTTATTGACTGCATCGTGGGTCTAGTGGTTGGTAGGGTCACTGTTTTGCGTTAGGTCTTGGGTTCGAGTTCTAGGTCAGGCAAAGAGTTACGATTCCTCCAATAAGGTTATTATTGGATTTTATATCCTTAGTAGCAGCACGGAGTCTGGATTTGTGCGTTGTTAGTATGTATTATATATATGTTGATAATTATGTTAGTATTATGTAGCTTTTGTCTGACTACGTGGTCCGTGGTCCCTGCTGACCCCTCTGGGAAGCAGGCGCTACTTTATGTATGTATGTATAATTGTATTCTCACTTCTGTTGTTCTGCGCGTGCGCCGCTATAAAGACGGCGGCGAGTACCACCCACACCACCTCCATGGTGTCAACCGTGCCCGCGACGCCCGACACGGGTATCCCTCATCTGAAACAACACAAAAAACATAAATAATACATCGATGTACGAAAATAGCCGAGTGGTATTTGGCCTAGAATTTACCACCCCCTTTCCTCCCGTGGGTGTCGTAAGACTAAGAGAAAATCCAGAAGATGGGCAGCAGCGTCTTCTGTAACTTTACCACCAATACTGCGATCCCCAAGACGCTTGCCAAGCGTGGGGATTATGGCAACCTCGCCCCCCTTAGAGGGGGAGGCATTTGTCTAACAGTAGACGCCTTCCGTCTGATGATGATGATAAAATAATACATCGATGTACAAAAATACATTTTGTATACAAAAAAACCGGCCAAGTGTGTCGAACTCGCGCACGAAGGGTTCCGCACATACTCCATACTAATATTATACATAGTAAAAGTAACTCCGTCTGTCTGTCACGCCTTCACGACTAAACCGCTGGACGGATTTTGATGAAATTTGGCATGTAGAAAGTTTAAGACACGAGAAACGACATAGGCTCCTTAACGCGGGCGAATCCGAGCCAAATCTATGAAAACGGCTTGATGTAACTTTACCTACAACAAGAAAAGACATATTTGAACCTGGAAAGACTGGTTAGCATCAGGAAAGTCCGAATAAAGCTACACGGAAGAAGTCACGGATATAAGCTAGTACTCTAGTTGAATATGAATTGCCTGTAATTTTAAACATACATTCATCATACGTAACATCACGCCTGTATTCCCCGAAGGGGTAGGCAGAGGTGCACATATAGTGCACCCACATTTCGCCAGTTATGTTTTAGGTCCCAATGTAGTAGGGGGGGAGCCTATTGCCATCAACCGGGCACAAATCCAGACTCCGTGCTGCTACTGAGAATGACCTAATGGGAAAACCCAGTAACACTTTGCCCGACCTGGGATTCGAACCCAGGACCTCGTGCTCAGCAGTCACGCTAAGCAACCACTAGACCAACGAGGCAGTCCTGTAATTTTTGAATGTAATTTTAAGTTAGTGTAAAATGCTTGCAATGCATCAATGTCGCTGGTATCTACTGCTACTATCTGGAAAATGAATTGCTAGAATATTAATTATTCTCTGTAACATTATAAGTGGTTAAATCGATGGTAACGGTCTAAGGTTTATATTATGGACTAGCTGTGCCCCGCGGTGTTACCGGCTACGTTTCGGGATAAAAAGTAGCCTATGTGTTAATCTAGGGTGTAAGCTAACTCTCTATGAAATTTCATCAAAATTGGTCTCTACGTTTGAGAGTTAAGAGGTAAGAAACACACTCACAAACTGGCCTTTATAATATTAGTGTAATGTGGAGTGTTAATAGCTTATGCCTGGAACTTCGTCTGCTTAGATTTGATTAAAAAACCAGTATAGCAGCAGTAAGCAGAATTACCTACCTATATAAATCTGATTTAGTTAACAATTTTAATTTAAAATTTGTCGATATTTAAGTTATGTATGTGTAATTAAGAAATTTTATGGATTTTTATTTTTTCCCGTGGAACCCTAAATATTTTTAAAATTACAATCAGCCTTAGATACTCTTCATAACATCAGCTATTTGCCAGTGAAAGTCCTTTCAAAATCCGTCCAGCCATCGTGGAGTAGCTTTTCGTGGAGTTTTTCGAATTTTCCCGTGGAGCCCTAAATATTTCCTAAATTCACAGTAGCTTTTATCAGACCTTATAATAGTAGCTATCTACCAGTGAAAGTCCCGTCAAAATCGGTCCATCCGTTTCGAAGATTAGCCGGGACAAACAGATAGACAATTTTTTTATTCAATAGTGAATATTTTCCAACTGATAATCATGATAAAAAATAGTATAACATTATAATATAGGCAGAGGTCAGTTTACCCAGTTTGGGACCTAAAACATAACTAAAGAAATGTACGTGTAGTACACCTCTGCCTACCCCTTCGGGGAATACAGGGGTGCTATTTTATAACCCCTAGCATACATCTTTAATTGATCGATCCCAACTATTTGCGTCCGTAGAATGTAATAGGTTTACCTACATGTTTTTTTAAGTATAATGCTACCAGTCCCTTGCACCCTTGTGAGGGGGTGCAATCATACGGAATGAATGGTGTTAAGGCGAATATGTTGACTCCTCAAGTAAAGATATTCGCCTTAAGATAGGTAAGATTTTTAGTCCCTAAGATAGGTATAAATTGATATAGGAAACTTGAAAAATGATGGACACGAGCAGGACTCGAATTAGCGACTTTCGCCGTACCGTGGCGCCGCTCTGCCAACTGAGCCACCGTGTCTGCTCGCATCCATCGAATTTCAAGTTCCCTTTTAGTATTTACGTCTTATGGGTGACGTAAAATAAAAAAATGTCTTGCAATTTGTTAGAAAATGCTTCCCCTTAAATGCCACCCCTACTTTTAAAATCAATCGCTGTGCACAATACTGTTAGGGGTTGCACCGCACGCTGTTTATTTATTTAAAATAGGGGAGGTTTTTACAAAAATAATTTATCTTCAGAAAGAGGTTTTAACACCAAAATTTATTCCTACTTCGGTTTTTTATTTATATTTAACTAGATGTGAATACACAAGGGTTTTGTGGCGAAGATGCTAAAGTTATACTGTGAGGTTAAGCAACGTTTGTCGGGGTTAGTCTTGAGATGGGTGACCGTTTCTCTCACATTTAGACGTCTCGCAGTGTCTTAGAAAGCGAATTAAGCCTGTGTCCTGCGCCTGATCTCTCTCCGGTCGTGTTACCGTCCTGGACTATGAGAGTGAGGGAATAGGGAGTGCACCTGTGTTTGTACATTCATTAAAAGCATTTTTAATCATTTCTTATAATAAAAAAAAGTATATTTTCTATGTTATATTGAAAAGGTTCTTTTTTCTTTGTTTAAAAAAATCATTGTACTATATGTGCATCTCTGCCTACCCCTTCGGGGAATACAGGCGCGATGTTATGTTTAAAAAAAAAACTATACACACACTAGGAATTCCTCCTGCATCGTGGGTGCGTTTCACAAACAAAATATAACATAACATAACATAACATCACGCCTGTATTCCCCGAAGGGGTAGGCAGAGGCGCACATATAGTACACCCACATTTCGCCAGTTATGTTTTAGGTCCCAATGTAATAGGGAACAAAATATCACATACACAAACTCGGGATAAACATCTGCAGATCACAACACTTTTGTCCCGAGCGGGAATCGAACGACCCTTAGTACTCCGTTTAGCCAGAATGCTAATCAGAATATTGCAAAAACTTAAAAAAAAAACCTGTCAAATTTGACAGTTAAATTCAATATGGCGTCCGACAGTTTTAAAGCCAAAGACTTTCCTATTTACCCGACAATAGATAGCGGGGATTATGTTAATTTATGCGAATACACCCCCATAGTGCTGTCTATCAAAATCCAAGGGAACCAGTCAGTAATACTTTCCCATGGCCAATTTTTAATTATGCAAGGATTAATTCTGACAAATCTTTTAAATAAGTAGAGTCTCCATGTTAAATGTCAATGATGGGTTGAATTAATTTTGGGGGTGTACTTGGGGTGTATTTGGGGGTGTTTTTTTAATGTTTAGTTTTCATATTGTTGTAATTAGCGTGTTGTGTGGTGATTTTATGGTTTTGTTGTTATATAATTATACTGCTGCGTTAGTCTAGTGGTTGGTAAGCGCGACTGCTGAGCTCGAGGTCCTGGGCTCGAATCCCGGGTCGGGCATTGTTACTGGGTTTTTCCATTAGGTAATTCTCAGTGGCAGCACGGAGTCTGGATTTGTGCCCGGTTGATGGCCAGCTCGCCCCCTATTACATTGGGACCTAAAACATAACTGGCGAAATGTGGGTGTTCTATATGTGCACCTCTGCCTACCCCTTCGGGGAGTACAGGCGTGATGTTATGTAATTATACTGCTGCCTCGTTGGTCTAGTGGATCAGCACATAGGCTACTTTTAATTCCGATAAAATGTAGCGGGTAACACCGCGGGGCGCAACTAGTATTTCATGTTTGTGAAACGCACCCACGATACAGGAGACATTCCTAGTGTGGGGACGTTTTTAAACTTAGCTTTTTGGTCCAATATTGATAGCCACCAATCCAAATCCCAACCTCGCCTCACCCAGCTTAACCTTATCCATCGACCTCTAATGTCGACCCTCAATACCAAAAACCATAAAAATAAGCTCATAAATCACGATATCAATTATTTCTCTGCCGAGCATCGAACCGGTGTCCCTTCGGGCCGCGCCCCTCTACCAGTCAATATTGGTTTTAATGTCAAATTAGTGATGGGGCCCCTAGTGACCTTTGATCCCTAAAATTAGGGTCCCACGGTAAGGGGAGCGGTATTGAACTCAAAGAATGCGCGTCATGTCAAAAAAAACAATTTATAAATTTATTTGTGAAAAAATCCTGCCTTTTGCAACTAAGCGCAACTGCTGAGCACGAGGTCCTGGGTTCGAATCTCGGGTCGGGCAAAGTGTTACTGGGATTTGCCATTAGGTAATTCTCAGTGTCAAGGCACAAATCCAGACTCTGTGCTGCTAAGAATAACTTAACGGAAATGACTCGGTAATACTTTACCCAGGATTAGAACCCAGGACACACGCTTAGCGACCACTAGACCAATGAGACAGACATATATACAAAATAATAATAATAACAGCCTATAACTGTCCCACTGCTACAAAGGCCTCTTCTCGTATAGAGAAGGATTGAGCATTGATCACCACGCTAGCTCACTGCGGGCGATTTCAGATAATTAAATCCAGGTTTCCTCACGATGTTTTCCGTCACCGTTAGTCAAAAGTGAATAATAATATAATTATTATTAATTAACACTCGTGAATCACTCTGCGGCTAAACTAAGAAGTTTCTAATTATACATATAGAAAACACACGGATTGATAGAGTGGGCGGGTGCGCCGCGGTTCAATTTAAAGTATAACAATAACTAATTAACATCATCACTAATGTATGTACGTGAATTCGAAAAGGCACTGGCGCGTTGGGTTTGAACTTGCGATTTTGATTTTGCAGTCCAACGGTCATACCACTCGGCTATCACTGCCGAGTGCGTGCATACAGGTTTTATATCATGTTGTTTTAACATTGTCAATTTCTACACACATAACATCACGCCTGTATTCCCCGAAGGGGTAGGCAGAGGTGCACATATAGTACACCCACATTTCGCCAGTTATGTTTTAGGTCCCAATGTAATAAGAGGCGAGCTGGCCATTACCGGGCGAAATTCCAGACTCCGTGCTGCTACTGAGAATTACTTAATGGAAAAACCCAGTAACACTTTGGGAATCGGACCCAGGACCTCGTGCTCAGCCGTCACGCTTAGCAACCACTAGACCAACGAGGCAGTCAATTTCTATAAGAGAGTAAAGTGTGTCCCTATGCGTCCCCGCCCACAATAATCTCCCGTATGTTTCCAAAACACAATTAATAATGATAATTTGCAGTCGTTAGCGCCACCTGTCTTGCGGGTAATTAGCGAGTTTGCCACGTGACTCTGTGATCTAACAATACTAGTAGTTTAACCTGGATTTGCTTGCAAACACTTAATTATTACAACACTATGACTATCATCAAAAATAGCGTGAACTAATTGACGACCTGATTAGCGCAGTGGCTAAGCGATTGGACTGCTGCGCTGAGGGTTGCAGGTTCGATTCCCGCACGCGGTAAAACTTTGTGCGAACCACAGATGTTTGTCCCGAGTCTGGGTGTTTGTGTATGTGATATTTCATGTTTGTGAAACGCACCCACAACACAGGAGAAATTACTAGTGTGGGGCGACGTTTTTTTTTAAATGAAAAAGAATTCCCATCTATATATTTCGCCAGTTATGTTATAGGTCCCAATGTAATAGGGGGCGAGCTGGCCATCAACCGGGCACAAATCCAGACTCCGTGCTGCTACTGAGAATTACCTAATGGATAATCTAACAACAATGCCCGAAATGGGTTTTGAATCCTCAACCTCGCACTTTGCGACCACTTCACCTACGAGGCAGTCTGTCGATGGATCACAATTTAGTACCTCCCGACGAAAAAAATGGAGGTTTTTCTCAAGTCTACGCATTTTTTTTATGTATGACCACGCATAACTTTTTACAGTAAAGTCCTATTTTGATCATTCTTTTTTTATTGGATAGTGTATTTGAAATTGGTCCCATATAAATTTGGAAAAAAAAATCCTACCCTAAGGGTGGGAAAATAGGGGTGATTTATTGTTTACTCATAGATTTTAATAGCGAGTTGGGTATTATACGGAAAATTGTTGCATTACACTCCCCTATTTGGGGTAAGCAGCGCTTGTATACGCCGGCTGGTCAAGAGGCTTAAATATATTGGA
Organism: Abrostola triplasia; assembly: GCA_946251915.1. Taxonomy (NCBI): domain Eukaryota; kingdom Metazoa; phylum Arthropoda; class Insecta; order Lepidoptera; family Noctuidae; genus Abrostola; species Abrostola triplasia. The sequence goes on from OX276450.1 coordinate 686,436, forward strand.
TTTATGAGTATTTGAATTTAATAAAACCATTACTCTTCGCATATGTCAGATTTTATCTCTATTTCTATTATACTAAATAGGTGTGCGCTTGCCCATAATTCGCCTGGTGGTAAGCGATATTATGGTATAATAAAATATATTGAAGTACACTCACTTACTTGCGTCTTGAAAACTACTAAATTATAGTTGTCCGGGATGTTTTCATGTATTTTTAAGGCGTAGAAATAAGTATATGTATTAGGAGGCGAGCCTATTGCCATCAACCGGGCACAAATCCAGACTCCGTGCTGCTACTGACTTACCTAATGGAAGAACACAGTAACATTTTAACCGACCTTTTCTTATAATGCTAAATATATATACTAGGCCGCTACATTTTTTCAGGATATAAAGTGCCTATGTGTTAATCCAGGGTGTCAGCTACCTCCATATGAAATTTCATTAAAATCCATTCAGTAGTTTTTAATTTCTAGCACGCACTTCTATCACAGTTTTCGTTTATTGTAGCGTTTTATGGGGGAGGCCTTTGTTCAACAGTGGACGTCTGCCGGCTGATGATGATGACGCACTTGAATTATAAAAGACATTGGCGCGTGCGGGGATTTGAACTTGCGACATTTGCAGTCCAAGCCCCACCACTCGCATTCAATACAGTATATATCCCTGCTAATATTATAAACGCGAAAGTTTGTAAGTATGGGTGGATGTTTGTTTTCACTTTTCTCAGCAGTCGCACTTAGCAACCCCTAGACCAAGAGAAACTGCCTCAATACTTGCACTCTTAATAGTATTCTACCAAAACCGATAGCTTTTCGGACGCTCTGCCAGGAATTTTCAATATCGCCGCAATGGACGTGCTTTCACAATAGGTCTCCGCTCATCGGTTACCCGGATATTCTCTGAAGAGAGGTGAAAGAATAGGTCTGTAGCTTGGATTTCTTGTTGTAAACGGCATTGAATATACATATATACATACGAAGACTGCCTCGTTGGTCTAGTGGTTGTTAAGCGCGACTGCTGAGCATTAGGTTCTGGGTTCGAATCCTGGGTCAGGCAAAGTGTTACTGGGTTTTTCCGTTAGGTAATTCTCAGTGGCAGCACGGAGTCTGGATTTGTGCCCGATTGATGGCCAGCTCGCCCTCTATTACATTGGGACCTAAAAAACATAACTGGCGAAATGTGGGTATACTATATGGGCACCTCTGCCTACCCCTTCAGGGAATACAGGCGTGATGTTATGTATGTATGGATGTGTATACGACATTGTATTTATCCGGCTTTTAGGCTTGTTTCAAACACTGTATATAGTCTAAGATCCACGGATCATTATTAAAATAGTTTAGTATCAAGGTAATTTTCCGTGAGTAACTTCATTTTGATGAGACATCCAATTTTTTCTAACTAATAAACTGAGTGAATATCAGCTCTATCAGCACTGATAGCCGAGTGGTATGACCGTTGGACTGCCAAGTCAAAGGTCCAAAGTTATCCCGGCACGCACCAATGTCTTTTCGAATTCATGTGCGAACTATAATTTAATATCAGTTGCTAAAAACGGTAAAGAAAACATCGTGAGGAAACACACACCTGAGAGATTGTTCAACAGTGTGTAAAGCTTGTCAGAGGCCTACAGGCGGTTTACACTCTGCCACTATAGTTCATCAACCATACGATAAGAAGAATATTATCTATCAGTTATAAACTGATATATCAACAGCACCAACAGACAAACAAAACGCTATCGGGCCCACGGGGTGCAGTCTGCAGCAGGGTGCAACAGACAATTGAGCGTAACAAACGCGTGTCGTTATCGTCTCGCGCCGGTCACGTGGCCGACGCGTGCCCGGCGCGTGCCCGGCACGGGGTTGCGTGCGGTATTATATCGATACTAGGGAACTAGGGAGGTCATAGGGCGTTTTAACAAAATCGTGTTAATTCTTAATGTAAATACGCAGTGGTACAGTTGATAAGTGATTGGACTGCCGAACTAAGGGACGTAGGTTTAGGTTACTAATGAGAACTACGCAGGACATATTATAGTGCACAAGTATGCGAACACAGGTGCACTCCCTATTCCCTCACTCTCATAGTCCAGGACGGTGAGACCGAGAGATGACGCAGGACTGGCTTAACGTGCCTTCCGAAGCACGGAGGGGTCTCGACATGTGACGGCCACCCATCACAAGACTGACCTCGGCGAGCACTGCTTAACCTCGCTTAACACATAAACATTCGTTAAGGCTTCTTCTACCCGTAGATATTGTGAAATTATGATGATTGACGGTCACCCATCCACTGACATATCTAAGCTAGCGTCGCTTAACCTAGATATATTGATTTATCTGATACTAGCAGCTCCCCGCGGTATTACCCGCTACATTTTTTCGGGATAAAAAGTAGCCTATGTGTCAATCCAGGGTGTCAGCTACTTCCATACGAAATTTCATTAAAATCCATTTAGTAGTTTTTACGTGAAAGAGTAACAAACCTCCATCCATACTTACAAACTTTCGCGTTTATATTAGTAGGGATAAAGCCCTTGTTAAATGCAACTGTCTACCCTACACACAAATGTAGCGTGAACATAGCCCTATTACTGTCCTATTTGGGCTATTTGTCCCATGACGAACATTGAGACCCCTGATAGACCCCTGTGACGTCACGCGTTTGACAAATAAATCATTATTACCCTTGTGGTACTGGTAAACATAATTATAATGGTGGCATAGCCTCGTGTTTTCCTTCTTATCGTATGGTTGATGAACAATAGTGTCAGAGTGTAAACCGCCTGTAGGCCTCTGACAAGCTTTACACACCGTTGAACAATCTCTCAGGTGTGTGTTTCCTCACGATGTTTTCCTTCACCGCTTTTAGCAAATAACTAATTTATAGTACGCACATGAATTCGCAAAGACATTGGTGCGTGCTGGTGAACTTGCGACCTTTGACTTGGGAGTCCAACGTTACATCGCAGTTGGGGGACCTCTGAGATAAGACTGTTCTACAGAACGACCCCCGATTGATGACACTTGTTTTTTACTTTTTAGTTAGTTTTTCGACACGGCAGACGTGATTTTTTATTATTACAAGCTTTTATTTAACTTGCAATACATACATAACATCACGCCTGTATTCCCCGAAGGGGTAAGCAGAGGTGCACATATAGTACACCCACATTTCGCCAGTTATGTTTTTAGATCCCAATGTAATAGGGGGCGAGCTGGCCATCAACCGGGCACAAATCCAGATTCCGTGCTGCTACTGAGAATTATCTAATGAAAAAAACCCAGTAACACTTTGCCCGACCCGGGATTCGAACCCAGGACTTCGTGCTCAGCAGTCGTGTTTAGCAACCACTAGACCAACGAGGCAGTCAAAGTATTAAAGTACGTAGTCGTTATTCAAACTACGGTAGACCCATACGTCTATGAGACTTGAAATATATCTAATAATGAAATTCCTTCGTCCGATGGCCCGCCCCGTAAATTTTAAGTTTTCTAACGTTTAAAGAATGCGACGTCGCACCAAAGTTAGAACCAAGTTTCTAACTTTGAGAATTTTGTACGAAATTGTGAATGTATTTTTAATTCCCTGTTTATTGGTTTTTAAGTGTTTTTTAATTAATTAGAATAGTAGATGTAGGTTATTTTTATATTTACAAGCTTTTATTTAACTTGCAATGTTTATATGTGAGTTTGTTTTGGTCAAATCTTGCAATCTAAATTAGAACCACTTCTTGACATCCTATTGAAATGAATTTTCAAAAACATGTAGGTCTGGTGTGATACTGCCTCGTTGGTCTAGTGGTTGCTAAGCGCGACTGCTGAGCACGAAGTCCTGGGTTCGAATCCCGGGTCGGGCAAAGTGTTACTGGGTTTTTCCATTAGGTAATTCTCAGTAGCAGTACGGAGTCTGGATTTGTGCCCGGTCGATGGCAATAGGCTCGCTCCCTATTACTTAGGGACCTAAAACATAACTGTCGAAATTTGGGTGTACTATATGTGCACTTCTGCCTACCCCTTTGGGGAATACAGGCGTGATGTTATGTTTTATGTGTAGGTTTGGCGACAATACAATATTATGGTGCTTTTGAGCTGGGTTAGATGATAGAGTTGAAGGTGGTCATAGGAACACTGTAACGGAATGACGCAACCCCATCGTGTTTGGGCTTGTTTTATTCGTCTTTACAAGTACTTTGGGCCTAGCTGATTTAAAAGCTTGGGTTTACAAATATATTTTTTAATTTTTATATAAACTTATTTATGATTCTGCTACTTATCGTATGGTTGATGAACAATAGTGTCAGAGTGTAAACCGCCTGTAGGCCTCTGACAAGCTTTACACACCGTTGAAACATCTCTCAGGTGTGTGTTTCCTCACGATGTTTCCCTTCTCTGTTTCATTACTAGTAAATATTTATTCATATAAATATTTTACTTACTGGGGTTAAAAATCCAATGTTATTAATTTGGTTCTTCTAGTTTATCATTAAAGTTCACTGATCACTAACTATAAACACAAATACACTGATAACGTTCTTTAATAATAATGATAAGAAATATTTTTAGTATTCTTATATTTGTTATCACACAAAATGAGTCCGCTATGTATTTTTACCAATTCCTATTTGAGTTCACATCACACACCAAATATTTAATTCGTTCATAATTTTATTTTTATTTAGGTACTTGTTTTTTATTATACATGAGTCCAGAATTCCTTTTATTTATTATTTTAAATCAAATTTTATACATATGATAACAAAATCCACTATTCTAACTTTTCAACTATTTTTTATTTAGTTTTTAATTACTTAAAGTCCACTATTTCTTCACTTTTTTACTAAAATCGTTTCTCACGCTAACTTTTACGTGTTTTAATATATTCCTTTGTGTATTGGGGGACGTCTGTTCCCCTTCGATTGTCGTTGTCAACTGACCTTATACTAAAATTATATCGAAGGGTGACCACTGAGTATCATTGAGAACAAATATAAATCGTATTAAGAGCTTTTGGTGTTTAGCTTATTCAATTATCGACGACCAGGCGCAGTCTTCTTATCGTATGGTTGATGAACAATAGTGTCAGAGTGTAAACCGCCTGTAGGCCTCTGACAAGCTTTACACACCGTTGAACAATCTCTCAGGTGTGTGTTTCCTCACGATAATTTCCTTCACCGTTTTTAGCGACTGATAACTAATTTATAGTACGCACATGGATTCGAAAAGTCGTTAGTGCGTGCCGGGGTTTTAACTTGTGACCTTTAGCCACGCTTGCCATAATCCCCACGCTTGGCAAGCGGCTTGGGGATCGCAGTATTGGTGGTGAAGTTACAGAAGACGCTGCTGCCCATCTTCTGAATTTTCCCTTAGTCGCCTCATACGACACCCACGGGAGGAAAGGGGGTGGTCAGTTCTAGGCTGATACCACTCGGCAAAAATGTAAATCCACTTTCGTCGCGTAAGTGGATAATATTAGTATTACTCAGTATAGCTAACATCACGCCTGTATTCCCCGAAGGGGTAGGCAGAGCTGCACATATAGTACACCCACATTATGTTTTTAGGTCCCAATGTAATAGGGGGCGAGCTGGCCATCAACCGGGCACAAATCCAGACTCCGTGCTGCCACTGAGAATTACCTAATGGAAAAACCCAGTAACACTTTGCCCGACCCGGGATTCGAACCCAGGACTTCGTGCTCAGCAGTCGCGCTTGAAAGAAAGCTAGAAAGCATAATGCGATAGCACGCGATCGCCTCGAGGATTCTGCCGCGTGCTATCGTTCTGTCTCGGTCTAGCAAATGGCAGTTCTAAGCGACAGAAAGAGAAAAGGCGACGGAAAAAGGCGATTCCGTGCTGCCAGATGAGGTCCAACCCTAAGTGTATAATATTAGTATTACTCAGAATAGTTAAATGAAACCGATATAAATTTCAATCGAGGACAATTGCTGGCTTCCGTCACCTGTTTTATCTTCTATAAGTAGAGTCTGTTAAGTGTAGTTGACCTGGTAATCTATACTATTATATATCCATATATATATAATATATATATATATTTCGAAAATAGACTTCTTTTCTTTCTTTCTTTTTATAAAAAACTTCTCCCCACACAAGGTACGTCTCCTGTATCGTGGGTGCGTTTCAGAAACATGAAATATCACAAACACAAACACCCAGACTCGGGACAAACATCTGTGGTTCGCACAAAGTTTTGCCCCGTGCGGGAATCGAACCCGCAACCCTTAGCGCAGCAGTCCAATCGCTTAGCCAGACGTCTTAGTCGTCAAACAGACTTAATTTCTATACTTTCTTCTTGACGTTAATATTCAATGCACACTGTATTTGTGAAAACTTTTAATTGGAGTATTTTCTGTTACTCATAACTAATATCTATACTAATATTATAAATGTGAAAGTAACTCTGTCTGTTACGCCTTCACGACTAAACCGCTGGACGGATTTTGATGAAATTTGGCATGTAAACAGTTTAAGACCCGAGAAAGGACATAGGCTAACTTAACGCGGGCAAAGCCGTGGGCGAAAGCTAGTGTAAAATATAATATTATTATGTATGTAAAAACAAAATCGGGTAAATTAGAACACTTTAACTCGAGAACTGCTAGACCGATTTTCATGGTTTTAGACTTGCTGTAGCAGAATAACTATACTTTAAAAGAGACCTTGACCCCTGAGTTTGTTTCGGTATACCTTCTCAGAGGGAGTCAGTTAGGAAATGCAAACGCCATCTAGTTTAAAAAAAACGTATAAAAGTGTTTTCGTAAAGCCTATTTGCAGAAATAAAATCATTCATTTAACTATATTAACATAATTTAGGGAAACTTGAAAAATGATAGGCACGAGCGGGACTCGAACCCGCGACAGTCGCCGTACCGTGGCGCCGCTCTGCCAACTGAGCCACCGTGTCTGCTCGCATCCATCAAATTTCAAGTTCCCTTTTAGTATTTACGTCTTAATTTTTCAAGTTTCCCTAAATCTATTTAAAATTTAAGCCTAGTATTGCAAAATGCATAAAAAATACAAAAAGTCATATATTAACATGTCTAAAAATTCACGAAAAAAACAACAATTTTTTTTTTTACAAAACCCTCCTTTTTAAGTCGGTTTAAACCATTGCAGACGATTATTAATCTTATTCTCATTCCGCAACACATCAACAAATAATTAGTGATTAAACGAACTTACCAAGTGAAGTTCTATCATAATTATACGAAGCACCTCGTCCGAAGAGATAAGTATCCTGGAATAAATATATTATTATACACAACATGTGTAGTAACGCATATTAGTTACCGTTCTTGCACTATAGTTGAGAGAAAATATTAAAATAAAATAAAAGTTCGTGTTATGATCACCCCTACTTAACCGGTCAGCCATCTTGAATCGTCATTTAGTTTAGAGTTTATGTAGGTTGAAGTGATATTCCTGACCTTCGATAGGGGTGGGATTTGGGAGGGTGATACTTATCTCTTCGGACGAGGTGCTTCGTATAATTATGATAGAACTTCACTTGGTAAGTTCGTTTAATCACTAATTATACTCGCACCTCGTCCTCGAGATAAGTATCCTGGAATAAATATATTATTATACACAACATGTAGAGGTTGAGAGTATGTTTCAGGAATTTCACTGAAACTGTCTATTGTAATAAAAAATATATGCATTTTTTTTATAATCAAATGAATTTTTATTTGGGGAATTAGCATTAACACCACAATGGACTTCTCTCTTAATTATAATTTGATATATAATCAGTAGAAAATCACATTATACGTACTCGATTGAGTACGTAACAAAGCAATGTTACTTATTAATGAATTAATTTAGCATAGTTAGATATTAATTAATTTAAATTAAATACTGCTCTGGCGAATGTATGTGTTTGATCGTCAGCGTTTCTTATTATTCTATGATAGAATTTGCCAAAAGTCGTGGAGGTACCAGTCCATCCCGCGGTCTTTCGAATGGTGTCAATATTGACCCCCTTTTGGTAAGCCCTAGATGTGGAGGCATGCCGGGTGCTGTGTGCTGAGAACATGGAAACATCTATTCCACAATCTTTTAGGGTGTTTTTGATCCAGCGACTGATAGTTTGAGTGGTAACTGTTTTATAAGGCTTTTTAAAGGCTATAAATAGGTTTTCTTCTTGGCGAAGTGAGGTGGTTTGCCTAATATAGCATAACAAGGTGGTAGCAGGGCATATGTTTGGTTTATCACTAAAGAATGGTATGGAAAGTATAGGTTGACTATTGCCGGCTTTGGAAGTCTTAATTAAATCTGGAATTTTAATGTAAATTTGTGATGTTTGAACTTGTATGTTGCTAATAAGAATTTTCTGGAGGGTTTGGACTCTCTGCGATGTTGCCAGAGCTAGCAATGTAACACACTTTTTGGTAAGATTCTGTAAAGCCAGTTCATCGTTAGGATACCATTCACTTAGGACATCTAATACTTTGGACGTGTCCCACGTAACATCGTATTTTGGTGTGGGTGGTCTAAGCCTAAAAACTCCCTTGAAGAATCTTTTGATTCTGTCATCTGTGGAGATATGTAAACCCATTATGAGAGACAGAGCACCCCTGTAAGTGTTTAAGGTGCCGAATTGAGCACCAGAGTTAAAAAGTTGTGTTAGGAAATATATGATTGTTGGAATGGAGGTCTCAAAAATGTCACACTTGTTTTGAAGACAAAAGTTGTGCCAACGTTTTAGACAAACGTCGTATTGCTTGATGGAGTTGTTACTGAGTGATGCCAACATAATTTCTATTGACGATGGCGGCACACTTCGCCTCAGCAATGCCTTCCGCACAAAACTCCGGCAGCCAGAGTAAGGTTCTTGTGAATCGACCCTTTGCCGGAATGAGAGATTATCACATTTTCGTTAGGTTGGAATATGACTAATTCTGATATTAAGAGGCGTCTGAAGACTGGGTACCAGGGCTGTGTTGGCCACATGGGGACTACAATAATACCTTTAGCTCTGTCCGTTATTATTTTACGGAGTGTTTTTAAGATAATAGAAAATGGAGGGAATGCGTAGAAGAAAAAAGTTGTCCAATGCATGGTAAAAGCGTCAATAGTTAATGCGTCCGGGTCCTTTTTCCATGATACATATATGTCGCATTTTTTGTTTATGCGACTTGAAAATAAATCAATTTGGGGTAAACCAAATTTTTCTGTTAATATTATAAAAGCTGAGTCTTTTAGTTCCCACTCGATATCTGGGTGGCACCGACGGGACTCCCCATCTGCCACGTCATTATCGCTGGATTTAATATAGGACGCAACTATGAAAATTCTTCGTTTCTCACACCACTGCCAGATACATCTCGTTATTTCCGTTAAATGAGGGAATTGAATGCCTCCCATGCGATTAATGTAGCTAATCGCTGTGGAATTGTCTATGCGCATCAATATTTTGCAGTCTGTATATTCTTTAGCAAATATCTTGAGTGCTAAAAACGCGGCTAGAAGTTCTAACTGATTAATGTGACATTTACGTTCCTCATTAGACCATGGACCACTAGCAGTGTCTGCACCGCAGGCAGCCCCCCACCCCGTTGTTGAGGCGTCAGAAAAAATTTCTAGCACATGACTGTCGTCTCTTATATGTTTTACGGAGTAAGGGATGGCGTGTAACCACCATTTTAAATCCTCGTGTAATGAGGAGGGGATTGTCATGACTTTGTCGTAGTCGTTATCACCCTGTAGATTTAAGTATTTACATCGCTCTAATTGTTTCGTGTATAGCCAGCCGTATTCTACAGCGGGACAAGCAGACACCAGAAGGCCAACAAATTGTGCAAAATACCTAATTTTACATTTGTGAAGTTTCATGATCTTTTTGGTTTCACTAATTATTCGGTTTCTTTTATCCGAGGGAAGTTGATATTAAATTCTTTAGTGTCAATAACATAGCCAAGATATTTACATCTTGTTGAAGGAGACAAGACGCTTTTGTCCAGATTTATCATAAAACCTAAACTGCTAAGGAGGTTTTTAGTTGTTTCTACATTATCCCGGCAGCCTTCATAGGTGTTAGATACTAAACATAAATCATCCAAATATATTGATGATAGGTAACCCGCTGAACGCAGTAATTTTAGTATGGGTTTCATTATTTTAGTAAAAATGTACGGTGCCGTATTAAGGCCAAATGGTAAGGCGTTAAATTCGTACAGGGTATTATTAAAGGTAAATCGCAAGAATTTTCTGGAATTTTCATCTATTTTTATCAAAAAGTAAGCATCCTTTAGATCTAAAGTTGCTATTAATGAATTCTTCGAAATTATTTTAAGGACTGTGCGTATGTCTTCTAATTTAAAATGGCAGGTTTCAATATGTTTGTTTAGGGTTTTTAAGTTTAATATTAAACGCGCCTTGCCATTTGGCTTTGGTCTTAAAAATATACTGGACACGAATTGACCTTGACAAGGTTCACATGTAGAAATGGCTCCGTTATTACGAAGTACTGAAATAGCTTCGTCAAATTGAGTAAATTCTTTGGATGAAAGAGCAGGAGGCTTAGGGATAGAGCGCTGTTGTACAGTACTACTAAATGTAATTCTGTACCCACGAATCCAGGACAAGATGGTCTTATCATTCGTGATACGTGACCATTGGTTATAAAATTTGGATAAGCGTCCTGCGTAATTTACCTCTTCTAACGTCGATGGTTGATCGTCTTCTGTGGTTGCGATGATGTCTTGGATGATCCGGCGTGCCGATTCTGGTTGGAGGCAGGATGATGGGTCCTCCTCGTTGTCGCAGGTGGCCTCCGGGTTGGAGCCACCTGCCCTTTCACGTTTAAATGGCCCGCTTTAAATGTTGATGGTTGAAGTCGTTTGTCCTTTCTGATAGGAACACTTTTTATTTCGGCGCTAGATTTAGACACCGCTTTAGCTGCTTTAAGGATATCTGCTAGATTCTCGCCAAAAAGATATTTGTCGATTTTAGAATTATGGATTTAGGATTTCACATCTTTTTTAAGTACTGACGTGCTGAACATTCTTCTAGTTACCGAGTCAGAGTGTTGAATGTCACATAGAAGTTTGTTCGCGTCCATTAGTTGCTTTAGCAACTCTTTGTTTTGATTTTGTGGCTCTAATAAGAGTGACGTGGCTGATGCTATGCAAGAGATAGCAGCAGTTAGAAGTTTCTGTGTCTTTTGTAAGCCCGTTCGTTGTAATGTGTTGCAACCGGGTCACCAATTCTTTGTGAATTTCTTCGCCATATTGAACAGAACTAGAAGGGTCATCCCCAAGAAGCTCCAGGATGTCTTTGTCTAGTTGTATGTTCTCGCACTCTTTAATTATATTCTCACTTGAGATTTGTTCTGGACTAGTCAGGTCACCTTCAGGGTTTGTTTCTGAATTTGGCACGATTGGAATCGTATTAGCTATTTCCGGTAAACTTTGTTCAGATTCTAGGCCATAATCGTTAATTTCGACATCAGAGATAGGTTCTTCAAGAAGCCCAGTATCTGAAAATGTTCTTTACACATAGGTGTAAATTGTAATTGTAACTTAAAGGCCAGACCATGTTGTAAAAATGGATTTTTAATTGTACCAAGTTTTCTTGGTGGGAATTATATTTATTTGTTTGTCGAATGTAGTGGAACAGTCCAAAGAGCAGTCCGGTAACATTCTTTTGTTATATTTAAAGCTTAAATGCGATGAGACAGTCCATAGATCAGCTCGAGTTGCATTACGCTTATTATAAAAAGAAATAATGATTTCTTTGTTGTGGGTAGTTACGACATGTTACAATGCGGTGAGACAGTCCGATGATCAGCTCGAATGCATTTAAACTTAGTCGTGTTTACTTTGTATATGTGGGTATTCTATTGTATATATTGTGGGTAGGTAGAAAACTATTTTTGTGCAGTGAGGCGGTCCGGTGATCCGCTCGATTGCATTTTTTCCTTGTAGATTAGCATGACAATGTAATCAGTGTTTTAAACTTATAATAGACGTATAGTAATAGATGGGTACTTACCATCTGAGCTATCACTGTCTGTCGAGAACTGTTTACGTGCACGTTTTAATTTCTTTTTTAACTTTTTGATTTGATCACTTATGTAATCCAGGTCTTTACTATGTTTACGTTTCGGCATTTTAATGAGATTCGTAAAAAAAAAAATAATAATTAAAATATGGTGAACGTGTAGAACGGTCGAGCACTAAAATGCGAATGGCGATTCAAGATGGCTGACCGGTTAAGTAGGGGTGATCATAACACGAACTTTTATTTTATTTTAATATTTTCTCTCAACTATAGTGCAAGAACGGTAACTAATATGCGTTACTACACATGTTGTGTATAATAATATATTTATTCCAGGATACTTATCTCGAGGACGAGGTGCGAGTATAATTGAAAGTTCTTACACATAAATAATAAATTACAAACGTCTCAAACGCCGCTAGGGAGGGAATATGAAATAAAAAATGTAATTTATCAAAGAAAAACTAATAATAAATGTATTGGGAGAGATGTGAGCCCTCAGATATATTGGAACGATTTTGTTTAAAAGAAATTGTAAACACTGAGTTATTGTTAAAGTTTTATCGCGACCTATAACATAACTGGTGAAACGTGGGTGTACATGTGCACCTCTGCCTACCCCTTCGGGGAATACAGGCGTGATGTTATGTTAATCTCCTACCTCTTTTTCGACTCCAGTTTGTGTATTTTGAAGCCTCCTTTATAATCTGAAACAAAGAAATATAAATTAAGCATAAGTATAATAAATAAAATATCTGATATTCGAGAGGTATGACCGTTGGACTGCCGAGTCAAAGATCGCAATGTCACGTACCAATGTCTTTTCGAATTCATACTCGTATGCGTACTATAAATTAGTTATCAGTCGCTAAAAACGGTGAAGGAAAACATCGTGAGGAAACACACACCTGAGAGATTGTTCAACGGTGTGTAAAGCTTGTCAGAGGCCTACAGGCGGTTTACACTCCGACACTATTGTTCATCAACCATACGATAAGAAGAAGAATCTTAGCGTATGCATTGGCTATCTGTTTAGGTGACGACGAATTGAATACCTCCTATTCTGAACTCGGTTATAACATGTCATGTCTACGTCATCAATCAAGTGACGTCATATATTGGCTGGGATAATTTATTACTTTAATATTATATGACACTAATGCGTAAGGATCGGAGGTGATGGTTTAGGAGTTATTAAAAACTAGCTTCGACCGTGGCTTTGCCTGCGTAGATCAATTTTGAACATGAAAAGCGGTGACACGATGGCTCAGTTGGCAGAGCGGCGCCACGGTACGGCGAGAGTCACGGGTTCGAGTCCCGCTCGTGTCTATCATTTTTCAAGTTTCCTTTATCAATAATACTTTGTTAATGTGATCGAATCCTGAACTTAATCCCACCAGTAGTACATCCATCCATACACCGAATCTTATGTCAAATAATTGAAAGAAAAAACATTACATAACATCACGCCCGTATTCCCCGAAGAGGTAGGCAGAGGTGCACATATAGTACACCCACATTTCGCCAGTTATGTTTTTCGGTCCCAATGTAACAGGGGGCGAGCCTATTGCCATCAACCGGGCACAAATCCAGACTCCGTGCTGCTACTGAGAATTACCTAATGGAAAAACCCAGTAACACTTTGCCCGACCCGGGATTCGAACCCAGGAACTCGTGCTCAGCAGTCGCGCTTAGCTACCGCTCGACCAACGAGGCAGTCCAATTGAAAGAAACAAACAGAAATTCAAGTCATTGTTTCAACCTATAGAAACGTCCAAATGATGATCTGAGAATATTTTATGTAGTACTTTATTTTATGCTATAAAAATCACTAAAGAACTAGAGTTACCGACATAGCTCAGAGAATATCCAAGTTGAAATGGCAATGGGCAGGCCATATCGCTAGAACCGATAACCGATGGAAGAAAGGTTCTCGAGTGGCGACTACGAACGCAGACGCAGCGTTGGCAGGCCTCCCACCAGGTGGATAGACGATATCGTCAGAGTTGCTGCAACCGGTGGATGATAATCGCAAGCTGTCGTTCATTGTGGCGTTCTAAGGGGGAGGCCTTTGTTCAACAGTGGAAGTCTTCCGGCTGATGATCAAAAAATAATTTCTCAGCATTACTACTGAATAAACAAGAAACCTTTTCATGAAAAAAAGCAAATAAAAGTAAGCACTAGCAAAACAAATGTCATTGAAAAGAACGAACTATTGAATGAACGCCTCGTCGTGAACGAATGAACGAATTAAAAATAAACTTAAAAACATCTAGTATTATTTACCACTGAATGAATGGTTCTCTTCATTTTTAATTAAAAGTTTTTTTAATAAAAACTTGAATAAAGTTATTTCAAAAGAATTTTTATTTTGTTTTAGTTTGGCGTCTACTGAATAGACTATTACGCCTATCATTTATTTGGAGTACAAGCAGAGGTATTAACGTATTCATCATGATGTTGAACAAAGGCCTTCCCCTTAGGTTAGGGGGGGTTGACTATAATCCTCACGTAAGCAAGCGGCTTGGGGATCGCAGTATTGGTGGTGAAGTTACAGAAGACGCTGCTGCCCATCTTCTGGATTTTCTAGTCGCCTCTTACGACACCAAGAGGAAAGGGGGTGGTCAATTCTAGCCCAAATACCACTCGCCACAAGGTACGGTATTGTTAGTAAAGAAATAAACAGGCCTCGTTAGTCTGTTCGCAAGTGAGCCTGGGTTCGATGCCCGGGCAAAGTGTATTTATTAAAAGAAATTCTCTATAGCCACACAGACATAATACAGACTCCGCGTAGATATTGAGAATTACTTTGGAACTGCCTGCCTCGTTGGTCTAGTGGTTGCTAAGCGCGACTGCTGAGCACAAGGTCCTGGGTTCGAATCCCAGGTCGGGCAAAATGTTACTGGGTTTTCCCAGTAGGTAATTCTCAGTAGCAGCACGGAGTCTGGATTTGTGCCTGGTTGAAGGCAATAGGCTCGCCCCCTATTACAGTGGGACCTAAAACATAACTGGCGAAATGTGGGTGTACTATATGTGCACCTCTGCCTACCTCTTCGGGGAATACAGGCGTGATGTTATGTTATGTTATATGTTACTTTGGAACTTGCCCTTTTTGCAGAACATCTCCGATTTGGTCTAGGTATGTTCGCCTAGGTCTTCCCCTTCCCGATACTCCACTAACACTCGCCTCATATATTCGTTTTGTCATTCTTCTTTCATCCATCCTTCTAAACCAAAACATCTAAGCCCATTACATAACATCATCATCACGCCGGTATTCCCCGAAGGGGTAGGCAGAGGTGCATATACAGTACACCCACATTTCGCCAGTTATGTTTTTAGGTCCCAATGTAATAGGGGGGCGAGCTGGCCATCAACCGGGCACAAATCCAGACTCCGTGCTGCTACTGAGAATTACCTAATGGAAAAACCCAATAACACTTTGCCCGACCCAGGATTCGAACCCTGGACCTCGTGCTCAGCAGTCGCGCTTAGCAACCACTAGACCAACGAGGCAGTCAAGCTTAATCCCATTAATATGACTTTAATACCTATAATGTCCCAACAAACCACTTTTTAAACAAGAGATCATCTCTACCTACCCCTTCTTGGATTATAACCGTCATTATAAGCATAACAACATGAAACTTTTATCAAATGTCCAAACTTGAATAATCCACGAAAACACAATATCAACTTTATTGCTAAGACATTAGAGTTCATATTTGCATGTAGCAGGAAAATGTTTGCCAAAACTTTGGTAACGTAAACGCAAACTTAACCATAACGTAACGCAAACCCGGAAGAAATGGGTTTAGAATACTAAATGATTTATAGACTGTTAGTCTAGTAGTTAGAAAGGCGACTGCTGAGTGTAAGGATTCGATTCCCGGGCCAAGCATAGCTGTTGAGGGATGCAGTGCAGCGTACCCAGATCCTAGATCCAGATTGACGACCTGATTGGCGCAGTGGCTAAGGGTTGCGGGTTCGATTCTCACGCGGGACATTAAATTGTGTAATCCGCAGATGTTTGTCCCGAGTCTGGGTGTTTGTGTATGTGATATTTCATGTTTGTGAAACGCACCTACGATACAGGAGACATTCCTAGTGTGGGGACGGTTTTATCGATGATATAATTATATCATCGACTGCCTCGTTGGTCTAGTGGTTGTTAAGCGCGACTGCTGAGCACGAGGTCCTGGGTTCGAATCCCGGGTCGGGCAAAGTGTTACTATATTTTTCCTAGATAATTCTCAGTAGCAGCACGGAGTCTGGATTTGTGCCCGGTTGATGGCAATAGGCTCGCTCCCTATTACATTGGGACCTAAAACATAACTGGCGAAATGTGGGTGTACTATATGTGCACCTCTGCCTACCCCTTCGGGGAATACAGGCGTGATGTTTTTATTTTGTAATTACGTCAAACCTACATTCAACCGGGACGTGATGACGGCGACGACTTCACAGTCTTCATCATCAGCCGGAAGACGTCCACTGTTGAACAAAGGCCTCCCCCTTAGAACGACAGCTTGCCAATTCCATCCACCGGTTGCCCGCAATGCCCTCACTTCACAGTACTTAGTCCGAAATAAATTGATTTTGAATTATACGTTAAACTCCAATTTTAGCGTAAGTAATGTATAACAATACGTTTATTTTATGTTATCTTAATGATTATTAATATAAAATATTGGCGCTGTCTGTGTATTTAAATCCCTACTGCCTCGTTGGTCTAGTGGTTGCTAAGCGCGACTGCTGAGCACGAGGTCCTGGGTTCGAATCCCGGGTAGGCAAAGTGTTACTGGGTTTTTCCATTAGGTAATTCTCAGTAGCAGCACGGAGTCTGGATTTGTGCCCGGTTGATGGCTAGCTCGCCCCCTATTACATTGGGACCTAAAACATAACTGGCGAAATGTGGGTGTATTATACTCGCACCTCGTCCTCGAGATAAGTATCCTGGAATAAATATATTATTATACACAACATGTAGTAACGCATATTAGTTACCGTTCTTGCACTATAGTTGAGAGAAAATATTAAAATAAAATAAAAGTTCGTGTTATGATCACCCCTACTTAACCGGTCAGCCATCTTGAATCGCCATTCGCATTTTAGTGCTCGACCGTTCTACACGTTCACCATATTTTAATTATTATTTTTTTTTTACGAATCTCATTAAAATGCCGAAACGTAAACATAGTAAAGACCTGGATTACATAAGTGATCAAATCAAAAAGTTAAAAAAGAAATTAAAACGTGCACGTAAACAGTTCTCGACAGACAGTGATAGCTCAGATGGTAAGTACCCACCTATTACTATACGTCTATTATAAGTTTAAAACACTGATTACATTGTCATGCTAATCTACAAGGAAAAAATGCAATCGAGCGGATCACCGGACCGCCTCACTGCACAAAAATAGTTTTCTACCTACCCACAATATATACAATAGAATACCCACATATACAAAGTAAACACGACTAAGTTTAAATGCATTCGAGCTGATCATCGGACTGTCTCACCGCATTGTAACATGTCGTAACTACCCACAACAAAGAAATCATTATTTCTTTTTTATAATAAGCGTAATGCAACTCGAGCTGATCTATGGACTGTCTCACCGCATTGTAACATGTCGTAACTACCCACAACAAAGAAATCATTATTTCCTTTTTATAATAAGCGTAATGCAACTCGAGCTGATCTATGGACTGTCTCACCGCATTGTAACATGTCGTAACTACCCACAACAAAGAAATCATTATTTCTTTTTTATAATAAGCGTAATGCAACCCGAGCTGATCTATGGACTGTCTCACCGCATTACATGTCGTAACTACCCACAACAAAGAAATCATTATTTCTTTTTTATAATAAGCGTAATGCAACTCGAGCTGATCTATGGACTGTCTCATCGCATTTAAGCTTTAAATATAACAAAAGAATGTTACCGGACTGCTCTTTGGACTGTTCCACTACATTCGACAAACAAATAAATATAATTCCCACCAAGAAAACTTGGTACAATTAAAAATCCATTTTTACAACATGGTCTGGCCTTTAAGTTACAATTACAATTTACACCTATGTGTAAAGAACATTTTCAGATACTGGGCTTCTTGAAGAACCTATCTCTGATGTCGAAATTAACGATTATGGCCTAGAATCTGAACAAAGTTTACCGGAAATAGCTAATACGATTCCAATCGTGCCAAATTCAGAAACAAACCCTGAAGGTGACCTGACTAGTCCAGAACAAATCTCAAGTGAGAATATAATTAAAGAGTGCGAGAACATACAACTAGACAAAGACATCCTGGAGCTTCTTGGGGATGACCCTTCTAGTTCTGTTCAATATGGCGAAGAAATTCACAAAGAATTGGTGACCCGGTTGCAACACATTACAACGAACGGGCTTACAAAAGACACAGAAACTTCTAACTGCTGCTATCTCTTGCATAGCATCAGCCACGTCACACTTATTAGAGCCACAAAATCAAAACAAAGAGTTGCTAAAGCAACTAATGGACGCGAACAAACTTCTATGTGACATTCAACACTCTGACTCGGTAACTAGAAGAATGTTCAGCACGTCAGTACTTAAAAAAGATGTGAAATCCTAAATCCATAATTCTAAAATCGACAAATATCTTTTTGGCGAGAATCTAGCAGATATCCTTAAAGCAGCTAAAGCGGTGTCTAAATCTAGCGCCGAAATAAAAAGTATTCCTATCAGAAAGGACAAACGACTTCAACCATCAACATTTAAAGCGGGCCATTTAAACGTGAAAGGGCAGGTGGCTCCAACCCGGAGGCCACCTGCGACAACGAGGAGGACCCATCATCCTGCCTCCAACCAGAATCGGCACGCCGGATCATCCAAGACATCATCGCAACCACAGAAGACGATCAACCATCGACGTTAGAAGAGGTAAATTACGCAGGACGCTTATCCAAATTTTATAACCAATGGTCACGTATCACGAATGATAAGACCATCTTGTCCTGGATTCGTGGGTACAGAATCACATTTAGTAGTACTGTACAACAGCGCTCTATCCCTAAGCCTCCTGCTCTTTCATCCAAAGAATTTACTCAATTTGACGAAGCTATTTCAGTACTTCGTAATAACGGAGCCATTTCTACATGTGAACCTTATCAAGGTCAATTCGTGTCCAGTATATTTTTAAGACCAAAGCCAAATGGCAAGGCGCGTTTAATATTAAACTTAAAAACCCTAAACAAACATATTGAAACCTGCCATTTTAAATTAGAAGACATACGCACAGTCCTTAAAATAATTTCGAAGAATTCATTAATAGCAACTTTAGATCTAAAGGATGCTTACTTTTTGATAAAAATAGATGAAAATTCCAGAAAATTCTTGCGATTTACCTTTAATAATACCCTGTACGAATTTAACGCCTTACCATTTGGCCTTAATACGGCACCGTACATTTTTACTAAAATAATGAAACCCATAGTAAAATTACTGCGTTCAGCGGGTTACCTATCATCAATATATTTGGATGATTTATGTTTAGTATCTAACACCTATGAAGGCTGCCGGGATAATGTAGAAACAACTAAAAACCTCCTTAGCAGTTTAGGAGGTATTTTGCACAATTTGTTGGCCTTCTGGTGTCTGCTTGTCCCGCTGTAGAATACGGCTGGCTATACACGAAACAATTAGAGCGATGTAAATACTTAAATCTACAGGGTGATAACGACTACGACAAAGTCATGACAATCCCCTCCTCATTACACGAGGATTTAAAATGGTGGTTACACGCCATCCCTTACTCCGTAAAACATATAAGAGACGACAGTCATGTGCTAGAAATTTTTTCTGACGCCTCAACAACGGGGTGGGGGGCTGCCTGCGGTGCAGACACTGCTAGTGGTCCATGGTCTAATGAGGAACGTAAATGTCACATTAATCAGTTAGAACTTCTAGCCGCGTTTTTAGCACTCAAGATATTTGCTAAAGAATATACAGACTGCAAAATATTGATGCGCATAGACAATTCCACAGCGATTAGCTACATTAATCGCATGGGAGGCATTCAATTCCCTCATTTAACGGAAATAACGAGATGTATCTGGCAGTGGTGTGAGAAACGAAGAATTTTCATAGTTGCGTCCTATATTAAATCCAGCGATACTGACGTGGCAGATGGGGAGTCCCGTCGGTGCCACCCAGATATCGAGTGGGAACTAAAAGACTCAGCTTTTATAATATTAACAGAAAAATTTGGTTTACCCCAAATTGATTTATTTTCAAGTCGCATAAACAAAAAATGCGACATATATGTATCATGGAAAAAGGACCCGGACGCATTAACTATTGACGCTTTTACCATGCATTGGACAACTTTTTTCTTCTACGCATTCCCTCCATTTTCTATTATCTTAAAAACATAACGGACTCCGTAAAATAATAACGGACAGAGCTAAAGGTATTATTGTAGTCCCCATGTGGCCAACACAGCCCTGGTACCCAGTCTTCAGACGCCTCTTAATATCAGAATTAGTCATATTCCAACCTAACGAAAATGTGATAATCTCTCATTCCGGCAAAGGGTTCACAAGAACCTTACTCTGGCTGCCGGAGTTTTGTGCGGAAGGCATTGCTGAGGCGAAGTGTGGCGCCATCGTCAATAGAAATTATGTTGGCATCACTCAGTAACAACTCCATCAAGCAATACGACGTTTGTCTAAAACGTTGGCACAACTTTTGTCTTCAAAACAAGTGTGACATTTTTGAGACCTCCATTCCAACAATCATATATTTCCTAACACAACTTTTTAACTCTGGTGCTCAATTCGGCACCTTAAACACTTACAGGGGTGCTCTGTCTCTCATAATGGGTTTACATATCTCCACAGATGACAGAATCAAAAGATTCTTCAAGGGAGTTTTTAGGCTTAGACCACCCACACCAAAATACGATGTTACGTGGGACACGTCCAAAGTATTAGATGTCCTAAGTGAATGGTATCCTAACGATGAACCGGCTTTACAGAATCTTACCAAAAAGTGTGTTACATTGCTAGCTCTGGCAACATCGCAGAGAGTCCAAACCCTCCAGAAAATTCTTATTAGCAACATACAAGTTCAAACATCACAAATTTACATTAAAATTCCGGATTTAATTAAGACTTCCAAAGCCGGCAATAGTCAACCTATACTTTCCATACCATTCTTTAGTGATAAACCAAACATATGCCCTGCTACCACCTTGTTATGCTATATTAGGCAAACCACCTCACTACGCCAAGAAGAAAACCTATTTGTAGCCTTTAAAAAGCCTTATAAAACAGTTACCACTCAAACTATCAGTCGCTGGATCAAAAACACCCTAAAAGATTGTGGAATAGATGTTTCCATGTTCTCAGCACACAGCACCCGGCATGCCTCCACATCTAGGGCTTACCAAAAGGGGGTCAATATTGACACCATTCGAAAGACCGCGGGATGGACTGGTACCTCCACGACTTTTGGCAAATTCTATCATAGAATAATAAGAAACGCTGACGATCAAACACATACATTCGCCAGAGCAGTATTTAATTTAAATTAATTAATATCTAACTATGCTAAATTAATTCATTAATAAGTAACATTGCTTTGTTACGTACTCAATCGAGTACGTATAATGTGATTTTCTACTGATTATATATCAAATTATAATTAAGAGAGAAGTCCATTGTGGTGTTAATGCTAATTCCCCAAATAAAAATTCATTTGATTATAAAAAAAATGCATATATTTTTTATTACAATAGACAGTTTCAGTGAAATTCCTGAAACATACTCTCAACCTCTACATGTTGTGTATAATAATATATTTATTCCAGGATACTTATCTCGAGGACGAGGTGCGAGTATAATTAGTGATTAAACGAACTTACCAAGTGAAGTTCTATCATAATTATACGAAGCACCTCGTCCGAAGAGATAAGTATCACCCTCCCAAATCCCACCCCTATCGAAGGTCAGGAATATCACTTCAACCTACATAAACTCTAAACTAAATGACGATTCAAGATGGCTGACCGGTTAAGTAGGGGTGATCATAACACGAACTTTTATTTTATTTTAATATTTTCTCTCAACTATAGTGCAAGAACGGTAACTAATATGCGTTACTACATGTTGTGTATAATAATATATTTATTCCAGGATACTTATCTCTTCGGACGAGGTGCTTCGTATAATTATGATAGAACTTCACTTGGTAAGTTCGTTTAATCACTAACTATATGTGCACCTTTGCAATATAAATGAATACAGGCGTGATGTTATGTTTATGTAATATGTGTAGATAATAGGGATAAAGTTTAAATACGCAAGCAAATCCACGAAATAGCAGTTAGTCGAAAAGAAAATGTTATAAATATGTAAATCGATTTGAGCATGACAGAAAAATATGATAACTATAGCCGTTATATAAATAGAAAAGTCAGGATTACCGTTTTGACAAGTAATAGTTATTATATAGTCTAACAGTTGGGTACAAGATGGCTGCCAGCAGAACATACTTCATTATTCTAGTTATTTTTGGTAAGTTTTATTCATTTTTTATCTATATTAATCATTTTTGCCGAGTGGTATCCGGCCTTAATTGACCACCCCCTTTCCTCCCGTGGGTATCGTAAGAGGCGACTAAGGAAAAATCCAGAAGATGGGCAGCAGCGTCTTTTGTAACTTCACCACCAATACTGCGATCTTCAAGCCGCTTGCCAAGCGTGGGGATTATGGCACCCCTCTTAAAGGGGGAGGCCTTTGTTCAACAGTGGATATGTCCCGGCTGATGGTGATGATAAATAATCATTTAATTATTTACTTTTGACAATATAGAATTACATATATTTATTTAAGTAGGTAATTAAGAATAAATTCAATTTATCTACTACTAGCTTTCGCTCGCGACTCCATCCGCATGGATTTTTAATGTTTTATAGCCTATAGCCTTCCTCGATAAATGGGCTATCTAACACTAAAATATTTTTTCAAATCGGACCAGTAGTTCCTGAGATTAGCGCGTTCAAGCAAACAAACTCTTCTGCTTCATAATATTAGTATAGATTATCTACATTAAAACTAATAAAGTATACATCCACTAGCGGACTCGGCAGACGTAGTCCTGCCCGGAAAAGCTGAAGATTCCGTACTCGGAACCTTCGGCGTGCGACTCCAACTGGCGCTTTGACCGGTTTTTTTCTCATCATCATCAGCCGGAAGACGTCCACTGTTGAACAAAGGCCTCCCCCTTAGAACGCCACAATGAACGACAACTTGCCAATTGCATCCACCGGTTGCAGCAACTCTGACGATATTTTTTTCTAATAATTATTATTTGTTGCGATGGGAAGGAATACTTTGATGCATAATTTTTAGATTAAATTTTTCTTTTGTATATAATTTCATTTTTAACGTAGGTTTAGTGTGTAAATAAGCTTAAGTACATTGTATAATATTATATGAATAAAAAATCTTTGTTACAGCTATAATATCCTTGTCGATGGCAAGACCCCAGGCATCGAACCCCAATACCAACGCCACGGATAGCCCACAGAACCCGCTCTCCCTGCTCACCATGCCGCTACAACTACCCATGAACTTACTATCTAGTTTAATGAAGGGATAACTTTAATTATTGTTTTATTTTTAACTTTAATAAGGTACCTAACAACGGTGACTGCCTCGTTGGTCTAGTGGTCGCTAAGCACGACTACTGAGCACGATGTCCTGGGTTCTAATTCCGGGTCGGGCAAAGTGTTACTGGGTTTTTCCATTTGGTAATTCTCAGTAGCAGCACGGAGTCTGGATTGGTGACGGTTGATGGCAAAAGGCTCGCCCCTATTACATTGGGACCTAAAACATAACTGGCGAAATGTGGGTGTACTATATGTGCACCTCTGCCTACCCGTAGGGGGAATACAGGCGTGATGTTATGTATAATTTAATACCTAACAACGGACGTGTATGAGGAATGTGATGCGAGTGAATGAGGCGAAAGTATGCCAGGATAGTAGCAAATGGAAATCCGTGGTCTCTGCTTTTGACTCTAGGAAATAGGCGTGACTTTACACATGTGTAACATGAACAGGGCGCTTAACATCACGCCTGTATTCCCTAAAGGAATTGGCAGAGGTGCACATATAGTACACCCACATTTCGCCAGTTATGTTTTAGGTCCCAATGTAATAGGGAGCGAGCTGGCCATCAACCGGGCACAAACCCAGACTCCGTGCTGCTACTGAGATACTTAATAAAAAATGGATATATTTTAATGATGTTATTGGGCTAGGTTTTTAGATTAGACTGCTGCGTTAGAGTTCGATGCCCGCACGGGACAAAAATTTGTGTGATCCGCAGATGTTTGTCCCGAGTCTGGGTGTTTGTGTATGTGCTATTTTATGTTTGTGAAACGCACCCACGATACAGGAGAAAGTCCTAGTGTGTGGCGACGTTTTATTACAATAAAAAATAAGTTAAAATTTACTTTCGTCATATCTGTCTCATGCGTACGATATTACAAGACGCTGATTAGTTTATTCTCAACATATTATATACCTAATAGTAATAACAGCCTATAACTGTCCCACTGCTACAAAGGCCTCTTCTCGTACAGAGAAGGATTGAGCATTGATCACCACGCTAGCTCACTGCGGGTGTTCAGATAATTAAATCCAGGTTTCCTCACGATGTTTTCCGTCACCGTTAGTCTAGTGTCTTAGAATAACTAATAACCTATACCATAACGTAGGCAAACAGGGGCCCCCCAAAAACCTATGATACAGGGCCCATCTAAGGCGCACTACACTAGTTAGTATGTACCATCACACCTATATTCCCGAAGGGATAGACAGAGTTATATAATACACCCACATTTAGCCAGTTATGTTATAGGTCCCAATGTAAGGAGGCGAGCTTGTCAGCAACCGGGCACAAATCCAGACTACGTACTGATACTGAGAATTAACAAAAGAAAAAACGCAGTAACTTTTTGCTCGACCCCGGACTCGAACCCAGGACCTCTCGCTCAGCAGACATGTAAACCAACGAGGCAGTCTACATTGCATTCATATGTCGTTGTCAAAATGTGTTTAAAATTAAAAGAATCCTCACAAATCCTTTGTTATTTATAATTAACTATCTGCACCCCGTGGTGTTACCCGCTACATTTTTTTGGAATCCCTACGTGTTAATCTAGGGTGTCAGCTACCTCCATACCAAATTTTATCAAAATCTGACCAGCCGTTTGAGCGTGAAGAAGTAACAAACACACTCACAAACATTCGACAATATTAGTGTGATTTATTTACATCAAAATGTTGCTGTATGTTAGTCTCAATAAAACTCGAGAACGGCTGAATCGATTTAGCTAATTTTGGTCTTGAAATAAACGTTGAAATCCAGGGAAGGTTTGAACGGTGAGGAGGTGGTACGAAGTTCCCCGGGTTGGATATTGTTATTATACTTTGTATTACCATAAAGAAAACATAACATCACGCCTGTATTCCCCGAAGGGGTAAGCAGAGGTGCACATACAGCACACCCACATTTCGCCAGTTATATTTTTAGGTCCCAATGTAATAGGGGACGAGCTGGCCATCAACCGGGCACAAATCCAGACTCCGTGCTGCCACTAAAAATTACCTAATAGAAAAACCCAGTAACTCTGCCCGGTCCGGGATTCAAACCCAGGACCTCGTGCCAGTCGCGCTTAACAACCACTAGACCAACGAGGCATAAAAAATGTTCTATCTATCTACCGTACTGGATTGTCAAAGAGATTTTTTCATCAAAATCTCTAACAGAATTGCTATACAAAGCTTTACAGAATTGAATTTAAAAGCCTTTGGTTATGAGAGTGTTTCCTTGATAATTGTATTTACATCCAAGATGGAAGGATAATGTCTTCCTGACCGAATTTCGGTCAAAGCCCGTCTCAGCTGAGACAACTACGTAGATATTATAGTGCACAAGTATGCGAACACAGGTGCACTCCCTATTCCTATCTCATAGTCCGATGCGACGGGTATAGTAATTTAAAAACGTCGCCCTACTCTAGGATTTTTTCCTGTATCGTGGGTGCGTTTCAATATGAAGTAACTATACGACAAACAGCCAGACTCTGGACAAATATCTGCGGATCGCATTATATTTTGTCCTGTATGGGAATCGAACCCGCAACCCCTAGCGCAGCAGTCTAATTGCTTAGCCATTGCGTATCAGGTCGTCAAAGACGTCTTGTAGCTTTAGTGATTGTTTCCCATTACTATATATTAAGTTATATAATATAGTTCCTACCTATATGTATAAAATTGTGTTACTTAAATAACATAAAAACATAACATCACGCCTGTATCCCCCGAAGGGGTAGGCAGAAGTGCACATATAGTACACCCACATTTCGCCAGTTATGTTTTAGGTCCCAATGTACTTAAATAAAAAACATAAATAAATAAAAAATAAATAAAAACTATTGATATATTTCATTCCAAACTATCAATTTTAATTAACCAAAAAACAATATTTTCTTGTCGAAAACCAAAAGAAAAAATGTACTGTCAAAATATTTTATAAATTTCAGTTACCAATCGTCAAAAAATTTTGCGTCAAAAATTTTTTGCGTCAAGTTCTTTGCGTCAAAACTTTTTGCTTAATAGCATGGGCAAGGTGGGGGTGGCGGGCAGGGATCTGGGCAGGGGGGCTGGCAAGGGCATGGGCAAGGTGGGGGTGGCGGCGGTGGGGGACAAGGGCACGAGCAGGGGGTGTACACTGTGGCAGACCCCGTGCACGGTGGGCACGGCCTTCCTATGCAGATGGCTGGGGGGTTGATGCAGGGCTGGCCCTGCTCCCCGAAGCACACTGTGCTGCCGTCGCACGTGCTGTAGCACCGCCACGGGGCGGCGGCGGCGCAGCTGATCAAAGCTAAAAAAATTATAGTAAAAAAAATTAACAAAAAACTTTTTTTATTTTTTTTAAATGAATTAAAAATATAAATTCGCCGTCAATGTTAAAGTCAGCGTTACTGTTATCGTGAAATTTAACATAATACATAGCTTCAACCACTAATATGGTGGAACACACTATTATGGTTTTAAATTAATTAAGGGAAACTTGAAAAATTATGGACACGAGCGGGACTCGAACCCGCGACAGTCGCCGTACCGTGGCACCGCTCTGCCAACTGAGCCACCGTGTCTTGCATCCATCAAATTTCAAATTCCCTTTTAGTATTTACGTCTTAAGGGTGACGTCAGGTAATATCTGTTGGAATCTACGATTACCAACTCAGTGTTATGGTGTTAAACTTACCGAGAATAACGAATGCCTGACAACCCATAATGCCTTCAGTGCACAATACCAGTTCGGCCAGGTCTTATATACGGGCCTACTGTATTATATCATGCTACGTCTACTGTGAAGATAATCAAATTAGGTTAGGTTAAACGAAGATAGATTGTGGAAAGATAGGCGGTATCAAACAGGGAAACCTTAAGATTGAAATTAACCAAATATAACTTAAATGACGACCTGATTAGCGCAGTGGCTAAACGATTGGACTGCTGCTCTAAGGTTTGCGGGTTCGAGGCACGGGGCAAAACTTTGTGCGAACCACAGATGTTTGTCCCGAGTCTGGGTGTTTGTGTATGTGATATTTCATGTTTGTGTAACGCACCCACGATACAGGAGAAATTCTTAGTGTGGGGCGACGTTTTTTAAAAAACAAAAATAATGAGAAAAATTGGTAAATGCATGCAAGCTGTCGTTCATTGTGGCGTTCTAAGGGGGAGGCCTTTGTTCAACAGTGGACGTCTTCCGGCTGATGATGATGATTACCTACTTAAATGGCTATGTATGCGAGAGGATCTGGGTTCGATTTCCCCGTTAGACATAGTGTATTAGGTAATTCTTAGTAGTGGAGTCTGGTTTTGTGCCCGGTTGATGGCCAGCTCGCCCCCTATTACATTGGGACCTAAAACATAACTGGCGAAATGTAGGTATGCACTTCTGCCTACCCCTTCAGGGAATACCATCGTAATGTTGTTTGGTGTTGTCTACTAGATAGTTCTCAGTGACAGTAAGGAGTCTCGATTGGCACCCGGTAGATGGCCAGCTCGCCCCCTACTACATTGGGACCTATAATATAACTGGCGTATACTATTGTATAGTACACCCACAATTCGCCAGTTATATTATAGGCTGAGGTGTACCCCTTCGGGGAATACAGGCGTGATATAATGTATTTTCCCTATTCCAATTGAAGATATAACGCAGATCTCAGACAGTTGTTGCAGGTAGACTACAGACAGTCTGACCATCATTATTACTAAGTATTGTATCCTTCGTAAGCAGTGATAGCCGAGTGGTATGACCGTTGGACTGCCAAGTCAAAGGTCGCAAGTTCACCAGCACGCACCAATGTCTTTTCGAATTCATGTGCGTATAAATTAGTTATTCGCTAAAAACGGTGAAGGAAAACATCGTGAGGAAACACACCTGAAAGATTGTTCAACGGTGTGTAAAGCCATGTCTTGATGACCTGATTGGCGCAGTTAAGCGATTGGAATGATGCGCTAAGGGTTGCGGGTTCGATTTCCGTACAGTGTAAAAAATTGTGTAAACCTCAGTTATTTGTCCCGAGTCTGGGTTGTGTATGTGATATTTCATGTTTGTGAAACGCACCCACCATACAGGAGAAATCCTTATTTTGGGGCGACATTTTTTTTAATAAAAAAAGAAAAATTCAGCGGCCTACAGGCGATTTAAACTCGGCTCGTAGCTACGTATGTTAAGCCGTCCTCACCGCGGTCAGACTTGTAATGGGTGACCGTTTTCACAAGTCGAGCTTCAAATCTTCGTGCTTCGGAAGGCACGTTAAGCCAGTCCTGCGTCATCTCTCTCCGGTCTCACCGTCCTGGACTATGAGAGTGAGGGAATAGGGAGTGCACCTGTGTTTGCATACTTGTGCACTATAATATCTATGTAGTTGGCTAGTCTCAGAGACAGGCCGCTGTGACCGAAATGCGGTTAGGTTAACATTATTCTAAGTCCGCGCTACGCCGTAGGCTGCTACGGAACTCGTAGCGCTACGAGATTCGTAGCAATTGTACTAAAAAAATATTGCTTTTTTACATATAATTGTTTTATAAACTAAAGAGAAACATGTCATGTTTAAATGGCTGCCATTACTACATATTTAATGGTGTATTTTTTTAAATAAACAAAGTTGCAGTCTCTGGTATAAAAGGTTGATGAATTCGTTTGTTAATACACAAGGTTGTCAACCATGGGGCGTTTAACGGCATTGGGTATAATAGGTAAACATATATTTATTAATATATAGAAAAAAGTAAAAAAAAACTAAGAAAAAAAACACTTTTAAAAATTGTTCGCACTTGACTTGAAATCAATAGATTTTTTAAGTTATTTTTATTTAAATATAAATATATATTCTGTGCATTTTGACCCCCAATTGAATTTTCAGTTGACCCCACTTAGGTCTCTAATATTTTAGGGTTTCTATATCATTTGCAGTGGTAAATCAAATCAAATCAAATCATATTACAGTTATAAGCTGGCATTATAAACTCAATATTTCGGGGGTCATACACATGACCCTAATTAGTATAGAAATACAAAGTTATTTGTGTCATAAATATGATAAAAAACAAGGGAGGCTGACTGGTATTCAAAAATTATGACATCACGTCTATTTAAGGTATTTATGTGTATATAAGTATGTTCTTTCCACAGCATTGGTAGCTTCAGCGGCAGCGGCGCCTGCGCCCCAGTTCTGTCCATGCCTACCTCCCCCCCCACCGTGCCCCTGTCCCTGCCCGCCGCCGCCGCCCCCCTGCCCCCCGCCAGTGCCGCCGCCGTGCCCTTGTGACCCCTGCGCACCCCCACCTTGTAAGTACTCATTTTTGGTAATAACTTTCAAGAAATACAATAGAGGGTATAAGTCAAAGACTTATGGGTTAAAATTTACATCGATTGGGTCCCATACTACATATAGCGTCATCGCAAGTCCCAGACGGTACCAAGATGCTTGCCTACAAGAACGACTTAGAAGGGGAGGCCTTTGATCTGCAATGGGATATCACAGGTTAAAAAAAAAACAACAAAATCGAGCTGGACTGGATTGGAACTAGCTGCGCCCCGCGGTGTTACCCGCTCCATCTTTTTGGGATAAAAAGTATGTGTGTGCCTGCATACAAAATTTTATCAATATTGGACCCGCCGTTTTAGCCTGAAGAAGCAATAATGATCAATTCTCGATCTTTCTCGAGAAGAGACCTCTTAACTATGACTCGAGTACTAATCACCCACTATGACGCTCGAGAAGTGTTGATTGTTTATTACGGCACACTAACAATTCGCTAATTACAACATGAAATTCATGTAAGGCGAGCCTAACTCAAAATTGGTTTCTCTAACACCAAAACTTTGAGAAGTAATCGAAATAACACCAACGCGAAGCGTAGGTCGTCCGGCAGCGAGATGGATCAACGACATAATAATGATTGCGGGGCGCACCTGGACGAGATTGGCACAGGACCGCGGCGGATGGCATTGTTAAAGGGAGGCTTATACCCAGCAGTGGGATACTGAAGGCTGTGGATGATGATGATGTTGATTGTTTATTTTTATATCATAGCCTTTACATCCTTATTTATATTTCCAGCACCATGCGGCGACGGACCCATCAAGGTCCTCTTGCAGAAGAACTGCGTGCCTGAGCGTCTGAGGTCTGCCGGCTTCCAGGAGATATCCGTCCCTGGAGGAACCTTCTTTATCAGCTCATCCCCTGACGTCATCATCCAGCCGCCCCCCATCCTGGTGCGACCACCACAACAGGCCCCCATCACTCCCCCGGCCTTGACTGTGCAGCCTCCTCCTGTGCCGCCAGTGACGCCTCGTCCGATTTGCGTCAGGCCACCCCCTCTACCACCAATTACACCCCCACCTGTGCTTGCCCGCCCTGCTCCGTTGCCGTGCATCCAGCCTCCTCCTCTAGTAGTGAGAGTGCCGAAGCCAGCGCCAATCCAGCCGCCACCAATCAGCGTGTCCCAGCCGCGCCCTTCGCCTATCAACCCGCCCCAGATTGTGGTGAGGCCCCCTAAGCCTCAGACTATCCAGCCGCCTACGATCTGCGTGTCTACATCTTCGCTCCAGCCCCAGCAGCCGCCGTGCCCGTCGCCATGCCCGTGCCCGTGCCCGTGCCCGCCTCCCCCACCACCGTGCCCTTGCGAGCCCCCACCACCCCCGCCGTGCCCGTGCGAGCCGCCTCCATGCCCCTGCCAGTGCCCCTGTCCTTGCCCCTGCGAGCCCCCACTACCCCCATGCTAAATAACGAAATCACCTATATCTAAGACTTATTTTTAAAACGACACATTGGAATGTTAAGAACTGATTCTGCCCCGTGTGATGAGTTGTTGATGGGGGTCAAAATGGAGCTTTGCACTTCAACTAACAACAGCAATTTTATCTTGCGACATAGTAAAGTTGTCAAAGCTGGTGGTAATGGAGGCAGGTTTACTACTCCCCATATTTGACCCCCAAAAAGACCAAGGACGAATTTTAATTATCATAGCAGGAGTTTAACGGGGTGGAAAATGATCGACCTAGAAACCCTTTGGCAAGGTGTGGGGTGTATAGTTGTCTTTATAAAAATAAGTCTTGTTTATTCTAGTGTTTCAAAAGATCTCTTTTGGGGTTCAATTGACGATAATGGCATGATACGGATCAATGGTTATAAGGTTTGAGAATTGCCCGTATGAAACTCGAGCGTGTTGCGTTTACAAATGTATATTTAAGTATTTATATATTAATATTCAATTATTATACACATGTATGTATATATACGCAGTTTTTTATTTCATTTGATTACCTACCTACCTATGAATAACAAGAAAATGGTTTAAACTAACTAAGATATTGCTAAATCTTTAAAAAAACAGAAATTTCACCTCCATTAGGAGCTTGATCATTACTGGCGAAATGTGGGTGTACTATATGTGCACCTCTGCCTACCACTTCGGGGAATACAGGCGTGGTGTTGTAATATGTTTGAAACTAAAAAGTAAAGGAAAATATATTAAGAAAATCTGGTCAGAATGGTGTGACGTCAACACGCAGTTAACAAGCATAGGGATCAATATAGGTACAAATATTTTTTCCTACAATTTTTTGAGGAAATGTGGGTTCTTTGAAGTTTGAGAGTAAACACTGTTTCCCAAAATACAAGCTCAAGCTTAGCTTAGGAATTAGCAGCACATCTTGTACAATAAATACATGACTGCCTCGTTGGTCTAGTGGTTGCTAAGCGCGACTGCTGAGTACGAGGTCCTGGATTTGAATCCCGGGTCGGGCAAAGCGTTACTGGTTTTTTTCGTTAGATAATTCTCAGTAGCAGCACGGAGTCTGGATTTGTGCCCGGTTGATGGCAATAGTCTCGCCCCCTATTACATTGGGACCTAAAAACATAACTGGTGAAATGTGTGTGTACTGTATGTGCACCTCTGCCTGCCCCTTCGGGGAATACAGGCGTGATGTTATATTATGTAATTATAATTATTTAGCTAACATCATCAGCCGGAAGACGTCCTCTATTGAACAAAGGCCGCGTCCTTAAAAGGGGGATTTGCATAATCCCCACGCTTGGCAAGCGGCTTAGGGACCGCAGTATTGGTGGTGAAGTTACAGAAGACGCTGCTGCCCATCTTCTGGATTTTCCCTTAGTCGCCTCTTACGACACTCACGGGAGAAAAGGGGGTGGTCAATTGGCCGTATACCACTCGGCTCAATTATTTAGTATCAGTCTCAAATTGATAGTTTTCTTCTTATCGTATGGTTGATGAACAATAGTGTCAGAGTGTAAACCGCCTGTAGGCCTCTGACAAGCTTTACACACCGTTGAACAATCTCTCAGGTGTGCCGGTTTCCTCACGTATTTTTCCTTTACCGTTTTTAGCGACTGCTAACTAATTAAGTACGCACATGAATTCGAAAAGACATTGGTGCGTGCCAGCATTTAACTTGCGACTTTTGGCTTGAATGGAATTGATAGTTATAGTTTTTTATAGTCATAAATATGTACTGCATTTTTCAGGTGGAAGCTTAACTGGTTCTAGACTTGTAGTGACGGATATCAGTCTACAGTTTGGCATGATGGCACTAATCAACAATCAAAATAATCCTTTTATATATTGTTTTCATATAATAATAATAAAGAAATCTTAAATTAATTAAACATTGTTTTATTTATATGACTTTTTGTATGTTGCCATGCTAGGCTTAAATCTAAATTGATAAAGGAAACTGGTAATCGTAGATTCTAACAGATAATACCTGACGTCACCCTTAAGACGTAAATGCTAAAAGGGAACTTGAAATTCAATGGATGCGAGCAGACACGGTGGCTCAGTTGGCAGAGCGGCGCCACGGTACAGCGAAAGTCGCGGGTTCGAGTCCCGCTCGCGTCCATCATTTTTCAAGGTTTCTTTATCAATTTACATTGTTTTATTTTCCCAAAATAATTGGATTCTCTACAGTAATCGCATCACACTGCTATGGTCGTTTCCCGGGTTGGGTAAAAGTGTTATTGGTTATTTCCATTAGGTCAATAGGAGACCGTCATGAGTAAGGGCTCCGTTAGAGTCCGAAACTAGTCGGGCATTCCCGAATATCGACGTGAGTATAACCGGTATATATAGTAGATAATATGGATAACACTCACGAAAGTTATTAAAATAAAATTGGAAGCCTTTAATACCAATACATACGTCATGCTGCTACTGAATTACCTTCCTAATGGCAATCTTCATTGACGCTTTGCTCTAATGGAATTCAAACCTAAGACCTAACGTTATTCCCTCACTCTCATAGTCCAGGACAGTGAGACACGACCGGAGAGAGATCAGGCGCAGGACACGACGCAACGCGCTTCCTACGGGCATGGGAGTGACTTTGGAAACTGCTGACTATATAAATATATTATAACTAATTTAAACTAGCATCCTAACGTTTCATAAGCGCCTGTAATTGGTTTACATGAAATAAAAACATTTTGAATTTGAATTTATTGTTTGTTACTGATTGCCTCTTTGGTCTAGTGGTTGCTAAGCCGGCTAAACATCAGACCCTGGGTTCGAATTCTAATTCGGCAATGCGTTATTGAGTTTTTCTATTAGATAATTCTCAGTAGCAGCACGGAGTCTGGATTTGTGTCCGGCTGATGGCCAGCTCGCCTCCTATTACATTGGGACCTATAACATAACTGGCAAATTGTGGAACTGCTATAGGCACACATCTGCGTACTCATTACATAACATCACGCCTGTATTCCCCGAAGGGGTAGGCAGAGGTGCACATATAGTACACCCACATTTCGCCAGTTATGTTTTAGGTCCCAATGTAATAGGCGAGCCTATTGTACATATAATAGGGAGCGAGCCATACATCTATCGTTATATTCGTCAAGTGTTTTACCAATTGTTTAGGAGGGCAGTAGGTAGGTAAGTTGGGACTGTATACCAATAGGTAGAGATTATAAAGTAATGGTTTTCATGACAGAATACACCATACGGGCTCCTAGCTCCACGGCTCGTGGCTACCGCGTAGATCAGTCTATCTGTGAAGTTAAGCCGTGCTCGCCGCGGTCAGTCTTGCGATGGGTGACCGTTTTCACATGTCGAGACCCCTTCGTGCTTCGGAAGGCACGTTAAGCCAGTCCTGCGTCATCTCTCTCCGGTCTCACCATCCTGGACTATGAGAGTGAGGGAATAGGGAGTGCACCTGTTTTCGCATAATTGTGCACTATAATATCTACGTAGTTGGCTAGTCTCAGATGAGACAGGCTGCTATGACTGAAATTCGGTCAGGAAATTTTTATCAATGTGAATGTACGCTATGTGTGGAGACTAAGTCTGAAACTCTACAGCCTACCCTTTAGATAACAAGCGTGATAGTATATTACGGAAAACAAAAAAGTATTTTCAAAATGATTCTCAATTATCAGCGAAACGAATTGGAGAATGAAAACAATTGAAACCAAATATTTCTGAATATTAAAATCAAAACTGTGACTATTCTAAAACTGTAACAAATTAACGGGAAACTCTAAAAATAACAATTAAGTACCATTTTTAAATAATTAGTGGAGGGTGTCAAAATAATTTTGGTCAGCCATTCTAAAAGCAACTTTGGGTAACTATGTCATAGTTGATTTTTGAATGTGACGGGTTTTTTCTACTGGACTTAGTTTTAGTTTTTCTTAGAGTATATAAAGACAGTGTTTCTAAGATAGAGCCATCAGACGATCGAAACATGGCGAAGGGCAAAGTCATATGGTTTACGGGTAAATTCTTTAATTATCTAACTAATATAAAGTTTAATTTTCTTATATTTTCTCAATATGAACAGCAGTGGTATTCCCTGAAGGGGTAGGCAGAGGTGTACAATATATCCACATTTCGTCAGTTAGGTCCCCATGTAATAGGGGGCGAGCTGGCCATCATCCGGCAACAAATTGTACACCATATTTTTGCGAATAAATTTTTGAATTTGAAATCCAGATTCCTTGCTGCTACTGAGAATTATCTAATAAAAAAACCAGTAGACTGGACACTGCTCGAACTGGGATTCGAACTGAGGACCTCATGCTCAGCAGTCGTGGTTAGCGACTACAAGCAATACAACTATCGACCACAAGACTAAAGGTAAAATTGGGGCCACTTTTGATTTATCTTTTTTCTTTTTCTAGTTCTTTTCCTGGGGTCGGCGTTAGGGCAGCCGTGCCCGCAGCCTGAGCCGCAGTTCCCGTGCCCGTGTCAGCCCCCCGCCCCACCCCCACCCTGCGACGGGACCTTACAGATAGGGCCCTGCAACCCCTGTGAACCTCCGGTCAACTACGTCTACGGGCAGGCGCCCGCAGGTAAGACCTACTGAAATCTATACAAATCCCTACTAATATTATAAACGCGAAAGTTTGTAAGTATGGATGGATGTTTGTTACTCTTTCACGTAAAAACTACTGAATGGATTTTAATGAAATTTCATATGAAGGTAGCTGACACCCTGGATTGATACATAGGCTACTTTTTATTCTGAAATGTAGCGGGTAGCACCGTAGGGTGGAGCTAGTATATATTAAATGTGAAAGTAACTCTGTCTGTTACGCCTTCACGACTAAACCGCTGGGCGGATTTTAATTAAATTTGGCATATAGACAGTTTAAGACCTACGAACAGGCATAGGCTACTAGATGTTTTTTTAGATATATCCCTCTAAGGGGTTAAAATCTAACAGTCTATATTAAAGCGGGCGAAGCCGCGGGCATAAACTAGTATTTATATATATTATGTATAGACATTTATTTGTGACCATAGGTAAATATTAGCCGTAGTGATAGCCGAGTGGTATGACCGTTGGACTTCCAAATCAAAGATCGCAAGGTTAAACCACGTACGAGTCTTTTCTAATTCATGTGCTTACTATAAATTAGTTATTACGCTCAAAACTGTGAAGGAACACATCATGAGGAAACACACACCTGAGAGATTGTTCAACGGTGTGTAAAGCTTGTCAGAGGCCTACAGGCGGTTTACACTCTGACACTATTGTTCATCAACCATACGATAAGAAGTGCTAAATTGCTATTCTATTTCAGGTTCCATCCTCATCAGGCCCGGACAAATCAGGTTCCCTACACCACCACCGATAGTGGTGCGGCCTGGTCAGATCCGTCTGCCGCAGCCCCCAGCCATATGGGTGAAGCCTGCGCCCGTACAGCCACCGACACCTTGCCCCATCACGGTCAGGCCGCCCCCGATTCAGCCACCCACTCCCCCACCGTTCTACGTGCGAGTGCCGCAAGTGAATCCCCCCCAGCCCCCTCCATTGATAGTCAGACCACCACCAGTCTGCGTGCCTAGACCTCCGCCAATCAGGGTAAGTGTATATATACTAATATTGTAAATGTAAAAGTAACTCTGTCTGTTACGCCTTCACGACTAAACCGCTGGACGGATTCTGAGGAAATATGTCATGAAGGAAGTTCAAGACCCGAGAAAGGACATAGGCTACATAACGCGGACGAAGCCGCAAGCAAAAGCTAGTACTTATCTATATTATAAAGAGGTAAAGCTTGAAGACGCAGCGTTGGCAAGCCTACCGGGTGGACCGACGATATCGTCAGAATTGCTGCAACCGGTGGATGATAATGGCAAATTGTAGTCCATTGTGGCGTTCTAAGGGGGACGCCTTTGTTCAACAGTGGACATCTTTCAGATGATGATGAATATTCTAATGGTTGGTAATAAAATTTGACCACCCCCTTTCCTCCCATGGGTTTTGTAAGACGACTAAGGGAAAATCCATAAGACGGGCAGCAGCACCTTCTGTAACTTTAACACCAATACTGCGACCCAAGACGCTCGCCAAGCGTGGGGATTATGGCAACCCCCGCCCCCCACTCCAAGGGGGAGGCCTTTGTTCAACAGTTGACGTGTTCCAGCCGATGATGCTGATGAAACATGACTAATTTCTTTGCTTTTCAGGTGCAACCTCCGCCAGTGCAGCCACCAATCCCTGGTGCGCTAGTCGTGAGGCCGCCCAAGATCGTCGTGCCCGCCCCACCGACCATCTGCTTCCGCCCTAACCCGCCCCAGAACTTCAGGACCCTTGGTGCTGCTACCGTGTGCAGGGTTAACGCTCCCCCCGACTGCCCGCCACCCCCCCCGCCGTGTCCGTGCCCGTGCCCGTGCTCATGCCCGTGCCCGCCGCCCCCCTGCCCTCCCCCGCCGTGCCCGCCGCCCCCCTGCCCTTGTCCATGCCCTCCCCCCCCTTGCCTATGCGAGAACTAAATAGAAATTTATAATATATGTAGTTTATATGTATATATATGATGTAATATGCATTTGTAAGTGTGTGATCGTTCGAATATAGTACGGGTAATTTGAGCAATTATATGGTGTTGGTTTTATTTTTTGTTGTATGATATCACCCTGTATAGTATATAATAACAGCCTATAACTGTCCCACTGCTACAAAGGCCTCTCCTCGTATAGAGAAGGATTGAGCATTGATCACCACGCTAGCTCACTGCGGGCGACTTCAGATAATTAAATCCAGGTTTCCTCACGATGTTCTCCGTCACCGTTAGTCTAGTGTCTTAGAATAACTAAGAAAGTATTTATAACATTGAAAAAGTTACATTGATACTTGCCCGAGTTTGAACCTGCAACCTTGTGTATACAAATCCGGTATGTTAACCACTAGACTACCACGACTTAATTACCTTGTATAATACATTTACGTATATAAAACACATATATAGCACTTATGTGCCTACGTACACCCACATTTCGCTAGTTATGTTATAGGTCCCAATGTAATAGGGGTCGAGCTGGCCATTAACCGGGCACAAATCCAGACTCCGTGCATTTACTGAGGATTACCTAATGAAAAACCCTATAACACTTTACTCAACTCGGGATTTGAACCCAGGACTGAGAGTCAACAGTCGCGCCTAGCGATCACTAGATTAACGAGGCAGTAATTTATAAGCTGACTCATTTAAGTGTTAAATAAAATCGTATTTTGTGAATTTAATGATTTCCATTAAAGGAATACACTGGTCATTTTATGAATTGCAACCATTTTATGACAAGACTATATTGTCTATATTATCCTAATATAATTCGACTTAGTTTACCAATTTAGCCAGTTTGGCCTTCAATATTAATGTACACAGTTAGCATAATATCCCATTAATGGGAAAATCCCATATATGGATTTGATTTTAGTACAAGTAATGGGAATACCGAAAAGTACTTTTAGTACAAAGAAGTAAATAAAATATAAAAACAAAAAAGTCATAATACATACAATTTATTTGCCAATTCAATATAGATAAATACATACAAGTAAATACAATTCAACAAATATAATTATAATAATTTGGAATACATTTTTTTTCAATTCAGGCCAACTTTCTTCCCAAAATACTAATAAATATTAAATAAAATGAGATCTTAATTACCAATTTAGAATATATCTACACAATTATTATTTTGGGAAATCGTAACATTTTTTAATAACCAAACAAAAAGTGAATAACAAAATACAAAAACATAAATTTCTGAATTTAGAAAAACAATATTATGGGAATAGTAATATCAATGGGAAATTCCCAATCAGTACATAAAATTTAGATATACGAGACACTTAAAATCTTACTATGACGTCAAAAAAGTACAATGAAATGGGAAAATTCCGATTACATACGCCTGAAGTTTTTTTTTTATTTGCTTTATTTTTAAATCAGATCCTATTGCATTCCAGTGTTGTTACTTTAAATACAATTATCTGGTGGTGGTGTGGTGGTGGTGATTTAGTTCAAGCCATGTGACTTAGAAGAAGGGACGGCCAAGGTGCCCGAAACCCAACCCCAAGCCGAGTCCTAGGTTCGGCGAGGACTCGCACACGGTCGCTGAACCACCCAACCCACCGAGACCTAGTCCGCCATAACCAAGGCCGCCGAGACCTAGTCCGAGAGGATGGCCGAGACCTATGCCGCCCAAACCGAGACCGCCGAGACCGAATGAAGGTGAGGATTCGCAAACTGTCGCGGAGCCTCCCAGCCCTATACCTCCCAGGCCACCAAAGCCGCCAAGTCCGAGTCCGCCTAGGGGCAGACCTAGACCGCCCAAACCGAAATTGGGGACCGACTCACAGACGGTCGCACCACCTATACCGCCTAGGCCGTAGCCGAGACCGCCTAAACCGCCCAAACCGCCTAAACCGCCTAAACCGCCTAAACCGCCCAGACCGCCCAGACCACCCAGACCGCCTAGACCACCTAGACCGCCTAAGTAGCCAAGTCCGCCGAAGCCTAGATTCGGTGAAGATTCACAGACAGTGGTAGCCCCTAATCCCCCGAGACCGTAGCCGCCGAGACCTAAACCGCCGAGGCCGCCGAGGCCGCCGAGGCCAATACCGCCCAGTCCTCCGAGACCTAAGCCGCCCAGACCGAGACCGCCTAAACCAAACGAGGGTGATGATTCACAGACAGTTGTTGCTCCTAATCCGCCCAAGCCTCCAAGGCCGATACCGCCCAATCCACCAAGACCTAAGCCGCCCAAACCGAGTCCGCCTAAACCGTATGCAGGTGCTGATTCGCAGACAGTAGTTCCACCAATTCCGCCTAGGCCGCCGAGACCGATACCGCCCAGTCCTCCGAGACCTAAACCGCCCAGACCGAGACCGCCTAAACCGAATGCAGGTGCTGATTCGCAGACAGTAGTCCCTCCAATACCGCCCAGGCCGCCGAGGTAGCCGAGTCCGCCCAGGCTGCCGAGACCGCCCAAGTAGCCCAGTCCGCCCAAGCCTAGAGGGCCTGATTCACAGACTGTCGCGCCCAGCCCGGGCAAGAAGTTGGGACCGGACTCGCATACTGTCGCCTGCCCCAAACCCAGAGGGTTGCAACGGGCGACGCACAGTAGAGCTAGAATAATAATTTGATAATAAATAGGTGTTAAAAAATTAATAATATTAATTTGTATTTTTATTGAATACCCCCTATTTTTATTGAATATCCCTATTTAATTTACAACTTAATTCTAATACACAATAAAAACAATATATACAAAAATAAAAAGTTAAAAAGCATCAAAGAATTCATCCCCATCGATGTCAACCGGTAACGTGCCCAAAAGACTGGCAGCATTGCCACGTTGAATGGCAATGCTGAATTTTTGGCCAAAAAATCAACCAGCCCTTTGGTTCTTCGATTATTTATTTTTATATTATGTGATATATTTTGTTCTAAGGGTGAGGCCTTTGTTACTGATGAACAAAGGCCTCCCCCTTAGAACACGTCTTCCGGCTAATGATAATGACATATATTTATATACTATAACTATCTGTTGCTCGCGACTTCGTCCGCGTGTAGTAATGACTTCCGTCAGAATTTGGGTTTTTCACTTTTTTTTCAGATTTTTTTTTGTTTTTTTTTTCCTCTCTTAGTGGTAGCCTACTTCTCCCAAAAAACACACATGCCAAATTTCAGCTCTTTACGATCAGTAGTTTCGGCTGTGCGTTGTCTGTCAGTCAGTCAGTCAGTAACAGAAGAGTTTTATATATATAGATTATATGGCGGATGGCATTGTTTAAGAGGCTTATACAGCTGGGTAGCTGTAGGATATAGAAGGCTGTGAATGAAGATAATGATGATAATTTTATATTTATAAAAGCTTGTAAAAATACCACAACTTTTAAAAAAATCTCTTTAAAACTTACCAGCTAAAATGAGAGCTTGGGAAGCCATGTCTTGCTACGGACAGTCTGTGATCTATCCATCCTAAATCTTCAGTATATATAGCAAAAAAACTAATTAATACATTTTAAGATATATCGGTAACGGTAGACTTATTTTATAAATAAATGAAAATTGAAGTTAATTGAAAAATGTTTGGAAAACATATTTTCTAAGATTGCATTTGAAATTTCTCGGACTGCCTCGTTGGTCTAGTGGTTGCTAAGCGCGACTGCTGAGCACGAGGGTTCGAATCCCGGGTCGGGCGAAGTGATACTAGGTTTTTTCATTAGATAATTCTCAGTAGCAGCACGGAGTCTGGATTTATGTCCGGTTGATGGCCAGCTCGCCCCCTATTACATTGGGACCTAAAAAACATAACTGGCGAAATGTGGGTGCACTATATTATGTTCACCTCTGCTTACCCCTTCGGGGCATATAGGCGTGATGTTATGTTATGCATTTGAAATATTCCTTTGTTTCGTGATACTATTATAAAATATTTCTAGGAATGTCTCCTGTATCGTGGGTGCGTTTCACAAACATGAAACATCACATACACAAACACCCAGACTCGGGACAAACATCTGCGGATCATACAATTTTTTGTCCCGTGCGGGCCTCGAATCCAATCGCTTAGCCACCGCCCCAATCAGGCCTCATCTATGAATATGACTTACCAATATCAGTCTAGAAACGTACCTGAAAGAAGAAAAATAATTATTAGTGAGTTTTTTATAACATACATAAAGACACGCCTGTTTCCCTTAAGGGTAGGCAGAGACCACGGATTTCCATTTGCTACGATCCTGGCATACTTTCGCCTCAGTCACTCGCATCACATTCCTCATACACGCTCGTCGGAGGGTACTCCTCACTTGCCCTTTTTGCAGAACATCTCCGATCTGGTCTAGTATGTTCGCCTAGGTCTTCCCCTTCCCGATACTCCACTAACACTCGCCTCATATATTCGTTTTGTCACTCTTTCATTCAACCTTTCTAATCAAACCATCTAAGCATATTTTTATGAATTTTCTCAATTACATCCAAATTCACTCTCTTATCACATATTTTCTTTAGTTTTTATTAATATCAGTAAATTAATTCATCATTAAGTAAAAACTGATGAGCACGAGGTCCTGGGTTTGAATCCGGGACCTCGTGCTCCCGGAATCCGGGTCAGGCAAAGTGTTACTGGGTTTTTCGGTTAGGTACTTCTCAGTAGCAGTACGG
Organism: Abrostola triplasia; assembly: GCA_946251915.1. Lineage (NCBI taxonomy): Eukaryota > Metazoa > Arthropoda > Insecta > Lepidoptera > Noctuidae > Abrostola > Abrostola triplasia. The sequence continues at coordinate 729,033 of OX276450.1, forward strand.
AGTCTGGATTTGAGCCCGGTTGATAGACAGCTCGCCCCCTATTACATTGAGAGCTAAAAAACATAACTGGCGAAATGTGGGTGTACTATATGCGCACCTCTGCCTACCCCTTCGGGGAATATAGGCGTGATGTTACGTTATGTAACTGTTAATAGTCAATACTTTTATGGTAACTATTAAAGAAAAAAAATAGTTCAGATGCACAGATTCTTAATAAACAAACACTGCCTACCCCTATAGAAATTAGGCATGATGATAGACAAACTATAATCAAACAATATTATTTTAGTCACAGATCGATTTAATTACTTTATATCAAATGAATGCTTCATTTGCTATCAAGAAACACCTACAAATTAATCTAGACTGTATATACTCAGTTTTAGAGTTCCATTTCAATTGTAATGGCTAATTACTATTATGAAAATGGTTGTATAAAAAGCTGGGACACAGATTTACTCAGGTTAGTTCAACTCGCAATGAAAAGAATAATTCTAATATTACTTGGTACGTACTTAATTCATTTTTCAGACTAAGTAGATACAAATAATAAGTAAGCCAGGATCGTAGCAAATGGAAATCTGTGGTCTCCGCCTACCCCTCAGGGAAACAGGCGTGATTTTATGTATGTATGTATGTAAATAATGTCCCCCTGACCGAATTTCGGTCACGGCTGCCTGTCCCAGGTGAGACCAGCCAACTACGTAGATATTATAGTGCACAAGTATGCGAACACAGGTGCACTCCCTATTCCCTCACTCTCATAGTCCAGGACGGTGAGACCTGAGATCAGGCGCAGAACTGGCTTAACGTGCCTTCCGAAGCACGGACGGGTCTTGACATGTGGAAACGGTCACCCATCAGAAGACAGACCGCAGCGAGCACGGCTTAACCTTGTAGATTAACTTTTGCGCGGTAGCCCCGTCGCTACGAGCCCTTCAACCTATCTACCTACTGTTACTAAAATAATACCAGCCTATAACTGTCCCACTGCTACAAAGGCCTCTTCTCGTATAGAGAAGGACTGAGCATTGATCACCACGCTAGCTCACTGCGGGCGATTTCAGATAATTAAATCCAGGTTTCCTCACGATGTTTTCCGTCACCGTTCGACGGTGGAGTCTAAGAATATTCAATTTGCCACTCTAGGGTTGCCGGTTGCCCTGACGATGTCATCTGACTTGTATTCATCTATCTATACATATAAGATGAATTGCTGTTCGTTAGTCTTGCTAAAACTCGAGAACGGCTGGACTGATTTGGCTAAATTCTGGTCTGTCAGGTCTTGAAATATTCGTAGAAGTCCAAGTGAGGTTTAGAAGTATGAAGACGGTACAAAATTTGCCGGGTTACCACTTACATACCCAATTTAAAAAGAATAAAGTCTACTTTTCTTTCCAGGTCTTCTCCTAGCTCCTGTCTCTTCCACCCCAGGTCTTGGCTTCGGGATCGACACGGAGAAGAAGCAGTTAATCTTTCGCTACAACTTTTGCCCGAGGATATTCCCATGCTTCCCTGATCTACAACCGATAACCTTGAATTAGGAGTAGTATAATTAGTCGATAAGAAAATAAATTATTTATTAAACAAAACTTAGTAGAACTATTAACCATAATACACTGAAATAAAGATACATCTATATGTATAAAAAGAACATAAAAAGCGAGAATATAATACAATATTATAAATCTCAAATATGATTCAGTCTTCTCTAATATCGCAGACATTCTAACATTATCGCCTTCAATTTTTAAAAAACAAATCCATCCTGTAAATTATAATAACATTAACTGCGCCCCGCGGTGTTACCCGCTACATTTTCTCGATAAAAAGTATCCTATGTGTTAATCCAGGGTGTCAGCTACCTCCATATGAAATTTCATTGAAATCCATTCAGTAGTTTTTACGTGAAAGAGTAACAAACATCCATACTTACAAACTTTCGCGATTATAATATTAGTAGAGTACGTAAAGACAGATAAAAGCCACGGATTATCTTTTGCATATTCTCATCGGATAGTATTGTAGATAAAATAAACCAGTAATTGGTCAATTTTAAAGCTATCTATATTAAATAAAATGTTATTATTTGCTTTGTCTATTATTTTTAAAACCTATAACTTACACATGTTCTGCAAAAAGGGCAAGTGAGGAGTACCCTCAACCGAAGAGCGAGTATGAGGAAAGTGATGCGTATGAATGAGGCGAAAGTATGCCAGGATCGCAGCAAATGGAAATCCGTGGTCTCTGCCTACCCCTCAGGAAACAGGCGTCACTTTATGTATGTATGTATAACTTACATCTTAACCATAAGTTATCTCACTGCTACATATTCTTCTCATCGTATGGTTGATGAACAATAGTGTCAGAGTTTAAACCGCCTGTAGGCCTGATAAGCTTTACACACCGTTGAACAATCTCTCAGGTGTGTGTTTCCTCACGATGTATTCCTTCACCGTTTTAGCAACTGATAATTGATGACTAATTTATCCTAGACTATGAGAGTGAGGGAGCATACTTGTGCACTATAATATCTCCTGCGATCTAGTCTTAGATGAGACAGGCCGCCGTGACCGGAATTCGGATGACATTTATGTAGTGTTCGAAGTGTGATGTAACTCGCTCTACGTCACAGAGACCAAGCCATCCATCAGGCTGAACGGTGCTGAGGCAGCACTCATTTGTCTAGCTAGACTGAAGGGGGGCGGTCCAGATTATACAGTGACAACGCGGCTAGACTATAAGTAACATCTCGCCTGTATACGATAAGGAATAAGGCAGAACTCGCAGTTAATAAATAACCACCCCATGAGATAAATAAATGAATAAATCCCTACTAATATGGACTGCCTCGTTGGTCTAGTGGTTGCTAAGCGCGACTGCTGAGCACGAGGTCCTGGGTTCGAATCCCGGGTCGGGCAAAGTGTTATTGGGTTTTTCCATTAGGTAATTCTCAGTAGCAGCACGGAGTCTGGATTTGTGCCCGGTTGATGGCAATAGGCTCGCCCCCTATTACATTGGGACCTAAAACATAACTGGCGAAATGTGGGTGTACTAAAATGTGCACCTCTGCCTACCCCTTCGGGGAATACAGGCGTGATGTTATGTTATGTTATGTAATATTATAAACGCGAAAGTTTGTGTATATAGATGGATCTTTGTTATTCTTTCACGTAAAAACTACTGAAAGGATTTTAATGAAATTTTATATACAGCTAGCTGACACCCTGGATTAACACATAGGCTACTTTTTATCCCGAAAAAATGTAGCGGGTAACACCGCGGGGCGCAGCTAGTTTAAGAATAAATTTAACTATTTACAAGCTTTTATTTAACTTGCAATGTTTGTTTGTATGTATGTGAGTTTGTTTAGGTCAAATCTTGCAATCTAAATTAGAACCACTTCTTGACATCCTATTGAAATGAAATTTTGCATACGTATGTAGGTTCGGTGACAATACAATATTATGGTGCTTTTGAGCTGGTCTGATGATAGAGTCGAAGGTGGTCATAGGAACACTAACGAAATGACGCAACCCCATCGTGTTGGGGCTTGTTTGATTCGTCTTTACAAGTACTTTGAGCCTAGCTGGTTTAAAATTATATCTTATATATAAAATTCTCGTGTCACAATGTTCGTTCCCGTACTCCTCCGAAACGGCTTGACCGATTCTCATGAAATTTTGTGAGCATATTGAGTAGGTCTGAGAATCGGCCAACATCTATTTTTTATACCCCTTAGTGATAAGAGTTTTTTACCTGAAATTCACGCGGACGGAGTCGCGGGCGGAAGCTAGTTTTAATATAAACTTACCGACTAGTGTTTTTATTCTGTAAAATAATTTTTAAGGCGTAAGTAACCTCGCTACCATCCTTGGCTGACCAGTCTCTACATCACGGCATGACCTACTCCATCTGGCTATTGACTCATGCCGATACGGAGAAGAAGATTATCTATAGCGATATGACGACCTGATAGGCACAGTGGCTAAGCGATCGGATAGCTGCGCTAAGGGTTGCGGGTTCAATTCCCGCACGGGGCAAAATCTGTGCGAACCAAAGATATTTGTCCCGAGTCTGGGTGTTTGTGTATGTAATATTTCGTGATTGTGAAACGCACCCACGACACAGAAGAAGTACCTAGTGTGGGGGGTTTATTTATTATATTTAAAAAAATATATATACATTTATAAAAACTTAGCATCACGCCTGTATTTCCCGAAGGGGTACGCAGAGGTGTATAATACACACACATTTCGCCAGTTATGTTATAAGTCGGGCGAACTGGTCATCAACCGGGCGAAAATCCAGACTCCATGCTGCTACTGAGAAATATAAATTCCCAGTAACATTTACCCAAACCCGGGATTCAAACCCGGGACCACAAGCTCAGAAGTCGCAGTCAGCAAACACTAGACCAACGAGGCAGCCGTACGTTTCTGCCTATCCTATATAGAATATAAGCGTGAAGGTATATAGGTACATACTCTTGATATAGCGTTATGTTTTTATAATGTCCTACTGCGACAAATCAGGAATTTTATAATAATACTAGTTTGTGTCTGCGACTTTGCCCGTTCCCTTCGATCAACAATATACTAGATTACCGATCAACGCTTCAAAAATGGCCGAGAAGTATTACCACAAATTATGATAGTATTTTTATTCATATATATATATATATTTTACATACATATATAATATTTTACAACATACTTAAGCTTAACTTATTTAGACACTATAATATAACAATAGCCAGTGTCATCAGCATCACAAGGTTGCAGGTTCAAACCCGGGCAAGTATTAATGTGACTTTTTCAATGTTATAAATACTTTCTTAGTTATTTTAAGACACTAGACTAACGGTGACGGAAAACATCGTGAGGAAACCTGGATTTAATTATCTGAACACCCGCAGTGAGCTAGCGTGGTGATCAATGCTCAATCCTTCTCTATACGAGAAGAGGCCTTTGTAGCAGTGGGACAGTTTTAGGCTGTTATTATATTATTATTATATTATGCTCCAATCGTAGCCAACATTGACACTATAACTTCTTTCTGGAAGAAATACAAATGTTTTATAAAGCTTTCTCGGCTACTTATGCGATATGATTTAGATCTTAATCCTTAATATAGTATATTGTGGATCGAAGTCCGCCTAACCATGGACTCTTAAAGCAGGACAGTTTAAGTTGTGGAAGCGAGACGCGCCATTTTATTTATACCTCGCCTCACTAGGAAGTTCTCCTGTATCGTGGGTGCGTTTCACAAACATGAAATATCACATACACTAACACCCAGACTCGGGACAAATATCTGTGATTTGCACAAAGTTTTGCCCCGTGCGGGAATCGAACCTTTGGGTTATTAAAGGTCGCGGGTGGCGATAGCTAAGCCCCTGCACCAATCAGGCCGTCAAAAAAATAGTTATGAGTAGCTAAAACCGGTGAAGGAAAACATCGTGAGGAAACACACACCTGAGAGATTGTTCAACGGTGTGTAAAGCTTGTCAGAGGGCTACAGGCGGTTTGAACTCTGACACTATTGTTCATCAACCATACGATGAGAAGAAGGCCTAGACACACACACACACATATTTTATTCTTAATAATTATAATCAAATCCTATTTTAATAAACAACCAAAATGTTTTATTAATATCAAATCGATTGTATCAAATAAAATTGAAATAAAAAACTAAATTCATTGCAATTTAAACTTTAATTCAATAAAACAAAATATATATTCATTCGTGTTGATGATTCGTTCTTCAATTATATAAATTAGATTACAAATTAGTCGTCAGTTATTTTAAGTGATGTCGTATTGATATGATTTGAAGATGGAGATTTTTAATTTAGTTTTTGTTACTATATTAGCCATTTTAGGTAAGTAATAATTAGTTGAATTCTTATGATAATTAAGCACTGATAGCCGAGTGGTATGACCGTCGGACTGCCAAGTCAAAGGTCGCAAGTTCTACACCTATCATCCAGGAAAAATTCCTAGTGAAGGGCGATGTTCGATAAAAATATTTCCTCTCATTCTCAGGGTCTGCTGTGAGGGGTGCGCCGTACTGCGGGTACTGCTCGGTGCCGTGCCCCTTCCTCTACTCAGCACCCTCACCATGGAGCTATGGAACAGCTGCCAGAAGACCACATTTCATAGCACGGACTACAGTAGCTGGTAACCATGAGTTCTTCTATTGTAAAATATGGACGACTAGCAGCGCCCCACGGTGTTACCCAATACATTTTATCGGGAAAAAAAGTAGCTTATCTGTCATCCAGGGTTTCAGCTACGTCTAGACCAAATTTTATCAATATTGCTCCAGCCGTTTTAGCGTGGAGAGGTAACAAACACATTCACAAACTTTTGCCTTTTTATTATTACTAGCTCCGCAAAAAAATTTCGGGATAAAAAGTAGCCTATGTGTTTATCCAGGTTGTCAGCTACCTCCATACATATTTTATCAAAATTGTTTCAGCCGTTTGAGCGTGAAGAGGTAACAAACATACAAACACAAACACGCCTTTTTAATATTAGTGTGATAGAAGGACATACTAAAAAAGTTTAATAAAACATCTTCCTTAAATTGACCTGATAGGCGCAATGGCTATGCGATTGGATTGCTGAGCTACGTGTAGCGGGTTCAATTCCCGCACGGGGCAAAAACTTGTGAATTCCGCAGATGTTTGTCCCAAGTCTGGCTTGTGTATGTGATATTTAATATTTCACCGTTTTTGACAACTGATAACTAATTTTTGACGGCCTGATTGGTGCAGTGGCTAAGCGATAAGACTGCTGCGCTAAAGGTTGCGGGTTCGATTCCCACACGGGACAAAAATGTGTGTCTGGGTGTATGTGTATGTGATAATAATAATCATTTATTGGAACAAAAGCAAGTTTGCAAAATTAATTGTGCATTAACAGTTACATTAGTTAGGAAAACGGTGTCGCAACTGTTAACCTCCAAGATGGGGACAGTGTTCCAACATAATATTTAAATCTAGGAAGTAAAATAATTACTAATAATTAAGGAAATTACTAAATAATGAGATTACCTAAAGTATGTGTGATGTGTGTGTTTCTGTGTGCGTGTGTGTGTGATATTTCGTGTTTGTGAAACGCACCCACGATACAGGAGACATTCTTAGAGTTGGGTAATGTTATAAAAACATTTTATTTCCAGACAACTATACCGATGTTGACGAAGATACAGTTATAGTTGAGGAACCTTCGAAGCCGCCAGCCATCAAGTCCAGGGCTCCAGACCCCGAGCCTACCACCACTCCCACTAACCCTCCAAAGCCGAAGCCTAAAGAGGACACCGAACCTTCTCCACCGAAGAAGGAGAAGAAGTCTCCGACGCAGCCGACGAGGAGATTCTTCACCAGTTTGTTCTCCATTCCTGGAGCGGTTGTTGATACCCTGCTTAGTGGAGAAATAGTTTTATAAGAAGAACATAGCATGTTTGTTCAATCAGAATTATTAATACTAGCTTTTGGCCGCGGCTTCGCCTGTGTTTAGTACACCCACATTCCGCCAGTTATGTTATAGGTCCCAATGTAACAGGGGGCGAGCTATCAACCGGGCACAAATCCAGACTCCGTGCTGCTACTAAGATTTACCTAATGGAAAAACACTGTAACCGGGGATTCGAACCAAGGACCTCGTGCTCAGTAGTCGCGCTTAGCGAACACAAAAATATTTTTCAATTCGAACCAGCAGTTTCTAAGGTTGGCGCGTTCAACCAAACAAACTTCATTTATTTATAATATTAGTATAAAATATAGATACAGAGTTTGCATGTTAGAGATAATCTTCAAAAATATTATAGTATAACTAGCTGTTGCCCGCGACTTCGTCCGCGTGAATTTCGTGGTATGAAAAATAGATGTTGGCCGATTCTCAGACCTACTCAATACGCTCACAAAATTTCATGAGAATCGGTCTAGCCGTTTCGGAGGAGTATGGGAACGAAAACTGTGACACGAAAATTTTATATATATAGATATACATCCGATTTCTAAAACTCGCAACAGTGGGACAGTTATAGGCTGTTATTATTTACTCATGGGAGATGGTTATAATGTATAAGTGAACGTTTATCTTGAAATATTGGAGCGTATACGCTTATATAAATACAACATTAAACATGGTAGGTAGATAGGTAGACATAGGTACATGCAAGACTAAGAAAAAATAAAAGTTTAATTTAGAAACTATAGATTAGAGATCGTTTATAGATTTGTAAGCTATCACTAATTTATAATGTATTTTCGAATTCATGTGCGTACTATAAATTAGTTATTCGCTAAAAACGGTGAAGCAAAACATCGTGAGGAAACACACACCTGAGAGATTGTTCAACGGTGTGTAAAGCTTGTCAGAGGCCTACAGGCGGTTTACACTCTGACACTATTGTTCATCAACCATACGATAAGAAGGAGAGAGTCGTTTATTTTTGTCCTTTTTATTTACTTAAATGTATTGCAATTACAAAGTGTAGTTCTTTGTTTGAAGGCCAGTATACTTGCACCCAAAGCTATGTTAATATAATTAAATATATAAGACAATGAAAATTAATTAAAAGAATACTCTACAGCGATAAGTTATAGAACAAAATGACTTTTATTTTTTTTATACGTCACGTGATACCTTAATAATAATTACCAGCAGTGATAGCCGAGTGGTATGACCGTCGGACTGCCAAGTCAAAGGTCGCTAGTTACCAGCACGCACCAATGTCTTTTCGAATTCATGTGCGTACTATAAATTAGTTATCAGTTGCTAAAAACGGTGAAGGAAAACATCGTGAGGAAACACACACCTGAGAGATTGTTCAACGGTGTGTAAAGCTTGTCAGAGGCCTACAGGCGGTTTGAACTGAATAAAATTAACCAATACGGTATAACCGTTCTCAAGTTATGGCGTGTCTAAGGGAAATAATGATTCATTTTATATAACACTAGCGGATACGACAGACGTCGTCCTGCCCGGAATAGCAGCGCCACCTTGGTAGGGTTGACAATTGGACTACCAGGTCCAATTGTCAACATCACGCCTGTATTCCCCGTAAGGGTAGGCAGAGGTGCACATATAGTACACCCACATTTCGCCATTTATGTTTTTTAGGTCCCAATGTAATAGGGCGGGCTAACCATCAACCGGGCACAAATCCAGCCTCCGTGCTGCTACTGAGAATTACCTAATGGAAAAACCCAGTAACACTGCCCGACCATTCAAACCTAGAACCTCGAGCTCAGCAGTCGCACTTAGCAACCACTAGACCAACGAGGCAAAGGTATAAAAACAAGTCATAAATAAAAAATGGAGGTCAATACAACTGAGTTTGGAAATGAAACACAAATTGCCAAAATTACGAAAAAAAAGTTGGATCATTGTAACTTTTAATATTGCTTCGGCTTCGTTGTTAAATCTCAATGGTCTACAAAAGTAATTAAAAATACAGATATTGCAATCACGACTGTATTCCCCGAAGGGATAGGCAGATGTACAACCACATTTTTTTTAAACGTCGCCCAACACTAAGCCTATCCTAGTGTGGGCGCAAAAGCAGTGATAGCCGAGTGGTATGACCGTTGGAGTGATAAGTCTAAGGTCGCAAATTACCGGCACGCACCAATGTCTTTTCGAAATCATGTGCGTACTATAAATTAGTTATCGGTTGCTAAAAACGGTGAAGGAAAACATCGTGAGGAAACACACACCTGAGAGATTGTTCAACGGTGTGTAAAGCTTGTCAGAGGCCTACAGGCGGTTTACACTCTGACACTATTGTTCATCAACCATACGATAAGAAGAAGAAGGAATTTCTCTTGTATCGTGGGTGCGTTTCTCAAGCAAGAAATATCACACACACAAACACTCAGACCCAGGACAAACATCCACGGATCGCACAAATTTTTATCCCGTGTGGGAATCGAACCCGCAACCCCTAGCGCAGCAGTCCAATCGCTTAACCACTGGGCTAATCAGTTCGTCAACATTTCGCCAGTTATGTTATAGGGCCCAATGCTGGGAGCTAACCATCAACCGGACACAAATCCAGACTCCTTGCTGCTACTGAGAAATATTGAAAAACCCCAGTAACACTTTGCCCGACCTAGGATTCGAACTCGGGTCAAGTCCAGCAGTCGCGTTCAGCGATCTTTTTTATAATCTTTATCTACAATATTTATATACTATATATCACATTTATATTTATATACATGACGTCTTCCATTGCAAATCGAATCATAGAAAATCTAAAACATAACATAACATCACGCCTGTATTCCCCGAAGGGGTAGGCAGAGGTGCACATATAGAACACCCACATTTCGCCAGTTATGTTTTCAGGTCCCAATGTAATAGGGGGCGAGCCTATTGCCATCGACCGGGCACAAATCCAGACTCCGTGCTGCTACTGAGAATTACCTAATGGAAAAACCCAATAACACTGCCCGACCCGAGATTCGAACCCAGGACCTCGTGCTCGGCAGTCGCGCTTAGCGACCACTAGACCAACGAGGCAGTCCAGAAATCAAAAACAGTAGGTACAATATACATTAAAAAAAAGTCATTTTTATCACATTAATTAAAATCCAGATATAATAACTAAGCTAATATTTATAAACACTGTCCGATTTCTAGATTATTAGAAATCAAAGTACATTCAGATTAAAATTAACATTACGTAGAAACTGACGTCTAAGAGATTTTTAGGTATATACTACGCTTTCTATAACTTATATACGTTAAGATTATAACTGCTATGCTATTCTGAAACACACCCATCACCTCGCTATGCGTTAGTGTCTTGGATCAACAATACACTAGACTAAGAATCAAAAACAACATCATATCGCTAAGAAAGCTTTACGTAAACAAATGTATGTCTATATTATTTACTGTATATTCCGGTTATACTCACAGGTGTATTCGGGAATGCCCGACTAGTTTCGAACTCGACCAGTTCGGCTCGCGACTCTGCCGCGTAACCAGCTCATGAATAAGGGCTCCGGTCGAGTTCGAAACTAGTCGGGCATTCCCGAATACACGTGAGTATAACCGGAATATACAGTAAATAATATGGATAACACTCACGAAAGTTATTATAGTAAAATTGTATTTTTTCCAGAAAGTTATAGTAATGTTGGCTACAAAATTATTTGTGGCATTATTCCTTCGATTTTTTCAAATTCAAATCCTTTATTTGCAGAATATATAGGTGTTACTATAGATAAATATTACTCGCGATACTCAGATCACGCCATGCAAATTGTTGAAGCGTTGATAGGTAGTCTAGTGCATTGTTGATCGAAGGCTAGTGTCGAACTCACCGCGGGTTTAGAAGTGATGTGTTTAGAAAAGCACGACACTAGATTACTTATTTAATTTTTGTCGAATTGCAGTTCTTTGTCGGTAGAATAAAATTTGATTTGTGTAATTATCATGCCTATCTCAGTCTCAGCTGGAGGAAGGCCTCTCCTAGCACGCCACTGAGCTCGATCTACGGCCTCCCGCTTCCAATCGCCGCCAGCTATTTCGCGTATATCTTCGCCATATTCACAAACACTGTCCACCCTTCTTATCCTATGGTTGATGAACATAGTGTCAGAGTTCAAACCGCCTGTAGGCCTCTGACAAGCTTTACACACCGTTGAACAATCTCTCAGGTGTGTGTTTCCTCACGATGTGTTCCTTCACCGTTTTTAGCAACTGATAACTAATAGACGTTGGTGCGTGCTGGTAACTTGCGACCTTTGACTTGGCAGTCCAACGGTCATACCAGTCGGCTATCAGTGCTGATACTGTCACCCTGAAAGTCCATTCTAAATAGCATAAAATATAGGTTTTATAAAGAACTGTAATTCACGAAAACGTATAGAAATTCCACAGCTTACCAGAGGTTTTAAGCAAGAATATTGAAGGAGGTTTGGAAGCTAAGAAGACGACACCAGAGTCCTAAAGACTTGACAGACATTGTCAGGGGTGCGATATATAGTATCGCGCCCCTGACTTCGGAGACGCGATGGTCCCAGCTGGTAAGTTTTTTATAATACCATAACATAAACATAACATAACATCACGCCTGTATTCCCCGAAGGGGTAGGCAGAGGTGCACTACAGTACACCCACATTTCGCCAGTTATGTTTTAGGTCCCAATGTAATAGGGGGCGAGCTGGCCATCAACCGGGCACAAATCCAGACTTCATGCTGACACTGAGAATTATCTAATGGAAAAACCCAGTAACACTTTGCCCGACCCGGGATTCGAACCCAGGACCTCGTGCTCAGCAGTCGCGCTTAGCGACCACTAGACCAACGAGGCAGTCTATAATACCAATGATAGTAAAAATAATAGATTAATATTAAAAATATATTTTTAACACAAGCTTTTAAATTAAAAGAACCATTCATTTATCATTATTTAAGTATGCTAAATTTCATTTCAATAGGATGTCAAGAAGTGGTTCTAATTTAGATTACAAGATTTGACCTAAACAAACTCACATACAAACATTGCAAGTTAATTAAAAGCTTGTAAAAAGTTAAATTTATTCTTAAACTAGCTGCGCCCCGCGGTGTTACCCGCTACATTTTTTCGGGATAAAAGTAGCCTATGTGTTAATCCCGGGTGTCAGCTACCTCCATATGAAATTTCATTAAAATCCATTCAGTAGTTTTTACGTGAAAGAGTAACAAACATCCATACTAACAAACTTTCGCGTTTATAATATTAGTAGTGATTACGTCACTATATTCGCGCGCAACATCCAAAACTTACATAAAATGTAACAAATCGTACCAAAACACTCCACCATGACTAATGTTATCAAAACCAAGACCATGTTTACAAAATCGCTCGGAATCCGTAAAAAACTTAAATAAAGCCACCATAACTCATTAACTAATATTTTATAATAATTATTCATAGTTTATAGAAAATACTGTGTTTTTTTTTAACGTCTGTGACGGATACGCGTTTTAATATTTTATTTATCTGAAATTTTACTTAGATTTCGCTTAATATTACACAGAATTGTAGATTTAGTCTTTCTCGCCGGTACTGTCGCGGTGAATTGACGTCAGACTTAAAAATAGCGGCCATTTTGATTTGCATCTGTCAAAATACTGGAACTGTCTCCTAATGAGGTATTTTTATTTTTCTACCTTTTCTTTGTACATTGACTGCCGCGTTGGTCTAGTCGCTAAGCGCGACTGCTGAGCACGGTCCTGGGTTCAAATCCCAGGTCGGGCAGTGATACTGTGTTTTTCCATTAGGTAATTCTCAGTGGCAGCACGGAGTCTGGATTTGTGCCCGGTTGATGGCCAGCTCGCCCCGTATTACATTGGGACCTAAAAACATAACTGGTGAAATGTGGGTGTACTATATGTGCACCTCTGGCTGCCCCTTTGGGGAATACAGGCGTGATGTTATGTTATGCTAAAATTATTATTTTCTTAGAAATATTCCCTTAATAAAATCACTTATGATTCTTTGAAACTTCGAAATGCGTGAACCGATTTTGATGTTTGAGCTATCGTTACAATTCATGTATAACATAGGTTATGAAAAACACGACTGTAATGTCATAAAACGTATTAAAAAGCAAGAAAACAAGCTTCATCGCACTTGGAGGACCGCTGCGTAATATTTTCTTATCTAAAAAGATTTTTGACTTAGTAGTCATCATCATCATCATCAGCCGGAAGACGTCCACTGTTGAACAAAGGCCTCCCCCTTAGAACGCCACAATGAACGACAGCTTGCCATTATCCACCGGTTGCAGCAATTCTGACGATATCGTCGGTCCACCTGGTGGCAGGCCTGCCAAAGCTAATGACTTAGTAGTGATATTTATTTATTTGGTCCAGTTTAAATCTTTATGGACTGTCCCTCTTGGGCCAGGGACCCATGGTATATTGCGAGTTACCCACCATAGGGTAACATCACTAGTAGAACTAGCCTCCTGAGTTTGTTTCGGTATATCTCCTCAGAGGTAGTCAGTTAGGAAATGCCGATGCCATCTAGTTAAAAAAAATGACGTGTAAAAGTGTTTGTTTGAAACCTATTTGCAAAAATAAAATCATTTATCATTTAGAAGCTTTCTTCTAGGCAAAAAAAGAAAAAAAAACATTATCCAAAACAGCCTTAATTTGAAGTACTTTATGAACGTCAAATAATTTACTATAATAACTTTCGTGAGTGTTATCCATATTATCTACTATATATACCGGTCAGTCGGGCATTCCCGAATATCGACATGAGTATAACCGGTATATATAGTAGATAATAACGTCAAATAAGATGCACATTTTGGAACCGTGCAACTAGCATCCTAACGTTTCATAAGCGCCTGTAATAGGTTTATGTGAAATGAAAACATTTTGAATTTTGAATCTAGGCGCCCATCCCCACTTCCTAGTACTATAGGTGGTAGAAGAAACGGCGCAACAAACTACCCAGCAGCACATACTCTGTCAAAATTTTCTTGCGTGACTCTGACGTCATTATAATCAAGGTGTAATCAACTGGAAACTCAATTAGTCTCAGCACTGCTGGCTAATTAATACTTTGTTAGTATGTGCGATGTTTGGCGGACTGGAAGGAGCGGACTCTTAAAAATGATTGGCGCTTAGAAAAGGTTTACGAAGACTAGTTTAAAGGTATTTTAAACTTAGATTCTAACCGACTAAAAAAAATGAAGCTTCTCAATCCATCGATTTTTTTCTATGTATGTTCCATCATTACTCTATCATTTATAAACCGATTTGAAAAAATATTTTTTCATGTGGAGGTATATGATTTCTGATAAGTCCTATTGAAATTTTGTCATGATCTGATGATGAACTTCCAAGATATGGAACGGAACTCCTCAACAGATCATAGCAGAATTGTTGTAACAAGTAATATTGGTTTAGTAGGAGTCGATGACTGACCACTAACAAGGAAAAGGGGGAGGGGGTTCATTTGGATAATTTTGACGTGTCTTTTCCGGGAAAAAACGTATCATAGGTAGTAGGTAACTATAAAGTCATCCAGACTGAATTTCGGTCACGGTGGCCTCTCTCATCTGAGACTACCCAACTGCACAGAGAGACATTATAGTGCACAAGTTTGCGCGCGAACACAGGTGCACTCCCTATTCCCTCACCCTCATAGTCCAGGACGGTGAGACCGGAGAGAGATCAGGCGCAGGACCAACGGCTTAACGCGCCTTCCGAAGCACGGACGGGTCTCGACATGTCAAAACGGTCATCGACTTCCCTGCGCGGTATCCACTGGTACTGTATATATATATATACGTAGGTACCAGTACTTATGTCCACGCTGAAGATCCATTCTTCTTCTTATCGTATGGTTAATGAACAAGAGTGTCAGAGTGTAAACCGCCTGTAGGCCTCTGACAAGCTTTACACACCGTTGAACAATCTCTCAGGTGTGTGTTACCTCACGATGTTTTCCTTCACCGTTTTTGGGAGCTAATAACTAATTTATAGTACGCACATGAATTTGAAAAGACATTGGTGCGTGCCGGTGAACTTGCGACGTTTGACTTGGCAGTCCAACGGTCATACCACTCGGCTATCACTGCTGTTAATGTATATTTTGTTTTTTTTTTTTAAATAGAAACGTCGCCCCACACTAGGAATTTCTCCTGTATCGTTGGTGCGTTTCACAAACATGAAATATCACATACACAAACACCCAGACTCGGGACAAACATCTGTGGTTCGCACAAAGTTTTGCCCCGTGCGGGAATCGTACCCGCAACCCTTAGCGCAGTAGTCCAATCACTTGGCCACTGCGCTAATCAGGTCGTCGTTCTAATAATAATAATATTCTAAGAATCGGTGAAAAAAATAATAATACCGGATTAGTATTTCCAAAGATTACTATGTGTTAAGTTTCTTTATTTGTTTCAGAATAAAAATCTAAATGACAAATAAATGCTGTGCCCGATATGAAAAAACTAAAACCGACCAAGGCTTGGCTTTTATTATGTAAGTACAATAAAAAACCAATAAATTTCACTGAGAAAACTTTAAAAATTATTGACACGAGCGGAATTTGAACCTGCGACCTTCACTGATCCGTGGTGACAACGAATGGTCTCTCCATGTTAAAAATATTACATAAAAAATCCTTAACATTACACCTATTTCCCAGACTGCTCTCGACTGCTGATCACGAGGTCCTGGGTTCGAATCCCGGGTCGGGCAAAGTGTTACTGGGTTTTTCCATTAGGTAATTCTCAGTAGCAGCACGGAGTCTGGATTCGTGCCTGGTTGATGGCCAGCTCGCCCCTTATTACATTGGAACCTAAAAAAAACATAACTGGCGAAATGTGGGTGTACTATATGTGCACCTCTGCCTACCCCTTCGGGGAATACAGGCGTGATGTTATGTTGTATGTTATATTCCCAGAAGAGGTAGACAGAGTTTTACCGATAATACACCCACATTTTACGCCAGATATATTTAACACCCAATGTAATAGGGAGCGAGCTGGCCATCAACCGGGCACGAATCCAGACTACGTGCTCATTTGAACTAGCCACCTTCAAAGGCAGTCCAACGGTCATAACACTCGGATATGAGTGTTTTTTTCTAAGTTATTGTTTAGTTCAAACACTGCGTGTTCCACTACAATTAATTAGTAGCTTTTTCTTAATTATCTAATTGTTTATTAATCTGAAACTTCGCTCAAATTGATTACTCTAATATTTCGTCGGCCATTTTCTTTTTTTGTTTGCAGTATTAACGTAGCTCTAAATTGAATTAATTTATTGTGGCACTTTGTCTTTTTCTAAAAAAAAGGGTAAAATATATTTGAGAGCCCTTGACATTGCTACGACTATATAAATAGTTATATAATTATAATATCACGCCTGTATTCCTCGAACGGGTAGGCAGAGGTGTATATTACACCCACATTTCGCCAGTTATATTTTTAGGTGCCAAAGGCGAGCCTATTGCCATCAATGCGGCATAAATCCAGACTCCGTGCTGCGACTGAGAATTATTTTTGAAAATTCTAATAACACTTTGCCTGACCCCGGTGATCGAAGCCAGGACCCGACTCGGCAATCGCGATTTGCGACTACTAGACAAAGGAGGCAACTTTAGTTCTAAAAAAATCTTTACCTATATTTAACCACTAGGTGCGCCCGCGGTGTTATCCGCTACATTTTTCCGGGATAAAAAGTAGCCTATGTGTTAATCCAGGGTGTCAGCTACCTCCATATGAAATATAACTAAAATCCATTCAGTAGTTTTTACGTGAAAGAGTAACAAACATCCGTCCACACAACTTTCGCGTTTATAATATTAGTAGGGATTGACAGTGTTTTTAAATTCAAGTCACGATCGAAACTTTTACAATTAAATAAGATATAATATCAATGAAAAGGATATTTTTATAAAAACAAATCTTTTAAAACAACTTCTTTCTTTCTTAACAAAAAATGCTGTTAGAATATCTAATGAGACTTCCCTTTCAAAATGGCGCTGAGGATTATTCTATTTTGACAGCTTATAATAAATCGTTTTGACATTTGTATGATCAATACTCTTAGACAAGTAGAATAAGCTAAACAATTATATTATTTCAACAAATACAGGTAAGTCTAAGGTCGCAAGTCCAAACCAGCACGCACCAATGTCTTTTCGAATTCATGTGCATTGTGCGTACTATAAATTAGTTATCAGCTGCTAAAAACGGTGAAGGAAAACATCGTGAGGAAACACACACCTGAGAGATTGTTCAACGGTGTGCAAAGCTTGTCAGAGGCCTACAGGCGGTTTACACTCTGACACCAGGTTGTTCAACCATAATGAAAACAAGAAAATACCAAGTCGCATTTTAGGTCAAGCTTTTCTGCGGAAAAATAAGATTTTAATTCCAAATCATAGTTTAATCTTTGTCGAAATTAATTATGTTTGAAGAATAACAACCAATTAATATTGAACACCTGAGTGTGTTTAATATAATAATTATAATTAATGGCTGTACTTCTAAGTATTAGGATTACAAATTAAAATAACAATTGTCCGGCGAAATTACAAAGCCGTTTTCACTAGGCGACATTTGTCCCGCGAATCTGTTGCTCGAACCGAAATTTATGGCCCGCGACAGTCACCCGACGTCGCTGCGTCATCTACTGGTTGGCATCCGTGTTCCCCGACAGTCGCCCGACAAGTTTTGAATAGTGAGGACGCGAGTCGCTCCCTATTACGTTGGGCGCTAAAACATAGCTGGCGAAATGTGGGTGTACTATATGTGCACCTCTGCCTACCCCTTCGGGGAATACAGGCGTGATGTTATGTTATTTAATTAATCCTTTTATTCTAGGTTCAATATTAACCGTAACATATGCTGCAACCGGGCATCGAACTCACTACAGCCGACCGAACCATGGCACCAGCTCGCACCAGAAGAAGTACATACTATCACCAGTGTTCGCACCGATTCAGGTATATACAACAGGGAGTCGGCTGGCCATGTCGTGCGTATGGACCTGCAAAGGTGGGCCAATATTACCACAAAATGGATACCCACCGCCGGACGCCGAAGACCAGGCCGACCGAGAAGGCGATGGCGAGATGATTTGGACATCTTTGCGTGAAAGACGTGGCCTGAAATGGCATTGGACAGGGTTTTGTGGAGGAATAATGGGGAGGCCTTTGCCCAGCTGTGGGACACCGAACAGGCTACATAAAAAAAAACACCAAAGTAACAAACGTGTCGGTCGTTCCGATTAATCGGAAGTAAATTGTGACAAATCAATAAATCGTGACTGCCTCGTTGGTCTAGTGGTCGCTAAGCACGACTGCTGAGCACGAGGTCCTGGGTTCGAATCCCGGGTCGGGCAAAGTGTTACTGGGTTTTTCCATTAGGTAATTCTCAGTAGCAGCACGGAGTCTGGATTTGTGCCCGATTGATGGCAATAGGCTCGCCCCCTATTACATTGGGACCTAAAACATAACTGGCGAAATGTGGGTGTACTATATGTGCACCTCTGCCTACCCCTTCGGGGAATACAGGCGTGTAATATGTTTTTATGTTATGTAAATCGTGACAAACGATCGCTAGGTTCCCATACTACAATATTATTCAAGAAAAACATCGCTCGCCCAAGGGTTATTAACAGTATCAAGAAAAAGATGTATCACATACACAAACACTCAGACTAGTGACAAACATCTACGGATCACACTATTTTTGTCCCGTGCGGGAATCAAACCCTTAGCGCACCATTCCCCTACGCTTGGCAAGCTTAGGGATCGCAGTATTGGTGGTGAAGTTACAGAAGACGCTGCTGCCCATCTTCTGGATTATCCCTTAGTCGCCTCTTACGACACCCACGGGAGGAAAGGGGTGGTCAATTATAGGCCGAATACCACTCGGCACTTACGTACTACCCCTCTGGGTAATACATACATACATAAAGTCACGCCTGTTTCCTCGAGGGGTAGGCAGAGACCACGGATTTCCATTTGCTACGATCCTGGCATACTTCTACTCTGGGTAATAGGCGTAATTTAATGTATGTAACATAACATCACGCCTGTATTCCCCGAAGGGGTAGGCAGAGGTGCACATTTAATACACCCACATTTCGCCAGTTATGTTTTTAAGTCCCAATGTAATAAGGCGAGCCTATTGCCATCACACAGACACAAATCCAGACTCCGTGCTGCTACTGGAAATAACCTAATGGAAAATCCAATAACACTTTGCCCGACCCGGGATTCGAACCCAGGACCTCGTGCTCAGCAGTCGCGCTTAGCAACCACTAGACCAACGAGGCAGTCAATTTATGTATGTATGTATGTTGATTTAACTAAATAATGGTAACTTCTTATATTCCAGATTCCAGAACACGTAATGTCCAAGACGGGGCAAGTGTCATGCGTGTCAGCAGACATCAACATCTTCGACATTATGATCGAAGCCAGAGCCTCCTGCAAAGGTAACGACAAGCTTGTCAAGTTCTATTACTTCGCAGATAATAAGTACTACTATATCGGAGCCTACGAGATAAACGAAGAGCTATTTGACGCATTACTAATGAAGTATGATAATTGGTTATTAACAGCTGATAGAATTGACTCGAAACTAGCAGTCACCTATCTACCGGATCATATAGCAAGAATTTATAATACTAAAGTTAATGCGAGTAGAAATAAGACTAAAGATTGGGTGGGAACTAGCGGTGTTGATAGTGAAGAAGTACCAGCAAACAAAAATTTGTATATCGATAAATTTGACCACGATATGTACTATTATAATAATGAGCCTACAGAAGCTAATAAACAAAGCGGTAATTTTAACATCAAGCTACCAACTACAGAATACGGTAGAACTGTAATAGATACTGAAGAGAAGAAAGGTATATATGGGAATTATATTAAAGTGCGGCCAAAATTTGATAAAGATCGCAAATATTTTGAAGTGTTCCTACCTAAAGAGCATCATGTAGGCCCTGGTAGAACGATCAACGTAAATATAAACAATGAGAAAGACAAATATCTATATTTTGAAGGAGATGTCGATAAAGTTAAATCTTACAAGCCAGTCCAAGTAGAATTAAAGGACCATCTCGTTGATATTACTAACAGCTGCACTTTAAATGGTAAACATGAAAATGAAGCTAAAACTCAGAATGATAATAAGAATTACGATCAAAGAATACGAACAAGTGGTTTAAATACAGATTTTGGAAGCAACGGACATGATAACAATGTTAATAAAGTAATTTACTTTAAAAACAAGGGATTGAATGAACCACATCAATATTTAAACATATTAGATGCTGCTCCAATGCATGATAAAACAATGATTAATGTACATAGTCTCACGCCTGCTACGAATGATCAGAATATAAACAGAGTGTTGTCAAAAAACCAACATGTTATTGCTGAAGCAGAACACTCTAAAGATTTCAATTACAATAATTACTACATAGATCTAAAAAGCGATGAACTTCAAAGCGCATTTGATGACCGTGAAGCTAATAAAATACCTGCAATAGCTTCTCGAGATAGTGCTGTCATTGGTAACAGTAATTTAAATACACCACAATATGATAAGAGATACAATTTAGATACTCTGTATACTGTTTATGAAAATCCCAATAAACATTTATATGAACAAAATGTAGCACCAAAACGTATAAAAACAGAAAAACTGATAGATATCTACAACGCACATGACTTTGACGATTCCCATCAAGTGGCCGCTCACGACAAATCCCATATACATATAAATGAGCCGGTCTACAAAATCAAAAAGCCTAGCAGAGAAAATGACGATCATTCAGCTCCATACATATTCAAATTACCCAAAAAATATGTGGCGGACACAGAATTAGATTATCCAAAGCCAAATTCAGTTACTTACGAAGCAATACCTCCAATTTCTGGCTTACCTTCAATACCAGATATACTGTTTGATCCAGTTCAAACATTGAAACAATTTCTTGATGTTTCAAAATCTTCAAAAACTGATTCACAGTTTTCAACTGCGTATACTTTAGCACCTACTCCTACTAATCCTTCATCAGAAGACGCTTCAATGATATTACCTTTGAACTCGAATTCAAACGTCTTAACATCACTGCCTACTCCTCAATATGCATCGTTCATGCCTATACCTCCAGTAGAAACAGTTATGCTGATGAAAAAAGGTTCAGAAATCTCACCTTTGAATGTAGGAGTAACAT
Organism: Abrostola triplasia; assembly: GCA_946251915.1. NCBI lineage: Eukaryota > Metazoa > Arthropoda > Insecta > Lepidoptera > Noctuidae > Abrostola > Abrostola triplasia. The sequence continues at coordinate 750,774 of OX276450.1, forward strand.
GGTTGCCATCACATTCTCGTATAGAAGAGCTTAGAATACCAAATTCTATAAAACCTACCTCACTAGACTTCATCTCTCAAAATCAATTGACACCTCTACTCCCAGTTTCTAGTAAAGAAAAGCTTGCAATCACAGCTTCAGAAACAATTACAAATGATCACACAAATCTACTGGTAGAACCAGCTACAACCAAAATAATACAATCATTTGAACTTGGTAGTGTTCAATCTCCTATAACTCACAATCAGCAACGACTAGATACGACTCCAATGATAGTAGATCAAAGTAATTCAGCAATAGAACCACACATGCTAACCTTACCTTCTAACATAGACTTTGATAAAACAAAACAAGGCAAAGTTTCTTCAGTAACAACTATTCCATTTAGTTCTGAAGCCGGAATTAATTTACCTCATCATTTACAAGGTTCTGATTTAAATACTTTACTAATAACACCTAACTTAGAGTATGAAAGAATATCACCATTAGATAGTGGTTGGAGAGATTCATCTGCTATAAAAGGCAATCAATTTGACACTAGGCCTGTTCTAAAACCACCCAATTTTAACGTTATAGCTCCCGATGTCTCTTCGCCAACAATTTGTGAAACCCCAATATTGAATTCTTTAATTTTAACAGAGAATCCAGATATAAGCGTGGAATCTCAATACACTTCACCAATTTCGGAATCACCAACATATGAATTGACAACTCCATCTGATTTGATAAGCTATCAAATGCCTTATATAAGTCCACTACAAAAAATTCTATCCAGCTATCTTCAGCCCCTAACAAAGTCTAAGAATCCAGAGCACAAAATATCACTAATGCCATCACTGTCTGTCTTATCAGATGAAGAACTTCGAAACTATTTGCCTATACAACACGGTATCAATTTGAGACCTTCATCAGACACAGGTTTAGTTTTAAACAGTGATTTGATCGAAAACACTCCATGTATTGAACCATTTCTTGAAGATGTACCAACGCATTCTTTATCATCAATATATAGATCAGATAAAACTGATTTGACAGCTAACAATGGCGTATATCAACATGAAACACCATATGAAACTCTTTCTTTACCTAAACAAAATACTAATTCGATATCAGATCAAGACTACACAGTCATACCTAGCCAGAAGCTACAACTGTCCAAAATCCTTGATAAATGGTCAGTACCAGCCAATCCTAATTTGAATGCAAAATTAACAAATAAAGAACTATCTTATTCAGAACCAGGCAATACAATATGTCCAGACAACTTACAAACATTAGGAGAAGATTTACAGAGACTGCTATCAGAATCTATTGCTTCTACTCCAGTAGAATTTCAAGCAACACCTCAAGAAAATCTTAATTACATTTCAAGTAAAAAACCATTAATAAATTCTCTTACGCTACCACAAATTTCTAAACCTATACAGTATCATACCACGCCTTTATCTGACCAAAATAATTTCCCACAACATTTCTTACCCAACTCTGACGAAGAAAGTTATCAATATATTGAAAACGAAACTACTCAACTTAAAAACATATTCAATAAACCATCTTTAGGTTCCATAAAGCCACAGTTTGCTTCCAACCCTGAACCTATATTACCTAACACCATCTTTGATAATCTACCTCTAGATGATAATATACTATCATCGCCGCTAAATAGTCCATTACTACAGCCTATATTGCAAAGCTTACCATCCAGTTTAGCCTCTAAATATCCTAATAATTGTTTACTAGGACCAGCATTGTGCCCTGGTCTCTCACCCCTTTATCTGCCTGGTCCATGTCCAAATTATCTATCTTTACCAGAACTTACTAAATCATCAATATTCAGCAGTGCATCTCCACTTTTACCGACAGATAGTGTATTGTCTACTGATTCACCAGTCAATTTATTTACTCCACCTTTATCAGCAATTTCGAAATTATTGTCGAACAATCCTTATGCTCTACCAATGTTAAAACCAATTCCTTTGCTACCTACTACAAGCTACAGTAACTATATTCCATTGACCTCATCATCATATATACCGCAAATAGTAAAACCATCATATACACCTTTACTTTCATCTCCACAATCAATTACTTTCAATCCAGCATTAATGGGTAACATTCAGACACCACATCCAAGTTCTTTGATATCAACGGATGATTTTCCTCACCAAAATATTCCATACGCTACTGGAGAGATAGCTTCAATTCCTACTCCACATTTAATTCCTTACTCTGTATCTAATATAAATAAACCAGTTCCATTACCATCAATTTCAAATACACAAAGTAATAACTTCTTTCAATCTTCACTAGAATCTCCAGATTATATAGAATATACTTCACCAAATCTTCCAAGTCCGTCTGTTTCAAACATAGGTATATCTTCAGCTGTAAAACCGTGTTTTGAACCAGCATCATCGAATATACAACAATACGATAAATCTTCACAAAATATAGATTATTTAAATACACCAGATAATTTACTGCCTTTTACAGCTCTTCTATCACCGACGGGTAATATTCAAAGTACCATACCTCAGTATCCATTGACAATTCAATCTTCAGATAAAACAACAGCCCTATTGAATGATATTCTATCTACTCTTCAATCTATACCTGAATCTCAATACAATGCAAAATTAAACCCGTTCATTGAATTAAAACCGATTCTTAATTATAACTCACAAGTCCCAGAACAATCCAACTATCAAAACGCTCATAATAATCTTGAAACTTCGTCTGCTATAAAGCCTCCGGTATCCAAAAATTTTGTAAAAGAAAATGCTCAATTACAAGCAATATTGGATACATTTGAAACTATATCACCAATATGGTCGAACATACAAAACGCATCATCTATATTATCTCTTTTACATCCATACAAAGGCATGCTTCCACACTCCATAGCAGATGATTATCACATAATACCAATAGACTCCCAGACAAATCTACAGCATACATTGTTACCTGAATACGTAGATATTTCTCCTATGAATTATGAACGTCTCTCTCATCAAAGCCATCTTCGTCCATCATCTATTGCGTCTGACCCAACTCTTGAAGGGTTAAGTCTATCAGAAATAATATCAAATCACCCATCTCTACAATCTTCGGCTTATAAAACGCCAATAGAACACATCACTGATATTTTAAGACCAACACCTTTAGTAAATCCGAAAAAATATCTCCAAAATAGTATATCATCTCCATCAGAAGAAATATCTTCATTACCAGCGACATTATTGCCGCATTCTGACTTCAAACTTTCATCACCAATCGCAACTATTTTACCACACGATTTCTCTCAAGCTGTACCAAACCACTTATCTCCACATCCATATACAAACAATTTCAATGTTCCTACATCTTTGTCTTATATGCCTTTAATACAAAATACTGAATCTAAGCTAGATGATCTATCACCAACATCACCAACTCACTCATTAGTTGAGATAGACATGCCTAAAGATTTATTGAAACTACTTCAGCAAGAAAAACATAAATTAGAACGTTTATATCTCAACAGTCCACCTAGTGATGATTTTCTCATTAACAAAGAATTCAATCAAATAAACAAGCATTCACCAATCATTTCTAATATCCCTGAAAATATTGCTCCTTTGGATTACAATTCTGTAATGACAACTCCAATATCACCTACGTTACTCGAGTATCCTATATCTCTAAAACCTATGACTGCTCCATCAGCAATGCCAACTACACAGCTGGGCTCAAACTATCCACAAACAATATCCAACTCACAGCTAAACCCTGTCTATAATATTCTAGATAATTATATTTCCGAAGCTAGTCCAAGCTTGCATTTGGCAGGTAAACATCAAACGTCAAATATAGGTAATGCACCAACATTCACACCAACGCAAATGACGCAGCTGTCAGAGCCAGATCTCATGCAGATTTCTCAACCATGTTTTGAAGAACAACCAACATTGACACCAGAGAGTAGTGTGTTCCTACCTTTACTAGTAAAAACTAGTACTTCAGAGAATGTGGGTTCTCCTGAAAATTATCAAGATCTAAAACCATCAAAATATAAACATCAGTCACAATCTCCGGATTCTTATTCAATACTTGACAATGAAGAGCTAGATGCTCAATCATCAACACTTAGTTTACCAAGTCATTTATTAAAACCATCGCTAGATGATTTGATGAAGAAAACCTACATCAAACCAAACTCACAGTTACTAGGAACACCAATATCTCCTTTACATGATATTCCATTAGAACCATGTTATACTTCTAATTTGTCATCACCAACTTTAATTTCCCCTCAATATAGTATTGAATCTCTATTACCACCATACGGAGCTCCTTACTTACCGAACCAACATCAACCAGTCTCCTTTTCAAGGCCACTATTACCTACATTTACATCACCACCTTCTTTAGAGTCTATAACAGAATTGTACCCCAACGTTAGTCCTATACCATTAACTTACACTGAATACCAAGCACCAATGTTTTCAACACCAATACCGTCTCAAGCAGCATTATTACCATTATCTACTAGTCCATTAGCAGACAATACTAATCCACTTGCAACAGCATATACTAGTCTAGTCTCTCCAGCCTTTATTCAATCGTCAACTAATACTCGGCCAATTTTAGAAGCTTATAGCAATCCAATATCATTCTCTCCTCATATTCAGTCGCACGATGGTCAACCTGTTTCTGCTAGTGCAATAAGGCCATTATTACACGCTTTAAATGCTCCAATCACACCTTATCAAAGTAATATACTATCACAAGGACACACGAATTCTTTAACACCGTTATACACAAGTTTAAATGACGATCAATTAGAAACAATTATTCCATCTGTCCAATCAAATTTTATAAGTCCTATTTCATCTTCCTCGAGTTTGTTAAACTCACAATTTAAATTGAATAGTTTACCGCAAAATTCTTTACTGCCTTTGAATTATCAATATCAAGCTAGACCATCAGCTATTACTCCTAACTTAACAATAAATCCAAGTATACCAATTCCTGACTTTTCTATACCTTTAAATATAGGTGGTAATATACCACGAGATATTCTAGAAGCAATAGAACAATCATTGTCTTCTGTATCTCCCTTACCCAAAAAAATCTTTTCGTCTAGTTCTGACGCAGTCATTTGTGATGGCAGCTACATTACTGATGAAGATATCAACAAAGAATTAAATCTTTATAGTCTTTTAGAATCTTATCCTAAGACTACTGAAGAGTTTAAAGAGATAATTGCAGGTAAAAACTCAAAAGAAAAATATTCGCCAATGTTAACTGTCTCTGGCCAATCTAATATTGAAACGTATCCCAATCAAAATGAAAACTTAATAAGTCCCTACTATACTCCATTGTCAAACACATTGCAGTCACCTCCTTTATCAATAACATCACCATTTTTATTACCTGCTCAAGGTAATTTACCAAATTCTGAATTCATAACAGTTTCACCAGCAAATACTCCACAACCAACAATTCCAGTATTACCATCGCTCTTACCTAGCTCTTCAAATGTAGTGTCTCCTATATTATCAGTGTTACCTTATGTCAATCCAGTTTGTCCCATACCTCCTACACTAAAAAAATCAATCAAAAACAAACCATTATCGACTCTATCTTCAACAGCAGTAAACCCATTATTAAATGCAAAACTTTCACCGTATTTGAGTCCAACTTATGAACTTGCAAATTTAAATCCTACTCTAGTCCGTCTTGATACGTTGTCAAATCTTTATTCTATTCCTAGTACTCAAATTCCTAAAACACCGTTATATTCTACTAAACCCACTCTAACAGCACCATTATCACCAGTATATCCTAGTGATATAATCAATTTAGGATACTCTGAAGCACTGCAGTTACAACCTTCAATTGTCCCTGCGTTGAAGTCTATATCTTCACTCCCATACACTATTCTACCATCGAGTCCTCCTTTATCTTTAAAACCGAAGCCACTTTCTTCTAAACATACTCCCTATTCACCACCATACACAATTCTGCCATCCAGTGCTCTTTTATCACCACAGTTTAAACCACCTATATCTCATTCTATCCCCTCATCATCGTCATTTAATATTGCACCAACCATATCTCCTATTTCAAAACAACCTGTATCTAATCGCGTTCCTCTTTCGCCGTCATATATTGAACTGATATCAAACATACCTCAGCTGCAAGGTTCATTGACCCGGCCTTTAGTTCCTAAGCCTAACAAATATCAGTCACCGCTAACACCATTGTACACTAAACTACAAGATACCCTCCCAATTAAAACACATTCATTACCTTCTCAATATATAAATTCAGCACCAATATTAATTGAAGATCTAAAATCTCCAATCATACCTAAAACTAATCCATACCATCATATTACAGAACTAGAAGCAATGCCATGCTTAGATTTGGAATCTTATGTCTTTGAAAACCTAAATACTCTCCCAACATCTAAGTTCCCACATCCACAATCACCATTAGTTAATATTGCTTCAGAAAATCCTTGTGAATGCAAACAATTAATACAAAAAAATTCACCAACCGTCTCTCCACAAAGCCTATCAGATCAAATGTTTACACAGGAGTCTTTACCATCTTCTTTAATCCCATCACTGTCATCTGAGAGCTTATTATCTGAAGAATACTTAGATTCTTCACAAACACAGAATTTATCACCAAATACTATATCTTCTACGTCGTTACCATTCGATTCTAGCTCTCAATCAACAAGCAAGTCATATTCTAGTTTTACTCCACAGTATAGTTCACTTAAAGGCAGTAAATCATTCTTGCGTCCAAGCTTCAATCTATATCACCCGTATAAACAGCTGTACTCTAATTTGCGACCAATAGGACAAGCTTTTTCGCCTCAAACTGCACCATCTCCACCTTTTATATCAACAGTAATGCATCCAAATCCATTAGCAACTGCTTTATACACTCAAATGGATGTTGAACCATCATCAGCCATAGATATGAGTAGCTCTCAAAACTTACTTCCATATAGCCCTCCACTTAAACCAATTCTACCTCTACCTTCTCCTTTAAACGTACCTATATATGGTAGTAGAATATCTCCATCAGATATAATTAACTCTCCTATTGGTTCCAACTCTAAAACATATCCAGGTTCACCACTTTTATATGTGTCTAACCTACCTCCATTATCTGAACCAATAACTACAGATCTCAAGCCTCCGATACCACAATATTCAGATGCATCTCAAATTAAACCGTTATCTCCAGGTTTAACTGCAACTTTAAACCATTTACCTTCCTTAACTAAACCTTTAACTCACTCAGTTATCTCACAGTTATTACAGACTCCTAATTTACAGTATACACATCAACCAACATTTAGTATACCCAAGTTATCACCAGTAATAAGTCATTTGTCAACAGGAATGAATACAGAATTGTTTCCTTTGGCACAGCACCCATATTCTTTAGCACCACAATCTACTATATTAGACAAATCCATTCCTAATACAGACAAACTTTCAAGTTCAATTCCTAATTACATTCAAGAACTAACACCAGAACAAACCGAGTACCTTAATACACAGGACATATTTGAGCCTGTATTAGATGAACAACACAGTTACCCACAAACATCTATCGCAAGCAAATACTTGTCATTACCCACTGGTTTACCTCAACGACAAACAAATCCTTACCTATCATTATTACCAGCTGAATCATTGACATTACCTTCAGAAATAGCCGATTCTGCTCAATCTCTTCCACTTCTCTCAAATAAAGGTGTACCTATCTCTTCGTATTACTCGCCACAATTCATACCAACCCTCAATCCATTGTATAGATATTCACAAGTGACTCCATTTCCAATTCAGTCATCACCTTTCAAATCAACGAACAGTATTTCTGATTTACAACCGTTATTATCATATGCTGCACCAGCTAAACCTACTTCATTCAACCAATTAGAAACACTACCATTATTGTCACCTAGTTCACTAAACCCAGAAGCTCTTCAATCGTATTCTTCTCTTAATACTCCATCAGATACGCCAAAACCTTTAATAGTTTCTCCAGTAACTTTTTTAAAGTATTCTGGATCATCCCCTACCGATGCCCCTAAATCTACAGTTCCTTACGAATCATTATCTTCATATTCACCATCAGATAAGGAAGGAATCAATCAAGAATTAGTTAATTCCAATTACATATCATATGCGGAACTTAATCCACCCTCTTTGGAAGATATTAAACAAGGAGTGCATACATATTCAACAGTATATTCTCAATTAGAAGATACATTGTCCGATGCAATTGAGCCTGAAGTTTGTGCTGATAATATTCAGTATTTAGAAACAATATCTACGCCTGATGTTTCTCCTTCATCGCTCAGTGGTCATTCAAACTCCGATTACTCGGAAATAATACCACAAGCAGTCAATTCACATGCACCTCATACTCCACTCCATAATACTGTACCTTTATACGCTCAATCTTTACCAAATGATGTCCCTCTAAGATTACTTTCAAGTCCTCTAACTTTAGGTTCTCTTAATACACTATTACCAAACGACGCTAACTATTATGTGCATACTAGCAATTTACCTGGCCAATCAGGGCCTGTACTCCTTAAAGGTGATACTAAATCTCATCCATCATCACCTGCTAGTTTACTATCACCATATATAGCAAATTTGCTTCCAATGCCACTTTTAAAAGTCCGTCCTACAATTATTACTTCACAGCCAGAACAATGGTCTCAAAATTCTGATAGGATTCCCTCTCATATTGGTATGAAACCCATGAGTTTACCATATCCACTAAAATCTTTAGCCATATCTGAAATTCCTTATATATCAAATAACTTAGAAGCAACTGCTCAAACTAAATTACCATCGATAGATCCAAAAGTAAATTCAGAAGAAAATTACATGGAAGTCGATGCAAATGTGAGTTTGGATGAGGTATTTGAAAATGCAGAAACTCAAAAGCATCTTTCTGAATTGGAAGAAGCTAATTTTGAAGAAGCTATATTCGATACAAACAGTAGAGATTTAACTGTAACCCCTTCAAAACCTAAGCATATTGATGAAGGTATTTCTAAAATAGCTCAACCATTTAAACATAATAACTACGCTAAAGATATATATGAAGAATTAGGTTTAGAAACAGAATTAAAACCTAGTTTCACAGAAGAAAATTTCGATTACTTTGCTAACTTAATTTCAAATAATTTATTAGAATTGAATGAAGATGAATATGCGACATACGATGCTGAAAATGAAGAAAATATAAATACCCAATATACTAATGTTGATTCTTCAGATTTTAACGTTGGTAGAATACCTAATAATGTTATAGAAGGTGAATATATCAATGAAGATAATGCAGAATCGAATTTAGCTTCAAATTCTAAATTCATTCATCCTAATCCTATAAATTCGCTTCCAATAATACCTAAATATCTACCTATTAATGTTTTAAATAGTAATATTGGGTATAAAGTTTCTCCTATCAATATTGCTTCAAATCAAAATAATATTTTATCTCAATTATCTAAAATAGATCCAAAATATACTCCGTATAATGTTAATCGTGAAAGCTATACTGCTAGTCCTATTAAAATGCATACCCCTGACCCTATTGCTTTGGTCTATAGTAATTATAAAACAGTTCCAAATGCCTATGATAATTCTAAATATGGTAGTTATTATACTAATAAAGATTCAAGTCCAGTTGATAAGAATTATCCTATAACAGTTGGTTTATATGATAAGAATCCTGTTACTAAAGATTTGACAAATGATTTTACTAAAATTCCTACTAGTCTATATAATTTATCTCCTTATGTAAACACTGTTGCTTCAACTTCTAACATGGATAGCAATCTCCAAAATACTTTAAATTCTTTAACTAAATCTAATTTTGCAAACTCACCAATAATTCTTGATAATTTCTCTCAAATTCCTAGAGATTTTACTACCCCTTCAAATAACCTATTTAATAATATTGATAATACTAAGTATTTAGGCTATAAAACATATACACCAAGATTCACTCCAAATATATATCAAAATGTTATTCCTAAAGGCCCTTATAGTAATTCTGATTCTTTTAAATCGTTCCCTCATTACGAAAATGCATTAAATGCTGTCGAATCAACACCTTCTAATTGGGACCTTAACAATATACAACAAAGTCTAAAATCGAATGTAGATCCAATAGAAGATATGCCAGTATGTAATATGGAAGTAGATGATGATCTAAAAATAAGTTTAATAAATTATATAAACAAAAATAAAGATAAATTTAATCTTAATAATGAAGTAGTATTACCAATAGAAAGCTTCGCTATAGCTAATGGCGAACCATGTTATAACTATACAATCAAAACGAATAATCCATCAGTTGGCTTGAAAGTATGGAAGTCAAATATAAAGCTGGTTCAAGCCGAAATAAAATTGAAATTCAAAGATCTATCAGTCATGAATTTCATGCCTATAGTCGACAGTTTAAATGAGAATGATGTTAGTTATATAAATGAAATATTAAAGGAATATATCAATGAAAAATATGGGAATCACATTGAAGTAAAAGAACCGTATGTAATAAGCAACCAATATAAATTAATTAAAGATTTTGATAATAATTATGGAGGAAAATATAATTTGCTGTGGCCAGCGCAATGTGTGAGCTAGGGATAATCTAAATTCCGCTTTTTCGGATCACGAGTCTACGTAACCAGCTCATGAATAAGAGCTCCGTTCGAGTTCGAAACTAGTCGGGTATTCCCGAATACACACGTGAGTAACACCGGAATATATCTATACTAACTTTTGCCTGCGGCTTTGCCCGCGTTAAGTAGCCTATGTCCTTTCTCGGGTCTTAAACTTTCTACATGCCAAATTTCAAAATCCGTCCAGCGGTTTAGTCGTGAAGGCGTAACAGACAGAGTTACTTTCACATTTATAATATTAGTATGGAGTATGGATATGTAAAAATGAATTGTTGTTCGTTAGTCTCGCTAAAACTCGAGAATGACTGGACCGATTTGGTCTTCAAATATCCGTGGAAGATAAATGATAAATGATTTTATTTCTATATTATTTACTATATATTCCGGTTATACTCACGGGTGTATTCGGGAATGCCCGACTAGTTTCGGACTCGATCGGAGCCTTTATTCATGAGCTGGTTACGCGGCAGAGTCGCGAGCCGAAACTAGTCGGGCATTCCCGAATACACCCGTGAGTATAACCGGAATATATAGATTTTATTTCTGTAAATAGGTTTCAAAAAAACACTTTTACACGTCATTTTTTAAAAACTAGATGGCATCGGCATTTCCTAACTGACTACCACTGAGAAGAAATACCGAAACAAACTCAGGGGTCAAGGGAAGGTTTAAATGGTGACAAGGTGGTACGAAATTCGCGGGAACAGCTATTAGTAAACAATATGGGTATAATTCGCGAAAGTTATTATAGTAAACTTAAACTTAGGCCTTAGACAAGTTGCAAAATGCGAAACGAATTGAAATCGTATAGACATAATAACATCTTGCTTAGATTCCCCGAAGGGGTAGGCAGAGGTGTATAACTGTATAGTAACACCCCCATTTCGCCAGTTATGTTATATGTCCCAATGTAAGGCCAGCCCATAGCCACTAACCAACATAACTCTAGGCTCCGTGCTGCTACTGAGAATTACCGAATGGAAAACCCAGTTACTCGAATGGAATAGAAAATATATGGTATTGATGCCAGATTATAACAAGGGAATTAACGCAAACACAAGTTTATAATTTTGGTTTAACGTTTCGACCGGGTTGCACCGGCCGTGGTCACAAGCAGACTGGCCGGTGCAACTCGGTCGAAGCGTCAAATCAAGATTAAAAACTTATGTTCGCGTTATTTTACATGTAGTAATTTAATTCTATTTTACAAGCTTTTATTTAACTTGCAATGTTTGTATGTATGTGGGTTTGTTTAGGTCAAATCTTGCAATCTAAATTAGAACCACTTCTTGACATCCTATTGAAATGAAATTTTGCATACTTATGTAGGTTTGGTGACAATACAATATTATGGTAATTTTGAGCTGGTCTGATGATGGAGTCGAAGGTGGTCATAGGAAACGCAACCCCATCGTGTTTGGGCTTGTTTGATTCGTCTTTAGAAGTACGTTGAGTCTAGCTGATTTAAAAAATTGGAGTTATATATACTTAATATCATGCAACGCGATAGTTTTCTATTCGATTCTCTTCTATTTCTATTCGTCTCCCTTGCTTGTCTAGGCTCCTTATTATGTAAATTTATGTTAAGGAATGTAAATTGAACTTTATGAATAAATAATTTAAGTTTAATCTTAAGTGCGATGATAATGTAAAGACTGAATGGTGGTGATATTATAAATGATTGAGTGCTATTGTATTATTTATGAGTTATTATTATAATAAATTATATTAAATATATAAATGAGTTTTTCTGTCCGTATCTCCAACATTAAATAACATAACATCACGCCTGTATTCCCCGAAGGGGTAGGCAGAGGTGCACATATAGTACACCCACATTTCGCCAGTTATGTTTTTAGGTCCCAATGTAATAGGGGGCGAGCCTATTGCCATCAACTGGGCACAAATCCAGACTCCGTGCTGCCACTGAGAATTACCTAATGGAAAAACCCAGTAACACTTTGCCCGACCCGGGATTCGAACCCAGGACCTCGTGCGCAGCAGTCGCGCTTAGCAACCACTAGACCAACGAGGCAGTCTAACATTAAATAGCAGAGAGAAAAAATAGCAGCGTCATCTGTAACTTCACTACTAATACTGCAATCCCCAATTCCCGCTTTTCAATCTTGAGGATTATGCCCCCTCCCCCCCTTAAGGGAGATTCCTTTGTTTAACAGTAGACGTCAGTCACAGGTCCCAATGTAATAGCCAACCGAGCACAAATCCAGACTACGTGCTGCTACTGAGAATTACCTAATGATAAAACATGGCTCGACCCGGGATTCGAGGCCAGGACCTTGTCAACAGTCGTGGTAAGCGACGACTAGCGTAGATCTTCAAGGTTTTCACTTTACTAATAGCGCTGTATTATAACCACGAAATGCAGTATCATCACAGCCTATTTCAGTCCACTGCTGGACGTTGCCCTCCCCCAGGGTACGCCGCAAGCCCCCCCCCCCTCACCATGAACTCTTAAAGGACAGTCGTGGTCCGGTTACGTCCAATAAGACCCCCCTCGGGGACGTCGACACAAAAAAAAAAAAAAAAAAAAAAAACAAAGGAGCTGTTCCTTGTTGTAGGCGGCTGGGAACTGGAGGCCTTTTTCTTTAGCTACTCTTCATAGGGTATGCCTATAGTTATCACAATACCTTGGTTAGCAACCACAGTATGGTTAGCGGTACATACACAGGGAAATTCCTGCCTAAGAGTCTGTGGCAAAGGAGCTATTGCTTGTTGTAGGCGGCTGGAAATTAGAGGCCTTTTTCTTTAGCTACTCTTCATGGGGTATGCCTATAGTTACCACGTTAACCTTGGTTAGCAACCACAGTATGGTTAGCGGTACATACACAGGGAAATTCCTGCCTAAGAGTCTGTGGCAAAAGAGCTGTTCCTTGTTGTAGGCGGCTGGGAACTGGAGGCCTTTTTCTTTAGCTACTCTTCATAGGGTATGCCTATAGTTACCATGGTAACTTTCATTAGCAACCACAGTATGGTTAGCAGTACATACACAGGGAAATTCCTGCCTAAGAGTCTGTGGCAAAAGAGCTGTTCCTTGTTGTAGGCGGCTGGGAACTGGAGGCCTTTTTCTTTAGCTACTCTTCATAGGGTATGCCTATAGTTACCATGGTAACTTTCATTAGCAACCACAGTATGGTTAGCAGTACATACACAGGGAAATTCCTGCCTAAGAGTCTGTGGCAAAAGAGCTGTTCCTTGTTGTAGGCGGCTGGGAACTGGAGGCCTTTTTCTTTAGCTACTCTTCATAGGGTATGCCTATAGTTACCATGGTAACTTTCATTAGCAACCACAGTATGGTTAGCAGTACATACACAGGGAAATTCCTGCCTAAGAGTCTGTGGCAAAAGAGCTGTTCCTTGTTGTGGGACGGCTGGAAATTAGAGGCCTTTTTCTTGAGCTACTCTTCATGGGTTATGCCTATAGTTAACACGGTAACCTTGGTTAGCAACCACAGTATGGTTAGCGGTACATACACAGGGAAATTCCTGCCTAAGAGTCTGTGGCAAAGGAGCTATTGCTTGTTGTAGGCGGCTGGGAACTGGAGGCCGGTTTCTGGAACTACTCTTCATGGGGTATGCCTATAGTTACCATGGTAACCTTGGTTAGCAACCACAGTATGGTTAGCGATACCCACACAGGGGAAGTGCTGTCTATCTGAAATCTCCCGTATCCCACGTTAAAATCTCTCCTTCAATATTGTAAATGTGACCACAATGTAATTAATAGTGATGGCCAATAGTTTTAATTGCACCGTGGGTTTTTGGCACAATTTGTTGTTTTTTTCCCTTCTCCTATAACTAGTTTACTTTGTTGTCGCATAATGAAACTATGTAAATTTACAAATATGTACCATTTTTCTTTTTTAAATGAGTAACCTCTGGAGTTTCTTGCCGGTTCTCCATTGGAATGACATTTTGGAACCGTGCAACTAGCATCCTAACGTTTCATAAGCGCCTGTAATAGGTTTATGTGAAATAAAAACATTTTGAATTTTGAAAGAATACCAAACAATATCCACCACATTCCGTACCCTAAGCGTAATAAACACGAAATATTTGGGAGGCTCGCGAAAGGGTTGGTCAAAACTTTCTACTTAGTCATACATAAAATTGAGAAATACTTGTGGTAGGTGTCGACCCTTTTAAAAATAAATGCCAGTCGTCTGTGCTATAACGAAATAAAGTCTGTATTTAGTAATGACTAGAGACTTCATTATAATCATGCATAACATAACATCACGCCTGAATTCCCCGAAGGGGTAGGCAGAGGTGCACGTATAGTACACCCACATTTCGCCAGTTATGTTTTAGGTCCCAATGTAATGGGGACTATTGAATAAATATGCATATAGCTTTTTAATATTTCTATTAAAACTTCGCCCCACACTAGGAATGTCTCCTGTGTCGTGGGTGCGTTTCACATACACAAACACCCAGACTCGGGACAAACATCTGCGGATCGCACACATTTTATCCCGTGCGGAAAACAAACCCGCAACGCCTAGCAGCAGTCCAATCGCTTAGCCACTGCGCCAATCGGGTTTAAATAAAAAATGTTAGTAATTTTAAAAACTGCATAAAATCCAGAAAAACATTGACACCAAGGTTTGATCTTGCGAGCTTTGACTTGGCAGTCCAACGGTCATACCACTCGGCTATCAATGCTTATGCATTCCGAGAATTATCCAATGGGAAACCCCGGGGTTCTTGCGTGATGTTGAATTTGAAGTAGGTTGTAGTTACATTGTGTCAACATGGTAATTATAATATTAATGCATGCAAAACTTGCACGTAAGTTAAGCCACTAGCTTTAAAATGATGTTGATTTAATACGTAAAGAAATACTGATAACCGAGTGGTATAACCATCAGACTGACTCGTTGGTCTAGTGGACGCTAAGCGCGACTGCTGAGCACGAGGTTTCGAATCCCGGGTGGGGCAAAGTGTTACTGGGTTTTTCCATTAGGTAATTCTCAGTGGCAGCACGGAGTCTGGATTTGTGCCCGGTTGATGGCCAGCTCGCCCCCTATTACATTGCGACCTAAAAACATAACTGGCGAAATGTGGGTGTACTATATGTGCACCTCTGCCTACCCCTTCGGGGAATACAGGCGTGATGTTATGTTATGGATAAAGTAAATTGATAACATAAATACCTATTTCATTAGTACCTAATTAAGCATCGAACCCCAATCGTCGCATTTAAATCCTGTCTGCCACCGAACTGTAAAAGCGTGATAGTAAATATCCCTAATTTCCATTCGGTGTCTGTCAGGCAACAAGCCTGCCTGACGATATATTATTGCTGGACACTCAACCCTCCCCTGCTTACCACAGGGCTGCTACAAAGCTAGCGCTAGAAAATATAAAACAAAAAACATAAACATAACATCACGCCTGTATTCCCCGAAGGAGTAGGCAGAGGTGTACATATAGTACACCCACATTTCGCCAGTTATGTTTTAGGTCCCAATGTAATAGGCGAGCTGACCATCAACCGGGCACAAATCCAGACTCCGTGCTGCCACTGAGAATTACCTAATGGAAAAACCCAGTAACACTTTGCCCGACCCGGGATTTGAACCCAGGGCCTCGTGCTCAGCACGTATATCACTCGGTTATCAGTGTTTGGCTGGCTGGCAGCTGGCCATCAACCGGGCACAAATCCAGACTCCGTGCTGCTACTGAGAATTACTATTTAAAACCCAGTAACACTTTGCCCGACCCGGGATTCGAACCCAGGACCTCGTGCTCAGCAGTCGCGCTTAGCAACCACTAGATCAACGAGGCACTCTAGAAAATATATATATAATTATATAGTCCTCCATGTCAATTTGGACAACGGCGACCCCCGAAATCACCTTCTTTGATGAGCCCTAATATGGCTTGAAATATAATCAAACAGAACTTCTTATAGTATGGGTGATGAACAATAGTGTCAGAGTGTAAACCGCCTGTAGGCCTCTGACAAGCTTTACACACCGTTGAACAATCTCTCAGGTGTGTATTTCCTCACGATGTTTTCCTTCACCGTTTTTAGCGACTGATAACTAATTGATACGCACATGAATTGGAAACGACATTGGTGCGTGCTGGTTTGGACTTGCGAGCTTTGACTTGGTTTACAACGGTCATACCACTCGGCTATCAGCCACTAACCCACCACCGTTTCCTGGTTCGAAAGAAACGTAGTGCCATCTTGCCTAAAGCAATGGTAACCGTCGAATGATATCGTTCTGTCCTTCGTTTTTTTCTATACGAAAGGAACCCTATGCCCGTCTCTGTACCCCTAACAATGTATACTTCAAATTTCATGACTATTGGTTCAGTAGTTTAAGCGTGAAAAGGTAACAAACAAACTTACTTTCCCTTTTGTAATATTAGTGAGAAGTGTGACTAGCTACGCCCCGCGACGTTACCCGCAACAATGTTTCGGGATAAAAACTAGCCTATGTGTTAATCCAGAGTATCAGCTACCTCCATATAAAATTTCATTAAAATCCATTCAGTAGTTTTTACGTGAAAGAGTGACAAACATCCATCCATACTTACAAACTTTCGCCTTTATAATTTTAGTGTGATATTTCTATTTGTGGCAGCCCTAGTATTGTACAACCTCGTTCATTATGCTCGGAGGCAATTAAGCTAATTGTAAAAAGCGACATCTATACCACTGGTGTTGCAACTTAGATTCAGTTTTGAGTTTATTACTATTGTACTTAATATTGAAGCATGGATACAATCACACTAATATACATAACATAACATCACGCCTGTATTCCCCGAAGGGGTAGGCAGAGGTGCACATATAGTACACCCACATTTCGCCAGTTATGTTTTAGGTCCCAATGTAATAGAGGGCGAGCTGACCATCAACCGGGCACAAATCCAGACTCCGTGCTGCTACTGAGAATTACCTAATGGGAAAACCCAGAAACACTTTGCCCGACCCGGGATTCGAACCCAGGACCTCGTGCTCAGCAGTCGCGCTTAGCAACCACTAGACCAACGAGGCAGTCGACTATATTATTAACGCGAAAGTTTGTAAGTATGGATGTTTGTTACTCTTTCACGTAAAAACTACTGAATGGATTTTAATGAAATTTCATATGGAGGTAGCTGACACCCTGGATTAATTATATATATGTATATTATTATTTTTTTAAACGTCGCCCCACTAGGAATGTCTCCTGTATCGTGAGTGCGTTTCACAAACATGAAATATCACATACACAAACACCCAGACTCGGGACAAACATCTGTGGGTCACACAAAGATTTGCCCTTTTTTTTGGGTCCTACCAGTCGACAGCGATGAGGAGGAATACTTTGATGCATAATTTTTAGTTTTAAGTTTTTCTTTTGTATATATGTATTTATTTTTTAACGTAGCTTTAGTGTATAAATAAACAGAGAACTAATTTATAGTACGCACATGAATTCGGAAAGACATTGGTGCGTGGTGGTTTGGACTTGCGATTCACTTGGCAGTCCAACGATCATATTCACAAATAGCATTTATAATGTCAGTAGCATTTCAACGAAATCTTTTAAAATATCATTTTAGCACCCCTAGAATTTGAAACAAAATATACACACTTTACAAAATGTCAATGCACTTAACTCCAATAATTCTCACTAGGGGGCGCTTGGTTAATGTCAAAACAATGAAAACTTGAATGTCAGGTAAATACTACAACATACATACATAACATCACGCCCGTATTCCCTGAAGGGGTAGGCAGAGGTGCACTATAATACACCCACATTTCGCCAGTCATGTTTTAGGTCCCATTGTAATAGGGGGCGAGCTGGCCATCAACCGGACACAAATCCAGACTCCGTGCTGCTACTAAGAATTACCTAATGGAAAAACCTAGTAACACTTTGCGTGACCCGGGATTTGGACCTAGGACCTCGTGCTTAGCAGTCGCGCTTAGTAACCGCGAGACGAATGAGGCAGTCAAAAAAGTCCAAAACAAAACTGTATAGAATTAAAAATGATGATATTTTCTTACCTTTCTCGCAACTGGAAACTGTAATACCTGAAATTGAATACAATACTTTAGTATAATTGGTACAAAAACAATATGACGACCTGATTAGCGCAGTGGCTAAGCGATTGGACTGCTGCGCTAAGGGTTGCGGGTTGGATTGCCGCATGGTACAAACATTTGTGCGATCCGCAGATGTTTGTCCCGAGTCTGGGTGTTTGTGTATGTGATATTTCATGTTTGTGAAACGCACCCACAACACAGGAGAAATTCCTAGAGCGGGGGGACGTTTTTTAAAAAAGAAAAAAAAAAACACGCCAGAGCCTCAAGTCTGCTATCACAATAGTGTCCGAATGATCGATCATTGATCTCATAATTGTCGATTTTGACAAGTTTGGTAATCTGCTAACATAAAAGCGTCATTATGACTTTCCAATGGTCGACCACTGACACTCAATTGAAATAAATGACATAGAATGGTAATCTGGTAGAATTACCACCATTCTATTACAAGACCATTGACTGACCAATGATCGGCCATTATGAATTTAGCAGATTACGAACTTTTAACAAAATGACAATGGCATCGTGTTGGAATGACGAATTTATAAAAAATAGCAGACTCGGGGCCCTGACTGCCTGATTGGAGCAGTGGCTAGGCGCACTTCCCGCAGCTTCGATTCCCGCCTGGTACAAAAATTTGTGTGATCCGCAGATGTTTGTCCCGAGTCTGGGTGTTTATGTATGTGGTATTTCATGTTTGTGAAACGCACCCACGACACAGACTTTGTGGGGCGACTTTTAAAGAATGAATCTGACGACCTTATTGGCGCAGTGGCTAAGCGATTGGACTGCTGCGCTAAGGGTTGCGTGTTCGATTCCCGCATGGTAGAAACATTTGTGCGATCCGCAGATGTTTGTCCCGAGTCTGGGTGTTTGTGTATGTAATTTTTCATGTTTGTGAAACGCACCCACGATACAGGAGACATACCTAGTGAGGGGGACGTTTTTAAAAAAAAATATTCAAAAATCTAAGTGTTTTTACTTTGAATAATGTAGTTAGAGTTAAAAGCCATGGGTTACAAGACAGACACACCCCATAATAACCTTTGATGCCCCCATGACGTATGATTGAACTAGATTATAGTAAAAACCCCGCAATATTGAATCAGCGAGACACAAGTACATCGCACCCCAAACCCCATTGATAAAAACCAAAGCAATACGTAATTTAAAACTATGGAAATAGAGTTTCAAATCCTTTGTCCGCATATTTTAGATACAAAATTGGATTATGAAAGAGTTTTATACGGATATAAGAGTTGTGTGTATAGGAATAAGGTTTAGAATCCTTTGTTTTTGTCATTTTGAAGTGGAAATAGTTTAAAATACGATTTTGTTCAAAGAATCATTGTGTAATTCTATTTGTTTAGTAACTAGTAGTGCGTCCTGACTTCGTCCAGTGTTCCTACAGACTTTAGTAGGTTTACAGAAAGAACAAACATAACATCACGCCTGTATTCCCCGAAGGGGTAGGCAGAGGTGCGCATATAGTACACCCACATTTCGCCAGTTATGTTTTAGGTCCCAATGTAATACGAAGCGAGATTGCCATCAACCGGGCACACATCCAGACTCCGTGCTGCTACTGAGAATTACCTTATGGAGAAACCTAATAACACTTTGCCCGGAATTCGATCCCAGGACCTAAAACTGAGTCGCGCGTAGCAACCACTAGACCAACAAGGCAGTTCCACCAAGCTTCATAAAAAACTGTACAGCTAGTTTGTCTCCGGGGAACTGTAACCAAATCTATACTTTCGGACACCATACTCTAATTAGCAGTCCACGCTATCCCCTTAGGACTTAACCCCAACAAATATGGTGGTTAAAATACAATATACAGTCGGTCTGCAAGCTCCTATTACATGGGGACCTATAACATAATTCGAAATGTGGGTGTACTACAGGTACACCTCTGCCTACCCCTTCGGGGAATACAGACTTTTTTTTAAGTTGCCACGGAGTTTCTCCTGTATCGTGGGTGCGTTCACAAACATGAAATATCACATACACAACACAGACTCGGGTCGGTCGGGTCTGAGTATTTGTGAATATATAAAAAAGTATTTATAATAATAACAGTAGTATAGAGAAGGATTGAGCATTGATCACCACGCTAGCTCACTACGGGCGATTTCAGATATTAAATCCAGGTTTCCTCTCGCCGTTTTCCGTCACCGTTAGTCTAGTGTCTTAGAATAACTAAGAAAGTATTTATAACATTGAAAAAGTCACATTGATTGAACCCGCGTTTGAACCTGCAACCTTGTGGGTTCAAATCCGGTATGTTTATCACTAGGCCACCACTCTTCGACGACTCAAATAATAATAGACTAATAAAACCATTAGAAAATCCTATTTCTCTGAAGCCCTTTCAATATAGATTGCAATTTGCCCAACGCTCGCCCTGCGGGGGACAGGTTTATCATATTATGACCTCTGAAGGGGCCCCTTTGCACTTTCGTCAAAATTGAAGGTCGACAAACACGCGAGGTATACCCGACATAATTGGCGCAGTGGCTAAGCAATTGTACTACTACGCTAAGGGTTGCGGGCTCGATTCCCGCACGGGGCAAACTTTTGTGCGATTATTTCATAATGCCTGCCTCGTTGGTCTAGTGGTTGCTAAGCGCGACTGTTGAGCACGAGGTCCTGGGTTCGAATCCCAGGTCGGGCATAGTGTTACTGGGTTTTTCCATTAGGTAATTCTCAGTAGCAGCACGGAGTCTGAATTTGTGCCCGGTTGATGGCAATAGGCTCGCCCCCTATTACATTGGGACTTAAAAACATAACTGGCGAAATGTGGGTGTACTATATGTGCACCTCTGCCTACCCCTTCGGGGAATACAGGCGTGATGTTATTTTATGTTATATCTACGTAGTTGGCTAGTCTCAGCTGAGATAGGAGAACATATTATATATCTTGAAATAAGTTAAACGTGAAGTTATAGAAGCTTTGATAAGACTGTATTGGATCCGTTTTTAATCCATACTTCATTACAGAGTCTGGGATTAAAGGCGTAATGATTATTTGATCGTTATTTAATGAAGATAAAATATTTAAGAACCTTTCAGGAAGGAAATGAATTTATTAAGTACTGCCTTGTTGATGTAGTGGTAGCTAAGCGCGACTGCTGAGCACAAGGTCCTGGGTTCGAATCCCGGGTCGGGCAAAGTGTTTCTGGGTTTTTCCATTAGGTAATTCTCAGTAGCAGCACGGAGTCTGGATTTGTGTTCGGTTGATGGCAATAGGCTCGCCCCCTATTACATTGGGACCTAAAACATAACTGGCGAAATGTGGGTGTACTATATGTGCACCTCTGCCTACCCCTCCGGGAAATACAGGCGTGATGTTATGTTATTTTTATAGCTTAGCGACCACTAGACCAACGAGGCAGTCTTATATACAAAAATTATAAGTTAAAAAGCATCCGTGTGTTTAGGTCAAATCTAGCAATGTTAATAAGGCTATTTAGCATTTGATTGACATGAAATTATACATACTTATATAGAGTTGATATTATAGTTTCAGTGATTTATAGCTGTAAAGGTACAACACTGAGTTGGTAATCGTAGATTCCAACAGATAATACCTGACGTCACCCTTAAGACGTAAATACTAAAAGGGAACTTGAAATTCGATGGATGCGAGCAACACGATAGCTCAGTTGGCAGAACTGCGCCACGGTACATGAAATATCACACACCCAGACTCGGGACAAACATCTGCGGATCGCACGATTTTTCGTCCATGCGGGACTTAAACCGACAACCTTTAGCGGAACAGTCCAATCGCTTACCCACTGCGCCAATTAGGTCGACAATCATTATATATAAGTGAGAGGGAAGTTAATATTTTTAGCCATACTCTATTTCTAGACTGCCTCGTTGGTCTAGTGGTCGCCAAGCGCGACTGCTGAGCACGAGGTCCTGGGTTCGAATCCCAGGTCGGGCAAAGTGTTACTGGGTTTTTCCATTAGGTAATTCTCAGTGGCAGCACGGAGTCTGGATTTGTGCCCGGTTGATGGCAATAGACTCGCCCCCTATTACATTGGGACCTAAAACATAACTGGCGAAATGTGGGTGTACTATATGTGCACCTCTGCCTACTCCTTCGGGGAATACAGGCGTGATGTTATGTATGTTGTTGTCTATTTCTACAACTTAAACCGATGCGTGAAATCTCTCAAAAACAAGAATTTTGGCTTAGATAACAACTAACGTAACATCACGCCTGTATTCCCCGAAAGGGTAGGCAGAGGTCTACTACACCCACATTTCGCCAGTTATTTTATAGGGGTGATTCTGTCATCATCATTAGCCGGAAGACGTCCACTGTTGAACAAATGCCTCCCCCTTAGAACGCCACAATATTCTGTCATCAACCAGACTTTTACTAACGGTGACGGAAAACATCGTGAGGAAACCTGGATTTAATTATCTGAAATCGCCCGCAGTGAGCTGCTAGCGTGGTGATCAATGCTCAATCCTTCTCTATACGAGAAGAGGCCTTTGTAGCAGTGGGACTGTTATAGGCTGTTATTATACTATTATTATTATACAATATTAAGAAGCTACGCGGCTACCATGCAGATAGTCGGTCACCGAGGTTAAGCCGCGCTCACCGCGGTCAGGCTTGTGATGGGTGACCGTTTTCACATGTCGAGACCCCTCCATGTTCGGAAAGCACGTTAAGCCAGTCCTGCGTCTGATCTCTCTCCGGTCTCACCGTCGTGGACTATGAGAGTGAGGGAATAGGGAGTGCACCTGTGTTCGCATACTTGTGCACTATAATATCTACGTAGTTGGCTAGTCTCAGATGAGACAGGCGTGACCGAAATTGGTTAGGAGAACATTATTATTTGTATTATGTATTGTAAAATGTAGAATACATTGTTTAATGGTTAGTATTCTTATGAGAACAATATAAAAAAGTCTATGATTAGGGACAATAGTATACATATAACCTATAATTATAAATTTTATCCCCATTAAGGTTGAAACTAAAACCCGGTACCTCGTACAATCACATTATGTAAGAAACTTAGCAAAATTTCAGCCGAAAATCTAGGCTTCACCCCTCAGTAGCAAACACCGATATCTTTATCATTTTTTCGTATTTTTTAGACATGTAGCCGTTAAAAATAATCTAAAACACACTCACCAGAGGATATTGAAGCTGTTACAACTGAAAATCCAAGGAATCCAACTGAATAACGGTATGTTCGAACACTTTCACACTTCAGCCATCTTGGTACGGATATTTCATTGAATTCTAAGTGGCAACACGATGTAACTCACTGTAAAACACGGACGCACATACAGAATACAATTCTTAATATTATTTGTTGTATTTAACTGGTCTAATAGTATTTTTTGGGGATTTTTAGGGGATTCGCAGGGAACGCGCGCGTTCACTCCCCCCTACCGACACGACCCAACTAGAATGGGTTCAATATTTTGAGCCAAGGAGCGCGGAACACTCTGTTTGTGGATGTGACGTATTTAGGGTGGTTTTTTTATTAAAAAAAAATTAACAAAAAAAACCGACTTCAAAACAAAACTATTTCACGACAAATTAAAAAGCACCGCAGAAATCGGAGAACAATCATAGAAAAATGTAGTAGAGAACGTGAAAAAAAACAGCATTATTAAGAATTACTGAAAAAGTACTGATCGGATCTTAATCAAATTGCAATGGGACCAAACGGGAGGCACCAGCTTTGAAATAAATAAAAAATCATCAAAATCGGTTCACCCAAGCGAAAGTTATGAGGTAACAAACATAAAATAAAAATACAGTCGAATTGAGAACCTCCTCCTTTTTTTGAAGTCGGTTAAAAACATGTTTACAATGATATTGTATAAAGATAAATTATAGATTAGTGCTAGAATATTGAATAAATACATTTTTACAAGCTTTTATTTCACTTGCAATGTTTGTATGTGAGTTTGTGTAGGTCAAATCTTGCAATCTAAATTAGAACCACTTCTTGACATCCTATTGAAATGAAATTTTGCATACGTATATAGGTTTGGTGACAATACAATATTATGGTACTTTTGAGCTGGTCTGATGATGGAGTCGAAGGTCATAGGAACACTATAAGGAAACGCAACCCCATCGTGTTTGGGCGTGTTTGATTCGTCTTTACAAGTACTTTTTTTTTTTTTTTTTTTTTTTTTAATAAAAACATCGCCCCACACTAGGAATTTCTCCTGTATCGTAGGTGCGTTTCACAAACATGGAATATTCACATACACTAACACCCAGACTCGGGACAAACATCTGTGGTTCGCACAAAGTTATGCCCCGTGCGGGAATCGAACCCGCAACCCTTAGCGCAGCAGTCCAATCGCTTAGCCACTGCGCTAATCAGGTCGTCAGTGTCGCCACTTTGAGCCTAGCTGATTTAAAAGCTTGGATTTAAAAAGGAAATTTGATGCTTTACTTTTTCGCCCGACGTCGCTTGCGACATCTACGGGTCGCGGGACGCGTTGCAAGTCGACTCGCAGAGCGTTGCGCGACCCCCGTGTCTCTCGACAGTCGCCCAAGTTTTGAATAGTGAGGACACGAGTCGCTTTATATAAGTCGCACTGAACAACACTAACTCGGGCGACATGCTACTCACTGGGTAGTGTGGACAAGGCTCATGTCAAGCGACATTGTCCCACAGTCGCAGACATACCACGTGGATGTTGGGCGACATGTCTCCGCGACATAGTGAAAACCTGGAATAAAAAACTAAGAGGCTTCTACGTTGGCTAGTCTCAATTGACACGAATTTCGTTTCAAAGTACCTACCTAATAAAGATACCGCATCCGGACCATCGTATATCGGCGCGACGATCCCTGTTAGAGGGAGACGGAGGATGAGTGAAAGAGACAGCGAATCGGCGCGAGTTTCTTCAGCGAAATTGTTATTGTTTTTTTACTATTATATCTTATTTATTACTTATTTATGGGCTTGTAGAATATTCGTCATTTTTATATTTTATCGCCATTATGTTTATAAATTAATTTTATACTAGATATTATTGTAGATATTTGACTTATGGTTAAATAAGTGGTACTATAGAATGACAGCCGAGTGGTATCCGGCCTAGAATTGACCACCCCCTTTCCTCCCGTGGGTGTCGTAAGCGACTAAGGGAAAATCCAGGAGATGGGCAGCAGCGTCTTCTGTAACTTCACCACTAATACTGCGATCCCCAAGCCGCTTGCCAAGCGTGGGGATTATGACAACTCCTACTAAGGGGGAGGCCTTTGTTCAACAGTGGATGTCTTCCGGCTGATGATGATAATTAAATGTATACGCGGTGACCTGATTGGCGCAGTGGCTAATTGGACTGCTGTGCTGAGGTTGCAGGTTCGATCCGGTTTCGGACAAAAAATTGTGTGATGTTTGTCCCGAGTCTGGGTGTTTGTATGTGATATCTCATGTTTGTGAAACGCACCCACGATACAGGAGACATTCCTAGTGTGGGGCGAGGTTGGATGATTTTTAAATCCATTCCTAAGTGTGATAGTATTTGTAGATATTATTATATTTTTTTGTTTCTCAAATTATACTGACAAGAGACTCGGCCTTTATAATCTGCAGTAGTCTCTGCCTACCCCTTTACCGCATACTGGCGTGATAGTATACCTACATAACAGCAATATAGTAGTAATAATGTTACTAGCAATAGCAGCACGAAGTCTAGATTCGAGTCCGGGTGATGACCAGCTCGCCCCCTATTACATTGGGACCTAAAAACATAACTGGCGAAATGTGGGTGTACTATATGTGCACCTCTGCCTACCCCTTCGGGGAATACAGGCGTGATGTTATGTTTATTATGAACTGCAGTATTCTCGCTACGGTCTACGTCGTAGCACGTGCTACGCAAGTCTACGCAGTCCTCGTAGATGCTCTACGAATGTCTACATTATTGTTTATCACTAACTTTTACACCCAGTTTCATTTCTATTAGATAGAAATTTATGCTGAGCGTGAGGACTTAGGTTCGATTCCTAACAAAGTCTTATTGACTATTTTCACTTGGTAATTCTCAGTAGCAGCACGGAATCTGGATTTGAACCCGGTTGATGGCAATAGGCTCGCCCCCTATTACATTGGGACCTAAAAACATAACTGGCGAAATGTGGGTGTACTATAAACCTCTGCCTACCCATTCGGGGTATACAGGTACCTATATAATTATGTTATACTAGCTGCGCCCCGCGGTGTTACCCGCTACATTTTTTCAAGATAAAAGAAATGGAGGGCGAGCCTATTGGCATCAACAGGACACAAATCCAGACCCCGTGCTGCTACTGAAAATTACCTTATGAAAAAACCCAGTAACACTACCCGACCCGGGATTCGAACCCAGGACCTCGTGCTCAGCAGTCGCGCTTAGCAACCACTAGACCAACGAGGCAGTTGTAAGTGTGAAAGTAAATATATTTGAATGTCAAGTTAAATGCCAAATGTAGCTAACAACTCTGCCTACCCCGCGATGTGTTAATCATTTACGGAGGGGAAATCAAAAAGCCAGAAGTAATAACTTCGTGTGAGTTCGGCTAAACTCGGCTTAGTTCGTGAGCCGATCGATTTGTAGGCGGATGGAAGGTTTTTGATACTTTGAACGATATTTTATTTTTAAAGCAAATCCATTCTAATATTATAAATGTGAAAGTAACTCTGCTGTTACGCCTTCACGACTAAACCGCTAAACGGATTTGGATGAAATTTGGCATGTAGATAGTTTAAGACCCGAGAAAGGACATAGGATACTTTTTTTAAATATTCATCCAACTAAAAGATTTAAATAGGCGGTAATAGTTAATATGTAATTTCGCCAGTTATTACACATACCATAACATCACGCCTGTATTCCCCGAAGCGGTAGGCAGAGGTGCATATTTAGTACACCCACATTTCGCCAGTTGTTTTTTTTTAGGTCCCAATGTAATAAGGGGTGAGTCTATTACCATCAACCGGGCACAAATCCAGACTCCGTGCTGCTACTAAGAATTACCTAATGGAAAAACCCAGTAACACTTTGCCCGACCCGGGATTTGAACCCAGGACCTCGTGCTCGGCAGTCGCGCTTAACAACCACTAGACCAACGAGGCAGTCTCGCCAGTTATTAACCAGTTTATTTAAATATTCAACAATCTAAATCAACGGGCGAAGCCGCGTGCAAAAGCTAGTAATGTATAAATTATTGTACAATATTTAGCGGCAGCCTGTATGTCCTTTCTCGGGTCTTAAACTTTCTACACGCCAAATTTTATCAAAATCCGTCCAGCGGTGTTATATGTGAAGGAGGTACAGACAGACAAGAGTTACTTTCACGATTGTTACAACAGATTTGTAAACTTAGATTAAATGAGTGCTGTTGACTAAAAAATAAATAAACTAGTATCGAAACTATTCGGTCGAAGTATACAGATATTCTCCGCGTTTAGTATAGGTCACAGGTAGAGTCATATTTTCAACTCGTCTGTGCATACATCACTGCTGATACTAACGCTGTCAGATGGCTTGAATATATAGCTTTTAACCACATTTAGTTACAAACACAGAATAAGTAAAATATATTCTTCATAATTATGGTCATACTAGCTGCGCCCCCGGTGTTACCCGCTACATTTTCGGGATAAAAAGTAGCCTATGTGTTAATCTAAGGTATCAGCTACCTCTATATGAAATTTCATTAAAATCCATTTAATAGTTTTTACGTGAAAGAGTAACAAACATCAATACTTACAAACTTTCGCGTTTATAATATTAGTAGGGATTAATAAAAAAATTGAGAGGCTTAAAGGTACGTGGTGCGGTTAAGCTGTGCTCGCGGTCAGTCTTGTGATGGGTGCCCGTTTCCACATGTCGAAACCCCTCCGTGCTTCGGAAGGCGCGTTAAGCCAGTCCTGCGTCATCTCTCTCCGGTCTCACCGTCCTGGACTATGAGAGTGAGGGAATAGGGAGTGCACCTGTGTTTGTACATACTTATGTATGATACACGTTTGGTTTAATGACTGGTATTTGTATTTTGGTAGTAATGACTGCCTCGTTGGCCTAGTGGTTGCTAAACGTGACTGCTGAGCACGAGGTCCTGGGTTCGGATCCCGGAACGGGTAAAGCGTTACTGGATTTTTCCAATAGGTAATTCTCAGTAGCAGCACGGAGTCTGGATATGTGCCCGGTTGATGGCCAGCTTGCCTATTACATTGGGACCTAAAACATAACTGGCGAAATGTGGGTGTACTATATGTGCACCTCTGCCTACCCCTTCGGGGAATACACTCGTGATGTTATGTTATGTTGTATTTTGGTATTAATAACTATGGTTTTGGTTTTGTGATCTTACCTAAGAACTATTAAGACTCCCTCCCACCCTTTTAAAAGAAAAAAAAGACATAGTAGACCCCCCCTCCCCCTCTCAATCGAATTACGTAATAATTGAATACCCCCTTGTGGAAAATGGGCGGTTTTATTATTACGACAAATAAATTAACAATTTACGTTCACAAATCACGCACGAAACCCAGAACCCTCTTTAAAAATGTCGGGTAACATTACATCAGTGTGTAACCATCATGTTTTTCAATGTACGACTCTGCCGCGCCCCTTAATACGACGCCGTAATGATATTACACAGATTAAAACTCAATCTCTGGCGGGACTCATTTGTTGTACTGTTGATGCGAGAAGTGTTTGCTAAAAAGGGGTGAGAAAGCCCTTTGTTAAAGTTTTTTAGACTTCGATAACTGCCTATACCTACTCATAGTTGTTAGGTTATACAGGGTGCAGTTTTGAAGATGCAAAACATTTCGGGAGGTTGTAATAAAAGTCACAAATAATCATATAAAAATACGATACTTGGTCAATAATCAATAGTACATTTTATTTTAATTTTTTAAGTTTAGCTGTTATTCAGAATAACCCTCTACGCAAACATCTTGAAACAGAATCGCGCGTTGCGAACTGTCAAGCGCATCATGCCACTCACGCACACAGCTGCGAGAGTGCATCGACCTGTACGAGGCTCCGCCCACTTATTCTACGTAATAACGAAATGTAAGCGCAATAGTTGCTTTGGGGTGGATGTCACAAATAAAGTTCGGGCTTCACATTCAATATACCACTTTTAAGCGACAATCGGGTACAAAAAAGACACGGGATACATGTAACGTAGAAGCGCGAAGGATATACGTGTTCGTACCATCGGACGGTCGGTAGGCCTCTGGGGCTCTGGCTCGGTCGTCGGGCGCGGGTCGCGGTGCGCAACGCACACGCAGGGCCTCTCTCGGCAGCGGGCTATTCTCCGGTGTAGCAACAACGCGGACAACGTAAGTAGGTAAGCAGTACCGCGCATGCGCGCGTTTTGCGCGCGTGCTAGTCATTTTTATAAAAGAAAAGTTCATGTTGCCTCGTTAGTTACCTATCAGCTGATGAGTAAAATGTTAGGTCGAGATAAATAAACCTTACATAGCACGTAAGCAATATTCGTATCCCTGCTACACAAATAGTTGAATAGTTGTTGAATGAATAGTTTCACATTAAATTGATTGCAAGTTAAAGACGAAACATAGCTAACCTAAAGTAATGTTTATTTATCTTGACCTTAGTTTTGCTTTATGA
The DNA here is from genome assembly GCA_946251915.1 of Abrostola triplasia. Taxonomy (NCBI): domain Eukaryota; kingdom Metazoa; phylum Arthropoda; class Insecta; order Lepidoptera; family Noctuidae; genus Abrostola; species Abrostola triplasia. The sequence continues at coordinate 781,201 of OX276450.1, forward strand.
CTGAGACCGTGACTGACACGCACAAATGTTGTTGTAGGTATGTAAGTTGTAGGACGTCGTTCGTAATCCGTTGCTGCATAGTGGACGCGCGCGCGGGTATTAGGTACTTAATAATAAAGCGGCGGCATGCGACTGTAGGTAGTTGGCGGCGGCGGGCGGCGCAGTCGGCGCGCTGTAGGTAAAGTTTAAGTGATTTATCTTGCCTGAGATGTAGGTATGTTTGGCGTAGATTGATTCGGCTAACAACGTATTTACAAATTATTGTCTATGTACAAATAAAATAAATAAATTACCTACTTACGTTAATTGGAGGTATTCTTTAAAGTGTTAACACTCCAGGCTCAGTCTAGCACGACGTGGCTGATGATCTTTTAGCTTACGTAGCACAAACACATTCGTTTTTAAAGTGTGGAAAGCACTGATCACTTTTTCACGCAATTGTGTAACACTGGTGCTTAGTCACTCGTGGGTTATGCTCGCGGCGAGTCCACTGGTGTTCGTTATGAACATTTAGACGCCAACTTGAGTAAATAAACACTCGTCCGTCCATAGGATGTTGGCGTCTTGGTGTTCCAGCAACCAGCGACAAAACGTAACTCGCGCGGCGTTATCAGCTGTGTAGAGGTCCTGTACCTTGCGGTAATGCAATGGATGTTGCAGTTATTTCTTCAGTAGCCGCCACACTGTAGAGTGCACTCCAAACAGTCATTTTTATTACCACTAGCTACTATCGTACGTAACCGAAAACGCAACGGCGGGCGGATATTGCACGCGCATGCACACGCCGGCGACATGAATTACACTAAATCGATAGATCGATGGCCGCCTGGGCGGGGCTAGCGAGGTGCGGGCGGCGAGGGCGCTGCCGATCAATGAACTGTTTGTGTGCGTTGTTATAGGGCGAGTAGCGACTAGCCGCTTTTAAATAAAGGTGGTTTACACATATCGATTTCGGCAAATAAGAAAAAAAATACCTACTGATTTTATTGTTGATTCGGGTCGAGGATCACTAACATAATTACCTCCCGAAATATTTTTCATCTTCAAAACTGCACCCTGTATAAATATAATATTATATTGAGTCATGTTGGCCTAGTGGTTAACATACCGGATTTGTATGCACAAAGTTGCTGGTTCAAACCCGGGCAAGTATCAATGGGACTTTTTCAATGTTATAAATACTTTCTTAGTTATTCTAAGACACTAGACTAACGGTGACGGAAAACATCGTGAGGAAACCTGAATTTAATTATTTGAAATCGCCCGCAGTGAGCTAGCGTGGTGATCAATGCTCAATCCTTCTCTATACGAGAAGAGGCCTTTGTAGCAGTGGGACAGTTATAGGCTGTTGTTATTGTTATATTGATGACCTGAATAGCGCAGTGGTTAATCCATTGGACTGCTGCACTAAGGGTCGCGGGTTCATAGTAGCAGCACGGAGTCTGGATTTGTGCCCGGTTGATGGCAGCTCGCCCTATTACATTTGGACCTAAAAACATAACTGGCGAAATGTGGGTGTACTGTACGTACACCTCTGCCTACCCCTTCGGGGAATACAGGCGTGATGATATGTTTTCAAATACCTTTTTTTACAACACTCACTTGTGTTAAGGGCTGTACTCACGCTTTATAAAACAAGGGTGCAGGGACAGCCCCTTTTATATTTAATTGAGTGACAGAACACAGGGACGAATTAGGAATACACAATATATGTATAACCGGGTTACAGTCTAATTAATAAGCCAGTGCGTCCATCAGCCTCGTTGGTCTAGTGGTTGCTAAGCGCGACTGCTGAGCACGAGGTCCTGGGTTCGAATCCCGGGTCCGGCAAATTGTTACCGGGTTTTTCCATTAGGTAACTCTCGGTAGCAGCACGGAGTCTGGATTTGTGCCCGGTTGGTGACAATAGGCTCGCCCCCTATTACATTGGGACCTAAAACATAACTGGCGAAATGTGGGTGTAGGTACTACATGTGCACCTCTGCCTACCCCTTCGGGGAATACAAGCGTGATGTCATGTTTATGCGTCAATCAGCCCCCTAACCATGAACACTATTGAAATGCTGCGCTAGGGCTTGCGGGCTCGAACCCCGAACTAAAATCTGGGCGAATCGCAGATGTTTGTCCCGAGTCTGGGTGTTTATGTGTGATATTTCATGTTTGTGAAACGCACTCACGATGCAGGAGACATTCCTGGTGTGGGGCATAATGAAACTATGTAAATTTACAAATTTGTACCATTTTTCTTTTTTAAATGAGTAACCTCTGGAGTTTCTTGCCGGTTCTTCTCCATTGGAATGACATTTTGGAACCGTGCAACTAGCATCCTAACGTTTCATAAGCGCCTGTAATAGGTTTATGTGAAATAAAAATATTTTGAATTTGAATTCATCCCTGGTCAGGTTTTTTGCCATTACGCGCTACAAACTCGCTGTACAATTACAAGTAGTCCCTTCTCTCTCATAACATATTATCGTGACGTGCATTGCCTACGAGATAATTAAAAAAATGTTTTCATTAATATCTCCGAAACGGATGCACCGATTTTGATGGAACTTTTACCGGCAGATAGCTGATTTTATAAGGAGTGGCTTAGGCTACTTTTAATTTTAGAAATATTTAGGGTTCCACGAGAAAACTACTAGTAAACTCAATAGTACATTAATTGGCTATGTACATTTGCATGCATATGTCTGCCAGCCCAGAGCCTGATAAATGGTCCTTCAACCTTGTCTGCCAGTAAAAATACTGTATGAGTCACCCCTGAATTACCACAACATCGATTCACACAGTTTGCGTGAAATAAAAGTGAAATGAAGAAAGGCAGCCCCAACAATAACTTCAACATATAATAATACTAGCTGCGCCCCGCGGTGTTACCCGCTACATTTTTAGGGATAAGACGTAGCCTATGTTAATCCAGGGTGTCAGCTACCTCCATTTGAAATTTCATTAAAATCCATTCAATAGTTTTTACGTGAAAGAGTAACAAACATCCATACTTACAAACTTTCGCGTTTATAATATTAGTAGGGAAGGATAGTATTCATCTAGTTGCCTTTGACGACCTGATTAGCGCAGTGGCTAAGCGATAGGACTGCTGCGCTAAGGGTTGCGGGTTCGATTCCCGCACGGGGCAAAACTTTGTGCGAACCACAGATGTTTGTCCCGAGTCTGGGTGTTTGTGTTTGTGATATTTCATGTTTGTGAAACGCACCCACGATACAGGAGAAATTCCTAATGTAGGGCGACGTTTTTAAAAAAAAGAAAAAAAAAGTTACCTAGACTAAATAAAACAACAGTAAACTTTAGTAATATATTTATCCGCCATGCAACGTAGATATGAACATAATGGTGTCTTTATTCTGCAGCTCATACTCTAGTTCTCCGTAAAGCTCCCAATCTGTGTCATTTATCAGAACTAGGATGCCAGGCCTCACCGAGTCTCCCTGTAACAAACAAACATGTCTTTTGGTGCATGTTGCCCATCATCAACCGGAAGACTTAACTTTAAAACCACTGATAGCCGAGTATGACCGTTGGACTGCCAAGTCAAAGGTCGCAAGTTAAAATCCCTGCACCAATGTATTTTGGAATTCATGTGCGTACTATAAATTAGTTATCAGTTGCTAAAATGGTGAAGGAAAACATTGTACGGAAACTGACACACCTGAGATTGTTCAACGGTGTGTAAAGCTGTCAGAGGCCTACAGGCGGTTTAATCTGACACCAGGCTGTTAGTCTAGGATCCATATTCTAAGACCCTAGACTAATGGTGATGGAAAACATCGTGAGGAAACCTGGATTAAATTATCTGAAATCGCCTGCAGTAAGCTAGCGTGGTGATCAATGCTCAATCCTTCTCTATATGAGATGCCTTTGTAGCACTGGGACAGTTATAGGCTGTTATTGGTATTATAATATTACCTGCATAAATAACTCTAGTCTTTCCTTCAATAAGTTATCCTTTATCCACTGTAATAACTCTCTAATCCTCCATTTTTCTTGCTGACAATCCGGCATGTATTTTTTTAGTGCTGGCAACTCAATCTCTCTCTTTTTTATTTTGTCAAACAGCAACTCTGCTCCGCCCCCGAAATGTATGTTGAGATTTAGTGTTTCTGCCATTTTTCACTGAAATATTAATGAAATACAATTCATCATCATCAGCCAGAAGACATCCACTGTTGAACAAAGGCCTTCCTCTTAGAAAGACAATTAATTAAGTACTATTATATCATAATGGCCCAGAGGATCCTGTAGAGCCCCTGGCAGACCTCCAGCAAGGTGGACTGATGATGTTGTTGCTGTACAGGGAAAGACCTGGATGCAAAAGGCCCAAAACAGGAATCAGTGGCGTTTAGGGGAGGAGGCTTATGCCCAGCAGTGGGCCATTTAAAAGCTCATAATGGTGATTATGTTCTGATTGGTAAGTGGCTAAACGATTGGACTGCTGCCTTGGTATGGTATATTACCATATAATGGGGCATTTACTGCACCCAGCCGCTTGATTGGGCCATTGGGACTGCTGCCTTAATGGTTACAAGCTCAATTCCTGCACGGGACAAAAAATTGTGTCATCAGCCGGAAAATGTTCACTGTTGAACAAAGGCCTCTCCTTAGAGCACCACAAATTTGTGTTATCTGCAGATATTTGTCCCGAGTTTGGGTGTTTGTGTGTGTATTGTTGATGAAATGCACCCATGATACAATAGTTCCTAGTGTGGGGCGTCGTTTTTTATAAAAACAATGAGCCAACAGCTACACAGGGGTCCTTGTTACTACTCAAGAAACTACATCAATCTGAAATTATTTATTTATTTAAATTATGCTCTTTTAGCAGAATTTACATGTTTTTAGTGCAGGCTGTATTTTGAAACTTAAAAATAGAATTAAATTGGTTATAAAGCCCCTCAGGCTACGATTAGTTGAGTCTGATTCAAAATTTACGCAAAAATATCAAAATCTGCCGTCCTGAAGCATAACTCCAAAAAGATTAGGCTAAACCGTAAATGTAACTGTTAAAATAAAATTACCTTATATATAAGACGCTTATTTACTATGATACATAAATACTTTGGGAAAACTTTATTTATTTACTAAACAATGTTACATATTTTAAGGTTATATTTTTCTGTCAAGTCAATCTTTGACAGGAAACTATAGAATATACAGAATTCTCGTTTAGTACCGCCAATTTTTCGTGTGTAACCAATAAAAAGTTATTGTATGACTCTGGACCGTTTTGACTAATTTTGGCTTTGAAATATTTGTGGAAGCCCGGCAATTATTTCAATGGTGAGAAGGCGTCACGAAGTCATCCAGGTCGGCTGTAAGTGATAGTTTTCCTAGAAATAACTCGACTTAACACTTTATTATCAAAACATGTATACTCCCACATATTTTAAAACTAAATACAATTTTGAATTATACGTTAATATATCACACTACTTACATAATATATTTTTCAACTGTAAAGTATTTTAAAGTCTACGCTGACGAAGTCACAGACATAATAATGATGTCCTCCTGATGGCGGCCAGTCTCAGCTGAGACTAGTCAACTAAACAAATATTATAGTGCTCAAGTAAGCCGGAACACAGCATCACTCTCTATTCCCTCACTCTCATAGTCCAGAACGGTGAAACCGGAGAGAGATCAGGCGCAGGACTGGCTTGACGCGCCTTACGAGGAACGGAGGGGTCTCGACATGTGAAAACGGTCGCTCAGACTGACCGCGTTGAAGGCTTACCCACGCACTCGACTGATCCGTACCCATGTAGCTAGGAGTCCCTCGGTGAAGTCACAGGTACGTAAAGAAACATAATAATGGTATCAAAGAATAAAACAATACAATACATACATAAAGTTACGCCTGTTTCTCTAAAGGGTAGGCAGAGACCACGGATTTCCATTTGCTGCGATCCTGGCATACTTTCGCCTAATTCATTCGCATCACATTCCTCACACACGCTCGTCGGTTGAGGGTACTCCTCACTTGCCCTTTTCTAGAACATCTCCGATTTGGTCTAGGTATGTTGTCTAGGTCGCCGATACTCCACTAACACTCGCCTCATATATTCGTTTTGTCACTCTTTCATCCATCCTTTCTACACGCCGAAACTATCTAAGAATAATATAACATCACGCCTGTATTCCCCGGAGGGGTAGGCAGAGGTGCACATATAGTACACCCACATTTCGCCAGTTATGTTTATAGGTCGCAATGTAATAGGGGGCGAGCTGGCCATCAACCGGGCACAAATCCAGACTCCGTGCTGCCACTGAGAATTACCTAATGGAAAAACCCAGTAACACTGCCCGACCCGGGATTCGGGCCCAGGACCTCGTGCTCAGCAGTCGCGCTTAGCGACCACTAGACCAACGAGGCAGTCCAAACCATCTCAGAATAAAACAATTAAATACCAAATTGTATCATTTTAATTGTACAAAACTAGGCATGCACAGCACACCATTATAATTGGGTATTAGACACCACCAATCAATTGACATACTTCTTATAAGCTGTCAAAAAGTTATACCTCCATAGATTTCTGATGACAGTAGGACACTATGACGTCACTATAGCCAACTCAATTCAATTTATTGATTTCAAAGCCACAAAAATCTAATTTAACAGTTATTTAATCTTTTTATAGGTATTTTACCCCCAATGGAAAATAGGGGTATAAGTTTAACCGATATGTGTCTGTCTGTTGCACCGTAGCTCTTAAACGGATGAACCGATTCGGATGAGGTTTTTTTATTTGTTATCAGGTTTTTGGAGTAGTGTCTTAGAAATATTGGTTAACCTTTCTCGGGTCTTAAACTATCTACATGGCAAAATTCATCAAAATCCGTCCAGCGGTTTAGTCGTGAAGGCGTAACAGACAGAGTTACTATCACATTTATAATATTAGTATGGAGCATGGATGGCGTCATCTACCCTATTACGTCACCAAGAGAATTCATACATAATTTTGTAAATTTCTATTATGATAATAAAAAATCATGCCTGTATATGTACAATGAGAATTACATGAACTGGGGTGAGCAGGGATCTAGGTTCAAACGCTTCGAGGTAACATCTCGCTTATATTCCCCGAAGGGGTACACAGAGACACCAAAAATTGGTGTTCATATAACTAGGTAATAAATATTATGCTTAATCGGAGTTACATGGAGAATATTTTCCAGTGATCACGTCAGTTCACAGCGTAAGAAGTTGACATCGTTATCAGAATGGAGAATATCCTTCAGTGATTACAGGCAAAGGCTTGCGGCGTGAGAAGAACGGAGAAGGTCACAGTGAAGAATGGAGAATATTAAACCTAGGTGCGCTATAAATAATGGAGAATATTCTAGACGAAGTTGCAACGAAATTGAAAGAATATTTTCCAGTGGCAGCCGTCATATGGAGAATATTCTCCAGTGACTGCCAACAGTAACAACTGTCAAATGGAGAATATTATCCAGTGACGGCCGTCATATGGAGAATATTTTCCAGTAACAGCTGTCAAATGGAGAATATTCTCCAGTGGCCGTCGTCAAATGGAGAATATTCTTCAGATTGTAGCGTCTGTTCGCGAATGATGGGGAGGCAGCCACCGACTACCGGCACAGGTGCGCGGCGTGAGGCATCGTGTTCTTCTTGCTGCTGGCGAAGAATCTCAAGGTGTCCCGCAGAGCGCTGGGGAAGTATGGCGCGTCGATACACCGGGACAGGCAGGCGTAGCACGGCCCGAGAGCCCAGCGGATGCGGCGGGCCTTGTCCTCCGACTGGAAGAAAAAAACATATTATTAACCAAACGGAGAAGAATTACAGAATAGGGAGGTATAAACTCAAGGGTTATTTCTTTTTCAATATATAATACGTCGCCCCACATGAGAATGTCTCCTGTATCGTGGGTGCGTTTCACAAACACGAAATATCACATACGCAACCCAGACTTGGGACAAACATCTGTGGTTTGCACAAAGTTTTACACCGTGCGGGAATCGAACCCGCAACCCTTAGCGCAGCAGTCCAATCGCTAATCAGGTCGTCAAATTTATTAAAACGTCGCCCTACACTAGGAATGTCTCCTGTATCGTGGGTGCGTTTCACAAACATGAAATATCACATACACAAACACTAACTGGTAACTAATTTAAATACGCACATGAATTCGAAAAAACATTGGTGCGTGTCAGGGTTTGGACTTGCGACCTTTGATTAAGCAGTCCAACGGTCATACCACTCGGCTATCAGTGCTTACTTATTAGTCGCCAAAAACGGTGAAGGAAAACATCGTGAGGAAATACACACCTGAGAGATTGTTCAACGGTGTGTAAAGCTTGTCAGAGGCCTACAGGCGGTTTACACTCTGACACTATTGTTCATCAACCATACGATAAGATCAGTCCTCCTTTAAAGCTATCATAAGGTAATAATATTTAATATAAAACCAAAAAAAAATACAATATTTTCATCAACTTCCTAAATTGGCGCAACAATCGCGCAACAGTGGCGCAACTATCACCTACTACACAAATTAATGAATACGTTAATAACCGACATTCTTATCAGCCTGCAGTGGGGTGGCGAGGCCTGCCGTTGGATGGGACGCGTCCCCCGAGGAGTGGGTGTCGGGTAACATACTGTGGGTCGGATCCCAACCCGTATCTGGGACCTGGGGGAGAAAGGGAGGGAGATATGGAGAGGGAAAAGGATACTAGACTGAATATCAAGTTTAGTATATTTTAGGTATTAGCGCGGCTATGCAAATGTCTATAAAACTAACTTAATTGTAGTATTGCACAACTGTTTGGCCACTGTCGCGCAACTATTACGCGACTTTTGAGACACAATTACGCGAGTCTCGAGAAACATTACGCGACTCTTAAGACACAATTAACCGACTCTTGGGCCACTATTACGCGACTCTTGAAACACTACTACTATGCGACTCTAGGGTAACAATAACGTGTGTCTTAAGCCACTGTTACGCGAATCTAAAGACACAATTACGCAACTCTTAGGCCACTATTACGCGACTCTTGGGCCACTATTACGCGACTCTTGGGCCACTATTACGCGACTATTAGGCCACTATTACGCGACTACCCTTACCTTGATGAGTCCCAGCGCCGTCAGCATGGTGTTGGCTAGTATCCAAGCTGCGGCGTGCTGCTGACCAGCTCGCTTCATCAGTATGGGGTACATGACCTCGGCGAGTTGACCCGCCGGGGGGTGAACCTCGGACAGTCCGGCGACACAGAAGGTGGCGTCCACGTAGGCTTGGATTAGCGCCGCTGGGTCTGTTATAGACTGTGGCAAAATAAAAAAATATATAGTGACGTCATCCTTCATCATCATCAGCCGGAAGACGTCCACTGTTGAACAAAGGCCTCCCCATTAGAACGTCACATTGAAACCTTTAAGACGTAAATACTAAAAGGGGACTTGAAACTCGATGGGTGCGAGCAACACGATAGCTCAGTTGGCAGAGCTGCACCACGGTACGGCTATAAGCTATAAACATAATATATACCAACATAGCTATAGACATAATAAAAAACTATGAACGAGAGAAGAATGAACAGGATTCGAACCCGCGTCGACTTCGGTGGTTTTAGCGACACAATATTATTAGGGTTGGACCTCACCTGGCAGCACGGAATCGCCTTTTTCCGTCGCCTTTTCTCTTTCTGTCGCTTAGAACTGCCATTTGCTAGACCGAGACAGAAAGCATAATGCGATAGCACGCGATCGCCTCGAGGATTCTGCCGCGTGCTATCGTTCTGTCTGCCGTGCTGCCAGATGTGGTCCAACCCTTATTTATTATTTCAGCCATGATCGTCCCACTGCAGGGTAAAGGCCTCCCTTTCCTTTGCGACACAATAGCTCAGTTAAAAATATGCGACACGGATCGACGTAAGTCGTTGGTTCAAATTTTTTGGAGTCTCTTGCCGGATCTTCTCCATTGGAATGACATTTTGGAACCGTGCAACTAGCATCCTAACGTTTCATAAGCGCCTGTAATAGGTTTATGTAAAATAAAAACATTTTGAATTTGAATTATTTCAAATTTCCTTAATATAATATGTATTTTACTTTATCACACAGGAACGGCTAAACCGATTTTGATGAAATTTAGCTCACAAACAGGTACTGTCAAGCTCAGAATTTTCACGCGGACAAAGTCGAAGGCAAGAACTAGCCGCCCACGTCCTCTTACCTGTAAATGTGCATCTATAACATCAGCAGCGTTGGCTCCGAGCTTGTTGAGGTTCTCCACGGTGGGATGCAGCAGGAACCTGCCCACGTCCGTCTCCACCTCCTCCACTCCTGAAGGTAATACCGCCCACTTAATTACAAAATCCTTTTCACATGTATTTTTTAAAAATAACATCACGCCTGTATTCCCGGGTGTACTATTATGTACACCTCTGCCTACCCCTTCCGGGAATACAGGCGTGATGTTATGTTTTATGTTTTTTTTAGTAGGAATAAAAATAAAAATTACTGCCTCGTTGGTCTAGTGGTTGCTAAGCGCGACTGCTGAACACGAGGTCCTGGGTTCGAATCCCGGGTCGGGCAAAGTGTTACTGGGTTTTTCCATTAGGTAATTCTCAGTGGCAGCACGGAGTCTGGATTTGTGCCCGGTTGATGGCAATAGGCTCGGCCCCTATTACATTGGGACCTAAAAACATAACTGGCGAAATGTGGGTGTACTATATGTGCACCTCTGCCTACCCCTTCGGGGAATACAGGCGTGATGTTATGTTTTTAATAAAAATTTAGTTCCCACTTCCCTCCATAGCAAGTGGGGGACACAAAGATTAATTTGCCACCTGAGGTATCTAGCGTGATGTCTTGCGGGAACTCCCCGGCGGAGTCGAGATGCTGAGCGTCTTCTGTAGCGCTATCTTCTGAATTCTGACCGTCGTCCTCCTCTTCTGACGCTGAGTTTTCTTCTTCTGAATCTGTCACGTCTGTGGACCAAGTTTAATAATTATTTTTGTGTTTTTTTTTAGTATTTTAAGATTTTTTAAATTAAGTAGTTCCTTGAAAAAGTCATGGTGGCCTAGTGGTTAACATACTGGATTTGTATGCACAAGGTTGCAGGTTCAAACCCGGGCAAGTATCAATGTAACTTTTTCAATGTTATAAATACTTTCTTAGTTATTCTAAGACACTAGACTAACGGTGACGGAAAACATCGTGAGGAAACCTGGATTTAATTATCAGAAATCGCCCGCAGTGAGCTAGCGTGGTGATCAATGCTCAATCCTTCTCTATACGAGAAGAGGCCTTTGTAGCAGTGGGACAGTTATAGGCTGGTATTATTATTAGTTGAATAGTGTATGTATACTTTTATTGTATAACTAGCTGTTACCCGCGACTTCGTCCGCGTAAATTTCAGATAAAAACACCAGTAGAATATAATCAGATTTTGCAAGTAAGTGGAAAACACTATAAATTACTTATCGAAAGGAATATACATAGTATTTTAATGATAAAGGTATTTTTCAAATTAAGATGGGGCTAGTTTACTTGCTATATCGATTTTGTGGGTATAATCGGTGAATATTGAGTGACTAACAGGAAAGTTATTGACATGATAGGTTTGCTTATAAGTAATATACACATACAATTTTGAATGCACCTTTGTTTTACTGTATCTATGTACTACATTGACGGCATGCATTTACATTACGTGGCAACGGGTGTAAAATTACCTGAATAAATGAATTTATTATTATTATATTTGTATCTCATCTTATTTACTCGGGCTAACCATGCGGAAGATACCCGGACTTTTAAAAGGCTTACGTGGGGACACAGGTCCAACACGCAGAGGCCCGTTGAGAACTTTAATCTAAAAGGGGATGGGACACCAGCTAGGGACACCACACAACTGCTCTATAACAGAACAGCCATGAAAAGTCCCCAAAAGGTGCGGGACTATTGAGAAAAATGGATACTAAAATGATTTGGTCTATTGTGTTGGGATGTTTCGTGTAATGGTTATTTTTAGTTTATTCTGAATAACAACGGCGTCTGCCTTTAACCATATAATATGCAGTATATTAGCAGACGGTGACTCGCCACTTATTATTATTATTATTATATTTCTCTAAACTACGTTCGTAGTTTTGTCCTCAGTAGACTACATTTAAAGAGAGTGTGGACATCATCAGTTTCTCCGATTCTCCTTCAATAGTATGCCTTAAAGCCTATGAAATATCCTCCGAGAAATGACGCCAATATTTTTCCCACAACAAAACCGGGTTTGCAATACCGCAGAATACCAACATGACGGCAAACAAATGTCGTTGGTGACTTGGGCTATCACTAACGCTAGTCTCCAGGAGAGTGTTGTCCCAGTGTTGGACACCATCAAGAAGATTTCGTGCTACGCAGGCTGCACGAAATGTCGGATACTCCATGCAATCAACTGTCCTTAAGAATGCAAATGACGTTGGCCCCTATACTATGTGAAGCAATAGCCGCAAATAAAAGCACTCGGCATTATTTGGATGCACAGTGTAAGCCCTTCCCAATGCAGTGTCCATAAAGATTCCCGGAAACCCTTCGACAATACGACCACGTCGATGCCGATTAAATACACCTCTTTGCTTGTTGTATGTATAGTACGACGGCACCTCATCATACGTAAGTGACTTTGCAAAAAGATCTTCTTCACAGAGACGTAAAAATGCCAAGAGTGTTGTTTGGCGGGGATTTTCCAATCGGTCTAATACATTCTCTAAATGGACGTCCAAATACGACCGTTGGATACCGATCATGTATAGAGAACGCCAGCAGAGAAGCAGCTTTGCGAATAACTGCTTCTGAAGTACTAATGTAGCGACCAGACTGGTACTTGGTCACTTCATCCCGATCAGTGCTTTGCAAAGCGAACGTTGCCTGGTCACTACCCTTATTTACGTATTTGAAAATGTATTTAATTGACTCGACGCTGGAACACGATTCAACATTGATGTGTGTTTGAAACGTCCTAGAAAGCACAGGTGAGTATGGATCAACCCATCTGTTGTCAACGTGTGTAGTTTCAGTCGCGAATTGTTTCGGGAATCTTTTTGTGTATCAATCTTCTTTTATGCAAGGGGAATTTGAGTTGAAGTTGTTGGCTTCAGAATTGGTCGGACATCACTTATTTGAAATGGTGAATTTACAAATTTATTAATGTAGAAAAAAAATATTTAAAATTTACTGGAAATTGTTCGTAATAATATTATGTTAAAATATATGTTATAATTGTCTTTTTATTGATATTTAAGTCAAAAAACATGCAAAAAGAAATTAAAGCTAACGCAAAAAGTAAACCTTCGGCAAGAATCGATCTCACTATGCATAACTCGTGGGACGATCGTTAAACCGCCACGCTACGATGACACATAGCAATATGTTTAAAATAGACGTTTCTATACATGTCATGATTCACTGCTCAGTTCCTTGTGGATATAGCGTGATGATTTCTACTTCAGAAGTTCATCTGCATCATCTGTCATTATACGGTTTTGTTATTCCAAGTCTGATTCTTTTTTGTTATACCACGTTTTATAATGACTGACGTTTCATGTCAAGTCACACGGGAATGCTGTTGAACGGGATAAAAAGTATTCTATGTCCTTCTCCTGGCTCTAAACTACCTCCCTGCCAATTTTCAGCTAAATCGGTTCAGCCGTTCTTGTGTTATAAGTGGAGTAACTAACACGACTTTCTTTTATATATATAGATGCTGTTCTTTCCTATAATCTAGATGCACACGTGCTATGTATGTTAACAATGTTTGTAGGTAAATACAGTTTGTGTATTTAGTTAAATGGTTGGCGAAAGCATTCCAGGATCATAGTCATCGTCAGACGGAACACGTCTACTGCTGAACAAAGGCCTCCCCCTTAGGGAGGAGGGAGATGGTGTCATAGCCCCCACGCTTGACAAGCGGCTTGAGGATCGCAGTATTGGTGGTGAAGTTACAGAAGACGCTGCTGCCATCTTCTGGATTTTCCCTTAGACGCCTTACGACACCCACGGGAGGAAAGGGGTGGTCTATTCTAGGGCAGATACAGCACAGGTTTGTATGTATGTAGTAATGTATGTATATACTCACACTCATCTTCACTCCCCTCTCCGTCGCTGAGCTCAGCAGAAGCCCCCAGCTTCTCTCTCATCGTCTTCTTATTACCAGCACCGCCTAAACTGTTACCTGGACAACACAAATAATACATACATACATAAAGTCACGCCTGTTTCCCTGAGGGGTAGGCAGAGACCACGGATTTCCATTTGCTACGATCCTGGCATACTTCTTTTGCTTCATTCACACGCATCACAAAAATAATAATTAACATAATACAATTAAAAAGGAGATCTAAGTTGGACGTAAGCAGATAGGATATCGATATCGTTAGAGAGTAGTAGTAGATTATTATTATTATTTCAGCCATGATCGTCCCACTGCAGGGCAAAAACCACTACGGAGTGGATGCCACACAACATGAAAAGGCGTCGCGGTAGACCCAGAAGGAGATGGCGGGACGAGCTGGACTCCTTTAAAGTAAATTGGTCTATTGCATCTCACAACCGAGAGGAATGGAGGAAGGAAAGTAGTAGATTAATGTTTTTTTATAAAACGTCGCGCCACTCTAGGAATGTCTCCTGTATCGTGGGTGCGTTTCACAAACATGAAATATCACATACACCCAGACTCGGGACAAACTATGGTTTGCACAAAGTTTTGTCCCGTGCGGGAATCGAAACCGCAACCCTTAGCGCAGCAGTCCAAACGCTTAGCCACTGCGCTAATCAGGTCGTCAAACATAAAACATAACATCACGCCTGTATTCTCCGAAGGGGTAGGCAGACGTGCACATACAGTACACCCACATTTCGCCAGTTATGTTTTAGGTCCCAATGTAATAGGGGGCGAGCTGGCCATCAACCGGGCACAAACCCACGTGCTGCTAAGAATTACCTAATGGGAAAACCCAGTAACACTTTGCCCGGCCCGGGATTCGAACCCAGGACCTCGTGCTCAGCAGTCGCGCTTAGCAACCACTAGACCAACGAGGCAGGCAGTGAGATTGTAAATAGATAAACAAACTTACCAGCGAGCACCACCCTGCTGAGCCTGTCGTAGCTATCTGGTAGCGTGGTGATAGCATCTACCACCTCCATACACGCGTCGCGGCCTATCTCATTGTGACTTAGGTCCAGGGTCTGAAAAATATGTATTTATTTAATATACTTATCACACTAATATTATAAAGGCGAAAGTTTGTGAGTGTGTTTGTATGTTTGTTACCTCTTCACGCTCAAACGGCTAGACCGATTACGATGATTTCATATGGAGCTGATACCCTAGATTATACAGGCTGCTTTTTATCCCGAAAAAATGTAGCGGGTAACACCGCGGGGCGCAGCTAGTGTACAATTTTTTTTTTAATAAAATTATATTTGTTATTTATTTATTTCTTCAGGAACACTGCCCAACCCGGGACTCGAACCCCATGACCAGTCAGGCTTAGCGACTACTAGAACAACGAGACAGTCTCGAAGAGCAGCATAAAATGTATTAGTAATGCTAAATTATAAATGACTAGATTCCGCCCGCGACTCCGTCCGCGTGTCTTTCGAATGTTATAATAGCCTATAGCCTCCCTCGATAAATGGGCTATCTAACACTAAACGATTTTTTCAAATCGGACCAGTAGTTCCTTAAATTAGCGCGTTCAAGCAAACAAACAAACTCTTCAGCTTTATAATATTAATATATAAATATATATAAATTATATATATAGTATAGAAGATAGTATAGATTTTATTTCTGCAAGGTTTCAAAAAAACACTTTTACACGTATTTTTTTTTAAACTAGATGGCATCAGCATTTCCTAACTGACTACCTCTGAGAAGAAATACCGAAACAAACTCAGGGGTCAAGGTCTCTTTTAATATCCTGACCTCTAGAAGCAGAGAGTTGTCTTTGAAAGCCTTCGCGAGTGCCAGCGCCCCCTTACTCTTCAGAAGACAGTCTCCGAAGTTGATGCTCTTCAAGTTCTTCAAGCTGGAAACGAGAGGAGACATAAGTTAATTCTTATCGTATGGTTGATGAACAATAGTGTCAGAGTGTAAACTGCCTGTAGGCCTCTCCAAAAGCAGACAAAAAAATATGCATTTTTGTTATATTGAGTATAAAAAAAAAAACAAAAAAACATAACATCACGTCTGTATTCTGCAAAGGGGTAGACAGAGGTGCACATATAGTACACCCACATTTCGCCAGTTATGTTTATAGGTCCCAATATAATAGGGGGCGAGCTGGCCATCAACTGGGCACAAATCCAGACTCCGTGCTGCTACTGAGAATCACCTAATGGAAAAACCCAATAACACTGCCCGACCCGGGATTCGAACCCAGGACCTCGTGCTCAGCAGTCGGCATAGCAACCACTAGACCAACGAGGCAGTTAAATGTTCTATACTCACTTTGGTAACGCTCCAGCTATGGCTTCAGCTCCCTTAGCGCCCACTGTGTTGTCGTTAAGGTTGAGTCGCGCTAGTTGAGCATTCTGCTTGAACGCCTCTGACAGCGCCGATATACCGATATGGTAGATACCGTTCTGTGGCATAGCTAGCTCCTCCAACGTGCCCATACTCTGGAAATACAAAACATAACATAAAACATAACATCACGCCTGTATTCCCCGAAGGGGTAGGCAGAGGTGCACATATAGTACACCCACATTTCGCCAGTTATGTTTTTAGGTCCCAATGTAATAGGGGGCGAGCCTATTGCCATCAACCGGGCACAAATCCAGACTCCGTGCTGCTACTGAGAATTACATAATGGAAAAACCCAGTAACACTTTGCCCGACCCGGGATTCGAACCCAGGACCTCGTGTTTAGCAGTCGCGCTAAGCAACCACTAGACCAACGAGGCAGTCTGGAAATAAAATAAACATTAATAAAAAATAAGATCTAGGAACCGAATACAGATCCTCACGGATAGCAGCCGCGCTTTGTGCCAAAAGATTCATAGGAAAACAGAAAGTATTCATTACATCTGCGGTTACGGGTTCGATTCCAGCGCGGGAAAAAAAACTTGTGCGAACCGAGTCTGGGTGTTTGTGTATGACCCAGAAACACTGCCCGACCCAGGATTCGAACCTAGGACCACGACCTCAGCAGTCGCGCTTTCCAAAAACAATCATAATCTTGAAAAAATCACACCATTTAGAATTATTCACCGAGAAATAACATTTTTAATTTGAACATACCTGGAACACCTTAGCCAGGGCTGTGGCACCATCGTTTTCCAGTCTGTTGCGGCCTGCTATGAATATCTTGAGTTTACGAGGACGGGCAGCAAGCGCCTTGGCTAGGAGTCTGCCCCCGGTGATGCCCAAACCATTGTTGTTCAACCTTAGTTCCTAACATAACATAACACATAACATAATATCACGCCTGTATTCCCCGAAGGGGTAGGCAAAGTTGCACATATAGTACACCCACATTTCGCCAGTTATGTTTTGAGTCCCAATGTAATAGGGGGCGAGCCTATTGCCATCAACTGGGCACAAATCCAGACTCCATGCTCAATCCTTCTCTATACGAGAAGAGGCCTGTGCCTTGCAGTGGGACAGAAATAGGCTATAGAATAAAGAGAAATCTATCTATCACTTTTGAAATAAAACTAGGTTTACGGATTTTATCGCGGTTTTTTAATTGATTTTTGGTCCCGACGTTTCGAATCCTTTACAGCATTCATGGTCACTGAATAAACCGCGATAAAATGCGTAAACCTAGTTTTATTTCAATGTCTAATATTCGCGTAAGTGATAGAAATCATTATATCTATCTATCACCCCATTTTCGCAAGGTCCTAAAATGGCCACAAATGAGATTATACCTCTAGTTCACTGCACACGTCGCTCTGTAGAAGCTTGGCCAGACCCTCAACTCCGATAGGTCCGAAGGCATTATCACTGAGGTCTAGGACGCTGAGACGAGCACCGGCTGTGATCATACCATCACCGAGTGCAGCCTGGAAAGATAAACATTATTACAAGATTGCTGCAGTAATAGTAAGCAGTGATAGGTTAGTGGTATGACCCACAGATAACGCAAATGCATGTACTTCGCGTGTCCGAACCCCGATCAAGCGTCTAGGTTGGTCGCCGCTAAATGTATGAGTATGAGCGGGAAAATCATAGCGGACGGCTCCAGTTGAATCGTTTGAATCGTGCTGGGCGGATGGGGATCGGCGGCATCGGTGTCTTTGAATCGGTTTGGATTTCCCGTCACTAAATTTTGGCTGTGACGTCACAATAGGTATTAAAAAGTCGGCACGCTTGGTTTCAATACAAATCGTGATACTTGCGTTATCTATGTAGATCTATATCTGTGGTATGACCGTTGGACTGCCAAGACAAGTCGCAAAAACAAACCCCACCATGCACCAATGTCTTTTCGAATTTATGTGCATACTATAAATTATATATTTATAGTAGATGTAGCTACAGACTCACCAACGCCGGCGGTATCTCGGTCTTCATGCGTCCTGTAAACATGTCCGAGAACCGGCATATCTTCAGTTCTGGATGGTGTTCCAGAGCCTTGGAGATGGCTTCTGCTGCTGACACCCCGAGTGTGTTGCCCGTGAGGGTGAGATACTGAAGATTGGGGCAGGCGTTGATAGCATCCACAATGGGTTGTGCTGCAAAGAGTATAACATTATTTTGTTTCTAAATTGATAAAGGAAATTTGAAAAATGATGGACATGAGCGGGATGAACCAGCGACCTTCGCCATACCATGGTGCTGCTCTAAAACTGAGACACGGTTGCTCAGTTGGTTAGAGCAGGGGGAGGTTCAACAGTGGACATCTTCCGGCTGATGATGATGATGTGTGACTGGCAACAAGACGGTGTAGACAGGGCTAAATGGAAGGCGGGAAGATAGGCCTTTGCCTTGCAGTGGTGCAGTTGGACTATACAGGGTTCTAATAATATGAGCCTCTGCGTGTTGGAGCTGTGTCCCCACTTAAGCCTTTAAAAAGACTGGGTATCTACAACATGGTTGATAGTCTGAGTAATGTGAGATACAATATATCCATGATACCATAATATGTATGTAATGATTGGACTGCTGCGCTTAGATTACAGGTTCGATTCTCACATGAGACAAAAAATTGTGCGATCCGCAGATGTTGGTCTTAAGTATGGGTATATCTGTGTTATTAAATGAACGCACACCATCTTTTAACTAAAGCTAGTGGCCTACATCTGGTATCTCTTAACTTACTATACTAGGAAGAGCATTTTCATTGGTCCCACCAAAAATATCTTTGGTTATAAGTTTATTGATCAATAGATAGGCCACATTATTGCAAGATTAGATGCTAGATTGCCTCGTTGGTCTAGTGGTTGCTAAGCGCGACGGCTGAGCACGAGGTCCTGGGTTCGAATCCCGGGTCGGGCAAAGTGTTACAGGGTTTTTCTATTAGGTAATTCTCAGTAGCAGCACGGGGTCTGGATTAGTGCCCGGTTGATGACCAGCTGGCCCCCTATTACATTGGGACCTAAAACATAACTGGCGAAATGTGGGTGTACTATATGTGCACCTCTGCCTACCCCTTCGGGGAATACAGGCGTGATGTTATGTGTGTGTTATGTAGATGCAAGAGCAAGATTATTGCTTACAGTCGATCTGCGTAATATAATTACCATGACAATGTTAACATCATAAAAATACATAAATAAGTCTTGTATAGTAAAATTATTATGCTTAAAAAGTAGTCAATTATTGATTATATCAAGGTAATAGATAAATACGTAGTGATAACATTAAATAAAAGTCAATTTTGATCATGTTTTACTCATATCATAGTTTGATGATAATAAAAGCTAGGTTATGTTGGTATTTCATTAATGTTTCAAAACTCATATTTAAGAAATGGAGGTTGTTTTGTGATCAATACATGTGTTATAGGAGTTCCCAAACGTTTTATGTCGAGTGTCGAACACTGAAAAAGGAAATTAACCTAGAAAATGTTTTAAAACATAAAATACCATCTTTGGCGGAATCCAATTTTAACGATTTTCCAGAAAAATCTACACCACTTGTAGGCCTGCCGGAGTCAGATAGCGCTGCGTTGATGGAGTTAAAATCAAAAGTCGACATTTTGAAGTCACAACACACAAATAAACAATTAAAATATTAATTTATCATGAAAACAATCACAGAATCAACGAACTTTTTTCAATTTTGACGTCATGGAAACCATGATTCGCTTTGTTTATAGCATAATGTTTTGTCTCTTTCGAATGGTTAAAACAAAAAGAGATAAACAACTAAACTATGATTGAATAAACTATTAACGTTAAGAGCTGAAACGCAGTTATGTTTAGATTTTTATGGATGTATTCAAGGATTATGGATTAATTCATGATTAATTAAATACTGTAATGCCTTTAGTATTAAAGTAATATTAGTATTACAGGAAATATGATGCATATTTTTTATCAAATAGTAAAGAAAATAACATAATTTTTGAGCCGTTTGGGGTTGAAACATTTGGGCCATGGGGTCCGAGCGCTCGTGCTTTGTTTAAAGAGTTAGCAAAGCGCCTAGTCGACTCCACACGTGACCAAAGGGCTGGTTCATTTTTTGGCCAAAGAATTAGCATTGCCATTCAACGTGGCAATGCTGCCAGTCTTTTGGGCACGTTACCGGTTGACATCGATGGGGATGAATTCTTTGATGCTTTTTAACTTTTTATTTTTGTATATATTGTTTTTATTTTGTATTAGAATTAAGTTGTATATATTTGTAAAATAGTATGTTTTGATTATCATGAAATAAAGGTTTTACATAACAATCAATTTTTATTTTAATGTGAACTTGCTAAGTCTATTCAGAATTCTACCAAATAGAAATTATTATTTTGTTTAATAACTTATTTTCTCGAATTAGTAAATGAATGTTATCAAATGTCCAAGCGGTAGGGCTAAAGACGAGGATCTTTGATCGGTGTATGTTGCCCGTGAAATGGTGTGATCTGAGATGCGGTTGGAATCTTAGAAAGTATACTTAGCGAGATAATACTCGCTTTTTATTTAGATTTTAGACCATGAGTTGTTTCATACCACCGGGAGACTAAACATTTTTCTGTCGCTTTTGAAACATATTCTTACTGACAATAACTATTCTACATAACTAAAATTAAGGAATACAAACAGCACTTAATTAGATACTTAACTATGTACCTATCTGAATCACTATCCTTTACTAGAGGATCTTGGCCTTCTCTTCAAAGCTTTCAAATACAAATTCTTTAATTTAGACAAGTACTCCATAGTGTTAGTATAACAAAATAACTTAATGACCAGTGTTAGTATTAACTAACATTTTTAAAAATACTGGTGTGGATCCTTACCCAGTGGGGCAGCATAAGGCAATTCTACCGGTCTGAGAATATGCTCAAGAGGCTGTTGGTGGCGGTACGCAGCCTGCCGGCCATGGAGGTGTTCCTCTTTCGTATTATCGCTTAAAAATCATCTGTGTGCGCCTCCACAAACGTACTAGACGCACTGCAACGCCACGGCCGCCAACAGTATCATCTTTTGCAATCTCCCACCACTTCATCTGAAAAGCGGTAAGTTTTTATACAATTCTGTCTTTCGCTCTACGTTACTCAATACTTTATTGCATTCCATAATAGTAAATAGATGGACTTATAAAATTAATTAATAATGTTGATGGTAGATTCTTAATTTATTTAATGGTAGTACTTTATGTCACAATTCATGACTTTACTTATGTCACTGTCGCCCTGTCGGACGTCGGTGTTAATATGTCAATTGTGTCAGATATTCCAATTTAACCAAACGCGTGCTTCGTCAATATAATACGTGACGTAGATTTTGTTGAATTCTCGGTTTCCTCTTTACACAATTGGGATTCGGGAGCGTGCCTTTGCCCTGTGCCTTCCACGAGTGTGAATAAGTGACATCAATTCACGATGGCGGGTAAGTGAAATTCGGAGAGTTTTATCGTAATTTTTACAAGTAAATATAACTTTTAAACAGTTTAAAAGGCCATAAAACGTGATTTGATAACAGGTTTTTATCGTGACATTGTTTATATAATAAAACTTTATTCGTTTATTACGCTACATTGCATGCAATTACCTCTAAACAGTACAATATCACCTTCACATACTTGTAAACACCTTATTCTTTATCGTTACTAGTTTAAATAACGGGTTTTTTCAAAACTTGCCGTTTATAAAGTATAGAAAGTGCTGCGGAAGTATATCTCTTAGTAACAAAAGTGAAACTAATTTTATTTCACTCAAGAGGTTACTGAAGTCGCAACTGACCATTCTAACAATTATCGCGTCTAAAATCTAATCAGTATTTAATACTTCAATGCCATTACTTGTAAAAAATTGCAATGTCATCATAGATATATTCTTTAATTATTATTCATTACTATTATTTGCATATACACTTTTTATACATAAAAAGTTTTTACTATCCATAGTGTATATCTTTAGGCTTTATGTGATATGTCTATGACAGATATTTAGGGATATCATGTGGGGGGTAAGCATCTTTATGGCCGGTCTAAATTAAAAAAAAATGTGTTTACACTATAATTTTAAATTTTGCTTAATAATTACACACAGATGTTTTTTTACACATGATACTCAATAATAAGACCCATATATACCTACTTAGGCAGAGACCATAAAAGCTCCATTCTCCTCATAAACACATCAATTACTTACTAAAATTGTTAAATCAAGTCCCAATACCTTGTCTATACAGTGTGAATTAATTTTGATGTTGACCTTTGATCTTATTCAATTGAGTACATTGATTCATACAGGTTATAGTGTATTTTACACTTATGTAGTAACTATTAACATAAGCAAGTGACATAATTATTTGTTTAGTTAATTTGCACTATGATTTTCACATCATTTCGTTACTGAAGAATTTAGTATTGCAACTATTCATATTAGTCTAGATTTTTATTAGTTATAAATAACATCACACCTGTATTCCTCGAAGGGGTAGGCAGAGGCGCATATAGTACACCCACATTTCGCCAGTTATGTTTCTTAGGTCCCAATGTAATAGGGGGCGAGCCTATTGCCATCAACTGGGCACAAATCCAGACTCTGTGTTGTGTGTGTGTGAAAAACCCAGTAACACTGCCCGACCCGGGATTTGAACACAGGGCCTCGTGCCCAGCAGTCGAGTTATCGCCAATAATTAGAAAATATCTAGCCAGGGAGTGCTGGGCTAGGAAAAACGCCTCCCCATTATGTGGGTATGGGCAGCAGTGTCTTCTGCAACTTTATTACCAATACTGTGATCCCCAAGCTGCAGGAGAAGTGTGGAGATTAAGGCAACCCCCTTTAAGGGGGAGGCCACTAATCAAGGCTTACTAAATAACTGCTGAGGTTAAATTATATAATTAATTAATAATAATTTAATTTAATAGTGGGTGTGTCAGGGCTTTGCCTCCCTCCAGGGCATAATACGACATTGAATAACAAATGAGCTGAATTTTAATGTATGCAAATGTACTATCAAGACGGTTTTTAAGTTATCTATGTATATAAAATTTTCGTGTCACAGTTTTCGTTCCCATACTCCTCCGAAACGGCTAGACCGATTCTCATGAAATTTTGTGAGCGTTTTGAGTAGGTCTGAGAATCGGCCAACATCTATTTTTCATACTCCTTAATTCGAAATTCACGCGGACGAAGTCGCGGGCAACAGCTAGTTTACTATATATTCCGGTTATACTCACGGGTGTATTCGGGAATGCCCGACTAGTTTCGAACTCGACCGGAGCACTTATTCATGAGCTGGTTACGCGGCAGAGTCGCGAGCCGAACTCGGTTCGGCGTTAACCGGAATATATAGTAAATAATATGGATAACACTCACGAAAGTTATTATAGTAAAATGGTTTTAAAGTTAATGTATTTTTTTAACTAAATCAAATATAATTGACTAGCTGCGCCCCGCGGTGTTACCCAATTTTCGGGATAAAAAAGCCTACGCCCCCTATTACATTGGGACCTAAACATAATTGGTGAAATGTGGGTGTACTATATGTGTGCCCTTTCGGGGAATACAGGCATGATGTTATGTTATGTTTATATATATATAAAGTCATATCATTGAAATTTGTTTGTTCCAGCCACGAAGAACCCATACAGCCATCTCCTGAAGTCAATTGAGATCAATGGCCAACAGTACAACTATTATGACGTCACTGCACTCGGGGAGAAGTATGGTGAGTCCTACTTACGATCTATCAGGTTAAGCAGCGCTCGTCGCGGTTTGGATATTGATGGGTGACCGTTTTTTATATGATGAAACTTCGCGGTTGGACGTCACTGTAAGATGTTGGTGCTACGATTTCGTGGATATGACGGAGTAAGGGGTTTGTAGCTGTGTGGCTACCGCACAGATTAGATGGTCGATGAGGTTAAGCCGTGCTCGCTGCGGTCAGTCTTGTGATGGGTGACCGTTTTCACATTTGACGACCTGATTAGCGCAGTGGCTATGCCATTGAAATGCTGCGTTTAGGGTTGCGGGTTCGATTCCCGCACGGGGCAAAACCTTTGTGCGAACCACAGATGTTTGTCCCGAGTCTGGGTGTTTGTGTATGTGATATTTCATGTTTGTGAAACGCACCCACGATACAGGAGACATTCCTAGTGTGGGGCGATGGTTAAAAAAAAAAAATGTCTAAGCTGTCGAGACTGCCTCGTTGGCCTGGTGGTTGCTAAGCGCGACTGCTGAGCACGAGGTCCTGGGTCGGGCAAAGTGTTACTGGGTTTTTCCATTAGGTAATTCTCAGTAGCAGCACGGAGTCTGGATTTGTGCCCGGTTGATGGCAATAGGCTCGCCCCCTATTACATTGGGACCTAAAACATAACTGGCGAAATGTGGGTGTACTACATGTGCACCTCTGCCTACCCCTTCGGGGAATACAGGCGTGATGTTATGTTTATGTTTTTTTTTGTCGAGACTGCTCCGTGCTTCGGAATGCGTGCAAACAGGTGCGCTCCCTATTCCCTCTCTCATAGTCCTGGATAGTAAGACTTGACCGGAGAGAGATCAGGCGCAGGACCAACCGCTTCACGTGGAAACCGGCACACCTGAGAGATGTTTCAACGGTGTGTAAAGCTGTCAGAGGCCTACGTGCGGTTTACACTCTGACACCAGGAATAGGGAGCGCACCTGTGTGTGCGCCTTCCGAAGCACGGAGCGGTCTCGACATGTGAAAACGGTCACCCATCACAAGGCTGACCGCAGTGTGCGCGGCTTAACCTCGCAGATCGACTGATCTGTAGCCAAGTAGCTACAAGCCTCATCTTGTAAGCAGTACCTATTCAGTATGATATAATGATATAATGAGACTATCTCTATAGATAGCTCTGTGCTGATACCAATCGATAAACAAGTCATATAATCAAACTAGGTATGTTTATCTTAATGTTACCTTGAACTGTTTGCGCTAATAATATCAAGTATGTACTGTTAAGACTAGTTTTCGTACACGACTTTGTCCGCGGGAATGAACCTTTTAAGGATTTTTTTATTAAACGTCGCCTAACACTTCTTGTCGTATGGTTGATGAACAATAGTGTCAGAGTGTAAACCGCCTGTAGGCCTCTGACAAGCTTTACACACCGTTGAACAATCTCTCAGGTGTGCCGGTTTCCTCACGCTTTTAGCAACTGATAAATATAATTTATTAGCTGCGCCCCGCGGTGTTTCCTACTACATTTTTTTGGGATAAAAAGTAGCCTATGTGTTAATCCAGGGTGTCAGCTACCTCCATATGATATTTCATTAAAATCCATTTAGTAGTTTTTACGTGAAAAAGTAACAAACATCCATCCATACTCACTAACTTTCGCCTTTATAATATTATAGTGTGATAGTAAGCACATAAATTCGAAAAGACATTGGCTGTTGACTCTGTAAGACCATAATCTACGTCTAAGCTTATTTACAAACTAAAAAAAACGTAGTGATTAAAAATCTTTATTTTCGGTTATTGAGAAAGTGTCAAAACAAAGTGTCAACATGTCAACATTCAGCTCCGTATTAAAAAATAATAAAAAATAGAAATACTACAGTTTAAGTAAATAATATAAGTGAATTGCAGACTATTAGTGACAATAGACATGTGACAGTGTTTTCAAGTGAATATATCTAGACGTCATTAAGATATTAGTGATTTAGTGAAACACAAACATAAACATTATAACTTTGAAAACAAAACAATAATTGCGTATTTTCAAGCTAAAATAGTGTTCAAACTAAAAGTAAGCAATTGTGGACGATACCATACAAAGGATTTGAACAGTTCTGTAAGTTTTAACAAGCATTATCTATTTTAACATCAAAACAGAAAAAAAAAATTCAAATATTTTTCAAATCACCGCCTTTAACCGAAGATAAAATTAACGGGTTATTACACTCGTTAACAGAAAGCCAATTTCGAACACCAAAACACTGTTCGGGTGGCGTAGTGGATACCGCACCCGCCTGATGTCGTGACGCTCCGTGGTTTCATGTTCGAATCTCAGCAGCGGGATTTCTTTTTCTAATTTATTGTTTGTTTACAATAATTTATGTCTACAAAAATGAACTTCTTTGAGAATATAACCTTCAGAAAACCTAGAACCGTTTCCTTATCTGAGATTTCGGAAGATAGAAGTTCAAATAGTTTGAAGATAGATGGCAGCACAAGTAGTTTACCAAACATTTCAAACAACTATGAACATGAGTATGTGCAGGGACTCCAGAGTCAAATTGAACAACTTACCTCTCAACTGAACTCTGCACATGAAGAGATAAAAATATTAAACATTGAAAATACCGAACTCAAAAATTCTTTATATGAACCACAGGCCCCGCGTTCGACCATTTTTCCTTTGCGTACACTGTGTCCATCAACATGGCGTACGCTCCTCTCTCCCGCCACTTCACACCCGCTTAATGTTGCTAGGCTAGAAGTGGAATACCGCTTCTGGGGTAAATGGCGATGTTTTGGTTGTGATTATTAAAGATTTGTATAAAAAGATTTTTAATTAACAAATGTTATATTATAATGTAATAGTTTTTAATTCTAATACTATTGCCATTGACCGAATAAGCACAAATAATTATAGACTCCGTGTTACTACCTAATTATACTGCCCAGACCGGTAATCAAACTCCACACCTTACGCATATAAAACATAATTCTTCCTCCTTTTAGCATTTTTACAAATAAAAATATTAACAAATCACGGGGTAATATTTCACCTAAATACTTGCAACACTGACAAAATGGACGCTTAGTTTCATTGTCAAATAATTACGATAAAAAATATTCGACATTTAAATAAAGAGACGTATTTATGTGAAACGTACACATGAAATGTAATCCTATTATATTTTTATATATTTCCGACTGCAGTTTTCGTCATTAGCATTACGCAGGTCGGCATAATTGAATTAAATGCGCAGCGTATAAAACGTCCTAGCGATGCGCGCGCTTTTTAAAAATGAAATGTCAAAATTTCCAACTACTCCATTTTGGAGTAGTTGGCATACTTACATTATTTTGCGCGGTCACGCCTTCTGGTTTGTTCTATATTCTAAGATATGAACTAACAAATAAAAATGATGTTCTAAAGAGAGCTACCAAAACACTATCCGGTGAAGTGCAGACACCAAGAAAAGGCTCACAAACATCAACTCCGCGTAATCATTCTCAAAGAAATCCGAAGACAGCAGTTATTAAGAAACACCTACCTACAGAAATATCACATACCAACACAAATACCAATAACTCTGGCCCGAGCTTATGCGACACAACTACGCAGAAGAGGGAAGTTGATGGCAATGATATTACACATAAATCCGCAAAGCGTAAGTTATGTATCGTTAGCACAAATATAAAAAATAAAGTTTTATCAGTAGCTGAAGATACATTTCACAATTTTCAAATATGCCATTATGTCTCGCCAAACTGTGATACAGTACACCTTATCAGCGACATTCATAAAAAAATAATAGATTATAATTTTGAAGATTACTGTGTTATTTTAATTGGAGAACAGGACTTCCGGCGTACGAAAGACTATGTAAATATAATTGTTAAGCTAAGAGATACATTACTTAAAGTACAACATACAAACGTTATCATATGTGTTCCTACATTTAAGTTAAGTAACTATTCGTCTATGTTTAATTGGCGCATTGAAACTTTTAATAATTTACTACATCTTGATCTCCAAACGTTTAATTATGCAATTGGTTTTGATACTAATTTAAAGTTAACTTATGATTTTACAATGTTTTCAAAATTTGATAGAAAATTAAATAACCATGGTCTGCGTAACATATTTCAAAATATATTGCTAGCGATAAATGAGATGACGCCAACACAATGCGAATCTTTTATAGAATCTTCTGAAGATAATAATAACTATAGCCAAGACTACTTTTTTCGTGTATAAAAATATAACCATAATGCATCAAAATATAAATGGTCTCTTAAATAAATCAGCTATGTTTACTGTTGTATTAGATGAACTATATAATTTAGGAAAAACTGTTGATGTGCTGTGTTTTTCAGAGCATAATATGATTTTATCCGATATTGACTTGCTATACATTCCTAATTTTACTGCTGCTACCTACTTCACTAGAAACTCCAGGCATGGTGGTACTTGTATAATGATACGAAACGGAATTAAATATAAAGTTTTGGAGTCAATTGAAAAATACAGTGTCTCAAATGTAATTGAATGTTGTGCAGTAGAACTGACAGATCACAACATTACCATAATATGTATCTACAGAAGTCCGCACAGCAATGAATTAAGGAGAAAGCTTGATATTTTTTTCAAAAACCTTGACAATCTCTTAAGTTCTATCTCATTCCATACAAACAAGAAAATAATACTATGCGGTGATTTCAATATTGATCTTCTCAAAAATACCAAATGCTCTGAACAATTTAGATACCTTATAACGGGCTTTAATCTTAAATTCGAAATAAAAGTACCAACTAGGTTGTGTAGCGGGACCTGTATAGATAATATAGCTCATAATATACGAGGATCTAAAGGCGAAGTTTTAGAACTAGCTGTATCTGATCATACGGCCCAGCTTTTACGGTGTCCAGTTAAGCAAACGTGCGTTCTAGATCACTGGTTCTCTACAAAACGGGACTATTCCATAGAAAATGTGCAAAAATTTAAAACTCATCTCGCTAACATTACTTTCTCTGATGTTTATCAAGAAACAGATCCTAACAAAGCGTTTAAACTATTCTATGATTGGTTTAAATTACTCTATGATCTATGCTTTCCAAATATAAGAATTAAAATATCAACCAAAGTGAAACCAAAGTGGATTAGTCGCGGTATTAGGATGTGTTGTAAAAGAAAAAGAGAATTATTATGGAAATTTCGAAAACTGCCAAATAAAGAAAATAAATCTAATCTCAAAAATCTTTCTAACCGTCTTAAGAAAGTCATCAATCTTACCCAAAAAGCTCATAATAGTCGATTCATCAATTCAGCACAAAATCTGGGTAAGGCAACATGGAAAGTTATCAATAGTAGTAAAAACAAAAACCGTATACCGAATGAATCTGTATTAAAAATCAAATTAAATGGTAACATTTTAACGAATCCCCACAAAATAGCACAAGCATTTAATAATCATTTTATAGATCAAGTAGAGTCAACTGATAGTGAAAACATAACATTCAATAAAAACATGTTAAAGATCAACAGAAATGAATCCATGTTCATGTCCCCTACAATACCACTCGACATCTACCGAATTATCATGTCACTCAAAAACACGGCTAGTACCGGATATGATGACATAGCAACAAAAATTATAAAACAAGTATGTATTATAATTGCACCAATATTGAGCCATCTCATAAATTTAAGCATTGAGCGTGGTACTTTTCCACAAGATTTAAAAATGACCGTAATTAAACCCCTCTTTAAAAAAGATAACAGAGAAATGATATCATGCTATAGACCTATAGCTTTGGTACCGATTTTCTCTAAGATATTTGAGAAAGCAATTAATAATCAACTCACTGCATACTTTGAAAAATATAAGTTACTTGTTGATAACCAAAAAGGCTTCAGAAAAAACAAGTCAATAGATATGGCCATTTATGACTTCCTACATATGGTTAGCAGTAGAGTAGATAAGAGATTACCAGCTATTGCACTCTATATGGACATGTCAAAAGCTTTTGATCGCGTAGATCACAAAATACTCATAAACAAACTGAATGCTTACGGGATAAGAGGAAATGTTTCGAGCTTAATTGAGTCATATCTTCACAATAGACAGCAAATAACAATTATTAGTAGAATTTGTAAAAATAACGAAATAATGTATGAATCTAACCAGAGAACTGTAACATATGGAGTACCGCAGGGCAGCGTACTTGGCCCGACTTTATTTATTATTTATATAAATGATTTCCCAACATCATCAATTTATCCTATGACAATGTTTGCAGATGATAGCACCCTACTTTTTAATAGTGACAATTTAAATACACTGGAAACAGATATTAATAATAACATTAAATCGGTTGTGAATTGGTTAAAAAATAATAATCTGGTTATAAATTTAGACAAAACAGTTATAATGAAATTTCAACAACGACAAAATCAAAATTTAAATTTGAATATTGAATATAACGGTAAAATTATTAATGAGACAAATGTAACAAAATTTTTAGGATTAAACATAGAAAGTACTTTAAAATGGAATGTGCATATAGACAAAGTATGCAATAAACTAAACCAATACTCCTACGCTCTTCATATGTTAAATAAAACGGCAAATCGAAAAACTGTCCTAACGGCATATCATGGCCTGGTAGCGTCAACATTGAGGTACGGAATTATGTTTTGGGGAAACGCAACGGGTAAAGAAATGGTATTCAAATGTCAAAAAAGGTGCATTAGAGCTATCTGTAATCTTCAAAGTACTGACAGTTGCTACCCGTACTTCAAAATTATGAAAATATTAACAATGCCTTCTCTATACATTTACGAAACGACTATGTTTGTCAAAAATAATCTGCATAAATTTGACCAAGTTACCAGTCAGCGTCGTTGTGACCAGTTGCATGTTATACGATCTAGAACTACATTATATAAAAATAGTATTTTTGCAATGGCTCCAAAAATTTATAACAAATTACCTAAATGTATAAGACATGAACAGGATATCCGTATTTTTAAACGCAAACTGATTTCATTCTTAATAGATAAAACGTATTACTCTGTTGAGACATTTTTAAATGATAAACTTTAAAATTTTTATTATTATATAATTTCTACTACATTTTATAAATTAGTATTGTTATTTTATTTGTAAACCTATTTGTACACCAATTCAATTGGTATAACATAGAGCTCTTACGTGTATATTTTTTGAAGACCTTTCTGTATACCTATGTTAACAAATAAATATTTTGATTTTGATTTGATTTTTGATTTGCGTGCTGGTGTTTAAAAATGCGACTTTTGACTTAGCAGTCCAACGGTCATACTAATCGACTAGTTATCAGTTGCTAAATCAGAGAAGGAAAATATAGTAAGGAAACCGGCACACCTGAGAGATGTTTCAACGGTGTGTAAAGCTTATCAGAGGCCTACAGGCGGTTTTAACTCGACCTTTGACTTGGCAGTCCAACGGTCATACCTTGTTAAAACGGTGAAGGAAAACATCGTGAGGAAACACACACCTGAGAGATGTTTCAACGGTGTGTAAAGCTTGTCAGAGGCCTACGGGCGGTTTTAACTCGACCTTTGACTTGGCAGTCCAACGGTCATACCTTGCTAAAACGGTGAAGGAAAACATCGTGAGGAAACACACACCTGAGAGATTGTTCAACGGTGTGTAAAGCTTGTCAGAGGCCTACAGGCGGTTTACACTCTGACACTATTGTTCATCAACCATACGATAAGAAGATCCAGCCTGTAAACAACTAGACAATTGATAAAAGTACTTATATGATACTATTCTGTATCTATGGCCATCGGTCATGTAATACGTAGCTATCTATTTTGTATGTAAATTCCTAATTTCGGAAGGTCATATGTCAGTATTAATTATTTATTCTATTGTAGTACTAACGAGCAACGTATTTTGAATAGTATTGGGTAATTACTCGCTGGTTTGTTAAGTACCCCGAGTTGTAAACATATACTACCAGACGGCCTCGTTGGTCTAGTGGTTGGTAAGCGCGACTGCTGAGCACGAGGTCCTGGTTTCGAATCCCGGGCCGGGCAACGTGTTATTGGGTTTTTCCGTTAGGTAGATTCTCAGTAGCAGCACGGAGTCTGGATTTGTGCCCGGTTGGCCAGCTCACCTCTATTACATTGGGACCTAAAACATAACTGGCGAAATGTGGTTGTACTATATGTGCACCTCTGCCTACCCCTTCGGGGAATACAGGCGTGATGTTATGTTATATCCCTACTAATATTATAAACGCGAAAGTTTGTAAATATAGATGGATGTTTCTTCTCTTTCACGTAAAAAGTACTGAATGGATTTTAATGAAATTTCATATGGAGGTAGCTGACACCCTGGATTAACACAGGCTACTTTTATCCCGAAAAAATGTAGCGGGTAACACCGTGGGGCGCAGATAGTAAATGATAATTTTACAAACCGACCTAATCCGCGAGACACAGCGCAGCTAGTAAAACACCACGATCGGTTCAGTGGTTTAGTAGTAATGAAGTAACAGACAGACAAACATTGATTAAAATAATTAATTATTCTTCATCAGACCGTCTGCCGTACTCAGTGAGGGTACTGTTGGAGTCGTGCGTGAGGAACTGCGACAACTTCCAGGTGCTGGAGAAGGATGTGGAGAATGTGCTGCAGTGGGAGGCCAACCAGCTGGTTGAGGGGGGCGTCGAGATCGCCTTCAAGCCCGCTAGGGTTATACTGCAGGTGATTAAGAACTTTGTGACTTGACCGACTGTTACGACTCGGCCGACTGTTAAGACTAGGCCTTTACCGTTTCCGTTGTGGAAGCGATTTAACGAATGGTAATGTAAATATATTTATTTAATATCGTAGTCAGCGTAACCATGCGACTTCAGCGTCTATTCCGTCTTTTCCGACTACCTCGACTCCCTTGATCTGACCAGCTTGCCGACCGATGTAGACTTTGCTCAACTTAATTCATCAAAACCATAGTCAATTTAACCATTCCGACTTATCCGACTATCTCGACTCCCAGGATCTGACGGGCGTGCCGGCGGTAGTAGACTTTGCGGCGATGCGCGACGCTGTCAAAGACCTCGGCGGGGACCCGCAGAAGATCAACCCCATCTGTCCTGCTGATCTTGTTATAGACCACTCCGTGCAAGTCGACTTTGCTAGAACGTGAGTATTTTTAAAGCATTTTTAACAAACATTGCAGTGCAGTGATCGCCGAGTGGTATGACCGTTGGACTGCTAAGTCAAAGCTCGCAAGTTACCAGCACGCACCAATGTCTTTTGGAATTCATGTAATAATAATAACAGCCTATAACTGTCCCACTGCTACAAAGGCCTCTCCTCGTATAGAGAAGAATTGAGCATTGATCACCACGCTAGCTCTGCGGGCGATTTCAGATAATTAAATCCAGGTTTCCTCACGATGTTTTCCGTCACCGTTAGTCTAGTGTCTAAGAATAACTAAGAAAGTATTTATAACATTGAAAAAGTCACATTGATACTTGCCCGGGTTTGAACCCGCAACTTTGTGCATACAAATCCGGTATGTTAACCACTAGGCCACCACGGCTGGCGGCATCGAATTCATGTGCGTACTATAAATTATTCTTATGTATGGTTAATGAACAATAGTGTCAGAGTGTAAACCGCCTGTAGGCCTCTGACAAGCTTTACACACCGTTGAACAATCTCTCAGGTGTGTGTTTCCTCACGATGTTTTCCTTTTTAGCGACCGATAACTATTTTTTTTTATAATTTTTGTACCATATACTTAGAAATAAATGATATTCTATTCATTCCATTATAAATATACTTGTGTATGTTGTCAAAAAATTAATCACATCACATCTCACTAATATTATAAATAGGCTCGCCCCCTATTACATTGGGACCTAAAAACATAACTGGCGAAATGTGGGTGTACTATACGTGCACCTCTGCCTACCCCTTCGGGGAATACAGGCGTAATGATATCTTATGATATAAAGGCGAAAGATTGTGACTGTGTTTGTATGTGTCTCACCTCTTCACGCTCAAACGGCTGTACCGATTTTGATGAAATTTCATATGTAGGTAGCTGACACCCTGGATTAACACATGCCTTACTTTCTATCCTGAAAAAATGCAGCGAGTAACACTGAGGGGCGCAGCTAGTATAATATTTACTTATTATATTATCTCTTCTAGTCCTGACGCCCTCAACAAGAACCAAGAGTTGGAGTTTGTGCGCAACAAGGAGCGCTTCCAGTTCCTCAAGTGGGGGGCGCAGGCGTTCGACAACATGCTCATCGTGCCGCCGGGCTCCGGCATCGTCCACCAGGTGCGTGTCAAGGGGTAGGCTGAGGTGTAGCACACCCACATTTCGCCAGTTATGTTTTTAGGTCCCAATGTAATAGGGGGCGAGCTATCAACCGCAAAAACAGCACAAATCCAGACTCCGTGCTGTTAAGAATTGGGTAGTTGACCATCATTATCATCAACAGTTGGAAGACCCTCACTGTTGAACAAAGGCCTCCCCATTAGGTAGGGGGGGGGGGGTGCCATAATCCCCACGCTTGGCAAGCGGCTTGGGGATCGCAGTATTGGTGGTGAAGTTACAGAAGACGCTGCTGCCCATCTTCTGGATTTTCCCCTAGTCGCCTCTTACGACACCCACGGGAGGAAACGGGGGGTAGTCCGAATACCAATCGGCACATATTACAATTTTATTGACGACCTGATTAGCGCAGTGGCTAAGCCATTGGACTGCTGCGCTAAGGGTTGCAGTTTCGATTCCTGCACGGGGCAAAACTTTGTGCAAACCACAGATGTTTGTCCCGAGTCTGGGTGTTTGTGTATGTGATATTTCATGTTTGTGAAACGCACCCACGATACAGGAGACATTCCTAGTGTGGGGCGACGTTTTTTTTTTAAAAAAAAAACACATTGTGATATTACAGATAGATGTATGTTGTTTGTATCTATCCAGGTGAACTTGGAGTACTTGGCCCGCGTGGTTTTCAGCGGGGAGCTACTGCACCCTGACTCCGTGGTGGGCACCGACAGCCACACCACCATGATCAATGGGCTGGGTGTGGTGGGCTGGGGCGTGGGCGGTGAGTTACAAGACAAATTGAAAATTATGACATAAGCATCACGCCTGTATTCCCCGAAGGGGTAGGCAGAGGTGCACATATAGTACACCCACATTTCGCCAGTTATGTTTTAGGTCCCAATGTAATAGGGGGCGAGCCTATTGTAAATTTTTGATATATTTGTAATAAATAAATTCTGATTCGCACTGCCTCGTTGGTCTAGTGGTTGCTTAACGCGACTGCTGAGCACGAGGTCCTGGGTTCGACTCCTGGGTCGGGCAAAGTGTTAGTGTTATCCCGAAAAGTAGCGGGTAACGCCGCGGGGCGCAGCTAGTTTATAATACTATAAGTGTGGATTTGAATAATTGATATTTCATCCTTGTTTTCTTCCAGGAATCGAAGCTGAAGCCGTGATGCTGGGGCAGGCGATCAGCATGCTGATACCCAAGGTGGTGGGGTACAAGCTGGTGGGGGAACTTAACCCCCTGGTGACTTCCACTGACTTGGTACTCACTATCACGAAGGTAAGTTGTATTGAGAAGTTCTTTGGAAACAATACGACCTGAGGACGACCTGATCAGCGTAGTGGCTAAGCGATTGGTCTGCTGCGCTAAGGGTCGCGGGTTCGATTCCCGCACGGGGCAAAACTTTGTGCGAATCACAGATGTTTGTCCCGAGTCTGTGTGTATGTGATATTTCATGTTTGTGAAACGCACCCACGATACAGGAGACATAACTAGTGTGGGGCGACGTTTTATATAAAAAAAGAAAAAAAAAAAGGTAAATGGGTGTACTATATGTGCACCTCTGCCTACCCCTTCGGGGAATACAGGCGTGATGTTATGTTATATAAGATTACAAGTCTTGAACGCTCTTCATCATCCCTGTTTCCAGCACCTCCGGTCTCTGGGTGTGGTGGGCAAGTTCGTGGAGTTCTACGGGCCGGGCGTGTCGGCTCTGAGCATCGCGGACCGGGCGACTGTCGCCAACATGTGTCCCGAGTTCGGTGCCACGGTCGCGCACTTCCCTGTTGACGAGCGCTCGCTGCAGTACCTCAGTCAGACTAGTGAGTCGGAGTTGTGATGGTGATGAATGATGATGATGGGTGATGATTTAATGTTCCATGAATGTGGTCTTGACGATTATGTGATTGAGGTCTTCACCGCGTGTAAGTAGGTGCTGATGAAGGTCTTCATCGCCTGTAAGTAAGTGGTGATGGATGATGATGATGGAGGTATTCACCGCCTGTAAGTAGGTGATGATGATGGAGGTATTCACCGCCTGTAATTAGGTGATGATGATGGAGGTATTCACCGCCTGTAATTAGGTGATAATGATGATGATAAAGATCTTCACCGCCTGTAATTAGGTGATGATGATGATGATGAAGGTCTTCACTGCCTGTAAGTAAGTGATGATGGATGATGAGGTTGAAGGTCATTACCTCCTGAAAGTAGATAGTGATGGATGATGATGGTGGGTGAACAAAGTGATGGACGAAGATGAATACTTAATTTTATATAAATTTTGTACTATACTTAATATTTCTTTTCAGACCGTTCTCAAGAGAAGATCAACATCATCGAGGCGTATCTTCGCGCTACTAAACAGTTCAGGGACTACAGCAACCCTGCCCAGGACCCTATATTCTCCGAGGTAGGACATTATTCTTTTATCAGAACACATTAACTGACTGCCTCGTTGGTCTAGTGGTTGCTAAGCGCGTAGCACGGAGTCTGGACATGTGCTCTATTAATCCAGGGTCTCAGCTACTTCCATATGAAATTTCATCAAAATCGGTCCAGCCGTTTGAGCGTGAAAAGGTAACAAACAAACATACTCACAAACTTTAGCCTTTATAATATTAGTGTGATCTCGGTGTGTATATAATTTTAATGTATATTATTGTAGGTGGTAGAGCTGGACCTCTCGACTGTGGTGACCTCTGTGAGTGGCCCCAAGAGACCCCAGGACAGGGTCTCCGTGTCTGTGATGAAGAAGGACTTCCAGGAGTGTCTGACGAGCAAGGTAAGGGCGTAGATTATGATAAAACATAACACATAATGATAAATATAGGTATTTAATCAAGACCATAGTTTTGTATTTATCTATTTAATTATTGGACTATTGACTGCCTCGTTGGTCTAGTGGTTGCTAAGCGCGACTGCTGAGCACGAGGTCCTGGGTTCGAATCCCGGGCCGGGCGAAGTATTACTGGGTTTTTTCATTAGGTAATTCTAAGTGGCAGCACGGAGTCTGGATTTTTGATGGCCAGCTCGCCCCCTATTACATTGGGACCTGAAAACATAACTGGCGAAATGTGGGTGTACTATATGTGCACCTCTGCCTACCCTTTTAGGGAATACAGGTTTGAAGTTATATTATTTTTTATTTTGTTATAAAAACAATAGGTATTAAAGCATTTAACAATAATTTAAATATATATTCAACATTATTTACTATATATCCCGGTTATACTCACGGGTGGGCAATGCCACCAGTTCGCGACTCTGCCGCGTAACCAGCTCATGAATAAGGGCTCCGTTCGAGTTCGAAACTAGTCGGGCATTCCCGAATACACCCGTGAGTATAACCGGAATATATAGTAAATAATATGGATAACACTCCGAAAGTTATTATAGTAAAATATACTGAACCACCATTATAAATGTCATCTATTGTCACCTTTACCTATTATTAATTAACATCTTCCATTATCAACTGAACTCATAATTATTATTATTTTTAAAAAAAAAACGTCGCCCCACACTAGGAATATCTCCTGTATCGTGGGTGCGTTTCACAAACATGAAATATTCACAAACACAAACACCCAGACTCGGGACTAACATCTGTGGTTCGCACAAAGTTTTGCCCCGTGCGGGAATCGAACCCGCAACCCTTACCTTAGCGCAGCAGTCCAATCGCTTAGCCACTGCGCTAATCAGGTCGTCATGAAATGAAATATATCAAGTAAATACAATATTTGGTATAACACGTGTCAATCCTAGCAACAATCATCACACTCCCAGTGACAGAATGAGAAACATGTCTACTGAGTGAGTGACAACTACTACTGAGAGATTGGTGATGGGAACTGACAGCAGGCTTCATGGTGTGATAGTATCAGACAATAGCAATCATCACGCACCCAGTGACAGAATGATGAACATGTCTACTGAGTGAGTGACAACTACTACTGAGAGATCAATGATAAAACAGACAGCAGGCTTCATGGTGTGATAGTATCAGACAATAGCAATCATCACACGCCCAGTGACAGAATGATGAACATGTCTACTGAGTGAGTGACAACTACTACTGAGAGATCAATGATAAAACAGACAGCAGGCTTCATGGTGTGATGGTATCAGACAGTGACAA
The DNA here is from genome assembly GCA_946251915.1 of Abrostola triplasia. Classification (NCBI taxonomy): domain Eukaryota; kingdom Metazoa; phylum Arthropoda; class Insecta; order Lepidoptera; family Noctuidae; genus Abrostola; species Abrostola triplasia. The sequence continues at coordinate 819,993 of OX276450.1, forward strand.
TCATCACACACCCAGTGACAGAATTATATACATGTCTACTGAGTGAGTGACAACTACTACTGAGAGATTTATGATGAAAACAGACAGCAGGCTTCATGGTGTGATGGTATCAGACAGTGGCAATCATCACACTCCCAGTGACAGAATGATAAACATGTCTACTGAGTGAGTGACAACTACTACTGAGAGATCAATGATAAAACAGACAGCAGGCTTCATGGTGTGATGGTATCAGACAATAGCAATCATCACACGCCCAGTGACAGAATGATGAACATGTCTACTGAGTGAGTGACAACTACTACTGAGAGATTGGTGATGGGAACTGACAGCAGGCTTCATGGTGTGATAGTATCAGACAATAGCAATCATCACGCACCCAGTGACAGAATGATGAACATGTCTACTGAGTGAGTGACAACTACTACTGAGAGATCAATGATAAAACAGACAGCAGGCTTCATGGTGTGATAGTATCAGACAATAGCAATCATCACACGCCCAGTGACAGAATGATGAACATGTCTACTGAGTGAGTGACAACTACTACTGAGAGATCAATGATAAAACATACAGCAGGCTTCATGGTGAGATGGTATCAGACAGTGACAATCATCACACACCCAGTGACAGAATTATATACATGTCTACTGAGTGAGTGACAACTACTACTGAGAGATTTATGATGAAAACAGACAGCAGGCTTCATGGTGTGATGGTATCAGACAGTGGCAATCATCACACTCCCAGTGACAGAATGATAAACATGTCTACTGAGTGAGTGACAACTACTACTGAGAGATCAATGATAAAACAGACAGCAGGCTTCATGGTGTGATGGTATCAGACAGTGACAATCATCACACACCCAGTGACAGAATTATATACATGTCTACTGAGTGAGTGACAACTACTACTGAGAGATTGGTGATGAAAACAGACAGCAGGCTTCATGTGATGGTATCAAACAGTGGCAATCAACTACTACTGAGTGGTCATCTAGAATGAAAATGAGGCAGGCAGGATGTTGTGATATATCAGACAATAGCAATCATCACACACCCAGTGACAGAATGATTAACATGTCTACTGAGTGAGTGACAACTACTACTGAGAGATTGGTGATGGGAACTGACAGCAGGCTTCATGGTGTGATAGTATCAGACAATAGCAATCATCACGCACCCAGTGACAGAATGATGAACATGTCTACTGAGTGAGTGACAACTACTACTGAGAGATCAATGATAAAACAGACAGCAGGCTTCATGGTGTGATAGTATCAGACAATAGCAATCATCACACGCCCAGTGACAGAATGATGAACATGTCTACTGAGTGAGTGACAACTACTACTGAGAGATCAATGATAAAACATACAGCAGGCTTCATGGTGAGATGGTATCAGACAGTGACAATCATCACACACCCAGTGACAGAATTATATACATGTCTACTGAGTGAGTGACAACTACTACTGAGAGATTTATGATGAAAACAGACAGCAGGCTTCATGGTGTGATGGTATCAGACAGTGGCAATCATCACACTCCCAGTGACAGAATGATAAACATGTCTACTGAGTGAGTGACAACTACTACTGAGAGATCAATGATAAAACAGACAGCAGGCTTCATGGTGTGATGGTATCAGACAGTGACAATCATCACACACCCAGTGACAGAATTATATACATGTCTACTGAGTGAGTGACAACTACTACTGAGAGATTGGTGATGAAAACAGACAGCAGGCTTCATGTGATGGTATCAAACAGTGGCAATCAACTACTACTGAGTGGTCATCTAGAATGAAAATGAGGCAGGCAGGATGTTGTGATATATCAGACAATAGCAATCATCACACACCCAGTGACAGAATGATTAACATGTCTACTGAGTGAGTGACAACTACTACTGAGAGATCAATGATAAAACATACAGCAGGCTTCATGGTGAGATGGTATCAGACAGTGACAATCATCACACACCCAGTGACAGAATTATATACATGTCTACTGAGTGAGTGACAACTACTACTGAGAGATTTATGATGAAAACAGACAGCAGGCTTCATGGTGTGATGGTATCAGACAGTGGCAATCATTACACTCCCAGTGACTGAATGATAAACATGTCTACTGAGAGAGTGACAACTACTACTGAGAGATTGGTGATGAAAACAGACAGCAGGCTTCATAGTCTGATAGTATCAGACAGTGGCAATCATCACACTCCCAGTGACAGAATGATGAACATGTCTACTGAGTGAGTGACAACTACTACTGAGAGATCTTCTGGAATGAAAATGAGGCAGGCACGATGTTGTGATAGTATCAGACAGTGACAATCATCACACACCCAGTGACAGAATGATAAACATGTCTACTGAGTGAGTGACAACTACTACTGAGAGATCTTCTGGAATGAAAATGAGGCAGGCACGATGTTGTGATAGTATCAGACAGTGACAATCATCACACACCCAGTGACAGAATCATAAACATGTCTACTGAGTGAGTGACAACTACTACTGAGAGATCAATGATGAATATAGACAGCTGGCTTCATGGTGTGATAGTATCAGATAATAGCAATCATCACACTCCCAGTGACAGAATGATAAACATGTCTACTGAGTGAGTGACAACTACTACTGAGAGATTAATGACGAAAACAGACAGCAGGCTTCATGGTGTGATGGTATCAGACAGTGGCAATCATCACACACCCAGTGACAGAATGAGAAACATGTCTACTGAGTGAGTGACAACTACTACTGAGAGATTAATGACGAAAACAGACAGCAGGCTTCATGGTGTGATGGTATCAGACAGTGACAATCATCACACACCCAGTGACAGAATTATATACATGTCTACTGAGTGAGTGACAACTACTACTGAGAGATTGGTGATGAAAACAGACAGCAGGCTTCATGTGATGGTATCAAACAGTGGCAATCAACTACTACTGAGTGGTCATCTAGAATGAAAATGAGGCAGGCAGGATGTTGTGATATATCAGACAATAGCAATCATCACACACCCAGTGACAGAATGATTAACATGTCTACTGAGTGAGTGACAACTACTACTGAGAGATCAATGATAAAACATACAGCAGGCTTCATGGTGAGATGGTATCAGACAGTGACAATCATCACACACCCAGTGACAGAATTATATACATGTCTACTGAGTGAGTGACAACTACTACTGAGAGATTTATGATGAAAACAGACAGCAGGCTTCATGGTGTGATGGTATCAGACAGTGGCAATCATTACACTCCCAGTGACTGAATGATAAACATGTCTACTGAGAGAGTGACAACTACTACTGAGAGATTGGTGATGAAAACAGACAGCAGGCTTCATAGTCTGATAGTATCAGACAGTGGCAATCATCACACTCCCAGTGACAGAATGATGAACATGTCTACTGAGTGAGTGACAACTACTACTGAGAGATCTTCTGGAATGAAAATGAGGCAGGCACGATGTTGTGATAGTATCAGACAGTGACAATCATCACACACCCAGTGACAGAATGATAAACATGTCTACTGAGTGAGTGACAACTACTACTGAGAGATCTTCTGGAATGAAAATGAGGCAGGCACGATGTTGTGATAGTATCAGACAGTGACAATCATCACACACCCAGTGACAGAATCATAAACATGTCTACTGAGTGAGTGACAACTACTACTGAGAGATCAATGATGAATATAGACAGCTGGCTTCATGGTGTGATAGTATCAGATAATAGCAATCATCACACTCCCAGTGACAGAATGATAAACATGTCTACTGAGTGAGTGACAACTACTACTGAGAGATTAATGACGAAAACAGACAGCAGGCTTCATGGTGTGATGGTATCAGACAGTGGCAATCATCACACACCCAGTGACAGAATGAGAAACATGTCTACTGAGTGAGTGACAACTACTACTGAGAGATTAATGACGAAAACAGACAGCAGGCTTCATGGTGTGATGGTATCAGACAGTGACAATCATCACACACCCAGTGACAGAATTATATACATGTCTACTGAGTGAGTGACAACTACTACTGAGAGATTGGTGATGAAAACAGACAGCAGGCTTCATGTGATGGTATCAAACAGTGGCAATCAACTACTACTGAGTGGTCATCTAGAATGAAAATGAGGCAGGCAGGATGTTGTGATATATCAGACAATAGCAATCATCACACACCCAGTGACAGAATGATTAACATGTCTACTGAGTGAGTGACAACTACTACTGAGAGATCAATGATAAAACATACAGCAGGCTTCATGGTGAGATGGTATCAGACAGTGACAATCATCACACACCCAGTGACAGAATTATATACATGTCTACTGAGTGAGTGACAACTACTACTGAGAGATTTATGATGAAAACAGACAGCAGGCTTCATGGTGTGATGGTATCAGACAGTGGCAATCATTACACTCCCAGTGACAGAATGATAAACATGTCTACTGAGAGAGTGACAACTACTACTGAGAGATTGGTGATGAAAACAGACAGCAGGCTTCATAGTCTGATAGTATCAGACAGTGGCAATCATCACACACCCAGTGACAGAATGATTAACATGTCTACTGAGTGAGTGACAACTACTACTGAGAGATCAATGATAAAACATACAGCAGGCTTCATGGTGAGATGGTATCAGACAGTGACAATCATCACACACCCAGTGACAGAATTATATACATGTCTACTGAGTGAGTGACAACTACTACTGAGAGATTTATGATGAAAACAGACAGCAGGCTTCATGGTGTGATGGTATCAGACAGTGGCAATCATTACACTCCCAGTGACTGAATGATAAACATGTCTACTGAGAGAGTGACAACTACTACTGAGAGATTGGTGATGAAAACAGACAGCAGGCTTCATAGTCTGATAGTATCAGACAGTGGCAATCATCACACTCCCAGTGACAGAATGATGAACATGTCTACTGAGTGAGTGACAACTACTACTGAGAGATCTTCTGGAATGAAAATGAGGCAGGCACGATGTTGTGATAGTATCAGACAGTGACAATCATCACACACCCAGTGACAGAATGATAAACATGTCTACTGAGTGAGTGACAACTACTACTGAGAGATCTTCTGGAATGAAAATGAGGCAGGCACGATGTTGTGATAGTATCAGACAGTGACAATCATCACACACCCAGTGACAGAATCATAAACATGTCTACTGAGTGAGTGACAACTACTACTGAGAGATCAATGATGAATATAGACAGCTGGCTTCATGGTGTGATAGTATCAGATAATAGCAATCATCACACTCCCAGTGACAGAATGATAAACATGTCTACTGAGTGAGTGACAACTACTACTGAGAGATTAATGACGAAAACAGACAGCAGGCTTCATGGTGTGATGGTATCAGACAGTGGCAATCATCACACACCCAGTGACAGAATGAGAAACATGTCTACTGAGTGAGTGACAACTACTACTGAGAGATTAATGACGAAAACAGACAGCAGGCTTCATGGTGTGATGGTATCAGACAGTGACAATCATCACACACCCAGTGACAGAATTATATACATGTCTACTGAGTGAGTGACAACTACTACTGAGAGATTGGTGATGAAAACAGACAGCAGGCTTCATGTGATGGTATCAAACAGTGGCAATCAACTACTACTGAGTGGTCATCTAGAATGAAAATGAGGCAGGCAGGATGTTGTGATATATCAGACAATAGCAATCATCACACACCCAGTGACAGAATGATTAACATGTCTACTGAGTGAGTGACAACTACTACTGAGAGATCAATGATAAAACATACAGCAGGCTTCATGGTGAGATGGTATCAGACAGTGACAATCATCACACACCCAGTGACAGAATTATATACATGTCTACTGAGTGAGTGACAACTACTACTGAGAGATTTATGATGAAAACAGACAGCAGGCTTCATGGTGTGATGGTATCAGACAGTGGCAATCATTACACTCCCAGTGACTGAATGATAAACATGTCTACTGAGAGAGTGACAACTACTACTGAGAGATTGGTGATGAAAACAGACAGCAGGCTTCATAGTCTGATAGTATCAGACAGTGGCAATCATCACACTCCCAGTGACAGAATGATGAACATGTCTACTGAGTGAGTGACAACTACTACTGAGAGATCTTCTGGAATGAAAATGAGGCAGGCACGATGTTGTGATAGTATCAGACAGTGACAATCATCACACACCCAGTGACAGAATGATAAACATGTCTACTGAGTGAGTGACAACTACTACTGAGAGATCTTCTGGAATGAAAATGAGGCAGGCACGATGTTGTGATAGTATCAGACAGTGACAATCATCACACACCCAGTGACAGAATCATAAACATGTCTACTGAGTGAGTGACAACTACTACTGAGAGATCAATGATGAATATAGACAGCTGGCTTCATGGTGTGATAGTATCAGATAATAGCAATCATCACACTCCCAGTGACAGAATGATAAACATGTCTACTGAGTGAGTGACAACTACTACTGAGAGATTAATGACGAAAACAGACAGCAGGCTTCATGGTGTGATGGTATCAGACAGTGGCAATCATCACACACCCAGTGACAGAATGAGAAACATGTCTACTGAGTGAGTGACAACTACTACTGAGAGATTAATGACGAAAACAGACAGCAGGCTTCATGGTGTGATGGTATCAGACAGTGACAATCATCACACTCCCAGTGACAGAATGATAAACATGTCTACTGAGTGAGTGACAACTACTACTGAGAGATTAATGACGAAAACAGACAGCAGGCTTCATGGTGTGATGGTATCAGACAGTGGCAATCATCACACACCCAGTGACAGAATGAGAAACATGTCTACTGAGCAAGTGACAACTACTACTGAGAGATCACTGATGAGAGCAAACAGCAGGCTTCATGGTGTGATGGTATCAGACTGTGGCAATCATCACACACCCAGTGACAGAATTATGAACATGTCTACTGAGCGGGTGACAACTACTACTGAGAGATTAATGATGATAACAGACGGCAGGCTTCATGGTGTTATAGTATCAGGCAGTGGCAATCATCACACACCCAGTGACAGAATGATAAACATGTCTACTGAGTGAGTGACAACTACTACTGAGAGATCAATGATGAAAACAGACAGCAGGCTTCATGGTGTGATGGTATCAGACAGTGGCAATCATCACACACCCAGTGACAGAATGATAAACATGTCTACTGAGTGAGTGACAACTACTACTGAGAGATTAATGATGAAAACAGACAGCAGGCTTCATGGTGTGATGGTATCAGGCAGTGGCAATCATCACACACCCAGTGACAGAATGATAAACATGTCTACTGAGTGAGTGACAACTACTACTGAGAGATCAATGATGAAAACAGACAGCAGGCTTCATGGTGTGATGGTATCAGACAGTGGCAATCATCACACACCCAGTGACAGAATGATAAACATGTCTACTGAGTGAGTGACAACTACTACTGAGAGATTAATGATGAAAACAGACAGCAGGCTTCATGGTGTGATGATATCAGACAGTGGCAATCATCACACACCCAGTGACAGAACGATAAACATGTCTACTGAGCGAGTGACAACTACTACTGAGAGATCAATGATGAATATAGACAGCTGGCTACATGGTGTGATAGTATCAGATAATAGCAATCATCACACTCCCAGTGACAGAATGATAAACATGTCTACTGAGTGAGTGACAACTACTACTGAGAGATTAATGACGAAAACAGACAGCAGGCTTCATGGTGTGATGGTATCAGACAGTGGCAATCATCACACACCCAGTGACAGAATGAGAAACATGTCTACTGAGTGAGTGACAACTACTACTGAGAGATCAATGATGAAAACAGACAGCAGGCTTCATGGTGTGATGGTATCAGACAGTGGCAATCATCACACACCCAGTGACAGAATGAGAAACATGTCTACTGAGCGAGTGACAACTACTACTGAGAGATCACTGATGAGAGCAAACAGCAGGCTTCATGGTGTGATGGTATCAGACTGTGGCAATCATCACACACCCAGTGACAGAATTATGAACATGTCTACTGAGCGGGTGACAACTACTACTGAGAGATTAATGATGATAACAGACGGCAGGCTTCATGGTGTTATAGTATCAGGCAGTGGCAATCATCACACACCCAGTGACAGAACGATAAACATGTCTACTGAGCGAGTGACAACTACTACTGAGAGATCAATGATGAATATAGACAGCTGGCTACATGGTGTGATAGTATCAGATAATAGCAATCATCACACTCCCAGTGACAGAATGATAAACATGTCTACTGAGTGAGTGACAACTACTACTGAGAGATTAATGACGAAAACAGACAGCAGGCTTCATGGTGTGATGGTATCAGACAGTGGCAATCATCACACACCCAGTGACAGAATGAGAAACATGTCTACTGAGTGAGTGACAACTACTACTGAGAGATCAATGATGAAAACAGACAGCAGGCTTCATGGTGTGATGGTATCAGACAGTGGCAATCATCACACACCCAGTGACAGAATGAGAAACATGTCTACTGAGCGAGTGACAACTACTACTGAGAGATCACTGATGAGAGCAAACAGCAGGCTTCATGGTGTGATGGTATCAGACTGTGGCAATCATCACACACCCAGTGACAGAATTATGAACATGTCTACTGAGCGGGTGACAACTACTACTGAGAGATTAATGATGATAACAGACGGCAGGCTTCATGGTGTTATAGTATCAGGCAGTGGCAATCATCACACACCCAGTGACAGAATGATAAACATGTCTACTGAGTGAGTGACAACTACTACTGAGAGATCAATGATGAAAACAGACAGCAGGCTTCCTGGTGTGATGGTATCAGACAGTGGCAATCATCACACACCCAGTGACAGAATGAAGAACATGTCTACTGAATGAGTGACAACTACTACAGAGAGATCATCTAGAATGAAAATGAGGCAGGCTTCATAGTGTGATGGTATCAGACAGTGACAATCGTCACACACCCAGTGACAGAATTATATACATGTCTACTGAGTGAGTGACAACTACTACTGAGAGATCAATGATGAAAACAGACAGCAGGCTTCATGGATGATGGTATCAGACAGTGGCAATCATCACGCTCCCAGTGACAGAATGAGAAACATGTCTACTGAGAGAGTGACAACTACTACTGAGAGATTGGTGATTAGAACAGACAGCAGGCTTCATAGTGTGATTGGCATCAGACAGTGGCAATCATCACACACCCAGTGACAGAATGATACACATGTCTACTGAGTGAGTGACAACTACTACTGAGAGATTGGTGATGAAAACAGACAGCTGGCTTCATTATGTACTGATATCAGACAGTGGCAATCATCACGCTCCCAGTGACAGAATGAGAAACATGTCTACTGAGTGAGTGACAACTACTACTGAGAGATTTATGATGAAAACAGACAGCAGGCTTCATGGTGTGATGGTATCAGACAGTGGCAATCATCACACTCCCAGTGACAGAATGATGAACATGTCTACTGAGTGAGTGACAACTACTACTGAGAGATTGGTGATGAAAACAGACAGCAGGCTTCATGGTGTGATGGTATCAGACAGTGGCAATCATCACACTCCCAGTGACAGAATGATAAACATGTCTACTGAGGGAGTGACAACTACTACTGAGAGATTGGTGATGAAAACAGACAGCAGGCTTCATGGTGTGATAGTATCAGGCAGTGGCAATCATCACACACCCAGTGACAGAATGATACCATGTCTACTGAGTGAGTGACAACTACTACTGAGAGAACATTTTGAACAATGGTGAGGCAGGCATCGTGATGTGATAGTATCAGGCAGTAGCAATCATCACACACCCAGTGACAGAATGATACCATGTCTACTGAGCGAGTGACAACTACTACTGAGAGAAAATGATGTATTTACAATATAAGGCACTGTTTTATATTCACTTCACTTTTTTTAACTCGAATAAAAATGGTGTGTTTGTATGTTTGTTACCTCTTCACGCTCAAACGGCTTGATCGATTTTGATGAAATTTCATATGGAGGTAGCTGACACCCTGGATTAACACAGGCTTTTTATCCCGAAAAAATGTAGCGAGTCACACCGCGGGGCGCAGCTAGTTGAATATAAAATTAATTATTTTATTTGAGAAACTGACACTTTATAACACTTTATGTTTTTACTATTCCTTGTAGGACACTTGCTTGTACAAGAGTCAATCGAATACTGATTTGAATTTGGAATACCCTAACTATTTATATGAAATATACTAATGAGGTGTACCTGTCTGTAATTAGGGATTGTCACTAATTAACTACCATGGTGTCAATTAGATCATTAATGATTTTATTTTTAATGATTTTTAATGACATCTTGTAGCGTAATTGTTTTACCTGAATATAGGAATGGATTTGGACATAATAATTAGTAAACATTACCAATTCTGACAATGTTTTTGCACTGCCCTCCTAGACATGTAGAAATCGAATAGATAAATGTATGGCGATGACGTGCAAACCCATATATTTTTGATTATATTAAATTGTTATTCGTCGAGCGCTTTGAGATTTGTCGTGAGTAATATTGGACCTAAAACACTTCCTAGGGGTATGCCATAATCGTTACATTAGTATGGTATTGATAGTTGCTTATTTTATGTGATTTTTGGATATTAACTCGTTGATGTATGTTATTTATGATATCCATTGCAATTTGCAAGCCTTCTTTTACCGTTATTTTCTAGTTTTTATATCAAAAATCATGCTTGAGTAAGTCAAAAGCTTCTGACAAGTTAGAGAACTATGAACTAATAAATAATATTTATTTATTTAAACACAAATGCACAACATAACAGTCAGTAACCACGGCGTTGCACAGTTCAGGTTAAAACTATAGGTAGGTTTAACACAGGGTAAAAATAGATTAAAATACAATAGATCTTACAACTAAAACACAAATAGTAAATAAAAATATGACTAATTTCTTTGTTTGTCAATATATAACTAACTATTTATGAAAGATGAAAAATAGAAAGTGATTAGGGAAGTGACGTCATTTCTGTGCAATAAAACTGTTTAAAAATATAAGTAAACAAACAAACAAGTAACCAGTGATAAGAACAAATATTAGTGCGATCCGCAGATGTTTGTCCCGAGTCTGGGTGTTTGTGTATGTGATATTTCATGTTTGTAGAACGCACCCACGATACAGAAGAAATTTAAAAACAATCTATGCCATTATATCTATAAACTAATAATAAAGTATAAGAAAATAAATCGCCAACCCGCAGTGAGCTAGCGTGGTGATCAATGCTCAATCCTTCTCTATACGAGAAGAGGCCTTTGTAGCAGTGGGACAGTTATAGGCTGTTATTATTATGGGAATCATTTTCTGTTTCATAGCTCGCTGTTATTTCTTATTATATCTATACTTATATTCTAATCTAATCTCGGAAACTACTAGTTCGAATGGAATAATTATTTATGTGTTGAATAGTCCATTTCCATGAAATAAAACAGTAATTTTATGTTAAAATATTTATTTTTTTACGTTGTCAACAGTTAATATTATTTCTGCGACTGCTGAGCCCGAGGTCCTGGGTTCGAATCCCGGGTCGAGCAAAGTGTTACTGGGTTTTTCCATTAGGTAATTCTCAGCGGCAGCACGGAGTCTGGATTTGTGCCCGGTTGATGGCAATAGGCTCGCCTCCTATTACATTGGGACCTAAAACATAACTGGCGAAATGAGGGTGTACTATATGTGCACCTCTGCCTACCCTTTAAGGGAATACAGGCGTGATGTTATGTATATTATTTCTCATCATCATTGTCAGAACATATCATTCTTAGAACGCCACTATGAACGACAATTTGCCAGTTGCATCCACCGGTTGCCCGCAACTCTGACGACATTCTCATACATCATCCAAATACATACATATACAATTATACACACATGAACTCATTACTACACAGTCACCGTAGGCAGAGACCACCGTAGATAAAACACAAAGTAGATATAAGCCCCATAAACAAATTCAAATCAATTAAACATGGGATGGTAATATTCATAATTAACTATTTATATATTAGGTAATACACTTTATTGTCATCATAACTATTTTACAACTTAATTCTAATACAAAATGAAAACAATATATACAAAAATAAAAAGTTAAAAAGCAACAAAGAATTCATCACCATCGATGTCAACCGGTAACGTGTCCCAAAGATTGGCAGCATTGCCACGTTGAATGGCAATGCTGATTCTTTGGCCAAAAAAACAACCAGCCCTTTGGTCGCGTGTAGAGTCGACCAAGCGCTTTGCTAACTCTTTACAATTGTAAATTGATTAAGGGAAACGTGAAAAATGATGGACACGAGCGAGACTCGAACCCGAGACAGTCGCCGTACCGTGGCGCCGCTCTGCCAACTGAGCCACCGTGTCACTGCTCGCATCCATCAAATTTCAAGTTCCCTTTTTAGTATTTACGTCTTAAGGGTGACGTCAGGTATTATCTGTTGGAATCTACGATTACCAACTCAGTGTTGTACCTTTACAGCTACAAACCACTGAAACGATAATACCAACCCAAATTTACATGACTTTTTGTATTTTTTATGCATGTTGCCATGCTAGGCTTACATTTTAAATTGATTAAGGGAAACATGAAAAATGATGATGATCTTTACAATTGTTTAAAATTGGGATATCGCGTGTGGAGTCATTTTATTTTGAAGATGGTAAAAGTTAGTTAATTTATTATTGATTTAAAATATATTCATATTTAATATTTTCATGATGTTGAAGCAGCTTAATCCCAGTAATACTATTTAGTGAAATAGCTTTATGATTTAGATTTTCACTTCATAAGCTAATTCACCAAATCGCACGACTGAGTGTTTTCGATGAGATTCTTCCTCACTGACTGTATTCCGGAGAAATTCTTCTTCACTGACTTTCCTATAACATTCTTCCTTACACCAAGTGTTATATGTCTATATACCTTTTGCTTCACAGTGAAATCTGAAATTATAAATTGAGACTGGCAATAATAATAACATGACATCACGCCTGTATTCCCCGAGGTAGGCAGAGGTGCACATATAGTACACCCACATTTCGCCAGTTATGTTTTTAGGTCCCAATGTAATAGGGAGCGAGCTGGCAATCAACCGGCCAAAAATCCAGACTCCGTGCTGCTACTGAGAATTACTTAATGGAAAAACCCAGTAACACTTTGCCGACCCGGGATTCGAACCCAGGACCTCGTGCTCAGCAGTCGCGCTTAGCAACCACTAGACCAGCAGGCAGTCAAATAATAATAAGCAAGGCAAAAATAATATTTTTTTTATAAACATAAAAGTTCACAGTGGTGAAACGCAAGATGTAGCTCAAAATTCAATTATACGCTAAACCAGAGTTTTGTTTGAACTAAACACGATTAGTTATTGGTACAAAGGTCCTTAAGAGCCATTTCACATTTTTTGACAGTTTTCTGAATTTTCGGACGCGAAATTTACCATCTTAGGTAGTACTAAGGAATTTCTAAATACATGTAGAATGTAGACCAATCTTTCCCATTGTTACAAATAGAATTAGATTTTCAAAATATAACTTGATTGCTGTGTGGTGAGCTATTTCCCGCAACACGTTTTCTAAAATTCCATCGCAGAGCCATTTTCGGGCTTCAAATTCTACCATTTACATCAACAAATTTAAATGGAAAAAATACAGTAGGCATAGGACATATACTTTTGTTGTAACATACGGTGGAAAATTTTCGATTAATAACACTTTTAATTGATAAAAAAATAAATACTTAAACCGGTTTTCACGGTTTTATATGGTAATTTTATCGCGACTTTTTGGTTTAAATAAAGGTATTTATTACTTTTAAAATTATGCCATAATGAACTATGCTCTCTGGGAAATCTATTAATACAATGTTTTTTAATATTCCTTTATTTAATTAGATATAATACCATTTTCAATATCACTCAAAATTACATTAAATTACAATGCACAAACGTAGAACGATCAGTCGGGCCCGAGCGCCCTTAGAGGCAGGATCTGTGTCACTTTTTTCAAATTTTGAATTACGAAAATTCGTTTTAAAAACCCATTTTTATACTACGACCACAACGTTTTCATTTTCTACGAATTATTTTCATCCGGTTTTGTTTATTATAAAATGTTATTAAATTCTTTTAAAATATTTTATTTGATTAATATTCAGCAACCATCACAAACCAGCACACTGAATTATAAGTTGCGCGAAAAATGTTGCCAAAAATGTTGTCCCCTCAATGCGCAAAGTAGTCCCAGCCAACGTTCATGCTAACCGGATTTCGGAAATTTTGCACAAACCTCACATCTTATCTACTTTCTACCCCCTGCTCGAGTTCGTCCTTATTTGCAATTATAAGGTCGGTAAGGGAAGGGGTGGCGCCGCTATTTACCTCCGTAACGATTCCACTGCATTCGAAACTGTATTATAATCGATAGGTTCATATTATACACACCACATCATCATGGGAGATTTCAACACTTCCTTACTCCGCATACCTCCCAATCCTCCCAACTCCTGCACATAGTCAATTCTGCCAGCCTACTCGTCGTACTGCTTCAAGCCACTCACCACAACGATGTAGCTGAGCACACTCGGCTCGATTTCATTAATACCCCAATCCTTCCCTGGTTTCCTCTCATGGCCGACTCGTCACCGCTGGATTCTCTCACCACGACCTTATACTTTTATCGTATATCCTCAAACCTCATAAACCTAAGCTCAAGGTACTGTACAATGTCCATGCATACAATGCACAGCTTTGCGCAAATCAATGTAAGCAAACTGAGTTCAGATGCTTCTCTAATCGACTGGAAACCTATGGTGGAGGCTCCCGCGGTCGACAAAAAGGTTAGCGGTTTTAACCGGGAAATCATCGAGCTTTATGATATACACGCACCGGTTGAAAAGGTAAAGCTGAAGCGTCCACCTGCGCCATGGATTTTGAATGGTGTAAAGTTGGTCATAAAACGTAGGGATCGCGCTTTTTAAAAATTCAAGAAAGATCGTGATGAGGACTGGAATCTTTTCAAAGCTGCACGAAATCGGTATAATTAAGTAATATCCAATACCAAACGCCGCCATATTCTAAATTACATTTATTTATGTTCCACTTTTGCCGATCTCTGGAAGTTCCTTGAAACTCTCAGTATTGGCAAATCACCACTATTTGACCGGTTGAATTCCATTGATTTGGACGATCTCAATTCGCATTTCTTCACTAGCCCAACTTTAGACAAAAGACCAAACCTCAGACACTTGCTTACGTCGATGGTCTCCCGCGTCCCAACATGAATCCCTTGCACATATCTCCAGTCACTGAGGGAGAAATCAAAAAGATCATCCTCCATCAAATCCATAGCGTTAGACTGTGATAACGTCTATCGCGGAATGATCGTCACAATAGTTGACCATCTTCTTCCATCAATCACACACATAATATCGTGCTCCTTGGATACCGGATACTTCCCCTCCTTGTACCGCAAAGCTTTAGTTCACCTTTTACCTAAAATATCGAGCTCTTCTCTACCCAGTCACTTCCGACCAATCTCTATCCTTTCTTTCCTATCTAAAGTGCTCAAGGCCTATGTCCATGAGAATATACGAAGAGTCAACCAAAATAACCTCTTGTCTCCCTTGCAGTCCGGTTGCAGGCCAGGCGACTGGCGACATTAAGGCAGGCATAGAAGGTACTAAAGTTACAGCCCTAGTTGATTTTTCCAATACCTTCAATATAGTCAATCGCGATATCCTCGTCTACATCCTATCCCATCTCTTGGCGTCCCCTAAAGCGCTGGAATAGATCCCTTACTTTTGGGAACGCCAGTGGTCGGTCCATGTGGAAGAGTCCTCTTCTTCCTGGTGTGAGCTAAAATCTGGCCTTCCACAAAGCGGTATTCTCCGCCCATTGCTGTTTTCTATCTTTATTAACCTTATAATCCAATCACTTCGGTGTGCGTATTCCATATGCCGATAACTTGTAGCCTTACTCTGCTTCTGGGATTGATGATGTGTACTAGACAATGAGTGCAACCAACTGCGATCTTTAAGCTACAATGGACTGGTCCGAGAGATTTGGCATGGCGGCAATTCCGAATAAGTGCCAAGCAATCATACCTGGTAGGTCTAGGAGTTTGCGCAAACTACACGTGGCAATGCTGCCAGTCTTTTGGGCACGTTACCGGTTGACATCGATGGGGATGAATTTTTTGATGCTTTTTAACTTGTTATTTTTGTATATATTATTTTTATCTTGTATTAGATTTAAGTTGTAAATAGTTATAATAGTTGAGATAATTAATTAATTATTGCTTTATGTATGTATATGTATTGTTTTGTTTCATGTATGTATGTAACGTATTATATGTATGTTTATTATTTTGCGTATCGATAAACGTCATCATCATCATCATCAGCCGGTAGGCGTCCACTGTTAAAAGGCCTCTCCCTTAGAACGCCACAATAAACGACAGCTTGCCAATTGCATCTACCGCTTGGGCCGCAATTCTGACGATATCGTCGGTCCACCTGGTGGGAGGCCTGCCAACGCTGTCTTCCGGTTCGTTGTCGCCACTCGAGAACCTTTCTTCCCCAGCGGTTATCGGTCCTTCGAGCGATATGGCATGCCCATTGCCACTTCAACTTGCATATTCTTCGAGCTATGCCGGTGACTCTAGTTCTTTGGCGAATTTCCGTATTCCGGATCCTGTCGCGCAAAGAAACCCCGAGCATAGTTCTTTCCATAGCTCGTTGAGTGACTCTGAGCCTTTCCAAAAGGCCAACCGTTAGCGACCACGTCTCAGAGCCATACGTAATCACATCGCATGCATCGATATGTGCATCTACATAATATTTGTCTCCATATCGCTCTAAAGTCGACTGTAATAAATGCCTAAGGTATTAAGTTCGCCTTTGTATATTTATTTTGAAAACTTTAAAATGGAGGAGGATATCAATTCGGATGTTTAAATATATTTTTTATGTATGTTCGGGCATAACTCCGTCATCTAAAGACGGATTTGCAAAATTCTTTTTTTGTTGGAAAGAAGTTTATTTCGAAATAATCCCATTGAAATTTCATGTAGATTTGATGATGATCTTTGGAGATATGGAACTGAACTCCTTATAAAATCATAGCAGAACTGTCGTTACAAGTAATATAGCCTAAGTAATTGTCGCCACAAACTAGAAAGAAAGAGGGGGAGGTGGTGCCTTTTCCCCCCTTCTACCACTTTAATAGTATATATCGTGTGAGATATCGTTTGAGGGAGCATTTTGTAAGGATTTCAAATACTAATCCTCAAAATGTCTACGGCGGATGAATCCTAGGCATCACTAAAAATTGTGAAATAAAAAATATAAAAACCGCCTTAAAAAATAGGAACAAATAAATAATATGATCAAATTACTAATGAATTCAAAATATTTTCATAAATCTCAAATTCAAATTCAAATTTATTTATTTTTTGCGAATATGGGTACATGGAGATCTTATAAATTAACAAAATGTGCATTGACCATATCCTACCATAAGGCTTGCAAAAACTTAAATTACAAATACAAACTTAAATAAAAATAGCAATATGGATACTGCATAATGATGATACAAATTTATAGTTTGTCCTGTAAAAATTCACTGACGGAATAATATGCTTTTGACAGTAACAATGCTTTAATTTTACTCTTAAACATGTTAATTTCTGTTATTTCGAGCAGCGATCTAGGTAGATGGTTATATACACGTGGTGCCATGCAAAAAATACTTTTATTGAGTAGCGCTGTTTTATTATTTGGTATGCATATTTTATAATTATGTCTTTTACTTTTTAATTTATTGAAATAGTGCATGTTTTTTCTAGCAAATAATACAACTTCAAGTATATATATGCACGGTAGCGTCAGAATCTTAAATTTTATAAAAAATGTTTTGCAGCTATCTGTCTGCTTTATGTTGGCAATAGCTCGAATACACTTTTTTTGAGCTTTAAATACATTTTCTTTATCGGTAGAATTACCCCAAAAAACAACACAATACCTTAAAAGAGATGCCACATAACCATGATATGCAGTAAGAAGTGTCGAGATACTGACCGTTCGCCTGAGCATAAACAGTGCATATGAATAGGTGTTCATTTTAGTGCAGAGTGATTCTATATGCTGTTTAAAATTTAAAGTCTTGTCAATGTTCAGTCCTAAAAATTTCGCAACATCAACCTCATGAACCTTGTGACTTTGATAATTTATATTCATACCTGATATTTTATTTAATCTACACCTAAAAGTCATTAAATTAGTTTTGTTTAGATTAATACGTAAATTATTTGATGTCAGCCAGTTAATTACATTCTTAAGAGTATTGTTTATTTCTGATTCCATATCAGTTTTATTATTTCCAGTGAAAAGTATTGTGCTGTCATCAGCAAACAAAACCGTGTTATGCTTTGTAGCTTTAGGCAGGTCATTGATGTATATGATAAATAGAAGAGGACCAAGTACGCTTCCTTGTGGAACGCCAGATCTAACTAATCTGCATGATGAAGAGTAATTTAATGCTTTCTTAACAATTGGACATATCCTATCTATCTGAGTTATTTGACTTCTGTTACTTAAATAAGATTTTATCAAGTCGTAAATGTTCCCTCTCACACCATAGGCGTATAATTTTTCTAGTAGTATCTCATGATCCACGTAGTCGAACGCTTTTGTGAGATCCATGAATAACGCACATGCTTGATTAGAATTGTCCATGTTTGTTAACACAATATTTAGAAAATTATATATTGCCATATCGATCGTTTTCTTTTTACGAAAACCAACCTGTTCTTTACAAAATAATCCTTTATTTTCAAAGTAGTTATAAATTCTATCGTAAATAACCTTTTCGAAAATTTTTGAAATGACAGGCACAAGGGCTATCGGACGATAGCAGCTCATGTCATTCCTATCGTTTTTTTTGAATAAAGGTTTTATTAGTGTTAATTTAAGTTTTTCTGGAAAAATACCGGTTGTAATACTTAGGTTAATTATGTGACTTAGAATATGGGCAAGTTTAATGGCAACATGTTTTAATATTTTTGTTGATATATCGTCATACCCAGTGCTATTTGTATTTTTTAATTTTCTAATGATTTTATAAATCTCTTCTGGGATAGTTGGGCGAACAAATATTGAGTTTTTTTCGTATGGAATCCCACATTTTGATTGGTTAGGTGCGATATTATTAGTTTGATCAATGAAAAAATTATTGAATTTGTCCGCAATCTGCTCGGGATCACTTATCATATTACCTTCCACAAAAATTTGTTGTATTTGATTGGTTGGTACATTTGACTTATTTGCGTTTATTATCTTCCAGGTGGCTTGTGACTTATTGCTAGCATTATTTATGTAATTGTCATTTTGAGACTTTTGAGTTAACCTGATGATCCGATTTAACCGTGCAGATAAAGACAAGAAGTTATTTTTATTTTCCTCTGTGGGTTTTTTCCTATATTGCCATAACAGCTGTCGTTTGCGCTTACAGCATATTTTTAGACCTTTTGTTACCCATTGAGGCCGGCGACTACTTGATATTTTTATTTTAACGATGGGAAAACAAAGATTATAAATAAGAGTGAATAGTTCATAAAATTCATTAAATGCTATATTAGGGTCCGTATGGTCATAAACATCACTAAATTTAAGTGAATCCAAAGATTCTTTAAATTTTTTTATGTTATCTGCAGAATAATCTCGTTTATCCACATGCCAAGATTTAAGAAATAAGGTAGGTTTGACTGGGCATCTCAGCAACTGAGCGGTATGGTCAGATAATGCAAATTCGATTACTTTTGCTGTACATCCTCTTATACTAAACATAATGTTGTCGATGCATGTTCGACTAGATAAACGTGTTGGTTCATTTATACTAAGTTTTAGATTGTAACTGTGAAGGATCTGTTTTAATTCAGTTGCGTCATGAGTTGTGTTGAGTGTATTTATATTAAAATCACCGCAAATAATAATTCGTTTTTTACTATAGCAAAATTTACTTAGAAGGTTATTAAAGTTAACGAAGAACTTATTTAGATCTTCTAAATTGGATCTAGGTGGTCTATAAATGCATATGATGTATATTTTATGTTCAGTTCAGTCTCGAACATAGGTATATTGTAATAACGATCAAGATTTTTTTGTCCGTCTCGGTTTTTGCGCTACACTGTTAGCATTATTTTTGTGTGGGTGTGTCACGCACACATGACAATTCTACCGAAATTCGAACGTCAAAATTTTGTGAAATGGCTCTTAACCATGGCCATTGAATGATCTGTGCGGTAGATTCAGCCGCGACCCCCTAAAGCCGGCTTAGAGTGGGTTTAAGTCTGCCTATAACATAAATATTTAGAAGGATAATTCATCATCATCAGCCGGAAGACGTCCACTGCTGAACAAAGGCCTCCCCCTTAGAACGCCACAAAGAACGACAGCTTGCCAATTCCATCCACCGGTCGCCCGCAATTCCGACGATATCGTCGGTCCATTATATTTATATAAATAGAAAAATAATAATACTTACCAACACTGTATGCTTATTATCTACTAATATACCGGTTATACTCACGTCGATATTCGGGAATGCCCGACTAGTTTGAATAAGGGCTCCGTTAGAGTCCGAAACTAGACGGGCATTCCCGAATATCGACGTGAGTATAACCGGTATATATAGTAGATAATATGGATAAAACTCACGAAAGTTATTACTCAATCTTGTGTCTATAGTATAAGTGATTTTAACAACATATATAGGTTTTATGGAGCCGTTTATCTGTTGCGGTTTTGTTAATTGTAATTTGTATGTAGATGGTGTTCTCAAAATGAAGTCATGACTATATAATATAAGTTGTATACTTACTGTGTCAAAGGTAGGTATATCACAATAATAATAGGTCGGGGAAAAAGTTTCGTCGCATTTTTTAAGAAAATTCAAAACATTTTTAATATAGTTTATTTACATTTAACTAAAGTATGTATGTACATATGTACCATTTTGTTCGATAACCTTTTGCCATCTTGTAGGTAGGGACATGATCCCATTGCTATAAAATTTTTGGGACTTCTCATCAAAATACCGCGACAAGTGGATTTGGCAGTCCTCTCGTGATCTTAACCTAACACTGCCTAAAGAATTCTGAAGAGACCGAAACAGGTGGAAATCTGAAGGTGCAAGGTCAGGACTATACGGCGGATGCATTAACACCTCCCAGCCAAACTCTCTTAATTTTTGCTGAGTGGCTATAGATGTGTGAGGTCTAGCGTTATCATGATGGAACACCACACATGATGTATGTTAACAATAAAAGAAGTTGCGATTACACCCTGTATGAGACCACAAATGTCCACAGCTATCAATGTGATTGATAATGTCATTAAAAAAATATGATTGGCTTTATGATCAAAGCTGTAACCATAGTTAATATGACAAGTAATATTATAAACACTGATAACCGAGTGGTATGACCGTTGGACTGCCAAGTCAAAAGTCGCAAGTTTTAACCGGGGCACGCACCAATGTCTTTTCGAATTCATACGTATTATAAATTAGTTATCAGTTGCTAAAAACGGTGAAGGAAAACATCGTGAGGAAACACACACCTGAGAGATTGTTCAACGGTGTGTAAAGCTTGTCAGAGGCCTACAGGCGGTTTAAACTCTACTACGACACTATGTTCATCAACCATACGATAAGTAGAATACTAGCTGCGCCCCGCGGTGTTTCCCGCTACATTTTTCGGGATAAAAAATAGGCGTGTATTAATCCAAGATATTAGCTACCGCCAGACAATTTTTTACCAAAATCGGGCCAGCCGTTTAAGCTAGAAGAAGTAACAAACACACACAAACTTTCGCCTTTATAATATTATTGTGATTTAGTTTGCCTACTAAAAAACAAGTCTTGAAGTAATTATGTCTTTATCAGCAAAATATTTTTGCTTACCCAATTATGTAACAGCGGTTTGAGTTAATTATCATCATTAATCAGGTCATTAACAGTACGTGTCATAAGTATGTTAATTGCACTTAATTAATTGACAATAGCAAGTTCAACTTGCTAAATGAGTCACGCCCGTATTCCCCGAATAGGTAGGCAGAGGTGTACCTATAGTACAACCATGCATGCACTCGTGCTGGGTCCTGAGTACAAATCCCGGGTCAAGCAAAAAGATATTGGGTTGAAAACTTGAAACAGAACGGAGTCTGGATTTGTACTCTTATTACATTGGGGTCTAAAATATAAAGTTGATGAAATGTTGTTTTATACACCTCTGCCTACCCCTTCGGGGAACACAGGCGTGATGCTATGCTATGTTTTATCATATATACGGAGCCTTGTGCCCGGTAAAAAGCTCGCCCCTATTACATTGGGACCTACAACATAACTGGCGAAATGTGGGTGTACTATACATCTCTGCCTACCCCTTCGGGAATGCAGACGACTCATTTAGCCAGTTTAACTTCCTATTGTTGCTATTGGGGCGTGAAGTTATATTATACATACCCCAGTATCCATGCTAGTTTCACCGATTAAACACAGCACCAACTAAAACCCACTGAGTTTTAATTAAATTACTTATGTATCATTAATTAACACACTCAACTTAATACTTACTAAGATAATCAATTGGTATAACATATTATTTTATTGAGTGATGGTGTGGAGTCAGCGCTTTAGGTTTCCGTGTTCATTATATGTATGTATGTGAGTTTTGTTATTATTTGTATGGATGTCTGTTGAAATATAGTTTTACTAGCTGCGCCCCGCGGTGTTATCCGCTACATTTTTCGGGATAAAAAGTAGCCTATGTGTTCGTTCAGGGTGTCGGCTACCTCCATAATAGGAGGCGAGCCTATTGCCATCATCCGGACACAAATCCAGAGTCCGTGCTGGTACTGAGCCCGAACCGGGATTCGGCCCAGGACCTCGTGCTAGACCAGCGGTTCCCAAACTTATTTTGTCTACTGCCCACTTTGAGAATATTATTTTTTTAGCGCCCCCATTTTTTCACCTATTTAAAAACCACTATAACTACAAATTAAATTAATTAATTATTGTGACCTATATATGTATATTAACGGAGAATTCTAAACGAAACTTTTACTTTTAATTAGTTTTAATTCATATTAGTTGATGTTCACAAGTTGTTGTTGAGAGTCGAGAGCTCTTGCAGTCGTTGTTTAAGAGGCCTCCTAGCTAAATAAAGCTCCTAGCAAAAAAATCATTTTCTTTCTGGGTCTCTTACCGCCCCCCTTGAGACCAGCAGCGCCCACAAGGGGGCGTTATCGCCCACTTTGGGAAAGACAGTGCTAGACCAACGAGGCAGTTTTACATATGAGTACACATAATATTTTATTTATGTATTATATGTCAAAAATTTAAATTATAATCGACTCCCCACACTAAGAATTCCTGCTTTGTCGTAGGCGCGTTTCTCAAACATGATCATATCACATACACAAACGCCCAAACTCGGGACCAACATCTTCGGGGCACACAAATTTTTGACCCTTGAATCTTGATGCTAAGAAATCTTGTAGACCACAAAGATGTATTCCTCGATAACTTTTTGGAAGCCCCCTTCCTCCTCAGGGCGTGAGCCTCAGGGCAAAACAGCCCAATCTGGGACTTATACCATACCCAGTGTACGCTTCGTAGACACGTTCGCCAAACAGTTCTAATTTTATTATGGATACATAATTTTATTAAACGAACAAAACCGCAGTGAAAGCATTGTTTTATACTTAACAATATTACGCTTAGTAATCAAGGTCGATGAAATTCTAAAAACCTTACTTCGCGGAAGTGATTTGTTCTTATTTCATTGTATGTGTGTTGAGAGCCGATATCAATTAACTTATATTAGACATTTTGTCATTTTTAAAGATTTTTGACATACACAAAACTTAACAACAACATAACATCACGCCTGTATTCCCCGAAGGGGTCGGCAGAGGTGCACATATAGTACACCCACATTTCGCCAGTTGTTTTTACGTCCCAATGTAATATGGGGCGAGCCTATTGCCATCAACCGGCACAAATCCAGACTCCGTGCTGCTACTGAGAATTACCCAATGGAAAAACCCAGTAACACTTTACCCGACCCGGGATTCGAACCCAGGACCTCGTGCACAGCAGTCGCGCTTAGCAACCACTAGACCAACGAGGCAGTCCTAACCCAAAAACTTATTTTTTATTATCTTTTATAGTTTACTATATATTTTTAAATCTAAATTGATAAAGGAAATTTGAAAAAAGATGGGCACGAGCGGGATTTGATCCCGCGACCTTCACTGTACCGTGGCGCTGTTCTAACCAACTGGAATGATACCAAAATTCATATATATTTTTGAATAAATTTTTTTTCAAACTAGCTTTTGCCTGCGGCTTCGCCCGCGTTAAGTAGCCTATATCCTTTCTCGGGTCCTCAACTTTCTATACCAAATTTCATCAAAATCTTTCCAGCCGTTTAGTCGTGAAGGCGTAACAGACAGAGTTACTTTCACATTTATAATATTAGTATGTATAAAAGAAAACCAATAATAGAGATATGTCATTTATTTTTTTATCAATTAAAAGTATTATTTTACAACTATTTACAACTTAATTCTAATACAAAATAAAAACAATATATACAAATAATAAATCAATAATAATTTCGGTTTAAAGTAATTTATTAAATCAAGAACAATTACATTCACTTACATAGAGCATAGTTATTTTAACAATTTTATATACAGGTCTCTGCCTACCCCTCAGGGAAACAGGCGTGACTTTATGTATGTATATACAAGTCTGAGCGATACAAGTATAACGAAGTTTAATTATAACGAAACTTAGTAAGTAGTACATGTAATAATAATAACAGCCTATAACTGTCCCACTGCTGCAAAGTCCTCTTCTCGTATAGAGAAGGATTGAGCATTGATCACCACGCTAGCTCACTGCGGGCGATTTCTGATAATTAAATCCAGGTTTCCTCACGATGTTTTCCGTCACCGTTAGCCTAGTGTCTTAAATAACTAAGAAAGTATTTATAACATTGTTAAACTCACATTGATACTTGCCCGAGTTTGAACCAGCAACCTTGTGCATATAAATCCGGTATGTTAATCACTAGGCCACCACGTTTTCTGATAATTTATTTACAAAAAAAATCCATTGTTTTGTCTAAACAACCCCAATATCTTCACCAGGTCGGCTTCAAAGGCTACGGCCTCTCTCCCGCGAACCTCTCAGCATCAGGCAGCTTCAGCTACAGCGATGGCAAGACCTACAGCATCACCCACGGGTCCGTCATCATCGCCGCAATCACCTCCTGCACCAACACTTCGAACCCCAGCGTGATGTTGGGCGCTGGTGAGTGATTCATATTCTGTAGTCTTCTAGGTTTTAGATCCCTTATTCTTAATGGTAAGCACATATCAACCCGGATAGGGATCGCCGTATCAACTCGAGTCGCGATGTCCTGATTGGCGCAGTGGCTAAGCGATTGGACTGCTGCGCTAGGGGTTGCGGGTTTGATTCCCGCACGGGACATACATTTCGATGGCAATAGGCTCGCTCCCTATTACATTGGGACCTAAGAACATAACTGGCGAAATGTGGGTGTACTATATGTGCACCTCTGCCTACCCCTTCGGGGAATACAGGCGTGATGTTGTCACGTCATATTTTACAATTATCAATGGGTAATGATATCTGCAAATAATTGTCGTATATGTGACTCTACATCCTATAGTTAAAGGTTGTTGCAAAGGTCGCAAACTGCGACGGTAGATAAACAAGTCCTGGATTCGATTACCAGGTCGGGTAAAGTGTTATTGGGTATTTCTATTATTTAAAACGTACCAACATCGGCCCTTAAAACATAACATACTTAGTTATGATTTAAGCGCCGATTTTTCAATCATACGTTAAATTATATTCGACAGATAAAATTATCATTTTGACACTTAATACGGAAAACATGTCAAAACGTAAAATTTATTCTTCTCATAAAAAAATCTAGCGATCGAAAATCAGACCTTAGTTATACATACATACAGTCACGCCTGTTTCCCTGAGGGGTAGGCAGAGACCACGGGTTCCCTTAGTTATTTTTTTTAACTAGCCTGATCGGTGTCCCACTGCTGGGCAAAGGCCTCCCCATTATTTCTCCACAAAACCCTGTCCAATGCCATTTCAGGCCACGTCTTTCCCGCAAAAATGTCCAAATCATCTCGCCATCGCCTTCTCGGTCGGCCTGGTCGTCGGCGTCCGGCGGTGGGTATCCATTTTGTGGTAATATTGGCCCACACTTGCGGGTCCATACGTACGACATGGCCAGCCCACTCCCATTTCAGCTTGGCAGTTTTTCCTTAGTTATATAAAGACTAATATGTTTTAGGTCTCCTGGCGAAGAAGGCTGTGGAGAACGGTCTCAGTGTTCTTCCCTACATCAAGACGTCTTTATCTCCGGGGTCTGGAGTCGTCACGTATTACCTGAGGGTATGTAGCATATTATAGTCTTCTTATCGTATGGTTGATGAACAATAGTGTCAGAGTGTAAACCGCCTGTAGGCCTCTGACAAGCTTTACACACCGTTGAACAATCTCTCAGGTGTGTGTTTCCTCACGATGTGTTCCTTTACCGTTTTTGGCATAATAACTAATTTATAGTACGCACATGAATTCGAAAAGACATTGGTGCGTGCCGAGATAACTTGCGACCTTTGACTTGGCAGTTCAATGGTTTTACCATTCGGCTATAACTGGCCTACAGGCGGTTTAAACTCTGACACCAGGTTGTTCATCAACCATACGATAAGAAGAAGAAAAATTATAGAATAATAAGTAATAGATAAGACTGCCTCGTTGGTCTAGTGGTTGCTAAGCGCGACTGCTGAGCACAAGGTCCTGGGTTCGAATCCCGGGTCGGGCAGTGTTACTGCGTTTTTCCATTAGGTAACTCTCAGTGGCAGCACGGAGTCTGGATTTGTGCCCGGTTGATGGCCAGCTCGCCCCCTATTACATTGGGACCTAAAACATTACTGGCGAAATGTGGGTGTACTGTATGTGCACCTCTGCCTACCCCTTCGGGGAATACAGGCGTGATGTTATGTTATGTTTTTTTTTTCCACAGACATAAACCTCACATCCGTGACATCCGATAATTGGTTCTTTCATTTCCAGGAATCCGGAGTAGTTCCGTACCTAGAGAAGCTGGGCTTCGACATAGTGGGCTATGGCTGTATGACATGCATCGGCAACTCTGGACCGATTGATGACAATATTGCTAACACCATTGAAAAGGTAATATTGCCATCTTTACAATGATATAATAATCTAAATTGATAGATGCGACGTGATTGGCGCAGTGGTTAAGAGATTGGACTGCTGGGATAAGGGTTGCGAGTTTGATTCCCGCACGGGACAAATTGTGCGATCTACAAAAGTTTGTCCTGAGTCTGTGTGTATGTGATATTTCATGTTTGTGAAACGCATCCACGATACAGGAGAGAGACTTAGTGTGGGGCGACGTTTAAAAAAACTATTAAATAATCTAAATCTGAACCAACCCGCAGTGAGCTAGCGTGGTGATCAATGCTCAATCCTTCTCTATACGAGAAGAGGCCTTTGTAGCAGTGGGACAGTTATAGGCTGTTATTATTATTTACTCCCCACCAGAACGAGCTGGTCTGCTGCGGGGTACTGTCGGGCAACAGGAACTTCGAGGGTCGCATCCACCCCAACACTCGCGCTAACTACCTGGCCTCCCCCCTGCTGGTCATAGCCTACGCGCTCGCTGGGACCGTGGACATCGACTTTGAGACCACACCACTTGGTAAGGAGAAAACAACATAACATCACGCCTTTATCCCCTGAAGGGGTAGGCAGAGGTGCACATATAGTACACCCACGCTAGTTACGTTATAGGTCCCAATGTAATAAGGGGCGAGCTGGCTATCCACCGGTCCGGGCACAATTATAGACTAGCTGCGCCCCGCGGTGTTACCCGCTACATTTTTTCGGGACAAAAAGTAGCCTATGTGTTAATCCAGGGTGTCAGCTACCTCCATATGAAATTTCATTAAAATCCATTCAGTAGTTTTTACGTGAAAGAGTAACAAACATCCATCCATACTTACAAACTTTCGCGTTTATAATATTAGTAGGGATTATACATACATACATAAAGTCACGCCTGTTTCCCTGAGGGGTAGGCAGAGACCACAGATTTCCATTTGCTAAGATCCTGGCATACTTCTTTTGCTAGGGATTATATTTATTTCTTTTTATGTTCTAGGTACAAGGGCTGATGGCACTCCGGTGTACCTCCGCGAGATCTGGCCGACCAGGGCCGAGATCCAAGAGGTGGAGAACAAACACGTCATCCCCGGGATGTTCAAGGAGGTTTGTATTACTGAGTTATATCCGGCCTAGAATTGACCCGCCCCCCCTTTCCTCCCGTGGGTGTCGTAATAGGCGACTAAGGGGAAATCCAGAAGATGGGAAGCAGTGTCTTATGTAACTTCACCACCGATACTGCGATCTCCAAGCCGCTTGCCATGCTTTGGGTCCCCCCCCCCCCACCCCCACTATTGAGGAGGCCTTTGTTCAACAGTAGACATCTTCCAGCTGATGATACTGATATCACTTTTAACCAGGGACGACTTTTCGCCTATGTGCCACCCATCCAAATCCAGACCACGGCTAGTGTTGCTTAACCTTGAATGTTCTTTTCCCCAGGTGTACGAGAAGATTGAGCAGGGCTCTGCGTCATGGCAGGCGCTGTCTGTACCACAGGGCAAGCTGTATGGCTGGGACCCCAACTCCACGTACATAAAGAGACCCCCATTCTTTGAGGGCATGTCTAGGGTACGTACCTGATGATTCTTCTCATCGTATGGTTGATGAACAATAGTGTCAGAGTGTAAACCGCCTGTAGGCCTCTGACAAGCTTTACACACCGTTGAACAATCTCTCAGGTGTGTGTTTACTCACGATGTTATCCTTCACCGTTTTTGGCATAATAACTAATTTATAGTACGCACATGAATTTGAGAAGACATTGGTGCGTGCCAAAGGTTTTAAATTGATAATTATAATACGTTTTACAAGTAAATGGACAATAGTCTCCATCACTAGGAGACGGCACACCTGACATATTGGTATCTATACCGCGTGGTATCTGCCCTAGAATCGACCACCCCCTTTCCTCCTGGTGTCGTAAGAGAGTAAGGGAAAATCCAGAAGATGGGCAGCAGCGTCTTCTGTAACTTCAACACCAATACTGCGATCCCTAAGCCGCTTGCTGAGCGTGGGGATTATGGGAACCCCTCCATTTACCTAAGAGGGACGACTTTGTTCAACAGTGGACGTCTTCCGTCTGATGATGATATGAAACCCCCCCCCCCCCTACCTAAAGGAGAAGCCTTTATTCAACAGTGGACGTCTAGATAATGATTCAATCTACATGCAATGTGTTGCATACTTCTCAGTAGACGGTAAGAGTCTGACCCCCTTCGTATGTCCAGGAGTTGCAGCCACACAAGGGCATCAGCAACGCCCGGTGCCTGCTGCTGCTGGGGGACTCGGTGACCACGGACCACATCTCCCCGGCCGGCTCCATCGCCCGCAACTCGCCCGCAGCGCGCTACCTGGCCGACAGGGGGTGAGCTGGGCTACTTCTTAACGGGGAATGACCCCACTGGTGCAGTGGTTAAGGGTTTTGCTTGATGCGCTAAGGGTTGCGGGTTTATATTTATTTATGTAGGTAGCTTATGATCGAACCGGAAGACGCGGCGTTGGCAGACCTCCCACCAGGTGGACCGACGATATCGTCAGAGTTGCTTCAACCGGTGGATGACAATGGCAAGCTGTCGTTCATTGTGGCGTTCTAAGGGGGAGGCCTTTGTTCAGCAGTGGACGTCTTCCGGCTGATGATGATGATGAACTTATGATTATAATGTATGAACTTATTGTAAACATTTTAACGTGTAACTGTTTTTTGTCCCTTACAAATAAAATAAAATAAAATAATACAGGAATTATCCTAACACAATAGTGTAGAATCAAAAAAAAATTTACATTGATTACCATTGGTCTAGTGGTTGCTAAACGCGACTGCTGAGCACGAGGTCCTGAGTTTGAATCCCGGGTCGGGCAGTGTTATTGGGTTTTTCTATTAGTTAATTCTCAGTGGATTTGTGGCCGGTTGATGGTCAGCTCGCCCCACATTGAGACCTAAAACATAACTGGCGAAATGTGGGTGTACTATATGTACACCTCTGCCTACCCCTTCGAGGAATACAGGCGTGATGTTATGTCCCGTATGTTTCCAGGCTGACGCCCCGCGAGTTCAACTCGTACGGCTCCCGTCGCGGCAACGACGCGGTGATGTCGCGCGGCACGTTCGCCAACATCCGCCTCGTCAACAGGATGGCGCCCACCGCGGGGCCGCGCACCACCCACCAGCCCAGCGGGGACTACATGGACATCTTCGACGCCGCCGACAGGTGAGAGGTTCAGCTGCTTCTGACGCGCTCGGGTAATTGATGGGGCACCGGCTTTCTTGTGTAAGACCCGTCATGACGTATTCAGGTGTGGCATGCAAAGAGAGCCGTCAGTCTGTGAGGTTAAGCGACGCTCGCCGAGGTCGGGTATTTGATGGGTGACCGGCTTTCTTGTGTAAAACCCGTCATAATGTATACAGGTGTGGCATGCGCCTAAATGAATAGCTCTTAGCTACATAGAGAGCAGTCTGTGAGGTTAAGCGACGCTCGCCGAGGTCGGGTCTTTGATGGGTGACTGTTTTTCATGTAAGACCCGTCATGAGGCATAAAGGTGTGACAACTATCATGCGCCCATAGTATACATAGGGTCTGTGAGGTTAAGCGACGCCCGTCAAGGTCAGCTTTTTGATGGGTGACCATTTTTGACATATCAAGAACCTCTATACCGGTCGTCTTCTACTTTTTTACCCGACTGCGCCAGAAGGAAGGTTATAGCAATCGGCGTCTGACAAAAGCCAGTGTTGCTAGTGTCGTCTTACCGACCCATCGGACTAACAGTGTTACCAAATTATTATTTAAAGTAGAATAACTAAGCGAATAACTAAGTAGTGTATATATGTGTATTCTAGATACGCGTCAGAGGGCGTGCCGCTCGTGGCCGTGGTGGGCAAGGACTACGGCTCCGGCTCCAGCCGGGACTGGGCGGCTAAAGGACCCTTCCTACTGGTATGTAGCCATCATCATCATCAGCTGGAACACGTCCACTGTTGAACAAAGGCCTCCCCCTTAGGTAAAAAGAGTGGTTGCCATAATCTCCACGCTTGGCAAGCGGCTTGGAGATCGCAGTATTAGTGGTGAAGTTACAGAAGACGCTGCTGCCCATCTTCTGGATTTTCCCTTAGTCGACCTACACCCACGGGAGGAAAGGGGGTGGTCAATTCTAGGCCGGATACCACTCGGCTATGTGACCTTATACAAGTCTAACTCTTGATGACTCCCATGAGCCTTTATTTACCTATGTATATATTCATATAGAAATTTGTACGCATAAGCTGTGGGAAGACCTTAAATAAATAAATAAAAAAATTTCAAAAACTAATATATATTATTTAATAAAAAAAATAGTAAAAAAACTTATTTATTGTGATGATTGTATGTTTGTTTGTATGTATGTGAGTTTGTTTAGGTCAAATCTTGCAATCTAAATTAGAACCACTTCTTGACATCCGATTGGAATGAAATTTCGCATACTTAAATAGGTTTGGTGACAATACAATATTATGGTACGTTTGATTTAAAAGCTTGTGTTAAATATATATGTATATTTTATATATTAACTTATTTACCTTTTAGGTCGTTTTTTGACAAGGCAGCCGTATTTTTTAAGTTTCTAAAATTTCTAAATATTTTTTTTTATTATTCTATAAAAACAAGATTGACTGCCTCGTTGGTCTAGTGGTTGTTAAGCGCGACTGCTGAGCACGAGGTCCTGGGTTCGAATCCCGGGTCGGGCAAAGTGTTACTGAGTTTTTCCATTAGGTAATTCTCAGTAGCAGCACGGAGTCTGGATTTGTGCCCGGTTGATGGCCAGCTCGCCCCCTATTACATTGGGACCTAAAACATAACTGGCGAAATGTGGGTGTACTATATGTGCGCCTCTGCCTACCCCTTCGGGGAATACAGGCGTGATGTTATGTTTTCTTCTTTCCTAGGGTATTCGCGCAGTAATAGCAGAGTCCTTCGAGCGCATCCACCGCTCCAACCTAGTGGGGATGGGAATCATCCCTCTGCAGTTCCTGGATGGGGAGAACGCGGACACCTTCGGGCTGAATGGCAGCGAGCTCTTCACCATCCAGCTGCCGGCTACACTGACGCCTGGCCAGATCATCACGGTGCAGGTGAGTGTACTGCTGATGGTGGCAGGACATGTCTGAATGTCCTGCTGATGGTACAAAAAGACCTTTAGTGGAGACAGGTTATTATGACGGGTTAAGAGACATGTAGTAGAGGGCAGGAGATTTGTAAGTCCTGCAATGTCCTGCTAATGGAACAGAGACAGGTCATTTGGACTGGTTCTAAGACAAATTGTTAGTTTAAAGGTTACTTTTATAAGTCCTGAAAAGTCCTGCTAATGGTATATATTGCAAGACAGATGTGTCAAACAGGTTAGATGATGAGAAAACCCATTGCAGTGAATCTGTTTCAAGATGTCTGACAGGATATACCTTTATCAACACCTGCATTCCTCAAAGGAGATAGCAGAGGTGTATATATCAATAAATAATATTTACTTTAAATGCAAGAAAAGACAATTTGGATGCGAGCGGGACTCGAACCCGCGACCTTCGCCAATTGGTGACTAATACTGTATTTCTTTCCACAGTACAACGAAGGCAAATCATTCCAAGTAAAAGTCCGCTTCGACACGGAAGTCGACTTAACCTACTTCAAGAACGGAGGTATTCTCAACTACATGATCAGGAAGATGCTGTAATGTCATCTAAACACAACTGAGTTTGAACAAAAATGGTTTTATTACCACGTGTTAGAGTTTAAAATTGATTGGCCCGCCATCTTGAGATGTTTCAATCAAAATATAATAATAACAGCCTATAACTGTCCCACTGCTACAAAGGCCTCTTCTCGTATAGAGAAGGATTGAGCATTGATCACCACGCTAGCTCACTGCGGGCGATTTCAGATAATTAAATCCAGGTTTCCTCACGATGTTTTCCGTCACCGTTAGTCTAGTGTCTTAGAATAACTAAGAAAGTGTTTATAACATTGAAAAAGTCACACTGATACTTGCCCGGGTTTGAAGCAACCTTGTGCATACAAATCCGGTTTGTTAACCACTAGGCTACCACGACACACAAAATAAGCAAAATATTAAAAAAAAAACGTCGCCCCACACTAGGAATGTCTCCTGTATCGTGGGTGCGTTCCACAAACATGAAATATCACATACACAAACACCCAGACTCGGGACAAACATCTGATCACACACATTTTTGCCCCGTACGGGAATCCAACCCGCTACTCCGCGCTTCTATTTGACAGTTGTGACGTCACAAGATGGCGGCAATCGATCCCTATGTTGTAAGTTTGCAACTCAATGGTGTAAGGGTATATTTTTTTTATTTATTTCAATTTATTATTATTATTAGAAATGGGTTTATTTTATAAGTTTGAATGTCTACTCCCCTAGACGAGTGCCAAATCGCTAGACAAATATAAATCAGCGCGGTGACACGGTGGCTCAGCTGGCAGAGCGGCGCCACGGTACGGCGAAAGTCGCGGGTTCGAGTCCCGCTCGTGTCCATCATTTTTCAAGTTTCCTTTATCAATTTAGTTTTAAGCCTAGCATGGCAATATGCAAATATAATGATAAATGTATGGGAATGATATAATAAAAAAAACGTCGCCCCACACTAGGAATGTCTCCTGTATCGTGGGTGTACTAACTTTCAAACTATAGCGTTGAATTATTATAATAGATAATAACAACACGGTAATTAACGCGAACACAACTTGATTATTTTAATATTTAATTTCTGGCTTGACGTTAAAAAAAAATAATATAGTTGTGTTGTTATTATCTATCATCATCATCCACAGCCTTCAATATCCCACTGCTGGGTATAAGCCTCCCTTAAACAGTTATTATCTATAATAATCAGTAAGTATTCGCGGGATCGCACAAATTTTTGCTCCATGCGGGAATTGAACCCACTACCATTAGCACAGCAGTCTAATCGCTGAGCCACTGCGCCACTTAAGTCGTCAAAATATTTTGACTATGTTATCGATTACATACATCAAACCCATATAGTTATCACTAGCTGCGCCCCGCGGTGGTACCCGCTACATTGTTTCGGGATAAAAAACCTATGTGTTAATCCAGGGTGTCAGCTACCTCCATATGAAATGTCATTAAAATCCATTCAGTAGTTTTTACGTGAAAGAGTAACAAACATCCATACTTACAAACTTTCGCGTTTAAAATATTAGTAGGGATTATATTTGTCGAACGTTTTGCCACTAGGGGGCGACACTGTTAACGCTAGACCTATAACTTAAAAAATGCAGGTGCAGTGTGTGTATGTATGTGAGAGATTTTCTCGAAAACTGCTTGACAGAATTTCATGTTGTTTCAAATTTGTATTCTATATACTTTTAGATAGATTTTTGTATATACAAAGAATAACGCCTCAGTGGTTTGGTCGCTAAGCGAGCATGAGGTCCTGGGTTCGAATCCCGGGTTGTGTAAAAGTGTCTTTCTATTACCTAACACTCACAATATTTTCAGTCACTTAGAATATCTAAGAAAGTATGTAGACATTGTAAATTCACTTGCCTGGGTTTGAGCCTGCAACCTTGTGCATACAAACCCAGTATGACAACTACTACGCCACTACATATATCAGGATATTTCCATTAATATAAAAATAAGTATTTTGGATGTCACACTTAGAATTAAGTCAAATATGTGTAATCATGTATAAGAGATAGAATTTATAAATAAATTTGTTACATTTTGTTATTTTTATTGTTTTATTTTACTGCCTCGTTGGTCTAGTGGTCGCTAAGCGCGACTGCTGAGCACGAGGTCCTGGGTGCGAATTCCGGGTCGGGCAGTGTTACTGGGTTTTTCCGTTAGATAATTCTCAGTGGCAGCACGGAGTCTGGATTTGTGCCCGGTTGACGGCCAGCTCGCCCCCTATTACATTGGGACCTAAAAACAACTGGCGAAATGTGGGTGTACTGTATGTGCACCTCTGCCTACCCCTTCGGGGAATACAGGCGTGATGTTATGTTGGATTTAACATAACATCACGTCTAGTGAGAATAACTACTAAAAATAATTGCCAGGGTTTGAACCTGCAACCTTGTGCATACGAATCCGGTAAGTCACTAGGCCACCACGACTTAAAAAAAACCTAATGTTAAAATAAAATAACAATATAACAAAACAACCATTTATTTTAACATTACCGAGTATTATCCAAATTGTTTACTTATATACCGGTTATACTCATGTGTATTCGGGAATGCCCGACTAGTTTCGAACTCGAACGGAGCCCTTATTCATGAGCTGGTAACGAGTCTCGAACCCAACTGCCCATGACTAAATACTCCGTACAAGTCCAAAAACTGATCAGGCTTTCCCGAATCATTTACATCAGCCGGAAGACGTCCACTGTTGAACAAAGGCCTCCCCCCTCAGAACGCCACAATGAACAAAACCGGGAAACTGTTTTTTTAAAAAAAAAAAACGTCGCCCCACACTAGTAATTTCTCCTGTGTCGTGGGAGCGTTTCACAAACACGAAATATCACATACACAAACACCCAGACTCGGGACAAACACCCGTGGTTCGCACAAAGTTTTACCCCGTGCGGGAATCGAACCCGCAACCCTTAGCGCAGCAGTCCAATCGCTTAGCCACTGCGCCAATCAGGTCGTCGATCAGAAATCCGTCTTAAACATGCACATAGGTTACCACGAACGTCCTTATTTGTTGAGGAGCCAGCTCGATCCCAGCCTCTATATCAACCCTTTCAAACGGCTTCGCGAAGTCGTTAGCTTCATCAGCAAATTTCAAATTAGTGACATTACCGTAGACGTCATTGAAGCTTCTTACAAACTTATCCTTCTGCCATTGCAGCGGTATGAAGTCCTCCAGCCACATGTTTCCCGCGAGCGTAGTCTCTTTGGCTTCAGTTATTATAAAGTCCATAAACAGTTCTTTGATAAAAACTGTTTTCAGCCCGTTTCTGACGACATCAGATTTTTCTAGATAGTTTTCTAGGCGTAGGAGTAGTTTGTCGTTCCATTTCTCGATTGTCAGTATATGCACGCCGGCTGGTACCTTCATTCTTAGAGCGGAATACTCATTTCTGCTGACATTCCAACTGTCATAAGTGATATTGATGTATGATGGGTGGATGGAGGCGAAAACTTTGGGGCTTAGAGTCAATTCCTTCGCGAATTTCTTTTCAAATACCTTGTTGGGTCGATGGTCGGCTTTGGAGAGGTATAGCTGATGCTTCCCCCTGACAATGAGGCCTCGGCCGAACTCTGTCTCGTTTAGAAATGCCTGTATCCCACTATCGTCTGTCACAATTCTCCTGTGTAGCATTAAATCGATGTTTCCATCTATCAAGCAGGTGCCGCCTTGCGCTCTGTCAGTAAAGACTGAGAGTCTGATGTTCTTCTGCAAGTCTTCGATGTAGAACTTAGAGGTTACAGGATAGAAGTTACCTGGAATTGGAGCATTGGGTTGTATTAAAGATTTTACTATAATAACTTTCGTGAGTGTTATCCATATTATTTACTGTATATTCCGGTTATACTCACGGGTGTATTCGGGAATGCCCTACTAGTTTCGAACTCGAACGGAGCCCGGGTTCGGCTCGGGACTCTGCCGCGTAACCAGCTCATGAGTAAGGGCTCCGTTTGAGTTCGAAACTAGTCGGGCATTCCCGAATACACCCGAGTATAACCGGAATATACAGTAAATAATATGTATTAAAGATAGTAAAACAGCTTGCCTGTGGGTAAACAGAGGTATGATAAAAAAATATTGATATAAAAACAGGTAGGTACAGTTATGTGAAACCCTGACTTTCATGCTAGGTTTATATCCTGTGTTACAAGGGTCAGTGTTTTAGGACGTGATGGCGCTCAAAGAGACAGTCAAGAGAGAGCGGGAGGTCGAACCATCTCTCCCGACCCATGCCAGAGGGGCTAGGCGGAGGAGGGCACACACGCCCTCTTCCAACCGCCCTAGTACGAGTGCAAAGCCTCGGGGCCCAAAAAGCGCGCATCATTAGGCGCAGCGCATAAGAGAGACTCCTTGCTGTGAGGAGGCTGCGGAGACTGGGTTGGGAGACCCATTTCCTTGGGGTGCCATAATTCACACAATTGGCAAGCGGCTTGGGGATCGCAGTATTGTTGAAGTTACAGAAGACGCTGCTGCCCATCTTCTGGATTTTCCCTCAGTCGCCTCTTACGACACCCACGGGAGGATGGTGGTCAATTATAGGCTAAATACCACGCTGCTAAATGATAAATGATTTTATTTCTGTAAATAGGTTTCAAAAAAACACTTTTACACGTAATTTTTTTTTTAACTAGATGGTATCGGCATTTCTTAACCTCTGAGAAGAAATACCGAAACAAACTCAGGGGTCAAGGTCTCTTTTAAAGTCCAGACAAGCTCAATATTTTATGTGAGAACAGTGTAGGTGGTCTGAAAAGTGGTCTTTTTAGGAAAGAACCACGGCGAGTTTGAGTCGACCGGTCCTTACAGACGCCCCGTCTCGTACCATCTGAAGGACATTTGGGTAGGCCGCATGAAATACTCAAACCGTCAGACACGCATATAATAAAAAAAAGGGAGGAAAAAAACCTAAAAGCAATACATACCTGCAATATTATCAATATTAGCCGGCTTGTAAGTCGCCCTTAAGTCCCTAATTCTCTTAATAGTCTGCCGCCCATTACTGTCAGTGAAGAAAATACCATTATTTATCAAATTAGTAGAGTAACGTATAAAGACGTCCTTTCCATACCCATCATCCAAAGGTATAGGACCAACTAGCCAATCCACTTCGATGGTCGGCAAACCTTTGTACAATTTCAACGCAACGCCGGCGTACGTCGAGTATTTGATGTGCAGTTCTTCAACTATATCGGTTTTTAGCGCTCGGGCTTCAAAGTAATCTAAAATCAGAACTGGCTGAGGGTCCATAGGCCTGAAGACGTACGCTCCAGGCTTTTTCTTGTCTAATCCTAGTTTCACGGGGTCGTCAGACACGTAGTAACACATCTGGATGTCGAAGGTGATGTTAACGCCGTTCGAAAGAGATATGTTCAATAGTTTTCGCTTCACGTCGAAGTTAATTTGGATGTACTGAAAAAAGAGTTTGTTTGAATAGCCTGTGACTTGTTTTTAACGGGATTAATATTATATATTATTTATTTATCTATTGTACTATGTAGTTTTACAGAAAATAAATATATATTATTACAACTGACATAATATCTGGGACTTTGAGATTTATTGTATTTACTAGCTTCCGCCCGCGACTCCGGCCGCGTGAATTTTGAAAGTTTTATAGCCTATACATAAACATAAAACATAACATAACATCACGCCTGTATTCCCCGAAGGGGTAGGCAGAGGTGCACATATGTATAGTACACCCACATTTCGCCAGTTATGTTTTTAGGTCCCAATGTAATAGGGGGCGAGCCTATTGCCACCAACCGGGCACAAACCCAGACTCCGTGCTGCTACTGAGAATTACCTAATGGAAAAAACCAGTAACACTTCGCCCGACCCGGGATTCGAACCCAGGACCTCGTGCTCAGCAGTCGCGCTTAGCCACCACTAGACCAACGAGTCAGAGTGAAGAATTTGCTCAAAATACATAAAAGGTACCTCATTCTTGATAAAATTGTCGACACTCTCATAGCTATGGTAGCCATCT
The DNA here is from genome assembly GCA_946251915.1 of Abrostola triplasia. Classification (NCBI taxonomy): domain Eukaryota; kingdom Metazoa; phylum Arthropoda; class Insecta; order Lepidoptera; family Noctuidae; genus Abrostola; species Abrostola triplasia. The sequence continues at coordinate 859,199 of OX276450.1, forward strand.
TTTTCCATTTTTCTATAATACTTGTCAAAGTCTATATAAGGGGTGGTGGAGTCCGGCTTGTCTGTGGTTTCATCGTAATCATAGTCCGAGTACTGTGCGGACATAGCTACGTATTGCCGGGTCGTGACTTCAGGAGTCGTATTTCCAAGGGGTGATGCGCTGGAAGATGTGGAACAGGTTTCTTTAAATAGTCATCAACAGCCCACGTCTACCGTTAAACAAAGGCCTCCCCTTTAGAGTGGGGGGTGCCATAATCCCCACGCTTGGCAAGCGGCTTGGGGTCGCAGTGGCGCCCCACACTAGGAATGTCTCCTGTATCGTGGGTGCGTTTCACAAACATGAAATATCACAAACACAAACACCCAGACTCGGGACAAACATCTGTGGTACGCACAAAGTTTTGCCCCGTGCGGGAATCGAGCCCGCAACCCTTAGCGCAGCAGTCCAATCGCTTAACCACTGCGCTAATCAGGTCGTCAAAGTTACAGAAGTCGCTGCTGCCCATCTCCTGGATTTTCCCTTAGTCGCTTACGACACCCACGGGAGGAAAGGGGGTGGTCTATTCTGTCAAATACCACTCGGCTACCTTTTCTTAAATACATAAACACACAATTTACGTATGTATTGTCTCAGCCAGAACACACATTTCACCAGTTAAGTTATAGGCTTGATGTTACTGGGTTTTTCCATTAGATAATTCTTAGTTATGGAGTCTGGATTTGTGTTGGTTAATGTTTGGCTCCTCTATTACATTGGGAACTAAAATATAACTGGCGGAATGTGGGTGTTCTATACGTGCACCTCTGCCTACCTCTTCGGGGTATACAGGCGTGATGTTATGTTATGTTAAAATAGGTAACATAACATCACACCTGTATTCCCCGAATGGGTAGGTTGTGGTGTAGCTAATAGGGGGCGAGCCTATTGCCATCAACCGGGCACAAATCCAGACTCCGTGCTGCTACTGAGAATTACCTAATGGAAAAACCCAATAACACTTTCCCCGACCCAGGATTCAAACCCAGGACCTCGTGCACAGCAGCCGCGCTTAACAACCACTAGACCAACGAGGCAGTTTAAGCATTTGCACCATTAAAGAAATTAGCAGCAATGTATGCACACACATACAAACAATCTCTCAAAACGCGTATATACCGGATGAACTTTTAGTCACCGTCCAAATTTTGATATATTTATCTTTGGCGAAAATCATTGAATACGTGTTTTTTCTTTTAGTATCACTCAATACAAAAATATTGAGTTATAACATCACAAAGTTATCTATAAAAAGTTAATGTTTCTGGACACCCCCACGCCGTGCGTACGCGCTAGGTGTAGCGGGGTGGGGGAAGCGGGGTGCGCGCTACCCTTTTCATTGAATGTTTGCGCGGCAAGTGTAGTATTATTAACGTTTAACTTAGTGACCACGCAGAGCGGATAATTCTTTCGAGAAAATGATTTAATATAAAAATTTTACGTATCGATTTTTTTTCAAAAATGGAATTATTGAATGATACCTAATGCCTAGAAAAAATTTGGACGGTGACTAAAAATTCATCCGGTATATTATCCGTTCGGTCGTAGATAAAAAATAAAATACATACGTGGTTGAAATAAAACTAGGTTTACGGATTTTATCGCGGTTTTTAATTGTTTTTTGGTCCCGACGTTTCGAATCCTTTACAGCATTCATGGTCACGGGCAGACTGAGGTGTTAAACGTCTATCATAGAATCTATTAAAGTTAATTCCAAACACAAAACTGCAAGACTGAATGACACAGTGAGCTCATTTTGCGTAAATCGGATTGTCAATAATAATTAAAATTGTAAGGTAGTTGATAGTAATTGTTCAAATTAGACGTTTAACACCTCAGTCTGCCCGTGACCATGAATGCTGTAAAGGATTCGAAACGTCGGGACCAAAAAACAATTAAAAAACCGCGATAAAATCCGTAAACCTAGTTTTATTTCAATGTCTAATATTCGCGTAAGTGATAGAAATCATTACATACGTGGTGTTTGAAGCTACACTATCTAGCCCAAAGCCATCCACAATCATCTTCGGCCGCGGAGTCAGGATATAATCTTTGTACGCGTCCTCCCTATCGTCTGTCTTGCTAACATTGCCAAACTGTATCTTCGATTTCTCAGTGCTATCGTCAAAATACTCGTATTCCGGTATATCATCCAATAGGGACTTATCATCGATCTTCAGGTTGTTCGTCTGCCTTGTCAAATATTTCTTCTTTTTGTTTTTATTCAATTTCTTTATAATTGAACGTCTCTTTCTTGACCGCTTTTGCACTTGGGTAACATAGTACGACCGATATCCTAAATTCAAATTGTTTAAAACGTAAAACATAACATCACTCCTGTATTCCCCGACGGGGTAGGCCTGTGCACATATAGTACACCCACATTTCGCCAGTTATGTTTTTTAGGTCCCAATTTAATAGGGGGCGAGCTGACCATCAACCGGGCACAAATCCAGACTCCGTGCTGCGCTACTGAGAATTACCTAATGGAAAAACCCAGTAACACTTTGCCCGACCCGGGATTCGAACCCAGGACCTCGTGCACAGCAGTCGCGCTTAGCAACCACTAGACCAACGAAGCAGTCAGATTGTTTATTTGCACAGAATGTAGGTAATACACAAAAATTGATGTTATAAAATTATTAAGAATTAACATTCTACCAATAGCAAAACATTTTAGTGGGGAACGGTAATATATCACACTACATACAAATAAAATGGAAATCCGTGGTCTCTGCCTACCCCTCAGGGAAACAGGCGTGACTTTATGTATGTATGTATACAAATCAAATTATACACTCATCAGGAACCTACTTTCAATCTACGCCTGTTAAAAAGTCCACACAGTATATAAATATTCGAAGCGAATTTAAAAAAAAAAAAACGTCGCCCCACACTAGGAATTTCTCCTGTATCGTAGGTGCGTTTCACAAACATAAAATATTCACAAACACAAACACCCAGACTCGGGACAAACATCTGTGGTTCGCACAAAGTTTTGCCCCGTGCGGAAATCGAACCCGCAACCTTCAGCGCAGCAGTCCAATCGCTTAGCCACTGAGCTAATCAGGTCGTTTATGGTGTTAGGACTCGTATTACCTAGTGCTGGTATCTTCTCGCCTATGAAGACAAGCTCATCTTCAGTCAAAAATTCGCCTCTATCAGGCAATGCTGCCACCAAATCTGGGATTGTTATTATTGAGTGGTTTACAGAGGCACCTGAAAATTGACTTCATTGAAAGACTCGGTAATGTTAAAAGATAAAGAATAAAAATATAGAAGAGAGGCGTGTAGCTTCGTGGTGTGACAGATCATGATCTGCGGGGTAAAGCAGCAGCCGTGGTCAGTCTTATGATTGGTGACCGTTTTCATAAATCGAGACCCCTCCGAAGGCACGTTAAGCCAGTCCTGCGTCATCTCTCTCCGGTCTCACCGTTCTAGACTATAAGGTATAGACACCTGTGTTTGCGAGATATAGTGCACAAATATGCGCACACAGGTGCACTCCCTATTCCCTCACTATCATAGTCCAGGACGGTGAGACCGGATAGATGACGCAGGACTGGCTTAACGTGCCTTCCGAAGGTCCATGCTTCGATATATGAAAACGGTCACCCATTACACGACTGACCGCCGTGAGGCCTGCTTAACCTCGTAGATCGAATGATGTGTAGCCACATAGCTAAAAGCCTTATCATCATCATCAGCTTTTGAATGACCCACTGCTGGGCATAAGCCTCCTCCCCTAAACGCCACTGATTTCTGTTTTGGGCCTCTTGCATCCAGGTCTTTCCCTGTACAGCAACAACATCATCAGTCCACCTTGCTGGAGGTCTGCCAGGGGCTTTATGCCAATAGACGTTTTACTTTCTTACCCTTCTAAGTACATGAGTTAGGAGTCTACGCTACGAATTTACCTGTAGGATCGAAGACCTGGTAGACCCCCCTGTAGACTGGGAGTCTTATAGGCATGGTCACTGGCCAGGCTAATGGGTTGTACACTACAATCTGTAAGATAAATCAATATTACATTCGTAGACGTAGTAGAGAAGTGTTTACTGTGTCGCCAGTTATGTTTTTTAGGTCCCAATGTAATAGGGGGCGAGCCTATTGCCATCAACCGGGCACAAATCCAGACTCCGTGCTACTAAGAATTACGTAACAAAAAATCCCAGTAACACAAGAAGAAGAAGATGAGTAGTCACAGTTATAATAATAATAACAGCCTATAACTGTCCCACTGCTACAAAGGCCTCTTCTCGTATAGAGAAGTATTGAGCATTGATCACCACGCTAGCTAACTGCGGGCGATTTCAGATAATTAAATCCAGGTTTCCTCACCATGTTTTCCGTCACCGTTATTCAGTGTCTTAGAATAACTAAGGAAGTATTTATAACATTGAAAAAGTCACATTGATACTTGCCCGGGTTTGAACCTGCAACCTTGTGCATACAAATCCGGTATCAACTCAAATCATATTTATTTCGCTTAAAACATGGGTACAGACAGATGTTTCTAAGTCTAAAATAGGTTCCACACATTTTGCCTTGTGCGGCATGCGAAAATGTAAATTGAAAATAGAGGTTAAACAATATTAAATTAGTACAGAAATAGATAGGTATGTAACCAATAGGCCACCACAACCTCACAGTTAAAGGGACAGTTATAGGCTAGATATACAGTGAAACCTGGTTAAGTGAGACATCAAGGGACCTGCAATGTCGTTTCACTTATAGAGGTATTCCACTTACCCAGTGTCTCAGATATACAGGTATGAATAAATATCTGTCTCATTTACAGAGGGTTCCATTAATAGAGGTGAGAATACAGGTTATTTCAGTTATACGGTGCGATCATTAAATAATGGAATGTTATGGAATTTGTGGGTAGAATAAGAATGAGTAAACAAATAATGTTATCTCAGTTACAGAGGTATATGCATATAAAATTTAATCGCTGTCTCAGTTATAAAGGTAGGTAAGATGATAAATCGAAAGAACAAATCCCAGATATAGAGGTTTACCTCGTCCCACTAACAGAGGTAATTCAGTGCCAAAGTGTTGGGACCTCAGCATGAGTTCCAATTATGGAGGTTTCTCACTTATCCAGGTCCCACTTAACCAAGTTTCACTGTAGTACTATTGAGGAAACTTACGAAGAAGCGGTTGCCTTCTATCGTCCAGCACGTGGAGATGTTGAACTGGCAGGCGTAATACAGCATTGCTTTGGGCGACTTCCGAAGTATGCTGGAAGATGGAGACGGATCAGTATTCTTTGAAACGTCACCACGAACTGGACTTGTTTATATGCAAGACTGGTCGTTAGCAGTATTGACAGAAAGATGGGAGAAGGGAGTGGGGAAGCCTTTGGTTAGCAATGAGACACTCCCACGTCGCCCCACACTGGAATGTCTTTTCGAAAATCGTGGGTGCGTTTCATAAACATAAAATATCACATACACTCGCAAAATTTGCCTCGTGCAGCAATCGAACCCACAACCCTTAGCGCAGCAGTCCAATCGCTTAGCCACTGCGACAATCAATAAAACAATGCAAATTATACTTTAATAGCTGCGCCCCGCGGTGTTACCCGCTACATTTCACATTTCGGGATGAACAGTAGCCTATGTCTTAATCCAGGGTGTCAGCTACCTCCATCTTAAATTTCATCAAAATCGGTCCAGCCGTTTGAGCGTGAAGAGGTAACAAACATCCATCCATACTTACAAACTTTCGCGTTTACAATATTAGTAAAAACCGGCACACCTGAGACATTGTTCAACGGTGTGTAAAGCTTGTCAGAGGCCTACAGGCGGTTTACACTCTGACACTATTGTTCATCAACCATACGATAAGAAGATTGGCGTATACTTACTTGAAGGCAGGCCTATACATCTGCATACACAGTTCTTTAGCTAGATGCACTTTTCGCGTGTAATACTCGCTCACATACGGCCGCATAGCCCCCGTGATGATAGTGTGGTCCTGGATCACCCCTGGAAGCCATAATTATCACTTTAACTGTGTACTACTTTATCACAAATTTACTATAATAACTTTCGTGAGTATTATCCATATTATCTACTATATATCCCGGTTATACGGTTAGAGTTTGGATCGCGAGCCCGCCGCGTCACCAGCTCATGAATAAGGGCTCCGTTAGAGTCCGAAACTAGTCGGGCATTCCCGAATATCGACGTGAGTATAACCGGTATATATAGTAGATAATTATCACAAATGTTAAGGAGATACATAAACATCCCCTTACTATTAAAGCAGGACAGTTTACGTTGTTAAAGCGAGACAACACATTACACTGCATATATCTCTCACTCTTATAGTCCAGGACGGTGAGACCGGAGAGAGATCAGGCGCAGGACACACGGCCTATAGATGTTTCCCATAAAAAAAAAAGCGTTGGTATAACGACAACCCCCTCCCACTCTCAGGGGGAGGCCTGTTAGTTTTTTTTTTTTTAAACCGTCGCCTCACACTAGGAATTTCTCCTGTATCGTGGGTGCGTTTCACAAACATGAAATATCACAAACACAAACACCCAGACTCGGAACAAACATCTGTGATTCGCACAAAGTTTTGCCCCGTGCGGGAATCGAGCCCGCAACCCTTAGCGCAGCAGTCCAATCGCTTAGCCACTGCGCTAATCAGGTCGTCCAGTTGTGACAAGTAAGTTATTCTCACCAGCTATCCACTCAATCTCTTCGTATCTCTTATCATTGTTCCCTAGTCGTGCAAACACTTGTAACTGTTTAGCTATCTGTGAAAGAGGAAATAACAGCTCGTTATTTTACCAACATAACATCACGCCTGTATTCCCCGAAGGGGTAGGCAGAGGTGCACATATAGTACACCCACATTTCGCCAGTTATGTTTTAGGTCCCAATGTAATAGGGGGCGAGCCTATTGCCATCAACCGGGCACATATACAGACTCCGTGCTGCTACTGAGAATTATCTAATGGAAAAACCCAGTAACACTTTGCCCGACCCGGGATTCGAGCCCAGGACCTCGTGCTCAGCAGTCGCGCTAAGCAACCGCTAGACCAACGAGGCTGTCGTTACTTTAACTGCGAAAAAAGCTTGTTATAACGTTATGAAACAGCTATCTATATAACGGTTACGCTACATTTTTCGGGATAAAAAGTAGCCTGTTCTTCCAGGTTGTCAGCTACCTCCATACCAAATTTTATGGAAATTGTTGCAGCCGTTTGAGCGTGAAGAGGTAACAAACACACTTACAAACTTTCACATATATAATACTAGCTTTTGCCAGTGGCTTCGCCCGTATATAATATCACACTGATTATAAAGGCGAAAGTTAGTGTGTTTGTATGTTTGTTACCTCTTCACGCTAAAACGGCTTGACGGATTTTGATGAAATTTCAAATAGAGGTAGCTGTCACCCTGGATTAATACATAGGCTACTTTTTATTCCGAAAAAATGTAACGGGTAACACCGCGGGGCGCAGCTAATGATATTATAAATGTGAAAGTAACTCTGTCTGTTACGCCTTCACGACTAAACCGCTGGACGGATTTTGATGAAATTTGGCATGAACAAAGTTTAAGACCCGAGAAAGGACATAGGCTATTAAACGCGGGCGAAGCCGCGAGCAAAAGCTAGTTTTAGTATACGTTATTTAGAGTTTACCTGAGAATAATGATGTATTTCTCTGGCGTGGTACTTGATGACGGGCCGCGATGTAAACATACCAGCTGTGTGAGTGTCTTTATCGTATGTGTAGGGGAAGAAGTCGTCCTGCTTCGTCGGCAGCTTTGGACTGAAATAACACAGATAACATCACGCCTGTATTCCCCGAAGGGGTAGGTAGAAGTGCACATACAGTACACCCACATTTCGCCAGTTTTGTTTTTAGGTCCCAATGTAATAGGCGGCGAGCTGACCATCAAACGGGCACAAATCCAGACTCCGTGCTGCTACTGAGAATTACCAAATGGAAAAACCCAGTAACACTTACCCGGCCCGGGATTCGAACGCAGGACCTCGTGCTCAGCAGTCACGCTTAGCAACCACTAGACCAACGAGGCAGTCAGAATATATGAAACTACAAAATTTATATATACCTAAATTGTACTATATTCTAACAAATAAAGAATTTATTTCTTTTTTCTAAAAGAACACAAATCATTAAAAACATACATAACATCACGCCTGTTTCCCTGAGGGGTAGGCAGAGACCACGGATTTCCATTTGCTACGATCCTGGCATGTGACTTTTTCAATGTTATAAATACTTTCTTAGTTATTCTAAGACACTAGACTAACGGTGACGGAAAACATCGTGAGGAAACCTGGATTTAATTATCTGAACACCCGCAGTGAGCTAGCGTGGTGATCAATGCTCAATCCGTCTCTATACGAGAAGAGGCCTTTGTAGCAGTGGGACAGTTATATGCTGTTATTATTAAGAATTAGCCCCATAGTAGGAGTTGTTAGTCAAATACTGAACAGCCTACTTTTTGATCAGTGAGGGTTACCACGAACCGGAAGACGCAGCGTTGGCAGGCCTCCCACCAGATGGGCCGACGATATCGTCAGAATTGCGGGCAACCGGTGGATGGAATTGGCAAGCTGTCGTTCATTGTGGCGTTCTAAGGGGGAGGCCTTTGTTCAACAGTGGACGTCTTCCGGCTGATGATGATGAGGGTTTTCTTAACAGTGTTTATAATCTCATACTCACGCAGCATCTTGTACCGCCTTCAAATAACATGCTGGCGTCGAGTAGAATAGATATACTTTTTGATTTATCGATCTCTGTTTTGCATTCACTAGCCTGAAAATAACAACGTGATATAATGCCCTGCTAACCGAATTTACCTGTCTGCCTGTCTCAGCTGAGACCAGCCAACTACGAAGATATTATAGTGCACACGTATGCGAACACAGGTGCACTCCCTATTCCCTCACTCTCATAGTCCAGGACGGTGAGATCGAGAGATGTCGCAGGACTGGCTTAACGTGCCTTCTGAAGCACGCAGGGGTCTTGACTGTGGAAACGGTCACCCATCACATGACTGACCGCGGCGTTCACTGCTTAACCTCAGAGACCCTGTGACGTCACTAATTTGTCATCTCAATTGACGTACTATTTATTGGTTTCAAATAAGCATTTTGTTTTACAGAAGCAGTGTCTTGGAATTATCGTATATAGCCGATCTGCGAGGTTAAGCCGTGCTCGCCGCGGTCAGTCTTGTGATGGGTGACCGTTTTCACATGTCAAGACCACTCCGTGCTTCGGAAGGCACGTTAAGCCAGTCCTGCGTCATCCCCTCTCCGGTCTCACCGTCCTGGACTATGAGAGTGAGGGAATAGGGAGTGCACCTGTGTTCGCATATTTGTGCACTATAATATCTACGTAGTTGGCTAGTCTCAGCTGAGACAGGCCGCGACCGACATTCTGTTAGGAGAATATTATTATTGTTTTTAATGGTGTCTTTAGTTTTTAAACTTACGTTATTAGCTTGTCAATGTTGGCGAACCATAACGGAGCGTCGTGGTACCCCAGCCGCTGTCCCATCACCACCATGACATTCTTGGTGACGTAATATGGGGCCTGGCGTTGGGTCATGTGTTTTACGAAGAGGCTCACCTGAAATATTATTATGATATACTTTGATTAAGTGATTGGAAGTCGTGGTGGCCTAGTGGTTAACATACCGGATTTGTATGCACAAGGTTGCTGGTTCAAACCCGGGCAAGTATCAATGTGACTTTTTCAATGTTATAAATACTGTCTTAGTTATTCTAAGACACTAGACTAACGGTGACGGGGAACATCGTGAGGAAACCTGGATTTAATTATCTGAAATCGCCCGCAGTGAGCTAGCCTGGGGATCAATGCTCAATCCTTCTCTGTACGAGAAGAGGCCTTTGCCCTGCAGTGGGACAGTTATAGGCTGTTATTATATAATTATATAAGTGATTGGACTACTGCACTAAGGATTGCGGGTTCGATTTCCGCTCGGAAAGCTGAAGAGAAGACAAACATTTCCCGTGTTTTTTTTATAGCCTATTTAGTTTCCCACTGCTGGGCAAATGCCTCCCCTTTCTTCTTCCAAACCACTCTAGCCTTTGCAATATCTGACCACGTGCGTCCCGCATATGTGACCAGATCATCACGTGTGTATATAAAAAGTATATTCTTCTTCTTATCGTATGGTTGATGAACAATAGTGTCAGAGTTTAAACCGCCTGTAGGCCTCTGACAAGCTTTACACACCGTTGAACAATCCCTCAGGTGTGCCGGTTTCCTCATGATGTTTTCCTTCACCGTTTTTAGCAACTGATAACTAATTTATAGTACGCATGAATTCGAAAAGACATTGGTGCGTGCTGGTGAACTTGCGACCTTTGACTTGGCAGTCCAACGGTCATACCACTCGGCTATCAGCGCTGTATTAAAGAAGTATAATAATAAATAATGCTTACCCTCTCTTCGACGTTGGAGAAGGCGCTGTCCGACGTTATAATGAGGGGGTCATTACAGAAGCCCCCAAAACAAAACCCCGGGGGTGCCCAGTAGCCGTCGAACAGCTTGTGAGTGTAGATATCTGTGTCAGCACCTAAACAGATAGCAAGCGTGATAGTATGACTTGATATGACGCCGGTAATCCCTATAGGGGTAGGTAGAGTACATACACTACATAACATCACGCCTGTATTCCCCGAAGGGGTAGGCAGAGGTGCACATATAGTACACCCACATTTCGCCAGTTATGTTTTAGGTCCCAATGTAATAGGGGGCGAGCTGGTCATCAGCCGGGCACAAATCCAGACTCCGTGCTGCTACTCAGAATTACCTAATGGAAAAACCAAGTAACACTTTGCCCGACCCGGGATTCGAACCCAGGACCTCGTCATATGGAGATGGCTCCTATTTTTATTTGATTTCATACAAAACCTTTCCGACACACATTTCATCCACACTTATATCATTTAAAGTTCTCACCCAAGTCATCACTCCCTCGCCAGACAAACTCCAGACTCTTGGACTTCATCCTGGCCAGTTCATCTTCGTAGCTGATGGGGTTGATGAAGTGTCCATCGAACCCCATCAGAGCCATCAGCGACGCGAACTCCCGCGAGTGTCCGTAGACATCCGCCTGCCAAGTCACCAGCGGGCGCCCGCATTCCAGGAATGTCGCGTTTAGTTTCCTGGAAATTATAGAATACAGTAGAAATGAGTAGGATAGAGTACAATAGAGAAGAATTGAGGAGATTAGAGTGGAATTGAGTAGAATTGAGTAGAATTGAGTGGAATTGAGTAGAATTGAGTAGAATTGAGTAGAATTGAGTAGAATTGAGTAGAATTGAGTAGAATTGAGTAGAATTGAGTAGAATTGAGTAGAATTGAGTAGAATTGAGTAGAATTGAGTAGAATTGAGTAGAATTGAGTAGAATTGAGTAGAATTGAGTAGAATTGAGTAGAATTGAGTAGAATTGAGTAGAATTGAGTAGAATTGAGTAGAATTGAGTAGAATTGAGTAGAATTGAGTAGAATTGAGTAGAATTGAGTAGAATTGAGTAGAATTGAGTAGAATTGAGTAGAATTGAGTAGAATTGAGTAGAATTGATTAGAATTGAGTGGAATTGAGTAGAATTGAGTAGAATTGAGTAGAATAGAGTAGATTCGAGTAGAATATAGTTGTATAGAGTAGATTCGAGTAGAATAGAGTGGTATATAGTAGAATTGATTAAAATTGAGTAGAATATAGTGGGATATTATTTATACTTAGTCAAATACTGAACAACCTCCTATTTGATCGGACATGGAAAAAGACTGTCTGACCCGGGATTCGAACCCTCGATTGGACCTTGAAGAATCATCATCTTCTTAGCATACCTCAAGCTGTAGGTGAACTGGTCGATGATGGCGTGATAGTTGGTGTTAGCCTCGTCACTCATGCTCCACCCGCCGCCGGCGATCACCAGCCGACCCTGACGGAGGAGCTGGTACACCATACGCCGCACTGGAGAAGAATAAGGAAGAATGGAGAAGGAAGTCCCATCCTATCCTACTTCCAATTAATATTCTATTCTATTTCTTCTCTACCTACTCTCTTTCATGGTGGCCTAGTGGTTAACAAACCGGATTTGTATGCACAAGGTTGCAGGTTCAAAACCGTATCAATGTGACTTTTTCAATGTTATAAATACTTTCTTAGTTATTCTAAGACACTAGACTAACGGTGACGGAAAACATCGTGAGGAAACCTGGATTTAATTATCTGAAATCGCCCGCAGTGAGCTAGCGTGGTGATCAATGCTCAATCCTTCTCTATACGAGAAGAGGCCTTTGTAGCAGTGGGACAGTTATAGGCTGTTATTATTATTATATTCCCTTTATTCATACATATATCTTATATTTTTTAAATAATATATCGATATAAAAAATACAAAATTTAAAAATATAAAATATAGACCCCAACCAGCGACGGGAACAGGGTCCAAGCTACCGGTGGCTAGGCCTCCAGAGAGAGGAACCTCCTCACAATGCGTGCCGTGTCAAGGAGTACTGCTTTCTGCATCAAGCCCTCAACCAAACCGCCTAACGTGAGCCTCTTTAGGTGTTGGTCGAGACTCTTGGCCATGAGGCCATTGGCCGAAACGACTATCGGCACAATGATTGCCGAGTCCACCTCCCACATGTCGACAACCTCGTGCGCTAAATCCAGATATTTAATCTGTTTATCCTTTTCAGCTTTCACGAGATTCTCGTCATGCGGGATAGTGATATCGACAAACACTGCGCGTCGTTCCAATCGATCTATCACCACTATATCAGGCTTTTATAATATTTATTATTATTCTATTTGTCACTAAAATAATTGTCACACTGATATTATAAAGGTGAAAGATAGTGCGTCTATTATCTAATGGTATTCCTAGCGCAGTATCTCACCTGTACCATCTCTATTTTTCCACCAATGGAATAAATATGCAATATCAGTTAGCATAAATCTGAAAAGAAAAATAATTACAATCAATATTGATATTCTATTAATAAAAAAATAAAAATAAAATGCGACTGCCTCGTTGGTCTAGTGGTTGTTAACCGCGACTGCTGAGCACGAGGTCCTGGGTTCGAATCCCGGGTCGGGCAAAGTGTTACTGGGTTTTTCCATTAGGTAATTCTCAGTAGCAAGGAGTCTGGATTTGTGCCCGGTTGATGGCAATAGGCTCGCCCCCTATTATATTGGGACCTAAAAACATAACTGGCGAAATGTGGGTGTACTATATGTGCACCTCTGCCTACCCCTTCGGGGAATACAGGCGTGATGTTATGTTTGTTTTTTAAATACGCCTCGAATACTTTACCTTCTCCTTTTTTAACGTCGGTTTAAATATGTGTTTTTTTATTATATAATAACAATATTGTAAATAAAATACACAAAAAATGAGTTAGTTCTAACCTATGACATAGGCAACTCTTAACTGGACGTAGTTAAGCAGATAGGATCCAATCCACATCGAACTATTGAGATATTGGACTTCAAAGTTTAGATCGTATTTCTTTATCAACGCGATATAGTAAAACCGGTTTAATGGCAGACGAAGGGTATTTTCTTGTATTTTAACATTTGAATTAGGGAATTAGGTTTAGTTTTTTAATTCTTTGGTATATCTAACTCAATTTTGGTGTTGGTGTGGATTCTGCTTCATCATCAGCCGGAAGACGTCCACTGTTGAACAAAGGCCTCCCCCTTAGAACGCCACAATGAACGACAGCTTGCCAATTCCATCCACCGGTTGCAGCAACTCTGACGATATCGTCGGTCCACCTGGTGGGAGGCCTGCCAACGCTGCGTCTGAGTTCGTGGTCACTCGAGAACCTTTCTTCCCCAGCAGTTATTGGCTCTTCGAGCGATATGGAGTCTGATTCTGATGGATTCTGCTTAACTACGTCCATCTCTCGACGCTCAAGGGCGCTGTGAACACTATTACACGGCTAGACCCAGGAATCAGACGCGCTAGACGACTTACAAACAAGGCAATCATACGTACTTTCTATTATCGTGAGACCAGAGCGACGTGATCACAGCATCCAAAATATTCTTCATGTTGACTTTGCTATGATCATAGAAATCGTCATCTGGAAGTAAGGTCGAATATTAAAGTTTATAAAAAATAATCATATTAACGCTGGATATATTATAGTGCACAAGTATGCGAACACAGGTGCACTCCCTATTCCCTCACTCTCATAGTTCAGGACGGTGAGACCAGGGAGAGATGACGCAGGACTCGCTTAACGTGCCTTCAGAAGCACGAAGGGGTCGCGACATGTGAAAACGGTCACCCATCACAAGACTGACCGCGGTGGGCACGGCTTAACCACGTAGCTGCAAGCCCTTAGATATTAATCTCTGAATTATAATTTAATTGTTTACTTTTTCTTATCGTATGGTTGATGAACAATAGTGTCAGAGTTTAAACCGCCTGTAGGCCTCTGACAAGCTTTACACACCGTTGAACAATCTCTCAGGTGTGTGTTTCCTCACGATGTTCTCCTTCACCGTTTTTAGCAACTTTTAACTTAATACGCACATGAATTCGAAAAGACATTGGTGCGTGCCGGGGTTTGCGACATTTGACTTGGCAGCCCAACGGTCATACCACTCGGCTATTATAATATATAATAGTGCTTTGTTTATAGTTGATTGTTTGCTAAAGAACCAGTATTCTTCAGGTTACTTACATCCAGTATAATGCTGATAGAACGTCCGAGTATAGCCGAGCTCCCCGTGCGTGCTTGGCACTACATGTACATTCAACGCGCCTTCCATTGGCCGCGGACAGCTCTGCAATTAAATACTAGATGATCAATGCTCATTCCCTCTCTATGAGAAGAGTCTGAGACAGTTATTGGCCGATTAAATTATTTTTTCGTGTAAATTCAGATCCCTACTAATATTATAAACGCGAAAGTTTATAAGTATGGATGTTTGTTACTCTTTCACGTAAACTGATGAATGGATTTTAATTAAATTTCATATGGAGGTAGCTGACACCCTGGATTAACATATAGGCTTTTTATCCCGAAAAAATGTAGCGGGTAACACCGCGGGGCGCAGCTAGTTCAAAATGTTTGTATGTCATGTAAACCAATTACAGGCGCTTATGAAACGTTAAGATGGTATATACACATTCAAAAATGTCATTCCTGACTGAAACTTTGTAAATTTACCAATTTGTACCATTTTTTTTTTAAATGACTGCCTCGTTGGTCTAGTGGCTGCTAAGCGCGACTGCTGAGCACGAGGTCCTGGGTTCGAATCCCGGGTCGGGCAAAGTGTTACTGGGTTTTTCCATTAGGTAATTCTCAGTAACAGCACGGAGTCTGGATTTGTGCCCGGTTGATGGCAATAGGCTCGCCCCCTATTACATTGGGACCTAAAACATAACTGGCGAAATGTGGGTGTACTATATGTGCACCTCTGCCTACCCCTTCGGGGAATACAGGCGTGATGTTATGTTATGTATGTTTTTTGAGTAACCTCTGGAGTTACTTGCCGGTTCTTCTCCATTGGAATGACATTTTGGAACCGTGCAACTAGCATCCTAACGTTTCATAAGCGCCTGTAATAGGTTTATGTGATTTTTGACATTTTGAATTCCTATAGAGAAGAACTGAAAAGAAACTCGAAAGGTTACTCATTTAAAAAATATGGTACAAAATAGTAAAATTACAGTTTCATTATGCGACAGCAAAGTAAACTAAAGGATTGGAGGAAAAATAATTAAAATAATGAACAAATTGGGCCAAAACCCCACAGTGCTACTAATTCCTACTGACAATGGCATCACCATCATCAGCCGGAAGACGTCCACTGTTGAACAAAGGCCTCCCCTTTAGGTAAAGGGAGGGGTCGCCATCCCCACGCTTGGCTAGCCAAACCAAGGCTTGGGGATCGCAGTATCCGTGGTGAAGTTACAGAAGACGCTGCTGCCCATCTTCTGGATTTTCCCTTAGTCGCTTACGACACCCATGGGAGGAAAGGGGGTGGTCAATTTTAGGTACCACTTTGCTGGTTCGTTACTCACCATATATCCACACGCTTCGCCAAACTCCGTGAGCGGGGTCAGCAGGTCTTTGGTCACTCCATCCATGCTCAGTACAGAACTCAAGGAGAGTAATTGAATGATCACCGGATACAGCATTGTGTTTGCTTCAAATTCTTATAAAACACTCTACACTTTTGTAACATTCAAATACTAACTCATCTTATATTTCTTCTTAATTTCTAAATTTTGTGAGTATATTAGTTACCTCTTCACGCACAAACGGTTGGACCGATTTTGATTAAACTTGGTATGGAGGTAGCTGACACCCTGGATTAATATAGGCTAGTATTTATCCCGAAACAATGCAGCGGGTAACACCGCGGAGAGCAGCTAGCTTTTAAAAAAGAAAAGCGTCAATTCTTGTAACTGGGCGGTGCAGTAGCGATGTACATTCGATAGAAAACCAAATAATAACAACGAAAATCGTTAGTTTGCAACGAAGCACAACGCTATTGCATTATCTATTATATTATATATACCGGTTATACTCACGTCGATATTCGGGAATGCCCGACTAGTATATACAGAATGAATTTTTAGTCACCGTCCAAATTTTTTCTAGGCATTAGGTATCATTCAATAATTACATTTTTGAAAAAAAATCGATACGTAAAATTTTTATATTAAATCACTTTCTCGAAAGAATTCCGCTCTGCGTGGTCACTAAGTTAAATGTTAATAATACTACACTTGCCGCGCAAACATTCAATGAAAAGGGTAGCGCGCACCCCGCTTCCCCCACCCCGCTACACCTAGCGCCGCGTACGCACGGCGTGGCGATGTCCAGAAACATTCACTTTTTATAGATAACTTTGTGATGTTATAACTCAATATTTTTGTATTGAGTGATACTAAAAGAAAAAACACGTATTCAATGATTTTCGCCAAAGATAAATACTTTTATCAAAATTTGGACGGTGACTAAAAGTTTATCCGGTATAGTATATGGATAACACTCACGAAA
Organism: Abrostola triplasia; assembly: GCA_946251915.1. Lineage (NCBI taxonomy): Eukaryota > Metazoa > Arthropoda > Insecta > Lepidoptera > Noctuidae > Abrostola > Abrostola triplasia. Next base: position 876,303 of record OX276450.1, read on the forward strand.
GTTATTATAGTAAGCTATTGCATTACTCAAGAATGTTTCAAATTGTGAGGATATAATCTACTGTTGAGCGAATGTTCGGCTCGCGACCCCGCCGCGTCACCTGCCCATGAATAAGGGCTCCGTTAGAGTCCGAAACTAGTCGGGCACTCCCGAATATCGACGTGAGTATAACCGGTATATATAGTAGATAATATGGATAACACTCACGAAAGTTATTATAGTAAATATGACGATATAACCTACAGGCGTATATAACAGCGAGAAATGCAGTCTAATATTATAAAGTCACACGTCAATTCTATAACAGTGGTTCTCACATACTGATGCGTTACGTCATTATATGACTGTTACTAGATAATCATTGCAATAAAATGCTCATACTATGACTTGGGTTCACGATGTGAAAGCGAGATGTCGCTACGTGTAGAATGTGGTGTCTCGATATTAATTTGCTTGTTTTATATCGCTAAATACGATTTAATAATCAAATTCTGCGCGAAAACTTAATTTTACATAAACATCACGCCTGTATTCCCCGAAGGGGTAGGCAGAGGTGCACATATAGTACACCCACATTTCGCCAGTTATGTTTTAGGTTCCACGTTAATAGGCGGCGAGCTGGCTTTCAACCGGCACAAATCCAGACTCAGTGCTGCTACTGAGAATTACCTAATGGAAAAACCTAGTAACACTGCCCGACCCGGGATTCGAACCTAGGACCTCGTGCTCAGCAGTCGCGCTTAACAACCACTAGACCAACGAGGCAGTCAAACACTTAATTTGCAACACATTTTTTTTTAACGACTTATTTTCACTGTTTCATATATTATACCTACTTAGATTGAAGTGGGTTTAAAACTATCGATTGTAAAACTTAATATTAAACGATTATCAAAGCGATATTGCTTTATATAAACACAAGACACAACGTTCACAAGTTTTATCTTCGGAAACTTATATTATTTCATGAAATTAAAACAATGATTGCACAGAATACTGATACACTGAACTTTCTGTGGGAAAGAGAACATCGACACTGGAAATACAAAGGCAGATGTATATAATATAAGTACCAATAATCCAAATATTGCTTGTAATTTAATATGTTATGTTATATCTTCATTCACGCTACCTTACATATTATGAAGCCTGAGAATTACTCTTTATATTATAATATAAACAACACTGATAGCCGAGTGGTATGACCGTTGGACTGCCAAGACAAAGGTCGCAAGTTACCAGCACGCACCAATGTCTAGTCAAATGCATTTATTTATTTATTTTTTTAACAGGTACATCAACAGCATCCATATCACACTTTGTAACTTACAAATATTCAACACGTAGGGAACTAATATAGATGCAAATTATAGGTACCTATACACAACACTTAAAAAAAAACTCAGCAACCATCTTAAACTTATTATAAATTAGTTATCTATGACTAAAATTGGTGAAGGAAAACATCGTAAGGGAGAGAGACACCTGAGAGATTGTTCAACGGTGTGTAAAGCTTGTCAGAGAACTACAGGCGGTTTGAACTCTGACACTATTGTTCATCAACCATACGATAAGAAGACATAACATCACGCCTGTATTCCCTGACATACACTCACATTTTGCATGTTACAGGTCCCAAAGTAGCGCCTATTAAAATTATCAAGCTTCCGTACTGCTACTGAGAATTACCTAGGTAATAACAAAAACCTAGTAACACTGCCAGGCCAGGGATTTGAACCCAGGACCTCATGCTCAGCAGTTGCTCTTAGCTACCACTGCGCCAATCCGGTAATATAGACAACACATCGACGTGAGTATAACCGGGATATATAGTAGATAATATGGATAACACTCACGAAAGTTGTAGTAACATATAGACATAGTTCCAGTGTATGAGGAATGTGATGCGTGTGAATGAAGCAAAAGAAGTATGCCAGGATCGTAGCAAATGGAAATCCGTGGTCTCTGCCTACCCCTCAGGGAAACAGGCGTGACTTTACGTATGTATAGACATAGTTCGGTGATACCAGAACTATGAACTTAATTTTTGGGAGATCACATGTTTTAAGAATTCATGGTAAGGCACTATTTTTAACTTCTGCCTACCTCCTCTTAAGATACCGGCGTGATGTGTATGTGTATACTATTATATAACATCCAAAGAATGTCATATTTTAGTTGCCTCGTGAGTAATCTATGAATAAACAAAAACAAACAATCAGATATTGATATACAAGGCCGTGGTTTGTAATTCAATTCTCTCTGTTGTTTGTTAACACAGCTCTACAAGTATACTCAATATATTATTAATCACGACGTCTAGAGTGTAGGCAGAAGAGTAGAATAAGAATGGTTAGCTAGCACATCGCTGGAGAAGAAAGGTTCTCGAGTGGCGACCACGAACTCAGACGCAGCGTTGGCCGGCCTCCCACCAGGTGGACCGACGATATCGTCAGAGTTGCTGCAACCGGTGGATGGAATTGGCAAGCTGTCGTTCATTGTGGCGTTCTAAGGGAGGCCTTTGTTCAACAATGGACGTCTTCCGGCTGATGATGATGATGACGGGCCCGGCGTAAGCGTGGCGTGGCCCAGCTGTAGTCGTAGCGGAGCTGCTGGTCCGCTTTGGTTACGTCTCAGACTAGATATACAATAAATAACGTTCTCCTGACCGAATTTCGGTCACGGCGGCCAGTCTCAGCTGAGACTAGCCAACTACGTAGATATTATAGTGCACAAGTATGCGAACACAGGTGCACTCCCTATTCCCTCACTCTCATAGTCCAGGACGGTGAGACCGGAGAGAGATCAGGAGCAGGACTGGCTTAACGTGCCTTCGGCTTATTATTGTCGTAGCATTATCATAAACCATAAAAAAGATAACATCACGCCTGTATACCCTGAAGGGGTAGACAGAGGAGCGCATATAGTACACCCACATTTCGCCAGTTATGTTATAGGTCCATCAACTGGGCACAAATCCAGACTCCGTGCTGCTACTGAGGATTACCTAATGGCAAAACCTAGTAATACTGCCCTGCGATTCGAACCCAGGACCTCATGCTCATGACTGAGAGCCGACAAATATAAGGATAATATTAAATAGATTAAAAACAACTTAAAGTGGGGGGGGGGTTGCCATAATCCCCACGCTTGGCAAGCGGAGATCGCAGTATTGGTGGTGAAGTTACAGAAGACGCTGATGCCCATCTTCTGGCTTTTCCCTTAGTCGCCTCTACGACACCCACGGGAGGATGGTGGTCACTTCTAGGTAGGATACTACTCGGAAAAAAAATAACATATGTCAATATAAAATTTATTTGGTACATTACATCACATAATATATAACATTGATTATTATTTATACACTAAAATAAAATAAAATAATATTCTCCAGACCGAATTTCGGTCAGAGCGGCCTGTCTCAGCTGAGACTAGCTTACACAGGAGATATTATAGTGCACAAGTATGCGAACACAGGTGCACTCCCTATTCCCTCACTCTCATAGTCCAGGACGGTGAGACCGGAGAGAGATGACGCTGGACTCGCTTAACGTGCCTTCCGAAGCACGGAGGGGTTTGACATGTGAAAACGGTCACCCATCACAAGACTGACCGCGGCGAGCACGGCTTAACCTCGCAGATTGACTGATCTGGACAGCAGCCACATAGCTACAAGCCTCTTATTTATACATAGACAGTTGATCAGTAAATTCAAGGTTAGACAGAAAAGGGTAAGCAAAAAAATCATAATGCATAAAACATAACATAACATCTCGCCTGTATTGCCGGAAGGGGTAGGCAGAGGTGCGCATATACTACACCCACATTTCGCCAGTTATGTTTTAGGTCCCAATGTAATAGGGGGCGAGCTGGCCATCAACCGGGCACAAATCCAGACTCCGTGCCGCCACTGAGAATTACCTAATGGAAAAACCCAGTAACACTTTGCCCTGTGATTCGAACCCAGGACGTCGTGCTCAGCAGTCGCGCTTAGCAACTTGAAAAATGATGGACACGAGCGGGACTCGAACCCGCGACTTTCGCCACTTTCGCACCACGGCACGGCGAAAGTTGCGGGTTCGAGTCCCGCTCGTGTCCATAATTTTCCAAGTTTCCTTTATCTATTTAAACTTTACTATACATCAAAATAGGGAATGTTGCCAGTAACAAAATATACCTGTCACTGTCATTTGCATGTCAAAGAAGAGACAGCAATAGACTTAAGACAGGTTTAAATTAAGAGAGGTTTTAGCATGGTTTTTATTTTAAATGATTCTTTATTACTTATCCCTTTTCTAGTAACCACTGAATATGATTTAATTGTACCTTTATATATGTTACATCGATGTAACATAACAGCGGAATACTCATCTAAAAGTAATAAAAGAGAAGATCTGTCCATCCGTGTTTCACCTACGACTAAACCACTGGACCGATTGTGATAAAATTTGTTATAGAGATAGCTCAAACCTAACGATAAACTAAAATGTACCAATGTAACTTATTTTAGTATTTTAACTGTGCGTAGTTTTGATTGCCATCCATCTTTTTTTTAATCACACTAATATTATAAAGGCGAAAGTCTGTATGTTTGTTACTGCTTTACGCTCAAACGGCTGGACCAATTTTGATAAAATTTGGTATGGAGGTAGCTGACACCTTGGATTAACACATAGGCTTACATTTATCCCGAAAAATCCTGTGTTAATCCAGGGTGACAGCTACCTCCATATGAAATTTCATTAAAATCCATTCAGTAGTTTTTACGTGAAAGAGTAAGAAACATCCATACTTAGAACTTTCGCGTTTTTAATATTAGTAGGGATCACTTTTACATACTTGGATGGCGATAAAATCTTTTTTTATCTTTATCTCCCTTTAATACCATATTCTGCGACAAACGTTCTAATTTGTTTTGGCTTTAGATTGATAACGAAATCATTGCTCACCGGCTTCCTAGCTCTGGTTTTAGTCTCTTTATTCCAGACCCATTGGTCATACTCATCCGCCCACATGTTAGCAGCCAGCATGGCCTCCCTCACGCCCCTTATCTCAATATCCTTAAAAATATCTCTCATATCCACAGAAGCCTCGTGGTTTGCCTGGTAATTCTCGAACCGCAGCAGCAGCCTCGTGTCCCACGGCTCTAAAGTCAACAAATGAACGCCTTTTGGTAGTTCTTTCACTAGGAAACTGTGCGCGTTATTCAATTTCAACCATTCATCGTATTGTATGTGTTCCGCGTCCGATAAAAAGACTAAAGGAGGTAGATGCATGCTTAAGACTTCCCGGTCCAGTACGCCGACATCAGGGTTGATCACGACTCTGTGGTAACCGCGGGCAACCAGACCCTTGTCCATTGCAGTTTCGTTCAACGCCTCGCCTACACCAAAAGCGTCATCACACAGCAACCTTCTATGCAACATCAATTCGATTTCACCGTCTAATAAAGATGAACCACCTTCAGACCTGTCGGTTAACACCGAGAAATGTAATGGCCCACTTTCAATCGAAATAATATTAGTAACCGGATAATAATTCCCAGCTACAGGCTCTGCTAAAGATACATTCCAGGTCGGACGGTAATTAAGCTCCCGCTTGATGACCTGTCGACCATTGGAGTCGGTATAAAATACCCCACGATTGTTAATATTGGTTCTATACTTCATGATGTATTCTTTACCTATATCATCTATAATTGGGATGGGACCAACGATCCATTCAACTTCGAAATAGTTTAGATTTTCTGTGTACGTTTTAACATTAAAATGGGCGTTGGGGAACAGGTCATATCTGTTCTCTATAACTATGGGTCCGTTGACAATCTCTGTGGATTGGACCTTGAGGTCTGTGGGGGACATGGAGTAGGGGCGGAAGATGTAGGCGCCCGATGACCTGTGGGCAGGGTCGCGGTTGTCGCCGCAACTACCGGAATAGTAAGCCATGCTGACCAACATCTCGATAACTGTACCATCTACGAGCGTGACTTGCTTGATCTCACCGGTCAAAGAGTCCAATTCGAGTTTGAAATACTGGAAAAAATAATGGATTTTGCAAAAAATACTTTGAAAAGTAAGAAAGAAATAGTTTATTTGTTAAAATATAGTAAAATTTATATAGTTGTATATAATATTTTTAGTTACATATATTCTAACAGTTCTGGTGTACAAATATTTATATATCTAAGTTACTGTTCTTTTTTTTAAAAAACGTCGCCCCACACTAGGAATTTCTCCTGTATCGTAGGTGCGTTTCACAAACATGAAATATTCACATACACAAACACCCAGACTCGGGACAAACATCTGTGGTTCGCACAAAGTTTTGCCCCGGGCGGGAATCGAACCCGCAACCCTTAGCGCAGCAGTCCAATCGCTTAGCCACTGCGCTAATCAGGTCGTCGTGTTATAAAGTCTTCGTAAGGATTTCTTTCAAAAAATATAACATCACGCCTGTATTCCCCGAAGCGGTAGGCAAAGGTACACATATAGTACACCCACATTTCGCCAGTTATGTTTTTAGGTCCCAATGTAATAGGCGAGCTGGTCATCAACCGGGCACAAATCCAGACCCCGTGCTGCTACTGAGAATTATCTAATAGAAAACCCAGTAACACTTCGCCTAATCCGGGATTCGAACCCAGGAGCTCGTGCTCAGCAGTCACGCGTAGCAACCACTAGACCAACGAGGCAGTCAATTATTATCTCATTCATCAGTCAATTTATTATTTATATATCTAATTTCTATGATGGCAATAGGCTCGCCCCCTTTTACATTGGGACCTAAAAAACATAACTGGCGAAATGTGGGTGTACTATATGTGCACCTCTGCCTACCCCTTCGGGGAATACAGGCGTGATGTTATGTTATGTTTTTTTCTAATTTCTATTATAATCATACAATAGTTTAAATATTAGTATAAAACTCACCTCATTTTCAACAAACTCTTCATCAAACCGCTCCACAATTCGAGGGTCATCAGAAAGCATTCTCATTTCGTCTTCATTTAAATTTGAATACACTGTTTTTACCTTCGCCCACTCCTTATCATCTTTCTTCCTCACCTCCCTAAGAAAACTTTCTAAGTCTGCCAGCTCCTGATCATTTTTGCCATCTTTAAGCAAATCTAAGTTCGCGTCTCTGTAGTCAGCATTGGTGATTTCTGGAGAGTATATCGGCGGTAAAGGAACTTCTGAATCTTTCATATCTGTTGTCTCTCCGATACCTTTTCCGTCGTCATCTAGCCTGTTTATGATTGGTTCTTTAACATTTTTCCAATAATTATTCAAGTTTGAATAGAAATCATAATTATTATTAGCATTGCGTTTGTCTCTGATGACTTTTTTTATGTAAAATGATTTGTAAGACATCGGGCCTATACGTAGCACGAAAACTATCTCCTGTGTCGCCTTCGATGCTCGGGTAGGTATGTCTTGTATTATACTAGCTAGCTTCACAAACTGGCATTTTATTCTTGAACCTGGAAGGGAAATTATGTGTCATTATCATGTAATATTATATGTCATTATATGCTAACTATGTTACAATATTTAATATACTGCAGTTATTATTATTTTTTTTAAGAGAAAACGTTGCCCCACGCTAGGAATTTCTCCTGTATCGTGGGTGCGTTTCACAAACATGCAATATCACATACACAAACACCCAGACTCGGGACAAACATCTGTGGTTCGCACAAAGTTTTGCCCCGTGCGGGAATCGAACCCGTAACCCTTAGCGCAGCAGTCCAATCGCTTAGTCACTGCGCTAATCAGGTCATCGATGCTGTATGTTGTCCCTATCTAAATAAATAAATAAATCATCATCAGCCGGAAGACGTCCACTGTTGAACAAAGGCCTCCCCCTTAGAACGCCACAATGAACGACAGCTTGCCAATTCCATCCACCGGTTGCAGCAACTCTGACGATACGAGGGTCAAACTGAAAGTTCTTAGAAAATCAAAAACTGATTACATTAGCCAGTTATTAGTTTTATTATATCTTTTCAAAATATTGTCCATTCACGTCAATACACCGCTGCATGCGATGGAACCACTGGGAAAAGCACTTTGCCCACTCCTCTTTAGGGTTCTCTTCAATGGCATCGCAATACGCAGTCACCGCTTCTTCAGCATTCATAAACCGCTTTCCTTTAAGTTTTTCTTTAATTTTTGGAAATAAATAAAAATCACAAGGGGCGAGGTCGGAGCTATACGGCGGGTGACCCAGTAATTCAACGTTTGATGTCGCCAAATAGTCGATCGTTCGCTTAGCGGTGTGCGACGAGGCGTTGTCGTGGTGAAGGAGGATCCTACTGCGAGGTCGTTTCTCTCGAACTTTTTCCAAGACAAGTGGCAAACAATTGGTAGTGTACCATTCTGCAGAAACTGTTTTTTGATCCTCTAACACAATTGTTGCGAAATGACCTATCCTTCCAAAGAACGAGGCCACCATTTTTTTTCCCGCACTTCGATCTCTCTTCACTTTAGTTGGCAACCTCTCGAAAGGAAACACCCACTGAGCAGATTGTCTTTTGGTTTCAGGATCATAACAGTAAATCCAGCTTTCGTCACCTGTTAGTATGTCGAACACAGCATTTGAGTCACCTCCGTTAAATCTTTCAATCATTTTACGGCACCAATCCACACGATGGAGTTTTTGAGCCTCAGTCAAATTATGAGGTATCCACCGGGCGCAAAGCTTCCTGACTGCTAAATGTTCGTGGAGGATTTTGTGCACTTGACTCATACCGATGCCTAAGCTTGTCCGAATCTGCTGATAGGTCACTCTTTTGTCAGTCTCTATCATACGCCGCACAACACAGATGTTATCTTCAGTCGTCGCCGTAGAAGGCCGTCCCTCACGTAAATCATCAGTGAGATTAGTGCGACCACGTTTAAACTCATTAAACCAGTTGTAAACTGTCGCACGAGATGGGGCTTCATCGTGAAAGGCCAATCGTAGTCTATCATAACTTTCTTGTTGACTTAAATGACATCGAAAGTCATAAAAAATCATTGCACGAAAATTTTCTCGTGTTAAATTCATGTTGACGTGACACAGACAATTTTCAATTTGCCGCCAAATCGTAAAACAAATGACAAATTAATGAAATATATACTCAGTAATATTGGCAAAGAGTTCTATTTTCAAATTTTAGATTTTTTTTTTTATTATATTGTTTATAAGTGGCCAGTTCTAAGAACTTTCAGTTTGACCCTCGTATCGTCGGTCCACCTGGTGGGAGGCCTGCCAACGCTGCGTCTGAGTTCGTGGTCGCTCGAGAACCTTTCTTCCAGCGGTTATCGGATCTTCGAGCGATATGGCCTGCCCATTGCCACTTCAACTTGCATATTCTTCGAGCGGTGACTAGTTCTTTGTGGATTTTTAAAAATTACCTAATGGAAAAACCCAGTAACATTTTGCCTGGCCCTGGACCTCATACTCAGCAGTCGCGCTTAGCGACCACTAGACCGGTAGGCGGTCGGTAATTGGTCAATACTTACCATCAGGTCCATAAACTTCATATCTGCCATTGACTACCGGTATTCTGATCGGAACCAACACAGACCAACCGACAGGATTATATACAGTTACCTGAAAAAAAATTAACATAACATCAGGCTTGTATTCTCCGAAGGGGTAGGTAAAGGTGCACATATAGTACACCCACATTTCGCCAGTTATGTTTTAGGTCCCAATGTAATAGGGGGCGAGCTGACCATCAACCGGGCACAAATCCAGACTCTGTGCTGCTACTGAGAATTACCTAATGGAAAAACAGTGTACACTTTGCCCGACCCGGGATTCGAACCCAGAACAGAATTAAATTTAAGTATCTATTTGTAACATCTAAATAACAATAAGTATATACGCTACTTATAACATAAATAGATTTTGTCTGTCTGTTTGTCCCGGCTAATCTCCGAAACGGCTAGACCGATTTTGACAAGACTTTCGCTGGCATATAGCTGATGTCGTAAGGAGTAATTAAGGATAGTTTTAATATGGATAATATATATGGTTTCACACAAAAAAGCGGGCGAAGTCACGGGCAACAGATAGATAACAGTTTAAACACTATTTTTTTATGTTTATGTTGAAACGGAGAAGAAGAGGAAGAATAACTCACCACAAACTTCTCGCTGTTCTCAGATATGTCGCAGCGCGACTCGTTCAAATGGCACCTTTGGAAATCAAATATCGGTGGTTTTGTAGCGTCCTTTAATGTTAGTTTACTGAAAATAATAATAATAGGTTAGGTTAGGTTATATGGCTCTGGGTTTGGCGGTAGAGTGCTTATAGCGATCCCGCCTCCCGGTCATCAAAGGCGCCAGCAGGCATGTGTGGTTTTTAGTGGGTATACCCTCATGGACCGGCCTTTTCGGTTCATGGCGGGGAGTCCTACATAACCCCGTCGTCTCCCAATGATGGGGTATGCGTAATGCATTTTCCGCACGTTAAAAAGAAAAAAAAATATGGCTCTGGGCGCGTGGGTTAGTAACGAAGAATATTGTGAAGAAGAACGGAGAAGAAAGTTAAGGACAATTAATGGAGAATATTATAAAACAGTGGAGAATAAAAAAATGCGTTGAGATAATGGAATTTTTTATTGGTAAAAGATAATGGGAAGTAATATAGACATACATGAATAAGAATAATATGAGAGACACGTGATCAAAGTGGATATTTATGAATAAGCATAAAATATTGTAAAAATAAATAATTGGAGTAAATGGAGAAATGTAATATAAAGCCGCAGTGAAACAGACAATGGAGAAGAATTAAGAGATATGGAGAAGAATGAAAAATTATGGAGAAGGACTTTTTTACTATAATAACTTTCGTGAGTGTTAACCATATTTACTGTATGAGTTGTGTTCGGCTCGCGACTCTGTCGCGTAACCAGCTCATGAATAAGGGCTCCGTTCGAGTTCGAAACTAGTCGGGCATTCCCGAATACACCGGAGTATGACCGGAATATACAGTAAAAATGAAGGACTTACTTGAATGCCTGCTTAGCGATGATGAGCGCGTCATCAATAGCCTGATTGAGAAGCCTCTCATAGTCATGAGTGACGTGCTGCTTCTCCGTGCCGGTTATGGCGTCGTGGTGCTGCATCACACCTGGAAATATATTTTTTGTCAAAACGTCGCCCCTCTAGGAATTTCTCCTGTATCGTAGGTGCGTTTCACAAACATGAAATATTACATAAAAAACATAACATCACGCCTGTATTCCCCGAAGGGGTAGGCAGAGGTGCACATATAGTACACCCACATTTCGCCAGTTATGTTTTTAGGTCCCATTGTAATAGGGGGCGAGCCTATTGCCATCAATCGGGCACAAATCCAGACTCCGTGCTGCTACTGAGAATTACCTAATGGAAAAACCCAGTAACACTTTGCCCGACCCGGGATTCGAACCCAGGACCTCGTGCTCAGCAGTCACATGAAATATTCACATACACTAACACCCACACTCGGGACAAACATCTGTGGTTCGCACAAAGTTTTGCCCCGTGCGGGAAGCGAACCCGCAATATTTAGCGCAGCAGTCCAATCGCTTAGCCACTGCGCTAATCAGGTCGTCGAATTTGAAACACTGATTTGGTGATCAGACACTCTAACACACCAATAGTGTGTATGTCTGACAAATACACGGACACAGATCTACGGAGAGTCAGACACGGGCGCCTTAGAGTTTCAGACACACTGATTTATTAAGTGTCAGACACATTGACACTGAATAGGCAAGTGTCAGACACATTGACACTGAATAGGCAAGTGTAAGACACAGACATACACAAGGTCCCTGATCTACGGAGGGTCTGGGTTTCAGACACAGATTTGGTAAGAGTCAGCAGTCACACGCACACGGCTCTGAAGAGTGTCAGACACAATCAACAACACCACGGGAGCGACACACACAGACAAAGAAGTGGCAAGTGTCAGGCACTCAGACACTGAATTGGTGAGTATCAGACTCAGACATGGAAACCGATTTATCTCATACAGTAACTTTACAAATACTTAAAAAAATTATGAATTTTTGTATCTTTTTTTGGATGTTGCCATGCTAGGCTTAAATCTAAATTGATAAAGGAAACTTGAAAAATGGACACGAGCGGGACTCGAACCCTCGCCTTTCGCCCGCGGGTTTGAGTCCCGCTCGTGTCCGTCATTTTTCTAGTTTCCTTTATCAATTTATACTTAGAAAATTGATAGACACGAGCGGTAATCGAATCCACTACCTTAATCCCGTTATACCTAGTAGCAATATATGTCAAATGGAGAGGTAACTCACCCATGGCACTTCTAAGTTCGTTGAGGACAAATTGATTATGTTTCTCCAAATCTGCCAAAACTTGCAATTGTTTTACCACCTGGAGAAAAAATATAAAATATTTACTATATGTATAATGTATATACCGGTAGTCGTGATGGCCTAGTGGTTAACATACCGGATTTGTATGCACAAGGTTGCAGGTTCTAACCCGGGCTATCAATGTGACTTTTTCAATGTTATAAATACTTTCTTAGTTATTCTAAGTCACTAGACTAACGGTGACGGGAAACATCATGAGGAAACCTGGATTTAATTATCTGAAATCGCCCGCAGTGAGCTAGCGTGGTGATCAATGCTCAATCCTTCTCTATACGAGAAGAGGCCTTTGAAGCAGTGGGACAGTTATAGGCTGTTATTATTATTATGTACATACCGGTTGTACTAGACTTTATTGTCTGCCCTCTAATTTTTTTTAGGAAACCGCGCCCCACACTAGGAATGTCTCCTGTATCGTGGGTGCGTTTCACAAACATGAAATATCACATACACAAACACCCAGACTCGGGACAAACATCTGCGGATCTAGCACAGCAGTCCTATTGCTTATCCCCTAGGCCAAACATCAATGAGCAGATGATGCGGCAGAGTCCTGAAACTAATCGAGCATTCCGGTATATTTACGTATGTAATCCCTACTAATATTATAAACGCGAAAATTTGTAAGTATGGATGTTTGTTACTCTTTCACGTAAAAACTACTGAATGGATTTTAATGAAATTTCATATGGAGGTAGCTGACACCCTGGATTAACACATAGGCTACTTTTTATCCGGAAAAGCAGCGGGTTGTAGCGGGTAACACCGCGGAGCGCAGGTAGTAAATAAAATACCTGTAAGTAGCTATTTCCTTGTCTCTCGAAGTACTTGGTGGTGGGTCTAGATGTGAAGTAGCCGGTCCAATAGGCGGTGGAGTCACTCGCGTACGGGAAGAAGTCGTCCTTCTTAGTGGGTAAGGTTGGGCTGAAAGAAACACACATTGTATTGAGTATATAATGATAATATATAGACTGCCTCGTTGGTCTAGTGGTTGCTAAGCGCGACTGCTGAGCACGAGGCCCAGGGATGAATCCCGGGTCGGGCAAAGTGTTACTGGGTTTTTCCATTAGGTAATTCTTAGTAGCAGCACGGAGTCTGAATTTGTGCCCGGTTGATGGCAATAGACTCGGCCCCTATTACATTGGGACCTATAACATAACTGGCGAAATGTCGGTGTACTATATGTGCACCTCTGCCTACCCCTTCGGGGAATATAGGCGTGATGTTATGTTTTATGTTTTTAATAATATCTATTACTGAAATAAAACTAGGTTTACGGATTTTATCGCGGTTTTTTAATTGGTTTTTGGTCCCGACGTTTCGAATCCTTTATAGCATTTATGGTAACGGGCAGACTCTCTGAATATCTATTAGTATTGAATACTGTTATATTATCTAAATTAATAATGTTTTATTTATTTTAATTCAATCGGATGTCAAAAGGTGGTTCTAATTTAGATTGCAAGATTTGACCTAAACAAACTCACATACATACATACAAACATCGCAAGTTGCTTGTAAAAAGTCGAAAAAATTAAAACAGAAATCATTTTTGAAATAAATTTTGTTACTCCGCCATCTTTCGCAATTGGCAGCTCACGTCACACTGCGTTGCCGAGCAAGACGTCTGCCGGGTCCGGTAGTAATGAAAAGAAATTAATTACTTACTTTGCATCTTTTATAGCTTTTAGATAGCAGTCCGGTGTGGAGTAGAATAATGTCACATTCAGATTATCTTTAGCTGCCTTCATGTTTGTATACCTGAAAGATATTAACAGTATTGTAGTTTTTAAATTGATAAAGGAAACTTGAAAAATGATGGACACGAGCGGGACTCGAACCCGCAACAGTCGCCGTACCGTGGCGCCGCTCTGCCAACTGAGCCACCGTGTCACTGCTCGCATCCATCGAAATTCAAGTTCCCTTTTAGTATTTACGTCTTAAGGGTGACGTCAGGTACTATCTTTTGGAATCTACGATTACCAATTAGTATTTTAGTTGACTGATATATTAGGTATTTGACATCATGCCTGATGGCTACGCTACATTGAGCGCTGCACTTAAAGAGAAGACAAAGGGGGTTAGACTAGCTGACTCCTTGCTGTGCGGGGGACTGCGGAGATCGGGTTGGGAGACCTCCGCATTGCTGTGGCCTCCGCCGAAGTCCTGCAGCCCCCCTTTTTCCTCAGGGGGGCACACACCGAATGTCTGCCCTTTTCAGGGCGGACAGCGCTGGCGGGGTTAACGGTAGAGTGCTCTAGCGATCCCGCCTCCCCGCCATTATACGCGCCAGCAGGCATGTGCGGTTTTTAGTGGGTATACCCCTGTGGATCGGCCTTTTTGGTTCATGGGGGGAGTCCCACAGAACCCCGTTGTCTCAAAGCGGTGAGGCATGCGTAAAGCATTCACACACGTTAAAAACAAAAAGATATTTGACACCACTTACCTCTCTCTACTGTCTTTTATTATTTTCAAAATAAATTCAAGTTCATTTTAGTTTTAGTCGTGTTTTGAGAGGTAAAAACAAGTTTATTTTGAATTATCTACTATATATACCGGTTATACTCACGTCGATATTCGGGAATGCCCGACTAGTTTCGAACTCGAACGGAGCCCTTATTCAGTTCGGCTCGCGACCCCGTCGCATTATCTACTTATAAATAAGGGCTCCGTTAGAGTCCGAAACTAGTCGGGCATTCCCGACTATCGACGTGAGTACAACCGGTATATATAGTAGATAATACGGATAACACTCACGAAAGTTATTATAGTAAATAAGTTAATTTTGAATTAATCAGGGGTAAAATAATTAAATTAAAAATTATTTTAAAGAATTCGAGTCTTGGACATATTGGTAAATGGTGTCAATTACCCTATATAGTTGCTATTAAATATAAATTTATAAATACATGCAATTTAAAGCCACACACAGGCATGCGCAGGTCATACACTCAAAAAGCATAAGTCTATTGGCAACTCTATTCTTTGACATGCAAACGATAGTGACAGGTATAGTTTAATCAGGGGTTTAATATTGTAAATTTTTATAAAAGGCATATAATTAGCGGTAAATTAAAGGTGAAAATTCTAAAGAAAGAGACAGACAGCTGTTAGAGTAGTGTTCATAGTGCATAGAGTAATAAACACACAGAGAGAACATTTTGAAAATATAGATTAATTTAAAAAAAAAATACTACAGATGTGTGAAAAGAACTTAAAATGCGGGTTCGATTCTCGTTCTAAGTAACAAATAGTGTAGTACATTTGGTTGTTAGATTAATTTACAAGATTCAGAAAAAGTAATAAAAATCATTATAAAAGCGAAAGTTTGTGAGTGTGTTTGTATGTTTGTTAACTCTTCACGCTCAAACGGCTAGACCGATTTTGATGAAATTTCATATGGAAGTAGCTGATACCCTGGATTAACACATAGGCTACTTTTTATACCGAAAAAATGAACCGGGTAACACCGCGGGGCGCAGCTAGTTGTAGATATGTAACACTCATTTTATTCTGTATTCTACATATTATATTAGTCTAAAAGAACTGATAGCCGAGTGGTATGAACGTTGAACTGCTACGTCAATGTTTGCAAGTTCAAACCCCGGCACGCACCAGTCTTTTTAAATTCATGTGCGTACAATAAATTAGTTATTATGCTAAAAACGGTGAAGGAACACATCGCGAGGAAACACACACCTGAGAGATTGTTCAACGGAGTGTAAAGCTTATCGGCCTAGGCGGTTTAAACTCTGACACTATTGTTCATCAACCATACGAAGAGTGAAATTCATACTTACTCGATCAATTTATCAAGATTTTTGTACCACATGGTAGCATCCTGATAGGTGAAGTCTCCCCCCATAGTGATAATGACATTATTAGTTCTGTAATACCTTGCTTGGTTCTTAACTGTATCTATAAAAACGCCTATCTGTAAGCAAATAAGTTATGTAGCTCAGAGACAGGTGTACTACACCCGATTGTAGATCCCATGTTACAGGGTCTACACTGCCTCGTTGGTCTAGTGGTTGCTGAGAACGGAACTTAGGTTCGAAGCGGTCGGGCAGTGTTACTGGGTTTTTCCATTAGGTAATTCTTAGTAGCATGGAGTCTGGATTTGTGCTCGGTTGATGGCAATAGACTTGCCCCCTATTACATTGGGACCTAAAACATAACTGGCGAAATGTGGGTGTACTATATGTGCACCTCTGCCTACCCCTTCGAGGAATATAGGCGTGATGTTATGTTATAGGGATAGTGCCTCTCTTTAAATGGACCGATGATATCATCAGAGTTGCTGCAACCGGTGGATGCAAATGGAAAGTTGTTGTTCATTGTGGCGTTCTAAGGGAGGCCTTTGTTCAACAGTGGACGTCTTCTGGCTGATGATGATATAAAGAGCAAGTTTTGGCAATAAAGGTATATAGTACACCCACATATCGCCAGTTATGTTATAAGTCCCAATGTAATAGGGGGCGAGCTGGCCATCAACTGGGCACAAATCTGTATTGCTACTGAGAATTACCTTATTTAAAATGGATAAAGAACACGGGAATTAACGCGAACACAACTATAATCATGCAACGCGTTAGTTTAAAAGTTAGTACCAAATTGTAAAACTATAATATTTTATAAGACCCAGTAATCAAACCCAGGACCTCTGTAAGCAGTCGTACTCTGCAACCACTGGATCATCGAGGCAGTCATGACGTATTTAAATGATAAAATTGGTTATTACAGACTGGCAACGTAATTTTGTAGGCCGTGGTGGCCTAGTGGTTAACATACCGGATTTGTATGCACAAGGTTGCAGGTTCAAACCCGAGCAAGTATTAATGTGACTTTTTCAATGTTATAAATACTTTCTTAATTATTCTAAGACACTAGACTAACGGTGACGGAAAACATCGTGAGGAAACCTGGATTTAATTATCCGAAATCGCCCGCAGTGAGCTAGCGTGGTGATCAATGCTCAATCCTTCTCTATACGAGAAGAGGCCTTTGTAGCAGTGGGACAGTTATAGACTGTTATTATACCTAATTTTGTAGACTTTCTTAACATTTATATGAATAATCAAAGTCTGTGTAAGTAGACATTGATATTATAAGCGCCTGTAATTGATTAGAAATAGACAATTAAAGAATGTCATTAAAGAACAAATTAACACAGGAGTTTTTATATATAACTAGGTGACCCGGGGTATGAAAAATAGATGTTGGCCGATTCTCAGACCTACTCAATACGCTCACAAAATTTCATGAGAATCGGTCTAGCCGTTTCGGTATGGGAACGAAAACTGTGACACGAAAATTTGATATATATAGATAATGTTCTAACCGAATTTCGGTCGCGGCCTGTCTCATCTTAGACTAGCCAACTACGTAGATATTATAGTGCACAAGTATGCGAACACAGGTGCACTCCCTATTCCCTCACTCTCATAGTCCAGGACGGTGAGACCGGAGAGAGATGACGCAGGACACACGGCTTAATGGCTAACATTGATGTACGTTGGTGTTGACTTTGCTTATCGAGAGCCCTTTGCCCTGCAGTGGGACAGTTATAGGCTGACATCCCTACGAAGCAAAAGAAGTATGCCAGGATCGTAGCAAATGGAAATCCGTGGTCTCTGCCTACCCCTCAGGGAAACAGGCGTGACTTTATGTATGTATGTATGTATGTATCCCTACTAATATTATAAACGCGAAAGTTTGTAAGTGTGGATGGATGTTTGTTACTCTTTCACGTAAAAACTACTGAATGGATTTTAATGAAATTTCATATGGAGGTTGCTGACACCCTGGATTAATTCATAGGCAGCTTTTTATCCCGAAAAAATGTAGCGGGTAGCACCGCGGGGCGCAGCTAGTTATTAATATTATTACTCTATATACTATGAACACATCTACCTACTGAACCCTTAGTTTGAGAGTCCAATTCTAACTTAACTGATTAAATTTTTTTATAACTTCACAATGTTAGTTTTTCAAAAGGAAACTAATATTATAAATGAGAAAGTAACTCTGTCTGTTACGCCTTCATGACTAAACCGCTGGACGGATTTTGATGAAATTTGGCATGTAGAGAGTTTAAGACCCGAGAAACGACATAGGCTGTGTTATATCCGTGGTCTCTGCCTACCCCTCAGGGAAACAGGCGTGACTTTATGTATGTATGTATTTCATGTCTCACACACTCACAATAGAGAAGAAATCTCTAGTGTGGGGTGAAGATTAAAAAAAAAAATATTAAAAGTAAAATTGTATATACGTACAGTCATGCACACATGCAAAAATTCTAACACTATATTCTATACTCATCGGTGATTACTGAATACCATAATCACCACATGACATTACAATCAAAACTAAAGAACAATACGTGCAATATCTCACTGAAGTCAAGCGGTGATTATTGATCACCATTTGACATAGTGTTAAAATTATGCATGCAATTCATACACAAAAGTAACAGACCAAATATCTAGAATTGTTATAAGAATAGAGATGTTAACTGAAATAATACTTAGAATTCTTTAATCCATACTAATATTATAAATGTGAAAGTAACTGTCTGTTACGCCTTCACGACTAAACCGCTGGACGGATCCCCTTAGAGTGGGTGGCAAGCAGCTTGGGGATCGCAGTATTGGTGGTTAAGTTACAGAAGACGCTGCTGCCCATCTTCTGGATTTTCCCCCAGTCGCCTCTTACGACAGCCACGGAAAGGAAGTGATCAATTCTAGGCCGGATACCACCCGGTACATACAAAGAAAATTGTGCCTTTAGGATGTAGAACAGCATAGATAACTAGTTTCAATCATTTGGTCTATTCTTTTCATAGTTAAAAGTACATGCAAACTCACTCAATCAGTACATCTAGGTTGTTAAACCACATCGCGGCGTCCTGATAATTGAAATCCTCGCCCATTGTAATCAGAATGTTATTGGATCTATAGGCGTTGGACATGTTCGAACAAATCTCCAAAAACGTGGACACCTTTAACAAAAGTATGATATTGACGCAAATTCCTTTAACCAAAAGGGAAAATTACTTTTAATAAAAAATTTAGACGACCTGATTAGCGCAGTGGCTAAGCGATTGGACTGTTGCGCTAAGGGTTGCGGGTTCGATTCCCGCACGGGGCAAAACTTTGTGCGAACCACCAATGTTTGTCTCGAGTCTGGGTGTTTGTGTATGTGATATTTCATGTTTGTGAAACGCACCCACGACACAGGAGAAATTCCTAGTGTGGGGCGACGTTTTTTTTTTTTAAAAAAAAAATCTTCCCACTGGGTGGTGGTATGTATGGTGGGCTGCGGCGCCCCTCTTCTCAAGGCGTCTGTGTATATAGCTAGCGAATGTGATTACTTCGCTAGCGCGATGCAGGATAGCAACGTCATGCGTCCTCTGACGTGTAGATGTCGCTACAGTGGCAAATGGAAATCCGTGGTCTCTGCCTACCCCTCAGGCGTGGCTTTATGTATAAATTAAAACCGGGTTTTCACTAGGGAGTTATTCGTTAATTACTTAAGACTACTTTTTTATAGATTTTAACCGCCCCCCCCCCCCTTTATAAGAAAGAAATAAGAATAGGCCAAACCCCAATTTAATATTTATTACGTAAGAGTCTAAGGGAACTTGCCAATTATAAGACAGTGACGTCACGATCCTATAGTGCCATCTCTCT
Organism: Abrostola triplasia; assembly: GCA_946251915.1. Classification (NCBI taxonomy): domain Eukaryota; kingdom Metazoa; phylum Arthropoda; class Insecta; order Lepidoptera; family Noctuidae; genus Abrostola; species Abrostola triplasia. The sequence continues at coordinate 896,382 of OX276450.1, forward strand.
CTAACAACAAAATTTAAAATGCTTATAACTTTGTCATTTCTTGCCGTATTTAGTTTTCATATTAATTTGAAACCCTTTAAAAAAATAAGAACTATTCGCAGTCAACATCCCTATTAAAACTATTACTTTTCCTACACATACTCTCCAAATTATGCACACACACCCACCAATCATGCACACACATACACCCACCAATTAAGCACACACACACCCACCGATCAAGCACACGCACACCCACCAATCATGCACACACACCCACCAATCAAGCACACACACACACCCACCAATCATGCACACACATACATAACAGCTAAAGCATTACATTTCTATAATTAGTTAGTAAACTCCACCCAATATGATCTCACAAAATTGACACACACCATAAATTATGCACACACACACACACACACCACAGTATGCACACACACACTTACTCTATCAATTTGTCGAGGTTTGTGAACCACATGCCTGCGTCTTGGTAGTTGAAATCATCTCCCATTGTCAGTAGGACATTATTAGTTATGTATTTGCCTTCTATATCACGGGCGATAGACAAAAAATTATCTACCTGTGTACATAGAGAATATTATACACTTTTTATTATATTAATTGTGACGTATCGATCAAAAAGTCATCATCATCATCAGCCGGAAGACGTCCACTGTTAAACAAAGGCCTCACCCTTTATCTAGCAAATAAATAAAAGGTATCTGCTTATAATATCAATAATATAACAGGTATTTTTTTCAATTTTGTCTGTCTGTTTGTACCGGCTAATCTCTAAAACAGCTGGACTGATTTTAACAAGACTTTCACTGGCAAATAGCTGATGTTATAAGAAGTAACGCGGGTTATAGCAAGGTATGACTAAGAAGTATATTTAATTAAATTTTATATCATTTTATTTTATTATTTTTGTAAGATTTTTACACTGCATTGTCCTTAATAATATTGTATTACAATAATAATAATTAGTAACTATCTTTCGTTACTTTAATATCTAGTAGAATGTATAGTATAAGTTAAAATACCTAGTAGAGTTAAAGAAACATGTATTTATATGACTTTTTGTATTTTTTTTGCATGTTGCCATGCTAGGCTTAAGTTTTAAACTTTTAAATTGATAAAGGGAAACTTGAAAAATGATGGACGATGAATGATGGTACGGCGACTGTCGCGGGTTCGAGTCCCGCTCGTGTCCATCATTTTTCAAGTTTCCCTTTATCAATTTAAAATGTATTTATATTACTATAGTATTACCCTATAATCTATAAGACACCTGAAGTCGAAGTCCAGAACCCACTAGGTAGGTAGATATTTAATAATATTCTAGGAAAAATCATGTTTTTATATCATATAAAACCAATTACAGGCGCTTATAAAAATTCCATACTTTACTCATGTACTAGCCGACGTTGGAACTCATAAAATACTTATATTATAACTATAATTATATCTACAAATGTTGGTGAACAACGGTATAATATGTTGGTGAATATATGCAAAATGTTGGTGAACTATTGCAAATGTTGCTGAATATGTAAAAATGTTGGTGAAAAACTGTAAAATGTTGGTAAATATATGCAAAATATTAGAAGTATAAAGAGGTAGATATGTCATAGGCGCTCCGAAAGTGTCAAATTAAAACTAAGCCATTAGCTAGACATTAGTCAGCTCATCATATGTAATTCTACGTGTCATTGTAGTATGGCATTACAATATAGGTCCATTCATCAATTACTTAAGACTATTTTACTAGTATTTTCCCCCTATATAAGAGAAAGTAAGAATAGGCCAACCTGTTTAACATGTATTTATTTATACTTTATATACAGATTTGTATAAAGGCGGACTTAATGCCATTAGGCATTTTCTACCAGTCAACCTTAGGGTGATGCAGAGTCGAAAAGTGGTAGATGCACAAAGTATAAAACGTATAGACTAAAATACTAACAAAATATATACATAAACATACTTACTATTATGTCATACATACATACAAAAATACAATACATACATCGTTATAATATACTTACATAAACTTACAAAATAAATGAAACTTGAAGTGATTCTGCCATCGTTCACTTAAGAAAATGTGCTCGGACTTTCTTTTTAAAAGAGTACCGACTGTTAATGTATGTAAAGCAAGATTGAATACACGTTTGGTTTATTGCATTTTGATAGTATCAAACTTTGATTTTGGTTTGATTGCGTATTGTGATCTTACTTAAGAACTATTAAAACTCCCTTCCCATTAGTAAGAGTAAATAAGTCATGGTCGACCCCCCTTCCCCCTAAATCGAGTTACGAATGGCCCCCAAAGTGTGTGAAGATCTCATGTTGCAGGTAATATATCTACCTCTGACTTTTAATATCATTGGTGACATGATAATACATTATACATGTCGTGTATTTGTAAATGTGAGCATTCTGTAGGTTTTTTTCCTTCCTTTTTTTATATATACTAGTCTACTATATCAATTTAAAAATATACTATTTTTTTTTTCAATGCGTGTCTGACGGTTTGAGTATTTCATGCGGCCTACCCAAATGTCCTTCAGATGGTACGAGACGGGTCTGTAAGGACAGGTCGACTCAAACTCGCCGTGGTTCTTTCCTAAAAAGACCACTTCTCAGACCACCTACACTGTTCTCACATAAAATATTGAGCTTGTCTGGACTTTAAGAGACCTTGACCCCTGAGTTTGTTTCGGGATTTCTTCTCAGAGGTAGTCAGTTAGGAAATGCCGATGCCATCTAGTTTTACAAAAAAATTACGTGTAAAAGTGTTTTTTGAAACTTATTTGCAAAAATATAATCATTTATATTGTGGATAATAATTCTTACCTTTGAAGCCACATTATACATTGGCGAGTCAGGATCATCGATGATTGGCTCATCAGAACAGAGAACATCAAAACAAAAGCCAGGCGGTGGAGAATATGTGTTATGGAGAACACCGGTGAATATATCTGATACGTTACCTGGAGAAGATGGAGAAGAATTTGTAAATACATCGCCTTTGATTACAATATGTAGAACAGATTGGAGAAAGAATTGTGATGAGATAGCGTGTATAAGAAATGTGATGAGAGTAAGTGAGAAGAAGGTATGATAGGATTGACACACGGATATCCGTAAAAAAATTACACAATAATTTAACTTACTAACATTATTTTTAAGAGTTATTATTTCTCATGTAGCCCATGCTAGACTAAAATTTTAATTAATAAAGGAAATTCGATAAATGCTACACACGGTGGGTCGAACCTGCTTGACTCCTATAGGGACCCATGGACTACAGCAGCTTACAACTGGAAGGCTAAAGGAAGGAAAATAAGGCCTTTGCAGTAGAACGATATATTTAAAAAAAAAAAAAAACGTCGCCCCACACTAGGAATGTCTCCTGTATCGTGGGTGCGTTTCACAAACATGAAATATCAAACACAAACACCCAGACTCGGGACAAACATCTGTGGTTCGCACTAAGTTTTGCCCCGTGCGGGAATCGAACCCGCAACCCTTAGCGCAGCAGTCCAATCGCTTAGCCACTGCGCTAATCAGGTCGTCGAAATCAGAATGATCGAATAAAAAGAGGAAGGAAAAAAAGGGTTTTGCCTTGCAGTAGGACAATCATGGCTGAAATAAGAACTAATGTCTAATGACTGCCTCGTTGGTCTAGTGGTTGCTAAGCGCGACTGCTGAGCACGAGGTCCTGGGTTCGAATCCCGGGTCGGGCAAAGTGTTACTGGGTTTTTCCATTAGGTAATTCTCAGTAACAGCACGGAGTCTGGATCTGTGCCCGGTTGATGGCAATAGGCTCGCCCCCTATTACATTGGGACCTAAAAAACATAACTGGCGAAATGTGGGTGTACTATATGTGCACCTCTGTCTACCCCTTCGGGGAATACAGGCGTGATGTTATGTTATGTTTGTTATAAGAACTAATAGTTATGTATTTCAAAAGCCCTCACCCAAGTCATCGTCTCCCCTCCACACCATTTCCATGTTCCTCCGCTTCAACCTGTTAGATTTGTCCTGGTAGTCAATCCTGCCCAGGAACAGCCCATCGTAGCCCATCATGGCAAGTAGGCTGGCGAACTCCCGGGAATGCCCGAAGGGGTCTATCTGCCAGCCTACACGAGGACGGCCACAGACTCCGAAGGTCTGGTTTAGTTTGCTGAAAGGAAACATGAAGACATCATCATCATCATCAGCCGGAAGACGTCCACTGTTGAACAAAGGCCTCCTTAAAGGCTTAGAACCGATTAGATGTACACGTAACACTATTAAAAAGAGTAATCTTTGGAGTGGACTGCCTCGTTGGTCTAGTGGTCGCTAAGCGCGACTGCTGAGCACGAGGTCCTGGGTTCGAAACCTGGGTCGGGCAAAGTTTTATTGGGTTTTTCCGTTAGGTAATTCTCAGTAGCAGCACGGAGTCTGGATTTGTGACCGGTTGATGGTCAGCTCGTCCCCTATTACATTGGGACCTAAAAACATAACTGGCGAAATGTGGGTGTACTATATGCGCACCTCTGCCTACCCCTTCGGGGAATACAGACGTGATGTTATGTTACATACATAAAGTGACGACTGTTTCCCAGACGGTTATCTTGTGCTTTTCTATATTTATAAGAATACACAATATTTATTTCCAAACAAAACTCGCTAGACAACGCCGTTCGCGAGTTTTGGGCTGCTAAAATGTAATCTTGCCAATGACTCGCTAAGAAGGAGAAGAAGAAGAAGAAGAAGAAGCACAGTCTCACCTCAAACCCCAAGTGAACTGGTCAATGATGCTCTGATAATGCGCAGCCGCCTCATCATTCATGCTCCAGGCCCCGCCCACGAACTGCAGCCGCCCCTCCCTCACGAGGGTGTGTACCTTCTGCTGCAAAGCATCCGACTGCCTCACCCACCATTTCCAGAAGAAGGCTGTCTCCACGTAAATGAATCTGGAAGATGGGTGATGATAAATAATACTAGCATAGTAGAAGACTCATCATAATCATCAGCCTATGTCAGTCCACTGCTGCATATCTACCTCTCCTATGGCTTTCCACTGATAAACACGTCAGCCATTTTGTGTATTATAAGAGGAATGTCGATTGCGATTTTTATGTAAGTATACTAAATGAGGTAACAAACATAAAAAAAAAATACAGTCGAATTGAGAACCTCCTCCTTTTTTTGAAGTCGGTTAAAAAAGGTTTCTTCTCTTATGGGTTTCTTAACTTCGTTGTATTTTGGAGAAGAATATACCTTCAGCAATAATAATTGGAGAAGAACTTACCTTCTCTTAAGGTCTTACTTATGGGGTTCTTAGCTTCGTTGTATTTTGGAGAAGAATATACCTTCAGTAATAATAATTGGAGAATAACATACCTTCTCTTAGGGTCCTCCCACAGTTCTTTGACGACAGAGTCCAAGATATATTGTACACCAGCTTTCTGAATGTTATTCCGACCTAAAAAATAAAATATACCTCTTAATATACTTATAAAAATATAAAACGAAGAAAGAGGGAACAAATACAGCGCCTAGATTCCCCCCCCCCCCCCCCCTGTAAAGCTTCAGGTGAGTTATGGACGATCCCTTACTTCATCATCATCAGCCGGAACACGTCCACTGTTGAACAAAGGCCTCCCACTTAGAGTGGGGGGGTGCCATAATCCCCACGCTTGGCAAGCGGCTTCGGGATCGCAGTATTAGTGGTGAAGTTACAGAAGACGCTGCTGCCCTCTGGATTTTCCTCTAGTGGCCTCTTACGACACCCACGGGAGGAAAGTGGTCAATTCTAGGCCGGACACCACTCGGCAAACCTCTACTTACTTCCATAGTAGTACTGATCGACAGTCTTGAGCCAGCCTACGTCATCATGGGTGTGAGGCACTATGTGTACGTTCAGAAAGCCTGGCTTGGTTGTATGGCAGCTCTGAAATGTAAACAGAACAATAATATAAACCAAGTGCGAGTCGGACGCGAGCACGAATGGTTCCGTACCATCGATACTAATCCATGACTACTGGTCTTGTAGGAAATTGTACAGTGGTCATTGTTATACAAAACATAACATAACATAACATCACGCCTGTATTCCCCGAAGGGGTAGGCAGAGGTGCACATATAGTACACCCACATTAGGTCCCAATGTAATAGGGGGCGAGCCTATTGCCATCAACCCGGCACAAATCCAGACTCCGCGCTGCCACAGAATTACCTAATGGAAAAACCCAGTAACACTTTGCCCGACCAGGGATTCGAACCCAGGACCTAGTGCTCAGCAGTCGCGCTCAGCGACCTCTAGACCAACGAGGCAGCCAGAGACAGACAGACAGAGTTACTTTCACATTTGATATTAGTCTGGATATGGAAGTATGAATTAATATATAATTACTAGCTGCGCCCCGCGGTGTTACCCGCAACATTTTTTCGGGATAAAAAGTAGCCTATGTGTTAATCCAGGGTGTCAGCTACCTCCATATGAAATTACATTAAAATCCATTCAGTAGTTTTTACGTGAAAGAGTAACAAACATCCATCCATACATACAAACTTTCGCGTTTATAATATTAGTAGGGTATAAAGGCGAGTCTGTGATGATGTATGGATATCTGTTACCCTTGTACGAAGAAACTACTGAACTGATTTTGATAAAACTTCTGTACTATAGCGTAACTAACTGTATGTATGCGCTAGTCCAAGAGTCGTCTCTCCAGCGTCATCTATATACAAACACGTCACTACACTATCTAAGTTCATAGTTCGCGGAGTTATCGCTTTGTTGTTTACAAAGCTTGTACATAGGCTTATATACATACATATTTATATACTTACATGTTATGCCTATTTATCACCCTTCTTCTATGTATATAGATGGAAAGGCGAATGTACTCTGTTTATTTAGTTTACCAATGATAAGTCAAAAAGTATAGATACGTCATATGCTATCAAAATAAAGGAGAATAACTTTCCGAAGTGCACTATAATGTTCTATAAGCGAACTCTGGGCGCGGCAGCCTGTTTCAGCTGAGACTAGCCAACTACGTAGATATTACATAACATCACGCCTGTATTCCCCGAAGGGGTAGGCAGAGGTGCACATACAGTACACCCACATTTCGCCAGTTATGATTTTAGGTCGCAATGTAATAGCCCCCTATTCGATCCCTATCGAGCCTATTGCCATCAACCGGGCACCAATCCAGACTCCGGGCTGCCACTGAGAATTACCTAATGGAAAAACCCAGTAACACTTTGCCCGGCCCGGGATTCGAACCCAGGACCTCGTGCTCAGCAGTCGCGCTTAGCAACCACTAGACCAACGAGGCAGTCATAGACGTAGATATTATAGTGCACAAATATGCGCGCAAACACAGGTGCACTCCCTATTCCCTCACTCCCATAGTCCAGGACGGTGAGACCGGAGAGATCAGGCAGGACTGGCTTAACGTGCCTTTCGAAGCACGGAGGGGTCTCGACATGTGGAAACGGTCACCCATCACAAGACTGACCGCGGCAACCACGTCTTAATCCCGCTCGCTGTGCTGGAGCTACTTAGCTACAAGCCAAAAACTCTGTCGGCCCCTTCGAAGAATACAAGCGCGATAATAATATTGTTGTTAACTCATTGTCCTGCTTACCTCGTACCCGCAGGACTCTCCTGCTCTCGGTGTGAGGCGGTCCTGCAGCGGCACTGCGCACGCGCTGCCCACTGCGACCAACAGCAGTATTCCTTGCATCATACCCTGGAACAGAAGACTCTTATCAACACAGTGGCTAAGCTAGGTTTTATTCCCGCACGCGACAAAAAATTATGTGATCCGCAGATGTTTGTCCCGAGTCTGGGTTGTGTATGTGACGTTTCATGTTTGTGAAACGCACCCACGATACAGGAGACATTCCTAGTGTGGGGCGACGCTTTTTCCAAAAACATATCTATAGTCCACAATAGTCCTGCACTTTCTGGGGACTTTTCATGGCTGTTCTTTTATAGAGCAGTTGTGTGGTGTCCCCAGCTGGTGTCCCATTCCCTTCAACATTAAAGTTCTCAACGGGCCTCTGCGTGTTGGACCTGTGTCCCCACGTAAGCCTTTTAATAGACCGGGTATCTTCCGCATAGTCGATAGCCCGAGTATAGAAAAAGTATATAAATAATAATAATATTTATTTATTTGTGGTTGATAGCCCGAGAATAAAAGCGAGTAGATTCACAAAAGTTATATTATATTATTAGTAATAAGATTATATTAAAAATATACATTTAAACCCAAGCTTTTAAATCAGCTAGGCTCAAAGTACTTGTAAAGACGAATCAAACAAGCCCTAACACGATGGGGTTGCGTCATTTCATATTCATATATTTATTTGCATTCCATAATGTTACAATAGATGTTAAAGAGGCTTAAAGCTAGGTACAATGTTATGGACCCTGTTAGGGCACAGCAAACGTTTCGTTACAGTGTTCCTATGACCACCTTCGACTTCATCATCAAACTAGCTCAAAGTACCACAATATTGTATTGTGACCGAACCTACATATGTGCAAAATTTCATTCCAATAGGATGTCAAGAAGTGGTTCTAATTTAGATTGCAAGATTTGACCTAAACAAACTCACATACATACAAACATTGCAAGTTAATTAAAAATAAGTTCATTGTGTTTTTTTACGTTGTGGCTTATAAACAACATTATTTAGTGTCATAAGGTCACAAAATAACAAGGTCATTAGCATTTCTATGTATACAAGAAAAAAAAGAAAAGTAGCACTGATAGCCGAGTGGTATGACCGTTGGACTGCCAAGTCAAAGGTCGCAAGTTCACCAGCACGCACCAATGTCTTTTCGAATTCATGTGCGTACTATAAATTAGTTATTATGCCAAAAACGGTGAAGGAAAACATCGTGAGGAAACACACACCTGAGAGATTGTTCAACGGTGTGTAAAGCTTGTCAGAGGCCTACAGGCGGTTTACACTCTGACACTATTGTTCATCAACCATACGATAAGAAGACCTACAGTAGGCAATTCCTAGTAGTATCATGGAGTCTGGCATTGTGCTCAGTTGATGGTTAGCTCGCCCCCTATTGCATTGGGACCCCCGGGACCCCGGGACCCCCGGGACCCCGGGACCCCCGGGACCCCGGACCCCCTATAGCATATTACACCGCTTGCTAGTGCTATCTGGGTAGAAACGGCGCAACAAACTACCCAGCAGCAAAATATGATACCTAGTTATTCACACACGTGTTGAACCTACATACTTGCGGTTTCGTTCCGTCTCAGTAACTAATAAGCATTGGGGTCAGTTCCTACTAATAACAGGTTAATTAGAAACTGCTTGGTATTATTAATCTGTTGGAAACTTAATGTCGCTATAACTCATGTAGGCTAGTCTTAGGTCAATTAGCCAACACGGTTATACGTCCCCCACACTAGGAATGTCTCCTGTATCGTGGGTGCGTTTCACAAACATGAAATATCATACACAAACACCCAGACTCGGGACAAACATCTGCGGATCACACCCACGATACAGGAGACATACCTAGTGGGGCGACGTTTCAAAAAATTCACTACATTTATATAAAAAATATTTATATAAATATATAAAAAAAGTTAAAAGTATACTATTTATTTACAAGGTTATTTACTTACTTAAAAATAAATATATACAAAAGAAAAATTAAAACTAAAAATTATGCATCAAAGTATTCCTCCTCATCGCTGTCGACTAGTAGGGTGCCCAAAAGGCTGGCGGCATTGCCACGTTGAATGGCAATGCTAATTCTTCGGCCGAAAAACAGGCCAGCCTTTTGGTCACGTGAAGCGTCAACCAACCGTTTAAGTCTCTAAAAAGAAGACGCGCACTCGGACCCCATGACCCGAGTGTTTCGACCCCAAACGGCTCAACAATATAATAAATAACACGCTGACCCGGGGTATGAAAAATAGATGTTGGCCGATTCTCAGACCTACTCAATATGCTCAGAAAATTTCATGAGAATCGGTCAAGCCGTTTCGGAGGAGTACGGGAACGAACATTGTGATACGAGAATTTTATATATAAGATAGCTGACCCGGGGTATGAAAAATAGATGTTGGCCGATTCTCAGACCTACTCAATACGCTCACAAAATTTCATGAGAATCGGTCAAGCCGTTTCGGAGGAGTACGGGAACGAAAATTTTATATATAAGATTATTATATAGAAGTTAGTTAGGAGTTATGTTTAACTGAGTTCCAAAGTGTACTATATCAATATTCTTACCTTTCTAGCAATGGACACGCTCAAATCACACGAAACACTAACACCCAACCATTGTCACACGCAAATATATCACAGCCTACAAATGCCTGGCCGATAACTCCGCTACTTAACATACTTAGACTATCGCTAACTCGTTAAAACTATCATTTAAAATAATTAGAAAATCATTATGGAGGCCCAACATTCTTAGAATAAAGTAGATAAAGTGAAATGTATCGAAATTTGTAATCTGTGTGTTGTCGCTAATGCCAACAACATAGCGTGTGTTACCATACCAATCGATCGTCAATCGATGCCATCGGCGTTGATCGTTTGGTGTGCTAGCTAGGAGTCTGGATTTGTGCCCGGTTGATGGCCGACTGCCTCGTTGGTCTAGTGGTTGCTAAGCGCGACTGCTGAGCACGAGGTCCTGGGTTCGAATCCCGGGTCGGGCAAAGTGTTACTGGGTTTTTCCATTAGGTAATTCTCAGTAGCAGCACGGAGTCTGGATTTGTGCTCGGTTGATGGCCGGCTCGCCCCCTATTACATTGGGACCTAAAAACATAAATGGCGTGTACTGTATATGCACCTCTGCCTACCCCTTCGGGGAATACAGGCGTGATGTTATGTTGTGTGCTAGCTTTAATTGATCGACGGATATATATATTTTTGTTATTTATTTGAATTTAAAGCTTAGTATTATTATGTAATATAATAGTACTATGTATATTGTGCATGCTTGCAAAAAAATCAAAAACCGACTTCGGTTTGGACTTGCGACTTGCAATCCAACGGTTATGTCACTCGGCTATCACTTCTACTTCCATCTTTTTACGTAAAATATATTTGAATATCATAACAGCCTATAACTGTCCCACTGCTACAAAGGCCTCTTCTCATAAAGAGGATTGAGCATTGATCACCACGCTAGCTCATTGCAGGCGATTATAGATAATTAAATCCAGGTTTCCTCACGATGTTTTCCGTCACTTTAGTCTAGTGTCTTAGAATAACTAAGAAAGTATTTATAACATTGAAAAAGTCACATTGATACTTGCCCGGGTTTGTGCCTGCAACCTTGTGCATACAAATCCGGTATGTTCACCACTAGGCCACCACGACGGCTAGCATATATTTGAATAATGGTTACAAAACAAAACTAAGTAATCTGTGTGCTGTATACTGCTAGCTTACTAGATAATTAAGATTACAACACATAACATCACGCCTGTATTCCCCGAAGGGGTAGGCAGAGGTGCAAAATGCACATATAGTATACCCACATTTCGCCAGTTATGTTTTAGGTCCCAATGTAATAGGGGGCGAGCTGGCCATCAACCGGGCACAAATCCAGACTCCGTGCTGCCACTGAGAATTACCTAATGTAAAAACCCAGTAACAGTGCCCGATCCGGGATTCGAGCCCAGGACCTCGTGCTCCGCAGTCGCGCTTAGCAACCACTAGACCAAAGGCAGTCAAAGTCAATATTTGAATGATATTTACGAAACAATACTGTTAGTAATCTGTGGGCTATATATTACTAAGTTACTTATAGATAATTAAGATTAATTGAAGTGTTTGTAGAGTATTGACCTATTTAATTATTGCAACATTCACATAGTAAATAACAATATTTCTTTATACTTTTGAGGACGTTGTAATGACAACACAACGTTGCAAACCCGGCAAGCATCAATGTGACTTTTTCAATGCCATAAATACTGACTGCCTCGTTGGTCTAGTGGTTGGTAAGCGCGACTGCTGAACACGAGGTCCTGGGTTCGAATCCCGGGTCGGGCAAAGTGTTACAGAGTTTTTTCATTAGGTAATTCTCAGTGGTAGTACGGAGTCTGGCTTTGTGCCTGGTTGATGGCCAGCTCGCCCTCTATTACATTGGGACCTAACACATAACTGGCGAAATGTGGGTGTACCATAAATGCACCTCTGCCTACCCCTTCGGGGAATACAGGCGTGATGTTATGTTATGTTATGTTACTTTTAAGGACGTTGTACTGACCCAGTGGTTGATATCTCTGAATTGTATGCACAACGTTGCAGCATCAACCCCGGCAAGCATCAATGTGACTTTTCCAATGCCATAAATACTTTCTTAGTTATTCTAAGACACTAGACTAACGGTGACGGAGAACATCGTGAGAAAACCTGATAAGATAAGATAAAACTATTCGTGAAACATGTAACATGAAACCAATAACAAAGTATATGAGGACGGCACGGAGTCTGGCTTTGTGCCTGGTTGATGGCCAGCTCGCCCCCTATTACATTGGGACCTAACACATAACTGGCGAAATGTGGGTGTACTATATGTGCACCTCTGCCTACCCCTTCGGGGAATACAGGCGTGATGTTATGTATATGAGGTCGGCAGCGACATACGTATCTATATTAACGAAGATATACCAAAATACAAAAGGCAACTTTGGACCGTGAGAAATAGACTAAAGCCGAAATGCCTGTATTCCCCGAAGGGGTAGGCAGAGGTGCACATATAGTACACCCACATTTCGCCAGTTATGTTTTAAGTCCAAAAATAATAGGGGGCGAGCTGACCATCAACCGGGCACAAATCCAGACTCCGTGCTGTTACTGAGAATTACCTAATGGAAAAACCCAGTAACACTTTGCCCGGCCCGGGATTCGAACCCAGGACCTCGTGCTCAGCAGTCGCGACCACAACCAATAGACCAACGAGGCAATCTCAGTCAATACACCTCTGCTTACCCGTAAAGGAAATGTAGCGACATAAACGATATATAAATAAAAACTATTAAAACCATGTCGCTACTTCCAATGCGGAGTCAGCAGGAATCGGAGAAAAAAATGTATGTCGTGTAACGGATTCCAACGTGTTCCGTTCTAAGCTATCCTGGGTTATCGGGCCGAGAATCCGGGATGTATATAGCGAGTTCAAACTTTACTTAAGAGGCTGGGATATTGAAGTCCTGATTGGCGCAGTGGCTAAGCGATTGGACTGATGCGCTAAATGTCGCGGGTTCGATTAACATATATAAAAAGAAACATAACATCACGCCTGTATTCCCCGAAGGGGTAGGCAGAGGTGCACATATAGTACACCCACATTTCGCCAGTTATGTTTTTAGGCCCAATGTAATAGGGGGCGAGCTGGCCATCAACCGGGCACAAATCCAGAGTCCGTGCTGCTACTGAGAATTACCTAATGGAAAAACCCAGTAACACTTTGCCCGACCCAGGATTTGAACCCAGGATTTGAACCCAGGACCTCGTGCTCAGCAGTCGCGCCTAGCAACCACTAGACCAACGAGGCAGTCAATTAACGCAAGGCACAAAAATTCTTGATCCGCAGATGTTTGTCCCGAGTCTGGGTTGTGTATGTGATGTTTCATGTTTGTGAAACGCACCCACGATACAGGAGACATTCCTAGTGTGGGGCGACGTTTAAAAAAAAAGTGGACTCTTTGTTACCGACAGCCCCACACATCACAGGAAACTGTAATCCATGTTTGAGCAACGCAGTAGCTACAAGCCAATCCAACACTAACATCCTACGCATTGAGACACCATCATCAGCCACACCAAACGCAACAATGAACGACAACTTGCCATTATCATCCACCGGTTGCAGCAACTCTGACGATATCGTCGGTCCACCTGGTGGGAGGCCTGCCAACGCTGCGTCTGAACTCGTGGTCGCTCGAGAACCTTTCTTCCAGCGGTTATCGGTTCTTCGAGCGATTACCACTTCAACTTGCATATTCTTCGAGCTATGTCGGTGATTCTAGTTCTTTGACTTTCCGTATTCCAGATCCTATCGCAAAGAAACTCCGAGCACAGCTCTCTCCATAGCTCGTTGAGCGACTGAGCCTCTTCAAAAGGCCAACGTCTCGGAGCCTATGTCATCATTACGCATCGTAATCTATTATTTTGATGTTACAATACAAAAAATACTCCAATTTTATTCGGTATTGAATAGGCTTTGAGAAACAGAGCAATTATCATAAGTTACATCACACAATACTATACTAAACTGTACAATTACACGTTCAATAAGATGTTTAAAAACATAGTTACATCATAATTAACTTTGTTTTTAAACTAACGTAAACATAAGTGTAATACATAACATCACGCCTGTATTCCCCGAAGGGGTACGCAGAGGTGCACATATAGTACACCCACATTTCGCCAGTTATGTTTTTTTTAGGTCCCAATGTAATAGGGGGCGAGCTGGCCATCAACCGGGCACAAATCCAGACTCCGTGCTGCTACTAAGAATTACCTAATGGAAAAACCTAGTAACACTTTGCCCGACCCGGGATTCGAACCCAGGACCTCGTGGTCAGCAGTCGCGCTTAGCGACCACTAGACCAACGAGGCAGTCAATAACATAACATTTCTGTATTCCCCGAATGTCGCAGTGGCCTAGTGGTTAACATACAGGATTTGAATGCACAAGGTAGCACATACAAAGGTGTTTGTTTATGTGATACTACATGATGCGACACGCACCCACGATACAGAAGTTCCTTGTGTGGGGCGAGGTACATAACATAAACATAACGTCACGCCTGTATTCCCCGAAGGGGTAGGCAAAGGTGCACATATAGTACACCCACATTTCGCCAGTTATGTTTTTTGTGTCGCAATGTAATAGGGGGCGAGCTGGCCATCAACTGGGCACAAATCCAGACTCCGTGCTGTCACTGAGAATTACCAAACGGAGAAACCCAGTAACACTTTGCCCGACCCGACATCGAATCCACGACCTCTCAACAAGGCACGTAGGTACATAATACATTGTAGTAAATACCCGTAAATAATTTGCGATCACCTCTGCCTACCCCTTCGGGGAATACAGACGTGATGTTATATTTTTAGAGGTGTATTGTAACCCTACTTTTCTTTATAAATAAGTTAAATATCTACTTTATTTCTTATTGATTTTAACGTGACTGCCTCGTTGGTCTAGTGGTTGCTAAGCGCGACTGCTGATCACGAGATCCTGGGTTCGAATCCCGAGTCGGACAGTGTTACTGGGTTTTTTCATTAGATAATTCTCAGTAGCAGCACGGAGTCTGGATTTGTGCCCGGTTGATGGCCAGCTATCCCCCTATTACATTGGGACCTAAAACAACTGGCGAAATGTGGGTGTACTATATGTTCACCTCTGCCTACCCCTTCGGGGAATACAGGCGTGATGTTATGTCTTTTTGTTTGTTTTTTTTTATTTTGTCGTGAGGTACTGGCGTAATTCAGTGTTCGTATGTGTTTGTGTTATAACCATATGTATTGTAATCATGGGAACGATTAAGATTGGTCGTTAACACGCAAAGCAAGCTAATTAATATCTGATTAGCAATTATAATGATTGATAGCTTTAGCTTACTAGGTTACGAGAACGATTCCCGAGCTAGATCAGCCTGGTGGAGATGTGACAAAATATAACATAACATCACGCCTGTATTTCGCGAAGGGGTAGACAGAGGAGCACATATAGTACACCCACATTTCGCCAGTTATGTTTTTTAGGTCACAATGTAATAGGGGGCGAGCTGACCATCAACCGGGCACAAATCCAGACTCCGTGATGCTACTGGGAATTACCTAATGGAAAAACTCAATAACACTGCCCGACCCGGAATCCGAGCCCAGGACCTCGTGCACAGCAGTCGCGCTTAGCAACCACTAGACCAACGAGGCAGTCAGTAACATTTTGAATATTAACTTAATTATTCACAGACAATGCTTAATTACGTTTTCAGTATCCCAGTCATAATTAGAACCGAAACAATAATATTATTTAATTTGATGAGTAACTACTTACCAGTTTATAATAATAATAATAAATTTATTGGTAATTTTCAAGTATTGTAGTACATGGGTATATAGTGGTACATGGTAAGATTACTATTTGCTACAATTATAGTGGGTGCAGTTCTGATCTCCTAACTAGGTTATAGTATAAGCTGTATGAAGGAGTGACAGTTCCGATCCCCCGATTAATTACAAGTATAGTTAATAATATGTAATATTACTATTTACGTACATTTGTATTATGCTGCTACTACAATATGGTATCGTATGCTTAAAAGTAATGTAGCAATAATTTTAAGTAAGACATTTTTTTTATAAAAAGAGAAAAAAAAAAAAGTGATAAAACTAAGAACTATTTTATGTGTGTAAGTATTGTGTGTGTGTGTGTGTGTATGTGTGTGAACGTGTTCGAGTGTGTATATGTGTGTGGTTGGTATGTTACTTCAGTTAAGAGCGCTACGTACCTACCTGTCGATAAATTAAATAAGCATTTTTTCTGTATCTTCGTATGAGTGTTGTAAAAGAAATGAGTGAATCATTTTCTTACAGTTGTAGTATGTTAAGCCGTATACTGGGCAATGTTTATTAATTTTATTGTACAAGGAAGGGCCAAGCAAGTAAAAAAATCTTTTAACGAATGACGAATTTGCATGTGGTAGTGTACAGATTTTGTCTTTTCTACGTTTGTGGATTGTCCTATAAGGTGTTATTTGGTGCTGTAGAAGAACTGCTTGCATGATAAAGTGTTGTCTTATATTTAGGATATTTAACTTACAATACAGTTTATTAGTAGGGAATATGATGGGACGAAAGGTAGCCACTTTTAATACAGCTCTATGTGCTATCTCTACCGGTTTTATAATTGTTTTGGCGGCACCACCCCAGCATGAGATACAATATGTGACGATAGATTGGCATAATGCAAAATAGACATTACGTATAACGTTTGGATTAGCGACTTTTCGAAGTGTTTTAAAAATGAATATAAGTTTCCGGACTCTGCCCGTGAGAACGTTTATATGGGACTTAAAGTTTAGATTCTTATCCAGTGTGACACCCAGATATTTTATATGGTCTACAGAGGTTAAAGTTGGGCAGTTACAAGGAATTTGGGGTTGCGTGTGACAGGAGTGAGCTCTTAAAGTTATTGGGATGCGAGGTTGAGAGGCTGCAGTGATTGAATATGTTAGGAAATTGGTTTTGGAGGTATTGAGTGTCAGTGTATGATCATTGAGCCAATTTAGCACTGTGTTGAATGCGAGTTGTGCCCTTATTTCTATCTGGGACCAGGTTTCAGCTACAACCGTAATTGCAGTGTCATCGGCGAATGATATTATATTTGCATTCTGGATATTTAGGTCGCATAGGTCATTTATGAAGATAAGAAAAAGGGTTGGCCCTAGAATACTTCCCTGGGGCACACCGTAATAGACAGGGAGTTCATTGCTGTTGTTATTATTTATCCTAACAATTTGGGATCGATTTGTTAGGTAGCTTTTGAATAAATGTAATTGAGACCCCCTAACACCCATTCCCTCAAGTTTTAATAAGAGAGTAGACGGGTACTGTGTCGAAAGCTTTTGCAAGGTCCAAAAATATGGTCAGGACTTTTTTACTATTATTAATACTTTGGACTACGTGATTAGTTAGTTCGTGGACTGCGTCACGTGTAGATAAGTTTCTGCGAAAGCCGAATTGACGACATGATATTAGCTTATAGTGTTCCAAGTAATTAACCAATCTCTTATTAATTATTCGTTCGAGCACTTTAGACAAAGCACTGAGAACAGCTATGGGCCGGTAATTATTAGGTAAGGTCCCGTCCCCTCCCTTGAAAATTGGGTGAATAATTGCCTTTTTAAATGAAGTAGGGAAGACAGCAGAGTCAAAACAAGTATTGAAGATATGGCTCAGGATGGGTGCCAGTACAGTGGAGTATTTTTTTAGGATATAGGGTGAGATACCATCCCATCCCGTAGCAGCGTTGGTCCGTAGGGAGTGTATGGTTGAAATGATTTCGTCACTGTCGGTATGCTCTAGGACGAAGGATGAGGTTGCTGTGATCTTTCGTATTGTATAAGAGGTTGTCGATTGTTGTAAGGGGGTGGTTGCGATATTATTAGCAAGGTTTTTGCCGACATTGACGAAGAAGGAGTTTACTCTGTCACAGCATTCTATCGGTGAGGATGAGGTGGTTAGTAATTGTGTAGAAGTATTATTAGGTTTAGTGGTATAGGTAACCCGCTTTATTGTGTCCCAGAGTAGTTTAGGATTTTGACCCGCATTATCCAGTTCTCGTGTATCAAAAAGACGTTTCGCTCTTTTTAGAATCTTTGTACAGAAATTTCTATAGCGCTTGTAGGTTATTGTTAGTATTTCGTTTTCTGGATCTTGTTTAGCCTTTTTATGTAATGCGTCCCTATTTCTGATACAGCGTAGCAGTCCAGTCGTTATCCAAGGTTTCAGAATTTTCTTTCTCGCAGGTACTTTCCTGGTCGAGGTGTGTGTTGAGATAGCTTTGGAAACTAATTCTACAAATTTGTTTGTAGCAATTTCAGCGTTAGTTGTGGACAAAATTGGGTGAAAGTCTAGTTGAGTCATTGTTTCATCGAGTTTCTCATAATCAATAATTGTGGCAATAGGCATTGAGGTATTTCGTATATGTCTGTTGTCCAAGCAAAGTAGTGAAGGATAGTGGTCGGTGACCACGGAATCATAGACGAAGGAATATGAGGGCGAGGTCGTTCTTAATATGAGATGGTCCAGACAGTTATCTCCTCTAGTTGGAATGGTATGTGCTGCAAGAAAGCCATGAAAAGCCAAGCAATTCAGATATTCGTGGGAGCGCATATCTAAGCTGGTAGGTTTTATGTCTAGGTTAATGTCACCTGTCAAGATTACTGTTTTAAAATGTTGAAGAGATGGTAGTAGAATATTAAGGGTTGATAGGAAGTTTTGAATATTATCAGTAGACGGAGAACGATAGATACAGACTATAGCCACCTCCGATTTTATTCTGATAACAAGTCCAGATGCTGATTGATTTATATAAAAACTAAAGTATTCACAAAATGAAACTACCTACAATTTTTAATTATACTAGCTGCGCCCCGCCGTGTTACCCACTACATTTTTTCGGGATAAAAAGTAGCCTATATTAATCCAGGGTTTCAGCTACCTCCATATGAAATTTCATCAAAATCGGTCTAGCCGTTTCAGCGTGAAGAGGTAACAAACACACTCGCAAACTTTCGCCTTTATAATATTAGTGTGATGTACAACTTAACAGCATTTAAAATAGTTAAGAAATAAATAAATTTAACAAGAATAACGATAATAAAGTTTTCAATAAGCTGGCATCAAATTATTAAAGTTTATTTTTAAGATTGTAATGTTACCGGTAAGTCTGAGATTCACATATAAATACACTGAGCCAAAATAAAAAACACTTCTCATGTACCTACGTAGCAATATCTAGGTATTTAAGGACAATACGCGGGCAAATACTAGTTTCATTAATCAACATGAAAAAGGTTGTATATCAAGTTGAAATAGTCATAATTCAATAGTCTCCGGTAATAAATATGAATTAGTTAAGAAACGTATTTTTGTTAATATGTTTAGGGTAACACATGTTTATTTATCAACAAAAACGTGTTAAACGAGGAAAAATACACAAAACCAAAATGTGTTAATAATAGTAATACTCTAAAATACCTACAAGTTACAACCAACTATGCAATTAATACAAAAACTACGTAAACACGCAATTTTTATTCAAAATTACGCATACCCAGTAAAATAATGGCTTCTAGATTAAATTGGCAATTAACAAGTCATAAAACTCACCGCAGTTCTCTATTTGTTTCTACATGTAGTTGCAATTACGATCGTAATTTAATTTTTTAATTGTTTTCTTAATAACTTCATACGCGACCCTACCCCGCTATCCACAATATCCAACTGACGTTTTTCGACAATGACAAGTTGACAACAGCGACAATGACATGTAACGTTTTTTATGACTTGAATAACCACTTTACTATACCCGTAGCCATGTCTTTTAAGCAAATTGCCTCGTTGGTTTGATAGATTAGCTATATTAGTAATATCAATTAAAAACGTTTTGTAGCTTAAAATAAGCATTCTAACAAATACATTATTTATTTATTTCTTCATAGTTGAAATATTCGTAAAAATATACTAACAGTTGTCGAGATTTCACTAAGTCCCGACTTTAATTAATCTATTAATTGCGTGTTATTACTGTTAATTGATCGTAATGTATTGGAGTCTACAGGAATACACGCTTGTATTCCCAGAAAGGGTAGGCAGAGGTTTAGTTTACTAATACTCCGGAGAATGCAGTGGGAAGGAAACAGGCTTAATAAAAACGAAATAAAGACAATGAGTTCCTAAATTAGGTGCTAATAACTACAATAAACAATTAACAATTCCGCTAATTTAAATAGGTGCTAATAAACTTTATGGCTTTTTTTTAACCCTTTGAGAAAATTAACTAATCGTTACATTTAAAATGACCACGAGTGAACAAAGGGTTTTAAAAACAATAGAAATAAGTAGGGGTTTGTTACCTGAAGATAGTAAAGCCAAAAATACTAGAATATTTATTTAGTATAAAGTAAACCAGCAGAAGGATAAGTTGTCCTAAAAATTAGCTGAATATTCGAGTGTTTATTAATTTCCAAAACTTAAGTTTATTTTGGTTTATATAAGTGGAATAACAAGACTAGTGTAGTAGTGACCTATATTGGTATATTGCCTTGAAATTCGTGTTAAAACTTCGAGTGCGGGAGTCTAATATCCTCAACCAGTGCTAATAAAAGTCTTCAATCTATAACGACAGATAATAAAGATTTATATTATTCATTAACCAAAAACCGATATAATGAATAGATTAGACATTGATTCAAAGTACCGCTGCATTGAAACCATAGCGCCGAGAGACGATTGGCTAGTCAGAATCGGCCACAGATTCATAAACTTAAACTATTTACGGAATGAAGATGTGTGGAACAGAAGAATTCTGATGAACAGCCATATTTGTACCGGAAAACTAATTTTTCCCGCGCCCCAGGAACTTGAGAAAAGTTTATACGAAATCATAGAAGAAGATCCATCTAAATGTTTTAATTATATTGAAGAAGAAGCCGTGAATAACCATAACTTAATACCTAAACTGGCCCTTTACCTATCGCCAAAGACTATAGATATAATTTGCAAGAGAATATTCTCGAAACAAAATACCAACGAGGACTTTGTACAACTCTTCTATAAATATTTCTTTTCAAATTACTTCAAGAGAGTATATTCTTGGTCTTCGCTGCAATTATTTATCAAAGCGAATAAAGTATATCCATCACATTTTAAAACATTATTAGAAATTATACTTAAAGATGTAGAAATACCAAACAATATACTTCTAGACTACATCGAAACTTTAGACAAGAAAAACAGCACGATTTTAATAAAAAACATCACCGAAATCAACTTACTGGATAAAGAATTCAACCATAATCTCCCAGTTATATACTTGTTGTACAAAAAATGTGAACTAAACGAGAATATATTTCAATATATCATAACCAACTTGGATATACACAGTCATTTTTGCGCGTACAACAAAAATTATGGTAGATTATTACTACAGGTAATTAAAAACCTTTCAGGCTTTAATATTAGAATGAAAGTGTTAAAGAAAATGATCGATAGTCATTGCACGTCATTCAAAGGGCCTTGCGTTGCAGCTCTTGAGAAGTTTATAATGGAAATAATAGATATACATATGAATTTCCAAGAGGGACCGAGAATTGTTATTCCAAGGCCGTCTGAAGACTTTCAACTATGAAAATTAGAGTTTATTTTAGTTTTTAACGCACGTAACTTCAAAATTGTTACCAATGTTTTTAATTAATTATTAGGATCTTTGTGAAACGTATTTGATAATGTGCAATAAATAAGGAATTTATGATAAGTATTAAGTTCGATCATTGTGTAATAGGCCTTAGACTGAACCTCTAGAATAAGTTTTTTTGACAGCTAACCTAACTACTACGTTAAAGTTAATTTTATCTATCATTTAGCAACCTAAAGATATGATAGCTATTTACAAACTTACTCTAGAGGCTCAGTGAATATTTTATGACTTCTACTTGGTATTTAAAATAAGAGTTGTACTTATTGCCCTAGTATAATAATAACATAATAAGAATACACGAATTTTAACAAGAATTACCCATAGTTTTATTATTGTTTTCATACCAACGGCTTTTGTGAGCTAAATAATAATATTTCGCGAAATACTTATTTGAATATCCATCGTAAAATCCTAAAACAAAAGAACTGTAATCCGGTCGTAAAGTTTTAGTTTCTATTGTTTTCATCTTCTTATCGCTGTTTCTTTCATAAAACTTTAAGCTGTATTTTGTATGAAGATCATTTTAACGACTTATGGCATTTAAAATACCAGTTCGTAGTAAAATCAGCTACAATAAATTCTTATGTGATAATGTCGAATTCCCACGATCATTTTTGCACTTTGATACTTAAGGTGTCAATAATAAATCATTAAATAATTCACGTCAGCTACAAGAACTCAAATCATTTATGTAATCGATTGACTTGTATTATTTATTGACAACACATAAAAGTCAAATGCTTTTTTTAAACCTAACAACACTCCTATTTGACATTTTGTTATACCAAAGATTTGTTTCGATGTAAATATAAACAACTGTAGCTGAATATACTAAAAAAGGATAATAAATTAGTATCTGTATGTATAATAGCCATGTCGCATATATGGACATTCTCGCCAGAATCTAAGGCGTTATTAGAACGCTGTTTAAGCTCCGCAGCTCCGCCAGACAATACAAATAAATGGCTTCAAAGATTCGGGCCACGAAACTCTGATTTGATATCGAAGACTGAAGAAATTGTTGTGTTAACTGACTCTGCTGAACAGGAAAATAGCCCTACAGGTCAAGAAAATGAAAATGAAGACATCGCTGCTATACAAGAAGAGTTTTTAGACCCTGAGTTTGACTTTGTGTCAAAATTCGATTACTTTGTAAATAAATGTCTAAAAAGCCCAATATTATTCACAAAACTCGCTGAAACTCTTCCAACAAACATCGTAGAGGCATTATTCTCACATATTTTTAGTAATAACAACATTAACAGTTCATTCTTAGAATATTTTTTTGGTAATTTCTTTTATACTTACATGAAACGCGATAATTCGCGTTTTTGCACTAATGTGTTGTCACAAACGTATCAAAACTACCCACAGTACCTAACAATGTCACTAAAACCTATATTTAAAGACTTAAAAATAGAAAACAATATAGTAAACGACTTTATATCAAGTTTAAATCCAAGCGACCAATCAGGACTCCTTAATTTGATATCACACATAGAACTGTCATGCATAGAGTTCTCTCACAACTTATTTAATATCTACACAGCCTACAAAACATGTAATAAGACGGAAACGAACCAGGATTATATATTTTCATGTCTTAAAACTCATGGCCAGTTCTGTAGCCATGATAAAAACTATGGGAAATTAATGTTGGCCTTTTTGCAATACGAAAATAGTTTAAAACGAGATACAGTTAACTCTGGTTTTGAAGAACTAGTTGATATACATAAAACTCCTTTCAAAAGGCCTTGTCTCTCAGTGTTAAAAGAAATAAATGATAGAAGTTATTGTTGGTTTTTATTTCACGGTACCTTGTAAGCCAAATCTATGGTAAAGACTTGTATTCTGTGGGATGTACACATACCTAGACCAAAATGGAGATGTGAGTGAAAGAAGCAAAAGGAGTATGCCTGGATCGTAGCAAATGGAAATCCGTTGTCTCTGCCTACCCCTCAGGGAAACAGGACTTTATATATGTATGTACACAGTTACCGCTTCATTGGTCTAGTGGTTGCTAAGCGTGACTGCTGAGTATGAGGTCCTGGACTCAAATCCCTGGTTGGTCAGTGTTACTACACTTTTCTATGAGGTAATTCTCAGTAGCAGCATGGAGTCTGGACTTGTGGTAGGATGATGGCAATAGGCTCGCCCTCTAATGGCATATATTGATAATGTTTATTGTGTAGTGGGTGACAGTCTATTATACATTCTAGTCTTTTTACAACCTGATTGGCGCAGTGGCTAAGCGATTGGACTGTTGCGCTAGGGGTTGCGGATTCGATTCCCGGACGGTGCAAAAAATTGTGCGAACCGCTGATGTTTGTCCCGAGTCTGGGTGTTTGTGTATGTGATATTTCATGTTTGTGAAATGCACACGGGAGAAATTCCTGGTGTTGGGCGACGTCTTTAAAAATAAAAGGTCCTAGGTTCCCGGGGCAGGTAAAGTGTTACTGGGTTTTCCCATTGAGTAATTCTACATCAGCATGGAGACGAGATTTGTGACGGGTTGATGGCAATAGGTTCTATCTCAACATGGCAACCATTGATAGTGTTATGTTGTGGGTGACAGACTATGTCACACATTCTAAATGAAATACATAGTGTAAGTCACTGCCTCGTAGGTATAGTGATTGCTAAGCGCGTCTGCAGCAGTGTTACTGGGTTTTTCCATTAGGTAATTCTGAGTAGCAGCACGGAGTCTGGATTTGTGCCCGGTTGATGGCCAGCTCGCCCCCTATTACATTGGGACCTAAAACATAACTGGCGAAATGTGGGTGTACTATATGTACACCTCTGCCTACCCCTTCGGGGAATACAGGCGTGATGGTGTTTATTATTATTGAATCCTGGGTCTGGAGGAAGGAAAGGGAGGCCTTTGTCCTGCAGTGGGACGATCATGGCTGAAATAAATAAATAAATCCTGGGAAAAGGTAAAAAAAAAAAGTTATTTATTTCCAAAACTGTATATTAATCAGTCCACAATGGTTAATTAAATAGCCGAAATTAAAAATGATAACAGTCAAGAACAACAGATTATACAGCAGTTGTAGCATTATAGGAACTTATAGTGTACAAAAAAGCAAAAAAAAACAATAATAATATAAAAAGCAACAGTCGAATTGAGAACCTCTTTTTTTTGAAGTCGGTTAAACGTCGAAGTACAGCCTCCATGAACTTATAAAGCGGGACAGTTTTTTTTTTCTTTTTTTAACTTACCCTATCATTTATTGGCTGGTTACGCGGCAGAGTCGCGAGCCGAACTGGCCAGTTCGGCTATATACAGTGTAATGCGGTACATACAGTATGTTTTATGAAACCAATAAATTACTATAATAACTTTCGTGAGTGTTATCCATATTATTTACTGTATATTCCGGTTATACTCCGGTGTATTCGGAAATGCCCGACTAGTTTCGAACTCGAACGGAGCCCTTATTCATGAGCTGGTGACGCGGCAGAGACTCAGTCGAACTGGCATTCCCGAATACACCCGAGTATAACCGGAATATACGATAAATAGTAGAATTGTTGACCGATTTGATATAACACAGTTCGGAAGACTTTTCTCGTTTATATTGTTAGCATATGACGTATCTATACCTTTTGATATATCATTGACTAATAAACATTTACAGTCTAGACTAGAAGTAATCAATACATAGTAAAATTAGGATATGGTGTAAGATATAAGTTGCGCCTACTACATTCTATACGATAACAAAATCCACTAAAAAGGCAAATATCTGAGTGGATATTTAGAAAAAAACATACAACTAAACATCGATTTATTAATTGCATTGTAAAGATTATTGTCAAGGTATAGATTAAGAAAAAAATAACACAAAAAATAGTAAAAATTAAGTTAGCAATGAAAAAAAAAGAAAAAATTGAGAATCAGAGGTCAGATTATAATTTCTTTAATCTACAACTGCTGTATTGATATGAACACGTGTTTGGGATCACAGATCACACACAAAAGGCCCTTGCATGCGATGATTTTCAAAAAAAAGTTTCACAAAAAAAATTTTTTTTTTTGTTAAAAAAAATTACTTTAACCATTAAAACAGCATAATTAATGTTTCTGTACACTGTTTTATTAGTTTGGTATAAATAAGTAAAAAATTGAGCATTTATCAATTAACTTTAAAATAAAGTAAAAATAGTTCCTAAAAAAGAACTTTAAAAATAAATTAGACGTCTAAAAACGAAATCGATAATTCCTACTTGTAAAAAAAATAATGACTAAATATTCTTGTTGAAAAAAAATTAAAAAAAAACAGATTTTTTTTAAAAATCACCGCATAATTAATTACAACAACTATTTTTTTCAACAATGTTTTTTCTAACAACAGTATTAATCACAGAAGTGCTATTTTGAATTTCTTTTCGTTTAAGATAAACTCGTTTATTTTGGAACACATTTTGGGGGTATGTATAGGCTTTTAGTATTTTTTTTATTAAGTATTTCTATATTTTACATGTTCGATGTGTGGTTGATCAGTAAATTATGCTAAAACAAAAAAAAATGTGATATTTACATTTTTTCTTAATAGATTACGCGCGAATATCGCCTGAATGAAACATGGGTCGCAATAGATAAAAAAATCAGGTGTTTGAAGCTCTAATAGGCACTATAGTTGGGATATAAAAATATTTAATTATAACCAGAATATAAGGCATCAGAATAGTTTATAGATATTTAATTTGAAACATATTCAATAAATATTTTGGACTTCGTGACGATTTTACTATATGTAAAGAAGTTTGATTTTAAGAAAAAAAATGGGAATAAAAATTATTTTATAAACTTCGTAATTAATAGAAACGGAAATTATTTTTTATAGAAAAACGAATGAGAAAGAAACTAAGCATTTAAAAAAGTCTAAAGGTTAGCATTATTTAAAATACATAAGAATAAGTTGTATTACTAAATAAACCCGTTTTTAGTTTCTAGAGATTTTAGGAATAATAATAGTTTATTTTCTCACCACAATACACATTAAAAGATACAGTAAGTATATTGTGGGAGACTGGTGCCTAAGCTAGGCTTTAAGGGCCTGTATATCAGTCAGGAATAGTTTTACTTATAGTTATAATTGACAAGAGTAATAAGAGGAGTAATTTGGTAATCATACAGACAGATTATACTACTGGGGAGTTTGTTGCACTGTTTTATCCCAGCTACAGCACTAATCGTATGGTTGATGAACAATAGTGTCTGAGTTTAAACCGCCTGTAGGCCTCTGATAAGCTTTACACACCGTTGAACAATCTCTCAGGTGTGTGTTTCCTCACGATGTTTTCCTTCACCGTTTTTAGCACTAGAAAGCGGTGAGGGGCGTTTTGGGGGCTATGTCTTATGTATGTCGAAAAGTATGTATTATTTCCAAGTCGTGGTGGCCTAGTGGTTAACATACTGGACTTGTATGCACAAGGTTGCAGGTTCAAACCCGGGCAAGTATCAATGTGACTTTTGCAATGTTATAAATACTTTCTTAGTTATTTTAAGACAACACTGACTAACGGTGACGGAAAACACCGTGAGGAAACCTGGATTTAATTATCTGAAATCGCCAACCCGCAGTGAGCTAGCGTTGTGATCAAATGCTCAATCCTTCTCCATACGAGAAGAGGCCTTTGCCCTGCAGTAGGACAGTTATAGGCTGTTATTATTACGTATTATTCTGAATAGTCTACTTGTTTATTTTATCTCTATTAACAATCTAGAAGTATATTAAATGCAAATGTCCCTTTGGATTGTTAATTTATCAATGTTATGTTTACAGAACCGTTTTACATGTCAGGGTTCAAAATATCTCCATCACAAAGAATTGATCCTTGAGAAAGGAGGCAGCTTAAATTAAACACCACCTCTGTCTGTTGACAACTCTATTTTTTGACATGCAACCGTGTTTTCATAGGTGGGTTAAGTTTATCACGTTAGCAAAAAGAGTGTTTTTTCACGATATTGAGAGGCAATAATTTTCTGATCAACCACAACCGAAGAAACCTAAGTTTTCCTTAGTTAGAATGCTGTTTAAATGTTATACAAAGTTTAAGTTTTTACTTGAGTTACATAAGTAATAAGTTTTTACTTGGCTTACTTAGCTAGATACCTAGAAAAGCAACGCCTTACAATTAAGATTTTTTTATTCATTTTTTTCTTTAAGTCTTAATCTAGTTAGCATACATGAAACGTTAAGTTTAAAGTTTTCATAAATTGCTTTGTTTTTCGTGTTTTCACAATATTTTTACGTAATTTTGTTACTCGTGTACTTTAAATGTTAATTATTTAAATTGTGATTTAATGTGTCGTTTAATCAATATTTTTCAGTGTTTTTAATGTGTATAATATTAAAAGTCCAGGAGTTTGCGAGCAATGCTGAATTGGCACTTTTACATATCAATGCTTCTACTGCTTTTTCGTTCCAGGACAAGAAACTAAGGCAAAACTCGCAAATTTTGGACTACATCTATTGGACAGCTACATAGCTGTGTGAATAATATTAAGTGTTAATTAAACTTACAGTTAAATGATTACATTTATAATAAAGTACTAATTTAAAACTAGCTTAGCATAGGCGGTTGCGAAATGGCGAAAAATACGAAAAAAATACGGTAAAAATAAGAAAAAACTTATAGGGGTCAGCTTTTTTTGCAAAATAATAATTTTATCACAGTTTGGGCTTATAGTCGAAAAATGTAACAAATGGAAAAAAAAACATTGAATTTATCACAGCAGGGGTAAGTTTTCTTATATTTACCGATTCCTTTTTGTATTTTTTCTGGATAACATTTCATTTGGATTCAAAATGGCAGCAGAAATCAGTCTTTTGAGTTTTTTCATTCTTAATCGAGGCTTTTGAGATCAGTTATGATTCTTTTCGACTATAACTACGGTTTACTTACTATGTAAGGACTTAAGAGATTTTTGATATAAAGCCGCTTGTCAAAGTTATGGAACAAGTGATGGACAGTTTTTTTATTAAGTAAAATTAATCAGTCTACAATGAATACATTACAATGACTACATATAAGGACAGACTTCAAGTCTAAAAAAAAAAGTTTTTTTTTTAAATGTTATTGTCTTTCGATATTAATTTCACAATCTCATGTTAAAAAGTTTACATTTAAAGGGATTTTTCATCTTATTTTTAAGTTATTTCTATAACTTTTCTGTAGACTTTAAATGTACCTAAATATGTTTTTTTATAACATACATTTTAGATTTCGTTTTCACACAAATACCTTTCGTTGTTAACCCGACAAGCGGCAATTCTGTAAATACACGTTACATAATTACTTAACTAAGCAATTAGCAACTAAATGCTTAATTAACTTACAGTTTAAACAATATGTAATTAATGTTGATAACTGAATAACAATAAAACTGTCTCCAAATTATGCATCAGTGTACTTTCGGTAAAAATAACAATTTTACAATAAAAAAAATACAAAACCCCGTTTTAATTACAAACATTAAAATTCTCAGGTAAAGCAGAAAAATTGTATAAAGAAAAATAAAATAAAATCAGTCTATATTGTTTGCAAGTTTTGCTGTTTCACTAATTGACTAAATTTATTATAGGCGTAACTAATATTGGCTTCTGCAGTCTGATTGTACCACTTATTGAGTAATAAACATTTTACAAAACATAACATCACGCCTGTATTCCCCGAAGGGGTAGGCAGAGGTACACATATAGTACACCCACATTTCGCCAGTTATGTTTTTAGGTCCCAATGTAATAGGGGGCGAGCTGGCCATCAACCGGGCACAAATCCAGACTCCGTGCTGCTGCTAAGAATTGCCTAATGGAAAAGCCCAGTAACACTTTGCCCGACCCGGGATTCGAACCCAGGACCTCGTGCTCAGCAGTCGCGCTTAGCAACCACTAGACCAACGAGGCAGTCATTATACAGTTTCCTTAAAAAAGTTATGGTCATTTTAAAAACTAAATTGAGCTATTGCATTGGGACCTATAACATGACTGGCGAATTGTGGGTATATTATACACCTCTGACTACCTCCTCGGGGTATACAGGCGTGATGTCAGGTTATGTTTTATTTTAAATTGAACTAATATAGGAAACGTAATATATTTTAAGTCTCGGTTAATATATAGCACTAAAAGTCATACCGTAAAACGGGGTGAATGGTAGAAACAAAACTTTGAAACTGATTTTATAGCAAAGTGATTATTGATTGTTACCATGAAGGACCCTATACTTTAAATTGTATTTTAGACAAATCTAAAATCCTTTCTGACAAAGTAATAATTTAATGTTAAAATCTGTTTCAAAATGTTGTTTCTATTCACCCTTCAGTTTCGATTCACCCCGTTTTACTGTACAAAGAAAGTTTTAATTCAACTAATAGAAAGAAAAAAAAACATAAATAAAAAGGATGGAATATTGCACTGTAACACGCTCAAACGGCTGGACCGATTTCAATAAAAAATTGATATAGAGGTAGCTGACACCCTGGATTAACACACAGGTTACTTTTATCCCGAAATGTAGCGGGTAACACCGCGAGGTGCAGTGAGTTACATATAAAAAATAATATTGCACCGTTTTACCAATACGTCGTTTTTTAAATATCATAACTTGGACTTGGTAAGCTTATACATGACTACAGTTAACTATAACAACTTGAGTGTATTCCATATTTCTTTATTATTACCGATAGCTGACCCGGAGAACTTTTCACTCCCTAATTCATTAACAAACGCAATTGTAGTTTTTACTTTTTCCTCATACATTTTCAATAGTTTCTCACAGTTTAATCCTTCTTTAGACTTAAACGAGTATATCAAGACTAATATTAGCCAAATCGGTCCAGCCGCTCGCGAGTTTTAGCGAGACCAACGAACAGAAATTCATTTTTATTTATATAAGATAAACTAGCTGACCCGGGGAACTTCGTACCGCGTTCGCGTTACCGTTTAAACCTTCCCTGGGCTTCCACGAATATTTCAAGACCAAAATTAACCAATACGGTCCAGCCGTTCGCGAGTTTTAGCGAGACTAACGAACAGCAATACATTTTTATTTATAGATATAGATATATAGATATATAGATAGAAGATAGATTACAATTTGGTTCATATCTCATTCTTGCATTTTGTGAGCGAAAACATCCAACTATTACGTTATTACGTGCATAATTCAAGTACATACAAAAAGTAAGATTTTACACTCAACAGACAAACGTAGTACCTCCTTCTTTTGAAGTCGGTTAAAAATGGTGTTGATGGTACAATCAGCCGCGCAAACCCATCCCTGCTTACCCTAAATACAAACATTACTGTGCTAAGCTATGCTACGTAAAAAAAAGATGTATAGTCTTTTAGTTTCACCCTGTTTTTTGAGAGATGCTTTCGTAGCTCGCTTTTTCGTTAAAAATAAAAAAAAAATACTAAAAATTCAAAAACGATGATTGATTTCTCTTTAAAAACAAAGACAAAAAATTCATAATATTCTCAGTAACTTTACATTAAAAAATGGTACAAAAAATTTGAAATATTGTCAGTGATGTTGAATTAAAAATATAAATTATATCAATAGCAGTCGCATTGCAGAACTTTTATAATAAAAAAATGTTTTTTTTTCTTTAATTTTGCCAGAAATTTCAATACCCAAATTCAAAGCATTAGAGAGCTAACTAAACCAAAATGGTTACCTTCATTAAAATCTGATTTTGCTTCACTAAATTAATCAAATTGGTTTATCATTTTGTGTTTACTGGTAGCTAACTTTGTCGCATATGCGTTTTGAATTGTTACGTACATACATACATAAAGTCACGCCTGTTTCCCTGAGGGGTAGGCAGAGACCACGGATTTCCATTTGCTACGATCCTGGCATACTTCTTTTGCTTCATTGAAACGCATCACATGCCTCATAGACGCTCGTCGGTTGAGGGTACTGACTTGCTCTTTTTGCATCGTATTGTTAGATGACAATAAAATCAAATACAAGGCAGGGAGTATGTGAACCAGCACTGCAGTTACAACAGTATTATACTGAGTTAGTTACCTTTTAAACTTTGTACGCCAGTAGGTTTTTTTTTCAATATTTTATGAGACTTGTACAAAATACCTATAGCTTTATTAGTATGTTTTCTCTTTAAAAATACACAGGATAAACAAGTTAGCTAGCAAGCAAACCCTATTCTCCGTTTTGTACAAATCAAATATTTTTTTAAGTAAATTAAATGTAATTTACTATAATAACCTTCGTGAGTGTTATCCATATTATCTACTATATATACCGGTTGTACTCACGTCGATATTCGGGAATGCCCGAGTATAACCGGTATATATAGTAGATCAAATTGAATGTATAGAGAAACTAAAAGTTTGATTAAAATTAACGAAAAAGCGATGCATACGAAAAACAAAACGGATATTTCTTTCGTTAAAACCTTCTAATTGGACAGATTATTCACACCGTCCTGCACTAACTGTGATACTGTGAGCACCATTAATCATTTCAACTTATCAATAATTATTAAAAAATCGTCGATTTTTTGTAAACACAAAAAAGACAAGGATTATAAAAATAGGTAGATTTCTTTTTGTAAAAAAGGAAAAGAAAAATGATATAAAATGTCATTGATAATGTAAAGGTTTGAGAGCTGTTTATAGATGTTTTTTTAAGGTTTTTTTTTTATATTCGGTGCCAGTAAAGCCTCTACGAGTGACGACACTTAAGTACGTCCGTCACTAGACGGTCAACCTCGCTACCATCCTTGACTGACCAGTCTCTACAGCATGACCTACTCCATGTGGTTATTGGCACATGCCGGAGAAATAGAATACAGTATTTTTAAGTAAAGGCCAGGCAATCCCATGAGACTTGTTAATTTATAGACTAGATAATGGAAAAAACCTCTGTTTATGCTTTTTGTGATTACAGGCGTCAATATAATGTTATCTTCAAGTTAATTACTAAGTAAAAATATTCGTTTTGAATTTTTTACCATTTTAAAATGACTGCAAAACTTACTGTAATTAGTCGCCTCGTCACAGCTAAGCTACTGAACCGAATTGAATTAAATTTGATAAGGAGATAGCTAGAACTTTAGAGAAGGGTATAGTCTACTTTTCACTTCAGAAAAGATGATGAAAAAGTTTCCACGCGTAAAAGTTAGAGGCAAGAAAAAGATACAGTAATATTATTTTTTGCCAAAACTATCTGTAACCAGCTCTCTAGATATAAACATGCATATCTTATTCTAAATATTGGAAGAATTGAGAATACAGACCAGAGTCGCAGTCAAGATGAAGTGAGGGAAGAGTTCAGTAGGTCCAGCCCTTTGAATTAATCGAAAATCTCATACATTTTCTCTTTCCGCTCAGAGTGAGTTTTCTCCGCACAGTGTGCCATAAGTATTGATTCGCCAACTATCAAGTTCTCAAAGCAGAGAGAGCAAGCGTACATCGCATCGCCGAAACACACGATTTTATTATCATCTCTATACAATGTCATTGGGTTTAACACAGTGCTCGGCTGAATTTCCTTCCCAGCGGACACACATTTCTTTATATAAGCGGTTTTATATAGAAAATGTATCTTTTCACAGTGTTTTTGACTCAAGATGTGTTTGAGGAGTCCATCTTCTTCGTTCTCTGTTGTCTCGCAGGCTGGGCAGAAGAATATAATGGTATTCTTCGATTCATAGCTATCGGTTGGCTCAGATTTTAGTTGGATGCTGTGGACTTGTACGTAGAATGTTATACGTTCGATGGCAGGTTTCTGAAGAAGCGTATTAAAGAGACTTGTGTCTTCAAAGCTGTTGTAGCTTATGACTAAGTCTAGAGACTCGGAGTAGGCTGAGAGAGTGGTGGAATCTAGGCTGAAGTTCCCAATGGAGGAGGTGATAGATTGGTTGGCTGTGTCCGTCTTTGTGGTGAGACCGGAATCCGATTGGTTCAAAGACTGATTGTGGCATTGGCAGACACATTTCTGGTCCTCTAATTGGGTGGTTTGGGTATCGGTCTCATCGGTAGACTCAGTTTTGAATAGGTTAAGGAACGCTTCTCTGTGGTCCGGGAAATCAAAGTGCTTTATACGCTTCTTGCTTGAGATCTTCATGTGCTTGTGCATACGCTTCCCTTTGTGGAGATCAAACGTGATACTGCGTTTGAACACCTGTTTTTTATTCACAGTTTTCGGTTCTTGGTTCTGTAAATAACTGCCAACGAAGGTATCTAAGCAGTTCCGCAGAGATAGGAGTTGCTTCCGGAACTTTGCCTTTGTGGCCGCGTCCTCTTTCTCCATTATTATGTTCCAGGACTCAGTCGGACTGTCGCGGATGACATTATCCATATATGTGACTTGTCCCAGTATCTTCGGTATGTTAGAAACATCGGTACCCGGTAAAGCAGTGACTATAGATCTTCCGTTAAATATTTTGGACACTTCAACATGGAATTGGAACTCGGAGAGCAATTTCTTTATCAGACATTCGATTTTCTCAAATTTCATTTGGTAGTTCAGGAGTAACGATATCCGTTCCTCCTCGTTGCGGTCCAATTCAACATCGCCAAACGATTCTGGTGTCGCTGACGGCACCAACTGGTTCTCACAACTTGATTCAACTTTCCTACACATTTTAATTTCAGACTTATCATCTTCTTTTACAGAAATGTCTGTATCGGAGCATTCCGATATAGATTCAATGTCCAATTCCTCATCCGAGGATTCAGACGACACATCGAATTCGAACGAATGACTGAAATTCAACTGCTTGAACTTCGCACTGAACAAATCAGCGCTTTGGCAGTCTAACAAGATATGTTTTGGAGTATTCTCTACGTTACGTTGGTCCGTATAAGACAGGCAATCCGTCATAGACTGGCTGGCTTTTTTAATATCCAATTTCAAAGCCCTGCTCCTCACTCTACGGCTTTTGACGCCCGGTTCTTTGATATTAAGGAGATCGGTATCAGACAGCGAACCTTTTTTCGCAGCGAATTTTTTCACAGATTCTGGCAGTATTAAGCTGGTAGCACAATGTATTGATGTGGAATCTGGTTCCATTGGCGGAAAATCGATGTTATTCGACAATTCTGAAGCTGAGAATGGAATATCTGAAGTATCACTCGAGTAGAAGTCGCCTGGACCAGGCTGCTCGCCCGATTTCGAGAAGTAAGATATGTTAGAAAACATTTTTCGCAGCGAAAACGCCATTTTGACAGCGTTTTTCCTGTTTAAACGCCAATTGTAACGATTTCTTCAGTACCCAGCCGCTCGATAGGTCTGTTACACAATAAAAACTTAATTTGTTTAGCAAATCGTAACAAAGAAAGTCTATACAACGTTAATTATTAAGTTATTTTACCTTATCCGATGTCTCTGCGACGGGTTTTCAACTTGTTTGTACGTCATGACATTTTAGAAGTGGATTTTAACTATTTTTTATCATGAATACCCTCGATATTACTTAAAACTATGAGTTTTGGTAATAACAAAAACTTAATTGACAATTTGTGCTAATACTACTTTGCGATTATGTGGATCGATTGGAAAGCGCACCCTCTTGGTAACTGTAGCGCTAGTAGATACAGGAAATTTAAGGCTTCGGGTAATATTACTCTTTTTCTTACCGACTCTAAAATTTGGTGAGATTATACGTCAATATTAATGTTGCTATTTCAAAGCTCATTTATGGCTACTGCTACAGCTGATTTACATTTGCTTTTATTTTAACGTCTAAAAAACATATTTTCTTTATAAATAGAATCATAAAATAACTGAGTTAACTATAGATACATTGGATTTAGATTATATCGTTCATTTATTTTACAAGTGCATTCTAAATCATACAATTTTACTGTTTATTACTAAAATTGACCATGTTTTAATGTGTAGTAACATTATGAACGTTTCTTTACACGTATTGTCAACCTTTAACTATAATGGACCGCCGTTGTAAAAATAATTTTAAGATTTTTTTATTTTACTAGTCAGAGACCAAAAGGAACTAAAAAAAAGAACAAGGAAAACTATCCCCTCCACAACATGGATTGTATGCGTATACTATTGCTATAGTTGTTAAATTATACTTTCAAACGTATTATATCTTACGTTGAACTAAGTGTTGTATTTTAAATCTGTGTCTGTGCCGTCTGTGGTCCAACTCTCTTGTCAAACTCAAACTTCAAAATTTATTATCAAAGTCTCAAACGAATCAAACACGCTTTCTACTCGTTATTTTATTAAATTACAATGAAACCCATAGTAGATATTGATTCGTTACGTACGGAGCACGAATCTGACGAACAATGGGAAGTAAGAAGGAACTTCATGGAAGAACACAAAGACGATTTTGAGGAGGGTGAACTCATCACATTGGCGCAATTGTTTACTAATATTGAGTTTCTAGGATGTCGGTATGTTTTAGCTTATATTATTATATTTTAATGTGCACAGTCATATTTATTAACTGTTTTGCATGTGGGCAAATGGTTGACTTTTTATTTCTTAATGTTTTACGTAGTTATAAATGTAGATATACACAAATAATATGGATAACACTCACGAAAGTTATTATAGTAAAATACACATAGTCTCATTTGCTAATCCTGACATTCCTGTTTCGGCCTTATTTATGTAGGTACATAATACGGGAAAGAGACTCACCTGCTATTTTTACCTGTTCATGCTCAATGCCAGAACCATTTTTGATGAAATAAAATTTTCAGACTCAGAGCTGGACTAATTTTGATAAAATTTGTTTATTGTACTTTTTATCTTGCAAAAATTTAGCAGGTAACACAGCAGGGCGCATCTACTTTATTATCCTTCCATTTGCCACGTTTTGCAGACACAATAGTAAAACGATAGCCACACACCTTTATAAAGCAACTTAACAGATGAAGGAATAATAAATTTAAACTATGTTTGTATTCACAGATATCCAGCTGCTACCATGAAGAGGATAGCCAAACTATCAGAGAAAGTGTCAGCAAAATACAGAGAAAGCAGAAAGAATAAGTTGAAGAGGACTTTTGTACAAGCTAGTGACGCAGCAGAAGCTAAGGCTAAGAGAACATTTACTAAATAGATAGGTATAATGTTAAATTAGAAATGTAATTATGAATTAAATTCTTTATTTTAAACTCAATTATGGTTTATTGTGGCGTTCTAAGGGAGGCCTTTATTCAACAGTGTGTTTTCTGGCTGATAATGATTGAAAACTCAGTCTCTGTAGCTTATCACTCGCAAGTTTTCTATGCTGGGGGTATTATAGTGCACAAGTGTGTCAAACAGGTGCACTCCCTATTCCCTAACTCTCATAGTCCAGAATGGTGAGGCCGCAGAGAGAGCAGGCACAGGCATAACATAACATCACGCCTGTATTCCCCGAAGGGGTAGGCAGAGGTGCAAATTTTAGTACACCCACATTTCGCCAGTTATGTTTTAGGTCCCAATGTAATAGGGGGCGAGCCTATTGCCATCAACCGGGCACAAATCCAGACTCCGTGCTGCTACTGAGAATTACCTAATGGAAAAACCCAATAACACTTTGCCCGACCCGGGATTCGAACCCAGGACCTCGTGCTCAGCAGTCGCGCTTAGCAACCACTAGACCAACGAGGCAGTCAAAATACAAATCGTTTATTTGTCAATGTAGGTATGTATACAACAGTAAATGGTACAAAAGCATAATGTTTCAGTTCGCCACATTGTATCTATACTGAAACACAAGATAGAGAAATACAAGATATTTATTGAAACACAAGATATTTATAGTATAAATTATAATCAAACAGAGTTTCGGCTTAGGCTAGGTTTTAGATCAGAATGCCCTTCAAAATGCGCTGCGCGACATAATAATATTTATAAGTTTACCCCCACTCTAAATCGTTAGGTTGACAAGCGCACGTGACGCGCTAGTCAATTGACTTTCTCTTTGTTGTGGCTGCCGTGGCGTACTTGGTGTCATGGCTATGGCTTTAGCTGAGGCTGTGGCTGTGGCTGCACCAAGACGACCCGGCATGGCATGGCTGGCAATCGGGTGACCGTTACAATACAGATATACAACTTTACATGCGTAGGTATTATAATTTACAAGTGTGGGCAAATAGGTGCACTCTACATATTTCCTAACTCTCTTAGTCCAGGAGGGTGACACGACCGGAGATCAGGCAAAGAACCAACAGTCACGAGCTATCAGGAGCATGGATGTATGATAACTGTTGATATTGGCTAGTTCTTCTCCACTGTTAAGTACACCCATATTTCACCAGAAAGGTCCTGATGTATAGGGGACCAGTCTATTGCCATCAACTAGGCACAAATCCGGGGTTCCAGACTCCGTGCAGTAACTGAGAATTACCTAATGGAAAAATCCAGTAACACCGCCCGACCCAAGATTCTAACTCGTGACCTTATGCTCAGCAGTTGCTTCGCGTCCAATAGACCAACATGGTAGTCTTTTACATACTAAACTTACACAGATAAAAAAAAACCAAAATTAATTTAAAAAATGTTTATTTAATAATAATTTTTACAATATCTTTACTTACTTACTAAATAGTAATAACACATATATTCACCTCACAGATTATTGAGTGATAATACCTACTCACATTTATCAATAAATACTTTTAACATTGAAAAATTCAAAATGATTTTTTTAAAATACGAAATATCCGTTATACACTGTAAAATATATTTTAGATAGTTGTTATATCTCACTACGTCCGTCTGTCTCTGTAGTAGTAACGTGTATTGACCGCTTGTGTGTGTCGCCGTCGCTACACACACACTACCACAGTACATGTGCCTGACTACACATCACACATACACATAACATCACGCCTGTATTCCCCGAAGGGGTAGGCAGAGGTGCACATATAGTACACCCACATTTCGCCAGTTATGTTTATAGGTCCCAATGTAATATGGGGCGAGCCTGTTGCCATCAACCGGGTACAATTCCAGACTCCGTGCTGCCACTGAGAATTACCTAATGGAAAAACCCAGTAACACTTTGCCCGACCCGGGATTCGAACCCAGGACCTCGTGCTCAGCAGTCGCGCTTAGCGACCACCAGACCAACGAGGCAGTCACCAGGCAGTCATCGGCAGGCAGCCTGACTACATTATTGGTCATCGAGAGATAGAACAACCATAGATACTAAATTAAAACGCACATGTCCGAACACAGGTGCACTCCCTATTTCCTCACTCTCATAGTCCAGGACGGTGAGACCGGAGAGAGATCAGGCGCAGGACTGGCTTAACGTGCCTTCCGAAGCACGGAGGGGCCTCAACATGTGGAAACGGTCACCCATCACAAGACTGGCCGCAATCAGCGCGGCTTAACCTCGCTAATCGACTCATCCGTAGCTTCCGAAGCACGGAGGGGTCTCGAAAAGTGAAAAACGGTCACCCATCAAGAATCTGACCTTGGCGGACTTATTTGGTTTGAAATCAATAAATAGTCAATTGAGTTGGCAATAGTGACGTCATAGTTTCCTATTGCCAACGTGCCATCAAAAATCTATGGAGGTATAGTGTTTTGATAGCTCATAAGAAGTATGTCAATTGATTGGTGGTGTCTAATACCCAGTTGAGTAGTTCTTATATCAACATAACATCACGCCTGTATTCCCTAAAGGGGTAGGCAGAGGTGCACATATAGTACACCCACATTTCGCCAGTTATGTTTTAGGTCTCAATGTAATAGGGGGCGAGCTGGCCATCAACCGGGCACAAATCCAGACTCCGTGCTGTCACTGAGAATTACCTAATGGAAAAACCCAGTAGCACTGCCTGTCCCGGGATTCGAACTCAGGACGTCGTGCTCAGCAGTCGCGTTCATAAAAAATCACAATTTTAAACAGTAGACTAAGTTAAATTATACCCATCACTGCTGCTCAAAGAATTGAGATGTCAAGACTTTAGCGTTTAGTTAATGCTTGTATGATCCTCGTTTAGGAATAAGGAGGCTGGGGGTCAGGGACCCCCAAGTTAGGGGTGTATAATAAATAATATTAATATATATATATATCAGTCTCTCGTTCTTAATCCCCATATTGATGTTCTGCGTGTCCCGACTGTGGGGCGGGCGATAGCGCTGCAAAGAAAATGGTATAATTTAAAATAATTATATTTTTACAAATGATTTTCAAAAAGACGAATAATAGGTGTAAGTGTCGTGGTGGCCTTGTGGTTGACATACCGGATTTGTGCGCAGAAGGTTGCAGGTTCAAACCAGGAAAGTATCAATGTGACTTTTTCAATGTCATAAATGCTTTCTTAGTTATTCTAAGACACCACTAATTAACGGTGAAATAAGTATATGATAGTAATAAACTTAGGATTATGTTTTAACTGCGCATTTTTAAAATATTTTCGTTACTATAAGTGTCCCGTTCTTTTATAGTAAAAAATAAGACGTGGTCGACCCCCCCCCCCCCCAAATGACATAACATCACGTTTGTATTCCCCGAAGGGATAGGCAGAGTTGCACATACAGTACACCCACATATCGCCAGTTATGTTTTAGGTCCCAATGTAATAGGGGGCGAGCTGGCCATCAACCGGACACAAGTCCAGACTCCGTGCTGCTACTGAGAATTATCTAATGGAAAAACTCAGTAACACTTTGCCCGACCCGGGATTCGAACCCAGGACCTCGTGCTCAGCAGTCGCGCTTAGCGACCACTAGACCAACGAGGCAGCCCCCCAAATGACCACTAAGTATAATGTTATTACCTGAACATAAAGGTGTTAATCTGCACGTGAGGCAGCGCGGCCCGGAGCGCGGCGAGCGCATGCGCGTGCAGCATGCCCCACACGTCTACATACTGCAGCGACGACATGCTGCCCAGCTTGCTGTGGGGGAGGTGAATGAATGAATGAGTTGAATGGACTTCTTACATTGCCAAAAAGGAGTGTTATGTTTTCATGGTCATGAGTTACTGAATTACTGAACCGATTTTGATGTATGAAGTGTCGGTAGGAGGAGTGTGTGTTGGAGGCGGAGGGCCGAAAAGAGCTCAGTAGCGTGCCATAGGAGAGGCCTATGTCCAGCAGTGGACTAAGATAGGCTGATGATGATGAAGTGTCGTTAGAACCCCTACATTATAGGGAGTAACATAGGCAATGAAAATAAATCAATAAATAAAACCGGGCAAGGTCTGTGGATCACTTTTTTATCTAAAAGGTCACCCAGTAAACAAAATTGCTTTTTTCTTCTACTTTTGTTCGTTTTTTTGGCAGATTGGCAACCGTGTTTTTTAATATTTTGGATTTTTACACCTCGTAATGGTGTGGTTTGGAAATCTGATAGGCACGTGTGCTTAATGTTTGGTCTTTCTTTGTATAAAACTTGAGTAGGTCAAATCCAGGGGTTATAAAGTCTGGTCCAGGGTGTAAGCTGTAAGTCCAAGAGCACTGAAGGTCACACTCTTGGTGCTCGCAGCTGCCTAAAGTCCAGACTTTCAATAGTCCGATCAGCAGTCCGTCACGTCCAGCTCTAGCTAGGCTCAAGGGCTGCGGGCGGGGTAGACACTCACGCGAGCGCATGCGCGGGCAGGAGGTAGCAGCGGGACAGCGCGAGGTGCTCCAGGCGCGGCAGGCGGGCGAGGGACGCGGCGCAGCGCGCGGTGAGGCGCCCGCAGTCCGACACGTCCAGCTCCAGGGGGGGGGGATACTCACGCGAGCGCATGCGCGGGCAGGAGGTAGCAGCGGGACAGCGCGAGGTGCTCCAGGCGCGGCAGGCGGGCGAGGGACGCGGCGCAGCGCGCGGTGAGGCGCCCGCAGTCCGACACGTCCAGCTCCAGGGGGGGGGGATACTCACGCGAGCGCATGCGCGGGCAGGAGGTAGCAGCGGGACAGCGCGAGGTGCTCCAGGCGCGGCAGGCGGGCGAGGGACGCGGCGCAGCGCGCGGTGAGGCGCCCG
The DNA here is from genome assembly GCA_946251915.1 of Abrostola triplasia. NCBI lineage: Eukaryota > Metazoa > Arthropoda > Insecta > Lepidoptera > Noctuidae > Abrostola > Abrostola triplasia. The sequence goes on from OX276450.1 coordinate 938,318, forward strand.
CAGTCCGACACGTCCAGCTCCAGGGGGGGGGGATACTCACGCGAGCGCATGCGCGGGCAGGAGGTAGCAGCGGGACAGCGCGAGGTGCTCCAGGCGCGGCAGGCGGGCGAGGGACGCGGCGCAGCGCGCGGTGAGGCGCCCGCAGTCCGACACGTCCAGCTCCAGGGGGGGGGGATACTCACGCGAGCGCATGCGCGGGCAGGAGGTAGCAGCGGGACAGCGCGAGGTGCTCCAGGCGCGGCAGGCGGGCGAGGGACGCGGCGCAGCGCGCGGTGAGGCGCCCGCAGTCCGACACGTCCAGCTCCAGGGGGGGGGGATACTCACGCGAGCGCATGCGCGGGCAGGAGGTAGCAGCGGGACAGCGCGAGGTGCTCCAGGCGCGGCAGGCGGGCGAGGGACGCGGCGCAGCGCGCGGTGAGGCGCCCGCAGTCCGACACGTCCAGCTCCAGGGGGGGGGGATACTCACGCGAGCGCATGCGCGGGCAGGAGGTAGCAGCGGGACAGCGCGAGGTGCTCCAGGCGCGGCAGGCGGGCGAGGGACGCGGCGCAGCGCGCGGTGAGGCGCCCGCAGTCCGACACGTCCAGCTCCAGGGGGGGGGGATACTCACGCGAGCGCATGCGCGGGCAGGAGGTAGCAGCGGGACAGCGCGAGGTGCTCCAGGCGCGGCAGGCGGGCGAGGGACGCGGCGCAGCGCGCGGTGAGGCGCCCGCAGTCCGACACGTCCAGCTCCAGGGGGGGGGGATACTCACGCGAGCGCATGCGCGGGCAGGAGGTAGCAGCGGGACAGCGCGAGGTGCTCCAGGCGCGGCAGGCGGGCGAGGGACGCGGCGCAGCGCGCGGTGAGGCGCCCGCAGTCCGACACGTCCAGCTCCAGGGGGGGGGGATACTCACGCGAGCGCATGCGCGGGCAGGAGGTAGCAGCGGGACAGCGCGAGGTGCTCCAGGCGCGGCAGGCGGGCGAGGGACGCGGCGCAGCGCGCGGTGAGGCGCCCGCAGTCCGACACGTCCAGCTCCAGGGGGGGGGGATACTCACGCGAGCGCATGCGCGGGCAGGAGGTAGCAGCGGGACAGCGCGAGGTGCTCCAGGCGCGGCAGGCGGGCGAGGGACGCGGCGCAGCGCGCGGTGAGGCGCCCGCAGTCCGACACGTCCAGCTCCAGGGGGGGGGGATACTCACGCGAGCGCATGCGCGGGCAGGAGGTAGCAGCGGGACAGCGCGAGGTGCTCCAGGCGCGGCAGGCGGGCGAGGGACGCGGCGCAGCGCGCGGTGAGGCGCCCGCAGTCCGACACGTCCAGCTCCAGGGGGGGGGGATACTCACGCGAGCGCATGCGCGGGCAGGAGGTAGCAGCGGGACAGCGCGAGGTGCTCCAGGCGCGGCAGGCGGGCGAGGGACGCGGCGCAGCGCGCGGTGAGGCGCCCGCAGTCCGACACGTCCAGCTCCAGGGGGGGGGGATACTCACGCGAGCGCATGCGCGGGCAGGAGGTAGCAGCGGGACAGCGCGAGGTGCTCCAGGCGCGGCAGGCGGGCGAGGGACGCGGCGCAGCGCGCGGTGAGGCGCCCGCAGTCCGACACGTCCAGCTCCAGGGGGGGGGGATACTCACGCGAGCGCATGCGCGGGCAGGAGGTAGCAGCGGGACAGCGCGAGGTGCTCCAGGCGCGGCAGGCGGGCGAGGGACGCGGCGCAGCGCGCGGTGAGGCGCCCGCAGTCCGACACGTCCAGCTCCAGCAGCCGCGGCGCGCGCAGCACCAGGCGCTCCAGGACTGCGGGGGAGGGGGAACGATACTATACAAGCAACGCAAAGATACCCCAACATAACAGGAGTGGACCTAAGATAGCACCCTGAGGGATCCCACATCATTCAAGCCTATTGCTAAGTGAAGAACGCTCTCAATAACACCCCAACATAACAGGAGTGGACCTAAGATATCACCCTGAGGGATCCCACATCATTCAAGGCTAATAACTAAGTGTAGATCGCACTCAATGTACCCCAATATACCAGGAGTAGACCTAAGATAGCACCCTGAAGGATCCCACTAGTCATCTCTCACTGACCCATATATAAACATAGCAGGCGTTTCAAAAGCCTAGATCGTAACAATAATTTAAAGTCCAAACGCAATGAAACGAATGATGGAAAAAGTATATTTCAAGTTATATATGTTTTGTTATATCTAGTTACATAACATCACGCCTGTATTCCCCGAAGGGGTAGGCAGAGGTGCACATACAGTACACCCATATTTCGCCAGTTATGTTTTAGGTCCCAATGTAATAGGGGGCGAGCTGGCCATCAACCGGGCACAAATCCAGACTCCATGCTACTACTGAGAATTACCGAATGGAAAAACCCAGTAACACTGCCCGACCCGGGATTCAAACCCAGGACCTTGTGCTCAGCAGTCGCGCTTAGCAACCACTAGACCAACGAGGCAGACCGAGTATCTATTTATTTAGCCAAAAAACTTACTGTCATCAGTCATGATCCTAGCGCCTCCTATATTCAATCTCTGCAGTTTCTGGGACAGCAGGGTGACTAGTACTTCTAAGGCGGCTTCGTCCAGGTTGCACCACGATATGTTTAGGGATAGTAAGCTGAAATAATAGGAAGTGTTTGTGTATAAAACTGATCGAGGCAAATGATAGGTAGTGTCAGTATGATAGGTAGTGTTAGTATGATAGGTAGTGTCAGTATGATAGGTAGTGTCAGTATGATAGGTAGTGTTAGTATGATAGGTAGTGTCAGTATGATAGGTAGTGTCAGTATGATAGGTAGTGTCAGTATGATAGGTAGTGTTAGTATGATAGGTAGTGTCAGTATGATAGGTAGTGTCAGTATGATAGGTAGTGTCAGTATGATAGGTAGTGTCAGTATGATAGGTAGTGTCAGTATGATAGGTAGTGTTAGTATGATAGGTAGTGTTAGTATGATAGGTAGTGTCAGTATGATAGGTAGTGTTAGTATGATAGGTAGTGTCAGTATGATAGGTAGTGTAAGTATGATAGGTAGTGTCAGTATGATAGGTAGTGTTAGTATGATAGGTAGTGTATGTGTGGTGGGCAGTGTATGTGTGGTGGGCAGTGTAGGTGTGGTGGGTAGTGTAGATTTGGTAGGTATGGTAGGTATCTTGAGTATTCTGTCAAGGGATGCGCGACCCTCGACTTATAGTAGTTCCTGGGGGTTTAGCCAGTGAGTGTAATCCCAGGGGAAGTCCATGAGGATCTCCGTAGCAAAAAAAAGGTAGTGTAGATACGGTAGGTAGTGTAGCTTTGGTCTGTAGTGTAGATACAGTGGGTCGCGTAGGTACTGTAAGAAATGTGGGAATGGTAGGAAGTATAGTGGTGGGTAGTATAGGCAGATAGGGTAGTATTTGTCACTCAACTAAGTTTTTACCGATGTATTACAAATATAATGAATGTAGAACCATATCTCACCTGGTACAACCTTCTAATATATAAGTAAGTCCTTCGGCTGTAACACCTTGGGCCATCGTTAAATTTAATGTTTCTAAGTTATTGCATTGACCTGAAACAAACAGATATATATAAAACATAACATAACATCACGCCTGTATTCCCCGAAGGGGTAGGCAGAGGTGCACATATAGTACACCCACATTTCGCCAGTTATGTATTTTAGTCCCAATGTAATAGGGGGCGAGCCTATTGCTATCAACCGGGCACAAATCCAGACTCCGTGCTGCTACTGAGAATTACCTAATGGACATAGACATTTATTTGTGGAATGAATGGAAAAACCCAGTAACACTGCCCGGCCCGGGATTCGAACTCAGGACCTCGTGCTCAGCAGTCGCACTTAGCAACCACTTGACCAACGAGGCAGTTCGAGACAGATATAAATAAATATTCCAATAACATCGTGAGGAGACCGGCACACTAGAGGGATTGTTCAACGGTGTGTAAAGCTTGTCAGAGGCCTACAGGCGGTTTAAACTCTGTCACTATAGTTCATCAACCATACTATAAGAAGGCTCACCAATGATCCGGCAGCTACTGTCCTCTACCAGTACGCTCTCTAGACTTAACTTCTTCAGGCTGGGGCAGCGGTGCAGGAGGTGGTCTAGGGTCGCCACGTGGATGCTGGCCATGCTGAGGTCGAGGTACTGGATCCTGGAGGCAGGGGGGATGGTGGTGGGGTTCCAGTCTCCTATCTGGAAGAAATTTGTAATTTTAATAACTAGATATTGAATAAGTTGCAGGAAACAAGACGCAGCGTAATGGCAGGCCTCCCACCAGGTGGACCGACGATATCGTCAGAGTTGCTGCAACCGGTGGATGCTAATGGCAAGCTGTCGTTCATTGTGGCGTTCTAAGGGGAAGGCCTTTTTTCAACAGTGGACATCTTCCGGCTAATGAAGATAAAGCTCAAATTTTGTTATGATTTTAAATTCTAAAGACTTGAAGTTTGTTAAAAATAAATATTTCAGAAGATAGGCAGCAGCGTCTTCTGTAACTTCACCACCAATACTGCGATCTTCAAGCCGCTTGCCAAGCATGGGGATTATGGCAACCTTCCCCCCCCCTTTTTAAGGGGGGAGACCTTTGTTTAACAGTGGACGTCTTCCAACTGATGATTTTTAAGGGGGAGGCCTTTGTTCAAGAGTGGACGTCTTCCAACTGATGATTTTTAAGGGGGAGGCCTTTGTTCAAGAGTGGACGTCTTCCAGCTGATGATGAATCATGAAATTCTTACCTCAGAGCTAGCAAATCTGACTATAATAGGTTTCCTAGCTAGTATCCTTCCTACGGCATCCTTCGCGAGAGTTTTGTTGCCTAGATCTAGCCGCTGCCATAGCGTCTCATCGCACGCTACCCGATGCCATCTAGAACAAACGAAAGATATAAAGACTACTTATTAGAACAAATTATATACCTAGATATAAGTTTAGAAGTATGCCAGGATCGTAGCAAATGGAAATCCGTGGTCTCTGCCTACCCCTCAGGGAAACAGGCGTGACTTTATGTATGTATATAAGTTTAAAATAATGTAAATAAATAGGTTAACTTTTCCTCTCTCCGCTGTTTGTTGTACCCGACAGGGTCCTTAAAGATCTGTACTATAAGTCCATCTATTTACTTTTATGGAATGCAATAAAGTATTTAGTATTGAAAAAAAAAAACATAACTTAACATCACGCCTGTATTCCCCGAAAGGGTAGGAAGAGGTGCACAAACAGTACACCCACATTTCGCCCGTTATGTGTAATAGGGGGCGAGCCGGCCATCAACCGGGCACAAATCCAGACTCCGTGCTGGCACTGAGAATTACCTAATGGAAAAACCCAGTAACACTTTGCCCGACCTGGGATTCGAACCCAGGACCTCGTGCTCAGCATCGCTATAAGCAACCACTAGACCAACAAAGCAGTAATATTTTTACTATTTAAGTATTTTCTAGAGATAAAACCCTCACCTCTTGCAGACCATCATGCAGTGAGCTAGCGTGCGCTTGGGCAGCCATCTGAACACGCTCAGTATCATCTCATCAGACAGGATGCTGAAGGAATCTGTACCCGAAGACTCCGGCTTGTGGCGCCGACTGATTATCAAGTCATCGTCAAGGCCTACAACAGCTGAAAATATTGTTTGAATAGTTAATTGCCAGCTATCTACCAGTAAAAGTCCAATCGAAATCAGTCCAGCCGTTTCGGAGATTAGACGGACTGACAAATAAATTTTTTTTTTTCTTTTTTAAAAAAAATCGTCGCCCCATACTAGGAATTTCTTCTGTATCGTGGGTGCGTTTCACAAACATGAAATATCACATACACAAACACCCAGAATCGGGACAAACATTGGTTCGCACAAAATATTGCTCCGTGCGGGAATCGAACCCGCAACCCATAGCGCAGCAGTCCAATCGCTTAGCCACTGCGCTAATCAGGTCGTCCATCAAATATTTTTGTTATATGCATCATAGGTCTCTATGAGACTTTCATATTTCTAAAAAAGCTGTTATTTTGATATAACTGTAGCGAGGGACTTAGGTATAAGCAATCAAACCAATGGTCGAGAATATAATGAGCCTCTTTAATTTTTTTTTTCGAACTTGTCTCTCGCATTTCGCTCTGAAGGAGCTCTGACTGCTTAACCGGTCGTTTGGCGAGACCTAATAAAAGGCCTCCAGCCAGGCACCTCTTTAATGAACTACGCACTACTTATATACTAATATGGATGGACAAAAATATGGACACAGAGGGTACAATACAAAACGTTTTATAACTGACACAGACACGTAGGGTATACACTAAATAATTTCTGGCGCGACTAACCGAGGTTATAAATATATATATATATTTTTTTAAAAAAAAAACGTCGCCCCACACTAGGAATTTCTCCTGTGTCGTGGGTGCGTTTCACAAACATGAAATATCACATACACAAACACCCAGACTCGGGACAAACATGTGTGGTTCGCACAAAGTTTAGCCCCGTGCGGGAATCGAACCCGCAACCTTTAGCGCAGCAGTCCAATCGCTTAGCCACTGCACTAAACAGGTCGTCAAAATATGAGCGGTGGTATCGTCTAGGCCAGTACGCTATTGGTATACAGCACATGACAAACGGACGCTTCAATTTTATTTGTGTAAATAAGACATTCTCCTCTATGGGGAACTCCTTAAGGGGGGTGTGAGCTACTCACGAGTGTGACTGTATCTGGTGTTGGAAGCGCGGTCGCAGTACACCGCGGCCGGGAGGTAGGCGGCGCTCACCGACTGCGCCAGCGGAGTCTCCTCCTCTATGAGGTACTCTTCAAGGAGGGTCGTCTCCAGGCTGTGCTGCTCTGACGGCTGGAGGGGTGCGACTGCGAAGTAAAAAGGTATTGTATTACGATGGAAAGCTATACAGTTATTGGGACATAACATCACGCTTGTATTCCCCGAAGGGGTAGGTAGAGGTGGACATATAGTGCACCCACATTTCGCCAGTTATGTTTTAGGTCCCAATGTAATAGGGGGCGAGCCTATTGCCATCAACCGGGCACAAATCCAGACTCCGTGCTGCTACTGAGAATTACCTAATGGAAAAACCCAGTAACACTTTGCCCAACCGACAGTTAATGGGATAGGTAGTATAATTTGATATGACATCACACTAATATTATAAAAGCGAAAGTTTGTGAGTGTGTTTGTTACCCCTTCATCCTAAACGGCTAGACCGATTTTGATGAAATTTCATGTAAAGGTAGCTGATACCCTGGATTAGCACATTGGCTACTTTTTATTCCGGAAAAATGTAGCGGGTAACACCGCGGGTCGCAACTAGTATTTATTTTACATAGATACAATACTCACACTTCTCAGCACTCCTGGGACTCTTCACCCTCGAAGGTCCAGCGTTGGGGCTGCCCGTGGGCCTCACGCGTGGACTCTTCGGACTAAACTTGGACCGCGGAGAGGTGATTATGTTGATATTAGGATTCACATTCTCAATGTCCCGCTTCCGTTTCTGTGTTCTGTGTGTCTGTGGGAAATTCGTTTATTACAAATAATATGTTAGATGAATGAACCAGAAGACGCAGCGTTGGCAGGCCTCCCACCAGGTGGACCGACAATATCGTCAGAGTTGATGCAACCGGTGGATGCAAATGTAACGGGGAGGCCCTTGTTCAACAGTGGACTTGTTCTGGCTGATGATGATGATACTAACAGAATATCGCGCTTGTTTTCTTCGAAGGAGTAAGCAGAGGTGTACAGGGGCGACCATAAGCGTTTACTGTACCTATATAATATATATACACCCACATTTCGCCAGTTATGTTATAATCCCAATGTAATAGGAGGCGAGCTGGCCATAAACCAGGCACATATTCAGACTCCATGCTGCTACTGAGAATTACCTAATAGAAAAGCCCAATAGTTATTTAAGTGACCCGGGATTCCAGCCCAGGACCTCATGCTCAGCAATTGGCCTTGGCGACAAGACCAACAAAGCTACCCCTTCTGGGAAATAGACGTGACTTTATGTGTGTATGCAATAAGTTATCTCACCAGTCCTGAAGCATTAGCATCACATAAGACTTCGGAGTCATCTGGTTCAAGCAGGCTCACACCCATCTCTTGCAGGACCTGTAATCCAACGGTATATTATACAAAGTATGCCAGTATTGTAACATAACATTACACCTGTATACCCCAAAGGGGTAGGCAGAGGTGCATATATAGTACACCCACATTATGTTTTAGGTCTCAATGTAAAAGGGGGCGAGCCTATTGCCATCAACCGTGCACAAATCCAGACTGTGTGCTGCTACTGAGAATTACCTAATGTAAAACCCAGTAACACTTTTCCTGACCCGGGATTCGAACCCAGGATCTCGTGCTCAGCAGTCGCACTTAGCAACTACTAGACCAATGAGGCAGTCATTTGACAAATAAGCAGAAATATAGGCAGGGATATTCCAAACTTCTGTTTTACTATGTAGGTATACAGCCAGTAACAACAAACTAAAACCAGACACACCATGCCTAATATAGCATTATACATAACATCATAACATCACGCCTGTATTCCCCGAAGGGGTAGGCAGAGGTGCACATATAGTACACCCACATTTCGCCAGTTATGTTTTAGGTCCCAATGTAATAGGGGGCGAGCCTATTGCCATCAACCGGGCACAAATCCAGACTCCGTGCTGCTACTGAGAATTACCTAATGGAAAAACCCAATAACACTTTGCCCGACCCGGGATTCGAACCCAGGACCTCGTGCTCAGCATTCGCGCTTAGCAACCGCTAGACCAACGAGGCAGTCATATATATAGCATTATAAAGATACAATGTACAGCATACATGGCATATTAAATGCTTAGTTTGCAAAAAAAGGGTCAATGCACTCTAGGCAGAGACCATGACGAATTAATGACAGTTTAAACGTGTTGGCCGAAATAATTCGGTCAATTTAATAGATACGCAATAAATCTATACCTACAAGATAATGAGGATGCTTTGTGACGTAAAATGTTGGTTTAAAACGATGGTAAACTTTTTTTACGTGAAAAAATGTTGTTGAATTTCAACGGTTTTGTTTACAAAATTAAGAATTAGTAGTTACATAGGCTTGGGAAGGATATTAAGAGGAATAAATAAGGTTCTTAAGTCGAAAAACGAAATTCTTTTCAAATGCAAATCCTAACCAAAAAAAAAATCACAAAAAAAGCGGGAATATAACGACAGCTCGCTCACCTCATGATCAGTCTTCCGGTCCATCAAACTCCAGCTTTTGCGGCACGAGTTATCCAAACGCATCTTTTTCCTGCGAAATATGCACTGTTTCAGACACAGATTCTATATTTTCCTTAATTAACTAACAATAAACCCTAATTATTTCGCGCCTTTTGACTTTCCCGCGGAACAATCAGCTGTCAGATACTAACATTACAATTACGCAGATAGTATGGTCAAATTTAATGATTACCGAGGACTTTCAGCATCGTCGATGTTTCTAGGTGAAGGGCACTCGTCTTCTAATCTGCTTAAGTTCATAATTGTATTTTTAATTTATAAATTTAACTGTAAATTAGCGGTTCTTGAACTTATGTCATCACATCACAGAGATATTCGTATTCGGGTAAAAATGAAACGAATGAATTCAATGAATGAAATGAACTATTTCTATGAAACCAGAGAGATGAGAATTAAATTATATCAGTGTTGCCGGCTGTAAAATACGTTAAGGTTGATAACCTTCCAGTTTCGGCACGTTTTTAAAAGCAGATATTGTGAAATCCTCCATAATAAAATAATATAAAAACAATTTGAACAATCTGCACAATACCAGAGTTTGCAATTAAGTATAACAATATTTAGCGAATGAATGGAAATCCATAGACAATCATTTAAAACAGTGAGTTTTAAAATTAAATATTTCACAAATTGTTCTTTGTAAAAATGATAACCATTTTATACTCTGGAATTAAACAAGCTTAAATTTAAATTATGAAGTAATTTTTTCCAAGTGAAAGTGATGTCCTTGAATTTTTATTACGCTGGCAACATTGCATTGTGTTTACAAATTTATAGCCAATCAAACCATCTAGATACGACGTACTCTTTGTTGATTGGCTTAAAGTTATCACTGAACTGCCAATCAGCGGCGATTGCGATTTGCACGCCTTCTGTCATAGTAGCGGAACAAAATCAAAACACAACACAAAAAGAAAACAAAGGCACCAGACAAGAAAGGTTGTTCTCTTTGTGAAAACTTGAAAATTACTCGATTTATTTCTATTCAAAGTGTGTTAATTCGACGTGGTAACTGTTTTATCGTGTTGTGTATTCAATTAACGTGAAAATGACGACTCGAAAGCTGAATACCATCGAAGATTTGAGCGGTGAGTACATTCCACACATAAATAAATAAAGAACCTGTGTCAACAAAACTGGTTTTCTGTATGACGAAACACGATATACGTGTTTCTAGACGCTCTATTTCCTTTTGCAGCTGCACGTTAACTCGTACTCGTAAAGAAATCTTCGCAGAATTAATTACAAAGTAAGACGCAGTTTAAAAACATGAGTGAGCAATGTTTACGTTTTAAAAATACGTTTCAAAATATTCAATATGGCGTCCAGAGATGAACTCTCGAGGTCAATAAATTTAATTTGCGTCATAAAATTAATGCGTACGTGATACAAGCTACGATTAACCGGCGTTATTTATAGACACGCGTCTTGAAACAAAGACTGTCTTGGGAAACGACTTCTGTATATAGTCGTATTATACCTGTAGGTTCAATTTTAACTCTTCGTATTTATTCAAGCCTAGTACTTCACTCATTGGATGGCGCACTGATTTGTTTACGTTTAACATTGTTTTTGTTTATATTAGCTTTGTTGTAGAGTTTTGTGTATAAACGAGGAGTATTAAGGTAGACAGAAAATCTAGATTTTTTAGTTTTATTCTACCTAGGTGTGTAGGTATTATCGCTTCATAAGCCTTGACTCGATGACTACTACCGGATTCTCCAGTTTCTAAGACATATTATATTACCTAGATACTTATCTACCTACATACATTACCTACTTTATATTATTCAGATTCCGTCAGTCTAGATAATAACCATCTTTGTCGAAAGGTTAAAATGCAAACGAAATAAAATATTGAGGAAATAATTTTTGTAGCTAGAGTATTTTATAACTACCGTCTTTATACTCGCCTCGTTGGTCAAGTGGTCGCTAGGCGCGACTGCTGAGCACGAGATCCTGGTTTCGAATCCTGGGTCGGGCAGTGTTACTGGGTTTTTCTATTAGGTAATTCTCAGTGGCAGTACAGAGTCTGGATTTGTGCCCGGTTGATGGCCAGCTCGCCCCCCTATTACATTGGGACCTAAAAACATAACTGGCGAAATGTGCGTGGTATTATAATATGTGCACCTCTGCCTACCCTTCGGGGAATACAGGTGTGATGTTATGTTTTACCGTCTTTATAAAATCTGCCTGATGCATAGGGTGTTTCTACAGAAGAAACCCAGAATTGACTCACTTTTGTGTTTTTATATCGAGAAATCAACCTTCGATCCCATAGGGCAATTTCTCCTTCGTATCGACATGACCTATTACTAATAGGCAAAACAGGTCATGCTGTAGAGATTGTCATCAAAAGGATGGCAGTGAGGTTAACCGTCTAGTGACGGATGTACTTAGATCTATTCAACCGAGAAAATGGTCAATTTTCCGTGCGTGAATGAGAAATCGTCGTTGATAGTTCAATACCGCGTAAGAAAGAGTATTCAAAACCGCGAATGTACAAAAAAAGCAAAAATAAAATTACGAAAATTAAGTATTGAGAATATTGATTTCAAAAATAGTACCAACATTAGATTATGGTGAACGAAACGGTCTTATACTCAAGTCCGAAGAAATGCTGATTAGTTTTTTAGTAACTTAGCTTCTAGCCCTCGTGTGAAGTTAGCGAAAGTGCACATACGCGGTATTTAACAATGTTAGTTACGCGGAATTGGAGTATCAACGACGAAATGTATTGCAGAACAATATTATGATTCATTTTCATGTTTGTGAAACACGTAATTTCCATACAACTATAAATTATAATCTCTATAATCGTATGATTGTGTTATGTGTTATTTTGATTGGTTTACACTTCTGGTTATTTCAATGTAAACAATATGGCCGACAGTTGTATGTTTTGATTTAGAAATCACGACGGAACTCGTACGACAATTCTCTAACGAGATTATCCTGCCTCGTTGGTCTAGTGGTTGCTAAGCGCGACTGCTGAGCGCGAGGTCCTGGGTTCGAATCCCGGGTCGGGCAGTGTTACTGGGTTTTTCCATTAGGTAATTCTCAGTAGCAGCACGGAGTCTGGATTTGTGCCTGGATGATGGCAATAGGCTCGCCCCCTATTACATTGGGACCTAAAAAACATAACTGGCGGAATGTGGGTGTACTGTATGTGCACCTCTGCCTACCCCTTCGGGGAATACAGGCGTGATGTTATGTTATGTTGTTGTTGTAAATTTATAGTGCACAAGTATGCGCGCAAATAGGTGCACTCCCTATTCCCTCACTCTCATAGTCCAGGACGGTGAGACCGGAGAGAGATTAGGCAAGACCAACGGCTTAACGTGCCTTTCGAAGCACGGAGGGACTCGACATGTGAAAACGGTCACCCATCGCAAGACTGACCGTGGCGAGCACGGCTTAACCTGCTTACTGCTTAACCGAGTGTTTGGCAAGACCTAATAATAGGCCTCTAGCCTGGTAAGAGATAGGCTGATGATTATGTATAGTAGATATAGTTGAAATACATTGTTTTGAAAAAATGGTACAGCTTAGTTATCGATGCGTAAATACAATCTTATCTAATCTTTAGGAAATGGTCCATTAATAGGTAGCTTTATTTCGTATTTCTTGGCTCTGCTTATCGCTTGTTTCGTAGATAACAAATCGCCCGTTAAGACTACGTTGTACATTTTACAAAATCTTCTTTTATCTGCCTAGTATTTTCCATGTTTGTGTCGATTTCCAGTCTTACTAAGCAGTTAGACACCAGTTATACATTTGAGGGGTTCGTAGCTACATGGTAACCGCGGATCAATCGATCTGCGAGGTTAAGCCGTGCTGTCTGTGGTCAGTCTTGTGATGGGTGACCGTTTTCACATGTCGAGACTACCATGCTTCGGAAGGCACGTTAAGTCAGTCCTGCGTCTAATCTCTCTCCGGTCTCACCGTCCTGGACTATGAGAGTGAGGGAATAGGGAGTGCACCTGTGTTTGCGCGCATACTTGTGCCTCCTAGACAACTAGTCTCATTACAAAAAACTATTACATTCACGACTATGATGACTATGACATATTATGTTGGGTTTAACATAGATAACATAGTCAAAATATTATGCCATCCCCATACATTTATCGTTCTACTAGCGGTGCCCCATGGTGTTACTCGTTTCATTTTTTCGGGGAAAAATTGCCTATGTGTTAATCCAGGGTGTCAGCTACCTCCATACCAAATTTTAGCGAATAAGCTCCAACCGTTCGAGCGTGTAGAAACAACAAACACAAACACACAAACTTTCCCCTCTATAATATTAGTGTGGTCAAGCGCTTTGCGAATTGTCTCGAGGGGCCGACCTTTCAAGGTTGAAGGAATTCACCAGTGTTGCGAATCATTGAATAATGTCACGTGGTCGCCGAAATAAAATGATATATGAACCGAGTATCCCATATCACATTGCCACAGACGCTACTCGGCCCCCACATGGGTACCAGGCGACCAGAATAATAAGGACATGACCTGAGACAGATTTAAAATAGAAGAAAGATTTTTTGTAATATCACGCCTGTATTTCCCGAAGGGGTTGGCAGAGATGCTCATATAGTACACCCACATTTCGCCAGTTATGTTTTACGTCATAGGGGCGAGCCTATTGTCATTAACCAGTCACAAATCCAAAATCCGTTCTGCTACTGAGAATTACCCTACAGCACTATCGGACGCGGGAATTTAACCCAGGACCTCGAGCTCAGCAGAGTAACTAACAAGGCAGTCAAAGACAAAAACACTATGCCAGTTTAAACATACATAACATCATGCCTGTATTCCCTGAAGGAGTAGGCATAGGTGCACAAATAGTACACCCACATTTCGCCAGTTGTTTTTAGGTCCCAATGTAATAGGGGGCGAGCCTTGCCATCAACCGGGTACAATTCCAGACTTCGTGCTGCTACTGAGAATTACCTAATGGAAAAACCCAGTAACACTTTGCCCGACCCGGGATTCAAACCCAGGACCTCGTGCTCAGCAGTCGCGCTTAGCAACCACTAGGCCAACAAGGCAGTATAATATGTCATGCCAATTTAAAATGTGTGTACAAAATTGCAGTCCCAAGTTCTCTTCGAGAATGGTAACCGTTCTGGTCCCAATGACATCACTCTTGCAAATTGTCCAATCTTCCAATATACCCAATTGCCGTACGTAGACCCTGTCTAAATATAGAGATCTTTATATTAAAATTGCTCGCTATTTATGTGGTTGGAGGCATCGGAGACAAAGCAAATTGTGTGGGTAGTTAAACAATTGTCAGCCGTTGCTATGTCGGACGAGGTCATTTTGTGTGGGTCGCTCGATGCGGTCGGACGTGTTTGTCGTAATCGTTATCCATAATAATATTATAATTGTGAAAGTAACTCAGTCCTGTTACGCCTTCACGGCTAAACTGCTGGACGGGTTTTGATGAAATTTGGTATGTAGAGAGTTAAAGACCCGAGAAAGTAAATAGGCTACTTAAGGCAGGCGAAGACTCGTGCAAACATTTCTAATAATAAGTTTGAGTTATCCCACTGCAGGGAAAAGGCCTTTACTCATCTTATTATAAATCAATGTCGGATATTTAAAACTAGCTTCCGCCCGCGACTCCGCATGAATTTCGATTGTTTTATAGCCTATAGCCTCCCTCGATAAATGGGCTATCTAACTCTAAAATAATTTTTCAAATCGGACCAGTAGTTTCTGAGATTAGCGCGTTCAAGCAAACAAATAAACTCTTCAGCTTTATAATATTTATATATATTATATATTATACTAGCTGTTGCCCGCGACTTCGACCGCGTGAATTTCGTGGTATGAAAAATAGATGTTGGCCGATTCTCAGACCTACTCAATACGCTCACAAAATTTCATGAGAATCGGTCTAGCCGTTTCGGAGGAGTATGGGAACGAAAACTGTGACACGAGAATTTTATATATATAAGATAGAAGATATATTATTTAAAATATTATTTGTTTTTTAATTTATGAAATTATTTTTTATTTACAAGGTTATTTACAATTCTTAAAAATAAATATATAAATTTAAAATAGAATTTAGGGTTTTCAGAACACATAACTCGAGGAATGCTGGACCGATTTTACTGATCTCAGATTTCTCGGATTCGTCTCCGCCCCGAGTAGCAGAATCATCATTTTAATATCGAAAATATTGCAATTGACATTTGTTTATAATTAGATAATATTGATGAAAATTAATGAGACGAGAATATTACGTTTAGGTTCATAATGTCCAAATCTCAAAATGTCCAGAAGGTGCAAAAGGTCCATATCCCAGAATGTCCATATTCCAAAAAGTCCATATCCCAGAATGTCCATGTCCCAAAAAGTCCATATCCCAAAATGTACATATCCCAAAATGTCCATATCCCAGAATGTCCTTATCTCAAAATGTTCATATCCCAGAATGTCCATAATACATACCAGAGTGTCTATTCTACTTTATGCTGACAAAATTATATGGTGGGTTAAAAAAAACAACTGTTTTCAATTGTCAATTTTGTATAATTACGTATAATTAATGAAATGAAATATGTATAATTGCCTATTTCTGTTAAATAAAGAACTGAACGTTTCATTTTTAGCAAGTATTAATCAATAAATTTTTTGAACTTTACAAAATATGTACATTCCCCGCCCCCTTACCATAACCTCCTAAAGCAGGACAGTTTACTTTGTGGAAGCGAGACACGGCATTACACTGCACCTATTAGCGTCGCTCTTCTACATCGTAAAACCCACCATTTGACTGACTCGTTGGTCTAGTGGTAGCTAAGCGCGACTGCTGAGCACGAGGTCCTGTTCGAATCCCGGGTCGGGCAAAATGTTACTGGGTTTTTCCATTAGGTAATTCACAGTAGCAGCACGGAGTCTGGATTTGTGCCCGGTTGATAGCCGGCTCGCCCCCTATTACATTGGGACCGAAAACATAACTGGCGAAATGTGGGTGTACTAAATCTGCACATCTGCCTTCCCCTTCGGGGATTACAGGCGTGAAGTTATGTTGGTAAGGCAGGTTAGAACAAATCCGTGGCCTCTGCTTGCCCCTTTGAGAGGTACGTATGTTGATATTCTAACTAGTTAACAGTACACACAGTTCCTGACTTGTTGTGTTTCAGTAGCGATAAGTTAAGTTACAAGGTCGTTTTACTGATATGGGCCGTTCAAACGCTACAATATAGGTGAAGTTACATTGAAAACTAATATTTGTATGAAGATTTGAAAGGATATATGAAAGAAAAGTGACTAAACGAATATATGAGGCGAGTGTTAGTGGAGTATCGGGAAGAGGAAGACCTAGGCGAACATACCTAGACCAAATCGGAGATGTTCTGCAAAAAGAGCAAGTGAGTACCCTCAACCGACGAGCGTGTCTGAGGAGTGTGATGCGTGTGAATGTAGCGAGAGAAGTATGTTAGGATCGTAGTAAATGGAAATCGTCCTCATCGCGTGACTATGTATGAATGGTTTTAAGATAGCATCATCATGCCTGTATTCCACGAAGGAGTACGCAGAGGTGCACATCGTACACCCACATTTTGCAGTTATGTTTTAAGTCCCAATGTAATAAGGGGCGAGCTGGCCATCAACCGGGCACAAATCCAGACTCCGTGCTGCTACGTTATGGATAACTTAGTAAAACTTTGCCCCACCCGGGATTCCAACTGCTATACCAACAACGCAGTCCAAGATATATTTTCGCGTGTTGTTAGCGGTTTGCAGGCCAGCCATCATGTTTCCCCATCCTGTATCAAAACAATTGTATTAGTAGTTGAGGTCTAATGAGGTCACAAACACAGTTAGTTATTAAGGATAAATGTAAATACTAATTTCATAAACTGTTATGCACGCAGGAGTTATCTAATCACGAATAATTAATTAAAACATTACTCGCAGATGTTTTTTAAGTGCGGTAACCTTGGTTATAATCTGTGCGATAAAACAGATACCCTGTGGGTACTTTGATAAAAGAGTCTTGGTATTACCGACATTGAAAACAGATAGTTCGTGGGGGGACAGATAAAGAGTGTAATTCACTTCCGTAGCCCGAAGACGATGACGTATGGGCTCAAAGAATGATATTCTGACCGAATTTTGGTCACGGCGCCCTGTCTCAGGTTAGACTAGCCAACTACGTAGATATTATAGTGCACAAGTATGCGCGCAAACACGGATGCACTCCCTATTCCACTCTCATAGTCCAGGACGGTGAGATATGAGAGAGAGATCCGGCGTGAGACCAACGGCTTAACGTGCCGAAGCACGGCAGGGTCTCGACATGTGAAAACGGTCACCCATCACAACACTGACCGCGCTGAGCACGGCTTAACCTCGCAGATTGACTGATCTTCGCGGTAGCCTCGTAGCTTCGAGGTCCGAAGACTTGCAATAGGCTCGTCGTAGGACTTATCTATCTATACTAATATTAAAGCTGAAGAGTTCGTTTGTTTGCTTGAACGCGCTAATCTCTGGAACTACTGGTCTGATTTGAAAAATTCTTCCAGTGTTAGATAGCCCATTTATTGGGGAAGGCTATAGTCTATAAAACATTCGAAATCCACGCGGACGGAGTCGCGGGAGGAAGCTATAATGAATACGCTTGTAGTTATGTGGCTACCGCGCAGAACACAGGGATAAATAATGCCCACTACAAATTGCTGTATTTCCTCCAATTTTCAGGGATTTTATTATATATTTATGTCTTCAGTTTTCCTATCCCTTTGGAATGCTTTTCATTCATGACTACCACTATACTTGCGCCCTTATGGGGGTACAAGCCCGATTACTTCTGTGTAAAATAACGAAAACATAACTGGCGATATGTCGGTATACTATATGTATACCTCTGCCTACCCCTTCGGGGAATACAGGCGTGATGATGTTATGTAAAATAACGAGAATTCTAAATACACGTTTTATTTGATAAAAATAATAATATACGCGTCATAATCTTTATCAAGCGCACGAAATTTGAATGTCGCGCATGTTTGATTAGCTGGCCGATGACGCGGTGTTTGCCGCGGCTGTAGGCACGTGTACGCATCGCTTTGCCTCCGTACTTCAGTTTATATCTTATCGTATGGTTGATGAACAATAGTGTCAGAGTTTAAACCGCCTGTAGGCCTCTGACAAGCTTTACACACCGTTGAAACATCTCAGGTGTGCGGGTTTCCTCTCGATGTTTATCTTTACCGTTTTTAGCTACTGATAACTAATTTATAACTGGCACGCCCCCCATTGGGACCTAAAAACATAACTGGCGAAATGTGGGTGCACCTTTGCCTACCCCTTCGGGGAATACAGGCGTGATGTTATGTGTGTGTGTATATGCGTTTATAATAGAAGGATATTCGTAATGAGCTAAACACTAATCGGAAATCGCACCACCTGTGTTAGTCAGAAATATCAATATCTTTGTAATGACGTAGTCGCCAGCGAATGCCAAAAGTTAGCTAGAATCATACTTAATAATAAATGTTTTACATAAATTACTGTATTAGGAACCCTATTACCTGGTGCTAGAATCGAAATCTAATTAATATCAACAAGTCTTCTTATCGTATGGTTGATGAACAATAGTGTCAGAGTTTAAACCGCCTGTAGGCCTCTGACAAGCTTTACACACCGTTGAACAATCTCTCAGGTGTGTAAAGCTCACGATGTTTTCCATCACCGTTTTTCGCTACTGAACTAATTTTTAATACGCAAATGAATTTAAAAAGACATTGGTGCGTGCCGGGGTTTGTGCGACCTTTGACTTGGCAGCCCAACGGTCATACCACTCGGCTACCAGTGTTATCTCTTCGTAACTTCTCGTAAATGTATATTTTTGGTTTCTGAGGCATAGGCGAATTTACATACATACATAAAGTCACGCCTGTTTCCCTGAGGGTTAGGCAGAGACCACGGATTTCCATTTGCTACGATCCATTTTTTTTTTTTTTCAAAATAGTATTTATGTCGACGACCCCGAGAGGGGTCTTATTGGACGTAACCGCATAAAGGCGAGACTGCATGAGCCTCCAGCCAGATTGCTACGATCCTGGCATACTTCATACATAGGCGACTTTAATTTGTCTGTTCTTACTAATGATTGTAATTAGTATGGCGTAGGTAATGACTTATAGTTTTCTACGCTTTTGGCAATGATACATATTTATAAAGTCTGATACAGATAGTGGAAGTATTAATGTCTTTTGTGTATCTGTACCAGTTTTTACTATGACCTTTCATAATGATTTCTATCACTTACGCGAATATTAGACATTGAAATAAAACTAGGTTTACGGATTTTATCGCGGTTTTTTAATTGTTTATGACCTTCACATTAGTATTATAAAGGTTGTGAGTGTTTAAATTGATAAATAAAAGTCTAAAAAAATTGATTTGTGAGTGTGTTTGTATGTTTGTTACCTACCTCTTCACGCTCAAACGGCTAGACCGATTTTGATGAAATTTCATATTGAGGTAGCGACACCCTGGATTAACTCATAGGTTTTTATTATCGCGAAATAGGTAGCGGGTAACACCGCGGGGCACAGCTGGTAGTATTATGGAGAGGTAAAGTTTTAAGTGCGTACTATATATTAGTTATCAGTTGCTAAAAACGGTGAAGGAAAACATCGTAAGGAAACCGGCACACCTGAGAGATTCAACGGTGTGTAAAGCTTATCAGAGGCCTACAGGCGGATTAAACTCTGACACCAGGCTGTTCATCAACCATACGTAAGACGCAGATGAAGTCGACGGCTAATCTAGTTGTCTATATAGAAGATATCGATGACACTCACACAGACTTAGATCTAAATAATACTGGCGATGACTTGCGAAGTCGGTGCGCCTTACTTGGGACAGGAACACGGCTCTGGAGTCTTGCCAGGACGTAATTATATATAAATATACCTACACAAGAGCCGATGAACTGGCAATGACTTCCGTGACGTTACAGTCGACCAAAAATATGGTCTACCACCCTATGGTTGAGGTTTGAACGTCATGAAACAACAAATTCAAAATGTTTTTATTTCAAATATATGTCAAACCTATTACAGGCGCTTATGAAACGTTAGGATTCTAGTTGCACGGTTCCAAAATGGCATTCCAATGGAGAAGAACCGGCAAGAAACTCCAGAGGTTACTCATTTAAAAAAGAAAATTGGTATTTGTAAATTTACATAGTTTCATTATGCGACAACAAAGTAAACTAATAGTGTTTGGAGAAGGGAAAAGAACAACAAATTGGGCCAAAAACCCACGGTGCAATTAAAACTACTAGCTATCACTATTAATTACATTGTGGTCACATTTACAATATTGAAGAAGACCTGGAATCAATTATATAAAATGAATTGCCCGAAAACTGGGCAGTGATAGAGGACCTACGAAAGTAGAAGTAAAGATAAGGGTCGATTTTCCCCAAAATGGGCTCCCGGAACGGAGACTTCATATGGGTTCAAAGTTTCATCTCCTCGTCATTAAATTATAGATGTATTGCCTAGTGTGACTAAATGTCTACATTATTATTATCAGTAAGCATTGATAGCCGAGTAGTATGACCATTGGACTGCCAAGTCATAGGCCGCGAGTTAAAAACCCCAGCATGCACCAATCTTCATGTGCGTACTATACATACATACATAAAGTCACGCCTGTTTCCCTGAGGGGTAGGCAGAGACCACGGATTTCCATTTTCTACGATCCTGGCATGCTTCTTTTGCTTCATTCACACGCATCACATTCCTCATACACGCTCTTCGGTTGAGGGTACACCTCACTTGCCCTTTTTGCAAAACATCTCCGATTTCGTCTAGGCATGTTCGCCTATGTCTTCCCCTTTCCGATACTCCTGTGCGTACTATAAATTAGTTATCAGTCGCTAAAAACGGTGAAGGAAAACCTCGTGAGGAAAACGGCACACCTGAGAGTTTGTTCAACGGTGTGTAAAGCTGTCAGAGGCCTACACGTTTAAACTCTGACACCAGGTTGTTCATCAACCATACGATGAGAAGAAGATCATTATCCGCACTTTAAGCCAGCGATCCCTCCCACTAATCGCGTGTCATGTACCTACGTCATATGACGGCTTGATAACGACGAACGTGTTAGTCGACACGAGGTGATAAAACATTACTTTTGACCCTCATCCTAATACGATGACGTCATCGTTCTGTGAGGTACTAGTATTTAGATTATCTTGTATCTCTCATTGCTCTTATACTGCAGATCTTTTCTGATTTATTTAGGTAATTCTCAGTAGCACGGTGGATTTGTGTTCGGTTGATGCAATAACCTCCGGCCTCTCCTATTACATTGTGACCTATAATATAACTAGCGAAATGTAGACTGCCTCGTTGGTCTAGTGGTTGCTAAGCGCGACTGCTGAGCACGAGGTCCTGGGTTCGAATCCCGGGTCGGGCAAAGTGTTACTGGGTTTTTCCACTAGGTAATTCTTAGTAGCAGCGCGGACTCAGGATTTGTGCCCGGTTGATGGCAATAGGCTCGCCCCCTATTACATTGGGACCTAAACATAACTGGCGAAATGTGGGTGTACTATATGTGCACCTCTGCCTACCCCTTCGGGGAATACAAGCGTGATGTTATGTTAGATGTTTAACACAGCACACCTCAGATTACTCATTCGGGGAATACAGGTGTGATGTTGTTTTGTTGTGTAAAGTAAAAAAAATGTCTAAATGATATTTATATTCCTATCCGTACACTATGGGCAGTTGTTAGACAGCTTTCAGATGCTATATCTCAATGTTTTACTAGACTTATATACGCACTTTCACCAAGTTTAAACATCTAGTTTTATTAAAGACTAGCTTATGCCGGTGGCTTCGTCTCCGTGAATTTCAAGCAAAATTATCAGCAGTTAAGCAGATCTACTTATTTGAATTTTATGGGTATTTTATTCCGCGACACCCTAAATATTTTCAAAATTAAAAGTACTACAGTTACTCTTTATAACATCAGCTATTTGCCAGTGAAAGTCCCGTCAAAATCCGTCTAGCCGTCTCGGAGATGTATTGAAAACAACTAGGTACATATTGGCAAGTTTCCTTTGTCCAAAATCGTCGGGCATTGCTCTTGTAAGGTCGTAGGTATATGTCAATGAACCTCGGAGCTAGACGTCTGGGCTCCCGCCCTTCACTGCTCTCTCTATATCTAAGATTTTTAGATGTAAAGTCATTTAGAAACTGAGGTAAAATTTATTGGAAGAAAGCATTGATTGAAGTCGTGATAGCCAATAGTGGTTGACATACCAGATTTGAGTGCTCAAGGTTGTCATTCAAACCCAGGCATCAATGAGACTTTTTTTATGTCATAAATACTTTCTTAGATATTCTAAGACACTAAACGGTGACGGAAAACATCGTAGGAAACCTGGATTTCATTATCTGAAATCGCCCGCAGTGAGCTAGCGTGGTGATCAATGCTCAATCCTTCTCTATACGGGAAGAGGCCTTTGTAGCAGTGGAACAGTTATAGGCTGTTATTATTATTGATTGAAAAGTGTTTTAAGTTGAGTTTGACAACCTGATTGGTGTAGTGGCTAAGCGATTAGGCTACTGCGCTATGGTTAGTGGTTGCTGGTTGGATTCGCGTACGGGACAAAAATTTGTATTATACGAAGATGTTTGTCCCGAGTCTGGGTGTTTGTGTATATGATATTTCATGTTTGTGTAACGCACCCACGATACAGGAGACATTCCTAGTGTGGGGCGACGTTTTCTTAAGAAATAAGACAATATTACTGAAGCGTAGTTTCTACGTGTTTACATGAATAAATATTATGATGCGTCGATCTACTGCGCAATTGGTATGTCGTGATATATATATGTAGAAAGAATGGTAGAAAGAATAGTGACAGTATTGTATATATGAAGTGAATCGGCGAATCTCGGCGAACATACTTGGACCAGAACGTTCTACAAAAAGGGCAAAAGTGAGGAGTACACTTAACCGACGAGCGTGTATGAGGAATTTGATGAGAGAGAATCAGGCGAAAGTATGTCAAGACCGTAGCAAAAGGAAATCCGTAGTCTCTTCCTACCGCTTTGGGATATAGGCGTGACTTTATGTATGTAATTTTTAGTAGAAGTATAGAGTCTGGATTTCTGCCCGGTCAATGGCAATAAACTAGCTTCCCTATTACATTGATACCTATACACTCGTCTGTTGCATTAGGGACTATATAACTGGAGAAATCTCCAATTTGTATGTTAATGATATTTGTGTAACCTTGAACTTACAAGAATTCTGTAATAAAGTGTTGATCCAGGGTGTCAGCTACCTCCATATGAAATTTAATTAAAATCCATTCAGTAGTTTTTACGTTTTTTTTTTTTTTTTTTTTTTTTTTTTTTTTTTTTTAAAAAAAAAACGTCGCCCCACACTAGGAATTTCTCCTGTGTCGTGGGTGCGTTTAACAAACATGAAATATCACATACACAAACACCCAGACTCTGGACAAACATCTGTGGTTCGCACAAAGTTTTGCCCCGTGCGGGAATCGAACCCGCAACCCCTAGCGCAGCAGTCTAATCGCTTAGCCTCTGCGCTAAACAAACATCCATACTTACAAACTTTCGCGTTTATAATATTAGTAGGGATTTCTAATCGTAGCAAGTCGCTTCTACATTTCGTGTTTACAATACTTGACATTCATCTATTCTTCGTTGTGTAACATCGTTAAATAAATAAACAAATAGATAAGCGAACTACACAAATATTTTTGTGTAAAACATAACAAACAAAGCGTTTTAGCTATTTTATCGCTCTAACTATCTGCACGTCTGCACGCCACGAAGGTCGTAAACAAAATGATGTTTTCAATTCGAATATCGAAGGACGTTGAACCTTATGCGAGGAAATGGTTCTGTTTTTAAATTGGTGTAGGTGTAGGATCCGTTATTGTTTATTTTTATAAAGTATTTACCATGTTTTTGATTGGATACAATTTGAAATTAGATTGCCGAGTGGTATGACCGTTAGACTGCCAAGTCAATTGTCGCAAGTTCAAGCCAACACGCACCAATGTCTTTTCGAATTTGTGTGTAATCTAGTTATCAGTTGCTAAAAACGGTGAAGGAAAACATCGTGAGGAAATCGGCACACCTGAGAGATTGTCCAACGGTGTGTAAAGCTAGTCAGAGGCCTACAGGCGGTTTGAACTCTGACACTATTGTTCATCAACCATACGATAAGTAGAAGTATTAATTCTTCTGAAGGTATCCTGCCCTGGATTACATAGGCTACTTTTTATCCCGAAATGTAGCGGGTAACACCGCGGGGCGCAGCTAGTACTTATATATACAGATGTTTGTTTACGAAGAGATAGTCGGAAGTCATTAACATAATCGCTTCTAGCTCACTGACTTGTTGCTCTTGCCTCTACTTGAGTGAAACTTTATGTAAATAATATCTATCTTCTCATACCTATGTAATGTTAACATTTAACTTATACAAATGAAAGAAATTAAAGCAACTTCAAATAGCAAAGTAAGTGTTTTTCTAAATGTATTTGAATGTATATACGATACATATACATATAACAAAAATACAATTTTTAAAATGTTTGTTTGTTCCGGCGAATCTTAGAAATGTCTGGACAGAATTTGACGGGACTTTTTTGTTTGGGAGATACACACATAAAATCACGCCTGTATTCCCTGAAGGGGTAGGCTGAGGTGCACATATAGTACACCCATATTTCGCCGGTTATGTTTTAGGTCTCAGTCTGGCCGTGACCGTGAATACTGTAAATGATTCGAAACGTCGGGACCAAAAATCAATTAAAAACCGCGATAAAATCCGTAAACCTAGTTTTATTTCGACGTGTTAGTTGTTTACTTTTAAATGAATAGCTGCAATTACATCTCTACTATAGTGTTACGTATATAATATTGACGTGTCGTAAAGGATTTGTTAATGTAAATAACCATTGTTTGGTAATCGTGACACACGTACACTGGCTAGTAAATAGATAGATACATAATAATAATATATATGTACTTATATATGACACTTCACACTAATATTATAAACGCGAAAGTTTGTAAGTATGGATGTTTGTTACTCTTTCACTTAAAAACTATTGAATGGATTTTAATAAAATTTCATATGGTTAGCTAACACCCTGGATTAACACATAGGCTATTTTTTATCCCGATAAAATGTAGCGGGTAACACCGCGGGGCGCAGCCAGTATGTATTATACTATTACAAAGTCGGGTTTTCATGGTTTTTGGTTTGTTGGATTTGTCTCTGCCCCGAATAACTGATATTATTTGTTAGTATTTTAGTACTTATTTGATTGAACTAGGTGATGCGTGTGAATAAAGCAAAAGAAGTATGCCAGGATTGTAGCAAATGGAAATCCGTGATCTCTGCCTACCCCTCAGGGAAACAGGCGTGACTTTATGATGATAATATCTTCGTAGTTGTGAAGTTTTCTTTTTCTTCTTATCGTATGGTTAATGAACCTGGTGTCAGAGTGTAAACCGCCTGTAGGCCTCTGACAAGCTTTACACACCGTTGAACAATCTCTCAGGTGTGTGTTTCCTCACGATGTTTTCCTTCACCGTTTTTAACATTTGCCAACTAATTTATAGTACGCACATGAATTCGAAAAGACGTTGGTGCGCGTTTTGTTCTTGCGACCTTTGACGTGGCAGTCCAACGGTCGTACCCCTGCCTTTTGAAGTCTGATACTAGAAGTGGTCTTAATTCCCTGTTCAGTAAATAGAAACAATGGAAGGCAACAAGGCAATTAGGTTATCGTGTTAGCCGTTTGACCATGACATTCCTCTTCATGACCGTATGTCCATATGTTGGTTGTTATTCCGAGCGGAACACATCTGTGCGAAAAGTGTTTTTGTTTTGTGTATACCGGTGTGCGTAGCGAGGGGCGTGTGCGTGAAATTGTTTATGTAGGTGACGTATCGTATAGTGATATAAACATAACATAACATCACGCCTGTATTCCCCGAAGGGGTAGGCAAAGGTGCACATACAGTACACCCACATTTCGCCATTAATGTTTTTAGGTCCCAATGTAATAGGGGGCGAGCTGACCATCAACCGGGCACAAATCCAGACTCCGTGCTGCCACTGAGAATTACCTAATGGAAAAACCCAGTAATACTGCCCGGCCCGGGATTCGAGCCCAGGACCTCGTGCTCAGCAGTCGCGCTTAGCAACCACTAGACCAACGAGGCAGTCTATATTTATAACATATCAGCTTTTGCTCGCGTTAAGTAGCCTATGTCCTTTCTCGGGTCTTAAACTCTCTACATGCCAAATTTCATCAAAATCCGTCCAGCGGTTTAGTCGTGGAGGCGTAACAGACAGAGTTACTTTCATATTTATAATATTATGGATTACACAGGCTGATAAATACATTGGGTACCCTTCTTCGCGTCGCGCAGTCGGGTAAAAAACATTCTAGTTCTAATATAGATGCCTAGACCTAAGTGCCGAGTGGTATCCGGCCTAGAATTAACCACGCCCATTTGCGGGTGTCGTAAAAGGCGACTAAGGGAAAATCCAGAAGATGGGCAGCAGCGTCTTCTGTAACTACACCACCGATACTGCGATCCTCAAGCCGCTTGCCAAGCGTGGGGATTATGACAATCTTCCATTCACTCCAAAAGGGAGGCCTTTGTTCAACAGCGGACGTGTTCCGGCTGATGGTGAGACTGGAGTTCGAAATTTACGTGAATTGCCCAACATATAGACAAGAGTTACATACACAAGCACTTGATTGTTGACCTATATACTTTATTAGGTAGGCCGCTGCCTACCTAATATACCTAATACAAGGCCGCTGCCTTGTATATAAGGTATATTAAACAGGTCATGTGTAAACAATAGACAATGTAAATGGGTTCACTATATCAAAGACTGATTATAATGTCAAGGTTATTTTACTAATTAATGATTTATTCTTTGACTGCCTCGTTGGTCTAGTGGTTGCCAAGCGCGACTGCTGAGCACGAGGTCCTGGGTTCGAATCCCGGGCCGGGCAAAGTTTTACTGGGTTTTTCCATTAGGTAATTCTCAGTGGCAGCACGGAGCCTGGATTTGTGCCCGGTTGATGGCAATAGGCTCGCCCCCTATTACATTGGGACCTAAAAACATAACTGGTGAAATGTGGGTGTACTATATGTGCACCTCTGCCTACTTCTTCGGGGAATATAGGCGTGATGTTATGTTTTTTACGCCAAACCTAATAGCCGGATAAACCAGCCAGTTTGACATTTAGGTAGAAAGGCCGGACACACCTACATTATTGACGATTTTGTCTCAGTATTAATAGGTACGACAAAAAAATTGTATGTAAAAACAAATCAGTCGACTCGGCGCTTGCTCGTTTGCGAAATGTAAAAAGCCGGACATCGTTGGCCGGACACGCAATCAAAAAGCCTACCTATCTCCGGCTTTATCCTGGCAACGCTATATGTATAGATAGAACAATAACATTGCCACAGTCGCTATCCTAGGGAATAATGGTCTAAAATCAATAAAGTTCTCCTGACCGAATTTCGGTCACGGCGCGGCGGCGGCCTGTCTCATCTGAGACTTGCCAACTACGCAGGAGATATTATAGTGCACGAGTATATACAAACACAGGTGCACTCCCTATTCCCTCACTCCCATAGTCCGATGGGACGGTAGACCGACACGACCGGAGAGAGATCAGGCGCAGGACCCACGGCTTAACGTGCCTTCCGAAGCACGGAGGGGTCTCGACATGTGAAAACGGTCACCCATCATAAGACTGACCGCAGCGAGCACGGCTTAACCTCGCAGATCGACTGATTTACATGGCAGCCACATAGCTACAAGCCCCAAGCTAAAATCAATACAGAACTAATGACTACCTTTATCCCCTGTTATCGCATGGCAACGCTATTTAAATGGGGGTTTTAGGTATGGTGATAAGGTTACCGCGGCCATACCGACGGGGAAGTGACATAATAGATAATGCCGATAGTATTCGTACTCGTAGAGTTTAGTATTACGTAGCTATAAAATTGTAACGAGGCATTGACTGCCTCGTTGGTCTAGTGGTTGCTAAGCGTGAATGCTGAGCACGAGGGGAATTGGGCACGGACTCGAATCCCGGGTCGGGCAAAATGTTACTGGGCTTTTCCATTAGGTAATTCTTAGTAGCAGCACGGAGGCTGTTTCTGCCCGTTTGATGGCAATATCGCCTCCTATTACATTGGGACCTAAAAACATAACTGGCGAAATGTGGGTGTACTGTATGTGCACCTTTGCCTACCCCTTCGGGGAATACAGGTGTGACGTTTATGTGTGCATACAAATAATATTCTGTTAAATGAATGTTCCCTTTTGTGTTTCATTGTTTTTAAATAACATGGTGGGTGTAAGCACTCTTGTTAAAGAAGAATTCTGCTTACGCCCCCGGGTATAACGAGTGGGACCGTATTTATATGTGAGTGTGAACTTTAAGTCGCGTCCGGTAAACATATTACTTCCAAGGACACCGACCGGTTCTGTGTTTATGTGAGTCACACGTGGGAATCTTCGATGTTTTTAACGGGTACAAGAGAGACAGTAAACGGCTACATGCTGGTGTATTGTTCTATAGTATCATTGGTATCCCGATTTTAAGCCCTGACGCAAAACATTACAAATATTGATGAAACCCAGAAATTCTTACTACTTTATTCACATTTTAGTAGAAATTTTTCATGTATGTTAGCTAAGAACGATCTCTAATGAGCGGTGTGAAAATCGGTCAACCCATATTTAAGAAAATTATAATACATATCTAAACTAATATATATATATATATATATTATATACCTATTATAAAGCTGAAGAGTTTGTTTGTTTGCTTGAACGCGCTAATCTCAAGAACTACTGGTCCGATTTGAAAAATTATTTTAGTGTTAGATAGCCCATTTATTGTGGAAGGCTATAGGCTATAAAACATTCGAAATCCACGCGGACGGAGTCGCGGGCGGAAGCTAGTATATAATAAATATATATATATATATATATATATCCAGACCGTATTCGGCCACAGCGACTTGGGATTTTTACTGGTGAGA
Source organism: Abrostola triplasia (assembly GCA_946251915.1). NCBI lineage: Eukaryota > Metazoa > Arthropoda > Insecta > Lepidoptera > Noctuidae > Abrostola > Abrostola triplasia. The sequence goes on from OX276450.1 coordinate 967,718, forward strand.
GCTTCGATGGTAACAAAATAACAGCCTAGTGTCCACTAGACCAACGAGGCAGAAATTAGATATATATCTCGAGTTAAGTCTATGACAAGTGTTAGTGTCCTCTCAGCCTTACACTTGGATGCACGTGTAAATTCACTTTCGTTGCTGACGTCAATACGAATAGATGGTATAATTAGAAATCGCACATGCACTACAGATCCAGTGCGATTTGAGTTCGATCATGTATTCAAGGGTTGAATTTGTAGGTTATGTCTATCAGTTCTTCTCATCGTATGGTTGATGAACAATAGTGTCAGAGTGTAAACCGCCTGTAGGCCTCTGACAAGCTTTACACACCGTTGAACAATCTCTCAGGTGTGTGTTTTCTCGCGATGTTTCCCTTCACCGTTTTTAGCAACTGATAACTAATTTATAGTACGCACATGAATTCGAAAAGACTTCGATGCGCGCCGGGGTGTATGACAGTAGACCGACACGTCCGGAGAGAGATCAGGCGCAGGACCAACGGCTTAACGCGCCTTTTGAAGCACGGAGGGGTCTTGACATGTGAAAACGGTCGCCCATCACAAGACTGACCGCAGTGAGCACGGCTTAACCTCATAGATCGACTGATCTGCGCGGTAAACACGTAGCTACGAGCCACATCAAAGAAAGCCCTCTGCTTGTACCTCAATCTCAATAACACAATAATACCAGCCTATAACTGTCCCACTGCTACAAAGGCCTCTTCTCGTATAGAGAAGGATTGAGCATTGATCACCACGCTAGCTCACTGCGGGTTAGCTCAATAACAGTAGACGCTAACGCAGTTGGTGCCTATGCATACGTGACAATACGCGTCGACGTCTAATCTTAAACAATCAACACTTGACCCCGATTCGTCACACTTGTAATTAATATAATATATACTTTGACAACACTGTCCGGTGATTGAGTTTACAAACTATATAAATCCTTTGTGTTCTGCGAAAGGGTCAAGTGAGGTATACCCTCAACCAACGAGGGTGTATGAGGAATGTGATGTGAGTTATGTGGCGGAGTAAGTATGCCAGGAGTATATAAAGTCAGGCCTGTTTCGCAGAGGGGTAGGGAATGATCACGGATTTCTATTTGCTACAATCCTGGCATACTTCTTTGCACGCACCGAAGTCTTTTCGAATTCATGTGTGTACTATAAATTAGTTATCAGCTGCTAAAACGGTGAAGGAATCCATCGTGAGGAAACACACACCTGAGAGATTGTTCAACGGTGTGTAAAGCTTGTCAGAGGCCTACAGGCGGTTTACACTCTGACACTATTGTTCATCAACCATACGATAAGAAGAAGAACTTTAGAGCCAGAAATAATTGGTTTAAGAATAGTTGTTAAGCTAACTGCGAGTAGGATGCGTGTATAAAATCACGGCGTCTCACGGCGCATGCGCTGATAATCACGTATCAACTGTACTATAGAGTATAGACATAAGTGATGTAGGTAGTAGGTACCTACCGTACGTGAGGCTTACCTTGTCTGCACTCCTGCGCATCTTGATTGTTGATCATCTTTTATATTGACCTCGTTTAGTTTGAGACTGCCTCGTTGGTCTAATGGTCGTTAAAGGCAGTTGCTAAGCATGAGGTCCTAGTTAGGCTCGCGACTCTGCCGCGTAACCAGCTCATGAATAAGGGCTCCGTTCGAGTTTGAAACTAGTCGGGCATTCCCGAATACACCCGTGAGTATAACCGGAATATACAGTAAATAATAAGGTCCTAGGTTCAAGTTAAAAGTACAGAGTCTGGATTTCTGTTCGGTTGATGGTTTTGTGGCGTGCATTGGGATAGGTCTATGTCCAGTAGACTGCAACGGGCTGATGATGATGGTAATATGCTCGCCCCCTATTACATTGGGACCTGTAATATAACTGGCGAATTTTTTTCAAAACGTCGCCCCAAATTCATAATTTCTCCTGTATCGTGGGTGCGTTTCACAAACATGAAACATCACATACACAAACACCCAGACTCGGAACAAACATCTGCGGATCAATTTTTAGCCCCGTCGGGAATTGAACCCGCAACCTTTAGCGCAGCAGTCCAATCGCTTATCCACTGCGCCAATCACGTCGTCAAAATGAAGGTTGCAGGTTGATGGCAATACACTCGCCCCTATTACATTAGGACCTCAACATCTAGCGAATATGGGTATACTATACACCACTGCCTACCCGTTCAGGGAATACAGGCGTGATGTTATGTTTATGTATAAAAACAATCATATAGTTAGTAATCTCAAATGCTTCTACGACTATTTATAACCGAAAAACACTTTTTATGTATAGACGTTTTTTTTACATCAAACCTGCGCGAAATTTCTGCGCAGTAGATAAATGTTTGTTTGTTTATAACTCAGATATCGTACGATTAGTTTTATACAACGAAATAGGTGGATTTGTTACAATAACATTCGAATACAAGGTTAAGGAAACTTAAGAAAGGAGAATGGCTTAAACTTGTATGAGCTTCTGGTCCATAAAAAAATTATTTTTGAATTCATGTGCGTACTATAAATTAGTTATCAGCTGCTTAAAACGGTGAAGGAAGACATGGTGAGGAAACTGGCACACCTGAGAGATTTATCAACGGTGTGTAAAGCTTGTCAGAGGCCTACAGGCGGTTTAAACTCTGACACCAGGTTGTTTATCAACCATACGATAACGAAAACTCAATTGACACTTAGCAAAAAATTTTAGATTATGTTAATTTAACGTTGACCAGAGCTACGGAAACCCAGTGTCTATTATTAGAACCAGATTTGTGTTGGTATGTAGCACTCTCAGATAATCGAGTACCTTCCAGTTCCACTGAGAATAATCACAATATTCGTAATTAAATGAAACTACCATCGTACAGGTAGATCAGTAGATTTATAAAAATAAATAAGTATTTTTGTGGGAAATGTAGCAGTTATTAGCTACCGAGTTTCAACCGACGAGCGTGTATGAGGAATGCAGATAAATATATGAATATGATGCGAGTGAATGAAGCGAAAGAAGTATACCCCCACTATCTGCCGGTCGATATCTTCAAATGGAAAGAAAGAAATAGACAGTTTATTGGAATAAACACACAGTATTTGTTTTAAGAGAATAGTAATTATGATTTGACGACCTGATTAGCGCAGTGGCTAAGCGATTGGACTGCTGTGCTAAGGGTTGCGGGTTCGATTCCCGCACGGGGCAAAACTTTGTGCGAACCACAGATGTTTGTCCCGAGTCTGGGTGTTTGTGTTTGTGATATTTCATGTTTGTGAAACGCACCCACGATACAGGAGAAATTCCTAGTGTGGGGCGAAGTTTTTTTAAAAAAAAAAAAAAAAAAAAAGAAAAAATTATGTTCTCCTGACCGAATTTCGGTTATGGCGGCCTATCTCATCTGAGACTAGCCAACTATGCAGGAGATATTATAGTGCACAAGTATGCGCGCAAACACAGGTGCACTCCCTATTTCCTAACTCTCACAGTCCAGGACGGTGATACCGGAGAGAGATCAGGCGCAGGACCAACGGCTTAACGTGCCTTCCGAAGCACGGAGGAGTCTGGATTTGTGAATAACGGTCGACCATCACAAGACTGACCGTTGCGTGCAAGGCTTATCCACGCAGGTCGAACGATCTGCGCTGTAGCCACGTAACTACGAGCGCCTTATACAAAAGAATATTACTCATAGGTCAGTTGAAAGTGTTTCCAGGAAATTTCCTATAAATGCAGTGTAATCTTCGATTCAGATTGCATCTTTTGTTACCCACATACATTGTCTCGACTTGATCTACTGTCATACCTACATCGTCACAGCTACGTGCGCCGACGCAACGCAACATCGCTTTGTTTACTCACCAGTCCATGCGTTTGCGTTCTAAATTCGAAATTTTATATTAGTACCACGTCGTCCGCCGTTGCGATCGGACGTGTTTTGTCGGAGCCAGAGTGCCAATTACGCAGTAGTTTTTGTGTTATTGTTATTGAGTTTGCTTTATTGTTGAGTTCAGTGAGTGTTGTGATTGGATACAATGCTGGAGCCCTTGACTTCGGTGCCCGTGGATGAACTGGGTAACTACTATTTATAATTAAAATAGTTTGTATTGTCGTTCGGTTTGTTGACTTCGCGTATTGAAACTGAAAGTGGCGTGTTTGAGTTGTTTAGGGTTACGCGACGATTTATGTGGGACGGTTCCCTTCTAGGGTTAGTGAAGAATATTCTTCCTTGGTAGATGGTTAAGTAGTGGAAGTAGTCTTGCCTGTTGTACACCTCCTACTCGCAGTTAGCTTAACGGCTATTCTTAAACTAATTATTTCTGGCTCTGAAGTTTTTCTTATCGTATGGTTCGTGGACAACCTGGTGACAGAGTTTGAACCGCCTGTAGGCCTCTGATAAGCTTTACACACCGTTGAACAATCTCTCAGGTGTGTGTTTCCTCACGATGTTTTCCTTCACCGTTTTTAGCAACTGATAACTAATTTATAGTACGCACATGAAGTAAATGATTTAATTACAAAAACTACTAATTTTACTGTAACTTCACGAGTGTTATGCTTATAATACGTAAACATACAAAACTTGAGGCAAACCGGAAAATAAATAACCTCTCAGATTTAACCACAGATGTTTGTCCCGAGTCTGGGTGTTAGTGTATGTGAATATTTCATGTTTGTGAAACGCACCTACGATACAGGAGAAATTCCTAGTGTGGGGCGACGTTTTTTTTAAAAAAAAAAAAAAAAATTATTATGCGAATGAAAGAATACAACATTCGTTAAAACCAGTCGGGTATACCCGAATACATAACATAACATCACGCCTGTATTCCCCGAAGGGGTAGGCAGATGTGCACATACAGTACACTCACATTTCGCCAGTTATATTTTTAGGTCCCAATGTAATAGGGGGCGAGCCTATTGCCATTAACCATTTTTACATTCCTCTTTCCGTATGGTTGATGAACAATAGTGTCAGAGTTTAAACCGCCTGTAGGCCTCTGACAAGCTTTACACACCGTTGAACTATCTCTCAGGTGTGCTGGTTTACTCGCGATATAAATGTATTTACTTTCTTTCTTTCTCGTGGTCGTTGACAGTAAAATATTCCGAAATACAGCATTTTTCTAATCCCCTAATAACTTTCCTATGACTGACTTGTCATTTTGATGGTATTAGTTAGGAAATTTGTCAAAATGTCTAATTTATTCGTCTAATAATTTACATAATATGAGATTGTAATTACATTTTTATTGAGAATTCATAAGCGCCTGTCAAATAGTACGTCTGTATTAGTTTCTTTTATACATACATAAACATAACATCACGTCTGTATTCCCCGAAGGGGTAGGCAGAGGTGCATATACAGTACATCCACATTTCGCTAGTTATGTTTTAGGTCCCAATGTGGGGGGCGAGCCTATTGCCATCAACAACCGGGCACAAATCCAGACTCCGTGCTGCTACTAAGAATTACCTAATGGAAAAAACCCAGTAACACTTTGCTCGACCCGGGATTCGAACCCAGGACCTCGTGCTCAGCAGTCGCTCTTAGCAACCACTAGACCAACAAGGCAGTAGTTTCTTTCGTTATTTAAACGTCGTAGTTTTACGTCGTCCGCCACTAAGAATGTCTCCTGTACCGTGGGTGCGTTTCACAAACATGAAATATCACATACACAAACATAAATCAGCGTATACATCTACGGATTGCACAAATTTTTGTCCCGTGCGGGAAAGCCACTGCGCCAATTAGGTCGCCTAAAATTAAAACCAAGATACGGAACCAAAGGTAATAATCAAATTCACGTCTGCCCAGTTTTTTTAAATGTATCTTGGCGGGCATCCAATGTATCAGAACTAATGAGTGATTTGTTTAATTACGAATTTAATCTATAAACAAAAGCTACACGTGGAGTGTAGGCGATGGAAACACGCGAACTAGCGTGGTGATCAATGCTCGTTCTTTATAAGGGCAGGGGGAAAAGACAGACCTTCAGCTAGGCTCTGTTAGTAAGAGACATCCAACTCACAAGGGTTTGACGACCCGATTGGCGCAGTGGCTAAGCGATTGGACTGCTGCGCTAAGGGTTGCGGGTTCGATTCCCACACGGGGCAAAACTTTGTGCGAACCACAGATAGTTGTCCCGAGTCTGGGTGTTTGTGTATGTGATATTTCGTGTTTGTGAAACGCACCCACGACACAGGAGAAATTCCTAGCGTGGGGCGACGTTTTTAAAAAAAAAGCGTGGTGATCAATGCTCGTTCCTTCTGTATGAGAGGCCTGTGGGACAGTTACAGGCAGATGTTATTAAATTGTTGATTGCTATAAATACGTCTAACCCGTCCAACTTGATTTCGATTCGACAGTTCGATACGGACTATTATTTAAACGAGTTTGAGTCGCCGTATAACGTACATTAAAAGAAATAGATTGGCTATAGTTTTTTTTTTAATAAAAATGTATTTAAGACTGCCTCGTTGGTCTAGTGGTTGGTAAGCGCGACTGCTGAGCACGAGGTCCTGGGTTCGAATCCCGGGTCGGGCAAAGTGTTACTGGGTTTTTCCATTTGGTAATTCTCAGTAGCAGCACGGAGTCTGGATTTGTGCCCGGTTGATGGCAATAGGCTCGCCCCCTATTACATTGCGACCTAAAACATAACTGGCGAAATGTGGGTGTACTATATGTGCACCTCTGCCTACCCCTTCGGGGAATACAGGCGTGATGTTATGTATTTAATCTATGAAATTGCATATTTATCGTTGCATTTTCTAATTTTTTTTATGCTACACTATCTACGCCCTTTGATGTCTCATTTTTTTGGGATAACAAGTAGCCTATGTCTTAATCCAGGGTATCAGCTTCCTCCATACCAAATTTAATCAAAATTAATCCAGCCGTTTTAGCGTGAAGTAACAAACATACAAACACAAACTTTGGCCTTTATAATATTAGTGTGATTAACAAAACTTTCCGACGATTGATTTTACTTTGAGTATGTATTGGACGCTTATCTTATATATAACAATTAAGCGGTAATTAAAGATAATATGACTGCCTCGTTGGTTTAGTGGTTGCTAAAGCGACTACTGAGCACGAGGACCTGGGTTCGAATCCCCGGTCGGGCAAACTGTTACTGGGTTTTTCCATTAGGTAATTCTCAGTAGCTGCACGGAGTCTGGATTTGTGCCCGGTTGATTGCAATAGACTCGTCCCCTATTGCATTGGGACCTATAACATAATGGCGCAGTACCTAAGCGATTGGACTGCTGCGCTAAGGGTTGTGGGTTCGATTCTCGCACGGGGCAAAACTTTGTACGAACCACAGATGTTTGTCCCGAGTCTGGGTGTTTGTGTATGTTATAATTCATGCTTGTGACCCACGATACAGGAGAAATTTGTAGTGAGGGGAACGTTTTAAAAGAAAAATAATTGGTCAAATGCGGGTGTACTACACAGCTCTGCCTACCTATTTAGGGAACACAGGCGTGTTGATTATCGTCTCCAATAATAATAACCTATTTAAAATCATTGTTTTTATATATAGAGTATTTATAAAAACGTCTAGCAACTTGATAAGAAATGCAATGTGTAGATTACTTTTATCGAGTTCATTGACTCTCCCAGATTAATTATTACATGCTCTAATTGTAATATGGAATACCGTCGTCGCCCTATTGTTTACTATATTCAACCCAATACTGTCTGCTTGGAACAAAGACAAAATAAAAACTTGAAAAAACCAGCCAAGTGCAAGTCGGAATCGCGCACGAAGGGTTACCATCTTCTTATAGGTATATAAAATTCTCGTGTCACAATGTTCGTTCCCGTACTCCTCCGAAACGGCTTGACCGATTCTCATGAAATTTTGTAAGCATATTGAGTGGGTCTGAGAATCGGCCAACATCTATTTTTCATACCCCGGGTCAGCTAGTTATCTATAAAATCGGCAAAAAAACATGTTTGGTTGTAGAGCCCCCTTAAATATTACTTGCTAAAAACGGTGAAGGAAAACATCGTGAGGAAACACACACCTGAGAGATTGTTCAACGGTGTGTAAAGCTTGTCAGAGGCCTACAGGCGGTTTACACTCTGACACTATTGTTCATCAACCATACATAAGAAGACATATTTTAGCATAACCAGACATCAATGTTGTCAGTTAATTCCACAGTCAATATTCAGTTTCCGGTGATTGACTAAACATACGCCGTCTGAATAGTAAGCAAGTAGAGTAACTGAGCTCCTTGTAATGCCTCGGGGATAAGCAGAAGTTAAAGAGTACTTGTGCGACAATTCTTTACCTACTTCCGCGCAATATTATACTGTATTTTTAAAATCTTCGCCCCACACTAGAAATTTCTCCTGTATCACAAAGTCTCACCTGCACTTTGATTTATCGTATACTAGCTGCGCCCCGCGGTGATAATTTTTTATTTATGTTATATATCCCTGATCGTCGAACTGCCTCGTGGTCTAGTGCTTGCGTAGCGCGACTGGGTTTTTCCATTAGGTAATTCTCAGTAGCAGCATGGAGTCTGGATTTATGTCCGGTTGATGGCAATAGGCTCGCCGTCTATTACATACATACATACATACATAAAGTCATGCCTGTTTCCCTGAGGGGTAGGCAGAGACCACGGATTTCCATTTGCTACGATCCTGGCATACTTCTTTTGCTTCATTCACACGCATCACATTCCTCATACACGCTCTTCGGTTGAGGGTACTCCTCACTTGCCGTTACCGTCTATTACATTGGAACCTAAATCATAACTGGCGAAATGTGGGTATACTATATGTGCACCTCTGCCTACTCCTTCGGAGAATACAGGCGTGATGTTATGTGTATATTCCCTGATCTATCACACGTGTCGATGTACTTAATATACATACAATTTTGTAATTTTAATCGATTCTATTTATATTTACGGAAACGAGTTAAGTTTGATTTGCATAATTATGAATTATGTTTCGTCTCGTCGAAACCAAATTAGTTTGTTACATAATGTTGATCAAAACGCTGTGTTTAGCTTCTAAATTGTATATTAAAGTATGGTGTGATTGGTATAAAAGTATATTGAATAATTATATCCCTACTAATATTATAAACGCGAAAGTTTGTAAGTATGGATGGATGTTTGTTACTCTTTCACGTAAAAACTACTGAATGGATTTTAATGAAATTTCATATGGAGGTAGCTGACACCCTGGATTAACACATAGGCTACTTTTATCCCGAAAAAATGTAGCGGGTAACACCTCGGGGCGCAGCTAATATAAAAATAATAATGTCTATAAAATTTACATTACGTACATACATTATTATGATAACCAAAACAATTTTCTTCGGTTATTTATTTTGGTATGACATGCGATAAAAGAACAAGATCTCGTTATCTCAATCGTACAGATAGACACTTATAAAAACAATTATAAATATAGTGTCTAGAACTGTCAAAGTCAGGGGCAGTTGGTAGACTTCTACGGCGATCGCTCGCTCGCGGTGCCCACGTAATAATAATAATACAAAACATCACGCCTGTATTCCCCGAAGGGGTAGGCAGAGGTGTACATTTAGTACACCCACATTTCGCCAGTTATGTTTTTCGGTCCCAATGTAATAGGGGGCGAGCCTATTGCCATCAACCGGGCACTAATCTAGATTCCGTGCTTTTACTGAGAATTACCGAATGGAAAAACCCAGTAACACTTTGCCCAACCCGGGATTCGAACCCAGGACCTCGTGCTCGGCAGTCGAACTAAGCAACCACTAGACCAACGAGGCAGTCTATAATAATACCAGCCTATAACTGTCCCACTGCTACAAAGGCCTCTTCTCGTATAGAGAAGGATTGTGCATTGATCACCACGCTAGCTCACTGCGGGCGATTTGAGATAATTAAACCCACACGTAAATGTTAACGTAATCGTTATTTATTTATGTAAGTATGTAATGTTACCAGTTGGAAGCAGACAGCAGTGATAGCCGAGTCGTATGACCGTTGGACTGCCAAGTCAAAGGTCGCAAGTTACCAGCACGCACCAATGTCTTTTCGAATTCATGTGCGTACTATAAATTAGTTATCAGTTGCTAAAAACGGTGAAGGAAAACATCGTGAGGTAACCGGCACACCTGAGAGATTGTTCAACGGTGTGTAAAGCTTGTCAGAGGCCTACAGGCGGTTTACACTCTGACACTATTGTTCATCAACCATACGATAAGGAATTGAGTTTGACAGTTACTAAGATTGCTTCGTTAGTCTATTGGTCCAAAGCGCGTCTTCTGAGCATCCTGTTTGATCCTGGGTTTGATACTCGGGATGCAGTGCTGGCTTTGTCCATCATAATTCTCAGTAACAGCATGAAGTCTGGATTTGTGCCCGGTTAAACGTTAGGCCTCGACTTGCAATGGGAAAATAACTGGTGAAATGTGGGTGTACTATGCAGTTATACATATTTGCTTACACCTTCGGCGATTACATGTGTGTATGTATGACATGTTTGTACACTATCGTGTCTGCCTTTTCTTTATTGTCCATTTTGAACAAAGACCCTTGTTCTATTGGATTATATACTTCTTTGTGTGTCTAGAAAACCATTTAATATGTCAGTATTTACAGATTTATTTTAGTAAATAACTTTATATACCGTTTTGACTTATCGTATAGTTGGTGAAAAACCTAGTGTCAGAGTTTAAACCGCCTTTAGGCCTCTGACAAGCTTTACACACCGTTGAACAATCTCTCAGGTGTGCCGGTTTCCTCACGATGTTTTCCTTCACCGTTTTTAGCGACGATTTATTATACGCGCATGAATTCGTAAAGACTGGTGCGTGCTGGGGTTTGAGCTTGCGACCTTTGAATTAGCAGTCCAACAGTCATACCACTGACCTATCAGTGCTACCTAACGAAGTAGCAATGGATATGAATGGGCCAGTCTGTACACATATACACCAGCCGGGTCAATGTCGTCCAATGCTGGCGTTTCAGTGATAAATATAAATCTCTTTGTTAGGTTTAGTTCATCGGCCTTTGTTAGCGATAGTGTGCTAAATAATGACTAATGCACACCGTTTACACTCTCTGAGTGTTTAGCGTTCTAACCGACATAAAAAAGGGAGGTGCGCAGTTTGAGTGATGTATTTTTGTATGTTTAGCGGTTACTCTGCTAAGAATCGATTTAAGATCAAAGCACACATATGAAATCGAAAAGGGATCGTCGCCGTATCAACTCGAGCTGTGCAGTATTTAAAAAAAAAAAAAAAAAACGTCGCCGACACTAGGAATTGTGTCGTGGGTGCTAGTCGTGGGTAGTTTAGTCGTGAAGGCGTAACAGACAGACAGAGTTACTTTCACATAATATTGGTATGGATATATGGATGATATTGTGGCGTTCTAAGGGGGAGGCCTTTGTTCAACTGTGGACGTCTTCCGGCTGATGGATGACCCTTCGTGAGCGAGTCAGCCTCACACTTAGCCGGTTTTCAAAATATAACAAGCGCCATATTTTAATAGATTGATAAACATAACATGTTTTGAAATCACTCTCGCCCACTGCAGGTTCAACACGCATAATTACTATCACCATCGGTAGAGACAATGAGACGATAACTCTATATTAACTAACTGACCTTTAGATAACTTGTAGACTTTGTCATCATAGCGTCATGATTACAAGACGTGCCTCAGACGTGGGCCGATCAATACTGACGTATGTATAACATAACATCACGCCTGTATTCCCCGAAGGGGTGGGCAGAGGTGCACATATAGTACACCCACATTTCGACAGTTGTTTTCGGTCCCAATGTAATAGGGGATGAGCTGGACATCAACCGGGCACAAATCCAGACTCCGTGCTGCGACTAAGAATTAACTAATGGTATAACCCAGTAAGACTTTGCCCGACCCGGGATTCGAACCCAGGACCTCGTACACAGCAGTCGCGCTTAGCAACCACTAGAGCAACAAGGCAACTGACGTGATCGAGTTGGATCTGACACTAACTAACACTTACAGACATTATTCTGTTAAAAACGAAATAAAACATGGCCGTCGTATTTATAAATGGTTTTTTGGCCTGTGATAAATTTTTTTTTTTTTAAAAACGTCGCCCCACACTAGGAATTTCTCCTGTGTCGTGGGTGCGTTTCACAAACATGAAATATCACATACACAAACACCCAGACTCGGGACTAACATCTGTTGGTTCCCACAAAGTTTTGCCCCGTGCGGGAATCGAACCCGCAACCCTTAGCGCAGCAGTCCAATCGCTTAGCCACTGCGCTAATCAGGTCGTCTATTGTTGATACACGCAACAGTTGACACCCGTTTGTTATGTAGTGATCATAATAGTCTGTAGTAATGAGTCTGGGGGTAATTAAACATGTAATCAGTGTCACGTACATCCGCTCCGAATACAATGACCGCACGCGATTTTAAAACTAATTTCGTACCGCATCCTGTCTCGCCCCACATACATACATAAAGTCACGCCTGTTTCCCTGAGGGGTAGGCAGAGATCACGGATTTCCATTTGCTACGATCCTGGCATACTTCTTTTGCTTCATTCACACGCATCACATTCCTCATACACGTCTCGCCCCCATACTAGGAATGTCTCCTGTATCGTGGGTGCGTTTAACAAACATGAAATATCACATACACAAACACCTAAAATTTACCACCCCTTTCCTCCCGTGTCTGTCGTAAGAGGCGACTAAGGGAATATCCAGAAGATGGGCCGCAGCGTCTTCTGTAACTTTACCAATACTGCGATCCCCAAGCCGCTTCTCATTATCATCATCAGCCGGAAGACGTCCACTGTTGAACAAAGGCCTCCCCCTTAGAACGCTACAATGAACGACAGCTTACCAATTGCATCCACTGGTTGTCGCTTGCCAAGCGGGGGGATAATGCAACACCCCCCCCCCCTACTGCAAGGGGAAGGCTTTTGTTTAACAGTGTCCTGCTTTAAGAGTTCATGGTAAGGGTACTAGTCGGCGAATTTAATTTAATTATAATTGTTTTTAACGTTTTATGTATGCATATCTGAACCTTTAGGTAGTTTATGTTAACCTGTGTCATTGTTATGCCGTGCGCACGTATAATTAATTATTTTATCGCAATTAATTACAATTATTTATTAACAGACTGGTTGGATTGTCTGGACTTTTATTATGAGTGATAAATAAAGTTATAAAACGCATCTTGTGGGTTTGTTTTGGCTATAAAACTCATCGGTAATATATATTTTTAGACGAAATAAGACTCGGAAGTATGTCAGAATCGTAGCAAATTGAAATCCGTGGTCTCTGCCTACCCCGCTGGGAAATAGTCGTAATATCTTCATATATGTATTGATCTTGACTGCCTCGTTGGTCTACTGGTCGCTAAGCGCGACTGCTGAGCACGAGGTCCTGTGTTCGAATCCCTGGTCGGGCAAAGTGTTACTGGGTTTTTCTATTAGGTAATTCTCAGTGGCAGCACGGAGTCTGGATTTAAAAAAAACATAACACACTGGACTTCCACGAATATTTCAAGACCAAAATTAGCCAAATCGGTCCAGTCGTTCTCGAGTTTTAGTGAGACTAGCGAACAGCATTTCTTTTTAAAACGTCACCTCTAGGAATGTCGCCTGTATCGTGGGTGCGTTCCACAAACATGAAATATCACATACACACACCCAGACTCGGGAAAAATATCTGCGGATCTCACAAATTTTCGTCCCGTTTGGGAATCGAACCTGCAACTGCTTAGCCACTGCGCCAATCAGGTCGAAACGTTCAGGTTCGAACTTGCAACCTTTGAATTGGCAGTCCAATGGTCAAACCACTCGTCTATCACTGCTATAAAATAATAAATATGCTTTCGAACTTGAATCTCTAAACACCCTCCCTCTTTCCAGAATCATGGGTGGAACTGAACTCAGGCGGAGGGCTGGCCGCTGTCGAGAACGAGTACATCCGCCTCCTGAGGGAGGCGCAGAGGGAGAGCCGGGACTCCTCCGTGAGGCATTCGCGAGCCTCCAGCGTGAAGGGCAGGTAAGCACATCATTGCCATCATCAGCCGGAACATGTCCACTGTTGATCAAAGGACAAGCCAATTGTCATGGAACAGGTCGTGTTGAAAAAGAATAGTTTATTTGCTTGAAATAATGGTATTTTCAGATAGAGTTTTTGTAAAAATAACCTCATATGTCGCCTACAATGATGATAGCGCTGTTGACCGTCTATTTTTTTTTTAAAGTTGACCCAAACTACGATTTTCTCCTGTGTCGTGGGTGCGTTTTACATACATGAAATATCACATACACAAACACCCAGACTCGGGACAAACATCTATGGTTCGCACAAAGTTTTGCCCCGTGCGGGAATCGAACCCGCAACCCTTAGTGCAGCAGTCCAATAGCTTAGCCACTGCGCCAATCAGGTTGACGGACATTCTTGAGTGATATGAGAGCGGTGCGGAGTGAATATAGATGTAATTACGAAAATTGAGAAGAATATGCGTAGATGGTTTGGGCATGTAGAAACGATGGATGAAAGAGTAACAAAACGAATATATGAGGCGAGTGTTAGTGGAGTATCGGGAAGGGGAAGACCTAGGCGAACATACCTAGACCAGATCGGAGATGTTCTGCAAAAAGGGCAAGTGAGGAGTACCCTCAGCCGACGAGCGTGTGTAAGGAATGTGATGCGTGTGAATCAAGCAAAAGAAGTATGCCAGGATCGTAGCAAATGGAAATCCGTGGTCTCTGCCTACCCGTCAGGGAAACAGGCGTGACTTTATGTATGTATGTATGTACTTGAGTATCATACAGGTATAGACACCCAACAAATAGAACGCATCGTTGTACTAGTTAGAACTATCGATTTTAAGCGTGAAGTTAATTACCATTGTGTGCAACGGGAAGCCATAATGAGGCCGGCGTGCAAAACTGCTGATGTTATTATTGACTAAAGGTTGTTCACATCAACCCGGGAAGGAATCGTCGCCGTATCAACTCGAGCCGTGAAGTATTCTTTGTATGAAACTCCCTACTGCAACTTATCGTGACGTAATCGCCTCGGGCCCGGCGAGCTGTAAGCCCGGCGTCGCCGGAGCCGAGTCGTATCGGAACAGCTGGTCCGTGTTACGTGTGTAGGTAAGGTTGACGCCTGTTTGACGGCGAGGCGGTAGGCTATACGATGACGATCCCTTTATATGACCAAAAAGGACGAACGAAGATACAATTCCTGCTTCTCTGGGAAACAGGCGTGACTTTATGTTCGTATACATATATGTACTAGCTTTTGCTCGCGACTTCGTCCGCGTGGAGTAATGAATTCCGTCAGAATTTGGGTTTTACACTTAGTTATCGCCTGTTCCATGGTCTGTCCCGTTCTTAATGCTCACTTGCTTTACTGGTGGAACCTACATACAAAGTTTTAAGTGAATCCATTAAGAAATAAACATTGTCAATTTACCACCCTTTTCTCTCCTTTTTTATAAAAACGTCGCCCCAGACTAGAAATTTCTCCTGTGTCGTGGGTGCGTTTGACAAACATGAAATATCACATACACAAACACCGAGATTCGGGACAAACATCTACGGATCACAATTTTTTTTTCCCGTGCGAGAATTGGACTTTTAATAAAACGGTAGACAGAGACCACAGATTTTCGTACAACTTAATCCCAGAGTTTCATAGACTGTGATAATCCAGTCTGCCTGCAGTCTAGTCTATAAATACAGTTAATAGGCCACACTAACGATAGCGCAGCCATTGGAATGCGCCTGGCGCCAAAGATCCGACCGCATGCAACATGACACTCCCGAGCCTAAGTCCTGTGCTTATCACATTAATATTATAAAGGCGAAAGTTTGTGAGTGTGTTTGTGTGTTTGTTACCTCTTCTCGCTCGAACGGCTAGACCCATTTTGATGAAATTTCACATGGAGGTAGCTGACACCCTGGATTAATAGTAGGTTACTTTTATCCCGAAAAAATGTAGCGGGTAACACTGCGGGGCGCAACTAGTCTGTACAATATAGATACCTAATTAACTTGCTTATACGACGACTGCCTCGTTGGTCTAGTGGTTGCTAAACGCGACTGCTGAGCACGAGGTCCTGGGTTGAATACTAATTTTTTGCATGCCGGTTTAACGGTGAAACATGCAGCACTCCGTGATATTATGAACATATTTGTAAACCATGTTTTAGGCAAATCAAGTTCTTATTCTTTTAAATTGGGCATAGTGTTTCTCGGCTTTTCAATTAGGTAATTCTCAGTAGCAGAACGGAGTCTGGATTTGTGCTGTTTGATAGTAATAGACTTGTTGCCCCCAATTACATTGGGACCTAAAACATAACTGGCGAAATGTGGGTATACTATATATGCACCTCTGCCTACCGCTTTGAAAAATACAGGCGTAATTATATATATGTAGATTTTAACTGTGTATTTTGTATGTACAATAAAGAATATAGAATGATTGTCAGTCTCCAGTGCCAAGATTCTCTTCCAAATTCCAAGCCATTGAGTGTAATGATTATTATACTCAATTCGACATATCCAGACTTGTTTACGTGCTGCTAAAATGTTATGCTGAAGTTAAATTGTCGTTAACATTAATTCGTTCAATTGTTTTCGTTTTATCCTTGAGTAGGTGTTTTCATCTTGAGTGGCGTGTGATAAAAAACAACATAACATCACGCCTGTATTCCCCGAAGGGGTAGGCAGAGGTGCACATATAGTACACCCACATTTCGCCAGTTATGTTTTAGGTCCCAATGTAATAGGGGGCGAGCTGGCCATCAACTGGGCACAAATCCAGACTCCGTGCTGCTACTGAGTAATGTAAAACCTTGTACAACATAAAAGTATATTTACTATTGTTTTTTTAATTTTATTATTTTAAAAAATACGCCCCCACTATGAATTACTCCTGTATCGTGGGTGCGTTTCATAAACATGAAATATCACATACACAAACACCCAGACTCGGGACAAACATCTGCGGATCGTTCAATTTTTGTCCCGTGCGGATATCGAACCCACAACCTCAAAAGTAGCAGTCTAATCGCTTAGCCACTGCGCCAATTAGGTCGTCAAATCGTCTTCAATTATCCATGTATAGCGTAAAATAACATAATAAAACTATACATACATATATAAAGTCACGCCCGTTTCCCTGAGCGGTAGGCAGAGACCACGGATTTCCATTTGCTACGATCCTGGCATACTTTCGCCTCATTCACTCGCATCACATTCCTCATACACGCTCGTCGGTTAAGGGTACTCCTCATTTGCCCTTTTTGCAAAATATATAAAATAATAGCTACGCCTCGCGGTGTTACCCGCTACATATTTTGGGTATATAAAGTAGCCTATGTGTTAATCCAGGGTGTCAGCTACCTCCATATGAAATTTCATTAAAATCCATTCAGTAGTTTTTACGTGAAAGAGTAACAAACATCCATACTTACAAACTTTCGAGTTTATAATATTAGTTGGGATATTTACTAATATAATGTTGTTTCCCTTCTCTTGCAGTCCCAAGTCACCCCCCAACAGCCCGAACCTTGAACCCTCGACTGAAGATGAGCTGAAAGGAGTCTACATCAACTGCTGGAGAGTAAGTCTCTTTCAATAGTTATCTTATCGTATGGTTGATGAACAATAGTGTCAGAGTGTAAACCGCCTGTAGGCCTCTGACAAGCTTTACACACCGTTGAACAATCTCTCAGGTGTGTGTTTCCTCACGATGTTTTCCTTCACCGTTTATTGTTGAAATTTTATTTATTATTGCTTTAAAAATAAATTGTTATGTTTTAGTTGACGTAGGTACACAATATAACGGCTCCCTTGTTTCAGGACGACTCCAACGACTGGGTTTGGGAGTGGAGCAGTCGGCCTGACCAGCTACCCCCCAAGTGAGTGTCACTTCATTATTTTACACACACACACACACATGCAAACGCAAAAACACACGGACATACACACACACGCACATACATGCACACATGCACCCGCGCATACACAAACGCGCATATGCACACACGCACATACACACGCGCATGCACTCACACACACACACGCGCATGCACTCACACACACACACGCGCATGCACTCACACACACACACGCGCATGCACTCACACACACACACGCGCATGCACTCACACACACACACGCGCATGCACTCAGTCTCGCATACACACACTATTACATATAGTCGTCGTATATACTGTCGTGTCGGCAAGCTGTAGACAAAAACAATTTTTAGGGTACCTACTAATAATCGATACTCGTTGGCCGAGTATTGATCGAGTCTGGGTTTGATTCCTGGGTCGGGCAAAATGTAACAGAGCTTTGGTAATGCCCAGTAGTTAGCTACTGGGCATTACCAAAGCTCTGTTAGAGTTTGAATTATACCTTATTCAATTATATATGGATATTTTACAGGGACTGGCGGTTTAAGCACCCCCAGAGCACCCGCGGCCCCCCCTCCGCCACCTCCTCCATCGAAGTCCTGGAGCAGCAGCTCGCGGCACCTGTGATGCAGCAGGTAATATCGCCACTATACACCTGGATTTATCCAGATGACTATTTAGACGAAATCTAGGTCTGAGGTCTACAGTATAAGGATCCTGTGCGATATTTGGCTTATAGGTAATATTGCCATCTATGAAAATACACCTGGATTTATTGAACTTGATATTTAGATTTGTACAGGCTTACTGTATCAAAGAGTTATGCACTATCTCACATAAAGGTAATATTGCCACCTACAGCTAGATATATCAACAGCTAAATATCCAAGACTTTCTAGGGCTTTAATAGCTGCAACAACTGCAACTGCAGCTGCTTTTGGATTTGCAGCTGGAAATCCAGGTCTTACCAAGCCTCAAGTATGATTGCAAATTACGGGTGTATATGTTATCTGTGTGCCCGGTTGATGGCAATAGGCTCGCCCCCTATTACATTGGGACCTAAAACATAATTGGCGAAATGTGGGTGTACTGTATGTGCACCTCTGCCTACCCCTTCCGGGAATACAGGCGTAACATTATGTAACGTAACATCACGCCGGGCACAAATCCAGACTCCGTGCTGCTACTAAGAATTACCTTATGGAAAAACCCAGTAACACTTTGCCCGACCCGGGATTCGAACCCAGAACCTCGTGCTCAGCAGTCGCGCTTAGCAACCACTAGACCAACGGGCAGTCTGATGATGTTATGTTATGTGTGTTATCTATATTGATAACTAGAAGTTAAAGTCTATCCAGCTACTTTCGGGGCATTTTCTTACACACTCGCTGTAATAGAGACGAGTCTGACGACCTGATTAGCGCAGTGGCTAAGCGATTGGACTGCTGCGCTAAGGGTTGCGGGCTCGATTCCCGCACGGGGCAAAACTTTGTGCGAACCACAGATGTTTGTCTCGAGTCTGGGTGTTTGTGTATGTGAATATTTCATGTTTGTGAAACGCACCCACGATACAGGAGAAATTCCTAGTGAGGGGCGACGTTTTAAAAAAAAATTAAATAAAAAAAAAAGTCTATCCAGCTACTTTCAGGGCATTTCTTCACTCAGTCGCTGTAATAGTCCGGCCAGAGTATAAACGTTACCCGCGTGTGTTCCAGAGCCACTGCCTGTCCGTGCGGCGCACGTGCCTGTTCAGCCGGGGCGCCATCGCCGCCGTGCTCCTCACCAACGTCGTGTCCCTGCTGCTGGGGGCCGGCATCGGGTCAGTGCCACACATACACACCTACAATCATCATACACACATCATTTACACCCCACATACTCATGCACACGCACGCACGCCACAAACACCCACACGCACACTAACATACGCTACACACACATACACCACAGACACTATCACACGCTACAGACACATACACACACACACACACACACACGCCACAGACACCTACGCTCACAGACACCCACACGCACACTATCACACGCTACAGACACACACACACAGACACTAACACAAGCTACAGACACACACACACACGCACACACACACCCCACAGACACCCACACGCACACTATCACACGCTACAGTCACATACACCACAGACACTAACACTCGCTACAGACACACACGCCACAGACAACTACGCTCACAGACACACACGCACGCCACAGACACAGTCACGCACCAACACCACAGACACTCACAAATCATAGGTTACTTATTAGAATGTATGTTGTTGACAGTATGTGGCTGAGCAAGCGCGGCATGCTGCCCCCTAGACTGATAGTTCTGAACTAAGAAGACTGATGCTGGACGACTGTCGGAGTTTGTGATGACAGCGGTGAGGTTTAACCAATAGGGGACGAGTGTTGCGCATATGTAACGCAATACGACCAATAGCGGAGGAGTGTTGTGAAAATATGTATTTATGAGTTTTGAATGGGAGTAGGTTAGTGTTTTTTTTTATTTACAGAATAAGGTAGTTGACGCCATTAACCAATGATGCATAGACACTATTTTCTCGATAAAAATATTTATTATTACCACCATGACAGTATATAACCAAAGCGATGCTATGTCAATCTTATAAACTGACGCTAAAAGAAACAATTATAAAATATTATATATTCTTTTAGCCCTGAAATATCTAGAATTATATGACTTGGTCTCATTTTAGCATGTTGCCCATGTTAAGCTTAAATCTAAATTGATAAAGAGAACATGAAAAATGGACACGAGCGGGACTGGAACCCGCGACTTTCGAAGTACCGTGGCGCCGCTCTGCCAACTGAGCCATTAGTGACACGATGGTTCTTTAATCAATTTAGATCTCTATAATTGTATCAATTGAGTTGGCAATAGTGACGTCATAGTGTCCTATAGCCATATAAAATCTATGGAGGTATAGTGTTTTGATACCTCATAAGAAGTATGTCAATTGATTGGTGGTGTCTAATACAATTCTATAATTCTACCTATAGGAAACGAAATTCTGCGAATATAAATATAGCTCTTATAAAAATATTAATTTTCCAATTATTTTTCAATAAAACAAATATATAAAACATATCATATGTATTTAAAAGGTTAAGAAACAAAAATTTTTTGTCCTTCTCTATCTATCAACTTCCTTCATAGGTATGATAAGGACGGGAGATAGTGTTTCAATGAAATAATTAACAATATTATGTCGCAGTATTCCCTCCCCTTAGTTAAACCGCATCGCTACAAAATAACTGAATGAGTTAGTTATAGAAATGTAATGCTGCTAGTATTAGATGAGGTTAAGCTACCGTCGCCGAGGCATAGAATCCGATGGGTGTGCCCAATGGTAATATTTGAGACAGATAGATAATTTATAAACACGCAACTGCATTCGAAGGCTTAGAAAATGATGGGTGTCAGAAGTTATATTTTTATGTTAAGGTTAAGCTGCCATTGTGGAGGCTTGGAAATAGATGGGTGGGGGACGGTAGCGTGAGCCATCTAATGCTGAGTATAGACTGTCTTTGTACGAAGAAAAGGAAAAAAAAAGAATAATTTAACATGTAGAATGTAGTTCCGAGAGGTTTTGTATGTTTTCTTACATTTCTATCTTCCATGCGCTTTGTATGGTTATTATACGCTTTTTTATGGAGTCAGATGGTCTAACATTAATATTAATGGGTGAGGTCGCGGGTTCGTTCCCAGACGAGTGAGATAGTGACGTTTTTAAAGTGGTAAGTAATATTTTTAGGAGTTTTATTAGTGTGCCAGTGTATTTCCACTCCTGTGGCATAATCTTGGATTAGAAATCCAGACTCCATTGCTACTAATGGAAAGTACCCTATATCACTGCTCGGCCCGGGAATTGAACTCGAGACCTCACGCTCATCTGCCATGCTTAATATGCAGTGGCAGTAAAATCGTGAGGAAACACACACCTGAGAGATTGTTCAACGGTGTGTAAAGCTTGTCAGAGGCCTACAGGCGGTTTACACTCTGACACTATTGTTCATCAACCATACTATGAGATCATAAAAAAGCGTTTTTAACATATACAGTGTATATATAGTATATATGTCCTATCTCACTCCGTCCGTCTGTCTCTGTAGTAGTAACGTGTACTGACCGCTTGTGTGTGTCGCCGTCGCAACCGTGACCGAGCGCTCTTCAAGTAAGCTTGCCTTGATTACGGAGTTCCCCCGGATATTTCCTAGTTTGGAGGGCGTCTGAGGGTGTGGCGGGGGGGGGGGGGGGGGGGGGCAAGTGTCCGGATGAAACCCAGACACTGTTTTTAAAGGAATTAATCGAAAAAATGTTAGTTAAAAATTCATTTGTGTGGTTTTTTTTTGGAAAAATATTGTTAGAGTTCCGGAAAAAACTCATTTTTGCCCAAATGTCCGGTGTTTTCGATGTTATTGTCCGGTGTTGGCAGTTTAGATGATAATTTATAATGGCAACCCTATCTTGAAGTGACACTTCAACAATGCGCATGCGCACGCCTGACTATATGATGACAAATGGACTGCGTGAGACAGACTATAACTATCAATATTTTTATAATCTGTAGTCGGTAAGGAACTCTACATTTGGCTTGTTTTTAGATTATTTGTATGCGTTTTCAACTGATTTCTTTATAAGCGAAAAAAGTTAATTCCAAAATGTTTTTAGTATTAAAATATTGAGATTTAGAAAATGTTGGTTACTTTAGTATTTAAATCGGAAATTTTGAAATTGAATTTGTACACACATACATACATAAAGTCACGCCTGTTTCCCTGAGGGGTAGGCAGAGACCACGGATATCCATTTGCTACGATCCTGGCATACTTCTTTGCTTCATTAATTGAAATTGTTTTGGTTTTAATAGTTTTTTTTTTATTTGTTAATAAACAACAACATCATCATCTTCAGCCGGAAGACATCCACTGTCGAACAAAGGCCTCCCCCTAATAACAGCACAACATACATACATACAAATTTAAATGTAAAAATGTAATGTTGGGTATATATGAGTGGGATTCAAACCCGCGATCTTTACCGATGGTACAACTGAGTTGGATGTACATGAGTGGGACTCGAACCCGCGATCTTCACCGATGGTACTTACCAACTGAGCTATACTGTCATCTTATGTCGAAATCGGTTAAAAACGTCTACAAGTAAAGCTATAATTTCTTTTTTTTAGTATTCAACATAAGCATAATACATGGATTGTCTTTGCCTATAAGAATCACATTTATATACTGTGATCGGAAAAGTAAAAGTTATTTATTGGTAAATAGGATAAATAGGGATGCAGTGTTGAATATAGACATGTATTTATCTGATTAAAACGTCGCCCCGCACTAGGAATGTCTCCTGTATCGTGGGTGCGTTTCACAAACATGGAATATCACATACACAACCCAGACTCGGGACAAACATCTGCGGTTCGCACAATTTTTTGTCCCGCGCGGGAATCGAACCGCAGCAGTCCAATCACCACACCTCGGTTCTAACATCAACTTGATGTCTCTATTCCACTCTGAATCCTTATTTATCCTATTGATAGGCAGTGTTGCCATATCCAAAATGTTTATGGCAACACTTGTAGTGATTTTTAAACATAATAATAATAATTATATTGTCGAAAGTTTTAGTTTCAAGATCTTATTAATAAACTTTGTGTAGTATTTATTATACAATGCTTTCTCTCTTTCTTTCATGTGTATGTTACTGTTGTTAGAAAGAGAGAGATGATTGTTTAACTTACTGGTAATGGCCGTTTGTAATAAAGGGAGCAAGTTACCCCAGCACGTACCAATGTCTTTTCGAAGTCATGTGCGTACTATAAATTAGTTATTATGCCAAAAACGGTGAAGGAAAACATCGTGAGGAAACACACACCTGAGAGATTGTTGATTGATATTGATACTTGCCCGGGTTTGAACCTGCAACCTTGTGCATACAAATCCGGTATGTTAACCACTAGGCCACCGCGACGGAGGCAGGTTATACAAAGTTTATTAATTAGATTAAAAGTTATAGTAATGTTTTGTTTATAGAAGAATTGGCTAGTTATTTGTTTGTATGATTATTGTGTACAGGTATCAAAGTATTGGTTAATGGGCCTCGACAATCGGCAAAGCGAATAGAATAGAATAGAATATTCATTTCAATCGGATAACAAAAAGTGGTTCTAATTTAGATTGCAATGTCATAGTCGAAGCATTTTCGTCATCTCCATATATTTGTCTCTTGTCTGTTTCAATCATTAAAAAACTTCAAGAATTATCGTTTGACACATATTTCGCGTAAAACCTGTCGAAATGAATAGATATTCTATAGAAAAGTTTTCTAATGGTTGAATAGTAGCCCTTAATGATTCTATTTATTTCTTAAATTGATAAAGGGAAACTTGAAAAATGATGGACTCGAGCGGGACTCGAACCCGCGATAGTCGCCGTACCGTGGCGCCGCTCTGCCAACTGAGCCATCGTGTCTGCTCGCATCCATCGAATTTCAAGTTCCCTTTTAGTATTTACGTCTTAAGGGTGACTCTATTTAGTTTATTTTATTAAATTAATCCGCCTAAATTACTTATATTATCAAAATATTGACTCTTCTCATCTATGGCAGTTTAAAGTATATTTCCGTTAGTTTCTTCTTTGTATTCTAAATTTCTTTTCATTTATTGTAGTTTAAAAATATATTTTGGTTAGTTTCTCTCCTATAAATCTTTTTTGTATTCTATATTTTGTTTTGATACTTGCAAATTTTAATATCTTTATCCATTTTCTTTCTATTCACTTAATGTATGCATTCCAGAGCATTTGTGTATTGTTTTCCTCGGCAAGTTAATTCTGAGTTAGACTAAATTCAGTGCTAATAGTAAGCGATATACCCACTTATATCATCATCAGCCGGAAGACGTCCACTGTTGAACAAAGGCCTCCCCCTTAGAACGTCACAATGAACGACAGCTTGCCAATTGCATCCCACTTATATAAATTGGTAATATTAAACAAAATTTTTTCCAAAATACTTTGCCCCACTAGGAATGTCTCCTGTATCGTGAGTGCGTTTCACAAACATGAAATATCACATACACAAACACAGACTCGGGACAAACATCTGCGGTCCGCTCTATTTTTGTTCCGTGAGGGATTCGAACCAACAACCCTTAGCACTGTAGTCCAATCGCTTAGCCACTGCGCCAATCAGGTCGTTTGTTGGCAATGAATTTAGTTTGCTTCAAAATGGTGGCCAAATTAATTAAATATTTATACTTTTGTTAAGATAATTAAAAATTATATTGATAAACAATACTTTGTATACCTGTGTGTAATGAGATAATGCGATGGTAATGCAAAATTACCAAAATATCTATGGCACTTGGCGTATTTGCCCAAATAATTGTGGCATATTATTAATGCAACATACACCGTAAGTTAAATGCGATAAGGTTCATTTTTGTATCTCAAATATTACACAAATACGCCATGTGTAGTGCTACCATTATATACCGCGTTCGGATAACTTCGTACATCTTCGTCTATGTTCGGGTACCGTCGGCTCGCAATATGGCCTGAATTTTGTTTTACCATCGCAATTGTAAATATATATGTTTTGTCATTTTAATCATTAGTTGTAAGTCGCTTAAAATATAAGGATATGCATTTTTATTATGAATATTGTTTTATTTTTACTGTCCTATAAGTTAATTGTTAATACCCAGTTTTTTCTGGAAACTTATAACCTCTGTCATGAGCAGAAAATATAATAAAGTTACAAAATACAAGCTCTTAAATTAGCTAGGCTTGTAATGTGTAAATCGTATGTAACAAAGAATAATACTATTTTAGTTACCAGTTATTTAGTACATACATAACATCACGCCTGTATTCCCCGAAGGGGGTCGGCAGAGGTGCACATATAGTACACCCACATTTCGCCAGTTATGTTTTTAGGTCCCAATGTAATAGGGGGCGAGCAGGCCATCAACCGGGCACAAATACAGACTCCGTGCTGCCACTGAGAATTACCTAATGGAAAAACCCAGTAACAACACCCACACCCGGAATTCGAACCCAGGACCTCGTGCTCAGCAGTCGCGTTTCGCGACCACGAGACCAACGAGGCAGTCAGTCACATTTATAGGAAAAAATCGAAAATAAAACAAAGCAAAACCATTTTTCAATTTTTTTTTAAATAATTTTTCACTATTCCTTTATCCAACAGTATATAAATATTATTACTATTCTCCATAACTCCAAACAGATGGAAATACAACCGTATTACAGTAGATGATAAGGTACAGTATCCAATGATTATCATTTCAGTATTTTATATAAGCTAAAAAAAAAATTATTTAAATGGCTTATTGGTTTTCATTAAAATATCTTCAGTATATAAAGATGGGTGTTTGAGGGAAAATAATCAACAAAATTTCGGATAAAATAGTTAATATTCACGCTTCGAATACGCCAATGGGGTAGGTAGAGCTACTCACCAGACAAGGGCGAATGTTTTTGAACGATTTCGTAAATAAAGATTATAAAATTAATTGACTTGGACAGTCGAAACATTAAAAACATGTGTCCGTGTTTATCTCGTGTAGAAATTTAATTTTATTATAATCATGCAACGCGATAGTTATATATTAAAAAATAAGTTATCATTTTACTGTCTAGTGTCTAAAAAACTTATGTTAAACTAGCTTTTGCCCGCGGCTTCGCCCGCGTTAAGTAGCCTTCCCTTTCTCGGTTCTTAAACTTCCTACAAGCCAAATTTCATCAAAATCCGTCCAGCGGTTTAGGCGTGAAGGCGTAACAGACAGAGTTACTTTCACATTTACAATATTAGTATGGATAACACTAAAATAATAATCATGAGAACTATACTAGCAAATAACTCAGTCGGCATTTGGAGACTCACAAAAAAACACATAATGGAAAAAAAAAACAATTTAGTTTTTGGATTCCAAATAAAACTATAATATATATTGTGTATACATAATAATGTAGGTTTGGAATTATTTTTGTGGAAATTTCGACGATCTGTGTGTAAATATAAATACAGTATTATTTCCATTTCAAATGACAATGATATATCGTCGATGATAGTCCTACATAACATCACGCCTGTATTCCCCGAAGGGGTAGGCAGAGGTGCACATATAGTACACCCACATTTCGCCAGTTATGTTTTAGGTCCCAATGTAATAGGAGGCGAGCTGGCCATCAACCGGGCACAAATCCAGACTCCGTGCTGCTACTGAGAATTACCTAATGGAAAAACTGAGTAACACTTTGCCCGACCCGGTATTCGAACCCAGGACCTCGTGCTCAGCAGTCGCGCTTAACAACCTTATGTCCAGAAAATAGAGTTCAAATTCGCTTGTATTACTGAAAATAGGTTTGTCCAAAACGCAGAGTTGTATACTTTATTTATATTTATATATGGGGCCATTCATTTACGTATGACGATTTAGTGGTAGTGGGGGGGAGGGGGTGCTATGTCTTGTTTGTTTTACAAGGGGGTGGGAGGGAGTCTTCATAGTTCTTACGTAAGATCACAATACGCAATCAAACCAAAACCAAAGTATCAAAATACAATAAACCAAACGTGTATTGATTTTTTCCTTTAAATAACGTGATAAATACTAAACAGGGGAGAGGGGGACTGCCTATTTTTTTTTGTATATGGGGGGGGGGAGTAAAAAACTAGCCAAAATAGTCTTACGCGATTAATGAGTGGCCCCAATTAGAAACGCAATTGTTTATATAATCAGGGAATTGAAGACTATTTCTATAATCTATCATATTATAAAACTGAAGTTTGTTAGTTTGTACGCGCTATTCTCAGAAACTGCTGGTTCGAATTGAAAAATCATTTTTCTGTTGGATACTGAACTACGTACTAGAAGTAGTCGATTAAAAATATCGAAAAAAGGACGAATTTTGGCTCCGCTAGTAAAAAATATTTCGTCATACAATTGGACGTAATTAAGCAGATAGGATCCAAACCACATCGAACTATTGAGATATTTTCTTGTATTTTATATCTGAATTATGGAATTAGGTTTACTTTTTTACCTTAGTATGTCTAACTCAATTTTGGTGAGATGGGATCTTTCTTAACTACGTCCTATGAGTGACGCCGGGGTTATTAGTAGTTATATAAACAATTGCTTTATGATCGTCGAAATTATTTGGTGATGACATCAGCTAAAGCTGAAATATGTTAGACCGAACACCGTATTGACTTCAGTATATGTTTCAACACTCTGTTTGCCCCACTGCTGGGTATTTACCCCCCATTTTCTCTGCCAATATTCTCCAATTTACCGGACTTCAAAAATGAGGATTCTATTTGTCTGTATGTATTGTTTTAAGAAACAACCTGTTACATTCTCTACTAATATTATAAAGCTGAAGAGTTTGTTTGTTTGAACGCGTTAATCTCATAAACTGCTGGTGAGAATTGAATTCTCAGATGAGATAGGCCGTGACCGAAATTTGGTCAAAAAACGTGCTCTTAGCTACATGGTTACCGCGTAGATCAGTCGATCTGGTTAAGCCGTGCTCGCCGCGATCAGTCTTGTGATGGGTGACCGTTCTGACATGTCGAGACCACTCCATGATTCGGGAGGCACGCTAAGCCGTCACTACTACGTCTGATCTCTCTGAGATACACAATACACTCGTGAGAAAAACCGGAATATATAGTAAACTAGCTGCGGCCCGCGGTGTTACCCGCTGCATTGATAAAAAGTAGCCTCTAGCCATCCAGGGTATCAGCTACCTTCAAATGAAATTTCATCAAAATCGGTCAAGCCGTTTGAGCGTGAGGAGATAACAAACACTCACAGTCTTTATAATATTAGTGTGGTAATTATCAGTATTTTTACCAGTGTGGCGTTATGTAGTGAAGCGATAGTCATTCTACTCTGTCTACCCGCATGCTAGAAGCTGTCGTGATGTCAATACGGTGTGTGGCTGTATAGATGAGTTTATTAGCCTACTGGTGTTGATTCGAGTGTGATGCATGCTCGCGATGGTCGCGCCAGTGTCTTTCAACAAACTTTTTTATATAGTTGTATGATTTTGAGTCTTTTTCACAAAGTACATTGTCGACCTGCGGACAAACAATTATATTGTTAATGATAACATAAAAATAATAACAGCCTATAACTGTCCCACTGCTACAAAGGCCTCTTCTCGTATAGAGAAGGATTGAGCATTGATCACCACGCTAGCTCACTGCGGGTGTTCAGATAATTAAATCTAGGTTTCCTCACGATGTTTTCCGTCGCTGTTAGTCTAGTAACATAACATAACATCACGCCTGTATTCCCCGAAGGGGTAGGCAGAGTAGCTCCACAAGTCTGTTAGTAATATAAGTGTGTTACCTTGTAAGGGGGTGTAATTATTACGTCATTGTACACGCTGATGTTCTGCCCATCCCAGGACACGTTGTCGATGACGCGCGCGATCGCCATGAACAGCCGCTGACCCTCAGGGTCCAGGCAGGCTGATAGGGCTGACACCTGAGATAATAATAAAAATAAAAAACATATCATAACATCATGCCTGTATTCCTCGAAGGGTTAGGCAGGTGCACATATAGTACACCCACATTTCGCCAGTTATGTTTTTAGGTACCAATGTAATAGGGGGCGAGCCGGCCATCAACCGGGCACAAATCCAGACTTCGTGCTGCTACTGAGAATTACCTAATGAAAAAACCCAGTAACACTTTGCCCGACCCGGGATTCGAACCCAGGACCTCGTGCTCAGCAGTCGCGCTTAGCAACCACTAGACCAACGAGGCAGATAATAATAATAATTTATTCACATAAAACTTCAACCCGCAAGAATTTACCATAGTTTTGGATATGTTTTTTTTTTAAATATGTAGAAAAGATATGACGTCGCTGTTAAATGGTGAAAACAGGTACTGTCATAACTAGGTGAAACTTTGACGACCTGATTAGCGCAGTGGCTTAGCGATTGGACTGCTGCGCTAAGGGTTGCGGGGTTACCATTATTTTGTGACTTCACGCACACGCCGTGTTATCATTATTATCATCACATAACTGTCTTCACACTCACTCCACGCCTATCACATGGCTTTCCACTACCATTAATTCTTATATACATAAAGTCACACCTATTTCCAGAGGGGTAGGTAGAGACCATAGATTTCCATTTGCTACGATCCTGACATACCTTTTCGCCTCATTCACTCGCATCACATTCCTCATACATTATTTCTTACTTATATACATACATACATAAAGTCACGCCTGTTTCCCTGAGGGGTAGGCAGAGACCACGGATTTCCATTTGCTACGATCCTGGCATACTTCTTTTGCTTCATTCATACGCATCACATAATTCTTACTTCTACTATAATATCAGATCAATACTACAATTAAGTACCTATACAGTCTTGCTAATATACCAGAGGGGTAGGCAGAGACCATATATTCCCATTTGCCACTCTTTCGCCTCATTCACTTTCAGCACATTCTTATACAGATATTTAAAGATTATAGAGCACAAGTAACTATTAACACAGAAATCTAAGCACTTAACTTGTCAGTTTTAAGTTAATTATGATTAAAATATTGAGGGAAATTGAGTAGAAAACTTTCTAAATTTCCCTTGGGTGGCTAGTAACTGGTATTTAAGCTTGATTATCACATAGTAAGTTTTGGTTATGCCAATTATTTCAATATTTCAACAGAAAGAGGGCAATTATATAAACAAAAAAAATTCCAATCTTTCATCACCCAACCACGTTCTCAAAAAAGCGGGAAACACCAAAAAGTTCATATACTTACTAATCTCCTTTTATTTTCTATTGAATTACGAACTCTGGTGTTTAATCTGTGAAGATTCAGAGACTGCGGCGGCTCGGGCACCGTGGTGACTTCTTTCTTAATTTGCACATCACTAACCAACGACAGATTCACGATATTCACATCATGGCGTTTAGGATTGCCGCTAGATGATGGACATTTCAATATTAACATCTTTGTTTGAGGATCAAAAGCTAGAACTTCGCCTTCAATATTTTCATTGTAGCACGTTCGGGTCGCGACGATGCTGCCAATTGTAAAGCAGTCCGATACGACAGTGGACATTATACACCGGTTTTGTTGTTTACACGGTGGAAATTAATCTCATGTAGCGTTAGAATTGTATTCGATCGGTGAAGTTAAAATGTGAAATATGTTTTGTTACGATACGAGTACGAGGTCGTCCGCCATTGATACTTTGACAGGCACAGATTATAAAATTAGACTTTGAAGTTTATGGTTTTGCGTTTCGTTCGTAGTGCGAATAATAATATTTATTTTTATAATGTTTTTATATTTGATAGCAGTCTTTATCGTTTAAACTACATACATATATATTCACGCTACTATTGTACTACGTCAATTAAGATATATCATTACTCCACATTAAAATACTTAAACCAAAAAAAATAGTCTCTGTAGAAGCCCAAGAAATACTATTGCAGTCACTTCATGAGTAAGAAAAGTAATAAATTTATAAAAATGATTATTTTAAAGTATATAAACAATTGTTGTAACCCTATTTCCATTTCTAAATAACTTTGTGCATAAGATAGTTAAAATTATTCTCTGGGACATCCCAAGCCTCCTTGTCGTTGGTTTTTGACAGTTGTCATTGTAGATCGTGGTACAAAAACCGCGCATCGTAATGTTATATTAAGGCCCAGTAGCTGACGGCCTGCACCGTTTGCATAGGGTCGGGGATTCAAACCCAGGGGTATTTTGACTATGATGTTAATTCTAAATTGATAAAGGAAACTTGAAAAATGATGGCACGAGCGGGACTCGATCCCGCGACTTTCACCGTACCGTGCGCAGCTCTGCCAACTGAGCCACCGTGTCTCGCCCGCATCCATCGAATAAACACTTTGCCCGACCCGGGATTCGAACCCAGGACCTCGTGCTCAGCAGGCGCTAGACTAACGAGGCAGTCACCTGGATTTAATTATCTGATATCGCCCGCAGTGAGCTAGCGTGGTGATCAATGCTCAATCCTTCTCTATACGAGAAGAGGCCTTTGTAGCAGTGGGACAGTTATAGGCTGGTATTATTATTATTATAAATATTGTATAAATAAAACTATATAATAAGCTTGCAACATTTATTCCTAATTGAAACAACTACATGATTATATACGATTATTATTAACATTAAATAAAAAATAATTCAAATATCTTTCGAAATGGCAACATTATTCGCTGGCAAATTAATTTTATTCTTAGAGCATCGATATAATAATATTAATAGTATATTTTAAATAATATAAAGCAGCACTGATAGCCGAGTGGTATGACCGTTGGACTGCCAAGTCAAAGGTCGCAAGTTCACCAGCACGGACCAATGTCTTTTCGAATTCATGTGCGTACTATAAATTAGTTATTATACCAAAAACGGTGAAGGAAAACATCGTGAGGAAACACACACCTGAGAGATTGTTCAACGGTGTGTAAAGCTTGTCAGAGGCCTACAGGCGGTTTACACTCTGACACTATTGTTCATCAACCATACGATAAGAAGAATATAAGGCATACCTACGGTACATGAAGCCCTTATATACAGTCCGTTTAAGCGATTCTAGCCTCTATTGCCTTAGTAACACGACACAGCTGTAGCAGTTGTTAATGTATACGTTATTGCGTTCAATACCATCCTTACGTCTACAGAATAGAGTTCAAAATCGTTTGAATTAACAGTAAATAGTTTGTTTTGTCTAGTTTAAAAAAATGATAATTTAACACTAAATGCTCTAAGAATGTATATTAGGTACATAAATACAATTATTAAATGAATTTGATATATTTAAACTTTTTATCGCCACTGTCGGGTATAGCCGACAAGTGAACACGTGGTCAAGACGACACCGTCGACTATAGCCGACAAAAGAGGATATTTAATCTGTGGCTTGGCGTGGAAGAGGCGCCAATGGATTTACGCTCTGGCGTTTCAAAGGTTACACATTTATTCAGTTTCTTTTATCTCTTTTCTACTTATTAGTTTCGTAGTTAGAATGAAAAGGATAGAAACTGTTTTCTAACATTTTTAAATAAATTTTAAGAACATGATTGTATATTTTTATAAGTGCAGTCTAAGGCAAGTGCGCATTGTGTTCTCTTTCACACGTTAACTACATCAGTGAGTGTGATAGAGACAGAATATAGTTGAGTATTACTATTATTATTACCCTCGTATACATAAAAAAATTACAATTTAAACCATAGACTAAATTGTAACCGGCCAAGTCGTTTGCTCAAAGAATATAGATGTCGATAGACTTAATACTAGGTTTAGTTAATCCCGGTTTAATCCTAGTTTAGGAATAAGTCTAATATTGAGATAGTATGTATAATGCCAACCCGCAGTGAGCTAGCGTGGTGATCAATGCTCAATCCTTCTCTATAAAAGAGGCCTTTGTAGCAGTGGGACAGTTATAGGCTGGTATTGGGGTATGGAGGTGGAGCATGATATCTTCGTGCTGATGCCAGAGGGAGCGAAAGCCACCCAGAGAAGGAAGATTATCAGTGTAGCCAACTCTTTGAGAGATGATTACCATAATGGTAGAGCTACGATTGAATTTATCGGTGAGTTTTTCTTGTTATGAATACTAGTGGCTTAATTAAAACATAACATCACGCCTGTATTCCCCGAAGGGGTAAGCAGGGGTGCACATATAGTACACCCACATTTCGCCAGTTATGATCTTAGGTCCCAATGTAATAGGGGGCGAGCCTATTGCCATCAACCGGGCACAAATCCAGACTCCGTGCTGCTACTGAGAATTATCTAATGGAAAAACCCAATAACACTTTGCCCGACCCGGGATTCGAACCCAGGACCTCGTGCTCAGCAGTCGTGCTTAGCGACCACTAGACCAACGAGGCAGTATTATGTATAATGATCATAGCACTTATCAACCCGGGAAGGGATCGTCGCCGTATCAACTCGAGCCATACAAGCTTTGTATGAAACTCCTTACTGCAGCACACTAATCGGAATCGTAACGTAATCGTCTCGCCTCGGTAAGCGAGCCGTACGCGCGACGTCGCCAGAGCCGAGTCGTATCGGAGCTGGTCCGTGTTACGTGCTTACGTTGACGCCTGTTTGACGGCGAGGCTGAAGGCGATCGCTTTCCGATTTATGTGCTATTAGTGCCTTTATGGCGACCACGAACTCAGACGCAGCGTTGGCAGGCCTCCCACCAGGTGGACCGACGATATCGTCAGAGTTGCTGCAACCGGTGGATGCTAATGGCAAGTTGTCGTTCATTGTGGCGTTCTAAGGGGGAGGCCTTTGTTCAACAGTGGACGTCTTCCAGCTGATGATGATGAGTGCCTTTATGAACCTCTGTCTACCCCTTCGGGGAGTACAGGCGAGATGTGTAACTTTGCTAACATTTTTAACCGACTTTAAAAAGAGGTTGAACGGCTAATAGAGGACGAATTTTCTATTATTCTATTTTTATTTTGATAGAATATTCTTCCTATAATTGTCTTTTACAATTTTTTATATTCTAAATCTACGCCTTGCATACAGGTGAAGATAATAACCATCAAAGAATAAATAATTATTACATATTTCCATACCTACCTGGCCGTCTGTCTCTGTAGTAGTAACGTGTACTGACCGCTTGTGTGTGTCGCCGTCGCAACCGTGACCGAGCGCTCTTCAAGTGACACACACTACCACAGTACATGTGCCTGACCACATTCTAAGACATCGAGAGATATAACATCTATAATTCTGACAGCTGTCAAAATTCTGACATTTGAAACGTCACTTTGACATTGACATTTGAGTATAGACAAGAATAAACAGTTGATATACCATAGAATGTTGAATAATATTCACTATAGTTTCAAAAGTTAATACTATTATTGAAATAGTATAGTTTTGATTAATATTTGGATTTAGTTATACTATTATAGATTTAGTCGTACTAAAGTGAGTTTAGTTGACTAATTTCGTAACATAGTTGCTTGGGAATAGTCCGGTCATGCCTCGAAGTTCACCTGAAACAAAAATATGGATTAGTCACTATAAAATGCACTGATAGCCGAGTGGTATGACCGTTGGACTGCCAAGTCAAAGGTCGCAAGTTACCCCAGCACGCACCAATGTCTATCCAAATTGATGTGCGTACTATAAATTACTTATTATGCCAAAAACGGTGAAGGAAAACATCGTGAGGAAACACACACCTGAGAGATTGTTCAACGGTGTGTAAAGCTTGTCAGAGGCCTACAGGCGGTTTACACTCTGACACTATTGTTCATCAACCATACGATAAAAAGAAGAAGAATGGTATGTTAGTTGTATACTAACAGTGCCTGCCTCGACTGCTCAGTATGAGGTCCTAGATTCGAATCCCAGTGTTACTGTTAAATTTACTTTTGAGACTTACTGGCTAGGACATTATAATAGCCTAGGAAAAATAGAGTGACGGCCTGATAGGACACTGGTACAATAGGCTAGGCTGGTTACCTTGCCACCACGCTGGGTCCTGGCTCCGGTCAGTGACAGCGATGATGTCATCCTTCTCGAAGCTCAGCTCGTCCGCATTCTGGGCGGTGTAAGGATATAATGCGATCACCTGTAGATAAATAGTTTGTTTAGTTATTAACCATTTATGTTCATACTAACTAATAATAACAGCCTATAACTGTCCCACTGCTACAAAGGCCTCTCCTCGTATAGAGAAGGATTGAGCATTGATCACCACGCTAGCTCACTGCGGGCGATTTCAGATAATTAAATCCAGGTTTCCTCACGATGTTTTCCGTCACCGTTAGTCTGTGTCTTAGAATAACTAAGAAAGTATTTATAACATTGAAAGTCACATTGATTGCCCGGGTTTGAACCTGCAACCTTGTGCATACAAATTCGGTATGTTCATAACTAGGCCACTAGGTGACAGAAAACATCGGATTTTTTTAATACGTCCCCCCACACTAGGAATGTCTCCTGTATCGTGGGTGCGTTTCACAAACATGAAATATCACACACAAACACCCAGACTCGGGACAAACATCTGTAATTCGCATACATTTTTGTTACGTGCGGGAATCGAACCCGCACCCCTTAATGCAGTAGTCCAATAACATAGCGACTGCACCTTTCATATCGCCTAATATCCTTGAAGACAATAACCTCGCCCCTATAATATAACTTGCGAAATATGGGTCTATACCAGAGATGTTACGAATATTCGCATTCGCATCCGTAAATGCGGAATATTCGCATTAATTCAGACATCTGCATTCGCATTTACATCCGCATCAATCAATGCGGAGTTTTAAAAGATGCAGATTCACATCAACAATTAATTATTAAACAAAGATTTTTATAATGAAACTAAGCTTAAAATTCTGTTGTATCATAATAAGTAAAACTTAAATTTTGAGTAATTTTGTTCTAAAAATATGATTAAAAAAATAACGTTACAATTAAATTGCTTTTCAGTTATTTATGCATGCGGATTTTGGCATTTTAAAAGGATTTTTTTTTAATAATAATCTCTTAAAATCATAAAATCCGTATCCGTATCTGCATCGAATCCGCATCCGCGGATGTGATCTTTTAATAATCCGCATCTGCATCTGCATCCGCGGATGTCTAAATTTTTGCATCCGTAACAACCCTGGTCTATACACCTCTGCCTACCTTTTTGTGGAATACAGGCGTGATTATATCATTATCCTACCTTATCAATGACGGTCTCAGCAGGGAGGGTGTCCATCTTAGACAGCACGGGTGTAGTCCGGCCGGAAGTGCGGCCGGATGACTGTAGGATCTGTTATACACAATAAATAATATTGACTAAACTTACTAATATATAAATTGACTAATTAATATTGACTAATATATATATAACAAATATATATTTAAATAAACGTCGCCCCACACTAGGAATGTCTCCTGTATCGTGGTTGCGTTTCACAAACATGAAATATCACATACACAAACACCCAGACTCGGGACCAACATCTGTGGTTCGCACAAAGTTTTGCCCCGTGCAGGAATCGAACCCGCAACCCTCAGCGCAGCAGTCCAATCGCTTAGCCACTGCGCTAATCAGGTCGTCAAAAATAT
The DNA here is from genome assembly GCA_946251915.1 of Abrostola triplasia. Lineage (NCBI taxonomy): Eukaryota > Metazoa > Arthropoda > Insecta > Lepidoptera > Noctuidae > Abrostola > Abrostola triplasia. The sequence goes on from OX276450.1 coordinate 1,004,850, forward strand.
ACACACGAATTTAAAAAAAACACAGGCTAAAAATTAGTCATTTTTACCCGATTGCACCACAAAGGAGGGTAATGTATATCTCCTGCTTACCTTCACATAGCTGGCGGGGAACCAACCGACTTGCCGGTTCCTGCCCTTGGCTTGCAGCTCCCCCTCCCACCAGCCGCTGTCCGCCTTCTTCCTCACCACCAGGAGTTGGCCTTTAGAGAGAGACAGCTGTTCCGAACTGGAGAAGAAATATTCTCAAATTAATTATATTTTGAGACTGCCTCGTTGGTCTAGTGGTTGCTAAGCGCGACTGCTGAGCACGAGGTCCTGGGTGCGAATCCCGGGTCGGGCAAAGTGTTACTCGGTTTTCCCATTAGGTAATTCTCAGTAGCGGCACGGAGTCTGGATTTGTGCCCGGTTGATGGCCAGCTCGCCCCCTATTACATTGGGACCTAAAACATAACTGGCGAAATGTGGGTGTACTATATGTGCGCCTCTGCCTACCCCTTAGGGGAATACAGGCGTGATGTTATGTTTATGTTAATTCAATAACGATTTAAATACTAGCTGTAACTTGTGGCTTTGCCAGTTTTTTTTGCGGATTCTAATTTTCAACAATCCTAGTAACATCAGCTATCTATTAGTAATGGCTGCTAAAATTGGTCTAGTCGTTACGGAGATTTGTCAGACAAATATAAAGACGGACAGACAGAAAAATAAATCTATCGTATCTAGCAAAAACGCTGGTATTTTGATGCTAGACACAAAATTAAATTTTATTAGATTGACAGACAGACAATACCACAGTGATAGCCGAGTGGTATGACCGTTGGACTGCCAAGTCAAAGGTCGCAAGTCTAAACCAGCACGCACCAATGTCTTTTCGAATTCATGTGCGTACTATAAATTAGTTATTATGCCAAAAACGGTGAAGGAAAACATCGTGAGGAAACACACACCTGAGAGATTGTTCAACGGTGTGTAAAGCTTGTCAGAGGCCTACAGGCGGTTTGAACTCTGAAGAATGGCTATATGGCTATATTACCTGGTGGCAGTATAGCTGGCAATCGCCTGAGCGATCTCGTTCTTCCTGCGGCCGGTGGCGGAGTCCCGGCCGGAGTCCCGCGCGGAGTCCCGGCGGGCGGCGGAGGCGGGCCGGGGGGCGGAGCCGCCGGCGCCCGCGCTCGCGCCCTCTGTGATGGACGCTACTTCGGACGATATGGGGGTCGAGGATTTCTGCTCCTAAAGGGGAATTGGAATTACTTCGTATTAGGTTGTCTTACGGATCTCATTGATGCGGATGTAGATGTTAGGAATGCGCGCGCATGTTAGGTATAATATACAAATATTATACATGTTTATTGCGGATGTAAGTGTTGTGGAGTTAATGTATGCGGATGTTACGAATGTAAATAATACGGATATGAATGTAAATGTAGATGTGAGTTTCACGGATATGAGTTTTACGGATGTAAGCTTCACGGATGTGAGTTTCACGATGTAAATTTCGGGTTTCACGGATGTAAATCCGGATGTCATGTTTACTAGCCAGTGTGTACCTGCGCAGGCGGCGAGTCGGGCGCGGCGGGCGGCGGCGGCGCGGGCGGCGGCGTGTGCTGCGGCTGGCAGGCGGGCGCGGGCTCGGCCGCCTCCGGGAGGGGGGGGGTGCTGTCATGTTTACTAGCCAGTGTGTACCTGCGCAGGCGGCGAGTCGGGCGCGGCGGGCGGCGGCGGCGCGGGCGGCGGCGTGTGCTGCGGCTGGCAGGCGGGCGCGGGCTCGGCCGCCTCCGGGAGGGGGGGGGTGCTGTCATGTTTACTAGCCAGTGTGTACCTGCGCAGGCGGCGAGTCGGGCGCGGCGGGCGGCGGCGGCGCGGGCGGCGGCGTGTGCTGCGGCTGGCAGGCGGGCGCGGGCTCGGCCGCCTCCGGGAGGGGGGGGGGTGCTGTCATGTTTACTAGCCAGTGTGTACCTGCGCAGGCGGCGAGTCGGGCGCGGCGGGCGGCGGCGGCGCGGGCGGCGGCGTGTGCTGCGGCTGGCAGGCGGGCGCGGGCTCGGCCGCCTCCGGGAGGGGGGGGGTGCTGTCATGTTTACTAGCCAGTGTGTACCTGCGCAGGCGGCGAGTCGGGCGCGGCGGGCGGCGGCGGCGCGGGCGGCGGCGTGTGCTGCGGCTGGCAGGCGGGCGCGGGCTCGGCCGCCTCCGGGAGGGGGGGGGTGCTGTCATGTTTACTAGCCAGTGTGTACCTGCGCAGGCGGCGAGTCGGGCGCGGCGGGCGGCGGCGGCGCGGGCGGCGGCGTGTGCTGCGGCTGGCAGGCGGGCGCGGGCTCGGCCGCCTCCGGGAGGGGGGGGGTGCTGTCATGTTTACTAGCCAGTGTGTACCTGCGCAGGCGGCGAGTCGGGCGCGGCGGGCGGCGGCGGCGCGGGCGGCGGCGTGTGCTGCGGCTGGCAGGCGGGCGCGGGCTCGGCCGCCTCCGGGAGGGGGGGGGTGCTGTCATGTTTACTAGCCAGTGTGTACCTGCGCAGGCGGCGAGTCGGGCGCGGCGGGCGGCGGCGGCGCGGGCGGCGGCGTGTGCTGCGGCTGGCAGGCGGGCGCGGGCTCGGCCGCCTCCGGGAGGGGGGGGGTGCTGTCATGTTTACTAGCCAGTGTGTACCTGCGCAGGCGGCGAGTCGGGCGCGGCGGGCGGCGGCGGCGCGGGCGGCGGCGTGTGCTGCGGCTGGCAGGCGGGCGCGGGCTCGGCCGCCTCCGGGAGGGGGGGGGTGCTGTCATGTTTACTAGCCAGTGTGTACCTGCGCAGGCGGCGAGTCGGGCGCGGCGGGCGGCGGCGGCGCGGGCGGCGGCGTGTGCTGCGGCTGGCAGGCGGGCGCGGGCTCGGCCGCCTCCGGGATGGGGGCGATGCTGGCTGTGGTTGTCGCGTCTTTCGTCACGTAGTTGGACGGGAAGATGCCGGTTCTAAAAGAAAAAAAAAAAAATTTTTTTTGAACCTCACTGTCGGCTATAGCCGACAAATGAAACGTGACTAGTACGCCAATGTCGGCTATAGCCGACAACAGACGACATTTAGTTTATGGCTTGGCGTAGAAGGAGCGCCGATGCGTTTACACTCTGCCGAAAAGGATAAATTGCTAAAAAAAAATTGAAAAATGATAGACACGAGCAGGCCTCAAACCCACGACCTTCGCCGTATTGTGGCGTGGCTTTTCCAACTGTGCTAACGTATCGATGCTCATCATCATCAGCCGGAAGACGTCCACTGCTGAACATAGAACTCCCCCCTTTGAAAAGGGGGGGGGGTTGCCATAATTAGATTTACTGCGCTAAACAGTCAATCCCTCCCCCTCTTTTCTTCAAAAGACAAAAACAAGATGCCTTGACTTAAATTCTCCTACCTGATGCCAATCCTGCCGGTCCACCAGTCTCCATCTCTTCGGACAACCTCGATCCTCTCACCAGCTTCAAAGGTCAAGTCTCCTGGCTCCGCAGACGTGTAGGGGTAAGCAGCGATGTAGAAATCACCGCCTTCTGCTTGGGCAATTGTCTCTGGTTAGTAGAGGGGGGAAAGAGAAAAAAAATAAAATAGAGTGCAATAAAAATTAAAAAAAAATGTGCAAATAGTTGAAGAATAACTTGAAAGGTTATGTTATAGGTCCCAATGTAATAGGGGGCGAGCCTATTGCCATCATCATCAGCCGGAAGACGTCCACTGTAGAATATAGGCCTCCCCCTTAGGTAAGGGGGGGGGGGGCTGCCATAACGGAGAGGTCCCCCCTTTCCGTTATGGGGGGAGGTGACGATAGACTCGCCAATATTTTCTATTTTAAAAAATCAGTTTTCTATAAATTAAAAAAAACAATTTATTTGTATATTTAAAAAATATATCTTATATATAAAATTCTCGTGTCACAATGTTCGTTCCCGTACTCCTCCGAAACGGCTTGACCGATTCTCATGAAATTTTCTGAGCATATTGAGTAGGTCTGAGAATCGGCCAACATCTATTTTTCATACCCCGGGTCAGCTAGTATAGTATAGATTTAGGTTTATATGTTTCTCCTGTATCGTGGGTGCGTTTCACAAACATGAAATATCACATACACACAGACTCGGGACAAACATCTGTGGGTCACACAAATTTTTGCCTGTATGAGAATCGAACCAGCAATCCATAGCGCAGCAGTCCAATCGCTTAACCATTGCTCCAATCAGGTCTACTCGCCCCCTATTACATTGGGACCTATAACATAACTGGCGAAATGTGGGTGTACTCCAGTGTTCCACTTACCCACCACCGGCATAGCTCCGCCCAGGTCGCTGGCTATCTCAGCCTCCGGCACCTCCGCGATGCCCTCCAGCTGTGTCTTCATCTCCAGCGGCTCCAGGACCTCGGAGTACGGTGCGGGAGCGTTAATGTCCTCCACATAGGACTCCGGGAACCATCCGGATTGACCTAAAACATTATATGGTTTTTGGTGTCATAGACTATGCTAAGCTTGAATCTAAATTGATAAAGGAAATTTGATAAATCATGGACACGGGACGCGAACCCGCGAGGTTAGCCGTACCGTAGCGCCGCTCAGCTAACTGAGCCATCCATCAATTTTCTATAATAATTTTGTCGTGTATCCGGCTTAGAATTGACCACCCCCTTTCCTCCCGTGGGTGTCGTAAGAGGCGACTAAGAGAAAACCCAGAAGATGGGCAGCAGCGTCTTCTGTAACTTCACCACCAATACTGTGATCTTCAAGTCACTTGCCAAGCGTAGGGGTTATGTCAACCCCACCCCCCCATTCTAAGAGGGAGGCCTTTATTTATCAGTGGACATGTTCCGGCTGATGATGACTATGATAGCCGAGTGGTATGACCGTTGGACTGCCAAGTCAAAGGTCGCAAAAACCCCGGCACGCACCTATGTCTTTTCAAATTCTAGCGTACTATAAATTAGTTATCAGTTGCTAAAAACGGTGAAGGAAAACATCGTGAGGAAACACACACCTGAGAGATTGTTCAACGGTGTGTAAAGCTTGTCAGAGGCCTACAGGCGGTTTACACTCTGACACTATTGTTCATCAACTATACGATAAGGGGGGGGGGGGTAAGAGAAGGGGGTGTTACCTCGAGCAGTCCCCCATCTCCAGCCGGGCTCGGCGTCTCCCCGGGGCGGTTGGGCATCACTCACCTATAAAAGATTTAGTATAGTAATATTTAAGAAAAACTTGCGGGCAATGGATGCAATTGGCAAGCTGTTGTTCATATTCCTACTCCTATATATTTTTCTTAGATGGTTTGGGCATGTAGAAAGATGGATGAAAGAAGAATGACAAAACGAATATATGAGGCAAGTGTTAGTGGAGTATCGGGAAGGGGAAGACCTAGGCGATCATACCTAGACCAAATCGGAGATGTTCTGCAAAAAGGGCAAGTGAGGAGTACCCTCAACCGAAGAGCGTGTATGAGGAATGTGATGCGTGTGAATGAAGCAAAGAAGTATGCCAGGATCGTAGCAAATGGAAATCCGTGGTCTCTGCCTACCCCTCAGGGAAACAGGCGTGACTTTATGTATGTATGTATATATTCTTTTATGACTAATTTCGTTGCGGGTTCCAAGACAGTCGAGTCATTTCTCTGGGACGCCTCGAGCTTCATTGCCTCGATGGTTCTCAACGGTTATCATTGTAGATCCTGGCTTACAGGAGTCGCAATGATGGGCACGAGTGGTGGGCTTGTCCCAATAAAGAAAAAAAAAACAAAGCTGTCGTTCATTGTGGCGTTCTAAGGGGGAGGCCTTTGTTCAACAGTGGACGTCTTCCGGCTGATGATGATAATGATGATGAATTATCTAATGTCTCTGAAAGCGCTTGGAAGGTAAGTAGAATTTAGTTCAAATTCAAAATGTTTTTATTTCACATAAACCTATTACAGGCTTATGAAACGTTAGGATGCTAGTTGCACGGTTCCAAAATGTCATTCCAATGGTGAAGAACCGGCAAGAATCTCCAGAGGTTACTCATTTACAAAAGAAAAATGGTACGAATTTGTAAATTTACATAGTTTCATTATGCGACAACAAAGTGAGTTAGGTCAGTGTTAATGTAGGACTTACCAGGTCTCCAGGCTGCAGGCTGAGCTCATCGGCCGTACGAGCTGAGAACTCATACACACACCGCCATCTAGCGGCGCTGGTGGTAGTCGTGGTTACTGCTTCAGTAGCTGTTACAATAATAATAATAATTTAATACCAATATTAAAAAAAAAAAAAGAAGTCATCCCACACTAGAAATGTCTCCTGTATCGTGGGTGCGTTTCACAAACATGAAATATCAGAAACACAACCCAGACTCGGGACAAACATCTGTGGTTCGCACAAAGTTTTGCCCCGTGCGGGAATCGAAACCGCAGCCCTTAGCGCGGCAGTCCAATCGCTTAGCCACTGCGCTAATCAGGTCGCCAACCAATAACCTATATAGCTCGAAGAATATGCAAGTTGAAGTGGCAATGGGCAGGCCATATAGCTCGAAGAACCGATAACCGCTGGAAGAAAGGTTCTCGAGCAACCACGAACTCAGACGCAGCGTTGGCAGGCCTCCCACCAGGTGGACCGACGATATCGGCAGAGTTGCTGCAACCGGTGGATGGAATTGGCAAGCTGTCGTTCATTGTGGCGATCTAAGGGGGAGGCCTTTGTTCAACAGTGGACGTCTTCCGGCTGATGATGATGATATCTTGATCACCTCGTGATACATCACGGCGCTGTAAATAGAAGGGCTAGCAGTAGTGTCTCACCAGTGGTAGCGGGCGCGTCCCCCCAGGCGTCGTCGGTGGCGGGCGGCTCCCCCCACGCGTCCTCCGCCGCCGCGCCCCACTCCGCCTCCGCTGGGGGGAGGAGGGGGCTTGTTAGCTTATGTGTGTATTACACTTATTATACCGGATGAACTTTTATTAACCGTCCAAATTTTGATACATTTATCTTTAGCGAAAATCATTGAATACGTGTTTTTTCTTTTAGTATCACTCAATACAAAAATATTGAGTTATAACATCACAAAGTTATCTACAAAAAGTGAATGTTTCTGGACATCGCCACGCCGTGCGTACGCGCTAGGTGTAGCGGGGGGGGGGGGGTGGGGGAAGCGGGGTGCGCGCTACCCTTTTCATTGAATGTTTGCGCGGCAAGTGTAGTATTATTAACGTTTAACTTAGTGACCACGCAGAGCGGATAATTCTTTCGAGAAAATGATTTAATATAAAAAAATTACGTATCGATTATTTTTCAAAAATGGAATTATTGAATGATACCTAATGCCTAGAAAAAATTTGGACGGAAAACTTCATCCTGTATATACTAAAAAAATATAATTTTCGTTCAATTATTAATTACGGCCGAATTATATACAGGTTATGCATCTGTATCATTATAATTGAGTTTTAACACATTCTTTAATGAAAATTGCATAATATATCCAATGTCTAATAATGATGCATATTTTCACTATATCTATCTATACGACTGCCTCGTTGGTCTAGTGGTTGCTAAGCGCGACTGCTGAGCACGAGGTCCTGGGTTCGAATCCCGGGCCGGGCAAAGTGTTACTGGGTTTTTCCATTAGGTAATTCTCAGTGGCAGCACGGAGTCTGGATTTGTGCCCGGTTGATGGCCAGCTCGCCCCCTATTACATTGGGACCTAAAAACATAACTGACGAAATGTGGGTACTATATAAGCACCTCTACCTACTCCTTCGGGGAATACAGGCTTGATGTTATGTTATGTTATATTACATATTGAATCTGATTTTGTTAACGATTTTTTGGTGTTTTTTGTCCTGTGGAACTACAAAAGTATTTTCTATATTGATTTTAGCCTACGCCCACTCACCGGCAGCAGGCCAGGCGCTCTCGGCAGGCGCAGAACTCCTCTCCAGATACTCCTGCCTCCGCTCCTCGTACATCTTCCAGACGCGGGAGCACTTCTCCCCCAGTTCCGTGACGGTGCTCGTCAGCTCCGACAGCTGGGAATTGTTGGTCTCTAGGTCTTGCTTCTTGGTCTCCACCAGCGCCTTTGCAGCTTCCACCTGGATGATATTAAAGGGCATTTTTTTCTAGTTCATCCATACTTCCATACTAATATTATAAATGTGAAAGTAACTCTGTCTGTTACGCCTTCACGACTAAAGCTCTAGACAGACGGACTGCATTTCAACTGCATCCGAACTGCAAATTTGCAGTTGGATTGCAGTTGAAATGCAGTCCGTCTGTCTACAGCCTAAAATACTAGACGGATTTTGATGAAATTTGGCATGTAGAAAGTTTAAGACCCGTGAAAGGACATAGGCTAGTTAACGCGGGACAAGCCGCGGGCAAAGCTAGTATTATATCTATTTGAAAAGAAGGGAATCTGGATTTCTTTCAGAGCTAAGATTATATTTTTTGATTGGCGCAGATTCATCTTCTACCACCTACCATCATCTCAAACCATCTACACTTTTCTCACATATATTTATATTATATTTTGTGCAATATGGTTAAGTGTTTTTAAAACGAACGCGTCTCGCCATCAAACATCAAAGTTTGGCGAGAATACCTAGCTGTATTTATAGTTTTGAAATAAATTATATTGGACTTTAAAAGAGACCTTGACCCCTGAGTTTGTTTCGGCATTTCTTCTCAGAGGTAGAGTTAGGAAGTGCTGACGTCATATCCGACGTGTAAAGGTATTTACAGAAAAAAATAATTTATGTAATACTAGCTGCGCCCCGCGGTGTTACCCGCTGCATTTTTGGGATAAAAAGTAGCCTATGTGCTAATCCAGGGCGTCAGCTACCTCCATATGAAATTTCTTCAAAATCGATCTAGCCGTTTTAGCGTGAAGAGGTAAAAAAATTACAAACTTTCGCCTTTATAATATTAGTGTGATGGACTATGACGTCATCTCACCTTATCCCGCAGCTGTTTGAGAGTGATCTCCATCATATTCAGCTTCCCGTCTTCTCCTGCACCCTCAGATGCTTTAGCCTGAGATAAATATAAACAAATATGTACGCACGAAGTTGCAATTGAATTTTCAAGAAAATCGATACAAAGATTTTTTTTTATGTAGCCTGTTCTTTGTCCCACTGCTGGGCAAAGGCCTCCCCATTATTCCTCCACAAAACCCTGTCCAAATAAATAAATAAAATAATTAAAAAAAGCAATGATAGCCGAGTGGTATGACCGTTGGACTGCCAAGTCAAAGGTCGCAAACCCCAGCACGCACCAATGTCTTTTCGAATTCATGTGCGTACTATAAATTAGTTATTATGCCAAAAACGGTGAAGGAAAACATCGTGAGGAAACACACACCTGAGAGATTGTTCAACGGTGTGTAAAGCTTGTCAGAGGCCTACAGGCGGTTTACACTCTGACACTATTGTTCATCAACCATACGATGAGAAGAAGAAGAACATACCTTGGCATCAATCTCTGCCTTCTCTTTATTCAACGCTATTTGTTTAGCGTTGAGTTCTTTCACTCTTGCTTTTAGCTGCTGCATTTCTGACATGCTTGCGTCTCGGTCTGACCTGGTAGGAGAGAAACACATAACATAACATCACGCCTGTATTCCCCGAAGGGGTAGGCATAGGTGCACATATAGTACACCCACATTCCGCCAGTTATGTTTTAGGTCCTAATGTAATAGGGGGCGAGCTGGCCATCAACCGGGTACAAATCCAGACTCCGTGCCGCCACTGAGAATTACCGAATGGAAAAACCCAGTAACACTTTGCCCGACCCGGGATTCGAACCCAGGACCTCGTGCTCAGCAGTCGCGCTTAGCAACCACTAGACCAACGAGGCAGTCGGCAGTAGGAGAGAAACGGATGTAACAATACTTTCGTCAACTGGAAAAGCTCACAAACACACACACACTATCACATAATCAGCCGGAAGACCATGGAACAAACCCCCCCTAGATAAGGAGGGAGGGGGTGTCGTAATCCCCACGCTTGGCAAGCGGCTTGGGGATCGCAGTATTGGTGGTGAAGTTACAGAAGACGCTGCTGCCCATCTTCTGGATTTTCCCTTAGTCGCCTTACGACACCCACGGGAGGAAAGGGGGTGGTCAATTCTAGGTCGCTCGGCTAATATAAGATAAGAAAACTATATGATCCTAATTGGCGCAATGGCTAAGCAATTGGACTGTTGCGCTTAGGGTTCCGGGTTCGATTTCCGCACAGGCCAAAATTTTTTGCGAACCGCAGATGTTTGTCCCGAGTCTGGGTGTTTGTGTATGTGATATTTCATGTTTGTGAAACGCACCCACGATACAGGAGAAGTACCTAGAGGGGGGGGGAAGTTTTTTTTTTAATTCCTACAGCCACATACCTCATCCCATCAATGGTACACTTAGCCGCGGCCACAGCGGTGCGCGTCTCCCGGATGTCTTTGGCCAGGTTGCCCGCGCGCAGGGTGGCGGACCCCAGCTCCGCCGTCATGGCCTGGCTCTTGGCCTTCAGGCTGAGGACCTTGGACTGCTCCTCTGTCCTCATCGCTTCTAGTTCTCGAGTTCTAACGGAAAGGAGGTATAACATAACTAAATTTATAAAGGAAATTTTGACCGGGACTTGAACCCGCGACCTTCATCGTACCATGGCCCAGTTAAATGTAACTAGCGATTTCACTCGGTTTTTCACGCGTAAAACGAAATATTGACATCCTAAAATACTCCTAATAACATCAGCTATCTGCCAGTGAGAGTCCCGTCATAATAAGTCTAGCCGTTTCGGAGATTCATGAGCAAACATATTGCCATCATTTATAATCAGCCGGACTAAACTACTGAATGGATTTTAATGAAATTTCATATAGAGGTAGCTGACACCCTGGATTAACACATAGATTACTTTTATCCCGAAAAAATGGAGCGGGTAACACCGCGGGGCGCAGCTAGTTTAATATCAATATTGATATTATTAAAGTAAATAGACATTTCAGATTGTTATAGACATAATTCTTAAGCAAGAGATTACAAAATATTATATTTCGGCCTTATTTTACATACATAAAGTCACGCCTGTTACCCTGAGGGGTAGGCAGAGACCACGGATTTCCATTTGCTACGATCCTGGCATACTTCTTTTGCTTCATTCACATGCATTTTCCCTATTCCTAGCGCGTGAAAAACTAAGTTAAAGTTAGACTCAAATATTATTTACTGTATATTCCGGTTATACTCACGGGTGTATTAGGGAATGCCCGACTAGTTTCGAACTCGAACGGAACCCCGGTTCGGCTCGCGACTCGGCCGCGTAACCAGCTCATGAATAAGGGCTCCGTTCGAGTTCGAAACTAGTCGGGCATTCCCGAATACACCCGTGAGTATAACCGGAATATAAAGTAAATAATATGGATAACACTCACGAAAGTTATTATAGTACATAACATAACATCACGCCTGTATTCCCCGAAGGGGTAGGCAGAGGTGCACATTTAGTACATCCACATTTCGCCAGTTATGTTTTAGGTCCCAATGTAATAGGGGGCGAGCTGGCCATCAACCGGGCACAAATCCAGACTCCGTGCTGCTACTGAGAATTACCTAATGGAAAAACCCAGTAACACTTTGCCCGACCCGGGAGGAACGTCTGAGGTAACAAGAGAGGCAGTCAGTCAGTTATTATAGTAAAATAGACTCAAATAACTCACCGTTTCTTCTCCCACTCTAGTTGACACTGTCTCTCCATTTCTTTTCGAGCAGCTTCACGCTTCTCCTGTTAAAAGAATGAATACTAGATAATATATCTATAGACAAATTCTTCTTCTTATCGTATGGTTGATGAACAAGTGTCAGAGTGTAAACCGCCTGTAGGCCTCTGACAAGCTTTACACACCGTTGAACAATCTCTCAGGTGTGTGTTTCCTTCACGGCTATAAATAATTATCATTATAGCAGCACTGATAGCCGAGTGGTATGACCGTTGGATTGCCAAGTCAAAGGTCGCAAGTTACCAGCACACACCAATGTCTATCCGAATTCATGTGCGTACTATAAATTAGTTATTATGCCAAAAACGGTGAAGGAAAACATCGTGAGGCAACACACACCTGAGAGATTGTTCAACGGTGTGTAAAGCTTGTCAGAGGCCTACAGGCGGTTTACACTCTGACACTATTGTTCATCAACCATACGATGAGAAGATATGTTATAACTATTACTTAGATATTGTTTTCCATACAAGAGAGGCGCTCAATAAGTTTCTAAACTCACTTGTTCTTCCTTCTGTTTTCTCATTAACTCTTCTTGTTCCCTCTTCTGTGCTTCTAGACGCAACTTCTCTCTCTTCTCCGCTTCCTCCCTCTCCTTCCTTTCTCTTTCCGCCTGAAAAATGTGGATTCAAAATACTCTGTCTAAATCTTAACTAAAAAATCTTTTTTTTTATTAAGAACGTCCCCCACACTAGGAATGTCTCCTGTGTCGTGGGTGCGTTGCACAAACATGAAATATCACATACACACACCCAGACTCGGGACAAACATCTGTGGTTCGCACAAAGTTTTGCCCCGTGCAGGAATCGAACCCGCATCCCTTAGCGCAGAAGTCCAATCGCTTAGCCACTGCGCTAATCAGGTCGTCGTCTTTAGAGGCAGCGTTGGCAGGCCTCCCACCAGGTGGACCGACGATATCGTCAGAGTTGCTGCAACCGGTGGATGATAATGGCAAGTTGTCGTTCATTGTGGCGTTCTAAGGGAGGCCTTTGTTCAACAGTGGACGTCTTCCGGCTGATGATGATGAAGGAATTCTTTGGTTCTATTTCTATAGGCCCCTAAAGTGTAAGTTCGAATCCTGCTGTGTCAGTGAATAGTTTCTAAATATTTTAGAAATATTTTTTTAGACGACTATTATATTATTATACTTATATTGTTATAATTTCTTTTAAAATTTAAGACAGAATTGCTGACAAATATCTAATGCAAAACTAAAGTAATTCGCTCGCCCTAGGAATCGAACTCGGGCTGTCACTAGACTAACAAGGCTATTTAGACTTTATAGCTACGTTATTAAAGTATATTTACCTCCGCTTCCTATGTAGCATAAAAGAAAGATAACAAAATATATTATTTATTACCATACAACAAGTTAAAAAAAAAACTAAACGCCCCCCCCCCCCCCCCACTAAGACTATCTCCTGTATCGTGGGTGCGTTCCACAAACATGAAACATCACATACACAACCACAGACTCGGTACAAACATCTGCGGACACACATTTTAGACGCGCGGGAATCGAACCCGCAACCCTTATCGCAGCTGTCCCGCTTAGCCACTGCGCTAATCAGGTCGTCAATGACCACTAAAAAGTAATTTGGGCAAGGGGGGGGGGGGGTTAAAGGAGGAGGACTTAGTCCAACAGTGGACGTCTTCCGGCTGATGATGAATATCCGATTGTATGATTGGTCCCACATGAGGTGCTGGCGTAACCTTACCTTCTCCTTCATCTGCGCATCAGCGAGTTGTGACCTCCGTCTCTCCAACTCCGCCTGTCCCCGCGCCATGTTCTCCCTCCTCCTCTCCTCGTAGGACTTGGCGCTGGCGTTGGAAGACACCGAGTCACGTCTGAGAATAGAGAAAAAAATATTCATCTCTAGAAATGAAAAGAAGTATGCCAGGATCGTAGCAAATGGAAATCCGTGGTCTCTGCCTACCCCTCAGGGAAACAGGCGTGACTTTATGTATGTATGTATGTAGAAATGAAAACTACGTCACCCTTAAGACTGCCTCGTTGGTCTAGTGGTTGCTAAGCTTGACTGCTGAGCACGAGTTCTAGTTCGAATCCAGGGTCGGGCAAAGTGTTACTGAGTTTTTCCATTAGGTAATTCTCAGTAGCCAGTTATGTTTTTAAATCCCAATATAATAGGGGGCGAGCTATCAACCGGGAACAAATCCAGATTCCGTGCTGCTACTGAGAATTACCTAATGGAAAAACTCAGTAACACTTTGCCCGACCCGGGATTCGAACCCAGGACCTCGTGCTCAGCAGTCGCGCTTAGCAACCACTAGACCAACGAGGCAGTCTAGGTCTCCTATTCTAATATAGTGAGGAATTGAGGATATTTACCTGAATGTGGGGGGTATAAGCTCTGGTGGCAGTTTTGAGGGCACCGGCTCGCCTTGAGTGGCCTTTTCACATAGATACATAGCTAGTACGAACTCCTCGCACCCTGTGGGACAACCACACTAATATTATAAAGGCGAAAGTTTGTTAGTGTGTTTGTTACCTCTTCACGCTCAAAATGCTGGACCGATTTTGATGTAACCTTGGATTGGAGGTTAATAATACACTGTAGATTAACAGATAGGCAACTTTATATAACTGTGTAGCGGGTAACGCCGCGGGGCGGAGCTAGTCACACTTATATTATAAGGCGTAAGTTTCTGAGTGTTTATTACCTCTTCACGCTCAAACGGCTGGACCGATTTTGATGAAATTTCATATGGAGGTAGCTGACACCCTGGATTAACATAGGCTAGTTTTTATCCCGAAAAAATGTGAGTACCACCGCGGGGCGCAGCTAGTTTTTTAAATGTGAAAGTAAGTCTGTCTGTTACGCCTTCACGACTAAACCGCTGGACGGATTGTGATGAAATTTGGCATGTAGATAGTTTAAGGCCAGGAACAGACATAGGCAATTTTTTTTCGAATCCACCCTTCTAAGGGGTTAAAATAGGGGGTAGTCTAAATAAACAGCGGGCGAGGCCGCGGGCAAGCTAGTCTTATATAAAAAATTCTCGTGTCACAATGTTCGTTCCCGTACTCCTCCGAAACGGCTTGACCGATTCTCATGAAATTTTCTGAGCATATTGAGTAGGTCTGAGAATCGGCCAACATTTATTTTTATACCCCGGGTCAGCTAGTCACATATAAATACAGATTGTATTTTTCTTACCTAGCTTCCCGTCTGAGTCTAGATCGGCCAACGCCCAGATCTGCGCAAGCGACTGTTGCGGCAACCTAGACTGAAGCATGATGGATCGCGCCTGCGCACCGGAGACCGCGCCGGCCTTAGCGCGGTCGGTGGCGTTGAAGAGCTGTGTGTATCTATAACAAACATAACATCACGCCTGTATTCCCTGATGGGGTAGGCAGAGGTGCACATATAGTACACCCACATTTCGCCAGTTATGTTTTATGTCCCAATGTAATAGGGGGCAAGCTGGCCATCAACCGGGCACAAATCCAGACTCCGTGCTGCTACTAAAAATTACCTAACGAAAAAACCCAGTAATTGCCCGACTTGGGATTCGAACCCAGGACCCCGTGCTCAGCAGTCGCGCTTAGCAACTGGACCAACGAGGCAGCCTGTTATGTATGTACAATGGTTATGTATTAAAAATTACATATAATATGCACATTCAATGTGGCGTTCTAAGGGGGAGGCTTTTGTTCAACAGTGGACGTCTTCCGGCTGATGATGATGCTCATTTGAAGGTATGTGTTGTTGGAACAGAGTATCAACAGTGGAAGTCTTTCGCGGTGATGATGATGATAGGGTAACTTACTTTAATTTCTGCGGCTGTGGGATCCCCCATTCTACAGCCGGTGGGGGGCTCATGACGCCCATAGGGACCTCTGTAGGGCTTGTCGCTACAGACCCTGTAGGGAGATATTAAAATATTATTATCAGTTGCGACAAAATAATTAGTTATTTAATTATAATATAAAACATAACATCACGCCTGTATTCCCCGAAGGGGTAGGCAGAGGTGCACATACAGTACACCCACATTTCGCCAGTTATGTTTTTCGGTCCCAATGTATAGGGCGCGAGCCTATTGCCATCAACCCGGAACAAATCCAGACTCCGTGCTGCTACTAAGAATTAACTAATGGAAAAACCCAGTAACATTTTACCCGACCCGGGATTCTAACCCAGTACCTCTTGCTCAGCAGTCATAATTATAATATATATTTAATAATTTCTGATTTCGTTAACAATTTTATGATTTTAATGTTTTTTATCAATCATAAAACCAAAAATATCTTAGAAAACTCACCAGGTTTAGAAAAGCTATCACTTTTGACAGCCGCCAAAGGCGTTGATGTGATTGGCTGCGCAATGCCCCCCACTCCAGAGACAGCAGACGGGGGACTAGAAATCAGGGACCCCGTAGCAGAGACACTCTGAGACCCCATCGGTCCCCCAATAGGCATTGTAGGTCCTGACTCCGGCGGCGACACAAACGACCTATTTGCAGGCGCCATAGGTTGCGCTTGTAGGATAGGTTGACTTGCAAACTGGTCCATTGGCAGATTAGGTATAAGGGGCGGGGTTTGGTTTAAAGACCCCATGATTGGTTGGCTCGCAATCAAAGGTTGTGACTGATTGGCTATTGGATTAATCAGCGGTTGGTTGGTTTGAGTGCCGGGTATAATTGTCACTGATTGCGTGACCGGGGTACTTTTGACCCCCGATATCAAATCTGGTACTGAATTTGGTACCATGGGTTTAGTTGGAGGTATTAGAGGGGGTATCATTGGGGTGACCGGTTGGGGGTTAACCAAAGGGGGGCCTACCAGAGGGGGTCCCACAAGGTCCCCAAGTAGAGATTGGTTTGTTGGTTGCATGGTCGGTAGGCCTGATATGAGTGGTTGTTGTGGCTGGGTTGGCATTGGGGGTATTGGGGGCTTAACCGGGGCTGAAGGGAATTGGGGCTTTTGGGCTCCTGTAACATAAATAATATAAATAAGATAGTTTTTTAAGAGCGTACCTAATTTTTTATTGAACAAAGGAATTAAAAATACAGATTAATTTAAAAATAAAGAGACTCGGAACTCATTTTACATCTAGCAAAGGAATTTAAACTTAAACACACAGTAAATAAAGTTCATTTTTGCATGTAAGTTTTAGTATTTCATTTTTTTTTATTTGTATGAAATATATTCACCTGTAGGACTAAGGGAGGTGAGCAGGGATGGCGGCAAGGTCTTCGGCACTTCTATACCATGGAGTTTCAAGTTTATGATCTGAAACAAAAAGGAATATACATTGTGAGGAAACCGGCACACCAGAGAGATTGTTCAACGGTGTGTAAAGCTTGTCAGAGGCCTACAGGCGGTTTACACTCTGATACTATTGTTCATCAACCATACGATAAGAAGAAGAATATAAGGCATACCTACAGTACATGAAGCCCTTATATATAGTCCGTTCAAGCGATTATAACCTCTATTACCTTAGTGATACAACACACAGCTGAAGCAAGCAGTTGGTATTGTAAATGCATTATAGTCCTTATGTCTAGAGAATAGAGTTCAAATTCGGTTGAAGAGAAGATTCAATTGTTTTGTCCGCTATTTTGTTATAGATAACCATTTGTAACAGTTCATCAACCATACGATAAGAAGAGTGTGCTTACCTTGCACGCGATGGAGAACTCCTTAAGGTCGAGCTTCCCATCAGCATTGGTGTCAGCCAGAGACCATATCTGTCCCAGGATCGGTGGTGGAAGCTGGGACTGCGAAAACATATATCAATATTATGGCATTTTCAGGATGAAAAGCCTGTGTTAATCCAGTCGGCTACCTCGTACGCATTCTTACTATAAAACAGTCTCACCAGTAAAAATCCCAAGTCGCTGTGGCCGAATACGGTCTGGATATATATATATACCGGATGAACTTTTAGTCACCGTCCAAATTTTGATATATTTATCTTTGGCAAAAATCATTGAATACGTGTTTTTTCTTTTAGTATCACTCAATACAAAAATATTGAGTTATAACATCACAAAGTTATCTATAAAAAGTGAATGTTTCTGGACACCGCCACGCCGTGCGTACGCTCTAGGTGTAGCGGGGGGGGAAAGCGGGGTGCGCGCTACCCTTTTCATTGAATGTTTGCGCGGCAAGTGTAGTATTATTAACGTTTAACTTAGTGACCACGCAGAGCGGATAATTCTTTCGAGAAAATGATTTAATATAAAAAATTTACGTATCGATTTTTTTTTAAAAATGGAATTATTGAATGATACCTAATGCCTAGAAAAAATTTGGACGGTGACTAAAAATTCATCCTGTATATAAAACAGTCATATAAAAAGCCTAATTTCTATTTAAATATAACATGACTGCCTCGTTGGTCTAGTGGTTGCTGAGCGCGACTGCTGAGCACGAGGTCCTGGGCTTGAATTCCAGGTTGGGTAAAGTGGTACTGGGTTGTTTCATTAGGAAATTCTCAGTAGCAGCAGAGTCTGGATTTGTGCCCGGTTGATGGCCAGCTCGCCCCTATTACATTGGGACCTAAAAACATAACTGGCAAAATGTGGGTGTACTATATGTGCACCTCTGCCCACCCCTTCGGCGATTACAGGCGTGATGTTGTTACTATTTGGGTAAAATCTTTAGCATTTTTTCATATACATAGATCTATGCATATCTATATATCTCATCTATCATATCTATGCATATAAAGGTGTACATACCTGTAACATAAACCTCTTTGCTTGCTCCCCGGTGAGGTGTCCGTTAACCGGGCCGAGGTTACGGAAGTGCTCTGCAAACTTTGCATGCTCGTGCGGCTGCACCATCCATGGGTCCGCTGCCATGGTGCTGTGGAGACATTGGGAAATGACTTAAAGAAGTAACAGACAAACAAAGACACAAACCTTCACTTTTATAATATTAGTGAGATTGTTAATATGTACAAGAGTAGGTGTGCTGCTCGGTGTTACTACATAGTTTTTTTGGGATAAAAATAGCCTATGTCATAATCCAGGATATCAGCTACATCTATACCAAATTATATCAAAATTGGTTCAGCCGTTTGAGAGTGAAGAAGTGACAAATATACAAACAAACTTTCGCCTTTACAATATTAGTAAAAATGTTTCTAGAAAGTGATTCAATTACTTATTATTTATATTATTAGCTTGTAACTATGTAGCTACTGCACAGATCTGTAAGGTTAAGCCGTAATTACTAAGGTCTGTCTTGTGATGGGTGACCATATTCACAAGTTTGTTTTTTTTATAATCCATATTATCTATAACACATTCAGGTAATGTATAACATATTATTTATCTTATACATGGCCTAGAGATTGTATAATACTATATAGAATATAGTTATGAGAATATTCTGAGTATTTACATCTATTCTCACAACAATTATATGCCTCTATCTACCTAGTCAATGAATTAATTTGTATTGTTAACTATTGGTGTGTAAATTGAGACTTTTTGACGCCGTCGCCACTGCAGAACGTACGGCATACAGTTTTAAGTGAGCTGTAGTTATTAATAATGTGTCTTATGATATTGGAAAGAGGTACCGATAGGAAGTATGCTCGAATTCCGCCCTTAAATATGTTACGTCATAAATTAAACTACCCTTACAAGTTTAAAGGCTATACACTGGATTTATGATTGTTTTATACACTCATAGTTGTTCCGTATCGCTAAAAGATTGTATAATACATGTGTTTTTATCTCAACCACGAAAATTAATGCTAAAACAAATAGATTTTTACTCAAACACAAGTAACTTTCTAAAAAGTGTTTTATAGATGTATAATAAACTATTATCTTAATAAAGTTAGATATTATTTCTTTACTTACATGTTGTGTGTTCTTCTTCTGTGTTGTAGGATATGAAACGCCCCTTACGAGATATTTAATTTCAAAAAACACGAAAAGTAGACGACTGGGTAAATTATTGATCCTGATTGTACTGTCATTGAGCGCGATACAGATTTCATGTTATATCCCGTGTGTAAAAGAGATGGTGTATACAATTATTAGTGTAAGTGAAAGAATGCAAAGATACAAAATGCTATAACAATAGTGGTGTCTGAACTGGAACGACGAATGTCAGTTACAAAGTGTTTCGTTTAGAAAATTTATGAGGATTGATTCGCAAATTTATTTTTATCGTGTCTATTAATAACGAAAAAAGATAAAAAATGTATGATTGTTTAAATATAAACCATAAATTTTATTTGCTGTAATCAAACTTGTATGTATTTGTAAAGAAAAAAATGATTGCATTTAAAAAAGTTTCATACTAATTCACTATAGTTGCTGAACGAATTTCTATTTTATGTCATAATAATACCACCTGACAATCTCACGAACCGTGTTTTGAAAAACACGACGTAAAATTATCAAATAAACACCAAAAATGACGAAAACAGCGGACAACGTCAACCCCAATGTTTACGACAAAGGTTCAGAGCGAGAAAAGCTTGCTACGGACTACGATGACGACGTAGAAGACTTGTTTGATGAGCGAGAGATTTTCGATTTAATACGTAATATCAATGATCCAGAACACCCTCTTACGTTAGAAGAGCTTAGAGTGGTGGAAGAGGATAATATAACAGTGGATAATGAGGTTAATACTGTGTATGTGGCTTTTACGCCGACGATTCCCCATTGCAGCATGGCGACACTGATAGGTGAGTTGCTTTTGGTTATACGTTTGTTTTCTTATCTACTATTAATATTTATTCAACTCTGGACTGCCTCGTTGGTCTAGTGGTTGCTAAGTGCGACTGCTGGGCACGAGGTCCTGGGTTCCAATCCAGGGTCAGGCAGTGTTACTGGGTTTTTCCATTAGGTGATTCTCAGTAGCAGCATGGAGTCTGGATTTGTGCCCGGTTGATGGCAATAGGCTCGCCCCCTATTACATTGGGACCTAAAAACATAACTGGCGAAATGTGGGTGTACTACTGGAAAACCTTAGGTTAATAAAATACCTAATGGAAAAACCCAGTAACACTTTGCCCGACCCAGGATTCGAACCCAGGACCTCGTGCTCAGCAGTTGCACTTAGCAACCACTAGAGGCAGTCGTAGATATATAGTATTTATCAGAAATATGCTTGCAACTCGATACCTACAATTGTATACTATCATACGCAAGGTCACTTTACTTGCAACCCATCTAAGACTATGTTTCATCATTCCAGGCTTATCAATCCGTGTCCGTCTACTCCGAGCACTACCAAGCCGCTTCAAAGTGACCGTAGTGGTGTCAGAGGGCTCCCACGTCTCAGAACATGCGGTCAACAAGCAGCTAGCGGACAAGGAGAGAATAGCTGCAGCGTTGGAGAACAAGAATCTGGTTCAAATAATCAATCAGTGCATAGCTACGGTATAATTAAGACTTTTAATAGATATTTCTCTGCCTCGTTAATTACTGTATAATATTCCGGGCTCCTTTCGAATTCGAAACTAGTCGGGCATTCCCGAACACACCCGTGAGTATAACCGGAATATACAGTACATAATATGGATGACACTCACGAAAGTTATTATAGTAAAATTCTTTGCCTTGTTGGTCTAGTGGTTGTTAAGCGCGACTGCATAGCATGAAGTCCAGGTTTTGAATCCCGAGTAGGGCATAGTGTTACTGGGTTTTTCCATTAGGTGATTCTCAGTAGACAAGTGGTAAAATGCTTGAAGAATAGTAATTGTATAGCATGTAAAGTGTTTGATATACTAAGTCGTCGATAAAATAGTCGCTGCATTGTTTTCCCCATACATTTATTATATTTGTCAAGGAATTTGCCACTTTTTTTTGTTTCTAAAAAAATGTGGGCGTAATATATGTGCAGCTCTGCCTACCCCTTCGGGGAATACAGGCGTGGTGTTATGTTTTCTTTTCTTTAAAAAAAAACATCGCCCCACTAGGAATTTCTCCTGTATCGTGGGTGCGTTTCACAAACATGAAATATCACATACACAACCCAGACTCGGGACAAACATCTGCGGATCACACAAATTTTTGTCCGCCGGGAATCGAACCAGCAGTCCAATCGCTAAGCCACTTCGGCAATCAGGTCGCCAACTTGCCTAGGCTGGGCAGAAAAGGTAGAGACAATGATAAGTCTTTTATATAAGATATAATTTTATTTTTGTAACTTACAATGTGTTAACATGTAAATAAATATATAAGTATATATAATATTGTGTTTTATTTATTCCTTGGAGTTTGCTGCTTTAGTTTCATTCTTAATATCTTCGTAGGACGTCTGGTTCTGTAAATAATAGGTGTGTTAGTGATTTTCAAGAATAATCTGAACTTCCAGGGGCATTGTAATAAGTTAATAATAGTAATAATAACAGCCTATAACTATCCCACTGCTACAAAGGCCTCTTCTCGTATAGAGAAGGATTGAGCATTGACCACCACGCTAGCTCACTGCGGGCGATTTCAGATAATTAAATCCAGGTTTCCTCACGATGTTTTCCGTTAGTCTAGTGTCTTAGAATAACGAAGAAAGTATTTATAACATTGCAAAAGTCACATTGATACTTGACAGGGTTTGAACCTGCAACCTTGTGTATACAAATCCGGTATGTTAACCACTAGGCCACCACGACATTTTTTTTTAATTTTAATAAGTTAATACTAAAAATATATTTTTAACAAGCTTTTATTTCAAAAGTACCATAATATTGTATTGTCACCAAACCTATTTAAGTATGCAAAATTTCATTTAAATGTCAATATACATATATATTAGTAAGTTGATGAGTTTCTATATGTTGTTGGTGAGTATAGATAAATGTATTGGCAAGTAACTATATGTATATAGTTGGATTTCAGGTTTTTTCCCTATACCTCTATTTATCGTATGGTTGATGAACAATAGTGTCAGAGTTTAAACCTCTCGGCCTCTGACAGCTTTACACACCGTTGAACAATCTCTCAGGTGTGCCGGTTTTATCATTATGTTTTATATTATCTACTATATATACCGGTTGTACTTATACTACCCTTCGGCTCGCGAGCCCGCCGCGTCACCAGCTCATGAATAAGGGCTCCGTTTGAGTTCGAAACTAGTCGGGCATTCCCGAATATCAACGTGAGTATAACCGGTATTTATAGTAGATAATATGGATAACACTCACGAAAGTTATGTTTTACATTTTATTTACTATATATTCCGGTTATACTCACGGGTGTATTCGGGAATGCCCGACTAGTTTCGGACTCGACCGGAGCCCTTATTCATGACCTGGTTACGCGGCAGAGTCGCGAGTCGAACGGCTAGTCGGGCATTCCGGAATACACCCGTGAGTATAACCGGTATATGTAGTAGATAATATGGATAACACTCACGAAAGTTTTATTATGTTTTATATTACTTACATCCCACATATCATTGTCCCATTCGCTGAACAACTTCTTGAAGACGCTTGGCTCCAGTCCTTGCTTCACAAACACCACCAGCGCGGTGTCCACCGTCCGCTCAAGGCCATCGTCTTCTATGTACTCCTGGAAAAGAAGCCATACTAATATTAGAAATGTGAGACTGCCTTGTTGGTCTAGTGGTTGCTAAGCGCGACTGCTGAGCACGAGGTCCTGGGTTAGAATCCCGGGTCGGGAGTGTGTCTGGGTTTTTCCATTAGGTAATTGTCAGTAGCAGCACGGAGTCTGGATTTGTGCCCGGTTGATGGCAATAGGCTCGCCCCCTATTGAGGGGGTTAAAAAGAAACTTAATCATTTTATGCCGTATTTAGTTTGTTATTTATAGCATATATTATTAATATTCTACATCTTATTTTATTATTATTTCAGCCATGATCGTCGGTCGCTCGTGTCATTTTTCAAGTTTCCTTTATCAATTTAGACTTTGTTATGTAGTTAATTCCATCCTATTGCAACAACGGACCGAACTGTGTTTTGTGAGGCTTTAAAAAGTAGTTACTGAAACATTACACACATACATAAAGTCCCGCCTATTTCCTAGAGGAGTAGGCAGAGACCACGGATTACCATTTGCTCCCATCCTGAATACTTTTGCCTCACTCGCACTACATTTACCTTGATGATATTAGGTCTTGCCATCTTCACGCGTTCAGGGATGTTGTTCCCTTGCCACAGGTACAGCTCCTCACCGGTGTCCAAGATGTACACTCCATCATCAGACAGGTCCTGAAGATGAAACAAAAAATTAAATAAAATTCATGCTACGATAGCCAGCTACGATGGCTTGCTACGATGGCCTGCAACGACGGCCTGTTACGCTGATCAACATTGCTACGACGGCCAGCTACGAAGGCCTGCTACTATGACCTGCTACGATGGCCTGCTTTAATGACCTGCTACAGCGGCATGCTCCGACGGCCAGCTATGATGGCCTGTTAAGTCGGCCTGCTACGGTGGCCTGCTACGATGGCCTGATGACTTTTACAATCCTCACATTGCGGGGTAGGTTTGAGCGAATTAGCTTACTGTTAGTCAGGATAGTTCTTTACGTAGGTCCCTACTCAGTACCTGGAGGAAAATCAAAAAAGGTTTATCAGTTCCGTAGCTACGATGCCACTGGCAGATGACATATGTGAAACTAATAACGCCCATCTTTTTGGGGTTCAATTATAACCACCTGCTGGGAGTACTCCGCATCAAGGTCCTCGAACTTGATCTTGTTGGTGACTGTGACGGTGGCGGCAGTCAGGGTGTTCGGGGTGGTGACTCGCCTGTTGACGGCCAGACGCCAGCCTGATGGATCCTCCTTCTCTTCAGGAGCACCGCCTGGAATGAGGAGTCAGGTTCAGTGGTCTACCAGCACCAGGAGTTGATAATGAATTTAGCATTATTCTTTTCTTCGCCAAACTGCCTCGTTGGTCTAGTGGTTGCTAAACGCGACTGCTGAACACGAGGCCCTGGGTTCGAATCCCAGGTCGGGCAAAGTGTTACTGGGTTTTTCCATTAGGTAATTCTTAGTAGCAGCACGGAGTCTGGATTTGTGCCCGGTTGATAGCAATAGGCTCGTCCCCTATTACATTGGGACCTAAAAACATAACTGGCGAAATGTGGGTGTACTGTGTGTGCACCTCTGCCTACCCCTTCGGGGAATACAGGCGTGATGTTATGTTTTTTCTTTTCTTCGCCGTTCTCTCCTAAACCACTCATTTACCATATCAATACATAGATAGGAAGGTCATGTATTTAAAGATCTCCATACCCAGTAGCTCCCAGAACTCCTCAGGTTCCTCTCCCTGCTCCACGGTTTTGACTTCCTTCTCTTCAGCGATCATCTTCACGAAGTTACCAGCTGCCTCCTGCTCTGGCTCGTTGGATTCCTGTAAAAAACTACTGTTACTTATTTGCAGATTGTGCTGATGGAATTTGTTGCGCCATTTTGACTTCCCAGCTTCTTATTGAATGGTTGATTGATGTGTTCCCCGAAGGTCTCAACAGATTTGTGTATTTGCACCAATATTTCGCCAGTTATGTTATACGTCCTAATGTTATAACTGGTAACTCCGTGCTGCGACTCAGAATTACTAGATAAAACCCAGTAACAATTTGCCCCGCCTGGAAACTGTTGAACAAAGGCCTCCCCCATAAAATGGGAGGGGCATAATCCCCACGCTTGGTAGGCGTCTTAAGGATCGCAGTATTGGTGGTGAAGTTACAGAAGACGCTGCTGCCGATCTTCTGGATTTTCCCTTAGTCGCCTTTTACGACACCCACGGGAGGAAAAGGGGTGGTCAATTCAAGGCCGGATACGTTATGTTTATTTATGTGATGATAAAACCAAGTGAGTACCTTCCCGATCCAGATGTACACCGCTTCCAAACTCTCCAGGATATAAACATCGTCATCTTCCAGGCTGTCAGCGGTTTCCGTGACCTGTGTGGCTCTCATATCAACTCCCAGCTCCGTGCCTTCCACCTGGAAAATATATGGTTTTATTTATTTCATTTCACTTTAAACTAACGTCGCCTCACACTAGGAATGTCTCCTGTATCGTGGGTACGTTTCACAAACATGAAATATCACATACACAAACACCCAGACTCGGGACAAACATCTGCGGATCACACAAATTTTTGTCCAAAGCGGGAATCTGACCCGCAATCCTTTGCCTCTGCACCAATCAGGTCGGTTGCTACCTGACCCAGAGGATTTCGTACCGCTTTCTAACCATTTCCACCTGGATCCCTGGACTTACCACAAATATTTCAAAATCAATGTCAGCCTAATCAGTGGAGACGTTCTCAAGTTATGACGTGACTAAGGGAAACACAGATTCTTCTTGTTATCGTATGGTTGATGAACAATAGTGTCAGAGTGTAAACCGCCTGTAGGCCTCTGACAAGCTTTACACACCGTTGAAACATCTCAGGTGTGCGGGTTTCCTCACGATGTTTTCCTTCACCGTTTTTAGCAACTGATAACTAATTTATAGTACTACACATAATCGAAAATACATTGACGCGTGCTGAGGTTTGTGCTTGCGACCTGTGACTTGGCAGTCCAACGGTCATACCACTCGGCTAACACTGTATATGCCTTGTGGGATAAAAGGCTTGGATATTTATTTATTTTCAACAAGTAACAACTATTCAGGTTGCTTAATGAAAATTGCTTTTACTCCGTACAAGAATATTTAAATTTTAAATTATATTTAAGAATATTTAAATTTATAATTGAAGTTATTTGAAATAAAACTAGGTTTACGGATTTTATCGCGGTTTTTTAATTGTTTTTTGGTCCCGACGTTTCGAATCCTTTACAGCATTCATGGTCACGGGCAGACTGAAGTTATATAATTTGTGTTATGTACAGCTAGGTATGTAAAACTAGTGAAGTGTAAAACAACTATAGCATTAAGGTTCCCTAGAACATCCTACTTAATCCTACTATCCTACTAATCCTACTAATATTATAAATGTGAAAGTTTGTGAGTATGGATGTATGGATGTGTGGATGTTTGTTACTCTTTCACGTATAAACGGCTGGACCGATTTGGTTGAAATTTGGTATGTAGATAGGTTATACCCTGGATTAACATATAGGCTACTTTTTATCCCGAAAAAATGTCGCGGGTAACACCGCGGGGCGCAGCTAGTAATATTATAAATGTGAAAGTTTGTGAGTATGGATGTGTGGATGTTTGTTACTCTTTCACGCATAAACGGCTGGACCGATTTGGTTGAAATTTGGTATGTAGATAGGTTATACCCTGGATTAACATATAGGCTACTTTTTATCCCGAAAAAATGTCGCGGGTAACACCGCGGGGCGCAGCTAGTAGGTTATAAATTTGCATGCTTTAGTTTTTAAGCAAAACATGTATGTTCTCTCATTTAAATAACACCTCTGTACACCATCTTATACTACTATCTATGACCTAATGTCTGCTTATATATGTATGTTTCACCACGATTTTTATTCTTATATATTAGAAATATAATTATACTGTTATCGACAATTTAAATGTTTAACCATTCTATTTAATGTAGGTATATTGTTATAATTAAGTTTAAGTATGTTTTAATTACAATTTGAATTTTAATAATTTTTGTTACCTATCGAATGTTATAATTAAGTTAATGTTTTTAATGACAATTTGAATTTTAACAATGTTGTATAATGAAAATGTTTGCATGCCGAATGGTGAAATATGGCAGAACTCTGATGTATACCTACTACTATCTACTTATGTATTACACATATTTGCAAATAAATGCTATTCTATTCTATTCATGTTTTTATGCGAATAAATGTATTCTATTCTATTCTATTCAGGTACACCAACAGCATCCATATCACACTCTGTAACTTACAAATATTTAACACGTAGGGAACTAATATAGATGCCAATTATTGGTATACATGATCCAAAACTTACTCTGAACAAGCGGATATTTTCTTCTGCATATGATTCCTTGGAGTTGACAGGCGTGAACTCAGATGCTAGTCCTCCGAAAGATATCATGACGTTACCTGAAAGAAGAACCTTTTTGATCCATACATACATAACATCACGCCTGTATTCCCCGAAGGGGTAGGCAGAGGTGCACATAGTACATCCACATTTCGCCAGTTATGTTTTTTTAGGTCCCAATGTAATAGGGGGCGAGCTGGCCATCAACCGGGCACAAATCCAGACTTCGTGCTGCTACTGAGAATTAACCAATGGAAAAACTAAGTAACACTTTGCCCGACCCGGGATTCGAACCCAGGACCTCGTGCACAGCAGTCGCGCTTAGCAACCACTAGACCAACGAGGCAGTCCATACTAATATTATAAATGTGAAAGTAACTCTGTCCGTTACGCCTTCACGACTAAAACTGGACGGATTTTGAGAGGCATGTAAAAAGTTTAAGACCCGAGAAAGGAAGGCTACTTAACGCGGGGGAAGCCGCGGGCAAAAACTATCAGCTATAGTTACGACTGCCTCGTAGGTCTAGTGGTCGCTAAGCGCTACTGCTGAGCACGAGATCCTTGATTCGAATCCCGGTTCGGGCACAGTTTTATAGGATTTTTCCATTTTTGAGAGTATGGATTTGTGACCAGTTGTTGG
The DNA here is from genome assembly GCA_946251915.1 of Abrostola triplasia. Classification (NCBI taxonomy): domain Eukaryota; kingdom Metazoa; phylum Arthropoda; class Insecta; order Lepidoptera; family Noctuidae; genus Abrostola; species Abrostola triplasia. The sequence goes on from OX276450.1 coordinate 1,033,129, forward strand.
CAATAGGCTCGCCCCTATTACATTGGGACCTATAACATAACTGGTGAAATGTGGGTGTACAGGTGTATGTTATGTTACGCTATATCGAGATATTGATTGTTAATATTATTTATTTCTGCATGATCGTCCCACTGCTGAGCGAAATCCTCCCTTACCTTCCCCCATTCCACATATAACTATAAAAACCACTCCCTGTGATTATTTATTAGGATTGATCAATTATGAGCAACTTGACAGGCCTCCCACCAGGTGGACCGACGATATCGTCAGAGTTGCTGTAACCGGTGGATGCAATTGGCAAGTTATCGTTCATTGTGACGTTCTAAGGGGGAGACCTTTGTTCAACAGTGGACGTCTTCCGGCTGATAATTTATTTATTTTATTTAGGTTCACCCACAGCACATATATAATCACAGTCACATACAGGCTTTTAGGTAATATTCTAATATGCCAATTACGGGCAAACACAACATTAACAAAACAGACGCCAATTACCGCTTAGCAAACTTGTGTAGAAAAACAAAGGTCAATAACGGCAAACAATTTGGAAATGAAGAAGAAATAGAAGACATGACATGAAAATGAGCATCTAAGAGATAGATAGAAGCGTCTTCCGACTCTTCTGTAACTTCACCACCAATATTCAGATCCCCAAGCCACTTGCCAAGCGTATAGATTCTGGCAATACTCTCAACTTTAGGAGGAGGCCTTCAGCAGTCGTCTTCCAGCTGATGATGATGAATGGCCAGCTTTTGAACCATGTACTTATCCTTATAATTGTTAAATGTGCCAAATTTTAGTTAAGGGTTTATGTCTAAATTCATGATTGTAAGCAAATATTTGTATGCCAAGTGAGGAGAAACATAGTGAGACTTTATTTTTTACACGCTTTATATTAGCTTCACTTGTATGTATGTATGTATGTTTGTAACCGACTTCTTTGGGCGCGATTTTGACCCACTTTAAACGGCTAGATTTCGTTCAAACTTTGTAGATTTATCGAGGACCGATGACAAAACACTAATTTGATAAAAAAATAAAAAAAGAAAATATTAAAAAAAAAAGCGTGGGGTGGTTTTTAGGATATTATCAAAATGATAATCACTCTATGAATATCTGTCAATAAAATATTTATAACTATTGACACCATGGACCCCACGCTTTTTCTTAAATATTTTTTTTTATTCACACTATTATTAATTTATATTTATTGAAATTTTTAACACTATTCTTAATTTAAATTTATTAAAACTTATTTTCCATTTTTTAGGTCGGTTTTCGATAAAAAGCGTGTTTTTTAGTTTTTTTAAACTATTATTTATTTATTAAGAGTTTTATTATATGTAACCTATGTTTAAACAAATAAATTTATTCTATTCTATTCTATTCTATTCTTACCTTTGAAGATGTTTAGGAAATGTTTGGGTTCTTTCCCTTGGGGCACCTTCACGATTGTCACTCCTTCCAGCTCGTCCTCCAACTCTTTCACCATGTCCAAGGCTGCCTGCTTGTTCTCGTCGCTGGCTTCGGACCCCTAGAAGCAGAGAGAGTTAAAGGACCCTAGCATTAAAACAGTTCCATCGCATACGGGGTATCTCTTGTATGTATGTGAGTTTGTTCTCAAATAATATCAAAAATATATTTTTTACACAAGCTTCATTCTCAATCTATACTAATATTGTAAAGCTGAAGAGTTTGTTTGTTTGTTTACTTGAATGCGCTAATCTCAGGAGCAGGTCCTATTGGAAAAATTCTTTCAGTGTTAGGTAGCCCATTTAACAAGGAAAGCTATAACCTATGAAACATTCGAAAACCACGCGAACGGAGTCGCGGGCGGAAACTAGTACATCATAAATCAAAAGTACCATAATATTGTATTGTCACCAAACCTATTTAAGTATGCAAAATTTCATTTCAATCGGATGTCAAAAAGTGGTTCTAATTTAGGTTGCAAGATTTGACCTAAACAAACTCACATACATACAAACATTGCAAGTTAAATAAAAGCTTGTAAAAAGAAGTTTCAACTTACAACCCAGAAGTAGACCACGTAGGCTTCAGTATCATCCTCTTTCTTGTACTGGTACTTTACCACGTAGACCTCCTGCTGGTAGAACCTGGCTCCGTCCTCGAAGTCTTCAGTAACTTCGACATTATCACCAGCTATCCTATATCAAAAACATATGTTTAGTCACTCCATTTAACACTGATAGCTAAGTGGTATGACCGTTGGACTGCCAAGTCAAAGGTCGCAAGTTCCAATAGCACGCACTAATGTCTTTTCAAATTCTAGCGTACTATAAATTAGTTATTAGCTGCTAAAAACGGTGAAGGAGAACATCGTGAGGAAATACACACCTGAGAGATTGTTCAACGGTGTGTAAAGCTTGTCAGAGGCCTACAGGCGGTTTACACTCTGACACTATTGTTCATCAACCATACGACAAGAAGTCACTCGATAATTGAATTTACCAAATCTAGTCCTTCACACTAATGTTATAAAGGGAAAAGTTTCTCAGTGTATGTTTGTTACACCTTTACACCCAAACGGCTGGACCAATTTTGATAATGTAGCTGATACACTAGATTAACACTTAGGCTACTTTTAATCCCGAAAAATGTAGCGGGTAATACCGCGGAGCGCAGTTAGTGCTACATATATTATGGATTCGATTCAGAAGGGTATTCTAAACCAACTATTTTTAGGACTTGTATATATAATTGATAGTTTTTTTTAATGGGACATAATATATTTTACTTACAAGGTTATTTACACTCCTTAAAAATAAATACATAATTATATACAAAAAAATATGGTGATATTTAGTTTGTAGAAAGGATGAAAGAAGAATGACAAAACGAATATATGAGGCGAGTGTTAGTGGAGTATCGGAAAGGGGAAGACCTAGGCGAACACACCTAGGCCAAATCGGAGATGTTCTGCAAAAAGGGCAAGTGAGGAGTACCCTCAACCGAAGAGCGTGTATGAGGAATGTGATGCGTGTGAATGAAGCAAAAGAAGTATGCCAGGATCGTAGCAAATGTAAATCCGTGGTCTCTGTCTACCGCTCAGGGAAACAGGCGTGACTTTATGTATGTATGTATGTATATTTAGTTTCATAAACCTACAATGTAACACTATAGCTCCCTTCTCCTTGGTCTGGCATGTATCCTCTGGCGTTAGCACTCTTGCCAATCTGCTTGGCAGCTGTGGCAGAATGTTCCGCGTCTTCGGAGAAGTAGCCAGCATCTGGAAGATGAATAGGGATTCTTTACTATTACGGGCTCAAACGAAATATCGGAATGAGCATTATTGTACGCTGATAGAGGGGCTTGCAGCTAAGAGGCTACCGCTCAGATCAGTCGATTTGCGAGGTTAAGCCGTGCGCACAGCGGTCAGTCTTGTGATGGGTGACCGTTATAACATGTTGAGACCAGTCAATGCTTCAGAAGGCACGTTAAGCCGTCGATCCTGCGCCTGATCTCTCTCCGTTCTCACCGTCCTGGACTGTGAGAGTGAGGGAATAGGGAGTGCACCTATGTTTGTACATACTTGTGCACTATAATATCTACCTAGTTGGCTAGTCTTAGATGAGGCAGGCCCCCCAGTAACTCGTTCAGGAGAACGTTATTTATTGTACGCTGATCGCTGATGGCAAAATAATTATGCCTTCTAGACGAGTATAAAAGTTGTTGTTTGTAAAATGTTGATTATAAGTTGTTACTTCAAGTGCCGAGTGGTATAGGTCCTACCTAGAATAGACCACCCCCTTTCCTCCCGTGGGTGTCGTAAGAGGCGACTAAGGGACAATCCAGAAGATGGGCAGCAGCGTCTTCTGTAACTTCACCACCAATACTGCGATCCCCAAGCCGCTTGCACAGCGTGAGGATTATGCCACACCCCCTCATTTTTAAAGGGGAGGCCTTTGTTCAACAGTGGTCGTCTTCCGGCTGATGATGTCTTCAAATGCACTATAGTTATATACACTTACCAGAGTCAGTAACCAGAGCTTTGGTTGAGTTCATCTGAACAGTCTCCCAGTTGTGGAAGTATTGCTTGAAGGTGGAACTCTCCGCGCCTTCCTTCACCTTCGTTACGTTCACCTGGAAAGAAAGAAAGTTTAGGAGTTATGCTTGACGTCAGCTTGTGCATAGGAAGAGGCTCCATAGAACGCCACAATGAACGACAGCTGGCCATTTGCATCCACCGGTTGCAGTAACTTTAACGATATCGTCGGTCCACCTGGTGGGGGCTAATGTATAGAGGACAGCCATGCTATTCTAAACACATAACATCATCATCACGCCTGTCTTCCCTGAAGGCGTAGGCAGAGGTGCACATATAGTACACCCACATTTCGCCAGTTATGTTTTAGGTCCCAATGTAATAGGAGGCGAGCTGGCCATCAACCGGGCACAAATCTAGACTCCGTGCTGCTACTGAGAATTACCTAATGGAAAAACCCAGCAACACTTTGCCCTACCCGGGACCTTGTGCTCAGCAGTCGCGCTTAGCGACCACTAGACCAACGAGGCAGTCAGAGGCGATAAAGCCATTGATATAAAGCAGAGCAGACTTAGTACTCACCCAAGCAGGATATTCTTTGACTTCCAGATACTTGTTGGCGATCTCGTGGTACGTTTTCCTAACTTCAGCGTCTACCTCAGACCCCACCCATACATACACCCCCGAGCATGGAGTGTCTAAGATATAGATGTTCTGAAACAAAAGTGATTGAGTGAGTGATGTGAATGAATGTCGCTAAAGAAGTATGCCAGGATCGTAGCAAATAGAAATCCGTGGTCTCTGCCTACCCCTCTGGGTTATAGGCGTGACTTTATGTATGTAGTTTGAGAAAGTAACGTATCATAACATCACGCCTGTATTCTCCTAACGGGTAGACAGAGAAGTACACCCACATTTCGCCAGTTATGTTATAGGTCCCATAAAATAGGAGGCGGACTGCAAACTATATTTTAATAACTGTATGTAATTACCCATATTAGCAAATAAATGATTATTATTATTATTATTTGTATCTCATTTTATTTACTCGGGCTATCAACCATGTGGAAGATACCCGGACTTTTAAAAGGCTTACGTGGGGACACAGGTCCAACACGCAGAGGCCCGTTGAGAACTTTAATCTAAAAGGGGATGGGACACCAGCTAGGGACACCACACAACTGCTCTATAACAGAACAGCCATGAAAAGTCCCCAAAAGGTGTAGGACTATTGAGAAAAATGGATACTAAAATGATTTGGTCTATTGTGTTGGGATGTTTCGTGGAATGGTTATTTTTAGTTTATTCTGAATAACAACGGCGTCTGCCTTTAACCATATAATATGCAGTATATTAGCAGACGGTGACTCGCCACTCACTAGATGGGCCCCCTAAACAGTCGCCACTATAGGCAACAGGGAGCAACACCGATGCGAGTGGCTAGGGGTGTAGAGCGGTGCGGCCCCGGTTTCACCATCGCGCGTCTCGAAGACTCGGAGCGGGTTTCCCCGCTATTACGCCATTAGACACTTCCACCCCCGAGCATATAGCTCTGGCGACCCCTCTCTGACCAGCCAACTAAGGCAAGAAAGAGCTGAGAGTCCTGCGGGCGCTCTTCGGTTTCCACTCCAGCTACCCATATCGGGCAAACCGGGGATGAGTCCCTGACCGACTCTCTGGGGTATCAGGCACGTTGTGTCGCCACTCACAAACAGCTCGCCACAAGCTGCCCTGCGGTTTGTGTGCTTTTAGTACAAGTCCTTGTGATATATTTTTTATTTCTATCACGAGGGTTGGTAAAGCTATACTACTGTCCCCTCCGGTGTTACGTTATTCTCATGTTGAGGTAACGATGTGCCCAGAGGGGTTTATTATTATTATTATTAAACTCCGTGCTGCTACTGAGAATTATCTATTGGAAATACCTAATAATACATTGCCTGACCCGGGATTTTAATCCAGGACCTCGTGCTTAGCGCTACTAGACCAACAAGGAAGTCTCAAGACCCTGCACAATGTCAGCCAAGTCCCGTCACTTGACGGTGGGTCTACCACATCTGACTCACACTATTCACCTTTGACTATAGGCGTAGGCGGGTGTATATTATACACTCGTAACTTCGTGACAAAACCGTGCTCGCCGCGGTCAGTCTTGTGATGGGTGACTGTTTCCACATGCTTCGCAAGGCACGTTAAGCCAGTCCTGCGTCATCTCTCTCCGGTCTCACCGTCCTGGACTATGAGAGTGAGGGAATAGGGAGTGCACCTGTGTTTGCATACTTGTGCACTATAATACGAGTATCTCCGGCGTTAGCTAGTCTCAGATGAGACAGGCCGCTGTTACCGGAATTCGGACAGAAGAACATTATATTATACGTATTTTTGTTAGTACTTACGTCTGAAGCGAGCTGCCTTTGTTTGTAAGGTTTGTTCAAAGAGACCAGCTCCAGTTCATCTTCAACCAACACCCTGTATAAGTATACAGCGGAGATATCCCCACGAGCGTAAGTCTGGAGAAAAGAAAACAATATTCCATATTAAAGTTTTCCTTATCGTATGGTTGATGAACAATAGTGTCAGAGTGTAAACCGCCTGTAGGCCTCTGACAAGCTTTACACACCGTTGAACAATCTCTCAGGTGTGTGTTTCCTCACGATGTTTTCCTTCACCGTTTTTGGCATAATAACTAATTTATAGTACGCACATGAATTCGGAAAGACATTGGTGCGTGCCGGGCTTAATTACATAGTACTTAAGTAGTTTGGCTAACTGTACAAACAGGAACATGGAAATCCCAATACAATGTTCTAGAAAACAAGGGTTATTCATAGATTTTCCAGTAATGTATGTAACGAATTTCTCTATACTTCGAATAATCTATAGTTCCTCTCAAATTATCATGTATTATCCTACTAATATTATAAACGCGAAAGTTTGTAAATATGGATAGATGTTTGTTACTCTTTCACGTTAAAACTACTGAATGGATTTTAATGAAATTTCATACGATGGTTGCTGATACCCTGGATTAACACATAGGCTACTTTTTATCCCTAAATGTAGAGGGTAACTCCGCGGGGCGCAGCTAGTTTAGAATAATAGTTGGGACTTACAGAAGAAGAATCATCACTGGCGATATCGTCTCTCGATCCTGAACCAAGGGCTTCAAAGAATAAGCCATAATCCTCATCAGTGGAGAACTCATCTGCAAGAGAATTCAAGAACATGACTACTTGACGTTTGAAGACCTGATTAGCGCAGACTCCGTGCTGCTACTGAGAATTACCTAATGGAAAAACCCAGTAACACTGCCCGACCCAGGACCTCGTGCTCAGCAGTCGCGCTTAGCAACCACAAGACCAACGAGGCAGTCTAAGACTAATATAATAATAACAGCCTATAACTGTCCCACTGCTACAAAGGCCTCTTCTCGTATAGAGAAGGATTGACCATTGATCACCACGCTAGCTCACTGCGGGTGTTCAGATAATTAAATCCAGGTTTCCTCACGATGTTTTCCGTCACCGTTAGTCTAGTGTCTTAGAATAACTAAGAAAGTATTTATAACATTGAAAAAGTCACATCGATACTTACCCGGGTTCGTGTATACAAATCCGGTATGCTAACCACTAGGCCACCACTTTTTTTCTCCTAATCTAGCACTAATTAAACCAGGATTCTAGGACTGCCTCGTTGGTCTAGTGGTTGCTAAGCGTGACTGCTGAGCACGAGGTCCAGGGTTCAAATCCCGGGTCGGGCAAAGTGTTACTGGGTTTGTCCATTAGGTAATTCTCAGTAGCAGCACGGAGTCTGGATTTGTGCCCGGTTGATGGCAATAGGCTCGCCCCCTATTACATTGGGACGTAAAACATAACTGGCGAAATGTGGGTGTACTATATGTGCACCTCTGCCTACCCCTTCGGGGAATACAGGCGTGATGTTATGTTTTAATTAAACCTCTAGTATTCATTACAAGAAAAACTCACCGATAATTTCAATCGTAGCTCTACCATTATGGTAATCATCTCTCAAAGAGTTGGCTACACTGATAATCTTCCTCCTCTGGGTGGCTTTTGCTCCCTCTGGCATCAGCACGAAGATATCATGCTCCACCTCCAGAATGAAGCAGTGGTCTGTGGTGAGAGAAGAGGCTTCAGCAGGCACCTGGAAGAAGAAGCCACTTAACATGGAGAAAGAAAATATATAACTGCCTCGTTGGTCTAGTTGCTAAGCGTGACTGCTGAGCACGAGGTCCTGGGTTCAAATTCAAGGTCGGGCGAAGTAATACTGGGTTTTTTCATTAGGTAATTTTTAGTAGAAGCGCGGAGTCTGGATTTGCGCCCGGTTGATGGCAATAGGCTCGCCCCCTATTATGTAAAAAAAAAATAACTGACGAAATGTGGGAGTACTATATGTGCACTTCTGCCTACCCATTCGGGGAATACAGGCGTGATGTTATGTTATGTTGAGAAAATATTATCTATTATATATACCGGTTGCACTCACGTCGGTATTCGGGAATACCCGACTAGTTTCGGACTCTAACAGAGCCCTTATTCATGAGCTGGTGACGCGGTAGGGTCGCGAGCCGAAGGGTAGTATAACCGGTATATATAGTAGATAATATGGATAACACTCACGAAAGTTATTATAGTAAAAAAAATTAAAGAAAATAATTTATTTTTGACCTAAAAACCACATCTCACTAATATTATAAAGGCAAATGTTTATGAGTGTGTTTGAATGTTTGTTACTTCTTCACGCTCAAACGGCTGCACCAATTTCGATAAAATTTCGTAAGTAGGTAGCTTGCTTCTTGGATTAACACATAGGCTACTTTTTATCCCGAAAAAATGTAGCGGGAAACACCGCGGGGCGCAGCTAATAGATAGTATGTATATAGAGTATAGCATGTAAGTTGTAGTACCCCTTCGGGGAATACAGACGTGGTGTTATGTAAAACGGAAATCGCAATACCATTCGGCATTTCGTTTATAATCATTTAAATTCATTGTAATATTGTGATATCATAATCAGCTCATTATTAATTGATAAACACTGATTGTGTCTGTCTAATATTTGCATATTATAACTTATATATAATACCTTTATTCACAGAAAGGTAAGCATAGATTATATAAGTATATTATACAAGTATTGACTTAATTTTTAAGATTAATTATCTAATTTCGGACTTACTGTGTTTGTTATTTGATTGAAATGGAATTTTTCATACTTAAATAGGTTTGGTGACAATACAGAGGCTACATACATACATACATAACATCACGCCTGTATTCCCCGAAGGGGTTAGGCAGAGGAGCACATATAGTACACCCACATTTCGCCAGTTATGTTTTAGGTCCCAATGTAATAGGGGGCGAGCTGGCCATCAACCGGGCACAAATCCAGACTCCGTGCTGTTACTGAAGATTACTTAATGAAAAAACCCAGTCACACTTTGCCCGACCCGGGGTTCGAACCCAGGACCTCGTGCTCAGCAGTCGCGCTTAGCAACCACTAGACCAACGAGGCAGTCAAGGTATAAGACGTTAATGTATGTGTAATGATTTCTGAATCAATTGTAGACCGATTTTGAGAATTCTGTCAATCTGGCAGTCTGTATAATCTGTATTATTACCTTTATATAATCTGTATTGATAACTCTACTATCTAGATAAGGTCCAATCTTGCTAATTCTGTTCTCTTAGTCATAGGTACATTGTAATTGGGTATTTCCATTGGACTTTTACATTTCGTGTATACTGCATATTTTCCTGCTCATCAAAAAATTATATAGCTCATATTATTTACTGTATATTCCGGTTATACTCACGGGTGTATTCGGGAATGCCCGACTAGTTTCGAACTCGAACGGAGCCCTTATTCATGACCTAGTTACGCAGCAGAGAGGCCAGTTCGGCTCGCGACTCTGCCGCGTAACCAGCTCATGAATAAATTTCGCCAGTCAGTTGTTATAAGTCCTAACTCCTAATGTAATAGGGGGCGAGCTGGCCATCAACCGGGCACATATCTAGACTCCATGCTGCTACTGAGTACCGTACCGTACTGCTACTAGCTTTTGCCCGCGGCTTCGCCCGTGGTAACGCGTGGTTACGCCTGTTTCCCTGAGGGGTAAGCAGAGACCACGGATTTCCATTTGCTACGATCCTGGCATACTTCTTTTAAACTTTTTACATGCCAAATTTCATCAAAATCCGTCCAGCGGTTTAGTCGTGAAGGCGTCACAGACAGAGTTACTTTTACATTTATACAATTAGTATGGAAGTATGGATAATTATTATTGAAGACGCGAAAGTCTGCTTTTTGTCCTGCAGAACTGCTGTTCTTCCACTAACAAGATCCTTAATAAAACTGCTCCTCACCTCTTCAATCCTCATGTTGTCACAACCGGACAGCTTCAGCAGCCTCTTCTCAGCCCCGGCGTTGGTCTCCACCTCGGTGAACCCTGACTCGTTGCCGCCTTCCATGTATCTGATGGCTAGAACCAAATATACATACATACATAACACCACGCCTGTATTCCCCGAAGAGGTAGGCACATATACAAACATATTTCCTAGTGTGGGGCGACGTTTTAAAAAAAAATAATTATAGTACATTTCGCCAGTTATGTTTTTAGGTCCCAATGTAATAGGGGGCGAGCCTATTGCCATTAACCGGGCACAAATCCAGACTCCGTGCTGCTACTGAGAATTACCCAATGGAAAATCCAGTAACACTTTGACCGACCCGGGATTCGAACCCAGGTCCACGTGCTCAGCAGTCGAAACAAATATAATAATATAATACTGTTCCCCTACCTGAATTTCGGTCACGGCGGCCTTTCTACGCAGGAGATGCGTGCACAAGTATGCTCGCAAACACAGGTGCACTCCCTATTCCCTCACTCTCATAGTCCAGGACGGTGAGACCGGAGAGAGATCAGGCGCAGGACCAACAGCTTAATGTAAATTCTTATCGTATGGTTAATGAACAATAGTGTCAGAGTGTAAACCGCCTGTAGGCCTCTGACAAGCTTTACACACCGTTGAACAATCTCTCAGGTGTGTGTTTCCTCACGATGTTTTCTTCACCGTTATTAGCAACTGATATCTAATTTATAGTACGCACATCAATTCGAAATGACATTGGTGCGTGCCGGGGTAACTGGCGACCTTTGACTTGGCAGTCCAACGTTCACACCACTCGGCTATCAATGCTTTTGGCGTAATACTGAAGTTATAGTTATCTTTAAAACAACATACCTGGCTTGAAATACCCCAGGAACTGGCTAGACTCGTGTCCCTGGACTTCCCTGTGGTGCACTGCCTTCCCCCCCAGCATATCGTCCAGGGTCACCGTCCAGATGGCTGCTGATCCTTTCTTATCTTGTGTCGTCTTGCTGCCTAGCCAGAAATGGGCATCGTGGTTCAAACTAGAGCCATCCCGACCTGTCGTCTGTAAAAACATAACATCACGCCTGTATTCCCCGAAGGGGTAGGCAGAGGTGCACATACAGTACACCCACATTCCGCCAGTTATGTTTTAAGGTCCCAATGTAATAGGGGGCGAGCTGGCCATCAACGGGACACAAATCCTCCGTGCTGCTACTGAGAATTACCTAATGGAAAAACCCAGTAACACTGCCCGACCCGGGATTCGAACCCAGGACCTCCTGCTCAGCAGTCGCGCTTAGCAACCACTAGACCAACGAGGCAGTCTCATGTGTTGAGTGCTGCTACATTTATAAATAAGAATTAAAACATACCTTCAAAACAATATAAGAGTCTCCATTATAGAACTTGCCATACAACTTTGATTCTATCGGCACTGGCTCAAATTTCTGTAACAAAAATGGAGTATAATGGCCTTGATGAAGTAAAAACCACTGTGACGAGCTATTGTCGCAATATAATTAGTAAGTATAGCTAAAAGAAAAACTACAATATACACATTAAAAAAAAACGTCGCCCCACATAAGGAATGTCTCCTGTATCGTGGGTGCGTTTCACAAACATGAAATATCACGTACACAAACACCCAGACTCGGGACAAACATCTGCGGTTCGCACAAACTTTGCCCCGTGCAGGAATCGAACACGAAACCCTTAGCACAGCAGTGCAATCAAGTATACTGCTGGATTTATAATTGTTAAAAAAATCAGGTATATTCGGAGACAGAAAAGCGATATCAACATTTAATGCAACTTTCAAAAATCTACCTTATATACTCACATCTATAGTCCAGATCTCAATGCCAGCACTACCGCCCGCTTCAGCGAACGCCGGGTGATCCATTATCAATAAACAAACAAAGCAAACACACAATCAAAAGAAATCGATGAAATTCTCAAACAAACACGGACTATGTCTGACTTGCTTCAAGAGATATTGGACACTGTTTAGTGTTCCTTCATGAAATCATACAAAGATAAAAGATAATGATAACGTCTACATGAGTCATAGATAGCAGGTTCGATGATAAAGGTAGGTGACGAATATATTGACGACTAGCTGCGCCCCGCGGTGTTACTCGCTACATTTTTTCGGGATGAAAAGTAGTTTATGTGTTATTCTGATGTATAAGCTATATTATTGTAGAGTTTCATAAAAATCTATTCAGTAGTTTTTACGTGAAAGAGTAACAAACATCCATCTACTTACAAACTTTCGCGTTTGTAATATTAGTAGAGACTAGCTGCGCCCCGCGGTGTTACCCGCGACATTTTTTCGGGATAAAAAGTAGTCTATATGTTAATCCAGGGTATAACCTATCTACATACCAAATTTCAACCAAATCGGTCCAGTCGTTTATGCGTGAAAGAGTAACAAACATCCACACATCCATACATCCATACTCACAAACTTTCACATTTATAATATTATTATATATATATTATATATTATATATATATTATATATATATATTATATATATTATATTATATATTATAGTAGGAAGGATAGTAGGATTGGCGCAGTGGCTAAGCGATTGGACTGCTGCCCTAAGGGTTGCGGGTTCCAGAAACTAAAAATTGTGTGATCTGTAGATGTTTGTCCCGAGTCTAGGTGTTTGTGTATGTGACGTTTCATGTTTGTGAAACGCACCCACGATACAGGAGGAATTTGTAGTGTGGGGCGACGTTTTGTTAAAAAAATTAAAAACAATACCTATATCGAGGTGGCCTAGTCGCTAAGTGTATAGATGTGTGTATACTACCGATAGCCGAGTCATGGGCTGCCAATTTAAAGGTAACAACTTAAAATCCGCTGTACCAATGTATTTTCGAATTCATGTGCGTATAAATTAGTTATCAGTTGCTAAAAACGGTGAAGGAAAACATCGTGAGGAAACACACACCTGAGAGATTGTCAACGGTGTGTAAAGCTTGTCAGATTATTAGCTCGTATTGTGCCTGCATGTATGAGGTGTATGAGGAATGTGATGCGTGTGAATGAAGCAAAATAAGTATGCCAGGATCGTAGCAAATGGAAATCCGTGGTCTCTGCCTACCGCTCAGGGAAACAGGCGTGTCTTTATGTATGTATGTATCCCACTGCAAGGCAAGGCCTCTCTTTCCTCCTTCCACTGTCTGTCACTCGACGTCTAGGTGGAAGGAGTCTAATTCGTCCCACCATCTTTTTCCCGGCCTGCAACAAAATCATTAACTGCTGCTTGAGTCCACTGCGTGGTTGTTTTCTCCCATAGCTCCTGCGAAATGCGGCAGACGTGACCAGCCCAGTTCCACTTAAGGTTGGCAGCTGTTGTGCTTACGTCGGTAATTTGCGTGGAGCGCATTATCAAGTTCACCGGAAGACGCAGCGTTGGCAGGCCTCCCACCAGGTGGACCGACGATATCGTCAGAGTTGCGGGCAACCGGTGGATGGAATTGGCAAGCTGTCGTTCATTGTGGCGTTTTAAGGGGGAGGCCTTTGTTCAGCAGTGGACGTCTTCCGGCTGATGATGATGATGATCAAGTCGTAGTAGTTTAATGTAAAGGAAAGATGATAAAAACATATATTGAGTAAGCATACTAACAATTTGGTTATCAAAATATTAGATAACAAGTTATCTTATAGATCTTATCAAGTTAATAATGTTTGTTTAGCAGAATTCGATCAATAAAAGTGTGTTGAAAATGATTTTCGGAATTCTCATATAGTATAATAACTTTCGTGAGTGTTATCCATATTATTTACTATATATTCTGGTTATACTCACGGGTGTATTCGGGAATGCAACTAGTCGGGCATTCCCGAATACACCCGTGAGTATTATAACCGGAATATATAGTAAATAATTCTCATATAGTTTTATATGTTTTGTATATTTTGGACTTATTACATTGACCCTTAGTGAGCTATTTTTATGTTATGCTGAATTTCAACACACGATACAGAAGTCAAAATGTTTTGTCCCGTGCGGGATTCATACCCGCAATGCCTAGCGCAGCTGTCCAATTACTTAGCCACTGCGCGAATCAGGTCGTCAATATTATAACAAGGGTTCTTCATAGCAATAAAACATAACATAACATCACGCCTGTATTCCGTAGGTAGGCAGAGGTGCGCGTATAGTACACTCACATTTTGCCAGTTATGTTTATTGGACCTAATGTAATAGAAGGCGAGCCTATTGACATCAACCGGGCACAAATCCAGACTCCGTGCTGCCACTAAGAATTAGAGTAGAAAACCTAATGGAAAAACCCAGTAACACTTTGCCCGACCCGGGATTCGAACCCAGGACGTGCTCAGCAGTCGCGCTTAGCAACCACTAGACCAACGAGGCAGTCCAATAATAAACCAGATTTAAGATAACAATACTTTTTATTAAACAACAATCAATTTGACATATCATATACACATATACATTACACAAAACGAATCTTCATTTAAAATACAGTTGACACACTAATTATAATTTTTATTTGCAGGATACATATCAAATTAGGAAATTGCAGTATATATAACCAAAATATAACACAGACTTGGTACAATATTATGGTCTTAAAGATATTCTATCTACAGTAAGATTAATGACCGTAAAGAAAATATACTATAGGATAATAAAGGTTACATTATAATATACATAATCTACCTACAACTTACTATACCGATAAAAATGATTAAAAAAACGATCGGTCCGAACATACTGCCCAGAGGAACACCTCCGTTTAAAACTATTTAAAACAAGTACTTTTTCTTCAAGTGACTGCCTGTTGTTTTCATGTTTTTTTATAGTAATTTAAGTGCTAATTACACATAAAAATATAACACAACATTAAAGATATTACTGCTATCCCGCTGTGAACTGTGTCGAATGCTTTATTTGGAACCTTTTCAGGGGTAACCTGAAAACAAAATAGATTTTAATGTTAATGTCCTGTCCAAATATCGGTCAGCGTATCTAAGCTTAGTCTAGTAATCGTAGGAATACTATAAATTAGTTTTAAGTTGCTGAAAATGAAGAAAGAATACATCATGAGGAAACCGGCGCACCTGAGAGATTGTTCAACGGTGTGTAAAGCTTGTCAGAGGCCTACAGGCGGTTTACACTCTGACACTATTGTTCATCAACCATACGATAAGAGGAAAAAGAATATACTCTATACACAGATAGACTCCCGATTCCCTCACTCTCATAGTCCAGGACGGTAAGACACGACCGGAGAGAGATCAGGCGCAGGACTAACGGCTTAACGTGCCTTTCGAAGCATGGAGGGGTTTTTTACATATATAAAATGAGACATGGCCTGAAATGGCATTGGACAGGGTTTTGTGGAAGAATAATGGGGAGGCCTTTACCCAGCAGTAGGACACCGAACAGGATACATAAAAAAAAAATTATCCTCCATCATAAGAATGGCCGCAGCGAGCGCTCCTTAACCATAGCATAGACAACTCACGGTGCCACTGAGCTTCTGTCGATTGTTGCAGCTGATCTCGTCGATCGACGTACGGAACCTCTCAATATCAGCTTTCTCAGTAGAATCCGGTTGAAACTTGAAGCTGATGATGTAAATGATTTATTGTAATTAAACATACTATATATAAAGTCATGCCTGGATCCCATAGGGGTAGGCAGGGACTGGATTTGCAATTAAGAACATACAACACAAATAGAGACTGGTGTTTGTGATAGGTGAATCCTTTGAAGAGATTTACTTTTCTTTTGTACTATATATAATTGTATATATCCAAATATGACTGCCTCGTTGGTGTAGTGGTTGCGAAGCGCGACTGCTGAGCACGAGGTCCTGGGTTCGATTCCCGGGTCGGGCAAAGTGTTACTGAATTTTTCCATTAGGTAATTCTCAGTAGCAGCACGGATTCTGGAATTGTGCCCGGTTGATGGCAATAGGCTCGCCCCCTATTACATTGGGACCTAAAACATAACTGGCGAAATGTGGGTGTACTATATGTGCACCTCTGCATACCCCTTCGGGGAATACAGGCGTGATGTTATGTTATATATGTTATATATCCTACACTATTTAGAATGGATCTTCAGGGTGGACATTATCTACTGTAATGTCCGAAAAGGCACGACAAAACTCAACGCAGGCAAAGTCGCTGAATCTGGTTTCATTCAACGTGGCAATGCTGCCAGTCTTTTGGGCACGTTACCGGTTGACATCGATGGGGATGAATTCTTTGATGTTTTTTAACTTTTTATTTTTGTATATGTTGTTTTTATTCTGTATTAGAATTAAGTTTTAAATAGTTATAATAATGTATTATTACTATAACATCTTACTTATTTTTCTGTCTTCCTATTGGCTTATCCAATTCTTCTGAAGACCCGCTATCATCGCTCCGCAGCTCATTCACCGGCTCTTGGATTATACCTTTTTCTTCTGCGCTGTCTGACTTGTAATCTGAAATAACCAAATAATCATAATTATCATAGACATAACATCCGATATCTCCGACTCCTAAGATACAGGTCTGCGTACCTAGTTTAGGAGCCCGGAAAGCTGACAAGAATTTTGACCTGGTAGTACAACCCAATGCTGTTCATGTGCTATGTACTGTGTTCTTTATGTGCCTGTATTCCCCGAAGGGGTAGGCAGAGGTGCACATATGTATATTACACCCACATTTCGCCAGTTATGTTTTAGGTCCCAATGTAATAGGGGGCGAGCTGACTATCAACCGGGCACAAATCCAGACTCCGTGCTGCTACTGAGAATTATCTAATAAAAAAAACCCAGTAACACTGCCCGACTCGGGATTTGAACCCAGGACTTCGTGCTCAGCAGTCGCGCTTAGCAACCACTAGACCATTGTCAGTCGATGGCAATTGTATAACTATATTATCTACTATTTATACCGGTTATACTCACGTCGATATTCGGGAATGCCTGACTAGTTTCGGACTGATCTGAGCAGTTTGGCTCGCGACCCCGCCGCGTCACCCGCTCATGAATAAGGGCTCCGTTAGAGTCCGAAACTAGTCGGGCATTCCCGAATATCGACGTGAGTATAACCGGTATATATAGTAGATAATATGGCTAACACTCACGAAAGTTATTATAGTAAATTGTATAACTGCCGAAATGTGGACTATAAATGTGGCTTTCTCAATATATACGTGATGTTTTGTAGTTGTATTTTAGGCTAGGATTCCCTCCATCTAGGATGCAAGCCTACCTTTGCTTGTGTTCCTACGTCGCCCGCCGCGGCAGGTAGAGCACAGTCTCTGGCCTCTGATCCCACTTTGCCAAATCGGTTTGAATATTGAGAGAATGCGGCGGCCAGGGACAGCTGCATGTAAATGCCTTACTTGACAAGTTATATAGGAATGTCAAGACAGTGTGAACGCTTTTTATAGGTAACTTTTGCCTGTGGCTTCGCCCGTTAAGTAGTGCCTCTCTTCTCGCGTGTTCAAATTCAAATTCAAAATGTTTTTATTTCACATAAACCTATTACAGGCGCTTATGAAACGTTAGGATGCTAGTTGCACGGTTCCAACGTCATTCCAATGGAGAAGAACCGGCAAGAAACTCCAGAGGTTACGCATTTATCATGTTGAACTTTCTACATAATTTTTTTTTTCAAAATCCGTCCAGCGGTTTTGTCATGAAGGCGTAACAGACAGAGTTACTTTCAAATTTATAATATAATATTAAGTATGGATTAGGCCTTTTACTTTTACAAATATCTTTTTTAACTTCGAGAAAGAAAGATTTGCACCCCTTTTTAACCCCTTTCTTACCATTTAGGATGGGTTAAGTTTATATGGAAAATACGTGTAGAAAGAGAAACATTTTACAAAGTGATGAGCAAATTCTGACTGGTGGGTGACACAATGCTTTTATCGAATTTCGGCCATGACAGGCAATCTCAACAAAGTCTAGCCAACTGGGTAGGTTTTAGCCCCCACTCTTTTACATAAATAAAGTCACGCCTGTTTCCCTGAGGGGTAGGCAGAGACCACGGATTGCCATTTGCCCCACTCTCTCAATTCCCTTTAAACATAAGGGAACCCCTAACCTAGCCTCGTCGAGGGACGCGTAGCTATGTGGATACCGTGCAGATCAGTCGATCAGGAAAGTAAAGCTGTGCTCGCCGCGGCCAGTCTTGTGATGGGTGACCGTTTTCACATGTCAGTTTTTATCTGAAACATCGTTACCTATATTTATCTCTTTCTTACCAGCGGTATCTTTGTATATCTCTGCTAGTTCCTTCTCTATTCTTGCTTCCTCATCATCTTGATTGATGCCGTCTATCTTCTCCACGTCTTTCATCTTTTTCCTAGTGTCAACAGTCTGCAAAGAAATGTCTATAAATATAAAAACTCCTACAGCCTCGTCGGTCTATTGGTCACGAGGTCCTGGGCTTGAATCCCGGGTCGAGAAGAATGTTAATGGGTTTTTCCTTTAGGTAACTCGATAGCAGCACAGAGTCTGGATTTGTGCCTCGTTGGTGGCAATAGACCCCCTATTATAATGGCACCTATAACATAACTGGCGAAATCATTATCATCAGCCGGAAGACGTCCACCGTTGAACAAAGGTCTCCCTCTTCAGTAACAGGGGTTGACATAATCCCCACGCGTGACAAGCGATTTAGCGATCGCAGTATTGGTGGTGAAGTTACAGAAGACGCTGCTGCCCATCTTCTGGATTTTCCCTTAGTCGCCTCTTACGACACCCACGGGAGGAAAGGGGTGGTCAATTCTAGGACGGATACCGCTCGGAGATCAGACTTACAGTTGGCTTCTTAAACTCCTTCTTGGTGCCAGGCTGGACGGAGTGGCTGGTCATCTTCTGCTTGGTATCATCGTCACTATCTGCTGCAGGCTCCTCCTCTAATCCCATAGGTAGTTCTAAAAGAACAGAAGACGGTTTTTTTTAAAAGGTAGCACTAGGAATGTCTCCTGTATCGTGGGTCCTGAGAATGAAGTCCTGGGTTCGAATTCCGGGTCGAGCAAAATGTTACTGGGTTTTACTATTAGGTGATTCTCAGTAGCAGAACGGAGTCTGGATTTGTGTCCGGTCGATGGCAATAGGCTCGCCCCCTATTACATTGGGACCGAAAATCATAACTGGTGAAATGTGGGTGTACTATACGTGCACCTCTGCCTACCCCTTTAGGGAATACATGCGTGAATGTTATGTTAAGTAAAGAAGTCCAAAAGCCTGGGCAACCAGTGTTCGTATTACTGAACTGTGTTGTGGAGGTCAGATAGGACCCTCTATGTGGAGTACTGGTGTCCCTGCATAGTAAGACTGGGAGCAGACCCAATAGTTGGAATGAAGACAGATGTGGGACATGGTATATGGACATGGGAGGATGCCAGATGAGTCCAGTACTTCGGAAGGCATGTTAAGCCAGTCCTGCGTCATCTCTCTCCGGTCTCACCGTCCTGGACTATGGGAGTGAGGGAATAGGGAGTGCACCTGTGTTTGTGCATACTTGTACACTATAATATCTGCTGCGAGCTAGTCTCAGCTGAGACAGGCCGCCGTGACCGGAATTCGGACAGGAGAATTCATATTCAAACTTAATATTATAAATGTGAAAGTAACTCTGTCTGTTACGCCTTCACGACTAAACCGCTGGACGGATTTTGATGAAATTTGGTATGTAGTAAGTTTAAGACCCGAGAAAGGACATAGGCTACTTAACGCATAGCCGCGGGCAAAAGCTAGTACCTACCTTTTATCGGTGTCCCAATTTCTATCACCTCTTGCCCCATCGATTCCGTGAGAGTTTTGACATTGTTTTTTGCGGCAGCGACATATATTATCGAGAAAAACATAAGTAAAATTATTAAACGCATGATTTGTGACAACCTTTGTATTTTAATGTTAATATTTTTTGATAAATCTTTTAGTTTTAGTGACCAACTAGTTATGTGATATTTCAAGCCATCTTGATTTTATGTTCGGAATACGCAATCTTGTATTACTCATTCATTTGAGGGAATGAATGAACTATTTAAAAAGAAAACATCGCCCCACACTAGGAATGTCTCCTGTATCGTAGGTGCGTTTCACAAACATGAAATATCGCTTACACAAACACCCAGACTCGGGACAAACATCTGCGGATCACATAAATTTTTGTCCCGTGCGGAAATCGAACCCGCTACCTTTAGCGGAGCAGTCCAATCGCTTAGCCACTGCGCCAGTCAAGTTGTCAATTGATTGACTGCTGCGGTAAGGGTTGTGGGTTCATGTCTGTGTTGATGTATCTATAGGTATGTCATATAATATGTCAATGACAGAATCAGAAAACAAATCGCAAACTATGAGATATCCCAGAACATACATGGGTATTTTGATACCCCACAACACGAGGAACCTTTACATTATATTTCTTGACGTCAATGTTTCGTCTACCCTATATACACCAGCCTATAACTGTCCCACTGCTACAAAGCCCTCTTCTCGTATAGAGAAGGATTGAGCATCGATCACCACGCTAGCTCACTGCGGGCGATTTCAGATAATTAAATCCAGGTTTCCTCACGATGTTTTCCGTCACCTTTAGTCTAGTGTCTTAGAATATCTAAGAAAGCATTTATAACATTGAAAAAGTCACGCCTGAGTTTGAACCTGTAACATAATGCATAAATCTGTTAACCTCTGTGCCACCACGACTTCTATTATAATCTAGATCTGTTGTCAGTTAAATCTAGGTCCAGACCTAGATATCTAGAAAACGGTGACAGATGTGCCTATGCCAAATAATTAGTCAGTTAACTTTTAACCGCCAGAGTCAGTGCACATTATATTGGAGTTAAACTAACGGTAACTGTATAATTAATTAATATTTATGTATTTAACTGCCTCGTTGCTCTAGTGGTTGTTAACGCGACTGCTGATCACGAGGTCCTGGGTTCGAATCCCGGGTCGAGCAGTGTTACTGGGTTTTTGATTTGATCATTCTCAGTAGCAGCACGGAGTCTGGATTTGTGCCCGGTTGATGGTCAGCTCGCCCCCTATTACATTGGGACCTAAAAACATAACCGGCGAAATGTGGGTGTACTTTATGCGCACCTCTGCCTACCCCTTCGGGGAATACAGGCGTGATGTTATGTTATGTATATGTTTTATAATTGTGTAGACACCACCAATCAATAGACATACTTTTTATGAGCTGTCAAAGCTTCCGCCATAGATTATGTATGACGACCGGATTGGCGTAGTGGCGTAGTGGTTGGACTGTTCCGCTAGGGTTTGCGCGTTCAATTCCCACACGGTACAATTTGTGTTGATGACGATAGGCTCGGCCCCTATTATATGGGACCTAAAAACATAACTGGCGAAATGTGAGTGTACTGTATGTGCACCTCTGCCTACCTCTTCGGGGAATACAGGCGTGATGTTATGTTATGTTTACAATTTGTGTGATCCCCAGACTGAGCGTTGATGTGTGTGATATTTCATGTTTGTGGAACGCGCCCACGATACAGGAGACATTCCTAGTGTGGGGTGACGTATTTTTAAATAAAAAAGCGAGCTGGCCATCAACCGGCCACAAATCCAGACTCCGTACTGTTACTGAGAATTACCTAATGGAAAAACCCAGTAACACTTTGCCCGACCCGGGATTCGAACCCAGGACCTCGTGCTCAGCAGTCGCGCTTAGCAACCACTAGACCAACGAGGCAGTCACAGTATACAACGGAGTATAAAAGATAGACAAAATGATGCATTAACCGAGATATCTGACATAATATGAAGTCATGGTTTATTTATTTATCTCAACACCCCTATCATAACAGGTTATACCTAATGCGATAGTGTGGTCACTTTAATATTTATAACTTACTAGCTGCGCCCCGCGGTGTTACCCGCGACATTTTTTCGGGATAAAAAGTAGCCTATATGTTAATCCAGGGTATAACCTATCTACATACCAAATTTCAACCAAATCGGTCCAGCCGTTTATGCGTGAAAGAGTAACAAACATCCACACATCCATACTCACAAACTTTCACATTTATAATATTAAGTAGGATAGGAAGTAGGATAGGATATATATATATATATATATATAGTAGGAATTAGTAGGATAACATACATCGTGATTCTTGCAAATTCACTCAGGGAGCAGGTAAAAATATCTATGTACTCAGCCACTTCATTCAGTATATGCAAGGTCCGCGTTATAGGGGCCTTGCCCAACAAATTAGTACTTATTTTGGAGAAAATCGCCTTGTTATTTCATGAAGTTCAAATGAACCTTTCCGTAGGGTGAGAAGCCATATTTTTGGTCGACTGTACATGCTTCTCTCAAGAAAGGCTCTCGAGTGGCGACCACGAACTCAGACGCAGTGATAGCAGGCCTCCCACCAGGTGGACCGACGATACCGTCAGAGTTGCTGCAACCGGTGGATGGAATTGGCAAGCTGTCGTTCATTGTGGCGTCCTAAGGGAGGCCTTTGTTCAACAGTGGACGTCTTCCGGCTGATGATGAAGATGTACATGCTTTTGTTTATAGTTCCTGTTCTCTCTCATAGATGGCGTTGGACGTTCATTTAACAAGGGAGAAGAGCGAACGATGGGGCTTCGAGCTGATGGGAGGGACTGATGAAGAAATGCCTATCACCATGGAGAAGGTATGTATAACAAAAACACTATCATGACAGGAGCATGTCACTGCCTGAGCGGTAGACCGTTGGACTGTCAAATCAAAGGTCGCAAGTCCAAACCAGCACGCACCAATGTCTTTTCGAATTCATGTGCGTACTATAAATTAGTTATCAGTCGCTAAAAACGGTGAAGGAAAACATCGCGAG
Organism: Abrostola triplasia; assembly: GCA_946251915.1. Lineage (NCBI taxonomy): Eukaryota > Metazoa > Arthropoda > Insecta > Lepidoptera > Noctuidae > Abrostola > Abrostola triplasia. The sequence continues at coordinate 1,056,395 of OX276450.1, forward strand.
GAAATTCACACCTGAGAGATTGTTCAACGGTGTGTAAAGCTTGTCAGAGGCCTACAGGCGGTTTTAATTGTGTCACCAGGTTGTTCGACTGCCTTGTTGGTCTAGTGGTTGCTAAGCGCGACTGCTGAACACGAGGTCCTGGGTTCGAATTCCGGGTCGGACAAAATGTTGGGTTTTTCCATTAGGTAATTTTCAATAGTGTGGCAACTACAAACGGAGGATCACGGAGGCTGTATTTGTGCCCGGTTGATGGCCAGCTTGCCCCCTTTAACATTGAAACCTATAACATAACTGGCGAAATGTGGGTGTACTATATGTGACCTCTACCTACCCCTTCGGGGAATACAGGCGTGATGTTATGCTATGTTTTCATTATGGCTGAGTCAGAATTTGAAAGTTTGATGTAATGATTTACATCGATGAATACTGAGTTGAATGGACATCTTCCAGCTGATGATGATGATAAGAACAATGAAATTTATCGTAAGAATAAAAAAATACATTTAGATTCCCAATTGCTATCATCCAATTATAAATAAAACGTAATCACGGCCAATATCAGTGCACTTGTGTTAAATCGATGTCGACTGGTGACGTGACATTGATAGAAATAAATCGATAATCAGCCAATACCTGGCACTCTGCCATCCCTGTCTTGCCTGTCGTAATGAATGATGTAACTCACTCTATTGTCTGTATAGGCAGACACTTATTTTTTTACAAGCTTTTATTTAACTTGCAATGTTTGTATGTATGTGAGTTTGTTTAGGTCAAATCTTGCAAACTAAATTAGAACCACTTTTTGATATCCGATTAGAATGAAATTTTGCATACTTAAATAGGTTTGGTGACAATACAATATTATGGTACCTTTGAGCTGATCTGATGATGGAGTCAGAAGATGGTCATATGATGGTCGAAGATGGTCTTTTATTTATTTATTTATTTATATTCATCCTTATCCACTTTTACTATACTAATTAAACTGCCTCGTTGGTCTAGTGGTTGCTAAGCCCGACTGCTGAGCACGAGGTCCTGGGTTCGAATCCCGGGTCGTGCGAAGCGTTACTGGGTTTTTCCATACGGTAATTCTCAGTGGCAGCACGGAGTCTAGATTTGTGCCCGGTTGATGGCCAGCTCGCCCCCTATTACATTGGGACCTAAAACATAACTGGCGAAATGTGGGTGTACTATACGTGCACCTCTGCCTATCCATTCGGGGAATACAGGTGTGATGTTATGTCTACTAATTAAGAAATTGCTGTGTATTTTAACATAAATTTTATTTAAATGTAACGTTTGGAGTTTCTTGCCGGTTCTTCTCCATTGGAATGACATTTTTGAACCGTGCAACTAGCATCCTAACGTTTCACAAGCGCCTGTAATACATGAAATAAAAACAATGTGAATTTTTGACATATACATACGTTTATACATAAAGTCACACCTGTTTCCCAGAGGGGTAGGCAGAGACCACGGATTTCCATTTGCTACGATCCTGGCATACGTTCGCTTCATTCACACGCATCACTCATACACGCTCTTCGGTTAAGAGTACTCCTCACTTACCCTTTTTAACACATAACCCTTTGTCAATCTCCTATTCCAGATCCAGGCGGGATCTCCAGCCAAGAGAGCTGGTCTCCAGAACGGGGACACAGTCCTGACCATCAATGGAGAGGAAGCCATCGATATGTCATTGGAGACAGCCTGTCGGAAGGTGGCGGAATGTGGAGAGAGCCTTACAGTTGGAGTGATGCGGTAAGATAGTCGTCCTAAAAGTATTTCATGGCGGTCTTCAGCAACAACAAAAAGTCGTGGTGGCCTAGTGGTTAACATACCGGATTTGTATGCACAAGGTTGCAGGTTCAAACCCGGGCAAGTATCAATATGACTTTTTCAATGTTATAAATACTTTCTTAGTTATTCTAAGACACTAGACTAACGGTGACGGAAAATATCGTGAGGAAACCTGGATTTAATTATCTGAAATCGCCCGCAGTGAGCTAGCGTGGTGATCAATGCTCAATCCTCTATACGAGAAGAGGGCTTTGTAGCAGTGGGACAGTTATAGGCTGTTATTATTATATTATTCAGCAACTAGTCTACGCAGGAGAAAGAAACTAGATCGATGCACTCTGTATTCCTTCCTCTTATACTCCAATGAGATGGTAGACCAAAACCATACAACCGGAGAATTTTAAAACTATCTATTCGATTTCCAAAATTCTTTAACTGATATATAGAACTAGCTTTTGCCCGTGTCTTCGCTCGCTTTAAGTAGCTGATGTCCTTTCTCGGGACTTAAGCTTTCTACATGCCTTTCATCAGAACCGTCATCATTTCATAATTGCTTTTACCGATTATCAGATTAACTTGATTATAAATATAAGGCATACGAATTTAAAGCTATATATAACTAAAGTTATTGATAGTTTTTTTACTTTGTGGCGTTCTAAGGGGGAGGCCTTTGTTCAACAGTGGACGTCTTCCGGCTGATGATGATGATAGATACTTTTTACCTTTTTAGTCCTTATGAACATAGGCTTTTTTATATAACAGTTATATGTAGATAATGCGTTAACGAAATAACTCGGAGCCAAAAGCTTGTCAGGCCATCTGAAACGCGAAGGAGTAACATAACATAACATCGCGCCTGTATTCCCCGAAGGGGTAGGCAGAGGTGCACATAGTACACCCACATTTCGCCAGTTATGTTTTTCGGTCCCAATGTAATAGGGGGCGAGCCTATAGCCATCAACCGGGCACAAATCCTGACTCCGTGCTGCTACTGAGAATTACCTAATGGAAAAACGCAGTAACACTGCCCAACCCGGGATTCGAACCCAGGACCTCGTGCTCAGCAGTCGCACTTAGCAACCACGAGGCAGTCTAAGGCAGTCAACGCAAAGGGGTCTTAATGTCAATATAGGTGCTCACTGCTCACCCATCCACAAATTGACCGCAACGGTGCTTAACCTTGATTGGCGGATCTCCTCATCTGTGACTTATTTAAAGTATTTTTAAGTCTTTTATACGTCATAATATGACAGCAACTTAGTTTAGAATAACGAATTGAAACTGCCATTTTGTTAATTTTAATCGATTTATACAAGGCCTTTTATAGGTATATTTAGACTTGTTGAAGATCACACTAATAATACATCAATACTAATGCCAATAAAAATAATTGACAGCACGATAAAATTAGACGAAGTGTTAATCTAAAAATAGATACACCTCCTTTTTCTTTATAACTAACTACATTGACTGTATTTGGTTTGGCCCGCCATTTGAACATCGATATCGGCGCGAAAACCATCGATTTATTTATATATATTTATTATTTATTTATGAAACTATGCGGTTTTATTTGCTCTATAAAAATCAGTAAGTTTTTTGCGTTTTGTGATTATCAACACCTCAAACTGTCATGGCGTCGTCATATTCAAATAACTGTCAGATTCAGTTGTATTTTTTAAATTGTGTGAAGTTACATCTTTTTCTCGTCTAGCAATTTAGTTTTGATGTTATAAATGTATATATTCTATCAAAATAACTATTTTTAAGTTTTGTGAAGCGGTTATTTCAAGTGTTTACTAGTTTAGATAAAAAGTTTGGTTTTTAGTCGATATTTTGAGTTAAATAGTTGGACTATGAGTGGTGAATGTGTGAGTGATGTATCACTGATTGCTATAGTGATATCAAGATACTATAGCAATGATTATAATGTTAGTATTATTATTAACTTCACCATCATCTACATTGATAAAGGGAATTTGAAAAATGATGGACACGAGCGGAACTTAAACCCGAGACCTTCGCCGTACCGTGGCGCAGCTCTAACCAACTGAGCCATCGTGTCTGCTCGCATCCATCGAATTTCAAGTTCCCTTTTAGTATACACTGATACATTAACATTGATACTTGCCCTGGTTTGAACTTGCAACCTTGTGCAACTTAACTTTACACTGACGTGACCTTGAAATGTTAAAGCATTTATCTTCACTTTATGTAGCTTGTCATTAACATAACATCACGCCGGTATTCCCTGAAAGCGTAGGCAGAGGAGGTACACATTTCGCCAGTTATATAGTAAAAATTCCGCCGACTTTAAAGTTAAGCTGCATTTGCTGAGGTGTGACTTTGGATGGGTAGTTGTTTATGATGATTAAGGTTAAAAATACTTTTCTCTTGTTTCAGCGGTCTCTACGACCCGGTTCTAGACGACCAAGAGCCGATATACGATTACGAACCGGAAGATTTAGACCCACAATCGGAACCGACTGAGGTATCTTTTAAAATCCAAAACTTCGTAGACCCCTCGGACCTTGGGAGCAACTTGTTAGAGTACGGGGCCTCCCCGGACCTCGAGTCCCGGTCCCTAACCGCTTCCCCATTTGTGACCCCAACGAAACCCTACCGGCCGTTTTCGACGGAACCGGTAATCGAGGTCCCACCTCTAGAGGACCCTATTATCCTAAACCCTAATTATCGCGATGAGTTTGGTAAGACCCCAGTTGATACAGACCCCGATTATATCTTGAGTGCGCATTTTAAAAATGGCGTCGGCATTGAGGGTAGGTATAAGTTGCCGATATCCGAGCAATATGATCCTGATGGTAAGCGATTTGTACAAAATGTAGAAGTGGTAGATAAACTACTTAAATACGAGAAGCATGTAAAAAGTCTTAGTAAAGATCTGCAGGTTTTAGATGTTTCTAAAGAAACTAAGGTGTGTGAGGCTGTCGCTAATGCCGAGGCAATATCAACTGATATCAAAGAGCTTGTCAGTAACGATGTACAAAGCCAGGAAAAGAAAGTAGTTATAACAGAAGATGTAGAAGAGAAAGCGATAACAGAAGAATTACAATACATAGAGAAGATGAGGCAAGAGATTGATTTGGAAAAGATAGAAGAAACTGCTTTATCTTTGGTAGATGATAGCATAGAAAGAGCTGTGTCAGTAGCGGAAGAGATTAAAAAAGAAATTGATGAAGAATTGAGTGCTTCGGAGACTGAGCAGAAATCTGAGAAAGTTGTGACTGAAGAACAAGAAGTTTCGAAATCAGTCAAATCAGAAACTGTTCAGGAATCTTCTGAAATCATTGACGAGAGTGAAGAAATCAAATCAGAGAAACAACATAAAGTAGCTAAAGAAGAATTTACTGACGTTCAAGATGAAACAGTAAAAATAGAGAAGAAGAATGAAATGGAAATGAGAGAGGAATTCACAGAGAAAATTGACAAAGACGCAACGGAAGCTGTCAAACGAAAATCGATAATATCCGAAGAATACCAACACGAGGAAAGTACAGAAGCACCGAGAAGAAAAGTGTCTTCTGTACACGAAACGACTGAAAACAAGAGTGAGTTCAGAAGGACCAGTAAAACGGAGACTTCTGGTACGAATGGTAGGCAGAAGGCCCAAGAAAGGGTCCACGCTATAGGCATGCAGACCATTCCTAATATCCGCGGTGCTGTCCACTCCTCAGTCCACTACGACCTGCTTCTGAGGACTTTCTTCATCCACTTGACTGATGTGATGGTAGTGTTATCCAGATTCATCACGCACCAGCCTATTTTCGATGACTTTGCGGGTACGCAACAGGTTACTGAGTCTCAAAGGTACGAAAAGGATTCCAAGGTCAGGAAGAGCTCGCAAGAGATCATAGAAACTTCTAGAAAGCAGAGCTCAGAGGAGTCGAGAGTTGAGACGAAACAAGAGAGAAGGGAAATCATCAAGCCTGTACCAATCAGAGCGACTAAAACAGAAACTAAGGCTGTCTCGCAAAAGATTGAAAAAGATATGAAACTAGAGTCTGTGGAGAAAAAGGTAGAAAGGAAAGAAGTAGTCACGCCTGTAGTGAAAGAACAAAAGATTGAGGCTCAAGAGAAGGTACAGAAGGTGGAGGAACAGAAAGTAGTTGAAAAAATGACAGGCGCCCAAATGGCTCAACGTTCTGAAAAGAAACTGTCACAGGATATGACACAAAAAATGGACGCTGTTATATCTGAATTCCAGACTATCGCAGTAGAAGATGAGGTTAAAAAAGAGATTCTGCAGAAAGGCAGAAGATCCAGCAGCAGGAGTCAGATTGAAGAAGAAGTTATGAAAGAGGGTGATCCTCTGGAATGGTTATCGAAAGTAGACAGCCGAAGAGCCTCGCAAGAAAGAACAGAAGTCTCCAAAAAGGAGATCTCTTCTTCTGCAACTATGGAGAGGAGAGAGAGCAAATTCGAAAGTAAAGAAGAAATAAAACAAAAGAAACCAAAGACACCTAAACAGACATACATAGCGATAGTAGAATCACATGTATATACAAACAAAGATGCTATATTTGAAGAACACGTTACTGACATCTCTGAAACTTCATCAGTACAAAGCGCTGAAGAAGTGAATACAGCGCTAGAATCCATAGAAACGATAACAACAGAGAATGTAGCGCTTGAAAGCGCTATTAGAGAGCTTGAGACAGCTAAAGTCGTAGAAACGTCTCACGAACTAGCTACAGTCACAGCTCAAAGCGCTGCTACAGTACAGAAAGTTGAAGAAGTGATGCATGAGAGTAAAGAGTTGGTTAAAGAGGAAATTATCCAAGAAACAAAGGTAGAAGCAGCTATAGTTGAGGAAGAAAAAGCAGTGGAATCTAAAGTCGAAGTTATAGAACCAAAGCCGGTTCAAATCGAAGAGGTAACTGAGACAGTTAAAGTTAAAATAGATAAGAAACCCGAAATACCAGTACACGACGAATACGCTGCATTGAAAATAGTAAAACAAATCGAAACTGAGATAGAATCTACGAACGAAATAATTGAAATAGAGGAAATAACTGACGCAGCTTTGACTTCAGAATCTGTAGTCAACAAAATTGAGATGAGTAAGGAATTAGAGATGGACGAATCGCAACAACTCGTACAGAAATCCTTTGTCAGCAAAGAATTTGGTTTAGCTACTGAGACAAAGCGGGACTCCGTCGACGTCACACAAATAAACTCAATTGACGCAACATCCGTTTCCAAATCTATGGAGGTATCAAAAAGTATTGCATCTGAAGCTGTTATATCAGATTCGACAGTACAAGAATCTTCATTCACCGCGAAATCTGTTGATAGAAAACTATCATTGCGAACAGATTTAGACCGACAAATGTCTATACAAAGCGAACCAAGCACGATAGATACTCCAACCCCTTCCACAGTCCCCCCCACCCCTCTAACCGATGAATACGTCTTCAAGCTAAGTATTCCTCTCCCACCGAGAAGTAGGAGCGCTACTCCCGTCCCCAGAGATAGCTCCCTAACCCCTGAAGACGAAGATCCTCATATAGTTAAGAAAAAACTGATCCCCCATATTGATGTAAAGGCAATTGAGAGGGTTATTTATGACCCCCCATTACCTACTCCTGTGGGGGAGAAGGAACCCCCAGTTTACACTAAGCCGGGGTTAAACGGTGGTGGGCTTAAGTTTCGATGGCCAGTGTATAGAAAACCTGGGTTGTTCGGTGGAGCTGATAGGCCTGAATATTCGAAGGTATGTGGAGAAGGGCTTGATGTGTTGAATGTTTAATTACCATCATCATCATCAGCTGGAAGACGTCTACTGTTAAACAAAGGCCTCCCCCTTAAGTTTGATCGTCATATCATACAATAAATTACATTAGAAATCTCAAATATTCGAAAATCAATCGGAAACTTCAAATTCCATTAATGAGTTTTTGGAAATTTACATTATGATTTTGAGCATAATAGTAAATATAAAGGCAGCATTATTGTAGATATTGTAAGTTAAAGTTAAAAAATAGTTAGTAGTATGTTCATATACACGTGACATTATCATTTTAGCAACAAAAATTTGATGCAGCAATACAGTATCTACTTTAGTTTTTATTTTTCATCGTTTTATAATTGTGATATTAATTAATATAGCTTTTCAAGCGCAGGCCACACTGGGAAAGAAGCCAAGATTGTTTGTCACTGATGTTGCGCGCGCATCTTCTCCTATCATACATCATGTCGGTCCAGCACCAACTACATTGGTTGTAAAATCCTCCAAATCATATTTTAAATACAATTTTACTATATATTTATATAACAGTGTATAATTTTAGTGTTATATCAATAAATAACTAATTAAATATATCTAGGAGGAGATAAGGGAGATTGAGAGAAAGTCATCGCTACTAGCATCAGCTATAGATGAAACTATAAAGAGCATAGAAGAATACAAAGAAGAAGTCGGCATAGAAACAAAGAAAGAAGTAAAAATGCAAGAATATAAAGAAGAGAAGATGAGTAAGAATTATCAAGAATCATACACAAAAGAAGTTAAAATTGAATCACATAACGGTTTCCAAGAGACCAAAATTGAAGAAATTATAGAAAAATCTGATGAAGCAGCTATGGGTGCTAAAAAAACAGAAGAATCACAACCCAAACAAGAAGAACCAAAAGTAGTTGAAATAGAAGTTAAAAAAGAATCTGTCGGAGAAGATTCTTCAGCAAAAACCATTGAAAGGCGATCCAAATCGAAAGAGAAAACAGTTAAATTCGATACTGTAGTACAAGAAATAGCAGTTACTGATAATAACATGCTAGAAGTTAAAAGAGTTGCCCACACACCTGAACCGATACTGGATGCTCCAACAGCTGATATTGAAAAAGAAATAGCTTCTGCTATAGCTTGCAATAGCTTAGAAGTTGAGAGAGTAGCACACACCCCAGAACCTGTGATCCCTGCTTCAGCGCCTGTATTTCAACCACAAATGGAAATAAGAGACGTTAAACCCACTCCAGCTCCAGTAGAAGTGAATAGAACAGAGAGAGTAGAAGAGAAATCTGACGCTCTACTTGGGTTTAGACCGGTGGTTTTTGATCCCGAAGCGGCACAGAGGCGCACGGGTCATCCGGATGAATATATAACCGTTCCAGTAAGTATTTTATCTTTGTTTATAAATGTTAAACTTTTCTCTCTACTTTGTTTATTCCGCAGAATCCTAATTATTTTCAAAATTAAAAGCTTTTTATAACATCAACTATCTACCAGTAAAAGTCCAGTTAAAATCGGTCCAGGTGTTTCAGTGATTAACCGGAACAAACAGACAGACAAACATTTTTATATAGTGTAAACTTTTACAGGCTTTTATATCCTTACTTATAAAAATTACCAATGTGTAGCCATTGATTAAATTATCTCTATCACTGTCGTTTGCATGTCAAGGAATAGATGGCCATCGATTTAAGAGTTTGTTGCTTATTGAATTTTAGTTTAAAGGAAGACTCTATACACTAGCAGTTAGGCCAACTTGTTTGATTAATATACTTCTTCTCTTAATGCTGAGAAGAGAACAGAATTAATCTACTATTCTCATTTTTACCATTTCATTAAAATAAATAGAAAAATACTCTAATAGCTGATGACCTACCTCCAGTAATTGGAGAGGAACAGAAGGACAAGACTATTTTATTGAAGTATTTTTTTAAATACAGATACCGACTGAACCTCAAAGACAACCGGGTCCCAGGATGTCTCCGTACTTAACGGAGACAGGAGACCAGATCGGCACAACGCAAGGAATAGTTGATGGTCTAGAGGAGCCTGTGATGAATGAAGAGCTAGCTAGTGAGTATAATTTATTTCATAACCAATTTTTCATTAATATTATATCCACCGGTTGCCGCTGACGATATCGTTTGTCCACCTGGTGGAAGGCCTACTAACGCTGCGTCTTCCGGTTCGTGGTCGCCACTCGAGACCCTTTCTTCCAGCGGGAAATAAGTTTTATTGCGGGCAACCGGTGGATGCAAAGTCACGAAGACACCACGGATCCTGACATACTTCTTACGCCTCATTCACTCGCATCACATTCCTCATACACGCTCGTCGGTTAAGGGTACTCCTCACTTGACCCTTTTGCAAAAAATTTCCGATTTGGTCTAATATTGAGGTCCTCAAAAATGCAATAGTGTAACATCTAAATGTTTATAATATATTTAAATCTCTTTCTACAGAACAATTAGGAAAGCCAGGAATATCTGAAGAGAAGATAGCTGAACTCATCTCTGGAGAAGCGGAGATGTTGCGGGAGGCACACGTCATGGGGTGAGTATATTAATGTGTATACATCATATTTTTGATATTACTGATTTGATTTCCCTTTTATTATTTTCTTATATGCTTATAAATACCATATTTGTGTGCGTAGACGGTGAGACATAGTGTTCGCTCAAAGTTTTAATGTTAAGATCTGTACAACCTATGTCTAAAAGAGAAGATTTTGATTTTGTTTAACAATATCTCAATCATACTCTATTGCCAGCGATCTTGAGTATAGAATATATTTTTTCTCAAAAAATAGTAGAGTATATCATTTTTTAACTAAAGTAATGGGCAAGTTATAATAAATAATCTACATCTAATAAAGACGGTCGTTGGTTCTACTTCTTTAAATACAATAGACTGGTTTATTTGTTTGGTTATGCAAATACTGGCAGTTACTGACAGTAAGCTATACTATCAGCCAATAAATTAGATTCTAGAAGTAATGAACATGTAAATTATATTTTAATACAATTTTGGAATAGAAGCAGAACTATTGTCAAATGGTGTTTGACATGTAAGCATTAAAGTAAAGAAAGCATTTTGGCTCTTATTGTTAATTTTATTAATATAAGCGGATAATGAATTTATTATCATTTGTGTTTAGTTAAACCATTTATTAGTTCATATATCAATATTAGAGATTTATGTAGAATCAGTATTAGTTTATCTCGACGATGTTCTTGTATTTTGTTTGTAGTACTGTTTAAGCATTCTCCATTTGTTTTGTTTCTGTCATTTCGTGTTGCGTTTTCAACCATTTTGTATGTAGACCATACATATACGTTCGTATATTTTCATACATGCATTACTTATATTCGCAATCATAACCGCCATTACACATGTACTGTCATCATCACTGACTCATTCAAATCACTGTTCTGTATAAAAGCATAAATAGATTTTTAAACATTAGATTCCATCAAAATACATGTTCAATCGAAAGAAAGAAAGATAATTTATTTTGCAAATATGGGTACAGGATGTAGTTGCATAAAAGTAGAGTTCAGCCATATTCTACCAGTCGGCATGCAAAAATATTCGTGAAGGAATCACATCAAATACATTAAAAAAAACAAAATTAATTAAACAAACTTACATTATTTCTAAATTTATCATCATATAATATATCAACGCTAACTTAACCACTTTTTCGTAATAGTAAAAACACATGGAAAACGATCAAGGTGTAGACATTTTTAAGTCTACACAGATACTTGAAAATCACCTCACAGTGGATAGCGGACGTACTCAAAGGACGAACTGATGGAACCCATCTTCTTTCTCGTTTCCTCATGACTGAGGATCGTGACCACATCAGGTCGTAGCCTTCTCCATCAATGCTCTCAATCCTAGACGGTTTGAAATTTCCTGACGGACGCCTGGAAATTTCCTCTCTAGACTTCCTTCACCACATCTGTCTATCGGGTTGGTGATCTGCCTCGGCACGTTTTTCCTTCCACGTTACCAGCTACAATGAGCTTCTTCAAGCTATCAGGCTCCCTCCTTGCCGCGTGTCTGTAGTGGAACCCATCTATGCATTCTAAATAACATCAAAATCAACACATAACATAACATCACGCCTGTATTCCCCGAAGGGGTAGGCAGAGGTGCACATATAGTACACCCACATATCGCCAGTTATGTTTTAGGTCCCAATGTAATAGGGGGCGAGCCTATTGCCATCAACCGGGCACAAATCCAGACTCCGTGCTGCTACTGAGAATTACCTAATGGAAAAATCCAGTAACACTTTGCCCGACCCGGGATTCGAACCCAGGACCTCGTGCTCAGCAGTCGCGCTTAGCAACCACTAGACCAACGAGGCAGTCATCATCACATTTAAATATCATCAAAATCACATTTAAATATCTTTGTAATTGTCTCATAGAAAAAGTAGATGTATACTGTGACGTTTAGAGATTGATTTACATACATAAGTATCATGAAAACTCACTAAACACTTCTCATAATATCAAAACCAAAACACAAGGCACTAATACAAGCAATTCTCCCAAAATGGTTGGAAATAGCCTATCAAGAGTGCTAACGTCTCACATGCATCGCGCCGACGATTCCAGCGTGGACTTCCAGAAGATCAAACCAATGATCGACTCGCTAAAAGACTCGGAAGTCTTGAAGGCATTAAATGAGGAGATAGCAAGACAGAAGGAAGAAGAGAAGAAGAAAGAAGAGAAGAGATGGACGACGTTCTTGCAGAAGCCGAAGCGGCCGGTCCCGAAGGCGAAGTTCGGGTACCAGGGGTGGACAGAAGATGATCACGTAGTAGCGGTGAGTTGGACTATTCTTTTTGGGTATTTGGTAGCGAAAAGCGTTAAAATGCTATATGACTATAAACTAGTTGGTTATAAATCTTTTATTTATTTCGGAAAACAAACAGATATACATTATACATATTACTAGCTGACCGGGGGTATGAAAAATAGATGTTGGCCGATTCTCAGACCTACTCAATATGCTCAGAAAATTTTATGAGAATCGGTCAAGTCGTTTCGGAGGAGTACGGGAACGAACATTGTGACACGAGAATTTTATATATAAGATATATACTTAGGGACGAAATCATGTGCTATTTTCATAGGATTATACTTAGTGTTTTATAGGACATATAAGTAGGGTAGTGGGTATTCCATTCGTCCGGCAAAATGACACTTCAAACTGTCAATTTGAGTAATATATAAGCTTGCAATGCAAAAATCAGGGCCAAGACATATCATAATAACGACAACACTATTTATTTGACATCACGGCCAAATAGTTATTTATTTACCATCTATTTATAAAGCTTCCGCGTTGAAAATCAATAATTATTACTTCCTTAAAAATTTTGGCTCCAAATCGATATAATATTATTGGCAGAATAAAAATTATAGGTTAGTTTTTCTGTGGAGTTGCCAGTGGGTGGTCGAATATAATAGATTAGTTGAGTGAGTGTTTTAATCGATTTTGAGACGTTATTAAGTTTTTTTTTTAGTTAAACATGTGTATCTACATCCTAATTGCTATTGCCATCGTTATTGTACTTTATATATGGGTATAACTAATTATTTTTTAAATGTAGTCTAGTGTAGATTATAACTGTTTAAATAATGTTAGAGTATAGCTATCGAGCTTAGTGGTGTGCTATAGGAGAGGCCTATTTCCAGCAGTGGACTGATATAGGCTGATGTCGATAGCTATTGAAAATAACGTTAGATTATAGCTGTTAAAAATAACGTTAGAATATAGCTGTTAAAAATAACGTTAGAATATAGCTGTTAGAAATAACGTTAGAATATAGCTGTTAGAAATAACGCTAGATTTTTAAAGAGCTTTTCGTTTTTTCAAGCTATTACATAGAAGTCACGACACACAGCTGCAGTTAACAGTTGGTATTTTAAAATATGTTTTTGCGTTTAATACTATCCTTACGTATACGGAATAGAGATCAAAATCGATTGAATAAACTGCAATTAGGCTTGTTTGTTTATTGTTATTAGAAAATTGAGTTTAGTGTTGTTTTTGTTGTCTATTAGGTGTATTCGTGAAGCGTTACTTTTTTATTGTTCTGTCTAGTTACTTTGGTTTATTGATTGAGATAATTGAATATTTTTAAATCTTATTTAGGTATACCGCTACATTTTTTCGGGATAAAAAGTAGGCTATGTGTTAATCGAGGGTGTCAGCTACATTCAGGAGTTTTTACGTAAGAGTAACAAACATCCATCCATACTTACAAACTTTCGCGTTTATAATTAGTTTGGATTTCCTATAGCATTTGCCCGCGGCTTCACCCGCGTTAAGTAGCCTAGCCCTTTCTCAGATCTTAAACTTCCTACAAGCCAAATTTCATCAAAATCCGTCCAGCGGTTCAGTCGTGAAGGCGTAACAGACAGAGTTACTTTCACATTTATAATATTCGTATAGATTTCCTATGACGCGCCACACCTACACGAGACATTATTAAATTGTGTATATTTTTCAGGAGCCGTACAAAGTGAAAATAGTGAAACAAGCTAAACCAAAGGTCGCTCCAGATTACAAACCAGAGGTATAGAATTGGATAGTTGTCACCATTAATCAATAATATAATTCCAACAGTCTAACACATTACTTCTCTTAAAGATTTCTTGATTTCAGCACTAAAAATACAGTTAAATTTCAGTAAACTGTAATTTGCGTTTAATTGATCAAAAGTGTAATGTATTTACAAAAGATTAATCAATCTAATGATGTCTATGAAATATTTGAAAACTATTTACAACTGAATGCTAATACAAAATAAAAACAATATATACAAAAATAAACAGTTAAAAAGCATCAAAGTATTCTTCCTCATCGTTGTCAAAAGGTAACGTGCCCAGAAAACTGGCAGCATTGCCACAATGGCAATGCTGATCAAATCAAACTTGACCAAAATCGACAAATAGTTGGTGAATTGAGTTAGTAAAATAGTCTACATAATATGCTATTACCATACAAAATGTTTGGAGGAATAGTGGTTTGACAGTTCATGAAAAGTATATCAATTGATTGGTGGTGTCATAAACCCGAATATTGTTAAGATTATAGTAATATAACAACTTGCCTTTAGTCAATAACTTAAGAAAATATTAATAGTATATGAATAATAATGATTAATCAATACAAAGCTACAGTCAATAGCAAAGGTAAACATTACAATTTTCAAACAAACCGTTTATTGATAATTGTTTGTAACATCAAGTCAAAAGTCTTTCATATTCTCTGATCATTAGTTGGACTTATAAATTGATATTATAATTTGAGTTTATGTATATTATGTGATATTTAGTTATTCTCTGCTTTATGTTTCTTAACTTGTAATGTCACTTTTACTGGCCGTACTATATTATAACGAAAAATATATCCTTATGACGAAAGCAAAATAAATAAGCAGATATATCCTGCTTATTTATTTTGCTTTGACCGTTCAAGCTTAACGCACTAACGTATCATCGGTTGAGTGTGAACGGTCCAGTGTTTGTCTATACATTTGTCTGTTCTGGCGTTACGCGACCGATAATACGCGACGCATGTTCCGTCAGATATGAACCTTCCCGAGACACATCAGCAATATAAACACAAATATATACCTACAATATCAATTGAGGTGGACTAAGACTAGTGTTAACATAAATTATAGGCGTGCACGACAATCCATGTTTTAAAGAATGCCTATGACATTTTTAATTTAAATTATAAGTAGCTTCTTTGTAGCATGTATTAATTTATTTATAGAAGTTAATTATTTTAGCACGCAATTATTAATTTATTTTGTTTTTATAAAAAAAAATGTTTGTAACAATATCTAAATGGAATGTTTAATTAAAATAAATTTATTTAACAATAACAAATGGTTATTAGTTCCTTTTTATTAAAGTTTTTTCTGTAAATAATATACTTATACTTTATAACCCTTTGAGCGCGCGCGTCTTGTATAGAAGACCACGCTTCCATGCCATAACTCTACTAGAAGACAATATCAAATCGTATAATATTTGTGTAATGAAATAACAAATAATCGTAATAAATATAACTATTTGTATCATTTTTGTATGTTCCCTAAGCTTAAATTGAAATTGATAAAGAAAACTTGAACAATTATGAACACGAGCGGGACTCGGACCCGCGACTTTCGCAGCAGTGAAACGGTGGCTCAGTTGGCAGAGCGGCGCCACGGTACGGCGAAAGTCGCGGGTTCGAGTCCCGCTCGTGTCCATCATTTTTCAAGTTTCCTTTATCAATTTAGATCGTAATAAATGTTATATAAAGGGACCTAAGACATAACTGGCGGAATATGTACTATATGTGCACCTCTGTCTACCCCTTCAGGGAATACAGGCGTGATGATGTTACGTATAATAATGTTAAATTCTTCTAATTAAATCGTGGTGTGGAGCGCACGAAATCTCTTGGCTTCCATACAAGAATGGCGCTCAAAAAATAATGCATGATCAAATTAAATAGTATCTATTAAATTTTTACTATCATCCTTTTGGTACTAGCGTTTAATGTGAGAAAATAAGTAATATTATGAACGCTCCAGAGAGAGAGAATATCATAATTATATTATTATTTAACCTTACTCTGCAAATTCCAACTCTATTTTATATGTATGTGCATTTTATGTAATACATTTATATCATTGTGTTATGTCTGTGAGCTAGTGTTATTTGTGTATGTCTTTACATCCACTAGTGCAAATGGAAATCCGTGGTCTCTGCCTACCCCTCAGGGAAACAGGCGTGACTTTATGTATGTATGTATCTATAAATACACCAATTAAACCACAGTGTATGTTTTGTTAAAATAGCAAAGACAATCCCAATTTCGTCACTCCACTGCTGTATATTCTCATCATCATCTTCACCCCCCAATCTCCAGGACTTTGAGACCGGACCTCTACCCTGGGAAGAGAGGGCTGTATTGGACGCTTCTCTGCCTCCAGTGGAACCTGAAGAACCGATCCTCATTCCTGAAGTACCAGAGTTCTTGGAAGCTGTTGACCCTTTGAAGGAAAGCGAAGTTCCAGATCTTGAAGATACTGGTGAGTATAAGGCATCATTACCAGCCGGAAGATTTGCACTGTTGAACAAAGGCCTTCCCCTGGGAGAGCGGGAGAGGGGGAGAGCGTTGCCATAATCCCCACGCCTGGCAAGCGACTTGGGGATCGCAGTATTGGTGGTGAAGTTACTGAAGACGCTGCTGCCCATCTTCTGGGTTTTCCCTTAGTCGCCTCTTACGACACCCACGGGAGGAAAAAGGGTGGTCAATTCTAGGCCGGATACCACTCGACTGTTATAGGGTATACGCTAATGTTATTTTTGGACCTTTGTTTACATACTTGTGCACTATAACATTTAATACTAGCTGCGCCCCGCGGTGTTACCCGCGACATTTTTTCGGGATAAAAAGTAGCCTATATGTTAATCCAGGGTATAACCTATCTACATACCAAATTTCAACCAAATCGGTCCAGCCGTTTATGCGTGAAAGAGTAACAAACATCCACACATCCATACTCACAAACTTTCACATTTATAATATTAGTAGGATTAGTAGGATAGTAGGATAGTAGGATCTTATGAGTTAGTCTCAGTGGAGGTTGGATATCTTCTAGCGTTAGTCTCACTTGAGATAGGTCAAAACCGAAATTGTGTCTGGCGAAAATAATAATTCTTATTTTTGTCCAGGTATACCACTACCACCACCAAGAGAGCCGACTCCACCTCCGATAGTAGAACAACCAGAGCCCGAACCAGAAGT
The DNA here is from genome assembly GCA_946251915.1 of Abrostola triplasia. Lineage (NCBI taxonomy): Eukaryota > Metazoa > Arthropoda > Insecta > Lepidoptera > Noctuidae > Abrostola > Abrostola triplasia. Next base: position 1,073,781 of record OX276450.1, read on the forward strand.
ACAGGAGGCTCCAGAAGTCACAGAAGTAGAAGAAGAGAAGGAAGAAGTTAAAGAAGATATGGATAACAGATTGGCTGAACAGCTGGTTAGGAGCGTGCAGGGGATGGTTGGTGAGTAGAATATTCTTCTTCATTCTTCTCCCGAATAGTGATTAAATTCATTTTTGGATAGATATATAATTATAATAATCAATACATTTCAAGAATTTTCAGTCATATATTACACATACATTTGACGACCTGATTAGCGCAGTGGCTAAGCGATTGGACTGCTGCGCTAAGGGTTGCGGGTTCGATTCCCGCACGGGACAAAACTTTGTGCGAACCACAGATGTTTGTCCCGAGTCTGGGTGTTTGTGTATGTGATATTTCATGTTTTTGAAACGCACCCACGATACAGGAGAAATTCCTAGTGTGGGGCGACGTTTGCTTAAAAAAATATATATATATATATCATGCAATCTACAATATTTGTGTGATTTTAGGCCATTTTTAAATACATATTCACTGACAATTAGAGTGATTTCTACAATTTCTTATAAGAAAATGTCAGGCAATATTTTTCAATAATGTAATTCGGCATGATGTTTTCGAATTCGACTGGTAAATTCAAAGATTAAGATCAAACAAAAAAACAAAAACTTTTTGCTTAATTATAATAAATAACCCAAACTATCAACAACAATCCAATGACTTAACTACAGCCCCAAACAACTCTAAAAAATACACTTTAAAAATGTACCCATCCATTTCTAGACCCCAATGCCAGCGTGGAGCAGCAACTACAACAGATGCGCGCGCAGCTCGCAGCTCTCGCCCAGTTACCAGAAGTTATCCAACAGACTTTGGACCTGGTTTCCAAACAGCTGTGCAACATGGTGCAACATGTACGTTTATAAAAAAGTTATTATTTAACTAGATGCGCCCCGCGGTGTTACCCACTAAGGTTTTGGGGATAAAAAGTAGCCTATGTTTTAATCCAGGGTGTCCGCTACTTCCATGCTGAAGTTTACCAAAATTGGTTCAGCTGTTTTAGCGTAAAAAGTTACAAACACACACACAAACTGTCGCCTTTGTAATATTATAAGTGTGACTAGCAAAATAAATTGATAAAAAGTAGCCTAGATGTCCTTTCTTGGATTTAAGCTTACTACATAACAAATTTCATCAAAATCGGTTTAGAGGAGCCTTGAAAGCGTCACAGACTTCCTCGTTGCATTGGTATAGTAATTGCAATCGTATCGGGCAGTGTCATGGGGATTTTCTCTCAGTAGCAGCACGGAGTCTGGATTTGTGCCCGGTTGATGGCCAGCTCGCCCCCTATTACATTGGGACCTATAACATAACTGGCGAAATGTGCGTGTAGTATATAACTCTGGCTACACCTTCGGTGAATACAGGCGTGTTGTTATATAATGTAAAATGATTTCAGGAAGCCCAGCCAGAGCCTCAACAGTACCACGAGCCTGAAGGTAAGTTATTAGGGTATTTTAAACTACTACATATATATATCGGAGATGTTCTGCAAAAAGGGCAAGTGAGGAGTACCCTCAACCGAAGAGCGTGTATGAGGAATGTGATGCGTGTGAATGAAGCAAAAGAAGTATGCCAGGATCGTAGCAAATGGAAATCCGTGGTCTCTGCCTACCCCTCAGGGAAACAGGCGTGACTTTATGTATGTATGTAAACTACTACATTACAAATCGACTGCCTTGTTGGTCTTGTGGTTGCTAAGCACGAGGTACAAAATATGAGGGTTGAACGTGGAGATAACTAATTGAATATTTTTAAACATAACCAAGTGGGGTATCAAATGTAAGGGGATTTTGAACAAACTACTTTTCGTAAAAATAGTCCTTAAAGAAAAAACATGTCTATTACAGTTCAACAAACCTTTTTTTAATACTTTTAACTGAATTTCAACAAATATAATTACCAACTCATAAAACGTAATAATCTCAACAGTAATTGAAAATCAAAACCAGCCTGAAATGCAGACTATCCAAGAAGGAAATGAGAACGAAGCAGAAGGAAACGTAACGATAGAAGAAGTAGAGGAGAAACAGGAGATGAAGCAAGAGATGAGGCAGCAGGTGAACCAAGAACAAGAGAACATGAGGATGACGCCCATGATATCTGAAGAAGAAATGAGAATGGAGAAGCTTAGAAAGGTAGGTTTAAATATTAGCTTAATAGTAATAAAATTTAAATACATTATAATACGGGAATTCACGCGAACACAAGATTTTAATTTTGGCTTGACGTTTCAGTCAAGTTGCAATTACCGTGTTTATTTTAATCATGCAAGATAGTTTAAGATGAGTTACAGTTAAAATCAGTTTAGTTAAGATCTCAAAAGGTTTAGGAAAACTGCCTAACGATTTATCTACAATAATCTAGGAACAAGCTCAGAGAGAACACGAATCACGGCTCGTGAAACAACACCCAACGCCACGCGCCACGAAGCCAAAACGAGTGTTCGGGCCATTAGATCCTGAAGAAAGAGCCGTAGTTGTCCTACCAGGAGGAAGAAGATGGAGAAACACTGATGACGTATACGACGAACAGAAAATCGCGGAAATGTTTGAAGCTCACTCCGAACTGATAAAGGGAAAAGCTATTGGGTACTTCCATTTAAAATTGATTTTGAGGTTAACTTCAGATGTCAAAGTTGCCGCGCTTTTTTACGTCAATACGTGACATGCTATTTTGAGCTGTTATAGCTATTTTTAGCGATTGATTATGCTATTTTTTATTAATAATTTTTAGAGGTTTCGCAAGTGTAGAAAATGTTTTTGTAATCCAAATCAGGATTCAGTACACGTTATTATTATTTGCTGGTGTTCTATTATTATTTTGCATTTAAATAATAAATAAAAAAACGTTTTTTCTTGAAAAAAAGATTGCACCAATTTTGACATCTGAATGTATCCTAGAATTAGAAATAGAAGAACAATCGTAGTCGTTATTATTATTATCAAACATATTTCGAAATTCGTAAAATCAAAAACATTATATTTCAGTATTATTAGTTTTTCAATCAAATTATTTTGAAATCATAATCACAGACATTACTTCAAACATTTTTCAGCTTATTTCAAAGTGTATTTAACTAAAAAAGCAACGAATATACTTTTCAAATTAGATTAAGCAATGCATTTAAACTTATTTTGTGTAGCACACATCTACTGGTCTGTATTGGCATTTTTTTTTAAAAATGTCACTTAAGAATTGTGTTTTTTAACCAACAAAAATGCTTTTTTCTTCCATGACACCGCCCAATCTATTTTTAATAGATACAAAGGCCAATGATGTTGATGTCTGTATTTATGAGATACGTGTGACATGCACAATAAGTCAGTTTGTTATTTAAAATACATATAATATATAGTAATCATTTTAATTCATTGTAGGTTCGAAAGCGTTCATCTGCCATACGATAGCAGGTTTGATAATGTTGAGACATTATACTATTTATTATTTATTCCCTTTTTGCTTTTTTACTGAGCGCCATTTTTTATTATGGTAAGTCAAACTAAGCTATTTAATAACCGATACCAGTGTTTTTAAATCAGAATTTCAGACTATATTCATGCTAACGACATAGAAGACAAAACTATACAAATTTGAATGTATTGGTAAAACTAACAGTATTTTTAAATGGAGTCTCGATTTGTGCCCGGTTGATGGCAATAGGCTCGCAATTACATTGGGACCTAAAAATATAACTGGCGAAATGTGGGTGTACTATATGTGCACCTCTGCCTACCCCTTCGGAGAATACAGGCGTGATGTTATGTAATGGTCCTTTTTCTTTGGTATTTTTCTCAATACATGCAGATAATGTAAGTTTATTTTTAAAAAGAATATTAGTTATGACTTTGTTTTATTTCAATTTTCACCAGAGTTCTCAGATACACTAGAAAAAATATCATATTTTTCTATTCTCTAATTTCTAAGAACCTAACGCCTCTTATAAAGTAATGGAATTTCTAAATATAGTTTTACATTGACCAATTTAAACTAACAATAAATAAAACTATTGGCATTGATTGGTTATTTCGTAATTATTGGCGGTTGTTTGACAACGGATCGATTTAGCTGGCAACGTTGAAAATAGCATAGCTATGTTGTAACACTTGCTATAGTAAGATGGCCGCTCAGTCAACAGCTGATGCATGTAACGCTATGTATATAAATATACTTTTGTTAATATAAATATGTATATAAAGGGACTTGCAAACCGGTAGGTTAATTCTCGTAACTTAAAAGTTTCTCGGCGACGTGTATAGTGTAGTGGCTAAGTGATTTGACTGCTGCGCTAAGGGTTGCGGGTTCCCTAAGGGACAATTTTTTTTACAATCCGCAGATGTTTGTCCCGATTCTGAGTTGTGTATGTGATATTTCATGTTTGTGAAACGCACCCACGATACAGGAGATTTACCTAGTGTGGGGCGAAGTTGGGAGAAGTAAAAATAACCAACGAATGTCAATATGGATACCATTGGTTTTTATCGAAAGCACATAGCTGTTGCACTGCTTGGAAACGTTTTAAGTTATGAGAATAGCTTGCCTATAGCTTATAACTATCCTATCCCGAATCTCTCCTACAGTGAAGGGATGAGTATAGAAACACATTCAACGCTAACTCACAACGAGTTATTCCAAAATGTATATATTAAATAAATACTTAAAATAGTTCAGATGATAGTTGATATCTATCTTAGATTTACAATCTATCATTTACTATCAAAAATTATTTTAATTCTACTGATAGACACACAATTATAATTTGTTTTAGAGAAACAAATTTTCAGTTAGCATCTTTTATATTGCGGGCAACCGGTGGATGCAATTGGCAAGCTGTCGTTCATTGTGTCGTTCTAAGGGAGGCCTTTGTTCAACAGTGGACGTCTTCCGGCTGATGATGATGATATTGTAGATATATTTTTCTTCTCGATTCATTATTCATCGTAAAACATGTATTTTTTTGCAATATTTTTTATAATTATGGTGGTCGGTAGGTAATCATATTATATACTGTCTATTATGTGTATATTATACGTAAGTAAATTATAAGTTAATAGAAATGTATATGACTGCCTCGTTGGTCTAGTGGTTGCTAAGCGCGACTGCTGAGCACAAGGTCCTGGGTTCAAATTCCGGGTCGGGTAAAGTGTTACTGGGTTTTTCCATTAGGTAATTCTCAGTGGCAGCACGGAGTCTGGATTTGTGCCCAGTTGATGGCAATAGGCTTGCCCCCTATTACATTGGGACCTAAAAACATAACTGGCGAAATATGGTGTACTATATGTGCACCTCTGCCTACCCCTTCGGGGAATACAGGCGTGATGTTATGTTAGAAATGTCTATTTTTAAGCATAATTTAGTGTATTGTAATTCATTCATACATAGAATGTATATTTAAATATCTTTGACTTGTATATTTAGTAGAAATTGGATGTTATATGTATATTTAGTAGAAATGTATTGTTTTTGTAAACGTTATCTATTGTACCGTCCTTGTGTATGTCTATTTGGTCATGTTTATGTATGTTTGGTCTATGTATGCGTCATTTGTTATGTCCTTTCGATTTAGTATCAATAGCTGCTTAAATAATATTGGGTATCATGACACAGATAAAATATATTACTAGGATTTTTTTTGTCAAAAATATCTCATGTTCCTTGTTTTTATTTTTCATAAATATAATAATTTTGACTTTCTTTACGCTTCTATAGATAGTAGAGTCTACCTTAAAGGCATGTTTTGTCTGAAACAGACCTAGATTCAAGTCCCAGTTCTTGTAAACCTATTATAGTTTTTTTTTATTTCCAAATACTTTTTGACAGGACGTCAATTTGATATATTTCTAAACTTAAACATCTATGCATTTCTATATATTTGCTTATTTATGTACCCAGTCATAGATGGGACTTACAGACTTGATTTAAATGAAACGCGTCTAAACTTTCCCAATTCAGTTATTACATAAAACAAAGACGACCTGATTAGCGCAGTGGCTAAGCGATTGGACTGCTGTGCTAAGGGTTGCGGGTTCGATTCCCGCACGGGGCAAAACTTTGTGCGAATCACAGATGTTTGTCCCGAGTCTGGGTGTTAGTGTATGTGAATATTTCATGTTTGTGAAACGCACCTACGATACAGGAGAAATTCCTAGTGTGGGGCGAAGTTTTTTTTATAAAAAAGCTTGTGATCAGTTAAAGCATAGTTTATTAAATAAATAATTTCATAATTTAACTGTATATTAGTAGTTTTATGTATATACATTAGTTAGTTGCTTGTACAAGTGTTTGTTTTCTGTCTGTTTGCATGTTCGCGCGTGGCAGATTGACAATTGGAATCAGATATGGCCGTGGGGTAATACTAAGTCCTACTGTCGCAAGTATAGGTATGTAGATATGTTTTGTTAATTATTTGTTTATTAATTTGGGATTTAGTAAATAATACTTAAAACTAGCAGCCTAAATATAACGTTGGCTCACTGTTATTTATAACGTTATAACGCGTTATTTATAACGAGTATTTTATAACACTGTTATAATATAACGTTAAAACTATTTAACGAATGAAATCGAATTGAGCATTTAACATCAAGGAGATTATGACGTGAGAGGCGCTAAATCAGGGCCTAAATAGCAATTCGCGACTCGCAACTTGCTAACTATAAAATTACTTGATATATGTGTTATTTCGGCTTTTCAAGAAGACCGCCTCTGCTTACCCTTTGCAGGATTACAGGCGTGATAACTTGTGTGTATGTCACACCTTACCTAAGTGATAAGACTTTATAAAAGTAACTTAGATATATCAATATTTGTACACCAGAACTGTTAGAATATATGAAACTAAAAATATTATATACAACTAAATTGCACTATATTCTAACATATAAATGATTTCTTTCTTTCTTTCTATATATCTATATTGTTCATGACAATCTTTAACTTTGCTCCTGACTTAATACAGTTAAGAAATAGCTTCAATATACATATAACCAAATCCCAAAACTTTCTTTCTATAATAATTAATAATGACATAAATTCCTCCGAGCGGAAGTTTATACCTAACTACTTGTTTTTTATAATTTTGGCCCCCTTCCAGAGAGTCAAACTGCCACCTAGTTGATTTTCATAGACTCCGTGACACTATGGTTAATACGTATGACAAATTGATTGAAGTAAGTCGACGAAATATATTTTGTCATTATATCGACATGCATTCTATCATGTCATACGTCATATTTGATTATTATTCTCATATTTTCAAATTACTTTGTGTTAATTTTTCACTTTAATTTTTCAATTTTTTTCAATTTTTCACACGATTTACGTAATATTCGTTTGTTACGTTCATCGCGTGAATATATTTTAAAAAATCATTCTGTCACTGTCAACTGACGACCTGATTAGCGCAGTGGCTAAGCCAGACTGCTGCGCTAAGGGTTGCGGGTTCGATTCCTGCACGTGGCAAAGCTTTGTGCGAACCACAGATATTTGTCCCGAATCTGGGTGTTTGTGTATGTGATATTTCATGTTTGTGAAACGCACCCACGACACAGGAGAAATTCCTAGTATGGGGCGACATTTTTTTAAAACAAAAAATAAACTATCTGTCAAAATTTTGACAGATAAGTTTTGCATTTAAGTGTTGCATGTTAGTGATTTGTCTGTCTTGGAATCCGCGTCGAAATAAATAAAAATAGGTGATGTAGGAAGTTAAGAGAAGTGATTATAGTCACTTATAGCTTGCTAATAACTTGGCTAGGCACTTGGCAAAAATGGCTATAGCCATTTACATGTATTTCTGACTTAATTAAATTCAATTGTGTTAAGTTATATATACACAGATATTATATTATTTATATTACCGACCACTATAATTTTAAGTTCGACTGTAATCACCCATTCCGTCCATCTGATTATCTTCCCGCCAAAAATCATTACAAATGTCAACTCTGGTTATTTTAGTCCGTTAAGTTAAGGGTTGCATGCGTTTAAAGCAAACTCCGATTTGTATTATTAATAATTCTTCCTTAAAACCCCAGTGGCGCAGTGGCTGAATGATTAAACTGTTGTGCTACGAGAAGCGGGTTCGATCACCGCACGAGACAAGAATAATCAAGTTGTCTCAAATCTGTTATTTATTATTTTATTTTATTATAATGCATGTATATGGGCATGTGCCTTTAGAACACCCACGATACAGGAGTCATTCCAAATTCCTAGAGTGTGACCTGGGTGATGTTTATCCCTCCCCGCCTTCTGCGTGGCAGTCTTGAGGTAGTTTTACACAGGCGAGGCGTGGATGGGTTTGGAAATATTTCAAATCTCCCTTGTACATGGCTGAGGCCTTTTTACACCAAAGATGGGCGGGACATGAATAAAAAATAATTCTTTATTGTACAGCACACATGAAAGATTCTTTGTATAACTTTCAATACATTTCAGCCCATCCACGCTTCACCTTGTCGTTGTAAAACCACCTCTATGCTGAAGACTTACGGTTAATTTTATTTATTATTAATGAATGTACAATCACAGGATAAACTTCATGAAATACGAAAAGCCTCCCGTATCACTCGACCACCTGAAACACTCGGAGGTGTACAAACTGGTCCACGACATGGATGTGGCGCCCCCCAAGAGGGTTGAGATGCGCACGCCTGTTATGTGCGAAGCTGATTACAGAGAGGTATGTAAATAAGTTATGCCGTGAGGTATCCGGCCTAGAACTGACCACCCCCTTTCCTCCCGTGGGTGTCGTAAGCGACTAAGAAAAAATCCAGAAGATGGGCAGCAGCGTCTTCTGTAACTTCACCACCAATACTGCGATCCCCAAGCCGCTTGCCAAGCGTGGGGATTATGGCAACCCCTCCCTAAACTTAAGGGGGAGGCTTTTGTTCAACAGTGGACATCTTCCGGCTGATGATGAATGATGAATGAAGGATGTAAATAAGTTATGGAAGACGCAGTGTTGGCAGGCCTCCCACCAGATGGACCGACGATATCGTCAGAGTTGCTGCAACCGGTGGATGCTAATGGCAAGCTGTCGTTCATTGTGGCGTTCTAAGGGGGAGGCCTTTGTTCACCAGTGGACGTCTTCCGGCTGATGAAATTACCATTTTTGTGGTGTAGAATTGACCACCCCCTTTCCTCCCGTGGGTGTAAGGTGTAAAGTGTAAGCAAGTAAGGAAAAATCCAAAAGATGGGCAGCAGCGTCTTCTGTAACTTCACCACCAATACTGTGATCCCCGCTTGTCAAGCGTCGATCATGCACCCCCCGCCCCTTTAAGGGGGAGGCTTACTCAACAGACGTCTTCCGATGATGATGGAGCTAATGATACAAACCTTATCTCCACAGAGATGTCGCTCGATGACGCCGTCTGCGGACAAGAAGCACCTTCACATCCCACAGCAGTTCCATCCTTAATCACCACAGCATTGGAACCTAAAGATAGAACTTTAAACCTAACAATGCGACAAGTAATAATATGTTCTAAGTACAGGTGATTGTAGTTTACCGTGGACTCGCTAGATGGCGTTAAAACAACAGTTTGAATATTCAAGAATTATTTTAGTAACGTATTATGAGATTGAATAAAAATATGCTTAAAGCTAGTCCAGTTAATGATTTATCTGTGTGCAAAATTTCATTAAAATCTGCACAGCTATTGTGCAGAAATAGACGTTGTGACATCACTATTTTATATTAGTTACATCATTTATGTTGTTTGTAGTACTTCTTTACTTAGAATATATTACTGTTTGCGGTATATAAATGTATATATTTCACTCACATGAAAGTTTAAATGAGAATCGATTGAGTATTGAATGCCAGAGACTAATCCTTATAATGCTATCCGCCATTTTCTAACATTACTCAAATAACGTTATTTTGTGAATAGCTGCTATAAATAACTGTTATTTTGCGATAAAAAGCTACCTTTTTTTTAAATACTGTCACTTTTATGACTAGAGATCTGATTATTATGCAAAATGGGTATGGAAATTTTGAAATAATTTTACAATTTGACAAACTAATTAGCGCAGTGGCTAAGTAATTGGACTGCTGTGCTAGGGGTCGCGGGTTCTATTGCCGCACGCGACAAAATGCTATCCGCAGATATTTGTCTCAAGTCTGGGTATGTGATGTTTCATGTTTGTGAAACGCACCCACGATACAGGAGAAAGTCCTAGTGGGGCGACGTTTTTATATAAAGAAAAAAAATCTACTTTTCATCATTTAAAGTTGCATATCTTGCAAATCTTCATACAATGCATATAATTCGGTCTCTAGTTATGAAATGTCTAATGTTTTTGAATGGAAGTTGAAAGTGTCAAGTGAATATTGTTTTGCTATCTGAAATTCATATCCACCTGTTTCATTTATATTTTTTGTACAATTAATTAAACAAGTTGTATCAGTAAATGGTTTGTTTCTAATTAATTTTGTCGTTTTATTCTTTGACCTTAGTATGGAGTGTAGAAGTTCGAGCTATTTAAGTATAAAAAAAATATCTATTAGGATGGGTTAATTAGCCTTTGTTCAACATTGGACGTCTTCCGGATGATGATGATGGTAATTATGATGATGGTGATGATGATGGTTAAGTAACGGAGGGCCTGCGTTACAGTAGCCACAGAGTAAAAAAAAAATTACAGGCTGTTACAAGCATATAATAATAATAATAATCATTTATTGCAACAAAAACAAGTTTACAAAATTAATTGTGCGTTAACAGTTACATTAGTTAGGAAAACTGTGTCGCAACTGTTAACCTCCAAGATGGGGACAGTGTTCCAACATAATATTTAAATCTAGGAAGTAAAATAATAATAATATATATTGTATCTAAAGAAGAGAAGTTCTTAGTGAGGTTGGTTTATTCTTTATTATGTGATAACAGGCAGTGTTTTAAAGTCAAAAATAAAATAATACGTATGATGAGTTCCATCGCAGTCGATTCACAGAACGGGCCCCCGACAGCGATGGAACTTATTTTTTACTTTTTCTTGCGTTTTTTGACATGGCAGTCGTGTTTTTTCAATTTATCGTTAAAATTGTTATAGCCTGTTACTCGCGATGGTGTAAGAATTCTAACGACACTCCATACATCAAAATCAGTTCAGGCATTCTGAAGGTGGAATAAAGAAACTCAGATACTTACATGAAACCTTGATTTTCATTCCTATTTTGGGCACTTGTGTAAAAAATAAATAAAACAAATTAATTTATCAACAATCATTATATTTGATTTTAAACATAGATTCTACAGTGAAATATAACTACGATGAAGCTTATCTATACACCATTAACATTACAAGCGAAAATACGTACGTATAACCTACAAGGTCACACACACAGTATTGTGACGTCACAAAACATGAGACCACACGCGAGACGTAGGACGGCTAGTGTTGATTATCGGGGGATGACAAAAAAGATGAGTTTAGGTGCGCACAATAAGCCTATTAACTGGAAACAGTGGTGTAAGGAAGGAGGCAGTAAAAGTAACAATAATAACAGCCTATAACTGTCCCACTGCTACAAAGGCCTCTTCTCGTATAGCGAAGGATTGAGCATTGATGACCCTAGCTCACTGCGGACGATTTCAGATAATTAAATCCAGGTTTCCTCACGATGTTTTCCGTCACCGTTAGTCTAGTGTCTTGGAATAACTAAGAAAGTATTTATAACATTGAAAATGTCACATATTTGCCCCGGTTGTGCCTGCAACCTTGTGCAAACAGATCCGGTATGTTAACCACACTTCGTGAAACGCACCCATGATACGGGAGGAATCCTAGTGTAAGCCTTTAAATTGACGACATTTCAGATAAATTGTAAGTCGCATAATCTTTGACAACAATCACATTTACTTATTCAATATCACTAATGCTAAAACAATTAGCTGTTAATTCTAATTACACACATAACATCACGCCTGTATTCCCGAAGGGGTAGGCAGAGGTGCACATATAGTACACCCACATTTCGCCAGTTATGTTTTTAGGTCCCAATGTAATAGGGGGCGAGCTGGCCATCAACCGGGCACAAATCTAGACTCCGGCTGCTACTGAAAATTACCTAATGGAAAAACCCAGTAACACTTTGCCCAACCCGGGATTCGAACCCAGGATCTCGTGCTCAGCAGTCGCGCTTAGCAACCACTAGATCAACGAGGATTAAAGATTTTCCATACATATACATAAGCACCACAAATAATAATCTAGAATTATACGCTAGCGAAGTCTAGCTAAAATCTAGCTCTGTGAGGTTATTCTCGTAACTGAAGAAGTTGCCGAGCAATGCAGTAGCGATGCAGTTTCGATAAACCCCAACGGATTTCAATACGAAAATTATTGGTTTAAAAAAACCGAGTGGTATGACCGTTGGACTGCCAAGTCAAAGGTCGCAAGTCCAAACTGACACGCACCAATGTCTTTTCGAATTAATGTGCGTACTATAAGTTATCAGTTGCTAAAAACGGTGAAGGAAAACATCGTGAGGAAACACACACCTGAGAGATTGTTCAACGGTGTGTAAAGCTTGTCAGAGGCCTACAGGCGGTTTACACTCTGACACTATTGTTCATCAACCATACGATAAGAAACACGCTTCAGTTACGAGAATTGACCTACAAATTTGATCTATCATAGATTTAAACAACTTTTCTTTAGCAATCAATCCTCGTTTCTTCTGTAAGAGAATTCTTATTAACAGTGAGACAGACTGATTCTCCGTCAATCTTAAAACGCCTAAGAGAATATAAATGCAATAATTTGACGTCCTGATTAGCGCAGTGGCTAAGCGATTGGACTGCTGCGCTAAGGGTTGCGGGTTCGATTCCCGCACGGGGCAAAACTTTGTGCGAACCACAGATGTTTGTCCCGAGTCTGGGTGTTTGTGTATGTGATATTTCATGTTTGTGAAACGCACCCACGTTCAATCCGATAATAATATTTCAAAATCGCCTTCACAATTCACTAAATGTAATATAGATATACATACTATGTTGTCAAATGTATGTGATGCGTGTGAATGAAGCAAAAGAAGTATGCCAGGATCGTAGCAAATGGAAATCCGTGGTCTCTGCCTACCCCTCAGCGAAACAGGCGTGACTTTATGTATGTATCTATAAATATACCAATCAAACCATAGTGTATGTTTTGTTAAAATAGCAAAGACAATCCCAATTTCGTCACTCCACTGCTGTATATTCTCATCACCATCTTCATCCCCTAATCTCCAGGACTTTGAGACCGGACCACTACCCTGGGAAGAGAGGGCTGTATTGGACGCTTCTCTGCCTCCAGTGGAACCTGAAGAACCGATCCTCATTCCTGAAGTACCAGAGTTCTTGGAAGCTGTTGACCCTTTGAAGGAAAGCGAGGTTCCAGATCTTGAAGATACTGGTGAGTTATAGGGCATCATCATCAGCCGGAAGATTTGCACTGTTGAACAAAGGCCTTCCCCTGGGAGAGGGGGAGAGCGTTGCCATAATCCCCTTGGCAAGCGGCTTGGGGATCGCAGTATTGGTGGTGAAGTTACTGAAGACGCTGCTGCCCATCTTCTGGGTTTTCCCTTAGTCGCCTCTTACGACACCCACGGGAGGAAAGGGGGTGGTCAATTCTAGGCCGGATACCACTCGACTGTTATAGGGTATACGCTAATGTTATTTTTGAACTAAAATATTTAATATCTTATGAGTTAGTCTCAGTTGAGGTAGGTCAAAACCAAAATTCTTTCAGGAGAAATTATCTTTGTCCAGGTATACCACTACCACCACCAAGAGAGCCGACTCCACCTCCGATAGTAGAACAGCCAGAGCCCGAGCCAGAAGTACAGGAGGCTCCAGAAGTCACAGAAGTAGAAGAAGAGAAGGAAGAAGTTAAAGAAGATATGGATAACAGATTGGCTGAACAGCTGGTTAGGAGCGTGCAGGGGATGGTTGGTGAGTAGAATATTCTTCTTCATTCTTCTCCAGAAAATGTAGATACATATGTAATATCACCCATCCATTTCTAGACCCCAATGCCAGCGTGGAGCAGCAACTACAACAGATGCGCGCGCAGCTCGCAGCTCTCGCCCAGTTACCAGAAGTTATCCAACAGACTTTGGACCTGGTTTCCAAACAGCTGTGTCACATGGTGCAACATGTACGTTTATAAAAAAGTTATTATTTAACTAGATGCGCTTCGCGGTGTTACCTGTTACATTTTTCCGGGATAAAAAGTAGCCTAAGTGTCCGTCCAGGGTGTCCGATACTTCCATGCTGAAGTTTACCAAAATTGGTTCAGCTGTTTTAGCGTAAAAAGTTACAAACACACACACAAACTGTCGCCTTTGTAATATTATAAGTGTGACTAGCAAAATAAATTGATAAAACGTAGCCTAGATGTCCTTTCTTGGATTTAAGCTTACTACATAAGAAATTTCATCAAAATCGGTTTAGAGGAGCCTTGAAAGCGTCATAGACTGCCTCGTTGCATTGGTGTAGTAATCGCAAAGACTGATTCCCGTATCGGGCAGTGTCATGGCGGTTTTCTCTTAGTAGCAGCACGGAGTCTGGATTTGTGCCCGGTTGATGGCCAGCTCGCCCCCTATTACATTGGGACTTATAACATAACTGACGAAATGTACGTGTACTATACAGGATGAATTTTTAGTCACCGTCCAAATTTTTTCTAGGCATTAGGTATCATTCAATAATTCCATTATTGAAAAGAAAATCGATACGTAATTTTTTTATATTAAATCATTTTCTCGAAAGAATTCCGCTCTGCGTGGTCACTAAGTTAAAAGGGTAGCGCGCGAAAATTTGGACGGTGACTAAAAGTTTATCCGGTATAACTCTGGCTACCCCTTCGGTGAATACAGGCGTGTTGTTATATAATGTAAAATGATTTCAGGAAGCCCAGCCAGAGCCTCAACAGTACCACGAGCCTGAAGGTAAGATATAAGGGTATTTTAAACTACTACATATATATATATATCGGAGATGTTCTGCAAAAAGGGCAAGTGAGGAGTACCCTCAGCCGAAGAGCGTGTATGAGGAATGTGATTCGTGTGAATGAAGCAAAAGAAGTATGCCAGGATCGTAGCAAATGGAAATCCGTGGTCTCTGCCTACCCCTCAGGGAAACAGGCGTGACTTTATGTATGTATGTAAACTACTACATTACAAATCGACTGCCTTGTTGGTCTTGTGGTTGCTAAGCACGAGGTACAAAATATGAGGGTTGAACGTGGAGATAACTAATTGAATATTTTTAAACATAACCAAGTGGGGTATCAAATGTAAGGGGATTTTGAACAAACTACTTTTCGTAAAAATAGTCCTTAAAGAAAAAACATGTCTATTACAGTTCAACAAACCTTTTTTTAATACTTTTAACTGAATTTCAACAAATATAATTACCAACTCATAAAACGTAATAATCTCAACAGTAATTGAAAATCAAAACCAGCCTGAAATGCAGACTATCCAAGAAGGAAATGAGAACGAAGCAGAAGGAAACGTAACGATAGAAGAAGTAGAGGAGAAACAGGAGATGAAGCAAGAGATGAGGCAGCAGGTGAACCAAGAACAAGAGAACATGAGGATGACGCCCATGATATCTGAAGAAGAAATGAGAATGGAGAAGCTTAGAAAGGTAGGTTTAAATATTAGCTTAATAGTAATAAAATTTAAATACATTATAATACGGGAATTCACGCGAACACAAGATTTTAATTTTGGCTTGACGTTTCAGTCAAGTTGCAATTACCGTGTTTATTTTAATCATGCAAGATAGTTTAAGATGAGTTACAGTTAAAATCAGTTTAGTTAAGATCTCAAAAGGTTTAGGAAAACTGCCTAACGATTTATCTACAATAATCTAGGAACAAGCTCAGAGAGAACACGAATCGCGGCTGGTAAAACAACACCCAACGCCACGCGCCACGAAGCCAAAACGAGTGTTTGGGCCATTAGATCCTGAAGAAAGAGCCGTAGTTGTCCTACCAGGAGGAAGAAGATGGAGACACACAGATGACGTATACGACGAACAGAAAATCGCGGAAATGTTTGAAGCTCACTCCGAACTGATAAAGGGAAAAGCTATTGGGTACTTTAATTTAAAATTGATTTTGAGGTTAACTTCAGATGTCAAAGTTGCCGCGCTTTTTTACGTCAATACGTGACATGATATTTTGAGCTGTTATAGCTATTTATAGCGATTGATAATGCTTTTTTTTATTAATAATTTTGAGAGGTTTCTTAAGTGTAGAAAGTGTTTTTGTAATCAAAACCAGAATTCAGTACACGTTATTATTATTTATGCTTGTGTTCTATTACTATTGTGTATTTAAATAATAAATAAAAAAAGTTTTCTCTTGACAAAAAAATTGCGCCAATTTCGACATCTGAATTTATCCTAGAATTAGAAATAGAAGAACTATCGTAATCATTATTATTATTATCAAACTCGAAATTCGTAAAATCAAAAACATTATAATTTCAGTATTATTAGTTTTTCAATCAAATTATTTTGAAATCATAATCACAGACATTACTTCAAACATTTTTCAGCTTATTTCAAAGTGTATTTAACTAAAAAAGCAACGAATATACTTTTCAAATTAGATTAAGCAATGCATAAACTTATTTTGTGTAGCACACATCTACTGATGTGTATTGGCAATTTTTTTTAAAAATGTCACTTAAGAATTGTGTTTTTTAACAAACAAAAATGCTTTTTTCTCCCATGATACCGCCCAATCTATCTTTAATAGATACAAAGGCCAATGATGCTGATGTCTGTATTTATGAGATACGTGTGACATGCACAATAAGTCAGTTTGTTATTTAAAATACATATAATATATAGTAATCATATTAATTCATTGTAGGTTCGAAAGCGTTCATCTGCCATACGATAGCAGGTTTGATAATGTTGAGACATTATACTATTTATTATTTATTCCCTTTTTGCTTTATTACTGAGCGCCATTTTTATTATGGTACGTCAAACTAGTTAAGCTATTTAATAAACAATACCAGTGTTTTTAAACCAGAATTTGAGACTATATTCATGCTAACGACATAGAAGACAAAACTATAAAAATTGAAATGTTTTGGTAAACTAATAATATTTTTAAATGGAGTCAGGATATGTGCCCGGTTGATGGCAATAGGCTCGCCCCCTATTACATTGGGACCTAAAACATAACTGGCGAAATGTCGGTGTACTATATGTGCACCTCTGCCTACCCATTCAGGAAATACAGGCGTGATGTTATGTTATGTCATGTATTGTTTGAAAAAAATGTAACTAATGGTCCTTTTAAATATAAACAGGTATTTTTCTCAATACATGCAGATAATGAAAGTTTATTTTTAAAAAGAATATTCGTTATGACTTTGTTTCAATAATAATCATATAATATATACAGTGAATTAATTGGACTGGAAACATACTATTTTACAAATATATACAACTTAATTCTAATACAAAATAAAAACAATATATACAAAAATAAAAAGTTAAAAAGCATCAAAGAATTCATCCCCATCGATGTCAACCGGTAACGTGCCCAAAAGACTGGCAGCATTGCCACGTTGAATGGCAATGCTAATTCTTTGGCCAAAAAATGAACCAGCCCTTTGGTCACGTGTGGAGTCGACTAGGCGCTTTGCTAACTCTTTAAACAAAGCACGAGCGCTCGGACCCCATGGCCCAAATGTTTCAACCCCAAACGGCTCAAAAATACAATTACCTAATCTATTTGTTTTATTTCAATTTTCACCAGAGTTCTCAGATACACTAGAAAATATTTCATATTTTTTTCTATTCTCTAATTTCTAAGAACCTAACGCCTCCTATAAAGTAATGGAATTTCTAAATATAGTTTTACATTGACCAATTTAAACTAACAATAAATAAAACTATTGGCATTGATTGGTCATTTCGTAATTTTTGGCGGTTGTTTGACAACGCATCGATTCAGCTGGCAACGTAGAAAATAGCATAGCTATGTTGTAACACTTGCTATAGTAAGATGGCCGCTCAGTCAACAGCTGATGCATGTAACGCTATGTATATAAATATATTTTTGTTAATATAAATATGTATATAAAGGGACTTGCAAACCGGTAGGTTAATTCTCGTAACTTAAAAGTTTCTCGACGACGTGTATAGTGTAGTGGCTAAGTGATTTGACTGCTGCGCTAAGGGTTGCGGGTTCCCGTAAGGGACAATTTTTTTTACAATCCGCAGATGTTTGTCCCGATTCTGAGTTGTGTATGGGATATTTCATGTTTGTGAAATGCACCCACGATACAGGAGATTTACCTAGTGTGGGGCGAAGTTGGGAGAAGTAAAAATAAACAACGAATGTCAATATGGATACCATTGGTTTTTATCGAAAGCACATAGCTGTTGCACTGCTTGCAAACGTTTTAAGTTATGAGAATAGCTTGCCTATAGCTTATAACTATCCTATCCCGAATCTCTCCTACAGTGAAGGGATGAGTATAGAAACACATTCAACGCTAACTCACAACGAGTTATTCCAAAATGTATATATTAAATAAATACTTAAAATAGTTCAGATGATAGTTGATATCTATCTTAGATTTACAATCTATCATTTACTATCAAAAATTATTTTAATTCTACTGATAGACACACAATTATAATTTGTTTTAGAAAAACAAATTTTCAGTTAGCATATTGTTTATTGCGGGCAACCGGTGGATGCAATTGGCAAGCTGTCGTTCATTGTGGCGTTCTAAGGGGGAGGCCTTTGTTCAACAGTGTACGTCTTCCGGCTGATGATAATGATATTGTAGATATATTTTTATCCTCGATTCATTATTCATCGTAAAACGTATTTTTTTGCAATATTTTTTATAATTATGGTGGTCGGTAGGTAATCATATTATATACTGTCTATTATGTGTATATTATACGTAAGTAAATTATAAGTTAATAGAAATGTATATGACTGCCTCGTTGGTCTAGTGGTTGCTAAGCGCGACTGCTGAGCACAAGGTCCTGGGTTCAAATCCCGGGTCGGGTAAAGTGTTACTGGGTTTTTCCATTAGGTAATTCTCAGTGGCAGCACGGAGTCTGGATTTGTACCCGGTTGATGGCCAGCTCGCCCCCTATTACATTGGCACCTAAAAACATAACTGGCGAAATGTCGGTGTACTATATGTGCACCTCTGCCTACCCCTTCTACAGGCGTGATGTTATGTTAGAAATGTATATTTTTAAGCATAATTTAGTGTATTGTAATTCATTCATACATAGAATGTATATTTAAATATCTTTGACTTGTATATTTAGTAGAAATGTATTGTTTTTGTAAACGTTATCTATTGTACCGTCCTTGTGTATGTCTATTTGGTCATGTTTATGTATGTTTAGTCTATGTATGCGTCATTTGTTATGTCCTTTCGATTTAGTATCAATAGCTGTTTAAATAATATGGGGTATCATGACACAGATAAAATATATTACTAGGATTTTTTTTGTCAAAAATATCTCATGTTCCTTGTTTTTATTTTTCATAAATATAATAATTTTGACTTTCTTTACGCTTCTATTAATAGTAGAGTCTACCTTAAAGACATGTTTTGTCTGTAACAGACCTAAATTCAAGTCCTAGTTCTAGTAAACCTATTATAGATTTTTTTTTATTTTCAAATACTTTTTGACAGGACGTCAATTTGATATATTTCTAAACTAAAACATCTATGCATTTCTAAATATTAATATGTATTTCTATATATTTACTTATTTATGTATCCAGTCATAGATGGGACTTACAGACTTGATTTAAATAATAAAAATTTAAAACTATCCCAATTCAGTTATTACATAAAATAAAGACGACCTGATTAGCGCAGTGGCTAAGCGATTGGACTGCTGCGCTATGGGTTGCGGGTTCGATTCCCGCACAGGGCAAAACTTTGTGCGAACCACAGATGTTTGTCCCGAGTCTGGGTGTTAGTGTATGTGAATATTTCATGTTTGTGAAATGCACCTACGATACAGGAGAAATTCCTAGTGTGGGGCGAAGTTTTTTTTATAAAAAAGCTTGTGATCAGTTAGAGCATAGTTTATTAAATAAATAATTTCATAATTGTACTGTATATTAGTAGTTTTATGCACAGATATAGATCTACATAGATAACGCAAGTATCACGATTTGTATTGAAACCAAGCGTGCCGACTTTTTAATACCTATTGTGACGTCACAGCCAAAATTTAGTGACGGGAAATCCAAACCGATTCAAAGACACCGATGCCGCCGATGCCCATCCGCTCAGCACGATTCAAACGATTCAACTGGAGCCGTCCGCTATGATTTTCTCGCTCATACTCATACATTTAGCGGCGACCAACCTAGACGCTTGGTCGGGGTTCGGACACGCGAAGTACATGCATTTGCGTTATCTATGTAGATCTATATCTGTGGTTTTATGTATATACATTAGTTAGTTGCTTGTACAAGTGTTTGTTTTCTGTCTGTTTGCATGTTCGCGCGTGGCAGATTGACAATTGGAATCAGATATGGCCGTGGGGTAATACTAAGTCCTACTGTCGCAAGTATAGGTATGTAGATTTGATTTGTTCATATTTGTTAATTAATTTGGGATTTAGTAAATAATACTTAAAACTAGCAGCCTAAATATAACGTTGGCTCACTGTTATTTATAACGTTATAACGCGTTATTTATAACGAGTATTTTATAACACTGTTATAATATAACGTTAAAACTATTTAACGAATGAAATCGAATTGAGCATTTAACATCAAGGAGATCATGACGTGAGAGGCGCTAAATCAGGGCCTAAATAGCAATTCGCGACTCGCAACTTGCTAACTATAAAATTACTTGATATATGTGTTATTTCGGCTTTTCAAGAAGACCGCCTCTGCTTACCCTTTGCAGGATTACAGACGTGATAACTTGTGTGTATGTCACACCTTACCTAAGTGATAAGACTTTATAAAAGTAACTTAGATATATCAATATTTGTACACCAGAACTGTTAGAATATATGAAACTAAAAATATTATATACAACTAAATTGCACTATATTCTAACATATAAATGATTTCTTTCTTTCTTTCTATATATCTATATTGTTCATGACAATCTTTAACTTTGCTCCTGACTTAATACAGTTAAGAAATAGCTTCAATATACATATAACCAAATCCCAAAACTTTCTTTCTATAATAATTAATAATGACATAAATTCCTCCGAGCGGAAGTTTATACCTAACTACTTGTTTTTTATAATTTTGGCCCCCTTCCAGAGAGTCAAACTGCCACCTAGTTGATTTTCATAGACTCCGTGACACTATGGTTAATACGTATGACAAATTGATTGAAGTAAGTCGACGAAATATATTTTGTCATTATATCGACATGCATTCTATCATGTCATACGTCATATTTGATTATTATTCTCATATTTTCAAATTACTTTGTGTTAATTTTTCACTTTAATTTTTCAATTTTTTTCAATTTTTCACACGATTTACGTAATATTCGTTTGTTACGTTCATCGCGTGAATATATTTTAAAAAATCATTCTGTCACTGTCAACTGACGACCTGATTAGCGCAGTGGCTAAGCCAGACTGCTGCGCTAAGGGTTGCGGGTTCGATTCCTGCACGTGGCAAAGCTTTGTGCGAACCACAGATATTTGTCCCGAATCTGGGTGTTTGTGTATGTGATATTTCATGTTTGTGAAACGCACCCACGACACAGGAGAAATTCCTAGTATGGGGCGACATTTTTTTAAAACAAAAAATAAACTATCTGTCAAAATTTTGACAGATAAGTTTTGCATTTAAGTGTTGCATGTTAGTGATTTGTCTGTCTTGGAATCCGCGTCGAAATAAATAAAAATAGGTGATGTAGGAAGTTAAGAGAAGTGATTATAGTCACTTATAGCTTGCTAATAACTTGGCTAGGCACTTGGCAAAAATGGCTATAGCCATTTACATGTATTTCTGACTTAATTAAATTCAATTGTGTTAAGTTATATATACACAGATATTATATTATTTATATTACCGACCACTATAATTTTAAGTTCGACTGTAATCACCCATTCCGTCCATCTGATTATCTTCCCGCCAAAAATCATTACAAATGTCAACTCTGGTTATTTTAGTCCGTTAAGTTAAGGGTTGCATGCGTTTAAAGCAAACTCCGATTTGTATTATTAATAATTCTTCCTTAAAACCCCAGTGGCGCAGTGGCTGAATGATTAAACTGTTGTGCTACGAGAAGCGGGTTCGATCACCGCACGAGACAAGAATAATCAAGTTGTCTCAAATCTGTTTACTTATTATTTTATTTTATTATAATGCATGTATATAGAACATTGCCTTTGAAATTGCAATGTGCCTTTAGAACACCCAAGATACAGGAGTCATTCCAAATTCCTAGAGTGTGACCTGGGTGATGTTTATCCCTCCCCGCCTTCTGCGCGGCAGTCTTAAGGTAGTTTTACACAAGCGAGGCGTGGATGGGTTTGGAAATATTTCAAATCTCCCTCGTACATGGCTGAGGCCTTTTTACACCAAAGATGGGCGGGACATGAATAAAAAATAATTCTTTATTGTACAGCACACATGAAAGATTCTTTGCATAACTTTCAATACATTAAGCCCATCCACGCTTCATTTTGTCGTTGTAAAACCACCTCTATGCTGAAGACTTAAGGTTAATTTTATTTATTATTAATGAATGTACAATCACAGGATAAACTTCATGAAATACGAAAAGCCTCCCGTATCACTCGACCACCTGAAGCACTCGGAGGTGTACAAACTGGTCCACGACATGGATGTGGCGCCCCCCAAGAGGGTTGAGATGCGCACGCCTGTTATGTGCGAAGCTGATTACAGAGAGGTATGTAAATAAGTTATGCCGTGAGGTATCCGGCCTAGAACTGACCACCCCCTTTCCTCCCGTGGGTGTCGTAAGCGACTAAGGAAAAATCCAGAAGATGGGCAGCAGCGTCTTCTGTAACTTCACCACCAATACTGCGATCCCCAAGCCGCTTGCCAAGCGTGGGGATTATGGCAACCCCTCCCTAAACTTAAGGGGGAGGCTTTTGTTCAACAGTGGACATCTTCCGGCTGATGATGAATACACATACATAACATCACGCCTGTATTCCCCGAAGGGGTAGGCAGAGGTGCACATATAGTACACCCACATTTCGCCAGTTATGTTTTAGGTCCCAATGTAATAGGGGGCGAGCCTATTGCCATCAACCGGGCACAGATCCAGACTCCGTGCTGTTACTGAGAATCACCTAATGGAAAAACCCAGTAACACTTTGCCCGACCCGGGATTCGAACCCAGGACCTCGTGCTCAGCAGTCGCGCTTAGCAACCACTAGACCAACGAGGCAGTCATTCTTTATTTACTTATTTACATCCTTCATTCATCATTCTGATGAAGACGCAGTGTTGGCAGGTCTCCCGATAGGTGGGCCGACGATATCGTCAGAGTTGCTGCAACCGGTGGATGATAATGGCAAGCTGTCGTTCATTGTAGCACTCTAAGGGGGAGGCCTTTGTTCACCAGTGGACGTCTTCCGGCTGATGAAATTACCATTTTTGTGGTATAGAATTGACCACCCCCTTTTCTCCCGTGGGTGTCGTAAGCAAGTAAGGAAAAATCCAGAAGATGGGCAGCAGCGTCTTCTGTAACTTCACTACCAATACTGCGATCCCCGCTTGTCAAGCGTCGATCATGCACCCCCCGCCCCTTTAAGGGGGAGGCTTACTCAACAGACGTCTTCCGATGATGATGGAGCTAATGATACAAACCTTATCTCCACAGAGATGTCGCTCGATGACGCCGTCTGCGGACAAGAAGCACCTTCACATCCCACAGCAGTTCCATCCTTAATCACCACAGCATTGGAACCTAAAGATAGAACTTTAAACCTGTGACACGTAATATGTTCTAAGTACAGGTGATTGTAGTTTACCGTGGACTCGCTAGATGGCGTTAAAACAACACTTTGAATATTCAAGAATTATTTTAGTAACGTATTATGAGATTTAATAAAAATATGCTTAAAGCTAGTCCAGTTAATGATTTATCTGTGTGCAAAATTTCATTGAAATCCGCACAGCTATTGTGCAGAAATAGACGTTGTGACATCACTATTTAATATTAGTTACATCATTTATGTTGTTTGTAGTTCTTCTTTACTTAGAATATATTACTGTTTGCGGTATATAAATGTATATATTTCACTCACATGAAAGTTTAAATGAGAATTGATTGAGTATTGAATGCCAGAGACTAATCCTTATAATGCTATCCGCCATTTTCTAACATTACTCAAATAACGTTATTTTGTGAATAGCTGCTATAAATAACTGTTATTTTGCGATAAAAAGCTACCTTTTTTTTAAATACTGTCACTTTTATGACTAGAGATCTGATTATTATGCAAAATGGGTATGGAAATTTTGAAATAATTTTACAATTTGACAAACTAATTAGCGCAGTGGCTAAGTAATTGGACTGCTGTGCTAGGGGTCGCGGGTTCTATTGCCGCACGCGACAAAATGCTATCCGCAGATATTTGTCTCAAGTCTGGGTATGTGATGTTTCATGTTTGTGAAACGCACCCACGATACAGGAGAAAGTCCTAGTGGGGCGACGTTTTTATATAAAGAAAAAAAATCTACTTTTCATCATTTAAAGTTGCATATCTTGCAAATCTTCATACAATGCATATAATTCGGTCTCTAGTTATGAAATGTCTAATGTTTTTGAATGGAAGTTGAAAGTGTCAAGTGAATATTGTTTTGCTATCTGAAATTCATATCCACCTGTTTCATTTATATTTTTTGTACAATTAATTAAACAAGTTGTATCAGTAAATGGTTTGTTTCTAATTAATTTTGTCGTTTTATTCTTTGACCTTAGTATGGAGTGTAGAAGTTCGAGCTATTTAAGTATAAAAAAAATATCTATTAGGATGGGTTAGTTAGCCTTTGTTGACATTGGACGTCTTCCGGATGATGATGATGGTAATTATGATGATGATGGTTAAGTAACGGAGGGCCTGCGTTACAGTAGCCACAGAGTAAAAAAAAAATTACAGGCTGTTAAAAGCATATAATAATAATAATAATCATTTATTGGGACAAAAACAAGTTTTCAAAATTAATTGTGCATTAACAGTTACATTAGTTAGAAAAACTGTGTCGCAACTGTTAACCTCCAAGATGGGGACAGTGTTCCAACATAATATTTAAATCTAGGAAGTAAAATAATAATAATATATATTGTATCTAAAGAAGAGAAGTTCTTAGTGAGGTTGGTTTATTCTTTATTATGTGATAACAGGCAGTGTTTTAAAGTCAAAAATAAAATAATTCGTATGATGAGTTCCATCGCAGTCGGTGTACCTACCTCTTAGATAAGACAGTGTTTCACAGAACGGGCCCCGACAGCGATGGAACTTATTTTTTACTTTTTCTTGTGTTTTTTGACATGGCAGTCGTGTTTTTTAATTTATCGTTTAGTTTTTTTTTAAATTTTTATAGCCTGTTACTCGCGATGGTGTGAGAATTCTAACGACACTCCATACATCAAAATCAGTTCAGGCATTCTGAAGGTGGAATAAAGAAACTCAGATACTTACATGAAACCTTGATTTTCATTCCTATTTTGGGCACTTGTGTAAAAAATAAATAAAACAAATTAATTTATCAACAATCATTATATTTGATTTTAAACATAGATTCTACAGTGAAATATAACTACGATGAAGCTTATCTTTTTTTTTTTTTATATTGGGACAAGCCCACCACTCGTGCCCATCATTGCAACTCCTGTAAGCCAGGATCTACAATGATAACCGTTGAGAACCATCGAGGCAATGAAGCTCGAGGCGTCCCAGAGAAATGACTCGACTGTCTTGGAACCCGCAACGAAATTAATCATAGAAGAATATATAGGAGGAGTAGGAATATAAATTTAGTTCCGACTTCCGATGAAGCTTATCTATACACCATTAACATTACAAGCGAAAATACGTACGTATAACCTACAAGGTCACACACACAGTATTGTGACGTCACAAAACATGAGACCACACGCGAGACGTAGGACGGCTAGTGTTGATTATCGGGGGATGACAAAAAAGATGAGTTTAGGTGCGCACAATAAGCCTATTAACTGGAAACAGTGGTGTAAGGAAGGAGGCAGTAAAAGTAACAATAATAACAGCCTATAACTGTCCCACTGCTACAAAGGCCTCTTCTCGTATAGCGAAGGATTGAGCATTGATGACCCTAGCTCACTGCGGACGATTTCAGATAATTAAATCCAGGTTTCCTCACGATGTTTTCCGTCACCGTTAGTCTAGTGTCTTGGAATAACTAAGAAAGTATTTATAACATTGAAAATGTCACATATTTGCCCGGGTTGTGCCTGCAACCTTGTGCATACAAATCCGGTATGTTAACCACACTTCGTGAAACGCACCCACGATATACGAGGGATCCTAGTGTAGGCCTTTAAATTGACGACATTTCATTCAAATTGTCGCATAATCCTTGACAACAATCACATTTACTTATTCAATATCACTAATGCTAAAACAATGAGCTGTTAATTCTAATTACACACATAACATCACGCCTGTATTCCCGAAGGGGTAGGCAGACGTCCACATATAGTACACCTACATTTCGCCAGTTATGTTTTTAGGTCCCAATGTAATAGGGGGCGAGCTGGCCATCAACCGGGCACAAATCTAGACTCCGGCTGCTACTGAAAATTACCTAATGGAAAAACCCAGTTACAGTTTGCCCGGCCCGGGGTTCGAACCCAGGACCTCTTGCTCAGCAGTCGCGCTTAGCAATCACTAGATCAACGAGGCAGTCAGTAATTCTAATTACAATACAATTATGAAGATTTTCCATACATATACATAAGCACCACAAATAATAATCTAGAATTATACGCTAGCCAAGTCTAGCTAAAATCTAGCTCTGTGAGGCTATTCTCGTAACTGAAGAAGTTGCCGAGCAATGCAGTAGTGATGCAGTTTCGATAAAGCCCAACGGATTTCATTACGAAAATCTTTGGTTAAAAAAAAAGCCGAGTGGTATGACCGTTGGACTGCCAAGTCAAAGGTCGCAAGTTTCCCCGGCACGCACCAATGTCTTTTTGAATTCATGTGCGTACTATAAGTTATCAGTTGCTAAAAACGGTGAAGGAAAACATCGTGAGGAAACACACACCTGAGAGATTGTTCAACGGTGTGTAAAGCTTGTCAGAGGCCTACAGGCGGTTTACACTCTGACACTATTGTTCATCAACCATACGATAAGAAACACGCTTCAGTTACGAGAATTGACCTACAAATTTGATCTATCATAGATTTAAACAACTTTTCTTTAGAAGTCAATGCTCGTTTCTTCTGTAAGAGAATTCTTATTAACAGTGAGACAGACTGATTCTCCGTCAATCTTAAAACGCCTAAGAGAATATAAATGCAATAATTTGACGTCCTGATTAGCGCAGTGGCTAAGCGATTGGACTGCTGCGCTAAGGGTTGCGGGTTCGATTCCCGCACGGGGCAAAACTTTGTGCGAACCACAGATGTTTGTCCCGAGTCTGGGTGTTTGTGTATGTGATATTTCATGTTTGTGAAACGCACCCACGATACAGGAGAAATTCCTAGTGTGGGGCGAGGTTTTTTTTTAAAAAGAAAAAAGAAGAAGAAAGAATAGTTTCTACCAACAATGGTTTAAAACCACGCAATTTTGAACTCTATTTTAAAATACTTACGGATTAATTTCATCTTTACAGAATAGCCTAAATGGCTAATTAGTCCCAAATATATATTCTAGAAAACAGGTATCTTATCAACCAATACCTGAATCATGGTATTTTAAACTCTATAATATTAATTGAAATAAAACTAGATTTACGGATTTTATCGCGGTTTTTTAATTGTTTTTTGGTCCCGACTTGTAGTCAAGCCAAGTCTTGCAGTTTTGTGCTGCAATCACTGAATGACACAGAGCTCATTTTGCGGAAATCGGATTGTGAATAATAATTAAAATTGTAAGGTAGTTGATAGTAATTGTTCAAATTAGACGTTTAACACCTCAGTCTGTCCGTGACCATGAATGCTGTAAAGGATTCGAAACGTCGGGACCAAAAAACCGCGATAAAATCCGTAAACCTAGTTTTATTTCAATGTCTAATATTCGCGTAAGTGATAGAAATCATTCTATAATAATAAGTTCAGGGCTTAATTTCGTTCTAGACCTTACATTAAAGGGATTTTAAAATTGCTGTATTCAAACATACACAGACTTCACACACGTAGGATTTTTAACAATTAGAGAAACACGAGCGTATCTTTCAAAAAGGCCAACGCAGACAGCGATGGATGCCACGGCGATTTATGTCGTATTCCTATATAAATAAGTTTGAATGTCCATTGGTCAAAAATGGGCAAAAATTCAAATCTCTTGCCATACCGTCCCTGCGTTGGCCATTAGAAGACACACTTAACAATGACAGTAGCATTACAGGGCGGCCATCTAATAGTCCAGGAACAATAATGTCCTCCTGATCGAGTTTCGGTCACGGCTGCCTATACCCGGAGACCAGCCAACTACGCAGGAGATATTATAGTGCACAAGTATGCGCGCAAACTTGCTCACTCCCTGTTCCTTCACGCTCTAGGCCGGTGAGACAGGTTATGTTATAGGTCCCAATGTAATAGGGGGACAGCTGGCCATCAACCGGGCACAAATCCAGACTCCGTGCTACGTATATTACCTAATAGAGAAACCCAGTAACACTGCCCGATCCGGGACCTCATGCTCAACATTAATTCTATGCAGTAACTACAACAAGGCAGTCGAAATTCGTTCAGGAGGTCAATTCTCATAACAAAGTTTTACAAGTAGTGCAATTAAGATTTGCTTTCGATAAAAACGCAACCGATCATCCTATTTAAATTCGCTGCTTTATCGAAACCACATCGTAACTGGACTGTTCGATAACGTCTGAAGTTACCAGAATTGGCGTGCAAGACATTTTGAACCAATTTATTTACACGATAGTTTAATGCGTACAACCAACAATCTAAATTTCCATACGTAAGGCCACATATATCACAATTGACAACATCAAATACAGTATATTTAAGCTTATAACAAGAAAATATCTGCGGGCCTAGATTTAATACATCAAACATAACGTTAAACTTTATAATTATCATACAAACCATCTCACTAAAACATAAGAAAAACCTTGTTGTTTACCTAAATTTAGCTGCGCTATCAACATGAATTTAGCTGCGGTATCACCATTAATTTAGCTGCGCTATCAACATGAATTTAGCTGCGGTATCAACATGTATTTAGCTGCGCTATCTCCATGAATTTAGCTGCGGTATCAACATGAATTTAGCCTCGCTATCTCCATGAATTTAGCTACGGTATCAACATGAATTTAGCCTCGCTATCTCCATGAATTTAGCTGCGCTATCAACATGAATTTAGCTGCGCTATCAACATGAATTTAGCTGCGCTATCAACATGAATTTAGCTGCGGTATCAACATGAATTTAGCCTCGCTATCTCCATGAATTTAGCTGCGCTATCAACATGAATTTAGCTGCGCTATCAACATGAATTTAGCTGCGCTATCAACATGAATTTAGCTGCGCTATCAACATGAATTTAGCTGCGCTATCAACATGAATTTAGCTGCGCTATCAACATGAATTTAGCCTCGCTATCTCCATGAATTTAGCTGCGGTATCTCCATGAATTTAGCTGCGGTATCTCCATGAATTTAGCTGCGGTATCAACATGAATTTAGCCTCGCTATCTCCATGAATTTAGCTGCGGTATCACCAAGTTTTTTCACCACCAGGTTTGCCATTCAACGTGGGAATGCCGTCAGCCTTTTGGGCACCCTACCAGTTGACAGCTATGAGGAGGAGGATATTTAATATTTCGATGCATAGTTTTAGTTTTTTCAGTATATAAATATATTTTTTAGGTTATACTATAAGTAATTGTAATGTATATTAAGGTTATATTCTTGTATTTAAATATTTGAATTATGGAATTCGGTTTACTTTTTTACCTCTTTAGTATGTCTAACTCAATTTTGGTGTAGGATGGATTCTTTCTGCTTAACTACGTCCATATACACTATTAAATATTATTTCGCCCTTTTACCCGACTGACCAACGCAAGGGAGTGTAATGTGTATTTCTGTAAAGAATTGAAAAAATACGCGACTAAAACAGCAGACCGGGGTCCGTGGCGTACTTTGAGAGAGGCCTATGTCCACCACTGGACTAGAACGGGCTGATGATGATGATAAAACCATTCGTAGCTAAATTCATGTCAATAACTGTGGCTAAGTTCACAATAAACATCTTATATCCTTTTCTAATGTTTGAATTAGAAAGAGACGTAGTGAATGTTTAAGTTTAGTTTATATACAGAGTCAATATCACCTATTGTTAAGCATTTTTTTCGACGCGTGTTTTTTTATTACAAAAGCATGCATTGAATTCTCTGTACATTAGAGTATAAGTTTTAAAATAATTTTAAGTAAGTTTATTTATAATTTAACAATGTGGCAGGCATAGGCGCCGCCAGGATATCTTTCAAGGGGTGCAAAAAGTGCATTTGCATTAGTAACTACATACACACTGCTACACAACTAATACAAAATGTAGAATAAAACTAGACGCATTGGCTTCGTCAAACACATTTGAAAAGATCATGGATCGATCACTAAAAGTGAATTTCAAACAAAATTACTTAATAAAGAATAAAATCGATGTATTTTCTTGCATGTGGGGGTGCAAGTGCACCCCCTCGCATCCCCATGCACCCATGCGTTCAGGGCGTTGCGGCTTCCAGTTTTGCAGGGCAAGTTTGCTGCGCATACAGATGGCTTTGCAGCGCTATGGCGGACAAAAATTGCATCACTGGTAAGTCGGCTGTGTGGAAGTAGCCACAGCATCCTGACCACCATAGCAGCTAAGTTAAACTGTCCACTTAAGCTTGAGCTACTGCTGCGGACCAAGTCCCAGCTTACAATATTTTATGGTACTGTTTGGATCTTTGTTGTCTGAATAAATAAATAAAACAACATCACGCCTGTATTCCCCGAAGGGGTAGGCAGAGGTGCACATATACACCCACACTTTGCCAGTTGTTTTTCGGTCGCAGTGTATTAGGGGGCGAGCTGGCCATCAACCGAGGCGTGAAGGGGAAGCGTTGCCTTATATACAAGAACGTGGCTCTCAAAGGTTTAATTTCATAGAAAAAATTATTAAATTTATAAAAAGTAAGTCCTCGCCGTCAATATGGAGTGTTAAAAAAAATGTTACAAAAAAAATAAAAAAACAAAAATATAATGGCAACAATATTTATTAAAATGTATGAAATAATAATAAACATAAATCGTAATTAATATTTATCTATTAATAAACAAATATAGCACAGAATGTATTTTTATAAAATTCTTTAATGTAGTGTAGCCACCTGAACTATTAGCCCCTTATAAAAATTGCCAGTGTTAAACTTTTGATTAAGTTATATATTATTGCAAAACGACAAAGCCCTTTAATCAAATAAAACAAAATAAAAAAAGTTATACCTGTCTGTCGTTTGCATGTCAAAGAATAGAGATTTCAATAGACTTAAGTATAGGGTGAATAGAAACCAAACTTTGAAACTGATTTTATAGCAAAGTGTATAGATAATTGATTGTTACCATGAAGGACCCTATACTTTAAATTGTATTATAGACAAATCTAGAATCCTTTTTCACCACTAAGTAATAATTTAATGTTAAAATCAGTTTCAAAATGTTGTTTCTATTCAACCTTAAGTTTCGATTCACCCCGTTTTACTGTAGTAGTTATTTTAATACATCGCTGCGTTAGCATCGTTTATAACGGGGTAATAGTTTTTATGTTATATTTTAGACAATTGAAATATGCAGGACTATTTTTGAATTAGTACATCTAACTCTTTTCACTTTTAATATCATTGTTTGTTTATCTTTCTAATTATTCTTCTAGAAAGTCTTCATAAAACATGATTTTTATTATATTATTCAGCTGATATATATTATAATAAACTGTTATCCTGACTTTTTGTATTTTTTATGCATGTTGCTATGCTAGGCTTAAATTTTAAATTGATAAAGGGAAACTTGAAAAATGATGGACACGAGCGGGACTCGAACCCGCGACAGTTAGTGGTGACACGGTGGCTCAGTTGGCAGAGCGGCGCCACGGTACGGCGACTGTCGCGGGTTCGAGTCCCGCTCGTGTCCATCATTTTTCAAGTTTCCCTTTATCAATGAAAAAAAAACTGTTATCCTGTCAAATAACTTTATAAGTACTAAAAGCCATCGATATCTGATTATAAAACAGAAAATTGAACTGAAAAACATACATAAACATAACATCACGCCTGTATTCCCCGAAGGGATAGGCAGAGGTGCACATATAGTACACCCTCATTTCGCCAGTTATGTTTATAGGTCCCAATGTAATAGGGGGCGAGCCTATTGCCATCAACCGGGCACAAATCCAGACTCCGTGCTGCCACTGAGAATTACCTAATGGAAAAACCCAGTAACACTTTCCCCACCCGGGATTCGAACCCAGGACCTCGTGCTCAGCAGTCGCGCTGAGCGACCACTAGACCAACGAGGCAGTCCTTGAACTGAACGCATTGAACTGAAATTAGACTTTATAACATTAACTAGCCTTACCATGAACTGTTAAAGCAGGACAGTTTACGTTGTGGGAGCGAGACGACGCAACTACACGTAGCGAGTGGTATGACCGTTGGACTGCCAAGACAAAGGTCGCAAGTCCAATCCCAGCACGCACCAATGTCTTTTCGAATTCATGTGCGTACTATAAATTAGTTATTATGCCAAAAACGGTGAAGGAAAACATCGTGAGGAAACACACACCTGAGAGATTGTTCAACGGTGTGTAAAGCTTGTCAGAGGCCTACAGGCGGTTTACACTCTGACACTATTGTTCATCAACCATACGATAAGAAGATTGTAAACTGCCCTGCTTTAAGAGTAAGGGCAGTATCTAGCTAGACAGACTAAACGGCTCGTCGATCGTTCTTTAGAAAGAGATGGTCGGCTAGTTTCGGATTTATAGAGCGTTATCTCTGTCACACATAAGTAATATAGTTCTCTCTATGAAAACGACAAATCTCTTTAAGATGGCACCTTTATAACAGTCAATGCATTGAACTGAAATTAAAAAAAAATCTAATATAAAAAAAATATTTGTATTTTACTTTCTAATGTCAGTTTTTAACAAAATTCGCAATCTGAATTGATAAAGGAAGGAGAAATGATGGACACGGTTAACTGGAAGACACGAGAGGGACTTAAACCCACGCCCTTCGCGGTACCGTGGTGCAGCTCTGCCAACTGAGTTATCGTGGTGGGATTATGGTGGCGAACCCATCGAATTTCAAGTTCCCTTTTCAAAAACCACCAATAATGTCATACGTAATGAATGAATGAATGGTCCGTTTTGGCGCCTATCGTTAAATGCATTGATAGTCTTGTAATACAGACCGTAATTCAGACACAAATTGACAGTTTGCACTTCGACGACGTCATTTCTCTGTGAGGGTTGCTTTAGAAGTGGCTGTCAAACTGACAGTAATAATTGGAACTTCACAGGCCTTGTTTTATTACGCAATGGTAAGAAACGTAAAGAAACATAACATCACGCCTGTATTCCCCGAAGGGGTAGGCAGAGGTGCACATATAGTACACCCACATTTCGCCAGTTATGTTTTAGGTCCCAATGAAATAGGGGGCGAGCCTATTGCCATCAACCGGGCACAAATCCAGACTCCGTGCTGCCAGTGAGAATTACCTAACGGAAAAACCCAGTGACACTGCCCGACCCGGGATTCAAACCCAGGACCTCGTGCTCAGCAGTCGCGCTTAGCAATCACTAGACCAACGAGGCAGTCGTTTTGACAGATGTCATTATATTATCACGTCACTTCTGACAGGTGTCATTATATTAACTGTTAGTATACTGACAGTCTTGTCATAAAAATTATAATCTCTAGCCATGGTAAACGGTTAAAACTTAAGCTAAATAAAACTAAAAAAAAATATAAAATAAAAAAATTACGTTTCTTAAAACTACGAAGACACTGATAATAAAAATCTAATAATATATAATTATAATAAATGATTTATATAAAAAACAATAACTAAGGTATTAAACTATTGGTATCTATTTAAGAAAGTTATATTTTAAAAGCTTTTACGATACGTACATTAATTTAATTAAAAAATTACTAAAATTCTGAGGTTTAACACTAAATTGCATCAATATTTTCACAAGGATAACTACTTATAAACATAACATCACGCCTGTATTCCCCGAAGGGGTATGCAGAGGTGTTTAGTCCACCCACATTTCGCTAGTTATGTTTTAGATCCCAATGTAATAGAACTGCCTATTGTATCGGGATTTATTCTATAATTTTATATAACACATAGATATATTTAGCTACAAATTAAAGGTATACGCAAATAATATAGTATACATAGTAATTTTTTACCACCGGCAAAAAAGAAAAAAAAATATTTTTTTTTCATAAAATTTCAATACATTTTTTGTAAAAAAAAATGTTGTTTGGACATATTGAACAACTACGTGATACCATATCTCAATTAAAAAACCGAATAATGCAAAAAAAATACCTATTCATTATTTTCACCAAAGAATGAATTCAATTTTACCGGTAATAAAAAATCCTGTATAATAACTCCCATATATTTCTTATGGCACATGTAATAACTAAAAATATATTTAAGAAGTACCATTTCATATTTTTATTTAAACAATTGACTGATTTAAAAGCTATCTTATGTATATAAGGTAAATTTTCGTTTTCATTTCGTCATCTGGAAAAAAAACATAAAACCATATTGAAATACATGTTATTTGTTTTTTAATATCATCAGTAGCCAAGAACTTGGTATAACATGTTAGCTTTAAAAACTGGACTGATTTTGATGATATTTCGTAGAGATAGCTCGAATTCAATTTTCTTAGCATTTAAATTTTTTGCCCCCAAAAAATAATAACAATGGTTGTTATAATTTATTAAGTTAACTGTCAAAATTAGTAACTATCCCACATATTTTCTAGATTTTAACGAATTTTATTCTATACAATACAGGCCGTTTGCCCGTGACGTGCGTATTATGTACGAGAAATATGTAATAAGAAAATCCGTAAAAACTAAATGCTATGTCTTGTAATCAAGCAAGTCGCAGAAATAAAAAAGAAAAAAAAGTTTTTTTTTTTAATTTTGCGTCCGATTTTGGATTCTCACCTCAACCCACCTTACTTCATGCTCATATTGCTGTAGATATCGAAGTCATCCAGCCCGTCCGGCTCGAAGGCGCGAATTTGCTCGAACAGATCGCTATCCATGTAGCTGTCAGTTTGGGCAGGCGTAGCTGCACTGAAGTAGCTGTGATGTTTGTGTTGAAATATCGAGTGGATTTTTTGGGTAATTTATTTTTGGCAATTTTTTTTGTTAGAGTAACAAAATTTCGAGTCGGGATTTTTTGTTTGATTTTTTATGTGTGTGCGTGTAAAGTGTGTCGTCCAACGGTGTTCACCAACGGGATATGGGGAAAGAAAGAGAAAATGCAACACGTTAATCAAAAATGAAGACGGTCGTTGAAAAAAAAGAGAAAAGTAAAAAAAATCCTACAACCGTCGCCAAAAAGGCAGCACAGACAAGATAGACGCAGTTGTAGTCTATGATATGGCAAAATAAAAAAATATTTATATCAATAAAAAAGTAATAATTAAAAAAACAAAACGACCGTCTGTGTTGCATTTTCGCGATGGATATTTATTGAGAAAAAACGTCTGTGCTTAACTACTTGCTAACTGGTAATACCATGTAAAGTACAGAATAAAAAAATATAATTTCTTTCGGTATTTAGCACCAACCATTTTGCGAAATGAGACATTTTTTCTCAACCATAAATAAAAAAGTCATAGTTTTTTATCACATATAATAATACAAATACATCAAAACATACATAATTGCGTCCAACACTAACATTGTCATGTAAAGATAAAAATGGCGTTGATTCATCAAAACTTCTCTATATCAAGCTATCTATAGCAAAAATTATTTCAAATGTACCAAAATATTTGTTAGAAAAATATTAAGCCACTTTATTAAAAAACCACAAAAATCTTAAGTCGTTGTTTATGTAATGTTATGTTTACTGTACTTGAAAAAAAAATAACATTCTTAAAAAATAATATCGGAAAAAAATATTTTTTTGTCTGAAGTTTTGATTAACCAAAGCATTGTTTTGGCAAGCTTCACACATTATTGACCAAAACACGAACGGGTTGTATATAAACGTCTTTGAAGTTGATTTTACCAAAAAATCACCATCTTTCCATTTATTTTTCGTAAAAATTGTGTATTTGATTAAACTTAATGCCTATAAAAACTGCAGGTGATATTCATTATTTTATACCAGCCGATGTAGATAATTTATTCAGTTATAAAATTGATGGCAAAAAAAATTGTTTTTACAAAAAAAATAGAGCTTCGATTTCAGCATATTCATTACAATATAATAAGATATGTAACGTTTTATCCTAATTAAATTAATGTGTGAAGTTGACATTCATTTTTTTTTCGTATTTTTTTCCTATCAAATTACAACTAACTATAGATAATAGTCACATCCATTGTAAGATTAATTTTCCGACATAAATTCGTTAATTTTATTAACTATTCAAATAACCAATCCGTAAAATAATATACCGAGGTAACATCAAAGAAATTTTCGAAAAAACAAAAATGTATGAGTTTTTTCTCAAAAAGTTTTTACCGAATTTTTTTGTTAGTTTAATCAAAAATTCCTTTAGTAACGTCGGCGTATACTTTTAATTTTTATCAATAATTGACCAATTTATTTTACTTATCGATACAACATTCAATAATTATCTAGCTTAATTTAAATCGTAATTTAGTTGCGTAATTAATGTAAAACAGTAAAGAATTCTGACTTATAAGAATATTTAAATGATGCAAATCTCATTACCCTTCGCACTTTTGATGATAATGAATGAAAAAAAACACCATTAAAGATTTTTATAAGTACCCACGACAACAAATCCTGTATTTCTTCGTTATTTTTAGTTCCTATATTTATTTTAGGCGACAAACATACATTGAATGTACCTAAACTCCCCTTTTTAATTGGTCTAATAAGAGATTGTTGAAAAAGGGTTAGTTTATTTACATGTTACTAAAAATTTAACATTAGTTTCGATTTTGTAAACAGTAAATACAATCACAAAAACTACTGCCAAACATCAACATTTTCCAATAGAAATAGACATTCATATTTTTTAATTTAATTTTTCAGTTTTTTTTTCGTTTGACATGCGTCAAATTTCAATAGTTAGACAGATGTCATATGTGACACCTGTCAAACGCTTAGAAGATAAGTTTGCGCGTTGATCGCCCTAGGCTTGTGTTTCAAAATGGAACAAGTTTTTTAACGTATCTTGGTTAATATTTTTTTAGTGTCTACTACTATTTATGGATGGGACCCGCATCAAAATTTACTGTGCGTTTCGAAGACCTTTCCAAGATTACGTAAGTATATATATATTTTCGGAAATGATACGTCTCTATTTGATATTCAGTTGCAAGATCATTTTAATTTTTACGTAGAATGTTTTCGTGTAAAATTTCTGAAAAACCGTCAAATATGTTTCTCTCGTCTATGTTACATAGATTAAGACCGTATATTAGAGGTCATCACTTTGGGACATTTTATACGGTTTTTAATAGGTATTCGTGTTAGAAAAAACCTTTGAAATAGACTTACAAACACGAATCACCAAATAATACTTAAAAAATGTCATGCACAAAAAGTATACCTAAATTAAAAAATATAAAATAAATTTAAGAAATCTAGCACCGAATTTATACAAAAACATTAAAAAAATAATCACAAACAATGTTTTTTTAATTAATAATTAAATCATCATGAACATTATTTTGATTAAATCAAAATATGTATGATTGACTTATACTTTATTTGGGTAAAGCAGTAATGTTAGAAAACATAGACACGACTGTCTCATTGAACAATCGGACTCAATATAAAGAATATTTTAATAGTTTATTGCAGACCTTGTTTTTATGACTGTTTGTATATTTAGTTATTAAAAAGTATATTAGTTTAAGATGGTTTCTGAAGAATTATTTTACGTCTATACTTCTAGAAAAAAAATGCATACCCTATTAATTTCGTATACTATTAACGTTTTTTCCCTTGCGGTAAAATAGAAAAAAAAGATAAACCGTTAAATGCGGGTAAAACCTTATCGAAAGTTGGTTAAAATATGTAGTCATACGTATCTGGGTCTTTGATTGACATAATTACTACTTTACTCAAAGAAAAATAAACTTAATTAAAATTAAACAAGCATTAAAATAATTAATACTTAAACCTAAATTACAAAAGAAATTATTATTAAGATAAAAAATGCAATTTCATGGACCCATGGTACAGAAGAGATTTTTTTATAATACATAATATATAACGTCATAAAATAATCAATAGATTTCGATTTTTTCCTACATAAACGATTACATTTTTAACTAAATATAAAAATAACATTTTATCGCATCGAAACCAGTAAGTCCATATACAAAATGACAATGCAACCAAGGAATAATAATGAAGTGTTAGTCGAGAGACCGTTGGACTGCCAAGTCGATTGTCGCAAGTTTAAACCCCAGCAATCACCAATGTCGTCATACTCATGAGTTGTACTCATGAGCGTAATATAAATTAGTTATCAGTTGCTAAAAACGGTGAAGAAAAACATCGTGAGGAAACACACACCTGAGAGATTGTTCATCGGTGTGTAAAGCTTGTCAGAGGCCTACAGGCGGTTTAAACTCTGACACTATTGTTCATCAACCATACAATAGGAAGAAGACCAAGGAATGTAAACAGAGAGCTTCCACTGCTACCGTCCTTGTCACTGCATTGACCTGATTTCTGACTAATGTTTTTTTTTAATTTTTACTATTGAGGCATTTTATTACAAAAAAATATTATATTATTTTTTTAATAACGAAAATGTCTGTTTTGTTGAAGAGTATCAGGTATGCTGTTTTTTTTATTACGACGTGTCATATTTTAGGGCATACGCAAAAGGCATAAATGCGAAAAAAATATCTTAATTTTTCTCTACTCCTCTGGAATTTTATTATTAACTTTCCTTTGCGATTGTCGTTTTGTATAAAGTAAGGTAATCAGTCTCCATAATAGACAAAAGGATTGTTTTTAATATCAGTCGTTATAAACAAATGTGTAAATAAATAGATTTTTCGAAATTAATTCAGGACGGTTGGATATAGACGTGGTCAATTTTTTTATTAATATAAATATTAAGTACGTATATAATACATTAAGTATATAATAACAATTGAAATATATATATATTTAAAATATAACTTAACGATTTTTATATGGAGTGTATAATTACGTTAAAATTTTTATTTTATTAAAAAAATACGAATTAAAATTTTGTTTTTTTTTACCTTATTGATAAATAATCCGAAAAGAGTACTAGCTTTCTTTTACAGGATAAATATACTAACATATAATTTTTTAATGACATTGAAGCAATAAAAATCTTTCTTTTTGGATATTTTTGACACTAATATGTTTAAAAATCCTAATAAAATGCGTCGATAAATATTTTTTGGTATTATCGTTTAGTAAAAAATTCAAATAAGCATAACTGCAATCTTTAAGATTCTTTACCAATTTCCGTATGATACAAAAATCTTTATAATTTGGACCATTGAGACAATTAACTTATAAATTCTTTGTTTGTTAATTATAATACAACATTTACCTTCACTCCATAATAACAATATAATATCAATATTATATAAATATAACAAATGCCAATAATTAATTTTAGTATACATATCGCTTTAATAAATCTATAATATTCTTATATACAATTTATATATAAGATGCCATTCAACGTGGCAATGCTGCCAGTCTTTTGGGCACGTTACCGGTTGACATCGATGGGGATGAATTCTTTGATGCTTTTTAACTTTTTATTTTTGTATATATTGTTTTTATTTTGTATTAGAATTAAGTTGTATATATTTGTAAAATAGTATGTTAATCTATAATTAAATAAAAGTTAAACTTTAAGATTTATATATTCATAAAATATATAAGAGAAATTTATAAATATACTATTAAAAGTCACCACAAATTTAATAAGTAATAATAATAATATATTTTTATAAAAATTGAATTGATCGCCGGTTAATTTCCTTACTTTCAGTGTTGCTAGCACAAATAACTTTAACGTACAGTAAGGCAAAATGTTTGAGAATTATAAATATACAAGGTGGTGTAAGTCTGAAACAAACATGTCCCACGTACGCAACGTATACAATGCATTATGACATCAGAACGCTTGATTTTGAAGATACCCTTGGTCGTTGCATAAAACTAGTGTGTCTATTAGATGGTACGTTAAAATTATTTGTCAACAGCTGAGTTTTAAGATATTCATCTGTAAATTCGTTTAGTTTTGAGTCTTGCCGCGATATTATTAGGTGAAAAACACATGATATGTTATATAAAATATGTATTAGCCGATATAATAACTGATTGGTTAGATGGAGGTAAAACTGATGAAAAAAAATCATGATTTCGAATGACGAGCTTAGAAAAACGCTTTCGAATACTATTTTTATTTAGTTAACTTATCATTATAATACCTCCATCTAAACAAATCAAATTTTGGCATAGCCTTACTCCATAAGATTACTCGACTGAAATCGTTCACAAGCTAAATTAATCACATCTAGTAAACAAGAGAAAAGTATAAAATATATTTAGTTTATTTCAATTAATCTTTTGCTAGTAATATAGAAATAGTATTTTTATTGATTGAATTTCGGTCACGACGGCCTATCTCAGCTAGCCAACGCAAGAGATATTATGAAGCACGAGTGTACGTACTGAGTTCTTGGCTGGAGGCCTTTTATTAGGTCTCGCCAAACAACCGGTTAAGCAGTAAGAGCTCCTTCAGAGCTAACTGGGAGAGATAAGTTCGAAAAAAAAACGTATTGATTTTTAATTTAGCCTGTGTAACTAAGGTATTACCGTACTAAGGTATTACCGTACCAAGGTATTACCGTACTAAGGTATTACCGTACTAAGGTATTACCGTACCAAGGTATTACCGTACTAGTACTAACTACACTTATTCAAGCTCCAATTCAGCGTTTGTGTATAGACAACACTAGTTTTTGTAGTGTGTTG
The DNA here is from genome assembly GCA_946251915.1 of Abrostola triplasia. Lineage (NCBI taxonomy): Eukaryota > Metazoa > Arthropoda > Insecta > Lepidoptera > Noctuidae > Abrostola > Abrostola triplasia. Next base: position 1,115,301 of record OX276450.1, read on the forward strand.
CGTACGCGTCTGTTTAGCTTACGAAAACTGTGTCATCTACATACAAAAATACTGTTTTCTACTAACAAATGCTAAATCGAGCGAATAAGTCTACAAAACAGCAAATTTCGTTGATATATTTTTTTGACAGCCTAGTTATATATTTTTAATAATTTCTACCACAATACTGTGAATAATTAATTAGATTTCGCCAATTAACTTAAAACAAAAATACTGACAGCGACACAAAAGCTTTAATTAATAATTAATAATTGATAATTATCAATTTAAAAATAAATGCCGATTATAGTAACTATTCAATTTATAATACTGGTTTCGTGTGCCGATTTGCACAATATTTTATTTTGGATCTCAATTTTTTTTTAAATAGTATCCGACTTTTTTTATCAAATTCAAATTCAAAATGTTTTTATTTCATATAAACCTATTACAGGCGCTTATGAAACGTTAGGATGCTAGTTGCACGGTTCCAAAATGTCATTCCAATGGAGAAGAACCGGCAAGAAACTCCAGAGGTTACTCATTTAAAAAGAAAGATGGTACAAATTTGTAAATTTACATATGTAGTTTCATTATGCGACAACAAAGCAAACTAATAGTGATAGAAGGGAAAAAAATAACAAATTGGGCCAAAAACCCACGGTGCAATTAAAACTACTAGCTATCACTATTCATTACATTGTGGTCACATTTATCCATTATTATGCAGTTTTTTATTACCTGGACAAGATTGGCACAGGACCGCGGCGGATGGCATTGTTTAAGAGGCTTATACCCAGCAGTGGGATATTGAAGGCTGTGGATGATGATAATGATGATGCAGTTTTTTTACTCACGACGGAGCGAAGATGGTGTATAAGTTTAGGGTGAGAGGTTGTTTGTTTCTTTTGTGTCTCCACTCTTTTAAACAAGAAAAATCGACATCAGTTTAGAATAAAAAGTATAAGTATCGGATAGACTACAGAAATGTTTTTTTTTTTCGGTAGAAATCGTTTTTTTTTTCATATTTGAAAAAAGACCATGTTCAGAATCCACGTTATTTTTTCTACCATTCGAAAATTGTAATACTTTTGGAATGCCCACTATTAGTCGTTCTTTTAATAGCCTGTTCAGTGTCCCACGTCTGGGCAAAACGTCGTGGTATTACGTGAAAAAAACAATGGGCTTTAAAAAATTTGAGATCCAAAATAAATCTTTTTTTTTTATTTGTAAAATTTTAATTCTTTTTTAATATTGCACCTAGCCTAACAATCAATATTATAAGTCATGGATAGAATTGATCTAATACAACGAGTATCCCTTCACAGTTGAAGAATAGTTGTGCCGCAGCTAAAAAGGAGAATTGGTTTTATAATAAAATGCCTGACATTAAAAATGAAAAAATATTATAGTAAAAAATTTCAGCAAAAACATTTTTTTTGAGCCTCTTTTTTAAGCCAGATAAATATGAGATCTGGAAGGAATTTTGTTCATTTTTAGCACCATACTTTAGAACAATATCCGAAAAACTTACAAAAAATAGACTCAAATTCTTAGGCCAAAATGTATGCGAAATAGGACAGCACTTGATAAACTATACTAAATTAACTACAACTAAAAACTAACTAAACTAAAAATAACATAATTACTCGATATTATTATTTCCGATAAAAAAAATAATTGCAGTGTAAAATCTTAAAAATAAAAACTTAATAAAAAACTAAATCAGGATGTGACTATCAATTAAACAAATAAACTAAAATTATTAATACTAAGTCAATTTCACTTCAGTTCGGCATTAAAAAAAATGGATTTTTTTGTTCAAAAATCAATCATGTACCTATGGAAAGAAAAATAAAGAAATAAGCAAAAAAAGATAAAAATTATGAAAAAATAAAAAAGCGTGATTTTTATTACTTACTAGCAACAAGTAATTCTTTGATATTTGTATTCATATTATATTTAAAAATTAGTAGTAGATATGTCACATACAACTAGAGTCTTATAACATTACAAAAAAAACGTTGATAACTGATTTTATTTCTGCAAATAGGTATCAAAAAAACACTTTTACACGTATTTTTTTTAAAACTAGATGGCATCGGCATTTCCTAACTGACTATCTCAAGAAATACCGAAACAAACTCAGGGGTCAAGGTCTTTTAAAGTCCAGACAAGCTCAATATTTTATGCGAGAACAGTGTTGGTGGTTATTTTTTGTATACCGTTATCCGAACAAAAACACCGAAATTTTTTAAGTCCCTGCTTACAACATACGGCCCTCAATTCCTCACACAATAGTGACGTCACACTACATTAGGACGGCGTGACATGATTATTAGGAGTGGAAATACGCTGGCCCGAGTGCAGGTGACCTAATTAGCATAATTTTAACGTGCGTGCACTGCGCATGTGACATATCTATTACTTTTTATTATATATATACACGCTTATAGTGCAAGCCTATCAAAACCAATCGTCGTTGATATTCAAATACCGCGTAAGAAACAGTATTCAAAACCGCGAATGTACAAAAGCAAAAATGAAATTACGAAAATTAAATATTGAGAATATTGATTTTAAAAATAGTGTTTATTAGATTATAGAGAACGAAACGGTCTTACACTCAAGTCCGTAGAGATGCCGATTAGTTTTTTAGTAACTTAGCTTTTAGCCCTCGTGTGAAGTTAGCGATAGTGCACATACGCGGTATTTAACAATGTTAGTTACGCGGAATCGAACTATCAACGACGCAATGCGAATAGCTTACATATGTCATATCATTTACTGTACACGAATCACCACACATTCATCATCTATAGTCCTTTAGATTTACGTCAAAAACATTAATCACCACACACACTAAGACAATAATCAGCTGACTAAATTTAACATAACATCACGCCTGTATTCCCCGAAGGGGTAGGCAGAGGTGCACGTATAGTACACCCACATTTCGCCAGTTATGTTTATAGGTCCCAATGTAATAGGGGGCGAGCCTATTGCCATCAAACGGGCACAAATCCAGACTCCATGCTGCCACTGAGAATTACCTAATGGAAAAACCCAGTGACACTTTGCCCGACCAGGGATTCGAACCCAGGACCTCGTGCTCAGCAGTCGCGCTTAGCGACCACTAGACCAACGAGGCAGTCCGTATAATTTCAATATACTATAACATATATTTAACTACAAAAACGCATTAATCACCACACACACTGTAAGACGCTAATCAGTTGACTATTAATCACCACAAACACTTTTACCAACTTGTTAAATTGATAAAGGGAAACTTGAAAAATGATGGACACGAGCAGGACTCAAACCCGCGACAGTCGCCGTACCGTGGCGCCGCTCTGCCAACTGAGCCACCGTGTCTGCTCGCATCCATCGAATTTCAAGTTCCCTTTTAATATTTACGTCTTAAGGGTGACGTCATTTTACCAACTCTTTTACTCTCCTAGGCACAAAATATTTGCTGAGTAACACTTAAACATTATATCTAACTACAAAATCACCACCAACCACTAATAACCAGACAAATTAAACGACTGACCTGCTCTGCACGCTGGGCGTGTTGCGGTGCGAGTCGGGCGAGTGCGCGTACGCCGGCGACGAAGACATGTACGGCGGGAGAGTGGTCACTAGCACCGGCTTCACGTAACCGTTCTTCAGCATTTCGTTCTCTGTTGGTGATTTATATAACATTACTAAACAGGACTGCCTCGTTGGTCCTGGGTTGGAATCCCAGTTCGGGCAGTGTTACTGGGTTTTTCCATTGGGTAATTCTCAGTAGCAGCACGGAGACTGGATTTGTGCCCGGTTGATGGTCAGCTCGCCCCCTATTACATTGGGACCTAAAAACATAACTGGCGAAATTTGGGTGTACTGTATGTGCACCTCTGCCTACCCCTTCGGGGAATACAGGCGTGATGTTTATGTACAAAACCGTTTGGGTAAGCAGGGGTGTGTAATACACTGATACTTCGCCAGTTATGTTATAGGTTCCAATGTAATAGGGGGCTAACTTATTGCTAACAACCGTTTAAAAATCCACTTTGTGCTGCTACTGAGAATTACCTAATGGATTTTCTTCTATTAGGTAATTCTTAGGAGCAGCATACAGTGGAACCCAGTAACACTTCGCCAGACCCAGGATTTGAAACCAGGACTTAGACCACTAGACCAGACAACGACCCAGTATTTTTATTACAAAAATAATAATGACAATTGTTTTTGTTTTTTAAAAAAAAACGTCGCCCCACACTAGGAATGTCTCCTGTATCGTGGGTGCGTTTCACAAACATGAAATATCACATACACAAACACCCAGACTCGGGACAAACATCTGTGGTTCGCACAAAGTTTAGCCCCGTGCGGGAATCGAACCCGCAACCCTTAGCGCAGCAGTCCAATCGCTTAGCCACTGCGCTAATCAGGTAATTATATTAAATACAATGCAATATTTTTAAGACCGGTAACAATAGTATATTTCCACACTTATATATTTAGACGTGTTTAAACTATTCTCACTGTTGTGTCTGCTTCGCGCACAAAGTGTAAAGCTAATAACTTACCAGGTTTCGTATAATATTTAGAGAAGACGTCATCTTTAGCAATGTTGGGGTACAGGAACTGCAGCTGCGTGAGGTCCAGGACCCTGTCGGCGAGGGACCTCAGCATGAGGTCACGTGATGTGAACGGCTGGAGGCTGAACACTTCGTTACCCTCTGCAAGGAAAAAATACCCTCAGACCTTTGTTACTATAATAACTTTCGTGAACGTGACCAAAAGGCTGGCCTGTTTTTCGGCCAAAGAATTAGCATTGCCATTCAACGTGGCAATGCCGCCAACCTTTTGGGCACCCTACCAGTCGACAGCGATGAGGACGAATACTTTGATACATAATTTTTAGTTTAAATTTTTTATTTTTGTATATATTTATTTTTAAGAATTGTAAATAACCTTGTAAATAAAAAATAATAAACTACTTTCGTGAGTGTTATCCATATTATTTACTGTATATGCCGGTTATACTCACGGGTGTATTCCGGAATGCCCGACTAGTTTCGAACTCGAACGGAGCCCTTATTCATGAGCTGGTTACGCGGCAGAGTAGGAATATACAGTAAATAACACCCTCAGACCTTCGGTGATGGCGAAAAAATAACTACTGAGACTCTCAGTAGTTATAGTTAATGCAGAAGATAAGTATTTAAATGCACTAGTGTGTCACACAGGTTTCACACAGGTCGGTTCTTCGAGCGATATGGCCTGCCCATTGCCACTTCAACTAGCATATTCTTCGAGCTATGTCGGTGACTATAGTTTTTTTTTTTTTTTTTTTTTAAATTAAACGTCGCCCCACACTAGGAATTTCTCCTGTGTCGTGGGTGCGTTTTACAAACATGAAATGTCACATACACAAACACCCAGACTCGGGACAAATATCTGTGGTTCGCACAAAGTTTTGCCCCGCGCGGGAATCGAACCCGCAACCCTTCGCGCAGCAGTCCAATCGCTTAGCCTCTGAGCTAATCAGGTCGTCAAAGTTCTTTGGCGAATTTCCGTATTCCGGATCCTGTCGCGCAAAGAAACCCCGAGCATAGCTCTCTCCATAGCTGTAGAGTGACTCTGAGCACACACACACTTAATCACCAGAAACACTTACCACCAACCCACGCGATGGTGATGCCTCCTAACTCCGAGTCGGAGAAACGCAGCAGGAAGGTGCCTGGTGGGCACTTGGAGAGCATCTCCTCTGCCTGCTTCTTCTGAATGAAGCCCATGATAAGGCTAGAAATAGTTTATGAAACAAAAATATTAATTTATCTCTTTATATCTAATACATAGGAATAACTACAATATTAAATATTTGGGAATGTATTCAATTCTTAATTTTTATGATTCACAGATACTTTAAATCTGTTAGGTTCACTATTGAACCAGCAGCCGTTACTTAGCCACTGCACTCTGAAATAAATAAACACAAAAAAAAAAATATATAAAAAACACAAAATATGTCGAATGTCGCGGGTTCGAGTCCCGCTCGCTTTATCAATTTAAAAACATACAAAATATTAAAAAAAAAACAAAAATTAAAAAAAAATACCAAAAATTAAAAAAAAAACAAAAATTAAAAAGAAATACCATAAATTAAAAAAAAAACAAAAGATTTAAAAAAACTTACTGATCACACCACAAAGTCCTCAGGTAGTCCCTGGTCACCTTCACCACCATGTAGAACCACTCCCAGAAGGTGAAGTTCCTCTCCGGCAGCGCGTCCTTACAGAACTGGGTCCAAGAGACCGCCATGGCGTTCAGTTCCATCGTGTTAAGGGGCAAGCTCGTCCTGGGTACGTTGCATATACTTTATATTACATATAGTATACGTCTTTGAGCGGATATGACGTATACACAACACTTAAAATAATAATAAATAATGGTTTTTGAATGCAGGCTGTATATAAAAATACTGTCTATATATTGCAGTCTTTTTTTTATGAACAGCCTGTATAGTAACCTATTTTTAGAAACAGCCTGTATAATAACATATTTTTAGAAAAAGCCTGTATATTAACCTATTTTGTAAAACTGCCTGTATAGTAAGCTATTTTTAGAAACACTCTGTCTAATAACATATTTTTAGAAATACCCTGTATGTGTATAGTAACATATTTTTAGACACACTGTCTAATAACATATTTTTAAAAACAGCCTGTATAGTAACCTATTTTTTAAATCAGCTTGTATAGTAAAATATTTTAAAAAACACAGTCATCATCAGCCGCAACACGTCCACTGTTGAACAAAGCCCGCCCAAAAAGCCAAAGCTCCCCAAGGGGGAGGCCCTTAGAACGCCACAATGAACGACAACTTGCTAATGATTGCAAACACACTGTATAGTAACCTATTTTTAGTAACCTCCTGTATAATAATATTCATAGACTCCCTATAAAGTTACAGGTACCGTTCTGTGAAACACTCGTGTCTAAACAGAGATCAGACGCAGGACCAACGGCTTAACGTGCCTTCCGAAGCACGGAGGGGTCTCAACATGTTTAAAATGGTCACCCATCACTAAACAAGCTGTAATGTATACATAACATAACATCACGCCTGTATTCCCCGAAGGTGTAGGCAGAGGTGCACGTACAGTACACCCACATTTCGCCAGTTATGTTTTAGGACACAATGTAATAGGGGGCGAGCTGGCCATCAACCGGGCACAAATCCAGACTCCGTGCTGCTACTGAGAATTACCTAATGAAAAAAGCCAGTAACACTGCCCGACCCGGGATTCGAACCCAGGACCTCGTGCTCAGCAGTCGCGCTTAGCAACCACTAGACCAACGTGGCAGTTTAGAACATTGATAGATACCTAAATATCTTCTCAGCCAGGAATCTGAGGTTATCTTCAGACAAATCTCCTCCTGTAGCCGAGCAGAACTTGATGCGGAGTGTCTCTGCTAGTTGACCCCAGGTCACCTAAAATATGAAATATAACATAACATCACGCCTGTATCCCTTGAAGAGGTAGGCAGAGGCGTATAGTACACCAACATTCCGCCAGTTATGTTATAGGTCCCAATGTAATAGGGGGCAGGTTGACCAACAACAGGGCACAAATCCAGACTCCGTGCTGCTACTGGGAATTATTTATTACAAAAACCCAGTAACACTGCCCGACCCGGGATTCGAACCCAGGACTTCGTGCTAAGTAATATAATTGACGTTCAAAAAGTACCATTACTCTACTTTGAATATAAAAAAATGCACTATATTGTAATATTCATATACGGATCGTCCAGTAATCAAGTGAGGCTTGGAAGGGGGTGCGGGGGGGGGGAACACCAAGAATCATCACAACGGGAGGAGGGGTTGTTGTAAAATATGACATGCATTAGTTACTTCCAAGAACGCGTGATGTCGTAAAAAATATATCTCTCTTACTTCATCGAATATGACTTTGTACGAATAAATTGAGAGGGGAGTATAGGGGAGGGGGAAGAGGGGGAGATTGAAGAATAGGGGAGAGGGGAGAATAGGGGAGAGGGGAGAATAATGGAAATAAGAGGGGGAAAAGGAGGGGGGACGGCGATGACCTCACACAGTATCACCAGAAGGGTACAAAATGTTTCTAAAAACATCATTTGATTAATAAACGATCCCATACATAAAATCAGTGTCTAATTATAACATCAAAATGGCAGCGCTTTACTAAATGCAAATAATAAGAAAGTATATACGATACAAGTAACTAATAACAAAAAAAAATATTTTTTTTTGTCTATCTGTTTACTCCGACTAATCTCGGAAACGGACGAAGCGATTCCGACGAGTCTCTACTGGCAGATATCTGATGTTATAGGAAGTAACTTACTTTGAATTTCTACAATATTTAGGGGATCGCAGGAAAAAAAGAGAAAAACGTGGATAAAGTCGAGAGTTATAGCTAGTATTATATATAACATAACATCACGCCTGTATTCCCCGAAGGGGTAGGCAGAGGTGCACATATAGTACACCCACATTTCGCCAGTTATGTTTTTTAGGTCCCAAGGGGCGAGTCTATTGCCATCAACCGGGCACAAATCCAGACTCCGTGCTGCTACTGAGAATTACCTAATGGAAAAACCCAGTAACACTTTGCCCGGCCCGGGATTCGAACCCAGGACCTCGTGCTCAGCAGTCGTGCTTAGCAACCACTAGGCCAACAAGGCAGTATTATAAATATTACTTACTATAACTATATATGCCGGTTTTACTCACGTGTATACCGGTAATAACGGACTAATTTCGACCTCGAGCAGCCTTTATTCATGAGTATAACCGGTATATATAGTAAATAATATGGATAACACTCAAGAAAGTTATAATAGAATCAAGTATATAATGTTTTCTTGACACTATGGCAACGATATCTTATCTGAGACTAGCCAACTACGTAGATATTATAGTGCACAAGTATGCGAACACAGGTGCACTCCCTATTCCCTCACTCTCATAGTCCAGGACGGTGAGACCGGAGAGAGATGACGCAGGACTGGCTTAACGTGCTTTAAAGCCATACTCGCCGCGGCCAGCCTTGTGATGGGTGACCGTTTCCACATGAGACTACGTGCTTCAGAAGGCACGTTTAGCCAGTCCTGCGTCATCTCTCCGGTCTCACCGTCCTGGACTAGGAGAGTGAGGAAATAGGGAGTGCACCTGTGTTCGCATACTTGTGCACTATAATATCTACGTAGTTGGCTGGTCTTAGCTTTACTGCGTGACCGAAATTCAGTCAAAGAGACCAGATATGAAACACATAATTTAATCAACTATATGAATTTTTAGTCACCGTCCAAACTTTTTCTAGGCATTAGGTATCATTCAATAATTCCATTTTTGAAAAAAAATCGATACGTAATTTTTTTATATTAAATCATTTTCTCGAAAGAATTATCCGCTCTGCGTGGTCACTAAGTTAAACGTTAATAATACTACACTTGCCGCGCAAACATTCAATGAAAAGGGTAGCGCGCACCCCGCTTTCCCCCCCCCCCCCCCCCCCCCCCCGCTACACCTAGCGCGTACGCACGGCGTGGCGGTGTCCAGAAACATTCACTTTTTATAGATAACTTTGTGATGTTATAACTCAATATTTTGTATTGAGTGATACTAAAAGAAAAAACACGTATTCAATGATTTTCGCCAAAGATAAATATATCAAAATTTGGACGGTGACTAAAAGTTCATCCGGTATATAATATGTTATATGATAATCTGGGACATGTTATAGGTAGTATAGTATTATTCTTACTTTGTCGGGCACAGCGAAGGGCACACGGCCCGGGGGGCTGAAGGCGTTGTCCCAGGTTACCGTCGCCCAGCCGTGGGGCTCCTGGTTACCGTGGACGATCACCACCACAGGCAGCGACAGGGTCCACACCTAGAGAACAAAACAGATAAAAAACATAACATCACGCCTGTATTCCCCGAAGGGGTGGGCAGAGGTGCACATATAGTACTCCCACATTTCGCCAGTTATGTTTTTAGGTCCCAATGTAATAGGGGGCGAGCTAACCATCAACCGTGCACAAATCCAGACTCCGTGCGGCCACTGAGAATTACCTAATGGAAAAACCCAGTAGCACTCTGCCCGACCCGGGATTCGAACCCAGGACCTCGTGCTCAGCAGTCGCGCTTAGCGACCACTAGACCAACGAGGCAGTAGATAATCATTCCGTATCTAAAGGGTAAAACCCTATTACTAAGACTCCGCTGTCCGTCCGTCTGTCACTAGGCTGTATCTCATGAACTGTGATAGTTAGACAGAAATTCATGTATATATTTCTGTTGCCTAAAACAACAAATACTAAAAAACAGAATAAAATAAATATTTAAAGGAACAAACAACAAACGTGATTTTTTTGCATAGATAACTAGCTGCGCCCTACGATGTTACCCGCTATATTTCGGGATAAATAGCCTATGTGTTAATCCAGGGTGTCAGCTACCTCTATATAAAATTTCATCAAAATCGGTCTAGCCGTTTGAGCGTGAAGAGGTAACAAACACACAAACACGATTTCTTTTTTCATCTGTCTGGGTGGGGGCTGTTCCCATGACCTAGTCCCAAGACCCTCACCTGGAAGACCAGCTCGCCACCTCCAACGTTGAACTGCGACTGGAACAGCAGCGTCAGCTTCTCGTCCATGACGCTCTCAGTGCCTTTCTTCTCGGCACGCTTTATCTTGCGCAGTTGCATGTTTCTGTTGGAGACAAAACATAACATCACGCCTGTATTCCCCGAAGGGGTGGGCAGAGGTGCACATATAGTACACCCACATTTCGCCAGTTATGTTTTAGGTCTCAATGTAATAGGGGGCGACCTATTGCCATCAACCGGGCACAAATCCAGGCTCTGTGCTGCCACTGAGAATTACCTAATGGAAAAACTCAGTAACACTTTGACCGACCCGGGATTCGAACCCAGGACCTCGTGCTCAGCAGTCGCGCTTAGCAACCACTTGTCCAACGACTGATAGTATAATAATCAGACCTTACTAATCTGATGATAATCAAACCTTGACCAAGACCTTACTATGATCATCAGAGCTTACTATGGTGATCATCAGACCTTACTATGGTGATAATGATGATCAGACTCACCTGAAGCTGACGCTAAGCTGTCTGCTGGTGGGCTGGTACTCCATGGTGCCGGTGTTGTTGAGAATGTCGCCACACTCCACCGGCTGCTTGCCCTTACCGGCCTGGGTCTCGCTCTTCAGAAGCAGCTGGGCTTGCTGCTCGGATATTATTACGACCTGCAAATAATTTGGGTATCAGTTCGATTCCCAGTTCAGGTTAAAAAAAATGTGTTGTAACTTAAAATTGTATAATGTTCGATATTAATAACAACCACAATTTATATTGTAAATAATATAGGTACTGTGAAATATATTTTTTTAATCCTACAATCCTACTATTCTACTTCCTACTATCCTACTAATATCCTACTAATATTATAAATCCTACTTCCTACTATCCTACTATAATATTATAAATGTGAAAGTTTGTGAGTATGGATGTATGGATGTGTGGATGTTTGTTACTCTTTCACGCATAAACGGCTGGACCGATTTGGTTGAAATTTTGTATGTAGATAGGTTATACCCTGGATTAACATATAGGCTGCTTTTTATTCCGAAAAAATGTAGCGGGTAACACCGCGGGGCGCAGCTAGTTCAAAATAAAAAAAATGTATTATTTTATACATATAAAAAAAAAATATGTGCAACATAATCATTTTTTTATTAATTCTACGAATGTTTCGTATACGTATCAATTTACAATAAAAGAAACACATTATACTACCATAATAGGCGTGTGCATCAGTGTGTGTGTATGTTGTGTGTCTATGTCAGTTTGTATGTATGTGTGGGTGTATGTTGTGTGTCTATGCGTGTGTGTGTGTCTATGTATGTGTATGTGTGTCATGGTGTGTGTGTGTATGTGTGTCAGTGTGTGCCAGTGCGTGTGACAGTGTGTGGATGTGCATGTAATACTCACGCTAACTCTAGGCGGCGTCATGTATACGTTCAGCTGACCCCCGACCAGTAAACGGACAGTAGCCGTGAAGCTGAAACAACACATACAAATGTACAACCCATACAAATATGTAACTTTTATCTGTCTGTTTGTTCTGTCTAATGTCCGAAACGGCTTGACCGATTTCGATGGGACTTTCACTGGCAGATAGCTTACGTTTTAAGAAAATTAATACACATAGCTTAGGTTACAAATGCGGTTAAATCTCACCGTGTGTTGGTCTTCATCACCTGCGGTGGTTGCTTCTCGATCACAAAGGTCGATGTCACCAGGGTTGACAGTAACCCGGTCACCTGGAACAGGATAATGTTATCAGTTAACGGGTAAGCAGTGTGATAGGAATAGGCATAGTTAATGATGAGATGACAATACAGAAATTATGATAATTGTGAGTAGGTGTAAATAGGTCTAGTTGAAAGTAGGACTATTAGAAAGTAAGACTAGACTTAAAAAAGAAGTATTACTAATGGGAAGAAGGACTAGTAGAAAGTAAGCATACTAGGACAAAAGAAGTAAGACTAGTGGGAAGTAGGGCCAGTAGAAAGTAAGACTAGTGGGACTAGAAGAAATAAGACTAGTGGGACTAGAAGAAATAAGACTAGTGGGAAGGAGCACTAGTAGAAAGTTAGACTATAGGGCTAGAAGAAGTAATAATAGTGGGAAGTAGCACTAGTTGGAGTAAGACTAGTAGGCAATAAGGCCAGTAGGACGAACCTGCTTGCTCATCTCGTCCAACATCTCAGCGAGATGCGGCTGCCGGAGCTCTACGATGGTCTTGGTGTTGATGCGGGCGACGTTGTTGACCTGCTGGCGGGTGGTCCAGATCAGGTCGGCCAGCAGCTCGCACCACTCCTGGATGGTGTTCAGGTTGGACTGCATTGGGACGCCGTTGCCGCTCAACTGTTGTTCGCGCTTCCATCTGTTGATGATAATTATGTACTAGCTGACCCGGCAGACTTCGTACGGCCATTTTTTTTCTTTTTTATAGCCCCACACTAGGAATTTCTCCTGTGTCGTGAGTGCGTTCCACAAACACGAAATAACACATACACAAACACCCAGACTCGGGGCAAATATCTGTGGTTCGCACAAAGTTTTGCCCCGTGCGGGAATCGAACCCGCAACCCTTAGCGCAGCAGTCCAATCGCTTAGCCACTGCGCCAATCAGGTCGTTTTAAACCTTCCCTGGACTTTCATGAGTGTTTCAAGACCAAAAGTACCCAATCGGCTCAGCCATTCTCGAGTTTTAGCGAGACTAACAAACAGCAATCTATTTTTATATATAAGATTATCTGAGATCTAAAAACATAACTGGCGAAATGTGGGTGTACTATATGTGCACCTCTGCCTACCCCTTCGGGGAATACAGGCGTGATGTTATGTTATGTTGTCAATCGAAATCGCACCCACATTTCGCCAGTTACGTTTTTTAGGTCCCAATGTAATAGGGCGAGCTGGCCATCAACCGGACACAAATCCAGACTCCGTGCTGCTACTGAGAATTATCTAATGAAAAAACCCTGTAACACTTTGCCCGACCCGGGATTCGAACCCAGGACCTTGTGCTCAGCAGTCGCGCTTAGCAACCACTAGACCAACGAGGCAGTCAGTACAATTAAGTTATATATTATCTTCTTTAAGACACTTCAAACTCAACTCTCCCGGCATCGAACCTCACACCTCACCCCCACCCCCCGTATCTACTCACTTGATCAGCTCCTCATCCAGGACTTGGCTCTGCAGCTGGCGAAGGTTGGCGATATTCTCCTTCATGTGGTCCACTAGCTCCATCTGCGACTGGCTGATTTGTGCCACCTGGAACAGACAATCAATCAGAACTAGGTTCTAGAATAAATTATTTACTGATTAGTGGTATCCGGCCTAGAATTGACCACCCCCTTTCCTCCCGTGGGTGTCGTAAGAGGCGGCTAAGGGAAAACCCAGAAGATGGGCAGCAGCGTATTCTCAGCTTCTTCAGGGTAGAATGTATAAGGTTCTAAATATTTTACACTAGCTGCGCCCCGCGGTGTTATCCGCTACATTGTTAGGCATAAAAAGTAGCCTATGTGGTAATCTATGTGTCAGCTACTTACATATGAAATTTCATCAAAATCGGTCGACCGTGAAGAGGTAACAAACACACATACACACTCACAAACTTTCGCCTTTATAATATTAGTGTGATAGTGTGATCATCAACTCTGGTCTATTACCTACATTCTGTGCAAAAAAATAATTTGAATTTAAAATTGTGATTTTTGACTTTTCCGACTCAAAAGGCTGCCGACCTGACCTAGTTCACTACAAAGCACACTACACTCACCAACGCGTTGAGTTTCCTCTCCGTCTCCTCGATCTGCACTCGGAGGCAGGCGACCAGGTCCCTCGGCCGGTCATTCGTCATGGACTGCTGGAGATAGTTCATGTGACCTGCAGATAGAAAGAGATATGTTATAATTATGATTTTACGTGTGTGAGCTAGATAAAAAGAGAGAACGCAGTATTGTATATACATATGTGTGTTTGTGTGTGTGTGTAGAGGCAGTGTATGTGTGTGAAAGAAATTGTGTACATGGTTGTGTGTGTGTCTGTGTTTATAAGAGAGACAGAGTTTTTTGATTGTCTAAACATATTTTTTATTTATTTAATTTTTTTAGCCTATGTTACTCGCGGTAGTGTATAGGATCAAAATCGGTTCAGGCATTCTGTGGTGAAATAAAGAAACAGACATAGGTACATACATATACCCTGAAAACATTACACTCCTTTTTTTGTGTGTGCGTGTGTGTGCGTGTGCGTGTGTGTGCGTGTGCGTGTGCGTGTGTGCGTGTGCGTGTGTGTGCGTGCGTGCGTGCGTGCGTGCGTGCGTGCGTGCGTGCGTGCGTGCGTGTGTGTGTGTGTGTGTGTGCGTGTGTGTGTGTGTGTGTGTGTGTGTGTGTGTGTGTGTGTGTGTGTGTGTGTGTGTGTGTGTGTGTGCGTGTGTGTGTGTGTGTCACCACACTGACCTTTGTTCTTCAAGCACTCATGGTACTGCAGCGAGAAGGACTCGATGTTGGCCTGCAGGCTGCGGATCTCCTCCCCGACCATGTTCACCTTCTGACGCACCGTTTGCAGGCCCGTTATGAGCTGGAATAGATGTGGAAATGGAAATTGCTATCGTCATCATCAGATGTCCAGTGTTAAACAAAGGCGCTTGTGTGAACCACAGATGTTTGTCCCGAGTCTGGGTGTTTATGTATGTGATATTTCATGTTTGTGAAACGCACCCACGATACAGGAGACATTTCTAGTGTGGGCGACGTTTTAAAAAGATAATAGAGACGAAAATAGCAGTTACAGAGACCTACCCTCAGCTAGGGGGGAGTGAAGTTACAGAAGACGCTGCTGCCCATCTTCTGGATTTTCCCTTAGTCGCCTCTTACGACACCCACGGGAGGAATGAGGGTGGTCAACATAATCAATCAGACCATCATCATTATATGCATATTCTAACATCATACCTCGCATCACTACCGGAGGCTTGTAGCAACCTGAAAAGGCTGCTCGCTTTCTGGGATGATCTGGGATGGTTGGAATAAAAGAAAGAAAACCCTTGTCACGCACAATGGCCCACTAAAGAGGCTAAGTGCGGAAAATGCCCAGCAATACCATACCATACCATACCTCGCTATACTTCCTCTCGGTCTGCGGCTGGGCCACGTACGGGGTGCCCATCGCGTTCTGGATGACGTCCATCTCCATAGCCAGCGAGCGACGCATGTAGGCGTACAGCTCGTGGGGCGCGTGGCTGTTGATACACAGTTATTTTGTAAACCAATGATTATTATTATTCACTTTTTATTAACTAAAAAACACGCTTTTTATCGAAAACCGACCTAAAAAATAGAAAATAAGTTTTAATAAATTTAAATTAAGAATAGTGTTAAAAATTTCAATAAATATAAATTAATAATAGTGTGAATAAAAAAAAGATATTTATAAAAAAGCGTTTTTTTTAACTATTATTTATTTTCTATTTTTTTTAACAAATTAGTGTATTGTCATCGGTCCTCGATAAATCTACAAAGTTTGAACGAAATCTAGCCGTTTAAAGTGGGTCAAAATCGCACCCAAAGAAGTCGGTTACAAACATACATACAAGTGAAGCTAATATAAAGCGTGTAAAAAAGTAAAAAAAAAGATAATAAATAAATAAAAGAGGTATAATTATGTTGAATACCCTCCGAAAGTGGCATGTGCCCGGTTGATGGCCAACTCGCTCCCTATTACATTGGGACCTAAAAACAGCTGGCTAAATGTGGGTATACTATATGTGCACCTCTGCCTACCCCTTCGGGGAATACAGGCGTGATGTTATGTTTTATGTTCATGTTGCTGGTGTAAGGATTCTAATTAGTATGCATGATATAAAATTTAATTATTTAATTTATTGTTAATATAAACAATTAAGTGTTAATGGAGTATCGGGAAGGGGAAGACCTAGGCGAACATACCTAGACCAAATCGGATGAATGTGAATGATGTTCTGCAAAAAGGGCAAGTGAGGTGTACCCTCAACCGACGAGCGTGTATGAGGAATGTGATGCGTGTGAATGAAGCGAAAGTATGCCAGGATCGTAGCAAATGGAAATCCGTGGTCTCTGCCTACCCCTCAGGGAAACAGGCGTGACTTTATGTATGTATAATCAAATCATAATATGACTTTTTGTATCTTTTTTTGCATATTGCCATGCTAGGACTCGAACCCGCGAACTTTTTTTTCATAACATTCTAATTCAGGCTCACCTGTACTGCATGTGGAAATTCTTAGCAGCATCTAGAAGCTTCATCTTGGTGACGAACATGTCGGGAGACACCATCAGGTCTGCGTGCGCCTGTATCTCCTGGACCAGCTCATCAACGAAGAATCGCTGTTGGTCATCAGGCTCAGCCGTCCTACAAGTATATTTCACATCAACAAATTAATTTCTCATCAACAACATGTGAGTTTCACAACAACATCAATTATATTGACTGCCTCGTTGGTGTAGTGGTCGCTAAGCGCTACTGCTGAGCACGAGTTCCTGGGTTCGAATACCGGGTCGGGCAAAGTGTTATTGAGTTTTTCCATTAGGTAATTCTCAGTAACAGCACGGAGTCTGGATCTGTGCCCGGTTGATGGTCAGCTCGCCCCCTATTACATTGGGACCTAAAACATAACTGGCGAAATGTGGGTGTACTATATGTGCACCTATGCCTACCCCTTCGGGGAATACAGGCGTGATGTTATGTTATCAAGTATATTAGGAGACCCTTAAGCGGCGGATATACAATAACCTGATTGGATATTGTATTTTTGAGCCGTTTGGGGTCGAAACATTTGGGCCATGGGGTCCGTTATTTAGAACATAAGTCATATCACGCCTACCCCTCAGGGAAACAGGCGTGACTTTATGTATGTATGTCATTTCGTCGTTGACAGTCCAATTCCGCGTAACTAACATTGTTAAATACCGCGTATGTGCACTATCGCTAACTCCACACGAGGGCTAAAAGCTAAGTTACTAAAAAACTAATCAGCATCTCTACGGACTTGAGAATAAGACCGTTTCGTTCTCTATAATCTAACGTAGGTACTATTTTTAAAATCAATATTCTCAATATTTAAATTGATAAAGAGAAACTTGAAAAATGATGGACACGAGCGGGACTCGAACCCGCGACAGTCGCCGTACCGTGGCGCCGCTCTGCCAACTGAGCCACCGTGTCACTGCGACTGTCGCGGGTTCGAGTCCCGCTCGTGTCTATCATTTTTCAAGTTTCCCTTTACCAATTTAAATATTGAGAATATTGATTTTAAAAATAGTACCTACGTTAGATTACTACGCTCGTGTCCATCACCTTTCAAGTTTCCCCTTATCAATTTAAAAATTTAAGCCTAGCATGGCAACATACAAAAATGATACAAAAAGTCATATAATATTCTCAATAGTTAATTTTCGTAATTTCATTTTTGCTTTTCTACATTCGCGGTTTTGAATACTGTTTCTTACGCGGTATTGGACTATCAATAACGATATTTAATAATACATTATGGTTAAGTTTGAAACTCTGTGCGATTGATAGTTACGATAAAACATGGTTACTTACCATATTCTGCTCTCAATCCATGGTGCGAGGCAATGGCGGACTTCGATGGGGAAGTGATCCCCATAAATTGTCCGTACCTGATATAGAAGAAAGAAACATGTTAGTCATAAGTCATAACATAACATCACGCCTGTATTTCCCGAAGGGGTAGGCAGAGGTGTGCATACAGTTCACCCACATTTCGCCAGATATATTTTTAGGTCCCAATGTAATAGGGGGCGAGCTGGCCATCAACCGTGCACAAATCCCAACTCCTTTCTGCTACTGAGAATTACCTAATGGAAAACCCAGTAACACTTTGCCCGACCCGGGATTCGAACCCAGGACCTCGTGCTCAGTTGTGTTTTTAGGTCCCAATGTAATAGGGGGCGAGCCTATTGAATAGCGAATATACATACATATAAGAATTATAACTTGAATTAATGTTACATAAAATGCTAAGCTGTTCACGTCGCTGACTGTACTTGTTTTACATTAAAAAAAAAACTCCTCACCTTCTGTAGACTCTCAGGAGGAAGTTGCTGAGCTCGTGCCCAGAGAGACATCTTGGACCTGAAAGATAAAACATACATAATATAACATCACGCCTGTATTCCCCGAAGGGGTATGCAGAGGTGCACATATAGTACACCCACATTTCGCTAGATACGTTTTAGGTCCCAATCTAATAGGGGGCGAGCTGGCCATTAACCGGACACAAATCCAAACTCCGTGCTGCTACTGAGAATTACCTAATGGAAAAGCCCAGTATCACTGCCCGACCCGGGATTCGAACCCAGGCCTTCATGCTTAGCAGTCGCGCTTAGCAACCACTAGACCAACAAGGCAATTTGATGCTAAAAGGTTAATAATAATAATAACTTTTTTTTTTAATTGTCGCCCCCCACTACGAGTTCCTCCTATATCGTGGGTGCGTTTCACAAACATGAAATATCACATACACAAACACCCAGACTCGGGACAAACACCTATGGTTCGTACAAAGTTTTGCCCCGTGCGGGAATCGAACCCGCAATCCTTAGCGCAGCAGTCCAACCGCTTACCCACTGCGCCAATCACGTCTTCAAAATCTAAATAATATAACTTTGAGTGTCATTTTTGCATGTTGCCCATGCTAAGCTTAAATCTAAATTGATAAAGGAAACTTGAAAAATGATGGACACGAGCGGGACTCGTACCCGCGGCTTTCACCGTACCGTGGCGCCGCTCTGCCGACTGAGTGCCACTGTCAGTCGTCATCGACTCGTGTCCATCATTTTTCAAGTTTCCTTTATCAATTTAGATCTAAATAATAAGTTTGCAAGTTACTTACCAGTATTATTTCCTAAATGACGATAACAATAATCTTCAGTTTATCTGTAACAGAAACGATAAAAATATCTTTAATAGCCATCCTATTTACTAAAGCCATATCAGAGGCCCACAGGCGGTTTAAACTCTGACACCAGGCTGTTCATCAGCCATACGATAAGAAGAAGAATCCTATGGCTAGGCTAAGAGTGAATTCACCGCTGATCTCGTTCTGCGTATATCGCGTACGTTGCGTGCTTATGGACGAGATATCAAGCGCCCAGTACCTACCTAACGTAGGTGGATTCACGCGAGATACATAACATCACGCCTGTATTCCCCGAAAGGGTAGGCAGAGGTGCACATATAGTACACCCACATTTCGCCAGTTATATTTAGGTCCTAAAGTAAACCTAATTCCATAATTCAAATATTAAAATACATAAAAATACCCTTCGTCTGCCATTAAAGCAGCAGGTTAACTGTATCGCATTGATATAGAAATCACACCATCACACTTCATTCATACTAATATTATAGAGGCGAAATTTTGTGAGTGTGTTTGTATGTTTGTTACCTCTTCACGCTCAAACGGGCAGACCGATTTTGATGAAATTTCATATGAAAGTAGCTGACACCGTGGATTAACACAGGCTACTTTTTATCCCCAAAAAATGTAGCGGGTAACACCACGGCG
This sequence comes from Abrostola triplasia, assembly GCA_946251915.1. Taxonomy (NCBI): domain Eukaryota; kingdom Metazoa; phylum Arthropoda; class Insecta; order Lepidoptera; family Noctuidae; genus Abrostola; species Abrostola triplasia. Next base: position 1,135,492 of record OX276450.1, read on the forward strand.
CAGCTAGTACGATCTAAATTTTAAAGTAAAACATCTCAATATTAGTTCGAAGTGGATTGGATCCTTTATGCTTAACTACGTCCAATTATGTATAAAAATGTCGAAATTCTTATCACTGAGACGCTGTTATCATTAAATAGAAAATGAGCCTTGACCTCGTTATATCACAGCGACCTAACTCAACTCAGGACTGCCTCGTTGGTCTAGTGGTTGCTAAGCGCGACTGCTGTGCACGAGGTCCTGGGTTCTAATCCCGGGTCGGGCAAAGTGTTACTGGGTTTTTCCATTAGGTAATTCTCAGTAGCAGCACGGAGTCTGGATTTGTGCCCGGTTGATGGCAATAGGCTCGCCCCCTATTACATTGGGACCTAAAAACATAGCTGGCGAAATGTGGTTGTACTATATGTGCACCTCTGCCTACCCCTTCGGGGAATACAGGCGTGATGTTATGACCTAACTCAACTGGGAGCCAACGTAGAAGATATTACAACGCACCAGTCTGTGACACAGATGCTGCCTCTATTACCTCACACTATCCAGCTACACTATTCCAAAACACTAACATCCCGCACGTTACCTCGCTACGCGCTAGTGTCTTCAAACAACAATATACTAGATTTAACACAACATAACATCACGCCTGTATCCCCGAAAGGGTAGGCAGAGGTGTATATACAGTACACCCACATTTCGCCAGTTATGTTTTAGGTCCCAATGTAACTGGGCAAGCTGGCCACTAACCGGGCACAAATCCAGACTCCGTGCTGCCACTGAGAATTACCAAATGTAAAAACCCAGTAACACGTTGCCCGACCCGGGATACGAACCCAGGACGTCGTGCTCAGCAGTCGCGGTTAGCAACCACTAGACCCACGAGGCAGCATCAATCTTTAGTATACTAATTAATAAGTATAGTTTGTCTTTGTAATGTTGTCATCCATAATTAATTCCTACAAGTGTTCATGGCATAGTATTTGCATAAATATGTGGTTAATGGCTAGGATTGCAATGTTTTATATTCACTTATTATATTAATCACCGTCCCTTAGCCATTGTCTTGTATTTATTGATAGTTAATAGTTGATCAATTACTGACTGCCTCGTTGGTCTAGTGGTTGCTAAGCGTGACTGCTGAGCACAAGATCCTGGTTTTGAATCCCAGGTCGAGCAGTGTTACTGGGTTTTACCATCAGGTAATTCTCAGTAGCAGCACGGAGTCTCAATTTGTGCCAATTGATGGCAATAGACTCGCTCCCTATTACATTGGGACCTAAAACATAACTGGCGAAATGTGGTTGTACTATATATGCACCTCTGCCTACCCCTTCGGGGAATACAAGTGTAATGTTATGTTATGTTTCCTAAAGATTGAGAGGGGCAGGTGAAAACATTGTGAGGAAACCTGCACACCTGAGATTGTTCAACGGTGTGTAAAGCTTGTCAGAGGCCTACAGGCGGTTTAAACTCTGACACCAGGCTGTTCATCAACCATACGATAAGTAGAATAACATTATAGACTTATTACTAACTTTCCTGTAGACTTATGGTTTTGAAGAATGAAGCTTTTAAGGTCAAAATTAGTCTTTGTAAACTAGGTATTAAATATTTTTCCTCCTTCTAAGTATAAAACCACAAAATTTCACATTTTTGTCTCTAGTATACCAGCCTCTGCCTACACCTCTGGGAAATAAGGGTGACTTTATGTATAATTACAATTTATATACTACAAGAAACATAACAATTTACACACCGTTGAAAAAACTCTCAGTTGCCGGTTTCGTCACCATGTTTTTGTTTACCATTTTCAGCAATTGATAACTAATTTATATTATGTACTATATATACCGGTAGTACTCAAGTTGATATTTGGGTATGCCCGACTAGTTTCGGACTCTAACAGAGCCCTTATTCATGAGCAGGTGACGTGGCAGGGTTGAGAGTCGAACTTAAACGGGACATGGTTTTCTCAACATGTGAGTGTGTACGTATGTTTGATTTTCCTTTACACAAATTTTCAAATGGCTTAACCGGTTTTGATAAGATTTGGTACGGAGGTAGCTGACACCCTGGAGTAACACAGGCTTTTTATAGAAGATAAAAGTCTATAAGGTTTCATAAGCAGAATACTGCTGTGTAATGATGAGTTTACATTGGAATCTCTAAGTCTTACAAATGGGTGTAATAAGCCATCTTAGAGTGCATGGAAGAATCAATCACAATAACTACCAATTACAAGCTTATATCCTGGTTATTGTACAAGAATTATGTTTATATTGCTCACAAACACTGACAAAATCTCAAAGACACACCTAACTATCAAAGGTTGTACATATTGTAAATAAGTGATTTAAAAATAGAAAAACTGAATCATCAGCGTTTTGATTAGTCGCCCTAATAACTAAAGCACATTAAACAAAGAAATAATAGCTCACTCACACAAAATTACCGTCTAGAAGCACATTTTTACACTGCCCGCGCGAAATAACTTTTTAAACAAAGTACGTAGACTATTTATGAAACTTGCACTTTTAATAGACTGAAGTAAAAAATGGCAAAGGCAACCTTTCCAAAATGCCACTGGAGACGACAACTTTTTCACATCTATGCAATTCCAGGGGTGGGTTGGTTAACCCGACAATTTACCTGTATTGAACGCCCTGAGCTATTTCCAAGAAATTTTGACGCACACACACAACACGAATACACAATGCTATCGACGCACACTTCCATGGAACGTTTTAATTTTAGTATACGTACTTACTCTTGTATTTCGTGTCAAAAGTCTCGTGATAAATCACTGTGGCTACGATTTGTCGTCACATTAAGTATTAATGGATGGTTAACATTATTTTTGCGTTTAATTACACACCGGCCACTAGAATGAGTGAGACAAAAAACTGATGACAAAAAAATTAACTTCAAGGAAACTCATGCAAAAACACACCACCCCCTCTGCCCCGCGGGGTTATTTGACAGGTCGGGTGATACCATACCTCAAATAAATTTTTCCCTCATTGGGTTTGGTCACTATGTTAATGTATGCACATTACGTAATAAGTTATATTTTTTTTTCTGTAACGTACTAAGTGTATATAGAACAAAAACAGTACATAGACTCGTTAAGCTATACAACTAAATCACTTTAGTTTTAAAATAACATGTTAAAGTAAGTGTAATTTGCTAAACACGCAAAATATATTTTAGACTCCTCTATCTAGCTCTTATCGTACCTAAAGTTACTTAGTCAATTGCGTTATACCATGCATATTTGAATAATAATGTATCTATAATTATTTAAAACATGACAAAGTTCTTTAGTTTTAGAATACTACTATACAATACAATACAGGACAAAAATATGCGTTACGAGTTTACGACACAAAATCAGCCTTATTCTAAATACACAGATAGCGTCGTATTTGGGAAATTACTTACTTAATGCGATAAAAATATTTTTCCCCATTTTCCTTTCCAATTTAATTAGCGAATTTCAGAACCTAGCAACACCCGTTAGCATTTCCAGGAAAACTGTCTAGCAGTCTTTATTTATTCAACGTTCAGTTCTACGCAGAAACTATAGTGTTATCGAATGTTACAAAAAATATTTACTACGAAATTTAATTAAAATAAACGAATAAAAGGTGCAAATAGCATTTTTTGTTATCATTTTAAACATGAACAGTAATAATAAAACGCGTGAAACAAAAATCGCAATTGTCCGTGTAGACTTGTACAAAAATACCTTTGCGCGGTAAATTCGAAAGAGGTAGGTTTAAAAACTTCCGACTTTTGATTTTAGTTTCAAGTGTCATTTATTGTCAACATCTCCAAAATTATTTGTACGGTAATTGAAATGAAATAAAAAATTTAAATAATGGACAAAACCAAAATGAAAAAGCCTAGAACAATGTAAGTTACACAATGTTTTATTTATTTATATGTATACAATAAATAGTACAAACAACTTTGATTTGCAGACGTGTGTGATCTATGTAAAATTGTCATAATTATATTACGCTCGTTCTGTAGGATAAGCAGTTACGACGGATTACTCTTTAGAATAGAATATAATAGTTTATTTGCTTGAAATAATGGTGTTTACAGGTAGTTTTTGTAAAAATAGTCTCACATATTTCGCCTACTTTCTTCGGCATGCAAAAATATAATACACATTAAAATTAAGTTATCAAATATATCAACTTAATACAAGTGTGGGTGACTCACATTGTTTACAAACACCTTATTTATATAATTTATCTATCTTATTATATACACTATCTACACTTACACTAATCAACAAACTCACATAAACACGAACACAAAACATTACTACATTTCGTTCGGACGACATTCACCATGGTGTACTAGACACACTCATAGCCTGCTGAGCCCCTTTGCATAAAGCGCGTGATGTCGGAAATCATATGGAGCGTGCGCCGGCGCATCCTTGCACCGCGCACCCGCTCAAGATACATCGATCGGCGGTCAGCAGTCACGATCCTACTCGGACACCAAACGCACGCTCGCCTGCGCCTCGATTATACGAATGTACCCGCGCTTATTTGCTAAAATATAAAACGCTTTCTTTATAAATAAATCAGCTTGTATGTGGACATATATTATGTGCTTGCCTATTTACTGTGCCTTCTAAAACTGTATAGTGTAAGTGTAAAGTGGACATTAAAAACTGTGCTGCAAGAGGACTAGTTTTATTCACTCTCAGTAAGTACTTACACCTACCCCCCCTAAACTGGTGACCCCAAGCAGAACATTAGAACAATAGTGCAAGTGATATACAATAATAATGAGCAGCGACGGTAGCGATACGGAGACATCGCAGCGTAGTAAACACCCGAGTCGCCGGCCGAGTAAATGCGCGCGCGTTTCCACTGAACCCGAAACTGAACACCCGTCGTGGGAATTATTTAGAGTAGGTGTTCGTATACCACCGTTTTGGCCTGAGAAACCTGCTATATGGTTCTGCCAAATTGAAGGTCAGTTCAAGCTTGCCAGAATTACTGACGATTTCACTAAATTCCACTATGTCCTCGCTCATCTGGACCGTCAGTACTCGGTGGAGGTTGAAGACATAATCATTTCACCCCCTTCTACTGGCGCTTACGAGAAACTGAAGGTCGAGCTGATAAGGCGCCTGTCAGTATCTAAAGAAAAGAAGGTGAAGCAGCTCCTTCAATCTGAAGAATTAGGTGACCGTAAACCTTCCCAGTTCTTGCGACACCTGCAACACCTGGCAGGACCAACAATACCAGAGGACTTTCTTCGCACCATCTGGACGAGCCGCTTGCCAGGTAACCTGCAGGCGATCATCGCGTCCAAGGCGAGTCTGTCCCTCACCGAGCTCGCGGAAGTGGCTGACAGAGTCCATGACTTGGCTCCTGGTTTCCCACAAGTGGCAGCAGCATCCACGTCACGAGCAGATTCATCCACGGATATGATGAAGCTCATCCTGGAGCTTACGAAGAAGGTTGACGCACTAACGACAGAAAGGCATGATCGCTCGCGTCCACGTAACAGGCAAACTTCCGGCCACAGGAACCGCACTCCATCTCAGCGTTCACAGTCCAATTACAGGAAATTCCCGCACTGCTGGTATCACCACAAATTTGGCAGCCAAGCAAAAAAGTGTGTCCAACCGTGTGACTACAAGTCGGGAAACGCACCGGGCAGTCAATAATGGCGACTGAGGATTGCCCATCCACGACTGGTCGCCTGTTTGTTATCGACCGCAGGTCCAAAGTCCAATTTCTTGTGGACACCGGAAGTGACTTATGTGTCTTCCCTCGATCTGCGCTCCCACAATTTCGTCGTGCGAAAACAGAATACCAACTGTGTGCGGCCAATGGAACGTCGATTGACACCTACGGTTACCTAGAATTAATATTAAATTTAGGCCTGCGTAGGGATTTTCCTTGGCGCTTCATTGTTGCTGACGTCACTAAAGCCATCATAGGCGTAGACTTCCTATCATTTTTTAACCTAATCGTAGATATACGCAATAAGCGCTTAATTGATGGTACTACAAATCTATCGGCTGTAGCTACTATAGCCCATACTGATAGCTTAATCTCTAGTGTAAAGGTCGTGACTGGTGATTGCAAATACCGTAACTTACTTTCTGAGTTTCAGGAAATTACACGGCCAGCAGGCACACCATTTACACCCAAACACAGCACAACACATCACATTCGCACCACATCAGGCCCCCCAGTATCTTGTGCCCCACGTAGACTAGCCCCAGACAAAATGAAAATCGCGAAGGCTGAGTTTGAAGCAATGTTAGCAAACGGCACAGCCCGACCCTCAGAGAGCCCCTGGTCGTCACCCCTTCACCTCGCCCCGAAGAAAGACAACGGTTGGCGTCCTTGCGGCGACTACAGGTTACTCAACGCGAGGACAATACCAGATAAGTACCCAATCAGGCACATACATGACTTTGCCCACAGCCTATCTGGTTGTAAGATCTTCTCCACAATTGACCTGGTTAAGGCTTATAACCAGATACCGGTATTTGAGCAGGACATTCCGAAGACAGCCATCACCACACCCTTCGGATTATTCGAGTTTCCGTTCATGACGTTCGGCCTGAGAAACGCTGGCCAGACTTTTCAAAGGTTTGTCGACGAGATGACTCGTGGCCTAGAATTTTGTTACCCGTACCTAGACGATTTTTTGGTATTTTCTAGAAATGAGACGGAGCACGAGGAGCACCTTCGTCAACTCTTCAAAAAGATGAAGGACTACGGCATACTCATCAACACCACCAAATGCGTCTTTGGTGTACCAGAGGTAACATTTCTAGGCTACCACATCTCGCAACACGGCACGAAGCCTTTGGAAAGTAAGGTACAGGCAATCAGGGACTATCCAGCACCCAGAACCGCCAGGCAGCTCAGAAGATTCTTGGGCATGATCAATTTTTACCGGAGGTTCATACCTCGGGCTGCCCAGATCCAAGCGCCTTTACACGCTTTACTGACCGGCAACGTGAAAGCCTCTCAGCCCGTCGACGTGAGCGGAAACTCGTTAAAAGCATTTGAGGAGTGTAAGAATAGCCTATGCAGTGCAGCTTTGTTGGCACATCCTGACTCAAACGCCAAACTGGGCCTGGTCACTGATGCGTCTGATTATGCTATTGGCGGAGTCTTACAACAATTTAGAGATGGCAATTGGCAGCCCTTAGCGTTTTTCTCCCGCAAGCTGAGCCCTTCACAACAGAAGTATTCACCATATGATAGAGAACTCCTTGCTATCTACGAGAATATCAAGTATTTCCAACATTGGCTAGCAGCCACTCCCTTCACCATTTATACAGACCACAAGCCGATATGTTACGCTTTCCATCAGCGGAAAAGTAACTGCTCACCTCGTCAATACCGTCACCTGGATTACATTTCGCAATTTTCGACTGATATCCAGCACATCGCCGGAAAAGATAACGTCGTAGCTGACACACTTTCCCGCGTCGACGAATTGCAAAGTCCCCTAGATCTAGAGACACTAGCCAAGGCACAAGACCTGGACCCAGAACTGTCTCACTTCCTCACAGAAGATTCTTCTCTGCGCATTAATAAAATGAGAGTACCAGGGAGTCGGACTGATTTGTATTGCGACGTCAGTACACCGACCCCTAGACCCTTCATCCCTCAAGCGTTGCGCAAACAAATTTTCGACTCGTTGCATTCACTGAGTCACCCTGGTGCAAACGCCAGTGCTAAACTAGTAGCACAGCGCTACGTCTGGCCACAGATGCGGAAAGACTGTCGCGATTGGTCTAGGGCATGCTTGGCATGCCAGCGCACGAAGGTGAACCGACACGTAACCACCCCGTTGGGTTCCCTCGATTTGCCTTCAGCGCGATTCAAATATGTTCACTTAGACCTTATCGGACCACTGCCGCCTTCCAATGAATATCGGTACTGTCTGACACTCATCGATCGCTTTACGCGATGGGCTGAAGTCGTCCCTATTACCGATATTACAGCGGAAACTGTGGCCAAAGCGTTTTTGTCCGGATGGGTCGCACGATTTGGTTGTCCAACCGACATCGTCACTGATCGCGGGAGGCAATTTGAATCAGGACTTTTCCAACATCTGGCAAAAACTATCGGATTTTGGCATCGAAAGACCACTGCCTACCACCCTCAGTGCAACGGATTGGTCGAGAGATTCCACCGACAGCTTAAAGCAGCAATAAAGTGCCACGCGGACAGCAGCTGGACTGAGTCTCTGCCCTTTGTACTCCTCGGCATACGGAGTTCTTTCAAAGAAGACCTACAGTCATCCTCTGCCGAGCTACTATACGGCGAACCTTTAAGACTGCCGGGTGAATTCTTTGGTCAAAACGTTGATAAATGTACGACTGACATTACGGACTTTATAGCCCGCCTCAGATCATTTACCAACAAATTAAGACCAATTCCAACGTCACATCACTCGAAAGAAAAGATATTTATTCACAAGGATCTTTCATCCTGTTCACATGTCTTTCTTCGGGACGATGCATTACGAGGCGCCCTTCAACCGGCATACACTGGCCCCTACAAAGTAATCGAAAGAGGTTCCAAAGTTTTTAAAATTAAGATTAAGGGTAAAACCGTCACAGTATCTTTAGACCGTTTAAAACCAGCCTACATACTATCTGACACTAATGACATCCTTAATATACCTACAGTAGTACCACCACCTTCCACTCCAGCAGTTAAAACTACTCGTTCTGGCAGAAAAGTACATTTCCCGGACTACTATCGCCCGTAGCACGGTCTCTGGAGGGGAGTGATGTGGGTGACTCACATTGTTTACAAACACCTTATTTATATAATTTATCTATCTTATTATATACACTATCTACACTTACACTAATCAACAAACTCACATAAACACGAACACAAAACATTACTACATTTCGTTCGGACGACATTCACCATGGTGTACTAGACACACTCATAGCCTGCTGAGCCCCTTTGCATAAAGCGCGTGATGTCGGAAATCATATGGAGCGTGCGCCGGCGCATCCTTGCACCGCGCACCCGCTCAAGATACATCGATCGGCGGTCAGCAGTCACGATCCTACTCGGACACCAAACGCACGCTCGCCTGCGCCTCGATTATACGAATGTACCCGCGCTTATTTGCTAAAATATAAAACGCTTTCTTTATAAATAAATCAGCTTGTATGTGGACATATATTATGTGCTTGCCTATTTACTGTGCCTTCTAAAACTGTATAGTGTAAGTGTAAAGTGGACATTAAAAACTGTGCTGCAAGAGGACTAGTTTTATTCACTCTCAGTAAGTACTTACACCTACCCCCCCTAAACAAGTATATCAACTTCTTTTCTTGCAGCCATTCTGTATCATTCTTGCAGGAGCAAATTACGGCTCTTTATCTATATTAATTACTATTCTATACTTCCGTACTAATATAATAAATGTGAAAGTAACTCTATCTGTTACGCCTTCACGACTAAACCGCTGGACGGGTTTTGATGAAATTTGGCAAGTAGAGAGTTTAAGACCCGGGAAAGGACGTAAAGGCCCGAGAAAGGAGGCTACTTAACGCGGCCGAAGCTGCGGGTAAAAGCTAGTAATATTATAAAGAGGAAAGATTTAACAAGTTAAAAAAGTATTTTAGTTTTGTGGGAGAATTGAACCAGAATAACGAGAAGTTAAGGAGATCTTTATTTAACTATTTGGTTTGATTCGCAATCTTTTGAAACATTGCCTGCAGCAGACGTGATTTCTAAATTTGGGTACTAGGATATCAGAAGTCTAATAGAGAATACATAAATGTTATACGCGGAAAAAACCGCGGGGTGTAGCTTGTATTTATGTAAAATCTATGCCCCAATGATGTGCCCTTAGCACAGTGAGATGAATCCCTATGCCACGGTTTTGTAGGGCATTTGTCTGTAACAGTGATGAATCTAAACGATAATTAATAAAGACTATACCTACCAACCTACCTACTTAAATGTAGGTCAATGGGTCGACTTAGGAGTGGATAACCTAACTTTTAATGGACCATAATATATTTACGAGCAATTTGTTTGTAGGTTATATACTTTTTATTTGCCTAATTAAGACGGGCAAATTGTGGTGCTGGGTAGTTTATTGCGCCGTTTCTTCTACCCAGCTATAGCAGTAGGAAGAGGTGACGGGCGGGCGTTTTGGGGGCTGTCTTAATGTAATTTGACGTTCAAAAAGTACTTTTTATTATTAAGTACAAGCTTTTATTTAGCTTGCAATGTTTGTATGTATGTGAGTTTGTTTAGGTCAAATCTTATTTATTTATTTGGTTCACCAACAATTGTATACACTTAAAATAATATAGGTACATGTAGTAAAAAATAAATGACAGTGTAACAATTACTTATAGGTAAACTCCACAGATAAAATAGACTACATATACTACGGAAAATGGAAATCCGTGGTCTCTGCCTACCCCTCAGGGAAACAGGCGTGACTTTATGTATGTCTGTATGTATGTATGTACTACGGAAAATGGACTAGGTACTCAAAATTTACTAGGTAACTTAAAGATCTTGCAATCTAAATTAGAACCACTTCTTGACATCCTATTGAAATGAAATTTTGCATAGATAATGTAGGTTCGGTGACAATACAACATTATGGTACTTTGAGCTAGTCTAATCATGGAGTCGAAGGTGGTCATAGGAACACTTTTTTTTTTTTTTAACGTGCGGAAAATGCATTACGCATACGCGTCTCCCAACGACGGGGTTATATGGGACTCCCCCCCATGAACCGAAAAGGCCGGTCCATGAGGGTATACCCACTAAAAACCACACATGCCTGCTGGCGCCTATGATGGCGGGGAGGCGGGATCGCTATAAGCACTTTACCGCCAGTCATAGGAACACTGTTGCCAAATGATGCAACCCCATCGTGTTTGCCGTCTTTACAAGTACTTTGAGCCTAACTGATTTAGAAGCTTGGGTTTAAAAATATATTTTTAATATGAACTTTTACATTTGAGTTCGTGATCTTTTTTTTTTATCACCGTTTTTAGGTTTAACTAATTACGAATTCATAGTAAGTACACACGCGAATTCGCAGTCAATTGTGCGTGCCGGGGTTTGAGAGGAGCGGCAAGCCCACCTTTGACTTAGCAGTCCAACAGTCATACCACTCGGCTATCGGTGCTCCTCTCTTTGCCGGCAAGAGACCGGCACATTGGACGACCTGATTGGCGTGGCTAAGCGCTTAGACTGCTGCACTAAGGGTTGCGGGTTCAATTCCCGCACGGGACAAAGATATTTTTTATTTTAATAAAACGTCGCCCCACACTAGGAATTTTTCCTGTGTCGTGAGTGCGTTTCACAAACATGAAATATCACATACACTAACACCCAGACTCGGGGCAAATATCTGTGGTTCGCACAAAGTTTTGACCCGTGCCACTGCGCTAATCAGGTCGTCAGATATTATGTGTGACCCGCAGATGTTTGTCCCGAGTCTGGGTGTTTGTGTATGTGATATTTCATGTTTGTGGAACGCGCTCACGATACAGGAGACATTCCTTGTGTGGGGCAAACAAACCCCAAACACCATCAGCCTCGAACAGAGGAAGTCCATGAAGGATTTCCCCTGTAAAAAGGTCTGGATTTCCCCTGTAATAAGGTCTAGATTTCCCCTGTAAAAAGGTCTGGATATCCCCTGTAAAAAGGTTTGGATTTCCCCTGTAAAAAGGTCTGGATTTCCCCTGTAAAAAGACATTGCCTTACCTCTTTTACCATTTCCAGACAGATAACTTACCCCGCGCCGTACTCCCAATCTTGGAATGATGCATCATCGCCTATCCACACGAAGAACTACGGAAGGAGATCTAAGTGAGTATTCTTCTTATCGTATGGTTGATGAACAATAGTGTCAGAGTGTAAACCGCCTGTAGGCCTCTGACAAGCTTTACACACCGTTGAATAATCTCTCAGGTGTGTGTTTCCTCACGATGTTTAAGTAAGCATTAATATCAATCTTATTTCCTAATTGACTGCCTCGTTGGTCTATTGGTTGCTAAGCGCGACTGCTGAGCACGAGGTCCTGGGTTCGAATACCGGGTCGGGCAAAGTGTTACTGGGTTTTTCTATTACGTAATTTTCAGTAGCAGCACGGAGTCTGGATTTGTGCACGGTTGATGGCAATAGTCTCGCCCCCTATTACATTGGGACCTAAAACATGACTGGCGAAATGTGGGTGTACTGTATGTGCACCTCTACCTACCCCTTCGGGGAATACAGGCGTGATGTTATGATATATCCTATTAAAAACGCGAAAGTTTTTAAGTATGGTTGCTTGTTCCTCCTTCAGAGTAAAGCATTATATTTAGCCCGCAAAGTGCAGTGACATCTAATGAAATGGGATATTATAAATACATACTCTGACGTCTTCTATATGTTATATAAATAACCGGCTTTAAAATAGCTTCTCATATTTATATTCAAACTCAAAGGAATACAGGCGTGATGTTATACTATATGCTGTGTGGTATCCGGCTTAGAATTGACCAATTCCTCCCGTGGGTGTCGTAAGAGGCGACTAAGGGAAAATCCAGAAGATGGGCAGCAGCGTCTTCTGTAACTTCACCACTAATACTGCGATATCCAAGCCGCTTGCCTAGAGGGGATTATAACAACCCCCCTTACCTTAGGGGGAGGCCTTTGTTCAACAGTGGACGTCTTCCGGCTGATGATGATATGTTATCTAAATCTGTTTTAGTTTCCTATTTAATCCGAAGAAGAAAGCAGAAAACCCCAAAGTCTGGAGCCAGTCGTATGCCACAGTAAGGGGCCCGGACCCCACGGCCCCCCATCTTAAGTACGGGGTCTTTCCAAGCAGGCGTTCCACTTCAACCAGGTAAGTTCTTCTAACGCGAAAGTTTCTCAGGATTGATGAGAGTAAAATTTAAGTTTATTTTTTTCACAATTTTTAGCTGAACTTTGTGTTTAATATACATTATAAAAGACATGGTCGTTAACGGTTAGGCTTTTAGAGAGGCTCAGAGTAAGATATTTGCTTCACAAAATTTGAAAGATTAATACTTAACATAACATCACGCCTGTATCCCCCGAAGGGGTAGGCAGAGGTGCACATATAGTACACCCACATTTCGCCAGTTATGTTTATAGGTCCCAAAGTAATAGGGGGCGAGCCTATTGCCATAAACCGAGCACAAATCCAGACTCCGTGCTGCCACTGAGAATAACCTAATGGAAAAACCCAGTAACACTTTGCCCGACCCGGGATGCAAACCCAGGACCTTGTGCTCAGCAGCAAATGGCAGTTCTAAGCGACAGAAAGAGAAAAGGCGACGGAAAAAGGCGATTCCGTGCTGCCAGATGTGATCCAACCTTAAGTCACCTGAGGGCACACTATCGAAGCTCCCACCAGTAAAAATCCCAAGTCGCTGTGGCCGAATACGGTCTGGATATATATATCTATATATATAAAATTTTCGTGTCACAGTTTTCGTTCCCATACTCCTCCGAAACGGCTAGACCGATTCTCATGAAATTTTGTGAGCGTATTGAGTAGGTCTGAGAATCGGCCAACATCTATTTTATTCAGTGTTTTTACCTGAAATTCACGCGGACGAAGTCGCGGGCAACAGCTAGTATAATATATATATTTACAGAGTTCTACCAAAGAATCAGCTATCGAAGTCTCTCCATAACACGCACAATATGCACGCCAGGCAGCATCCACAAGATATAACAAACAAACTGAGCAAGAAGAAACCGGCCAAAAAGGGTGAATAATAATAACTATGTATTATGTATACACTGCTATGTTTTTATTTAGTACATACATACATAATATCACGCCTGTATCCCCCGAAGGGGTAGAGGCAGAGGCAGAGGTGCACATATAGTACACCCACATTTCGCCAGTTATGTGTTTAGGTCCCAATGTAATAGGGGGCTAGCTGGCCATCAACCGGGCACAAATTCAGACTCCGTGCCGCTACTGAGAAATACCTAATGGAAAAACCCAGTAACACTTCCCGACCCTGGATTCAAACTGCTCTGAAGTCGCGCTTAGCAACCACTAGACCAACAAGACTGATGATAAATTGTATTCCAGGATTCGAGTCCCCGATGTTTGTGTTCCGTACCATAGACAAGAATAATACGAAGCAGCTGGCTCTATCAGAGACCATGCATGTAGATATCAAGCCGAGGAAGTCAATACCGATGTCACCAGGCTTCTCACCGTCGCCGATTTGTAAACTACCCGCTCCTAAGTTCACTGTTATGCCTCTGGCCCCTATAGGTAAGTTGAATCAAAGTCCGCCGATCGGTATCCGGCCTAGAACTGACCACCCCTTTTCCGCCCGTGGGTGTCGTAAGACTCTAAGGGAAAATCCAGAAGATGGGCAGCAGCGTCTTCTGTAACTTCACCACCAATACTGCGATCCCCAAGCCGCTTGCCCAGTTCGGGGATTATGGCAACCTTCCCCCCTTGCCTAAGGGGGAGCCGGGAGGCCTTTGCTCAACAGTGGATGTCTTCTGGCTGATGAGACCCACTGACCATTTTTATAATTGATTACTATCAAGTTAATTTCTGTGAGTAGCTTCATGAAAACAGAGAGGAAACCTGGATTTAATTATCTGAAATCGCCCGCAGTGAGCTAGCGTGGTGATCAATGCTCAATCCTTCTCTATACGAGAAGAGGCTTTTGTAGCAGTGGGACAGTTATAGGCTGTTTTTATGTTATTTAACGTTTTTTTTATTTTTAGTGTACTTTATTGATTCCATGTATTATTATAACTATTTTACAACTTAAATCTAATACAGAATAAAAACAATACTTATATACAAAAATAAAAAGTTAAAAAGCATTTATTTAACTTCATTTTGATGAGACGTCTTATGAACGGGAAATTTTGTAAAAAACGTATTTTTCTAAAAATATTGTCCTTTTTAGTTGGTGTCCAGTCAAATGCGCGTGCAGCACAAACGACATGCTTATGAGACGAGCATTCTCGAAATGCCAGAAGAATCTGACATATGCAAGACCCCGGAGAAGTATACTATCATATGCATGATGCCAGAGATGATTTCTGGCATATGCAAGATGCCAGAAGTATTCTAGCATATGCAAGATGCCAGAGAGGTATTCTAGCATATGCAAGATGCCAGAGATAAGTCCTAGCACATGCAAGATTCGAAGTAAGTTGGTTATCATTTACCTGATTGATTCTTGCATCAGAGTAAAAGTATTTTTCGGTAAGATTTATTTTAATTTCAAACAAAATATAGTAAATTAACAATTGTTTGATTATGATATAATAAATGACTTTTTAGCCGACTTTATAATTGATAATGGAAATTTGAAAAATTATGAACACGAGCGGGCATCAAACCCGCGACTAACCGATCCGTGGCGCAGTTCTGAACTTAACTATCGTTGGTTGGCTGCACGATAGCTGGATAGATAGGGAAGGTCGCGGGTTCGAGGCCCGCTCGTGTCCATTTTTCGAAATTCCTTCATCGATTTTGTGATAAATTTTTGGTGTTTGCTTGAAGAAATATTATGATGCCCTAATATCAACATCGTTGAGTGATAAAAGTTGAATTTGTGTTGATTCGGTATTAAAAATGTTTAAGTATGTGTGTTTTTATTATTCCACTGTTTGGTGTGAACCACGCTTATAATTATTATAGAGGAATTCTTAGGTACATGGCTACCGGGCAGTGCGAGGTTAAGCCGTACTTGCCGCGGTCAGTTTTGTGATGGGTGACCGCCTACCCCTTGGGGAATACAGCCGTGACATATTTTTTTTGTTTTTAATACTGCCCCACACTAGGAATGTCTCCTGTGTCGTGGGTGCGTTTCACAAACATGAAATATCACACACACAAACACCCAGACTCGGGACAAACATCTGTGGTTCGCAAAAAGTTTTGCCCAGTGCGGGAATCAAACCTGCAACCTTTAGCGCAGCAGTCCAATCGCTTAGCCACTGCGCTAATCAGGTCGTCAAATAATATATAATTCTTTTGTACAAGTGTTGACAGAGAACTCAACGGCTGAACCGATTTGAATGAATTTTTTGTGTGTGTTCAAGTGGATTCGAGGGTTTAGATCCAAAAATAAGTCCGGCAGATGGCGCTGTAGTCGGTATTTAGGTTATTTATGACGCAGGACAACGTCTGTCGGGTCTACTAGTTGTATATATTATATATACCTATATTGTATATTAAGATGAGACTAAGAGTGTAGTCTGCCTCGTTGGTCTAGTGGTTGCTAAGCGCGACTGCTGAGCACGAGGTCCTGGGTTCGAATCCCGGGTCGGGCAGTGTTACTGGGTTTTTCTATTAGGTAATTCTCAGTGGCAGCACGGAGTCCAGATTTGTGCCCGGTTGATGGCCAGCTCGCCCCCTATTACATTGGGACCTAATAACTGGCGAAATGTGGGTGTACTAAAATGTGCACCTCTGCCTACCCCTTCGGGGAATACAGGCGTGATTTTACTAAGAGTGTTTTATAGCTTTACCCTTAGCCTGAATCAGGAACTAAAGCTAGGACCTATTGTTGATACTACGTACCAAAAACAAAGCAGTCACAGGCATAAATAAAACAATGATATAGATTTACCATTATAATTAAATTAACTAAACAATTTATTCGTATCTATTAATTAATTGTGATAACATATATCTAGCTCACTATAACATGCGTTATCTATGTCAAAATTTACAATAAATTTACATTTATTAATATTATTAACTGTGTGTTATAAATATATCTTTAAAATTGACATTTCGACTAACCAAGTAACCATATTTACTATATATTCCGGTTATAGCATGAGCTGCTTACGCGGCAGAGCCGAACTCGCGACCCTGCCGCGTAACCAGCTCATGAATAAGGGCTCCGTTCGAGTTCGAAACTAGTCGGGCATTCCCGAATACACCCGTGAGTATAACCGGAATATACAGTAAATAATATGGATAACACCCACGAAAGTTATTATAGTAAAAAAGTAACCATATACTTAAAGAATGTTAAAACATCTATACTTTAAACAGTTTAGATAAGCTGCAAAATGCTTGACGATTTTTTTTTCCTTCCTTTTTATTTTTATTCCTATGCGTGTCTGACGGTTTGACTATTTCATGCGGCCTACCTAAATGTCCTTCAGATGGTACGAGACGGGGCGTCTGTAAGGACAGGTCGACTCAAACTCGCCGTGGTTCTTTCCTAAAAAGACCACTTCTCAGACCACCTACACTGTTCTCGCATAAAATATTGAGCTTGTCTGGACTTTAAAAGAGACCTTGACCCCTGAGTTTGTTTAGGTATTTCTTCTCAGAGGTAGTCAGTTAGGAAATGCCGATGCCATCTAGTTTAAAAAAAAAATGACGTGTAAAAGTGTTTTTTTGAAACCTATTTACAGAAATAAAATTCAAGAATTCAATGATACATGTAAAGGTTTGACATATTTATTTTTTAGCTGCGCCTCGCGGGGTTACTGTTATTTTTTCGGGATAAATAATTGTTAATCCAGTGTTAGCTACCTCCATATGAAATTACATTAAAATCCATTCAGTAGTCTTTACGTCATCGATAATATACCGTAAAACGGGGTGAATGGAAACTTAAGGGTGAATAGAAACTAAACTTTTGATTCGAAACTGATTTTATAGCAAAGTGTATAGATAATTGATTGTTACCATGAAGGACTCTATACTTTAAATTGTATTATAGACAAATCTAGAATCCTTTCTGACCACTAAGTAATAATTTAATGTTAAAATCAGATTCAAAATGTTGTTTCTATTCACCCCGTTTTACTGTAGTTGAAATATGTCATCCCTATACATGTATCATTCTATTCTATTTCGATAGCCCCTGTACCAAGAATTTTTAAAGCAAGGCAGCTAACAGAGGTGGGGTATATTTTCATCAATTAT
This sequence comes from Abrostola triplasia, assembly GCA_946251915.1. NCBI lineage: Eukaryota > Metazoa > Arthropoda > Insecta > Lepidoptera > Noctuidae > Abrostola > Abrostola triplasia. The sequence continues at coordinate 1,153,450 of OX276450.1, forward strand.
ATAACTTTTCTCATTAATAGATAGAGTGTATAATAACAATATTAAATTCTAATTAATGCTCAAAATTATTAACAATACTACTAATTTTTATTTAATATTGAAATCATTAAAAATATGGACAACACTGTAGGTTTGGGTAACCGGTATAAACTGGTTACCGGTAACCATTGATGAAGATGAACACTTTGATGGCTATAAACTATAAATTTTTGTATATATTGTTTTACATTTAAGATGTAAAATTAAAGTACTTAGAGCCGATTTTTCAATTTTGTAGTGATAGTTAATTCGTATCAGTAAATTACATATGACATTTTGACATGTATTTGACGTTGTGTCAAATTTTCTAGACATCTGTCAGAATGTCAATTGTATTCTTCGAAAAATCGGCTCATAGTAAAATTATGACTATTCATTCCACACAGGTAATAATACTAACTCGCCTTAAGTATACATTATGCTATATATAACAAAATGGAGCTTGAGTTACCTTTAGCTTATAGGCACTTACGGATTTAACAGTTGCTATCTCGCTACCCAATTGAGAGGGTTGGCAGTGAAAGATTTAACTGTTTAGACGGACGACTTGCGTATATTTGTGACAATTATTGCTTTGGGAAGACACTTACACATAAATTCATTTAGTAAATTTTCATACCGGTTTTTGAATCGCTACATACAGTACTAGCCTACCGTCTCACTGGGCAACGGCCTCTTCAAACAAAGGAAAGGATAATAACGAAAAAACTATATAGTTAGCGTCTGTACATAAAAAATACTGTCAATTTTGAGGTTAAACTTGACAGTTTTGTCAAAAAAATCTGTCAAAATGACAACTCATTCCGAATTTTGAGGTTAAGATTGACATTTTGACAGATTTTGTTATAAAATCTTTTGTCAAATTTCATGAAGCGATTCAAAAGACCAGCTTGGAGATTCCACACCCTCTTTCATATAACAAAAAATATATTTGAAACGTCAAATCGCCGACTATCTTGTAACATTGGATATATAACATCTACATACATAATTTACCATTGCTACTAACTATCTTCGCGACCTGCATCATGCAATGGAAGTGTAACAAACGAATACAGTTTATTCAGGCGATTTTGAGCTTTATTCCGTTGGTATACGGTTAGTTTTGAACGCAAAATATGTTTTGTAAACTGCTGTATGCAGCTGTGTCGTGTTACCAACACAATAAGGGTCAGAATCGCTTGAAAACACTGCAACTTCTTCCTTTTCTATATATTTAACTAGTTATACAAAACGGAGTAACCATAAGTCTTTTTGAAAACATATTATTTCTATCTATATAATGAAAGGTAAAGTTTGAGGCCAATTTTATATCACTATTGCTGCTAGGACTATTTCTTAGACCATTTTTGCGGCCACACTTCGTATTTCCTAATTATCTTGAGGTATGCTTGCGGCCAAAGGCATGCGGTCAACTCACAGATTAAAAATCTTCTATATAATAATAGTAAATTGTATTAATTTTTTATAAATTTCCATTGTGGAGCCAATTTTAAATCTCCAAAAAATTTTCTTGCTAATGGTAGATTTTGAAATATTTTGTACCGAATCCATATTTAAGTTTATTTCATTTAAAATAATGTTATAAATGGAGGGACGAACTCGGCTTGTATATGCAAGACTGGTCATTAGCTGCTGGTAACGGGGAGACGTGGAAAGAGAGGAGGAAGGCCTTTGCGAGGCATTGGGAGACTTGAGATGGAGGCTAATAATAATATAGCTGGAAAAATACGGGTGTACATACTATGCTTACCCTTTCCACACAAGCGAAACTATAAGTTTCTTTTTCACAAACTAAAGGTCTGAAATAAATTGCAAAGCTGACAGTTATGTCAGAGGCCTACAGGCGGTTTAAACTCTGACACCAGGTTGTTCATCAACCGAGAAGAAGTTAGTTTTAAGCTTGGGATTGCATTTTAAGCTTATAGACAAAACAATAGCCTTGTAAGAATTTTATAGGAATTGATAGAAATAGGGAGTGCCCCTGTGTTTGTGCGCATACTTGTGCACTATAATATCTACGTAGTTGGCTAGTCTCAGCTGAGCCAGGCCGCCGTGACCGAAGTCCGATTGAAACATTATATAATAACAATTCCATACACAATATTGAACGATCCAAAATCTACCATTAACGGCCCATAAAACTAATAATTATTAAAAATTATAACTTGCGACTAATTTTAATATAATTCTTCATCGGGTTGCTGTATGTCAAAAAAATAATAATAATCGGGAAATACTATTATCAATATCACACTACAATTGACAGATCTGTCAGTTGACATAACCCGTCAAAAAAATACTAATATTATAAATGTGATAGCAACTATGCCTGTTACGCCTCCACGACTAAACCGCTGGACGAATTTTGATGATATTTGGCATGTAGAAAGTTTACCCGAAGGAACGCTACTTCACGCGAAGCCGCGGGCAAAAGCTATACAATTTCCCATATATGTATCATTCTATTTGCCAAGCGCTTTACCATTTTTCTAGGTCTACAGATCACTTGTTATGAGAAGGGCATGTACTAGCGTATATTGCCGCCACGGTAATATCAATAATAGTATTTCCCGCATCAAGTTATCCAATAAGAAAGTATAATTCGACGTAGGCAGAAAGGATCCAATCCGCATCGAACTATTGAGATATTTGACTTAGTTTAGATCGTATTTCTTTATCAATGCGATACAGTAAACCAGGTTTAATGGCAGACGAAGGCTATTTTCTTGTATTTTAATATTTGACTTATGGAATTAGGTTTACTTTTTTACCTCTTTAGTATGTCTAACTCAATTTTGGTGTGAGATGGATCCTTTCTGCTTCACTACGTCCAATTAACAATATAATTCTTCAATTTATTGCTTATGTCAGTTTAAATTCACATTGGGACCTAAAACATAACTGGCGAAATGTGGGTGTACTATATGTGCACCTCTGCCTACCCCTTCGGGGAATACAGGCGTGATGTTATGTTGTTAATTCACAATTTAGACCTATCTATTATCGTAACATAAAACCTTGTTCAGAAGGAGTAAATTCGCCACGATTCTAACGAATGTATCGGGCGTAAATCGCGTGCATTACGCCAGAATCGAATCCGCGAATCGAGATACTAGAGCCGCCTTATTGCGTCCAGTTTACGCGTGTAATTTAGAACTGCATGTCGCAAGGGTCAAAATTGGCGTCAAATGCTCACAAATTGGTACGCTCCGAGATATTTGCGCGTTCGCTCTTTCTGGACAAGATCTAAGGCGTTTTCAAGCTGCAATAGCAGTGAGCTTTCGATTAAAACCAACGATTTTGTTGACTATCGTTAGATCTTGAAAACATCTAAGTTACGAGAAAAAACCTACTAAAAAGACTGGTCTACTGAGAAGACTGGTCTACTGTCGGTATTTCCACCAGTAGACTATCACCTAACTTGCTGTTTCAGCGTAGATTAGCAGACCAAGAGAATTTAGAACCAGAAAAATCTTTCTAGATTTTTTCGATATGCCACGGATGCTAATAAAAAGAGAGAGGATAGAAAGAGAGGTCTATACTTTTAACAAGCTAACGAAAATTTGAAATGGAAATCCGTGGTCAGCCTACCCCTCTGGGTAACAGGCGTGACTGTATGTTTGTTTTAAACTAAATCTAATATAATCAAACAGTAATCGGGTAGAAAAAATGAATATATTTAATTCAGAATAATAAAATTGTGACATCTGTAATCATTGAAAATTGCTAAATATAAAAACAGGCCAATAATCGAAGTAACTGGCAAGACATTGGGGTTGCCATATAAAAACCTACATTAAATTTAGTAGAAAACAAATCTAATAGGCTACTGTCAAAACATTTGTGAATAGCAACATTAAGGTTGCAGTGTTGCCAGTAAAATCCGGAATGCCAACCGTAAATTTAAACTCACATAGATTACGTAAAAATAACGAATTTTAAAACTATAATATAGAAATAATACAAATAATTTTACACAACATATATACGAAAATACTACACATAATATATACAGCCTTAATAACAAACGTTATATAGCAGATAAATAGCAGGTTAAGCTGCAGTTGCCGCGGTATATCCGTGGATGGGTGGTAATTGACCATGCTTCATCGTTTCATGCCTCAACACAAGGCTTTAGTCTACTTTGCGAAGCCTGATGTCTGACAACCAGTCTCACCAGCAATGGAAACCAGATAGGATCTATATAAAGTACTGGTGTCCCCATAGTAAGACTGGGAGTTCACAACATAAAGGTAGATAATGACAGTAGAGAAAGTGTACCCACTGTATCTAGTTAGACTGTTGATGAACATAGGCCATCCATAAAGGGTCGATAATGATGGCTTTATGCTACTAAACCAATATCTGCTATACAACATCACATATAAAGTATAAAAGAGTTAGCCAGTAAACTAAAAAGAAAAAAAAATAACAACTTTTTAAAATATCTATGTGCGGGTATAACTAGCTAAACTATTCTGCAAGTGACAATTCAACATAAAACTGTTACAATTAAACATATTTATTGTACAAGTCTGCATCGAAATGGGTAAACAGGGATGTGTACTCCCAGATACTAAAACTTACAGAATAGTAAGCTAGATAGAACATTTCTGAAATGTATATTTATAAAAATACATTATTAGCTATCCACTAGGCAAGACTATCAACAATTTCAACTTCATATACAGTTAAAATGACTTCAAAGTCCAAAAGAGAGCGACAGATGTAACCAGGATCGTAGCAAATCGAAATCCGTGGTCTCTGCCTACCATTCTCAGACACAGGTGTGATTGTGAACTGTACTATTCGTTGCAGATTCAAATCCAGGCATCTTTATTAGTATACTTTCTTAGTTATTCTAAGACACTAGACTAACAGTGACGGAAAATAGTGTGAGGAAGCCTGGATTTCATTATCTGAACACCCGCAGTGAGCTAGCGTGGTGATCAATGCTCAATCCTTCTCTATACGAGAAGAGGGCTTTGTAGCAGTGGGACAGTTATAGGCTGTCACCTCTTTCTCTATTTTGAAATGTAACATGGTGCCTTTTGAGATAGGAGATACAAACACCATATTATGTGATGGAAGGAACAGAGAAAGGTTAAGATTGGATATTATCAAATATTAACTGCAATGAATGCTGAATATATAGTTCCCGTGAAGGTAAGAACGCTGAGCCATTGTCAGCGACTGTTTGAAGTCTTATATAGTCGTAACTATGGACCTAGGCAATTGTGGTTTATAATTGTAATTGTTTTATTGTGTTATTGTTAAATCCGTGGTCTCTGCCTACCCCTCAGGGAAACAGGCGTGACTTTATGTATGTATGTATGTTTTATTGTAGAATCATTAGGTACTTTGATAGTTAACGCTTGGAAATAGACTGGAAATCAATCAAGTTGATGCTAGCGTGCTTTTCATGTGGCGGGAACTATACCTATAGTAAGTTCAGTCTAGCCTAGTGTACTAGCTAAATATAAGCCTAGGCATATGCCTAGTATATAGTTTTGAAGAATATTCTTTTGCATAATAAAAGGAAGGTTGAAATATCATGGACAGCGTCGAACTCGCGACTTTCGTCTGAACTGAGTTACCGTGTGACTATAAAATTTCAAATTCCCTTTATTTTGCGTCTAAAGGGGACGATAGGACATTCTTCATATAAAAACTATAAGAAGAATAATCTGAATACTTTGTCTTTTATAATTATGCATTTCAGAAAAATAAACGCCCGCACATTAATTTTTTTTTTTTACTTTTCAACACTAGGGATATACAATCTATATTTTTTATAGCAACATTTGAACATCGCGCGTTCTAAATTCAAAATTTATCCGATTTTATGCGAAAATCTTTTGCAAGTGTTTGGCGTATAACGAATTTTTGGAGCTGTGATGGCAGTCCAGCATTTGAAAATAATGTTGCCATTAATAATAAAAATAGGAGTGTACTGGCAATATTAACTTGGACAATTTTGAGTAAACAAATGTTTTTTTTTACTGGGCCGCCACCAAAAAATTCGTATATACAGCCAAACACTAAATATAATTATTATTATTACTACTTTAAATTTACCTAACCCACTATCACGAATCAAAATCAACTTTTTTTGTCAAATTATATACATCAAAATTTTTAACTGTCTTTTATGGGGACACAGTTAACTTTAACTGCAAGTTAATTTTAACCTTTAAATTGCGCGCGAATCTGGTTTAAAGACACGCACTATATAAACTACGACGTGCAGTTTTTTTTTTTAATATATATATTTTATTTTTTTTAATGTACATCAGAATAGACTCGTCCTAATAAATTGAAAAGACAACCTTATTCTTGCTCTTTTTTAACATTTGAGACAATTTTGAACCGGATATGCTGAAACCAGGTTGATAGACCGTTAAATCTATAAAACGGTTACAATACATCCGGCTTTGAAAACGGATCATAAAATCCGGATACGATAATTTGCAGTATTACTGGAGGTTGGACCGGGTTACAATACATCCGGTATTAACCCGGATGTGGCATATCCGGACGGATTTTAAAATCCGGATCCGATAATTTGCAGTTTTAGTAGTTTGTTGGAACGGATGTGCCATATCCGGATCCGGTGATCCGGATGTGTTCAGCCTGTTACATTGGAATTTGCCCTTAATTATAACAATCAAGGCGTCTATCAAAAATTCTAGTCTCAAATTGAAAAAAAAGTAACACTAAAATAATCTTTTTAAAACTAACTATTCACATAATATCTATGTAACCATACATTATTTTTACACTATTTTTTTTTAATTTTTTTTATTTCCAAAAAAAATGCAAATTTACTTCAAAAAAGGAAATATCACAAACTATTTTCAAACTTTCAAACTATACACAATTCGCTGTACAAGGCTGTATGCAAATACATTTGCCTGTCAGTGTTGCCAAGTTAATTTGTACACGGGCAATATTTTTTTATTACCAAAGAGCTTTTTATTCAGCCAAAAACACCTATTAGGACCTACTTGGCGGAGTTCTTCCTTTGTATGATCTTCTCCGTTTTAGGTTTTTCTTTCTTCTCTATTTTTTCTGTGAGTTTAGCTTTTTCTATTTTGGGTTGTGTCTGTGGTTTGTCTATGGGTGTCGATGGTTTCTTGGGCTTGTTGGCTTTTGCCGCAGCCGCGTAGTTGATGGGTTTAAATCCGGAAGGCGCTTGCGATTCTTCTACAGGGGCGGCGGGTAGAGGCTAAAATTACAAAAAATATATATTATAGCAAAGAAACTGACTGCCTCGTTGGTCTAGTGGTCGCTAAGCGCGAATGCTGAGCAAGAGGTCCTGGGTTCGAATCCCGGGCCGGTCAAAGTGTTAAATGATAAATGATTTTATTTCTGCAAATAGGTTTTAAAAAAACACTTATACACGTCAACTAGATGGCATCGTTACTGGGTTAATTCAGTTTATTCATTAGGTAATTCTCAGTAGCAGCACAGAGTCTGGATTTGTGCCCGGTTGATGGCAATAGGCTCCCCCCCTAATACACTGGCACCTAAAAACATAACTGGCGAAATGTGGGTGTACTGTATGTGCACTTCTGCCTATCCCTTAGGGGAATACAGGCGTGATGTTATGATGATGATGATAAATCCAGGGTGTCAGCTACCTCCATATGAAATTTCATTAAAGTCCATTCACTAGTTTTTACGTGAAAGAGTAACAAACATCCATCCATACTCACAAACTTTCGCGTTTATAATATTAGTGTGATTGATAATCTGACAACCTGATTAGCGCAGTGGCTAAGCGATTGGACTGCTGCGCTAAGGGTTGCGGGTTCGATTCCCGGACGGGGCAAAACTTTGTGCGAACCACAGATATTTGTCCCGAGTCTGGGTGTCAGTGTATGTGAATATTTCATGTTTGTGAAACGCACCCACGATACAGGAGAAATACCTAGTGGGGCGACGTTTTTTTTAAAAAAAAAAAAATCTTCTGCCACTCACCTTGACTTCTGCGCTCTCTTCTATCTTCTCCTCCACCTTCGTATCACTCTTCACACACTTCAAGTCCTTCTTCTTCGGCGCCACCTTGGTTTCCGACTTCACCGTCTGAGGCTTGACTTTCGACTTGATATCACTTTTGACTGGTTTTTTCGTGTCTATCTTAGGTTTCGAGTCTCTTCTGTCCTTCGGCCTTTTGTCTGTGTTTTTGTCTATGGTTAGGTCTGCTGCGCTCACTTCCGGCGGATCTTTATGCGGTGGTACCGGTTCTGGAGAAAAATAATAGGATATTTAGCATCACGCTTGTATTCCTCGAAGGGGTAGGCAGAGGTGCATATAAACAATACCTACACCTACAGTTATGTTATAGGTCCCAATGTAATAGGGGGCGAGCTGATCTTATCGTATGGTTGATGAACAATAGTGTCAGAGTGTAAACCGCCTGTAGGCCTCTGACAAGCTTTACACACCGTTGAACAATCTCTCAGGTGTGTATTTCCTCACGATGTTTTCCTTCACCGTTTTTAGCATAATAACTAATTTATAGTACGCACATGAATTCGAAAAGACATTGGTGCGTGCCGGGGTTCGGACATGCGACCTTTGATTTAGCATTCTCTTCTGTCTTCTGCAAGTCATAAGAGTTAAGAAGAGAGCTGTGTTACCTTCTGTAGTGTCCTGCTCGTCACCTGGCTTGGTGTCGGCGACGGTCTCCGCTGGCGACTCTTCTGCCTTCTGTGTTTCTTCTGTCTGTGGCGCTTCGGGCGTGTCTTGTCTGTCGTCTGGAAGAAGCATAGAAGGAAACTATAATTATTATCAATCGTATTTCCGAAGAGTTTCGCCCTTGAAGGGGGGGGGGGGGGGGGGCAATAAAAAATAAAATTAGAAAAGACATGCGTGCCGTGGTTTGAACTTACGACCTTTGACTTGGCAGTCCAACGGTCATACCACTCGGATATCAGTGCCCATTCACATTCAGGAACCCAATAAAATATACACACAAAATTTCATCCAAATCGGTGCAGCCGTTTAGGAGTTAGATGACAAACATACATTCTTCTATATAGCACAATAATACATATATACATAACATCACGCCTGTATTCCCCGAAGGGGTAGACAGAGATGCACGTATAGTACACCCACATTTCGCCAGTTATGTTTAGGTCCCAATGTAATAGAGGGCGAGCTGGCCATCAACCGGGCACAAATCCAGACTCCGTGCTGCCACTGAGAATTACCTAATGGAAAAACCCAGTAACACTGCCAGACCCGGGATTCGAACCCAGGACCTCGTGCTCAGCAGTCGCGCTTAGCGACCACTAGACCAACGAGGCAGCACAATAATATAGAATAAGATATTGGTTACCTGTGGCGGTGGTGGGGCGCGCCCCCGTGGGCACGAACTCAGCAGCGAGCGGGTTGAGGGTCGAGCGGGACACGGTCTCCTCCAGCGACAGGCTCGGCGCGCCGTTACTGGTGCTGGGGGGGGGGGGGGGGGAGACATGATATATATATTTAACAAAAGAGTAGATTAATACAAAAATTGTAAATATTTATGAATGCCCTCCTCCTAATTCTAATTTTGTTATGCCCGACAGGGCCCACAATGATCCAAAACTAATGTATATATTCTTATGTACCTACCACCTAAGTTCAATGTGGAATGCAATAAACATATTGAGTATTGAGTATATAGTGACTCCAGGGAAACCATAAAAGGGAATTCAAATTCAAAATGTTTTTATTTCACATAAACCTATTACAGGCGCTTATGAAACGTTAGAATGCTAGTTGCACGGTTCCAAAATGTCATTCCAATGGAGAAGAACCGGCAAGAAACTCCAGAGGCAACTCATTTAAAAAAATATATCTTCTACAGTAATCATCAGCTGGAAGACAAAAGCCTACCCTATGGGGGGGACTGTGTTGCTTATCTTAGCTTCTGCTCCAATCAGTAGTTAACAGGGTTCAATTTCCACAGGCAAGAAATGTGACCCCCAAAGTGTTTGTCCCGAGTCTGGGTGTTTGTGTATGTGATGTTTCATGTTTGTGAAACGCACCCACGATACAGGAGACATTCCTAGTGTAGCAGTCTTTATATTAAAAAAATGATAATCAATTCTTGTTTTCTAATTATTGATTTTTTCTTTATTGTTTTATACTTTATCAACTCCTTCTCCAGTATAGTAATTCTCCACCTAGAGAAGGGTTGCAAGAAACAGAAGGCAATGGAAGAAGTTAGAGGCTTATATTTCTACAATTCGTAGCATTTCTTTAGTCTTTTTTTTGTGTGATCTATACAGAACTAGGTGCGCCCGCGGTGTTGCCCGCTACATTTTTTCGGGATAAAAAGTAGCCTACATGTTAATCCAAGGTCAGCTACCTCCATATGAAATTTCATCAAAATCGGTCTAGCCGTTTGAGCGTGAAGAGGTAACAAACACACTCACTTTCGCCTTTATAATATTACTGTGATAATAATAATGATGGTGGAACTCACGTGGGGTAGTGTTGGTTGTGTCCGTTGGCTGTAGGTCTCTGTCGCTCCCTCTGCTCGTCCTCCAGCATCGCCTCGATGCACTGCTCCATCAGAGCTTCTTCTTCTAATTGCTGCATCACCTGTAAGAAGCAGTATAGCAGAATTAATATCTGAATCTATAAATGTACATCCCTACTAATATAATAAACGCGAAAGTTTGTGAGTATGGATGGATGTTTGTTACTCTTTCACGTAAAAACTACTGAATGGATTTTAATGAAATTTCATATGGAGGTAGCTGACACCCTGGCTTAACATATAGACTACTTTTTATCCCAAAAAAAGCAGCTAGTAATGCCATATTATATTTAAATGTACAGACAAAACTATTATCATTCTTCCTGTAATGTTTTGTAGATATTATAGTGCACAAGTATGCGAACACAGGTGCACTCCCTATTCCCTCACTCTCATAGTCTAGGACGGTGACACGACCGGAGAGAGATCAGGCGCAGGACACACGGGTTAACGTGCTTTCCGAAGCATGGAGGGGTCTCGACATGTGAGACGGTCACCGATCACAAGACTAACCGCGGCGAGCACGGTTTAACCTCGCAGATCGAGTTATCTTCGCGATAGCCATGTAGGCTGAGATCAAAAAACAATAGACTTTCTCTTGTCTCTTTTTGTCAATCCGTTAGTTGGTTTCCCCATTTACCCTCCGCAACGGCAGAACCGATTTTGACGTGACTTTCGCATGCAGATAGTTAATGGTATAAGAAGTAACTTCAGCTACATTTCATTACATATGCATTTGGGGTTCCGCAGAAAAAATAAATAGTTTATATACCTGTTTATCAAATTCTTCCTCGTTCTCCATCCACATATAGTCTGCGAAGTCATCCTGGGGCTGTGCGGGCACCGCGGGGTAAGCGGCCGGGGGGTAGTACGCTCCCGCCATCACATACCCTGGGGGAAGAGCGGCATCAGTCACTGTGGCTTGTGTGTGTAAGTGTGTCTTGTATCTGTGTGTGTGTATGACTTGTTTTGTGTGTGGGTGTTTGTGTGTGTGTGTGTGGGTGTTTGTGTGTGTTTGTGTGTGTGTGGGTGTGTGTGTGTATGACTTGTTGGTGGGTGTTTGTGTGTATGACTTGATGGTGGGTGTGTGTGTGTAGCTTGTTGGTGGGTGTGTGTGTGTTGTAGGTGTGTAGGAGGGTGAGTGTGTGTGACTTGTGTATGTCTCACCGGGCATGTGCGCGCGCGGGATGTGGACGGGGTAGAGTGGGGGGCGGTGGATGCCGGCGTCGCCGCTGCCGACCACGCCACCGCCGACGCCGCTGTCTATTATCACGCCGTTAGGCTGCAACATGGTAAGTAGTAACATTAATAATAGGTCAGTGATATAACATAACATTATCAGTCTACCTCCAAAGATATTATAAGTAAAAAGTCTAAGATAAGTCACCTACTCAACATTCTATCTTTCGCCAGTTATGTCCCAATGTAATAGGGGGCGAGCCTATTGCCATCAACCGGGCACAAACCTAGACTCCGTGCTGCTACTGAGAATTACCTAGCGGAAAAACCTATACTTTGCCCAGCCCGGGATTCGAACCCGGGACCTCATTCTCAGCAGTCGCGCTTACCACCCACTAGACAGTATTTTTAACAGACTTAACTTTAAAAAATATATATATATCCATGCTTACTAATATTATAAATGTGAAAGTAACTCTGTCTATTACGCCTTCAAAACTAAACCGCTGGACGGATTTTGATAACATTTAGCATGTAGAAAGTTTAAGACCCGAGAAAGGGTATAGGCTACTCAACGCGGGCAAAAGCTAATTTTACTATAATAACTTTCGTGAGTGTTATCCATATTATCTACTATATATTCCGGTTATACTCACGGGTGTATTCGGGAATGCCCGACTTGTTTCGGACTCGACCGGAGCCCTTATTCATGAGCTGGTTACGCGGCAGTCGCGAGCCGAACTGAGGGATCCGGTCGAGTCCGAAACTAGTCGGGCATTCCCGAATACACCCGTGAGTATAACCGGAATGTACAGTAAATAAAAGCTAATTTACCTATAACATCTTTGGCTGTAGCACTTTTAATTTAAAGCCAACACCAACCTGCCATTGTCCATTCTCTTCATTGCCATAGTAAGCGCCAACGTTCGCCGAAGTCTCCGGTATTTTCATAGTGTTAAAATTTTAACAAATAATCCTCTTACTAAACTAAAAAAAAAACGAATTCTTATTCTTTAACTTCACTTAACCGATATTTTTCTTAAACCCGGGTAGGTAAAGAGTCGTATATTGTAGGCACAGGAATCATACGGTTACTTATAAGCTGTGTGTGTGTGTTGGTGGCTATCTTCATCTCTGGTGTTCTCGGCAACTGGAAGGTTAAAAATATAGGTTAATGTTAAAAAGAAAAAAAAAACATCACGCCTGTATTCCCCGAAGGCACATATAGTACACCCACATTTCGCCAGTTATGTTTTAGGTCCCAATGTAATAGAGGGCGAGCCTATTGCCATCAACCGGGCACAAATCCGTGCTGCTACTGAGAATTATCTAGTGAAAAAACCCAGTAAAATTGCCCGACCCGGGATTCGAACCCAGGACCTCGTGCTCAGCAGTCGCGCTTAGCAACCACTAGACCAACGAGGCAGTCAACAATTTCACATATTCAGGTTTACTGTATATAAGAAGAACCGAAAACCGCTGGGGAAGAAAGGTTCTCGAGTGGCGACCACGAATTGGAAGACGCAGCGTTTACAGGCCTCTCACCAGAAGGACCGACGATATTGTCAGAGTTGCTGCAACCGGTGGATGCTAATGGCAAGTTGTCGTTCATTGTGGCGTTCTAAGGGGGAGGCCTTTGTTCAACAGTGGACGTCTTCCGGCTGATGCTGATATCATCATCAGGCGAAGACTTCGTTGAAAAAAGCCTCCCTCTTAGGTAAGGAGGGAGATAGCCATAATCCTTACGCTTGATAAGCTTGGGGATCGCAGTATTGGTGGTGAAGTTATAGAAGACGCTGCTACCCATCTTCTGGATTTTCCCTTAGTCGCCTTACGACACGCACGGGAGGAAAGGGGGTGGTCAATTCTAGACCGGATACCACTCGCCAGTTGGCTGTTATGTTCAATCAATACTCGACCTAATTGGCGCAGTGGCTAACCGACTGGACTGCTGCGCTTGGGGTTGCGTTTCGATTCCCGCACAGGGCAAAAATTGTGTGAGCCGCAGATGTCTCGAGTCTGGGTGTTTGTGTATGTGATATTCCATGTTTGTGAAACGCACATGATTTCGACACACACCGTTGAACAATCTCTCAGGTGTGTATTTCCTCACGATGTTTTCCTTCACCGTTTTTAGCGACTGATAACTAATTTATAGTACGCACATGAATTCGAAAATCATTGGTGCGTGCCGGTGAACTTGCGACCTTCGACTTGGCAGTCCGACGGTCATACCACTCGGCTATCAGTGCTATAACTGAGGCCGACAGAACGCCATGCTATCTGAGGTGCGTAGGAGTCTCCGTATAAAAATCGACGACCACCCATCCACATCCTAACCGCAACGAGTGCCGCTTAACCTTGACGGACCTCAACGACTGTTACTTATCCACGAGGCAGTTAATTACCAACGATAACAGTTTGTTTACTAATTAATTACAGTTAATTATAAATGACTACCAAAATATATTTATCTGCATCTCATTATTAATGACCGGATTGGTGCAGTGGTTAAGCGCGTGGACTGCTGCGCTAAGGGTTGTGGGTTTAAGTCCCGCATGGACAATAAATTGTGTGATCTGCTGATGTATGTATTAGAAATGTGAAAGTAACTCTGTTTGTCTGCGTGTTTGTGTATGTGATATTTCATGTTTGTGAAACGCACCCACGATACAGAAGACATTCCTAGTGGGGTGACGTTATAAAATCACACGAATATTATAAAGGCGAAAAGTTTCTGAGTGTTTGTTACCTCTTCACGCGAAAACGGCTAGACCGATTTCAATTAAATTTGGTACAGAGGTAGCTGACAACCTGGATTAACACATAGGCATTTGTCACGCACAATGGCCCAAAGTGGCTAAGTGTGGAAAATGCTCAGCTAAACCAAACCAACACATAGGCTACTTCATAAAAAAAAACAACATAACATCACGCCTGTATTCCCGAAGGGGTAGGCAGAGGCGCACATACAGTACACCCACATTTCGCCAGTTATGTTTTAGGTCCCAATGTAATAGGGGCGAGCTGGCCATCAACCGGGCACAAATCCAGACTCCGTGCTGCTGAGAATTACCTAATGGAAAAACCCAGTAACACTGCCCGACCCGGGATTCGTACCCAGGGCCTCATGCTCAGCAGTCGCGCTTAGCAACCACTAGACCAACGAGGCAGGGTGTTCTCCCGAAATGCGGGTAACACCGCGGGGCGCAGCTAGTATACATAAATAATAAAACTTCCTGTATCCTACAAACAGTTTAAATATTTTTATCAGCAAAGAGATATGTTTATGAATAATTATAAAACACACTTGTCTATATTATTATAGAAATATAATAGAAGGACCCTTTCAATAGATATTGAAGCATCTCACTAGGTTTATAAAAACATAACACCACACTGCCTCGTTGGTCTAGTGGTTGCTAAACGCGACTGCTGAGCACAAGGTCCTGGGTTCGAATCCCGGGCCAGGCAGTGTTACTGGGTTTTTCCATTAGGTAATTCTCAGTAGCAGCACGGAGTCTGGATTTGTGCCTGGTTGATGGCCAGCTCGACCCCTATTACATTGGGACCTAAAAACATAACTGGGGAAATGTGGGTGTACTGTATGTGCACCTCTGCCTACCCCTTCGGGGAATACAGGCGTGATGTTATGTTGTATGTTTTAACACCACACCAGTATTCCCTAGTGTACATTTCCAGTTATGTTATAGGTCCCAATGTAATAGGGGTCGAGATGTCCATTAACCGGGTACAAATCAATTAGATGACACAGCGTTGGCAGGCCTCCCACCTGACCGACGATATTGTCAGAGTTGCTGCAGCCAGTGGATGCAAATGGCAAGTAGTCGTTCATTATGGTGTTCTAAGGAGGCCTTTGTACAATACTAGACGTCTTCCGGTCGATGATGACACATATCTAAACTCCGTGCTGCTACTGAGAATTGTTAATGTGCTTGTATGTTTGTTACTTCTTTAGACCCAAACGGCTGGACCAATTTTGATAAAATTTGTTATAGATATAGCAGTCTGGATTAACAAAATCAATTTTTATCCTGAGAAAATGTAGCAGGCAACACTACAGCCCGGCTAGTGTTTATATATTTTAAATAATAGACATAAAGATAGCCTCATTTGCAGTCCGTTCAAGCAATTCCGAATCCTATTGCAACAGAAACAAGACACAAAGCTGCAGATGTTACTGCAGCGATACAATACTGATGTTACAGTATCGTAAGAATGGTTTTTGCATTCATTACCATCTTTAAGTCTACAGAATAAAGGCCAAAATCACTTGAATTAACTATAAATAACTTTGTTTCATAAAACAACAGTTTGGAGACATGTTTACATTTTAAGTTTAAAGGTAGAATATTATTTGTTTTGCTGCAGTCTTTATTTTTATCTTAGTTACGTGTTGTTATTAAAAAGATAAGGATATTGGCTATGCTCTCTCAAGGTTGTCTATGAAACTGAACAGTTCTGTTAAGTTTTTAGCAACTTATACAAGAATATATTCAACTCTGCATCACCCTAAGGTTCACTGGTAGATAATGCCTAATGGCATTAAGTCCGCCTTTGTACAAATGTGCATTAAGTATAAATAAATATGTTAAAAAAATTGATCTAATTGTAAAAAACACAGTTAATTTAACCGCCTGTGACTCAAAAACATAACTAACTTATAATAATAATATCTTCGGACAGCTCACACTAGGTCACCTGTTCCCAAACTAGGCAGTGCCTGTATATGCAGCCAGAAAACTGTCAAAACATACTTATATATTTCTAAATACATACTTTATAGATAAAAAACACCCAGACACACAACAAATGATTATGCTCATCACTCAAAGATTTATCCTTGGTGGGAATTGAACCAACAAACTCCAGTTCTAGCAGTCAGTTTCACTAACCACTAAAACAAAAAAACATAACAACATAACATCACGCCTGTATTCCCCGAAGGGGTAGGCAGAGGTGCACATATAGTACACCCACATTCCGCCAGTTATATTTTAGGTCCCAATGTAATAGGGGGCGAGCCTATAGCCATCAACCAGGCACAAATCCAGACTCCGTGCTGCTACTGAGAATTACCTAATGGAAAAACCCAGTAACACTTTGCCCGACCCGGGATTCGAACCCAGGACCTCGTGCTCAGCAGTCGTGCTTAGCAACCACTAGACCAACGAGGCAGTCAAACCACCACTAAACCAACAAGTAATATCTATACAAAAGAGGAAACAAATGCATATTGTCATAAACTTCAACCAGTATTCTGACAAATACACCAAAAAAAGAGAAACCTATATTGATATTCACCGGAAATTTGCTATTTATCCTCAACAAACATGTTTATGATGAATGATAACCTTAAAAACAATTCTTGAAAATAATTTATGAATGTAAAACTTAAAGATCAAGGCCAGTCTTGTCCATTCTACAAGGCGCCTACTATAAAGACTTTTTGGTGAGAATACAATGTGTGCAATTCACAGAAGTACTCAATGATCCCTTGATTATAAAGAGATAAATAATTATTTATCTTTCATCAAAGCCTAACAAGAAATAGAAAGTGGACAAAATAACACAATATTGCATCACATTTATAGTATTGTTGTCTCTAAGCAGTCTGTAAAATTAATTTAGTGATCAATCATTATATCTGAATTTAGATATTTTCTGGTTTGTTATTATAACTCCATGGTTACCAAAGACTTTTGAGTTAGGTAATAAAAAATTCTCCTATTGGAAAAGTAATGGATGACTATAATTAACCATTGATAATTATTGTTAAACAAATAGAAAAATAAAATATTTGCATTAAATAGCCATGACAGTATTACGTTAAAATTCCCGCCAAAAAGTTCAATTCTAAATTCAAAAATAAAATAAACTTTAAAGTACTTTCTTAACCTCCTTTTAGTTTGAAATAAATGCAAATTAAAAATAAGATCGTTGAATAATACATTCATTAAGTTTTTAAGCGCAGAAATGCTTAATTCGACTCATTATCATTCAGAAACATGCTTGAGTGATAATGTATGTTAGGGAAAAGAGGCATCAACTGGCTGCACATTATAATACGACCTTTGTTGATCGACAGAATTAAAAAGTTATAAAAACATCATGTCGTATCTATGTGTAGCACTCTATTAAGATTTTGTAGACGCAACCATGCGATAATATTATGAAATGGAATGTCAACAAATGAAAGGTGTTCTGATTATTTAAATATTCAACTTTCTACTTTAGGCGGAACTTTCCACGTACGCTGTTTATAACACATGATTCCGCGCAGATGTAAATAAAAATTCAACTAGGAACAATAGTGCATACGACGGGACAAAAATAGATCAACCTAGAAACGAAAATAATTAATTGACCGACTTTCATTATAATCGATTGAATATCACAATCACCTACCAACACATTCGTCAACAAATACGATTACAAATCTAACGTCGATACCGTGTAAATGCAATTTAAATCGGAAAATATTAAGACTGTCTGCACGTGTGCAAATGAAATGCTACGTAATCTAGAAGTAAGATACTCACTCATTTGACGCACTTATAGTGCCTACAATAATGGATACGCGTGTAAGGTCCTCAAAATTTGTTTTCAACAAAATTGATGCACAAATAACTTTAAAATAAGCACTATAACCTCCAATACCACTATTCCACACACAATATCACCAGCCAGTATTCGTGGCGGAAATGGCGACCGCTGTGAAGTCTGCGCGCTCCAACGTGTACGATTTACGCCCAACTTCGTTATAAAATACCAACCGGCGTTTTTTATGAATTAAGTAAAAAATAATTGCGTGAAATAAATGTAAATAGAAATAATATTACCTTTCTACTAGACAATCATACTCTTGTAAATTTAGCTGAGCCAAAAGAGTTGTCAAAATGACGAGTGAGTTCTTCGTTCAAATTATTTAATGGCTTTCTAGTATATTTTTGTGGTAATAGATTTTATGGCATTAGTACATAAAGGTCAATGTTTTTTTTTCTCTTTATGTCAAAGTTCAAAAATGATAACTTGCTAATATCCTTAGCGCCTTGAAAATTGTTTGATGAAGGCCGTTAATGTTTCTTTACATTTTTTATTTACTTCTTTTCTTTCAATTTGAACGCAGCCTTAGCTATGCGTTTCATTTGACGGCCTATAACCTAATACCTATATAATCGTAAAAGATAAAGTTTTCTGGTCATTTAATGAATTGTTTATATTCTTCATATAGCTATATACGTTTATTTTTTAAATTTGTCTTAAATGTAAACTGAAATGAAAATAATAATAATTAAGGAGATTTGAAAAAGAAGAGCTATGCGGTAGATAGTTAAACGGACGTAAAATGAACCGTAAAATTGTCAATGTCAAAATTATAGTACGTGCGTTTTAGCATGGTGCGAATTACACAAACCGTTTCTTTACACCAATAAATGTATACATGCTATGAACCAGATCATAATTAATTTCCGGGTTAACCTGAATATTACAATCATAAAATACGAAACCATTGGAAACTTTAATAAATTAAAAGTCTTCAATGCACACTGTTATACTATTATGGTGTAATTATTATGAAATAAATTAAAAATGTATTGAAGCTGTGTCAAATATTATGCATGTAACGTAACGACATCGATTAGTTTAGAGATGGGATAGTACTGCTACGATAGATGGTCGACATTATTGTTTTTGCGCACGTTAACCATTATTACACAATTTTGCGAAATAATTACGAATTATCTTAACTTTACTTAAAATTACGTGTGTTATATTTTCCTTTATATATATTTTCGATTTATATGGGTATTATATTATAAGAAAATACCTGTGAAAACATTATTAATTAGTATTATTTTATTTATTAAAACCAGACTAGTTATAAGAAAATACTGAAATATAAAAAAATAACAGTTATTTTTTTATTATTACTAATATATTTATTTAATCAATTTACATTATATAAATTTGAACATTACATTTTCTTATACTAACTACAATTTGGAATCATAATAATATTTATCGATAGCACTGTTTGAATACTGCCTTCCTTAGTCATCATACTGACAGGTGTCCGTGTTACCGCACCATGCCAAAACGCACGTACTTGTTTTTAATATTGATTGTTTTCATTACTCGTGTTTAAAAATATTATGAATGATCAGTATTTAGATCAAAATGTCTGCTCCATACACTAAGTTAGATACGCCGCTCGACCGCTTAGCCGTAGTGTGTCGCGGCTGCCTCGCAGAGTCTGGAGAAATGAAAAACATCTACGAATGGGGGATTAATGAAGATTTCTTTAAAATAACTTCCATCATTGAGGTATGTCCATATTGTAGTTAATAAATCAATACAACAGACAAGTAACTACCCACGCTATTGTTCCACTCGAATTTCCTCTAAATCTGTTTATTTATTTGCTAGAAATATGGTTCACAAGTTGCTTCAAATTATAATAAAAACAATACATATATCACCAGTAATAGAGGCATGCAAATGATTATACAAATGGTTATAACATAGATTGATGTTAGAATAACTTGCTGCCTCTTTGGTTTAGTGGTTGCTAAGGGCAACTGCTGAGCACACGGTCCTGGGTTCATGGGGTCGGGCAAAGTGTTACTGGGTTTTTCAATTAGGCAGTTCACAGTAGCAGCACAGGGTCTGGATTGCCCGGTTGATGGAAATAGGCTCGCCTCCTATTACATTGGGACCTATAACATAACTGGTGAAATATGAATGTACTATACTTAGTACATCAATATCATCAATCAACAATCTTCTTCTTATCGTATGGTTGATGAACAAAAGTTTCAGAGTTTAAACCGCCTGTAGGCCTCTGACAAGCTTTACACACCGTTGAACAATCTCTCAGGGTCTTCCCGACACAGGATGATGAGCTTAACAAACCATTGTGGACTTATAGCAATTAATACACGTCTGTATGTTCATTTTTATACTTCCCCCCCACACTAGGAATACCTCCTGTATCGTGGGTGCGTTTCACAAACATGTAATATCACATACACAAACACCCAGATTCGGGACAAACCTCTGCGGATCACACAATTTTTTGCCCCGTGCGGGGATAGAACCCGCAACCAACGCACAGCAGTCCAATCGCTTAGCCACTGCGTCAATCAAGTCGTCAGTTTGATGATATCATTTGATTCTATTAGTTTGGTGGATGCAATTGGCAAGTTGTCGTTCATTGTGGCGTTCTAAGGGTTCCTTTGTTCAACAGTCGATGTCTTCCGGCTGATGATGATGATGATGATGATGATGATGATGAAGAAGATGATGATGATTATTATTATTATCTTTATTTATACATATATCTTATATTTTACATTTTTAAATAATAGGTATATCAATATAAAAAATACATAATTTAAAAATATAAAATATAGGGCCCAACCAGCAGCGGGAACAGGGTCCAAGCTACCGGTAGCTAGGGCTCATTATTATGATGATGATGATATTTGATTCCATATTATAATTGTTTCAGACTATCAGAACCCCTGGTCTATCGGAGTTACTGTGCTCCAACTGTGAAGACACCCTGAACAGTTGCAAACAGTTCCAGGAACAATGCCAGCTGTCCGACAGGAAACTCAGGATTGCCATGAAGGTAAATAATGACCACTCTTAGCCAGGGTCACCTTTGAAAGAAAAACAATCAAAGTAGAACATGAGAGTTTCACGAAAGGGTTATTATGTATATTTTTATATTGTTAATGTATTATATGACTTTTTGTATTTTTTATGCATGTTGCCATGCTAGGCTTAAATTTTAAATTGATTAAGGGAAACTTGAAAAATGATGGACACGAGCGGGACTCGAACCCGCGACAGTCGCCGTACCTATATGACTTTTTATATTTTTTATGCATGTTGCCATGCTAGGCTCAAATTTTAAATTGATTAAGGGAAACTTGAAAAATGATGGCAGAATGGCAGTGACACGGTGGCTCAGTTGGCAGAGCGGCGCCACGGTACGGCGACTGTCGCGGGTTCGAGTCCCGCTCGTGTCCATCATTTTTCAAGTTTCCCTTTATCAATAGACTAATAAGCTTTATATATAAGAAAATTGTATAACAATCTCTTTCGCAGAAAAAAAACACACCAAAGAAGTTCCTGAAGAACGAACTAACCTGCTTACTCCACGAAAGAAAGCTGGTCATCAAGATATCAGCTCCAAAAACAGAATCCAGAATTAACCTGCCATGTCCCTACAATTGTCCGGACTCCTTCGCAAAGAAGAGTGACCTGTTTTGCCATCTCAAAAAGGTCCATAGCGTCTCACAAGACTTCGAGATCGATCTCCAATATTACTGCGCGGAAATAGGCTGCGCATACCACGTGGATTCCGACAAGAAAAAATGGTTTTCCGGCAGGAAATTCCTCAACCAACACCACAATAAAGTCCATAAAATCAAGGCGTATTTCTGTAAAGAATGCAAATTGTCTTTTGCGACGGACACAGAGTATAATCGGCATGTGAAAACGTGCAATTTCATTTACGTGTGTCAATTGTGCAATATAAAGTATAATTCTAAGGAAACTCTAATGGTGCATCTGTTGAGAAAGCATCCGACTGTACATAAGATGTATAAAAACGAGAGGCAAGCTGAGAAGAGGAAGCTGAATAACATAGAACCATTGCCGATGACGGAAAGCGTAAAAAAGCAAACATTGATTGCCACTGAGATAGTAGAAACGGAGACGATTGTCGAACCTTGGCCACCTCATACCGAAAGCCAAGAGAAGGTTCTAGAACTCTGCGACAGTCCAAAAAGGACGTTGTCGACTCAAATACCAGAGAATATAACCAACGATGTGAGTCTCCCATCTTGGCCGACGAAAGCAGACTTCTTAACGAAGACCGACGAGAATTCCACTCAAACAGTCTTTGAAGACTTGTTATCATTAAAATCTCAAGTCAGTGAAGATGAAATATTCTTCTCCGAGTCAGTTTCCCTATCAGATATACAAACTCAGACGTTTCCCTTAGAGTTTGGTCTAAGCACGTCGAACAAGGAGACTCAGTCCTGCAAGAACTCACAGACACAGTCCCCAGATTTGAGTATCAAAGAAACACAGACCTGCTTCTGCCACAACGACTCTCCTAGGCCGAATTTCAGGCTGTTCGACAGTCTATCATCTAGCCCGGCGATCGCTAATCTAACGTCGACGGAAACTCAGACAGCTGACCACCGGTTCTCAGTCAAAACTGATGTCTTACTCAGCTTCAACTCAGCCGAAACTCAGACATGCTTCGATTCTAGTAGCGATTGCATTTGACAGTTCTTAAGTATGTCAGGAGATGAATCGAATAGTTTTCTGACAGCTTACAGGCAGGAGGAGAGAGAATAGAATAGAAAACCTGTTGGCGAGATACATGGTATGTATAGGCTTTTCTCTCCACAATATTTGAGATACAATTATCATTTATTTGTTGTATTTAGGCATTGTTTTGTCGAAACTTCAAGTAATTAGGTGAAACAGTAGATGCACAAATAATTATGAAAGCAATCGCACTAATATTATAAAAGCGAAAGTTTATTCGTGTGTTTGTATATATGTTACGTCTTCACGCTCAAACGGCTAGACCGATTTTGATGAAATTTCATATGGAAGTAGCTGACACCCTGGATTAGTACATAGGCTACTTTTTATCCTGAAAAAATGTAGCGGGTAACACCGCAGGGCGTTGTTTGTATAGTATATACATAAATACATACATACAATATATTAATATCTATAGTTTAGGAGATTATCATGTATCCGTCGTCTTATATACTCTTAATTTTTTTTAATTCTTCCCTTACCCACGACGGAACGGAGAAGGTATGCTTTTAGTGTGAGATGTTGTTTGTTTGTTTGTATGTGTGCACAAATGGTTGTTGCCAATTTTCTCAGAAATGCGTAGACCGATTTTCATGCGGTTTTCGGTAACGTGTATATGGTTCATTAGAGATGGTTCTTAGCTATTCATGACAATTTTTCTACTAAAACGTTTATAACCGTCGTGGGTTCTGTCAAATTTTTTAATTTTGTTTTTTATTTGAATTTTTGCGTGCATCCGAGTGTGAGATGTAGCCTAATAAAAATTTATATAAAGCGTATATCTGAAACGTATACCTATCTACATTATAAGTATGTATCAACTATAAATATTTCAGAATTTTGATGACTATATAACATAAAAAAAAATCTATTTTTCTGGCTAATATTGTAGTATTTATTAAATATATATAATGCTCAGAATTTGGCATATAACTGTACATACATATATCTAAGGTGTTATTGCTATAAAATATAGCAGAAGCTATATAACGTTGTTTATGTAAATAATACTAAAAGACTTACTGTCAATGTATCTGTTAACCTAAACTACTGAACCGATTTTGATGTATTTCGGTTTAGAGATAGCTGAGAATTATAGATCTTGTACTTTTTACCCCGGCGAGGCAGCGGTAATAACACGCAGACAAAGTCGTGTGTAAAATCTAGTGATAGTTGTATATAATAATAATAATAACAGCCTATAACTGTCCCACTGCTACAAAGGCCTCTTCTCGTATAGAGAAGGATTGAGCATTGATCACCACGCTAGCTCACTGCGGGTTGGTGTAGTAATAGTTTTAGGCGTTATTATGTTTCTTGGTTTCAATATATTGTAATTTATACGTTAGTAATTAAGAATTATAAAGTTAATTCTGTCTTAGGCAGTTGCAAACTCAGATGTTTCCTTTCTCTGTTAGAAAATTCCGCAGATGTTTGTCCCGAGTCTGGGTGTTTGTATGTGATGTTTCGTGTTTGTGAAACGCTCCGCATACAGGAGAAGTACCTAGTGTGGATACGTTTTCTGCAATAGAAAATTATGAAATCGCACGTAATAGATCAGTCTACCCACTCTGACGTCCGTGGATAGTACGGTATCCAAGAAAAAAGTAGCGTCATACGCCCATGGATACTATAGTATCCAAAGCGACGAGTTGTGTTTAACGCCCTCTAGTTTAAAATACGGTCTTGCTTGGTGAGTTTTGACAGATTATCTATACAGTTGAATAAATAGTTCGACGAAAAAAATAGAGATGGCAGTGTAATAAGCTTTGACAAACAAAATATAATTTTTTAAGTTCAGTTGACTCGTTTGACGCGCGTGTTGTGAAGTGTTTTTGTGAGTGCCAACAATTATGTCGTAAGTACTACAGTTTTGTTTTATTTATCTTGCAAGTGTTATACATCAAAATAAACTAGAAGATTTGTGCTTTACGATGATGTATAAATATCACAGTTTTAGCTGATAAATCTAGTCTACTTTTAACTTCAAACGATTGTTGTTTCGAAAAAAATGGCCGGTCGTATGGTGTCGGCCACTTTTAGTTTTGTTTATACATATTTTACATACTTTGCATTACAATAGTATATAAAATATCGAAATACATTTCGTAATAAGCAAAATAATACATTTTTCAAAGAGAAATATACTAAATTCACTGAAGATTCCATAATAATGTCAATGTGTTCCTCAGGTTTTTTGATGTGGACTGTTTGGTATCCACGGACGTTACATGAAACGTGATAAATAAGGTTCGCTATACACGGCAAAATATGTTTGCATTATTTTTGTTTTGCTAGTGGTGGTATAATATTTTGCTTGAGATGATACTTATATTTAATATAAAATGCACTTTTGGGTTTTGTACTAATATTCATCATTTATTTTTCACTTGGTTTCCGTTGGATATGTATAATGTTCTAATGGTTTTTTTTTTGTTTTGAAACATTAATTACATGTTTGTTTGTGTTGATTAATTTCCTCTAAATGTAAAAAAATGCACTTGTGGATTTGACTACCTTTCTTTTTTACTGTTGCCCTTGCACGTGTTGCATGGTCGCATATATTTTAATGCTTTGTCGCCAAATTTTATTTTATTCTTTTAACAATACTAATGTTTTAAATTATTCATGCAGATCACCAAATGAAAGCTTTTATGTTGAGGGAAATGGGGGAACTAGGGGACGTGGGAGAACAAATAAACAACTTCAAAAATACAATTATTGCATAAAACCAATTCATAAACAAAATTATTTAAAATATTTTATTAAAATTACATCGTGTGTGGGAAACCTTAGACGGGCGGCCATATTGCTATTATTTCGCCTTCTCGGACGAGTCAAGGGCGCTCGGGACATCGCGGTAAAATTACGAGGAGTAGTGTTTTGTTTTGATTTAATTAAAATACTTAGAGTTAACCGAATGTAATCGTATATACATCAGAAGAAAGGGTTATAAGTCTAGTTTGTTGTAAAAATATTTTATTGATAAAATATGCAATAATTGTGCCTTATATTCTAAAAAGGTAGAAATAATTGTGTATTTTTTTTCTGAATTACATGTTTAACCCGGTTTTTTGTATCAAAGATTATAACTTACGATTTAAAAAAATCGTTAAGATTGATCAGTATTCTTCAATCTTTTTTTTGGTATTTTTTTCTTTATTCTAGCCATTACGGTTCAGTAGCTATATAGGTTTTTTGTTACGACGAACTTGCGAGTCGCGCGCGGTTCGGACGCCGCGCGCAGCTGGACGTTAGAGAGATAAACGGTCGCGCGGCCCGGACGTTAGAGTGGCTAAGTAGACATTTTATATATTATCTTCTCATGTAAGAAAGAATGAATGTATCAATAGGTTAAGTATTTAATTCAATTTATTTATATACAAAAAGCATCAAAGTATACCTCCTCATCGATTAGCCCTCCTCTGATTAGCGCAGTGGCTAAGCGATTGGACTGTCGCGCTAAGGGTTGCGGATTCGATTCCCGATGATGGCAATAGGCTCGCCCCCTATTACATTGGGACCTAAAAACATAACTGTCGAAATGTGGGTGTACGATATGTGCACCTCTGCCTACACCTTCGGGGAATATAGGCGTGATGTTATGTTGTTAAATGTTACGATTAGATGTTGTATTCTAGTAAAATCGTGGCGAGGAAGGCCCGGAAACGCCTGTCATGTATACAAGACTGGCGCTCAAAAGGTTAAGAGAAATGCAGTTACAACCCCTATTGGTAATATTGGATAAACAGAGAATATATAGGAGAAATTTTTGTGTAATACATATCCATACTAATATTATAAATGTGAAAGCAACTCTGTCTGTTACGCCTTCACGACTAAACTGGACGGATTTTGATGAAATTTGGCATGTAGAAAGTTTAAGACCCGAGATAGATAGGCTACTAACGCGGGCAAGGCCGCAGGCAAAAACTAGTATTACATATTTCAAAGAATATAAGTAAGTCGTCATTTGGAAAGACAAATATCTAAAAAAGTTATGAAATGTATATCACACATACCACTTCAATATAAATAAACTATTTATTCATATTTCTGTGTATTTTGTTGTTTTATTTCGAACTATTCTTGGATAACTTCATCATCAGCCGGAAGACTCCACTGTTGAACAAAGCCCTCCCCCTCAGGTAAAGGGCTGCCATAATCCCCACGCTTGGCAAGCGGCTTGGGGATCGCAGTATTGGTGGTGAAGTTACAGAAGACGCTGCTGCCCATCTTCTGGATTTTCCCTTAGTCGCCTCTTACGACACCCACGGGAAGAAAGGGGGTGGTTAATTCTAGGATACCACTCGGCACTTGGATAACTTCAGACCCTATTTTTGGTAATTCAGAAAGTACTTCTATTCTTTTCGATAAGCCGGTGTAAAACCTATCCAATGTTTAACCCTTTAACCGCTTGGCTAAATATCAATTGTCGTGCCCCTAGCGCGAGGCTACAAATCGACAAAATAATACCTACAATAAATAAGGAGGGGCAATCGTTGTATCGATAAAAAAAAGTCAAAGAATTTTTTATGTTTTTATTTTAAATCAGCCTTATGGCTTCTACAAACAGGCGCGACACAAAGAAACCGCTCATGTTTTTGTGTCGCGTGTCGCGCCTGTTTGTAGGACCTTTAAATTAACCACCCTAATCACTTTCTTCGTATCACAATCGTTCATCTTTAAGCTAATAAGTAAATGTTTTTAACAGTTACTAATTGTTTAACCTTACTAAATTCGAATTGTTTACATCACAATAATCTCTTATTAATCGACTAGGTACTTTTTTTCTTTTCTTATAAATCTACCTACAACAGCAATGGCTAAATCTTTGTATCACAATTGTTTAATCTTACTATCTAAATTTTAATTACTGCTCAAAGGTACTGAAGGTGATACCCCCGAAATAAATGCGTCAAAGTTTTCTTTATCAGGTACAGTTATGTCTAACGTCCAATTAATGCCTTCATTGTCGTCATGATCCTGAAATGACAAATTAAAATTTATTACGTAAGTATATTATTTTTTATATTCATTAGGTAGGTATATAACTTTAACAAAAAGGAACCTAGTTAGCGTTCCGGGACGGGAACGCGCGCGGTGGCGGGCTTCGCGCGACTCGTATTCTACAGTGTAACTGTGCGGCGGGCGTCGGCGCGGCGACGGCGCGGTGACGGCATCGTGTGCAGAACGCTTATTAAAGTTATCTTTTTTTTAAAGATAACTCATGCACTAGGAATAATTCCTGTGTAGCTTGGGACTTCTCAAACACACAAGTCATGGACACAAAACAGCTACACCCAAACTCGAATAATGATTTATGAAAGAGAGAGAGAGAGAAAAAGAGACAAACGCGAGTGCGAGTGCCTGTCCGGCTTGGTAGGTACTGTCACAGTACCTTAATAATGGTAAGGACAACATACAACACGGTTCCAAATTTGAACAATCAATAGGATATGTAGGTAGTTAAGTAGGTAATATAGGTAATAACAGAATTACATCACAATATTTAAAATACTATTTCGATTCATCAAGGAGTTACCTAAACCCAACGAAAGTCTTATTTATACCTATACCTACTGAATAATGTGCAAATAACCTAAGAAGAAATTGAAATAGGTACTTACCTCTCCATCACTTCTAAATTCTATCGAATCGGATAATTCCAATTCGTCGTCACACTCGTCGTCGTCACCTTCTAATATTCTTAATAATTCCTCAGTAGTCGTCATTGTTGAAAATTGAAATGTGACTATTTTATCGACAATGCACAAATACCAACGAACAACATTAATGGAACTTTCCATTCGTTTGATCCGCTTGTGACGTAGGCAGTGGTCGTATTAATGTGACAGCCGCGCTAGACTAACTAGAGAAATATGTTGCAAGCATAGGAGTCAAGGGATGGGAACTAACGTCAAATGTTGGCATTATACAAAGATCGTGAGGGATATTTTTCTTATGAATAATAAGGAAAAGAATTAATAACACAAGGCAATATGTTAAATTTAACTTTATTTGGTATGACACCGTTTATTTTATGCTGAATGATGCATTATACCTGATTATTTAACTGTTTGTTATTTCGTTTTTAAAATGCGCATTGCATTGTATCCCATCCCTATGGTCATATTTATGCGACGCGCGCGATAGACGCCGAAGAAAATTTCAAGCTGCCAATTACTTATTTTTGTTTAAGTTTTTTGAATGCTTAGAGTTATGACACATAATTTTAAGTAATTGTTGTAAATAATAGCTCTATTTAATAATAGTTTTAGTTGTACCACGCAATTAATAGGACGAAAATAGAACGAAAAAATCATGCATGTTCTCTGTCGCAGAAATACGACACGCGCGGTAGGGACACGGAAATATTTGTCGCATATATGCGACACGCGCGGTTAAAGGGTTAAACTACCTGGTAAGCGTTGCTACATCACTAGAAAATTGCCATGTCGCGTACAGATATCAAGTTTATCAGTCTATACACCCATAATATATATGTACAGTCATGGCGGCCTGTCTCAGCTAAAACTTGCCAACTACGCAGGAAATACACAAGTAGGCGCACAAACACAGGTGCACTTCCTATTCCCTCACTCTTATAGTCCGCAGGACCAACGGCTTAACGTGCCTTTGAAGCACGAAGGGGTCTCGACATGTGAAAACTGTCCCATCACAAGACTGACCGCAGTGAGCACGGCTTAACTTCGCAGATCGACTGATCCACGCGGTAGCTACGTAGCTATGAGAATTATTAATATTATATCATTAATGCTATAAAATTATCAGTTAAATGTAGAAAATGGATGCCAAAAGTTCTGTTTTATTTTTAAAGCAACAAAAAGACATCCGATATAATTTCTCCTAAAAAAAGCAATTAATTCCAATAGCAACACTGTTCAGAACTGCCAACCTAACAAACAAGGTTCAAATATCGATTAATTCACCGCGCAGACTCCGAAAAAAATTCACATTTCGTGACAAAACGTTCAGCGGGCAGGTGTTTTTATACGTAATAAATAGAAAAACAATACATTGTGCTAATAATTATATACGAAATACACCGGTATTAAATCGCGAACGATGACAGTCAAGCCGTGACTGCAAACTCGGGCACGCAAAATACTCCGCGAAATTTTGTTTTGAGAAAAAAGTACAAGAAATATTTTAAAACGGCGTTCATTAAGAAGTTAAGTTTAAACAATCAAATGTATAGTTCGGCTCCTGCCGATATCAAAAGTGCTAACAAGCTTGAGTGTACGGAATCTGAAGATCATTTTAACTGCATATCACTGCCGCCAGATATAAAAAAATGTCTTTACCACGCCAGTTCAATTTCAGTCAGGTAAGTACTTAATACCAAGTCTTTTTATCATTAAATCTATATATACAAAATATTATAAAGCTGAAGAGTTTGTTTGTTTGCTTGAACGACTAAATAATATATAATATAACGTAATCTCAGGACCTACTGGTCCGATTTAAAAAAATATTTCAGTGCTAGATAGCCCATTTATTGAGGAAGGTTATAGGCTATGACATTCGAAAACTACCCGGACGGAGTCGCAGGCGGAAGCTATATATAATTTACTGTATATTCCGGTTATATACTCACGGGTGTATAACCGGAATATACAGTAAATAATATGGATAACACTCACGAAAGTTATTATAGTAAAATAGCTATATATAATATATTTTACATCAACCAACCATCACAGTTTTGTCCCATTTAAAACATTGCGCGAAAAGAGATTTAGCATCTAGTTTTATGGAGAAGTATGAATACCAGTAAGGTGATGTTTTTTCTTAAATTACGCTTGTATTTTGACCAGTAATCTACGGAGATTTGTTTATTATTAGTCCTTGCTTCTTCTAGATGGCAAACGCCACTCTTTTTCTTCTTCCTGTCTTCTATTACAGAGGATTTGGATCAGTCTTCCTCTTTAAATCTATCATATTTGTGGTGGTCTATATTTCTTTTTTTTAAACGTCGCCCCACACTAGGAATGTCTCCTGTATCGTGGGTGCGTTTCACAAACATGAAATATCACATACACAAACACCCAGACTCGGGACAAACATCATTGTATATTTGTGAAGACAGTTGTGAGTTTAAGATCTAAATATTATTGATGTAGCAGCTGCGTTTCGGCGCATTCCCTTCATATACAGTGACCTAGTTCGTCGTTCATTGCTCCTGATACAAAGAGTGTCGTCATGTTTGGTAATGCGACATTAACTGCGAAATACCTGCAAAAAATTCTCGTGTTTTCAGTATTTGAAGCTTATTCTTCATCCCACTGACTGCCTCGTTGGTCTAGTGGTTGCTAAGCGCGACTGCTGAGCACGAGATCCTGGGTTTGAATACCGGGTCGGGCAAAGTGTTACTGGGTTTTTTCGTTAGATAATTCTCAGTAGCTGCACGGAGTCTGGATTTGTGCCCGGTTGATGGCAATAGGCTCACCCCCTATTACATTGGGACCTAAAACATAACTCATATCCTTAAAGCATACAGGAAGCAAGTGTTCTTATACATGCTTGTTCCTACTGTATGAGAGGAATTTTCTGAAGTACGAAAGTTACGGGTCGATGTTATTATTTATTTATCTTCTACCTGTTTTCATCCGCATAGAAAATTGTAGGTATCTTAGGTTTTCCGCATCGAAAGTTACCTATAATTTTACCTAGGATTCAAGCTATTTTTATACAATGTCATCACAGATAGTCCAGTGATTCAATCGTAATGACAAACGGTTAGAATTACCTATATTTACAATAACCATCGTTATATAGTTTTAAAGCACAAAAGTCTTACTACCTACATTTAACAAAAAAGGAAATACATAACCTAATATACATTAAACATAACATCACGCCTGTATTCCCCGAAGGGGTAGGCAGAGGTGCACATATAGTACACCCACATTTCGCCAGTTATGTTTTACCTCCCAATGTAATAGGAGACGAGCTGACTGACTAACCGTGCACAAATCCAGACTCCGTGCTGCTACTGAGAATTACCTAGAAAAACTCAGCCACACTTTGTCTAACCTGAAATTCGAACCCAAGACCTTATACTCAGCAGTCGCGCATAGCAGTACTAGACCGACGAGGCAGTAAAACGAAATATAGCAATAAATTAGGCTAAGTAGGTCAGAATGTAGATTTTAGCACAAATTGCAGTGGAATGACCGCATGCTACTCAGGGCCATTAGTTCACTTACCGCGCTAACCTCCGCCACTTTTGACCTAACCTAACAACGCCTACTTGCGTTATTATCGCAGGGAAATTGTAATTGGAACTTTGTCCGTTGGAAAAAGATCTTTCAGCTGCAATAAATATGTATTTAAGCTTTTCTTTAGTTTCGTCTGAGTGTCTGGAATGGGTGGGTATCTAGAAATCGTAGAAAAAGAAAGTTAGTAAAAAAGTCTGAATAAAGGCAAATTACTTCTAAATCGAGGTTATATTAAAAATATTTTTTTCGCTAACTTTTATCCCAACTTTCTTAATCATAACTCAATTTGTTTGGTTTCTTTAGTCCCTGTGTGGGCGCCAATACAAACATAATGGCACCCACACAGGGACCGGCAAATCGATTACGTAGCGTGTCAATAATTCGCTTTCTGAAAAGAATATAATTTTCCTTGCATTTAAAGCAATAATTAAAAAGTTTGATTGAAGCTGAAGCTAAATGTGAAAGTAATTTTTATTTTTTTAACTCTGTAGATAGATTGTAAATTGATTTGCGCAAAAGATTAGCTTCCAAGGTCTAAACTGATTAAGTTTGGGTGATACTGATTGAAAGCTCGGGGTGCGCCGACCGCAGAGGTCTTTGTACGTAACATAATACAATCACACCTTTCATCCCCGAAGGGTTAGGCAGAGGTGTACTATTTTATAAAGATTCAAACAGAAATCCATGCATACTTCCATAACCATACTACGCCTTCACGACTAAACCACTGCAATGATTTCGATGAAATTTTGCATGTACAAAATTTAAGACCCGAGAAAGGACATAGGCTACTTAACGCGGGCGAAACTGCCAGCAAAAGCTAGTTTTTCATATTTTAACAAAACTTTAAGCACTCGCCAGTGATCGGTCCCAATGGAATAGGCAGCAAACTGGCGATCAACCGGGCACAAATCCAGACTCCCTACTGCTACTGAGAATTATATACGTATATAAAATCTCGCTATTTCCCAGAGGTAGCCAGAGACCACGGATTTCCATTTGCCACGATGCTGGCATACTTTTGCCTCATTCTAGGAAAACCTAGACGGGCAGCAGCGTCTTCTGTAACTTCACCACCAAAACTGCGATCCCCAAGCCGCTTGCCAAGCGTGGGGATTATGGCCAACCACCCGCCCCCAGGAGGCCTTTGTTCAACAGTGGACTTAATTCGGCTGATGATGAGAGTCGAGGTTTGCGATGTTTTCCATTAGTATCTACTATTGCTTGATCGTGACTCAGTTAAAAATAAATTTCTATCTACCCACTAAATAATAATTGTACCAGTAACTGACTGAGTCATAGCGTTCCATGTTATTAGTCATGGCCTTCGTTACGTAAACAATTCTCTGTTTCAACATAAATTTAGTTTACACAGCACACAATCATTACTATAAAACGTAGAAGCCTGTTACTTTACCACGACTAAACCGATCGGGATGAAATTTGACGAGAAGGTAGCTTCACCTTTAGGAAATTGTGAAGGATTTTTACATACATATAAAGCGAGTTTGGCTCGCCAGTCTGCCGCGTAACCAGCTTATGAATTTAAAGGGCTCCGTTCGAGTTCGGAACTAGTCGGGCATTCCCGAATACACCCGTGAGTTATTATATTTAAAATTATTATAGTAAAATACATATAAATTCACTGACTGCCTCGTTGGTCTAGTGGTCACTAAGTGCGACTGCCGGGCACGAGGTCCTGGGTTCGAATACTGGGTCGGGCAAAGTGTTACTGGGTTTTTCCATTAGGTTATTCTCATTAGCAGCACGGAGTCTGGATTTGTGCCCGATTGATGGCAATAGGCTCGCCCCCTATTACATTGGGACCTAAAAAAACCAAAACTGGCGAAATGTGGGTGTTACTGTATGTGCACCTCTGCCTACCCCTTCGGGGAATACAGGCGTGATGTTATGTATGTATATACAGTCACGCATGTTTCCAAGAGGGGTAAAACCACTGATTTCCGTTTGCTATGATCCTCGATCCTTCTTTCGCCTCATCTACATCACATTCCTTACACGCTCATTGGTTAAGGCAAAGGATTTATCCCAATAAAAATTATCTACATGGGCAAAGTCACGGGTAGAAGCTAGTCAAATAGTAATATACCGAAAACTGTCCCACTGCAGCAAAAAATTAAAAGTTTTGCCGTTACAAGTTTAATGGCGCCCACACAGGGACCTACATTGACTCCTAACGTTGTACCGTAGTACTTTGTCCTTGTTAATAAAGCGTGTGTATATCTGCACGCCTGTATTCCCCGAAGTGGTAGGCAGAGGTGTGCTCAGTGCTGCTGCATATCCATCATCATTGGTTTTTATGTCTATTACAATTTAGGAAGTTCCATGTGGGAGGTAGGCACTATTTGTGTCTAAATAATTAAATCCTGCGCCTGATCTCTCCGGTCTCACCGTCCTGGACTATGAGAGTGAGGGAATAGGGAGTGCACCTGTGTTTGTACGTACTTGTGCACTATAATATCTCCTGCGTAGTACGCTAGCTTTAGCTGAGACATGCCGTGTTCAAAATTCGGTCAGGAGAACATTATTATAATATTTCTCTATAATATTATAATATATATATAATATAACATTATTATAATATCTAATAGACCTATATAATATACCTATATTCTTTGTTGAAGTCGATTCCATAGTTTTCATTACTGCAGAACTTTGCGAAATGGCTTTGCATGTTACAAAAAGCTAATTTTACCAATACCCTCGCATTTGTCGCAAACAAATCAATCAAACTGCTTGCAATGCCTACAGCCTTGAGTTTTGAACACGATTCAATATTAAAAGGTAATCCGCAGTACTATTATGCGATTACGACTGTTGAGCACGAGATCCTGGGTTCGAATCCCGGGCCGAGCAAAGTGTTACTGGGTTTTTCCATTAGGTAATTCTCAGTGGCAGCACGGAGTCTGGATTTGTGCCCGGTTGATGGCCAGCTCGCCCCCTATTACATTGGGACCTAAAAACATAACTGGCGAAATGTGGGTGTACTGTATGTGCACCTCTGCCTACCCCTTCGGGGAATACAGGCGTGATGTTATGTTTTTATTATGCGATTACAAGTATTATTATATACGCTGCACGTAGCTGCGTCTCGCTTCCACATCGTTAACTGTCCTGCTTTATAGTTCATGGTAAGGGGGCTGGTTTGCGCAGTGGTTAAGCGATTGGACTGCTGCGTTTTAGGTTGTGGGTTTGATTCCGGCACGGGTCGAAAATTTGTGAGATCCGCGATGTTTGTCCCGCGTCCCCCTAAAATATCACATACACAAGCACTGGGTGTTTGTGTATGTGATATTTTATGTTTGTGAAACGCACCCACGATATGTATAGGAGACATTACATGAGGGGCGATGATTAAAAAACATAATTTATGACTTCCTCCTTAAGATATGTATATACTAGCTGACCCGGCAGACTACGTACCGCCTTCTCACTATTTAAATCTTCCCTGGACTTCGGCGATGATTAAAAAACATAATTTATGACTGTCTCCTTAAGATATGTATATACTAGCTGACCCGGCAGACTACGTACCGCCTTCTCACTATTTAAACCTTCCCTGGACTTCCACGTGTTTCAAGACCAAAATTAGCCAAATCAGTCCAGCCGTTCTCGAGTTTAAGCGAGACTAACGAACAGCAATTAATTTTTATACATAACCAGCTTTTGCCCGCGGCTTCAACCTCGTTAAGTAGCCCATGTCCTTTCTCGGGTCTTAAACTTTCTACATGCCAAATTTCACCGAAATCCGTCCAGCGGTTCAGTCGTAAAGGCTTACCAGACAGAGTTACTTTTACATTTATAATATTAGTATAGAAGATTTTTTTTTTTTTTATATGACATGTCTATTTATTTTATTTCGTGAATTATAACTATTTTACAACTATTTACAACTGAAATCTAATATAGAATGAAAACAATATATACAAAAATAAAAAGTTAAAAAGCATCAAAAAATTCATCCCCATCGATGTCAACCGGCAACGTGCCGAAAAGACTGGCAGCATTCCCACGTTGAATGGCAATGCTAATTCTTTGAATTTGAAGAAGAATAGATATAATCCGCAGTGGCATGCCGCTTGGTATTGATTGGTGTTTCCGTGGCTTGTACAGACAAGCAGACACCAGACAGGCGAGCAACGACCTCCGATCGATAGTTGCAAGTTCACTACCTACCGCCGATGGTCTGTGATGTAATTTCTAGATTGCTGCACGGTTTGTGGCAACAAATATGCCAATATCAAGCTGAGAACCCTCTTCCTTCTCCTTCATAAACGTGGATCATACCGGTATTAACTAAACCGCGTGTTAAGTCTATTGATCTATGATACATGTTTAACCTGGTCAAATTTTTATCTATGTTATTTGAAGCTTAATGATGTATTTTACCTATTGTAAACATATCACGCCTGAATTCCGGGAAGGGGTAGACAGAGGTGCACATATAGTACTCCCACATTTCGCCAGTTATGTTTTAGGTCCCAATGTAATAGGGGGCGAGCTGACCATCAACCGGGCACAAATCCAGACTCCGTGCTGCTACTGAGAATTACCTAATGGAAAAACCCAGTAACACTTTGCCCGACCCGGGATTCGAACCCAGGACCTCGTGCACAGCAGTCGCGCTTAGCGACCAATATATATATACTAGCTGCGCCCCGCGGTGTTACCCGCGACATTTTTTCAGGATAAAAAGTAGCCTATATGTTAATCCAGGGTATAACCTATCTACATACCAAATTTCAACCAAATCGGTCCAGCCGTTTATGCGTGAAAGAGTAACAAACATCCACACATCCATACATCCATACTCACAAACTTTCACATTTATAATATTAGTAGGATAGTAGGATATAGAGCCACTGGTATAGAATGTCCTTGACCTTCGGGTAAAGCCAAGAACCCTTCTGTTACCAGCTATTCCATCCTCTGGGCGCTCACTCAATTTCATGGTTATAGTCGATAATGCCTCGGCCATATTGATTTGAAATAACGGCTGGTGAACACAGATAAAAAATTCATTATACAATATGGATGGTTGTCAATTTATTAAGTGACACGCCTGTTGGTTTTATCGAATAAAGACAAGCTTTATGGAGATGAAGGGGTAGGCAGAGGTGTATACCACGCCCATATACCGCCAGTTATGTTATAGGTCCCAATGTTATAGGGGGCGAGCCTATTGCTATCAACCGGGCACAAATCCCAGACTCCGTGCTGCTGCTGAGAATTACCTAATGGAAAAACTCAGTAACACTTTGCCCGACCCAGGATTCGAACCCATACCCAGGACCTCGTGCTCAGCAGTCGCGCTTAGCTACCACTAGACCAACGAGGCAATCGAAAAAATGTGGGCGTACTATAAATACACCTCTACCTACCCCGTCGTGGTATACAGACTCGATTTTATCGCACAGAGTAGGAGGCTTGACCTTTCATAGACCACAGATATCATTCTTTTAGAAAATAGTTCTCATTAGTGAGAGAATAGATGATCTTTCTCACTTCACAATCATTTGTTTGGGTTTCAGAGGCTTTTAGAAATGCGAAAAACTCTCCCTATTAAAAAAAACTGTGTGGATACCATGAGTTATTGGGTTTTTTTTAATGAGAATCACACTCTGATTTAGTAGTTTAGTTGGTTTTGTAAGACACATCCTGGACTTTTTAATATCGTTTGAAATAAGTTATATCAATGATATCCTGAGTTTGTTTCGGTATTTCTTCTCAGAGGTAGTCAGTTAGGAAATGCCGATGCCATCTAGATTTAAAAAGGAGGCGTGTAAAAGTGTTTTTTATAAACCTATTTGCAGAAATAAAAAAAAAAATAAAAAAAATTGTAAAGGGTGCTTCTTAATCTGAATCTTAATTGTAAAGCTAGACAGTAACTCAATCAGAGCTAGGCAGAAAGGTAGATTATAGATAGAAAGATCTATCTTTTTGAAACTTATGTATCATTTATTTATGTATTTATGTTTATTTTTATAATTCTATGATAAAAATGTCGCCCCACACTAGGAATGTCTCCTGTATCGTGGGTGCGTTTCACAAACATGAAATATCACACACACAAACACCAAGACTCGGGACAAACATCCGCGGATTGCACAAAGTTTTGCCCTGTGCGGGAATCGACCCGCAACCCCTAGCGGCACAAATCCAGACTCAGTGCTGCCACTAAGAATTACCTAATGGAAAAACCCAATAACACTGCCCGACCCGGGATTCGACCCAGGACCTCGTGCTCAGCAGTCGCGCTTAGCAAACACTAGACCAACGAGGCAGTCTATTATAAACCTCTTTATCTTTATCTCTAACCGTAAGTTAGACACAAGCCACTGTTACGAAAGTTTAATATCATTATTGATTTTATTACTTCCTTGCATCGGACACTCGGTAAAAGATTAATGAATTACCAAGAATAGCGACCATGACACACAGTGGTATGAAATCGATAACGCGAGTGGGCGTGTGTTACGAGACGTACTTGGACATACTTCCAACATATTTTGTTTTAATATAGGTATCATTATAAAGGTAGGTATAAAAGATTTTTTAATATACTTATCGTATGGTTGACTGCCTCGTTGGTCTAGTGGCTGCAAAGCGCGACTGCCGAGCACAAGGTCTTGGGTTCGAATCCCGGGTCGGGCAAAGTGTTACTGGGTTTTCCATTAGGTAATTCTCAGTAGCAGCACGGAGTCTGGATTTGTGCCCGGTTGATGGCAATAGGCTCGCCCCCTATTACATTGGGACCTAAAAACATAACTGGCGAAATGTGGGTGTACTATATGTGCACCTCTGCCTACCCTTTCGGGTAATACATGCGTATTGTTATGTTATGTCATCGTATGGTTGATGAACAATAGTGTCAGAGTGTAAACCGCCTGTAGGCCTCTGACAAGCTTTACACACCGTTGAACAATCTCTCAGGTGTGTATTTCCTCACGATGTTTTCCTTCACCGTTTTTAGTATCTGATAACTAATTTAATACGCACATGAATTCGTAAAGACATTGGTGCGTGCCGGGGTTTTTAATTAATCTAATCTTAATAACTAATTAATCTAATTAATCTAATAACTAATAAAACATCTCGTTGGTCTAGAGCGAGGTCCTGGTTTCCCGGGTCGGGTAGTTATTAAGTTTTAACATTAAGTAATTCACAGTAGCTTTTTGTCTGGCTTTGTGCCCGGTTGATGGCAACATGGCGTAAAACATTCAAGTTAAAACCAATTAATGTTGCCGTGTTTGTCCTTATTTTAAAAATAGCTTGAGAAAATAATAGCCTTTGTTTTACTTAGATGTTGTAATAGGTCTGGGAATGATTTCTCTTTTTTACTAAGAATTTGTAATAAGTCTGAGAATAATATCGTTCAGTTTTTTTTTTTAAAAACTTCGCCCCACACTAGGAATTTCTCCTGTGTCGTGGGTGCGTTTCACATACATGAAATATCACATACACAAACATCCAGACTCGGGACAAACATCTGTGGGTCGCACAGTTTTGCCCCGTGCGGGAATCGAACCCGCAACCCTTAGTGCAAGTTAATTGTTTTATGTTGGTCGATGTTAAGCTGTTGCCAACGTTCGTGTGCCACTGTAGGGTGCCAACTCCCGACCATCATAGGCGCTATGTCGGATATACACGTCTCTAATATGATTGCTGTTTTCTAGGAGTTGTCGAAACTCGACACCCAGATCCTCGGGTCCTCCGCACCACCGACATCCACGGCGCTGTCCTGCTCCATCGACCTGCCAACAGATGCCATCTCAGAGGTGAGGGTATGTCATACATCACCCTACTAATATTATTGTAGTATATACACCACTGGATGCAATTGGCAAGTTGGCATTGTGCCGTTCTAAGGGGATGGCTTTTGTTTAAGAGTGGACGTGTTCCAGCTAATGATTATGAAATGCACCACTTGCGGAATGGTATCCGGTCTAGAATTGACCACCCCCTTTCCTCCCGTGGGTGTTGTAAGGGGCGACTAAGGGAAAATCCAGAAGATGGGCAGCAGCGTCTTCTGTAACTTCACCACCAATACTGCGATGCCCAAGCCGCTTGCCAAGCGTGGGGATTATGGCAACCCCCCACTTTATAAGGGGACTTTGTTCAACAGTGGACGTCTTCCATCTCATGATAATGACGTATGTTGGTAACGTTTATCATCTGTTTCAGAACATACTGTCTCCTGACAAGGGCGGCTCCCTGCTGTCAGTGCAGTCGGCCCCCACCGAGCAGCGGGAGCGGCCGGCTAGCCTGCTACTCGAGTTGCCGTTAGCAACGGTAAGAGGTCGCCCACTAGTCGGGCACAGCTGAGTAATCTTCGGGTATATCCTGGTAAAATATAACCATGTTTTATGCAAACTTACTTAAAATATCGGGTGCTAGGCTTTTGCAGAACATCTCCGATATGGTCTAGGTATGTTAGCCTAGATCTTCCTCTTTCCGATACTCCATTAACACGGAGTACCCTCAACCGACAAGCGTGTATGACGAATGTGATGCGTGTTAATGAAGCAAAAGAAGTATGCCAGGATCGTAGCAAATGGAAATCCATGCTCTCTGCCTACCCTCAGGGAAACAGGCGCCACTTATCTGGAGACTTATAACTAAGTATCTTATAATGCTCTCGTGTCTTTCCAGCAAGTGGGCGCGTACCTGTCCGCGATGTCTCCGACGGAGCAGGAGGAGGACTCCCTGCTGACCCTCTCGTCGGTGACGGCGCGCCCCCTGCTGGCCGCCTCCAGGAAGCTCCGGCCACCTCCCGACTCCTCGGCCGAGTGAGTGACAGCTTTTTCTTATCGTTGATGAATAACCTGGTGTCAGAGTTTAAACCGCCTGTAGGCCTCTGATTAGCTTTACACACCGTTGAACAATCTCTCAGGTGTGCCGGTTTCCTCACGATGTTTTCCATCACCGTTTTTAGCAGCTGATAACCAATTTATTTATTTATTATTTATTTATTTATAAAGGTACATGATATTTTTATGACATACATTAGTTGTCCAACAAAACTATAGACATAGTTTGTCTGTTGGATCTTGTTAGTTACTAGATTAAACTTAATATATATATATAAAGAATAGTATAGCACGCACATGGATTCAAAAAGACATTGGTGCATGCCGTGGGTGTCGTAAGAGGCGACTGAGGGAAAATCAAGAAGATGGGCAGCAGCGTCTTTTGTAACTTCACCACTAATACTGCGATCTCCAAGCCGCTTGCCAAGCAAGGGGATTATGGCAACTTCCCCCTCTTTTTTGAAGGGCCTTTGTTCAACAGTGGACGTCTTCCGAATGATGATGATTACTTAACTTACAATGGTGTCAATAAAGCCTTCTATTCTCTTCTCCTAGGAGCACAGCGCCCCCTGACGGCGGGTACGGCTGGGTGGTCGTGTTCGGGGCTTTCATGGTGCAGTTCTGGGTTGCGGGCCTGTTCAAGTCTTACGGCGTGCTCTATGTTGAGATTATGGAGACGTTCCCTGACTCGTCAGCGTCAGTCGCCTCCTGGATACCAGCGGCGCTGTCCACCCTCTGTCTGGCTCTCGGTGAGGATATTTACCAAACTAAGTTCGACGACCTGATTGGCGCAGTGGCTAAGCGATTGGACTGCTGCGCTAAGGGTTGCGGGTTAGATTCCTGCACGGAGCAAATATTTGTGCGATCTACTAATGCTCGTCCCGAGTCTGCGTGTTTGTGTATGTGATATTTCATGTTTGTGAAACGCACCCACGATACAGGAGGTATTCCTAGTGTGGGGGGGCGACGTTTTTTTGATGTGAAACATCTATAGGCTCACTTGTAAACCGAATTGTTGGCGTGGCGACGCTTGCCGTGGCGACGGGTCGCCACGCTATACTGAGGTATACATATATATGAGGTATATATGTAAATATATGTAGTAGAGTGTACGGAGTGGCTTCTCACTCACGATGTTTCACATCTGCCAGGCGTCACGTTTTTTTTTAACACTACGCTTTCCTCTCCCCTAGCTCCGCTGTCTTCAGCGCTGTGTGAGAAGTACTCGTGTCGTTTGGTCGTGTTCATCGGAGGGCTGTTCTGTGCCACCGGGCTGGCGCTGTCTTACTTCAGCAAGGGGCTCCTGCATCTGCTGCTGAGCTTCGGAGTTATGACTGGTGAGGAGCAAGAATACTTCATAACTTAGCTTTTGCCCGCGGCTTCGCCCGCGTTTAGTAGCCTATATTCTTTGTCGGGTCTGAAACTTTCTACATGGCATTTCATAAAAATCCGTCCAGCGGTTTAGTCGTGAAGGCGTAACAAACAGACAGAGTTACTTTCACTCTTATAATATTAGTATGGATATGCCAAACATCTTATATATAAAATTCTCGTGTCACAATGTTCGTTCCCGTACTCCTCCGAAACGGCTTGACCGATTCTCATGAAATTTTGTGAGCATATTGAGTAGGTCTGAGAATCGGCCAACATCTATTTTTCATACCCCGGGTCAGCTAGTAATATATGTATAACCAAATGGATAACAGAACTTTATCGTGGTGGCCTAGTGTTTGAGGGTGCAAGTAGAGAGCCTTCACGAGTGATGATACTTAAGTACGTCCGCCACTAGACGGTCAACCTTCGCTACCATCCGTGTTGACTTTCCAATCTTCACACCACGGCTTGAGCTATGTGTGTCGATACGAAGAAGTAACTTATTTGAGATTGTTTTTTTCTTATTTACTTATACTTTTCGTATTCTTTTTTGTTTATTTACACTTATTTACATTCCTTAAAAATAAATATATACAAAAGAAAAAATTGAAACTAAAAATTATGCATCAAAGTATTCCTCCTCATTTAAAGTCCAGTTGAGATTAAAATGCACTATGTTGTAGTTTCAAGCCCAAGGAAGTGTCCATGTGACTTTTTCAATATCATTTACATACTTACATTGATGAAGGATACTTGAAAAATGATGGACACGAGCGGGACTTGACCCCTGGTTAGAGCAGTGCCACGGTACGGCGAAGGTCGCGGGTTTAAGTCCCGCTCGTGTCCATCATTTTTCAAGTTTCCTTTATCTACATTCAAGCTTAACTTGGGCAATATGCAAAAATGACACCAAAGGTCATATTAAATATTTACTTATAGTTTCTTAGATATTGTTTATTATCGGTGACGGAAAACACAGTGAAGAAACCCGGATTTTATTTGCTGAAATTACCCGTAGAGCTAGCGTGGTGATCAATGCTCAATCCTTCTCTATACGAGAAGAGGCCTTTGTAGCAGTGTACAGTTATTTATTTAATATATTTTACAGGTATTGGTGGAGGTCTATCCACAACGCCCGGTATTGTCATCGTCTCGCAATACTTCGATAAACACAGGTACATCTAGTCTTTTTTAAGTCGTAATAATATTTACACTTCCATATCGCTCGAAGAACCGATAACCGGCGGGGAAGAAAGGTTCTCGAGTGGCGACCACGAACCGGAAGATGCAGCGTTAGCAGGCCTCCCACCAGATGGACCGACGATATCGTCAGAATTGCGGGCAACCGGTAGATAGAATTGGCAAGCTGTCGTTCATTGTGGCGTTCTAAGGGGGAGGCCTTTGTTCAACAGTGGACGTCTTCCGGCTGATGATGAATATTTACACTTGATTTATTATTTTTATGACAGCCTCGTTGGTCTAGTGGTCGGTAACACCGACTGCTGAGCATGAGATCCTGGTTTCAGGTCCCTGGTCGGGCAAAAGTGTTACTGTGTTTTTCCATTAGGTAATATTCAGTAGCAACAGAGTCTGGATTTGTGCCCGGTTGATGGCCAGCTTGTCCCCTATTACATTGGGACCTATAACATAACTGGCGAAATGTTGGTGTACTATATGTGCATCTCTGCCTACTCCTTCAGGGAATATAGGCGTAACATTATTATGTTTATTACTTTTAGGTACATACAGTAGACACGGAAATTCTCTAACAATTACTTACTTATAGTATATGCATACATAAAGTCGACCTGTTATGACGACCTGTTTAGCGCAGTGGCTAAGCGATTGGACTGCTGCGCTAAGGGTTGCGGGTTCGATTGCCGCACGGGGCAAAACTTTGTGCGAACCACAGATGTTTGTCCTGAGTCTGGGTGTTTGTGTATGTGATATTTCATGTTTGTGAAACGCACCCACGACACAGGAGAAATTCCTAGTGTGGGGCGACGTTTTTTAAAAAAAAAGAAAAAGAAAAAAAAGTCACGCTTGTTTCCCTGAGGGGTAGGCAGAGACCACGGATTTCCATTTGCTACGATCCTGGCATACTTCTTTTGCTTCATTCACACGCATCACATTCCTCATACACGCTCGTCGGTTGAGGGTACTCCTCACTTGCCCTTTTGCAGAACATCTCCGATTTGGTCTAGGTATGTTCGCCTAGGTCTTCCCCTTCCCGATACGTTTCTGTTTCTGCACCTGAATGATAATATCGCTGTCTTCTTCCAGGGCATTAGCTAACGGCATATGTGTGAGTGGGACAGCAGCTGGCAGCTTCGTGTTTCCGATGCTAATCGAAAAAC
The DNA here is from genome assembly GCA_946251915.1 of Abrostola triplasia. NCBI lineage: Eukaryota > Metazoa > Arthropoda > Insecta > Lepidoptera > Noctuidae > Abrostola > Abrostola triplasia. The sequence goes on from OX276450.1 coordinate 1,198,394, forward strand.
TAGTAGATATGTATGGATTGCATGGAACTGTATTACTTTTAGGTGAGTTATTATTATTTCCTTTAACTAGCTGCAACCCGCGGTGTCACCCGCTATATTTTATCGGCATAAGAAGTAGACCGTGTTTTAATTCAGGGTGTCAGCTACCTCCATATGAAATTTCATTAAAATCGGTCAAGCCGTTTGAGCGTGAAGAGGTAACAAACACACTCACAAACTTTCACCTTTATAATATTAGTGTGATATAGTATATTTAAAATTTATTTTTCACAAACTACGTTCCCGACCTAACTAAAGCTTTTGACACACAGGCGGAGGCATGCTCCACGTGTGCGTGTCGGCAACCCTGTACCGTCCAGCACCAGTCAGCTTTAACTCCTCCGCGCTCGCAGACAGGACACCAGCCACCACCACCACGACCGAACACACCACGTTACTACACGATATCCAAGAAGGTAGGTTGGTGTGCCGCAGGGTACTAGAGTAGGCCCAATGTTAAAACTGAAAATGACGGAGGTAAGCGCGGTAAGTGAACTAACAGCCCTGAGTAATGCGTTCATTCCACTGCAATTTGTGCTAAAATCTTAGTACAAACACACACACACATCACAGTACTAAAATTTACCTACTTAGCCTAACGCTAAGTAGGTAAAATGTAGATTTTTATTGCTATATAACGTAGCAAATTTTTTAGAAGTTTTTCATTTAGCCGTCGCGGGTTCGAGTCCCGCTCGTGTCCATCATTTTTCAAGTTTCCCTTAATCAATTTAAAATTTAAGCCTAGCATGGCAACATGCATAAAAAATACAAAAAGTCATATAAGTTTTTCATTGTTTAATTTGTATGTCATTATTGGCAAAACATAGCGCACTGCATTTTATTTATATACCATCTTTGTATTTTTGATTTTCCTATGTTTAACAAATAAATGATTTGATTTGGTAACACTCCATTTGAATTTTCTTAAATGTAGATTGTAAGTACTTGGTAAAAATAAAATGTGTTTATTATTTTACTTTTGTATCGTGCGGGAATCAAACGCGCCAAGCGCAACGGTCCAAAAGCATAAGCTTTTTAAGCACTCTACCTATCAAATCCTCAAAAAATTGAGCTTACTAGCTAACTTTTCGAAAATATTCAAAAATAAATTCTCTTAACCTCTCCTTCCACAGACCAGGGCATCATGTTCAAGTCAGACTCCCAGAAGGACAACCGTCTGCAGAGCCTGTTCCAGCCGGAGAACGAGCTGACCCTCAACCAGAAGAACCTGCTCCTCAGCGAGGATGTCAAGAGGAACAACCTCATCACAGAGATCATGCATCCTAGCTTAATTGAGGCAAGCATTAGATTTTTGAAAGCTTTTTTTTGTATTATCAATTTTTCTACCAACCTAGTTCTCAACATGGGTTTACACACCGTTGAACAATCTCTCAGGTGTGTGTTTCCTCACGATGTTTTCCTTCGCCGTTTTTAGCGACTGATAACTAATTTATAGTACGCACATGAATTCGAAAAGACATTGGTGCGTGCTGGTTTGGACTTGCGACCTTTGACTTGCCAGTCCAACGGTCATACCACTCGGCTACACTGCTGTTTTTACAAGCTTTTATTTTACTTGCAATGTTTGTTTGTGAGTTTGTTTAGGTCAAATCTTGCAATCTAAATTAGAACCACTTCTTGACATCCGATTGGAATGAAATTATGCATACTTAAATGGGTTTGGTGACAATACAATATTATAGTACTTGTAGATTTAAAAGCTTGTCTAAATTTTTTTTTTTTAAATATTAACTTTTTAAATAATTGTTAATACATATGATGTAAGGCATTTCTTATATTATTACATTGCAGGTCGCTCGCCAGCAAATGCAGTCGCATCAATCAGATTCTGAAGACTCCGAAGGCCTGGATGTTTTAGGAGTTGTTGGTAAGTGGCATTCAGTACCACTGTGTGTTAGTTAGCATGGTAATACCTATGTCTGGGGTCACCAATTTTCATTTCGGGTCCATCTTAATATTTAATTACATACTTAACCCATGGGAGCCTCTCATTAACTGCGTTAGACTATTTATGCTAGTTTTTATCCCCCCCCCCCCCGTATATAAAAAATAAGAACAGGCTGACCCCCCCCCCCCCCCCCCCCCCGGTTGATATTGAAAATGGCATTTAGGTAGTAATAAACTTTGGTTTTTTTTTATTGGGACAAGCCCACCACTCGTGCCCATCATTGCGACTCCTGTAAGCCAGGATCTACAATGATAACCGTTGAGAACCATCGAGGCAATGAAGCTCGAGGCGTCCCAGAGAAATGACTCGACTGTCTTGGAACCCGCAACGAAATTAATCATAGAAGAATATATAGGAGGAGTAGGAATATAAATTTAGTTCCGGCTTCCCTCCATAGCAAGCGGGAATTGGAGTATTTTTGTGATCTTGGGTAAGATAAGACCCATCAAGACTACCCCCTCCCACCCCTTGTGAGAAAACTTTTCATCCCGAAAAAATGTAGCAGGTAACACTGCGGGGCGGTAACACTCCCCGCCAATTATGCGCTAATGCAGGCAAAGTATGAGGTTTTTAGTGGGTATGCCCCTGTGGATCTTATTGGGTTCATGGGGGAGAGTCCCACATATCCCCGTCGCCTCCCAGCGGCGGGGAATAAGTAATGCATTTCCCTCACGTTAAAAAAAATGGTAACACTGCGGGGCGCAACTAGTGACATATAATATTTGAATACTTCAGGTTTACCTAAAGAAGTGGTCCGTCTGCGCCTGCGACCAACTCGGTCTTCGTCTATCCTGCACTCAGTAGAAGACCTGTCTACTGACAGTACTTGCGTCTACAAGGCGAGCAGACGAAACCTCAGCAGGTGAGTGACTTTGAGGTCTTTTAATAGTCTGCCTCGTTGGTCTAGTGGTTGCTAAGCGCGACTGCTGAGCACGAGGTCCTGGGTTGCACGAGGTCGGGCAAAGTGTTACTGGGTTTTTCCATTAGGTAATTCTCAGCACGGAGTCTGTATTTGTGCCCGGTTGATGGCAATAGGCCCGCCTTCTATTACCTTTAACATAACTGGTAAATTTGAGTGTATATTGATATTATTCATCATCAGCCGGAAGACGTCCACTGTTGAACAAAGGCCTCCCCCTTAGAACGCCACAATGAACGACAACTTGCCATTATCATCCACCGGTTGCAGCAACTCTGACGATATCGTCGGTCCACCTGGTGGGAGGTCTGCCAACGCTGCGTCTGAGTTCGTGGTCGCTCGAGAACCTTTCTTCCAGCGGTCATCGGTTCTTCGAGCGATATGGCCTGCCCATTGCCACTTCAACTTGCATATGCTTATTATTAGTATTAGTCTTAGTAAATGGATATAATATTATAGACTACTATATGTACCGGTTATACTCACGTCGATATTCGGGGATGCCCGACTAGTTTCGGACTCTAACGGAGCCCTTATTCATGAGCAGGTGACGCGGCGGGGTCGCGGGCGAATATCGCATTCCCGAATATCGACGTGAGTATAACCGGTATATATAGTAGATAATATGGATAACACTCACGAAAGTTATTATAGTAAAATGGATATAATTATCAAATTGACACTAAGTTTACTTACCTTTTTTTAAGATCACTGTACATACGCCCGCCGCCCAGCCGTCTTGCGCAGAAGCTGGCTGAACCAATCGTGATCAAACAAGAAGAAGTACAGAAGGAGGACATTCAAGAAGAGAAGAAACGGACTGGTTGTGTCGAGAAGATATCTAGGTATGCTCTTCTGTTTACTGATGAAAATTAGTAAGTATATAAGTAGCTTATTTATACAGGTCTGCCTCGTTGGTCCTAGTGGTTGGTAAGCGTGACTGCTGAGCACAAGGTCCTGGCTTCGAATCCCGGGTCGGGCAAAGTGTTACTGGGTTTTTCCATTACGTAATTTCCAGTAGCAGCACGGAGTCTGGATTTGTGCCCGGTCGATGGCAATAGGCTCGCCCTCCATTACGTTGGGACCTAAAAACATAACTGGCGAAATGTAGTGTACTATATGTGCACCTCTGCCTACCCCTTCGGGGAATACAGGCGTGATTACATAACAATTTTAATCGTTGATAAAGGAAACTTGAAAAATGATGGACACGAGCGGGACTCGAACCCGCGACAGTCGCCGTACCGTGGCGCCGCTCTGCCAACTGAGCCAACGTAACACTACAAATATGGGTCCATCATTTTTCAAGTTTCCCTTAATCAATTTAAAATTTAGATTTATGCTTAGCATGGGCAACATGCAAAAATGACACAAAAGTCATATAATTTTAATTCTATTATCTCTTACCTTCTCTACTCTAGGTATTTGGACGTCTCCCTGCTGAAGTCCTGGCGTTTCGGCCTGCTGTGCGCGTCAGTGGCGCTCATGTCATGCGGCTCCCCGTACGCCCTGTACTACCTGCCAGCGTACACTGTGGCAGCTGGACACAGTAAATCTGCGGCCGGTGAGATCATCATCATTATCATCATCATCACTGCCCTGCCTCGTTGGTCTAGTGGTTGCTAAGCGCGACTGCTGAGCACGAGGGTTCGAATTCCGGGTCGAACAAAGTGTTACTGGGTTTTTCCATTAGGTAATTCTCAGTGGCAGTACGGAGTCTGGATTTGTGCTCGGTTGAATGCCAGCTCGCCCCCTACTACATTGCATCACTGCCCTGTCTCGTTAGTCTAGTGGTTGCTAAGCGCTACTGCTGAGCACGAGGGTTCGAATTCCGGGTCGATCAAAGTGTTACTGGGTTTTTTCATTAGGTAATTCTCAGTGGCAGTACGGGGTCTGGAATTGTGCCTGAATGGCAAAACTACGTAGTTTCCGGAGGATAAGACCAATACCTTTCCTCCCGTGGGTGTCGTAAGAGGCGACTAAGGGAAAATCCAGAAGATAGGCAGCAGTGTTCCCCTGTTTGCATTTATTTATTTATTCTTTAATATTTACTAATATTATTTGATATTTACCATTGAGTAATTATTAAATAGTGGATAATGTAATGTGGACTGCCTCGTTGGTCTAGTGGTCGCAAAGCGCGACTGCTGAGCACGAGGTCCTGGGTTCGAATCCCGGGTCGGGCAAAGTGTAACTGGGTTTTTCCATTAGGTAATTCGGTAATTCTACGTGGCAGCACGGAGTCTGGATTTGTGTCCGGTTGATGGCAATAGGCTCGCCCCCTATTACATTGGGACCTATAAACATAACTGGCGAAATGTGGGTGTACTATATGTGCACCTCTGCCTACCCCTTCGGGGAATACAGGCGTGATGTTATGTTATGTTGTTATGTTATGGATAATGTAATGTCTTCATTTTTAGGTCACCTAGTAGCGATAAGCGCTGTTTTAGACCTTTGTGGAAGACTAGGTCTCGGCTGGCTGTGTGATCTCCACCTGTTTTGTAGAAGAAAGGCCTATATAGTCAGGTAAACTCTATTCTCCTCACCTTTATTTACCATTCAAGCAATTATGAATACTATTCTTCTTATCGTACGGTTGATGAACAATAGTGTCAGAGTGTAAACCGCCTGTAGGCCTCTGACAAGCTTTACACACCGTTGAACAATCTCTCAGGTGTGTGTTTCCTCACGATGTTTTTTCCACCGTTTTTAGCAACTGATAACTAATTTATAGTACGCACATAAATTCGATAAGACATGCGTGCTGGTTTTGAATTGCGACCTTTTATTTGGCAGTCTCACGGTCATACCACTCGGCTGTCGCTACTTTTATGACTACTATTGCATTGGTAATATGACATATGACAGCTTGTTTAGTGATAGGTGATCATTTTAGACATATCAAGACCCCTCCGTGCTTCGGAAGGCACGTTAAGCCAGTCCTGCGCCTGATCTCTCTCCGGTCTCACCGTCCTGGACTATGAGAGAGGAATAGGGAGTGCACCTGTGTTCGCATACTTGTGCACTATAATATCTACGTATTTGGCTAGTCTCAGATGAGACAGGCTGCTGTGATTGTGGATAAGGACGTTTACCTAAAATGGAGTGTTTTTTGTTTTCTGTTCGACATAGTACTCATTATAATCTAATATTTTCAGTATTCTCGTCGCTGGGATAGCTGTGCTAGCTCTCCCTAGTCTGACATCCTGGTGGGCGCTGGCTGTAGCATCAGGTATAAATTATATCAATATAATATTCATTCAAACAAGTTACAAGTTCATTAATAGTGTCAGGGGTACGGAAAAGGACATAGGGTACCTTTCAATGGCCAAACTTGCTTTAGGCCGCGAGATGGGACGTTTTTTTTTAAGTTTAAATTAATTGAAGGCCTGATTTGCGCAGTGGCTAAGCTAAGGGTTGCGGGTTCGATTCCCGCACGGGGCAAAACTTTGTGCGAACCACAGATGTTTGTCCCGAGTCTGGGTGTTTGTGATATTTCATGTTTGTGAAACGCATCCACGATACAGGAGAAATAGTGTGGGGCGACGTTTAACAAAAAAAAATGTATGGCGGGTGAAACAGAACCGATTGGTTTCCGGCCTAGAATAGACCACCCCCTCTCCTCCATCGTTCGTAGTTACCACCCGGTTAAGCAGAAAGAGCTCCTTCAGAGCTGCGAGAGACAAGTTCGAAAAAAAAAATCGTTAGTGGCGACTAAGGGATATTCCGGGATAGGCTGCTGTTCCTATGTAGGTATCATTCGCCATCCTGCGGTTGCCAACCCTGCCCAGAGAGACAATGGGCAAAAGAATGAAGAATATCCAAAGAAAACTGCCCCCAGTTCCCGACCCTACTATTACAGTGGCTAGGGGACAATAGGAGAGCGAGTCTTGTGGCGTACCCTGGGGAAAGCCTACGTCCAGCAATGGACTGCAATTCAAATAATTTATTTGCACAGAATGTAGTTAACACACAAAAGTTGATGATATAAAATAATTCAGAACCTTATACGTACTATATGGCATACAAAACAATTTAGTGGAGGAAGGTAATAAATGACACTACATACAAATAAAGGTATACACTTATGAGAAAACTATTTTGATACATACATACATACATAAAGTCACGCCTGTTTCCCTGAGAGGTAGGCAGAAACCACAGATTTCCATTTGCTACGATCCTGGCATACTTCTTTTGCTTCATTCACACTATTTAAAACTATTTTAAATCTAATACAATAGGTTGATGTGATGTATGATGATGGGCACGCCTGGTATGTAATCACCCTGCTTCTAGGAGCATATGGCCTGTGTCTCGGCTGTTGGTTCCTGTTGGTCCCTGTACTCCTGGCTGATGCCTTTGGAACTGCCCGCATCGCCTCCTCGTACGGCCTCGTCAGGATGTTCCAGAGTCTTGCGGCTGTCTCTGTCCCTCCTACCGCAGGTGAGAGACACGCAAATAGATCTGATAAAACATAACATAATATCACGCCTGTATTCCCCGAAGGGGTAGGCAGAGGTGATATACTACACCCACATTTCGCCAGTTATGTTTTTCCCAATGGTTTTTCCCGTTGGTCTAGTGGTTGCTAAGCGTGACTAATGAGCACGAGGTCCTGGGTGCGAATCCCGGGTCGGGCAAAGTGTTACTGGGTTTTTCCATTAGGTAATTCTCAGTAGCAGCACGGAGTCTGGATTTGTGCCCGGTTGATGGCCAGCTCGCCCCCTATTACATTGGGACTTGAAAACATAACTGGCGAAATGTGGGTGTACTGTATGTGCACCTCTACATACAGAATACAGGCGTGATGTTATGTTACGCAAAGGAATTTATATTTTTAAACTTACTACAAATAACTTAGATCCATTCTATCAAGATTCTTTTAAATTCCAGGTCTCCTGCGCGATGTGACGGGCGGTTACTCATGGTGTTTCTACGGCATGGGCTCGTGTATGGTCCTAGGTTCGATCCCAGTCATCGCATTTCATTTAAGCACTAAAAACGAAGACTCCGAATCCTCAGTAGATTGAAGTATTTATCACTAAATATTTAGTTAATTTAAGCGAAGCATCGCTTTTTGGGGGTCAAAACCTATCGGGGGTCTCGAGCTAAAATTAATTCGAAAGCTTAAGGGGGTCATTAGGTATGTGGTCTTAAGCTCCTGTACTTTGTGGGGTCGTTATGTTTGTGGGGTCTTAAGCTCCTGTACTGCGTGGGGGTCGTTTATTAGACCGTGGTGGGTTTGTATTAAACTAATTGTTGTGTATTTTATAATTATCTGTGTGTATTTTCACCAATTAATTTGTATTGTGTGCAGTATGTGGTATGAAGATTTTACGCTATAATTAAAATGGAAACCATATGCATTTTATTAATTAGTAAACACATATTGATTATAGTTTATATTATATTCTTGAAGCCCTGCTTTAATTAATAATTAGTTCTGACAGTATGTTATATGCAAAGTTTAATACATATAAATCAATATTATTTACTGTATATTCCGGTTATACTCACGGGTGTATTCGGGAATGCTCGACTACTTTCGAACTCGACCGGAGCCCTTGGTTGGTGGTTGGTTACGCGGCGAACGCGAGCCGAACTCAGTTATAGTAAAATCAATATTTGTCCATTATCTTTTAGTGCTAAACGACACACGCAATTCGAGTCTTTAAACGTGGATTATACAGTGTTAGCTTATTATTAAAATAGTTATATCTCACGCAGTCCGTTGGACCACGAGTGTAGTCAGGCACATGTACTGTGGTAGTGTGTGTCACTTGAAGAGCGCTCGGTCACGGTTGTGACGGCGACACACACAAGCGGTCAGTACACGTTACTACTACAGAGACAGACGGACGTAGTGAGATATAACAAGTTTGGTATGAGTACCAGAATTCAATCAAAATGGATGTGGTTTAAACAGTTAAACTAAATATCTTTCTCTATGAGATTAATATTGTATGGTCACACAAAAGTTTAATATCAACTCGTCTCAAATGAGGGCTTTACAATAATCTCTTAAAGCAGGACAGTTAACGTTTAGAAGGGAGACACCGCATCACGCTGCACGTAGCGGCGTCTCGCTTGCACATTGTAAGCTGTCCTGCTTTAAGAGTTCATGGTAAGGCTGTTGATAATTTTTGGCGGTAACAATGTTTGTACCATAGAGAAAATCGTTTAGTTTATGGTCTACTTATAAATGAAGGTATGGTTATCTAAAATGGTGAATGGTTCACATTATATCTTATTTTAGAAGTGTACCCTATTGATTTAAATAACAGAAATATCAATATTTAAAATGTAATGAGTTATGACCTATAATACTTCAATTAAAATAAATTTTGACATTTTCCAAGTCGTTTGCAGTTTGTTTAAACGATTTTGACTTCTATTTCGTAAGTAACAAGGCTAATGACAGCTGCAGTAAACAATTGGCAAAATAAATACATAGTTTAACAGCACAAGATTGGACTCTTAGGGGTCGTCTATCAATCACGTGATATTTTTAGCATTATAACCCCCCCCCCTCCCATAGCTAGTTTGTGAGGTTTTAGACTACTCTCCCCCTACCTATCATGACTTGTAAGTATTTTCGATAGAGAATTTAAACCCGCTCTCCTCCTCTCTGGTGATACTTGGTGAGGTTTTAGACTAGCCCCCCCCCCCCCCCCCCACCCCGACTACTGTATATCACGTGTATATATTTTTGATGTAGTGAGAGAGCTTGTTTTTTAGACAGAGGCACAAAATAATGGTGTGATTCCCGGCTTAAAATTGTATTTCGGTATAGTTATCACGCAGTTTAATGAAAAAATAAACACATGTGATATCTCATTACACTCCCTCCTCCCTTGTGATATTCATCTTCCTCCCTTCTTGATTTCCATCCCCCTCCTCCCCCTCTTTTAAGCTTTACGTGGTTAATGAACGACCTCTTTAAAATTCACTTATTCTTTTTTATTTGAAAGAAATGTCAAAATTGACATTTGACGTTGATCAAAACGTCTAGTATTTTTGTATCGAATGATAATCGTGTGTGATTTTACTTTCAATGAATAATGTTGTCAAAATAATATTTAACCTATAAAAATACTGTATTTTTGACAATTTATATACTTAGCTATAGAAGTGATTATTTGTAGCTTACTTTTGTTATCTATATATACCGGTTATAGTATAGTCTGGTAGAATACGACAGAACTTAAAATGAAATTGTCAACTTATATTCTAGTAAATAAATATTTCTATTCTATACTCACGTCGATATTCGGGAATGCCCGACTAGTTTCGGACTCTAACGGAGCCCTTATTCATGAGCAGGTGACGCGGCGGGGTCGCGAGCCGAACTAGTCGGGCTTCCCGAATATCGACGTGAGTATAACCGGTATATTTAGTAGATAATATGGATAACACTTCTGTTCTGTTAAAAAGTGAAAATAGCGATGTTGTCTTGTTCTTTTATTGGCTAGACCTACGCTGTTAATATTATTATTTATTGTACTCTCGTGTTTCGAAAATGCCCGACTAGTTTCGGACTTAAACGGGGCTTACTCATGAGTTTTGTATTTGTAAACAACATATTTTAAACTAAACTGTGTTAAATTGATAAAGTTAACTTGAAAAATGATGGACACGAGCGGGACTCGAACCCGCGACTTTTGCCGTACAGTGGCGCCGCTCTGCCAACTGAGCCATCATGTCTGCTCGCATCCATCGAATTTCAAGTTCCCTTTTAGTATTTACGTCTTAAGGGTGACGTCAGGTATTTCTTTATTATCTGTTGGAATCTAGGATTACCATCAATTTAAAATTTAAACCTATTGCAAAAAAGATACAAAAAGTCATATAAACTGTATTGTCAAACTCTGTATGCTTCAAAGTCAAATAAATATTGTTATATTATAATTATTGGTGAGACAGCGAGGCTAACAGTCCAGTTCGTCGTATTGTTGTGACACCTACTTCTTAGATGATACCTATAAGTTAATTTTCATGCTATATAACGCTGGCTACACACTTCAGATTTTGTTTCCGATTGTCTGTTGAGACTATCTGATTGTATTTACGCGATTGCAGCGTCAGGTTATTTTTAACCGACTTCAAAAAAAGGAGGAGGTTCTCAATTCGACTGTATTTTTTTTTTTTATGTTTGTTACCTCATAACTTTCGCTTGGGTGAACCGATTTTGATGATTTTTTATTTATTTGAAAGCTGGTGCCTCCCGTTTCCGATCAGTACTTTTTCAGTAATTCTTAATTTATGCTGTTTTTTTTCACGTTCTCTACTACATTTTTCTATGATTGTTCTCCGATTTCTGCGGTTTTTTTACTTTTTAGTGCTTTTTAATTTGTTGTGAAATAGTTTTGTTTTGAAGTCGGTTTTTTTTTTTGAACTCAGCCGTTCCCCACTTCTTGCGAACAGAGCACAAATAAAAAGTGGACGACCAACATGGGCGCCGGCAGGGAGGTGCAAGGGGGTGCACTTGCACCCTGGCATGCAGAAAAATACATTTATTTTTTATTCCTAATTAATTTTCTTTGAAATGTACCTTTAGTCCCCTTCTATCCATCATCTTTTCAAATGTGTTTGTCGAAGCCAATGCGTCTAGTCAATTTATTCTACATTTTGTATTAGTTATGTAGCAGTGTGTATGTAGTTACTAATGCAAAGGCACTTTATGCCCGCCCATGAAAAAAATTCTGGCGGAGCCTATGACGACCAAATAGTGTTACTATTGCATATTTGCTTTTAAGATTAGACGTGTGTGTAATGTTCTATCGAAACAATGGATCCGACACCTTCCGATAGCTGGATCCGACTATCGGATGTAAAAATCTGACGTGTGTGACTGTGTACCCAGCTTAAGACTCTCCTATTTTCATTTTTTAGTTTAAGTTGTAAATAATGATGGGATATTATCACGAAGCATGCTAGCAAAACGGATTATGATTATTATATGATTGGCAAAGAATATAGCAATGCTATTACATTATTTAGAAATCAAGGTATTATAGTTGGCCTCTTCTATCTATACTAATATTAAAAGGAGTAATGATGGCCAGCTCGCCCCATATTACATTGGTACCTAAAACATAACTGGCGAAATGTGGGTGTACTATATGCGCACCTCTGCCTACCCCTTCGGGGAATACAGGCGTGATGTTGTTAGTAATAGTCAGGATAGAAGAAGCCAATTGTAAATATCAAAATAAAATGTCTGTGATTGTAAGAAAATTTGCTGTGGAGTGTGAAATGTAATAGTTACTTAGTCACGAAGTGACATAGAGGCCTCCTTACCATAAGCTCTTAAAGCAGGACATTTTCCACTGTGGGAGCGAGACGCCGCTACGTACAGTGTAGAGTTGTGTCTCCCTCCCACAACAGACTGCCCTGCTTTAAGAGTTGAGAGCCAGGAATGATCGACCATTGTTTTTTAATTATTAACTTAAAAACTGAATCGCTTTTAAGTTAGAGAGAAATTCTTAACTTTAATTTTGTAATAAAATTACAAATAATTATAAGTTGTATGTTTTGTCACGACGTCTGTTTACCCACGAGTGTAGTTAGGCACATGTACTGTGGTAGTGTGTGTCACTTGAAGAGCGCTCGGTCACGGTTGCGACGGCGACACACACAAGCGGTCAGTACACGTCACTACTACAGAGACAGACGGACGTAGTGAGTTAGGAAAAGTCACTAGTAAGTTAATTTATTGCTTTTAAAACTTTTAAGTTCCATTTTTTGTGTAAAAGTCAAATATCATTATGTGATTAGTTAAAAGCGCTTGGAAATTAGCAAGTAGAATGAATAACGCCAATATTTAGAGATATTTGGACGCCTAAGTTATAAAAAACATAGGCTTATCTAAAAAAACTTTATTTTTAGCTTCACATTTCCAAAAACCTATTTTTTTAATACTATTATCATGTATAAAACTTGATTATTTATATTTTTTAAATTTAATTAGCCGTGACAACTTATTCTGTAGAAACTATTTTTTTAAACACGAAAAATATATCGTTTCTCAATGTTAGTATTTATTTTGTAGATAGTCAAAAATTAAATAATAATATAATAAAGTATATATTTTTATTTAATTTAGTGTAGTTATATTATAAATAAAATCAGGACTCATCAATATATAATAATAATACTGACTGAAATTGTTAATACATTATGAACAAGACAGCTATGTTAACTCGGGTCTTCACAAACTCGTGTCGTCTCGCTTTTTTTTACTACTCCTGCGTAGTATGAGCGAGACGTAGCGATATTCTAAAGCCCCAAGTTATTCTAGTTTGTGTAGTATGCTTGCTTGTAGCTGTAGCCAAAGATATGTCATGAACTGTCAAATGATTGATTTAATATATAAAACTATAACTATGACGATAAAACTATAATTGTAATTCTTATGTAGTGTTTGTTATTTCCAAAATGTTGCACAAAATTTGTAAAACAAAGCAATTTGTCTATCTAATGAAAGTTGAGATTAGTTAATTATCAAAATTATAGTATATTGGTTGCGCGGTGTTACCCGCTGCGTTTGGCTGGATAAATTGTCTATGCGATAATCTAAGTGTTAGCTACCTCCATACCAAATTTGATTGAAATCGGTCCAGCCCAGATCGTGAAGAAGTAACAAACATACAAACACACTCTCAAATTTTCGCCTATATAATATTAGTGTAAAGTGAAATGTATTGTGTAAAGAATAAAGAGCTTAAAAGTATTCAAATATAAAATACGTTTAATACCAAGATAATCCAAAGATATAATCTTTAAACTCATCTTTCATAAGATAGACCGTAATCACAATGTACCATCATCATCAGCCGGAAGACGTCCACTGTTGAACAAAGGCCTCCCCCTTAGAACGCCACAATGAACGACAGCTTGCCATTATTCTCCACCGGTTGCAGCAACTCTGACGATATCGTCGGTCCACCTGGTGGGAGGCCTGCCAACGCTGCGTCTTCCGGTTCGTGGTCGCCACAATGTATGCTTCCCAAAAATTCGATGTAAATTGTAATCTGTGGTTGAATTGAAATTTAAATGTCAAATAACTGCAAATTAATGTATTAGTTATTTGTAGATGTGATTGCAAACACCTATGTATAATGTAAGAGATGTGTTTGTGATATAGATAGATATTTTCATGCAATTTCTAACACCCTTGCATTCCTAGTGATGTGTCAAAAACAAAAAACTACAATTGTATTGTAATATATTTCGAACAAATATTCATCAAAATATATATTTCAGTTTACCATACAAGTATTTCATGGGCTTAAGCTTAAGGTCAGTTCCTTTTGGGGGTCCTTAGGACTTCGTTTTGTAGTTCATGACCCCCAATAGCTTTTTATGAATATATGTTCGAAATATTGTGATATTAAATTGTATTATTTAACTATCTGTAGAATAACGTGGTATACAATAATATCATCAATCTAACGTTAAGGGGGTGAGCAGTGGCGTCTTGTTTCGTATATTTCACGTCGTGTTTTTGAACGAAGATATCTAGTGTTCGCATTGTTTGAAGTTTAATGGTGTTACACTTGGCGTGTGTGTATTATTTGCGATATTTACAAGTACAAAACTGAACCTTATTGCATTGAACTTAAAGTGTATTTTGCATTACTAAGATAGCATAAATATTTGGGAACATACGCCAAGTGAAGTGCTAATAAGCTATATTGTATGTGGAACTAGAATAATGTTAAAAACAATTGTATCCAAGATTAAGTAAAAAAAACCAGTGAAAATTGAATTATGATTAATTGTTCTGTAGCGCAAAGTTAAGCAGACCTTTAACACTTAAATAGATAGCGCTTTACTATTATTTTAAATACGTAAAATCAAAACACGAAAATGTAGAGTGTGGCCTATATAAAAAATGCTTTTCAATACTACTAACGCCATCTATTATTGAGTTTTGGAAACTGTATTTCTGTTTCCCGCCACTAGATGGCGTTGTCAACACTAATTGTATCTATTATAGTTTTGTTTGTTTTGAACAGTATATTTCTGATTCTCGCCGCTAGATGGCGTTGTAAAGTCCACACGCGTCAACGTAATCGATATACATATGAGTTTTTGATCTATTTTAATAAAAATAAATGTAATCTATTCTAATTGATGTGTTCAATTACTTACAGGAAACCAATTTCATGTGTTAGGGAGCGGAGAAGTAAAAAACTGACAGTTATATGAAATGGTGACAAATTTTGTCTTCATTACGGGTTTTGTTACAATTTCGGCGTCGTTCTGTGGGTAAAAGTGGCAATGGATGATGCGATTTTCAGTCATTGTGTATAGTAGTCATTGCTTAATGTATTTGGTAGGTGTTTGTTGAATGCAAAACTGTTTTTAAAGTAATAACTATTTTTGATTGCTTTATTTAGCAATGGTAGCCGGTTAAATGCAAAGAGGCTACTTGATAAACGCTATTAAAAGAGTAAAGAACCAAATAGGTTGTATTTACTACTAATAAATTATTTTAATCAATTTCATGCACAAGAAATGGATGCAAAACATATATGTAAAGGAAAAATGTAGGTAGGTGTGTGTATATAGCTTGGAGAGTAAATCTTTCGTTTGTACTTCCCCGCTCCCGTTCTAAGAATAGATGTAAATGTTTACGAGAAGAATTGATTGGAGAAGGAATGTCTGATGCGATTTAATCTGTGGTTAAACCGTTATATTAATTGTCTACGGTTTATTGATTCCATGTATTATTATAACTATTTACAACTTAAATCTAATACATAATAAAAACAATATAAATAAAAAGTTAAAAAGCATCAAAAAATTCATCCCCATCGATGTCAACCGGTAACGTGTCCAATTTGATGGCAATAGGCTCGCCCCCTATTACATTGGGACCTATAAACATAACTGGCGAAATGTGGGTGTACTGTATGTGCACCTCTGCCTACCCCTTCGGGGAATACAGGTGATGTTATGTTTTAACTTATTAAAATGGTTTAACCACTGACTAAATACAATTAAAATGACTTGTAAAATACGGCTTCAATGTAATTGCTTCTGTAATATGTAAAACTAATATAAATATATATGACTATGGCAGCTCATTTTATAATGTTTGTGAAATAATGAAATATTTTTTAATTATCACAATTTGAATAATAATTAACATGTATTTACAGTCCGTACAAGCGAATTTGACTTCTATAGCTTAAGAAACAAGATAGATAAGAGATGCAGATAACATGGGTTATTTTATGTATTATTTTGCGTTAAATACCATTCTTATGTCGATACAATAGAAGTCAAAATCGCGTGAATTAACAGCATATACATTTGTTTGTCGGTTACGCCATTGCTGTTCCTAGCACGCTGCCATAGTCACCTAGTAACATTTCATGGAACTAACTATATGACTGCAGTGTATAGTTTAAGTCAAATCGTGGGGAAAATTATAATTTTGTTCTGGCAACCCTGTTTTTACCTCGCCGCTAGAACAGCTAGTTAATCAGGGTTGCCAGTTTAACTATAATTACCCCACGATATCTCTATATTATAATAAAGACACGCTGAAAAATATTTCCGCAAAAAAGAATGTATGAATTCATTACATAGGCTTATAATATAATTCTAAATATCCTATAGACGCACTTTAACGGACTTAAGACGAATTTATACGTCTACAGTAATATTAAGATATGTTGCCATCACAAAAAAGTTCCTATCATCAGCGCCATCTATCCGACAGTTTTGTAAATAATCTCTGCGTATTTTTCAGCGTGGCAACATATGTATCACTATCACTTGAATGGATAAATGAAATAAATAAAATGATAGTAAATAAGATATTGATGTTTTATTTAACTAACATACAGCATAGACAAACTGGTATTACCATTGGCTACTTATCGTATGGTTGATGAACAATAGTGTCAGAGTGTAAACCGCCTGTAGGCCTCTGACAAGCTTTACACACCGTTGAACAATCTCTCAGGTGTGTGTTCCCTCACGATGTTTTCCTTCACCGTTTTTAGCAACTGATAACTAATTTATAGTACGCACATGAATTGGGAAAGATATTAGTGCGTGCCGGGGTTTGGACATGCGACTGTTGACTTGGCAGTCCAACGGTCATACCACTCGGCTATCACTGCTTCTTATTATTATTTGCAAGCAAGAACAAACGCATCCGTGCTTCGGAAGGCAGGTTAAGCCGTGTCCTGCGCCTGATCTCTCTCCGGTCGTGTCTTACCGTCCTGGACTATGACTACCCCCTCTGCCTACCCCTTCGGGGAATGTTAATGTTTAAATAAAACGCCGCGTAACAAAAAAAAATACTTTTTAATAAATAAAACAATTATTCGTACATTTGATCCCAAATATTATAAAATCATTAACTAATTCACATTTTTGATAAAAACAATACATATAATTATGTGATAAGCTTTACCTATTAAACGCCAGAGCGGAAACGCATCGGCACCCCTTCTACGCCAACACTAGAAAATGGTCGACTTTTGTCGGCATTAGCCGACGATGGGGTGGGCACGTTTTCATTTGTCGGCTATATCCGACAGTGGCGTTCAAAAGGTTAATTTGTTCTGTGTCTGGGTGTAATTTATCTTATATATAAAAATTAATTGCTGTTCGTTAGTCTAGCTAAAATTTGAGAACGGCTAGACCGATTTGGTTCATTTTGGTCTTGAAATATTCGTGGAGATCCAGGGAAGGTTTAAACGGAGAGAAGGTGGTACGAAGTTGGCCGAGTCAGCTAGTCGTAGCTGTCAGTTTTCTGACTGCATATACAGGCTCTGCCAAGTTTGGGGTCAGTTGACCTTGTGTGAGCTGTCTCAAGATTATACTGGGACCTATAACATAACTGGCGGAATGGGTGTACTGTACACCGCTATCTACTCCTTTGGTAATATAGGCGTGAAGTTATTTCAAATATTTACAATTTTAATGTTAACAAAAATGACTCCATATATTTATTTTTGGGTTTTTTTTATTATTTTTGACATTCATTAAGCATTAGTCGTTATTATCCACACAATTTTGACAAAAAATAGACAAAAAAAAAACAAAAATGAAATCGACATATTTTTTGACACGAATGAGGAGAAAGTATGCCAGGATCGTAGCAAATAGAAATCCGTGGTCTCTGCCTACCGCTCAGGGAAACAGGCGTGACTTTATGTATGTTAATAAATATAGAAACAATCACTAAATGGCCCATATATTGGTAATAGACTCGCCACCGCAAGAGATAAGATAGGCTAGGTGAGAAAGAATAGAATAGAAAGAGGCTAGATGAGATTGAAAAGAATAGAATGCGTTAAATATAATAAGTAGAATAGAATAGAATGAATAGAATAGAATGAATAGAATGAATAGAATGAATAGAATAGAATGAATAGAATAGAATGAATAGAATAGAATGAATAGAATAGAATGAATAGAATAGAATGAATAGAATAGAATGAATAGAATAGAATAGAATGAGTAGAATATAATGAATAGTGGTTTATTGTTTTTAGCGTAGCGTCACCTATACCATTTCATCTTTTTTTTTATTAGCCCCACACTAGGAATGTCTCCTGTATCGTGGGTGCGTTTCACAAACATGAAATATCACAAACACAAACACCCAGACTCGGGACAAACATCTGTGGGTCGCACAATTTTTCGTCCAACACAGCAATCGGACCCGCAAACGCAGACCTCCAATCACTTACCCACTGCCAATGAGGTCCAATATATATTTTTTAAATAAAAGATGGCGGCGAGTCCAACCTATCACCATAATTTATACTTTACAGCACGGTTTCACCATTCCATCAGTCTCTGTTTTCTCCCGCTGGCAACATCTCTTCTCTTCTCTATCTTCTATTCTCCTGCCTTTCCCGGCGAGCGGCCTGTCCTTCTCGTCCCACACGACGACGCCGTCGCACGCGCAGATCCGTTTCGGATTTTGGAAGATGCCCGCTGATCTGGCTATGATGCCACATGCTATGCTGAAGGTGGATAGAAAAATATATTGAACATCACGCCTGTATGAGTTAGTGTTCAGCAGAGATGATAATAAATAATAATCTTTCTTTCTTTCTTTTTTACTTTTTTAAAAAAAACGTCGCCCCACACTAGGATTTTCTCCTGTGTCGTGGGTGCGTTTCACAAACATGAAATATCACATACACTAACACCCAGACTCGGGACAAACATCTGTGGTTCGCACAAAGTTTTGCCCCGTGCGGGAATCGAACCCGCGACCCTTAGCGCAGCAGTCCAATCGCTTAGCCACTGCGCTAATCAGGTCGTCAAATCCATACTAATATTATAAGGAGTTGGGCAGGTCATTTGGCAAGATTTGGTGATGGCATGTGGAGTAAGGCCCTAACAGAGTGGTGGCCCAGAGGGTCCTGTAGAGCCCCTGGCAGACCTCCAGCAAGGTGGACTGATGATGTTGTTGCTGTACGGAAAGACCTGGATGCAGGCCCAAAATAGGTATCAGTGGCGTTTAGGGGAGGAGGCTTATGCCCAGCAGTGGGCCATTTAAAAGCTGATGATGATGATGATGGATAATATAAATGTGAAAGTAACTCTGTCTGTTACGCCTTCACGACTAAACCGCTGGACGGATTTCGATGAAATTTGGCATGTAGAGAGTTTAAGACCCGAGAAAGGATATAGGCTACTTAACGCGGGCGATGCCGCGGGCAAAAGCTAGTAGATAAGGTAAAAAACTCACGGGGCACCACTGTCTCCATCAATCTTTGAAGTCGGTGAGCAACCTCGGCCAAGGTCATCTTTCCTCTCTGTAACAGCCACAGACCTCCCCACTATGTCCCACACCTGAAATATTGATTTATCATAAACATCACGCCTGTATTCCTCGAAGGGGTAGGCAGAGGTGCACATATAGTACACCCAAAATTCGCCAGTTATGTTTTAGGTCCCAATGTAATAGGGGGCGAGCCTATTGCCACCAACCGGGCACGAATCCAGACTCCGTGCTGCTACTGAGAATTACCTAATGGAAAAACCCAGTAACACTTTGCCCGACCCGGGATTCGAATCCAGGACCTCGTGCTCAGCAGTCGCGTTGTAGCTTAACGTTGTAATTTTATATAAGTATAGGGGATAATGTTTAAATAATCATCAACCGAACGTCCACTGTTGAACAAAGGCCTCCCCCTTAAGTAAAGGGGAAGGGGGGGTGCCATAATCCCCACGCTTGGCAAGCGGCTTGGGATAGCAGTATTGGTGGTGAAGTTACAGAAGACGCTGCCGCCCATCTTCTGGATTTTCCCTTAGTCGCCTCTTACGACACCCACGGGAGGAAAGGGGGTGGTCAATTCTAGGCCGGATACCACTCGGCACTAAATACATACCTTCAACACATCGTCCACTATCCTGAACGTAGCCCTTCCCGTTTCATCGGCCACTATGTTTCCCAGGTCCCCAGCGTGTCGGCTATCCCTGGGGTCACTAGGACCCCCGTGGGACGACCCACAAGGGTTATAGTGATCACCTATGGAGCTACATCCCTGAGGAATATTGGGAGGGTTAAGAAATTTGGATTGAAAGATTTATATGACTTTTTGTGTATTTTTTGCATGTTACCCATGTTAAGCTTAAATCTAAATTGATAAAGGTAACAAAGTTTTGTTTTTCCTAGCCTATTTTTGTATCCCACTGCTGGGCGTACGCCTCCCGCCTCCCTCCCTTTCTTCTTCCAAACCACACCATCATAATCATAATCATTTATTCATACATGTATATATATAAAATTTTCGTGTCACAGTTTTCGTTCCCATACTCCTCCGTGCGTCCCGCATATGAGGGCAGATCATCACACCACCTCCGCCGTGGTCGACCTCGACGAGGATGTCCTCCCTCAGGCGTCTAGTGAGTGACGATGTTATCCCATCTGTCGGGGTGCATTTGTGCAACGTGGCCCGCCCACTCCCACTTCAAAAGGGCTGTTTCACAGTGATACTACAAATCGATGTTGAACCCTTATCTTCACCTCTACTTTCGTAGGTCCTCTACCACTGCCCAGTTTTCGGGCAATTTATTTTATATAATTGATTCCAGGTCTTCTTCAATATTGTAAATGTGACCACAATGTAATTAATAGTGATAGCCAGTAGTTTTAATTGCACCGTGGGTTTTTGGCCCAATTTGTTATTTTTTCCCTTCTCCTATCACTATTAGTTTACTTTGTTGTCGCATTGAAACTATGTAAATTTACAAATTTGTACCATTTTTCTTTTTTAAATGAGTAACCTCTAGTTTCTTGCCGGTTCTTCTCCATTGGAATGACATTTTGGAACCGTGCAACTAGCATCCTAACGTTTCATAAGCGCCTGTAATAGGTTTATGTGAAATAAAAACATTTTGAATTTTGAAAACGATGTGGTACTAAAATAGCTTTCATAATACTAAAAGGAAAGACAGTGACTCTAAAACGAAATGTAGTCCTACAGTAATATCTAATTTCGGCCTCTCACCTGACTCAAGTCCCCTGTATCATGGACGTGCAGCCCATGAAGACCTGAGGACAGGCCGTCAATGCTGCCGTCCGCCACCAGCGGACCCTCAGTCGACTGCTGGAACCTGATGACTCCCATCACAGCACCATTGCAGCCGTACTGGCTGGAGATCATCGCTACAGCTGACTGGGTTTCTAGGAAAAGATAACAAATATTGTTTATGGAATTAGGTGGGGGTATTCTCTTGCCAAGTGTTATATTTTGTTGTCTATTTTTGTTACACATAACATAACATTACGCCTCTATTCCCCGAAGGGGTAGGCAGAGGTGCACATACAGTACACCCACATTTCGCCAGTTATGTGTTAGGTCCCAATGCTATAGGGGACGAGCCTATTGCCATCAACCGGGCACAAATCTAAACTCCGTGCTGCAACTGAGAATTACCTAATAGAAAAACGCAGTGACACTTTGCCCGACCCGGGAATCGGGATTCGAACTCAGGACCTCGTGCTCAGCAGTCGCGCTTAGCAACCACTAGACCAACGAGGCAGTCTTATTAGTAGTATATATAGTATAATTTTATTTCAAATTCATTTCACATATTTTTTGTATTGTTTTTTATATAATTTTCTTATTTTGTGGTCTACATACTGTAGAGGTGAATATAGCATAACACCATAGCAGAGCATGCGATTTATACTCAACGTCTAGCACATGCTAATTTGAATCGCAATTATTGCTATATAATAGCATGACTAGTGTAAATAGCATATACATACGCAGCGAGACCGTACAATAACAGTGGTAAACAGCGCATCGTACTTAATCAATCAGTATTCTTATTAAAAAAAACGTCGCCCCACACTGGGAATGTCTCCTGTGTCGGGGGTGCGTTTCACAAACATGAAATATCACATACACAAACATCCAGACTCGGGACAAACATCTGCGGATCGCACAAATGTTTGTCACGTGCGGGAATCGAACCCGCAACCGTAAGCGCAGCAGTCCAATCGCTTAGCCACTGCACCATTCAAGTCATTGTTGCAGACAATCCATACTTATATTATAAATGTGAAAGTAACTGTCTGTTACGCCTTCACGACTAAACCGCTGGACGGATTTTGATGAAATTTGGCATGTAGAAAGTTGAGGACCCGAGAAAAGACATAGGCTACTTAACGCGGGCGAAGCCACGCAAAAGCGGGTAGTAAATTCCAACTAATATTATAAACGCGAAAGTTTGTAATTATGGATGGATGTTTGTTACTCCTTCACTTATAAACTACTGAATGGATTTCAATGAAATTTCATGTGGAGGTAGCTGACACCCTGGATTAACACATAGGCTACTTTTTATCCCGAAAAAGTAGCGGGTAACACAATAAATTGTTATTCTTACCACCAAACCCCTGCAACACAGCCCTCTTTCCAGACGTATTCATGACCATCTCCAGGACCCTGGAGCTTGGCAGAGAGGTGTCCACCATGATGGCTCCGTCCTTGAAGATGGCCTCCTTGACCCCATCGTGGGACTTGAGCTCATTGAGGGTCTTGTCCACTATAATGGGGTCTATTTTGGGCCCAAAGTCTATTAACACTTCGAGCTGGTGAAAAAATATTGGTTGGATTAGATTAAATCCCTGCGGTAGCTATTATAATTCCTAATTTATTTTATTAAGAAAAAACAAAATAACATCACGCCTGTATTCCTTGAAGAGGTAGGCAGATGTGTATCTATAGTACACCCAAATTTCGCCAGTTATGATTTCAGGTCCCAATGTAATAGGGGCCTATCCATCAACCGGGGAGAAATCAGACTCTGTGCTGCTACTGAGATAGACCTAATGGAAAAACTCCAGTAATACTTTGCCGGACATGGGATTCGAACACAAGACTTTGTGCAGAGCGACTGTGCTTAGCAACCACTAGACCAACGAGGCAGTCACTTTATTAAGTTTACTAACATAGTTCTAAGAATTTTGGGGAATTGTTTAAGTTATCTATAGAGGACAACTTAAACAATTTCAGCTCAATCGAATAATGGGAGGTAGGTTCTAATAAGGCTTGCAAGATTCTATATATTACAGACATACAGACTATGCGACAGATGAAACTAACTCGCTAACAGAAAAAAAAACTGCTACACCAGGAAATCATACGGTAAGAAGAGTTATTACCCTATTATGTGTCTTCTGTAGATGGAATTTAGAGTCCTAGGAGGCAGCAAACCCTGGTGTGAGTCCTACAAATAGGAATTGGCATACCACCAATTGCATGAGATTTATGACAGCCGGTATTTTAAGGGTGTACAGCTCTGCCTACCCTTACGGGGATTACAGGTGTGAAGGTAAATATAAATAAATATTCAACAACCTATGAAAATAATTACAAAACTTTAAATTGAATAAATACTTTAAAGAAGTGTGGATGTTATCAACATGACCTTCGCCTCTGGTATAAATTACAATAATTAAAAAAACACTCATAACCATTAACCAATACGAAGTAAATTACCGCAAGTTATAGCGGTGAAAACGAAGATTTTAATAAGAAAATATATCAATATTGATGTTATTAAGGTGTCTAGATAAGAACCAAGGTCAAAATCAAAGTTTAAGTTGCAAAGTCATGCATGATAATAACTACATTTTCATGTAATCGAAATTGCGTTTAAAGAACCGAATTTATTCGCTCTAGTATGTATTTACGAAGCATATATCTTAAAAACTTACTTTTGAGGTCAACATTTTCAATTTTACGACACAGACGTTAACGACAATGCTATTTTTCTAGAAAATTCAACGAAAAAACTATATTTTTTTGTATTTTTCTGAAATGAAAACAAATCGACGTGAGATTGTAATGACAGTGGATGTCAAAATTTTATTGACATTTGCGTTCGGTTCCAGTCCAGAAATATAAGATTGACCGGCTTTGGTTTTTTGTTTCGATCGCTCTTATGTGTTTTCCCTATATTTATCTCAAATTCTTACATAATCATGCTCAAAGTAAAATATTTTGTCTTGAACATACGTATTTTTCTAGAAATCTTCAAGCTTATATTTGAAAGGTGTGTAGGCAATACTCTTTCATTAAAGTTTTATTTTATTTATCCATTTTCAATCTAATTACAGGTAATTCACGAACATGAATTATCACACACACAAACACCCTGACTCGGGACAAACATCTGCGGTTCGCTCAATTTTTTTCTCCATGCGGGATACGAACCCGCAACCCTTAGCGCAGCAGTCCAACCGCTTAGTCACTGCGACATCACATCATGACGTCAGGCACAAGTCATTTATTTAACAATTACACCAACAGTATATACATCATGATGATGATGATATACATTGCATTTACAATCTAAAGTAGAAAGCAATAATTTGGTATAGTTTCATATGGAGTTTTCAATTTTTCCTGCAAAACCCTGTATATCTTTGAAATTAGTAGAGTAGTCTATATTAGTGGTAATAGTATTAGTACCTTCTAACATTAGCTGTCTGCTGGTGAGTCCCGCCAAAATTGGTCCAGCGGTTTCGGAGATTGGCCGGAACAGACACATTTTTTTTAAATCGCCTTTTTTGCATTATATGAATTACCTAAGTAAAAAGCTATTATTTTGATGTTACAAACACACCATCCATTGTATTTGTGTATAAAATACTCTCCATACCCTGCTTCACGTGACCTAAAGGCTGGCTCGTTTTTGGCCAAAGAATTAGCATTGCTATTCAACGTGTCAATGCCGCCGGCCTTTTGGGCATCCAACCAGTCGACAGCGACGAGGAGGAATACTTTAATATATAAGTTTTAATTTTTTCTTTTGTATATTTTAACGTAGGTGTAAATTTGTGTATTGATGAAAACATTAAGATATTTTTTCTCCTCAAATTAAGTAAAAAAACAACAATTCCTGCTAAAAAATTCATTTAATGAAATACTTCGCGTTACTTACATATATAAGACTATACTAATACACCATGTATGTTTATATTACAATCACATTTGAGTTATATTATATTAGTTACAATAAAACTCCTTGATATCATTATTATTTTAACGCCATTATTACCAGATATGTAAAAGCCTGCTCTTATAAGACGTGTACTGTGTGTGTGTGACGTCACTCTCGTTCAGCTTTTATAAATGTACTGTGACGTCATTCTAGTTTCTTTTAAAACGTCGCCCCACACTAGTAATGTCTCCTGTATCGTGGGTGCGTTTCAGAAACATGAAATATCACACACAAACACCCAGACTCGGGACAAACATCTGTGGATTACAATCTTGTACCGTACGGGAATCGAAGAAGTGTGCTATGTGACGTTAAAATGACTTCACTCCTGAGTATTTTTTTAAACGTCGCCCCACACTAGGAATGTCTCCTGTATCGTGGGTGCGTTTCACAAACATGAAATATCACATACGCAAACACCCAGACTCGGGACTCAACATCTGCAGATCTCTCTTATCCCGCATCGAACCTGCCACCCTTAGCGCAGCAGAGAGAAGTGGTCTTTTGCCTTCAGTGGGACAGTTATAGGCGTCATTATAATAGCTAACTTGCCAATATTTCATTAACTTATATTATAAAATTCATTTCTTTGTTCAACTATAATAAATAGACAAGACAATTTCTTAAGAAAACTAAATAATAAATAAAATTATAAAA
This sequence comes from Abrostola triplasia, assembly GCA_946251915.1. Classification (NCBI taxonomy): domain Eukaryota; kingdom Metazoa; phylum Arthropoda; class Insecta; order Lepidoptera; family Noctuidae; genus Abrostola; species Abrostola triplasia. The sequence continues at coordinate 1,224,493 of OX276450.1, forward strand.
TGCATAACTTGGGTAATAGAAAACTATTTTAGCCAAATTTTAATCATAACTGGCGAAATGTGGGTGTACTGTGCACCTCTACCTACCCCTTCGGGGAATACAGGTGTGATGTTATATTTTTATTATAGTTAAATCATGACAAACTTGCTACATATTATATTGGCTTGTATAGTACAGTCAGCAACAGAACTGACAAGTTATAAAACCTTATATCCAATAAGGGCCCATTTTTTAGTTAATTTAATTTATGCTAGTTTTAGGCCCAGTCCTATATAAGATAAAAATAGGAATAGGCCCAAATCATCTCCCCCTTCCCCCGTTTAATATTTATTATGTGAGAAACTAAAAGAAATACATGTTTGGTTTATTGCATAGGTAGTAATAAAGTTTGGTGGATGCAATTAGCAAGCTGTCGTTCATTGTGGCGTTCTAAGGGGGAGGCTTTTGTTCAACAGTGGATGTCTTCCGGCTGATGATGATGAAACTTTGGTTTTGGTTTGATTGAACATTATTGTAATCTTATGTAAAAATTGTACAGATTCCCTCCCTCCCACTTATAAAAAGAATAAAACGCGGTCCACCCCCCCTCCCCACTAAATTGACTTAAGTAATATATGAATGGGCCCCTAATTGAAATATATACATGTATCTGAGAATATTTCAGACCTTTTACTATGTAACGAATTGTCTTTCAAACAGTCCTATCTCACTATGTCCGTCTGTCTCTGTAGTAGTAACGTGTACTGACCGCTTGTGTGTGTCGCCGTCGCTACCGTGACCGAGCGCTCTTCAAGTGACACACACTACCACAGTACATGTGCCTGACTACATTCTGGGCTACGTGAGATAGAATTCTGATAGTTATCTTTTTATACCTATATCTATTTGAATAATACTAGGTGTCGCCCGTGGCTGTTCCTGTCTATCTTATAGGAACCATTAATTTTCAGGTTTCAAGCCTAAATCAGTCACTGGCATATAATATATTAGACTATATCTATGAATAATGTTTTTCAGTGACAAGCAACTACAGTTTGCATAATAAAATTCACTTTTGCAGTGAATTTTATTTTCTACTTCATATTTTTTCAGTTATATTGTATGGCTGACGAACAACCTGGTGTCAGAGTGTAAACCGCCTGTAGGCCTCTGACACCGTTGAACAATCTATCAGGTGTGCCGGTTTCCTTACGATGTTTTCTTTTACCGATAACTAATTTATAGTACGCACATGAACTCGACAGACATTGGTGCGTGCCGGGGTTTGGACCTGCGACCTTTGACTTGGCAGTCCAACGGTCATACCACTCGGCTATCAGTACTGCCTAGTTAAATGTAGGATGTCTGCCTACAAGAATACATCGTTCAGAAACCCAATATAATTACACGTTTCAATTCAGCTCTAATAAGCCCAATTATAAAAAAAATCGCAAAATCTCAGTATGTATATCATTCCTACTTATACACACGTAAAAATAGGCTTAATTATATAGAAAAACTCACAGCAATCAGCATTATAAAAATACAGAACACCTTGTGGTCACCCATCAAAATCGCGACCGCACCCCTCACAGCTTAACTTCACAAATCTTTACAGTACACACCTTCAATAATACACTGATGTCCGTTTTCACTAACACCCCTAAGTTTGCGAGACCCCCAAAGATGTTTGCGGGACCCCCGAGCATGTTTGGGGGCCCGTTAGTAGTTGGTTTATGTTTTACCAACTGCTGGGGGTCAAATCATTATTCCCCCAAATTTAGGTGGTCGAAACTTTGGCCCTACTGGCACTAAAGTACGTAAGTGAATAAGCAACGAAGATAGATAGCGATTTTCACTATTTTCTTGAAAATTTAGAACGTTTTTCTAATATATTCGACTAAACCCAATTTTTAAAACGTTGCCCCACACTAGGAATGTCTCCTGTATCGTGGGTGCGTTTCACAAATATGAAATATCACACACACACAGACTCGGGACAAACATCTGCTGTTCGCACAAAGTTTTGCCCCGTGCGGGAACCTGCAACCAGTGCAGCAGTCCAGTCGCTTAACCACTGCGCCACACACATCGAAAACGACCAAATCACTCCCAAGACTCACTAACACTAGCCACATCAAATCCAAATCAACTATCACTGATAGCTTCAATCCATTCGCTGTCAACCTCTGCTTCAACTTGCACCGTATGCTCCTGTTCCAGAACTTGGCCATTCATCATGCCAATCAGCTCTGCATATTTGGCCCGTTGCTGGTCTGTCATGACCGCTGGGTTGTGGTTCTTCAGGTGGTAGTTCAGATGGCTGCTTTGCTTGAACCGCTTATCACAAATCCCACACTGGAACGGTGCTACGTTGGTGTGAGTTCTCATATGTTGCTTCAGGTGTACGGATTGGCAGAAAGTCTTGTTGCAGACCACACAGCGGTACGGTTTGACTTTTGTGTGGATCCGGAGGTGTTGGTCGAGCCCGGATTTCTGGGTGAAGGCTTTGGGACAGAAAGTGCAGGGGAACGGACGGTCTCCAGTGTGCATTCTCATGTGTTGCAGGACTCCGCCCTGTGAAGAGAGGTGGAATTAGAGCATACAAGTATACTATAGTACTAACATAGCTTGTAAGACAATTTCACTAACGCAATTTGACATACATACATAACATCACGCCTGTATTTCCCGAAGGGGTAGGCAGAGGTGCACATATAGGTACACCTACATTTCGGCAGTTATTCTTTTAGGTCCTATTACCATCAACCAGGCACAAATCCAGACTCGGTGCTGCTACTGAGAATTACCTAATGGAAAAACCCAGTAACACTTTGCCCGACCCGGGATTCGAAGCCACGACCTCGCGCTCTGCAGTCGCGCTTAGCAGCCACTAGACTAACGAGGCAGACAATTTGACATGTATATAATTTTATTTATGGACATAGTAAGTCTATATAATAAGATTTTTTACGACATTATCAGAGTTGCTGCAACCGGTGGATGCTAACCGCAAGTTGTCGTTCATTGTGGCGTTCTAAGGGGGAGGCCTTTGTTCAATAAGGACATCTTCCGGCTGATGATGATGATGAATATGATACTCACATGCTGCGTGAACCTCTTGTGGCAGACGCTGCATTCAAACGGCTTCAGCTTGACGTGGGCGATGGCTGTGTGTTCAGACAGCTCCTTGTTGGTCAAGAACCCCATGCCGCACACCTGGATATAACACATATAACATAACATAACATCACGCCTGTATTCGACGAAGGGGTAGGCAGAGGTGCACATACAGTACATTCACATTTCGCCAGTTATGTTTTTAGGTCCCAATGTAATAGCAGGCGAGCCTATTGCCATGAACTGGGGACAAATCCAGACTCGGTGCTGCTACTGAGAATTGTCTAACGAAAAAACCCAGTGATAATTGGGTAGTCAACACCTTTTATACATAAAATTGGAGTGTCTGTTTGTAACATTAAAATAACAGCATTTTCTACAGCATAATGACGACAAAAATACAATTTAAAAAAAATATCCTTCTGTCCGTTTCTTTTGGCTTATCTCCAAAACAGCTAGACCGATTTTGACGGAACTTTCTGGCAAATAACTTACGAAAATACTTAGGGTCCCGCGGGAATAAAAAGAAACGATTACAGAGTCGCTTGTACAGGTAGTTTCAAATATTTATGTTTATTTGTAATATTTTACTATAATAACTTTCGTGAGTGTTATCCATATTATTTACTGTATATTCCGGTTATACCACAGATATAGATCTACATAGATAACGCAAGTATCACGATTTGTATTGAAACCAAGCGTGCCGACTTTTTAATACCTATTGTGACGTCACAGCCAAAATTTAGTGACGGGAAATCCAAACCGATTCAAAGACACCGATGCCGCCGATGCCCATCCGCCCAGCACGATTCAAACGATTCAACTGGAGCCGTCCGCTATGATTTTCTCGCTCATACTCATACATTTAGCGGCGACCAACCTAGACGCTTGGTCGGGGTTCGGACACGCGAAGTACATGCATTTGCGTTATCTATGTAGATCTATATCTGTGGGTTATACTCACAGGAGTATTCGGGAATGCCCGACTAGTTTCGAACTTGACCGGAGCCCTTATTCATGAGCTGGTTACGCGATAGAGTCGCGAGCCGAACCGGGGTTCCGTTCGAGTTCGAAACTAGTCGGGCATTCCCGAATACACCCGTGAGTATAACCGGAATATACAGTAAATAATATTTGTAATATGTTTATTCTCACCTCACAAGCGTACGGCGCCGGCTGTTCGTCTCCAGAACACGCCAGTGGCTTCTCGCACACTTGACACCTCAAACCCTTGCGGCGACGGGTATGCTCATCCCTGTAGTGGATGGAGTACTCGCAGCAGGAGAAGAAGATCTGGTGGCACGTGCCGTCTGCGACTAGGGTTGAGGGTTGAAGGCATTCGAAGGGGCCGCTGGAAGGAGAGACATTAACTTAACATTGATTTTGTTAGGGATTCGTACCCAGCGTCCCGCCTCCCCGCCACTTATGCGCTGAAGCAGGCAATTGTGAGGTTTTTAGCGGTTATGCCCCGGTGGATCTTATTGGGTTCACGGGGGAGAGTCCCACATATCCCCGTCGCCTCCCAGCGGCGGGGAATGCGTAATGCATTTCCCTCACGTTAAAAAAAAAAAAAAAAAGGGATTCGTACTCATAGGGCAAAATGGGACCCTATTACAAAGACTCTGCTGTTCGTCCGTCTGTCATCAGGCTGTATCTCATGAACCGTGATTAGTTAGACGGTTGGAAGTGTAACAGATTATGTATTGCTGTTGCCGCTAAAACAACAAATACTAAAAAACAGAATAAAATAAATATTTAAAGGCATCCCACACAGACAAGGTTCCCACACAACAAACGTGATTTTTTTGCCGTTTTTATAGGTGAGAGTGTACGGAACCCTTCGTGCGCGATTCCGACTCGCACTAGGCCGGGATTTTTTTAAAACGTCGCCCCACTCAAGAATTTCTCCTGGATAGAATATTTTTATTTTGCTCTTACAACATGGTACAGGAGTTGTCAAGTACATAGTTATTCCAACATGTTTGGTCATCGGTATGACATGCAAAATTATTCAAATGAACAGGAATCTCAAATCATAATCATAGGCAGAACATAAGTAAATATCATGTAAAGAATCCACTTACGTAATCGGCTCAGACTCCTTCTCCTTCTTCAGCAGCTGTTTCTCCGCTTTCTCCTCCTTCTCCTTCTTGACCACTCTCTCCACTCTCTTCCTCTTGATGTCCGTGCCATCCTCTGCCTTTATGATGATGTAGCTGACGTCCTTGGAGGCTAGAGCCATCACGCTGGTGGGCTCCATCTCGGACAACATCTTCTCAGTTTTCAGTTTTATTAGGTTATCATCCGTTTGTTTCTCCTGTATAATGTTGAAAATAGATTAAAAAATTACAATTTACTTTACTAATTACCAATCTGTATAAAAGGCGACTGTTTAGGGGGTCCTTCTGGGGGTTATTGCACTTACATACTGACAATCAAAACAAAGGCCAATTACTGAGAGGAAATTTTAAAGAAATACAAAATATGAAACTAACAAAATCAAGTGTATATGACTTTTGGGGTGTGTGTGTGTGTGTGTGTGTGTATGCATAGCAGTGTTCTGGAGTTTGATTCCCGGGTTAGGCAGTTGAATTACCAGACTTACCGGTTTCTGTGTAATCTGAGTCCACACTGATGGGTCTCCGGTGGCATAGGCATCAATATGCTCCATCCGGGCATGGTTCCGGAGAGCCACTTCACTGGCAAACCCCTTCCAGCAGAGACGGCAGTGGATAGAATCGTCGTCATCTTGGATAACCTCCTTCTGGAACAGAAGAAAAGGATTACAGGATAAAACATAACATAACATCACACCTGTATTCCCCGAAGGGGTAGGCAGAGGTGCATATATAGAACACCCACATTTCGCCAGTTATGTTTTTAGGTCCCAATGTAATAGGGGGCGAGCCTATTGCCATTATCCAGGCACAAATCCAGACTCTTGGAGAGAATTACCTAATGGAAAAACCCAGTAACACTTTGCCCGACCCAGGATTCGAACCCAGGACCTCGCGCTCAGCAGTCGCGCTTAGCAACCACTAGACCAACGAGGCGGTCTAGGATTAGAGGATAACAGATCATTAATTTATTCAAAATATGAGTACATATATACATTTATAGCATGCAAGATGGTGAATATACTATAGAATACTAAATATAGTAATCTTTTGTATATATAGTTACCGGCTAGTAAGTAGTCGTAGTGGCCTAGTGGCTAACATACCGGATTTGTATGCACAAGGTTGCAGGTTGCAAACCCATGCAAGTATCAATGTGACTTTTTCAATGTTATAAATACTTTCTTAGTTATTCTAAGACACTAGACTAACGGTGAAGGAAAACATTGTGAGGAAACCTCGATTTAATTATCTGAAATCGCCCGCAGTGAGCTAGCGTGGTGATCAATGCTCAATCCTTTTCTATACGAGAAGAGGCCTTTGTAGCAGTGGAATAGTTATAGGCTGTTATTATGAAATGATAGCTCTTAATAACACTGGTTGTCAAACTTTTAGGCTACTGCCAATCAGAGTGGAGTGAATATAATTATCTAATAAGATAGGTGAGTGTGGAGGCTTAGGTTTGTTGCTAACCAGATCAGCCCCCCCTAGAAAGAGTAAATCGCTTTACTAGAAATTGAATAGAATGGCAAAAAGTTTGTGAGTGTGTTTGTATGTTTGTTACCTCTTCACGCTCAAACAGCTAGACCGATGTTGATGAAATTTCATGTTGTTAGATTTTGACTGTAAATTTGCGTGTACAATAAAGAATTAGTTCTTGCCTGTATGTGCCTAGTAAGGCCAGAACTCAGTTGTTCCAGAGCTTGTCAATGCATCTATGTGTACTTATTGTGTACCTATTCTTATGAGAGACCCTGAGTCTTGCCTGTACATGATATGAAAAAATGACTTAAGGCATAATAGAGGCGTATATAGGCATAGAAATGATTGTCAACATAATATTTGAACAAATTTACCTTCACTTTAGCTTTAAGACGGGCGCTGGGTATGACATTCACGAATCTCTCCGGCTGTACAGCCATTGTGAAGCAGATAACTTATACCGCCTCCGTAATCAAGAGCTTTTTTACCTGAAAAAGAAGTCAATAAATAAATACTAATAGTTTGCGTTTGTATGCTAGGAAATGAGTTACATGGCTTTAAGTTATGTAATCATGATACAATATACTCTAAACAACGATAAATGAATGGTTAATCAGCAGAAAACCCCTAATTTCGACAAGCTTTCATTAATTATGCACTTTGCCGTCTGCATTCGTCATGAAGCAAATTATTGTGTATTGCACAGGTTATGTTGTTTACCACAAAAATGTATCCAAAAGACGCTAAGCTTACGAGTATTCTAATTTAAGATATATATATAAAATTATCAAAATAATTCAAATAATAATGAAAAAGCGGGAATCGAAAATTGTCAAAAATAACTTTTTATAAAAAGAAAACTTAGACTATGGCGACGGAAACACGGTAAAAAAGGTACGAAATATTATTGATTTCTGTACCGAGTAGATGTAAGTGCCATAAAATAAATCAGGAAGCTGTAATAAACGCAGGATAGCCACAAATATGTGAAAGATAACACAAACAAAGTAAATATTTACCTTTGAAAACTCAATTTTTCAACAGTCCGAGTATAGATAGGCGTTTGTTTTTTTTAATTAAAAAAAAGAAGCCGAAAAAAGAAAAATTAAAAAAAAGTTTGGCGATTGAGAAATGTCAAATAAAATGACACTTACCAAAAGAGATTTGAAGACAAATAAACATGGAATTTAGATAGAAATCATGAATTAAACACAAATTGTGATAAAACACATCGAGGCGTGGCTTTACAAACTTAAATCGTCGCCATTTCATGACATGCAATCTGGCGTTATAAAGCGTTGGTAGTTTTTTTATATGGTAACACTGACATAATTCTGCTATTAAAAATCGTTTAATTTTATTTTTGTTATTATTTTAAACAATAAAATACTGAATATTAAAACAAATATTTTCATTTCCTCACCTGAAATTACATTGTACTATTATCAAGGCATTATCATATTTTATCAATAATTTAGTTGCCAAGAGAAACTTAAGGCTAGAGCAAATTTTAAAGAATTATTTATACAAAAATGGCTAAGGCCTCGACTATAAAAGAAGCTATCAAACGATGGGAAGAGAAGTCTGGGTTACAATCAGCCACTGCTACTGAAGTCAGCCTTATGTTTCAGTGGCCGCCAATAGAAAAGATGGACAATACTTTAGCCACATTAACAAATTGCGAGTGAGTTAAAATAGTATAACTTTTCTTCAGGAAATACGAATTAATTTCTTATTTTTATCTAGGGTTCAAGCTTTTTAAGGTTTTACGCTGCCCACCGATAATCGTCCCAACTTTTTCTTTCTTTTTATTCCTGACCGACTGTTCGTAGGACGTGTGTCGCAATATTACAATATTATGTACTATTTATTTTTATCCTACAATAATTGGTCACTGATTATCGGACATAGGAGGGCAGCCTTTCATCATCAGCCGGAAGACGTCCGCTGTTGAACAAAGGCCTCCTCCTTAGAACGCCACAATGAACGACAGCCTTAGGCAGTTAATAATAATATGAATTTACTAAAACAGCGTTGTAATTTTACAGGAAACTAAGTTTATCTACGAATATGATAGAGAAAGTAACAGGACTTAATACCTTTAAGAAACTGCGGGTCTTGTCTCTCGGCAGGAATTATATTAAATCGTTTGCGGGCATGGTAAGATACCTCGCTTCTTAAGCTGTCATCAGTAGTGAATAGAATAGCTATTGGATTACAAGTGAACTCTGAGTTCAGATGATTATTTTCGGACCATTCGTTTATCATAAATCAGAGTATAATCTAAAAACTTTAAGGCTCAGTCAACAGCTATTTAAACTCATCGTCGGAAATCAGCCTCTTATATTATGCCAATCATTTTCTCCTCTTATAATTTATATTTAAATAAATATCATTGATCCACCGACAGTTTCATTGCCGGGCTGCTGGCGTATTATGGCTTAGTTATTAGACAATAATGTTATACCTACTTGGTGTTTACTTAGGTACTCCGTTACCGTGTTTTCAAACAAATTGACATTTAAGTTTGATGTTATTTTAGGAACCCCTTGGAGACTGTTTAGAAGAGTTATGGATATCTTATAACTTGATTGAAAAGTTAAAAGGCATTCACGTGTTAAGAAGTTTAAAAGTTCTGTACATGAGTAACAATTTGGTCAAAGAGTGGAGTGAGTTTAATAAGTTACAGGTATTTATAAGTAATTAGTTTTTTTTTCGATATTTTTGCCTCCACATTCTAGTTAAATAATAGCCCTCCATTGTCCGTAGACTTCACGAATTCACGTAACCACTCGATATGTAACCACCATCTTCCACTCGATATCTAAGATGTCTTTATTGATTTTTGTTCAATAAATATCGTTGTCAATACCATAATTTAAAACTCGATCTCGTGAATTGAATTTAAATAAATTACAAATATTTGGAACGCATCCATTTAGAAAGGCACGACGCATGCGCGCGAAACTACTTGGCGGGAAAAAATCAAAAAATTAAAAGCCTTTCTGACAGCATTAAGAAAATTGTTTGACAACAATTTGAAAACTTTGCATTCAATAATTATTAATTAGCTGTAACAGAAATAATCTAATAACTTACTTAATTTATGTATTTAAGTCATTTTCTCCCAATATACCGAAGAATTATTCTGAAACAGGATGATAACCAGGCTACACAATTCTTATACCTTTACCTAAATTTTAAAGGAGTTACCACATCTTGAAGACTTGCTGTTCGTGGGCAACCCTCTGTACGACGCGTGCGAGCTAGAAGCGTGGAGATCAGAAGCGGCCAGAAGACTTCCTAACCTAAAGAAGTTGGACGGAGAGACGGTCCTGCGCGAGGATGACCCGCCATTGACTGTAGCTGATATGCAGGTATTATATATTTCCATTTTATATACCTACTAAATTTAAAAATAACTATTTATGACTGCCTCGTTGGTCTAGTGGTTGCTAAGCGCGACTGCTGAGCACCAGGTCCTGGGTTCGAATCCCGGGTCGGGCAGTGTTACTGGGTTTTTTCCATGAGGTAATGCTCAGTAGCAGCACGGAGTTTGGATTTGTGCCCGGTTGATGGCAATAGGCTCGCCCCCTATTACATTGGGACCTAAAAACATAACTGGCGAAATGTGGGTGCACTATATGTGCACCTCTGCCTACCCTTTCGGGGAATACAGGCGTGATGTTATGTTTTTTATTTCTATGTCGTATTTTAAAGCTATTTTACGTGTGCATTAAAAAAATGCAATTTTTTTATTGTCTACAGCCCGATGGCGGTGACGGCGTCGAGACGTTAGTTAGTGCAGAAACCAATGATTAAACAATAATAATTAACAAATTATAACAATATTAGTTTTAAGAAGTGTTCGGAGCGTATGTGATGCGCCGACAAATAGATTTCACGAATTCTCCAAATCTCAAGACAAACACATCAGTTTATTGTTAATTAGTTTTGCATTATGAGGTTAATCTATATAAGTAATATATGAGAAAAAAATCCTGTTTGTTAGTCTTGCTTAACGAGAACTGGCTGGACCGATTGGACTAATTTTATAAGTCCATGGAAGATTTAAATGGTGAGAAGTCGGTATAAAGTTCCGGTCGTCTAGTGTATTACAAGAAAGCAACGGTCCAAGTCCGCAATCGATTAACCAGAAGTTCCACACTTGACTTTCTGCCGTTACATCATTTCTTTGGGAGTTTTGTATGAATTTATGGTCCAGGTACGCTACTTTGCCACGGTCACAGAGGAATGTTACTTGAAATGTTACCAAGGGACCTTAACATTCAATTTTCAGACCTACATCTTCATGCTACAAGTTTAAATAAACCCCTCCGTGTTTCGGAAGGCACGTTAACCCAGTCCTGCGCCTGATCTCTCTCCGGTCTAACCGTCCTGGACTATGAGAGTGAGGGAATAGGGAGTGCACCTGTGTTTGTGCGCATACTTGTGCACTATAATATCTCCTAGTTGGCTTGTTTCAGCTGAGACAAGCCGCTGTGGACGAAAATTCGATCAGAAGAATATTTTAAATGAAAATAGACAAAATCATAGAAAAAAATAATTTTATTTACATAGTAATTGTTCCTATAAGTAAGTTACATACTATTATTGTACAAATCTTCACAGAAGGCAATTATACGCACTTAAAACTAGAATACCTACTCAATGATAGTGTCAAATAAAAGTTTGTCAACATGAGGGTAGTTTTATATAATAATAACAGCCTATAACTGTCCCACTGCTACAAAGGCCTCTTCTCGTATAGAGAAGGATTGAGCATTGATCACCACGCTAGCTCACTGCGGGCGATTTCAGATAATTAAATCCAGGTTTCCTCATGATGTTTTCAGTCACCGTTAGTCTAGTGTCTTAGAATAACTAAGAAAGTATTTATAACATTGAAAAAGTCACATTGATACTTGTGACCTGTAACCTTGTGCTAACAAATCAGGTATGTCAACCATTAAGCCACCACGACCACTGCTACTACTACTAGTAGTACAAAACAAAAACATAACTCGTGGAATGTAGGTATAGTATACTCCTCTGCCTACCCTATCTGGGAATACAGGCGTAATTTTAAGTATTTATCACCCTACATAAAACTACCCTCATATAGACTCGCTTATCTGACACGCAACTGTGAACAGTCAAATATCTTTCTACCCACAATATAAAAATTAACATGAGTTGTCAATTTTTATACTTGACTGCTAACAGTTAAATAATTAAAACACAGGTATGGGTTTCTTACAAAAAAAGCCTAAGTTTTAAACTTTCGAGCTAGTCACATTCAAGGTAAATTAAAATGAAACTAATTTACAGATTTTATTCAATACTAATCTCAGGCCGCGACTTCATTCGTGGTCAATTTAGTTGGCTTTGCCGCATTACCAGTTCATGAATAAGGGCTCCGTTCGAGTTCGAAACTAGTCGGGCATTCCCGAATACACACGTGAGTATAACCGGAATATACAGTAAATAAATTTAGTCGGGTCTCTTCCGGGATTAGAACTATCCACCATTTTTTTTTTTTTACTGGCGAAATCCTTAATTTCCGGTCCTGGGACGGACGAAGGGGTATGTTGGACGCCCACCAGCTAAAACCCCAGGGTATCCTGGGTATCCTAGCTACCCTAGTTCAAAGGACGCGGTACTCCGCATCCCTTGCCAGATCCCGCTCACTACGTACGCGTCCCTTCTCTTTAGACGCGTGTGGAACACCAGCGCACGCCGCCTACTTGGCCTATCTGGTCGAGCGACAAACAGCCCCAACTCTGTCACCAAAGCCGGCAACTCATGGAGCCCAGCTGGCCACCCTGAAGGTACAGGTATATGGAATTCTAATGAATAGTTTTCATACTTCTTACACCCCATTACTTAGTTATAATATTAGTATCAATAACATCAGCCTATCTCGGACTGCCTCTCCTATGGCACGCTACTGAGCCCAATTTTCGGCTTGGATTTAGTATTATAGGTATATTATACATTAGCTTTTTCCCGCAGCTTCGCTCGCGTTAAGTAGCCTATGTCCTTTTTCGAGTCTTAAACTTGCTATAAGCCAAATTTAATCAAAATCCGTCCAGCGGTTTAGTCGTGAAGGCGTATCAGACAGAGTTACTTTCACATTTATAATATTAGTATGGATTTGTTACCCGCAAAATCTGTAAAATTAGTTTCGTTTTAGTATTCATACAGAAATTAATAGTAATAAGGTCATGTTAATAATTAAAAAATGTCATCTGGTAATGGATTCATTGTATAAATTAACATATTATAGTTTCAATAATGACAATTGAGTAGTTGACAACACTAACCAATGATACCAAGACACTAATCTAAAACAATGCTTGATTTCAGCCCTGAAAAAGCAATTAAATCACCAATAACTAGACGTGGTTAAGCAAAAAGGATCCATCCCACACTAACACCAACATTGAGTTAGACATACTAAAGAAGTAAACCTAAGTACACTTAATCCCATAATTCAAATGTTAAAATACAAGAAAATACCCTTCGTCTGCCATTAAACTAGCAGGTTTACTGTACCGCATTGATAAAGAAATACGATCTAAACTTTAAAGTCAAACATCTCAATAGTTCGATGTGGATTGGATACTTTCTGCTTAACTACGTCCAAATGCAAAATTCGATTTTTAATAGCTTTGAAATCAATAATTGAGTTGGTTTAGTGACGTCACAGTTTCCTATCACCATACAAAATATGTGGGGAATAGCCTTTTGACATCTCATAAAAAGTATGTCAATTGATTAGTGTCAAATACACAATTGAATTGAAACTATAATATAATCGAATTAGAATTATATTACATTGCTTTATAGAAAATGTCAATCAATACAAACATGTAATTGCAAATTAATAAATAATAAAATAATAATCATTGTTTTAATGTCCTTAAATAATAATTGTGGTTATATCGGCCAATCAGATGCGCGTATTGTAGGGTAGTAAGACTTCCGAGTCGTTTATTGTGATGACAATATCACGAAAAAGGAGGAAATCATAAAAATCTGAATAGTTCCAGAAAGAGGGTATTTATATAAAACGTAAGACAATTTTTGCTTTGTTCTTCATCCCTTTCCTCCTCTATATATGAAAAAACAATAATAGGCTGACCGCCTCTCCCCCTGTTTAATATTTATAATATATTTTTTTCGGGATATAAAGTATGCCTGTGTTAATCCAGGGTGTGAGCTACCTCCATATGAAATTTCATCAAAATCGGTCAAGCCGTTTGAGCGTGAAGAAGTAATAAACACAATCACTTCACGGGTGGATTGAACTCTGACACCAGGTAGTTCTTGATAAACAACCTGGTGTCAGAGTTTCTAATGTAAATACATATTGTAGCTACCTATTATATTGTGTCACGACTTTCACATATATATTCTTCTCAAATGTTGAGCGGTTGTGATGGCATTGCACTGCGGACATATTTTCTTAGCTCGCAGAGATTGAAGCCAGCATACCTGGAACAGAAAATAAAACAATAAACAACCGGCGACCTGATTGGTGCAGTGGCTAAGTGATTGGACTGCGCGTTGGTTGCGGGTTCGATTCCCGCACGGGGCAAAACTTTGTGCGAACCACAGACGTTTGTCCCGAGTCTGGGTGTTTGTGTATGTAATGTTTCATGTTTGTGAAACGCACCCACGACACAGGTGCAATCCTAGTGTGGGGCGACGTTATAATAAAAACTACACACAACATCACGCCTATATTTCCCGAAGGAGTAGGCAGAGACGTATAGTACACTTATATCGCGTTTTTATTAGGGGACATGTCACCCAACATTCACGTGGTATGACTTTGCGACTTGTAGGACAATGTCGCTCGACATTAGCCTTGTCCACACTGCCCAGTTGTGAATAGTATGTCGCCCGAGTTAGCGTTGTTCAGTGCGACTTATGTACACAAAGCGACTCGCGTCCTCACTATTCAAAACTTGTCGGGCGACTCTCGAGGGACACGGATGTCGCAAGCGACATCAGGTGACTGTCGCCAGACATAAATTTCGTGTCGAGCAACAGAGTCGCGGGACAAATGTCTCTTAGTCGGAACGCGGCTTTACATATCGCCAGTTATTATAGTTCCTAAGCTAAAGTTCCATTAAAAAATTCTCCCATATATGTAGCCCATTCTGACAATAACTATAGGCAAAACAGTTACGTTGTACGTGCGAGTAAGCAGTTCAATATGATTTGTAAGCAGCATGATCTTGATCCGTTCTCGACAAGTGTGGCATCAGCCAGAAGGTCCCTGAGCCTTAAGTTCTTCAAGTAGCTCGGTTTAGAATTTAGTTTATTACCTTTCTCTGGGTTTATCGTTTGATAAAAACGGTGCACTGATGTGTGTTCACTTTATTTCTATATAGGCTATCATTATAAGCGAGGACTTTTAATTGGCTTTCTGTTGGCTATGACTCTTTTATTATTGTTAGTTTTATATAGCTGTAAGTCTTCCATAGTTTAATAAATAAATAAATAAATAAAATCGGTCCAGCAGTTTCTGCGTTGAGAGTTGATGTTAGGATTGTATAGACTCACCTCACAGTAAACATGCCAGCACTGTATCGACACAGCCGGGAGCGCGTACGGCCCCAGACATATCAGACATTTCACCTGAAACAAATGTAAAACAAAATTACAATATTGCAAGTTAAATAAAATAATAATAATAATAATTCTTTATTTGCATAAAATGTAGGTACATAATGGTGGTAAAACATAGTCAAGGTGCTATATACATCTTGCCGCTTGGCGACATGCAAATCTTTATACAGATCAAATATCATAACATTATAGAAATAGAACATTGATACAAATTCAAGTTAATGTAATTTACAGTTTACAGTCTATACCTCACAGATCGCTCACAATTGTAGAAAAAAAAAAAAAGCTTTAAAACGTCCTATATTATTATCACACTTACAATTGAAATTATTATATAAGTATATAACATCACGCCTGTATTCCCCGAAGGGGTAGGCAGGGGCGCACATATAGTACGACCACATTTCGCCAGTTATATTTTTGGTCCCAATGTAATAGGGGGCGAGCTGACCATCAACCGGGCACAAATCCAGACTCCGTGCTGCTACTGAGAATTACCTAATGAAAAAACTCAGTAACACTTTGCCCGACCCGGGATTCGAACCCAGGACCTCGTGCTCAGCAGTCGCGCTTAGCAACCACTAGACCAACGAGGCAGTATTATATAAGTACATGTAAATAATATAATTACCTCTCCCGCGCCATTATTCTTTCTTTCTAGTTCTCTTATTCTAGCTTTTAAGGCTTGGATCCGCGTCTGTAAAAAAAAAGGACATTACTCTATGCTACACTCGATATTTCTTATATTATTGACTTGTATGCAAATTGTTATCCTCTTACTAACACATATGTACATACATAACATAACATCACGCCTGTATTCCCCGAAGGGGTAGGCATAGGTGCACATATAGTACACCCACATTTCGCCAGTTATGTTTTTAGGTCCCAATGTAATAGGGGGCGAGCTGACCATCAACCGGGCATAAATCCAGACTCTGTGCTGCTACTGAGAATTACCTAATGGAAAAACCCAGTAACACTGCCCGACCCGGGATTCGAACCCAGGACCTCGTGCTCAGCAGTCGCGCTTAGCAACCACTAGACCAACGAGGCACTCTATAATTAAAATATTTTGTCTCTAACTCACCGCAGCACTTGCTTCAACCAATCCATTACATTTAATACTATTTTCTAATTTCTCATTCCTCTCCTCATTAGCTATTTCTTGAATGTCGGTGTGACTTTCAGTTTGTGTGTCTGCTGGTGTTAAATCCGCCTGAAAAAATAGAAGGGGACTATGTAATGTAGTTTTATTCTTCACCTCCCCCCACACTAGGAATGTCTCCTGTATCGTGGGTGCGTTTCACAAACATGAAATATCACATACACAAACACCCAGACTCGGGACAAACATCTGTGGGTTTCACAAATTTTTGTACCGTACGGGAATCGAGCCCGCAACCCTTAGCGCAGCAGTCCAATCGCTCAGCCACTACGTCAATCAGCTTGTCAACATATAACTCATATTAGACTTGACTGGGGCAGTGGCTAAGGAATTCGACAGTTTCTTTAAAAAATATATTCTTATATAACATCATCACGCCTGTATTCCCCAAAGGGGTAGCACAGGTTCACCCACATTTCGCCAGTTACAATATAGCTCCCATGGTAATAGGGGAAGAGCCTATTGTCATTAACAAAGTACATATTGCACTGTCCTACCCGGGATTCACACTTAACGCTCAGCAGTGACGTAAATAGTATGAGACTTACATCTGCCGCTATCCTAGAAGGGGAGTACTGGGGGGGGCCGTACAGCTCTGTATCTTCATCACCGTCTACCACCTGAAAACGAAGATATTAACATCACACCAATATTATAAAGGCGAAAGTTTGTGATTGTGTTTGTATGTTTGTTACCTCTTCACGCTCAAACGGCTGGACCGATTTTGATGAAATTTTATACGGAGGTAGCTGACACACTGGATTAACATATAGGTTTACTTTTAATCCCGAAAAAATGTAGCGGGTAACACCGCAGGGCGCAGCTAGTAATGAATATAGCCAGAGAATCAGTCAAGAGTACCGTATACCGGCGAGCCGAGAGGTATCCGGCCTATAATAGACCACCCCTCTCCTGCTGCTGCGAGAGGCTGCAGTACACATAGATATTCTAGGACAGTGATAAAGAGAGGCTTTGAATTTGAGCCTGATTGCAGAAGGCTTATAACTAGGTTTAGCCCGCGGTTTCGCCCGCGTTAAGTAGCCTATGTTCTCGGGTCTTAAACTGTCTACATGCCAAATTTCATCAAAATCCGTCCAGCGGTTTTGTCGTGACGAACAGTTACTTCTTATATATAAAATTCTCGTGTCACAATGTTCGTTCCCGTACTCCTCCGAAACGGCTTGACCGATTCTCATGAAATTTTGTGAGCATATTGAGTAGGTCTGAGAATCGGCCAACATCTATTTTTCATACCCCTCTGTCAGCTATTACACATATATAATATTGGTATGGATGAGGATATTACCAGTGCCTGATCGTTGGAGACTCTCCGCACACACGTGGCGGCCCGGGCTTCGGTGTCCTGCAGGGCGGTGGCGCGCACCCTCCACTCCCCGCACCACTGGTACTCCGCCCCAAAGCCCCCGCCCGTCGGCTCATCGTTCTGTTAACACAAACATGACACAACTCAAAATAACATAACATAACATCACGCCTATATTCCCCGAAGGGTTAGGCAAAGGTGCACATACAGTACACCCACATACATAACATCACGCCTGTATTCCCCGAAGGGGTAGGCAGAGGCGCACATATAGTACACCCACATTTCGCCAGTTATGTTTTTAGGTCCCAAGGTAATAGGGGGCGAGCCTATTGCCATCAACCGGGCACAAATCCAGACTCCGTGCTGCCACTGAGAATTACCTAATGGAAAAACCCAGTAACACTTTGCCCGACCCAAGATGCGAACCGAGGACCTCGTGCTCAGCAGTCGCGCTTAGCAACCACTAGACCAACGAGGCAGTCTCAACAACAACAACTCAAAATAGTGTTAATTTAAGCAGTGAGGAGCACAGCTTAACATCACAGATTGGTCAACCTGGGTAGCTACAATCTCCTCAATTAAGTATATACCTCAACATCTATACTGCCGTCTTCCGAGCTGGTATCAGGGACCTCCTCATCAATCTCCGCTCCTGTCCTCTTGAGGCAGCGGAGCGCGTGCCTCTGGAGCCTGGAGACGGGCAGGGAAGTGTTGCAGACGGGACATTCTCCGTGCTGAGGTGGTGGGGTGCTCCGCCGGCGGGCGCGGAGGCGCCGGAGACGGTTGGTGTGGACGCGCTTAACCAAAAATTTAGTTTTGTTGTAAACTAGCTGTGACCTGCGACTTTGTCTACTTTTCTTTTTTACAGAACTGGAAATCTTTTCGAAATTCGAAGTAGCCTAATTTACTCCTCATCACATTAGCAATCTGCCAGTAAAAGTACCATTAAAATCGGTCTATTTTAGAGATTAGTTTACAAATGATAGTATCACAGCACACTATCCTTTCATAAATGTGAAAGTTTGTAAGTATGGATGGATGTTTGTTACTCTTTCACGTAAAAACTACAGAATGGATTTCAATGAAATTTCATATGGAGGTAGCTGACACCCTGGATTAACACATAAGACTACTTCTTATCCAGAAAATAATTACCGGGTAACACCATGGGGCAGCTAGTATAATATGTATGGTACAATAAGTTCTCAAGTATAACATAGTATCACATATATTACTGTTTCTGGCAGAGAAATATTGCTATGTAAATGATAAATAATTTCATTTTTGCAAATAGGTTTATAGGACTAAAGTACGGGCATCGAGTGGTGGCAGACAGGGACAAGTGGAAGGAGGGAAGGGAGGCCTTTACTCTGCAGTGAGACGATACAGGCTTATAATAATAATAAATAGGTTTATAGGAAACTCTTTTAGACATTATTTTTAATAGACTAGATGGAGTTGACATTTTCTAACTCCCCTCCTTGCAGCCTAACAGTGACTAAATGATGTGATAAGATTCATCATCAGCCGGAAGACTTCCTCTGAGAATTGATTCACAGTTATTCTTCAGTGCTGTTTTCTTCCTAGCTATAGCAATGTTTGCTTCTCTATTTAATAATGTAAGCTGTAGACTTCTGTTTATTTATATTGCTTATATTTGTAGTTGTCGATGTCCCTTATATATAAATAACATACCTACTAATATTATAAATGCAAGTTTGTAAGTATGGATGGATGTTTGTTACTCTTTCATGTAAACACTACTGAATGGATTTTAATGAAACTTTACAATAATATAGTTTATACAGAATAACACATAGGCTACTGGCTGATAACACCCAGCTAGTAAGCAATATGACTTAACAGAAGTCTAGAGTTTACATTATTAAATAAATAACATTATCAAAATAAAGGCCCAACTCTCTATCAGTGTACTTCTATGTTATCTATGGCCTTTAAGACATTGCTTGTGCTTTAAAAAAAGAATACAACAGGAAATAATAGAATGAGTGACAAAGTTTAAATCAAAATGATTATATAAGAGTACCCAGTAAACTATTTGGTTAAACATTGATATAACATAAAGATATATAGATTTATTATCAAAATATACACTTTATAAGTCAGAAAAAGTATATAGAAGTGGATAAAAGAACAATAATACGCGGTTTTAAGCAAAGTTAGATGTGCCCTGACCTGATTTTAGTCTAAAACTCAAAATAAGCATATAAAACGTAATTTTTTGTTCGTAATTAAAGCTAAAGTCACTAGCCTGCCTCTTCTAGCTAATATTTACGTGTGGTATATCTAAAAACATCGTCAATTTACCTGGTAAACATCGCTGCCCAAACATCCAGACACATCAACGTCTTCGTCTTGCACATCTACACTGGTACTAGAGCCCGGCACAGCCAAATTACCACTACTATTAGCACTTAACTTTCTTTTAGAACCACTGCCGGATAGTTTCTGCAATCTTTCCACCTCAGACGACAAATGGGAGTCCAATTCACCCTGCCGAATTGTACAACTACACACTGGACAATTCGGCAACTCAGTCACTTTCTTCCGATTTCTAACACAATTCAATATAATATTGTCATCGTATTGATTGAAACTATAATCCGAAGTGTTATTTAACGAATTAGAACCACCTTCCATATTATTATACATCAAAATTGGTAACATTTCAAGCGATTTAAAATTATGTTGTGGAAATAGGTGTTAGTACACCGATTAAAAATCTGTTACCATCACAGCATTTACACAATTATATTGTGTTTTGAAAGTTTGGAAGTGTTAATGGAAGTTCTGTTGAGCTGTATCGAGTTATCTTACAGACATAATGGCGGTAATTTATGTAATAAAACAAATAATTTGAAGCAAAACAACAAATAATAATAAGATCGTTTACACCACTTTTTTTAAATTGCTTTGATTGGTATTTGAATGACAGTTGTTAATAGCTTCGGTTGGGAAACTATTACTATTGCGTTTAGTCGATTTTACTTACTATTTGTATATGATTTTTTATCAGTATCGTTTCTAATTTTATATTAATTTAAAAATAAATTCGCAAGTTATTTTACTATAATAACTTTTATTCGTATTTGTATTATATATCTTTTCCCTCGTGTATATTCGGGAATGCAGTTCGGCTCGCGACACTGCCGCATTACGGTCAAGAATAAGGGCTCCGTTCAAGTCCAAAACTAGCCAAGAATTCCCTAATATCCACATTATGGCAACCTAGGGTTGGAAAATATACTGTTGCCGGCTAGGTAGTAAATAACCAGGAAAAGACACGTTTAGATTTTTTGCTCCGTAATGTCCAGGATTGAAGTCGATAACTGTAACACCCTTGAACACCATATTTTTGCAAGTAAATTTTTGAATTTCGATTGTTCATATTTATATTATGTATCTTGGTTAAATAAATATTTATGTTTTCTTGTCAGTAAAATGCCACATAAGGCATCATCATTTGAGCCCGGAATCACCCACTGCTGGTTATAGGCCTCTATTTTTCTCTGCTTTGAACGTCTCTCATCCAGGTATTCTTCAATTTTGTATATATCATCAACCAAACGTGCTAATAGCCGACTACAAAAGGCATGAGCTAAATTATTAATTATTTTCTCATGGAAAAAGTAAATGGTAGCGAAGTCGACCATCTACCTCCCTAGACAAGTGGCAAAATGGTTGGGGCTGGCCGCGCCCTACCTACGTACTTAGGTACAGAGTGCTCACAGAGAAAGCGCCCACGACTCGCCTTCCGGCTCTCGCGGAGTGCGGACGTGTTGCGCGCGCGCTCTCCCGTCTCCCCACTCCACGTGTCTCCGTGCTACGACTCGTCGTGGCGCCGCCCGTACAGTCTCACGACTGTTTCTTTGGTCAATTTTGTCTTTTTCAAGACAATTTTGACTATCCTGTTTCTTGGACAGTGTCCGTCTTGTTGTGCGCCCCTTCTGGGTAAAACCACAGTTTCGTGGTCCTCGGTGGAAACCTCACGGTGTCAACGAAACCGAGTGGAGTGTTGCCCCAATACACTCGCCGCGCCCCTTCAGGGCAAAGCACTCAATTGGAAGGAGCCTAGGATCACCGGCCTTGGGGGATCTCCTAGTCGACCCTAGCTCAGTCCTCCCCGTTTTTCTCTCCACAGCGCAGCTCGGGGCCATACAGTTGGCTCCTTGACCACGAGCTGTTAGGAACCCGTGCACAATAAGACTGGCACGGGATACACTCTTAGGGCACACCAGTAGGTACTCATCCTCCCTGCCTACACCCGGCGGGGAGGGATTACACACACCCCACACATCCCCGGGCCCATCCAACCCGGGGACGCTAGGTCCCTGTTAGGTAACTTCCGTAGGCGCGTAAATTGTCCCTCCCATTCCCATCGACATGGAGTCCGCTCTATTATTAGAGATCCTGAAGGTGATGCTCAGAAGTGAGCCTCACCTTCTAGACCGTTATAGGGCCCTCCTTCCGAATTCGCTCGTGCAAACTCTGTTCGCACCGTCCCCGGCCACCTGCGTTGCGGTCCCTCAGACCAATTCGCAAAACTCCCCGAGTACTTTGTCTTTGCTTCACAAAGACATTAACAAGCCCCTTTGTTCATCGGTTTCAAGGAAACCGATAAGCCAGGCCACCTGTGACTCGGTCCCTCAGATCGGGTCACAAAACAACCTATTGTCTTTGCCTAACAAAGACACCCCATTAGCGGCTACCGCGAAGCCGATAAGCCCCGACCCGCACTACAATAGTGCCGCCTCAATTCCTGTCCCTTTGTCCTCCGTGAACAATAGTCCCATTGTTCACGTAGCAACCCCCGCGTCGCCCGATAACAATGCACGGTCTCAGGACAGTGTCATTCCGCGAAACCGCGCGGCGTCATTGTCCGACAATGACGCATCCCGTCCCTCTTCCCCAAATGTCGTGGATTCCCATATGCACGACATGCTCTCCGACATAGAGCATTCCGCCTCGGAATGCTCTCAGACCTCAGCCGATGATGATGACTTCATCACCGTCACCGGCAAAAAGAGAGCCCGTAGGTCCCACAAGTCCGCAGAGGAAACCCCTGCCAAGTCCCTCCGTACCGACCTGGCGAATAGCGCCCCGTCCCAATCCCAATCGGGTCCCTCTCCCCAGTCCCAACCCAAACCCGTGTCCCAGACCGCCTCCTCCTCAAACTCCCAGAGGAAAGGCCCGGTTCCACCACCCTTGTACATTCAGGACAAGGCGAAGTGGACCGATATTTCCAAATTGTGTGTTGATGCTCGCATCAACTACACTAGCGCCCGTACCACCCAGCAAGGCATTAAGGTGCAGTTGTCCACCGCCTCCGATTTTAGGTCCCTCACCCTCAAACTCAAAGAGCGTAACGTGTCTTTCCACACGTACGCTCTCCCCGAGGAGCGCCAACTCCGCGTAGTCATTCGCGGTATCCCGAAGGAGATCGACACTCAGTCGGTCTTAAGCGATCTTAAATCGCAAAATATCCCCGCGTCCGAAGTACACCGAATGCACCGTGGTCGCACCCACGAGCCATTCGATATGGTGTTAGTCGTTTGCGAGCCTCTAGAGGCCGCAAAAGCCATTTTCAATATAAAAACTCTGTGCCATCTGTCCGGCATACGAATAGAATCCCCTTTCAAAAAAGGCCCTCCCGGCCAATGTCACCGATGCCAACTCTATGGCCACTCTCAGCGAAATTGTTTCGCAAAACCCAGGTGCGTAAAGTGCCTCAAGGATCACGGAACGGCGGAATGCGATCGGCCCAAAGACAGATCGCTGTGCACCGAACCACCAGGCTGTGTTCTGTGCGGGGGCTTGGGCCACCCGGCGAACTATCGCGGGTGCCCCAAGGCCCCGCCCACGGACAAGAGGGTGGCGAAGCGTGCAGCGGCCCGTCAGAGGAGGAACGCGCGCATCCCGCCGTACAAACCTCCTGTCACCGCCAACACTTGGCTAGGTCCCTATAGGCCCCCAAACAATCCCTGGAATATGCTGAATCACCAGCAGTCATTCCCAGCTCTCAGGCCTTCAGCCGCTCACTTCCAACCCCAACCCCATTATCCTCTCATCCCCTCTTTGATGGCGCTCCCGACCCAACCGCCGCCCGGTTTCCCACTGGTGCCGCAAAATCTCCCAGTCCCTCAGACTCCCCAGCAGCCGAGTCCCGCCTCACGAGACCCCCGGCTTGCACAGCAACCCTCCCAGGCCCCGCGGCCACGGATCTCCCTACAATCCTCCGACGAGGAAAAAATCCTTTTCGGGAACAATCTGCTTCGTGAATATCACGAGCAGATTAATAACAACCGACTTATCGCGTTGACTAACCGCGCGTTGGTCCTCCGCGGAAACCCCCACGCTGCTTCCATCTTACACAGCGAGTTCATGGATGTCCATAGGGCATACCATAACCTTTCCGAATCCCTTTTCAATGGCAGTCCATAATTCCCCTAGATTCAAACCCCGATCCCTCAAAGTAGGCTTCTTTAATGCAAATAGCATTAAAAAACAGAAAGATCAAATCGCCCAATTCCTCCGCGATCATGATCTAGACGTGTTTCTTATCCAAGAAACACTACTCAAACCTAGCATGCGTAACCCTCGAATTGCGAACTATAATATAGTTCGTAACGACAGGACTCGCAACCGCGGAGGCGGCACTCTCATTTATTACAAGAGGTCACTGTACTGCATACCTCTAGACACCCCTTCCCTGTCCCACATCGAAGCGTCAGTCTGTCGGCTAGGCATGAACGGCCATCAGCCGATCGTAGTCATCTCCGCGTACATAGCCCCGAACGTCAACGCCGATTCCATGGCGTCTGACCTCGCGATCCTCCTCGAACTAGGTGACTCCGTCCTTCTGGCGGGTGACCTAAATTCTAAAAACACAGCGTGGAATTGCCAGTCCACAAATTCCAAAGGTAGGCGCTTAGAGTCCCTGAGTTCTAAACTCAATTTCGACGTCATCGCCCCGATGCGTCCCACTCACTTCCCCGATATAGTAGGTCACTCCCCGGACGTGCTCGATGTTGCGCTTCTGAAGAACGTAAGCCTCAGCCTGCGCTCGTTAGAAGCGCACCAAGAGCTCGACTCCGACCATAGGCCGGTGATTCTCGAGCTAGGTCCCCGCACCGGCCTTCCCGACCCGGGTACGCCCGTTCCCCACAAAACGATCACGGACTGGAGGAAACTCGAGGAACGCCTCAAGCGTACTTCATCCGTGCATCTAGACGCTATCCCCGAACATATCGTAACCCTTCCGGATACGATCCGCGCAGTAGAGTCCCTGACCGAGCACGTTCAATCCGCGGTGGACGAAAGTTCACGTAGCGTACCGGTGACGAGCGATCGTCGCTGGCAGCTACCGGATGACGTGCGCGCCCTCATCACCGAGAAGAACGCAGCCATACGCGCGTTCGACTCTTTCCCTTCCGAACCGAATCGTCTCTTTTTACGTTCTTTGCAGCGCTCTGTAAAGCAACGTGTAAAAGAATTCCGCGAAGCTCGTTGGGATAAAACCCTGAGCGACATCAAACCCTCCCATCTCGCGTTCTGGCAGCTGGCCAGGGTCCTCAATTCCGACCAACAATCCGTTATGCCTCCCCTAGTCCGACCACACGGTCAAAGCCCCGCTTTTGACGATGACGAAAAGGCGGAATGCCTAGCCGACAGTCTGGAGGCCCAATGCACTCCCAGCACTCAGCCAGTAGACCAAGCTCACCTCGACGAGGTCGACGCGGAAGTCGAACGCCGAGCTGCGCTACCTCCTCCTCCCCCTATCGTAGTAGTAGAGTCCGACCTAGACGCAAATGACGATTTAGCCGATGACCCTTCCGCGATTCCTCCGGTCACGGTCGTCGAGGTCCAGACGTTCGTAAAAGCCCTGAAAAACAGGAAAGCACCCGGTTCCGACGGCATCACCAATAGGGTGGTCCGTCTATTCCCTTCCACGCTTCTCGTGCTCATGACCGCCATCTTTAACGCGGCCCTTAACAACAACGTCTTTCCGCAAATGTGGAAAGAGGCTATCGTTATAGGTATCCCCAAACCCGGCAAACCCCCTTCCGACCCCACTAGTTATCGCCCCATAAGTCTCCTCAATGTTATTGCGAAGATTTACGAGAGAGTCATTTACAGTAGGCTACGGCGCTTTGCCGAATCCCATCATCTCATTCCCGACGAACAGTTTGGCTTTCGCACCAAGCACTGTTGCGTCCATCAGTTACACCGCATCGTCGAGCATATTTGCACTGGTTTTCACACCAAGACGATGACCGGTGCCCTCTTTTTCGATATCGCGAAGGCGTTCGACAAGGTCTGGCACAACGGCTTGATTTACAAGCTCTATCGCATGGGTGTGCCAGATCGTCTCGTGCTCATCATTCGAGACTTTTTGTCGAATCGCTCCTTTCGCTACCGCATAGTAGGCGCGTTATCCTCCCCTCACCCTATCCGAGCCGGGGTCCCTCAGGGCTCCGTGCTGTCCCCTCTCTTGTTTGCGCTGTACACCAGCGACATCCCCAAGACCAAAAAGGCCCATCTGGCCCTATTCGCCGACGACACTGCTATCTACTCTTCCGGTAGAAGCAGTGAAGTCATTACCAAAACCCTCCAATCCGCGGCCGACGCGCTAGGCGCTTGGTTTCGGAAGTGGAGGATTGAGGTAAATCCCACTAAGAGCGCAGCCGTGCTCTTCATCCGACACGGCGAGGCTCACTCCACCGCCCGCCCCATCCAAATGTTCGGTCGGCCGATCCCTTGGGAGACGTCGACCAAATATTTGGGTGTGATCTTAGATCACAACCTCTCCTTCAGAGAACACATAAAGAGGGTGCGCTCTCGCGCAGCCTTCGCTCTCAACCGTCTTCATCCTCTCGTAAATCAGCGCAGTAAGTTGAATCTCAGACTCAAATTGAGGCTTTTCCTCACTTGTATCCGCCCCAT
This sequence comes from Abrostola triplasia, assembly GCA_946251915.1. NCBI lineage: Eukaryota > Metazoa > Arthropoda > Insecta > Lepidoptera > Noctuidae > Abrostola > Abrostola triplasia. Next base: position 1,251,296 of record OX276450.1, read on the forward strand.
CATGACCTTTGCGAGCGTAACGTTCGCTCACGTCGAAAACTATAAGCTCAAGAAGCTTCAGACCCTCCAGAATAGGTTCATGCGTCGAGCCACGGGAGCCCCGTGGTTCGTTCGCAACGAGCAACTCCATGTCGATCTCAAAATGCCCACTATCAGGCAATTCATGAAGTTAGCGTCCGTTCGCTACTTCAAGTCCGTCCCCGCTCATTCCAATCCCCTGATCGTATCGGCCGCCCGATACACGGCTTTCGTCCGCGCCAAACGGCGCCGTCCCCGTCATGTTCTCTCGGATCCGGACGATCCCATCACCGTCCTTCAGGCGGAGGTGAAAGCTAGGTTAGATGCCGAACGGCGGCAACTACACATCGACAACGCCACACGACGACGACGACACACCGCCCGACCGTCGTATCGACCTCGCCGGCGAGGTCCGTCGCGACGCCCCTCTAGAGCTATTCCCGCGCCGCCGGCTCGTGCCGTGCGAGAAAACTCGATCACGTCCCCAAAAACCCCAAATAATCCGATCCAGCAGCTCCCCCCAGTAGTGGTAGCTTCTCCTCCCCCAGCGACGCCCTGAGCCGAGGTCCGAACCCCTCGCGGGGGTGCCCTTAGGCGCTGTCGCTTAGTTTGTAGTTTTTAATTTATAAGCCTGGCTGGAGGCCTTTTATTAGGTCTCGCCAAACGACCGGTTAAGCAGTAAGAGCTCCCTCAGAGCTAACTGCGAGAGACAAGTTCGAAAAAAAAAAAAAAAAAAAAAAAAAAAAAAAAAAAAACAGAGAAAGCGCCCAGTATCTACATAATGCAGGATAAGCATCCATAAGGAGAGGTGGTGTTTTCTTAGAATGAACATTCTTCCTGCTACGAAGCGACGAGGCAAATTTAACGTTCATTTGTATTGACAAACCGTTGAAGCTGTCGATCAATGTGTCGTTGTCTTATAAAATAGAAAATGATTAAAAAAATCCACTGTATCATATTTTTTAAATAATATTATTTATAAATACAATTACTAGCAATAATATTCAAAATACACAACAATTCAGTTTAAAACATGTACAATATTATTAAAATAAAATCGACTAAAACCAAAATGGGTACAAAAAAAATACTTTTTATTTACATTTCAATTAACATACTTTAATTAACAAAGGCATATCAATTTCTATAAAATCATCGTTGCCTACGAGTGTAGTCAGGCGTGCACATGTATGTAGTGTGTGTCACTTGAAGAGCGCTCGGTCACGGTTGTGACGGCGACACACACAAGCGGTCAGTACACGTTACTACTACAGAGACAGACGGACGTAGTGAGATAACAACTTACAACCAACTATACATTTTTAAACGGCGATCTCCTGAGTATTTTTCGCATCACTTTTGTTGACATCTGTCAGTTGCGTTTTGTTTTTCCTATTGTTGGCGGGCTGTTTCAAGTGAACTGTCTTCACGTGTAGCTTCAAGGAGTTTGATTGGCTGAATGTCCTAGAACAGTATTGGCAGGTGTAGGGCTTTGCGCCTGTGTGTACCTGGGAAAGAAATACAATAGTATCAATATTAACTTTATCGTATGGTTGATGGTCCTGGTGCTGGTGTCAGAGTTTAAACCTTTAAAACAAAAATTTATGCGATCCGCAGATGTTTGTCCCGAGTCTGGGTGTGTGTATGTGATATTTCATGTTTGTGAAACACACCCACGATACAGTAAACTGCTAGAGGGAGGCGACGATATTTTTTTATTTAAAAACGTCGCCCCACACTGGGAATGTCTCCTGTATCATGGGTGCGTTTCACAAACATGAAATATCACACACAAAAACACAGAATCGGGACAAAAATTGACGGATCGCACAATTTTTCGCTACATGTGGCAATCGAACCCACAACCCTTAGCGCAGCAGTCTTCACTTATCCACTGCGCCAAACAGCATAATACTCACTCTATAATGTCGGTTAAGGGCCGGTTTCTGGCTGAACCTCTTCCCACATGCCGCACACACATAGGGCTTCTCTCCTGTGTGTGTGCGTGTGTGTATCCTCAGCTGGTTGCTGTCAGAGAAGTGCTTGTTGCATGAGGAGCAGGGGTAAGGCTTCTCGCCTGTGTGCGTGCGCTGGTGGTATTTCAATGTGGCGTTTGACTGGAAAACAATATAAGGATGTTGAGTGCTATTTCTATATATATTAATATTCCTAAATATACATAACATCACGCCTGTATTCCCCGAAGGGGTAGGCAGAGGTGCGCATATAGTACACCCACATTTCGCCAGTTATGTTTTAGGACACAATGTAATAGGGGGCGAGCCTATTGCCATCAGCCGGGCATAAATCCAGACTCCGACGCAGGTATTATTTATATAATAATAATAATAACAGCCTATAACTGTCCCACAGCTACAAAAGGCCTCTTCTCGTATAGAGAAGGATTGAGCATTGATCACCACGCTAGCTCACTGCGGGCGATTTCAGATAACTAAATCCAGGTTTCCTCACGATGTTTTCCGTCACCGTTAGTCAGTGTCTTAGAATAACTCAGAAAGTATTTTTAACATTGAAAAAGTCACATTGATACTTGCCCGGGTTTGAACCTAGGTTTAATATATCCACATAGGTTTAATATTTAAACTTACCGTACACTTCTTCCCACACACTTCGCACACAATGTTTTTGTTATATTTCAGTCCTAGATGTGTCCTATTTATATGTGCCTGAAGTTTAGATCGACTCACGAAGTTCGCTCCACACTGTAAAACAAAGTAATCACACTAATATTATAAAGGCGAAAGTTTGTGAGTGTGTTTGTATGTTTGTTACCTCTTCACGGTCAAACGGCTAGACGGATTTTGATGAAATTTCATATGGAGGTAGCTGACACCCTGGATTAACACATAAGCTAAATTGGTTGTAGTTAAATTGAAGAGTGTTGCGTGTGAGTACCTGTTGGCACCTGAGCTGCCTGTCGGCGGGGCGCCGGCCGGCCGCCTGCCTGCGCAGCGCGCGCGCGTGCTCGGCCAGGTGCGCGCGCAGCGAGCCGGCGCGCGCGCACTGCCAGCCGCAGATCATGCACTGCGAACTGAGCGGGCAAGCTGTCACTACACTATTGGCGCCCAACTGGGGCTTTGGGCAACAATAGTCCATATTAATGAAAAAAATATAATAATATAACATAACATCACGCCTGTATTCCCCGTAGGGGTAGGCAGAGGTGCACATATAGTACACCCACATTTCGCCAGTTATGTTTTAGGTCCCAATGTAATAGGGGGCGAGCCTATTGCCATCAACCGGGCACAAATCCAGACTCCGTGCTGCTACTGAGAATTACCTAACGGAAAAACCCAGTAACACTTTGCCCGACCCGGGATTCGAACCCAGGACCTCGTGCTCAGCAGTCGCGCTTAGCAACCACTAGACCAACGAGGCAGTCATAAGTCAAAAAAATATAATATAAGAATTAATTATAGTATAATTTGAAAACAATATATACGAAAAATAAATCGAAATATAGTAGTAACCAGTATATAAAGTAAATAGTAAAAAATGACACCACACGAGTGGATTTGGAACCCACGACCTTCGTCTATCCGTGGCGCAACTCTTACCAACTGAGTAAGATTTGAAGTCCCTGCCTATTTACGTCTTTATCATTTAAAAACGTTGCCCCATAACATAAAATCACGCCTGTAATTCCCGAAGGGGTGGGCAGAGGTACACTTATAGTACACCCACATTTCACAGTTGAGTTCTCACCAATGTTTATGAGTATTTTTATGTTTTGAGTTACTTGTTTGAGTTTAAGTTGAGTTTAGACTCTAAGTAACTTACTTATGTTCATTCTTGAGTGTGTGTTTGACAGAGCTTAGAATGTGTCGTTTCCACGCGTCTAACGTACTGAATTGTATGTTACAATCATTACAGAATCTGTCTGATGCTGGCTCTTCTGAGTTCTCTGGCTGAAAGACAAAATATATATATTTTTAAAACGACGCCCCCACACTAGGAATTTCTCCTGTATCGTAGGTGCGTTTCATAACATAACATAACATAACATCACGCCTGTATTCCCCGAAGGGGTAGGCAGAGGTGCACATATAGTACACCCACATTTCGCCAGTTATGTTTTAGGTCCCAATGCAATAGGGGGCGAGCTGGCCATCAACCGGGCACAGATCCAGACTCCGTGCTGTTACTGAGAATTACCTAATGGAAAAACCCAGTAACACTTTGCCCGACCCGGGATTCGAACCCAGGACCTCGTGCTCAGCAGTCGCGCTTAGCAACCACTAGACCAACGAGGCAGTCAGGGCGTTTCACAAACATGAAATATCACATACATAAACACCCATATGTTACTTTAGTGTTTAGCATATACTAATCGACATCATCATTAGCCGGGAGACGTCCACGGTTGAACAAAGGCCTCCCCCTTAGAACGCCACAATGAACGACAGCTTGCCAATACCATCCACCGGTTGCAGCAACTCTGACGATATCGTCGGTCCACCTGGTGGGAGGCCTGCCAAGGCTGCGTCTTCTGCGATGTGACTTTTTCAAAGTTATGAATACTTTCTTAGTTATTCTAAGACACTAGACTAACGGTGACGGAAAACATCGTGAGGAAACCTGGATTTAATTATCTGAAATCGCCCGCAGTGAGCTAGCGTGGTGATCAATGCTCAATCCTTCTCTATACGAGAAGAGGCCTTTGTAGCAGTGGGACAGTTATAGGCTGGTATTATTATTATTAAATTATTTTTAACCCGACATACTGACCTGATCTTCGTTCCTATGTGTCTTACTCTTATGCATCTGTAGCCCATGTCTGCCCACAAAGCTGTCCCCGCACACGTCACACACGTGCTCGGTCGGGTGGCGCTTGCGCACGTGGGAGAGGTACGACGTCGGCTTCCTACAGACGACAAGTATGACTATATATAATACTACGAAATAATTAAAATATGACCTCTCGTTTCCGTCATGGTAACTCCTGTGAGCCAGGATCTACAATGATAACCATTGAGAACTGCTAGCAATGAAGCTCGAGGCGTCCCAGAGAAATGACTCGACTGTCTTGGAACCCGCAACAAAATTAATCATAAAAAAATATATAGGAGGAGTAGGAATATAAATTTAGTTCCCACTTCCCTCCATATGAATATGCCAAAAGCATAATAAGTAAGGGATCCACAACTAAGATAAGCCCAGTCAAACGGCTGGACCGATTTCGATGAAAATTCATATGAAGGTAGCTGACATTCTGGATTGACACATAGGCTACTTTTTATCACGAAAAAATTTAGCGGGTAACACCGCGGCCGCAGCTAGTAATAGATATGGCAAAGACTTAAAAGGCTCGTGGACATGGCTACTGCGCAGATCAATGGTGAAGGGGCTGGTAGTGACGGGGGGGGGGACTCACAATGGGAAAGGGGACCTAGTGGAGTACTCTGGGGGGAGGCCTACGTCCAGCAGTGGACTTCTATAAGCTGATGCGTTGATTTACTTACTTGAAGTTATGGCTGCATAACTGGCATTGATAGGTATGGCCGTTGTGCCATTTCTCGTGGACTCTTGACTGATGGCTGGAAATTAAAAAGTAAAGATCAACATGACATCCTATACTCTCCGGAGGTAGGCAGAGGTGTGTAGCATCGGCATTTCCTAACTGACTACCTCTGAGAAGAAATACCGAAACAAACTCAGGGGTCAAGGTCTCTTTTAAAGTCCAGAATACACCCACACTTCGCCAGTTATGTTATAGGTCCCAATATCAGACTACCTCGCTGGTCTAGTGGTTGCTAAACGCGACTGCTAAGCACGAGGTCCTGGGTTCGAGTCCCGGGTCGGGGAAAGTGTTACTGGGTTTTTCCATTAGGTTATTTCCAGTAGCAGCACGGAGCCTGGCTTTGTGCCCGGTTGATGGCAATAGGCTCGCCCCCTATTACATTGGGACCTAAATACATAACTGGCGAAATGTGGGTGTACTATATGTGCACCTCTGCTTACCCCTTCGGGGAATACAGGCGTGATGTTATGTGTCTATCAGAGGGCAAGTCTACCGTCAACCGGGCACCGATCCAGAAAATATATAACAGCAGTGACAGCCGAGTGGTAAGACCGTTGGACTGCCAAGACAAAGGTCGCAAGTCCAAACCAGCACGCACCAATGTCTTTTCGAATTCATGTGCGTACTATAAACTAGTTATCAGTTGCTAAAAACGGTGAAGGAAAACATCGTGAGGAAACACACACCTGAGAGATTATTCAACGGTGTGTAAAGCTTGTCAGAGGCCTACAGGCGGTTTACACTCTGACACTATTGTTCATCAACTAAACGATAAGAATATTATTATTATTACTTACGCTGTGTGCGACACGTGTCCACATTTACCACACTTAAATATCCGCGCATGCGCATTGACAGTGTGGCTTTTCAGGTGCTGTGGCGTGCGGTATCTGAGGCAACATATCTCACATATATAGGTACCACTGCGCTGAAATATATAACATAATCTCACTAATATTATAAAGGCGAAAGTTTGTGAGTGTGTTTGTATGTTTGTTACCTCTTCACGCTCAAACGGCTGGACCGATTTTGATGAAATTTCATATGGAGGTAGCTGACACCCTGGATTAACACATAGGCCTTTTTCATTATGGGACAACATAGTAAAAAATGTGATAGAAGGGAAAAAAATGAAAAAAATAATTAACAAATTGGGCCAAAAACCCACGGTGCAATTAAAACTACTGGCTATCACTATTAATTACATTGTGGTCACATTTGAAATATTGAAGAAGACCTGGAATCAATTATATAAAATAAATTGCCCGAAAACTTTGACGACCTGATTGGCGCAGTGGCTAAGCTATTGGACTGCTGCGCTAAGGGTTGCGGGTTCGATTCCCGCACGGGGCAAAACTTTGTGCGAACCACAGATGTTTGTCCCGAGTCTGGGTGTTTGTGTGTGTGATATTTCATGTTTGTGAAACGCACCCATGATACAGGAGAAAATCCTAGTGTGGGGCGTCCACAACTACTCAATTTGAACAAGGGCCTTCATTGGGTACGGAACCTTAAAAAAAATTAGAAAAAGATTCTCTCACCACATCATGCTTCATCTTATGGTTCGCAAACGCTCTGGTGTCCACAAACCCTTTGAAACATAGATCGCATTTGAAGGGGGATGCTGTGTAGTTCAGAGATTTTGATCTCGCCAACATGTGTTCCACTTGCTGTTCCTTTGACAGCATTATAGCGTTGGCATCTAAATAACTTACTGTGAAATAAAATGAGTTTATATTAAAAACTAGCTTCCGCCCGCGATTCCATCCGTATGGATTTCGAATGTTTTATAGCCTATAGCCTTCCTCAATAAATGGGCTATCTAACACTAAAAGAATTTTTCAAATCGGACCAGAAGTTCCTGAGATTAGCGCGTTCAAGCAAACAAACTCTTCTGCTTTATAATATAAAAAAAAAAAAAAGTAAAAGTATAGAAGTATAGATTATAATATAAGTATAGATATATCTGACTGCCTCGTTGGTCTAGTGGTCGCTAAGCGCGACTGCTGAGCACGAGGTCCTGGGTTCGAATCCCGGGTCGGGGAAACTGTTACTGCATAATATTGCATTGTCACCGAACCTACATCATCATCATCAGCCGGAAGACGTTCACTGTTGAACAAAGGCCTAGCCTTTACGGTGGGAGGGGGGGCAAAATCCCCACTCTTGGCAAGCGGCTTTGGGATCGCAGTATTGGTGGTAAAGTTACAGAAGACGCTGCTGCCCATCTTCTGGGTTTTCCCTTAGTCGCCTCTTACGACACCCACGGGAGGAAAGGGGGTGGTCAATTCTAGGCCGGATACCACTCGGCATGAATTAATCAAACACCATACGTACGATCTTTCACTCTTTTCTTCTTGAGTATAATCCTCTTCTTCTTGACCGGTTCTTCTGCTTCTGACTTTATCCTGGTCAGTGGGATATCGTCTTCTGAATCCGATATCAGAGGTAGTTCATCAAAATCGGGAAACCGTTCACTTGTCTGTAAGTTATTCTCTGAAAGATTTCAACATACATGATTACTTAAAAAAACAAAATTAAAAATTTTGACAATACCCACGACAGCTATAAACGTTTTAGTAGAAATTGTCATGAGTGATAGCTAAGAACCATCTCTAATGAATCATATACCCGTTACCGAAAACCGCATGAAAATCGGTCTACGCATTTTTGAGAAAATTGGCAACAATCATTTGTGCACACATACAAACAAACAAACCTCTCACCCTAAACGCATATACCTTCTCCGTTCCGTCGTGGGTAAAAACAACTAAAATAACTGTATTCCCCGAAGGGGTAGGCAGAGATGTATACTTGTATAGTACACCCACATTATGCCAGTTATGTTATAGATCCCAATGTAATAGGGGACCAGCTGACCATCAACCGCGCACTAATCCATACATAAAGTCACGCCTGTTTCCCAGAGGGGTAGGCAGAGGCCACGGATTTCCATTTGCTACGATCCTGGCATAATTCTTTCGCCTCATTCACACGCATCACATTCCTCATACACGCTCGTCGGTTAAGGATACTCCTCACTTGCCCTTTTTGCAGAACATCTCCAGTTTGGTCTAGGTATGTTCGCCAAGATCTTCCCCTTTCCAATATTCCAGTAACACTCGCCTCATATATACGTTTTGTCACTCTTATTTCATCTGATACTGTGTTATCAGAACACGTAACTACTACAGCGAGAGACAGACGGACGTAGTGAGATAGGACACCTATAACTTACCTTCATTATTCTCTTCTTTTTTCATTGCTACATTATCAACTCTCTCGAAAGAGACTGGTACTTCTATTTTAACGGTCGTGTTCTCTTCAGGGACATCGATGATATTTATTTGTTGTACTGAAGTCTTATTAAAACTATTGGTTGATTGGTTTCGTTTTTGGCCCTGTGAAATAAAGATGTTGACAAGGAGAGGTAATAGAACGAAACCACCTACACTGTTCTCACATAAAATATTGAGCTTGTCTGGACTTTAAAAGAGACCTTGACCCCTGAGTTTGTTTCGGTATTTCTTCTCAGATGTAGTCAGTTAGGAAATGCCGATGCCATCTAGTTTTAAAAAAGAAGACGTGTAAAAGTGTTTTTTTAAAACCTATTTGCAGAAATAAAATCATTTATCAGAAACACTGATGGCCGAGTGACAAAGAACGCTGCTGCACATCTGGATTTTCCCATAGTCGCTCGCCTCTTACCACACCCGTGGGAGCAGAGGGAGGGTATATTCTAGGTTGGATACAACAGCAAATAACATAACATAACATACTGTTTTGTGAGACACTGTTTATTTCATAAGTTTACTATGTACCTTTTTAAGAAACAAATAAATAAATAAAAAAATAACATCACGCCTGTATTCCCCGAAGGGGTAGGCAGAGGTGCACATATAATACGCCCACATTTCGCCAGTGATGTTTTCGGTCCCAACGTAATAGGGGGCGAGCCTATTGCCATCAACCGGGCACAAATCCAGACTCCGTGCTGCTACTGAAAATTACCTAATGGAAAAACCCAGTAACACTTTGCCCGACCCGGGATTCGAACCCAGGACCTCGTGCTCAGCAGTCGCGCTTAGCAACCAGACCAACGAGGCAGTCAACAGCAAATAGTTGCTACAATTTCTTGTCTTACCTCAGAGTTATCGCTGAGCATCCGAGTGAGCACCTCCTCTGATTCCAAGCATTTCTGCTTAAATAAATAACATCTCTTCAGCCGAGCATAGCATATGTAACAGGCTAGTATCGGCCTGCCTTCCGCTTCAAACTGAAAACAAATGGGTTTGTTAAGATACTGGATAAGACAGACAAAGACTGGCCAATGGCATTGTTTCATCAGCCGGAAGACGTCCACTGTAGAACAAAGGCCTCCCCCTTAGGTAACAGGGACGAGAGTTGCTATATACCCCATGCTTGCCAAGCGGCTTGGGGATCGCAGTATTGGTGGTGAAGTTACAGAAGACACTGCTGCCTATTTTCTAGATGGCATTTTTCAGGGAGGCTTATACCCAGCAGTGGGATATTAAAGGCTGTAGATGATGATCCTGGAAAATCATACTTTCTTTAGTTTCCACCATTAATCAGGTAAGGCTTGAAATGGGAGGAGGAGGTTGGTTAAAAAGTTATGAAATATCCCAAGGAAATGAAACACGAAACATTTTCTTTAAACAATTATTTAAAGGGTGAAATAGTAAGATATGAAGTTTACTTTTTAATATAATCATTCTTCATCGCTCAGCTGCATAACCAGCTCATGAATAAGGGCTCTGTTCGAGTACGAAACTAGTCGGGCAATCCCGAATACACCCTTGAGTATAACTGGAATATACAGTAATTAATATGGATATTAATTACTATATATTCCAAAAGTTATTATAGTAAAATTCTACATCACGTCGAGAATCTGACACACATACTATTTATTTAAGTTTTCAAAGGATTCAAAGGTTGAATGATTGTCAATTAATGTCTTACCAGAGTGTTTGTGAGTTTCTCATAGGTCTCCTGCAGCTGGCGACTGATAACGACATGCATGTGAGCATCATCTACTAAACATACTCTACATACTGCTAAGTTCGCCATTATCACTTCAAAGCTTTAATAACACCAATTTATTATTTAAGTGTCTTCTTGATAAGTATTGTTTTAGCAAGTTTGAATATTATTACGTTTTGTTTAATAATAATAGTTATAGCACTTGTTACTTATAGGAATTATTAAACTTAGATGTATAGACACTTATTCTTATTTAGTTTTTGTAACAAAAACATTTACGATTTGTACACTTTTTCTATTAACTTTTATGTTACATTTCTGAAGATTTCCTTTAATCAATGTTGCGAGATTCAGTGTTCTTTATGTTAAGTGAACTTTATATTTTATACAATTGATCTGATTTATACAAGTTTCATTCAATTTATTGTATTTATTTGTAATTAGACGAGAAAATTACGGCCCAAACAATGTTGACTTTAATATTTTATATGGGTGCGTTCCTAAAAACTCGCAGATGTTATGTTATGACTGAATCTCTCTACTGGGTCCTATTATTTACAAAAACACATTTTAAAAGTACTTCGAATAAACAAAGTAAGTATCTTATTAATTTGTATAATTTTTGAAAACTAAAATAACATCCCGCTTTATTTTTAACCGAACCTAAAAAGTAGAAGGTTCTAAGTTCGTCCGTATGTTATTATTTCAACAGTCTTTAAAGTGTTGTAAATCTTGAACGCATATTTCTTTTAGCGTCCTTGCTGTCAGCTCCGTTAGTGACATTGGAGTGCAACTATAAGTAAAATGAAATCGTCACATCTCACTTGTTTATCGTTAAAACATATTTTATAGATGCGTTGCGTATTCTTAGTTAATTAAATATGGACTTTGACGTTGCGTAATACGTTTAACATATTATTTAAATAAAAAGTGATATTAAATAACGTTGAAACTGTATATTCGAGATATTAATAAACCAGATTTAAAAGTGAGTTTCAACATTTATTCGGTTTCTCGTAGTACCATTGCAACATCGAGTTCAAAAATAAAATGTCAATATTGAACATCAATTCTGTTACTGAGCTGTGAATTCTATTTCACAGTGAGTGGCATCAGGAATCGTCGTAACAAATAGATAAATTAATGTTGATTTATCGTCGAGAGGATATAAGACCGCAATTCACTGTTCCAAGCGTCGTACAAGACCTAAAAACCGTAAGTTCTTTATGTATCTACAGAATTTTCAACTGTATCTTCAGTATAGTTTATAGATAGAAGTTATTAAAAAGAAAGGAGCTTGCATTCCTGTCTGAAGCTATTTATACGCTAGTTTATCTTATACATGTAATCAACCAGCAAATTTTGCTTAAACTAGCTACCGCCCGCGACATTGTCTATGTACAATATTAACGTCTTTTCCGGAATAAAAAGTAGCCTATGTCCTACCCTAAGACTTAAGCGACCTACATATCAAATTTCGTAATGATCGCTTCAGTGGTTTCGACGTAATGCGGTTACAAACCAACAGACAATTATATTCGCATACAATCGCGATAATGATTAATACATACAAAATATTGCACCTGTATACCTTAAAGGGGTAGGCAGTGGTGTACAGTACACCTACATGTCATTAGTCATGGTATAAGTCCTATATATAGGGTGCATGCCTATTGCCATTAAATAAGAGAAACACAAGTTGCTAAAAACGGTAAAGGAAAACATTGTGAGGAAGCACACCTGAAATATTATTCAATGGTGTGTATTCCCATGGGGCTGGCATAGGCACCTAGTGTGGATAAAGCCCTGTTAAAAACTAGACTAAAAAAAAGAAAATGGTGTGTAAAATCTTGTCAGAGGCCTACAGGTGGTTTAAAACTCTGACACCAGGTTGTTGCAACCATACGATAAGAAGTAGAAGAATTCTCTTGTACTCAGCAGTTAGTGCATCTACCTTCTTTCTATCTCTGCACTACCTGAAGGTTTGATAGGTAGAAAATCGGCATTAAGTCCTCCATATACATGATAGACTGAAGCATTAAATAAATAAATAACTCCTCTGTCTGAGACTGCCTCGTTGGTCTAGCGGTTGCTAAGGCGCGACTGCTGAGCACGAGGTCCTGGGTTCGAATCCCGGGTCGGGCAAAGTGTTATTGGATTTTTCCATTAGGTAATTCTCAGTAGCAGTACGGAGTCTGGATTTGTGCCCGGTTGATGGCAATAGGCTCGCCCCCTATTACATTGGGACCTAAAAAAACATAACTGGCGACATGTGGGTGTACTATAAGTGCACCTCTGCCTACCCCTTCGGGGAATACAGGCGTGATGTTATGTTATGTTTTAACTCCTCTGTATATCTTTTTCAGGTCACAAAATAAACAATGACTTAATCAGACAACCGACATACAGAATCCCAAGATGTACCTAAACCAACTAGATTTTGTCTGCGACTACTGCTCAAGAACGTTCACGAGGAAGTACAACCTTCAGACACATATAGAGAACTGCCATGTTAACTCCTCAAGCCACTGCGATGTCTGCGGCCAGACCTTCGGCAGTCCAGCCGGAGTGCAGCAGCATCTGCTCAGAGGCCATAACAGTTATGGCCAGTCGTTCCCCGAGTGCGACATCTGCGGCCGAATTTTCACCAGGAAACAGAACATCACTGCTCACATGCTTTCTGTACACCTGCAGGTACCCAACTATTCCGTACTCTGTAAGTTTTGCGATAAGAAATTCTCCTCTATAAAGAATTTGAAGCGACATATGAATATGCTACACAATCCTGATGTCGAGTATCCGACTTGTAATGATTGTAATAAAGTGTTTAAAAGCAAGCAGTCGCTTATAACACACATTCAGCAAACACATAAACTAGCTACAGTAATAAAGTGTCATTTATGTGAGAGAGTCTACACAAACAACAGGAATTTGAAGCGGCATATTGAGATGTATCACGGTGAGAAAAGCGAGTTCCGATGCGATATTTGTCCGAAAGTCTACACGTCCAACCAGAGTTTGCGACGCCACGCCCGTACAAGACACAGCACGGACAACCAGGAGCAGTTCTCGTGCAATTTTTGTTTAAAACTTATCGTTGGAAGGGAGAATTTCGAGTCCCATTTGCAGTCATACCACCAAGAATACCAAGAAGTGGATTCGGAAGTCAAAACAGCGGAATTCTTCTGCGAATACTGTGACAAGAGTTTTGAAGAAGAACCCTCGTTGCGGCAGCATATAAAAGCAGAGCATTCGTTTAAGACGTTCTACAGGTACTGCAAGAAATATCTGCTGAAGCAGTACCGTATGGATATGAAGCAGATTTACCATTGCGAGTTCTGCAGTACACCGTTTCCCACAGTCTATGAACTGAAGAATCATATGAAGATGAATCACGACACAGAGTACTCTTTATCTACTTGCAATGTGTGTTTCAACAAGTTCTATAGTAAGGAAGCTATTGTGGCACACAGACAGGTCTGCATACCCCCCCGAGACGTTAACTCCTGCAGCCATTGCGATAAACTGTTCACTGATATTTCCAGCCTAGAATTCCATACGAGGATATTTCATCCCCAAGCTCAGATCGCCGATTCTAACATAACATCCACGAACATAGATGATGAAACTCTCGCGTTCAAATGTGAGAGCTGCGACCGGCTCTATTACAGCGATCGGTCGCTCAAACATCATATAAAGTTGAAGCACACGACTGACGAGGCGGTGGAGTGCCAGATTTGTGGCAAAATTTGCAGCAACAAATACTATCTAGCTTCCCATATCAAGATCGTCCATAATACGGACTCCTGGTCGCAATGCGAGTACTGCGATAAGCAGTTCAAGTCGAAAAGGAATATACGGAGGCATATTGAGTATACGCATTTGGGCATGCAGCGGTATAAGTGCATTGAGTGTGAGACGTTGTTCAAAGAGAAAAGGAGTCTTCGGAAGCATGTGAGGACGAAGCATCCAAACTCGACGGCTTTTCCACAATGCCATATTTGTCACAAGCGCTTTGAGTCAGCCAAGTCTTGTAAAATCCATTTAAAATTGCTCCACTCCTTCAATATGAACACTTTTCCGTGCGATTTGTGCTCAGTATCCTTCCAATCCAATGAAGCACTCGCCATACACTTAGAGACAAAACATTTGGCTGAAGACGAGATATACAAGTGTGAGGAGTGCAATCTCGTGTTTAAGGGCCAGGAGAAATTCGACAGCCACAACGAGGTTTGCCACGTGAATTTGGTCCCTAATATCAAGCAGAAAGTGCTACCGCGATGTATTTTGTGTATGAAAGACTTCAGCACTCGGAAAACACTGAAACGACATATCAAGAAGTTCCATCAAGATTTCGATGTCGATGATCTGGCGACATTCGGATCTCGACACAGAGAGTTCACAGTCGATTGTGACGAGTGCCTCAAGAATATTAATGACGAATTCTATATAAATATCTACCAGAAGTTAAAACACTTGAGGGATTCAATCGTTTTTAAGTGCGAGACGTGTCTAAGTTCATACAACTCGCTCGAATTTGCTATACAGCGGTATAAGGTAAGTGATGTCGGTGCTTATAAAAGCAAGATGATCCTTAGTGAGCTCTGTACTGCGGAGATGAGCGAGGAAGAAGCTGACTTCTCTGGTTTTGGAGCGTTACACGACATGTTGCCAGAAAGTACGACCAATGACATCAAATTGGAGCTGTTTGATGAGTGTTTAGAGTCTGATATCAAAATGGAGCCTCCGTCGCCTTGACATTAAAATCAACTCATTTTGCATAGAAATTTCTCGAGTCTTTTCTTGGATTAACCTTTTGAACGCCACGGTCGGATGTAGACGGCAAATGAATGATAAATGATAATAAATGATAAATGATTTTATTTCTGTAAATAGGTTTAAAAAAAACACTTTTACACGTCATTTTTTAAAAACTAGATGGCATCGGCATTTCCTAACTGACTACCTCTGAGAAGAAATACCGAAACAAACTCAGGGGTCAAGGTCTCTTTTAAAGTCCAGACAAGCTCAATATTTCTCATAAGCTCAAAACGTGCGCAACGAAAATGGTCGTCTTTTGTCGGCATTAGCCGACGGTGGCGCGTTGGGTACGTTTTCATTTGTCTGCTATATCCGACCGTGGCGTTCAAAAGGTTAAAAGTCAGTTAAGTCATTTCTCTGGGACGCCTCGAGCTTCATTGTAGATCCTGGCTTACAGGAGTCACAATGATGCGCAGGAGTGGGCTTGTACCGAAAAATGCTGCAATGATACTTTGACAGACATTTATTCTATTCTTTAAGAGATGAACTTAATATATAGTTAACATTTCTATATGCTTTGTAAGATATCCTGTCTTTTTCTTTCATATGTAAATAGAAAGAGATGGCAAGCGAAAATGTAATTGTCATTTATTAATATAAGTATAAGAGATATATTGTAATTGGGAGTCGGGATTTGTGCCCGGTTGATGGCAATAGGCTCGCCTCCTAAAACCTATAACGTAACTGGCGAAACGTGGGTGTACATGTGCACCTGTGCCTACCCCTTCGGGGAATCCTGTATTCCCTGAAGGGGAAGCTTATTAGATTTTAGTTAATGACTACAATTTTTGTTATGTAGTCATCTTCCCTATGTAATCATAAGTTTTTATACCATTTGTAATAACATTAGGAGTCGTCCATTAATTCCGCGTGTACAAAGGGGGGGGGGGGGGTCGAAAAAATCTCAAAATATCACCAGAGACAAGAGTATTGAGTTGACCTCCTGATTGGCGATTTATTATAGATTACCCCCCCCCCCCCCTCCCCCCTTACCTAAGGGAGGCGGCTTTGTTCATCAGTGGACGTCTTTCGGCTGATGATGACGCTGTATATACCTATAATAATTATATTATATAAGAATAACACTGTAAAATAATAAAGACGGGGGGGGGGGGGAACATCACGTGATTATTGGACGACCCCTTAGACGCTAAGACCTATGTACAGTCGGTTCAAGCAATTCTGACCTTTATCACAATGGTTATACGACACACATCTGCAGTAGACTGTAGGTATTGTGTTTTTGCGTTCAATACAACCCTTATGCCTACGGAATAGAGATCAAAATCGTTTGAATTAACTGTTCATAGGTTTGTTTGTTATTTTTAATTAAATTGAGTATAAATATTCTTAGGTTTGACTGATAATAATAATTATTTAATAATGGAAACTCATTTAATTGTATTTTTCTATAATCTAATCTATAATAAATACTAAGTTCTCGTTAGTTAGACTACCTCGTAGTCTAGTGACTACTGACTACTGAGCATGAGGTCCTGAGTTCGAGTCCCGGGTCGGGAAAAGTGTTGGTAATTCTCAGCAGCAGCACAGAGTAGCAATTGTGCCCGGTTGATGGTCAGCTCGCCTATTACATTGGGATCTATATAGCGGAATGTGGGTGTAAAGGTACACTTTTGCCTACCCCTTCGGGGAATACAGGCGTGATGTTGTGTCTTAGTATAAGTAACTACAGTAAAACGGGGTGAATCGAAACAACATTTTGAAACTGATTTTAACATTAAATTATTACTTAGTGGTCAGAAAGGTTTCTAGATTTGTCTATAATACAATTTAAAGTATAGGGTCCTTTATAGTGACAATCAATTATCTATACACTTTGCTATAAAATCAGTTTCAAAGTTTTGTTTCTATTCACCCTTAAGTTTCCATTCACCCCGTTTTACGGTATTAGTATAAGAATTTCGTTGAATCTCACTATTAGTAATCATTATGAATATTATGTTATTCTCTCTTACTGGACTGCCTCGTTGGTCTAGTGGTCGCTAAGCGTGACTGCTGAGCAGGAGGTCCTGGGTTCGAATCCCGGGCCGGGCAAAGTGTTATTGGGTTTTTCCATTAGGTAATTTTCAGTGGCAGCTCGGAGTCTGGATTTGAGCCCGGTTGATGGCTAGCTCGCCCCCTATTACATTGGGACCTAAAAAACATAACTGGCGAAATGTGGGTGTACTGTATGTGCACCTCTGCCTACCCCTTCGGGGATTACAGGCGTGATGTTATGTTATGCCCTCTTACTTGTAAAACAACAACTTACAACACTCCCCTTTAGAAAGAAAGAAAGAAAGAAATAATTTAATTTTTATTCTCTTCTTTCTTTCTTTATTTACTGTATATTCCGGTTATACTCACGTGTGTATTCGGGAATGCCCGACTAGTTTCGAAACAGTTAGGCTCGCGACTGCCGCGTAACCAGCTCGTGAATAAGGGCTCCGTTCGAGTTCGAAACTAGTCGGGCATTCCCGAATACACCCGTGAGTATAACCGGAATATACAGTAAATAATATGGATAACACTCACGAAAGTTATTATAGTAAAACACTCCCTTTTACCAAGAACTCTTAATGCAGGACAGTTGAGGTTGTGGAAGCGAGACGCCGCTCATCATCATCAGCCGGAAGACGTCCACTGTTGAACAAAGGCCTCCCTCTTAGAACGCCACAATGAACGACAGCTTGCCAATTCCATCCACCGGTTGCCCGCAATTCTGACGATATCGTCGGTCCAACTGGTGGGAGGCCTGCCAGCGCTGCGTTGTGTTCGTGGTCGCCACTCGAGAACCTTTCTTCCCCAGCGGTTATCGGTTCTCCGAGCGATATGGCCTGCCCATTGCCACTTCAACTTGCATATTCTTCGAGCTATGTCGGTGACTCTAGTTCTTTGGCGAATTTCCGTATTCCGGATCCTGTCGCGCAAAGAACATAACATAACATAACATCACGCCTGTATTCCCCGAAAGGGTAGGCAGAGGTGCACATATAGTACACCCACATTTCGCCAGTTATGTTTTTTTAGGTCCCAATGTAATAGGGGGCGAGCCTATTGCCATCAACCGGGCACAAATCCAGACTCCGTGCTGCTACTGAGAATTACCTAATGGAAAAACTCAATAACACTTTGCCCGACCCGGGATTCGAACCCAGGACCTCGTGCTCAGCAGTCGCGCTTAGCGACCACTAGACCAACGAGGCAGTCGAAAGTCGAGGCAGGCGCAAAGAAACCCCGAGCATAGCTCTCTCCATAGCTCGTTGAGTGACTCTGGGCCTCTCCAAAAGGCCAACCGTTAGCGACCACGTCTCAGAGCCATACGTAATCACTGGCAACACACACTGGTCATAGTCAGACGCAGCTACGTGCAGTGTAATGGGGTCTCGCTTGCACAACGTAAACCGTCCTGCTTTAAGAGTTCTTGGTAAGGGACTGATATGAGTATCTACTTTTGTAATAAATTATGTGTTTATATTCATGTTTGTTTTTTATTTCCTTCGACTGCTGAGCACGAGGTCCTGGGTTCGAATACCGGGTCGGGCAAAGTGTTACTGGGTTTTTCCATTAGGTAATTCTCAATAGCAGTAATTGGCGACTGTGTAAGTCTTAGTCTTACTGTACACAGAAGCTGTTGGTAAACCTTAATAAATAAATAAATAGCAGCACTGAGTCTGGATTTGTGTCCGCTTGATGGTCAGCTCGCCTATTATATTGGGACCCAAAAAAACATAACTGGCGAAATGTGGGTGTACTAAATGTGCACTTCTGCCTACCCCTTCGGGGAATACAGGCGTGATGTTATGTTTATGTAAATTCTCAGTAGCACAACGGAGTCTGGCTTTGTGCCTGATTGATGGCAATATGCTTGCCTTCTATTACATTGACAGGTAGACGTATAACATAACTGGTGGAATTGGAATGTGTGCTACTCGGGCCTATTTATTTATTTAAACTTCATGTACCGAAAGTATACATGGGCGGACGTAATTCTGGGGCATTCTCTACCAGTCAACCTTAGGGTGGTGCGGATAATATATGGTAGGTGTAACAACAAAGCCGAAGTAAATACTGTATTAATAATAAGAGCATTTTACTTTATTAACACTATATAAATAAATATAATGATTAAACAATACATTTACAAATTATATGTATATATATAAAATTTTCGTGTCACAGTTTTCGTTCCCATACTCCTCCGAAACGGCTAGACCGATTCTCATGAAATTTTGTGAGCGTATTGAGTAGGTCTGAGAATCGGCCAACATCTATTTTTCATACCACGAAATTCACGCGGACGAAGTCGCGGGCAACAGCTAGTTAATATATACCTCTAAGTATGTAATAAGTTAACGAATGGGTAGTTTCTGAGAAGATTCTGCCAAAGGAAATTGTTGTAAGTATGCGCGGACCTTCTGCTTAAACAACACCCTATTAGTGACCATCCTGATTTCCAAGGGTAACGCATTCCAAAGGAGGATAGATAGGTCTCTATCTGGTCGAGTGACGAACTGCCCCAAGTTTGTGGCCTGCATGCCTTCGCCAGGAAAGCCTACTCCATCCCAGCTCATTCTTTCTCCAAAGGTAAGGTATAAGTCATCATCATCAGCTGGAAGACGTCCACTGATGAATAAAGGCCCCTAAGAATGCCACAATGAACAATCACACTAATATTATAAAGGCGAAAGTTTGTGAGTATGTTTGTTACCTATTCACGCTCAAACGGCTTGACCAATATTGATGAAATTTCATATGGAGGTAGCTGACACCCTGGATTAACACATAGGCTACTTTTTATCCCGAAGAAAATGTAGCGGGTAACTCCACGGGCCGAAACTAGTGAAGGCATAAATAAAAATCAAAAATTTAATATATCTGTATATTTAAAACTTAGAACTCTTCCGTCTTAATGCTGGTCTGGCTAGCGGTAGTTTTAACTGAGCGACTTTCTTAGTCCCAACGGTAACTAACGAGGCACCAGTCAATGCAACCTTAGACGTAACAGTCCTGAGCGTGAGCTTCAATTGCTGGCATAACTCGTCAAAGTTAAACTTATAATTATTTATCAGTAGGATAAAAACTAATGTGTGGCAGAGGGACTTGTCTCTGTATTGCGGTGACCGTCCTTTCTTACCGTTTACATTGCTCAAAAAGTTCTTCATTACGATTTCGTTTAGCGTCACAGAGTATTGGCATATCGTGAAATTCTTTTTACCGATGTCCTTCATGAGTGTTGAGTATAACTGCAGCAACGTATTAGCATACACGAGCAGGACGGTATGTTTTTGTGATAATGTTTTACTCGCTATCGATTTCAAGAATGGATTTAAGTTTGACAAGTAATCTGTGCCGTCTAGCTCCGAATAAATCTTGTCATATTGTTCCGGAGTGAGTATAGAGTCAATATCGTAAACATCTTCAACTTTGGTAGCATCCCTGTTAATTTTTGGTATATAGAACTCATCTGAATCTATTTTGTTGTACGATGAGAGGTCTAACTGGTCCTCCGTGATACTGTCAGTGACATTTTGCATTTGTTCGGTGACCGTCTGAACGTTTATCTTCAGTTTTTCGCGCTGTTCCATTATCTGCTTGTGTTTTTTCGAGCCGAACTTTCTGCTGAGTTCTAAATAACTCGTTTCCATCGGTTCTTCAGTGTCGATCTTCGAAGAGATATGCGCCTTCAATTCTATGTTTTCAACCTCAATTATTCTAACTTTCCCAGTTGTTTTGCTACGAGCGAGTATTAAGGTCTTACCTAGATCTTCTTTTTCTTCTTCTCCTGCATACAACATGTCATTTAACTCTGTTATTAGTGTCTTCTTACCTGTATTCTCATCTTGGTACAATAAGCAATCGTTTGTTTTGAATTTGTCGGTCGCGTACCCATTTTGGAAGCTGACAACCATCGGGCAGACTTTGTCTTTTGGACACACTTCGTCTATGTGGAATTCTGGCATTGTTTCTTTTATAAATGGTGTTTATTCATTCACGTGTGACTGTTTTGGTATTATCAGTAAAGTTAGGTTAGTTTACTTGACGTATCAGTCAAAGTGACATACAATGACGGTGACATTGAAGGATTCGTTCAAAAATATACATACATAAAAACTTTACCAGTAAATATAAAGAACTTATAGTAGATACCACGGATTTATATTTAAACTCTCAAGTGTTAAATTTATTAGTAATACCATTCAAGTAACAGCCAACATTTTTTTACGATTAGTTATGGTATAAAAATAACTAGCGGGCTTTTTAAGAGCTAGAGAGAGTATATTTTGGGCCAGTGAGGGTATTTTAAGGCTGGTATATTATTTTATGACGGATTTATTTTGCGTTTTTGGCAAGGAATGGTTTAAATCACACTAGATACAAAACCATGAGTTTTATTGCACGCTACTAGTGAAGATGGCGAGCGCGGGGATGTACTGCTTGCGCGACGCCGACAGTTCTGCTGCCAGTTGTTCGCTTCAGCAAGCTGCTCTGGGCCAACCCTATCTAGGTAATGAGCTTAGAGAAATGATTGAAGCATAATTAAAGGTATTTTAAGGCTACTTAGGGGGTGTATTAGAGCTAGTCAGGGGGTGTATTAGAGCTAGTCAGGGGGTGTATTAGAGCTAGTCAGGGGGTGTATTAGAGCTAGTCAGGGGGTGTATTAGAGCTAGTCAGGGGGTGTATTAGAGCTAGTCAGGGGGTGTATTAGAGCTAGTCAGGGGGTGTATTAGAGCTAGTCAGGGGGTGTATTAGAGCTAGTCAGGGGGTGTATTAGAGCTAGTCAGGGGGTGTGTTAGAGCTAGTCAGGGGGTGTATTAGAGCTAGTCAGGGGGTGTATTAGAGCTAGTCAGGGGGTGTATTAGAGCTAGTCAGGGGGTGTATTAGAGCTAGTTTGGGGGGTGTTTTAGAGTAAGTCAGGGGTCGTTGCAGAGCTATAAAAAAAATTGTTAGGGGTTTTTTTAGGATCTTACGGGAAGCTAAATAACGCACAGAATACAATGCCATGAGTTTTATTGCACGCTACTAGTGAAGTTGGTGAGCGCGGGGATGTACTGCTTTCGGGACGCCGATAGGTTCAGCTGCCAGTAGTAGTTGCAGTCGCTCGCTTCAGCCAGCTGCTCGGGGGACAGCCCTAGCGGGGGAGTGTTGCACTCCTCTAGATATTTACTGAGCTGTAAAAAAAAAGAATGATGACGACATAAAAAGATATTTATCTAGACTGCCTTGTTGGTCTAATGGTCGCTAAGACTGCTGAGCACGAGGTCCTGGGTTCGAATCCCGGGTCGGGCAAAGTGTTACTGGGTTTTTCCATTAGGTAATTGCCTAGGTTGATGGCCAGCTCGCCCCCTATTACATTGGGACCTAAAACATAACTGACGAAATGTGGGTGTAGTAAATGTGCACCTCTGCCCACCCCTTCGGGAAATACAGGCGTGATGCTATGTTTTCAAATCTGAAATGAATCTGGACTGGTCCTGTTCAACTCAGGTTCGATTTCCGTACTTCTTCTTTTAGAAACTTATAACTATGTCAAATCTCACAGTCCTCAGTGCGCGCAATACACGCACCAATGTCTTTCCAAACTCATGTGCGTACTATAAACTAGTTATCAGTTGCTAAAAACGGTGAAGGAAAACATCGTGAGGAAACACACACCTGAGAGATTGTTCAACGGTGTGTAAAGCTTGTCAGAGGCCTACAGGCGGTTTACACCACAGATATAGATCTACATAGATAACGCAAGTATCACGATTTGTATTGAAACCAAGCGTGCCGACTTTTTAATACCTATTGTGACGTCACAGCCAAAATTTAGTGACGGGAAATCCAAACCGATTCAAAGACACCGATGCCGCCGATCCCCATTCGCCCAGCACGATTCAAACGATTCAACTGGAGCCGTCCGCTATGATTTTCTCGCTCATACTCATATATTTAGCGGCGACCAACCTAGACGCTTGGTCGGGGTTCGGACACGCGAAGTACATGCATTTGCGTTATCTATGTAGATCTATATCTGTGGTTTACACTCTGACACTATTGTTCATCAACTATACGATAATTAGTTATATAGTTTTACCTACCACGACAGCCCTTTCGGGTTTGCTGGGTGAGTATAGAGCAGTGTCTCTCTGTAGGCCTTGTGTGAGGTCCATGCCGAGTAGCAGAGCGACGGCGCAGTCGTTGCGGGTCAGGGCTTCGGACACCGCTTGTAGGGCTCCGGGCCGCTTGAGGAAGTCCTGACAAACATCATTTTTAATATGACTTTTTGTGTTATTTTTGCATGTTGCCCATGCTAAGCTTACATCTAAATTGATAAAGGAAACTTGAAAAATGATGGACACAAGCGGGACTCGAACCCGCGACTTTCGCCGTACCGTGGCGCCGCTCTGCCAACTGAGCCACAGTGTCCCGCTCGTGTCTATCATTTTTAGTGAAACGGCGCCACGGTACGGTGAAAGTTGCGGGTTCGAGTCCCGCTCGTGTCCATCATTTTTCAAGTTTCCTTTATCAATTTAGATAATTATTAGTTTTAATCCACCAGGCTGTTCATCAACCATACGATAAGAAGACTAGCTAGCTTTAATCGTAATCCATACTAATATTATAAATGTGAAAGTAACTCTGTCTGTTACGCCTTCACTACTAAACCGCTGGACGGATTTCGATAAAATTCGGCTTGTAGAAAGTTTATGACTTGAGAAAGGACTTGGACTTAAGGCTGGCGATGCCGCGGGCAAAAGCTAGTACGTATATATTACCTTTACGAGTATAGGGAAGCTTGGTACAAATACATCTCCTACAGTTTTCACGTCTTTCTTCAGCAGCTGTGCTGCAGATAACTTGGAGACGTCACTCCTGGCTGCCACCAGACTCTTCAGTTCTTGGGCTCTGCAAACAACAGATCATGAGTTTGGTGGCTTCACCTGCTCACGAATACTGTCTGTTAGATTCGAAACTAGGCATCCCAATATCATCTGGAAGACGTCCAATTATTGTCCACTGTAGAACAAAGGTTTACCCCTAAAGGGGGGAATCCCTTTAAATAAAATTGGGCTTTTAGAATTACTAACAAACACTTAAATCCCTACTAATATTATAAACGCGAAAGTTTGTAGGTATGGATGTTTGTTACTCTTTCACGTAAAAACTACTGAATGGATTTTAATGAAATTTCATATGGAGGTAGCTGACATCCTGGACTAACACATAGGCTACTTTTTATGCACAAAAAATGTAGCGGGTAACACCGCGGGGCGCAGCTAGTTGTATATAAATTTGTATAGGTATCGACTGGTATCCTAGAATTGACCACCGCCTTTCCTCCCGTGGGTGTCGTAAGACTAAGGAAAAACCCAGAAGATGGGCAGCAGCGTCTTCTGTAACTTCAACAACTACTGCGATCCCCAAGCCGCTTGCCAAGCGCTGGGATTATGGCAACCCCCCCATATGGGAGTGGCCTTTGTTTAACAGTGGACGTCTTCCGACTGATGATGATGTTATATAGCATATATATAATAATAGCTGACCCGGGGTATGATAAATAGATGTTGGCCGATTCTCAGACCTACTCAATATGCTCACAAAATTTCATGAGAATCGGTCAAGCCGTTTCGGAGGAGTACGGGAACGAACATTGTGACACGAGAATTTTATATCCTACTAATCCTACTAATATCCTACTAATATTATAAATCCTACTATCCTACTAATCCTACTAATATTATAAATGTGAAAGTTTGTGAGTATGGATGTGTGGATGTTTGTTACTCTTTCACGTATAAACGGCTGGACCGATTTGGTTGGTGTAGATAGGTTATACCCTGGATTAACATATAGGCTACTTTTTATCCCGAAAAAATGTAGCGGGTAACACCGCAGGGCGCAGCTAGTATTATAAATGTGAAAGTTTGTGAGAATGGATGTATGGATGTGTGGATGTTTGTTACTCTTTCACGTATAAACGGCTGGACCGATTTGGTTGAAATTTGGTATGTAGATAGGTTATACCCTGGATTAACATATAGGCTACTTTTTATCCCGAAAAAATGTAGCGGGTAACACCGCGGGGCGCAGCTAGTATAAGATAATTTTTTACAGATCTCCTATATCACTACGTCCGTCTGTCTCTGTAGTAGTAACGTGTACTGACCGCTTGTGTGTGTCGCCGTCGCAACCGTGACCGAGCGCTCTTCAAGTGGCGTCAATGTAATTAATAGTAATAGCCAGTAGTTTTAATTGCACCGTGGGTTTTTGGCCCAATTTGTTATATTTTTCCCCTTCTCCTATCACTATTAGTTTGCTTTGTTGTCGCATAATGAAACTGTAAATTTACAAATTTGTACCATTTTTTTTTAAATGAGTAACCTTTGGAGTTTCTTGCCGGTTCTTCTCCATTGGAATGACATTTTGGAACCGTGCAACTAGCATCCTAACGTTTCATAAGCGCCTGTAATAGGTTTATGTGAAATAAAAACATTTAGAATTTTGACACCCACTACCACAGTACAATGTGCACGCCTGACTACACTCGTGGTCCAACGGACCCCGTGGTAACATCTAAAACTCACCGCAAAGCTTTAAAGTCAGCCGGTTTCAGTAGACCTTCCAGGAATAATACCATCTCTTCATCATGAGGAGTAGCCTTGTTGACCTCCTTAGAAAAATTCACTGTATCCAGAATAATTGTAGCTAAAACAAATAATATGTATGTGTGGTGACTGCCTCGTTGGTGTAGTGGTTGTTAAGCGCGACTGCTGAGCACGAGGTCTTGGCTTCGAATCCCGGATCGGGCAAAATGTCACTGGATTTTTTTTAAACAAAAAACATCACTATACGCTAGGACTTTTATCGTGGGTGCGTTTCACAAACACAAATACCCGCGGACAAACATCTGCGGATCGCACAATTTTTTGTTCCATCCGAGAATCGAACCCGCTACCCTTAGCACAGCAGTCCAATAGCTAACTTGCCAGTTGCATCTTACCATGTAACATTTGGGTGCAGAGTGGGTAAGCATTGAAGAAGTCTACGTCCTTAGCCACCAGGGTCCCAAGGTCCTTCAGCCGCTGGGCTATGAGGGTACAGCATGACCCCACAGTCTCTATAGTGGATCGAGTATCCTCTTTAAAGTTCCAGCTGTCTTTGTCCAAGGGTCTGTGGAAAATAATAATGTTTTCCGTTGGTCACGCCGGCCTGTCTCAGCAGACTAGCCAACTAATAATAACAGCCTATAACTGTCCCACTGCTACAAAGGCCTCTTCTCGTATAGAGAAGGATTGAGCATTGATCACCACGCTAGCTCACTGCGGGTGTTCAGATAATTAAATCCAGGTTTCCTCACGATGTTTTCTGTCACCGTTAGTCTAGTGTCTTAGAATAACTAAGAAAGTATTTATAAGATTGAAAAAGTCACATTGATACTTGCCCGGGTTTGAACCTGCAACCTTGTGCATACAAATCCGGTATGTTAACCACTAGGCCACCACAACTTGAGACTAGCCAACTACGTATATAGTGCACAAGTATGCAAACACAGGTACACTCCCTATTCCCTCACTCTCATAGTCCAGGACGGTGAGACCGGAGAGAGATGACGCAGGACTGGGTTAACCTGCCTTCCGAGGCACGGAGGGGTCTCGACATGTGAAATCTGTCACCATTTACATGACACAAGCTTAACCCTTTAGATTGACTAATTTGAACAGTAGCTACCATACATACATACATAAAGTCACGCCTGTTTCCCTGAGGGGTAGGCAGAGACCACGGATTTCCATTTGCTACGATCCTGGCATACTTCTTTTGCTTCATTCACACGCATCACATTCCTCATACACGCTGAGGGTACTCCTCACTTGCCCTTTGCAGAACATCTCCGATTTGGTCTAGGTATGTTCGCCTAGGTCTTCCCCTTTCCGATACTCCACTAACACTCGCCTCATATATACAGTAGCTACCAGCCCCTTACAATTATAATTACAATCAACATCATCATCAGCTTTTAAATGGCCCACTGCTGGGCATAAGCCTCCTCCCCTAAACGCCACTGATTCCTATTTTGGGCCTGCATCCAGGTCTTTCCCTGTACAGCAACAACATCATCAGTCCACCTTGCTGGAGGTCTGCCAGGGGCTCTACAGGATTCTCTGGGCCACCACTCTGTTAGGGCCTTACTCCACCTGCCATCACCAAATCTTGCCAAATGACCTGCCTAACTCCACTTGCGTTTGGTAATACGGTCTCCTACGTCTGCCACCTTTGTCCTACGCCGGATATCCGTATTACGCACTCGGTCTTTTAAGGAGATGCCGAGCATAAAGCGCTCCATGGCCCTTTCATTACAATTAGTTACAGTATTTACTTCGGCTTTGTTGTTGCACCTACCTTATAATCTCTGCACCACCCTAAGGTTGACTGGTAGAGAATGCCCCAGGCATTAAGTCCGCGTATGACCTATGTATTCTATTTTTGGTACATGAAGTTTAAATAAATAAATAAAATAAATAAATAAAGTGAGCTCGGGACATCTTTGCGCGACAGGATCCAGAATACGGAAATTCGCCAAAGAACTATTCACCAACTTAGCTCAAAGAATTCAAGTTGATGTGGCAATGGGCAGGCCATATCGCTCGGAGAACCGATAACTGCTGGTAGAAAGGTTCTCGAGTGACCACAAACTCAGATGCAGTGTTGGCAGGCCTCCCACCAGGAGGGCCGACAATATCGTCAGAGTTGCTGCAACCGGTGGAGGATAATGGCAAGTTGTTTTTGGCGTTCTAAGGGGGAGGCCTTTGTCCAACAGTGGATGTCTTCCGGCTGATGATGAAAAGGAAACCTTACCTATGGTCTATAATCTCACTGACAAACGGAGCTAGAAACTGGTCCTTCTTGGCTAGAACATGGTGGTCTACCAGAACCACCTTGGTGCTGGATTGGTTTATCAGTTGCTTCAAGTCATGGTCATCTCTGGAACAACAACAATGGTGGTGAAAGCCAAGACCACGCTTAAGGTAGGCAGAGGTACATACACACACATTTTGCCAGTTATGTTATAGGTCCCAATGTAATAGGGGGCGAGTCTAAAGCCTTGTTTATATCCAATCTATTGGAGAAGTTATGTATGACGTTATTATTAAGTTACACATGTAATTAATTGATATTTTATATAATATTTTTTAAATAATAACATATTATTAGAGGCATCATGCCTGAAGCAATTGCAAATTGCAATTGATGCAATTAAATCTCTCCAAAAACAAATAATATTATTTTTACTTTACAAAAAAATAAGAAAAAAGTATTAAAATACAGAATAAAAAAATTCATATATTAAGTCATGCCTGTTTCCCGGAGCGGTAGGCCAAGATTACTGATTTCCTTTTGCTACGATCCTGGCATACTTCTTTTACCTCATTCACTCGCACCACATTCCTCAAAAATATTAAAAAAATACAATAAAAAAAAATTACCTAAACACCAAATTACTTTCAAATATTCCCGACTCCCTCAAGTAGTATGCAACTTCGGTTTTCAGCTCATAGTCCTGCCTGTCCACATTAAGTATAGGGACGAAGATATCATCCTTTATAACAACAGTTTCGTCTCTATGGATTTTCGTGCAAACTTTGCATTTTATCTGATGGTATTGCCAGTCCAAAAAAACGGCATAGACTAAAGAGCTTACTACTGAGTCTAAGTCGCAACTCTCGTTGCCTATGACCAAATGTAGATCTTTGTAGAAATTTGTGTTCTGAAAAAAAAAAAAATTAAAAAGATGTACTGAGGCGAGCTTATGGCAGAATTGAGTTCATAGACTGCCAAGTCAAAGGTCACAAGTCCAAACACCGGCACGCAAAAATGTCTAATCAAATTCATGTGCGTACAAAAAATTAGTTATCAGTTGCTAAAAACGGTGAAGGAAAACGTCGTGAGAAAACCGGCACACCTGAGAGATTGTTCAACGGTGTGTAAAGCCATGTCACAGGCCTACAGGCGGTACTCTGACACTATTGTTCATCAACCATACGTATGAAAAATACGAATGAATCACCTTGGGGAAGGCCTACGACCAGCAGAGAGCTGATGAGGACCACGAGAAGTTAATGTTATACAAATAAATTAAATTAATGGTGTCCTTTTTCGATGTTTGTATCAAAAGTTTTTTATTTGGAGCGATAGATACCTATTTTAACAGCACTTCGAAATAAGTTAATCGCAAAAGAATTCCTCCGACGAACTTTGACGTCTCATTAAGGTTCCCTTTCTCAAAAGGTAAACGGTAGACAATAATAGTATTAAAATTACCAATTTTGTCAAAGTCGCTGCAAAATATTCGTCCATGGTAAAATTATAAACTATTGTGGCGTATCTCCTAAATTACGGCAAGCCTAACCCATGTTTTTTTTGTATTTATTGCATTGTCAAATGTCAAAATATAATCATAATTATTTTTACTCGAAGTGTTGCAAGCTTTTTAATGAAATATCTACTCTTTTTAATGAAATATCTATATTATTCATTTAACTTTGTAAAGAAAATTAACGTTGTCGCTTATTAGTATCTAACTAAAGGCTTTCCTTTTACCATACACTGTAGGAAAATAGTTTGAGTTTAAACTGAGAAGATTTAGGAAATTACTTGCTAAATTGCTATATCAATATGTGACACTAGGAAAATACTAGACTGGCAGAGATATTATTTTATTATCAAGTTATGCAAGCTTTATTAGAACGTTATGTGTTGTATTAATTACTAATTTAATGATAAAAAAGTATGTGACAAACAAAACCATGTTTGACATACAATAGATAACTACTATTTGGAAAAAACTTTGAATACTTGACTACCCTGATTATTAATGTCATTATGTCAGCTATCGTAATGATTGTAGCCATTACAATTTTTTTTTATGGTTCTTTTCATAAATGAATCATATTTTTAGTTTTAACACTCTTTTTGATAAAGACTTCAATTTATTTACCAAGGAACTGGCTTTTACAAATGCTTGGCAAATTTCATCTTTTTTAATATTAAGTAAAAAAATATTTCTAGGTTTTCTTATTTTTCTGTATTAGATAATTTGAAGATAACAGCATTAATAAAGGTTCTAAGTAGTTAGGGCCCTAACGTTCACATTAAAGATAATTAAAAATTTCACAAGGTTCATTAACAATAGAATTCATGGTATATTATGTCATGTAGGAAATTCACGTTCTTCCAATCACTTTTAACTAATAATCATCATTGAACATGCTGCCATTACCTTTTCAAATCACATTTTCTCCTACATAGGTACGTCTATACGAAATATTTCAACAAACGAGCAAACATTTCAATTTTAATTATCTTACTATCTACGCCCCGCGGTGTTACCCGCTACATTTTTTCGGGATAAAAGTAGCCTATGTGTTAATCCAGGGTGTCAGCTACCTCCATATGAAATTTCATTGAAATCCATTCAGTAGTTTTTACGTGAAAGAGTAACAAACATCCATACTTACAAACTTTCGCGTTTATAATATTAGTAGGGAGTAGGGACTTACCTACAGCATACAAGTAAGAGTTAAATTTTCATAATCCGTCCTAGTATTAAGCTTCAAGATATCCGTAATTCAATTTCACCCAAGACTGATTTCTATAAGTCATTGGAAATCATAAAAAAAACAATTAAAAAGATTGTTAATTTTATGTTTTATGTAATTTTTTCTTCACTGCTTCAGTATTTATAATGAAACTCTACGTTTTTGTTATTTTTATTGGTATGTCTTTTTGTTTTTATAATCCCTACTAATATTATAAACGCGAAAGTTCGTATGTATGTGTGAGTATGTTTGTTACTCTTTCACGTAAAAACTACTGAATGGATTTTAATGAAATTTCATGTGGAGGTAGCTGACACCCTGGATTAACATATAGCCTACTTTTTATCCAGAATTATTGTAGCGGGAAACCCCGCGCGCGCAGCTAGTTTTTCATAATACACGTAACATCACGCCTGTATTCCCCGAAGGGGGGGACGGAATCTAAAAATGCTGTGTACTACACTTAAAGAATCAGCATTGCCATACAACGTGGCAATGCTGAATCTTCTGGGCACGTTACCTTTTGACAACGATGATTGATGAACACAAATGGTTGATGAACAACCTGGTGTTAGAGTTTAAACCGCCTGTAGGCCTCTGACAAGCTTTACTCACCGCTGAACAACCTCTCAGGTGTGTATTTCCTCACGATGTTTTCCTTCACCGTTCTTAGCAACTAATAACTAATTTATAGTACGCACATGAATTCGAAAACACTTTAGATTGGGGTTGATCTTGCGATCTTTGATTTGGCAGTCCAACGGTCATACCACTCGGGAATCACTGCTTTTACTAGCTAACATTGTGTATTGTCGAAATATGGATTAAAATTGCCTATTTATTTCAGTTACCCAAACTGTGTTTAGCGAGAAGGCTGTATCGAAGCTGCGTCGAAAGCTGATCGTTCCGAAAATAAGCGACGACTGCCGGAAGATCAAATGCTCTAGCGTCGAAGACCCTGCCTGCGTGAAGCTTCGCCGTCACGATCTAAAAACAACCTTCCATATTATTGTCGTTAATAAATGCGAGTTAGACTACATCAAATGCCATGATGGTAAGTTGAAAAGCGAACTATTCATAACATCACGCCTGTATTCCCCGAAGGGGTGGCAGAGGTGCACATATAGTACAACCACATTTCGCCAGTTATGTTTTTATGTACCAATGTAATAGGGGGCGAGCCTATTGCCATCAACCGGGCACAAATCCAGAATCCGTGCTGCTACTGAGAATTACTTAATGGAGAAACCCAGTGCGTTGATATAAAGGCGCAGTATATACGTGTCTAGGACTGCGGCTAAATCAAGGGACGCGGTCGGGGTTACCAGATAAAAAAATTACATACCCACATAAATAAAGTCACGCCTGTTTCCCTGAGGGGTAGGCAGAGACCACGGGTTCCCATTTGCTACGATCCTGGCATACTTTCGCTTCATTCACTCGCATCACATTCCTCATACACGCTCGTCGGTTGAGGGTACTCCTGATCAATTGGCGGTCGAGTCGGACTGGAAAGTTATGATTATTTTATATGTTTCAGACGTGGAAGCGAAACTAGTTCCGATGAAGTTCTGTGGTCATGCAGAACAGTCGAAAGCTACTAAGAAACAGAATAAGAATGGTAAGTATAGCGGTACTAGACCTTATTCTCTACTATATATACCGGTTATACTCTTCATGAATAAGGGCTACGTTAGAGTCCGAAACTAGTCGGGCATTCCCGAATATCGACGTGAGTATAACCGGTATAATAGTAGATAATATGGATTCTATTGAAACCCTGACTCCTGAGCTAGGTTAGACCTGTGTTACAGGAGTCAGCGTCTAAACCAGTACTGAATCTTACAATTTAAATCTATATCTATCTTCTTATATATAAAAATGAATTGCTGTTTGATGCTGGTCTTTTTGGGCTGGGAATTTTGGTCTTGAAATAGTCGTGGAAGTCCAGGGAAGGTTTAAAGGTGGGAAGGCGGTACGAAGTTCGCCGGGTCAGCTAGTAGTAAATAAAAATTCAAAACTTTTTGAGACATGCATGCTCTTATGTGATGTGTGGTTATTCACACCTGTGTGTGTGTTCGTGTGTGTAACAATTTAATCAATTCGAGTACTGCAGTCTTTTTTTAATACTGGGATTCCCGGTATCAAAGTCTAGTCAAACCCGGAATTTTCAGTATCATGGTCTGGCTGAACCAGCAATCCAGGAATTTTCGGTATCAAGGTCCAACCAACACCGGGATCCCGGGGTTTTCAATATCATGGTCTAGCTAACACCGGGATCCCGGAATTTTCGGTATCAAGGGCCAAGCAAAATCGGGATCCCGGAATTTTCGATATTAACAAGATTCCTTTAGAATTTGAGATTTTTTTAATTTACTATTTAAGCCAGTTGTAGTCGAGTGTTTATTTGGA
Source organism: Abrostola triplasia (assembly GCA_946251915.1). NCBI lineage: Eukaryota > Metazoa > Arthropoda > Insecta > Lepidoptera > Noctuidae > Abrostola > Abrostola triplasia. Next base: position 1,284,680 of record OX276450.1, read on the forward strand.
TATGTTTAACTAGTTTGGGGGCGTCCATAAATTACGTGAGGTGTTTTTTTTAATTTCCTACCCCTCCCTCCTGCCATGGTGAGATGTCGTGAGATTTTATTCAACCCCCTCCTTTATCCCCAAATCTCACGTGAGATTTTTCAACATGGTGGTTTGACAGTCAGTAGATGTTTCGATTCGCGAATCCAGCGCAGTCCTATTAAATACATATGTATAAACAAGAGTAGTGAGGCTTAGCTTTTTAAAAATCAACCTTTATTTCCTTATATCTACTATTAATCAAATTTCAATTTCATCAGGTGCCGTCCGTAGACGCGTCAAGAGATACGTAAGAAAATGTAAGTATAATTAATGTTCGATTATGTCTTTTTGACCGAATGCCGAACACTCGTCTGAAACTAGCCAACTACAGCCGATATTATAGAATTTGCACGCATACTTGTCCTACTATCCTACTTCCTACTATCCTACTTCCTACTATCCTACTTCCTACTTCCTACTATCCTACTTCCTACTATCCTACTTCCTACTATCCTACTTCCTACTATCCTACTTCCTACTATCCTACTTCCTACTATCCTACTATCCTACTTCCTACTTCCTACTATCCTACTTCCTACTATCCTACTTCCTACTATCCTACTTCCTACTATCCTACTATCCTACTTCCTACTATCCTACTTCCTACTATCCTACTATCCTACTTCCTACTATCCTACTTCCTACTATCCTACTTCCTACTATCCTACTTCCTACTATCCTACTTCCTACTATCCTACTTCCTACTATCCTACTAATATTATAAATGTGAAAGTTTGTGAGTATGGATGTGTGGATGTTTGTTACTCTTTCACACATAAACGGCTGGACCGATTTGGTTGAAATTTGGTATGTAGATAGGTTATACCCTGGATTAACATATAGGCTACTTTTTATCCCGAAAAAATGTCGCGGGTAACACCGCGGGGCGCAGCTAGTCCAGTATAAAAATAATATCTTCTGCGTTGGCTAGTCTCAGCTCAGACAGGCCGCCGTGACCGAAATGCCATCAGGAATACGTGTTGTATTTCTATTTCGACAAGTTCTTTTGTTACTTACATTTTTTTATTTCAGCATCTGACTGTAAGTATTGATGATAAAAGCTTAATTTTTTTAAGTATAGGTAATGGTAAATTCTTATCTTTATCTATACTGTAATCACATCAAACTCCACACTAATATCATAAAGCCGAATGTTTGTGAGTGTGTTTGTATGTTTGTTACCTCCTCACGCTCAAACGGCTCGACCGATTTTCATGAAATTTCATATGGAGGTAGCTGACACCCTGGATTAACACATAGGCTACTTTTTATCCCGAAAAAATGTGGCGGGTAACACCGCGAGGCGCAGTTAGTTTATCCTAAATCTGAATTTTGCTTTTCACTTTTCAGCAGCGGAAAGTAAGTTGAATTAAATTTATTATCTGTAGTCGATACATGACATAAGAGATACACAGATACAAAATAGGTTGGCAATGTTGCCATACTATATTATTATCAACCGAAAGACGTCCCCTGTTAAACAAAGGCGACTTATAACGCCACAATGAAGGACAAGGTCTGCAACTTGCCATTTTCTTCCACCGTCTGCCTTGTAGCAGTAAGGAGGTCAATTCTCATAACTAAAGACGTTACCGAGCGGTGCAAGAGCGATTTGCTTTCGACAAAAACCATTGTCTGTAATTAAATTCATTGGTTTCTTATGAGAATTGGTATACAGAGTAGTGTGGTTTCTGGCTTCGAATTGACCACCTCCTCTCTCCCGTGGATGTCGTAAGCGACTAAGGGAAAATCCAAAAGATGGGCAGCAGCGTCTTCTGTAACTTTACCACCAATACTGCGATCCCCAAGCCGCTTGCGGTGGTGACTATGGGCAAAATCCCCATGAAGAGTAGCCAAAGAAATTCTCTAGTTAAGCAACGTAGCATCTCTGGTGGAGAGGCATCTGTAAGGTCACAGCGCATATCATCATCATTATCATCATCATCATTAGCCTATCTCAGTCCACTGCCGGACATAGGCCTCTCACATGGCATATATCATCTCGGAAAGGGATCGCCATCTATCGCCTTTAACCTCACAGTCAAACAGGCGATTCGTGTGCGTTGTAATAGGGAGTTTTATACTGTAGCGACATCTATACGTCGAAGGACGAGTGACGTTGCGATCCTGCATCGCGCTAGCGAAGTAATCACATTCGCTAGCTATATACACAGCCGCCTCGAGTTGAGGAGTGGGGTGCCGCGGCCCGCCAGGCACACCACCGCCTGGTTGGAAGCTCTTCCCTTTTCGTTGGAGGAACCCTTTCCTCCACAATACAATGAAAGCACGGCGGGAGTACGGTGACGATCCCTTTCCGGGTAGATATGACCTTATGGCCTAATGTAAGCGCGTGCTATATTTCTTATTACAGAAAACAATAAAACTGGTAAGTGAAAATCTATAAAACAATTATATTTAACACTCATATTAACGTGTAACGTAAAGACAAGTTTGTTCTGTATTCTGAGCGTAAAGAGTACATCTACTATAATAACTTTCGTGAGTGTAATCCATATTATCTACTATATACCCCGGTTATACTCACGTCGATATTCGGGAATGCCCGACTAGTTTTGGACTCTAACGGAGCCCTTATTCATTATGCACAATTACGCACATTACATTACATTACGCACCGCATACCGTTGTGCGCGCAGTTCGGCTCGCGACCCCGCCGCGTCACATGCTCATGAATAAGGGCTCCGTTAGAGTCCGAAACTAGTCGGGCATTCCCGAATATCGACGTGAGTATAACCGGTATATATAGTAGATAAGAGTACATCTATCCAAGAGGTGTGAGGAGTGCATCTAGTATAGAATCCTTTGACATAACTAAAAAACTAAAAAAAACCGCGTGCGTGTCGGGACGCTCGACAAAAGTGATGACTTCAACTAATCTAATGACGTATGCGTGAGAGAAAGGAAAGCCAGACAGTGGCGCCGTAACGCGTTACGTTACGAAGTAGTTTACCCTCCCATAAGAAGTTATCACTTCAAAAATTATCTCATGGTACCGCACCATAGAGGAGAAATTCCAACCGTGGGGTGACGTACTTAAAAAAAAACTGTTAAATTCTATAGTATATTATTTAAAGCCCTGATAGCCGTCTTTTCAAATTCATTAGTTATCAGTTACTAAAAACGGTGAAGGAAAACATCGTGAGGAAACACACACCTGAGAGATTGTTCAACGTAAAGCTTGTCAGAGGCCTACAGGCGGTTTACACTCTGACACTATTGTTCATCAACCATACGATAAGTAGACTTCTATTGTCATTATTTCGCAGAGGCGACAACTGAACGGCTTCCATTTGGTGTACATAAAAGAGGAGTAAGAGACCCGTGGGGTAACGACGCTTGGAAATATTTACCTGAAGGATTATTATTGTATCTGTTTACATAATTTAAATATAGGATAATTAAAATGGTTTATTTTTAACATACTAACACATTTGTAACACAGTTGACTGCCTCGTTGGTCTAGTGGTTGCCAAGCGCGACTGCTGAGCACGGGGTCCTGGGTTCGAATCCCGGGCCGGGAAAAGTGTCACTGGGTTTTTCTATTAGGTAATTCTCAGTGGCAGCACGGAGTCTGGATTTGTGCCCGGTTGATGGCAATAGACTCGCCCCCTATTACATTGGGACCTAAAACATAACTGGCGAAATGTGGGTGTACTATATGTACACCTCTGCCTACCCCTTCGGGGAATACAGGCGTGATGTTATGTTTTTTCTGTTTAACACATAAGTAGGTCATACGCGTATCTTAAGAGGGATGGGCCGTCAAATGGCGCGATTCACAGTTCACCAACACTTCTTGGGAAATATTTTTATGTAATTTTTGGGTTTTATGGAGACGTTGCCTCGAATGTTTGTGTGTTTGTATGTTTTTTACCTCTCCACGCTCAAATCACTGGACCAATTTTGCTAAAATTTAGTACGGAGGTAGCTGGCACCTTGGATTAACACAGGCAAATTATACGACCCGATTACCGCAGTGGTTAAGTGATTGGACTGCTGCACTAAGGGTTGCGAGTTCGATTCCCGCACGGGGCAAAACTTCGTGCGACCCACAGATGTTTGCCCCGAGTCTGGATGTTTGTGTATGTGATATTTCATGTTTGTGAAACGCACTCACGACACAGGAGAAATTCCTAGTGTGGGGCGACGTATTTAAAAAAAAAAAAACCCAGAATATTGCAACACCGCGGGGCGCAGCTAGTATAAAATAATTTATGAGTTTAGCTTACTAGTATTAACCGAGAATTTTTTCATGGTACAACCTTACAGAACTTATCTAAAGTAATAGTGACAGGGGGTCAATTCTCATTACTTCAAACGTTACCGAGCAGTGCAATAGCGATTATGTTAAAAACCTACGTTTCAATTTTGTATCGAGCACACATTACTATTCTATTCGATTCTATTCAAAATTTCGTAATTAATTCAGATTTAGAGGAATATCTCAATTGCTTTCCACATCCGTGCTTCAGAAGGCACCTGATCTCTCTCCGGTCTCCGTCCTGGACTACTAGAGTGAGGGAATCATAATCATTTATTGGAACAAAAACAAATTTACAATATTAATTGTGCATTAATAGTCACATTAGTTAGGAAAACTGTGCCGCAACTGTTAACCTCCAAGATGGGGACAGTGTTCCATAAATAATAATAGGGAGTGCTGTGTTTGTACATACTTGTGCACTATAATATCTACGTAGTTGGCTAGTCTGCTGAGATAGGCCGCCGGGACTGACATTCTGTTAGGAGATTATTATGGTCAATGGTAGATAGATTTAAGCCGAGCATGGCAACATGCAAAAAAAAAGATACAAAAACTCATATAAATGTGGGTTGGTATTATCGTTTCAGTGATTTGTAGCTGTAAAGGTACAACACTGAGTTGGTAATCGTAGATTCCAACAGATAATACCTGACGTCACCCTTAAGACGTAAATACTAAAAGGGAACTTGAAATTCGATGGATGCGAGCAGACACGATGGCTCAGTTGGCTGAGCGGCGCCACGGTACGGCGAAAGTCGCGGGTTCGAGTCCCGCTCGTGTCCATCATTTTTCAAGTTTCCTTTATCAGTTTAGAATGGTAGATAGTTAATTGTATGTAAGTAGAGTTGGTCCAAATAAAACACGGTTATATTTACATTTCAGATGCAAACCGAGGCAAGTATTCAAAAGTTTATACTCAACTTATTTTCCATTATTCTCAGTAGCAGTGCGGAGTCTGGATTTGTACCCGGTTGATGGCAATAGGCTCGCCCCCTATTACATTGGGACCTATAACATAACTGGCGAAATGTGGGTGTACTATATGTATACCTCTGCCTACCCCTTCGGGGGGATATACATGATTATACCAGTAGAAAATAGATGAAGCCAGTATCTCGCATACCCTTGTCATGTTTTCCAAAACTGGGCAGACAAGAATTTCTTTTCAAAATAGATTAACTCCATTTTTCATCCATTTTTATTTTGGTCAAATTAGTTTTCTGGTATCTAAAAACTGGAAACTTTATTTTAGTAACTTGTTAGGTACAAGTAATACCTACATGACATATTCGATAACTTAAATCTAACACAAGATAAAAACATTAAACAAAAATTTAAAAAGCATCCTAATATTATCAATATCTCCTCATCGATGTCTACTGGTAACGTGGCCAAAAGACTGGCAGCATTGCCACGTTGAATGGCAGTGCTGGGCAAAAATGCACCACTACGTCACGTGTAGAGACTAAGCCACGTCTCTATATTGCAATCTTACGTAAAATCTAGTAAATTCAAGCCTTTTTTTATTACCAATTGAGTAGCAATTCCATTAGCCTACTTTACACATTTTAAATTAGGAAGACTGCCTCGTTGGTCTAGTGGTTGCTAAGCGCGGCTGCTGAGCACGAGGTCCTGGGTTCGAATCCCGGGTCGGGCAAAGTGTTACTGGGTTTTTCCATTAGGTAATTCTCAGTAGCAGCACGGAGTCTGGATTTGTGCCCGGTTGATGGCAATAGGCTCGCCCCCTATTACATTGGGACCGAAAAACATAACTGGCGAAATGTGGGCGTACTATATGTGCACCTCTGCCTACCCCTTCGGGGAATACAGGCGTGATGTTATGTTTTATGTTTAAATTAGGAAGAAAAGCTAAAATATATGAAAGGCATACAATTCGATGTTATAGTAAAAAAAAGTATCAGCTCTAGTGTCATCCAGAGCAAAACTAAACAAATACTATGTGTGTATGTTAAAAATGTTGGCTATAATTCTTTTTGACGCTTCTGAAGCTAGCACTCTTTGAGCTTAACTCAGTTTTGAGTTTCTCCTGTAGTTTCCTTTGTCAACCACGCCTAAAAGCTAAAACAATACTCGAAATAGAGTATATAAATAATACTTTCTGATCTACTTAAAAACCGCAACCCAGCAGCAGAATCACTAAAATATATCTTAAACATTACAGATAACAAGAAGATAGCAGTAAAAGCTGGACAGCAATGGAAGAATGAAGCTTACAACACGATATTAAGTGACCACGAAATTCCTGTTAACGAAGTAAAAATGAACGGGATAGAGCGGAAAGTGAAGAGGCGGAACCGCTACACTTCCGACTCTAATTCAGACACGGAGGAGAATGAAAGAAAGAAACTTAAAAAAGGTACGTAGCTGGTTCCACCCACCTTCTTATTGTATGGTTCATGAACCTGGTGTCAGAGTGTAAACCGCCTGCAGGCCTCTGACAAGCTTTACACACCGTTGAACAATCTCTCAGGTGTGTGTTTCCTCACGATGTTTTCCTTCACCGTTTTTAACATAACATCACGCCTGTATTCCCCGAAGGGGTAGGCAGAGGTGCACATATTGTACACCCACATTTCGCCAGTTATGTTTTAGGTCCCAATGTAATAGGGGGCGAGCCTATTGCCATCAACCAGGCACAAATCCAGACTCCGTGCTGTTACTGAGAATTACCTAATGGAAAAACCCAGTAACACTTTGCCCGACCCGGGATTCGAACCCAGGACCTCGTGCTCAGCAGTCGCGCTTAGCAACCAATAGACCAACGAGGCAGTCACCGTTTTTAGCAGCTGATAACTAATTTATAGTACGCACATGGATTCGAAAAGACATTGGTGCGTGCCGGGGGACTTGTTACCTTTGACTTGACAGTCCGACGGCTACACCACTCGCCGTCTCGTGTCATGTCGGTCGTGTCTTACCGTCCTGGACTATGAGAGTGAGGGAATAGGGAGTGTACCTGTGTTTGCACGCATACGTATAACATCCCCTGTGTAGTTGGCTAGTCTCAGCTGAGATCAGCCGTGATAGAAATGAGATCAGGAGAACATTATTATTATAGGAAAATACGTAGATACCGCTGTGCCAAGTGGTATCCGGCGTAGAATAGATCACCCCCTTTTCCTCCCGTGTATGTCGTAAGAGGAGCGAGCCATATTAGGGCTCATCAAGGAAGGTGATTTCGGGGGTTGCCGTTGTCGAAATCGACATGGAGGACTATATATATATATATATATGTCGTAGGAGGCGACTAAGGGAAAATCTAGAAGATGGGCAGCAGCGTCTTCTGTAACTTCACCACCAATACTGTGATCCCCAAGCCGCTTGCCAGCGTGGGGATTATGGTAACCCCCACCCCCATTTAGGAGGCCGCCTTTGTTCAACAGTAGACGTCTTCCGACTGATGATAATGATGGAATGAAGATACCAGAGGCTCAAGCAACAGTGGCGTTAAAGGGGGGAGGCTTATGCCCAGCAGTGGGTCAAGTAAAAGATGATGGCGATGATGATACATAACATAACATCACGCCTGTATTCCCCGAAGGGGTAGGCAGAGGTGCACATAATATAGTACACCCACATTTCGCCAGTTATGTTTTTAGGTCCCAATGTAATAGGGGGCGAGCCTATTGCCATCAACCGGGCACAAATCCAGATTCCGTGCTGCCACTGAGAATTACTCAATGGAAAAACCCAGTAACACTTTGCCCGACCCGGGATTCAAACCCAGGACCTTGTGCTCAGCAGTCGCGCTTAGCGACCACTAGACCAACGAGGCAGTCATGATGATAGCTAATATAATTTTGTTTTTCTAGGTATTTCTGGGCACCTGGTAGAAGTCGTTGAGCCGCAAGTGCTTCAGTCAATTGGTATTTGAAAGATTCAAATAATAATAAATTATTCCCTATGATCCTTCTTTTTTTTTCACCTTCTTCTTCTTCTTCGTATCGGCAAGAGCCAGAAACAGCCCCCCCCAGCTTAGAAGCAAAATGCTTGACGAATAGGTGTAGGAAATGGGAATTTCCTGTATCGTGGGTGCGTTCCACAAACATGAAATATCACATACACAAACACCCAGACTCGGGACAAGCATTTGCGGTTCGCAAAAAATTTTGTCTCGCGCGGGAATCGATACCAGCCCCTAGCGCAGCAGGCCAATCGGTTAGCTACTGCGCCAGTGGGCTTACTCTCCAATTAAAACTAGCTGAAGAACTAATTGAGATAAAAAGATTGACAGCATATCACACTAATATTATAAAGGCGAAAGTTTGTGAGTGTGTTTGTATGTTTGTTACCTCTCTACGCTCAAACGGCTGGACCGATTTTGATGAAATTTAATATGGAGGTAGCTGATACCCTGGATTAACACATAGCCTAAAAATGTAGCTGGAAACACCGCGGGGCGCAAAGGCAGAAAGATTATACGCGCTTCGTAGGTGGCACTTTTAAAGTAGGCAAATTACCGCACCTATATCAGCCCGTCTCTATTCCCACTCCCGATAATTACGACGCGCCATCCTACTCCCACGTGTCATCTAATATACTGTGACATCACAATATTGTGTGAAGATCAAATGTAGGTAACTACAACATACTGATAAAATCAATAATCACTGTAGGGGGCGAGCCTATTGCCATCAACCGGGCACAAATCTAGACTCCAAGCTGCTACTGAGAATTACCTAATGGAAAAACCCAGTATCATTTTGCTCGACCCGGGATTTGAACCCAGGACGTTATACACAGCAGCCGTGCTTTGCAAACACTAGATCAACGTCACTGCGACATAAATTGTATGTCTACACAATTAATAGGCATAATGACTAAATACATTAAAAAGTCTTATATAATGAAAATAATAAGTCTATATCTTATATATAAAATTCTCGTGTCACAATGTTCGTTCCCGTACTCCTCCGAAACGGCTTGACCGATTCTCATGAAATTTTCTGAGCATATTGAGTAGGTCTGAGAATCGGCCAACATCTATTTTTCATACCCCGGGTCAGCTAGTATTAAAATATATTTTTAAACACAAGCTTTATTAAATATTCTTAATCAGCTAGGCTCAAAGTACTAGTGTAGACGAATTAAACAAGCCCAAACACGATGGGGTTGCGTCATTTCTTCACAGAGTTCCTATGACCTTCTGACTCCATCATCAGACCAGCTCAAAAGTACCATAATATTGTATTGTCACCGAAGCTACATAAGTATGCAAAATTTCATTTCAATCGGATGTCAAGAAGTGGTTCTTATTTAGATTGCAAGATTTGACCTAAAAAAACTAATAGATACATACTTGCATATTACACATTTTTTTTTTTTAAAAACGTCGCCCCACACTAGGTCTGGCCTGTGTCGTGGGTGCGTTTCACAAACATGAAATATCACATACACAAACACCCAGACTCAGGACATACATCTGTGGTTCGCACAAAGTTTTGCCCCGTGCGGGAATCGAACCCGCAACCCTTAGCGCAGCAGTCCAATCGCTTAGCCACTGCGCTAAACAGGTCGTCAAATATTGCAAGTATAAAAAGTTAAAAGCTTTTAAAAGAAAAAAGTTTGTAGAGTCTCTTTAAGAGTCACAGCACACATATCAAATCGGAAAGGGATCGTTACCGTATCACCTTCCGCCTCGCCGTCAAACAGGCGTCAACGTAAGCACGTAACACGGACCAGCTCCGATACGACTCGGCTCCGGCGACGTCGCGCTTACGGCTTCCCGAGGCGAGACGATTACGTCACGATTCCGATTAGTGTGCTGCAGTAGGGAGTTTCATACAAAGAGTACTGCTCGAGTTGATTCGGTGACGAGCCCTCCCGTGTTTGCTATGATCTTCTAAGTAGGGCTAGGTGTTCATTTTTTGAAACGTCGCCCCACACTAGGAATTTCAAGACAAACATCTGTGGTTCGCACAAAGTTTTGCCCTGAGGGGGAATCGAACCCGCAACCCTAAGCGCGGCAATCCAATCGTTTAACCATTGCGCCAATTAGGTCGCCATCAGAATAAATTTGAAACGCTTACCTTTGTCATAACTGGCGAAATGTGGGTGTACTATATGTGCACCTCTGCCTACCCCTTCGGGGAATACAGGCGTGATGTTATGTTATGTTATGTTTTACCTTTGTCATTTTTTGTCGTATAAAGTATGAGTTTTCAGTTTTAAAATTTATATAACACTTTATTGCAGAATATATTTAAAAAAAAATGTCTCGATGGTCCTATATTTGCTAAGCGCAACTGCTGAGGATAAGGTCCTAGGTTCAAATTCCAGGGTCAGGCAGTGTTAATAAGTTTTTCTATTAGGTAATTCTCAGTGGCAGCACGGAGTCTGGATTTGTGCCCGGTTGATGGCCAGCTCGCACCCTATTACATTGGGACCTAAAACATAACTGGCGAAGTGTGGGTGTACTATACACCCTCTAACTGTTAAGCGATACAGGCGTGATATTATGTTGTCTTTGAAAGTCGTTACTTGTAGTTCTTTGAACAAAAAAGACTCAGGAACTATCTCTGTCTTAAAAAGAAGAGTTGTAGAGCACTACCTTTCATCCTAATAGATATATATATGTTATTGGTATATGCGTTTTTTATCTATGTATTTATATGTATGCTACCGCGCCGTGTGGTAAAGAATTGACCACCCTCTGTCCTCCCGTGGGTGTCGTAAGAGGCGACTAAAATTCTGAGGACTGGGAAAATCCAGAAAATGGGCAGCAGCGTCTTCTGTATCTTGACCACCAATACTGCAATCCCCGAGCCGCTTGCCAAGCGTGGAAGGAGAGAAGGGAGGCCTTTGCCCTGCAGGGGGACGGTATGGGATTATATTAATACATACATAAAGTCACGCCTGTTTCCCTGAGGGGTAGGCAGAGACAACGGATTTCCATTTCCTACGATCCTGGCATACTTTCGCTTCATTCACTCGCATCACATTCCTCATACACGCTCTTCGGTTGAGGGTACTCCTCACTTGCCCTTTTAGCAGAACATCTCCGATTTGTTCTAGGTATGTTCGCCTAGGTCTTCCCCTTTCCGATACTCCGCATATAATAATAATAGATAAATAATAGTTTTATTAATATTTTACAGAGTCCGACTTTAAGAATCCTTTGCAAAAGTCGAAAATGGAGATGAAGTCTGTTAATATCAACGGGGGTAACGGAGACTTCGCTATGCAGTCAGAAGAATCAGTAAATAACACCAATGGTAAGTTCAAAGCTTCGGAAGGCACGCTAAGCCGTGTGTCCTGCGCCAGATCTCTCTCCGGTCTCACCGTCCTGGACTATGAGAGTGAAGGAATAGGGAGTGCACCTGTGTTTGCGCGTATACTTGTGCACCATAATTCATCGTTATCAGCCGGAAGACGTCCATTGTTGAAAGGCCTCCCCTTTAAGGGGGGTTTACACCGGTGACAATAGCCGCACGATTTTTGCTGTGCGCCAAAAATCGACTGACTAAAGTGGGGTAGCATCGAAAAATCGATCCTTGTAAACCCCTCATCAGATGCTACAATTAACGACAGCTTGCCATTAGCATCCACCGGTTGCAGCAGCTCTGGCGATATCGGTCCACCTGGTGGGAGGCCTGCCAACGCTGCGTGCTCCTTTTCTCCGATGTAGTTGACTAGTCTCAGCTGAGACAGGCCGCCGTGGCCGATATTCAGACAGAGGAAAATCCATCATCATTATCAGCCGGAAGACGTCCACTGTTGAACAAAGGCCTCTGCCGTAAAACGCTACAATGAATGGCATGCCAATTGCATCCACCGGTTGCCCGCATTTCTGACATTAACTGTATTATTTTTTCTTTGCAGCTGCATTATTGGAGACCGGTTAGTATTGAAAATATTTATAACCTTTCTATAAAAACAATCAGTCCTGAAACCCAGAGCGGGTAGGCAGATATGTATGTATCCCTTTATGAGTTGATATGTGTGATGTGATCTGAAAACACCCATGTTTCGCCAGGATAAGTATGTAATAGGGGCCACCAACCGGGCACAAATATACTCCGTGCCGCTTCTGAAAATTACCTAAAAACATGCAGCCCAACCCGAAAATCGAACTTAGAAGGAACCTCAAGAGAGGCGCGATGACCCTCGTTTATTTTTCAATACTCAATACTGTATTGCATTCCATAATAGTAAATAGATGGACTTATAATAGTACAGATCTTTATGAACCCTGTCGGGCACAACAAAAAGCGATATTATCTACTATATATACCGGTTGTACTCACGCCCGGCTCGCGACCCCGCCGCGTCACCGGCTCATGAATAAGGGCTCCGTTAGAGTCCGAAACTAGTCGGGCATTCCCGAATATCGACGTGAGTACAACCGGTATATATAGTAGATAATATAGATAACACTCACGAAAGTTATTATAGTAAAAAAGCGATATTGATAAGAGGGTGGTGTTTAAAGTCAGCTTTTAACTGTTTTTTAATATTATGTACACTGCAGCTGCAGCAGCTATAGCACTAAGAAGCGGTTACGGGTGGGCGTTTTAAGAGCTGTCTTGATGTAATTTCACAATCAAAGAGAACTTTTTAAGTCTATTTTGAATAAATAATTTCTATCTTATATTTTTATATATAGATAAACAGGAGTACAAGGAGATGTGTCCGTCAGTATGTCCGTCTAGAGATGTGATGGTGTGCGCCAAATGCCAGCATGGTATCTACAAGACATTCGTCAGCGTGTGCCACATGAGAATGTTTTCCTGCTACCATAGCGATGAAGGTATGTTACATATAACATAACATCACGCCTGTATTCCCCGAAGGGGTAGGCAGAGGTGCACATATAGTCCACCACATTTCGCCAGTTATGTTTTTAGGTCCCAATGTAATAGGGGGCGAAAAATAATTAGAACGCCACAACGAACGACAACTTGCTAATTGCATCCACCGGTTGCAGCAACTCTGACGATATCGTCGGTCTGTATTCGTCCCTATGAATTTAAGTATGTATGTCAGCAATTTTCCCAAAAACTACTGATCCGTATTGGATGGGCTATTCTTAATGTGTAACAGCACTGATAGCCGAGTGGTATGACCGTTGGACTGCCAAGTCAAAAGTGGCAAGTCCAAACCAGCACGCACCAATGTCTTTTCGAATTCATGTGCGTACTATAAATTAGTTATCAGTTGCTGAAAACGGTGAAGGAAAACATCGTGAGGAAACACACACCTGAGAGATTGTTCAACGGTGTGTAAAGCTTGTCAGAGGTCTACAGGCGGTTTGAACTCTGACAGCAGGTTGTTGATGAAGAAGAGTACTTAATCATCATTAGTTAAAACTCAATTTTGTTCACAGTTTTGGAGTTGATATCTCGCTACCCCTGCGTTCTGTCGGCCCCCTACATATCTGAGCCAGAAATGAGGCCTGTTGGGAGGGTAGCGGAGCCGACGGATGAAGATCCGGTACTCAAATACATCATGTGTCGTGATAGAGGCGCGCTGGGAGCAGCACAAGGTATTTGACCCGTTATCTACTTTAAGTATAATGCCGAGTAGTATCCGGCCTAGAATCGACCACCCCCTTTCCTCCCGTGGGTGTTGTAAGGCGACCAAGGGAAAATCCAGAAGATGGGCAGCAGCGTCTTCTGTAACTTCACCACCAATACTGCGATCTCCAAGCCGCTTGCCAAGAGTAGGGATTAAGGCATCCCTCCTCCCTTGCCTAAGGGGGAGGCCTTTGTTCATCAGTGGACGTCTTTTGGATGATGATATCTTAAGAAAAGCTGATAAAAAGGGAGGCCTATACCCAGCGGTGGGTGATCATCATCAGCCGGAAGACGTCCACTGTTGAACAAAGGCTTCCTCCTTAGGTAAGGGGGGGGTTGCCATACACCCCGTGCTGGTGTGATACCGAGCTGAAATCATAATTATGAAGGAATCTTAGATTCGCTAAAAATGCATGATATGACACTAATATTATAAAGGCGAAAGTGTTTGTTACCTCTTCACGCTGAAACAGCTGAACCAATTTTGATGAAATTTGGTATGATGGTAGCTGACACGAAGGATTAACACGTAGGCTACTTTTTATCCCAAAAATGTTTTGGGTAACACTGCGGGTTAGCTATACTCCATTTAAAGTAGGATTAGAAAAACCAACAAATCTATTTTCAGTTTATTCAAGCGAATTTGATTTCTATTCTGGAAGCATAAGGATGGTTTTAGCAGCAAAAACTAATTCCCAACGCCAACTGCTTACTGCAGCTGTCATATGTCTTGACACTAATGAAATAGAATTCAAAATCATTTGAATGGATTGCATATAAAGGTTGTCTTGTCATCTAATGTTATTTCAAATGGAGTATAGTTATAAGTAAAAAGAGTTAATATTTCTATATACTTATAACTATCTCTAACATATTATGTTACCTTACATTCGATTTTCACACGCCAAATATTGTGACGTCACAGTACATTAAATGACACGTGAAAGAAAGGCGGCCGAAATTACCGATTCCCGCACGGGACAAAAATTTGTGTGACCCACAGATGTTTGTCCCGAGTCTGGGTGTTTGTGTATGTGATATTTCATGTTTGTGAAACGCACCCACGACACAGGAGACATTCCTAGTGTGGGGCGATGTTTTTAAAAAAAGGTACAAAAAGACCAGCTTGGTTTAGGTGAGCTATAATTAGCCTAGTTTTAACGTGCCACTTTTAAAGTAGCCTAGAAAGATTTCATTTTAACCGACTTCAAAAAAGGAGGAAAATCCATCCGGAACTCCACACACACTTTTGATTTTTATGTTCGGAAGGAAACATGAGCTAGATCAATATCAAACGATTCCTGATGCGAAAATCGTTTGTAATTATCGAAAGCACATCGCTACTGAACCGTTCGATGACTTCTTCAATTATGAGAATTGGGTATTCGACAACAATCAATTGACATATGTTTATGAGCTGTCAAAACGCTATCCATCCGATTTTGTATGGAGATAGGAACCTGTGACGTCACTAGTTCGCAAACTCAATTGACATACTATATATAGGTACTTATTGATTTCAAAGCAAATGAAAATTGATGACATTTTAGAACTCTGCAAACTAGCATCCTAACGTTTCATAAGCGCCTGTAATAGGTTTACGTGAAATAAAAACATTTTGAATTTGAATTGACGACCTGATTGGCGCAGTGGCTAAGCGATTGGACTGCCGCGCTACGGGTTGCAGGTTCGATTCCCGCACGGGACAATAATTTGTGCGATCCGCAGATGTTTGTCCCGAGTCTGGGTGTTTGTGTAGGTATGTGATATTTCATGTTTGTGAAACGCACCCACGATACAGGAGAAATTCCTAGTGTGGGGCAAAGCTTAAAAAAAAATTACAGTTAATTAAAAATGAAGGGTTTTATGGCTAAAATAAAGCAATTGTATAGATAAGTTATCTTGGATAATGTTTGTATAGAATTCATGTTTTCGAATGAATGATTCAGAGAGTGTACAAATCCGAGTTCAGTACCTTCGGCGAGCATAACTGTTATTTTTCTAATGATCATCATAACCATTTCCTTCTTCTTATCGTATGGTTGATGAACAATAGTGTCAGAGTTTAAACCGCCTGTAGGCCTCTGACAAGCTTTACACACCGTTGAACAGTCTCTCAGGTGTGTGTTTCCTCACGATGTTTTCCTTCACCGTTTTTAGCGACTGATAACTAGTTAATAGTACGCACATGAATTCGAAAAGACATTGGTGTGCCGGGGTTTGGACTTGCGACGTCTGACTTGGTAGTCCAATGGTCATACCGCTCGGCTAACATGAGTGAAAGAGTAAACATGTGTTTGACAATTACGCGCGCATGTCAAACGTCACTCGGGCCAGCCAATCAGGGCTAGAGTTAATGTCCCACTTGGGACTTGGGACATTTAATCTTTTTTTCGAGTCTTCAAAATGAGCGCTCGAGTAACATATCTATAACTAGCTTTTGCTCGCGACTTCGTCCGCGTGGAGTAATGACTTCCGTCAGAATTTGGGTATTTCACTTTTTTTTCAGATTTTTTTTATTTTTTGGGAATTTCCGAAAATCCTCTCTTAGTGGTAGCCTAGCCTACTCCTCCCAACAAACACACATGCCAAATTTCAGCTCTTTACGATCAGTAGTTTCGGCTGTGCGTTGTCTGTCAGTTAGTAACGGAAGAGTTTTATATAAATAGATTTTGAAATATCATTGGTTCTATCTGTTATTTTGTTTCCAATAGTAGGTTTATATATATTTTTCTGTTGTTCTAGTCGATCCGCGGTGTCAGTACAAGGGCCCTGAGGACTCGCGCCCAAGTTGGCTAGGCGGATGGTCTACATACTCTACATCTTCAGAATTCACCTCTTCTTCGGATCCTTTAGCATTTTTGTTTTCCTCGTCATTTTTTTGGTCAGGGCGATCCTCTTCCAGCCGCAGCTCCTCCAGTGACTTCACTTGGGGTAGTTATTTGTCTAGTGACTCTTCTTGGAGTAGTTCTTACTCAGATTATTCTTCATGGGGTAGTTCTTAGTTTACTTTTTTTTTTTTTTTTTATTCAGGTAACATACAATTATACACTATGTAATACACAGGAATTTGTTTATGGTAAAATCTATGGTCCATCTCAGGTGAATTGTAAACTTTTTATTATAATCCGAATTTGAATTGTTGGAATCGCTTTTGAAATAACCTAAAACATAACTGGCGAAATGTGGGTGTACTATATGTGCACCTCTGCCTACCCCTTCGGGGAATACAGGCGTGATGTTATGGTATTATTTAAATGATGTTAGTCACATTTAAGTGCACACACACACTTTCTCTTACACATACACACACACAAAACTGTATAAAATAATAAAAGGTAACGTGCCCAGAAGACTGGCAGCATTGCCACGTTGTATGGCAATGCTGATTCTTTAACTCAAAAATAATCCAGCCCCCTGATCACGCAAATAAATTCACATCTTAAATGCATGTATTTTCTTCTTGCTGTCGAGTATCTTCTTCTTATCGTATGGTTGATGAACAACCTGATGTCAGAGTGTAAACCGCCTGTAGGCCTCTGGCTTTACACACCGTTGAACAATCTCTCAGGTGTGTGTTTCCTCACGATGTTTTCCTTCACCGGTTTTAGCAACAATCTATTTTGTAACACGCACATGAATTGAGAGTGGGTCATACCGCCCGGCTATCCGTGCTGTTTCACACTACAAATTCCCTATACAATATGATTGCTTCATGAATATATTCTTATTAAAAGAGTAACCTTTAGAGTTTATACCGGTTCTTCTCCAAATGACATTTTTGAACCCAGCAGCTGAAACTTGACGTTTCATATTTTTACGTGAAATAAAAACATTTTGTACTTGATTTTTACTCACGACGAAACGGAGAAGGTATGCGTTTAGGGTGACAGGTTTGTTTGTTTGTATGTGTGCACAAATTAGTGTTGCCAATTTTCAAAAAAATGGCTTGACCGACTTTCACACGGTTTTCGGTAACGAGTATAATATGGTTCATTAGAGATGGTTCTTAGCTATCATTCATAACACACCGTCGAGGGTCTTTTCAAAAATGTTTATACATATTTGTTCACAAGTTAGTTAGCCCTTATTTGTTGGTTTAAACAATAATAGAGTAGAGCTTATTTCTGTTTTAGTTCACCCGGGGAATTGCAAGGCAAGGCGACCTAGGAAAATGCGGACCAAATCCACGCATGTATCGCCAATGTCGGTGCGACGTACAACTTCTGGCTCCTCGGAAGCAGGCCATTCTACCTCGTTATCGGAATATTCATACTATAGTACAGATTATTATTACTATTATTACACGGATGATTCTTCTAATCATGTTTCGAGTAATTCGGTCTCGGGCCATTCGTCCGCGGGCCATGCGTCTCCGGACTATGAATATTTGGACTATACGTCTCCGGACTATGCGTCTTCGGGCCACGTGTCCTCGGACTTTGCGTCGTCTGGCCATTCATCTGGGTCCCATGCGTCTTCAGACCATGCTTCCTCGGGCTATTCATCAGGATCCCACGCGTCCTCGGGCCATTCATCAGGGTCTCACGCGTCGTCAGACCATTCATCTTCGGGCCACGCGTCTTCGGGACATTCTTCTTAGTTACTCCTTGCTGGATAGTCCGTCATCAGCCATACTCGTGTAGTTCTCCCCCAAGCTCTTCGACCGTCAAGTTGTTCTCATATTATGTATCTTAATCTTTAAGTAAAACTTTTGAGCTAGTGTATAATAATTGTATTAAAAAACTCATGTGTTCCATAAATAAATATAATGTTAATACAAAGATTTTTAATTACCGCCATTAAATGTGAATTATTTTGCCACATGAAGCTCACACATAAATAAATAGAAATAATAAAATAAACCACAACTGTGATTATTGTTCACTGGCAACACCACAAAATGAAAAGACCCCCACAGGGCACAAAATGTCACAACACAACATTATATCGAATTTTGGTGTTATTTTAACATGTTGGCCATGCTAAGCTTGAATCTAAATTGATAAAGGAAATTTAAAAAGGCGTCCTTTATCAATTGAGATTCAAGCTTAGCATGGCCAACATGTTAAATTGACACTAAAAGTCGATATAGGTATATTGTAGAACTACGAATCACGAACTAGACTGAAAAAACAAATTGAATATATAATAATAATAACAGCCTACAACTGTCCCACTGCTGCAAAGGCCTCTTCCTGTATAGAGAAGGATTGAGCATTGATCACCACGCTAGCTCACTGCGGGCGACTTCAGATAATTAAATCCAGGTTTCCTCACGATGTTTTCCGTCACCGTTAGTCTAGTGTCTTAGAATAACTTAAGTGCTGACATTGATAAAGTCTCATTGATACTTGCCGAGTCTAAACAACAACATTGTGCATACAAATCAATGTCAACCACTAGGAGTACCTTCAAAGGGTATTATCATAGTCTTATTTTTGTTTTAGCTGGGCCAAGATGCGTCGTTCGCCGGAAAAGACGGCGGAAATTGCCCCCCCGTCGTCCCCCACAGCCTAAATCTTCGGGTATTGATAGGCATTCACACATACAGTCAGACGTATTCTCTAGACCCGATGTCTCCGGCACCCGTCGTCCAACTTCCGACCATAGGAAACTAGTATACTGGACATCGGACAGCGATAGGTCGGAATATTATGCGTCGGATTATTACTATTATTATTCACTGTATTATTCTTCGAGTGATCCATCTTCGAGTTATTCCGACTATAGCTACCCCAATAGTTTCTCTTCTGGGCATTCATTCGAATATTCGGATAGCTTATCTTCGGGCAGATCGTCTTCAAGCCTCATTTCATCCGATTATAGTTCTTCAGGCCAGTTCTATCTACCTGGGTCTTCCTATAGTCGGACCCCATCTCCATCCTGGCGCCGTTCTTTTAGACACCGTTGAACAATCTCTCAGGTGTGTCGGTTTCCTCACGATGTTTTCCTTCACCGTTTTTAGCAACTGATAACTAATAATAATTCTAACTAATTTGCAAACGTATTGCAGCGTGCGTAGGTTTGAACTTGCGAGCTTTGACTTGGCAGTCCAACGGTCATACCACTCAGCTATTAGTGCTTATGTGTATTATATAAATATATTAAAATATCGGTACTCCAGAAATAAATAATAAAATAAAATCTTTGAAGACTTTTATTTTTACAAACTTTTATTTAACTTGCAATGTTTGTATGTATGTGAGTTTGTTTAGGTCAAATCTTGCAATCTTAATTAGAACCACTTCTTGACATCCGATTGAAATGAAATTTTGCATACTTAAATAGGTTTGGTGACAATACAATTTTTTTTTTTAAAAACGGCGCCCCACACTAGGAATTTCTCCTGTATCCTACGATACAGGAGAAATTCCACCTACGTGCGTTTCACAAACATGAAATATTCACATACACAAACATCCAGACTCGGGACAAACATCTGTGGTTCGCACAAAGTTTTGCCCCGAGTGGGAATCGGACTCGCAACCCTTAGCGCAGCAGTTCAATCGCTTAGCCACTGCGCTAATCAGGACGTCCAACCAATCAATTGACATACTTTTATATGAGCTGTCAAAACGTCATTACTCCATAGATTTTGTATGCAATAGGACCCTGTGACGTCACTAGTTCAATTGACTTACTATTTATTGATTTCAAAGAAAATCTATACAAACATTATAAAACTGAAGAGTTTGTTTGTTCGCTAATCTCAGGAACTACTGGTCCGATTTGAAAAATTATTTCAGTGTTAGATATCCCATTTATTGAGGAAGGATATAGGCTATAAAACATTCGAAATCCACGCGGACGGAGTCGCGGGCGGAAGCTAGTATAAAATATTTTTCCTTTTGGTAATAAATGTGTAAGGTTTTTATGGTTATGGGACCTAAAAAAACATAACTGGCGACATGTGGGTTTACTATATGTGCACCTCTGCCTACCCCTTCGGGGAATACAGGCGTGATGTTATGTTAATCAATTATTCACATCAACTCATTACAAACAGCGAATAGAATTAGAGTATTAACTAATAAACAACAGTGTTGCTACATAACGCGATTCTTCATGCTTTAATTAATATAAGCACCTTAGAGTATGCTGACAGAACTGACATTAAAATGTCGCCAGTAATGTATTATACCTACATGATTTTAAACGCCCCACACTAGAAATTTCTCCTGTATGGTGCGTTTCACAAACATGAAATATCACATTGCTTGAGGATCGCAGTGTTGGTGGTAAAGTTACTGAAAACGCTGCTGCCCATCTTCTGGATATAGTCGCCTCTTACGACACCCACGGGAGGAAAGGGGGTGGTCAATTTTAGGCCGGATACCACTCGGCAATTCTAGTGGAATCTAAAGAAACTGTGATCGCTAAATCATATTCTTTCCTTTGGAAACATTACTTTATCTAAAGATACCCTATATCCTTCTCTGTACTCCTGACAACGTATACGCAAAATTTCAACATGATCGATTCAGTAGTTTAGGCTTGAAAAGGTAACAAACAAACTTACTTTCACACTTATATTATCAGTAACTTTTGCCCGCGGCTTCGCGCGCGTTAAACCTATGTCCTTTCTCGGGTCTTAAACTTTCTACATGCCAAATTTCATCGAAATCCGTCCAGCGGTTTAGTCGTGAAGGCGTAACAGACAGAGTTACTTTCACATTTATAACATTAGTATGGATGTAAGAAGAATAAAAATATCATATATTCGACATCCAGCCCTCTTACCGAGAACTCTTGAAGCAGGAGAGTTTCCGTTGTGACAGCGAGACGACGCTACGTGGTTTTTTTTTTTTTTTTTTTATAACGTCGCCCCACACTAGGAATTTCTCCTGTGTCGTGGGTGCGTTTCACAAACACGAAATATCATGTGATAATGTTTCACAAACACCCAGACTCGGGACAGATATCTGTGGTTCGCACAAAGTTTTGCCCCGTGCGGGAATCGAACCCGCAACCCTTAGCGCAGCAGTCTAATCGCTCAGCCACTGCGCCAATCAGGTCATTAATGCAGTGTATTGTGACATCATCGTGCAGTGCATTGTGACATCTCGCTTCCACATCGGAAACTGTCCTGCTCTTAAAGTTCGTGGTACGGAGGCTGTCCGCGTTGAAATGCTTCTTGCCATTTTCAAAAACTTAATATACTCACACTTCCCTGTTTATATATTTTAGAATTATGTAAATTTGTCAGAAAACATCAACATTACTACACCAGTTGCCAAGATATACAGAAATGATACAATTTTAGACATAACAAAAACAAACTTAATAAACCTCAATCTCGAATCAAAATGCACTCAACTAGCCCCCTAATTTGTCCATTCAAATCTACAATAAATTGCCAAATGAAATTAGAGAAGTAACCAAAACAAACATATTTGTTAATAAATTGAAGAGATTCCTAGCATTAAAGGCATATTATACAGCAAAGGAGTTTCTGGATGACACAATGAAAGACAGTTAATAATTTATAAAAATATTAATTTTACTAAATTGCTACTCAACCCTCTTCCTCTCTCCTAATTTTATTTTTAATTTTATTTTTATTTTTTGCGTGCCCAACAGGGTCCATATTGATCTATTACAATTTTTTTTTCCACCATCTCTGTAACATATGGATTGCAATAAATGATTGAGTATTGAAATTGCGACATATCATGCGCTCTTAACAGCTGTAGTTCCGGCTTAATTTTATCTTTACTCGTTTCAGACACAGACAGATGCAACTACGACGGGCATAATCTTCAACTTCATATAACAAAGAACGCAGTATTGATGACGTTCCCGCCTTGGTTCGAGGAAGCAAGCCATTTGAGTTCTTATTAAATGATAAATGACAAATGATTTTATTTTTGCAAATATGTTTTACAAATCTTAGAGTATTTAACCTAACAAAAACACTTTTACACGTCATTTTTTAAACAAGATGGCATCGGCATTGACTACTTCTGAGAAGAAATACCGAAACGAACTAGGTCAAGGTCTCTTTTAAAGTCCAGACACGCTCAATATATATTTACTATATATCTTTTTCAAATTCAAATTCAAAATGTTTTTATTTCATGTAAACCTATTACAGGCGCTTATGAAACGTTAGGATGCTAGTTGCACGGTTCCAAAATGTCATTCCAATGGAGAAGAACCGGCAAGAAACTCCAGAGTCCACTCCTTTCGTGAGTGTTATCCATATTATCTACTATATATACCGGTTGTACTCACGTTGATATTCGGGAATGCCCGACTAGTTTCGGACTCTAACGGAGCCCTTATTCATGAGCAGGTGACGCGGCGGGGTCGCGATAAGGGCTCCGTTAGAGTCCGAAACTAGTCGGGCATTCCCGAATATCAACGTGAGTACAACCGGTATATATAGTAGATAATAAGCTCAATATATAAATTGTAATGTTAGCATGTTCATCATCATCAGCCGGAAGACGTCCACTGTTGAACAAAGGCCTCCCCCTTAGAACGCCACAATGAACGACAGCTTGCCATTATCCTCCACCGGTTGCAGCAACTCTGAAGATATCGTCGGTCCACCTGGTGGGAGGACTGCCAACGCTGCGTCTTCCGGTTTGCATGTTGCTAATGCTTAAATACGAATAAAAAAAGGAAATTGAAAAATCATGAACACGAGCGGGATTCGGACCTGTGACCATCGATCCGTGGCGTATCTATCATTATCAACTAGCTGCGCCCCGCGGTGTTACCCGCTACTTTTTCGGGATAAAAAGTAGCCTATATGTTAATCCAGGGTGTCAGCTACCTGCATATGAAATTTCGTTAAAATCCATTCAGTAGTTTTTACGTGAAAGAGTAACAAACATCCATCCATATTTACAGACTTTCGCGTTTATAATATTAGTAGGGATTAAGCTAGCGTAGAATAGAATAGAATAGAATTTTATTTTGCAAGTACAGTAATGTACAATAGTTCTTTAAGATACAGCACTCAGCCACATTTTACCATTCGGCATGCAAACAAACATTATATATCAAAAAGACTGCCTCGTTGGTCTAGTGGTTGCTAAGCGCGACTGCTGAGCACGAGGTCCTGGGTTCGAATCCCGGGTCGGGCAAAATGTTACTGGGTTTTTCCATTAGGTATTTCTCAGTAGCAGCACGGAGTCTGGCTTTGAGCCCGACTGATGGTCAGCTCGCCCCCTATTACATTGGGACCTAAAAACATTACTGGCGATATGTGAGTGTAATATATGTGCACCTCTGCCTACCCCTTCGGGGAATATAGGTTATGTTATATAAAAAAAATCAATAAATAATATCCAACCTAACGCCACGTCTGATTACAAGCTTAAATTTTTTGATCTTTGGTCATTTGACTAATTTGGCGTTCAGTTGTTTATTGGTGTGGCAACATTTCTGTTTAGTTTTATATTCTCTCGGAGACGAAGGCAACGTGTGGCAGGCTGCCACAACTAAAATGAAATTGGGTAATTTTTTTTTTTTTTAAATACGTCGCCCCACACTAGGAATTTCTCCTGTATCGTGGGTGCGTTTCACAAACATGAAATATCACATACACAAACACCTAGACTCGGGACAAACATCTGTGGTTAGCACAAAGTTTTGCCCCGTGCGGGAATCGAACCCGCAACCCTTAGCGCAGCAGTCCAATCGCTTAGCCACTGCACTAATCAGGTCGTCAAATTAATTGTATAATTAATCCCTCATTATACTTTCCAGTTATATTCTTAGCTCTCCATGTTGGGTACATCACTGCAAAATCTATAACTTACAAAAATTCGTGCGACAAAGCACCAGACGACGACCTCCGCTCAAAAAGAAGCGAAGAGAACGTTTCTGGAAACACTGAAGACAAGAACATCAACAACACGAAAGACAAATATGAAGAAATTACCATTGATAACAAAACTGAGGCTAATTTAGAAGAAAATAAGTTAGAACATACAATTAATGGAGTCCACCAAAATGAGAATCTAAATGATTTGTTTAACCTAAACAATGATACAGGACATTACAAACAAGTAGATAAGAAAGTCGAAAATAACCACAGTGTTAAAACAACAAATATCTACAATACACAACCAGTTATCTATGAAGCTATCGATCCGAAATTCATCATCACCTCTAAGTTGTATAACCCGAACAAGAAAATACATGTTAATACTAAAATAGAGCCTATTGACATCGATATTAAAGAATCTATATCAATAGAAGTAACGGATCCTAATATTAATATTTCTAAAGCAATCAATATATCAGAATTACGTAGAGATGGTGCAGATGAAGAAGGCGAATCGGCTCAAAAGACAGATAACGACACTGATGTGACAAATATAAGAGAACTGAGACAACACTTGCTCGATCATCTTCTGAACTACTTCTTAAACATAATCAAAGAAGAGTCGTCCAACGACACCAGGAAGAAGAACAGCAAGGATCAGATGAAAGTGGAAGAAAAACTCAGAAATTATTATGATCCACACCATTTAGATTTGTTGTTCATTGAAGATGACGATTCTGAACTAGACGAAAGTGATTTCTATCCTTCCAATTTCCACCAAAAGATACACAAAGGAAAAGATAAACTTGACGATACACAGTATGAAGATACTGCGGAAAACAAAACAGACAATCAACCTCTTGCACTGAAAGACGAGACTACTACGGAACACATCAAAACACACAAGCATCCACACGATTTCAATAAAGCATGGAATCTTGCAGAATTAGAAGAAGATAATCCAAATATTGAATCATTTTACGAAGACTTGATAGAACAAAGCCTCGAAACTAGTGAAAACAAGAAAAACAATGATACTAGAAGCAAGGATTACGAAAATACAAATGACGTGACTGATAATTCTACTGAAATAGCTTCAACTACTCTTAGAACAGAGATCGCGACGGCTAACACTGATCTTACTGACAAGTTCATTGATGATGTATATTCCATAGAAGATTATCTATATGAGGAATCCGCGTCCGAAGAATATCACGAATTAGAAAGCACGGATTTCAATGAAAAGGAGAAAGATAATAGACGAAAGATCGCAGATGAAACATCAAAAGATATCACAGATGAAGAGCAGGAAATAATAATAATAAACAAGAGTAATAACTCTCAAAGTTTTGATCAAAAAAGTTATCAAGAGAATAAAACAGTAGATTCTAATGAAGAAATAGCCAAATCTTTAGAGAAAATTGATTCAATCAAACACGTAAAACAAGATTTCAATGTACCAGTGTTCAATAAAAGCGTTTTGAAAAATACCCAGCACAATCTAAAACATACTAACGATAATATCAGTAATGATTTTGGCAATAAAACGAAATGTATCAAATCAATTATTAGAAACGATGATACTATTGTAAAGAAACCGTCAAATAGACGTCATTGTAAGAATAGTATTCTTGTACATCTAAATATAAATCTAGAATAATTGATAAACGATTTTATTTTTACAAAAACACTTTTACACGTCATTTTTTTTAAACTAGCATGGCATTTCCTGACTACCTCTGAGAAGAAATACCGAAACAAACTCAGGGGTCTACGTCTCTTTTAAAGTCCAGACAAGCTCAATATTTTATGTGAGAACAGTGTAGGTGGTCTGAGAAGTGGTCTTTTTAGGAAAGAACCACGGCGAGTTTGAGTCGACCTGTCCTTACAGACGCCCCGTCTCGTACCATCTGAAGGACATTTGGGTAGGTCGCATGAAATACTCAAACCGTCAGACACGCATAGAAAAAAAAACTAGTATAATATATAAAAATAGGAAGGAAAGTACCTACAAAATGCTCACATTTACAAGTACACGATATGTACAATGTAGGGGGAAATATGAATAAAATGTAGGACATAAGTTGTCTATATTAATTTGCGCCCGGTTGATGGTCAGCTCGCCCCCTATTACATTGCAAGAAAGATAGAAAATAATTTATTTGCGGTCTATATAAAAAACAAAAATAAGTCTTGAAACACTTGTGGAAGTCCAGGGAAGGTTTTAATGGAGATAAAGCGGTACAGTCAACAGCAAAAGTAGATGATCAAAATCAGAAATTCAAAACTAATGAACGGAGTTCGCGTCAGAACTCTGTGGCGTCGTAGTGATTCAAAAGTATGTGATTGTAAATTATACCAAACATTCACTACTAGTACAGCTGCCATATATTCGTGATCACCGTTAATTAGTATTGAATTTCAGATTTTGATCATCTACTTTTGCTGTTGACTGTACGACCGGTGGATGCAATTGGCAAGCTGTAGTTCATTGTGGCGTTCTAAGGGGGAGGCCTTTGTTCAACAGTGGACGTCTTCCGGCTGATGATGATGATGAAGGCGGTACGAAGACCACCGGGTCTAGTAAAATAAATGTAGGTACTAATATTTTGAACGCTAGAAATCAAAGTCAGATATCACATCTTTTTATTTTCGTCAGAATAATAATCAGGGAATCCTATTTCTAGATACATGATATCGGCCCGGTCGTCCAGTTGGTCGTACTTTACATACTTCTCGTTGTCCTGGGACAGCTCGTCTATTGCCGAGTCGTCTTCCGGGTGGAAAGGGTTGTGGTACGCATTCGTGTTTCGCCAATAATCGGTCACCGGCGTCGGCGGCTCCTCATCTCCTATTGTAAAACTAAACACAGTAACTGAAACAAGAAAAATCGGAGACCTATCAACACGGTTCTATAGAATAAGAATATCTAAAACATAACATCACAACTTTATTCTAAGCAGAGGTGCACATATAGTACACCCACATTTCGCCAGTTATGTTTTTAGGTCCCAATGTAATAGGGGGCGAGCTGGCCATCAACCGGGCAATCCAGACTCCGTGCTGCTACTGAGAATTACCTAATGGAAAAACCCAGTAACACTGCCCGACCCAGGATTCGAACCCAGGCCCTCGTGCTCAGCAGTCGCGCTTAGCAACCACTAGACCAACGAGGCAGTCGAATATAAGAATATTTATGTGCATGAAATGTGTTACATAGATGACATTATCTACTATATATACCGGTTATACTCACGTCGATATTCGGGAATGCCCGACTAGTTTCGGACTCTAACGGAGCCCCTATTCATGCGCGCAGTTCGGCTCGCGACCCCGCCGCGTCACCTGCTCATGAATAAGGGCTCCGTTAGAGTCCGAAAATTTTATTGGATATATAATTTTTTTTTTTTTTTTTAAAAACGTCGCCCCACACTAGGATTTTCTCCTGTGTCGTGGGTGCGTTTCACAAACATGAAATATCACATACACTAACACCCAGACTCGGGACAAACATCTGTGGTTCGCACAAAGTTTTGCCCCGTGCGGGAATCGAACCGGCGACCCTTAGCGCAGCAGTCCAATCGCTTAGCCACTGCGCTAATCACTAGTTAAAAAATACAGATTTGTCTAGTAGAAAAAAGAGCAATAAAATATATAAATGTTCTGACCAAATATCGGTCACTGCGGCCTGTGACAGCCGAGAGCCAACTACGTAGATATTATAGTGCACAAGTATGCAAACACAGGTGGACTCCCTATTCCCTCACTCTCATAGTCCAGGACGGTGAGACCGGAGAGAGATGACGCAGGACTGGCTTAACGTGCCTGCCGAAGCACGGGAGGGTGCTCATGTGTAAACGGTCACCCATCACAAGACTAACCGCGGCGAGCACGGCTTAACTTACGAAATTTAACTGAAACTCGAAGACTAAAAATTGTGTGATCCGCAGATGTTTGTCCCGAGTCTGGGTGTTTGTGTGTGTAAATAGAAATGGAATTTTAAACATAACAATGTGACCAAAGTAAGTTTTTAATTAAAAAAAGTCACCCCGCGCTACGAATGTCTCCTGTATCGTGGGTGCGTTTCACAAACATGAAACATCATACACAAACACTAAGACTCGGGACAAACATCTGCGGATCACACAATTTTTTGTTCCGTACGGGAATCGAACCCACACAGTCCAATCGCTTAGCTGCACCAATCAGCCCCCTTACCATGAATTCCTAAAGCAGGACAGTTTACGCTGTGCAAGCGAGACGTGACATCTCAAACTGTCCTGCTAAGAGTTAAGGTACGGGCTTGGTCTACATTTTCAACTGTTTATTTTAAACTCTGAATATTTTAGTCCAGATATCTGATATCTACAGTGAGAAATACAAAAGTACTTACGTTGAAATACGAATAGAAATGTAAACATAATACTAACTCGTAGTATTATGTTTATTGATATTATTTGCTCAAACTCATGTTCCGATATCACGGAAACTATGGTTCAGTACATTGTGGAGATTTCTCGTCGATTTGAATTACACTACGCTAACAAATAACCAACAACATACAACATAACATCACGCCGCTATTCCCCGAAGGGGTAGGCAGAGGTGCATATATAGTACCTACAATGCGCCAGTTATGTTTTAGGTCCCAATGTAATAGGGGGCGAGCCTATTGCCATCAACCGGGCACAAATCCAGACTCCGTGCTGCTACTGAGAATTACCTAATGGAAAATCCCAATAACACTTTGCCCGACCCGGGATTCGAACCCAGGACCTCGTGCTCAGCAGTCGCGCTTAGCGACCACTAGACCAACGAGGCAGTCCACCACAAATTAGTTAATTTGTCTGGTGATGGGTGAGTCACATGTCGAGACCCCTCCGTGCTTCGGAAGGCACGTTAAGCCAGTCCTGCGTCATCTCTCTCCGGTCTCACCGTCCTGGACTATGAGAGTGAGGGAATAGGGAGTGCACCTGTGTTTGCATACTTGTGCACTATAACATCTCCTGCGTAATAGGCTGGTGGAAAACAGGCCGCCGTGACCGAAATTTGGTCAGAACATTATTATTATTACACAGATAAAAATAATAACAGCCTATAACTGCCCCACAGCTACAAAGGCCTCTCCTCGTATAGAGAAGGATTGAGCATTGATCACCACGCTAGCTCACTGCGGGCGACTTCAGATAATTAAATCCAGGTTTCCTCACGATGTTTTCCGTCACCGTTACTCAGTGTCTTAGAATAACTAAGAAAGTATTTATTACATTGAAAAAGTCACATTGAACCTGCAGCCTTGTGTATACAAAACCGGTGTGTCAACCACTAGGCCACTACGATACAGGCGTGGTTATTGAGATAAGCGTCATCGCAGAACGGGAACCCCAAATAGTAAATATTTTTTTTTATAACAGCAATCATAATTTCAGAGTAATACATTTATATCCAAATATAAAATGGTCAGGGAATATGGAAATACGATATGCTGTACAATTCTTGAGTAAGTAATGTACAATATAACTAATATTACAAATGCGAAAGTAAGTTTGTTTATCACCATTTTACGCCGAAACCACTAAACCGTTTATCATGGAATTAATTATGTATACTAGCTGCGCCCTGCGGTGTTACCCGCTACATTTTTTCGGGATAAAAAGTACCCTACATGTTAATCCAGGATGTCGGCTACCTCCATATGAAATTTTATTAAAATCCATTCAGTAGTTTTTACGTGAAAGAGTAACCAACATCCATAATTACAAACTTTCGCGTTTATAATTATAGTAGGGATTTATCTCTCTTATCCGGAAGATGGGCAGCAGCGTCTTCTGTAACTTCACCACTAATTCTAATCCCCAAACCGCTATCCAAGGGGTGTATGGCAATAGTGCAACACACCCCCTTTAAAGGGGGAGGCTTTTGTTCAACAGTGGATGTCTTCTGATGAGAATAATCTTGTTAACATTGCAGCTATCCTCCATCTATGTTGGTCTTTTCGTTATCAATCACAAATTGATGAAGATGGGACGGATACTGGTCAAATAGTAAGTATCTAATTTCCAACTATTGTGAATAATAATAGTTTATTTTCTCACCACAATACACATTAAATTACATTAAAGCGTCACATTAAAAGATACAGTAAGTATATTGTGGGAGACTGGTGCCTAAGCTAGGCTTTTGGGGCTTATATACATACATAGAGTCAAGCCTGTTTCTCGGACGGATTCCCATTTGCTATATGACCGCATTCAGAGGTATTGAGATACCACCGTGAGCGGAATGCGAGATGAGTCTGAGACTAGCCAACTACGTAGATATTATAGTGCACAAGTATGCAAACACAGGTGCACTCCCTATTCCCTCACTCTTATAGTCCAGGACGGTGAGACAACCGGAGAGAGATCAGGCGCAGGACCAGCCTATCGTGCCTTCCAAAGAACGGATGGGTCTCGACATGTGAAAACGGTCACCCATCACAAGACTGACCGCAGTGAGCACGGCTTAACCTTGCAGATTGTCTGGTCTACGCGTTAGTCACGTAGTAATATAAATGCATCTGTGTTTGCGCGCATACTTGTGCTATAATATCTCGTGCGTTAGCTAGTCGTCTGACTGCCTCGTTGGTCTAGTGGTTGCTAAGCGCGCCTGCTGAGCACGAGGTCCTGGGTTCGAATCCCGGGTCGGGCAAAGTGTTACTGGGTTTTTCCATTAGGTAATTCTCAGTAGCAGCACGGAGTCTGGATTTTTGCCCGGTTGATGGCCAGCTCGCCCCCTATTACATTGGGACCTAAAACATTAGCGAAATGTGGGTGTACTATATGTGCACCTCTGCCTACCCCTTCGGGGAATACAGGCGTGATGTTATGTTAGCTAGTCTCAGATGAGACAAGCTGCCTTTACCTACATTCGGTCAGGACATTATTATAACTTCAAACATGTTTAAAGGTACCTTCAAAGAGAAACATGAACGCAAAACCGTCAAAATATCAAACTTACCGCATTAAGCTACAAGGGATCAAGGATTCAGGGGACGAACGACTTTCAAAGGCGCGCAAAGCCCGACTACGACGGTACAATAACTATAAAAAACCGCCCGGCATAACACGGTCGAGTTTCAATCCATATACAGAGGTAACATCAAAACAAACAAACAAATACAAACGCATATTCTATATAGTTAATGATGGTGTACACAAAACTGTCCTGGACCATCAGAAAAGCGTCGAAAATAATCTTAAAAATAACGTGAGCTGGTCTCAAGAATCACCGTTCAGAGAGAATAATAGCGGTCAGTCGATCTACACAAATCAAAAACTCAAAAACCAGCGATCGAAGCTGAAAAAGCAGAAACAAATCCGACAAAAGCCCTACACTATAAACGATTTTGGCAACGAAATTCTTTCAGAGGAAACTAAGGTGTTCCATACAACACCAGTTTTCTATTCAACATCAGTTTTCCATACATCTCCAGTTTACTATACAACGATCGCGAATAAGCTTCAACATCGGTTTAAAAAAATCCACCCAGTCATCAGACAGTCTGTTGACAATAAATACCAAATTATAGATTTGAATGCGACATTAGAAAAGCTGGCGTCTTCAAAACTAATCGATGTACTTACAGACAGATTAACAAACAAAGTGCTTAATAAAATAAAGAAAAAGATAAAAGATAAATCTAAGGCGCGCATGCGGGAGTTCGATGATTCCATTGAGAAGATCGAAATACTGTTTCAAAACGAGGATATGGAGTCCACAGGTGTATCTAAAAGAAATATCATAAATGGCAAAGTATATAAATAATGTGAGTTTTATTTGTTTATCCACGTGTTTTCAACCCCCCCAAAACTCCCCCCCCTGTTGAACACCAACTCTAACTACTTCATCACGTATAACAGCTCAAATGTAACAAAATGTTATTTTTTTTCCCTTCTCCTATCACATTAGTTTATTCGTTGTCGCATATAGAAACTTTGTAAATTTATCAAAAAAAAAACATAACATCACGCCTGTATTCCCCGAAGGGGTAGACAGAGGTGCACATATAGTACACCCACATTTGGCCAGTTATGTTTATAGGTCCCAATGTAATAGGGGGCGAGCCTATTGCCCTCGACCGGGCACAAATCCAGACTCCGTGCTGCCACTGAGAATTACCTATTTGAATTTGAAGTTTTTGTAGCGAATGATGGAATTGACCCTAAGTATCTAACCTGTTGCGGAGTGGTATCCTAGAATAGACCACCTCTATCCTCCCGTAGGTGTCGTAAGAGGCGACTAAGGGAAAACCTAGAAGATGGGCAGCAGCGTCTTCTGTAACTTCACCGCCAATACTGCGATCCTCAAGCCGCTTGCCAAGCATGGGGATTATGACAAACCCCTCCCCCTTCTCAAGGGAGGCCTTTGTTCAACAGTGGACGTGTTCCGACTGATGATGGTGGAACAAAAATATTTTGCGTTCGTGATGAAAAACAGGGGTCGTCTTGTAATAAAACAAACATAAATAATGTATTCATTTTATTATATAATCATAAAAACTTATGCTAAATATAATATTCAAGTCGTAACTGAATTGTAATCAACTATCGCGATGCATAATTGCAATACAAGAATAAACGCGAACACAAAATAAGTAACTCGGTCAAAACGACAAGCAAAAAATTAAAAAAGTTGTAAATAAAATATACATAACATCACGCCTGTATTCCCCGAAGGGGTAGGCAGAGGTGCACATATAGTACACCCACATTTCGCCAGTATGTTTTTTAGGTTTCAATGTAATAGGGGGCGAGCTGGCCGTCAATCGGGCACAAATCCAGACTCCGTGCTGCTACTGAGAATTACTTAATGGAAAAACCCAGTAACACTCCCCGACCCGGGATTCGAACCCAGGACCTCGTGCTCAGCAGGCGCGCTTAGCAACCACTAGACCAACGAGGCAGTAATACAGTTGTGTTCCCATTAATTCCCGAGTTGTTATGCTATCGTAACCGAATTCTTGTAGTCTAGTATTCTTACATACTAAATACTATTATTAAATTATATAATGATTTCTATTACTTACGCGAATATTAGACATTGAAATAAAACTAGGTTTACGGATTTTATCGCGGTTTTTTAATTAAAATTAAAAAACACCCTAATTTCAATAGAGAAGATGGCTAGGACATATCACCTGCTTGGAATCCTACCATAGAATCTATTAAAGTTAATTCCAAGCGCAAAACTGCAAGACTGAATGACACAGTGAGCTCAGTTTGCGTAAATCGGATTGTCAATAATAATTAAAATTGTAAGGTAGTTGATAGTAATTGTTCAAATTAGACGTTTAACACCTCAGTCTGCCCGTGACCATGAATGCTGTAAAGGATTCGAAACGTCGGGACCAAAAATCAATTAAAAAACCGCGATAAAATCCGTTAACCCTAGTTTTATTTCAATAATATTAGATTATAATTTTATAATTATAATAATGATCTAAGGTATAAAAACATTACATGCATATTCCCTATTTTATTAAGAATATTGACGAAGAGCCAATGGCGCCCGACATGGGGCCGAGGTTATCATTTCACGATTACTGGCGCCCAACTTGGGACCGCGCTATTATTTTACATGTAAATTATAATTGTTATAATGAAGCCTCTAAATAATTAATATTAAATAATAATATAATGTAAATACTATAGAGTATCATTATAATTTCTAACCTACTTATACTTTAATGGAATATAAACAATAACTTAGTTTTCATACTTATTTAAATATAGGCAGAGAATAAAACTAATATGGAGAAATATCTCAAATCTATTATATTAAGAAAAATGGCTATCAGACAACTTTGCGATGCCATACCTCCATGTTTAGAAGCAAGATACTTATAAAACATAACATAACGCCTATATGTCCCTGAAAGGGAAGGCAGAGGTGCACATATAGTACACCCACATTTTGCCAGTTATGTTTTTAGGTACCAATGTAATACGAGAAGAGGCCTTTGTAGCAGTGGGACGGTTATAGGCTGGTATTATATATTATACTGTCATTCACATTGTCAATGTATACCTCTTAAATGATTATATTCACTATATCATGCAAAATAATTTACACTTTCATTCTATTTAGATTTTTTTTAAACTTCGCCCCAAACTAGGAATGTCTCCTGTATCGTGGGTTCGTTTCACAAACATGAAATATCACACACAAACACCCAGACTCGGGACAAACATCTGTGGTTCGCACAAAGTTTTGCCCGGTGCGGGAATCGATCCCGCAACCCTTAGCGCAGCAGTCCAATCGCTTAGCCACTGCGCTAATCAGGTTGTCAAATGCGAGTAACCCACCCAAAAACAGTGATATTTGACAGTGTATAGCTATAAAGGTATAACACTGAGTTGGTAATCGTAGATTCCAACAGATAATACCTGACGTCACCCTTAACACGTAAATAATAAAAGGGAACTTGAAATTCGATGGATGCGAGCAGACACGATGGCTCAGTTGGCAGAGCGGCGCCACGGTAGGAAAGCGGGTTCGAGTCCCGCTCGTGTCTATTTTCAAATTTCATTTACTGTTGTGGAAGATGATTTTTAACTTTTTATTTTTGTATATATTGTTTTTATTTTGTATTAGAATTAATTAATAAATTAATTAGAATTAAATTTGTAAATATTTGTAAAATAGCATGTGGAAGATAGTTTTTCCCAGTGGGTTAAAAACTAGCGAAAATCGTACGTGATGTATGGGCCCCTTCCGGCGGCTGGGACCCCTAGTTGGCGTGTGGGGCCGCGGGCGGGGGGAAGCAGCGCACGTGCTCCACCCCGGCGCGCTCCTCGTCGGCCGCCAGGTGCCGCGCCAGCACGCCGAAGATCTGAGAGTTCAGGACCTGGAAGCGGCGGATGCGGTCCACCATGCGCTTCAGCGGCTGCGGACGAACAACACAGGTTAATACCCAACCCATCTTATTACAAACCGCGGTGAGCGCTGCTTAACTTGAAAAAAAAATATCCATTTGCTTTTGCAAACCGCAATTCACTGTTATTTTTGTTTAAAGGTTATTCGTTCATTTCTTTCGTTGATACTTGCCCGGGTTTGAACCTGCAACCTTGTGCATACAAATCCGGTATGTTAACCACTAGGCCACCACGTTACTCATACTACTATACATGATAGATATTTTTTTTTTTTTTTTTTAAAAAACGTCGCCCCACACTAGGATTTTCTCCTGTGTCGTGGGTGCGTTTCACAAACATGAAATATCACATACACTAACACCCAGACTCGGGACAAACATCTGTGGTTCGCACAAAGTTTTGCCCCGTGCGGGAATCGAACCCGCGACCCTTAGCGCAGCAGTCCAATCGCTTAGCCACTGCGCTAATCAGGTCGTCGTAAATGATTTTATTTTTGCAAGTAGGTTTCAAAAATACACTTTCACACGTCATTTTTTTAAAAACTAGATGGCATCGGCATTTCCTAACTGACTACCTCTGAGAAGAAATACCGAAACAAACTCAGGGGTCAAGGTCTCTTTTGAAGTCCAGACAAGCTCAATATTTTATGTGAGAACAGTGTAGGTGGTCTGAGAAGTGGTCTTTATAGGAAAGAACCACGGCGAGTTTGAGTCGACCTGACCTTACATATGATACTTTCTTAGTTATTTTAAGACACTGACTAAAGGTGACGGAACACATCGTGAGGAAACCTGGATGTAATTATCTGAAATCGCCCGCAGTGAGCTAGCGTGGTGATCAATGCTCAATCCTTCTCTATACGAGAAGAGGCCTTTGTAGCAGTGGGACAGTTATAGGCTGTTATTATTATTATTATAGTGTGCAATAGAGTATATTCTATTCTATTCTACTCACAATATCCTTGACCATCTCATCCTTGCCATCCACTCGCTGTACCCTCAGGATGTGGTAGCAGAAGTCCAGGGCCTCGAACCGCCTCTGCTGGCCCAGCAGCGCTATGATGGTGCACCCCGCCCAGTGCAGACCCTCACCGAACAGTTCCCTGAAAGGTGGCGATATTAGCTTCGACATGTAGATTTTTATTAGAATTTTGGTGTTGTTTTTGCATGTTGCCCATGCTAAGCTTGAATCTAAATTGATAAACGAACATAACATAACACCATGCCTGTATTCCCCGTAGGGGTAGGCAGATTTGCATGTATAGTACACCCACATTTCGCCAGTTACGTTTTTAGGTCCCAATGTAATAGGGGGCGAGCTGACCATCAACCGCGTACAAATCCAGACTCCGTGCTGCCACTGAGAATTACCTAATGGAAAAACCCAGTCACACTGTCCGACCCGAGATTCGAACCCAGGACCTCGTGCTCAGCAGTCGCGCTTAGCAACCACTAGACCAACGAGGCAGTCGTCCGTGCTATTAGTATGGATTTAGTATTGAATACTCACTCGACAGTAAACTGTGTGTCACCGACAGGTATACAGTATAAGAACTGGAGGGCCGACCACAGTCTAGAACAAAAGATAGTATATTATAGTACATACATAAAGTCACGCCTGTTTCCCTGAGGGGTAGGCAGAGACCACGGATTTCTATTTGCAGCATTCTCACGTTTGCCAATTTAGATGGGTGTTCAAAGGCAGTTAAAAAGTATATAAAGTAAAAGTAAAGTGGTATCTGGCCTAGAATTAACCACCCCCTTTCCTCCCGTGGGTGTCGTAAGAGGCGACTGAGGGATAACCCAGAAAATGGGCAGCAGCGTCTTCTGTAACTTCACCACCAATACTGCGATCCCCAAGCCGCTTGGTTGGTGGGGATAATGGCAACCCGTCCCTTAACCTGACGCTGACTCGCCTGTGGAACTCGTTGGTGTCGTCGGTGTGCGCGGGCGCGTGGTGGTGCGGCGCGGGCGGCGCGGGCCACTGCGGCGCGGCCAGGCAGGCGCGCAGGCGCCGCAGCACCACCGAGAACAGCGACAGCCCGCAGCACAGCCGCTCGCGGGTCAGCAGGTCGCCCTCGCGGGACAGCTGGCCTTGCTGACACACACGAACCAACACATTCATGAACAAGATGAACGGGTGAGGTTGACCGAGATCAACAAATGACCCCAATCATTTCATTCATGCAACGTGAAAAGAGTGACCGGGATGTATGACTAAAGTGACCGGAATGAACGAACGAGTGAAAGGGATGAATTAATTTTTTTTTTATTTTTTTATTTAAACACAAATGCACATTACAGTCTGTAACCATGGCGTTGCACAGTTCAGACTAAAACTATAGGTAGGTTTAATACAGGGTAAAATAGATTGAAAAACAATAGATCTTACAACTAAAACACAAATAGTAAATACAAAATACCAATAAAAATGAGGACAATTAAAAATAAACAATATCAATTTTTTTCACAAAAAAGTATTGACGACACAAATCATTCCATTCGGACGCAAACAAATCACACTGCGGTGCTAGTGTCAGCAAAGAGTTAAGTAGTATTAATGAAAGTGACCGGAATGAACGAATGAATGACCGGGATGATTGAATGAATGACCAGGATAAATGAATAAGAGGGACCGGGATGAATGAATGAGAGTGACCGAGATGAATGAATGAGAGTGACCAAGATTAACAAATAAGATTGACCTAAATAAACGAATGAGTGACCGGGATGAATGTGTGAGAGTGAGCGGGATGAATGAATAAGAGACCGGATTGAACGAATGAGTGACCGGGATGAGTGAATGAGAGTGACCGTGATAAACGAATGAAATTGATCGAGGTGTAACAAAAGCAACCTTACCTTGGCTGTACCATACTTGTCAACGTTCTGCACAATCTGCAACGCTGCGTACTTCGCCTCGAGACGTTTCTGCTTCGACTCCGGTTTCTCGCCCTCTGTGAATTAAAAAAAATATATATTGTCTAGGAAGCAAGTTCTAGGTTCGAGTCCCGCTCGAGTTCCACTCACCGGCAGCGAAGGGCCGCGGCAGAATGTTCTGGAAGGGCGCCGCGTGCAGCAAATCTGTCACCTCCTCTTGACTCAGCGCCTGAACAAAGATATCATCATCATCAGCCGGAAGACGTCCTCTACTAAACAAAAGCCTCCCCCTTAAGTGGGGGAGGGGGGTGGTGGGGCTTTGGCATAAATAATTCCTAAGATTAGTGCGTTTTGTTTTTTTAAAAAAAAAACGTCGCCCCACACTAGGAATTTCTCCTGTGTCGTAGGTGCGTTTCACAAACATGAAATATTCACATACACAAACACCCAGACTCGGGACAAACATCTGTGGTTCGCACAAAGTTTTGCCCCGTGCGGGAATCGAACCCGCAACCCATAGCGCAGCAGTCCAATCGCTTAGCCACTGCGCTAATCAGGTCGTCCAAACCAAACAAACTCTTCAGCATTATACGTATGTATATTTTTTCCTTCTTACACTAGCCTCTCTTCTCTTCTATTCTCACCTGTTCTATGAGCATACAGAAGAGTATGATGTTGCCCAACTCCCTGAAGGCGTGGAACAGCTCTGTGCGCGCGTCAGGGTACTGTACTATGTCTGTCAGCTGCGCATGGTAGTAGCCTAGCACACCTGCACACAATAAGACAGAACTTAAACATAGCTCAGACAAAACTTAGACATAGCTGGGAAAAAACTTAGACATAGCTGGGAAAAAACTTAGACATACCTCACACATAACTCAGAGGTGGCTTAGACATAACTCTGACAAAGCTAAGACATAACTAAAACCTAACTCAGAGAAAAGTTAGGCAAAACTTGGACAAAAGTAACATTTCAATACGCCTCTAACCCCCCGAAGGGATAGAGGTGTTTAGTATACCCATTTCGCCATTAACCGGGCACATAGCTAGACGCCGTGTGGGTGTACTATATGTATACCTCTGCCTACCCCTTCAGGGAATACAGGCGTGATACATGCGTATAAACTTGAATACATATAAGAATAGGCTCGCCCCCTGTTACATTGGGACCTAAAAACATAACTGGCGAAACGTGGGTGTACTATATGTGCACCTCTGCCTACCCCTTCGGGGAATACAGGCGTGATGTTATGTTTATGTGAAACTTGAATACATATTTTTACCCGACTTTAAAAACGGAGGATGTTCTTGATACGATGTTCTTGATACGATGTTCTTGATACGATGTTCTTGATACGAATTTTTTTACTTACCATTCGACCCATAGTCGTATCTCGGCAACTTGCAATGTCTAGGCATGGCGGCTGCTAGGGCCCTTGTGAACTGGGCGATTGTCCCGTGCAGTAGGCCCCTGGCCACGTCAAGGAGCTCGGAGACCACGACAGCCACCCCCTGGTAGCCTAGTAGGCGGACTAGTGCGTGCAGGTGCTGGGCGCCGACGAAACCTAATAGGTTTACCGACAGGGATAGACATTTTACTATAATAACTTTCGTGAGTGTTATCCATATTATTTACTGTATATTCCGGTTAAATACTAAAAGGGAACTTGAAATTTGATTGTAGCAAGCAGACACGATGGCTCAGTTGGTTAGAGCAGCGCCATGGTACGGCGAAGGACGCGGGTTCAAATCCCGCTCGTGTCCATCATTTTTCAAATTTCCTTTATCAATTTATACTTACCGGTATATTGAGCGTATTGTGCTGAGTATGCCAGGCTGAGTTGCTTGGAGCCCCACAGGAGGGCGTGTCCGTATTGCTGCGGCTTCTCCCGGGACACGCCCACCCCGAACTGAATGCCCCGGCACTTCACAAACCTACATAAATTATGTTTTTGAATTATTCTGCTAACTGTTGATTATCATCAGCCGGAACACGTCCACTGTGGAATAAAGGCCTCCCCCTTGGAATTAGGGGGGGGGGGGTTGCCATAATCCCCACGCTTGGCAAGCGGCTTGGGGATCGCAGTATTGGTGGTGAAGTTACAGAAGACGCTGCTGCCCATCTTCTGGATTTTTCTTTAGGCTGGTAAAGCGTTGTTTTACAAATTGGTACATTAATTTTCGTGGGATCTCTTTGACTAAATACACTATTTTGACTAATTTTTTCAAATAATTTTGGGTGTTTCCTTACGAATATTCCAATTTCATAGATATAAAGAGAGCTTAAAGTTAATATTTTGCTTTTTTTAAATAAAGGTTTACAATAATCTAGAGGCTTGGAGTTGCATATAACACTTTTTTGAGACACATACACATAACATCACGCCGGTATTCCCCGAAGGGGTAGGCAGAGGTGCACATATAGTACACCCTCATTTCGCCAGTTATGTTTTAGGTCCCAATGTAATAGGGGGCGAGCCTATTGCCATCAACCGGGCTCATATCCAGACTCCGTGCTGCCACTGAGAATTACCTAATGGAAAAACCCAGTAACACTTTGCCCGACCCGGGATTCGAACCCAGGACCTGGTGCTCCGCAGTCGCGCTTAGCAACCACTAGACCAACGAGGCAGTCAGTTTTTTGAGACAAAAGCATACATACCTGTCAGTGGCCGCATTATAGCAATAGTTTGGAAGGAAATCAAAGTTCAGCTCCCAGAACACATGTAACGTGATCCTGCCGTACGGAGCCAGGACCCCGTGGTCACTCTCCCTGAGGATCGCGTCGAAGTCGTCCAGGGTCAGGTACCGGCTCAGCAGCTTGTGGCAGAGCCGGTTCACGGAGATCAGACCTTCCAACTCCTGCGGATGGAGAGGAATTATGGCTAACTTAAATATAATAGCCTATAACTGTCCCACTGCTACAAAGGCCTCTTCTTGTATAGAGAAGGATTGAGCATTGATCACCACGCTAGCTCACTGCGGGCGATTTTGGGTAATTAAATCCAGAAGCCGAGAGGTGTCCGGCCTAAAATTGACCTGGAATTATGAAACCCCCTCCCTTATCGAAGGGGGGGGGATTTGTTCAATAGTTGACGTCTTCCGGCTGATGATAATTAAATCCAGGTTTCCTCACGATGTTTTCCTTCACCGTTTTTAGCAACTGATAACTAATTTATAGTACGCACATGAATTCGAAAAGACATTGGTGCGTGCTGGTTTGAACACTTTGATAACTGCTTGAATAGACTATAACAGGCGAAATGTGGGTGTTCTCCTCTGTCTACCTCTTCAAGGTATACAGGCGTGATGTTATGTCATCAGGATACTTACAACAACGCCCGTGATGTCCCCGGCTTCGAACTTGGCTACCGCCGCGTCGAGCGCCCTGTGCATATCCGAGTTGATGCGCTGCGCAACCTGGGATAAAGTTAAAGTATTAATAGTAAACATAACATCACGATTTTACGCCACCAGTATGTCAGTGAACGAATGAGTGAATGAGTAAGTGAATGAGCTAATGAGTGAGTGAGTGAACTAATGAGAGAATGAGTAAGTGAGTTAACTAATTAATGAATGAGTGATCTAGTGAGTGTTAAATGAGTGAGTGTATGAGTGAGTGAGTGTATGAGTGCGTGTGTAATGCGTAAGTGACTGTATGAGTGAGAGGAGGAGTGTGATAGTGTGACTGTAAATTAGTGAGTACTGTGACTACGTATGAATGAACGAATGAATGAATGAGTGAGTGAGTCTCACCAGCGCACAGAGGTCCACGTGTCGGCCCAGCAGCGCCACGTGTCTCTGCCGCAGGAGGGAGGCGTACCTCCCCGCCCCGCCGCCCGTGCTGGCCCCGCGGGCCGCGCACTCTGCCCGGTACCGCTTGTCTAGCAACATGCTATATAAAGAAGAGAGTACATCAATAACAAAATAAAAAAGTATATGATTTTTGTGCCATTTTCGCATGTTGCCCATGCTACGCTTAAATCTAAATTGATAAAGGAAACTTGAAAAATGATGGACACGAGCGGGACTCGAACCCGCGACATTCGCCGTACCGTGGCGCCGCCCTACAACTGAGCCACCGTGTCTGCTCGCATCCATCGAATTTCAAGTTCCCTTTTAGTATTTACGTCTTAAGGGTGACGTCAGGTATTATCTGTTGGAAACTGAGTTGTTAATCGTAGATTCCAACAGATAATACCTGACGTATAAATTTTAATAATACCATACAAAAATTCATTAAAATCCATTCAGTAGTTTTTACGTGAAAGAGTAACAAACATCCATCCATAATCACAAACTTTCGCGTTTATAATATTAGTAGGGTAATATATATAATAATAACTATAATAGTATGGTTAAAGGCAGACGCCGTTGTTATTCAGAATAAACTAAAAATAACCATTACACGAAACATCCCAACACAATAGACCAAATCATTTTAGTATCCATTTTTCTCAATAGTCCCGCACCTTTTGAGGACTTTTCATGGCTGTTCTGTTATAGAGCAGTTGTGTGGTGTCCCTAGCTGGTGTCCCATCCCCTTTTAGATTAAAGTTCTCAACGGGCCTCTGCGTGTTGGACCTGTGTCCCCACGTAAGCCTTTTAAAAGTCCGGGTATCTTCCGCATGGTTGATAGCCCGAGTAAATAAGATGAGATACTATAATAGTAGTAACTTATTTCGTATGCCTAACATGCTGGGTTCTGCACTCACCTGGAAGCCAGCTGTTTGTAATGCGCGTAAACCTGCTCCGACAGCTTATACACGAACTGGTCGAAGCACAAGTTGACTTCAGCCTCCACCTCATCATAGAGGAACTGCTTCTTGAAGACGGTGAGGGCGTACTGCGCGGAGTCGTTGTACAAGTCCAGGGGGTAGAGGACGTACCTGGATGGAAACTCATCATCAGCTTTGATAGGCTGATGGACGTCTGGACTGTGATCAGTTCGGACGTCCACTGTTGAAGAAAGAGGCCTGATTGGCGCATATAAGCCTTTGCTGCGCTTAGGGTTGCGGGTTCGATTCCCGCACGGGACAAAAAAAATTGCCGAGTCTGGGTGTTTGTGTATATTGTGTTATATTCTGTTTTGTTGTATTTCTTAAACTTTCTACAAGCCAAATTTCATCAAAATCGGTCCAGCGGTTTAGTCGTGAAGGCGTAACAGACAGTTACTTTCACATTTATAATATTAGTATGGAAGTAAAATATAACATAACATCACGCCTGTATTCCCCGAAGGGGAAAGGGTGCTGTTACTGATAATTACCTAATGAAAAAACCCAGAAACACTGCCCGACCCGGGATTCGAACCCAGGACCTCGTGCTCAGCAGTCGCGCTTAGCAACCACTAGACCAACGAGGCAGTATGGAAGTATAGATAATAAAATACCATAGCCAAGACACTCACTCCATCATAGCAGGCTCCTTGGTGCGTAGGATGTGGTCTGTGAGGATCCAGGGCATGGACATCTCTATGGGGAACTGGATCCTCTTCTCCATGGTGATCAGGTCGTTACACTCCTCGTTGTGCTGGTGACGCACTGTGCATTTCTGGATGGGATGAAGTAAAAATATAATACATAAGTTAATATTAAAAATATATCTAAATTGATAAAGGAAACTTAAAAAATGATGGACACGAGCTCTGCCAACTGAGCCATCGTGTCTGCTCGCATCCATCGAATTTCAAGTTCCCTTTTAGTATTTAAATAGGTTAAAGAATATGCAAGTTGAAGTGGCAATGGGCAGGCCATATCGCTCGAAGAACCGATAACCACTGGAAGAAAGGTTCTCGAGCGACCACGAACTCAGACGCAGCGTTGGCCTCCCACCAGGTGGACCGACGATATCCTCAGAGTTGCTGCAACCGGTGGATGCTAATGGCAAGCTGTCGTTCATTGTGGCGTTCTAAGGGGGAGGCCTTTGTTCAAGAGGACGTCTTCCGGCTGATGATGATGGTTGGTTAAGATATACTCACATTGACTTTCCTTCCCATGGTCATCTCCAGGTAAAACTCTCTGTACCACAGCTGAGAGAGATCACAGCATTTCTGAAGAGAGTCTGCGAACAAACACATATAACATTGAGTTGAGGAAACCGGCACACCTGAGAGATTGTCCAACGGTGTGTAAAGCTTGTCAGAGGCCTACAGGCGGTTTACACTCTGACACTATCGTTCATCAACCATACGATAAGAAGAATAAAATAAAAACAATTAAAATGTTGAAAAAACCCATGATAATTAAGAACCATCTCCAATTAACCATATACCTGTTACCGAAAACTTCATGAAAATCGGTCAATCCATTTCTGAGAAAAATTGGCAACAATCATTTGTGCACACATATACAAACAAACAAACAAACAACCTCTCACCCCAAACGCAAAGACCTTCTCCGTTCCGTCATGAGTAAAAAGGAGAAATACCTAAAATACACTATGAACCCATCCAATTCACGTCC
Source organism: Abrostola triplasia (assembly GCA_946251915.1). NCBI lineage: Eukaryota > Metazoa > Arthropoda > Insecta > Lepidoptera > Noctuidae > Abrostola > Abrostola triplasia. The sequence continues at coordinate 1,329,624 of OX276450.1, forward strand.
TTACCCGACAGGTTAAGCATGTAGGCCCAGTAGAAGCTCTGCCGGTGGAACATCTCGATCTGGGTGAGGGTCCCGGCGTCGAGGTCCTTGCGGAGCGTGCGCCGCCCGCCGGACTTGTCGGAGATCAGCGCTTCCAGCTGGGTCCGCACCATGTAGAGCTGCGTGGATGAAGGACCTGGTGGAAAGAAAGACTTGTATTGGACTATCGACAACATAACATCACGCCTGTATTCCCGGAAGGGGTAGGCAGAGGTGAACATATACTACACCCACATTTCGCCAGTTATGTTTTTAGGTCCCAACGTAATAGGGGGCGAGCTGGCCGTCAACCGGGCACAAATCCAGACTCCGAGCTGCTACTAAGAATTACCTAATGGTAAAACCCGGTAACACTGCCCGACCCGGGATTCGAACCCAGGACCTCGTGCTCAGCAGTCCGCTTAGCGACCACTAGACCAACGAGGCAGTCTTGTATGACTATCGGCAAAAAAAATGGAAACGTGACAACACGTATATTCATTGAAGGGGAGGGTCAGAAGTACATAAGTGCAGTAAGAGGGCCCCCAACAAATTTTGATACAGAACCCGTCAGAAACGCTACGCCTATTTATGGGCCGGCAGGGGGTCGCAAGGGGGTGCTCTTGCAGCCCCCTGGCATGCAGAAAAATACATAGATTTTCCTATTCTTTATTAATTTTATTAGAAATGCACCTTCAGACCCCTTCTATCCGTGTTTATTTCAAATGTGTTTGACGAAGCATTGGCTTCGGCGACGCATTGGCGTCTAGTCAATTTATTCTACATTTTGTATTATTTTTATTTTATTTATTTATTTATCAAGAATATGGATAAACACTTACAAAAAGATAAAAAAATCGCCAAACTGTATAACAGTTTGTTGGCGATCATTGCGCTCTGTTTTTCAAACAAACAAACTTATAAACTAATAGGTACCTACACTGTAATAATTCTTATTATCTATTATTATTTTAAATTGATTAAGGGAAACACGGGACTCGAACCCGCGACAGTCGCCGTACCGTGGCGCCGCTCTGCCAACTGAGCCACCGTGTCTGCTCGCATCCATCGAATTTCAAGTTCCCTTTTAGTATTTACGTGTTAAGGGTGACGTCAGGTATTATCTGTTGGAATCTACGATTACCAACTCATTATTATTGTTTACTTTTTATCTATCACAAACATTTATTTATGGTATGTTTTTCTTATTTCTAAATCACATCTTTATGAAAGTAGGTATACATATATATATATTTAGGAACTTTGCTTACGTATTAAAGTAGATATAATTATATTAATCTTAAGAGATGTAATTAAAAATAGCTAAATAGTACTTTTTAATAATAAATATGAATTAAATATTGTTAGAGTTATTATCTATATATATAAAATTTTCGTGTCACAGTTTTCGTTCCCATACTCCTCCGAAATGGCTAGACCGATTCTCATGAAATTTTGTGAGCGTATTGAGTAGGTCTGAGAATCGGCCAACATCTATTTTTCATACCACGAAATTCACGCGGACGAAGTCGCGGGCAACAGCTAGTTTCTATATATAATTGAATAAAACATACTATTTTACAAATATATACAACTTAATTCTAATACAAAATAAAAACAATATATACAAAAATAAAAAGTAAAGTAATCCTAAGAAAATTTATTACTATTAGTTGTGTAGCAGCGTGTATGTAGTTACTAATGCAAACGCACTTTATGCACCCCCTTGTAAAAAATCCTGGTGGCGCCCATGATGCTATTCATTTCATTTTTTTTTCATTTTTATAAAAAACGTCGCCCCACACTAGGATTTTCTCCTGTGTCGTGGGTGCGTTTCACAAACATGAAATATCACATACACTAACACCCAGACTCGGGACAAACATCTGTGGTTCGCACAAAGTTTTGCCCCGTGCGGGAATCGAACCCGCGACCCTTAGCGCAGCAGTCCAATCGCTTAGCCACTGCGCTAATCAGGTCGTCAAATGGCTATTGGCATGTGTACTCACCCACATTCCGGCGGGGCACCTTGATGGTGAAGCTGGCCTCCCCGTCCTTCTTCCCGCGCAGCGCGGGGTCCTGCTGCGGCTCGCAGCCACGCGCCCAGTCCCCGCACGTCTCCCGCACCGACACTATGATGCTGGCAGAGTTACATGTGCGGATTAAAAAAAAACAAAAAAAAAATGTGGATCTCTTGGAGGTCTAGTGGTTGCTAAGCGCGACTGCTGAGCACGAGGTCCTGGGTGCGAATCCGGTCGGGCAAAGTGTTACTGGGTTTTTCCATTGGGTAATTCTCAGTAGCAGCTCCATAATATTGTATTGTCACCAAACCTATTTAAGTATGCGAAATTTCATTCCAATAGGATGTCAAAAGTGGTTCTAATTTATATTGCAAGATTCGACCTAATCAAACTCACATACATACAAACACTGCAAGTTAAATAAAAGCTTGTAAATAATACCTTATAATATCGTGGTGGCCTAGTGGTTAACATACCGGATTTGTATGCACAAGGTTGCAGGTTCAAACCCGGGCAAGTATCAATGTGACTTTTTCAATGTTATAAATACTTTCTTAGTTATTCTAAGACACTAGGCTAACGGTGACGGAAAACATCGTGAGGAAACCTGGATTTCATCATCAATAGCCGGAAGACGTTCACTTTTAAACAAAGCACCCCCCCTTAGATAAAGGAGGGGGTGTCATAATCCCAGGTCAATTCTAGGCCGGATATCTCTCGGCTCCTGGATTTAATTATTTGATATCGCCCGCAGTGAGCTAGCGTGGTGATCAATGCTCAATCCTTCTCTATACAAGAGGCCTTTGTAGCAGTGGGACAGTTATAGGCTGTTATTATTATTATTATATAAATAATACGACCTGATTAGCGCAGTGGCTAAGCGATCGGACTGCTGCGCTAAGGGTTGCGAGTTCGATTCCCGCTCGAGGCAAAACTTTGTGCGAACCACAGATGTTTGTCCCGAGTCTGGGTGTTAGTGTATGTGAATATTTCATGTTTGTGAAACGCGCCCACGATACAGGAGAAATTTCTAGTGTGGGGCGACGATTAAAAAAAAAAAAAAATGTATATATGTTGTAGAAATTGTCACGGATAGTTAAATTACAGTTATAGGCTGTTATTATTATTATTATATAAATAATACCTGCGTATTAAATCCTTCTTATTCTTGATAGCTTTCCTCAGAGGTTCCCTCAGTATTAGTTGCACAAAATCTTGGAGTTCCGCATATATAGAGCGGCGGGCTGCATCAGCGAACACCGTCTCCATGCGAGCCATGAGGACCTGGAGCCCCTTAATCATGGCGATCACCTCTATCATGGCGAACTTCTCCTCTGAAGTGTAGTTGTACCGTGTCGCCTGGGGAATACCGCCATCATTACTTATTACTTCTATTTTTACTTGTACACGCAATGATAGCCGAGTGGTATAACCGACTGTCAATAGTCACAAGTTCGAACCCCGGCACGCACCAATGTCTTTTCGAATTCATGTGCGTACTATAAATTAGTTATTATGCTAAAAACGGTGAAGGAAAACATCGTGAGGAAACACACACCTGAGAGATTGTTCAACGGTGTGTAAAGCTTGTCAGAGGCCTACAGGCGGTTTACACTCTGACACTATTGTTCATCAACCATACGATAAGTAGACTTTACACGTTGTAATAAGATTACTTATTGATATTATTATATTATTATATAACTAAGTGAAGTTATACAAATCGGAGATGTTCTGCAAAAAGGGCAAGTGAGGAGTACCCTCAATCGAAGAGCGTGTATGAGGAATGTGATGCGTGTGAATGAAGCAAAAGAAGTATGCCAGGATCGTAGCAAATGGAAATCCGTGGTCTCTGCCTACCCCTCAGGGAAACAGGCGTGACTTTATGTATGTATGTATGAAGTGCAAAAATAACTATAGCATTAAGGTATAATATAACTTATTCCCTATAATATAACTTATAAATTTGCATGCTTTAGTTTTTAAGCAAAACATGTATGCTCTCTCACTTAAATAACTCCTTTGTATACCATGTTTTTAAGCGAATAAATTTATTCTATTCTAACTAAGACACTAGACTAACGGTGAAGGAAAACATCGTGAGGAAACCTGGATTTCATCATCAATAGCCGGAAGACCTCCACTTTTAAACAAAGAACCCCCCCTTAGATAAGGGAGGGGGTGACATAATCCCAGGTCAATTCTAGGCCGGATATCTCTCGGCTCCAGGATTTAATTATCTGAAATCGCCCGCAGTGAGCTAGCGTGGTGATCAATGCTCAATCCTTCTCTATACGAGAAGAGGCCTTTGTAGCAGTGGGACAGTTATAGGCTGTTATTATTTATTATCTATTATATTCTAGCTACGTACCCTCTCATACTCCTCAGCATCAGGCGGGCAGCGAGGGTTGCTGGCGTGGTCCGTGGGGTGCAGCAGCTTCCAAGAACACAGCTCTGTGAGGACTGAGCACCATGATGAGAGGAGCTGCAGTCCCCGCAGACACAGCTCGGTCACTGCTTTGTTCTCAGCGTCAGAACCTGCTTCTTTGAAGGTCGTCGTCACCTATAGCAGGAACAGAAAGATTAATAAAGAAAGAATAGAAAAGAAAGGTAAAGAAAAGAAAAGAGATGGTTTTTTGAATAATTTCTTGTATATATATTTATATTATTATTAAAAGTATAAACACTTAACGAAAAAAAATGTGAGCCGTCATGGGACGCCTGGCAGATGTGAAACAAGTAATGATTTAATAATTAAACTTGTATTAATAATTAAATAATTACTTAATTAACTTAATCACAAGTAAAGTCGAACTAAGTGAGAAGCCACACCGTACACTCTACTACATATAAAATATATATATGTATACCTCAGTATAGCGTGGCGACCCGTCGCCACGGCAAGCGTCGCCACGCCAACAATTCGGTTTACAAGTGAGCCTATAGATGTTTCACATCAAAATATTATTTACTTCTTTTGTTTTTCTTCTTTCATTTTTTTTTTTTTTTTTTTTTAAAACGTCGCCCCACACTAGGAATTTCTCCTGTATCGTGGGTGCGTTTCACAAACATGAAATATTCACATACACAAACACCCAGACTCGGGACAAACATCTGTGGTTCGCACAAAGTTTTGCCCCGTGCGGGAATCGAACCCGCAACCCTTAGCGCAGCAGTCCAATCGCTTAGCCACCGCGCTAATCAGGTCGTCAATTATCTTCTCTACATGCTTAGTTCTAGAAAGATTCTAGAAGATAAAGGCCTAGACTTACCTCATTGCTGTATCTGGCCAGTTCCGATATGTAGTTCTGATGCTCCTCTCTGATCTGAGGCAGGTGGACCATGAGGTCGGCTTGGGGGGAGAGGGGGTTGGGACTCGAAGATAACGGCCACCTGAGAACAAAACTCTGGTATAACATAACATAACATCACGCCTGTATTCCCCCAAAGGGGTAGGCAGAGGTGCACATATAGTACACCCACATTTCGCCAGTTATGTTTTAGGTCCCAATGTAATAGGGGGCGAGCTGGCCATCAACCGGGCACAAATCCAGACTCCGTGCTGCTACTGAGAATTACCTAATGGAAAAACGCAGTAGCTCGACCCGGGATTCGAACCCAGGACCTCGTGCTCAGCAGTCGCGCTTAGCAACCACTAGACCAACGAGGCAGCCTAAAATAGTTAATATAAAAAATATATTTTTAATTCTAATACCTGACGTCACCCTTAAGACGTAAATACTAAAAGGGAACTTGAAAATCGATGGATGCGAGCAGACACGATAGCTCAGTTGGCAGAGCTACCACGGTACGGCAAACTCGCAGGTTCGAGTCCCGCTCGTGTCCATTATTTTTAAAGTTTCCTTTATCAATTTAGATTTAAGCCTAGCATGGCAACATGCGAAAAAGATTCAAAAAGTCCTATAATATCTGTTCAACTACACTTACTTGCTTGGATCATAGTGTTTCGATCTCTTGATGTAATTGAAAGGCGCTATCTGCATGTCACCAAACAGAGGGACAACCTCCAGATTCTGTAAAAAAGTTAATATTATTTTACTATAATAACTTTCGTGAGTGTTATCCATATTATTTACTGTATATTCCGGTTATACTCACGTCGATATTCGCGAATGCCCGACTAGTTCGGCTCGCGACTGCCGCGTCACCAGCTCATGAATAAGGGCTCCGTTAGAGTCCGAAACTAGTCGGGCATTCCCGAATATCGACTTGAGTATAACCGGTATATATTATAGATATTACGATATTTACCTTGAATATCCTATCAATGCGGTCCAAACGTATCTTCTTCTTCTGATCCAGACGGTTAATGTTGCACACTTCTGAGTCCATCAAGAAGAGCCCGAAACCCATCACCTATAATTATACAATTAACATCATCATCATCAGCTGGAAGACGTCCACTGTTGAACAAAGGCCCCTAAGGTAAGGGGGGGACGCTGTCAGAATCCCCTTGGCAAGCGGCTTGGGGATCGCAGTATTGGTGGTGAAGTTACAGAAGACACTGCTGCCCATCTTCTGGGTTTTCCCTTAGTGGCCTCTTACGACACCCACGGGAGGAAAGGGGGTGGTCAATTCTAGGCCGGATACCACTCGGCAATTTTAAATGAGTAACCTTTAGAGTTTCTTGCCGGTTCTTCTCCATTGGAATGACATTTTGGAACCGTGCAACTAGCATCCTAACGTTTCATAAGCGCCTGTAATAGGTTTACATGAAATAATAATTTAATATTAAACATATAATTTGAACACAAGCTTTCAAATCCAAAGTATCATAATATTGTATTGTCACCAAACCTATTTAAGTATGCAAAATTTCATTCAATAGGATGTCAAAAAGTGGTTCTAATTTAGATTGCAAGATTTGACCTAAACAAACTCACATACATACATTGCAAGTAAAATAAAAGCTTGTAAAAAAACTTTGAACGTGAAAAACGGTCACCCATCAAAAGGCAGACCGCGGCGAGCGCTGCTTACCTTAACCAACATATGTTTCTCAGATGGCGTTAGATACTGAAAAACGGTCACCCATCAAAAGGCTGACCGCGGCGAGCGTTGCTTACCTTAACCAACATATGTTTCTCAGATGGCGTTAGATACTGAAAAACGGTCACCCATCAAAAGGCAGACCGCGGCGAGCGCTGCTTACCTTAACCAACATATGTTTCTCAGATGGCGTTAGATACTGAAAAATGGTCACCCATCAAAAGGCAGACCGCGGCGAGCGTTACTTACCTTAACCAGCATGTGTTTCTCAGATGGCGTTAGATACATCTTCGTCTCAAACATATGCACGCATATGTTTACTACGTCAGCTAATAATTCCTCGTAACCTAAAGAAAACAAAAAGAAAATATTTATAAAAGCTTTTAGATTAGACTGCCTCGTTGGTCTAGTGGTTGCTAAGCGTGACTGCTGAGCACGAGGTCCTGGGTTCGAATCCCGGGTCGGGCAAAGTGTTACTGGGTTTTCCCATTAGGTAATTTTCAGTAGCAGCACAGTCTGGATTTGTGCCCAGTTGATGGCAATAGGCTCAAACCAATACATTGGGACCTAAAAACATAACTGGCGAAATGTGGGTGTACTATATGTGCTCTCTGCCTACCCCTACCTATAACATAACATCACGCCTGTATTCCCCGAAGGGGTAGGCAGAGGTGCACATATAGTACACCCACATTTCGCCAGTTATGTTTTTTAGGTCTATAAGTTATATTTTTGAGGTTTATAATATTAGTAAGGACATATTAGTTCTCACCATTGATCTTCTCCAGTGCATCCTTCACAGTGTCCCGGATCTTGTTCTGCGTGGCGAGGAACATGGACAAGTTCTGCGACTCCTGCAGGCTCTGGCTGTCGGACATCACCTTCAGGAACTGCGCCGCTCTGGTGACAAGGTGTTATGTTACACTAGCCCCCGCCTGTGACTTTGTCCGCGTGGATTTTGAATGTATAGCTTAGTCTTCCTCGATAAATGGACTATTTGTTTAGTCATTAGTAGGTTGTGTCATTAGTAAGTGATTTTAGTCATTAGTAAGTTATTTCCGACATTGGTGAGTTATTTAGTAATTAGTAAGTTATTTTAGTCATCAGTTAGTTATTTAGACATTAGTGAGTTATTTTGGGAATTAGTAAGTTCCTTTGTTCATTAGTAAGTTATTTTTGTCATCAGTTAGTTATTTTAGTCATTAGTAAGTTATTTTGTCATTAGTAAGTTATTTTAGTAATTAGTAAGTTATTTTAGTCATTAGTATCTTTTAGTTATTATTAAATAACTTTCTCATTAGTAAGTTATGTTATTACTATTCCTCTACCTTCTATACGTAGAGTAGTCGTTCTTCACGGAACTCTTCATGTTCTTCAGCTCGTCCAGCACAGCGAACATGTTGACGAACTTGCCAAGGGTCAGCAGGTAGGCCTCCGACACGAAGTCCCTCCTCTTCTCCGCGTGACACAGCCGCCGGACCTCACCGCAGAAACGATCGATCGCTTTGCGCTGCGCATACATAATAATAATAATATAGCCCTGATATCTGAGTGGTATTTTTTTTGTTTTTTATAAGAAAACGTCGCCCCACACTAGGAATTTCTCCTGTATCGTAGGTGCGTTTCACAAACATGAAATATTCACATACACAAGCACCCAGACTCGGGACAAACATCTGTGGTTCGCACAAAGTTTTGCCCCGTGCGGGAATCGAACCCGCAACCCTTAGCGCGGCAGTCCAATCGCTTAGCCACTGCACTAATCAGGTCGTCGGTATGACCGTTGGACTGCTATCGACCAAGGGTTGCTAACCTAGCAGTCAGATCAACACATTCTCCCATCCAAATACAGACCTCACCAATGGCTGCATAACCTTACAAATCGACTGACCTATAACGCGGCCACCCATCTAAATACAGACCGCAGCAGCGGTTGCTTAACCTTGCAGGTAGGTCAGGGCGGCCACCCATCCAAATACAGACCTGGAAGTACATGAACTGCAGCAGCTTGTCGACTTCTGGCGCGAGCACCTGGACGGTGCGCTCGTAAATGTGGACCCTGTCGGGCTGCTCGTTGGAGCGAGGCTGCGGGATGGCGCGGCTGCAGCATCTCCAAGTGTACAGCATCACAGCATGAGCATTACCTTCCTCCAGCAGTTCGTTCTGAAAACAATAATGAAATATACTTCATGCACATTTGTACAAAGGCGGACTTAATTCTATTAGTCATTTTCTACCAGTCAACCTTAGAGATGATGCAGAGTTGAACAGTGGTAGATGCACTGAGTGTAAAAAGGCGACAACCATTGATTGACACATAAGTCACACCTGTTTCCCAGAGGGACAGGCAGAGACCACAGATTTCAAATTGATTCTTCTGTCGCCTCATTCACTCGCATCACATTCCTCATACACGCTCGTCGGTTGAGGATACTCCTCACTTAAACCTTAATTTAATTATCTGAAATCACCCGCAGTGAGCTAGCGTGGTGATCAATGCTCAATCCTTCTCTATACGAGAAGAGGCCTTTGTAGCAGTGGGACAGTTATAGGTTGTTATATTTGTAGTCTAAACTCACCAAATTGGCATGTACAGTAGCCTCTTCAATGTACTTTGCGATTCCCGTGACAAAACCATTACGGTCTTCGAAATTGGTGTCAAAGTTAGCCTGGTACAGAATTGAGCATGGTGCAGCTTCAATACACGGTTGTTCATCTGTGAAAAGAGAGATATACAGGTGAAATTTTATCAAGTGTTGTGTATATCATGAAGACCTGATTAGCGCAGTGGCTAAGCGATTGGACTGCTACGCTAAGGGTTGCGGGTTCGATTCCCGCACGGGGCAAAACTTTGTGCGAACCACAGATGTTTGTCCCGAGTCTGGGTGTTAGTGTATGTGAATATTTCATGTTTGTGAAACGCACCTACGATACGGGAGAAATTCCTAGTGTGGGGCGACGTTTTAAAAAAAAAATAAAAAAAAAAAAAAAATACCTATAGTTGGCATCTATATTAGTTCCCTACATGTTAAATATTTGTAAGTTACAAAGCGTGATATGGATGCTGTTGGTGTACCTGTTGAAAATAAATAAATTACTAGGTGATGACAAAAAAAGTATTTTTTTTAAATGGTATCCAGAGGTGGAGATCAGCTCAAAAGTATCATAATATTGTATTGTCACCAAACCTATTAAAGTCACAATTTCATTTCAATTGGTCAGAAAGTGGTTCTCATTTAGATTGCAAATTTTGACCTAAACAAACTCACATAAAAACATTGCAAGTTAAATAAAAGCTTGTAAAAATCTACTGTCACTATTTTTTTTAATTTTTTTTTTTTATTAAAAAAAAAAACGTCGCCCCACACTAGGAATTTCTCCTGTATCGTGGGTGCGTTTCACAAACATGAAATATCACATACACAAACACCCAGACTCGGGACAAACATCTGTGGTTCGCACAAAGTTTTGCCCCGTGCGGGAATCGAACCCGCAACCCTTAGCGCAGCAGTCCAATCACTTAGCCACTGCGCTAATCAGGTCGTCAAACGAACTATAAAAGAATTGTGTTAATAGTTTTTCCTATAAACCTATTTGCAAAATAAAAATCATCTATCATATTTTATTCTAATGGTCAATATTTATTATTAATTAAATATACCCACAAGGAAAATTATAATAAACACATTGAAGCTCAAACTAGCAGCTTTAGCACTGAAGTTAAATCTTAATGCTTGTGAGAGTACAATGCTCCAATCTTTAACACTCAAAAGCAGAAGCATTGAGTCAGCACTCAATGCTCAACATTCAGCGCTTATATTTACAACACTAGCTGATATTTTTAATTCAGACTATAACTCTACCAGGTCTCATCATTATTTATATCTATAGTTCCCATAATTACATTTCAAGATAGATACTAACTGTTTTTAAATATTAGTTTAAGTACCAATATTTGTATGCCTACATGGCAAAACATAGTGCTCTAACTGTTTATTTAACTTCTGTATTATATGTATATATTACCTATTTGTCACAAATAAGCTTTTGATTTGATTTTGATTCGATTTGATTGATCCTATTAGGAATACCAATAAGATCATATGTTTTTGTATTTAAAACCTAAATACACATTTCTATGAGCATAAAAACCAAATCTAACGCAACAATACTCATGAATACGATATATTCTGTCGAAATATGCGTAGGAAATACAGTTTAACCGTGTATTTAGCAGCGTATCCGGAGTTTTACCGAGTTCTACGCCAGTGGAGAGACCCCACCTTAAAATTAAAATTACCTACTAAGGAAGTAAATATAACAAAAACTAAATAATTACCAGGCAATGTAAGCTCATCCAACACGTCGACATTGCTTAGGGCGTCGGATAAAGACACTTTTTCACTCACAGACATTTTGAAACTATTGAAATATTAGAAAAATACGAGGATAATGATTCACACAGGATGTCAGTTATTAACTTATTACGGACAAACTATACGTGAATTTTAATCTTACTGTCGCGTTAATTACTATTTAATAACTTCATATCGTTTTGAAACGATATAAGTAAGTATTTATGGGGTAAATAGTGAAATACTTTAATATTATTGAATCGACTCGATCCAAATGGCGTTTGACAACTAAACACTCAGAGTAATGACTAAAGCATAGAGGGAGCGTTGCTTCCAGCAATACTGTACACTTTTTTGGCTCGGTAGTGATGTGCCGTATTTGGTAAGTCGAAGTATCGAAATAAATTTAGTTCTTGACAGAAAATGTACTTCTATTGAATGTACGTTATTTTCACGTTGTATAAAACATACATTACCAAGGCATCAATATAAATTTAGTCCCAAATTTAAGAATTATCTAGTAAGGGTTTAAATTACAACAAATACGTGATTCGTTGACTAAAAGATTTATATTGCAACACAGGTCCACCAATCACTGTACTTGATTTGAAACATTTGATAAATTAATGGCTAATCTTTATGTTGATCGGCCTTTAGAAACTGGGAGCAAAAGTAAAAACACATATAAATTTAGTAAATTTTTAATAAATAGAAACAATATATATTTTTTTATAATCTAGCTGTGCCCCGCGGTTTCACCCGCGTCAATAAGTGTCGTTACCGATGTCTTTGTAGTTATTCTGTATTATTAGGGTTTTATAGCCAAATGGCAAAAACAGCGGCTATGCTTAGTCCATCTATTTCTAGCTCTTGTAAGCACTTTACACCAGTTCTCTTTCATTTGGAGGCATACTGTAAAATAAAACGATATTTGCTATAATTTAATGACAAAATTAATTATCGTATCGAATAGTATCGATGAAAAATATCTACTTCACTAGCATGACATAACCTCACAAATAAACAAATTACTTTATTGTTAAATTAATTCGTTAACACAATATAATTCGTAAAAAAGATAGTCTGAAGGGATCATCCTCAATCTAATGTGTATGTACAAGTGATAATATACAAAAATTACGCGTGATTTTATAAGAAAATTGCATAAAAACACTTACCCATGAAATCTTACAAATTCATTGTTATCTTTCCGTGATGAATGTGATTTACACGATAAAACAAAACTAGCCATATAAAACGCTTATTTATCTGTCCTTTGCACCTTTTGTACACAATCAAGTTGCTTATATTATCCAAAAAATTATATTATTTTTAAAATAAACAATGTCAGGACAAGGACTGACATTCACTACGTATAATACGACTAAATCAAATACTTTGTACAGTTACCCGTGTAGAACCGTTCTAGTAAGCAACTATGTCCTTTTTTAATTGGTAGTGTAGTAAGAGACCAAGTATGACCGTTTGACAATTTCGGAATGTACATTTAGTTTTAAGCATATATGAGTCCATATATGTTTGTCTCTTTTATATATATAATCTGCGTCATAAGAGAGAGGAGCTTGGATTTATCGTAATTTGTGTCTAATTTGTTCGCTCTCTCTATGCTTTAGTAATTACTCTGAGACTAAACACTAGGTAGTGTTGTGCAATGTACTGGAATGCAGCACAGAGTATACACCCGATCTTTTTACCGGTTTATATCGTATACTTTTATTTTTATTTATTAAGTGCGCTGTGCGGTCCTTCGCTATTGCGTCGCTTTGTCTAGTTATGAAATATAAGGTGTGGCACTGCATACATTTTTCATAAGTCATATCTTATGAGAAATTAGTTATCAATAATCGTGGACCATTTTCTCTAACAGAGTAATGAAATAACTTTAATGATTTGTGCGATTTTGAACTAATTAATGGCCAATAGCACGAATAACGTGACTTTTTAAACACACAAACCGCTTTCTGAATACAAAACATCTTAGCAAGCGTCCTTAAATAAATAGATGCCATTTTAACTTAAAATGTTTGCATTTACACCTCTACTTAACCCTTCTGGGAAATATGGAGCGACATGATGCTAACTCAGCATCAAAAATAATTTCGCAACCATATTTAAATAGCGTTTCAATTGCGCACCAATTGAAAACATCGTTTGCGTAAATGGTAATGAAATACCTCTATTTAATTACACTACGTAATCAATATTACTGACATGATTTCCAACAAAAATATCTCGAATATCTAAACCTAAATCTTGTTGAGTGCCTATCAATATACTTACCCACTGCTTGGCTGGGTATAGGCGTGCCACCCTTCCCTTCTTTATTGCGGACTAGCTGCGCCCCGCGGTGTTACCCGCTACATTTTTTCGGGATAAAAAGTAGCCTATATGTTAATCCAGGGTATAACCTATCTACATACCAAATTTCAACCAAATCGGTCCAGCCGTTTATGCGTGAAAGAGTAACAAACATCCACACATCCATTCTCACAAACTTTCACATTTATAATATTAGTAGGATATTCTTAGTTGCAGAGGTGCACGTAATAGTGCACCCATATCTTGCCAGTTATGTCAAAGCCCTAGTGTAATAGGGAGCGAGTCTATTGCAATCAACCGGGCACAAATCCAGACGCTGTGCTGCTGAGAATTACCTAATGCAAAAACCCAGTAACACTTTGCCCGACCCAGGATTCGAGCCCAAGACCGGACCACATGCTCAGTAGTCGTGCTAATCAACCACTAGACCTACGAGACAGTCACTTCGGGCTATTAGGTTATATCTTACAGATTATGGAATAAAACACTACAATTATATTATGTACAACATTTTATTCTGTAGGTACTTGTGAGTTAGCTATTTTAACTGCATTTAAGTATGTACTAAGTTTTAAAAAAACAATAATTTATTATCTGCGTAACATGCGTTCAAACAGAAAATCAATACTGGTAGTTATAAACGTAATTTTGCCTAATTCTTGTGTCATCATATCACGGCCTAAAGCAATACGCAAGTTTTACCAAGTAAATATAATTTAACGCGTTTTTTTCAGAATCATTAGAAATTAAATCATTTTTGGAAGGCCGAAGATCGAGGTTCATGGTGTGCCATACAAGAGGCCTGTGTTCCGCAGTGGACTGAGATACGATGATAAGATTTTCAAAGATGACGCTTAAAAAGTTATTACAATGGGTGTCTTATTTTTAACTTATTTGTGTAACTAACAGATAGTTTCTCATTTATAAGTAAGATAACTTGCAGAACAAAATATAGTCGAACATTGATCTCTATGAACTTAACAAAAACTTGAACTCAAATGATTCCTTAAAAAACTTATATATCTTTTCTTGTACTCAAAAAAGTCACGCTCGGTTTGCAAATTCGTGTCGCAGTACAATGCAGTCAAGTTCACAATAAACACAGTTAAAACAGCTAACTTATTAGCCTATTTAACAGCGATATTTACAACGATAATATATAACACAAATAAAATGAACAGCGTTAGAATAATATTGTAGCAGTCTCTTATAGTGGAGTAGATCTAACAAGCCATACTGAGTCTTCATAAGTAGTTAACACCATTAATCAATAAAGCCAAGACATCAAAATGTTATTCTAAGACACTAGACTAACGGTGGCAGAGAACATCGCGAGGAAACCTGGATTTAATAATTATGTGAAATCGCCCGCAGTGAGCTAGCGTGGTGATCAATGCTCAATCCTTCTCTATACGAGAAGAGGCCTTTGTAGTAGTGGGACAGTTATAGGCTTTTATTAATCAAAAAATGCTTAATTTTAGGCCTAAAAAACCCTATACAATTTTAATTAACTGTTAAATTCGATATTTGCTTTGAAATCTATAATATAAATACTAAGTCAATTGAGTTTGCGAACTAGTGACGTCACAGGTTCCTATTGCCATACAAAATCTATGAAGGAATAATGTTTTGACAGATCATAAAAAGTACGTCAATTGATTAGTGGTGTCAACTACCCAATAGTATAAATAATCATACTATAAGTAAGTTGGAAGTTACTGTACGCCCGGTATATGTGGTCATAGTGTATAATATACGCGTGCGCACAAAGAGTTTGTTTGTTAGGGCATATATGTCTCACGTCCAAAGAAATTCGCTACATAAATAGTTCACAAGTAATAGTAGACCTAGATTAAGATGCTTCTTATTTACTCATCAGAGGCCAAGGTAGCTGGGACCTCTATTCAAATAAATGTAATTTAGAAAATAATATAATTAACACTCTTAAACAACGTTTTAACTGCAAGCTTTTAATTAACTTGCAATGTTTGTATGTGAGTTTGTTTAAGTCAAATCTTGCAATCTAAATTACAAACACTTCTTGACATCCTATTGAAATGAAATTTTGCATACTTAGACAGGTTTGGTGACAATACAATATTATGGTACTTTTGATTCAAAAGCTTGTGTTAAAAATATATTTTTAACATTAAATTATATAAAAATTCTTTGACCGTGAGAACATACTTGACTCAAGGCTTACTTAAAACTAAATATAATATATCTTTAATTAATCATCTTTGCCAAAATAACTTGACAGACAGACAGATTCAAACCAATCAAATACAGAGCTTTACACGCGTCTCCGGCTGCATCTTAACTATATTTAAGGTATAACATCATCATTGGACAATTCAATAAATTTTAAGTTCCCTTTTCGTATTTTCTTTAACTATATGTACGTCTTAAGGGTGACGTCAGGTATTATCTGTTGGAATCTACGATTACCAACTCAGTGTTATACCTTTACAGCTATAAATCCACCAAAAAGACATTGGTTTCAAATTATACTGTGCAATGGTAAGCAAAACTTAAAACAGCCATTTTAACAGCAAAATTAATGTTCGTATTTTGTAATTAAATCATGCGCCGGAGACGATAGACATACAAATTCAAGCATTTACAATTCAACTTAATATATAAGAGGAAACGGAAGTATTATTAACTATTGTATATCAGAAAAACTACATGCATTTATATGTAACACTCAGTGTATTTATTAAAAACCTGTAATTTAGTGTCTGCTTTTCGTGCCCAAAAAAAAATTAAAAAATTTTATTTAAAAAAAAGACAGACCTTTTATTTTTACCCGACAACATAGTTTGCCTGTTTTTTATGTATATTTTGTGGCCAATAATAAACTTATAACATTATTTCGAGCTTTTTAGAGCTTTTTTTGTAAATATAGTGAAGATCTTCGGATATAAGAAATTTTACTCTTTGATAAACGAAAAAAAAATACATTCGGGCACAAAAAACAGACTCAATGGATACTAACAAATTACCTTCATATACAAGATTATATGAGCAACATAGTACACAACATACTATACACATAACTATTATAAGTTTACAAAATAACTGTACTTCGATAACCCTAGTAATAGCCGATAAAAAACCGGTAAACACCAAAATCGTAATTCCGTGATTAAATTTACATCACTAGTCAAATGTTCCTGCATTTTTTTAATTATAACACTCCAAACGTCAAAAAAAACCAAGAAAAATAAATTCTTACAAAATTTAACGAAATATTTTTTATTAAATTTTTTTTTTTCACTTTTAAACGATAATAGATATATTATGAAAATACAAAGAATTTTGAAACAAAAAATAACTTTTTTTTAGCCTGTTCGGTGTCCCACAAAAATAGTGACGGCATAATGTCGTAAACTTAAACATAATCTCATGACACATAATATATCTCCTATGTAATTACTTTATATATTAGCCTTTAATTTAAGGGCTCAATAATGTACAGTATATAATACAATGAAGGCAGAAACAAACTGGTCTCACGTGAGCAAAGCAAATGCAATCGAAACACACTTATCCGATGCAACGTCGCAACGTATCATACAAAATCAAGCGTTGCGTTGCGTACGTGGGACAAGTCTATTACTGCCTATACTTATCTTAGGTTGGATACATTCCCAAAATTTAAAACTAATTCTCATAAATTTAAAATCTAATTCGAAAGTCTTATACGTCAAATTACACGCACATTTTTGACAGGACATTAATACAAATGTCTGACATTGTTGTCGCTTAGACTAGATCGAAATTATATATTATTCTTTTTTAAATTATGAGAATCTCTTCTGACTGGGTTAATACTTAGTGACGTCATACAAAATACTACTTTATACAGTAAATAATTATAAGAATGGTACCTCGTAGTACAGTCAAGTATCAAAACATATCGTCATTTCGCAAAAAATCAATATACTTTATAATAGTAATAATATTTATATAAATATAATTTATAATAGTATGTAAATATACTACTATATTTAAAACGACAGGAAAACCATTCGAACATTTTTCACTTTATTGCCTAAACCACAGGATGTAGCTAAATTAGGCAAATACAATATATTATATATTATATAAATATAGTATACATTAAGTTTCCAGTCATTTTATTTAAAAAAGTGTATCACCAACCAAAACACGACATATTTTCATACATGACTGTACATGGATAACATTATAAACTCGCATTTATACACATAGTGATAAGGTTGATTTTTACATAACCTTGCAATACAACCACAAAATACGTTGACACTTAGTATTACACAAAACTCGACTTTACTGCTAATACAATAAAATAGAGTTCACATTGCCATTATATAATCTAAGTAATGACAACCCGAATAGTACAAACGTGTTAATTATATCATCAATATAAGCATATCGAGTTCACGCATGCGCAATAATGTCGACGTGCATCCTAAAAACATTCATTAATATAATCTGAATATATCTATTTGTGGAAAAGTAAGAAAAAATACTGAAAACATTAGCAATACTCAACTTGGAACCCGTTTGGCCTTATGCGGCCTGTTAGACTCTATGCGGCCTGTTGGACTTAATGCGGCCTGTTGGACTTAATGCGGCCTGTTGGACTTAATGCGGCCTGTTGGACTTAATGCGACCTGCTAGGATCAATGCGGCCTGCAAGGTTCAATGCGGCCTGTTGGACTCTATGCGGCCTGCTGTTCAAGCATATCCGAGTTCAGCAAGACAATGAAATATCAATCTTTGCCTAATATACTGTCCTACTGCCAGGCAAAGGCATTCATTCTGTAACCTGTAACATTGTAAATATTTTTTGAACTGGATAATCATGCAACCAGATTCTATGATGCCTTTTTTAACTTTATATTTTTGTATATATTATTTTTATTTCGTGTCAGAATTAAGGTGTAAACGAACAGTTCGGCTCGCGACTCTGCCGCGTAACCAGCTCATGAATAAGGGACCCGTTCGAGTTCGAAACTAGTCGGGCATTCCCGATTCCACCCGTAAGTTCAACCGGAATATACAGTAAATAATATGGATAACACTTACGAAAGTTATTATAGTAAAAAAGTTGTAAATAGCTGTAAAATATTACTTTTTCTATTGTTATCATTGAGTAAACGGTAATTCAATTTTTTTTAAGACTAGACCAGCTAATAACTGGAAATAACACTGATTTTTAACAAATACTTTTAAACCACATAATTTTACTTTTTTTATGAACAGTTTCTTGACTTAAGTACCAATTCTAATAATTTAATAACGGTAAAAATATCGCTGTGATCAGGAGGCCTGCTCTAGAATTTAATTTTAATACAAGGCCAATGCCACATTAATATTGACGACCTGATTAGCGCAGTGGCTAAGCGATTGGACTGCTGCGCTAAGGGTTGCGTGTTAGATTCCCGCACGGGCCAAAACTTTGTGCGAACCACAGATGTTTGTCCCGAGTCTGGGTGTTTGTGTATGTGGTATTTCATGTTTGTAAAACGCACCCACGAGACAGGAGAAATTCCTAGTGTGGGGAGACGTTTTTTTTTTTTAAAAAAAATTGATATAACGGAGACATGATTTAGTTCAATTGAAAAACTGTCAATCTTCTGATCTCAGTTTGTTCCTCCTAATGGACTTAATATGGAAATAATTTGGCGCTATGTTAATTTTAACAGCACGAAACTACAATTCCCATGCAATTTGGTTGGAAATAATTTGGAGAGTAACTCTCACGTGCAAGTTACATTTAGATCTATGTAATGTCAATTTTGACATAACGACAGATAAAACTAGACCGAAGCTGTATTACAACATTTTGTATTATGAGAATCGACCACCAAGCCAGAAAACCTGTAACTACTTCATACAATAATATGTCAAAAAGTATAGATACGTCATATGCTATCAAAATGAACTAGAAAATTGTTTCGAACTGCACACATATATAATGATACAACTTGACAAATATTAATCATGTGTTGGAGACTTGCGCGCGCATGTCCAACATCACTCAGACTAGCCAGTCACTGCTAAACAAAATGACCGAATTCGACCATTTTCGAGTCTTCAAAATGAGCGCGCCAGTAACATATCTGTCCTTTTAAAAGCATCACTGACCGGATAACACCCTAAAACTCTATAGGTACTTCTTGCATAACTAACTTATAACCTAAATTATGTAAGGGGGCGAACTTATCTCCATTCCCGGGGTCGTAATTATTCAGATCCTTCAACTCCACAACAGGTGCTGGGATGTCAAAGTCGACCGTATTCATATAATCATCATCGTCCATAATATTGAGGTCATCAAAGCCGCTCTGCGATATATCCTGGAGGTTTTCGAAGTAGATTTCGGGTCTCGCGTCCTCAAAAGCCATTTCTGGGTGATTCAGTCTGATGCACTTGTGAGATTTGAGGAGCGATGGCCACACAAACGTCTCTTCACAGACCTTGCAGCGTAGGTTCTCGTAGTCGGAGTGCTGGGTTTCAATATGGCGGTTTAAGCAGTAGCTGGACGAGTAGTACTTGTCGCATGTCTGGAAATTTATGTATTTGTTAGAACATAACATAACATCACGCCTGTAATCCCCGAAGGGGTAGGCAGAGGTGCACATATAGTACACCCACATTTCGCCAGTTATGTTTTTTTTTTTTAGTTCCCAATGTAATAGGGGGCGAGCCTATTGCCATCAACTGGGCACAAATCCAGACTCCGTTCTGATACTAAGAATTGCCTAATGGAAAAACCAAGTACCACTGCCCGACCCGGGATTCGAACCCAGGACCTTGTGCTTAGCAGTCGCGCTTAGCAACCAACCAACGAGGCAGACCGGTCAATATAATAATAATTTAGCCAGTCACTGTCTGCTTTACTTTATGTTAAAAGGCAGACGCTTTGTTTCACTTCAGTAATAAAAATTAAAAATTTTGAAAAAACTCACGATGCTCATAGTCCCTAAAAACCATCTCTAATAAACCATATTATATAAAGTTCTCAACGGGCCTCTGCGTGTTGGACCTGTGGCCTGTGTCTTACGAACTATGTGCTACATAGCCCTAGTAGAAATCAAGATACAAATAATAATAGGGTGTAATGTTATGTGTATGTATTAGAAATCTGTCTAATTATTGATAATACACTCAAATCCTTAGGCATGTGTGATACATAGCTCAATTCTTGTAATACTCTGCCTACCCCTATAAAGAACACTAACTTGAAGATAACACGCATACAAACAAAAATGAAAAAAAACTAAATGTACAATGCAATTATATTTCAGTTAAAAACTGAGCATTACAGGCAACCGGTGGATGCAAATGGCAAGTTATAAGTCATTGTGGCATTCTAAGGAAAGGCCTTTGTTTGACAGTGGACGTCTTCCGGCTGATGATGATGAAAAATTGACCACAAATTGACCTGTCATAGTGACTTCAAAACTAGCGGTTATAACTAACATTTAAACTATCGCGTTGCATGATTGTAATAGAAAATAACAACACAGAATTAACGGACGTTTCGACCGAGTTATACCGGCTGTGGTCACAAGCATACATGTATTAAATATAAATTGTTAGTGTTTTCTCCGGGCCCTCTTGGGCTGGCAGCTGAAAATCAGCGCTGGAGAAGCAGTCTCACTGCCATCCAGCATTATGCTGAGCTGCAGGCCTTTTTGGCTAAAATGCTGTTTTTTGCTTTATGTAATTATATATGTGTTTTACTTGTTAATATAATATAATAAACGTTCTTTTCTTTCTTCTTTCTTTCTAAGCAGACGGCCGGTGTAACTCGGTCGAAAAGTCAAGCCCAGAATTAATAAAGTTGTGTTCCCGTAAATTCCTGTGTTGTTATTTATTTATTTATTAATTGCACTATGTAGTTTACAGAAAATAATACATATTATCATAACTAACATAGACCCTGTAAGGGTGTAGCAACATTTTCTATTATAGCGGTCATAAGTTGAATAAAAATTTACTAACCTTGCACTGATACTTGGAAATAATTGTCTTTTTGCTCTTCATATCAAGCCTCTTAATCTCTCCATTGCTAACGTTAAATGTCTTCACACCATCATCTTCAACGAACTCCAAAATATCCTTCCCATCGACCTTAATCCTCTCCAGCACTAAAACAGGCTTCATGTATTCCGGTATCGGTTCTCCAACTTTATACATAGTCTTCATCGGTTTCTTCTGCTCCAACCGTTCTTGAGAATTGTCACTGGTTTTGAGGAAATGGGTCCACTTATGTTGGAGCATACCAGTTTCGGTATCAAACTTCTTGAAGCATTGGTCACAGAAGTAGTAGTCTTTATACCCTGTCATAGCTTTATTTGTGAGGTCTGGCAGCTGTTGTACGTGCCGTTCTAATATGTCTCTTTCAACGGAACTTTCTTCACAGAAGTTACATAAGTAAACTCTCTCGTTACCAAGGTTACGCATACCATATAAAGTAGTTGGTCTATCATTGCAATGTAGGAAAGCTATATGATGTGCGATGGCACACTTTGAATTAAATTGGTCTTTACAAACATCGCAAACGAAACACGGTGCAATGTGATCGTAACTGTGATCTTTTAAATCCATGAAGCTGAAATACTCTTCATCACACGTCTTGCATTTATGGAGTTTCGATACTCTACATACATTGCGTCTGTGGTCAATAAACTTGACTTTATTCGGTAAAAACAGTCCGCACACATCACAGTGCAATTTAATATGAACTTTAAAGAAGATGCGGTCAACAAAGTTCTTATTGCAGTAATTGCATATGTAGCATTTGCGTTTCTTATGGTGGTGTTTCATATGAATTTTAAGTTGGTAGTATGCTTCAAATATCTTCGGACACTTCCGACACTTGTGGTATTCCTTTACTTCGTGAACTATGACATGATCGGAGAACGACACTCTCTTCTGTGGCTTATTGTGGGGTTTATATACTATCATATGTTTCTTCCCCTGGTGTTTAAGTAACTTTTTCTCAGTAGAATACACCTTATCGCATATTTTACACTTAATATCCGCCATTGCGTCTTCTTCGCTGTCGGATGACGAGCTTGAGGGACTCGGAGGCGGCTGGTAGCTCAATAACCGCCTCCGCAACTCGCCCAAGTCCTCTCTAAGCAAATTGATCGAACATTTTTTGGATAATCGGTCCAAATGCAGTGCGTTACTGCGAACTGTCTTAGAACTTTTTAACGCACTCAACTGGAGAGTATTTAACACTTTTAAAGGCAGATACGGAGTTATATCGTAACGGCGCACGAGAACAAGGGGCTTCTTCTCAAAACCACGGAACGCGATTTCAGGCGGGATATTTTGACCGGGATCTGTATCAAACGATGAACGTCTGTCAACCACTTCCGAAGACACACTACTAGAAGTACTGATCTCTTGTATAAACCCATCGCTTTTGGACATCAGTAGAAACACTTGGCGCGGAAAAATAAAATAAAAAGAAAAAACTAAAGGTATTGCTAAAAACGTCAACAATGCTACATGTCATGCTATTATCAAAGATGGGAAGTATTGCAGCGGTGGCCAATCGCCATCATTTTTCAACTGTCACATGAAAACCGATATTTCTCGGAATTTCTTTTTTTTCTTATTTATTATTTATGGAGTTATATTGTTTGAATAGAAGTTCAATAATTCACTGTTCTATTTGAAATTTATAACACTAATAAGGTATTTAATTGAATAATACTAGT
This sequence comes from Abrostola triplasia, assembly GCA_946251915.1. NCBI lineage: Eukaryota > Metazoa > Arthropoda > Insecta > Lepidoptera > Noctuidae > Abrostola > Abrostola triplasia. Next base: position 1,353,099 of record OX276450.1, read on the forward strand.
AGTTCATATAACATTAAAACAAAGGAAAAACCGTAATTACAAAATATTATTATAAACCTGTGGCAGATGTGTTCCAAAGTAATATTCATTTTAATACTTTTAGTAAACTTTGCGAATTAGTTAAAAATAATTATTATTTCAAGTTATAACAGCAAAAAAAAATACTTTGCATATATTTGTATATAAATTGATAAAATGAAAATGTATCTACAATCTATAATGCAATAAATTATAAAAACATGTATGTTGTTATATCATACTTCGGAACGCATACGTACAATAGCTCCAAAATTGTCTTTTTACAGGATTATGCCGTGAGCAGTTATAGTCTTTATCAGCTTCATGTTACGGACTATATTTGTGTCAATAAAATATTCACTATTACATAATATACGTTATACTGTTTATCTAATTTGATTTTTCTTATCCGGTACATAGGTACCTACTTCAGTCAACTAAGCACGCAAAATAATCAATTCGCGTGATTTTACGTAAACAAATTATTTTTAAACGACTACTGTGTGCGTTCATAAGACGAAATGTTCCCGCCGACTCGCATAAGAAGCTGTCTTCCTGTTATAAATCCTATGTTTAAACAAAGATTGCGCCCTCACAGACCATTTAGACAGACTTCTACGCTCCACAATACAAACCAAACAAAGGTGAATCAATTGCAAAGGAATAAATGGATGAGTTTTAGATCTATTATAACGAGATGGGTGCCTTTAAGCAGTGCGATATACGTTGGATGGTGTTATATCCGCGCGAGCATCAACTATGAAGTATCAAAAATCGAGATATTATTTTATGAGATGTTCCCGTTTCGGGTGACCAGTCGGATATGGGGGAAGCTGGCGGCCTGCGAACTGCCCACGTCGTTGCGAGGCTTCGTCTACGGTACGTACATAAAGATGTTTAACGTAAATTTGAATGAAGCAGCAGTAACTGATCTAAGTTACTATAGGAGCCTATCTGCCTTTTTTACGAGACCATTGAGAGATGGTGCGAGGTACATAGCGCCTTCGCCGTGTGTCTCGCCGTGTGACGGCGTCGTTCTAAACTGTGGGCCCGCAGACACAGATAAAATAGAGCAAGTTAAAGGCGTTACATACAGCCTTGAAGAATTTTTAGGCAAAAATAATTGGTCTAACAAGAAAAATGATGATTATTACCACTCCTTACTGACTAATAAGGATAATATTCTCCATCAATGTATTATATACCTTGCCCCCGGAGATTATCACCGTTTTCATTCGCCCTGCGACTGGACTGCTACGTTCCGACGACACTTCTGCGGGAAGCTCCTCTCTGTAAACCCATGGTTAGCAAGACTCATACCCGGCTTGTTCACGATTAACGAACGAGCTGTGTACGTTGGGGAGTGGAAACACGGGTTCTTCAGCATGACAGCCGTCGGTGCAACGAATGTTGGCTCAATCGAGATATATAACGATCCGGAATTACGAACGAATACGAAAGGGAACCGAACCAGAATTAACGAGCTGGAATTGGGACAGGTTCCGTTAAAAAAGGGGGAGTTATTCGGACAATTCAACATGGGTAGTACTATAATCCTGTTGTTTGAAGCTCCGAAAGACTTTAAATTCAACATGTCTTCGGGAGACAAGGTCCTGATGGGGCAAGCGTTGTCGTTAGCAGCTAAAGAGCAGTCACGGTGACCTGTTTACAACGATTTCGTTTATATGGCCCAAATGGCAATGTTTTTCTACATAATGTCTGTGTTGCTGTGAATTTACTACGGTTTTACTTCTAACCACCTTTGATACTACGCTTAAAGTAGTTTACCTGACTGGCGAAGCCTAAGGAGGGTTATGTGTTTTTAATTATGTCTTCCAGTGAAATGGTATTCTCAAAGCGGGTTGCTTCAGCTGCTTGATGTACATGTGTTAAAAATGGTGGTACCAATTTTGTTTTCTTCTAGCAGGCATAGTAACGAAATAGTTTTGTTTTCTACTAGCAGCCCTAATAACGTTAATAACTAGGTTTTTATTATGTTTTATATATTTTAAACATTTCCTGTAATCAATATTTTTTGATGTACATATGTAACATTAAGGCTCTAGACAGACGGACTGCATTTCAACTGCATCCGAACTGCAAATTTGCAGTTGAAATTCAGTCCGTCTGTCTAGAGCCTAACAGACTGCTTGGAGCAACCCTAATGGTGGCTATCGAGTATGAATTCACCGCTAGAGGCGCTATTATAGCGGTAGGTCTCCGAATGTACAATATCACTGTTTGTGGGTGGGTCACGCAGGGTCATTTCTAAATAGAATGAAGTTGTAAATTATTTTGGATGCCTCGTTGGTCTAGTGGTCGCTTAGCGCGACTGCTGAGCACGAGGTCCCGGGTCCGAATCCCGGGTCGGGCAAAGTGTTATTGAGTTTTTCCATTAGGTAATTCTCAGTGGCAGCACGGAGTCTGGATTTGTGCCCGGTTAATGGCAATAGGCTCGCCCCCTATTACATAGGGACCTAAAACATAACTGGCGAAATGTTTGTGTTGTACTTCATCTGCACCTCTGCCTACCCCTTCAGGGAACACAGGCATGATGTTATGTTATGTTGTAAATTATTTTGCATGATACAGTGAATTTTACCACTTACTTTTGAGAGGTTTACCACACAATGTAGGAATGACTAAGTATGCGGCAGTTAACAAATTGATATTTGTGAAACGCACCCACCACACAGGACAGAAGTATGGGGCAAAGTTTAAAAAAAAAGTGGTTTTAATATGCATTTCTCCATACATAGAATACAGGTGTGATGTTGATGGGGCCCAGTAGCTTTATAGGTCATTGGGCCGCAATCATGTCTAGCAGGCCGCATATTGGGCCCGTTAGGCACGGTTAAAAATTAAACTAGCATTTTTTAATCTGGTTATAACATTAGCGACTTTCCTTATAATTAATATTATAGGTATAGATCATACTCTTGATTTACTCTTTTAGGTATTTATACTACATTTTAAATAATATTAGACAAATTATACATCTACCAAATAATATTAATAATCACACTAATATTATAAAGGCGAAAGTTTGTGAGTGTGTTTGTTACCCCTTCACACTCAAACGGCTAGACCGATTTTGATGAAATTTCATATGGAGGTAGCTGATACCCTGGATTAACACATAGGCTACTTTTTACCCCGAAATAATGTAGCGGGTAACACCGCGGGGCGCAGCTAGTATATATTAAAATGGAGCTTAGTCTAATATTATTTGAAATGTAGTAAATTAGCTTCTTCCATTTTCGTAATTATCTTTTTATTAAGGAAGACGGTTTAGAGGCGTCTAAATTCATCTTCTTAGTAAATATATAACCTTACATATTAACCCTTAGGTTCACTGACCAGATTAAATTTGCTAGTTTAAACTGTAATTACCTTCTAATTCTAGTTGCAATACTAACTTTTTAACTATCGCGTCGCATGATTATAATAGAAAATAACAACACGGGAATTAACGCGAACACACCTTTATTATTTTTTGGCTTGACGTTTCGACCGAGTTACACAGGCCGTGGTCACAAGCAGACAGTCAGCTAGTGACCACGGCCGGTGTAACTCGGTCTAGCCAAAAATTAATAAAGTTGTGTTCGCGTTAATTCCCGTGAATTTTCTATTCTAGTTGCAAGTTTGGGAGGGCTAGGCTTATTAGTATATTTTTTTTTTTTTTTTTATTTAAAAAAACGTCGCCCCACACTAGGAATTTCTCCTGTATCGTAGGTGCGTTTCACAAACATGAAATATTCACATACACAAACACCCAGACTCGGGACAAACATCTGTGGTTCGCACAAAGTTTTGCCCCGTGCGGGAATCGAACCCGCAACCCTTAGCGCAGCAGTCCAATCGCTTAGCCACTGCGCTAATCAGGTCGTCAAATATATGGTGCGGAAGTGACGCATCATCATAAGCCGGAAGACGTCCACTGTTGAACAATGGCCTCCCTCTTAGAACGCCACAATGTTTACAGCTTGGTTATTGCATACACCGGTTGCCCGCAATTCTGACGATATCATCGGTTTACAGTGACGCATATTTTCCTATAATAAATGGCTTTCTTTCTTTCTATGTATTGGACCCTGCCCCCTTACCGTGAACTCTTAAAGCAGGACAGTTTACGTTGTGCAAGCGAAACGCATTACACTGTACGTAGTGGCCTCTCGCAACTAGAATTCTTTTAACTTTATTAGTCTTTCACAAGTCCTAATGAAGGACATGTTTGTTCAATTTGGGTACAAATTCGGGGCCCTATTAAGCAAAAATGCGGCGAAGATAATAGGGGTCAATTGATATAACCTTTTTTGTTCTTTAATATTAGATTGGCAATTATATTCTATGCTCGTGTCTATTTGCTAATCCTACTATATATTTTTATAATTGGTATCCGCCATTTTGGTCTAGTAGTCATAAAGTGTGGAGCAGGAGTCCTTAGTATGATCTCTCAGTCAGACATTGTTATTGAGTTTTTCCATTAAGTAATTCTTAGTAGCAGCATGGAGTCTAAATTTGTGCTAGGTAATGGCATTGCGGGTAACTGGTGGATGCAATTGGCAAGCTGTCGTTCATTGTGGTCGTTCTATGGGAAAGGCCTTTGTTCAACAGTGGACGTCTTCCAGCTGATGATGATGATAATGGCAATAGGCGCCCCATATTACATTAGGACCTTTAACATAACTGGTGAAATGTGGGCGTGGTATACATCTCAGTAATGTTAATATAGGTACAACCAAAAAGTTCCTGCCCTAGTCCGACACTTTCCTGTATTCAAATATTTAAAAGAACCCCCAAATGTTTGTCCTGAGTCTGGGTGTATTTTTGTGATATTCTATGTTTGTGAGACGCACCCACGATGCTAGAGAAAATCTTAATGTAAAGTGAATTTGTTTTTAAGATAAAAAAATATCTAATCCTACTTTAAGCCTAATGTTCCATAATCTATATACATTGATACTGTTTTAGTTCTATAAAATAAGTATACAATTACAAAGGTGGTTAGAAGATAAGAATTCTAGTCTATTTCAATACAATTTGCAAATAAAATTAACAATCTTCTGGTGTTATGTAAAACTTATAAAGAAAAATCGAATAATAATATATATGTTGCCAACTAGCTTAATAAGTCGTTCAGTTAACGGCCTAGCCTCTTTACTAAACGGCGCCGTTCAACGAGCTTCCTAAATGATATTCAGCCATTCAATTAAACGGCTAGGCAAATTACTTGGATGGTTGACACGTGATAGGTGCCAACCACGTGCTCATTTCTGCGCCAACCTTAGGTTGACTGGGAGATAATGCCTAAGGCATTAAGCCTGCCTCTGCGCATGTGCATAAAGCATAAATAAATATTAATCACACCAATATTATAAAGGCGTAAGTTTGTGAGTGTGTTTGTGTGTCAGCTACCTCTTCACGCTGAAACGGCTAGATCGATTTTGATGAAATTTTTTATGGAGGTAGCTGACATCCTGGATTAACACATAGGCTAGCGGGTAACACCGCGGGACGCAGCTAGTTTGTAATAAAACTAAAGATTGTTCGTTTTACATGCAAATAATATTGAAAAAGAGTATTGTCGTTTTCTGTTGATTTAAAGTAAATAGCGAAGTATTTATTATGCTGTCATAAGTGACAAACAGGAGCTTAAGCTATATTATTATATAAAGGCTATGCCAATGATATATCAAAAAGTAAAGATACGTTAACCTTTTTAACTCCACGGTCGGATATAGCCGACAAATAAAAACGTGCCGAACACGCCACTGTCGGCTAATGCCGACAAACGACGACCATTTTCTAGTGTCTTGGCGTGGAAGGGGCGCCGAGCCGATGCGTTTAATAGGTTAAATACTAAGTCTGAGTCCGAACTGTACTTTGATACCAAATTGGACAACAATTGCACTACCCAAGACTACAATTGTCCCCTTTTCGAGCCTCAATGAGACCGCTAACATATCTGTGCTGTTTTGAAATATCATTGGGCTATGTATATTTTAGTCATAGAGGATTTTATTACCCCATATCTCATGTATGTCTCGAAAAGCAAGGTAGTTTAACTTTGACAATTTAACATGACATCACTATGTGATAGGCCGGACGATGGGTACATCACTATTTAACATACCCCCTGACTCGATGTTAAAATTAATAACTAAGGGGGTATCTTACCTTTTTTAAAGTAAACTATACATTGTATAGGTTATTGTACTTATTTACGCCATTTTTGAGGCGGGTATATTGAAAGAGGTATTTAAACACGTCCTCCAATTTGCAGTCGGGTAACTATCTATATGTTGTCATACTTTCTGTAGTATTTTAGATAATTAAGTTGATATATATAGATTTATTAGCGAACAAATTATTTTTTGTTGTATTAATAAAAAAACTTGATCGATTATATCGATTTAAATTAAAGTGCGATTTTCTAAATGTTTTGAGTATTTACAAAGAGTTTTATCTAAATTTAATAAAGCATTTTGCATTGGCAATTTTTAACTTCTTTATTGAGTCTAATTGCAAACCTACTTTGGGCCGCATTTAGCCGTTTTAAATAACCTTATCGCACCTCCAAATATATGCTAGATGACATTAAAATGGTGATCAGTATTTTATCAGTATATTCTACTTATCATTTTTAACAACTTATACTATAGGATCAAAAAAAAACCTAAAATCCATCCATACTAATATTATAAATGTGAAAGTAACTCTGTCTGTTACGCCTTCACGACTAAACCGCTGGACGGATTTTGATGAAATCTGACCTGTAAAAGTTTAAGACCTGAGATAGGACACTGAATGCGGGCGAAGCCGCGGGTAAACCTAGTATTATAATATATTTGAGGTCAATGATACTGGAGAAAATGTACTAAACAGCTGTTACTTTTAGAGATATCAGAACTGGTCCTATAGTGAAAAGTTGTTAATAATGATAACTAAAATATTGTATTAAAATAATGCGTCACCAATTTAAAGTCAACCTGTATTTGGATGAAAGTCAATTCACTATCAATTATTCGCGCCCATCATCTATTGGGAGTTGCAATGCACATATATAATCTTGACGGGCCGCAATCATGACAGGCAGGTCCAAAAATATCAGGCCCAATGTTGTCAGGCCGCATGATCTCATTGAATTTTCCAATGAGTATTTAATACTAACGAATTGATAAATACACATAGTATTACTTAATATTTGCTATGCGCATGAGTTTAAAGCGCGTCTGTTGTAACTCACTGCACAGCTATAAGTCATGTCATTATAATTTGGCTATGCTCATGGTAAACTAAATGTATTGTGTATGTGGTAATATGGATGTAAAACATGTTAAGTATAAAAAATAATTAAATTAATTAAAAAAATATTGTTTTTTATTTCTCCCCATAGCAATAGGATTCAAAGGATATTTTTCTGTGTCGGAGAAAGTGGCAAACTGGCCAGGAACCTTTCGTAGGCCCAGTGAATGGTAATAGGCTAGACCAGGGGTCGGCAACCTACGGCTTGCGACCCACATGCGACTCTTTGGATGTGACTGTGGCTTTTCAGTTCCATACGTAAAATGATGATCTATAAAATCAATTGTAACTTCTAAAATTTTGCATGCTATGTTTTTATCCCAGCTAAACATGTTTGTGCCATCATTTATTTAACATCATTGTATACCATGTTTTACGCAAATAAAATATTCTATTCTATTCTAAATATTATTTATTATAAAAAAATCGATTAACGAGAATAACAATTAGTTATTTTGTAGCTCTTGAATTTTTCTGTTGTAAATTTTGGACGCTTCTGACTTAAAAGGCGGCCGACCCCTAAGCTAGACCCTACATTGGAACATATAACGTAACTGAAACTAAAAAAAATATATACAACTAAATTGTATTACATTCTAGCAAATCAATTATTTCTTACTAACAGATAATACCTGACGTCACCCTTAAGACGTAAATACTAAAAGGGAACTTGAAATTCGATGGATGCGAGCAGACACGATGGCTCAGTTGGCAGAGCGGCGCCACGGTACGGCGACTGTCGCGGGTGCGAGTCCCGCTCGAGTCTATCATTTTTCAGGTTTCCCTTTACCAATTTAAAATTATTTCTTTCTTTCTGGCGAAATGCGGGTGTACTATATGTATATACCTCTGCCTACCCCTTCTTAGTGACACACATGTCACATAAGCCTATTGCAGCCCACAGCTGGACGCAGTATAGAGTACGCTACAAGGCCCGCTCTCCCGTTGTCGTCAATGTAAGTGTGTATAATATTCCGAAAGACGTCCACCGTTGAACAAAGGCCTCCCCCTTATGTAAGGGTTGGAGGTTTCCATAATCCCCTCGCTAGGCAAGCGGCTTGGGGATCGCAGTATTGGTGGTGAAGTTACAGAAGACTACTGCCCATCTTCTGGATTTTCCCTAAGTCGCCTCTTACGACACCCACGGGAGGAAAGGGTGTGGTCAATTCTAGGTACCACAAGGAAATATTAGTATATTGAGTATTATTATTATTAAACATATGGTTGTACACGTGACATGGTTAATGATAATATATTTTCCATGGTAATTTGTTTAGTAAAATGCTATGAAACGTTTTTATCGTCCTACTGAGTTTAAGTATTCATAAATACAGATTTATCACACTAATATTGTAAGGCGAAAGTTTGTGAGTGTGTTTGTTACCTCTTCACGCTCAAACGGCGGGACGAATTTTGATTAAATTTTGTACGGAGGTAGCTGACACCCTGGATTAACGTATAGGCTATTTATCCTGAAAGTATGTAGTGGGCAACACGGTGTAATAATACTATTGTTCGCGATTTCGCGTAGGATATTGGGGTTCACGATAGAATGGTATAGCGATCCCGCCTCCCCGTCCCTATATGCAGGAGGCGTACCTATTGTCAAACCAAGAAAACTCCAGACTACGTGCTGCAACCAGAAATGTAGCGTGCCTTAGACGGGGCCTGTATTAAAATCTGTTGGGGGCCCTTTCTGCTTACGTTAAGTTGTACGATACAGGGGCCCTGTTTCGTTGATACGGCAGTAGCTACGCAGCTGCAACTGAAAATTGCCTCATAGAAAACTCAACAATTCTTCAACTCGGTTATAGAACACTAGCTGCGCCCCGCGGTGTTACCCGCTACATTTTTTCGGGATAAAAAGTAGCCTATATGTTAATCCAGGATATAACCTATCTACATACCAAATTTCAACCAAATCGGTCCAGCCGTTTATGCGTGAAAGAGTAACAAACATCCACACATCCATACATCCATTCTCACAAACTTTCACATTTATAATATTAGTAGGAAGAATAAGTCTTCAGTCAGGTTTTTTTTTACAGCCTGCGTTGTCCTACTGCAGGGCAAAGGCCTTCCTTTCATTCTTCCACTTTAGTCAGATACAAAAATGAAATTCGTTCTTACCACAGATTAGCTAAGTAGGTCTACAGATAAAAATTGGTCACTACGCGACGATATTTGTAGGTATTACATTTGATTAAGTCGTGAAATAGGTCAACATACGATATCATATCATTTTATTAAGACTATAGCTTCGCAAATATATTTATTACCGAAATACGTCTACTAAATACAACGGTGTTGCTTGTAATTTTTTCCTCGTATTCGCCATATGCAATTAGCAAGCTGTCGTTCATTGTGGCATTCTAAGGGGGAGGGTACTGGCACTTTCCACTGGGGAATGGCAATAGGCTCGCCCCCTATTACATTGTGAACTATCACATAATTGCCGCATGTACAATATCATCATCAGCCGGAAGACGTCCACTGTTAAACAAAGGCCCTTAGGTAAGGGGGAGGGGGGGCGCAGTATTGGTGGTGAAGTTACAGAAGACGCTGCTGCCCATCTTCTGGATTTTCCTTTAGTCTTACGGGACCCACGGGAGGAAAGGAGATGGTTATTTCTAGGCCGGATACCACTCGGCACACAGCACACTCGGTATACAACATTTGGTTAACATATTATAACAGCCATATACAAGACACCTCAGTCTTCTGCCAACCGCTTTAGACAGAAGGCGTGGTGATAAAAGAATCACAAAGCTGAAGCTATAGTTTAATAAAAACAGTATCAACATTAACTTAGGTATTTTGAATCGTAAATGAACAAACATACCGCTGTGTGTTTTTCAATATTGTTTGATAAGAGATGAATCAGTCACTACTATACCTACATGGCACATGTGCAAGATAAAAAATCACGCGACTTAACATTTAGATCCCATCAGTGTTTATTATTGATTAACCTTCTACATAGCTACTGCGCAGATCGGCTGATCTGCGAGCTTAAGCCGTGCTCACCTCGGTCATTCTTGTGATGGGTGACCGTTGTCTCATGTCGAGCTCCTCCGTGCTTCGGAAGGCACGTTAAGCTGTACGTCCTGCGCCTGATCTCTCTCCGGTCGCACCGTCCTGGACTATGAGAGTGTAGGAATAGGGAGTGCACCTGTGTTTGCGCGCATACTTGTGCACTATAATATCTCCTGCGATAGGCAGCCGAGACCGAAATTCGGTCAGAAAAACATTATTTATTAACCAGCCACCTTACCATGATCTCTTGAAGCAGGCCAGTTTACGATGTGGAAGGGAGATGCCGCTACGTGCAGTGCAATGCTGCGTCTCTCTCCAGAACATAAACTGTCCTGCCTTTGGCTTCAATTAATTGTAGTATCCCCACGTGTCCTTTTTTTACTGGGGACATCCCTATGGACTTCCTTCGTCCTGGAGTGGTCGGAATGGTTACCGGATGAAACCCCACGGTGTCCTAGGTATCTTTTTTGTTTTAAATAGATTAAGGGAAACTTGAAAAATGATGGACACGAGCGGGACTCGAACTCGCGACAGTCGCCGTACCGTGGCGCTCTTTTTTGTTTTTTTCGAACTTGTCTCTCTCAGTTCTGAAGGAGCTCTTACTGCTTAACCGGTCGTTTGGCGAGACCTAATAAAAGGCCTCCAGCCAGGCCCTAGGTACCTTAAGTACGCGGGCATTTATATATTATGGCAATCCCCCCCCCCTCACGTAGGAGGGATGGGGGGATATGAAGATTATGAATTTATGATAGGTGTATTTGAGAAAAAAACGATGTATAACATAAAGTTTCTTCAAACGTTAAGCCTTCGCTAACTAGCTACTGTTTATACCTCTTTGGGGTATGCAATCGTTATAATATTATGTTCGATAGCTATAAATATACGAATACGATAGATAAGCCATGGCGTTGATTACCTATTTATAAACGATTGTAAATAGTACCTAATGGTAGATATGGACTATAGTAGCGACATACATACATTAATAGTTGTACACCTTTATTTATTTACACACGTTAAAAATATAAATATACAAAAGAAAAAATTAAAACTAAAAATTATGCATCAAAGTATTCCTCCTCATCGCTGTCGACTGGTAGGGTGCCCAAAAGGCTGGCGGCATTGCCACGTTGAATGGCAATGCAGATTCAGAGGGAAAGGCAGAGACCACGGATTTCCATTAGCTACGATCCTAGCATATTTCCATTCTGGTAGCGACATAATAACATTAAAAAATCCTTTAGAAACCTATCTACATCAATGTCCAAGTTATTAACGACTAATAAGTAGGTAAAAATAGTTCTTCAATTAATATTTAACGGTATACTTTTCAGGCTCTACATTTTTGTTGACTGTTCTTTATAGTATACTAGCTGTTGCCCGCGACTTCGTTCGCGTGAATTTCAGGTAAAAAACTCTTATCACTAAGGTGTATGAAAAATAGATGTTGGCCGATTCTCAGACCTACTCAATACGCTCACAAAATTTTATGAGAATCGTTCTAGCCGTTTTGGAGGAGTATGGGAACGAAAACTGTGACACGAAAATTTTATATATATAGACTTTATATAGATTGACTTCAACAGACACATGTAATATTTATTGTAATAATAGGGCCATAGTAAGGTTGTTAATAATTCAGAACACTAATAACACCCTAGTTTCGTTTTTGTTACTAGTCCGATACAAACTTTTGACCCGCCATCGTCGATAACATTTTTGCTAAACGGTCATTGACACGCAAATAACAATGGCGGAAAGTTAGACAGGTGTCACGCGCACGCATGCGCGGGAAATGGCGGGAAGATATACGGTACGCTCGGAAACCTATTTTTTGTGTTTGATTTGAAATGTTTTTAGTGTAGGAATTTGTTTGTTTTCCTTTATAAGACTGCCTCGTTGGTCTAGTTAGTGGTTGCTAAGCGCGACTGCTGAGCACGAGATCCTGGGTTCTGGTGTTACTGGGTCTTTCTATTAGGTAATGCTCAGTAGCAGCACGGAGTCTGGATTTGTGCCCGGTTGATGGCAATAGGCTAACCCCCTATTACATTGGGACCTAAAACATAACTGGCGAAATGTGGGTGTACTATATGTGCACCTCTGCCTACCCCTTCGGGGAATATAGGCGTGATTCTATGTATGTATGTCTGTTATGTCAGTCCCTGTCGCGATCAGAATGGCTTTCTCACTGCATATTTATTAAAAAACATCATTCATACCTCATAGACTTACTGAGCTTAATATTTCAACGCATCACAACAATAAATTATTTAAATATATATTCACTGAATCTTGACGTCATTTGGACGTAGAAGCAGAAAGGATCCATCTCACACCAACACCGAAATTGAGCTAGACATACTAAAGGTAAAACCTAACTCCATAATTCAAATATTAAAATACAAGAAAATACCCTTCGTCTGCCATTAAACCAGCAGGTTTACTGTATCGCATTGATAAAGAAATACGATCTAAACTTTGAAGTCAATAATTCGATGTGGATTGGATTCTTTATACTTAACTACGTCCATTTAAGATCAAGACGTCACTGTAGTAAGTAGTTTGGTCTCTAGTATTGTCTCTTTGTTTTCGCGAATGATTTAGCTAGCATCTGTGAGTAATGCCTAACACTTCTATGTTTATATGTATATGAAAAGTGACTGTATCCTGACATATGATAACTAAGGTAAACAAGATGACGCATTGCATACTTACATACTATGAGTATACGTAAACAATCAGTTGAAGGTTAAGCTGGGGTTTTTTTAACTCTTTATTAAATTATAGAGGGTTTAATCAACATGATTATGCCACCCTCGAAAAAACTTTTACAGGTAAATACATAAACTAATAAATAATTAACAAATCACCTTCTTCGACATGCGATTTTAAGTAAATTAACTAACATCTAGGCTTTCCTCGAGAGGGGGCAAGACAAAATGCTATTACATTGTCCAATAACCCATAAATCAACATTGAAAAGATTTTGAAATAAGCTGGGGTTGGTCCGAAGATGAATAATTTTCATATTTGGCCCCACAGGCCCCGCGTTCAGGCATTTTTCCTTATTTTGCACTGGAACCATTTCTACCTACAAATGAAATGTAATCCTGGCATGTTTTTTATAATTCTTACACCCACATTTCGCCAGTTATGTTTTTAGGTCCCAATGTAATAGGGGGCGAGCCTATTGCCATCAATTGGGCACAAATCCAGACTCCGTGCTGCTACTGAGAATTACCTAATGGAAAAATCCACACAGTAACACTTTGCCTGGGATCCGAACCCAAGATCTCGTGCTCAGCAGTCGCGCTTAGCAACCACTAGACCAACGAAGCAGATCGACTTAAATAAATGTAATTAAAAATAAGGTAAAACTCTATATTGTTCAAAGCAGAGACAATAGAGCGTAGTAACTTATCACTTATCAGATTGTTTATCTTTTCGCGCCATTTAGCATTTATTTAGAGACGCATTAAAATGGACCGCTTGTTTGATTTATCTCATTATTTATTTATACAATCACCTCTAAAATAAGTTCGTAGATAAATTAATATTCTATATTCGGCAACACAGAACTTCATATTCGTTTTATATGGATTTTAATTACATTTCATATGGAGATAGCTGACACCCTATATAACACATAGGCTACTTTTTATCCCGAAAAAACGTAGCGGGTAACACTGCGGGGCGCAGCTAGTTCAATATAATAGTGTCAATCATAACGCTAGTGTAGGAAAGGGTCAATTATAGTTAGGTATCGTCGACCTCCCGTTGACCTAACTGAACTCTATCGAGCTGAGATGTCTATGACCTCGTTGTATAATAAAGTTACGCCTAAATAAATAAAACGAGTATGCAGTGTCACGTATTGTAAACGGAGACGAAATAACAAAATAAATAAAACACTACGTAGAACAAGATAAGATAACTGATTGATTCATCATCATCAGCCGGAAGACGTCCACTGTTGAACAAAGGCCTCCCCCTTAGAACGCCACAATGAACGACAGCTTGCCAAATGCTTCATTGATCTAGTTCGAATCCCGCTTTTTAGCACTGGGCACAGGCCCATTAATGACCAACAATGGACCTTAAATAAATGCAGATAAGGGTCAATCTCCAAAACGGGCGTATTCGTGTGATCGCTCTGGTGCTTTTCAGATATTGATATTAAATGGTAATTATGTATCTCATTAAAAAGAATGATATTCAAATAGAACATTTTTACTATTGGCCTTCAATTTACACAAACAGTAATGGAAATTTTTAAGTTCAAAAAATTTCGCTACCAGAGCAATCATAATTGGTGACAGAGCGATCATAAATGGTGAAATCAGTGAAACAAAAAAATAATATTGATAAAATATTATTTATTTAGTCATTTTCAGTCATATTCAGTGTACGTGTAACACTTTGATTTTTTAACCTGTTCAACTGTCTTCTAATACGTTCATTACTTATTTTCAACTCTTGAATTTTTTGATCTTTTAGTTTTAATTCTCTATTAGCTCTATATTTCATCTTTCTTAATAAGGCTTTCCATGGAGAGGTTTTTTGTAACTAACGATATATACATTGTGCGTATAGATCTGGATCATTTTTTATCTTGGCCATTCTACTACGCTCAGCCAATTTCTTCCTAAGACGTTTTTCTTCAATAGATAATTTATTTCGAGGCATGATTTCAATCTGCAAGAATAGTTGCCATTACATTTTAGAGAAGAAAGGGTTGTAGTTAGCTAAATGCCAATATAATAATATCATCAGGTAAAATACGTCAAAATCTGTTTATGGAGTTAGTTTACCCAAAGAAACCCAGGAAATGTTATAAATTAAAGGTTATATGCATAGTTCATCATTAATTGTCATTGTTACAGTCCGGTACTACTACTTAAAATAGATTTATAACGTACAATGAATGCAAAATATCATCACTCTGGTCTTTTTGGACAGAGCAATCACAGCCATAGCGATCAGAAAAAGTCACAAAATCATAAATATAACCGAATTTAAAAGCAGTAGAAAGTTGTGATAACGTCTCATAAAAAACATCATAGCAATCACTTAATTTACCTAATAAACACACTCACAAGCTTACTATTTAATTTTATTAACGTGCCATAGCAATCGTAAAATTCGAGAACCAAATCCAGAGCAATCATAAACTTACCTTTGTAATGTTGGAGGGGGGGGACGTGGCACACAGGTATCCTGCTCGGCGGTTAGGCCACTACAGGCGTTGCCCCGCGGAAAGGGAATAGAGTGTCCATAACGCGTAACTAGGGATGAGCGCGATGTTTTGCCTCAGCGCAGAGCGATGAGATAAAATGCCCGGTCACGATTTTAAATTCAAATTGTGGCAAAAGTATTATTAATATAACTAAAAATATTGTATTACTATGAAGAATAACTATTTGTTATGTAATCTAAATAAGTTGTTTCACATGAACCTTCGCATTAAAAATTTAAAGAATATTTTTTTCGTTCAATCGGGAGTTGGGTCAACCCAGAGCAATCAGGATTTTAGGGTTTAAGATTTTTTTTCAATTATTTATAATAAACTTTTTCATAATATAAGCCTTGTATCACGTAGATTAATCATCGAACTTTATACAAAAAATATTTTGAAAACGTTTTATCGATTTTAAAACGTGTTTATCCAGCCCAACACGAAAAAAAATGCCTCTGGAGATCGACCCATAATTAGTTAACCAACCATCTATATCTTCTTCTCTTATATAAAAAAATAATAATTGCTGTTTATAAGTCTCGCTAAAACTCGACAACGGCTGGACCGATTTGGCTAATTTTGGCATTGAAATATACGTTGAAATTCAGGGATGATTCGAACGGTGAGAATGCTACGAAGTTCGCCGGGACAGTTATTTTATAAGTAGACAAGAAACTGTTTTATTTATTTTGACCTACGAAGTAGTCATTCATATAGAATACATATGTACATACATAAAGTCACGCCTGTTTCCCTGATGGGTAGGCAGAGACCACGGGTTTCCATTTGCTACGATCCTGGCATACTTATTTCGCTTTATTCGCACGCATCACATTCCTCATCACGCTCGTCGGTTGAGGGTACTCCTCACTTCATATAGAATATGATTCAAGAAAGCTCTAGCTCTGCCTACCTCACCAGGAGACAGACGTGGCTTATGTTAATCTCAACTTCTGTAATCAGTAACGCACGAATACGTTAAGAACTAACGTTTTTATGAATATGAATCTTCGCGACCTTGACTTTTCTATTGTAAACGTTTTCACGTGGTTTAGTCTATTTTGGTAACGTTAAACTACGCACAAGGAATGCTTTCGCGTATTTCTATTTATAATTCTTTAGTCTCTAATATTTCTAGGAAGTTCATACGTCTTGTAAAGTTGTAAGATGTAAATAACTAGGATTATTTGCGGTATTCTGGAATTTTAATTAGTTTTACTCATGTTACGTCGTTATAGTCATGAAAAAGATGGCATATTATGTGAGTATATATTTGTGAATAACAATATTAGAACATAGAACAATCGTTATTTGTTAGTTAGGACTTCAATATAAAATATTTACCAAAAATATTGATTAATATGGATAATTAAACACTACCTATGACATTCGTGCTGAGGAAATAGCAAGGAAACGTTGAAAGATCCAGTAATTAAAATGACGCATATTTATCTTTAATTTATGTTTAAAGGAAAACTGAAAAAGGAAGATTTAGAACTGATAATAATATGGCAACAATTCTTACCATTTTTTATAATTTTTACCTGGCAACATACTAACATAATCTGTGTAATGTCCTTTGTTATGGTGGATTGTTGTTGTGTCAAATTGTGTACATAAAATCGACGACGATCGTGAGAATCTAGATTAAAAACACGTTTTAATAACAAATAAATAAACATAAGCGTAAACCAAAACGTTTAAAAATCTCGCACGCGGCGTGCTAGTGTCGACTAACCTCAAATGAGTTCAATTCAAGAGAGATTGCAAATGAAGCGTGTACCTTTAGATACTTGGAATGTCAGGGAGCAGTTGTGTCTGGCGTCGGCCGTCGTACGAAGCGGTGATCAGAACTGGATGTCAGTTTCCCGCGCTTTAAAAACCATTGGAGAGCCAAATCGGCCGCCGGACTGGTATTCTCAGAAGAGGTAAGTTGTTACCAAGATTTTTTTTGTATCAACCGCGGTATCGATGATAAATTATCTATGAAGTTTTGTTTAGATATAGTTGTGTATGTATGTTTATTGCCATTTTAGTATATGTGTGGGCATGGGTAGTGTACTAGTGCTCTGTTAAACATCTAATTTTAACTTGGTTGATGTAATAAGGGCGAGTTTGTTGTCAGTAAACAAGCAAAATTGACAAGCCTTTTTTTTCGTTTAGAAATAGTATAATTTCTAATGCTGTCACCTACAATACTGACTGGAGGCTACCTTGGGTTAATCATAAAGTATTGGCAAGCAGTATTATCTAAGTTATGTGTGTGATTATCTAAGATATTAAAAATAAACAAAAGTAATTGGATTTGAAAACAAAATACATAACATCACGCCTGTATTCCCCGAAGGGGTAGGCAGAGGTGCACATTTAGTACATAAGTACACCCACATTTCGCCAGTTATGTTTTAGGTCCCAATGTAATAGGGGGCGAGCCTATTGCCATCAACCAGGCACAAATCTAGACTCCGTGCTGCTACTGAGAATTACCTAATGGAAAAACCCAGTAACTCTTTGCCTGACCCGGGATTCGAACCCAGGACCTCGTGCTCAGCAGTCATGCTTAGCTACCACTAGACCAATGAGGCAGTCAGTTTTGCCAGTTTTTCGCACAATGTTATTACATGTGACCGAAAAACATAACTGGCGAAACTAGGCTCACCCCCAATACTAGGCTCCCGCTATTGGGGGTGAGCCTAGTTTTGCCAGTTATGTTTTTCAGGGGGTGAGCCTATTGCATATGCAAAACATTTTATGATTTTGTCAACATAATTTTTTTTTTTTTTTTTTTATTTATTTATTTATATACACACTTACAGCTACCTTTACAGAAATTTAATTCCAATACGATAGTGTAGACACTTATTATTATAACCTTAATTATCTAATTTACACAGTTAATACTACTAGGAACTTATTTATGTACCTATATCTAATAATTTACTATACTTAAACTAATAACATAATATATTCAAAGTTACTTTAATAAATTCACTTCGTGAACAAATAAAAATATCTATTTTTTCTGCAACAAGATTTAGTGTGTGTAATGTTCTTATTATTTTAATCAACATTTTAATCACATTTTAACAAACTTGTGTAACCCTTCTATTATCAGCTTACCCATTAAGTATGATAGTTGGAAAACCTCTTTGGACTGGAAGAATATACCTCCTTCTTATTTACAAAATGTTATAAGCAATTTGTTATAAAAAGACTAATGTAAAAATTGAAACCAACATATTATATACATAACATACATAAATATTCCTATAACATTTCTAGTTGTGCAGCGCAATACGGAGCGCTTCTAGAACATGTGGAGACACCGAAACGCAAGAAACGGAGCTCCGAAGGTGCGGTGGAGACACCACAGGAGAGTATCTTGAAGCGGTTGACGCAGGAGCGTATTGGTGAGATACAGAAGACGCTGGCGGAGATGACCCAGCAGTATGAACAACTAAAGGTATGAGTTTTGGCTGTTTTTTTTTGAGATAAAAATATTTTTTTTTTAAATTGATATAGGTATCTGGAAAAATGATGAACACGAGCGAGACTCGAACCCGCGACTCATTTTTAAAGTTTCCTTTATACATTTTAACTTAACAGCTACAAAAAGTCATATAAAAATCATTTATTCAAAATAGATTTCATTTTAGACTGCCTCGTTGGTCTAGTGGTTGCTAAGCGCTACTGCTGAACACGAGGTCCTGGGTTCGAATCCCGGGTCGGGCAAAGTGTTTCTGGGTTTTTCCATTAGGTAATTCTCAGTAGCAGCACGGAGTCTGGATTTGTGTCTGTGTGATGTCAATAGGCTCGCCCCCTATTACATTGGGCCCTTAAAACATAACTGGCGAAATGTGGGTGTACTGTATGTGCACCTCTGCCTACCCCTTCGGGGAATACTGGCGTGACGTTATGTTATGTTAAATAACATCAAGGCAGCCCCAAAAAACGCCCACCCGTCACCGCTTCCTAGTGCTATAGCTGGGTAGAAGAAACAGCACAACAAACTACTCAGCAGATGTAACGATGTATGACTTTTCTTTAAAATCCTGCCTTTTTGGGGTACGAAACTTGGTTGTGGGTTCGCTTCCCACATGAGGTAACCAGTTAGGGAATGAGGACCCCATCTAGTTTTTTGTTTTGATTAAAATCTGAAGCGAAAGTGTAGAAACCTATTTACAGAAATGAATAATTTATTCATTTAGTTTATTCATCATCATCATTAGCCGGAAGATGTCCACTGTTGGACAAAGGCCTCCCCCTTAAGTAAAGGGAGGGGTTGCTATAGTCCTCACGCTTGGCAAGCGGCTTGTGGATCGCAATATTGGTGGTGAAGTTACAGAAGAGGCTGCTGCCTACCTTCTGGATTTTCCCTTAGTCGCCTCCAACGACACCCACGGGAGGAAAGGGGGTGGTCAATTCTAGGCCGAATACCACACATTTAGTAAATAATACTCATAATAAATGCCTATGCACTTTTGAATGTAGTCTATCACCATCCCAGACGGAGATCACCGAAGTCCGCAACACGTCGACGACGACGGAGCGCCTGCGCGAGGTGTGGCAGAGCGTGGAGGCGCGCGGCCGGGCGAGGGAGAGGGACGCCGCCCGCCGCGCCGCCTGGCTCAAGGAGCGCGACGAGCGCCGGGCGCGCGCCGACCGCGCCTGGAGGCCGCCCGGGCAGGCGCTCACTGCCACGCCCGCTGGTAGGAAGCTGTTCTACACTAGCTACAGAGAGGTGTGGAGGGGCGGGGCCGGGCGGGGGAGAGGGACGCCGCCCGCCGCGCCGCCTGGCTCAAGGAGCGCGACGAGCGCCGGGCGCGCGCCGACCGCGCCTGGAGGCCGCCCGGGCAGGCGCTCACTGCCACGCCCGCTGGTAGGAAGCTGTTCTACACTAGCTACAGAGAGGTGTGGAGGGGCGGGGCCGGGCGGGGGAGAGGGACGCCGCCCGCCGCGCCGCCTGGCTCAAGGAGCGCGACGAGCGCCGGGCGCGCGCCGACCGCGCCTGGAGGCCGCCCGGGCAGGCGCTCACTGCCACGCCCGCTGGTAGGAAGCTGTTCTACACTAGCTACAGAGAGGTGTGGAGGGGCGGGGCCGGGCGGGGGAGAGGGACGCCGCCCGCCGCGCCGCCTGGCTCAAGGAGCGCGACGAGCGCCGGGCGCGCGCCGACCGCGCCTGGAGGCCGCCCGGGCAGGCGCTCACTGCCACGCCCGCTGGTAGGAAGCTGTTCTACACTAGCTACAGAGAGGTGTGGAGGGGCGGGGCCGGGCGGGGGAGAGGGACGCCGCCCGCCGCGCCGCCTGGCTCAAGGAGCGCGACGAGCGCCGGGCGCGCGCCGACCGCGCCTGGAGGCCGCCCGGGCAGGCGCTCACTGCCACGCCCGCTGGTAGGAAGCTGTTCTACACTAGCTACAGAGAGGTGTGGAGGGGCGGGGCCGGGCGGGGGAGAGGGACGCCGCCCGCCGCGCCGCCTGGCTCAAGGAGCGCGACGAGCGCCGGGCGCGCGCCGACCGCGCCTGGAGGCCGCCCGGGCAGGCGCTCACTGCCACGCCCGCTGGTAGGAAGCTGTTCTACACTAGCTACAGAGAGGTGTGGAGGGGCGGGGCCGGGCGGGGGAGAGGGACGCCGCCCGCCGCGCCGCCTGGCTCAAGGAGCGCGACGAGCGCCGGGCGCGCGCCGACCGCGCCTGGAGGCCGCCCGGGCAGGCGCTCACTGCCACGCCCGCTGGTAGGAAGCTGTTCTACACTAGCTACAGAGAGGTGTGGAGGGGCGGGGCCGGGCGGGGGAGAGGGACGCCGCCCGCCGCGCCGCCTGGCTCAAGGAGCGCGACGAGCGCCGGGCGCGCGCCGACCGCGCCTGGAGGCCGCCCGGGCAGGCGCTCACTGCCACGCCCGCTGGTAGGAAGCTGTTCTACACTAGCTACAGAGAGGTGTGGAGGGGCGGGGCCGGGCGGGGGAGAGGGACGCCGCCCGCCGCGCCGCCTGGCTCAAGGAGCGCGACGAGCGCCGGGCGCGCGCCGACCGCGCCTGGAGGCCGCCCGGGCAGGCGCTCACTGCCACGCCCGCTGGTAGGAAGCTGTTCTACACTAGCTACAGAGAGGTGTGGAGGGGCGGGGCCGGGCGGGGAGGACCTATATACTTTTCCGTATCTCTGACAATGTATATGCAAAATTTCACGATGATCAGTTCAGTAGTTCACGCGTGAAAAGGTAACAAACAAACTTGCTGTCGACGACTTTCTGACCGGACCTGCGCAGGCGTGTGACAGACATGCGCACACACACAGGTGTGTGTATTTGTCCCCAAATGCGCGCGCAGAGAATCGCGTCGAATTCGCTCCTGGACAAGGTTTGATGCGGGCTCATTCGCGCCGTTTACACCCGCGAACGGCGCGTTTGGATTTCGCGCCTTTTCATGCCTTGTTCCCCGTTTAGTGTCGGCAATTGTGCCCAGTTTTTGCGCGAATTTTCCTTAAACGCGAACGTATCTCTCGCGCATGTACAGTACAGGGTCAGGACGAGTGATGCATATTTTGGCATCTATTCTCAACGAGCGCGCGAACTAGCGCCGGAGGGGTATGCGTATGCGCCGACGTGACGTCACAGCAAAATTACAGAGTGAATTTACTCCGTGAACCACATAGATCTAGAGTTTACATTAGACTTCTAACTACTCCTCAGTACTATCTACAATCTACTAATGGACGAGGTCACCCATTCAACCATCGACCGCAGCCACCGCAGCTTAACCTTGTTATTATGATTGCAGCGGTGACCCCCGCGCCCCCCGCATCGCCCCTGCTGACGTCACTACTGAAGTCTTCGCCCGTGGTGACGACACCACAGCACATATCACACCCGGCTAACGTAGTGGGTAAGTAGACATCTTTTTATCTTACAATACGCGCAGTGGCTTAGCGATTGGACTGCTGCGCTGAGGGTTGCGGGTTCGATTGTCTCCTGTATCGTGGCTGTATTTCAGGTATAAAACTCTTATCACTAAGGGGTATGAAAAATAGATGTTGGCCGATTCTCAGACCTACTCAATATGCTCACAAAATTTCATGAGAATCGGTCAAGCCGTTTCGGAGGAGTACGCGAACGAAGATTGTGACACGAGAATTTTATATATAAGATTTAAATACATATACTTGTCCCACAGAAACAGTCTCCCCATCAGTGACGGCGCCGACGTTGTCCATGCTCCTAGAGAAGTCGGCGGCGGCGGGCGCGAGCCAGCACGAGAGCAAGCACGCGGCCATAGAGCACATCAAGAGCCAGCTCGTGCAAATCGAGCAACAACTCATAGGTAACTCATGCAGATCTAGCAATAACTTATAGGTAACTCGTGCAGATTCAGCTACAACTTATAGGTAACTCGTGCAGATTCAGCTACAACTTATAGGTAACTCGTGCAGATTGAGCTACAACTCATAGGTAACTCGTGCATATCGAGCGAAAACTAGGTCACTCGTGTAGATCGAACAACTGTGAAGAAACTCGTGCAGACTGGCTGACAACTCAAAGGTAAATGACAGCAGCGAGCAAGGATCAGTAGCTTAGTTGAAAGAGAAGTCGCCACGCATCGGCGAAGGACGTGGGTTTGAATCCCGCTCCTATTATTTATTGTTAATAAATAAATAAACGTTGTTCCAGCTAACTCGCCGCCCGTGATGTCGACGACTGCGCCCGCGCCGCCTCAGGCCCCGCCTGTCGACATCGACGACATAGAGATAAAGGCGGAAGACGTGTATGCCTTCAGAGACATCGACATACACATCCCTCCGGTCACGGCCATGCACAAGCCGAACAACAATAGGTGAGAAAGAAATTTTCCCCCTACTTCCCTTATTGGTAATAGACTTGCCCCCTATTACATTAGGGCCTATAACATAACTGGTGAAATGTTGGTGTAGTATAATTTGCATCTCTGCCTACCCCTTCTGGGAATATGTCATCATCATCAGCCGGAACACGTCCACTGTTGAACAAAGGCCTCCCCCTTAGGTAAGGGGGGGGGGGGGTGGGCTTAGGGATTGCAGTATTGGTGGTGAAGTTACAGAAGATGCTGCTGTCCATCTTCTGGATTTTCCCTTAGTCGCCTCTTACGACACCCACGGGAGGAAAGGGGGTGGTCAGTTCTGGGTCGGGTACCGCCCGCAGTGAGCTAGCGTGGTGATCAATGCTCAATCCTTCTCTATACGAGAAGAGGCCTTTGTAGCAGTGGGACAGTTATAGGCTGTTATTATTATTATTATTTATCACTTAAAGTCACAACACACATACTTCTCAAAGCCCGCATGTATTGTGTGCTGTCCCAGGGTTGTGGAGAAGCCGGCTGTGAGGAAGGAGGAGGCTGAGGAGCCAGCACCGGTTTCCGAAGACACGCCCGTCAATGTGGAGGAGCCGGTCATCAAGGTACTCATAATATTGTTGTAATACCTACTGCCAGAAAATAGTTTGCAGTAGCTAAGGCTGCTGCGCTAAGGGTTGCGGGTTCGATTCCCGATATTTGTCGCACGTCTGGGTGTATGTGTATGTGGTGTTTCATGTTTGTGAAACTTACCCACGATACAGGATAATTACTAGTGGGGGGCGAAGTTATTCTTAAAAAAGAGAATTTTTTATTATAAATTTTTGTTAATATTCATCATCATCATTAGCCGGAACACAACCACTGTTATCTCCCCCCTAGAGTGGGGGAGAGGGGGTGTACGTTGTCCATTCATCTCATCTTAATCTCTTGCTAAATTCATATATTATAAATAATTAATATATTCATTCATCATCAACCGGAAGACAACCACTGTCCTCTCCCTCTTAGAGTGGGGGGGGGGGGTTGGGTGGGGGGGGGTGTTGACGTTGTCCATTCACCTCTTCTTAAGTTTTTTTAATTTGTTTATCTTTGTAACTATTTCTAGGAGGAACCAGTTCAGTTACCAGAGCCAGAAGAAGAAGAAGAAGCGCCGCCAGAAGAGATGGAGACGGTAAGTGATACTATCAAACTTTCAGCTTTAGGTTTTACAAGCTTTTATTTAACTTGCTATGTTTGTATGTATACTGCCTCGTTGGTCTAGTGGTTGCTAAGCGCGACTGCTGAGCACGAGGTCCTGGGTTCGAATCCTGGGTCGGGCAAAGTGTTACTGGGCTTTTCCATTAGGTAATTCTCAGTAGCAGCACGGAGTCTGGATTTGTGCCCGGTTCATGGCAATAAGCTCGCCTCTATTACATTGGGACCTAAAACATAACTGGCGAAATGTGGGTGTACTATATGTGCACCTCTGCCTACCCCTTCGGGGAATACAGGCGTGATGTTATGTTATGTTTTTTAATTATATCTTATTTCATTTCGTGTAGATACCAGAACAACCAACACAGCAACCAGCCATGATAACCAAAGAGCTCACACCGGAGACGGAAGTGAGAATCGCGTTCCCGGAAGTCAAGTTCCCCACCACTGAGATCAAGGTCATACAACCGGAAGTGTTAAAGGTATGTATGATATTTATCTTATTTATAGACAATGAGGACTCTAAGGGGGAGGCCTTTGTTCAACAGTGGACGTCTTCCGGATGATGATGATGATAGAAAATCTATTAGACATAGTATATCACCCTTTAATGTAACTATGGCCGGAAGATATCCACAGTTGTACAAAGGCCTCCCCCTTAGTTAAGGGGGGGGGGGGTGCCATAATCCCCACGCTTGGCAAGCGGCTTGGGGATCGCAGTAGTTGTTGAAGATATAGAAGACGCTGCTGCCCATCTTCTGGATTATCC
Source organism: Abrostola triplasia (assembly GCA_946251915.1). Classification (NCBI taxonomy): domain Eukaryota; kingdom Metazoa; phylum Arthropoda; class Insecta; order Lepidoptera; family Noctuidae; genus Abrostola; species Abrostola triplasia. Next base: position 1,378,476 of record OX276450.1, read on the forward strand.
CTTTGTCGTCTCTTACGACACCCACGGGAGGAAAGGGGTGGTCAATTCTAGGCCGGATACCACTCGGCATTCGGTCAAGAGAATATTATTATTTCACCATCAAATTAAAAACTATGGTACTCTAAATTGATAAAGAAAACTTAAACTATGATCGTGTCCATCATTTTTTTTTAAGCCTAGCATGGCAACATGCAAAAAAGTCATATTATTTACTATATATTCCGGTTATACTCACGGGTGTATTCGGGAATAAGGGCTCCGATCGAGTCCGAAACTAGTCGGGCATTCCCGAATACACCCGTGAGTATAACCGGAATATATAGTAAATAATATGGATAACACTCACGAAAGTTATTATAGTAAAAAAGTCATATGTCTATGGTACTTATAAAAACTCTTTACAACAGATAAAAGAAGAAATAAAGGAGCCAGAGACTCCCACAGAACAAGAGCCCGTTGAAGAAGAGATGGTGGAAGAGCCGCCCGCGCCGGTGTTAGAGCCGGAAGAGAAAGAGATGTGAGTTTACTATATAAAAAGAAATAATACCGGCTAAGTGCGATGCCTGGAGGCCTTTTATTACATAACACATAACACACACACATAACACACGCCTGTATTCCCCGAAGGGGTAGGCAGAGGTGCACATACAGTACACCCACATTTCGGCAGTTGTGTTTTAGGTCCCAATGTAATAGGGGGCGAGCCTATTGCCATCAATCGGGCACAAATCCAGACTCCGTGCTGCTACTGAGAATTACCTAATGGAAAAACCCAGTAACACTTTGCCCGACCCGGGATTCGAACCCAGGACCTCGTGCTCAGCAGTCGCGCTTGTCAACCACTAGACCAACGAGGCAGTCAAAATTATTATAGCAGGCCTTTTATTAGGTCTCGCCAAACGACCGGTTAAGCAGTAAGAGCTCCTTCAGAGCTAACTGCGAGAGATAAGTTCGAAAAAAAAATGGCTAAGTGCGAGTCGGACTCGTGCACGAAGGGTATCCTCCCTACTAATATTATAAACGCGAAAGTTTGTAACTATGGATGTTTGTTACTCTTTCACGTAAAAAGTACTGAATGGATTTTAATGAAATTTCATATGGAGGTAGCTGACACCCTGGATTAATAAATAGGCTACTTTTTATTCTGAACATGTAGCGGGTAACACCGCGGGGCGCAGCTAGTAAGGAAGCCTCCTTAAAAAAATATTTTAGTCTGTTTTTTAGTATTTGTTGCTATAGCACATAACTGGCGAAATGTACTGCAGATCTCTGCCTACCTCCTCGGGGAATACAGGCGTGATGCTATAAATTATTTTATATTTATTACTTTCTTCTTTTCCCAGTGTACCAGAAGAGCCTCCAGCAGTACCAGAAGAGGAGAAGGCGCCCTCCCCCCCGCCCGCGGAGGAAGAAACCAGCGCGGCTGAGGAAGTAGCGCCAGAGACAATACCCCTCCCTCCGGAACCGGAAGTCAAGGAGCCAGAGCCACCGCAGGAGGAGGCGGCCCCAGGTATTTTGGTCACAGATATAAATAGAATAGAATAGTTCTTTTTTTTTGCTGTGGGTAGTTGCAAGTAACGTACAGATATAAAAATCGTGTTTTTTTTTTAAATCTTCACGTCGAGCTTATATAGACTTGACGTCATGTTTCCATTGTCATACAAAATCTATGAAGTGAATCTATGACTGCCTCGTTGGTCTAGTGGTTGCTAAGCGCGACTGCTGAGCACGAGGTCCTGGGTTCGAATCCCGGGTCGGGCAGTGTTACTGTCTATCTGTCTCGGCTGATCTCCGAAACGGCTGGACCGATTATGACGGGACTTACACTGACAGATAGCTGATGGTCCAAGGTCTAATAATAAAATATAACATACAACCATACATACATAGTCACGCCTGTTTCCCAGAAGGGTAGGCAGAGACCACGGATACAATCAAACTTTTACATATGTGTGTATTTTCTAATATACGTCATTATCCCCATTATAGTCGTACCAGAGCCCCCAGTGCCAGCGGAAGAGGAAGTGACGTCACACCCCGAGGGGCACAAAGACAGTATAGAGCACAAGCTGGAAATGATGGAGAAGGGAGAAGAAGATGTCGAACAAAAGGCAGCAGAAGACATCAAGAAGGAAGAAGAGTCCGAGGTAAGTATAAGCTTTGGCGACCTGATTGGTGCAGTGGCTAAGCGATTACTGTTGCGCTAGGGGTTGCGGGTTCGATTCCCGCTCGGGGCATAAAATTGTGCAAACCGCTAATTGGTAGAAAATGCCTAATGGCATTAAGTCCGCCTTTATACAAATGTGTATATGAAGTATAAATAAATGAATTATAGTAAAATAAATGAAACCGAAGATTTTTTTTAAAAACCTCTCCCCGCATTGGTATTTCTCCTGTATCGTGGGTGCGTTTCACAAACATGAAACATCACATACACAAACACCCAGACTCGGGACAAACATCTGTGGTTCGCACAAATTTTTGCCCGCCGGGAATCGAACTCGCAACTCCTAGAGCAGCAGTCCAATCGTTCAGCCACTGCGCCAATAAGGTCAACTCCTCTATATGGAGGGTACTTCTGACATTCTCACATATATATTATTTCAGGACTCCATCCCATTGAAGGAGATGGTGAGAGAGGAGCCGGCGCCTCTCCCCCAAGAGGTCCAGGTAAAGGAGGAGAGGGAGCGGGAGAAAACGGATGTGGAGGACACCCACACGGAGACAGATGACGATACGCCCATGGAGGTAATGTACCCGGATAATATCCCGAATCTGAGATTATCTACTATATATCCCGGTTATACTCATGTCGATATTCGGGGATGCCCGACTAGTTCGGCTCGCGAGCCCGCCGCGTCACCTGCTCATGAATAAGGGCTCCGTTAGAGTCCGAAACTAGTCGGGCATTCCCGAATATCGACGTGAGTATAACCGGTATATATAGTAGATAATATAGATAACACTCACGAAAGTTATTATAGTAAATCAAATCTGATGTTTCTTCTTAAAGATTTATCTTTGAATTTTTGTATCATTTTTGGATATTGCCATGCTAGGCTTAAATCTACCGATAAATTGATAAAGGAAACTTGAAAAATGATGGACACAGACAGGACTCGAACCCAATTTCCCTTTATCAATTTAGATTTAAGCCTAGCATGGCAACATGCATAAAAAATACAAAAAGTCATATAAATGTGGGTTGATATTATCGTTTCAGTGATTTGTAGCTGTAAAGGTACAACACTGAGTTGGTAATCGTAGATTCCAACAGATAATACCTGACGACACCCTTAACACGTAAATACTAAGGGAACTTGAAATTCGATGGATGCCAGCAGACACGGTGACTCAGTTGACAGAGCGGCGCCACGGTACGCCGAAAGTCGCGGGTTCGAGTCCCGCTCGTGTCCATCATTTTTCAAGGTTCCTTTATCAATTTAGATTTATCTATGTTTTACAGTTAAGTCGCGAAGAAGAGAAAGATGGGAAGAAGAAGAGGGATTACTCTCGGAAGAAGAAATCCGATTCAAGAAGTAAGTGGTATATTATTATTAAGAAAAGGTGATGATGAATATATGAGGCGAGTGTTAGTGGAGTATCGGAAAGGGGAAGACCTGGGCGAACATACCTAGACCGGAGATGTTCTGCAAAAAGGGCAAGTGAGGAGTACCCTCACCCGACTAGCGTGTATGAGGAATGTGATGCGTGTGAATGAAGCAGAAGTATGCCAGGATCGTAGCAAATGGAAATCCGTGGTCTCTGCCTACCCCTCTGGGAAACAGGCGTGACTTTATGTATGTTATGTATGTATGGTGATGATGATAAGACTAGGATTTTTTATATAATACAAAATAATTAATAGCTTTCCTAATTTTACACAAACATGTAAGAAATACTGCCTCGTTGGTCTAGTGGTTGCTAAGCGCGACTGCTCAGCACGAGGTCCTCGGTTCGAATCCCGGGTCGGGCAAAGTGTTACTAGGTTTTTCCATTAGGTAATTCTCAGTAGCAGCACGGAGTCAGGATTTGTGGCCGGTTGATGGCCAGCTCGCCGCCTATTACATTGGGACCTAAGACATAACTGGTGAAATATGGGTGTACTGTATGTTCACCTCTGCCTACCCCTTCGGGGAATATAGGCGTGATGTTATATATGTATTAACTATGAAAATTGTAATGGTGGGCGATATTCCCGTCACCCAGCGTGTTCCGGGTCGGAGAGCGCGGCGGAGGCGAGCGCGCCGGAGTCCCCGAGCACCAACGACGCCGAGAGACAACACCGGCTGTGGAAGAAGTCCGTCATGCTTGTCTACAGCAGGTACGGGCCCGCGGTGCTACCTACTGCCCCCCCCCCCCCCCTCCTCCCCCTACACACACACACAAGCACGCACTCACACACACATCCCTCCCCCTACACACACACACAAGCACGCACTCACACACACACCCCTCCCCCTACACACACACACACACACACACACGCACACGCACGCACACGCACGCGCACACACACACACACACACACACACACACACACACACACACACACACACACACACACACACATACAAGCACGCACGCACGCTCGCGCACACACACACAAACAAACTTGCGCCTTCATAGTGTAAGTGTGATTGTTCTAGGCTATGCGCCCACAAGTACGCGTCCCTGTTCCTGCGGCCCATCAGTGATGAGGAGGCGCCAGGGTACAGCCTCGTGGTGAAGAGGCCCATGGACTTCAACACCATCAGGAAGAACATCGACTCTGGGGTCATCAGGTAAGGTGTCTTTGATGTAGGAGGAACTCCTCGACAAGGAGGGAGGGAGGAGGTTCCTCTCTCTGGAGCCCTCACTACCGGTAGGGACACTGTTTTCGGTACCGGTTTGTCTCAAAACCAAACTTTGAAAAATTGCAACGTTCAAAAATATTCATTGACGGTAATGTTAACTCTTCAATTTGCAAGAGGTTATAGGATCTATATCACACTAGCTGCGCCCCGCGGTGTTACCCGCTAGGTACATTTTTTGTGCATAAAACCGCTACATTTTTTCGGGATATAAAGTAGCCTATGTGTTAATCCAGGGTGTCAGCTACCTCCATATGAAATTTCATTAAAATCCATTCAGTAGTTTTTACGTGAAAGAGTAACAAACATCCATACTTACAAACTTTCGCTTTTAGATATTAAGTAGGTATTTTGACTATATTGACGACCTGATTAGCGCAGTGGCTAAGCGATTGGACTGCTGCGCTAAGGGTCGCGGGTTCGATTCCCGCACGGGGCAAAACTTTGTGCGAACCCAAATGTTTGTCCCGAGTCTGGGTGTTTGTGTATGTGATATTTCATGTTTGTGAAACGCACCCACGACACAGCAGAAAATCCTAGTGTGGGGCGACGTTTAAAAAAAAAAATATAATAAAAAAATACATATATATCGTCGGATTTGTGCCCGGTTGATGGCAATAGGCCCGCCCCCTATTACATTGGGACCTAAAAACATAACTGGCGAAATGTGGGTGTACTATATGTGCACCTCTGCCTACCTCTTCGGGGAATACAGGCGTGATGTTATGTTATGTTTATGTTTTTATATATATCGTCCCCCCACAGAACGACGGCCCAGTTCCAGCGGGACGTGTTGCTGATGCTGTCCAACGCGCTCATGTACAACAGTAGCGAACACAGCGTGTACACCATGGCCAAGGAAATGCACGCGGAGGTACGAAGCCTTCACTATACCCCCCCACCCCCCAGACGAGTGGCAAAGCGCTAGATAAATGATTTTATGTTTGCAAATAGGTTTCACAAAACACTTTTATCCGTCATTTTTATTAAAACTAGATGGCATCGGCATTTCCTAACTGACTACCTCTGAGAAGAAATACCGAAACAAACTCAGGGGTCAATTGATTGACTGCCTCGTTGGTCTAGTGGTTGCTAAGCGCGACTGCTGAGCACGAGGTTCTGGGTTCGAATCCCGGGTCGGGCAAAGTGTTACTGGGTTTTTCCATTAGGTGCCCGGTTAATGGCAATAGGCTCGCCCACTATTACATTGGGACCTAAAAAACATAACTGGCGAAATGTGGGTGTACTGTATGTGCACCTCTGCCTACCCCTTTGTGCTATAACATAATATAATAATGTATAATTTTCGTAAGTTTATTTTTTCAATTAAGTTTCAATTTCAGTCAAACACTTTTAAGCATACATCCTATAAGATACTTAATAAGATATTTCATAAAAAAATCCAATAATGCATAACTGTGGCAGGCGCAGGGCCAGCTGGGCATGCTGCTGGCTGCGCAGGCGCACGCCGGGCTCGTGGAGACCGCGCCCGCTCGCCGCAAGCGACGCCGGGAACACTCCCCGCGCCCCCCCACGCACAAGCGGCACCACTGACGCGCGCTCACTCCCAGGCGACACTATTGACGCGAGCGACAATGCTGACGTAACAATTTTACGTTAACATAGCTTTAAAAAAGCCACGGTTGCTTAGCAACCGATATTAAGTCCTTGGCTTTGTGCCCTGTTGACGGTCAGTTCGCCCCCTATCACATTGGGACCTATAACATAACTGGCGAAATCTGGGTGTGCTATATGTGCACCTCTGCCTACCCCTTCGGGGAATACAGGCGTGATGTTATGTGGTTATCTACTATTGGATGCCGCGCAGGTCATATTTGACTAACAATACAAAATGTTGCTAGCGACATTAGCTCTGTCGCAAGCAACAAAATAAATACAAGCAACTCGCTACGATCGATATTACACAATCGATGCCTAAAACGCTACTGTCTCTAACCGAAAAGTGAAATTCATCATCATCATTAGCCGGAAGACGTCCACTGTTGAACAAAAGCCTCCCCCTTAGGTAAAGGGGGCAGTGTTATAATCCCCACGCTTAGCAAGCGGCTTGAGGATCACAGTATTGGTAAAGTTACAGAAGACGCTGCTGCCTATCTTCTGGATTTTCCCTTAGTCGCCTCTTACGACACCCACGGGAGAGAAGGTGGTCAATTCTATGATACCACTCGGTTCAGATTAATCTTCAGTTTACTGTGAAATAAGAGTTTTAATTGCTTTGAAAACAATAATGACTGCCTCGTTGGTCTAGTGGTTGCTAAGCGCGACTGCTGAGCACGAGGTCCTGGGTTCGAATCCCGGGTCGGGCAAAATGTTACTGGGTTTTTCCATTAGGTAATTCTCAGTAGCAGCACGGAGTCTGGATTTGTGCCCGGTTGATGTCCAGCTTGCCCCCTATTACATTGGGACCGAAAAACATAACTGGCGAAATGTGGGTGTACTATATGTGCGCCTCTGCCTACCCCTTCGGGGAATACAACCGTGATGTTATGTTATGTTGAAAACAATAAATAATAAGTCAATGAGAGCTATTGCATGTAAATTCGCTGCTGGAGGTAATAGTGTAGCGTTAGGTCGCTGAAATGTAAAGACCATAGCGTATTCCAGGTTTAGAAACACCTTTTGATCATTGAAATTGCGAATACATATTTCAAATACACCAATATGATCAAGTTAGGTCTCTCAAAAATCAAAATCCGGGTAAAAACCACCCGGGTAACATGTATTAGGTGTACATGCCGGTTTTACTCACGTGTGTATTCGGGAATGCCCGACTAGTTTCGGACTAGCCGGGCAATCCCGAATTTTACACTGACCGGAACGTTTTAAGCTAGAAGAATGGGGAATATGCATGTATTATAATTTTTTTTACAATACCTTATATAGTTATTATAATTGTAAAAAAATTCAGCGCCAAATAACGAAAATGCGAAAAAAAATTGGTTGTAAATATCATCTAAATACAATGACTGCCTCGTTGGTCTAGTGGTTGCTAAGCGCGACTGCTGAGCACGAGGTCCTGGGTTCGAATCCCGGGTCGGGCAAAGTGTTACTGGGTTTGTCCATTAGGTCATTCTCAGTGGCAGCACGGAGTCTGGATTTGTACCCGGTTGATGGTCAGCTCGCCCCCTATTACATTGGGACCTAAAACATAACTGGCGAAATGTGGGTGTACTATATGTGCACCTCTCTCTACCCCTTCGGGGAATACAGGCGTGATGTTATGTGTGTAAATACACTTTAAATGGCCACCGTGTTAGTCTAAGTATCAAACAACTAGTAAATAGATGTAAAATTATTGTTTATACGTTTCGGCGCCACGGTACGACGAAAGTCGCGGGTTCGAGTCCCGCTCGTGCCCATCATTTTTCAAGTTTCCTTTACCAAACATACAAAACATGCAAAAATGACACAAAAAGTGATATAAATCAAAATTATATAAAAAAAATATTGATATAGGTACAATTCTTAAGCAATTATATTATTCAAAAAAATTGTCGGCTCATATTTGAATACATACATAAAGTCACGCCTATTTCCCTGAGGGGTAGGCAGAGACCACGGATTTCCATTTGCTACGATCCTGGCATACTTCTTTTGCTTCATTCACACGCATCACATTCCTCATACACGCTCGTCGGTATTTCATAGTTGAATAACATGCATATTCCCTATTCATCTAGTATTTAGTTATAATAGAACTTGAAACTAAACTGAAAGTACAGCATTCCTAGCCTACCATGTCGTGAAATAGCTGAATATAATAAAATAGTTCAACCATACCATTAACTCTTGAAGCAGGGAGATTTCCGTTGTGGAAGCAAGACACCGCTAAGTGCAGTGTATGCGGCCTCTCTCTTTAACGTAAAATGGCCGATTTTAAGAATTCATGGTAAGGAGACAGTAAAATTAAAATACTTTAAAATAGTACCATTTGAGAACGTAGGGGCTGATCCAGACAAGAAAATGTAGATTATATATATATATATTCCAGTAATTTATATCGTGGTGTTAGATTATTACAAACTAGCTGTGTCCTGTGTTACCCGCTGTATGTTTTCGGTATAAAAAGTAGCTTAACTGTTCGTCTAGCGTGTCAGCTACGTCCATACTAAATTTGATCAAAATCGGTCCAGCCGTTCAAGCGTGACGCAACAAACACACTTACAAACTTTCGCTGCCCGGTTGGTGGTAATAAAGACATAACTGGCGAAATGTGGGTGTATATACACGTCTGCCTACCCCTTCGGGGAATACAGGCGTGATGTTATGTCTAGCCCTTTGATTCTCAAATAGTATTATTTTCCGGTACGTCTATATATTGTGATTTGATTATAATTGTATGTCGAGTAAAATGATTCTTTTATGATGGGTGATGGTGACGGGCTGGTAACGTCGACTTTTGTGTTACTGGGTTTTTCCATTACTTAATTCTTAGTAGCAGCACAGAGTCTGGATTGGTGCCCGGTTGATGGCAATAGGCTCGCCCCCTATTACATTGGGACCTAAAAACACAACTGGTGAAATCTGGGTGTACTATATGTGCACCTCTGCCTACCCCTTCGGGGAATACAGGCGTGATGTTATGTTAATCTAAGTTTACAAAATATATATAAGCTAATATGAGTGCCCATTACAGGTACACACAGCATATAAAACAGGATAGCTTACGATGCGGAACTGAGACGGCGCATTACATTTAGCTGCGTCTCGCTTCCACATCGTAGACTGTCTTGCTGTAAGAGTATATGGTAAGGGGGCAGTACACGTTACAACTATAGCGAGAGACAGACGGTCCTCGTGAGACGTATAGTGCATATATCTATGCAAAAATATCTAACATACAAAATTACATAATCGTATTAATAACGAAAATCTACACTCTAACATTATATTATTTACTGTATATTCCGGTTATACTCACCCCGACTAGTTTCGAACTCGAACGGAGCCCCGGTTCGGCTCGCGATTACTGCGTAATCAGCTCATGAATAAGGGCTCCGTTCGAGTTCGAAACTAGTCGGGCATTCCCGAATACACCCGTGAGTATAACCGGAATATACAGTAAATAGTATGGATAACAGTCTAGAATCAGTTAAAATTAATATTTGTTTCTAATTGCGGCACTGCCAGCCCGCCACCGATCTCTTAACAATTAAGCATTAAGTACAAGAAACTACAATAATTGCGTTAAAGTTGTGCTTCGATTGACTCAAATATATTGTATTGTAAGTTTTAATTTTACGTACATTTAGAATTATGTAATTTTTGTAGAAAATAAATGACAATAATTTATTTGGTTTTTTTATTTATACACACTTTTAAACTACTGCCTCGTTGGTCTAGTGGTTGAGCGTGACTGCTGAGCACGAGGTCTTGGGTTCGAATTCTGGGTCGCGCAGTGTTACTGGGTTTTTCCGTTAGGTAATTTTTAGTAGCAGCACGAAGTCTGTATCTGTGCCCGGTTGATGGCAATAGGCTCGCCCCCCCATTACATTGGGACCTAAAAACATAACTGGCGAAATGTGGGTGTTCTGTATGTGCACCTCTACCTACCCCTTCGGGGAATACAGGCGTGATGTCATGTTGTTGGATACGACACGGGAATTAACGCGAACACAAGTTTTGAATTTTGGCTTGACAGTTTGCGACCACAGCCGGTGCCACTCGGTCGAAAGCAGTGGCGTATTTTAAGATTCAGCGCCCCGGGCCATAGGCTTTGCCGCCCCCATACATTAACAAAAAAAATAACAATATAAATACATACCATGCATGTGAAAGGGTATACTTTTCGATTGGTCGCCTAGAAATTAAGCCGTGACCTGATGATTGAATAAGTACTTGATCCGACTGACTTGTTGTTAAGCGCGACTGTAGTGCGTCCTGGGTTTGAATTCTAGGTCGAGCAGTCCGACTTGTTTTTGCCATTAGGTAATTCTCAGTAGCAGTACGGGGTCAGGATTTGAGTCCGGTTGGTGGTAAGCTCGTCCCTGTAGCTAACGCGCAGATATGACGATCTGCGAGGTTAAGCTGTGCTCGCCGCGGTCAGTGTTGTGATGGGTGACCGTTTCTACATGTCGAGAACCCTCCGTGCTTCGGAAGGCATGTTAAGCCAGTCCTGCGTCATCTCTCTCCGGTCGCGTTACCGTCCTAGACTATGAGAGTGGAATAGGGAGTGTGCCTGTGTTTGCGCGCATACTTGTGCACTATAATATCTACGTAGTTGGCTAGTCCCACAGGAGAACATCACACCCCTGCCTACACGTTCGGGGAATACAGGTGTGATTAAGTTAGGCACTTAACTGGTTAAAATGAAATTAACTTATTGTGGGTAACCTACCAACAGATAACATTATTAACTTTACTATCGCATTGTATGTTTATATTTATAATAGAAAATAACAACACTGGAATTAACGTGAACACAACTTTATCAATTTTTGTTTTGACATTTCGACCGAGTCACACCGGCCGTGGTCACCAGCAGACTGAGAATGCGAGTGTCATGTCCTCGTATTTATACTGTCGATGTTCTTCATCTACCCTCAATTTGTTCACTTCTACACACTACGCTGACTGTTAGTATAGACAACATTATTTGACGAACTCCGAATCTCCTCACGTCTGATTCATTTCCCACAGCAGCAATGCTATTCACCTTGCTATGTGCTAGTGTCGAACTCACCGCGGCTTTAGAAGTGAGTTGGTAATTGATGTCTAGAATAGCGCGGCTGGTGTGATCGCGGTATGCCCACCACGTCTGATTGTGGCCTATGACAATGATTTTATTTATGCAAGTTGGTTTTACAAATACACTTTTACACGTCTTTTTTAAAACTAGATGATATCAGCATTGCCTAACTGACTACCTCTGAGAAGAAATACCGAAACAAACTCAGGGGTCAAGGTCTCTTTTAGTCCAGACAAGCTCATGTTCCTATAACCTATGATTGGCCAATAGAACTACTACCCCCACTATTTCTACCAATAAAACTTGATTATTATATTATCCTTCTCTATACGAGAAGAGGCCTTTGCCCTGCAGTAGGACAGTTATAGGCTGTTATTATTATATTATGTTGATAATAGACTACAGAACACAAGGCACAGACAAATAAAACACAAAGTCATCTATGATAATGTATTTCACTTATGTTTTACAACGTACAACCTGACTGAAACTGAATCAAAATGAGAGCAAACACTATGTGATAGTTATACAATTCAAGGGGGCTGCGCACGCGCACGACCGCTACCCAAATATATACTAGTCGTGGCCGGCGGCCCGTCCAGCTAACATTAGTACAATTAATGTTAGTGTCAATACATTTCACAATATCCTGCACGTTATCGCAGTTTCGTCATCATTTCGATACACCTAAGTATAAAAACTTTTCTATTATATAAAAATGTTCGAACCTTCTTACCCGACTGCGAAGGAAGGGTCATGTTTTTAGTTAAATCGCTTTATTCCGTCACTTGAAAGCGAATCCAAATCACTGAACATCGATATATATCTAACTTTAAAGCAGGGCTAATAGAAATCTCGATATCTATGTACGGATAACATTATTCAGTTACCATCAGCACAGCGAATAACGATCTCTTCAGTAACATGTCAAGTCCCAGCGTAGAAGACAGTTTTGCCTTCAATCTTATTAAGAAAAAACAGTCGACTTCAAACTAGTTAACTTACAAACAATACGGAGTCTCCTATAAATAACAACTGCAATAATCCAACAGCTGTAGATATCAATTAACAATAATAAAACAATTCTTATCATTAAATTGAATTAAACCAGTTCTAATTTCAATGTCTTAATAATATAACATTTCGTACAATTGTCCTATATCACTACGTCCGTCTGTCTCTGTAGTAGTGACGTGTGCTGACCGCTTGTGTGTGTCGCCGTCACAACCGTGACCGAGCGCTCTTCAAGTGACACACTACATGTGCACGCCTGACTACACTCGTGGGCAAACGGACTTGATAACTATACATCGAAATTAGACCAGAACATTTTAGAAATACAAAGAATAGTTCGTTATGTCAGTGAATTGAATAAGCTTTTTTATTCCATTTGTAATAACACATTGAGACTTATTTAAATATTATTTACTGTATATTCCGGTTATACTAGGTGTATTCGGGAATGCCCGACTAGTTTCGAACTCGAACGGAGCCCTTATTCATGAGCTGGTTACGCGGCAGTCGCGAGCCGAACTGGGGCTCCGTTCGAGTTCGAAACTAGTCGGGCATTCCCGAATACACCCGAGAGTATAACCGGAATATACAGTAAATAATATGGATAACACTCACGAACGACTATTTGCAGTTAATTCACGCAATTCTGACTTCTATATCATTGGTAATACGACACACAGTTGCAGTAAGCTGTGTGCCGGTTTTGCGTTCAATGCTACCCTTATGGCTTTGATATAGAGTTCAAAATCGCTTGAATTAACTGTATATAGGTTTGCTTGCGTATTGTTATTATAAGTGGAATCTTTTTCATGTCTTATCATTATACTAGTCTCACTAGTAATGTCATATCCGATAATATTCACATTATTATGATTTTTAACGTCATTATAGCACGCCCGTGCTAAGTTTCAATTCAAATCGATAAAGGTAATTTGAAAAATGAGAGTCGTATGTTCAAACTCGCGATTTTTGTCGATCTGTATCACAGTTGTTACCAACTAAGCTGCCGTGTTAGTTGGCAGCACTACGCCATGACCGAGCGAAGGTAGCGGGTTTGATTATTTCTAAATTTCCTTTATCAATATATATTATATTCTCATTGATGTCTGAGCTAAATATAGCTATCACCATAATATTATTAGATATTTGTTGTTATAACCTTAGTTTTAACAATATTTTACTATACACGTTATACATTGACAAATATAATATCTCTTGCTATATCTATATATAAAACAAAGTCGAGTTTGTTAGAACGCTTAAGTCGAGAACTGAACCAATTCGCATGGATTTTGATTCGTTGGATTCATCTCCGCCCGGAATAGCAGAATAACAACTAAAATTTCTATGACATTTTGTATAATTTTTGCATGTTGCCATACTAGGGTTATATCTAAATTGATAAAGGAAACTTGAAAAACGATGGACACGAGCAGGACTCGAACCCGCGACTTTCGCCGTACCACGTGTCCATCATTTTTCAAGTTTCCTTTATCAATTTAAACTAAAATTTCGAAAAAAAATCACGAAGTTAAAATGAAACAAGAAATTAATTTTTAAATAAATTAGGTTTGGTACTCCGACATCTTTCGCAATGGATAGCTCACGTCACTCTGCTTTTCCGGGCAGGACGACGTCTGCCGGGTCAGCTAGTTCACTTATAAAAAACAGCTTCTTACCCTTTCACTCTCACTGCTAACATAAAAGGTATGAGAGAGAAAACCTATCAAAACTTCAACATAAATTGAACATTTTATAAGTAAAAGGTAAAATATATATTGAAGCACAATTTTTCTGGTTCTAAACAAGTATTTGAATACATAAATAATATATTTAACAATATTTTTGAATTTAAATAACACAATTTATAAATTTTAAAACTATCACGTTGCATGATTATAATAGAATTAAATTACAACACGGGAATGAAATCACACTGATATTATAAAGGCGAAAGTTTGTGAGTGTGTTTGTTACCTCATCACTCTCAAATGGCATGACCGATTTTGATAAAATTTCATACGGAGGTAGCTGACACCCTGGATTAACACATAGGCTACTTTTTATCGCGAATTAATGTAGCAGGTCACACCGCTGGGTACAGCTAGTTGAATATTCGACTCATCGATCATAACAGACTCGAGACTAGTCCGCTAGCGACCACGGCCGGTGCAACCCGGTCGAAACGAGAAGCCAAAATGAAAAGCTTATGTTTGCGTAAATTACCTTCATCATCATCATTAGCCTGTGTCCACTACTGGACCTAAGCCACTCCTTAATTACCGTGTTGCAATTTAATTCAATTACATTTTACAAAATCATATGTTAATGACTGACTGACCGCTGACTTTAACATTGACTGCGGACTGGGTTGCACCATCGTATTCCTTGATATAGTTAGCGTTAGTAGGGTTTCCAATGAAATCTTATGTACCCCAAATCAGTGGCGAAAAAATAAAAAAAAAATGGTAATACTATACGAAAACTCAAATGACGCTGTCAATTGAGAAATTTTGCTACCATTGTCATATAAAAATCTGTGAATGTTATAATTAACTTTAACAATAGCTTTAACCAGCGAACTTTGGGCGGTTACGGTTACTGTCAAAGTTATGACGTCATCTAAAAAATTGTCAAATTGCGATGAGGAGGAATACTTTGATGCATAATTTTTAGTTATTTTTTTTTCTTTTGTATATATATTACTTTTTAACGTAGGTCATAAATAAGTGTGAATGGTTGTGTGTGCGTGCAACCCAGCCTTATTATATTAAAATTAGACGACATTTTGAAGTTCTTATTACAAGTCCTGATACAATATAAGGCAATAGTAAGTCACATGACTTATTGTGACGTCACCCTTAAGACGTAAATACTAAAAGGGAACTTGAAATTCGATGGATGCGAGCAGACACGGTGGCTCAGTTGGCAGAGCGGCGCCACGGTACGGCGAAAATCGCGGGTTCGAGTCCCGCTCGTGCCTATCATTTTTCAAGCTTCCTTTATCAATTAATATTAAGTCATTTTAAACTATACATTTCAAATATTTGAAAACAATATTTTACATAGTCATTTCTTTTTATGAGGTAGGCAGTGAGAATGATATCGCGTTTTCACTAGGAGACTTATCACCAACATTCAGATGGACGTATGATTTCACGACTTCGTGGAACAATGTCGCGCGACATTACCCTTGTCCACACTACCCAGTGGTGAATAGTATGTAGCCCGAGTTAGTGTTGTTCAGTGCGACTCAAAGCGACTCGCGTCCTCACTATTCAAATTGTCGTGCGACTGTCGCGGGACACGGGTGTGCGACCAGTCTAGCGACCCGATGTCGCAGCGACATCGCGCGGGACACGTTAATTCCGTGTCGAGCAACAGTCGCGGGACATGTCGCCTAGTGAAAACGCGGCTTGAATTGAGCCAGGAAACAAACTATATATGTTGTAGAAGTATTAATTTGCGGTTTCTTGGAGTTTATAGATATTATTGATTGGAATCTCTTTTATGTTGTCTCTAATGCTCAATCCTTCTCTATACGAGAAGCCTTTGGACAATGGGAAAGTTATAGGCTGTTCTTCTATATATATAAAATTTTCGTGTCACAGTTTTCGTTCCCATACTCATCCGAAACGGCTAGACCGATTCTCATGAAATTTTGTGAGCGTATTGAGTAGGTCAGAGAAT
Source organism: Abrostola triplasia (assembly GCA_946251915.1). Lineage (NCBI taxonomy): Eukaryota > Metazoa > Arthropoda > Insecta > Lepidoptera > Noctuidae > Abrostola > Abrostola triplasia. The sequence continues at coordinate 1,394,742 of OX276450.1, forward strand.
CGGCCAACATCTATTTTTCATACCACAAAAATCACGCGGACGAAGTCGCGGGCAACAGCTAGTTATTATATATTATAATGAGAAAGGACCCGCAAAGATGGGATAATATTACCACGAAATGGATACCCACCGCTAACGACCAGGCAGACTTAGGCGATGGGGGGACAAACTGGACACCTTTGCGGGAAATACATGGCCGGAAATGACTCTAAACAGAGATTTGTGGAGAAATAAAGGGGAGGCCTTTGCCCAGCAGTGAAACACATTACAGGCTAATTAAATAAATATATCATGAGCATAGTTAATTTACTATAATAACTTTCGTGAGTGTTATCTATATCATCTACTATATATACCGGTTATACTCACGTCGATATTCGGGAATGCCCGACTAGTTTCGGACTCTAACGGAGCCCCTATTCAAGAGCTGGTGACGCGGCAGTCGCGAGCCGAACTAGTCGGGCATTCCCGAATATCGACGTGAGTATAACCGGGATATATAGTAGATAGCATAGTTAATGATAGTACAGTAGACAGATAGTTTTTATAACGAGATCCAATCAACAATACAAATGATATGAGTCAATGTTTGTGTTTACTTGTGATTCTGTCTCAAGGCCGCTGCGATATCCCTGACGTCCAGTTGGACTTTAGGCTTGTGTTGCGGAGGTTCGAAGTAGAAGTCGAAGCGCTTGAACGACTCTATCTCCCTCTCCGACACTTCTAGTGACGAGAGATTCGTGATGCTGGAGTCTGGTAGGAACACGCTCGACTCTGTAAAATGAGTTTATACTAGAAATATATTTTGTTAAAAATGACTATGTTTGGATGACTTTATATACATAATTGTACACATTTAAATTCTGCATACTATACATAACATAACATCACGCCTGTATTCCCCGTAGGGGTAGGCAGAGGTGCACATACAGTACACCCAGATTTCGCCAGTTATGTTTTTAGGTCCCAATGTAATAGGGGGCGAGCCTATTGCCATCAACCGGGCACAAATCCAGACTCCGTGCTGCTACTGAGAATTACCTAATGGAAAAACCCAGTAGCACTACCCGGCCCGGGATTCGAATCCTGGACCTCGTAGTTAGCAGTCGAACTGAGCAACCACTAGGCCAACGCGGCAGTCCCTACCTATTATAAAACTGAAATGTTATTAGGTGCTCACCGGTCTTGTTGTTGGCAGGCTGCGCGGGCGGCGCGGGCTGCGCAGGCGCAGGCTGGTCGTAGAGCGCGTCGGGCCAGGCGGGCGCGGGCCGGCTGAACAGGGAGTCCTCGGCCGGCGGGCCCGGCTCCTGCACAAGAGAGGGGGGGGGAGGTTAGACGGCTCTCTATATGTATGATTTAAGAAGTGTGTCTGTCTGTGCGTGAATCGTCTTGATTATTTCGATGATACAAGCAGACAGTATATAGTATAATGTGTATTTATATAAAACTACAGTTATAGATTAAAAAAAAAAAGAAATCGCCTCACTCTAGGAATTCCTCCTGAATCGTTTCACAAGCATGAATGTATATACATTAAATAATATGGATAACACTCACGAAAGTTATTATAGTAAAAAAAGCATGAATGATGTTGATGTTCCGCTCGCGACAACTATAAAAATTTTGTTCCGTGCGGTAATCGAACCCGCAACCCGTAGCAGTCCAAGCGCTTCGTCACTACGCCAATCAAGTCATCAAAATAGATAAAAAATGCTATTCAACTCACCTGTCCCTTATAAAACTTGGATTCAGTAACATGGTGTATCGTGACCTCACTATTCAACTTGGACCCCACTCGGAGCCTCTGGAAGTACGGCAGCGAGTCCCCATTGGGCACATGGTTGACCCCCACATCCTCACACCGATTAACACTCTCACTACGATCATTGAACAAGGCATTTCTGAACACATTTCTATCCTCCTTCCCGAACGGAGTGTATAGCCCTGTGAACTCCTGTCTCTCCTCGTCTCTCTTTAAAGGCGTACCTATGGGTTCAGGGCGTTGGATAGAGTTCGCGAATAGGGACGAGTCATCGAACCTATTGTCGGCTGGCCTCGTACCTATAGGATTTGGTGAAACGACAGACTTCGGACTCTGTTCTTCGTAGTATTCCGGAGACAGAAAACTCCGCTGTTGGTTATCCTCTGGTGTTTTGAAGAGTGAGTATCCTTCATCGTTCTTCTGAGTGAATGAGGCCAAGTTCATGATCCGCGTCTGAAAGTCGTCGGGCTTGGGGGATGCGCTCACTGGATCTGTGTATGTCTGCGCGGGAGTCGGGTTGTAGGTGTTCGGGTTGACGTAGTTGTACTGGGGGGGGAACATGGGGGTGTGCTGCGGGCTCGGGCTGGGCGCGCGCATCAGGCTCTGTTGGTGCATCATTGTCATCAACGGATTGCGAATTGTGTACATTCCATTTGATGTAGGGGTGATGGTTGCTTGGCAGGCGTTCGGCGGCATAGGTATGGGGTCTGGGATTCGAATCTGCTCTTGCTTCTTCGGTTGGTTGGTTATCTGAACGGGGGGTAGGTTGGGGTGGAACATTGGGTTCCGCAGCGTCACTATCTTGGTTCCGTCCGGCTTGGAGTCTGTGTCGGCGGCCGCGGCGGCCTTTTTCGCCTTCTTCTTCGCCTTCTTGGACTTGCCCACCGGTGGGGGGGGCGGTTCTGGTGCGGCTACTGGTTTCGGTGGCTCTGGAAATATAACAATAATTCTAATTATGAGCTGGTTACGCGGCAGAGTCTGTTCGGCTCGCGACTCTGCCGCGTAACCAGCTCATGAATAAGGGCTCCGATCGAGTCCGAAACTAGTCGGGCATTCCCGAATACACCCGTGAGTATAACCGGAATATATAGTAAATAAAATGTATTCTATTAAATAATATTTTCATCTGTAAATTGGTATTTTTAGTCCACGATGTGAATTAGAGTAAAAATAATCTTTTAACTCAATTTAGTTTAAATAAACACATTGATGCATTGGCCTATACATATAGGACCCACGAATGATAAAATAATATTGGTCTGTCCTCTCACAAAACTCTTAACACAGGACAGTTTACTAGGAGACAGTTAACTGCCCTGCTTTAAGACTTCATAGTAAGGGGGCAGGAGGAAGTATCAGTCTGTCCCGTAGTTTCGTGAGGTATAGTGTATTGTATTTATTTTTACTTCAATTAAACGGTTTACACCAATAACATAATTAAAGAACATAAAAAAATTAAAAAAAAATTTAAATTATAATACAATAATATATAGCATTGATGTGTTCTTCTCACAATACTTCAGACATACTGACAAAGTTTTCATCCATACATAAAGTCACGCCTGTTTCCCTGAGGGGTAGGCAAGATCTTGTTTATTGTATTATAATATAGTGTAGTGTAGTGTAGTATAGTGTAGTGTAGTGTAGTATAGTGTAGCGTAGTGTAGTATATAGTGTAGTGTAGTGCGTACCGTGCGCGCGCGGCGTGGAGAAGGCGTGCGCGGCGGGCTCGGCCGTGATGACGGGCGGCGGCCGGGACACCGGCGTCGGGCCCGACACCAGCTGCCCGCACTTCCACAGCGGCTGGGGGGGGGACATACTCATATACTTGCTAACTTATAATTAACCAAGTTATTCATTTCTGTAATGAACAAGCTTAATCGTGTATAAACATTAGTGAAGAAGAGTCTCATAAGAAGAGTTTAAACATATTTTCATCGTACTTTATCACACCGTGAAAGGAGTTTTAGTAACATGACGCCTATATTCCCCGAATGGGTAGACATAGATGAATAGTACACATTCTTCGCCAGTTTGGTTTTTAGGTCTCAATGTAATAGGGAGCGAGCTGACCATCAACCAGGCAAAAATCCAGACTCCGTACTACTGAGAATTACTTAATAGAAAAACCCAGTGACACCTTGCCCAACCCGGGAACCCAGGACTTCGTGCTTAGCAGTCGCGCTTAACAACCACTAGACCAACGAGGCAGTAAATAAATATTAAATGATTAACTGGGCACAAAGTTTGTGCCCGGTTGATGACATTAGGCTCGCCCCCTATTACATTGGGATCTAAAAACATAACTGGCGAAATGTGGGTGTACTATATGTGCACCTCTGCCTACCCCTTCGGGGAATACAGGCGTGATGTTGTTATGTGATTTTTCAAATGGTGTTAGCTCCGCCAAGACGTACTTACCACAGACTTGATGGGTGCCGGCTCCTTCTTCTCGCTGGGCTGGACCCTCGTGAGGGTGATGCCGGGCGGCAGCTTCAGGTCGGCCACCTGGGGGTGAGGGCGCGGCTTAGAGGGGAAAGGGGTACTGCCACGTGACGGGGGACGCGTCGGAGTATATACAACCATATAGTACAAATACACAATCATCTAATATCCCTACTTCAAGTATATAGGTACATTACATACATACATAAAGTCACGCCTGTTTCCCTGTGGGCTAGGCAGAGACCACGGATTTCTATTTACTACGATCCTGGCATACTTTCGCTTGATTCACACGCATCACATTCCTCATACACGCTCTACGGTTGAAGGTACTCCTCACTTGCCCTTTTTGAAGAACATCTCCGATTTGGTCTAGGTATGTTCGCCTAGGTCATTACAATTAGTTGTACTATAACCTATACGCCTACCTAATAGGCGCGACCACAACAAGGTATGCCATCATACTGCAAGAACAACCATTATGCGCAATATTTTTTTTTAAAAAACGTCGCCTCACACTAGGAATTTCTCCTGTATCGTGGGTGCGTTTCACAAACATGAAATATCACATACACAAACACCCAGACTCGGGACAAACATCTGTGGTTCGCACGTTTTGCCCCGTGCGGTAATCGAACCCGCAACCCTTAGCGCAGTAGTCCAATGGCTTAGCCACTGCGCTAATCACGTCGTCAATTGTCCTCTGTATATCTCCTATCATATTTATAAAATTCCCAAAAAGCTGGAGAGAACTGTCATTGTCACTTTTTGAAATTGAGCTGCTAAGTTATTTAGTTAGTAAAGTGTATAACAGTATTTTAGATTATTTGAATAAAAAGGACTTTTCTCTTCCATATATTTAACAATAAAAACAAAATAATGTTAATTGTTAATAATTATCTTTCTCTCTATAATATTTTTATAAAACACTAGCTGTTGCCCGCGACTTCGTCCGCGTGAATTTCGTGGTATGAAAAATAGATGTTGGCCGATTCTCAGATCTACTCAATACGCTCACAAAATTTAATGAGAATCGGTCTAGCTGTTTCGGAGGAGTATGGGAACGAAAACTGTGACACGAAAATTTTATATATATAGATTTACAACAATTAATTTTTCAGTTATGGCAATACCCGACGCATCGTCCGTCAGATGTGGCAGTACCCTTAAAATGTTTATCATCAAGCTTGTATTCTCTAAACGGGTAGGCAGTGGTCTCATCGAAGACACAAATCTCTCACCCAAGACAAATAATTGTGTGTTGAGTATAATCATTTGTGCTGTGTCTTGGAGTAATTTATTTATAATAGAACTGCAACCCCAAGCACAGCATTCCAATCGTTTATCCACTGAGCTACATGGTAACATAACGTAACATCAACATTTTAGAAGACCATTTAATATTTTAATTTCTACTGAACCACACCTCTGCCTACCCGTTGGGAGAATACAAGCGTGATATTACCAAGAATGACGGGATTACTAATAAATATTGTATAGCAAGTTTTTTTTTTTTTAAAAACGTCGCCCCCACACTAGGAATTTCTCCTGTATCGTGGGTGCGTTTCACAAACATGAAATATCACAAACACAAACACCCAGACTCGGGACAAACATCTGTGGTACGCACAAAGTTTTGCCCCGTGCGGGAATCGAACCCGCAACCCTTAGCGCAGCAGTCCAATCGCTTAACCACTGCGCTAATCAGGTCGTCAAAAAGTTAATAATTAGCTTTACTATATATACCGGTTTCTCACCGATTAACAGTGGTATATAGAAATATGTTTTTACTCCCATAATGAATATTTGCGTATTCTATAATACTATACTGGGATCCCCGAGCCGCTTGGGGATCGCAGTATTATAGTGGGGATTATGGCGACTCCCCCCCTGAGTAAGGGGGAGGCCTTTGTTCGACAGTGGACGTCTTCCGGTTGGTGATGATAAATTAATATTTGTCAGATTAAATATAATTTAACTAGCTGCGCCCCGCGGTGTTACCCGCTACATTTTTTCGGGATAAAAGCCTATGTTACAATCCAGGGCGTCAGCTACCTCCATATGAAATTTCATTAAAATCCATTCAGTAGTTTTTACGTGAAAGAGTAACAAACATCCATCCATACTTACAAACTTTCGCGTTTATAATATTAGTAGGGATTATTATATTACCCTTATGGTGTTAACAACCCAATTTATTTATTTATTAAGGTTTACCAACAGCTTCTGTGTACAATAATGCTTATGTATAATTAATCTATGTCTAAGACTTACACAGTCGCCAATTACTGGTTAACCAGCATTCACAAAATAAGTGATAAGGTCTAGATAGTATATAAAATTAAACTGAATAGTAAATTAACTAACTTAAATGAGTTTAAAACTAAAAACATAATATAATATTGCAATTAACCCAATTATACTTGTATTTCGGGAATGGCCGACGAGTTTCCTCGGGGCCTTTATTCACCCGGCTATATTATCACAGACGTCCTACATTGTACATGTCGTGTATTTGTAAATGTGAGCATTCTGTAGGTTTTTTCCTTCTTTTTTTTTTTCTACGCGTGTCTGACGGTTTGAGTATTTCATGCGGCCTACCCAACTGTCCTTCAGATGGTACGAGACGGGGCGTCTGTAAGGACAGGTCGACTCAAACTCGCCGTGGTTCTTTCCTAAAAATACCACTTCTCAGACCACCTACACTGTTGTCCCATAAAATATTGAGCTTGTCTGGACTTTAAAAGAGACCTTGACCCCTGAGTTTGTTTCGGTATTTCTTCTCAGAGGTAGTCAGTTAGGAAATGCCGATGCCATCTAGATTTAAAAAAGAAGACGTGTAAAAGTGTTTTTTAACCGACTTCAAAAAAAGGAAGAGGTTCTCAATTCGACTGTATTTTTTTTTTTATGTTTGTTACCTCATAACTTTTGCTAGGGTGAACCGATTTTGATGATTTTTTATTTATTTGAAAGCTGGTCTGATCAGTACTTTTTCAGTAATTCTTAATAATGCTGTTTTTTTCACGTTCTCTACTACATTTTTCTATGATTGTTCTCCGATTTCTGCGGTTTTTTTACTTTTTAGTGCTTTTTAATTTGTTGTGAAATAGTTTTGTTTTGAAGTCGGTTTTTTTTTAAAACTTATTTGCAGTAATAAAATCATTTATCATTTATTCGTGAGTTACAACAATGCTATATAATATTTATTAGTAACGCGAGTGTCAAATATAAGTGGTTACTTGTACTTGTTAAATCTAACCGTGTATATTCACGCCTCAGCCCCTGCAGGGTGGGCGTGATGTGGTACGTACCTGCACTCCGCAGCTCAGCTGTTCCATGATGCTGCATGACGCTGGCTTCTCAGGCTCTGTGCTGCATGGGGTCTAGAGGAACAGAAGAAGCGTTGAGTTGGTAACATAATCGATAACTTTAACTTGGGATATAGTCTGGTATAGTCTTGGGATATAGTGCTGAGCTTAGTTGGTTAGATATATACATACATACATAACATCACGCCTGTATTCCCCGAAGGGGTAAGCAGAGGTGCACATATAGTACACCCACATTTCGCCTTTTATGTTTTTTTCGTTATTACATTGGGACCTAAAAACATAACTGGCGAAATGTGGGTGTACTATATGTGCACCTCTGCCTACCCCTTCGGGGAATACAGGCGTGATGTTATGTCAAGCTTAGCATGGGCAACATGCAAAAATAACACCAAAACTCATTGAGATATAGTATGTTACAGAAGACGCTGCCGCCCATCTTCTGGGTTATCCCTTAGTCGCCTCTTACGACACCCACGGGAGGAAAGGGGGAGGTCAATACTAGGTCGGATACCAATCGACGTGTGTATCTTTTTTTTTTTTTTTTTAAAAACGTCGCCCCACACTAGGAATTTCTCCTGTGTCGTGGGTGCGTTTCACAAACATGAAATATTCACATACACAAACACCCAGACTCGGGACAAACATCTGTGGTTCGCACAAAGTTTTCCCCCGTGCGGGAATCGAACCCGCAACCCTTAGCGCAGCAGTCCAATCGCTTAGCCACTGCGCTAATCAGGTCGTCAAATGTATGTACCTTCTTGTTAACAACTTGGATGGTTGTATCAGGTGTGATGTTAACGACTTGCGGCTTCTGTTGCTGTTGTTGCTGTTGCTGTTGCTTCTTGGTGTCTTTCTTGTTGCTCTGTTGCTGCGGCTGTTGCACTGGCTGCTTCGTCTTCGTTTGTGGGGGCGGCGCTGAAATATATAATACAATAATATAATTATTGTTATGTAACGAAAGGACAAAAACGTAACATAGCATAACATCACGCCTGTATTCCCTGAAGGGGTAGGCAGAGGTGCGCATACAGTACAACCACAATTTTCCAGTTATGTTATAGGTCTCAATGTAATAGGGAACGAGCTGACCATCAACCGGGCACAAATCCAGACTCCGCGCTGCTACCGAGAATTACCTAATGGTACAACACAGTCACACTGCTCGACCCGGGATTCGAACCCAGTACCTCGTGCTCAGCAGTCGCGCTTAACAACCACTAGACCAACAAGGCAGTCGAATTCAGAATTCTTTCACTTTTAAAAACGAAGAAAATAATTTTGAATATTTATAAAAACTCCAACTTCTTTGAAATTGAACTGCGAATGAAACCGCGAGACATAGCTAGTATACTTAAATAAAAATAATTAAATATCAATACTTACTCTTCTCTTGTTTATTCTCTTTCCCTTTCTTCTCCACCTTCTTATCTACATTCTTCTCCTTCTTCTCTTCTTTCTTCTTGACCGGCTCCACCTTCTTGGCGGGCTCCGGTTTCTTCTCCTTCTTAGCGGGTTCAGGCTTGGCGGGATCAGGTTTCTTAGGTTCCGCCTTTTTCGTTTTAACTTCTTGTTGCTGTTGTTTCTTCTTCTCTTCTTCTTCAGCCTAGAAGAGTAGAGAAGACTTATTAATGTAATTAATAAGTTTATTTATATTTATATTACTTAAAAACGGCGTGTGATGCGTGTGAATGAAGCAAAAGAAGTATGCCAGGATCGTAGCAAATGGAAATCCGTGGTCTCTGCCTACCCCTCAGGGAAACAGGCGTGACTTTATGTATGTATGTAAAAACGGCGCCTCACTCTCTATAATTTCAAGTGTCGTGGGTCAGGTATTATCTGTTCTGGCGGGGTTGGCGGTAGAATGCTATAGCGACCCCGCCTCCCCGCCAATTATGCGCTGATGCAGGCAAAGTGTGAGGTTTTTAGTGGGTATGCCCCTGTGGATCTTATTGGGTTCACGGGGGAGAGTCCCACATATCTCCGTCGCCTCCCAGCGGCGGGGAATGCGTAACGCATTTCCCTCACGTTAAAAAAAAAAAGGTATTATCTGTTGGAATCTATGATTACCAACTCAGTGTTATACCTTCATAGCTATAAATCACTGAAACGACAATACCAACCCAAATTTATATTACTTTTCTAAAATGTTTGGGGAGGCCTTTGCCCAGCAGTGGGACACCGAACAGGTTATATAAAAAAAAAGAGATTTAAATTTCCCTTTCAACTTGAAATTCGATGGATGCGAGCAGACACGATGGCTCAGTTGGCAGAGCGGCGCCACGGTACGGCGAAAGTCGCGGGTGCGAGTCCCGCTCGTGCCCATCATTTTTCAAGTGTCCTTTATCAATTTAGATTCAAGCTTAGCATGGGTAACATGCAAAAACTTTTTTTTTTTTAAAAAAAAACGTCGCCCCACACTAGGAATTTCTCCTGTGTCGTGGGTGCGTTTCACAAACACGAAATATCACATACACAAACACCCAGACTCGGGACAAACATCTGTGGTTCGCACAAAGTTTTGCCCCGTGCGGGAATCGAACCCGCAACCCTTAGCGCAACAGTCCAATGGCTTAGCCACTGCGCTAATCAGGTCGTCGAATAACACTAAAAGACCTATAATATTGTCTATGGTGCAGCTAATCGGCTAACTTCAGGACCGCCAAGATATGTCGGCCATATTGTAAATATCGCCCACCTGTTGCTTCGCCAGCAGTTTCCTCTGCTTCTTAGATAGCTGCTGCGTCTCCGGGAGAGAGTTGGACCTCTGCTGCTCTTTGGCTGCCTTCTCTTCTGCCTTCTTTGCTTGCTCCTTCTCTTTTTCCTTCTGTTTCTTCTGTAAATCAAAAATATTGGCATTAGAACAGGTAGGTACAATTATGTGAAACCCTTGCTAGGTTTATAATCTATCTTACAGGAGTCAGTATCTCCTGTAACACAGACATGAAATAGAATAAACTATATTATAGACTAGTATAGTTGTCCGTCTGCCTATTTGTGCCAGCTAATCTCCGAAACAGCTGTACCGATTTTTACGAAACTTTTACAGGCAAATAGCTGATGTTATAAGGAGTATCTAAGGCTACTCATAATTTTGAAAATAGGGTTCCGCGAGAAAAAATACCCATTCAATTGTTAACGAAATACATTTAATTAAGTAAATCTGCTTACTACTGCTACGTTGAGGTTATTTAATTGAAATTTACGGGAACGATGTCCCGGACATAAACTTATCCATACTAATAATATTTACTGTATATTCCGGTTATATTCACGGGTGTATTCGGGAATGCCCGACTAGTTTCTAACTCTAACGGAGCCCTTATTCATGAGCTGGTCACGCGGCAGAGTCGCGAGCGGAACTGTTCGGCTCGCGACTCTGTCGAAACTAGTCGGGCATTCCCGAATACACCCGTGAGTATAACCGGAATATACAGTAAATAATATGGGTAACACTCACGAAAGTTATTATAGTAAAATTATCCATACTAATATTGTAAATGTGAAAATAACTCTGTCTGTTACGTCTTCACGACTAAACCTAAGATTTTGATGGCATGCAGAAACTTTAAGACCCGAGAAAGGTCATAGTCTACTTAACGCGGGTAAAGCCGCGGGCAGAAGCTAGTGGATCATAGATGGTAAGCGTCACCTTGTCCTTGTTCCCCTTGGCCAGCTGGTTGATGTGCGCGAGCGCCTGCTCCCAGGTGTTCTTGCGGCCGCCCTCCGCCTCCTCCGGGGCCGCCGGGCTCGCCGCTGGGGGGGGGGGCAACCATACGTATAGTAATCACAACAGATTCCTACCTAATGCATATAAAACTATCACACTAATAAGGCAAACACACTCTATATACAGATAAAGGCGAAAGTTTATGTGTTTGTTGGTTTGTTTTTGTAGGTTCTTCGTGCTCAAAGGGCTGGACCAATTTTAATAATTTTTGGTTTGCAAGTAGCCGATTCCTTGGATTATCTAAATTAAAAGCGGGTAACACCGCAGAGCGTAACTAGTATACAATACACATAAAATTGTATTTTTTATACTGTGTGTTCTAACCCATCTTGGTCCGATTTAGATGGGACTTTCACTAGCAGATAACCAATGTTATATAGAGTGACATCCGCTACTTTCAATTTGGAAAATAATAAGGGTTCAGCGGAAAAAATATAAAATCCATCTTACTTATAACATAACAACACGCCTGTATTCCCCGAAGTGGTAGGCAGAGATGCACATACAGTACACCCAGACATATCGCCAGTTATGTTATTTTTGTTTTTTAGGTCCTAATGTAATCGGGGGCTATTGCCATCAACCGGGCACAAATCCAGACTCCGTGCTGCTACTAAGAATTACCTAATGGAAAAACCTATTAACACTTTGCCTGACCCGGGACTCGAACCCAGGACCTCGTGCTCAGCAGTCGCGCTTAGCAACCACTAGACCAACGAGGCAGTCTTACTGATAAACGTGACATATATATGTTTTAAATTAACCACTTTCTAAGTCTATTGACATCTCATTTCTTTAACATGCGAGCGATAGTGAAAGGTATACTTTAATCAATTGTTCAACACTGACTATTTTTATAAGGGGGGGGGGGGGGAATTGTTACCAGTCTGTCCCGTCAGATGTCCTTTGTTCTGCACGAGCTGCGCAAGCGGCGATGCCTGTTGCTGTTGTTGCTGCTGCTGTTGCTGTTGCTGCACGGTGGGGGGCAGCGTGAGGGTGACGGCGCCGTCGCCCGGGGAGCGCCGCACGCACACCACGCCGCCGCCGTGCGCGTCTGGGGGGAGGGGGAGGGTGTCGTTACTCCTTTAAAGGTAAATTACTGGGCGGGTTTCGATGGAATTCTACAGTTATATAGCTTATAGTACAGCCTCACTGTTAATAAGTGTGTAAGCATTATATTTCGAAGTAAATATTAATATTCTTCGAGCAGTTAGTTTGTATAGATTATATCTTTATATATAATTATTCTTGTGTACGTATGTTTGTCACTAACCTAACCTAACTCCTCCTAAACGGTTAGACCGATTTGGATTAAATATTGTGTGTATATAAATAGGTTCCTGGATGGATTCAAAACACAATTGGATCCGGTAGGGGGCGCTACGTGTCCGGGCAGGACGACGACTTCCGGGACCGTAAGTTTTTTTTTAAAAAAAAAAACGTCGCCCCACATTAGGAGTTTCTCCTGTATCGTGGGTGCGGTTCACAAACACGAAATATCACATACACAAACACCCAGACTCGGGACAAATATCTGTGGTTCGCACAAAGTTTTGCCCCGTGCAGGAATCGAACCCGCTACCCTTAGCGCAGCAGCCCAATCGCTTAGCCACTGCGCCAATCAGGTCGTCAAAGATACAAGTAATATAGATAACAATATACTCACTAATATACGCAGTCTGTTGTCTCTGCTTCTCAATCCTTTGCTTCTCTAATTCCAACATCTTCAGATGCCTCTGCGCCTGTTGCTCCAACTGTTGTTTCTGCAACTGCTGCTGCTGCTGCTGCATCTGCTGTTGTTGCTGTTGCTGCAGCAACTGTTGTTGCTGTATCTGTTGCTGTTGCTGCATCTGTTGCTGTTGTTGTTGCTGTTGCTGCTGGTGTTGTAGCTGTTGTTTGTGTAATAGAGCCGCTTGGTCCAACTGTGGAAAGTATAATATGTTATATATATATGTAACGATAGCAAACGCGTCGCCACAAGGTTATCGCGTACTATGCACGCCTATACGAAGTTAGTCGTTCGCTCCGAAACCCCGCCGCGCATGCGCACGTCCTCGACGCATCTTGAACTATTAGCTGCGCAGTGGATCTTTTAGGAACCAAATTGTCTACTGCGCTTATCGCGCCTTATCTTTACTTCCCTACTAATATTATAAACGTGAAAGTTTGTAAGTATGGATGGATGTTTGTTACTCTTTCACATAAAAACTACTGAATGGATTCGAATAAAAGTTTATATGGAGGTAGCTGACACTCTGGATTAACCACATAGGCTACTTTTATCCCGAAAAAATGTAGCGGGTGACACCGCGGGGCGCAGCTAGTAAATAATAAGTCACATGTCTCTGTGTAAATCCTTGTGATAACAATCACAAATAAGGTAATGACAAATATCCAACTATAAATAGAAGATGTGGGAATGGAAATTCATCTCTTTCTTAATTCCACAGTGGAAGTTTGGTCAGTTCCCCCCCCCCCCCCCTCCCCCTCGAGCTAGAGGTAAAAAAGATAGTGGTAGTAAGGTAGTAAGTAGTGGTAGGTACCTGTGCGTGTAGCGAGGGCCGGTCGGCCTTCCCCTGCAGCGTGCGGGACTCGGCCAGGTGCCGGTCACACTGCTGCAGGCGCCGCGCCCAGTCCAGCACCTGCTTCTCTGCCGCCTGCATCTCCTGGTGGCGTGAACATATACGTTTAAAAACACTTATTGAGGAGTACCCTCAACCGACGAGCGTGTATGAGGAATGTGCGTGTGAGTGAAGCGAAAGAAGTATGCCAGGATCGTGGCTAATGGAAATCCGTGGTCTCTGCCTACCCCTCAGGGAAACAGGCGTGACTTTATGTATGTATATGACTTTTGATGTTATTTTAATGCTCCCATGCTGAGCTAGAATTTATATTGATAAAAGAAATTTGATAAACAGACACGAGCGGGACTTGAACCCGCGACTTGCGCCTATCATGGCGTCGCTCTGCCAACTGAGCCATCGTGTTAGCTCAAACCCATTGAATTTCAAGCTCCCTGTATAGAATTGAATAATCCTACTAATATTATAAATGTGAAAGTTTGTGAGAATGGATGTGTGGATGTTTGTTACTCTTTCACGTAAAAACTACTGAATAGATTTTAATGAAATTTCATATGGAGGTAGCTGACACCCTGGATTAACACATAGGCTACTTTTTATCCCCAAAAAGAGTAGCGGGTAACACCGCGGGGCGCAGCTAGTTTTACATATTTTTGATAACGTCATGTCTTGAAAACGCAGTAGCACTCTTCAAAACCTATACCATAGTACTTTATGCGCCCCCCTCCTTCTTTCCTCACATTGAGTAGCGTGCTAGTCTTCCACAGAGATCCCACCCCCCTTTTTCTCACATTAAGTAGCGTCCTACAGTCTTCCATATAGACCCCCCCCTTGCGTACTAGTCTTCCAATTTTAAACCCCCCCACCTTACGTATTAGTCGTCCACTTAGACCCCCCCTTGCGTACTACAGTCTTTCATATACACGCCTCCCCTGCTAAAGTCCATACACTAGTCCATCAGTCCCATACCTTGGAGGTGGTGTTCATGAGTGTCGTCAGCTCCGCGAGCTGGTCGGCCACGTGCTGCATCTTCGCTTGCTGAGCGGGATTCAACTTCTGCTTTTTACCTGATGACGAGAGAAGAAAATTATTTAATTTTCGTCTCCTACATAAATAAAAAGATAAATCTAATATTATAAAGGCAAAAGTTTGTAAGTGTGTTTGTATGTTTGTTACCTCTTTACGCTCAAACGGCTGGACTGATTTTGATGAAATTTTATATAGAGGTAGCCGACACCCTGGATTAGCACCGCAGGGCGCAGCTAGTAATAAACAAAAATTGAATTTGCTGTATGAGGCCAACGGCTTCTATGTCAACAGTGTGTGTATGTGTGCGTGGTTGTGTGTGTCTGTGTGCGTGGTTGTGTGTGTCTGTGTGCGTGGTTGTGAGTGTTTGTGTGCGTGGATATTCTGGGTGCGTATGTGTGGTGTATCTTTGGCTGTTTCTGCTTGTCTGTTTGTTCGCGTGGTTGTGTTTGTTTGTGTGTGTGTGTGTGTAGGTGTGCGTGTGTGTGAGGCATACGCGCACCTTTCTTCTTGGGCTTGTTGTGGTGCTGCAGCAGCTGCTTGGTGTGGTCCAGGCGGCGCCGGGCGGCGGCGTGCGCGGCGTGCAGCGCGCCCACCTCGCGGCGCGCGCGCTCCAGCTCCTCCACCAGCGCGTCGCGCTCCTCCGTCAGGCGCTGCTCCATCTGGGGGGGGAGTACATACATGAAGTCACGCCTATTGCCCAGAGGGGTAGGCAGAGACCACGGATTTCCATTTGCTACGATCTTGACATACTTTCGCCTCATTCACTCGTGTTGAACAAAGGCCTTCCCCTTAGAACTACCTAACTACGTCCAACAGTGATTCTCGTAGAGAGCAGCACGGTACCTTCTTGGCCTTCTGGCGCTGCTTCTTGGCGCGCTTCTTGCCGCGGTCCACGTGTCTCGCCGGGCCCTCGATGTACTGCAGCAGCGCGTCCAGGTCGCGCGTGTCCTCCGGCCGGGAGCCGCGCCAGCACGAGCCGCTGGGATAACATAACATAACATATGACCATTTTCTGACTCCATCATCAGACCAGCTCAAAAGTACCATAATATTGTATTGTCACCAAACCTACATAAGTATGCAAAATTTCATTTCAATAGGATGTCAAGAAGTGGTTCTAATTTAGATTGCAAGATTCGACCTAAACAAACCCACATACAAACATTAAAAGCTTGTATTTATGGACACGAGCGGGACTTGAACCCGCGACTTTCGTTGTGGCGCCGCTCTGCCAATTGAGCTATCGTGTCGCTGCTAGCATGCATCAAATTTCAAGTTCCCTTTTAGTATTTACGTGTTAAGGGTGACGTCATGTATTATCTAATGGAATCTATGATTACCAACTCAGTGTTGTACCTTTACAGCTACAAATCACTGAAACGACAATTTTTTTTTCTCCTGTGTCGTGGGTGCGTTTCACAAACATGAAATATCACATACACAAACACTCAGACTCGGGACAAACATCTGCGGTTCGCACAATGCCTCGTGGGAGAATGGAACCCCTAACCCTTAGCGAAGCTGTCCAATCGCTTGGCCACGGCGTTAGATCGTCTAAAATAGATAATATTGTCAAAATAACACACACACACACACTCACACTCACACTTACACACTCACACTCACACTTACACACTCACGCACACACACGCTCACGTACGCGCACACACTCACAAGCCACACGTAACACATGAATATACCTAGGAGGCCTTGTCTTATATTATGTAAAATGTATAAAATGTTTTTGTATTCTGTAAGATTACAACTGTCGCTCCACACTATAATGAACTCACTATTCTTATCTTAAGTTTCAGAACAATATGTTAAATTTCATTACCGTGGGGTGAGGGCCTGGTGATCCGTAACACAGGTATACACCTATAATGGACACCAGCTCCTCACATACACTGGGCAAGACTTACTAACTGTAACTTATCTACCATGTAACTTGTATTGTGAGGAGAAATAAATAAATAAAAATATAAAATATAAATATATTGGATGAAAATCTTACCCGGAACATCCGGATGAAGTGGAAAACACACTTGTATCTCTACTAGACAAGGACACCGTGCTTCTCTGTTGCTGTGGCCGACTCTGTCTCTGTTGCTGTGCTTGCTGTTGCGCTTGTTGCTGGGCCTGTTGCTGTGCTTGTTGCTGGGCCTGTTGCTGTGCCTGTTGCTGTGCTTGCTGTTGCGCCTGTTGCTGCGCTTGTTGCTGTGCTTGTTGCTGCGCTTGCTGTTGCGCCTGTTGCTGTGCTTGTTGCTGTTGCGCTTGCTGTTGTGCTTGGGCCTGCTGCTGTTGTTGTTGCTGCTGGAGTTTTTGTTGTAAAAGCTGTTGGTAATGAGATTCAATTTTTTTTTTATTTATTTATTTAATGACTATGGAAAACTTACAGCTAAGTATAATGGTATCCCAGTACCAGTATAATGGTTAATTACAATTAATATTATTTTTTTTTAATAAAAGTCGCCCCATCTAAGGAATTTCTCCTGTATCATGGGAACGTTTCATAAACATGAAACATCACATACACAAACATCCAGACTCGGGACAAACATCTGCGAAACATATTTTTTGTCGCCTGTACGTGAATCGAAAACAAGCTAATCTGTGGGCTTACTCTCCAATTGAATTCTGACCAAATTGGATTGGAATTTTATTGTTTTGAACCCTGTACATAACACTGTCACCAAATTATTTCAATATTATGTGTTAATTGGGAGGAAATAACCGGAAGACGCAGCGTTGGCAGGCCACCAGATGGATGCAATTGGCAAGCTGTCGTTCATTGTGGCGTTCTAAGGGGGAATCCTTTGTTCATCAGTGGACGTCTTCCGGCTGATGATGAAGAGGAACTAAGATCAAAAGATTGATAGCATTTTATTTATTATTAAAAAAACTAAATCATGTTTCCGTTAAAAAATATTAATATTACATTGGCCTTGTATTGAAATTAAATTGGAGAGTAAGCTGGTCACCGTAATATAATAATGTTGCCACTTAATATGTAGGAACTGACCTGTTGTTGTTGCTGCCTGATTTGTTGCTGTTGCTGCGGCGTGAGCGTCGGCTTATTATGTATGGGCAGGTCGTAGATCGGCTCCGGCTTCTTCTGTTGCTGCGCCGCCTGCTGTTGTTGGAGTTGCTGTTGCTGTTTTAGTTGCTGCAATAGTACGTTTTGATTTGCATTGAGACCTTAAGGGAACAGGCGTGACTTTACGTATGTATGTATGTGTACCATTTCCACATTTCTTTCCAGTTTCCTATACATCCTATCATACTATATGTACTGTAAAAATGTTATATTAGTTTAGTTTAACATAAGTGTAATTTAAGTATTATTGGAACTGTGGTATTTATAAGATCTAGTTTAAAATTCTACACTGTAACATTATTTGGTCAAATAAATAAATATTATTATTATTTCCTAAAAAGACCACTTCTCAGACCACCTACACTGTTCTCACATAAAATATTGAGCTTGTCTGGACTTTAAAAGAGACCTTGACCCCTGAGTTTGTTTCGGTATTTCTTCTCAGAGGTAGTTAGGAAATGCCGATGTCATCTAGTTTAAAAAAAAATACGCGTAAAAGTGTTTTTTTTTTAAACCTACTTGCCGGTTGATGGCAATCGACTCGCCCCCTATTACATTAAGACCTAAAAAACGTAACTGGCGAAATGTGGGTGTACTATATGTGCACCTCTGCCTACCTTTTCGGGGAATACAGGCGTGATGTTATGTACAGGTAGGTTTTGTAATCGAAGTCGCGGGCATAAGCTAGTAGTACATAACTATAGTGTGTTACCTGTAGTCTAATCTGTTCCATGGCGTTGGGGTTAACCTTCCCCTCGGCCTTCAGTCCGGGGGGCACGCTCACTTGGACGGGGACCGTGCGCTGGAGGGCCTGACAACAAACACACTAATATTATAAAGGCGAACGTTTGTAAGTGTGTTTGTTACCTCTTCACGCTTAAATGGCTAGGCCGATTTTGATGAAATTTTATATCGAGATAGCTTGACATGGCTTTGCACACCGTTGAACAATCTCTCAGGTGTGTGTTTCCTCACGATGTTTTCCTTCACCATTTTTAGCAACTGATAACTAATTTATAATACACACATGAATTCAAAGACACTGGTGCGTGCCGGGGTTTGTGCTTGCGACCTCGGACTTGGCAGTCCAAAGGTCACACCACTCGGCTATCAGTGCTGTACCTACTTTAAGATAGGGTGCTGCATTTAGAGAAAACAGATGAGTGGAACGGCGAGGTTCAGCCGTGCTTGCCGCGGTCAGTATGGTGATGGGTCACCGTTTTCACATGTTTCAATGTTATAAATACTTTCTTAGTTATTCTAAGACACTAGGCTAACGGTGACGGAAAACATCGTGAGGAAACCTGGATTTAATTATCTGAAATCGCCCGCAGTGAGCTAGCGTGGTGATCAATGCTCAATCCTTCTCTATACGAGAAGAGCCTTTGTAGCCGTGGGACAGTTATAGGCTGTTATTATTAAGGTCAGGATTATGATGGGTGGGTGTACCTTGGGTTTGTTGTCGACCGGCGGCGGTTTGTCTGACACCGCCATCTTCGCCATCTTGTCTGCCAACTGCTTCTGCTGCGTGTCGAGGGACTGGCGCTTTTGCTGCACCTGTGCGGGCGTTAAGTTCGGGGGCTGCGTCTTTGGTAAGGCCTGGAATGTGATGGGTGGGTTTAGTGTTATAATTTAATGTTGGTTTGGTATGTGTAAATGGATAATTTTGAAATGAGTCATAGAAGTCTGAGTGTGAAACATGAACTGTGTGTTAGTATGTGTCCGTGTGTACCGGCGGCTTGGGCGCGGGCGGCTGCGCCTGCGGCTTGACGGGCTTGGGCTGCGCGGGCGCCTCCAGCGGCGGCGTGCCCGTCGCGCCCGGCCGCGCCGCCTCCTGCTCGCCCTGCACACACAACAACGTTCAACATCATTTAAGGCTAAAAAAACCACAATGAGTACTTCCACTTGATGAAATCATACATCATCATCAGCCGGAACAAGTCAACTGTTGAACAAATGCCTCCCCTTTAGCTTGGGAAGAGGGAGTTGCCATAATCCCCACGCTTGGCAAGCGGCTTGGGGATCGCAGTATTGGTGGTGAAGTTACAGAAGACGCTGCTGCCCATCTTCTGGGTTATCCCTTAGTCGCCTCTTACGACACCCACGGGAGGATTTGGGTGGTCAATTCCAGGCCGGATACCACTCGACACTTTATTTAATTTTTTATTTGTAATGGACAAATCACAGTTACACGTTAAAATCTATACAATAAGTTCTTAAATTGATATTACAAACATGTAACCCACAACAATTTTGATCTAGATGGTAAAATAGTATTAATATGTTATTAATTTTATTGTATTTAAAATTTACATGTCGTTCAGCGACAAAATGTACTGGCACCTATAAAAAACTGATCTCCATCTGTAATGTTACCTACATTTTATGTAAATAAAGTATTATTATTCCCTTTATTCATCTTAACATCTTATATTTTACATTTTTAAATATTATATAAAAAAAACATACAAAATTTAAAAATATAAAATACAGGGTCCAACCAGCAGCGGGAACCGGGTCCAAGCCACCGGTGGTTAGGCCTCCAGAGAGAGGAACCTCCTCACAATGCGTGCCGTGTCAAGGAGTACTGCTTTCTGCATCAAGCCCTTGACCCAACCGCCTAACGTGAGCCTCTTCAGGTGTTGGTTGAGACTCTTGGCTTATTATTATTATAACATTGTCCACATACTATTGAGGGGAAAAAATTGGAAGTAAGAGGCAAAACGTATACAATCACAAATATGTTCGTGATAGCCTAACATAATTAAAATTTAACTTGTCTACATTAACATTAATCCATGTTAGAATCCATCCACTTGCACGAACACCCCTATCATTACAGGTTATACCTAATTCTAATAATAAATACTAATTTGACGACCTGAACCTGATTAGCGCAGTGGCTAAGTGATTGGACTGCTGCGCTAAGGGTTGCGGGTTCGATTCCCGCACGGGGCAAAACTTTGTGCGACCCACAGACGTTTGTCCCGAGTCTGGATGTTTGTGTATGTGATATTGCATGTTTGTGAAACGCACCCACGACACAGGAGAAATTCCTAGTGTGGGGCGACGTTTAAAAAAAAAATAAAAAAAAAAAATTCGATAGTGTGGTCACCTTAATATTTAAAATTTATTACATACATACATAATGTAAGGATGGGATACATACATTTTTACACTGTTGCTTCTTTTTATTTAGAATAGACCGCAATCGCTCTCTGGTCTCATTGAAGTTTCTAGGCACAGGCGTCGTTAACGGCGGCTGGAACACGAAAAAGCATGCATTTGCTATATATATATATATATTTTTTTTTTAACCTGTACTGTCCCACTGCTGGGCAAAGGCCTCCCCCAAATCCTTCCATTGGACCTTGTCTCGCTATATTATTTACTGTATATTCCGGTTATACTCACGGGTGGAATCGGGAATGCCCGACTAGTTTCGAACTCGAACGGAGCCCTTATTCATGAGCTGGTTATTTAAATTAATTACAATTAAAACCGAGATAAAAGCCGTAAAAATAGTTTTATTTCAATTATAAGAAGGATGTTTAAATAAGTATTATATAGTATACTCACGGCGTGTCCGAACACAGTACAGTAGCAGCAGGTACACGGTTGTTCCGCGCCCTCACCTGCGCACGCGACGCCACCGTGTCCCACTACACAAAAAAAAAAAAAATTTTACTCTTTAAAAAAAAACTTCGCCTTACACTAGGTACTTCTCTTTATGTAGGCCAAGGAGTGTAGTAGACTTTCAGTTATGTTTTTAGATCCCAATGTAATAGGGGGCGAGCCTATTGCCATCAAGCGGGCTCAAATGCAAACTCCGTGCTGCCACTGATAATTACCTAATGATAAAACCCAGTAGCACTTTTGCCCGACCTGGGATTCGAACCCAGGACCGTGGCTCAGCAGTCGCGCTTAGCAACCACTAGACCAACGAGGCAGTCAAAAGAAAGTCCTAAAGAATTATTATTATTAAATAAACACTATTCAACTAACCTTTACAAACATGTTGCTGATGGTTACTATTCTCACAAGCCTTCGCCACCGGCTTCGCCTTCACCGCGGGCTTCTTCACCTCCTTCTTCTTCTCCGCCTTCTTCTCCACGTCATAGCACTGCTTCATAACGTCGCCGAGGCAGGCGGAACTGTCGTTATCCTTGCAGGAGTTACACACGCAGTCATTCGTCCATTTGCAGTCTGTTTTAGGAGTATCACAGATATCGCTCTCGGATTTGCTCTGACCATTCCTGGTTATATTTTTAAAGGCTACAGCGTTTAACGTCTGTTTCGCGTTACGGAGCGCCTGCGCAGAATACTTGGCTAGATCTTCGTGATTCTGCGTTGTTATTGGACTTTTCTCTTTATCATCTACTGTATCTTCTCTATCAGATTTCAAGTCTTCTATGTCTTCATCTAGGAGTTTTGCGTCGATGGACGAGCATATTGATATCACGTGTTTCTTGTATGTCTCTGGGACGGGTAGACCTTGGGTTATGTACGACTTGATGGTATAAAAGCTGTCTAAGAGAGACTTCTCGCCTTTCGAAGTGAGAATTGCCTCACACTTAGCTAACAACGCGTCATTCTTACATTTCTTATCATCTTCTTCTTTCTTCTCTTTAGGTTTCTCCTCTTTCTTCTTTGGCGGCTCTGTTTTCTTCACAACCCTTATGCTGGCTTTGCCTATAATCTTGCTGAGTCCCTTTGCCGCTAGGATTTCCGCTTCGCTGGCGTTCTGTTGGGTTTTAACTGTAGTGGTGGCGGGAGGAGGGGGGGTGGCTTTGTTGAACGCTTCCCTTAGCTTCTCCTCGTACTGTTCTAGCTTATACAACATGACTAACCATTCATCTCCGGACAGATTTTTCTTCGGCAACGTCTCGATGTATTGTTTGTTAACATCCCTTAACCTCTCAATGAAATAATCCCGTTTTTTCTCGTTACTCATCGTGGAAAATTCTGGAACACTCTCCGGCCTCTTAACCTGGTAGTCCATTAGTTCTTGTATCACGTTAACCGAGAGTTCAGGGTCTGTTAGGACCCAGTTAACAAGGGGTTGGGACTCACAGCACCGGCGCAGGACATTCATGTATTTGAACTTCAGACCTTTGACCATTTGTTTTTTTTCTTGCGTTAGCTTTGGAAACTTCATGATGAGGATATCCAAAGTGTTGCCAACGGAGGTCGTCAATAGAATTTGCTTGACCGTCTCTCTGGAATCGCTGTCAGAATCTCTATGGTTCTCGTGGTGTCTCTTCAACTCCTCAAGCTTCGCCGCCATCCTGTCTCCGTCCGGCACGTAGTTCTTCCCCGCTAAGTCTTGTATGTAGCTGTAGAATTTGTCTAGCATTGCTTCTATCTCGTTCTCCAGCAGTTCCACGGGTATGCTCTTGAATTTCGTGGCCACATAATGTTTCCAGGAGTTGAACCGCGATTTGACTAAGTCCCTCAACTCCTTCATACTCAGAGCGTCTTTGACTGAATTCTCGAACTGTTTAGACGCTTTTGAGTACATTTCCGAGTTAATACTATTTTTAGGTAGATTGAAAAGGTCCTTATCTTCTTCGAGACATTTAGCTAGCATAGGACTTTTATTCTGCTTTAAATATTCAAACACCTTGTTGATAACGACTTGAGCGGATATAGAGAAGAGTAGATCTTTGAAATCTTCTTTGTTTTTATTCTTCATGAGTGCTTGCAAGTCTTTCTCGTCTTTCAGTAGTTCTGCGATATCCTTATTGTCTAATTCGAATGTCATAGTACCAATAACATCGTTTGTTTCCACGTTGTTCTTAATTCTACGCTGCGTCTTGCGTTTTGCAGTATTCTTAGTAACCTTAATACTATCTCTAGACTTACTTAATTTCAATTCTCTTATCTGTTTCAGAGTTTCCGGAGTCAATTGCGCCTCATTATTCACGTCAGGCAAGCTATTCATGATGGACGCGAATTCGGGGAGTTCGAACGACGCGTTCGCGAATTCGGAGAGTTTGGACGCGATTTCGGGCATATTAGCTAGAATTTGAGGCATGTTCTCGACTAGCTCGGCTAGCTTTGTGTTGGCAGCGGTGATGTCTATAGGGTCTTCTGTGTCTATTTTGTCTAGAAATTCGGCTGAGTTTTTGTCTAACGTCATCATAACCTCACAAATTTGTTCTAGAGACAGCTGGCCGTCGTCCTCCTTATTGCCATCCTTAATACTGTTGTAGGAATTTATTATATTCTGGCACTCCTCCATAGCTTTTTTAATTTCTAGTCCGAACGAGACATATTTATATATATTAGGGTCTTTGTCGTTTTCCACCGGCTCCGCGAGGGTTTCCTTCTCATCGTTCACCAGTAGGGGCGTCCGGCGCGCATTAATTGGTATGTTAATTGGCGTTAATTGCTGATTAAAGTCGCATTTCTCATCTTTATTCAAGAACTTGTTAACTGAGAGCAGTCTTTGATTAGGCTTTGAACTATAAACGGGCATGGGTTCAGGTATGGTGGGTGACATTTCTTGTAAAGGGGGGCTGACGGACTCAGGGTACTTCGTCTCTTCAACGATGTAGTCTTCAGGTAAATTCTCATCACCAGTCAAGCCAAAATTGGAGAACTTCGCAAGGCAGTCATTCATTTCTTTACACATATCGACTGTCTCTTTCTCTCCTACTATCGTTTCCGTATCACTGATATTGTCTTCTCTTTCTAAGGGGAACGCTTCTGGGGGCTCTACTTCGGATTTGGATAGATCCTCGTCATTTTTCAGATCTTCGGTTAACAGCTGTGTCGTCTGCGCAGGCGCCTTGTGTTTCAACATCTGTAGTATTTTGTGCGGTTTGCTAATCGATGGGGAGACGGGTTTGAGTTTCCGTTTGGGCGCAGTGGTTAGGCGGGGCACCTTGGGGCTCGCGGTCCGACGTTTGCGGCGCGGGAGATCTTCAATTAGAGTTATGTTGCTTTCTGGTAAGCTGTGGAGGTTTAAGTTAATTATTATTTATTTGTTTTATTTGATAAAGGAAACTTGAAAAATGATGGACACGAGCGGGACTCGAACCCATTCTTTATCAAACGCTACAAAAGTTTTGTAAATAATAATCTCACCTCTCTCGCTCTTGTCTCAGCTGATCCTCTAACCACATCCGAAGCCTATGGTAGTACAACTGCTGATCCCTCATGTGCATCACCTTGCGTCGAACCTGCGTCAAGAGAACTATGTATATACAACCATGAAGGGGAAGGCCGGTGTAGTTATATTTAACGAGTAAAGGAGAAGGTAGGAGACGAGGAAGTGTGAGGAGGGTAGCGGCTACGAGGACATAAGGCGCGTAGCAGCTACGAGGAGGTGTGAGGAGTGT
Organism: Abrostola triplasia; assembly: GCA_946251915.1. Taxonomy (NCBI): domain Eukaryota; kingdom Metazoa; phylum Arthropoda; class Insecta; order Lepidoptera; family Noctuidae; genus Abrostola; species Abrostola triplasia. The sequence goes on from OX276450.1 coordinate 1,420,062, forward strand.
AGCAGCTACGAGGTGTGAGGCGCGTAGCGACTACGATGTGTGACGCGCGTAGCGGCTACGAGGTGTGACGCGCGTAGCGGCTACGAGGAAGTATAGGGCGCGTAGCGGCTACTAAGAAGCTGATCTCCGTGATCGCGACTAGTCATGACAGTAGTACGCATGCGCGTGAGTGCAGCGCGATACTACTGAGAGAGCTCGTGGGCGGTGGTCGGCGACCACCGGGCAATGACACCGACGTGCTGTGCGTTCAGCCCCGCAGCGGTGTGTTACCGTTTTTCTAAAAACACGGTAGCTGCTACAAATGTTACGGGGTGGGGGGAGGGAGGGAGCTTACCTCCTTGAACCTCTGCAGGTGGTACTCGGGGCAGAGCGCGCGGCAGGGCTGGCGGGGCGCGCCGGGCGGCGGGCTGCCGGGCGGCGGCGGCGCGGGCGCGCGGCCCCCCACCAGCTGCATGTAGCTGCTACGAGTGCTAGGGGGGGGAGGGAGCTCACCTCCTTGAACCTCTGCAGGTGGTACTCGGGGCAGAGCGCGCGGCAGGGCTGGCGGGGCGCGCCGGGCGGCGGGCTGCCGGGCGGCGGCGGCGCGGGCGCGCGGCCCCCCACCAGCTGCATGTAGCTGCTACGAGTGCTAGGGGGGGGAGGGAGCTCACCTCCTTGAACCTCTGCAGGTGGTACTCGGGGCAGAGCGCGCGGCAGGGCTGGCGGGGCGCGCCGGGCGGCGGGCTGCCGGGCGGCGGCGGCGCGGGCGCGCGGCCCCCCACCAGCTGCATGTAGCTGCTACGAGTGCTAGGGGGGGGAGGGAGCTCACCTCCTTGAACCTCTGCAGGTGGTACTCGGGGCAGAGCGCGCGGCAGGGCTGGCGGGGCGCGCCGGGCGGCGGGCTGCCGGGCGGCGGCGGCGCGGGCGCGCGGCCCCCCACCAGCTGCATGTAGCTGCTACGAGTGCTAGGGGGGGGAGGGAGCTCACCTCCTTGAACCTCTGCAGGTGGTACTCGGGGCAGAGCGCGCGGCAGGGCTGGCGGGGCGCGCCGGGCGGCGGGCTGCCGGGCGGCGGCGGCGCGGGCGCGCGGCCCCCCACCAGCTGCATGTAGCTGCTACGAGTGCTAGGGGGGGGAGGGAGCTCACCTCCTTGAACCTCTGCAGGTGGTACTCGGGGCAGAGCGCGCGGCAGGGCTGGCGGGGCGCGCCGGGCGGCGGGCTGCCGGGCGGCGGCGGCGCGGGCGCGCGGCCCCCCACCAGCTGCATGTAGCTGCTACGAGTGCTAGGGGGGGGAGGGAGCTCACCTCCTTGAACCTCTGCAGGTGGTACTCGGGGCAGAGCGCGCGGCAGGGCTGGCGGGGCGCGCCGGGCGGCGGGCTGCCGGGCGGCGGCGGCGCGGGCGCGCGGCCCCCCACCAGCTGCATGTAGCTGCTACGAGTGCTAGGGGGGGGAGGGAGCTCACCTCCTTGAACCTCTGCAGGTGGTACTCGGGGCAGAGCGCGCGGCAGGGCTGGCGGGGCGCGCCGGGCGGCGGGCTGCCGGGCGGCGGCGGCGCGGGCGCGCGGCCCCCCACCAGCTGCATGTAGCTGCTACGAGTGCTAGGGGGGGGAGGGAGCTCACCTCCTTGAACCTCTGCAGGTGGTACTCGGGGCAGAGCGCGCGGCAGGGCTGGCGGGGCGCGCCGGGCGGCGGGCTGCCGGGCGGCGGCGGCGCGGGCGCGCGGCCCCCCACCAGCTGCATGTAGCTGCTACGAGTGCTAGGGGGGGGAGGGAGCTCACCTCCTTGAACCTCTGCAGGTGGTACTCGGGGCAGAGCGCGCGGCAGGGCTGGCGGGGCGCGCCGGGCGGCGGGCTGCCGGGCGGCGGCGGCGCGGGCGCGCGGCCCCCCACCAGCTGCATGCACACCTGCGCACGCGCATATTATGTCACCATATAACACTGACTTAAACATACATTACATAACATCACGCCTGTATTCCCCGAAGGGGTAGGCAGAGGTGCACATATAGTACACCCACATTTCGCCAGTTATATTTTTCGGTCCCAATATAATAGGGACGAGCTTATTGCCACCGGGCACAAATCCAAACACCGTGCTGCCACTGAGAATTACCTAATGGAAAAACCCAGTAACACTTTGCCCGACCCGGGATTCAAACCCAGGACCTCGTGCTCAGCAGTCACACTTAGCGACCACTAGACCAACGAGGCAGTCTGGCTGGCAGTAGGGATATATATTAATATATATAATAATATGACATACTAATGTATAAGAATTTTTTTTATCTACCCTGTTCGGTGTCCCACTGTTAGGCAAAGGCCTCCCCATTATTTCTCCACAAAACCCTGTCCAATGCCATTTCAGGCCACGTTTTTCCCGCAAAAATGTCCAAATCATATCGCCATCGCCTTCTCGGTCTATATGACTTACCGTAGACAATTTCTTCTGCTTCCTGTACACCTGCAGCTGCCTGCGGTGCACCTCGGGCAGTCGCCGGTACATCGCCATTAACTTCCTATCCACTTCTGACAAGCCCATGTCCACACGTTTCCTATAAAAAAAAAACATAACATAAAAAAAGAGTTTAACCGGAATATATAGTAAATAATATGGATAATAATAATAACTGGCGAAATGTGGGTGTACTATATGTGCACCTCTGCCTACCCCTTCGGGGAATACAGGCGTGATGTTATGTTTATGTTTTTGTAATATGGATAACACTCACGAAAGTTACTATAGTCAAATAAAAAAAAGAGTTTCCTATAAATTTAACAAAAATCCTTCAATCCTTAATTGGCAACATTCATTTGTGCACACTATATGCTTTACTGGTGTCGTGGCATCCGGCCTAGAATTGACCACCCTCTTTCCTCCCGTGGTTGTCGTAAGAGGAGACTAAGGGACAATCCAGAAGATGGGCAGCAGCGTCTTCTGTAACTTCACCACCAATACTGCGATCCCCAAGCCGTGTGCCAAGCGTGGGGATTATGGCAACCCCTCCCTTTACTTAAGGGGGAGGCCTTTGTTTAAAAGTGGACGTCTTCCGGCTGAAGATGATATGCTTTACTGCACACCAAGAAATACAGAAAAAACTAAAAACAATCCCGGGTCGGGCAGTGTTGCTGAGATTTTCCATTAGGTAATTCTCAGTAGCAGTACGGAGTCTGGATTTGTGCCCGGTTGATGGCAATAGACTCGCCCCATATTACATTGGGACCTAAAACATAACTGGCGAAATGTGGGTGTATTAAATGTGCACCTCTGCCTACCCCTTCGGGGAATACAGGCGTGATGTTATGTATTTAGTTACGAACCTAGCTTCGTGGTCGTTCCTGGTGGGGGGCGCGGGCCACTCGTCGCAGTGCTTGAGCACGCGGTCCATGAGCCGCTCGATGGAGGCGATGGACCGCATGAGGTGCCTCACGGTGCGGCACAGCTCGCCGGGCGCCGCCTCCCCCTCCGAGCCGCCGGACTCCACGGCCGCGGCCGCCGCTAGCAGCAGCTCGGACGCCGAGTCCAGCGACGAGGATGTCGAGAGACCTAGGGATGCTGTGCCGGAGTTCGCGTCTGAATCTGATACTGGGGTGAGAAATGTATGTTTTAATTATTTTTATTTTAGATTTTTCAGAAGACTACACATTTAAATAGGTAGTTGTAAATAATATTAAAAGGTATTACTTTTGGTGTCATTTTTGGATTGGAAATCTTATTGAACTGTTGCGCTAAGGGTTCGATTCCCGCACGGGGCAAAACTTTGTGTGAACCACAGATGTTTGTCCCGAGTCTGGGTGTTTGTGTATGTGATATTTCATGTTTGTGAAACGCACCCACGACACAGGAGAAATTCCTAGTGTGGGGCGACGTTTTTTAAAAAAAAAAAAAAAAAAAAAAAAAAAAATCTAAACTGATAACGGAAATTTGAAAAATTATGGACACGAGCGGGATTTGAACCCGCTACCTTCGCCGTACCGTATAAATAAAATAAAAAGGGCAAGTGAGGAGTACCCTCAACCGACGAGCGTGTATGAGGAATGTGATGCGAGTGAATGAGGCGAAAGTATGCCAGGATCGTAGCAAATGGAAATCCGTGGTCTCTGCCTACCCCTCTGGGAAACAGGCGTGACTTTATGTATGTATGTACTCACAGTCGTCCAGGTCACAGGTGGGATTCGAGTCGCTATTGTTATCCACAGGCTGCGCTGGTTGGCCTTCAGGGCCCTCCCCGCTCTCACCTACACAACCAAGTAATAATTAATAAATAAAATAGTAATAATAATAACCAGTGCTAGCTTGGACCCTGTTCCCGCTGCTGGTTAGCCCTATTTTTTATAAAAAAATTAAATGTAATTTTTAATTATAAATTTTTAAATATTGTATTAGTTTTTATATTATTTAAAAATGTAATTTATAAGAAATGTGTATAAATAAATAAAATAATAACAGCTTATTTGACCGAAAAAATGTAGCAGGTAACACTACGGGGCGCAGCTAGTTAATAATAATGTTCTGATCGAATATGTGTTAACTTATAACTCACCGCTTTCCGCGCTCTCTCCGCTTTCAACGCTCTCCCCGCTCTCAGCGCTTTCTGCGCTCTCCGCGCTTTCCATCCCCTCCGGAGGTCTGTAAAAGCCCATTCAAATAAAAACTCTGCTCGTATATTGTGATCAACCAATTGAAAGGCTGGCATATAGACATAACATAACATCACGCCTGTATTCCCCGAATGGGTAGGCAGAGGTGCACATATAATACACCCACATTTCGCCAGTTACGTTTTAGGTCCCAATGTAATAGGGGGGCGAGCCGACCATCAACCGGGCAAATACCCAGTCTCCGTGCTGCTACCGAGAATTACCAGAAAAACCCAGTAACACTTTGCCCGACCCGGGATTGAAACCCAGGACCTGGTGCTCAGCAGTCGCGCTCAGCAACCACTAGACCAACGAGGCAGTCTATCAGTATTCCTAAATATAGTATAAGTAAACTCACTTGGCCCCCGTTCCGTCCCCCTGCTGCAACTCCCTGCCTGTAGTCTCTTGTTCTATCTTATTGGGAGGCTGTAGAAGAGAAGAGAAGATTAGATACTCATGTTGTTATATAACATCTATCTGTCTACATAAAAATTGCTGTTCGTTAGTCTCGCTAAAACTCGAGAACGGCTGGACCGATTTGGGTAATTTTAATCTTGAAATATTCGTGTGTGGAAAGTTTAAACGGTGATAAGGCTATACAAACTTGATTACTTATTAATTTATACTTAATACATATTTGTACAAAGGCGAACTTAATGCCAATAGACATTTTCTACCAGTCAACCTTAGGCGTGACGTCATTTCTAAGCAGACGCCATCTGTCTGACAAATATAAAATGCTTCATCATCAGCCGGAAGACGTCCACTGTTGAACAAACGCCCCCCCCCCCCCTAAAACGCTTATAAGTATGTATTTTTTTTTTCAATCTTCATTTTTATTCTACATTTTATTTAAAAATATCAATATAAAGAAATCGTAGTCATCATCTCTATTTACATAGCTCAGTTGGAGGAGCATCGCAGGTGGAGGTCGCAGGTTCAAATCCTGCTCGTGTCAATATTTCAAAAGCCATATAGCCACATATCCTGTATTACCTTATCAGCATCAGCAGCCGTCTCCGGCTTGTCACCTTCGAATTCATTCACCGCTTGTATCATGCCGAAGAACGAGATTCTGGAAGGTAATGTTTATTATAATATCATCATCATCATTAGCCTATCTCAGTCGACTGCAGGACAAAGGCCTCTCCTATTATATAACAGTACATAATATTGAAAGGTTACGTGTGTGTGTGTGTGTACGTGTGTGTGTGTGTGTGTGTGTGTGTGTGTGTGTGTGTGTGTGTGTGTGTGTGTGTGTGTGTGTGTGTGTGTGTGTGTGTGTGTGTGTGTGCCTGTGCCTGGGAGTGTGCGTGTGCCTGTGCCTGGGAGTGTGCGTGTGCCTGTGCCTGGGAGTGTGCGTGTGCCTGTGCCTGGGAGTGTGCGTGTGCCTGTGCCTGGGAGTGTGCGTGTGCCTGTGCCTGGGAGTGTGCGTGTGCCTGTGCCTGGGAGTGTGCGTGTGCCTGTGCCTGGGAGTGTGCGTGTGCCTGTGCCTGGGAGTGTGCGTGTGCCTGTGCCTGGGAGTGTGCGTGTGCCTGTGCCTGGGAGTGTGCGTGTGCTTGTGCCTGGGAGTGTGCGTGTGCCTGTGCCTGGGAGTGTGCGTGTGCCTGTGCCTGGGAGTGTGCGTGTGAGTGTGTGTGTGTTTTAGTCATACACACACAAACACAGTGTGCGTTTATTTTTACGTAGGTTATGATAATTTTTATTTTTCCTTTTAAAAAACCTCGCCCCTCACTAGGAATTTCTCCTGTGTCGTGGGTGCGTTTCACAAACATGAAATATCACATACACAAAAATCCAGTGCGGGAATCGAACTCGCAACCCTTAGCGCAGCAGTCCAATCACTTAGCCACTGCGCTAATTAGGTATATCATACTACCAGTTAATTGAAATACTGTTTGTTAGCGCCATTAACTGCAGTGAGCTAGCGTGGCGATCAATGCTCAATCCTCTATACGAGAAGAGGCCTTTGTAGCAGTGGGACAGTTACAGGCTATATATTAATATTATTATTATAATATACATACATAGCAGCCCGAAGATATTCACTGTTGTACATAGGTCGCTCCCACCGTCCGCTAAAACAACAAAATTAAAATCAATACATTGTTGAATTATGAAAAAAACACTACATAATCATACTAAATAGATCAAAACATAAAAGGCGGACTACACTAGGAATGTCTCCTGTATCGCGTTATACATATAGATAAGAAATATCACTTGGACAGACTCTGGACAAACGACGACCTCATAGCACAGTGGCTAAGAAACTGGACTGCTAAGCTAAGTGCAACTAGCATCCTAACGTTTCATAAGCGCCTGTAATAGGTTTATGTGAAATGAAACATTTTGAATTTGAATTTGAAGGGCTGCGAGTTCAATTCCCGCACAAGACAAAAAAATATCCGCAGCTGTTTGTCCAAAGTCTGGGTGTTTGTGTTGTGATATTTCATGTTTGTGAAACGCACCCAAAATACAGGAGAAATTCTTAGCCGATATTATATTTAAAAAAAGAACTACGAATCACACAAATATCTGTAGCGTCCGGGAATCGAGTCTGCCACCTTTAAAGCAGTAGTCTAACGACTTAGCCATTGCGCCAATGAGGATGTCAAACTACTATTTTAATAAAAAAGACTATTTGCATTACAATCCAATAATTGATTTATAATTAATTAACATAGCTTCACGCCTGTATTCGCCACGAAAGGGTATGCACACAGAGGTGCACATATAGTACACCCGGATTTCGCCAGTTATGTTTTTAGGTCCCAGTGTAATAGGCGAACCTATTGCCATCAACCGCATCTCTCAATATAATACTGTAATACACTTGTCTTTACGGGAATTATGTAACAGTAATAATAGACTATTCGGCCTCTCTACAACCGAATATTCGGCCTCTCTACAACCGAATATTCGGCACAAAGTCATGCACAAATCTAATAATTATAAAAAAAAATGCAAAAGAAAACTCAATCTACTAAAAAATGTAAAAAAAAATCATAACACTTTTCTACGCGTTAGATATCAAACATACATACATACAGTCACGCCTGTTTCCCAGAGGGGTAAGCAGAGACCAGGGATTTCCATTTTCTAGAATCCTGGCAAAGAGAGTACCATAAGATAAATATTACAGAAAGAAGAATTACAGAAAGAACCCAGAGTCGATTAGAAACATACATTGTATATATATATTAAACACATAACATCACGCCTGTATTCCCCGAAGGGGTAGGCAGAGGTGCACATTTAGTACACCCACATTTCGCCAGTTATGTTTTTAGGTCCCAATGTAATAGGGGGCGAGCCTTATATGTATATATATTATAGTGAGTATGTAAGATAATTATGGCTCAAACTAACCACCAAGTTTCGTATTTTACGTCGTGGTGGCCTAGTGGTCGACATACCGGATTTGCATGCACAAGGTTGCAGGTTCAAATCCGGGTAAGTATCAATGTGACTTTTTCAAGAACTTTCTTAGTTATTCTAAGACACTGACTAATGGTGACGGAAAACATTGTGAGGAAACCTGGATTTAATTATCTGAAATCGCTCGCAGTGAGCTAGCGTGGTGATCAATGCTTAACCTTCTCTATACGAGAAGAGGCCTTTGTAGCAGTGGGACAGTTATAGGCTGTTATCATATTATTATTATTTATGCATCCCTTAACATAGGCTCATATTTTCTAGCGCGAAATAACTACTTTATCTTATCGTATGGTTGATAAACAACCTGGTGTCAGAGTGTAAACCGCCTGTAGGCCTCTGACAAGCTTTACACACCGTTGAACAATCTCTCAGGTGTGCCGGTTTCTTCACGATGTTTTCCTTCACCGTTTTTAGCAACTGATAACTAATTTATAGTACGCACATGAATTCGAAAAGACATTGGTGCGTGCCGGGGTTTGAACTTGCCAGTCCAACGGTCATAGCACTGGGCTATCACAAGAATTGTGTAGATAGTATACACCTCTGGCTACCGCCTCGGAATACTAGCGTTGTATTATGTTTATAGGATGTATAATGAAAGAAACGCAGCCACAAAACAAAAGTCACTAGGAAGCTTGAACAAACACATTATAAGACATAACATCATCAAGCCTGTATTCCCCGAATTAGTAGGCAGAGGTGCACATATAGTACACCCACATTTCGCCAGTTATGTTTTAGGTCCCAATGTAATGGGGGCGAGTCTATTGCCATCAACTGGGCACAAATCCAGACTCCGTGCTGCCACTGAGAATTGCCTAATGGAAAAACCCAGTAACACTTTGCCCGACCCGGGACTTGAACCCAGAACCTCGTGCTCAGCAGTCGCGCTTAGCGACCACTAGACCAACGAGGCAGTCCTTTCAAAAATCATTATACATATATGAAAATATATATATATACTATATTATATATAATTTGCAAGTTGAAGTGGCAATGGGCAGGCCATATCGCTCGAAGAACCGATAACCGCTGGAAGAAAGGTTCTCGAGCGACCACGAACTCAGACGCAGCGTTGGCAGACCTCCCACCAGGTGGACCGACGATATCGTCCGAATTGCGGGCAACCGGTGGATGGAATTGGCAAGCTGTCGTTCATTGTGGCGTTCTAAGGGGGAGGCCTTTGTTCAACAGTGGACGTGTTCCGGCTGATGATGATGATGACTATATTATATAATTATATTTTAGGAACGAAATAGTCTATTTCGCAGCTACTCGGCTATCTCCAGGACAGCCCAGATACATCGGCCGTATAGTACCTGAGCAGCTGTTTCCTCTGCTGTCCGCACAGCGTCCGCGGCGTGAGGCAGTCGCAGGAATGCTTGTAGCCAGACCACGCGTCCACTGCAAAGGAATCGAATTTAAGTACTTTTGAGCAGTTGTGTGACTGAATTTAGGGTTGATAGGGGCGTTGGTTGGGGAGATAGGTACTCCTTGAAGCATTGGAGGGGGGAGCACTGCTCGAGGTGTTGTAGGGGAGAGCACGGCTCGTGGTGTTGGGGGGGGACCACGGCACGAGGTGCTGTGGGGGCTCAAGTTGCTGGCAGGGGAGGGGGCACGGCTCGAGCTGCTGGGGGAAAAGATGATGCGAACTGGCGTGATACTTACAGTCCTGCGGCGTGGTCCTGGCCGCCATGTCCGCGAGGCGCGCGCCGGTGTTCGCTCGCTGGTGGGGGCGCAGGTACTGCTCCAGGCGCGCGCGGGCCGCGGACACCCAGCCCCAGCGGGCTGCACTCACGCTCAGCCCCATCCCCACTGGAATCATCTCCACCTGCGGGGATTATCATTTGGTACTCTCAAGATATAGAACTACAGAATAACTAACAAGAACCAATACGTAACCTAAAAGAAGGTTCATATCCGACGGAACATACATCGCGTATTATCGGTCGCGTAACGCCAGAACAGACAAATGTATAGAAAAACACTTGACCGTCTAAGCTTAACGCACTGACGTATCATCGTTCTGGGCACATTCCTAGTAAAAGTTTTGCATTTTTGATGAAGAAAGTAGACTGATTGTGATTATTATTATTATTATTTCAGCCATGATCGTCCCACTGCAGGGCAAAGGCCTCCCTTTCCTTCCTCCATTCCTCTCGGTTGTGAGCTGCAATAGACCAATTGCAATAGATTGTGATAGATGGTGGATAAAGGATGATGTTTACCACAGACTAGTAGAATGTGTCCGGTATGCTGATAAAAGAGCCCAAATATTTGTCAAATATAAATTGAACAATTGTGACGTCGCACGGTGGGCTGAAAATCGGCTTTCATGGACTTAGGGATTTGAATTCGCAAGTGCTTGTTTTTATGCCGGATATCGCTTCTATTAGTCATTACTATGTACAAAAATGACACCCGAGTTAATTCTGCCCAAAAACGAAGGAAATATAATTTTTTTACGAAAAATTTGTATGGAGCTAGTATGAAAAATCGAATTATCTCGTAAACGGCATGTTTAACCGTAATATCCTTGGAGGTGGTCATAGTGCTAATTATTTATGATTTTTTGGTTGCCGATTTGACGAAAAATTTAATGCCGTTTTTTTTTAAAAAATCGTCAAAATATTTTTATTTATTTTTCCATGTAAAACGGTCCTTATTAGTGTCCAAGTTAAAAAGTTCGATATGTTATTAACCCAAATGTTAAGAACACACAAAACAAGAAAAATAATAATAAAAAAATGCTGTTTTTGACACATTTATATTAATTTAAATAAAAAAAGATTATCAAATTATTATTTAAGTAACATTTATAGTTATATTATATACAAAATAATTTAATTTAAGGAATTAATACTAAGCATTTGTAAAAAAAAGTAAAATAATTAAAAAAAAAAATAAAACCATTAAATATTCCAAAAAAAAACCCAAACACACTTAGATACAAATTTGCAAATATGTACATTTATATTCTTTTACAAATTTTCCTTATCACTCCCGTTGTCAGACTCCAATTCCGAGTCAGCATCCAGATTGGATATATCCAAAAACTCGAACTCAGTTTCTTGAAATTGAATTAAGTCGAGTGTTTCAGCAAAAAAGCTCTGCTTCTTCTTGGCATCTAACTTAGGCCTTTGTGCACTTAGCAAAGGATCCGAAGAAACAACAAGCATATTTAAAATGTCTTGATTGGAATCCTGCCTGCTTCTTTTCCGCGAATGATGTTCTCGAAACCTCCTAAAATCTTTGTTTCGAGACTCTGAGGCTTCTTCCGAGAGAGTCCCAATCGGCACAATATTATTTTTCTCGATTATGTCGGCCCCATGGATTAATAACTTATGAACGGTTGACAACATATAGTACCAGTCGTATAATAATACGTACTTTTCTGCTGTTTTGCGAGCATAATCTCGAAATTTTATTAAATCGAAGAAAATATAAATGTACATATTTGTAAATTTGTATTTAAGTGTGTTTGGGTTTTTTTTTTAATATTTAATGATATTTTTTATTATTTTACTTTATTTTACAAATGCTTAGTATTAATTCCTTAAATTAAATTATTTTGTATATAATATAACTATAAATGTTACTTAAATAATAATTTGATAATCTTTTTTTATTTAAATTAATATAAATGTGTCAAAAACAGCATTTTTTATTATTATTTTTCTTGTTTTGTGTGTTCTTAATATTTAGGTTAATAACATATCGAACTTTTTAACTTGGACACTAATAAAGACCGTTTTACATGGAAAAATAAATAAAAATATTTTGACGATTTTAAAAAAAAAACGGCATTAAATTTTTCGTCAAATCGGCAACCAAAAAATCATAAATAATTAGCACTATGACCACCTCCAAGGATATTACGGTTAAACATGCCGTTTACGAGATAATTCGATTTTTCATACTAGCTCCATACAAATTTTTCGTAAAAAAATTATATTTCCTTCGTTTTTGGGCAGAATTAACTCGGGTGTCATTTTTGTACATAGTAATGACTAATAGAAGCGATATCCGGCATAAAAACAAGCACTTGCGAATTCAAATCTCTAAGTCCATGAAAGCCGATTTTCAGCCCACCGTGCGTCGGTGTGTTTCATAGTATTCTAGCTGAACCAAACTCTGATGCGGCTAGAATGCTATATACTACTAGTATAAGTAGATAATAATTATGTATAATGCGTGTTAGTTTACATTTAGAATAAGATACTATAGGATTGACATTTTTTTTTTTTTTTTTTTTAAAAAAAAACGTCGCCCCACACTAGGAATTTCTCCTGTGTCGTGGGTGCGTTTCACAAACATGAAATATCACATACACTAACACCCAGACTCGAGACAAACATCTGTGGTTCGCACAAAGTTTTGCCCCGTGCGGGAATCGAACCCGCAACCCTCAGCGCAGCAGTCCAATCGCTTAGCCACTGCGCTAATCAGGTCGTCATCGTCATTTTCACATTGTCATTTTTATGTACAAAAATCCTTAAAAATAAAGATTTAAAAAAAAACGTATCATCGGTTAAGACTTAACCGATGATACGTTTTTTTTACTTAACCGTTAAGTGTATGTGTATACAAATGTATAGAAAAACACTTGACCGTTCACACTCAACCGTTCTAGTAGTTAACCTAGTGTTTTTCTATACATTTGTCTGTTCTGGCGTTACACCGATAATACGCGACGCATGTTCCGTCAGATATGAAGCTTCCCTGAAAAACCCGGCCAAGTGCGAGTCGGACTCGCGCACAAAGGGTTCCGTACTAAAATCTATAAAAACGTGATGTTATGTACATATTATTATGTACCATTCCTACACAAAAACACGTGAATACTTTTTAGTTCAGTTACAGTAAGTTTTATATCTGACGTCATCACGCGTTCGTCGAAGTAACAAATGCACGCGATATCTCACTGCAACCCCTCCCCCTTGTGATGTTCCGTGACCCCTCCCCCTTGTGATGTTCTGTGACCTCCCCTTTCAAGCCTCACGTGATTAATGGACCATCCTAAAGAGAAGTGTAATGTTTTCAGTTATCATTATCATCAGCCGGAACACGTCCACTGTTGAACAAAGGCCTCCCCCTTGTGGGGGGGGGCTTAGGTAATAGGGGCAGTGTCATAATCCCCACGCTTGGCAAGCGGCTTGGGGATCGCAGTATTGGTGGTGAAGTTACACAAGACGCTGCTGCCCATCTTCTGGATTGTCCCTTAGTTGTCTTACGACACCCACGGGAGGAAAGGGGGAGGTCAATTCTAGGCTGAAAACCACTCGGCAGATGATTTCAACCAACCTTAAATGTGATAGTAGACGCTGCTTTGAAGGTCTCCAATATCTTGCAAAATCTCTCCACGGCATACCTGGAAGAAGAAACATTGATATCATAGCACTGATTTATAAACATAACATAACATCACGCCTGTATTCCCCGAAGGGGTAGGCAGAGGTGCACATACAGTACACCCACATTTTGCCAGTTATGTTTTTAGGTCCCAATGGGGGCGGAGGTAGCTGACACCCTGATTAACACATAGGCTAGTTTTTATCCCGAAAAAATGTAGCGGGTAACACCGCGGGGCGCAGCTAGTAAATATATAAATATATCGATGGATACGAGCAGTGAAACGGTGGCTCAGTTGGCACAGCGGCATCACGGTACGGCGAAAGTCACGGGTTCGAGTCCCGCTCGTGTCCATCATTATTCAAGTTTCCTTTATCAATTTAGATTTAAAAGATACAAAAAGTCATATATATATATATATATATAATTAAAACTCACTCTTTCTCCATTGGCTTGTCAAACTGTCTGCACAAACATATCGTGTTCACAATCTCTCTTGTTGTCTCACTCTGTTCCGCTAACTTGCACAGTTGCTCGTGGATGATTGCTGCCCCTGTCAAAGTGATGATGATGACCAATGTAAGTATACACACATCAATACTGCCTCATCATCAGCCGGAACACGTCCACTGTTGAACAAAGGCCTCCCCCTTGGAGTGGGAGGGGGGGGGGGGTTGCCATAATCCCCACACTTGGCAAGCGGCTTGGGGATCGCAGTATTGGTGATGAAGTTACATAAGACGCTGCTGCTCATCTTCTGGGTTTACTGCCTACCCCTTTGGAAACAGGCGTGAGTTTATGATGGGTTTTTCTTCTTTTTACGTCGACGGTACTCTTATATTTTTATTGTCCAGTTTCATTAGTTAACAGTTGCTAAAAACGGTGAAGGAAAACATGCGGAAACCAGCACACCTGAGAGATTGTTCAACGGTGTGTAAAGCTTGTCAGAGGCCTACAGGCGGTTTAAACTCACAATCGAATTGGATCAATCGCGTCTCAACAGAAAAGGTGGGACAGTTATAGTGTGCGGCAAAACTTAAGTTTTCTGAAAGTAGAATTCAAAACCGCGCAGGTATACTGGACAAATTCTCTCTCTGTCTCTTCCTCACCGTCGTATAACACCTCTCATAAGGTTGATATGACAAGCTGCAGTAAATATTACTCTGCTTTGTAAAATTTATATATTATCTGGTTTTTTAATTTTGTTCACCTTTAAAATGTACTTACATATTTTGATTTATTTGTATTTAAAACTAGTGCCTGCAACGTATTATATTAATGTTATGGGACTCTAAGTCTGTACGTATCTAATTGTACTGTAAACATTGGTTGCAAGAGATTATTTGCTTCCTAAATAAAATAAAAATAAACAAGCTGCACCGACCGTGCTGGTCGGCGAGCGCGCGGCGCAGCAGCGGCAGGTCCCAGGCGGCGGGGTCGTCGGCGCCCGCGGGCCGCAGGGCGCGCACCAGCCGCGCCGCCGAGCGCTCCGTGCTGCTGCCTGCGGGGGGGGGGGGGGGATCAGTTGGGAGGCTGGCTCATAGTGGATGTGTGTGTGACTGGGAGTGTTTGTTAGATAGTTTATGTGTGTGTGTGTTTGATAAATGATAAATGATTTTTATTTCTGCAAATAGGTTTAAAAAAAACACTTTTACACGTCTTCTTTTATATAGTCCTAGATAGCGATAGTGTGTGTGTGTGTTTGATAGTGTGTGTGTGTTTGATAGAGTATGTGTGCCTGAAAGTGTGTGTATGTATGTGCGTGTTTATAAGTGTAACTTCGTTTGTATGTGTGTCTATGACAATTGGGGTGTATCTATCTGTTGTATTTAAGAATAAAACTGTATGTATGTAAGATATAGCGTGTGTTGCCAGTGTATGTCAGTGTTCTCACAGTGCGCGAGCGCCCAGACGACGTCGCGTATGAAGGCGTGCACGGCGTCCGCGTTGCTGGCGAGCCCCAGGCAGGCGCGGCAGTGGCAGCCGAAGCGGGCGCGGTACACCCACTCCTCTGTCACCATCTCCACACTCCTGCAAGCAGGCCATCAAACACACGATTACGACTACCTACATTTTAATATGTAATTATTTTAACAATACATACATAGAACCTCCTCCTTTTACCATACTTATTTTACTTATAATATTATAAATTACTAGCTGCGCCCCGCGGTGTTACCCGCGACATTTTTTCGGGATAAAAAGTAGCCTATATGTTAATCCAGGGTATAACCTATCTACATACCAAATTTCAACCAAATCGGTCCAGCCGTTTATGCGTGAAAGAGTAACAAACATCCACACATCCATACTCACAAACTTTCACATTTATAATATTAGTAGGATACTTGTCCATACCAACAATAAAAATGTGAAAGTAACTCTGTCTGTCACGCCTTCACGACTAAACCGCTGGACTGATTTTGATGAAATTTCACTTGTAGAAAGTTTAAGTCTCGAGCAAGGACATAGGCTACTGAACGCGGGCGAAACTGAAACTTTCTAGTTTAAGATCCGAAAAAGGACACAAACAACTTAATGCGGGCGAAATCGCGGGCAAAAGCTCGTTAATAAAATAAACTCATGGCGATGCTTCAGATGCCTTTCGACTGACGCGCGACTTACAGTGATAACTGTGGCATGCGCTTGACGGCGGACTTCAGAAGTCCGTCTTTGAGGGCCGTGGTCCTACCGCTCTGTGAATCGACAGACCAGACCGCGCCAGGCCAGGTCTATGGAGGAAGGGATGTGAAGTTCCTCCAACGAAAAGGGAAGATCTTCCAACCAGGCGGTGGTGTGCCTGGTGGGCCGCGGCGCCCCACTTCTCAACACGGGGCGGCTGTGTATATTGCTAGCGAATGTGCTTACTTCGCTAGCGCGATGCAGGATTAGCTACGTCACTCGCCCTTCGACATGTAGATGTCGCTACAGGTCAACAGACAGTGGATACAGTGTAGAGATGCAGGCTTCATCAGAGCATCTGCCGGGGCCTGTCGTCGCCCGACGATGCCTGTTGATTGACAGGCCGCGGGACCCCGGCTTAAGAGCACCGTGGGGTGGAACAGCTATAGAATGGTAGTACTCACATGTTGGTCCCGATGAGCGTGAACATGAGCGCGCTGATCTCGCACCACGAGTGGAACACGCCCAGCAGCCACTCCTGCATGGGGGCGAACTGCGGCGCACACTCCGCGCCCAGGTGGTCTGCTTCTGATGCAGAGACAATATACATTATCATTTCATTCATGTGAAACATCGCGATTTGGGTGTGCGTGTCTATGTGTGTGTGCGTGTCTGAGTGTGTGTATGTGTGTCTGAGTGTGTTTATGTGTGTCTGAGTGTGTGTATGTGTGTCTGAGTGTGTGTATGTGTCTGAGTGCGTGTCTGAGTGTGTGTGCGTGTCTGAGTGTGTGTGCGTGTCTGAGTGTGTGTGTGTGTCTGAGTGTGTGTGCGTGTCTGAGTGTGTGTGCGTGTCTGTGTATGTGCGTGTCTGAGTGTGTGTGCGTGTCTGTGTGTGTGCGTGTCTGAGTGTGTGTGCGTGTCTGTGTGTGTGCGTGTCTGAGTGTGTATGCTTGTCTGTGTGTGTGCGTGTCTGAGTGTGTGTGCGTGTCTGTGTGTGTGCGCGTGTCTGAGTGTGTATGCTTGTCTGTGTGTGTGTGCAAAACCTGCGGCGGTTTAACCATAGTACGGCCTCAGCTTAACACCGTTTCTTCGGAAGTTATGTATCGACCAGATACGCCACTTTGTTATGGTCACGTCGGAATGCTAGAGAGAGAGAGAGATAGACATACCCATGTCGCACACATAGTGGAGTAATGCGGCCTCCTCTTCAGGTGTCACCGCGGTGTCGTCAAAGTCCAACATCTCGCTCCCCGACAGCCTGGGGGACAATAGTACATCGTTAAATGGGGTCATTGGGGGCTATCGTATTTGTGCTCACCAATTGGCGCTACCGTCGAGTAAGGTCATAAACCATAGCTGAAAATATATAATTATAATAGTGCCTGCTGACTGCCTCTTTGGTCTAGTGATTGCTAAGCGCGACTGCTGTGCACGAGGTCCTGGGTTCGAATCCCGGATCGGGCAGTGTTACTGGGTTTTTCCATTGGGTATTTCTCGGTAGCAGCACGGAGTCTAGATTTGTGCCCGATTGATGGCAATAGGCTCGCCCACTATTACATTGGGACCTTAAAAACATAACTGGCGAAAAGTGGGTGTACAATATGTGCACCTCTGCCTACCCCTTCGGGGAGTACAGGCGTGATGTTATGTTATGTATAATAATATTTATTCTTTCGTGGACTTGTCCTTTAAAAAGCAAATTATTTGAAAGAAATTATACAATACTCCACACTAATATGATACAGGCTATCGCCTGTGAATTTGTTCGTATGTTTATTACTTCTACACGCTCAAACGGCTGGACCGATTTTGATAAAATTAGGTATGGAGGTAGCTGACACTACGCTGGATTAACACACAGGATTTTTATTCAACCCTCAGGGAAACAGGCGTTACTTTATGTATGTATGTAAAATGCAGCGGGTAACACCGCGGGGCGCGGGTAGTTTTAATACTTACAGGTCAGACGGTGTCTCCAGCGGAGTGTCCTCCACGAGCGGTATTCCTTCCCTAACGCTCTCCTCCGCTGACGCGAGCAACTGAGGATAAGAGAAAGAGATTACTCTACTAGATTTTTACTCCTGTACCGAGTGGTACCCGACATAGAATTGAACACCCCCTTTCCTCCCGTGGGTATCGTAAAAGGCGACTAAGGGGGAAGCCAGATGGGCGGCAGCGTCTTCTGTAACTTCACCACCAATACTGCGATCCCCAAGCCGCTTGCCAAGCGTGGGGATTATGGCAACCCCTCCCTGTACTTATGGGGGAGGCCTTTGTTCATGAGTGGCTTCCGGCTGAAAATGATAGGCTTTACTGCACTCCAGTGAGAAAATCCAGAAGATGCCCCCCTGTTTAATAAAGGGGAGGCCTATTACTAGGTACTTAAGAGAAAGTCCAGAAGAAGAGCAGCAGCGTCTTCTGTAACATCATCATCAACCCCCTTAATAGGGGGCGGGCTTTTGCTCAACAGTGGACGTCTTCCAGCTGATGAGGAAGCTAGGATCTACAATGATAACCATTCTTCTACTTCTACGTATCGGCATGAGACCATAGTCATATCAGTTAGAAGGATGGTAACGAGGTATACCTCCCAGGAAGCACCCAAATAAAGAATTTCTTTATTATTATTATTATACATATATAGTAGATGATATGGATAACACTCACGAAAGTTATTATAATTAAATTAATGGTTAAGAATGAATTTGTATTAGTAAAGGCGTAGTACCTGCAGGATGTCCTCGTGGCGTATCAGGAACTGTTCAGGGTCTGGAGCGGGGGCGTCTGCGCTCAGCAGCGGCAGCAGAAACTGGTTCATCGCCGGTGGCTCCACTTGCTGGAGGAAGACAAAACCATACAATGAAGTTCCAGTCTGATAGAAAATGAATTAGGGGGGGTCGTAGCTATGTGGCAACCGCGCAGATAGATATGCGAGGTTAAGCCGTTCCCACCGCGGTCAGTCTTGTGATGGGTGACCGTGTTTACATGATTAGCCCCTCCGTGCTTCGGAAGGCACGTTAAGCCTTGGGCCTGATCTCTCTCCGGTCTCACCGTCCTGGACTATGAGAGTGAGGGAATAGGGAGTGCACCTGTGTTCGCATACTTGTGCACTATAATATCTACGTAGTTGGCTAGTTTCAGATGAGACAGGCCACCGTGATGACGTAATGTTGTGACTATGCAGACCACCTACACTGTTGTCACATAAAATATTGAGCTTGTCTGGACTTCAAAAGAGACCTTGACCCCTGAGTGTGTTTCGGTATTTCTTCTCAGAGGTAGTCAGTTAGGAAATGCCGATGACATCTAGTTTAAAAAAAAAATACGTGTAAAACTGATTTGTAAAACCTATTTCCAAAAATAAAATAATTTATTTATTTTTGTTAGCGATGTGTTAAACCTTAATTTTTTCATTCTATTGGATTTCTATACAACAAACATTTTGCCAGTTATCTTGGAGGGCTGCACTGCTTCGTGCTGTCGAGATCGGAATCACACCTCTAACCTATAATTGGACGTAGTAGCAGAAAGGATCCAATCCACATCGAACAAATTTTGAGATATTTGACTTTAAAGTTTAGATCGTATTTCTTTATCAATGCGATACAGTAAACCTGCTGGTTTAATGGCAGACGAAGGGTATTTTCTTGTATTCTTATATTTGAATAATGAAATTAAGTGTACTAGCCTATGTGTTAATCCAGGGTGTCACCTACGTCCATATGAAATTTCATTAAAATCCATTCAGTAGTTTTTACGTGAAAGTAACAACCATCCATCCATACTTACAAACTCTCGAGTTTATAATATTATACATACATAACATCACGCCTGTATTCCCCGAAGGGGTAGGCAGAGGTGCACATATAGTACACCCACATTTCGCCAGTTATGTTTTAGGTCCCAATGTAATAGGGGGCGAGCCCATTGCCATCAACCGGGCACAAATCCAGACTCCGTGCTGCTACTGAGAATTACCTAATGGAAAAACCCAGCAACACTTATAATATTAGTAGGGATTATTATACTGACCGATGCCTTATGCTGGTATCCGTTGCAGTCCACCTCGACAGACGCAGCCTCCTTCATCGAAGAACTATCAGACGAACCGGCTGCAGACAAAACACATCATTTAAAAACATAACATAGCAGACACACATTCCGCCAGTTAAGTTATAGGTCCCAATGTAATAGGGGGCGAGCTGATCATCAACCGGGCACAAATTCAGACTCCGTGCTGCTACTGAGAATTACCTAATGAAAAAACCCAGTAACACTGCCCGATCCGGGATTCAAACCCACGACCTCATGATCAGCTGTCACATATCACACACTTTCATTGTTTTACATGTTCAGGACCAAAAATAATCTATGCTAGAAAAATGTATATTTAGTCCGTACCATTCTATTGCTATGTTCCACCATAACTTTTGAATGCCTAAACTGATTTTGATATATGGAGTGTCGTTAGAATCCATCACTATCAAGCTATAAAAATAATATAATTAACAAATTAAAACACGCAATTACCACATCAAAAAGCGAACTAAAAAGTAAATAAATATAGATAAAAAAAACATTAATCAAAGTCCGTTTTGTGGAACACTGTCATATCTAAGAGGTACCCCCGACTGCAAATGAACATGACTGTATATTTTTTACTTATAAGTTCGTTTTTTGACTTGACAGTATTGTTTTTTAATTTAAAAATTAAATACTTTTTTCATCACTGATTCGCACTACCGTGGTGGAAGGGATGTAGAGCTCCCCAACGAAAAGAGAAGATCTTCCAACCAGGCGGTGGTGTGCCTGGTGGGCCGCGGCGCCCCACTTCTCAACTCAGGGCGGCTGTGTATATAGCTAGCGAATGTGATTACTTCGTTAGCGCGATGCAGGATAAGCAACGTCATACGTCCCTCGTGGTGTAGACGTCGATACATAAGTATATTTAAAAAATAAAATAAAAAAAAAATACCTATAGGTGTAGTATACTTACATGCGTCATCAAGTTCCGTCCACTGGTCGTCGGAGTCGGAGTCGGCGCCGACGTCGGACGCGTCCGACACGACCTCGACGCGCCGCACGCGCATGCACACCGCGCGCCGCGCCGCCGCACTGCGACGCCTCGACATCTGACGGGGCCACTACATTATTATCATTAGTTTGTTAATTATCCTTTTAAACTTATGTTAAATGAAAAAACTTTTAATATTATAGTGCACAAGTATGTACAAACACAGGTGCACTCCCTATTCCCCCACCCTCATAGTCCAGGACGGTGACACGACCGGAGAGAGATCAGGCGCAGGACCAACGGCTTAACGTGCCTTCTAAAGCATGAAAGGAATCTCCCGTCTGCCCATGTGAAAACGGTATCCTACCACAAGACTTAACCCTTTGAGCGGCAGCGCGGTTACCAGGTGTCCGCCATACAATATTTTTTCTATTGTATCTAGCGCACGGCAGCCAATGTGTTAACCCCGTAGATCTACTGATCTGCGCCCTAGCCTCGTAGCTACCAGGCCCTCTAACTTTGAATTAGGGCAACCAAAATATATAATTTTAGAGCGGAGAAACCTTCCTATAAATAACTATGAATCAGGTCACTGCTGTTTCAAATCAATATATAAAGCTTAAGCCACACTGAACACTGATAACGTAGTGGTATAATCGTTAGACTGCCAAGTCAAAGGGCTCAAGTTCAAACCCAACGCAATTGTCTTTTCGAATTCATGTGCGTATTATAAATTAGTTATCAGTTGCTAAAAACGGTGAAGGAAAACATCGTGAGGAAACCGGCACACCTGAGAGATTGTTCAACGGTGTGTAAAGCTTGTCAGAGGCCTACAGGCGGTTTTAACTCTGACACCAGGTTGTTCATCGTATATCGACAAACATCTGCAGATCGCACAATTTTTTGTCCCGTGCAGGTTCGCACTCGCAACCCTTAACGCAGCAGTCCAATTGCTTAGCCACTGAGCCAATCAGGTCGTCAAATGTATTCAACAATATTTATAAATTAGTCAAGTCATGTCAGAGGCCTACAGGCGGTTTAAACTCTAACACCAGGTTGTTCATCAACCATACTATAGGACGAACAATATTTATTTAACTTCTTAAGTATTATGATTTAAGTACCTATGTTTGATTTCTGATTTCTGTTATGTTCCATTAAATAGTTGTGTATATCCAGTCTCACCTCTTTGCCCTTAGCTATGGGACGCCGCCTCGGGGCCCGCTGGGGGCGCGAGTGTCGCCTGGGGCGCCCGCCGCGGCCCCCCGACCACGAGGAGGAGGACGAACCGCTGCCGGAGCCCCGGTGACCCAACTGTAGTCAGACACAATGATACGATATAAGTAGATAAAAGAGATAAAAATCATTTATTCAAAATAGGTTTAATTTTAATTACTTTTTGAACGCAAATTTATATGACTTTTTTTAACTTTTTTGCATGTTGCCATGCTTAAATTTTAAATTGATAAAGTAAACTTGATGGACACGAGCAGTGACACGGTGGCAGTTGGCAGAGCGGCGCCACGGTACGGCGAATGTCGCCGGTTCGAGTACCGCTCGTGTCCATCATTTTTCAAGTTTCCTTTATCAATTTAATACTTTTTGAACATCAAATAACATGAAAACAGCCCCCAAAAACGCCCGCTCGTCACCGCTTCCTAGTGCTATAGCTGGGTAGAAGAAACGGCGCAACAAACTACCCAGCACCACAATCTGTCTGTCAAAATTTGGAAAATTACAGAAGATACAAGCCAAGAACAGAACACGCGTAAATATCAACTGAACAGCGCAAGTAAGGTTAAACTACTACGAACTTCATATATGTATTTTTATTTATGTTAAATTGTGTTACTTTTATTATAATTATTGTAAATTACTGAGTATCTTCTTATATATAAAATTCTCGTGTCACAATGTTCGTTCCCGTACTCCTCCGAAACGGCTTGACCGATTCTCATGAAATTTTCTGAGCATATTGAGTAGGTCTGACAATCGGCCAACATCTATTTTTCATACCCCGGGTCAGCTAGTTTTTATATATATTTTTGTTGTGCACTCTTCTGTCCTCACCAATAAAATCTCTCTTTCTTACAAAGGTTTGCCGTTAGAGAATTCAATTTTTGAGTTAAGCTCGCCTGTGTACATTATGTTTCATGTAAAATATCTGTATGAATTTAATTGTGTGCAATTAAAAATTATTAATTATTATTAAAAAACAAAGTCGCTTCCCGCTGTCTGTCTGTCCCTGTATGGTTAGATCTTTAAAACTACGCAACGGATTTCGATACGGTTTTTATTCATAGATAATTATTTAAGAGGAATATGTATAAAATTAATACATGCAAAAATTCTAGCATCGGCCGTATTTTTTAACGTTGGGTACTAGGATATCAGAAGATCGTGAGGACGTAACAAACACACTCACAAACTTTCGCTTTTATATTAGTGTGATGAAGTGTAATAGTCTGATGATCATAGAGTGCAAATATTATTAAAGCAAGTCTAGACTGTAGTGGGGCATAGTTATTGGAGTAGTGATAACTCGTGTTGTTATAGTCAGTATATATTTACAAATATTGCCATCTTTTATACAAACATTCCTACAAGTTTGGCTAATACAGTAACTAAAGAGATTGAGAAGAATATGCTTTGATGGTTTAGGGATGTAAAAAGGATGGATGAAAAATACGATCTAGTGCGAGTCGGACTCGCCCACTAAAGGTTCCGTATTACCTATAAAAACGGCAAAAAAATCACGTTTGTTGTATTGGAACCCCCTTAAATATTAATTTTATTGTTTTTAGTATCTGTTATTGTAACTGTATCTGTGAAAATATCAAGTCTAACTATCAAGGTTCATGAGATACAGCCTGGTGACAGACAGGCGGACACAGTCTTAGTAATAGGTTCCCGTTTTACCCTTTGGGTACGGAACTCTAAAAAGAACTGCCAAAGCGACTATACATCCCATACATCCCAAGGGGCTTGTGGCTACGTGGATACCGCGTAAATCAGTCCATCTGCGAGGTTAAGCCGTGCTCGCTGCGGTCAGTCTTGTGATAGGTGACCGTTTTCACATGTCGAGCCTCTCCGTGCTTTGGAAGGCACGTTAAGCCGTTGGTCTTACGCCTGATCTCTATCCAGTCGTTCTACCGTCCCATCGGAATATGAGAGTGAGGGAATAGGAAGTGCACCTGTGTTTGCCCATAATTGTGCACTATAATATCTTCTTCATACTTTACTAAGCTCAACTGAGATAGGCTGCAATTACCGAAATTCGGTCGGTATTGTTTTATTATTAATTTTATATAACGTAAACATAACATAACATCACGCCTTTATTCCGCGAAGGGGTAGGCAGAGGTGTACATAATATGTACACCCTCATTTCGCCAGTTATGTTTTAAGTCCCAATGTAATAGGGGGCGAGCCTATTGCCATCAACCGGGCACAAATCCAGACTCCGTGCTGCTACTGAGAATGACCTAATGGAAAATCCCAGTAACACTTTGCCCGACCCGGGATTCGAACCCAGGACCTCGTGCTCAGCAGTCGCGCTTAGCAACCACTAGACCAACGAGGCAGTTATTATTTAATTTTATTATATAATTAGTTAATTTTATATAACACCTGCATACCTTGAAGGGGTTGGAAGAAGTGTTTAATTCTCCCATAATTTGCCAGTTATAGGGGGTGAGCCTACCTCACTAATCACACTAATATTAAAAAAGCGAAAATTAGTGAATGTGTGTGTTTGTTACGTGTTCACGCTCAAACGGCTGGACCAATTTTGCTACCATTTGGTATGGAGGTAGCTAACAACTTGGATTAACACATAGGCTACTTTCTTTCTCAAAAAAATACAGGCTTGTCAGTTAGAAGTTATGTCCTCTTAACAATAATGACAGCAGTAATTGCTTTACCACTTAAAAAATTACTGATAGTAGTTGTCATAGATATTGATGCTACATAACAATTAAAAATTAATTGTACAACATATTAATTGCATGCCACACTTTTTGTTATTAACTTTGATAGCTCTGTGGCTTGCCATAGAGGCCTATGTCCAGCAGTGGACTGAGATAAGCTGGTGATGTCACTCATAATCAATGATAACTAGTTATACAGTGATTTGATAATTAGTTGTTAGTTTTTTTTAAACAAAACCAGATTGGTGTATAAGATATATTAAGTATGCAACAAAAGTGTACAAAAGTAACCTGTAGAACAAGGCAAACCAATTCTCAAGGAGTTAACAAACTCAAACAAATTATTGGGACAAATTTTAAAAAGTATTATGTTCTTCCCATTAAAAAGCTCTAACATCATCATCCAGTTCATATTTTGTATGATATGTTCCTTTTTATAGTCAACTAGCTGCGCCCTGCGGTTTTAAACGCTATTTATCAGGATATAAAGTAGCCTATGTGCTAATCTAGGGTGTCAGTTACCTCCATATGAAATTTCACTAAAATCGGTCTAGCCATTTGAGTGTGAAGAGGTAACAAACATACTTACAAACTTTCACCTTTATAATATTAGTATGAAGTGTCATTTCATATTTTTACAGTAACTAAGCTACATACTATGAATAATGCCCCTTACTAATAAAAATTCTCAATGTTTCTGCCATCAAATTATACCTCTACCTATAGAAATTTGATGGATGCGAGCAGTGACACGGTGGCTCAGTTGGCAGAGCGGCGCCACGGTACGGCGACTGTCGCGGGTTCGAGACCCGCTCGTGTCTATCATTTTTCAAGTTTCCCTTAATCAATTTAAAATTATACCTGTCAGAAGTTTGTATGTCAAAGAAGACT
Source organism: Abrostola triplasia (assembly GCA_946251915.1). Lineage (NCBI taxonomy): Eukaryota > Metazoa > Arthropoda > Insecta > Lepidoptera > Noctuidae > Abrostola > Abrostola triplasia. The sequence continues at coordinate 1,445,926 of OX276450.1, forward strand.
TAGAGATGACAATACACCTAAGAGGTGTTGCACACATCCAATACCAGAATCATCTGGTGAGTTCACCTTATCTCGTAACAAATGGGCACCAGCCTTGCAAGTCCTTAAAAAATTTGTTGGCTCCTACTTATATGGTCAACATTATACTTTTTAGTGTTAAATGCCAATCACTCCAGTTGAGAAAATACACATTAACAGTGGAATACTATTTTTTGCTGCAGTATAAGGGCTTATCAGTTGTAGCATGTAAAAAATATATACCTACATGTCAAATGAAAGTCTCTCTACTGTAAAGTTGTCATTTTGCACATTGGCCCCTCTACATAGGGGTCCTACATGTTAATTCAACATCTGTGGCAGTGTAGAATGGGACTTAAAGAGATTTGTTGACAATTAAAAATTTTCAACCTCATTGTTATTTTTAAATATTGTTTTTATTTAACAGCCTGTGTTGTCCCACTGCAGGGCAAAGGCTTCCCTTTCATTCTTCCACTTTATTTGGTTGTGTGCTAAGGTGGACCCTTTCATATAAATAATATAATATTGTGTACAAGCTTTTTATTGAAATAAAACTAGGTTTACGGATTTTATCTTGGTTTTTTTTGTTGATTTTTGGTCTTTGAGCTTTTTATTGATTATGATTAGTTTTGTAACATTCAGTATCTCCTTGGAAGTAAATTATACTTGATGCGCTTACCAGTAAGAAATTGATACATAAGGTCATAAGTCTATTGGATGTTTCTCATGTGTGTATCAGTGCAATCAATTGTTGGTGAGCCAAATAAATAAATATTAAAAAGATTGTGGATTACACTTGGATAAGATTGGCACAGGACCGCGGTGGATGGCATTGTTTAAGGGAGGCTTATACCCAGCAGTGGGATATCGAAGGCTGTGGATGATGATGATGATGAAAATTGGCACAGGACTATGGTGGATGGCACAGTTTTAGGAAAGGGTGGGATCAAAGACTGATGATGAAGATTTTTGTTATAACTTTGCGGGGCTTTTGACAAACATGATTTCATGAAGTCAAAAGATATTTTCATAGCTAAGTAATAAGATATGGGAGCGATTAACCTACACATAATAATCTTATGAATCTATAATTATCTTGTGAATGTTTATATAAGTACTTGAATTATTTAAAATAAGATTTTCATTCAAATGAGTATAGAATCTTGTATATGTTATAGAACTAAAATAAAAATGTAGCAAATGGAAATCCGTGGTCTCTGCCTACCCCTCAGGGAAACAGGCGTGACTTTATGTATGTATGTACTAAAATAAGCTTCATAGTAGCTTTGTGTGTAGTGAACAAGTATATAAACTTTGTTGGTAAATAAAAACAGAGATACCACTCATAATTTTTTTTAATACATAAAATGGAGGTAGAATGAGATTTAAAGTATCAGGTATGCTGCCAGTCTTTTGGGCACATTACCGATTGACATTGATGGGGATGAATTCGTTGATGCTTTTTAACTATTTATTTTTGTATATCATCATCATCATTAGCCTATCTCAGTCCACTGCTGGACATAGGCCTCTCCCATGGCACGCCACTGAGCTCGATCTTCGACCCTTCGCCTCCAACCACTGCCTATTTTTGTATATATTGTTTTTATTTTGTATTAGAATTAAGTTGTATATATTTGTAAAATAGTATGTTTTATGAAACCAATAAAAACTTTGTCTATGTCAAAGTATCAGGTATGTATTATAATATTTTGGAGTGGGTGACTTAAATCTGAAATGTATGATTGTAATAGGAAAACTCACCCTATTAAGAAAATATATAAAATTATCAAGATGACACATAAGACGGTGTATATTATCATATAGAGGTATATAAATATTGTTTATTGATTAAAACTAATCTTAAGTAAGTTAGGATTGAGGATTATACACATAATTGAAATTAAAATAGGTGAATACAAGAATATGAAAAAGTTCAACAATGAAATTTGTCAAGAAAATCATTCATGTACTAAGCAAACAGGTTTTGTAGAAGTTAATAATAAGGAATCAATACCTTTTAAAGGCATATATCCATATTTGATTGTCACTATAGCTGCTCAAAACATACTATATACGATATTGGTGGATCGGAGTTCAATGACACTATAGTCCCTAGGAGCAAAAGACGTCGAAGTTAAATTGTCAAGCCAAAACCTATAAGTGAAAGAGATAGGATAAGTCAGCCATATTGGCACTTACAGCTATATCGAAGAGTGATGGGAAGTCCTGCTGCGGCTCGCCATCGGCCAGACCAGCTAGCAATCCAAGCTCAGCGCTTAAATCTGCCAATTCTGCGCCGATGCGATCCGCCCGATCCGCGTCACCTAGCTCATCTTTCAGGATGTCTCCGATCTCGTCGGAGACTGCGGCCACAGCTGAAGCGACCTCGTCGGAAGGCACACCCTCCTTGCCCAGCCCTTCGCCACCGCCGGCGAAAAGCTCAGACTCTTCTGCTGTTCCATTCCCACTACGGCCCAAACATTTCTCCATGGAAAACATCATTTAAGAACCGAATAACACAACTCATACGACAAACGTAACATCTAAAGTCACCGCTGGTCCTTTTAGATCACTCGAAAACAGATAACTCGGTAATTAAAAGACTTGAAACCATTTTTTCATCGGCACCGATATATCCCGAAGTTTTTGACAATACCAATATGGCGACGGTATTTTTAGGTATTTTGTGACCAGTTGCAAGCGGATAACGTGACAATATTTTGTATGGCAATACGTTAATTGAGCTGATTTAAAAATTCTCAAAGATAGTCAGCTTAAGATTTATGGATAACTTAAAAGTTTATATGTTTGTCTGATGATTATGGACAAAGATTTTATCATTAATTACTATTATTATAAAACAGGCATATGCGTACTGATTTGTTAAATGGCATTGAAATCATATCATCATCATGATAACTCAAATTAATTCACTATAGTCATAGTAAACGTGTTCCTCGTAAATTAATGGAAAAATACTTTTTGCTTCTTTCATCATAACGTTAAACCAGCATCTCAATGTGACTCTTTGCATGTTTTAGTACCAGTTTCCATTAGATAATCAGTCGACACAAGATTTATAACTGCTATAATTAGAGGTATGAATACTGAATAGACATCATAACTTCGGAAAAGCTACTGCTACTAATTATTTATAAATCTAACTGTTTTGATCTTTTGCTTTGAAGCATTTAATTTTATTTAAAGCATGTTCTAGGTATTTTCAGTATCTACTGATAGTCTATTGTTTAAACTAGCGTGTTTCTTTTGGCAACACTTTGGAGCTGACAAACGTCAAATAATTGACTGCCGTCAAATTTTGACTTGACTGACAGAAGCCGATTCTGCGCGAAACATCCACAAACTTATTTTTAAATATATTTATAAATTGTATATGAAAAACTATAATGCAGGTAAAATGCCGCATTGCGATGCACGCTGTAACAAACACGCGATCTTTTTAATATAAACACAGCGCTTAATTTATTAAACCTAACAGATGATCAATCGTTAATCAAACTACGTACTTTATTTTTTTTTAATCTATAATTAGTGCTACGGTATTTAGGTTAAAGTGTCTAGACCGGAAAGAGTGTACAGGTGTACATAAATAGTTTTAAATACTAACGATGGCTGTACAAAATAAGGTTTTGTATGCCTTTCGAGGCTGGATAGCCTTTGTGGCTTTTATGGACTTGGGGACCTCTGGACGATCGTATATTGAAAGGAGGTCGTTCCTTAGCAACAACGGCGATGACCATATAGATGGTAAGTATTTTTTTTATGTATAGTCAATCTTAGGAAAAAGAACTAGATATATATCCACATTTACTAGGATCTCAGATGTGTATGGCCACAGGATTAGTAGTAGTAGCCACTGGTATGTGTTATGATAGCCTGTATGTAATGATACCTTTTCCTTTTCATGAGAAACAACAGGCGAGTGCTTTCTTTCTAGAATTCAATATTTATGGGCTGAATGTAAACTTAAAAATTGAAGCAATCATCTGATGATGAAAAAAAAAATTGTGTCTTAATATGAGAGGTTATGAAAGTTTTGATAACATGTGAGTGAGGCATGAGAGGTTCATCAAGTGCCCAGAATAATAACTGTTTCACTAATTGGATTAAAGTTACATTTAAACCTTTAGGAACATTTTAATTTAATTAAATACTTACCCTACTTTTAAAGCTTGATGGTAAGAATGTTGTCTATATCACAGAGTTAGAACTATGACACATAACATAACATAACAGTTATGTTTTAGGTCCCAATGTAATAGGGGGCGAGCCTATTGCCATCAACCGGGCACAAATCCAGACTCCGTGCTGCTACTGAGAATTACCTAATGGAAAAACCCAATAACACTTTGCCCGACCCGGGATTCGAACCCAGGACCTCGTGCTCAGCAGTCACGCTTAGCGACCACTAGACCATCGAGGCAGTCACACTATAACACATATAGTTATAATTACTGTCTACTAGCTGACTCGGTGAACTTCGTACTGCCTTCTCAGTATTTAAACCTTCCCTGGACTGGACTCTGCCTTTAACATTTTAGAGCCAAAAGAAGCCAAATCAGTCCAGCCATTCTCCAGTTATAGGTTGATGGGTCATGATCATGCGTCTCACAAACATGAAATATCACATACAAACAACTCGAGACAAATGTGCAGATCACACAATTTTTTTAATGTGCGGAAATCGAACACGCAACCCTTAGCGCAGCAGGCAAATCACTTAGCCACTGCCGCAGTCAAGTCATCAATGTTTCTATGTATAATTACCTATGTAGATATATTACACACATAATTATTCAGCTAGTGCACCTCTGCCTACCCCTTCGGGGAATACAGGCGTGATGTTATGTTGTTATTCAGCTATGGCCAACTAGTTTTGGACCAAAACAGAAATTTTATCTATTCATCATCAGCCGGAAGACTTCCTCTGTTGAACAAAGTCCTCCACCTTAAAACTCCACAATGAATAACAACTTGCCGTTAGCATCCACCGGTTGCAGCAATTTTGACAATATCGTCGGTCCACCTGGTGGGAGGCCTGCCAACACTACGTCTTCCGGTTCCTGATCGCCACTCGAGACCCTTTCTTCCCCAGCGGTTATCGGTTCTTCGAGGAATATGACCTGCCCATTGCCACTTCAACTTGCATATCAATTGTCTTGATTTTATCTATAATAGAATATAATGGACCGCTTATTCACGAATCTGAGCCGAATCCAGCTCAGCAGTTAGGCTCGCGACTCCACCTCATCACAAGCTCATGACTGGCTCCGTTTGGGTCCGTAACAAGTTAATTTCAGTATTGGTACTGCATTATTTCAGGAGACTACACAATCTCCCGGATGCTGGGCATGTACTCGTTGCTGAAGGCGCTGGCTCTCATCCACTGCACGCTGTACATCCACTACAGACCGTAAGTATAACCTGTATTTATAATCAAGTACCTACTGTATGTGTCGTGGTGGCCTAGTGGCTAAAACCCGGGATCATATCAATGTGACTTTTTCAATGTTACAAATACTTTCTTAGTTATTCTAAGACACTAGACTAATGGTGACGGAAAACATCGTGAGCAAACCTGGATTTGATTATCTGAAATCGCCCGCAGTGAGCTAGCGTGGTGATTAATGCTCAATCCTTCTCTATAAGAGAAGAGGCCTTTGCCCAGCAGAGGGACAGTTATAGGCTGTTATTATTATTATACCTAGGACCCTATTCCCGATGCAGGTTGGCGACTATTTTTTATATTTTTAACCTATTGAACGCATCGGCGCCACTTCTACGCCAAGACACTAGAAAATGGTCGTCTTTTGTCGGCATTAGCCGACGGTGTCGTGTTGGGCACGTTTTCATTTGTCGGCTATATCCGACCGTAGCGTTCAAAAGGTTAAATATTGTATTTTTTTTTACAGATATATTATTTAAAAATGTAATTTATAAGAAATGTGTATAAATAAAGGATGTATTGTCTGATTACAGAGTCGTGTCTATGGGCTACTGGTCGCTCACGCTCACTATAATTCTATACTTCACAGAAGCATTTTATTTCCATTCCACTGACCTTAATTTCTACGTAGTTTTCCCCTGCGTGTTAAACAGTAAGTTTAATTTTTAATTATTTTTTATTACTACTATAGTACAATAATAACTTTCGTGAGTGTTATCCATATTATTTACTATATATTCCGGTTATACTCACGTGTGTATTCGGGAATGGCAGAGTCGCGAGCCGAACATCGTTCGGTCTATAGTCGGGCATTCCCGAATACACCCGTGAGTATAACCGGAATATATAGTAAATAATACTATTATAGTTCCTGGCACGCTATTACATAACATCAACTGCCGAGCACGAGGTCATGGGTTCGAACCCCGGGTCGGGCAAAGTGTTACTGGTCCATTAGGTAATTCTCAGTGGCAGCACAGAGTCTGGATCTGTGCCCGGTTGATGGCAATAGGCTCGCCCCCTATTTCATTGGGACCTAAAAACATAACTGGCGAAATGTGGGTGTACTTTATGTGCACCTCTGCCTACCCCTTCGGGGAATACAGGCGTGATGTTATATATTATGTATTTTTGTTTCAGTAATCACCCTCCTAGGCTTAATATATTTGCCAAGTAAGTTAAAACTCTTCGGACAAATCCCTGGCACTTCAGGGATGGACAGAGAGGTAGACGACGAGAACACACAGATATTACGACAAATGGGCAACTTCAGAAGACGGAAGACCGGCAATTCTGTCAAAAATAAACATGTCTGATAGTGTTACTAGTGTAAAAAATTTGGCTGTGTAACTTAGTACCTTTGCTTGGAAGAAAATTTTTGACAGTTGAACTGTCAGCTGTCAAAAATGTTTTGACAGTTGACAGTAAAAGTTTCTTTTAACTGTAAAAGCGCGGGATTTGTGTACCTGTCAAAGGTAGTGACATAGTGTAATGAAAATTTCTTGCTGCAGCGGTCAACGTCACAATGATTGATACATTTATGTTTGAGAGCTTTTCCTAATGGTAGAATGATGCTGCGTGTCTGCGTGATATTGCGGACGTGGAAAGTGTATTGCCTGTAATAGCATACAGAGTACTGTATGCTATTACAAGCAATACACTATCTCTACTCGGCAGTAGCCGATGTATCTTGGCTGAAGTTAGCACGTAAGCTGCGCAGTGAGCCTTTAATTGTGTACTGCGCAGCTAATCAGCTAACTTCACGACTGTCAAGATACGGGTCGGCCGTGTTGTAGTGGTACATTGCAGCGATCCGTCGTTACGATTAGTCGTAGCGTCGGATCGTGTATGGGCCTTAGATAAATATAGCTATTTTCCTATTTATACACTACCTTATATTCTTGCACGATCGCTTTTTTATTAGTTTTGATATTACTGGTAACGTTGAACTAGAACAGTAACGTTGTCTCCCCCCCCCTTCTCCCCGTAGGGTAACGGAGATTTAGATATCTGAGCTACGGTAAACCCACTTAGGGACCCTTCATTAATTGCTGGTTTTTGACCCCCATATAAGAAAATATAAGAATAGGGCCTTTTTGATCTTTTTAAACGTAATGTCTAATGGTCCAATTTGGCAATTACTCTATTTTAGAGTAATTGGTGTTGCCTCAATTTTGTGCGCGTCCGCAGATTCTGGTTTATTCTGTGCTTCTAACCTTTAGGACTCCCCAAAGGGTAGAAAACATGGCAAATCTGCGTAATTTTTGGTATTTCTCAGTAGCAGCACGGCGTCTGCATATCTGCCCAGTTGATGGCCAGCTCTGCTTCTATTACATTGGGACCTATAACATAACTAGCGGAATGTGGGTGTACTGCACACCTCTACCTAGACGTTATCTTCAACGGGTAAATAGCAGTAATATCAAAGCTAATTTAGATTTAATAGCGAATGAACGCTTACTTTTCTAATTAAAAAGATTCCTCTTAAAAGTAAGTTAATGATAACAGCCTATAACTGTCCCACTGCTACAAAGGCTCTCGTATAGAGAAGGATTGAGCATTGATCACCACGCTAGCTCACTGCGATTCAGATAATTAACCTATTGAACGCCAGAGCGTAAACGCATCGGCGCCCCTTCTACGCCAAGACACTAGAAAATGGTCGTCTTAGAATATCTAAGAAAGTATTTATGACATAGAACAAGTCACATTAAAAAAAAAAACACGTCGCCCCACACTAGGAATTTCTCCTGTGTCGTGGGTGCGTTTCACAAACATGAAATATCACATACACAAACACCCAGACTCGGGACAAACATCTGTGTTTCGCACAAAGTTTTGCCCTGTGCGGGAATCGAACCCGCAACCCTTAGCGCAGCAGTCCAATTGCTTAGCCACTGCGCCAATCAGGTCGTCGAACTGCTGGGTTTGAACCTGCAATATTGTGCATGCAAATTCTGTATGTCAACCACTAGACCACCACTCGACACAGTAAAGCGCATTTCACTAGGCTACGTTTGTTCAATTTGTAGCAAATTAAAATCTAATTTGTAGTTAAGACAGACTGCCTCGTTGGTCTAGTGGTTGCTAAGCGCGACTGTTGAACACGAGATCCTGAGTCCGAATTCCGGGTCGGGCAAAGTGTTACTGGGTTTTTCCGTTAGGTAATTCTCAGTAACAGCACGGAGTCTGGATTTGTGCCCGGTTGATGGCACTAGGCTCGCCCCCTATTACATTGGGACCGAAAAACATAACTGGCGAAATGTGGGTGTAGTATATGCGCACCTCTGCCTTCCCCTTTGGGGAATACAGGCGTGATGTTATGTTTTACAGTTAAGTGGTAGTCCATTCATCACATGATGTTTTAAGCAACGTTTTTACCTAACTCCCCTTACCCTTGTGATGTTTCGTGATTTATCCGCCTTACACCCCCCATGACACCCTCCCCCCGCTTCAAGCCACGCATGACGATCCCTAACTGAAAATGTATCAGGTTATCAGAGCTAACATCAAGCTGTATATAGTTATAAAGAAGTGGTGTCTTTGAATTATTGATTATTAGCTGCGCCCCGCGGTTTTACTCACTTCATTTTTTCGGGATAAAAAGCAGTCCATGTCTTAATCCAGGGTGTCAGCTACCTCCATATGAAATTTCATTGAAATCCATTCAGTAGTTTTTACGTGAAAGAGCAACAAACATCCATCCATACTTACAAACTTTCGCGTTTATAATATTAGTAGGGATTGGTATCAACTACCCAATATCTACATCTGTGCAAGGCTTTAAAGTTCCGTAGAGAATGCTTCAGCTATTATTTAATTTAATTTCATCGTTTTGGTGTTAGTATATTCTAGTCATTATATTTAAGATAAAATAAAAAGTAATTCCCAGAAATCCTCTTTTATACTAATAACCATTTACAGTTTCAACTATTTTAACGTCTATTCCGTGCACATGAGCAGGGCCGGATTATCCATTAGGCAGAATACGAAATTGCCTAGGGACCCCGCATCGTTAGGGGTCCCACGCCACGAGATATTTACCTTTTTTTGAAGATTAATACGCCATCATCATCATCATCAGCCGGAAGATGTCCACTGTTGGACAAAGGCCTCCCCTTTCGAACAGATGATTGGTATATAATAAACCATAGTGACAATGACTAGTTTGCATATAAATAGGTACCTATGGCCTCCGAGAAGGGTAACGTCTCAGGGGCCCTGAGACGTGCACTGCCTAGGTCCACTGCCCACGCCCCGACATGGTTAATCCGGCCCTAGACGTTAGGGTAGCATTGAACCAAATATATATTATAGTTGATCTTCAATCAATGAAATAAATGTTTTCCACAATTTGAAAGATGGTAATGCTCCATTTTGATTAATATTGTACCGTAAAACAGGGTGAATCGAAACTTAAGGGTAAATAGAAAGAAAACTTTGAAACAGATTTTTAGCAAAAATATAGATAATTGATTGTTACATACATGTTATATACATCAATCTAGAGTAATTTTTGACAACTAAGTAATAATTTAATGTTAAAATTAGTTCCTAAGTTATACCTAAGTTTCGATTCACCCCGTTTTACTGTAGTCAAATTGTTTGAATATGATCTTTGGAATGTAACTCAATTTTTTTACGTCTTCTAGCTAGAAGGGTATTTCTGGTTAATTGTGAATCGTCCCTTAGACTGCCTCGTTGGTCTAGTGATTGCTAAGCGCGACTGCTAAGCACGAGGTCCTGGGTTCGAATCCCGGGTCGGGCAAAGTGTTACTGGGTTTTTCCATTAGGTCATTCTCAGTAGCAGCACGGAGTCTGGATTTGTGCCCGGTTGATGGCAATAGGCCCGCCCCCTATTACATTGGGACTTAAAACATAACTGGCGAAATGAGGGTGTACTATATTATGTACACTTCTGCCTACCCCTTCGGGGAATACAGGCGTGATGTTATGTTTTATGTGTTTTTGTGTATGAATCGTCCCCCTTACCCTGAACTCTAAAAGACGGACAGTTTACGTTGTGGAAGCAGGACACCGCATTACGCTCGCGTAGCGGTGTCTCGCTTCCACAACGTAAACTGTCCGTCTTTAAGAGATAGTGTCAGAGTGTAAACCGCCTGTAGGCCTCTGACAAGCTTTACACACCGTTGAACAATCTCTCAGGTGTGTGTTTCCTCACGATGTTTTCCTTCGCTGTTTTAGCAACTGATAACTATAGGGAGATGCCTTATACATGTATTAGTTTGTAAGCTTTAATATGTAATGTAATGAAAGTTTTTGTTATAAAAATGTTCGCTAGCGAGAAAACTTGCAGAAGTCGGCTACGCAAATCACTTACACTGAAACGCACTCAAACAAGGATCTTCATCTTATTGTATGGTTGATGAACAATAGTGTCAGAGTGTAAACCGCCTGTAGGCCTCTGAAGGCTTTACACACCGTTGAACAATCTCTCAGGTGTGCCGGTTTCCTCACGATATGTTCCTTCACCGTTTCGAGCAACCGATAATTAATTTATAGTACGCACATGAATTCAAAACGACATTGTGGACAACTTTCTTCCAAATCAAATTGCAGCTAGTAAAAACTAGTTCTTATTTGGGACCTAAAAACATAACTGGCGAAATGTGGGTGTACTATATGTGCACCTCTGCCTACCCCTTCGGGGAATACAGGCGTGATGTTATGATGTATGTTTTTTTTTAGTTTTTATTTACTTCTGCAAGTTATTTAGCAAGTTTCTTGCTAGTGAGAATTAGCTTTAGATAATATTAAGAGAATCTCGCTCATTTTTACAAGCTTTTATTCAGCTTGCTATGTTTGATAGTATTATGCACGTGATTAACACCGGCATATATATATTCTATATTATACTAGCTGACCCGGGGAACTTTGTACCACCTTTCCACCATTTAAACCTTCGCTGGACTTCTACGAGTATTTCAAGTCCAAAATTAGCCAAATCGGTCCGAGAAATCACGAATCCATTGTTATATCTATCTGTCTATATACTACATACATAAAGTCACGCCTGTTTCCCTCAGGGGTAGACAGAGACCACGGTTTTCCATTTGATACGATCCTGGCATACTTCTTTTGCTTCATTCACACGCATCACATTCCTGACACACGCTCGTCGGTTGAGGGTACTCCTCACTTGCCCTTCTTGTAGAACATCTCCGATTCGGTCTATATACTCATATAAAAAAATGAATTGCTGTTCGTTAGTCTCGCTAAAACTCGAGCTGGACCGATTTGGCTAATTTTGGTCTTGAAATATTCGTGGAAGTCCAGGGAAGGTTTATCCTATTGAACGCCAGAGCGTAAACGCTTTGGCGCCACTTCTACGCCAAGACACTAGAAAATAGTCGTGTTTTGTCGGCATTAACCGACGGTGGCGTATTGGGCACGTTTTCATTTGTCGGCTATATCCGACCGTGGCGTTCAAAAGGTTCAACGGTGAGTAGGCGGTACGAAGTTCGCCGAGTTAGCTAGTTACAGATGACGCTCATGAAAGTTATAATAGTAAAACTGTTTGTTATTGTTTATATTTCAATGATATAATAATGTTTAAGTTAGAAGGACCACACAACAGTGCCATATCAATATAGATTGTTACATTTTGGAAATAAAACACGGTTTTCAAAAAAATTGTTTCATTCTGCCTTTACTAGAGGTTCCCAGACTTTTCTCATAGACAAGTTTCAATATTCCGCTGGTTCTGGTGAACCCCATTTTTTGGAGGAAAAAATCTCATTAACTATCCCACTACCCATGGGGGAAGAGCGCTGGGGGTGTGTGGGACTGCCCGTTGTAAAACAACAGATTCTACTAAAATAACTATAGTGTGACTGCCTCGTTGGTCTAGTGGTCGCTGAGCACGAGGTCCTGGGTTCGAATCCCAGGTCGGGCAAAGTGTTACTGGGTTTTTCCATTAGGTAATTCTCAGTGGCAGCATGGAGTCTGGATTTGTGCCCGGTTGATGGCAATAGGCTCGCCCCCTATTACATTGGGACCTAAAACATAACTGGCGAAATGTGGGTGTACTATATGTGCACCTCTGCCTTCCCCTTCGGGGATTACAGGCGTGATGTTGTTTTTTTGTTACACGAAGTCCGTTTCCCCACGTATGTAGTCAGGCGTGCACCTGTACTGTTGTATTGTGTGTCACTTCAAGCATTTAGTTTACTTAAATGTATGAGAAAACAAGAATAAAACGTATATTTTTTAAATAATCATTATTATGTAATAAATATTACAAATGTGAAAGTAACTCTGTTACGCCTTCACGACTAAACCGCTGGACGGATTTTGACGAAATTTTGACATGTAGAAAGTTTAAGACCCGAGAAAGGACAGGCTACTCAGCGCGGGCGAAGCCGCGGGCAGAAGCTAGAATTAAATATGACTTTTTATATACAGATTTACAAAGACAATATGGGAATAAAAAAATAATTATAAAACTTCACGTGATCAATGGACTATATCTAATTTTGCTTATAACATCAGTAATTAGCAATATTTAGTAATTAGGTTCTCGAGTGGCGACCACGAACCGGAAGACGCAGCGTTGGCAGGCCTCCCACCAGGTGGACCGACGATATCGTCAGAGTTGCGGGCAACCGGTGGATGGAATTGGCAAGCTGTCGTTCATTGTGGCGTTCTAAGGGGGAGGCCTTTGTTCAACAGTGGACGTCTTCCGGCTGATGATGATGAATTAGCAATATTTTATCAATAGTAGTCGGGTACAGGCGCACACGCAATTTTCACGAAGTCCTCGTATCTGACTGTCCCAGTATTGGAGACATTCGCCTCTCGGAATATATTGTCGACCTGAAACAATAGAATAGAACAGAATTTTAACATAACATCACGCCTGTATTCCCCGAAGGGGTAGGCAGAGGTGCACATATAGTACACCCACATTCCGCCAGTTATGTTTTAGGTCCCAATGTAATAGGGGGCGAGCCTATTGCCATCAACCGGGCACAAATTCAGACTCCGTGCTGCTACTGAGAATTACCTAATGGAAAAACCCAGTAACACTGCCCGACCCGGGATTCGAACCCAGGACCTCGTGCTCAGCAGTCGCGCTTAGCAACCACTATCTAGACCAACGAGGCAGTCAGAAGTAGAATAGAATTTTATTTTGCAAATATGGGTAACAACACCGCAAATATAATGTAACTAATAATAATGTTGTCCGAATATCGGTCACGGCGGTATCTCATCTGAGAGCCAACTACGTAGATATTATAGTGCACAAGTATGTACAAACACAGGTGCACTCCCTATTCCCTCACTCTCATACTTCAGGACGGTGAGACCGGAGAGAGATCAGGCCCAAGGCTTAACGTGCCTTCCGAAGCACGGAGGGTCTCGACATGTGGAACCGGTCACCCATCACAAGACTGACCGCGACGAGATTGACTGGTCTGCGCTGTAGCCGTGAAGAGACGGGCGGGCGATTTGGGGGCTGTGTTTATGTTATTTTAGGTTCAGTCTTTTTTGGCCAAAGAATCAGCATTGCCATTCAACGTGGCAATGCTGCCAGTCTTTTAGGCACCGGTTGACATCGATGGGGATGAATACTTCGATGTTTTTTAACCTATTGAACGCCAGAGCGTAAACGTATCGGCGCCCCCTCTACGCCAAGACACTAGAAAATGGTCGTCTTTTGTCGGCATTAGCCGACGGTGGCGTGTTGGGCACGTTTTCATTTGTCGGCTATATCCGACCGTGGCGTTCGAAAGGTCAACTTTTTATTTTTGTATATATTGTTTTTATTTTATATTAGAATTAAGTTGTAATAGTTATTAATATAAGTAGCCTATTTAATTCTATACACATTTTTTAAGTCTAGTTTGAATAAGTATATTTTTTTATCATATCTAATCTTTACTACCTCGCGGGCAGACAGGCCTTCGCCCCAGTTCTGCAGCAGGTTCCGCAGCTGCCTCGCGGGAATCACGCCATTCTTCTCCACGTCTCCCGCCTTAAAAGCATTGACGACCTACGGAAAATAAAACATTTATCATCAGCCGGAACACGTCCAGTGTTGAACAAAGGCCTTCCATTTACGTGGGGGAGAGGGATTGTGTTGCCACCGATCCCACGACCCTTAGCACAGTAGTCCAATGGGTTTGCTACTGCGCCAATGAGGTTGACAACTTACCTCATTAGGAAGGTTCTCAGCTCTGGAATGTATATGCATGACCTCAAGGAAGTCTGCGAAGGACATCTTCCCACCCTTCCCCTTTAGGTATCCTAAAAGAACCACCATATTCATTAACTAACATTACCCTGCCATTAACAAAAGAAAATAAAAAAATTACCTAACATTTTTTTGAGATAAAAGCCTATGTGTTAATCTAGGGTGTCAGCTGCCTCCATACCAAATTTATCGAAATCAGTCCAGCCGTTTAAGTGTGAACAGGTAACAAACATACAAACACTCACAAAAACCTTGATAATATTTTTAAATTATTGTTTTTATCTTCTTATATAAAAATGGATTGTTGTTCGTTAGTCTCACTAAAGGCAGTATGAAGCTCGCTGGGTCAGCTAGTACCAAATAAAATATATGCGTCTCCATCAAACATCAAAGTTTGGCGAGGATACCTAGCATGTAAGACAACTGTAATTATGTTTTTGAAATAAATAAATTTAAAAAAATAATGTAATTAATACATTAATATCTTTATATACCTGCCAACTCCTGAATCGTGGGGCTCATACCAAGAGACCTCATCACAACGGTCAGTTCATCCAGTGATGTGATTTGTCCGGACCGAGCAAACAAGTAGAAACATTCACGGAACTCTGAAAATTAAATATGATTGCAGTCAAAATACAAACATCCTAATTTCCTACTGTTCTTTTATCTATCTAAAGGTTTTTTTTTACTATAATAACTTTCGTGAGTGTTATCCATATTATTTACTATATATAACTAGTTGGGCATTACCAAACACACCCGTGAGTATAACCGGAATATATATAGTAAACTAGCTGTTGCCCGCGACAATTTCGAATTAAGGAGTATGAAAAATAGATGTTGGCCGATTCTCAGACCTACTCAATACGCTCACAAAATTTCATGAGAATCGGTCTAGCTGTTTCGGAGGAGTATGGGAACGAAAACTGTGACACGAAAATTTTATATGTATATATAGATAATATCTAAAGGTTGTCTGTAAGAAGTCCTTACCACAAGTACCTTGTGTGGTAAGACTGCCCTTTGTACAAAATCTTTTACACCATTATACATAACATCACGCCTGTATTCCCTGAAGGGGTAGGCAGAGGTGCACATACAGTACACCCACATTTCGCCAGTTATGTTTTTAGGTCCCAATGTAATAGGGGGCGAGCCTATTGCCATCAATCGGGCACAAATCCACTGTTGAACTTGCTATTTGCGTTCACCACTTACCCGCAACATATATTATATAATGATATATATGGTTGGGGTGTAGCAATGGTGTGCGAGGATTTTACAACTTAGTAGAAGAAATAAAAAGGGCTTATTTTTACATTCTGTGATGTGTTGAAGTCAATTTGAGTAATGCTTTTTATTGTTACACAAGAATTACTAGTTAAAAATATTTTAATAGCTTTATAGGAGACAGAAAATGTGCGATTGCTTCACCTAGAATCTGTACCTGGGTAGAAGAAAATAAATAATTGAATATGTTTTCTTTGATCTACTTTCTAATACCAATTTAGGCCAACACCATTACCGTTATTTATCTCAAAAATACTCTATTCATAACACAAATGCATAAAAACAAGGGATTAGTAAGTATATTATGATGTTTTATGACTGAATCATAAATATTACGACCAAAATAATATTATATCTTATCTGAATTAACATCTAAAAGCACAAACCATCAATGTCCTGTTCTTTGAAATACCGCGCCTGTAACAAAGTAAAACTTCGTGAAACTAGAGCTTAACCAATAAAGACATATATAGCTATAGATATTTACCATAATTAAATAATTCTTAGAAAATATAAAAGTTGAAAAATAATTTTAAAGTTTTCGTAAAATAGATAGCAACAAAGTTTGTTGAGATAATAACTTTGTGTCAAAATACAATTCTGCCAACCCACAGAACTGTGACAGAACACTGTGCCAACCTATGTAGGTAAAATTTAGTTTTTAGGTAGGTACGGTCCACCAAAATCATCGTAAATTCAAAGAACGGTGCTGCCAGTTCAATATTATTCATGCGAGCACAATTAAAAGGATAGAGAAAAGAATAAGAATATTTATTTGTTATTTTTTTTTATTTGTATATGTTACATGATTAAATAATAGTCCAACATTTCGCCAAACAGGCATGCAAATTAAAGCTAGGAGAAAAGGTTTAATGACTAATTTGTAAAATAATATCATATAATAGTTGTAAAATAGTCGTTATTATAAGTAGATTAATATAATGTAATGTTAAAAAAGTAATAAATGATTTATTTTTAATGTACATACTAAAACATATTGATATAACTTTCACAAGTTTAACGAGTAGTTTAACTTCGGACTTATATCAAAAGACTTGGTCTCATAACATCAAATTTATAAAAAAAACAACACTCAACCAACATGGGCGACCAATCAGCTGACATAACTGAAGGCATATTTTTCCGTGGTGTAATTATCTAAATTAGGTGAATTATTACATAAAACTTGTTATAATATAGTTTTCAGTGATCAGCCTGCTATCAAAGTGATTAATTAATCTACATCTGTTATGGATACCGAGAAAAATCGAGCGTAAGTATTCCCATGGTTATCTCGAAAAAGACACTAATTCTTATTTAAATCGTATTATTTTCTACTTAGATCTGATAAGGGCACAGTAGACGTCCTTTGACCAAGATAAATCATGTTTAATTTAATTTACTGCTACATAAAACGTGGTTATATTGCGTATCGATTATTATACTTGGTCTAACATAGCCACTGTTACGTATTTTGTCATATTTTCTACGTGTGCCCTTTGATAACTTGTATATTAGATAAAACTAGTAGTTGGTCGGCCTTTCTGTGATTTTTGTTAACTACGATAACATTTTTATTGTTGGAGTATTTAGATGTACTTACCTATATGACATAATTCATGGTCAAACTTACGATTCTCTATGAAAACCTTGTCCTAGAAATGTTATCTCGATAGAACTTGTATTTTAGTGAAAAAAACTTTGTTTTTAATAAGTCTGTCATTGAATATACAATTTTACAAGACATTTATTATGTTATAACCTTGAAATTGATGACAGCAGAAATTATAAATCATAAATAATAAAGTAGAAATTGCTATTCAAAAAACCTTTTTTTTTTTCAAAATCAGAGTTGCCAAAAGATTATGTTAGTTGATAAAATCAATTGAGTGAGATTTCTTTCATTTTATTAAAAATACTTTTATTATATTAAGTAGTATTCTTAGAATGTATAAGATACAATGGGGTTGACATATTCCTATGAATAAAAACCCCATATTAAATAAAGATAAAAAAACACCTTTTTTTATCTACCTGTATTATTTCAATATTTCATGATTATTTTAATAGTTTATAAAATTGTATAACCATTAGTTCCTTCCTAAAATATCTCATAGCCAGGCAAAGGCTTCCTTTTTTCTTCCAAGTTCTGACAAAGACCAGCCAACCCTCTAGACCCACTAAACACATTTGAAATTCAATAAAATGGCAACACTTGTTTTTCTTTTATTCTAAGACCTATGTTTTAAGATGGAAATCATTTTTTTTCATTCGATTTAATTAGTACTTTTTGGACATCAAATTACATCAAGACAGCCCCCCAAAACACCCGCCCATCACTTCCTAGTGCTATAGCTGGGTAGAAGAAACGGCGCAACTAACTACCCAGCAACACAATCTGTCTATCAAAATTTAGTTTGATAATTCAATGGGTCCTATTTGCAATAATTTGAGCATTTACTACACAGTTATTGGAGAAAATACAATTTTTTGCTGTAGTGAAAAAACTCAGTTGACACATGCAAAAAATATCTCTAGTCCATCAACATGCTTATTACTATGATATAATAGCTGCGCCCCGCGGTATTACCCGCTACATTTTTTCGGGATAAAAGTAGCCTGTGTTAATCCAGGGTGTCAGCCAGCTCCATATGAAATTTCATTAAAATCCATTCAGTAGTTTTTACGTGAAAGAGTAACAAACATCCATCCATACTCACAAACTTTTGCGTTTATAATATTAGTAGGGACCAGACCCGGCATCGACGCCCTGCCCGAAAACGCAGCGCCATCTATCGGGTCCAACTATATTATGAAACCATCAAAGAACCCATTGAAATATACAGATACACATCAAATTTCATCTAAATCACTCCAGTGGTTCAGTAGGAGCTAAGTGACAAACATACAGAAGAATTATATATATCCCTACTAATATTATAAACGCGAAAGCTTGTATGGATGGATGTTTGTTACTCTTTCACGTAAAAACTACTGAATGGATTTTAATGAAATTTCGTATGGAGGTAGCTGACACCCTGGATTAACACATAGGCTACTTTTTATCCCAAAAAAATGTAGCGGGTAACACCGCGGGGCGCAGCTAGTAATGATATTTAAGGTATTATGTGCTAGTATCTTGTTACTTCCTGTTTATCTTAAAGTACATAGCAACTAAGTATTGTGTGTATAAGAATAATAATATCATAGTCATATGATTTGTGTGTACACAGATATATATCACATAAGTATAATATATTGCTATATTATGTTAATATGGATGTGATGTGAAAAGTGTTACTGGGTTTTTCCATTAGGTCATTCTCAGTAGCAGTACGGAGTCTGGATTTGTGCCCGGATGATGGCAATAGGCCCGCCCCCTATTACATTGGGACTAAAAAACATAACTGGCGAAATGAGGGTGTACTATATTATGTACACCTCTGCCTACCCCTTCGGGGAATACAGGCGTGATGTTATGTTATGTTAATAAATTGCTATATTATGTTAATATAAATAAGCTCTTAGCTACGTGCCTACCGCGCAGATCAATCTGCGAGGTTAAGCCGTGCTCGCTGCGGTCAGTCTTGTGATGGGTGACTGTTTTCACATGTCGAGACCTCACCGTGCTTCGGAAGGCACGTTGAGCCGTTGGTTCTATGCCCGATCTCTCTCCGGTCGCGTCGTATTTCGGAATACAAGACGACGACGAGGGTATAGGGAGTGCACCTGTGTTTGCCTGCATACTTTTGCACTATAATATCTGCGTAGTTGGCTAGTCTCAGATGAGACAGGCCGCCGTGACCGGAATTCGGTCATGAGAACGTTATTATAATCTCTACTAATATTATAAAAGCGAAAGTTTGTGAGTATGGATGGATGTTTGTTACTCTTTCACGTAAAAGCTACTGAATGGATTGTAATGAAATTTCATATGGAGGCAGCTGACACCCTGGATTAACACATAGGCTACTTTTTTATCTCGAAAAAATGTAGCGGGTAACACCGAGGGGCGCAGCTAGTCAGTAATATGTTCGTCAATAGTGTATGAAGTGAGAATAATGGCAGAAAACAAAGTAATTTACAGAATTAAATTATTATAAAGTAAATAAATTATAATCCATGAGTGAAAAATCTTTTCTAATTTATAGAAACACTAGCTGCGACAGAGACAGCTAGTTATCCTTTACAATGGACAGTCCCACAAACCCCCGCCGCTCTTTCCATGGGTAGCGAGATAGTTAATGAGATTTTTTCCCCGAAAAAAATGGGATGTCAGCTACCTTCATGCCAAATTTCATAAAAATCGGTCCAGCCGTTTGAGCGTGAAGATTTAACAAACACACTCACATACTTTTGCCTTTGTAATAGTGTGATTTAAGTTTGACTCTGAACTTTAAAGCAGGCAGTAAATTAATTTATAAAAAATTACTTATTGTGGCTAATCTATTGCCTGGTTTTGGATCCATATTGGGTTCATCGCCTGTTGCCACTGGTTTTCCCGGATCAAGCTGAACATTTTAGCTTATCACAACTCACATGTTGAAAGTGGCGTGCTAATTGCCTGTTTTCGAGCCCAAATTGGGTTCGTCGCCGATTATGATTTGCTTTTCCGGTGGCAAAGAAGAATTCTACTCTTAATATGACGACCTGATTTGTTGCGGGTTCGATTCCCGCATGAGGCAAAACTTTGTGCGAACCACAGATGTTTGTCCCGAGTCTGGGTGTTAGTGCATGTGATATTTCGTGTTTGTGAAACGCACCCACGACACAGGAGAAATTCCTAGTGTGGGGCGACGTTAAAAAAAAATATATATATATTCCTCCATAAAGTAACCGGTAAACTTTTTAATATTGTGTTTCTTTAAAATCTGTTTTTTTTTTCAGGAACACTGTACAACCTGCCTACCTCTGATTAAAAAAAATGGAAGAGCCTATATATAGTATAAATCACATATATTTTGACATACACAAAATAACTTAGTCATAGACTAAAAAAAATAAAAAAAAATAGTTAATTCGAGATCTAGTCTCTTGTATAAAAAAAAAATAGTGAAATTAATTAAATTAAATTATATGTAATATATATTTATTTTCGTTATTTGTTATTATAATCTATTTGACGATTCCGTATTGAAAATACAAGCAATAGTTTTTAAAATATATTTATAGTTACCAAAGAGTGTAGGTTTAATATGCTTTAGAGGTTATTGTGAGTGTATGGGAGGTAATAGACCGGGCCATAAGTTTTTTAGAGGTGTTAAGGACTGGTATGGCAGCAACGATGGTGGAGACACCACCGCCGCAGCTCATCACCACCATAGAATGGGGGATGATGGACAAAAAAAAGTTTTTTCCGTTATACACATTGAGTAGTTTCACAGGTAAGAATTTTTTGTATTTTTTCACTAGCAATACTGTATTTTTTATTTATTGGTCTAGTCGGAAACCCTGACTGTGGAGACTGCGGTTCGGGGTTTAATTCCCAGGACAGGCTGTATTCCCCAAAGGGGTAGGCAGAGGTGCACATTTTAGTACACCCACATTTCGTCAGTTATGTTTTAGGTCCCAATGTAATAGGAGGCGAGCCTATTGCCATCAACCGGGCACAAATCCAGACTCCGTGCTGCTACTGAGAATTACCTAATGGAAAAACCCAATAACACTTTGCCCGACCCGGGATTCGAACCCAGGACCTCGTGCTCAGCAGTCGTGCTTAGCAACCACTAGACCAACGAGGCAGTCACATAAAATAATGTCTACCTTTATTGAAATTGATAGACTTATCGATAATATATATCCTATCGAAGCACTGATTAGTCTACACTAAACTGTCTACGTAATTATTATTATCAGGAAATATAGATAGCAGTGTATCTTATATAA
The DNA here is from genome assembly GCA_946251915.1 of Abrostola triplasia. Lineage (NCBI taxonomy): Eukaryota > Metazoa > Arthropoda > Insecta > Lepidoptera > Noctuidae > Abrostola > Abrostola triplasia. Next base: position 1,467,810 of record OX276450.1, read on the forward strand.
TAATTATTATAGATAACCTCTGTGAGCCCCGAAGGTGTAGTCAGACCCCTGCCTTCGGGGCATAGTAGTTATAGTACACCCACATTTAGCTAGTTCATGTTATAGGTCCCAATGTAATATGGGGTGAGCCTATTCCTACTAACCGAGCACAAAACTATACTAAAATTGTAAACAAATTGTACCCCGTACTGCTAGAATTACCCAATGAAAAAAATTATATAATAATAATAACAGCCTATAACCCAGTCCCACTGCAGGGCAAAGGCCTGTTGTGGTATTTTTTTTTTTATAAAAAACGTCGCCCCACACTAGGAATTTTTCCTGTATCGGAGGTGTGTTTCACAAACATGAAATATTCACATACACAAACACCCAGACTCGGGACAAACATCTGTGGTTCGCACAAAGTTTTGCCCCGTGCGGGAATCGAACCCGCAACCCTTAGCGCAGCAGTCCAATCGCTTAGCCACTGCACTAATCAGGTCGTCAAATATATGTAGTATAGAGAAGGACTGAGCATTGATTACCACTATTACATTGGGACCTAAAAACATAACTGGCGAAATGTGGGTGTCCTATATGTGCACCTCTGCCTACTCCTTCGGGGAATACAGGCGTGATGTTACGTTTATTATGTTTCAGTTAGATGTGCACTGTATCCGTTGACGCTAGTTAAGACACAGATACAAGTGCAGAGAAAGAAAGAGGCTTACAATGGTGTTACTGACGCTATCTCCAAGATATACAAACACGAAGGCGTCTCCGGACTCTATAGAGGGTTTTGGTTGTCTAGCGTAAGTATTATTTATTTATTTATACAGCATAGAAGACTTCAAGCAAGATAAAACATATTCTAATTTTGAACGGTAATCGGACAGCCAATTACAAGTCCTCACATTTAACACTAGAGTATAAATAATAAGCATGAACTTACAATTCAGAAAAATACGAATAAGAATGACTTAGAAACAGTACTTAGTAATATAATAAAAAACATACATAATATTTTACTATACTACTATATATTATGGCCTGAAATGGCATTGGACAGGGTTTTGTGGAGAAATAATGGGGAGGCCTTTGCCCAACAGTGGGACACCGAACAGGGTAGATAAAAAAAAACCAATCTATATATTATTATACTGCGAGATACTGCACCTAAAGGTATAATAATATAGTGATAAAGTTCTATATCTGTACTGATTTTATATTGTAAAACACGTTATTTTGAATTTATATTTTCGCATGCCGCGCAAGGCAAAATGTGTAGAATCTATTTTAGACTTAGAACCATCTGTCTGTACTCTGTACATGTTTTAAGCGAATTAAATATGATTTGATTTAAATTAACTAATGTATGGATAACTGAAAAAAAATTTTTTTTGAAAAATTCCACGACGTATAAACGTTTTAGTAGAAAAATTGACATGAATGCTAAGAACCATCTCTAATGAACCATATACCCGTTACGGAAAACCGCGTGAAAATCGGTCGAGCCGTTTCTGAGAAAATTGGCTATAATCATTTGTGCACACATACAAGCAAACAAACAACCTCTCCCCCTAAACGCATCTCCGTTCCGTCGTTGGTAAAGGGCTCCCCCCGAGGGAGGCGGGACGTTGCCATAATCCCCACGCCTGGCAAGCGGCTTGGGGATCGCAGTATTGGTGGTGAAGTTACAGAAGACGCTGCTGCCCATCTTCTGGATTTTCCCTTAGTCGCCTCTTACGACACCCACGGGAGGAAACGGGGTGGTCAATTCTTGGCCGGATACCACTCGGCATTCTGCGGCCTTTATAATATTAGTGTGATAATAATTGGAGCAGGGCCTACCTTTGACCTCATATTTAATATTAGTTTCAGATTATATCTGGAATATTCTACATCACCACGTATGAAGGTGTTCGACACGAGTTGGGGAAATATGATGTCAGCCCGAAAACGAAGGTATACTGTGTGTGAATCGTATTTTATAATAAGCATTGATTATCATCTACTATATATACCGGTTATACTCACGTTGATATTCGGGAATGCCCGACTAGTTTCGGACTCTAACGGAGCCCTTATTCATCAGCAGGTGACGCGGCGGGGTCGCGAGCCGAACTGATTATAGTAAATTAGCATTGATTATATTAAAATATGATTGATGACCTGATTAGCGCAGTGGCTAAGCGATTGGACTGCTGCGCTAAGGGTTGCGGGTTCGATTCCCGCACGGGGCAAAACTTTGTGCGAACCACAGATGTTTGTCCCGAGTCTGGGTGTTTGTGTTTGTGATATTTCATGTTTGTAAAACGCACCCACGATACAGGAGAAATTCGTAGTGTTGGGCGACGTTTTTCTAAAAAAACAAAAAAAAATACTACTTCTAAACAAGCTACTATACACTATAAAATGTACAACTTAAATATACAGTCGAATCAAAAACTGTATCACGGCTGTATTCCCCGAAGGGGTAGGCAGAGGCGCTCATATAGTATACCCACATTTCGCCAGTTAAATTTTTTAGGTCCCAATGTAATAGGGGGCGAGCCTATTGCCATCAACTGGGCACAACTCCAGAAACCATGCACCTAATGGAAAAACCCAGTCACACTGCCCGACCCAGGATTCGAACCCGGGACCTCATGCTCAGCAGTCGCGCTTAGCGATCACTAGACCAACAAGCCAGTCAAGTACTCTTTTTTGGAGTCGGTTAAAAATTAAGTAAAACAGACAGACAGATATTGGTATAAAATACATGTTATTTCAGTCTTTTATAGGTGGGGGGTGTGCTTCGATAGTTGGTCAGACGATAATAGTTCCGTTCGATGTGCTGAGCCAGCATCTGATGGTGCTGGGCCTGGTGAGGGGCAGGGGGAACGCCAGAAACCCGGTGAGTGGCACAAAACAATACATTGGACTCATAACAACACATTGGACTCATAACAACACATTGGACTCATAAAAAACATTGGACTCATAACAATACATTGGACTCATAACAAGACATTGGACTCATAACAAGACATTGGACTCATAACAAGACATTGGACTCATAACAAGACATTGGACTCATAACAAGACATTGGACTCATAACAAGACATTGGACTCATAACAAGACATTGGACTCATAACAAGACATTGGACTCATAACAAGACATTGGACTCATAACAAGACATTGGACTCATAACAAGACATTGGACTCATAACAAGACATTGTACTCATAACAACACATTGGACTCATAAAAAACATTGGACTCATAACAACACATTGGACTCATAAAAAACATTGGACTCATAACAACACATTGGACTCATAACAACACGTTGGCCTCATAACAAGACATTGGCCTCATAACAACACGTTGGCCTCATAACAACACATTGGACTCATAACAACACATTGGACTCATAACAACACGTTGGCCTTATAACAAGACATTGGCCTCATAACAACACATTGGACTCATAACAACACATTGGCCTTATAACAAGACATTGGCCTCATAACAACACATTGGCCTCATAACAACACATTGGACTCATAACAACACGTTGGACTCATAACAACACATTGGACTCATAACAACACATTGGACTCATAACAACACATTGGCCTCATAACAACACATTGGCCTCATAACAACACATTGGACTCATAACAACACATTGGACTCATAACAACACATTGGCCTTATAACAAGACATTGGCCTCATAACAACACATTGGCCTCATAACAACACATTGGACTCATAACAACACATTGGCCTTATAACAAGACATTGGCCTCATAACAACACATTGGCCTCATAACAACACATTGGACTCATAACAACACATTGGACTCATAACAACACATTGGCCTCATAACAACACATTGGACTCATAACAACACATTGGCCTCATAACAACACATTGGACTCATAACAACACATTGGCCTCATAACAACACATTGGACTCATAACAACACATTGGCCTCATAACAACACATTGGACTCATAACAAGACTTTGGACTCATAACAACACGTTGGCCTCATAACAACACATTGGCCTCATAACAACACATTGGACTCATAACAACACATTGGACTCATAACAACACATTGGCCTCATAACAACACATTGGCCTCATAACAACACATTGGCCTCATAACAACACATTGGCCTCATAACAACACATTGGACTCATAACAACACATTGGACTCATAACAACACATTGGACTCACAGCCAAAATTAAAAATATGAGCATAGACAAGTGAGAATAATAATAATGTAACATTTGATGACCTGGTTACCGCAGCGGCTAAGTGATTGGACTGCTGTGCTAAGGGTTGCGGGTTCGATTCCCGCACGGGGCAAAACTTTGTGCGAACCACAGATGTTTGTCCCGAGTCTAGGTGTTAGTGTATGTGATATTTCATGTTTGTGAAACGCACCCACGACACAGGAGAAATTCCTAGTGTGCCTATGTGTTAATCCAGGGTGTCAGCTACCTCCGTATGAAATTTCATCAAAATCGGTAAAGCCGTTTGAGCGTGAATAACAAACACACTCACATACACTTTCGCCCTTATTATATTAGTGTGGTTTGTTTCACCCATGATCGTCCCACTGCAGGACAAAGGCCTCCCCTTCCCTCCTCTATTCTTCTCGGTTGAGCTGCAATAATATTTATAATATTAGTATAGTACGACTGCCTCGTTGGTCTAGTGGTTGCTAAGCGCGACTGCCGGGCACGAGGTCCTGGGTTCGAATCTCGGGTCAGGCAAAGTGTTACTGGGTTTTTCCATTAGGTAATTCTCAGTAGCAGCACGGAGTCTGGATTTGTGCCCGGTTGATGGTCAGCTCGCCCCCTATTACATTGGGACCTATAACATAACTGGCGAAATGTGGGTGTACTATATGTGCACCTATGCCTACCCCTTCGGGGAATATAGGCGTGGTGTTATGTTATTAGTATAGATAAATAAATATTTCTCTTTCAGCAAATGAATCCTTTAGGCTTGGACTTAGATAAGAAGATGTCAAAGGCGGCCCTGGCCAAGGAGGTAGCCGTACGGGTGTACCGCCTTCATGGGCCCTTGGGGTACTACCGGGGGTACGCGGCCTCGCTCGCTGCCTACGTCCCCAACTCAGCGCTCTGGTGGGCGTTATACACCACGTATCAAGGTATGGTAGGGTACCGTCGCCCAAGAATATGGTCTACCAGTTTTGACAAAAGTTTCTGTGAGATCTAACTATCGAGAACGATCGAAATCACTTTGAAGCCCATTGTAACTTTAGCAGTTTCGAATTGGTCAATTCAATTGAAATAATGCTTAGACAGGGAGGTGAGTTGTTAGCTGTGACAATTTGAACTTGACACATGACATGACGTCATAATTTTTTTTTTTACTTAGCATGTTCGGTGTCCCACTGTTGGGCAAAGGCCCCCCCATTATTCCTCCACAAAACCCTGTCCAATGCCATTTTAGGCCACGTCTTACCCGCAAAGATGTCCAAATTATCTCGCCATCGCCTAATCGTATATCGTCATAATATTTCAAGGGAAAATCGACCTTGTTATTTCCGATGTTCAAATGAATCTCAACCGTAGGGTAGACCATGTTTTTGGTCGACTGTACATACTAGCTGCGCCCCGCAGCGTTCCTCATCCCCCTATCCTAAGGGAAAATCCAGAAGATGGGCAGCAGCGTCTTCTGTAACTTCGCCACCAATACTGCGATCCCCAAGCCGCTTGCCAAGCGTGGGGATTATGGCAACCCACTCTAAGAGGAAGGCCTTTGTTCAACAATGGACTGTCCTACTGATGATGATATTATTATTTATTTATTTCAGCCATGATCGTCCCACTGCAGGGCAAAGGCCTCCCTTTCCTTCCTCCATTCCTCTCGGTTGTATGCAATAGACCAATTTCCTTTAAAGGAGTCCAGCTCGTCCCGCCATCTCCTGGGCCTACCGCGACGCCTTTTCATGTTGTGTGGCATCCACTCCGTAGTGGTTTTTGCCCACATATCGTCTGGCAAGCGGCAGATGTGGCCAGCCCAGTTCCACTTCAAACTATCGGCTTTGTGTCCAACATACTTACTGCTCAGTTCAATAAAATTATCCAGGGTATTGAGTTCTTTGCTGTTTCGGCTGGGAAATTTAGAAGTATCGCTCTTTATTTATTTATTTAGGTTCACCCACAGCACATATATAATCACAGTCACATACAGGCTTTTAGGTAATATTCTAATATATATGCCAATTACGGGCAAACACAACATTTACAAAACAGACGCCAATTTCCGCTTAGCAAACTTGTGTAGAAAAACAGAGGACAATAGCGGCAAACAATTTGGAAATGAAGAAGAAATAGAAGACATTAACATGACAAATATGACAAATATTAATTATATTAAACGTGACAAATATTTAAAAATATACAAACAACATTAGAAATATACAATGTAAAAATAACATGCTCTTAAAGCCATAGCAGAATAAAGTACATAACAATTTCAAATCATAGTTCTATTCTTTCTCTTTTTATAATTTCTTTTTTGCTTGTATAACTTACAGTTTAGTCTTATTTTAACATTTATTTATTTATTAAACTATGGAAGACTTACAGCTATATAAAAACTAACAATAATAAAAGAGTCATAGCCAACAGAAAGCCAATTAAAAGTCCTCGCTTATAATGATAGCCTATATAGAAATAAAGTGTTATTTGGTAAAGTTTATTCATAATCTATAATGTAGGTACTTTAATCGCACGATGTTCATTTTAGTTTAACTTTTTTTTTTATATTATGTGGAAAATGTTGTTGGTTATACATTTATTTATGTGATGCGTGTGAATGAAGCAAAAGAAGTATGCCAGGATCGTAGCAAATGGAAATCCGTGGTCTCTGCCTACCCCTCAGGGAAACAGGCGTGACTTTATGTATGTATGTATACATTTATACTACCATTTTAGCTTTTAAGTACTTAACCATATTGTAATGTTTATTTTTTCCCAAATAAAATAAAATAAAATAAAAATAAAAACATCAACGATTGGTGTTTTGGAGCTGATGATGATGATTAATATTTCCTATGTTTACCGGTAATTAGATGAGCTGTTAAAGATCGCGCCGTCTTGGATGTCAATACTGCTCATCCAGTGCGTGGCCGGCACGCTCGGCGGCTTCACCACCACCTTCTTGACAAACCCGCTGGATATAGTACGAGCGAGGCTGCAGGTATGTGATAAACACCCAAGTTTTTTTTTTATTTAAAAAAAAAAAACGTCGCCCCACACTAGGAATTTCTCCTGTGTCGTGGGTGCGTTTCACAAACATGAAATATCACATACACAAACACCCTGACTCGGGACAAACATCTGTGGGTCGCACAAAGTTTTGCCCCGTGCGGGAATCGAACCCGCAACCCTTAGCGCAGCAGTCCAATCGCTTAGCCACTGCGCTAATCAAATTGGAGACAGACAGTTAACTACAAATCTCCATTTTTTAACCCAAGCTTTTAAACCAGCTAGGCTCAAAGTACTTGTAAAGACGACTCTAACAAGCCCAAACACGATGGGATTGAGTCATTTTACAGAATTCTAGTGACCATTTCTGACTCCATCATCAGACCAGCTCAAAAGTACCATAATATTGTATTGTCACAGAATCTACATATGTATGCGAAATTTCATTTCAATTATGTCAAGGAGTGATTCTAATTTAGATTGCAAGATTTGACCTAAACAAACTCACATACATACAAACATTGCAAGTTAAATAAAAGCTTGTAATAATAAAAACAATGCAGATATGTATAAATGACATTAATGTCTTCAATAATAATAATAATCTTCTCCTTATCGTATGGTTGATGAACAATAGTGTCAGAGTGTAAACCGCCTGTAGGCCTCTGACAAGCTTTACACATCGTTGAACAATCTCTCAGGTGTGTGTTTCCTCACGATGTTTTCCTTCACCGTTTCAGCAACTGATAACTAATTTATAGCACGCACATGAATTCGCAAAGACATTGGTGCGGGTTTGGACGTTTGACATGGCAAACCAACAAAAAAAAAAAAATACAACATCACGCCTGTATTCCCCGAAGGGGTAGGCAGATATGCACATATAGTACACCCACATTTCGCCGGTTATGTTTTTTTAGGTCCCATATAATAGGGGGCGAGCCTATTGCCATCAACCGGGCTACGTCTATACACTGAGTGTACTATGAATACACTGACGCGCGAACTAAAAGCGTTTTGTTTTCCAGGTGCAAGGCGTAGGTACTATGAAGGAGGTCTTTAGGGCTCTGTGGATGGAGGAGGGTATCGTAGGCCTATACTTCAAGGGCCTATCGGCCAGGTTGCTGCAGTCTGCCTGCTTCTCATTCAGCATCATCCTAGGATATGAGAGCATAAAGCGGGTGGCCCTGAGCGAAGAATATCGGCCGCGTGTTCGTTGGTGAATAAATGTACAATAGATACCATGAGTTTTATTTTAAACATATTCTAAATATATAAAGAGGTGCACATATAGTACACCCACATTTCGCCAGTTATGTTTTAGGTCCTATTGTTATAGGGGGCGAGTCTATTGCCATCAATCGGGCACAGCTCCAGACTCCGTGCGTCTACTGAGAATTATTTACTGTATATTCCGGTTATACTCACGTGTGTATTCGGGAATGCCCGACTAGTTTCGAACCCGAACGGAGCCCTTATTCATGAGCTGGTTACGCGGTAGAGTCGAAACTAGTCGGGCATTCCCGAATACACCCGTGGTTATAACCGGAATATACAGTAAATAATATGGATAACACTCACGAAGGTCCTACTGAGAATTACCTAATGGAAAAACCCAGTAATACTGACCGAGGATTCGAACCCAGGAGCTCGTGCTTAGCAGTCGCGTTTACTAACCAGTACAATAACGAAAAAGTTAAGTTTTATTTTAGATATAAAAATGTCTGTTTCTTCTTCTCATCGTATTTATCGACGCTACGCAAGAATAAGAATAGTTTATTTGTTTTAAATAATGGTATTTACAGATAGGCTCAACTTACCCCAAAAGAGCGGCAAAGGGCCTCGAAGCGATGCGCAGTTTTAGTGTCATATGAATTTCAACTTTATTTTCATTAGAATAATACCCTCGTAAGGCCCAATGACCTAATTTAATGACAAAAAAATGTTGACACTGCGGCCCAAGACACTTTTTAAAAACATTTAATTACGGCCCAGCGACATAAAATTATGACATGATTAAACGTATTTTTTGGTTTAAATAATCCCGCCAATTTAAAACTGCCATCTTAAAATTATTAACCTTGAACGCATCTCTAATTTTGACAACAACTCAAAATATTTTTTGGATGAAATAGTTAATTTTAGGTATAAGAATTACCCCTGAAAATAGTTTAGCCAAAAGCATTACATTTGAACACTTTTTTACTAAATCAAAGTTCTGGGCCGCAATTTCTTGCACCTTTTTTTAGTACATTGGGCCATAATATATATCGACCTAAATTTAGGTTGGGCCTTACGAGGATACAGTTTATTATCGCATGAGAAACTCGAACGAGTCGCGCGGATGCCCGCGGCGCCGCAGGAATTCCGGGGAACTCCATAAACGGAGCCGTGCGACTGCGTGAGAACTCACGGGAAGTCCCGAGAATCGAGCGGCCGCTGGCACTTACTGCTTGAACACAAGTTTTCTCGAGTTTTGTTGAAAGTGAACTGCGCATAGGAGAGCGACCCGTGAATTCATTCCCGATTCCCGCTACTGCTCGAGAAGTCGCGGGACTCCGTGACTCCGCGCTTCGCTGCACTTCGCCAAGCCTTCGCCGCCCTTTCGGTGTGAGTTGAGCCATAGAGTTTTTGTAAAAATAGTCTCGCATATTTCGCCTACTTTTTTCGGCAAGCAAAAACAAAATACACATTAACATGAAATTAACAAACATGTAGTAAGTAAGTGTTGAACTATGCGACAAAAATAAACTAATGTGGATTGAAACAAAAATCTACAGGCTAACCTTCCAATGGTATTGCAAATTATTGAAAATATTATATTAAAACAGGTTTAGGCAATAGTTCTACTGTTTATGTGTCTTTAAAATATTATAATAATAAAATAAAAATGGTCTTATTAATGGGAGAAAATATTGAGGTAGAATATGGCAACACAGAATTTTGCTCTATGGTAGGGTGAAGTCCCTGACATAATATGTGTCACATGAGTGTTTCAACTAGTGATGTGAAAATTTCTAGGGGCATCGACAATTTAATTTGTAGATTAAATAAATATTATTTTTTATTTTGCAAAGCATACTACATAATTATGATTTGTAAGAGATATGGAAGTAGATGAGTAGGTGTATCTAATGATTTTAAAACCATAGTTTAATATCTTAGTCTGTCATTTTAAAATATACTTTGTTTTATATAATTATAAATATTTGCTGATACTGCCCCGTTGGTCTAGTGGTAGCTAAGCGCGACTGCTGAGCACGAGGTCCTGGGTTCGAATCCCGGGTCGGGCAAAGTGTTACTGGGTTTTTCTATTAGGTAATTCTCAGTAGCAACACGGAGTCGGGATTTGTGCCCGGTTGATGGCAATAGGTCTCGCCCCCTATTGCATTGGGACCTAAAACATAACTGGCGAAATGTGGGTGTACTAAATGTGCACCTCTGCCTACCCCTTCGGGGAATACATTCTTTGACCCAAAAGTAAACCAGCCCTCTGATCACGCGAAGAGTCGACTAAACGTTTTGATAGGTCTTTAAATAAGGCACGAGCGATCGGACTCTTAAAAAAAATACAAATATCGATATCGATTTTTTAAATGTTGCACTTCACTATAACTTTATAGTACATATATTTCGGTGCAAGAAGTAACATTCAATGCATTTGTGTCATTTTGTGTTGTTCAGTCTTGTAGACACGTAGAAGTGAGGTTATATCGTCCATATTAAAGTACTCTTTGTTCCGTGCGCTAGAAACTTCTGGAAGGTACTTTTATAAACGTAAGTTTATCAAATTTAAATTATAACTGGGTTATATGTTGCGTTGACATTTTTATTCTATGAAAATGTGTAATACTTTTTGATATAACAATGTTTCTAGTAGATAATGTTGAACTGTGTACTGTATTCATCTAAAATACGTATTCAGTTATTGTTTTGTGTCTTTATAAGATTAGAATGATGTGTTTATTATATTCTTCTTACTGTGCCTATAACTATTCTACTCATTGATTTAGAAAACTTAAATTTCCGACATATCCCTTTGCTGAATTGCCTCTTAGAATGGCGGTTGTGTTGGATCGCTTTTTGTCAATACATGTATTTGTAGATACAGACAGCATTGTAAGAACTAAACTTATTTCTTTTCAACATCATCATCAGCCGGAAGACGTCCCCGCTGAACAAAGGCCTCCCCCTTAGAACGCCACAAAGAACGACAGCTTGCTAATTCCATCCACCGGTTGCCCGCAATTCTGACGATATCGTCAGTCCATCAGTATGTTTTCAACATACCATTTTATAAATAACAAATTCTTATATACTTAGTAAAAAGCCTTAATACTCTCAGATCATAATTTTGATGTTTCTTTAACTTATAACAGTGACTTCGGATGTTTGTTTCTTTTAATATTTTGACATACATAAGGTTTCTTACGATATATTTATTTACTAGCTGTGCCCGCGACTCCGTCCGCGTGGATATTCGGAATCAGCAATAGTATTATGATTGTTTTTCACCCGGACTAAGTGACACAATATATGTATGATTGTATGTCTTAACTATAATATGACATTGAATATTATAATAATATAGTATTTTCAAGACTAACGCATAAATTGTACGGTGATAATGCAAATTAGAACAATTCTGTCGTACATGATTTTGGCGAATCTTAAACCGTTTACGCAGCGCACGCAGGGGAAGCTGTCGAATGGAAAAAGCAACCCGATTTTGAAACATCTTCATTGGTGCTCTTCTCCTATTGACCGTAGCGTGATGATATATAGCCTATAGCCTTCCTCGATAAACGGGCTATCTAACACCGAAAGAAATTTTCAAATCGGACCAGTAGTTCCCGAGATTAGCGCGGTCAAGTAAACAAACAAACAAACTCTTCAGCTTTATAATATTAATTTATAATATAAGCATAGATTTATTTTCAACAGGTACACCAACAGCATCCATATCACACTCTGTAACTTATAAATATTTAACACGTAGGGAACTAATATAGATGCTTGTTGGTATACACATTATTATATATAATATCCTTCACAAGCGAAATTATTTGTCATTGTAGTTAGACTTAATTTTCCATTTAAAGCTCAAGAATTTGTTTACTTGATAGATTCACTTTTTAACACAAAAGTCTAAGCAAGTAAAAGGTTTGGAAAGAGATAAATTTTGTACCTACAATTTAAGTAGTATTTTTTTTTTATATATTCTACAAATTCTGGTGTACAAATATATATTAATTATCTAACAATAATTAATCATGTCCGTCTTTATACTAATTTATGTTATTAGTCTGAAAGCCTTCTTTAAAACAACAAAAAAAAACATGTACTTTAATATTAAAATGAATTTCTGTTCGTTAGTCTCGCTAAAATTCGAGAACGGCTGAATGTTGGTATTAAAATACTCGGAAATCCAGGGAGATTTAAAAAAGAAAACGGTACGAAGCCGGGTCACCTATTTTTGTTATAAAATGTGTTTTTGATTAACTAAATAATTATTTAAAAGAGACACAAATGAGCGGGAAATTCAACGTAACAGAAACACGAGGCTGCCACATCTACAGTTCCTTTCTCAAGACTATAAAACAGAAATAATTTTTTACATAAACATAACATCACGCCTGTATTCCCCGAAGGGGTAGGCAGAGGTGCACATATAGTACACCCACATTTCGCCAGTTATGTTTTAGGTCCCAATGTAATAGGGGGCGAGCCTATTGCCATCAACCGGGCACAAATCCAGACTCCGTGCTGCTACTAAGAATTACCTAATGGAATAACCCAATAACACTTTGCCTGAAATAGAATATTGATAAACGCATAATTCTTAACTATAAAAATAATTCAAAATACATTTGGCCATAATATAAATCACCCAAGAAACCACAAGATAATAAATTGTCATCATTAACAAGCAAGTTCTCTTTGTACTGTGTGCTTAATACTCGGTTACTGTCATTTGCTCACACCCAAACAAAAACACTTCCTTAAAATTACACTCATTACACAACACACACATTCATAGTTGATTCTGCTTTAATTTTAATTTTGCATCCCCAAAACTGTTTAAAAATAATATGTAATTTTTTTTTTCTTTTCTCGTTTCTTAGTCTGATGAAGAATAAAAATGTACCTACTTAACTTTCACTGAGGGTGGGGCACTGGTGACCTGTACCACAGGTTTTCAATGAAAACCTACATCAGGCACCAGTCTCTCACATAGGTAAAATTTAGGATAAGTCATAAATTATCTAATTTTAAGAACTATTGTGAAGAGAAAAATAAATATATTTTATTATTTATTATTATTACCGGGCATATATCCGGATATATCCGGATTATCCGGTAGTCAGATACCGGATATAATTATAACTCTTTAATAAAACGTGTCCTATTTTTTTTTTTTTATAAAAAACGTCGCCCCACACTAGGAATTTCTCCTGTGTCGTGGGTGCGTTTCACAAACATGTAATATCACATACACAAACACCCAGACTCGAGACAAACATCTGTGGTTCGCACAAAGTTTTGCCCCGTGCGGGAATCAAACCCGCAACCCTTAGCGCAGCAGTCCAATCGCTTAGCCACTGCGCTAATCAGGTCGTCAAATTTATTCTATTCTGTTATATATACACAATATCATCATCAGCTGAAAGACGTCCACTGTTAAACAAGGCCACAGGTCTTAGGTAATGGGGGGGTTGCCATTTATCAATTTTTGTTTGATACCGGCCAGCGTGCGTTGCAGTAGGACGTTTTAAAAAAAAAATACTGCACAACTCGAGTCTATACGACGACAAAAAGCCAGTCCTGCGCCTGACCTCCCTCCGATCGAGTCTCACCGTCCTGCACTATGAGAGGGAGGGAACAGGGAGTGCGCTGGGACGGTAGTAGGTACATGAATTTTGATCTAATATCTCTGTTGCAGACAATGACTGAAAATGAAGTAAGCGATGCGCATGCGCGTCATATGCACGCCGCATTGGATGAAGACGCTGAATGCGAGGCTGCCAGTTTTTGTGGTTTGTACAATAATCAATATTATATAGCACTCAGTATACTACTGCGCTTTGAAAACATACAGGATAGGCAGAGGCGTTACTGGGAAGTGGGAATCTATCTGATTCAAGTACCGCCACTCATCATGAGTCCCAAATTTGAAAACCTCCTTTATTTAAGTTGGTTAATAAGAGTAGCATTGGTTAAGCTCTCTTGACTGCCTCGTTGGTCTAGTGGTTGCTAAGCGCGACTGCTGAGCACGAGGTCCTGGGTTCGAATCCCGGGTCGGGCAAAGTGTTCCTGGGTTTTTCCATTAGGTAATTCTCAGTAGCAGCACGGAGTCTGGATTTATGCCCGGTTGATGGCAATAGGCTCCCTATTACATTGGGACCTAAAACATAACTGGCGGAATGTGGGTGTACTATATGTACACCTCTGCCTACCCCTTCGGGGAATACAGGCGTGATGTTATGTTTGTGTTATCACCGCTGCAGCTGTATTCAAGGCAGAATCCTTAGAGAATAGCATAGCAGGTTGTTTATCAACCATACGGTAAGAAGAACAAGGAATATTGGTTCATATAACAATGTCTTCATTTCAGAACCATTGGAAACTCGCAGTTGTCATATATGCAATATTGAGGTCCCAAACATGTTTCTAAAGGAACACGATACCAGTGAAAAACATCAATTTAATCAGAAAATATGCAAACAGTATCTTAAGAGGGCTTCCAGACAAATTAACCTAGATGTTATCAATGATCAAGATAGACCGAACGATGTCTATTACTGTGCGCCTTGCTGTAAAGTTATTAAAAGCGACAACAGATCGAACCACGAGTCTTCGATCGACCACGCCATATGTATAGACAATGATGGAGAACTGAGACATTTTTATGAGAAATATATTGCAAATGGTAACACTGCGGCCGCTGCGAGCAACAATGACATAGAAAACGCATCTAAAAGAAGGTCTGATGAACTAAATACCAATCCTAAAAAAAGTCGTTCATCAGCAAACGGCACGACAAATTGTGACATATGCAATATCGATGTGCCTCGCTCTGATTTTGAAACACACACAGAGTCTACAAAGCATAAAAACAATAAAAACAGAATATTATATAATCACAAAATTGAGCTTAATTATAACGAAGTATATTGGTGTAGCTATTGCAAGTTGCCACTGGCTGAAGACGGGCTGTTCGATCATATTAAACTTAACAATCACGTAATACTGAAGTCTGTGTGCGACGGGAATGAAACAGGCCATGCTATTATGAAGCACAGTTTGAATTTCGAGTATGCAGAACTCAAAAATGATATCGTAGCTGTTGTGAATAATCTCAAGTCTCAAAATGGTCAAGCAGTCAGCAATACACATAAAATACTCACAACAGTTAACCAACTGAGTTTGAATCTGCAAGAACAGAAAGCTGTTGCAATAGAACAACAAAAGAGCATCTCTCTTCTACAACAGAATATAGATGCAAAGCAGCAAGTGACAGCTTCTGTATCTAACAAACAAAGTGGCAAAAGTAATGTGGTAGATGTCCCGAATAAACTAAATATCTACAACAGACTTCTATGTTTTACTAATGGTTCAAAAACTCAAGTGAATTGTCTTATCTGCGACTGTAATATTCCATATGTCGAATCTAATGTTATCCAACATGTTGAAGGCAGACCACATCAGCAGAACCAATGGAAACTATTGATATTCCACACAATAATAAGCCATAATATTGGTTATCATTGTAAGTGCTGTGATGTCCCAGTCACAGACTTCTTTGAGCATTTAAATAGCATGTCTCATGTCAATAACTATCAACTAACTACTGAAATAGATGGAAAATTGCTTAGAAAGTTTGTGTATGGAGATAATGAAGACTCTAACGATGATGAAGAAAATTATGATAGCGATGGAGAATATGCTGACGGCGATGGAGAAAATTCTGACGGCGATGGAGAATATGAAGATACAGAACCCTGGTTAGATATCATGTATAGGCGGCTATATGATAGTCTGTTAAAATGTAATCGTATTGTCAAAAAGCACGAAGGTTTTTATTGTGAAGTCTGTCAGTTGGGGCTAATATCCCGCAAATCTGAAATCAGTCACATGCTGGGCAAAAAACACCGGGCAAATATAACAAAAAAATAAATCATTTACCTCTACTTAGAGTATATCATCATCATTCGGCAAAAACACCGGGCAAATATAACAAAAAAATAAATCATTTAAGTACCTCTACTTAGATAGAAGTTTATCATCATCATTGGGCAAAAACACCGGCAAATATAACAAAAAAATAAATCATTTACATCTACTTAGAGTATATCATCATCATTGGGCAAAAACACCTGACAAATATAACAAAAAAAATCATTTACTTCCACTTAGATAGAGTATATCATCATCATTGGGCAAAAACACCGGACAAATATAACAAAAAAAATCATTTACTTCCACTTAGATAGAGTATATCATCATCATTGGGCAAAAACACCGGCAAATATAACAAAAAAATAAATCATTTACATCTACTTAGAGTATATTATCATCATTGGGCAAAAACACCGGCAAATATAACAAAAAATAAATCATTTACCTCTACTTAGAGTATATCATCATCATTCGCCAAAAAACACCGGGCAAATATAACAAAAAAATAAATCATTTACCTCTACTTAGAGTATATCATCATCATTCGCCAAAAAACACCGGGCAAATATAACAAAAAAATCAATCATTTTATACTTAGATAGAGTTTATCATCATCATTGGGCAAAAACACCGGCAAATATAACAAAAAAAATCAATCATTTTATACTTAGATAGAGTATATCATCATCATTGGGCAAAAACACCGGCAAATATAACAAAAAAATCAATCATTTTATACTTAGATAGAGTATATCATCATCATTGGGCAAAAACACCGGGCAAATATAACAAAAAATAAATCATTTACCTCTACTTAGAGTATATCATCATCATTCGCCAAAAAACACCGGGCAAATATAACAAAAAAATAAATCATTTACCTCTACTTAGAGTATATCATCATCATTCGCCAAAAAACACCGGGCAAATATAACAAAAAAATCAATCATTTTATACTTAGATAGAGTATATCATCATCATTGGGCAAAAACACCGGCAAATATAACAAAAAAATCAATCATTTTATACTTAGATAGAGTATATCATCATCATTGGGCAAAAACACCGGACAAATATAACAAAAAAAATCATTTACTTCCACTTAGATAGAGTATATCATCATCATTGGGCAAAAACACCGGCAAATATAACAAAAAATATCATTTACTTCCACTTAGATAGAGTTTATCATCATCATTGGGCAAAAACACCGGGCAAATATAACAAAAAAAAACAATCATTCATCTCTACTTAGAGTATATCATCATCATCAGCCGGAAGACGTCCACTGTTGAACAAAGGCCTCCCCCAAGGGGGGAGCCATAATCCCCACGCTTGCGGCTTAGGGGTCGCAAAGGTTCTACATACTGCAGACACTCTTTATTCATTGTTAAACTATGATTATAATATTGTTAAGAGAAATAAATAAATATTAGGCTATAGCTTAAGTATTTTAAATACAATAATATGTATGTAAAAATTGTCTCTACACAATCGCATTAAGGAATTTCTTTTAATTTAAAAAAATAAAATAATGTGATGACAGTGTTACTATACATATATAATATACTAGCTGTGCCCCGCGGTTTTACCCGCGTATCATTTGCATTTGAGTAATCTCCATTAGACTTCTGATATCCTAGTACCTAGTCACAGCTAACGACATCACTGCAAATTTGGATACAACATCCAACGCCTGACCCCTCTGTACTTTTACTAACTTTAGACTAATAATATTGTTATATGGACAAGTCCGAAATAAACTTTTATTAATATCGCATTTAACCTTTTGAACGCCACGGTCGGATATAGCCGACAAATGAAAACGTGCCCAACGCCACCGTCGGCTAATGCCGACATAAGACGACCATTTTCTAGTGTCTTGGCGCCGATGCGTTTCTCTGGCGTTCAATAGGTTAAGGCGATTCACTGTTTTAGTTAATAGTAATAATTTAATTTTATATAATTGTCATTATAAGCATGTATGTTTTAATTGACGACCTGATTAGCGCAGTGGCTAAGCGATTGGACTGCTGCGCTAAGGGTTGCGGGTTCGATTCCCGCACGGGGCAAAACTTTGTGCGAACCACAGATGTTTGTCCCGAGTCTGGGTGTTAGTGTATGTGAATATTTCATGTTTGTGAAACGCACCTACGATACAGGAGAAATTCCTAGTAGGGCGACGTTTTTAAAAAAAAATAAAAAATTTAGTTAATGGCGAATCATATTACTTTTTAGTTTTTATGTAACTTGGACCTCTGTAACCTATGTTTGACAAATAAATATTTTGATTCTTATACATTATTCTTTTTTAATTTTTTTCAAATAGTTAGAGAGATAGACTGCCTCGTTGGTGTAGTGGTTGCTAAGGGCGACTGGTGAGCATGAAGTCCTGGGTTCGAATCGCGGTTTGGGCAAAGTTTTACTGAGTGTTTCCATTAGGTTATTCTCAGTAGCAGCACGGAGTCTGGATTTGTGCCCGGTTGATGGCAATAGGCTCGCCCCTATTACATTGGGACCTAAAACAACTGGCGGAATGTGGGTGTACTATATGTGCTCCTCTGCCTACCCCTTCGGGGAATACAGGCGTGATGTTATGTTTTGTTATGATTAAGACGATATTGGTCATTATCATTGCCATTCAACATGGTAATGCCGCCAGCCTTCTGGGCACCCTACCAGTCGACAGCGATGAAGAGGAATACTTCTATGTATTCATTGCTTTTTTGTACATACATACATACATAAAGTCACGCCTGTTTCCCTGAGGGGTAGGCAGTTGCTTTTTTGTGTTTATATTAAGATGTATATTAATCGTTTTGAAGAAGATAATGATATAAAATATGGATGCCCGTGGTCTCTGCCTACCCCGCTGGGAAAGAGACGTGACTTTATTTATGTATGTATAATTAGAATAATGGACGTAGTTAAGCAAAAAGGATCCAATCCACATCTAACTAATTTTGAGATATTTGACTTTAAAGTTTAGATCGTATTTCTTTATCAATGCGGTACAGTAAACCTGCTGGTTTAATGGCAGACGAAGGGTATTTTCTTGTATTTAATATTTGAATAATAGAATTAGGTTGACTTAAGTTTACTTTTTTACCTCTTTAGTATGTCTAACTCAATGTTGGTGTTAGTGTGAGATGGATACTTTCTGCTTAACTACGTCCTTATTATTTATGTTTGGGTCTTAACTGAGACTCAGTTCTATTTCAATAAAGGATTTGACGAGGAGGACTATGGAGGGAAGTCGGAACTAAATTTATATTCCTACTCCTCCTATATATTCTTTTATGATTAATTTCGTTGCGGGTTCCAAGACAGTCATTTCTCTGGGATGCCTCGAGCTTCATTGCCTCGATGGTTCTCAACGGTTATCATTGTAGATCCTGGCTTACAGGAGTCACAATGATAGGCACGAGTGGTGGGCTTGTCCCAAATAAAAAAAAAAGGATTTGACGAAATGAAACTAAAACGCTGAAATTACTCGTTTTTATATTATATCTTAAGCTAATGTTACCTTAGATAACTTATACAATAAAGTTAAAATAAAATACATTACTCTAGATATGATACAACAGAATATCTGAAAAGGAAACTAACCAGTTACTATTTACATTCGCGCATCATGCAAGAATATGCGCGCACAATGCAAGAATTGACTTGCTTATACATTTCGCGCATATTCTAACATGATGCTACACTTAGTAGTAAAACAATACAGCTTGCTATATTTATGTGTTAGGTGATTGATTTGTGTATATATTATATATGTCAACATCCTACATATCGATTTGTTTTTTGCAATCTGGGGCTGCCTGTCGGCGATGACAGACTTGGTATATAGAAATTCGACATATATGGATGTATACATATATAATAATTTAATTAGCGATATTTTGAGGCAAAAGCTTTTTATTCTAAAAACAATATTTAAGTGTTTAACAGTTTTTAACCATGCTTTAGTTGGATAACGTTGGCAGGCCTCCCACCAGGTGGACCGACGATATCGTCAGGCTGCAGCCGGTCGATGCTAATGGCAAGCTGTCGTTCATTGTGGCGTTCTAAGGGGGAGGCCTTTGTTCAACAGTGGACGTCTTCCGGCTGATGATTATAATCATTAACCTAATTTGGTTCGTTCAAGCAATTCTGATCTCTATTACAATAATGATAAGATATTGGTATTGTAATTGGGTTTTGCGTTCTATACGATTCTTATGTCAACGGAATACAAGTCAAAATTGATTGGATGAACTTCAAGAGGTAAAATTTGCGTTGTAATAATACTTAAGATTTAAACTATCAGCATGGTTTAAAACTGTTTACCTTCATACTTATAAACATTAACAATTTTTAATTAATTAAATTATACCTGTCCCTGTCGTTTGCATGCCAAACGATAGAGATGACAATAGACTTGACTGACGCAAAGGTACCGGCTCGTGAGATAGTTTTCGCGCAAGGCTTTAAGGTTTAGGGTTGGACCTCATCTGGCAGCACGGAATCGCCTTTTTCCGTCGCCTTTTCTCTTTCTGTCGCTTAGAACTGCCATTTGCTAGACCGAGACAGAAAGCATAATGCTATAGCACGCGATTGCCTCGAGGATTCTGCCGCGTGCTATCGTTCTGTCTAAGTCGACATTGATCAGAGTTTGTTTCGGCACTACTCAGAGGTAGAAGTGAGGTTGCTTGAATGATCACATCACATCACACTAACATTATAAAGGCGAAAGTTTGTGAGTGTGTTTGTTACCTCTTCACGCTCAAACGGCTAGGCCGATTTTTATGAATTTCATATGGAGGTAGCTGACATCCTGGATTAACACAGGCGATTATCCCGAAAAAATGCGGGTAACACCGCGGGGCGCAGCTAGTTAAAAATAATTCATAGAAATATGTAAGTATGTTGTCTGGTTGCCATAATACAGGCTCGGCCTAGTTTGCGATGGTCTTGTGTGTCCCAAGAAATTATTATTATTTGTATATTGATTCATTAAGTTAAGTTAAATCATTGTTTATAAGTATGAGGGTTCTTCGCCATCAAATTAAAATAACCCACAGCCACTTCGCGTTCAGCTTGGTAAAGGTTTGTTTTTTAAACTTAAGTTAAAAATGCTCTACCCGTTGCCTGTTAACTTAAGAAGCTTACAATCAATGATCTACAAGTCTTAGACACAACGGCCCATGTTGGTCACTTGATATACACATTGGCCCATGTTGGACACTTGATGTACACAATGGCCCATGTTTGTCACATGATGTACACAATGGCCCATGTTTGTCACTTGATGTACACAATGGCCCATGTTGGACACTTGATATACACATTGGCCCATGTCGGAGACATCTTGTTCACAGTGGCCCATGTTGGACACTTGATATACCTATTTACAAAGCTGTGAGAATAATCCGCGGGCACACTATCGTGGGTGCTAACAAACATATCACATGTATGACCAACGTTTGGGACCAATGTTACACAAGCATTTGTCCCAATATTGGCCCAAGTTCAACTCGACAGGCATTTGAGAAACAGTTATTTAAATTGATTAATTATTAATTAATATTGGTATTAAATAAACCGATTAACACTCCACCCTATTCGAATAAATATTTATATTTAATTCATTATTTTAAAAAGCTGTTTATGATCTACGGGATTTTAAAAAAAATATGCACCATATATCTCTTTTCAAAGACAACATTTTGATTTTAATGTGCTTTCGATTAAAAAATAAAAAAAATAAAGTTCATTTAAAAATGTAATATTACAAAAAATCTTAAACAATATTCTTCTGTCTCTCTCGTTCTTACTACTTTTATCAAATGAAAGAAAGAGAACACATTACTTTTACATATTATCAAATATAAATTCTCCATAATGCTTCATACCATACATTCACACAAAAAAATTACTAAAAACGAAAAAAGTATACTGCAAAAGTAAAAAAGACAGTAAAAAATATTGTTAAAGAATTTTTTGTCTCTCTCTTTCCTATAACAAGAGAGACAAGATAGAATGAGACGAGAATATAAATTAAAAACATACTTAGGATATATGTTGTCTTCAAAAAAATTCATTTACAAAATACTATCCTTACTTTTACAGATCATAATAGCACAGTTATAAGAGTTATTCGTTTACACTTGTGTCGGGTTCGATTCCCGGGTCGGGCAGTGTTACTGGGTACCATGGGGTAATTCTCAGTAGCAGCACGGAGTCTAGATTTTTAATAGCTATAGGCTCGTCCCTTATTTCATTGGGACATATAACTGGCGAAATGTGGGTGTACTATATACTCTGCCTACCCCTTCAGGGAATACAGGCGTAACAAATGGAACGAATAACCTTATAATCTATATAACTACATTAATTAAAATCATCGTTGAGACTCCACACAAAATGTTAAGCGTAGGTAGACGAGGTATGGAAATTGATTGGTGACCGGCACTATAGTGTTTTGTCCTGCATTTGAATCTAGACATTTTGTGTGTGATAACAACGGCTAAAACTGCTTTTTACAAATAGATTTAGTTCTTTTTTTTTTCATATTTTGTACTCGTATTGAAAATATAAATGTTCTTTCTACAATAAAGATTATATTTGTCAAAAACAGAAAAAAAATACAAAAAAAATGGTTTTATTTTTAATTTCTAATTTTTTTACCTTTTTTATAAAATAGTAGTAGCTTAATTAAATAATACCTATTAATAGTATTTTAAAATAAATAATATTTTAGTAAAAAATTTTGTTTTTGACAAATATAATTTTTATACTTACTTAGACGATAAAATATACAGAAAAAATATTACAGAACGGCTTAAATTGATACACTACAGTGTATAGTGATAGCAGCGTAACGGGGTGGGTAGAGACGTAGGTACTGCAAGCGGGGTAAGTAGAACACAGGGGTAAATAGTAACAACATTTTGAAATAGATTTTTAAACTTTGAACGGAGTAACATTTGGGACTTTACATAGTTTTTTTTTAAACGTTGCCCCACTAGGAATGTCTTCTGTATCGTGGGTGCGTTTCACAAACATGAAATATCACACACAAACACCCAGACTCGGGACAAACAGCTGCGGATCGCACACATTTTTGTCCCTTGTAGATCGAACCTGCCCCTTCGCGCAGCAGTCCAATCGCTTAGCCACTGCGCCAATCAAGACGTCTCATAAATCCAGCATGTTATAAGCACTTTTAGACTATAATTAACGTTCTTTCAATGTTTCAAATCCTCATCAAAATGTCCCAATTTACCCCTGTGTTCTACTTACCCCGTTTGTATAATACTATCTTTATGATATACCATAACTGTACGCTAAGAAGTTAACACGCAAACACGCCAATCGTAAACCTTCAAAAATGCGCGTAAATCGTACGTTTTGATTGAGGCAATGTACGTAACTCATTCTATTTTGAACCCAATTCCTTTGGGTTAAGGTTTATTATTGTTAGTTTTTATGAAGTAATCTTGCAGTGAGCTAGCGCGGTGACCAATGCTGCCTTCTGTGTGAGAGGTGTTTGTAGCAGTGGGACAGTTAAAGGCTGGTGTTACTTTATTTGATTATATATTATTATTAATAATTTTCCGGGTTTAATTTATGCCTATGTCCACACTCTAAATATCCTCTAAATATTGGTGAAAGAATTTCAGAAATCGGATGGATAGTTTCGGAGATTACCGCTAAGTAAGTATAAATATAGCAGTAACTATGAGATCTATATACCCCGTTACGGTCCAGCGTGAAGAAGTACAAAACCTAACCTAATTAATATATTTATTGTTTTAATTATACCTTAAACTTATTTAAATATAAAATAACATAAAAAACTAAATGGTAAACAAAAATTATGTTACAAGAATTTCTAAAATTACTTATTGCAACATTACGATGTCATAGACATCTGTGATTTTTTTAATTTTATTCTTTTATTATCTATGGTAATTATGATATCAGTCGTTTGTGGTAAATATTTTGTTTTTTTAATATTCTTGTTTGGAATAAGTTTGACAAAGAAACAAAATAAGGTACTTCTTTTCGAAACATGTATATTTTTTACAAAAACTTAAAAACGGGTATAACTTAAAAATTTAAATAAACATTATCTAAATTAGTTTAGTTTTTTGTAAAAAATACCCACGTGCACTCAATTTTTTATTACTAATCAAAAACTAAGTCAAAATGGAATTATATTTGTCTATCACAAACAATTTTTTTTGAGGTGTCCTCTGTGAACACCTCTTTGTGTTATAAGGATGAAGATACTTCGAATCCAAGAAATGGTAGCGAATGTCCAAGCTATGAGGGTTCTGTCAAATTTTAACTTCTACCACTCTATTGACATAGATGACGTCACTTGTAGGTTAGCAACTGTCAGATTCAAATTTGACGTTATTCTGACGTCACAACACAAGGCATGACAAGATTTTTAAGCAAACCTGGATTTTTTGACATCTGTCAAAATGACGTGTTCATCTGACGATATTGAAGCCATAGTTTAGTGTGACTACTAAAATGATTGTGTGAAAAAAATGCTATAAAAATGAGTGATCGCCACTGTAAATTTTAATAGTATTTGTATATACATAATTTTAGTTACAGTTAATTAACTGTAATATTAGATTTCAGATATTTAAAAATCAATATAATATACAATCAATTGAGTTTGCGAACAAGTGACGTCACAGGTTCCTATTTCCATACAAAATCTTTAGGAGTAGCGTTCTGATAGCTCATAAGAAGTATGTCAACTGATTGGTGGTGTCTACTACACAATTGGGTTTGTTTATAACACTGCTGGGCCACTCCAGCTACCATGTGGGATAAGTATAGTAAGCTGAATGTCACTGCTCATAGTGTTTCGCTTTTCTGTCGTGCTCATCATCGGATGATCGATTCATTGAGTGATCTGCAAAGATAAAAGATAGATTACTTATCTGTGTATGTTTGTACATACATAGTACGTGTGTGTATGTTAGTACATACACAGTACCATACATATACCCCTTGACTTATATAACACTAGTTGCCCTCCGCCGTGTTACACGCTACGCAATTTTTTGGGGACAAAAAGTATGCCTATGTGATAATCCACGGTGTCAGCTACCTCTATATAAAATTTCATCAAAATCAGTCTAGCCGTTTGTGCGTGAAGAGGTAACAAACATACAAACACACTCACTAACTTTCGCCTTTATAATATTAGTGTGATTGTTAAATAATACCGGAAGAAGTATGTCAGGATCGTAGCGAATAGAAATCCGTGGTCTCTGCCTACCCCTTTGGGAAATAGGCGTGTCTTTATGTATGTCATTATACCATATATATATCCATATTATTTACTATATATTTCGGTTATACTCACGGGTAACTCAAAGAAAAGAGTTGTCAAACTTAGGAGGCGTTTAAATTAAGATACGTTTTAGCACCATTTTAAAGTAAGATGGATTTAGTGATGCCTGTAATCTATAAGAGTATGCAGTACACCCACATTCCGCCAGTTATATTATAGGTCGCAATGTAATAGGGGGCGAGCCTATTGCCATTAAATAGTCACAAATCCAAAATACTTAATATGAAAACCCACTAAAATTGCCCGACGCGGGAATCGAACCCTTGTGATCAGCAATCGCGCTTATCGACAACTAGACGGATAAGGCAGTTGGACAGAAGAGGTAGCGTAATCGAAAGTAAATAAATAATATTTCCAAGGCCGCGGATTCGAGTCCCGCTCGTGTCCATCATTTTTCAAATTTCCCTTATCAATTTAGATTCAAGCTTAGCATGGGCAACATGCTAAAATGGCACCAAACGACATGCTATTAAGTATATTTAATTATTGCTCATATGCTCTCCATCATCATACCTTGGTGCGGCATCTTGGGCACCAGCACGACGTTCCCGTCCGCCGCCTGCTGCAAGGAGTATTGTTGGGATGACAGTGGTCTTCCCTCAGGGTCCCGCAAGTTCTGAGGGCAAAACACAGATTAATTACATACCAACATCAGCTAGGACACGTCCACAGTAGAACGAAGGCCTCCCCTTGGAGTGGGGGGGGGGGGGGGGGTTGCAATAATCCCTAATGGCAAGCGGCTTGGGAATCGCAGTATTGGTGTTGAAGTTACAGAAGACGCTGCTGCCCGTCTTCTGGATTTTCCCTTAGAATCTTACGACACCCACGGGAGGAAAGGGGTTGGTCAGTTCTAGGCCGGATACCTCTCGGCAGACTACTAATATTATAATCTTATAAATTGGCAAAGAAGTATGCCAGGATCGTAGCAAATGGAAATCCGTGGTCTCTGCCTACCCCTCAGGGAAACAGGCGTGACTTTATGTATGTATGTATGTAAATTGGCAGACCTCCAGCAAGGTGGACTGATGATGTTGTTGCTGTACGGAAAGACCTGGATGCAGGCCCAAAACAGGAATCAGTGGCGATAGGGGAGGAGGCTTATGCCCAGCAGTGGGCCATTTAAAAGCTGATAATGATGATGATGATAAATTGGCAAAGGCCTGGTTTCCTGCCATAATCGTCTTCCATTCTCCGCTCCTCCATTCTTACCTGGAACACGTGTCGGTAGAGTGCCGCGAATCTCTCTTTCACTCTCTGCCTCTCAGCCAGGAGGTTGCTGTGGTCCCTCTGGGTCCTCTGCTTCCGGTCCCTCACTGTGCGCACCTCGTCTGCCAGCGAGGTTATCTGATCCAACTTCCGTTTGCGACAGTTCTGTGCCGCCACCTGTTGATAAAAGCGTTAATATATTGTCAGAGGCAGAGCAAGAAATATGCCAAACTAGCTGCGCCCGCGGTGCTACCCGTTACATTTTTTCGGGATAAAGAGTAGCCTATGTGTTAATCCAGGGTGTCAGCTACCTCCATATGAAATTTCATTGAAATCCATTCAGTAGTTTTTACGTGAAAGAGTAACAAACATCCATACATACTTACAAACTTTCACGTTTTTATTTACGGTATATTAGTAGGGATTTCATTGAAATTGGATCATCCGTTCGTGAAGACGCAACAAACATACAAACACACTCACAAACTTCTTTATAGTAAAACTGTGATTACCTTATTCTTCCCGCGTCTCCGGATGTCCCTGATGAGCGAGAGCTGCGCCTCGCTGAGGTCATGCTTCGACAGCCGCTCGTTGAACTCGTCCATGGGCAGGTTTATGATGTCCTGCACCTCCAGGGGTATGCCTGCCGACACTTGGACACATTAATGTTGGTATTACGTGTATATAATAATAATATACGCTTATATATAGGAAGGAAGTAACTAACGAAACCATGAAACATCCCAACAAAATATCCCAAATAATTTTAGTACATAACCGGGCACAGATCCAGACTCCCGGACTCCCTTGTGCCCGGTTGATGGCAATAGGCTCGCCCCCTATTACATTGGGACCTAAAAACATAACCGGCGAAATGTGGGCGTACTATATGTGCACCTCTGCCTACCCCTTCGGGGAATACAGGCGTGATGGTATCTATCTTCAAAGTTAAGTTTATTTATGTATTCATTTGTACTTACCTAATGCTTTAGCTCTTTTCTCGTCCCGCGAGAGATGCTGGCCACTGCTGGTAGCAGACGACCCTCCGTCCGACATGCTCCCGTCGGTTAACCGCCGAACTATAGGGGGAGACAGTAGTTAGCGGCAATCGAATTCGAACCTTACAGCAATAGATATAAAGTTCAAAATCATTTAACATGTAAGGATTTAAGACTAACGACAGATATAGTGTAGGATGTTAAGAGCCAATTGAAATTGAACCTTAGATTAATGTGAATAAAACTCAAAATTATGTAACAACATAAAAAAACATAGTAACGCCAATTGATTTTAAACCTTATTGTACTAAATCACAATTATTATTTTTTTTAAACGAAAAAAAATCTTATTTACACATTCTTGTGGTTACTTTTGTGTGCGTGTGTGTATAACATATTATTAACAATACCAAGAGAATTGTATGTGTGTGTGTGTGTGCGCGATGAGATTGTGTGTGTCTGTGTTCCCCTCACCTCGTTTATCCCGGACGGCGGCGGGCCGCAGCTCGGCGGCGGCGAGCGGCGCGCTGTACGTGTGGTTATGGCGCACGCGCTCCGGGGCGGCGTACGCGAAGCGGGGGGGCGCGGGGGAGGGGAGCCCGCTCTGTGCAGACATACACTTGTTAGGTATTGACGTATAGAGGGGAGAAAGTACACGGGCCAATGAAATGCACGAGATGAAATATTCTACCTTCACTCACATAATGATAAAAATGAACTAAAAAATACATAAAAAAAAGTTCTTTCGCAGTTGGGGGACCTGTTTGATAAGACAGTCTAACACAAAACGGCCCCCAACTGCGGTTTTTATTTAATTTTTGGTTCGTTTTATGACATGGCAGTCGTGGTTTGTAATTTATCAATTATATTTGTTTTTTGTTAATTTTTTTCTTTAATATATTCTCTTCGCGATGGTATAAGGATTCTAACGACACTCCATACATTAAAATCGGTTCAGGCATTCAGAAGTTCTGAAGGAATAAACAAACTCATACACACATGAACCCTGAAAACATTACACTCCCTTTTTTGGGCAGTCGGGTAAAAATAACAGTGGTTTACCTGTAAGAGGGTGTGGCTAGAGTGGGCTGTGTTGAGATCCAGCGCAGGCGCATGCAGCGTGTGCGGGGGCGGCAGCTGCGGCCGCGCACCAAAGTCCACTAAGGATATATTATACGCGAATTAAGTTAATGATTAAGTTTTTGAGTGTTTGTTACTTCTTCACGCTCAAACGGCTGGACCAATTTCGATAAAATTAATTTAATTTAATAATAAAAAAAAATGTTATGGAACTAAGTCTGTACGTATCTCATTTTCTGTAAATATTGGTTGTAAGAGACTGTTTGCTTTCTAAATAAAATAAAAAATAAATAAAATTTGGTCGTCTGCAGTCTATTATGACTACCTCCCCAGTTTTATTTCAAGTGACGACATGATTGGTGCAGTGGCTTAGCGATAGGACTCCAGCGCTAAGGGTTGCGGGTTTAATTCCCGCACGAGACAAAAAATTGTGTGATCCACAGATATTTGTCCCGAGTCTGGGTGTATGTGATATTTCATACACGATACAGAAGACATTTCTAGTGAGGGGGGGAGAAGTATTTTAAAAAAATAACTCACCATTTTGCATGTGCATATTCTCATGATGGTAGGTCTGCTCGGGGCACTCGTACTTGACCACACCTGGTCTGCCCACAGGGTCCAAAGAGGGGGCTGGTTGTTCCTATAATAAAATGGTAGCATTAATGATGTATCACGGGGTTAATTGTACTAGACGTAGATAATGATAAATTCCAAGACACTACTTCTAAGAAAGAAGATCTAAAACCCTATACATTTTTAAGATATAACATCACGCCTGTATTCCCTGAAGGGGTAGGCAGAGGTGCGCATATAGTACATCCACATTTCGCCAGTTATTGGTCCCAATGTAATAGGGGGCGAGCTGACCATCAACAGGGCACAAATCCATACTCCGTGCTGCTGAGAATTACCTAATGGTCGGCTTAGTAACAGTTTGCTTGACTCGGAATCCGAAGCCCAGACCCTCATGCTCAGCAGTCCAGACCAACGAGGCAGATTATTCTTCCTCATAACGTACGGTTGATGAACAAACTGGTGTCAGAGTGTAAACCGCCTGTAGGCCTCTGATAAGTTTTACACACCGTTGAACAATCTCTCAGGTGTGCAGGTTTCCTCACGATGTTTTTCTTCACCGTTTTTAGCGACTGACCTAATTTATAGTACGCACATGAATTCGAAAAGACATTGATGCGTGCCGGGGCTTAAACTTGCAACCTTTGACTTGGCAGTTCAACGGTCATACCACTCGGCTTTTACTGTGATGTTTACTCGGTGTTAGGAACTCACCTGGAAGCATCGTTTGCCAAACATGTGATGTTTCTTCTGTGGCTGGTGGGGGGCCGCGCGCTCCCTCCCATACGTGTTGTCGTACGGACGGAATTTAGAACTGGAAAGAAATATCTAGATGAATACAGGAAGAATATGTAGTTAAATATATGGCGAAATGTAAAAGATCTAAAATTATTAGACTACATTTTTTAAACTATATGTCATGCGCCCCGCGGTGTTACCCGCTACATTTTTTTCGGGATAAAAAGTAGCCTACGTGTTAATCCAGGGTGTCAGCTACCTCCATATGAAATTTCATTAAAATCTATTCAGAAGTTTTTACGTGAAAGAGTAACAAACATCCATACTTATAAACTTTCGCGTTTATAATATTAGTAGGGATATTATTTGTATAAATGTTAAAGTACCGCCTAACTCTGTCCGTCTGTCTCTCACGCTTTTACTGCTAAACTACTGAACCGAATGTGATTAAACGTTGGACGGAGTAAGCTTGAACCCCAAAAAGAGATATAGGCTACTATTTACTGAAAAAAGATGAAGTATCATTTTCCATGTGGACGAAGTCGCGGGCGCAAGCTGTGTGTGAAATTACCTGTGAAACTCCTGCGCCGAATCGCTTCCGTCGCACC
Organism: Abrostola triplasia; assembly: GCA_946251915.1. NCBI lineage: Eukaryota > Metazoa > Arthropoda > Insecta > Lepidoptera > Noctuidae > Abrostola > Abrostola triplasia. The sequence goes on from OX276450.1 coordinate 1,498,793, forward strand.
ATTCACCATCGGACAGCGATGGGACACGCTCGGACCCCATAGAAGACACCGCGCTATCGGACGCCGAGTCCCGCTCTGTTGAACAACATATATTATCACGCGGATGCACCTACAACGTAGACAGAGGTGTACAATAGGGCCGTTGATACCATTAGCCAATAATAGCCAGACAACATTTAAAAGTTAATATTAAAAATATATGTTTAACAAAAAATTTTAACCCAGCTAGGCTCAAAGTACTAGTGAAGATGGATTAAACAAGCCCAACACGGTGGGATTGCCTCATTTCGTCACAGAGTTCCTATGACCATCTGACTCCATCATCAGATCGGCTCAAAAGTACCATAATATTGTATTGTCACCAAACCTATTTAAGTATGCAAAATTTAATTTCAATCGGATATCAAAAAGTGGTTCTAATTTAGATTGCAAGATTTGACTTAAACAAACTCACATACATACACATTGCAAGTTAAATAACAGTTTGTAAATAGGAATATTTGTGTATGTTGGAAAGTAGAAATTTTAGCTCTTTTTTGTATTATAATCAGGTATAAAAGGCCCAAAACAGGAATCAGTGGCGTTTAGGGGGCTTATGCCCAGCAGTGGGTCATTTAAAAGCTGATGATGATGATGATGATAATATGATATCATTATCATCATCAGCCGGAAGACGTCCACTGCTGAACAAAGGCCTCCCCCTTGGGGGGGGGGGGTTGCCATAATCCCCACGCTTGGCAAGCGGCTTGGAGATCGCAGTATTGGTGGTTAAGTTACAGAAGACGCTGCTGCCCATCTTCTGGATTTTCCCTTAGTCGCCTCTAACGACACCCACGGGAGGAGAGGGGGTGGTCAATTCTAAGCCGGATACCACACGGCCAATATGATATAATATGATATACAATAAGGGTATTAAAGCTTACCTGTAATCATCATATGTGAGTGGTTGTGGTGGGGCGCGTGGTGTGCGCCCGCGCCGTCCAGCATGCGCATGGTATACATGCCTGCAATAACAACAATACAAACATAAATAACTTTGTTCTAGTTGTCTTGATGGCCGAGAACGAAGACCTAGGTTCGATTCAATTCAGTTCGTATGTCTGTTAGTCAATCACTCGAAAACGCTTGTACCAATTTGGATGAAATTTAATAAAACTCCTCTTAAGAACAATTTGAGTGATCCGCAGATGTTTGTCCCGAGTCTCGGTGTTTGTATGTGATATTTCATGTTTGTGAAACGCACCCCGGAGAAATTCTTAGCGCGAGGCGATGTTATTGTTAAATGGTAATTTAGAGATGAATTGGCTTTTAAAATTACGTTTTTTCTATTTTAATATATATTACTATATTTGAAAAGTTATTTTGTTATTTTGCTTTTACTATATTGGTTCCTAAACAAACCGACGAGCGTGTATGAGGAATGAAATGCGTGTGAATGAGGCGAAAGAAGTATGCCAGGATCGTAGCAAATGGAAATCCGTGGTCTCTGCCTACCCCTCTGGGAAACAGGCGTGACTTTATGTATGTATGTAGGTACCCCGAATAAATTGTTTAACCTTTTACCTCCTTAAACTCATTATCACAAATTATAATTGGCATCACCTTCACTAAAACACAAAACAGCTGAGCACAACTGAACTGAACTGTATGAAAATTGGTCAAGCCGTTAGTGAAGAAGTAACAAACATACAAACACACTCACAAACTGTCGTTTTTCTGGCAAATTTTATTAAAATTACAATCTTTGTGGTATTACAATAGCTAGGTACAACTGAACAAAACGTCACAAAGTATGAGAAAAGTTAAACTTCTCGACTCACGATGACTGGTAGAAGTGGTTGGAGAATCGGGAAACATGGACGATGAAACATCAATTTAGTTATCTTATCTGAAACCAATTTATCTAGGTTTCTTTAGCCAAGCTTAGTCTGAAACTTTTACATTGCTGCGGCAAAATCAACCTTATCTTCAAGTCTATAATATACTATATATTTATGTGTTTACGGGTCGTGGTGGCCTAGTGGTTAACATACCGGATTTGTATGCACAAGGTTGCAGGTGCAAACCCGGGCGAGTATCAATGTTTTTGCAATGTTATAAATACTTTCTTAGTTATTCTAAGACACTAGACTAACGGTGACGGAAAACATCGTGAGGAAACCTGGATTTAATTATCTGAAATCGCCCGCAGTGAGCTAGCGTGGTGATCAATGCTCAATCCTCTATACGAGAAGAGGCCTTTGTAGCAGTGGGACAGTTATAGGCTGTTATTATTATGTGTTTATATGGTGTACAATAAAGCATACTCTATCTACTACGATCCCCAAGCCGGTTGCCAAGCGTGGGGATATAGCACCCCCCACCTTAAAGGGGGAGGCCTTTGTTGAAAAATGGTTGTAGGCGTAAGGCCAAAGATCAAACTTAGTCGAATCCAGGCCTAAGTCCAGCAGTGGACTGACAAAGGTTGATGACGATCTCATTAAAAAAATGCCTAAGAATTTATGGGAACTGTCATTTAAAAATTGTAAAATTGAGTTAAGAAAATGGCTAGTATTGTGTTTTATACGATAGAACAGTTTATGCAACGAAGATTTAACATATTAATAAAAAATGTTGGTTGCTGGTATACTGGTTGTTTGTCTGTCAAGAATAATGCAACCAGGCCATGTTGTAAAAAATACTTTGTTTTATATAGTTACTAGCTGCGCCCCACGGTGTTACCCGCTACATTTTTTCGGGATACAATATAGCCTATGTGTTAATCCAGGGTGTCAGCTACCTCCATATGAAATTTCATTAAAATCCATTCAGTAGTTTTTACGTGAAAGAGTAACAAACATCCATCCATACTTACAAAATTTCGCGTTTATAATATTAGCAGGGATAAATATTTGAATGCCTAATACAGGCAGAATATACCTTGAACTATGCACCATTGTCAAATCCACTAGCACCTGTGTTCTGAGCAAATTAAGGTTTATTTATTTCTTTCCAAATACTTTCTTAGATATTCTAAGATATTAACTAAAATCGAAGAAAAACGTAAGGAAACCTGGATGTAATTATCTGAAATCGCCCGCAGTGAGCTAGCGTGGTGATCAATGCTCAATCCTTCTCTATATGAGAGGCCTTTGTAGCAGTGGGACAGGTGTAAGCTGTTGGTAATTTAATTCTAATCTTAAAATGCTAGTCATCATGAAAACCACAAAATAATCTAATCTAAACTACAGATCGGATTTACAAATAACGTTTACCAACATACTTATTTCGTTATACAACCTTGTATCTACCGTGTTTTATAGCACATGTGTGTGCGCAAACACAGGTGTTTTCCTATTCCCTCACTCTCATAGTCCAGGACGGTAAGGGTTGAACCACATCTGGCAGCACGGAATCGCCTTTTTCCGTCGCCTTTTCTCTTTCTGTCGCTTAGAACTGCCATTTGCTAGACCGAGACAGAACGATAGCACGCGGCAGAATCCTCGAGGCGATCGCGTGCTATCGCATTATGCTTTCTGTCTCGGTCTAGCAAATGGCAGTTCTGAGCGACAGAAAGAGAAAAGGCGACGGAAAAAGGCGATTCCGTGCTGTCAGATGTGGTCCAACCCTAACACGACAGGAGAGAGATGTCATGTGTAAACGGGTGACCGTTTTCACATATCGAGACACCTCTGTGCTTCGGAAGGCACGTTAAGCCTTGGGCCTGATCTCTCTCCGGTCGTGTAGGCCTGGACTATGAGAGTGAGGGAATAGGGAGTGCACCTGTGTTTGCGCGCATACTTGTGTACTATAATATCTACGTAGTTGGCTAGTCTCAGACAGGCCGCCGTGACCGATATTCGGCCAGGAGAACATTATTATTATTCCTGTCTCTTCGGTCTATTGGTAGTTAAGCGCGACTGCCGAGTATGAGGTCCTGGTTTCGAATTCCGGGTCAGACAAATGTTACTGGGTTTTTCCATTATGTAAAGAATTACCTCCAGACTCCAGACTTTGTGTTGCTACTGTTCTCAGTAGCAACACAAAGTCTGGAGTCTGGAGGGTCTGGATTTGTGCCCGGTTGATGGCAAAAGGCTCGCCACTGGCAAAATGTTGGTATACACCTCTGCCTACCCCTTCGGAGAATACTGGCGTGATGTTATTGTTATGCTAAACATTGAAATTTTTTTTCAGGAACAAGAAAAATACATAAGAAAAATCTATCACACTATATAAAGTTGTAAGTTAGTGAGTGTGTTTGTATGTCTGTTACTTCTCCTCGCCCAAACGGCTGGACCTATTTGGATAAAATTTCTTATGAAGGTAGCTGACACTGCATACCACACAGATAACACACAGGCTTTTTATACCAAAAAACTGTAGCGGGTAACGCCGCGGGGCGCAGCTAGTATACAAAAAGTATGACATGTCATCGTGTAATCGGCTTAAGGTATCTTCATGTAATGTCACTGATAATATGATAAGAGTTCTTCCCCGATTTTCTTCGCGGCATGCGCCAATCGTCACTTGGAAACATAAGATAATAAAACCGCTGGAGATGATTCATAATTCATAACAGAACATCACGCTTGTGGACAAAGGCGTAGGCAGAGGTATTATAGTACACCTACATTTCGCTAAGCACTTATGGCGGAGTGGTATGACCGTTTGACTACCAAGTCGCAAGTTTTCTTCGATTTCATATTCGTACTATAAATTAGTTATTAGTGCCTAAAAACGGTGAAGGAAAACATCGTGAGGAAATATACACCTGAGAGATTGTTCGACGGTGTGTAAAGCTTGTCAGAGGCCTACAGGCGGTTTAAACTCTGACACCAGGTTGTTCATCAATAAACGATAAGAAGAAGATTTTGTCTGAAGATGTTGGTGGAACGCACCCACAATACGCCACGGTATTCAGTCGAGTGGTATCCGGCCTAGAATGGACCACCCCCTTTCCTCCCGTGGGTGTCGAAAGAGGCGACTAAGGGAAAATCCAGAAGATGGGCAGCAGCGTCTTCTGTAACTTCACAATACTGCCATCCCCAAGCCGCTTGCTAAGCGTGGGGATTGTGGCAAACCCCAAACCTAAGAGGGAGGCTTTTGTCCAACAGTGGACGTCTTTCAGCATGATGATATTGCAGTGATGGACGTAAGATAGGTACTACTAATTTGTTTTGCTTGTAGACAAATAAAGAAACCTTTGTTTTGCTCATATCATATAAAGTATACCTACCGCTAGATAATATCTGATAATGTTAACTATATGTAACTAACTTTATCTGATGTTCTCGGAAAAGTTCTTACCATCATAAAATTTGTAATAACTGCTCAAATATTTGACAGGATCCGGATAAATAAGGTACGGCGCCATCGAGAAAAATGGCTGCGCGTACACGTAGCTCGCAACTGTCAAATCCATATTGAATCGACGGAAATCTTCCCAATCCGTCATTCGTTTTATTCGTATTATATAAAATATATATTGTTATATATTTCTTCGTGTTATCTCGTTATTATTTCAAGCGCTAGTTCTTTTCACTCGGCCGCCATTTTGACGTCGGAATTTCCCGTGACGCGATACGCGCGTGAACTAAGCTCACTCGATCTCAGTGCAAACAAAAACCATAATTATATTGTTATCTAAAACTAATATAAACTCAGGGATCAAAAAATAGTCTGTATTTGAACGAGAATAAACAGAAATTATATCTCTTCAGCACTGAAGTTGACACTTTTGTTAAAGATTCGCAAGATGTCCTTTGTCTTCGTAGAGCCATGCAAAATCTGCACATGCATAGACTACATTCACTATGCACCTTTCGACTCTTTACTGTCTGTCTTCCAAAGAATGGCATGAGTAGTCCTTTTACCCGACTGCGATGCAAAGGACGGTAATGTGTATAGCAAATGTTCACTTCTGGCAAATTTTCACAAATCACTAGCAACCCTCAAATGTCAGATTCAAAAAACGCGGGAACGAAACGTCAAAGTTATTTTTTTTATTTTAGACACTGGTGTGTGTAAAGAGTTTTGTTATAGTTCACTTGACGATGTTATACTGCATTACAAATAGTCTGTACACGTATGAATAGATTTCCATGTTTGTTAATACGTTGCGTCAATTAATTTTAATTATACACATCCTATAAATTATTTCTTATAAATCCTCTTTTCAAATAAGGAACAATATAGTTTTAAATTTAGTTTAGAGTTCCACGAAGTCGAGTAATAGAGACTTTTTGCACGAAACCTTATTAAATTCACTGCACAAATATTTTTAATGAACAATACAATCGAAGCAAAGGTATCTATCGCACTGCCTCTAGTCAAATGATAAATAGTACGTCTTTCACGATTGTCTTAATAAACTATCATAAAATAAACACTATAATCTTATTATTTACCGCGTAAATAGTTTAAATTTAGAACAGGCGCGGAGCCTGACATATTCGTATGTCTTCGGCCATAATCGTGTGGTTGCGCCGGCGCAGTGGAAGTGACTAAACGGATTTTAAAGAATTGATTACGTCATTTAGGTCAAATAGTGTGATAAGATTATATTTAGTTAAAATTAAAGTTAGTTTTTTACATAATATGATGGCGACGCGATCAGCTGGTTGATATAAAAAACTAGTCAAGTAATAACAACAACGTATGTAGCCCCCGTAGGGGGTAAACACTAGGCATAGAACTTTTCATGAATAGCATGTGGAAAAGGTGGCAGACGTAGGAGACCGTATTACCAAACCCAAGTTGGGCAGGTCATTTGGCAAGATTTGCTGATGGCAGGTGGACATAACCATGGCCTATTGCCATCAACCGGGCACAAATCCAGACTCCGTGCTGCTACTGAGAATTACCTAGCTACTCGCCTGCTCGCCCTCTATTACATTGGGACCTAAAACATAACTGGCGAAATGTGGGTGTACTATACGTGCACCTCTGCTTACCCCTTCGGGGAATACAGGCGTGATGTTATGTTTTGATAAAGATGATGTAAAAAATCACATGAAATTATTGTCATTCGTCACACCTGCCACTTTCCTTCACTCAGACAGCTACAATACACATTCTGTTAAGTCGCAGATCGTTCGCATTTCATTCATTCGTTAGTGGCGGGAGCACGACTGCCTTGGAAAGTTCATAGATATATTAAACTACATTTGTATCGCGAAAACCAACGACGAAAATGTTAACTTTCATTATATCGTCGTTGATGGTCCAATTCCGCGTAACTAACATTGTTAAACACCGCGTATGTACAAAAAAAGCAAAAATGAAATTACGAAAATTAACTATTAAGAATATTGATTTTAAGAATAGTACCTACATTAGATTATAGAGAACGAAACGGTCTTATACTCAAGTCCGTAGAAATGCCGATTAGTTTTTTAGTAACGAAAGTAGTTAATTTTCGTGAAATTACGAATTTTTGCTTTTTTTGTACATTCGCGGTTTTGAATAGGTACTGTTTCTTACGTGGTATTGACCAACGAGGATAAGTAGCATATTAGCAATGCATCATAATTATTAATTCTTCATTACTAGAAGCGAACTAGCAAGTGTGAAATTAGGACTCTACGAAATAAAATTCATTGCCTGTGAAATTTCACAAGTGAATCATATGAAAAAAAAAATCATTTAATTAAAAACATAACATCACGCCTGTATTCCCCGAAGGGGTAAGCAGAGGTGCACATACAGTACACCCACATTTCGCCAGTTATGTTTTTAGGTCCCAATGTAATAGGGGGCGAGCCTATTGCCATCAACCGGGCACAAATCCAGACTCCGTGCTGCTACTGAGAATTACCCAATGGAATAACCCAGTAACACTTTGCCCGACCCGGGATTTGAACCCAGGACCTCGTGCTCAGCAGTCGCGCTTAGCAACCACTAGACCAACGAAGCAGTCATTTAATTATATAAAAATGAATGAAATGTAGCAATCACTCCCATGCTTAGTAAGCAGAGGCGCTCATGTAGTACACCCAAATTTTACCAGCTATATTATGGGTCCCAATGTAATAGGGGGCGAGCTGACCATCAACCAGACACAAATCCAGACTCCGTACTGCTACTGAGAATTACCTAATAGAAAAAACCAGTAACACTGCGCGGGGATTTGAACCCAGGACCTCGTGCTCAACAACCACTAGTCCAAGGTATTGCTATGCAAGGTTTCCAAGATTATTAACCAGACGTTATTAAAACATGTATACCTACTTTATATCTTATTTTAAAATTATGAATGTAGATATTATATCAATCGATAAGGTTTATCAATGAATGTCGAATGAATTCATGAATCGGTCTCTCGTATATTAAAATACAGATAAATATAAAATGTTAATGGAGTATCGGACAGAGGAAGGCTTCGACGAACAGACCTAGACCAAATCGGAGATGTTCTGCAAAAAGGGCAAGTGAGGAGTACTCTCCGACGAGCGTGTATGAGGAATGTGATGCGAGTGAATGAAGCGAAAGTATGCCAGGATCGTAGCAAATGGAAATCCGTGGCCTCTGCCTACCCCTCAGGGAAACAGGCGTGACTTTATGTATGTATAAATATAAAATAATAGCGGATATGCAGACGTCGTCCTGCCCGGAAAAGTGCCATCTACCGAGTCGAATAGTGTTTTCAAACTATTCAGGAACTCATTGAAATATACACACAAAATTTCTTTCAAATTTTGTACAGCCGTTTTGGAGTTAGATGACAGACACACATACAGAAGATTTTTATATATAGAGATTTTTTTTTTTAACATCATCAAGCGGAAGACGTCCACTGTTGAACAAAGCCCCCCCCTTGGGTAAAGAGAGGGGCTGCCAAAATCCCCACGCTTGGCAAGCAGCTTGGTGATCCCAGTACTAGTGGTGAATTCACAGAAGACGCTGCTGCCCATCTTCTAGATTTTCTCTTAGTCGCTATTATGATACCCACGGAGGGAAAGGGGGTGGTTATGGCGTGACCAAGAGAAACGGCTTAATTTATATATAATTACTAGTACACTGGGTAGACATCGTCCTGCCCTGAAAAGCGCCATCTACCGAGTCCAATTATGGTTTCACACAAAATTTCTTCCGAATCGGTCCAGCAATTTAGGAGTTATGTCACAAACACACGTACACAAGGACATATATTAAGTATAGATAAATTCAGTTTATATTTCACAGGGAATGCGTACTTCACTGTGGTTATCGCTTACATTATATCACTTCATGTTTATACTTTTATCGAAGTTGCTAGATAACAATACTGATCGATATATGTATAATAATAGATAATACTATTCATATTTTTTTTGAAAGAAACCATGATTACTTAAATGGTTTGGGCATGTAGACGACCTGATTAGCGCAGTGGCTAAGCGATTGGACTGCTGCGCTAAGGGTTGTGGGTTCGATTCCCACACGGGGCAAAACTTTGCGCGAACCACAGTTATTTGTTCCGAGTCTGGGTGTTTGTGTATGTGAATATTTCATGTTTTGAAACGCACCTACGATACAGGAGAAATTCCTAGTGTGGGGCGACATTATTAAAAAAAAGGAAAAAAAAAGAAAGAAAAGATAAAAAAGAATGGGTGAAAGAAGAATGACAAAACGAATATATGAGGCGAGTGTTAGTGGAGTATCGGAAAGGGGAAGACCTAGGCGAACATACCTAGACCAAATCGGAGATGTTCTGCAAAAAGGTCAAGTGAGGAGTACCCTCAACCGACTAGCGTGTATGAGGAATGTGATGCGTGTGAATGAAGCGAAAGTATGCCAGGATCGTAGCAAATGGGAATCTGTGGTCTCTGCCTACCCCTCAGGGAAACAGGCGAGACTTTATGTATTATGTAAAAAAATACCATGGATGATAGAATATTATTCTCTTTTGACGCTGGAATAGGTCGCAGGCCTAGTAGGCCCAATCGGGCCCATTAATAAATGGGAATAGGCTCGCCGTCGAACGTTTGGGTATAGACTCGTCAACCGTTGAGGTACCAGTGTCGATGCCCGGGTCCACTCGGACCTATAAGGGTTATAACATAACTGGTGTAGGACTGCCTCGTTGGTCTAGTGGTCGCTAAGCGCGACTCCTGAGCACGAGGTCCTGGGTTCGAATCCCGGGTCGGGCAAAGTGTTACTGGGTTTTTCCATTAGGTAATTCTCAGTAGCAGCACGGAGTCTGGATTTGTGCCCGGTTGATGGCAATAGGCTCGCCCCCTATTACATTGGGACCACATAACCGGCGAAGTATGGGTGTATACAGTCACCTCTGCCTACCCGTTCGAGGAATACAGGCGTGATGTTATGTTATGTTTATTATTATTCTATTAATAATTTATGTTAATCATGATGAACAATCAGAATAAGGTTATTTTAAGAGATAAAAAGATTATCCATGCTTTTAATTATCTTATCAAAGAAGTAAATTTTAATCAGAGTAACATCGCAGTGTTAACGATATATTCTTCAAGATATATGACTGGTAGCGACATCTATACGCCAGTAATGGTAACTACTTTCACGTAATGTCATTTAGTTCCGCTACTCACAGGTAGATGGCGGTAGTAGCTACTTGATCATCGTAATTGATTTTTACGCAATGATTTTTAAAGGAAGTATAGATAATGCAACTAGCGCTCATTTTGAGACTTGAAAATCTCGCAATTGGGACCTTTTGTCTAGCACTGACTGGTTAGCTTTAGTGAGCTTTGACATGCGCGCGCAATTTTTTTTTTATTTTTTTTTTAAAAACGTCACCACTCTCTAGGGATTTCTCCTGTATCGTAGTTGCGTTTCACAAACATGAAATATTCACATACACAAACACACAGACTCGGGACAAACATCTGTGGTTCGCACAAAGTTTTTGCCCCGTACGGGAAACGAGCCCACAACCCTTAGCGCAGCACTGCGCTAATCATGTCGTCATCAATGTCAAACACATGTTTATTCTTTTACTCTTATTGTTTTAATTATGCTATCTCTATTACGTCATTGTCAGGTTGTATAAATTATGTATGCGTGTAATTCGGAACACTTTTATCTTTCTTTTTGTTAGCTGAAGTATCTATACTTTATGATATATCATTGGCCTACCTTCGTTCATCGCCATGTCCATCAGTTGTAGGTCTTCATCGTTGAGTATGGACTGCAGAAAGCCGTCCTGATTGGTTGGGCCAGTCATTTCAGCAGTAGAGTTCTGTTGGAGAAAAACAATGTTCAGAAATCTCTAAACATTATATGACTTTTGGTGTCATTTAAGCATGTAACCCATGCTAAGCTTGAATCTAAATTGATAAAGCAATTTTGAAAAATGATGGACTTGAATGGGACTCGAACCCGCGACCTTCACCAATCCGTGGCGCAGCTCTGTCAACTGAGCTATCGTGTCTGCTCGCAGCCATTTAATTTCCAGCTCCCTTTTAGTATTTACGTGTTAAGGGTGACGTCAGGTATTATCTGTTGGAATCTTTGATTACCAACTCAGTGTTATGCTTACAGCTATAAATCGCTGAAATGACAACACTGATTTTGATTAAAAAATATTAACCGATGTTCTGGACTTCTGGACAAAGACACAGGATTTTTGTTTTATACATTATCAACTAGCTACGCTCCGCGGTGTCCATTCAGTAGTTTTTACGTGAAAGAGTCACAAACATCCATCCATACTTACAAAGTTTCACGTTTATAATATTAGGGATTAAGTTACATTTTTAGTTATTAAGTAGCGATTAAGTTACATTTTAGGTTATTATTAAAAATCACCAAAATCTACATAAAATCCGTAAAAGCTGAGAATCAGAAGTTTTATTTTAATGTCTTGTATTTGTGTAAGTGATAGAAATTAAGTCACGTTCATACTGAGTGTACTTCGTAAATATGTGCAATATATACAATTATGCATGTATAACGTACTTGATAGTAGATCGGTTCATGCTGCTGCGGATGCTGCGCCGACTCCACTTTGTAGGCACCATCTAGCGGAGCCGCCGCGCCACCTACGATGAAAAATATACAAACATATAACATTGTAAGGATGAGATAAATAGAACACAGGACTGCTGGAATACTATCTGTTTATGATGTAGCCAAATATTTAGTGCTTACAACTATATAATACTGCACTATAAAATACTTATATCTAACCCACTACAACATTACGCCTGTATTCCCCGGTGTGTTTAACACACACATCCCGCCAATTATGTTATAGGTCTCAATGTAATAAGAGGCGAGCTGACCGGGCATAAATCCAGACTCCGTGCTGTTACTGAGAATTATCTAATGAAAAAACCCAGTAACACTTTGCCCGAACCGGGATCTCACCCAAGACCTTACCAACATAATTCTAGACTTGTTTTTTCGTTTCAGATTTTAGCAGGCGACTTTTATGACATGCAAACGACAGTGACGGGTATAAATTAATCAAATGTCAAAAACCTATTTTTATTAGTGGGTGAGTTGTGTTGACGTTTAAACAGGGCTATAACATAGTCTAATATTGAATAATCTAGCTAGATCTTACCGTAAGACTCCGGGTGTTTCTCAGGGACTGGCGGTATGGGAGCGTGGTAGTTCGGTGCATAGCCACCCGCCGCGCCATGAGCACTGGAAATAAGAACAACATGCTTATAAAATATCAGCGATTTGCAGATATTTGTGCAGAATCAGGATGTTCGTGTATGTAATATGTCATTTACTATAATAACTTTCGTGAGTGTAATCCATATTATCTACTATATATACCGGTTATACTCACGTCGATATTCGCGGTGTCGCGACCCCGCCGCGTCACCAGCTCATGAATAAGGGCTCCGTTTCCGAAACTAGTCGGGCATTCCCGAATATCGACGTGAGTATAACCGGTATATATAGTAGGTAATATATCATGTTTGTGAAACGCACCGATACAGGAGAAATGTCAAGAATGGCGTATCAAAATAATATCTCCTCGTTATTTGTATGAAGTTCAATAGATACTCACGTGATATTATGGGGATGTGGGTGCGGATGCGGATGCTGGTGGTGATGGTGGTGGTAGTGCTGGTACTGGTCGGGCGGCGGCGGCGGCGGGATGGTCAGCAGCGAAGCTAGGTCCTGCCAGCGCTGCTCCACCGACATGGAGCGCATCAACGACTGTCAACAAACATACATGTTAATAAGTATTTGGTTGATATAGTTTCAATGCAATCATACTTAATCTTACACAAATATGGTATAGGTATATATAACGAATAACATCCCTATTAATATTATAAACGCGAAAGTTTGTAAATATGGATGGACGTTTATTACTCTTTCACGCTCAAACGGCTAGACGATTTTGAAGAAATTTCATAGGGAGGTAGCTGACACCATGGAATAACACATAGGCTACTTTGTATCCTGAAAAAATGTAGCGGGTAACACCGCGGGGCGCAGCTAGTAAATAATATTTGTAATACATTCTATCTATTACCAATAGCAAGAACATAACCACTTAACTGTAAACTGGCTTCAACACTTGCGTAAATAACAAAAAAAGGTTTTTTTTTTTTTTTTTTTTTTTTTATTGAAAAACGTCCCCCCACACTAGGAATTTCTCCTGTATCGTGGGTGCGTTTCACAAACATGAAATATCACAAACACAAACACCCAGACTCGGGACAAACATCTGTGGTACGCACAAAGTTTTGCCCCGTGCGGGAATCGAACCCGCAACCCTTAGCGCAGCAGTCCAATCGCTTAACCACTGCGCTAATCAGGTCGTCGAACGAAAAAAAACCTTTTGAAAGTTGAATCTAAAATCGTTAATCATATGCCATGATCTAATATATTGATAAAGTGTGAAAAAATTAAGTAACATAATTACATACATATAAAATTAATACGTAACACGTTTTTGCTAAAAAATTATAAGTACGCCGCAACAAGGTCATAGCGCGCGGAAAAAAATAGTTCCGCTACTCGCCGCTTGGGAAAGTACATTGACTAGTACTATTTTTTGTCGATAGATGGCGCTATGACCAATGTTATATTTACGTAGTTTGAATTCCTTATTAGAGAAGAGTATAGTGTCATAGACTATTTCAAGTATTTGGGCATTGATGGTTGCCTAATTGATTATTTAAGAATAAACATTTCTTAAAAAAATATTTAAGCTACAGTTTTCAAACAAATAATAACAGATATATTTATGACAATAGGCTGTAAAAATAAATTTGATGGCAATAGGCTCGCCCCCTATTACATTGGGACCTAAAACATAACTGGCGAAATGTGGGTGTACTATATGTGCACCTCTGCCTAACCCTTCGGGGAATACAGGAATTAATAACAGATATATCATTTATTACAATTTATTAACTAACAATTTTGTTTCGATGGTTGCTAAGTGTTTTTTTTAAGTGTTTTGTATACCAGTAATTTTGTGAAACGCACCCACGGCACAGGAGTAATGCCTACTGTGGGGCGTCGTTTAAAAAACTTATTATTCTTGAAATGGTAACAAACAAACATACTTCCGCATTTAAATCTGGATTAGCGAAGTTTATAACAACACTAGCTTCCACCCACGACTTCGTCCGCGTGAATTTCGAATAATAATAATAATAATCATTTATTGGGACAAAAATAAGTTTACAAAATTAATTGTGCATTAACAGTTACATTAGTTAGAACAACTGTGTCGCAACTGTTAACCTCCAAGATGGGGACAGTGTTCCAACATAATATTTAAATCTAGGAAGTAAAATAATTACTAATAATTAAGATTAATTAGAAATGAGATTAAAGTATGTGTGATGTGTGTGTTTATTTGTGCGTGTGCGCGTGTGTGTGTGTGTGTGTCTGTGTGTCTGTCTGTGTATGTGTGTGTATTGATGAAAAATAATTTTAAGATTAAACTTTAACAAGATTTTCTACTTCTTCATAATTAAGGGTACTGAGCCAGTTATAAATTGCCTTCTTACATTCACGAATAGTTAAGGGATAAATGTTCAGCTTTTGATTTATTTTATTGTACAAAATACAGCTTATTATATGATATTGTCGTCTTACTGTTACAGTGTTAGTAAATTCAACGTCACATACCCTACCCGATCTTCGGTTCTGTCTACATAGTTTGGGGTCAAAAACAAGCTCCGAGTGCTTTCGCAAAACTGTATTAATAACAAAAGTTTGTCGGACAGTAGGTACTTTGCAGAGAGAATAAAGATCGAGAGTAGGAAAAAGAATGGGCTTGTGCATCATGACCTTCAGAACCGCCCGTTGTGCCCTTTCGAGCCGAAGCATTATTGTCTTATCCGAATTTCCCCATGCAGTAATACAATAGTTTAGGACTGAGTGGGCAAGAGCAAAGTATACTGTTTTTAATATGGGAACATCGGCTGATGATCTCAATTTCTTGAAAACGTAAATTAATTTTCTAATTTTCTAATGTTATAGCCTATAGCCTCCCTCGATAAATGGGCTATGTAATACTAAAATAATTATTCAAATCGGACCAGTAGTTCCTGAGATTAGCGCGAACAAACAAACAAACTCTTCAGCTTTATAATATTAGTATAGATATAACTCGATAGGTATCTTAACTCTATCAACAAACGTACTTTCAAAATCTCATGTGGACTTTCATATTTTTTGCCGCGTTTTTTACTGGAACCATATTTTGATACAGATTAGTTCATAAATCATTCGTTCACAGTTATATCATTCAGATGTAACGGTGACACCTAATTGCTTGAAAGTTTAATTAATGTTATGAAACCCAATCTCTGTCTCACTATTAAACAGGCTAAAGGAGTGTACGAAGCTAAATTATTTAATTTCTAATTATTTCGCCAGTCATGTTTTTAGGTCCCAATGTAATAGGGGGCGAGCCTATTGCCATTAACCGGGCACAAATCCAGACTCCGTGCTACTACTAAGAATAACTGGAAAAACCCAGTAACACTTTGCTCGACCCGGGATTTGAGCCCAGGACCTCGTGCTTAGCAGTCGTTTTTTTTTAAAAAAAAAAACAAAATTGACATTGAATGAGATCAATGTTTCAATTTGTGGCAGATAATGTTATGAAACATTAAGAACACATGAATGGGTTTTAAAAACAACTATATGTATACAACATACGGCATAACGACTTTGAACATGTCTAACCAAATCAAATAATTCAACCAATAAAAAGACAGTAATAAAAAGCACTACCGATACCAAAAAGCAAGCATTCTAAAATCACAACAAAATTACCCAAAAGACAGATGTTCAAACACGAGAACCATAGACAAGGTAAACTCGTTAGTTTGGCGCGAAATCTTAAACAAACATGGCGACTTTCGTTGTCAATATTGGTTGACTAACAGAAATAACGGATTATGTGTGTTTACTTCATTTTAACGGAATCAGGAGATTTCTTACTGAGATTAGATCAAAGTAGGTGGTCCAGTTAATTAGAAATTATTTACTACTCGCTGTCCCGGCGAAATTCGTGCCGCCTTCTGACCTTAAGGTTTAAGGTGAAGGTTCTAATAGAGAGAAGGCGGTTCCTTCTCACCGTGTAAAGGTTTAATCTCAGAATAAAGAACAAACCAGACTCCGTGAGCGCACACAATATCGAAGGAACACCAACTATTCCAAAATGGAGTAGTTGACTAACATGACGATTTGACATTTAGTTCACATAGATCGCGCACGTCGTTGGAAAGTTTTATTTAAGTATTTAGTAATTCGATTATACCGTTCTGCGTAATTCCAACGTGCAGTACTGCAGTTACTAGTTACTACGTTACTGCAGTACTGTAGTTAGTGGACTGCCTCGTTGGTCTAGTGGTTGCTAAGCGCGACTGCTGAGCACGAGGTCCTGGGTTCGAATCCCGGGTCGGGCAAAGTGTTACTGGGTTTTTCCATTAGGTAATTCTTAGTAGCAGCACGGAGTCTGGATTTGTGCCCGGTTGAATGCAATAGGCTCGCCCCCTATTACATAGGGACCTAAAACATAACTGGCGAAATGTGGGTGTACTATATGTGTACTTCTGCCTACCCCTTCGGGGAATACAGGCGTGATGTTATGTTTTTATGTTTTAGTACTACAGTTGGAATTATTATGAAAACATGTCAAAATTACGATTCATTTGTACACATGGTTACAGAGCAGTGAAAGGAAAAATGGCTAAACGCGGAGCCTGTGGGTTTAATGGTGAGAAGGCGGTTCGAAGTTCACCCTGATTCCACTAATATTTAAGACCAAAATTAGCCAAATCAGACCAGCCGTTCTCGAGTTTTAGCGAGACTAACGACCAGCAATTCATTTTTATATATAAGATATAGATAGAATATGTATAGACTGCCTAATTGGTCAAATGGTCGATAAGCGCGACCGTATGCATAGCGTCTTGGGTTCGAATCCCGGGTCAGGTAAATTGTTTATTGAATTTTGGCCTATGGTAATTCTCAGTAGCAGCACAGAGCCTACATTTTCTGTCTGCCAATAGACCCATACGTACTCAGAAAATTGAACCTTAAACGCCCGTAAAGAAGCTTCATTTTCCAATAACGACGTATAAAAGGTACAAAATTCCACGCATGCGCACTCTGTTGCAAGTTCTATTTCCGTGTGAACTTAGCTAGTACCTATTGGAGTCGCCGTGAACTTTGTATACATAATACTAAGTACAATATCCGGTCATCGATCGACCTCCACGCGCATGCGCAAAAAGGCAACCATTTTCCTTGTTTGACAAAAAATTCGCAACCGGCGGCCTCTGGTGTCGAATAGGGGAACGAATTGTTCATTCATCCAAACTTCACACGTTAAACAAATAAGCAAATCTATTTACAGTTTAAACAACCGATTTTCAACCTTATTCCTTAGGCATAAGGATAGTATTGAACGCGAAAACGTTTTACAATACCAATTGTTTGCTGCTGCTGTGTGTCTTGTCACTAAAGCAATAGGAGTCAAATTCGTTTGAACGGACCGCAAGATGATTAATAGTATTAATGTGTTTCTTTTTTCTATTTAAAATTGAAAGCAATGTCTTTTTCTCATCGTATGGTTGATGAACAACCTGGTGTCAAAGTTAAAACCGCCTGTAGGCCTCTGATAAGCTTTACACACCGTTGAAAAATCTCTCAGATGCGCCGGTTTCCTCACGATGTTTTCCTTCATCGTTTTAGTAACTGATAACTATGCATTTTTGAACTTGGCAGGCCAACAGTACCCGGCTATCACTGCTAAAAAACATAACATCACGCCTGTATTCCCCGAAGGGGTAGGCAGAGGTGCACATATAGTACACCCACATTTCGCCAGTTATGTTTTAGGTCCCAATGTAATAGGGGGCGAGCCTATTGCCATCAACCGGGCACAAATCCAGACTCCGTGCTGCTACTGAGAATTACCAAATGGTAAAACCCAGTAACACTTTGCCCGACCCGGGATTCGAACCCAGGACCTCGTGCTCAGCAGTCGCGCTTAGCAACCACTAGACCAACGAGGCAGTCAATCACTGCTAACCTAGATTAAATTTGGTATGCAGATAGCTTAATACCTCAGGAAGAAAAGCCACGTTTTAACAAGCTACAGCACGTCCGGCGTATCTTGGCCCTCCTGAAGTCAGTCGATTGGCTGCGCAATGGATCTTTTACGAACGAAATTGTCTACTGCGCAGCGAATTAGCTAACTTCAAGACGGTCAAGATACGTCGGTCGCATTGTAAGTAAATGATAATCCCGGACAGTAGCATGTATTTTACATACAAACTTACGCTTACTTTCACTAAGCGAAGCGATTTTTAAAAAACCTTTATCCGATGACTTTTTCTAGTCTAATAAATTAATAATATTAAAAAAAAACTATAAATACATGTAACGGTTAGATATAAAAACTATATCAAGTTAGTTTGGAGTTTAAAACATAAAATGGCGACTGACTTCGTGTATGCTTGGGTGTTTTGAGTTAAAATCCATTCAGTAGTTTTTACGTGAAAGAGTAACAAACATCCATTCATACTTACAAACTTTCGCGTTTACAATATTAGTAGGGATGGTGTCAAAATCCCAATTCCGAAGAACTATCCCACCGCAGGGCGGAACGGCGGGTGTGTGTGACTGTCCGTTGTAAAACAACAGGGAATTCGAACCCAGGTCCTGGCAATCAACAGTCGCATTCCCCGACCGCTAGACCAACAAGGCAGTCCGACCGTAGTCCGTACAACTTACTACGGGGATTAAAAAAAGCACCGTTTTCGTAAAAACTCAGTGAAAACGTCAATATTGGTTGACCACTTGTACAGCATAGCAAATAAATGGTTCTAGCCAGTCATATTTACACGGTAGCAAGCGAGCAATGGGACCAGCAGACCGGTAGCTAGATCAAACATGTCGAATTCAAGTTAAAATATGTTATAGTTTTCATTTTTGAAGTTGCGTCAATGATATGTAAAAAATACAGATATGTTGCTGGCTCATTTTGAAGCTTCGAATATGTGTTTTGACGAGCGACGATTAGCGCCGTGGCTAAGCCATTGGATTGCTGCACTAAGTAACGGGATCGATTCCCATATGAGGCAAAGATTTGTGTGATCTGCACATGTTTGTCTCGAGTCTGGGTGTGTGTGTATGTGATATTTCATGTTAGTAGAATGTACCCACGATACAGGAGACATTTCTAGTGTGGGGCTACTACGTAACGTTTGACATGCGCGCGCATTAGGTAATTCTCAGTAGCAGCACGGAGTCTGGATTTGTGCCCGGTTGATGGCAATAGGCCTATTACATCGGGACCTAAAACATAACTGGCGAAATGTGGGTGTACTATACGTGCACCTCTGCCTACCCCTTCGAGGAATACAGGCGGGATGTTATGTTAGCTGACGTATCTATACTTTTTGACATATCACGGATGAGTTGTCAAAGTAAATTGTAAAGTTACTGTATTTGAAGTAAGTTTACTTATTTAAGATTGACTGTCAACACTTAACTATGAGATCTGTATCTAACGGTGCTAGATAATTAGGTGAACTAACTGTTAATTTTCTCATTAGGTACGTCGTATTACAAAAAAAAACATAACAGCCTATAACTGTCCCACTGCTACAAAGGCCTCTTCTCGTATAGAGAAGGATTGAGCATTGATCACCACGCTAGCTCACTGCGGGCGATTTCAGATAATTAAATCCAGGTTTCCTCACGATGTTTTCCGTCACCGTTAGTCTAGTGTCTTAGAATAACTAAGAAAGTATTTATAACATTTTTTTTTTTTGAAAAAGTAACATTGTAGATAATTGCTTGCGTTTGAACCTGCAACCTTGTGCATACAAATCCGGTATGTCAAACACTAAGCCACCTGACTGACGGCGTTTATTATAAAAAAAATACAGTTAAATTGAGAACCTCCTCTTTTTATGGAGTCGGTTAAGAAATAATAGTTTGTTGACTATTTAATGTCTAAATTGATAAAGGAAACTTGAAAAATGATGGACACGAGCGGGACTCGAGCCCGCGACTTTCGCCGGGCGCCGCTCTGACAACTGAGCCGGCGCCGTGTCACTGCTCGCATGCATCGAATTTCAAGTTCCTTTTTAACTTAATGTCGTTAAGGTTTCCATTCAACGACACAAACTTCAATAAAAACTAAACCAACACTTAAAAAAAACTACAAGCAATTTTTTTATATAAACAGCTTTTCTCTAAGAAAAATTTTCTAACCTAGAAATATAAAATTCCACACACGTATACAAAAATGCCATACGATTTTAAACTACCCATTGAAAGGTTAGGAAAGCCACATAGACTTTCTAGCATAGACAACATTGAATTTAGCTGTCATACAATGACTTTACAAAAAAACATAACATCACGCCTGTATTCGCCGACAGGGTAGGCAGAGGTGCACATACAATACACCCACATTTTGCCAGTTATGTTTTTCGGTGCCAATGTAATAGGGGGCGAGCTGGCTATCAACCGGACACAAATTCAGACTCCGTGCTGCCACTGAGAATTACCTAATGGAAAAAGCCAGTAACACTTTGCCCGACCCGGGATTCGAACTGAGGACCCCGTGCCCAGCAGTCGCGCTTAGCAACCACTAGACCAACGAGGCAGTGACGAGGGGGTGATATAATGTGTCGACTATGTCATCGATGACTTGTCAAACCTATATATTTAATTCTTTACAATTTTTTGCCTCTAATCCAGAGAGACTGCCTCGTAGGTCTAGTGGTTGCTAAGTGCGACTGCTGAGCACGAGGTCCTGGGTTCGAATCCCGGGTCGGGCAAAGTGTTACTGGGTTATTCCATTAGGTAATTCTCAGTAGCAGCACGGAGTCTGGATTTGTGCCCGGTTGATGGCCAGCTCGCCCCCTATTACATTTAAACCTAAAACATAACTGGCGAAATGCGGGTGTACTGTGCTCCTCTGCCTACCCCTTCGGGGAATACAGGCGTGATGTTATGTTATGTTAATCCAGAGGCTGATATTCTTCTTCGCTTCATTCACTCAGAACTCGAATCTAATTTAATTTGTGCTTCCAAGTAGGTTGTAACATGCCTCCCGACCTTGCCTTCTCAAGGTGTCACTAAATTATACTCTGCAGTATCATGCCGATGTTATTTGCGACACGCGATATTGTACACAGCCTAATTGCAGACACGTGCTCGAAGATAGACTTATTTACGTCATAGTTAAGTGCATGTGTCTATCTGTCTTAGTGTACTGAATTAGACTTGTCGGTGTTGTCGCGACAGCGTGAGGTTGTGTTTAATTCTGAGATGGGCAAGTTTTTCCATTAGGTTGTGCTGAATAGGTGTTGTTAGAGGTTCCGGAGTTGGTCTTTTTAGAGGTCCCGGCACCTCCCTGGTTTTGTGCTTTTTTTTTTTTTTTTTTATTATCTATTATAAATTTAGGGGCTTTTGGTCACAACACGACCATGCCAGCCCCATCATAACCTAATTAAAATAAAAGCTTAACACTATACAGATTTCAAAACCTTATATACTGGTTTTGTGCTGATGGTGGTCACTGGGGGTGGTTTTAGTGAAGTAGAAATCCCACACTCCTCACCTAACGAATATTATACGTACATAAATTCTAAAGGATGGTGTGTGTCGGGGTTTGATCTTGCTTCGCATTCCAACGGCCATACCACTCGGTTATTACTGTTATCAGACTTCACACTAATATTATAAAGGTCACCTCTTCACGCTCAAACGGCTAGACCGAATTTGATGAAATTTCATACGGAGGTAGCTAACACCCTGGATTAACACATAGGCTTTATCCCGAAAAAGTTAGCGGGTACCACCGCGGGGCGCAGCTAGTATAAAAATAAAAATCGGAATCACGATCCTCCGTTTGGAAGTCGGTTATAGTCACGTCAACTTCCCATATGGGGTGTCAATAAAGAAAGTTATTAAGCATAACTCATCAAACTTAAATCTCATTACATTTGATTGATGCCGCAAACATTTTTAGTGGCTAAGCGGTTATTGGACTGCTGCTGAGAGTTGCCGGTTCAATTCCCGCACGGGACAATAGTTTCGGGCCATCGGGCCAAAGATCCGCAGATATTTGTCCCGAGTCTGGGTGTTTGTGTGTGATATTTTATGTTTATGAAACGCGCTCAAGATACAGGAGAAAGACCTAGTGTAGAGTGAAATTGGTTTAAGTCTAGTATACACCTCTGCCTACCCCTTTATATACAAGCGTGATGTTACAACAACAAATGTCAACATAACATAACATCACGCCTGTATTCCCCGAAGGGGTAGGCAGAGGTGCACATATAATACCTACACCCACATTTCGCCAGTTATGTTTTTTTTAGGTCCCAATGTAATAGGGGGCGAGCCTATAGCCAACAACCGGACGCAAATCCAGACTCCGTGCTGCTACTCATAATTATCTAATGGAAAAACCCAGTAACACTGCCCGACCCGCGATTCGAAACCAGGACCCTGTGCTCAGCAGTCGCGTTTAGCAACCACTAGACCAACGAGGCAGTCCGACAAATGTCAAACAATACATAATTTGATAGTTTTTCGACCACCAATCAAAGTTGCCAGACCTATCATTAGTAACAAAGACAACATATAAAATTATACATTACCCGGGACTCGAACCTGAGACCTTGACATGACCGTGACAAAATTACTATTGTGTGTTGGGATCTGTAATGGTATGTTTAATATATCCGCCATTTTGGTTACCGAATTGATGAGACATAGAGTACTTTGTCTATGTGTTTAGGTAAATATAGGCCTATAAGTCTAGTGGTCGCATAACTACTGAGCAGGAGGTCCTGAGTTTGATTCTTGAACAGCGTTAGTGACTTTTTAATTTGGTTGGTCTCAACGGTACGGAGTCTGGATTTGTGCCCAAGTGATGGCAATAGGCTCGCCCTCTATTTCATTGGGACTTATGCGAAATATGGGTGTATTATACGCACACCTCTGCCTACCCTTTCGGGGAATACAGGTGTAATGTAAGTAGAAAACTTTAATTGGAAAGTATATAACGCTTTTATAATAGATATAATAAATTATTTTATTACAATGTATAATTATATATAAAAGTATATAATAAATACATTAATTGTGTAGAAATACAATTAACTATTGCGGATCTAAGTTACTTACGTTCCCCTCTCTAACAGTACAGGTTCGAATCCTGACTGTTGCAATGTAAGGCGAAAGAAATATGCTAACATCGTAGCATATGGAAATCCGTGGTCTCTGCCCACCCCTCTGGGTAACAGGCGTGACTTGATATATGTATGTTTTTCTAATTAACATAACATCACGCCTGTATTCCCCGAAGGGGTAGGCAGAGGTGCACATATAGTACACCCACATTTCGCCGGTTACGTTTTTAGGTCCCAATGTAATAGGGGGCGAGCCTATTGCCATCAACCGGGCACAAATCCAGATTCCGTGCTGCCACTGAGAATTATCTAATGGAATAACCCAGTAACACTTTGCCCGACCCGGAATTCGAATCCAGGACCTCGTGCTCAGCAGTCGCGCTTAGCGACCACTAAACCAACGAGGCAGTCATTTCTAATTAACTTTTAATTACCGCCGCACTAAAACCTCTTTGTGAAAATTGACAATGTTAATATTTTTTTTTTTTTTTTTATTTAAATTGATTACATTATACCTGTCACTGTCGTTTGTATGTCAAAGAATAGAGATGACAATAGACTTAAGAATTAGTTATCTTAAATACATGTTAGCATCGTTTATAAGGAAAGGGAGAAAATTGAACCAAGTAATGATAATAATGATAACAGCCTTTAACTGTCCCTCTGCTACAAAGGCCTCTTCTCGTATAGAGAAGGATTGAGCATTGATCACCAAGCTAGCTCACTGCAGGCTATTTCAGATAATTAAATCCAGGTTTCCTCACGATGTTTTCGGTCACCGTTAGTCTAGTGTCTTAGAATAACTAAGAAAGTATTTATAACATTGAAAAAGTCACATTGATACTTGCCCGGGTTTGAGCCTGTAACCTTATGCATATAAATCCGGTATGTTAACCACTAGGCCACCACGACTTTGTAACGATATCAAGGAGAAAACCTTTACTTAGTGGTAGTTTAAGTGATCATTAAATATCTCTGAGTGCGGCGGTTAGACTGGTAATATGTGCACAATACCCTAATTTACCCGACTGCAGCAAACCCCAAAATTGAGGGTTATGTGTTTGATTTAACATTTGATTTTTATTTGGTTCTAACTATTATTAAGGTTTAGGTTAAAAGGTAATTCAACTAGTCACATACTTGGGAACAAAAAATTACTTAAAAAATATGAAATACCTATAGGTACGAGTTTATTAGGAAGTATATCCATAACTACTGTTTAATATCAATAAGACGCGGGAGTAACGCACTAAAATTTAATAGGCAAACGAAAAGTATTAATTATTCACAACATAACAATTAATTATCAAATTTCAGGCCACTATCCATCTAGAAAGTTTGGACATCTCATGAAAAAAGTTGACTCGCCCAATTGTGATACCTGCGGAGTCCTGGATGATGTCCAACACTTACTGATGGATTGTGACAAATACCGCCGCCGGAGGAACTTGTTGATGCGCAAATATAATCTTAATGTGTACGCTGTAGGGCTCTTTATTAGTATTTTAAGTAAGCCAACTTCAAATGCGGCGTTAGATCTATTTGAGATATATGCACAACAACGAGTTCCCCGGCATAATATATGAGCCAGTAGCTTATGATTAGCCACGATGGGGCTAACATATTACTATGTAATAAAAGCCTCTAAATAAATAAAGACAAAAAAAAAATATATCAAATTATTACAACTAATGCGTAATGAACTAATCAACCAAAAAACATTAATCCGTATTACTCTAACAAAATTCAATCACAAACCCGGAAGGTAACAACAAAAAACAAAAAAAATCTCACCTGATATTCATATACATCCATTATAACAACATTAAAACTAAAAAAACAGTAAAAACTAAAAAAAAAAACACTAAAAAAATATTGCACGAAATTCAGACTGTCCACGAAAGTGGTATATTGCACAAAATTAAATATAAATTATCAGGTACTGTTGGAATCACATCGTTATTCCTTGGTTTTTCGAATGGTTATGTCAGTTTGACATTAGATACAAGATGGCGACGCATGACAGACGCGCGGTGCGCGGCAATGCGCGGGAGTAACTGCGTGAGATGTGCGCCGGAGTCGTTGGCAGAACATTGAGCGTTTATGGTACATGGCCATAGGTTCCGCATACATTTATTTGAAATATCGTACTTAGTCAACCTATACTGAAGTTAATGTTAATTTTGTGGAATTTAATTTGAATATAGGTGTGTTCAAATATAGATTTTCAAGTTTTTTTTTATAAGTAATTAAGTACGGTATTATAAGTACCTTATGGATATTTTTTTAACAAATGATTTAAGCAATTTTGCTTAGGCTAACAAATGAGCAAAATTATTATATCTATCTAATAATAATTAAGGTTTTGTACTTAAAACTTATTTGTTTTTAATAAAACCTATTTTGGAGAGTATTTAGTATTATCTAGGATAATAATAACAGCCTATAACTGTCCCACTGCTACAAAGGCCTCTTCTCGTATAGAGAAGGATTGAGCATTGATCACCACGCTAGCTCACTGCGGGTTGGCGATTTCAAATAATTAAATCCAGGTTTCCTTACCACACACAGGTTCATAGATATTTTTCATACCACCATTTAACATCATCACCATCAGAAAAAGCTAGAACGTAGAAACGTACTAGAAATAGCTTGCTGAACCCTAAAAAGCTGAGCGTCTAATACGCTAGTGTGAAATCGGCAGAATCGCGAGTGCCCGGTCATTTTCTAACGGGGAGCCAGAAAGCTTTTAGAGACATACTTTCGTACGTCTTACATTCGGTCCACTACAGAACACTACTGTGCTTGCAGGCATATTCAAACGTAACATAACATCACGCCTGTATTCCCCGAAGCGGTAGGCAGAGTGCATAATCATCGTGATCCAAAATACTTGAATTTGCTCTCTCGGACCATACGGCTCAATTACTCACGTGCCCAGTAAAGCGTAAATGTATTCTAGAAAACTGGTTTATAGAGAGGCGAGACTATAGGCAGGAAAATATTAATAAATTCAAAGAATGCATAAATTCCCTTTCTTTTAATGAAGTTTTTGAAGAAAAAGACCCACTTAAAGCATTTAATATTTTTTATGAAACTTTCACTCTCTTCTATTCCTTATGTTTTCCACTCTCCTATGTAAAAATAAATGCTCAAAAACGTCCAAAGTGGATAACAAAGGGTATCAAACTTTGCTGCAAACGTAAACGAGAATACTTGTGGCGATACCGAAGGTCGCGTACTTCAACAAATAAAATAAACTTTAAAACCTTAGCGGCTAGGTTAAATAGGATAATAAAATCTACGAAGAAATCCCAAAATGATGAATTCATACGCAACTCTAGCAACAAGTGCAAAGCGACTTGGAGAGTAATCAATAGTACGCAGAGCAACGCACCTAGAAATCAAATAACTGACATTAAAATTGACAATTCACTTATTATAACTAACCCTAAGACTATAGCAAATTCTTTTAATGACTTTTTTATTGACCAGGTAACACAGATTAATTCTAATAATAATATTGTTTATCCTCCAAGTATCCCAAATTCATTATATATGACTCCTACATTTCCAAAGGAAATATTTGACATAATTAGCAATTTAAAGAACACAAACAGTACCGGTTATGATGACGTATCCACAGTGATACTAAAACACGTATCGCCTAAAATATCGTACATACTGAGCCATATAGTCAATTTATGTATTGCAAATGGAGTCTTTCCTGATAAATTAAAAATAACTATTATAAAGCCTCTTTTTAAGAAAGATGATAAGTTATCAATGACCTGTTATAGACCCATTGCGTTAATTCCTACTATATCTAAGATCTTTGAGAAGGTTATACATGACAGACTCTACACTTTCTTTGAGAAGAATAATATACTTTCAAAAGAGCAATATGGTTTTAGGAAGAATAAATCCATAAATGTGGCTATTTATAATTTCCTCGAAACTATTTTTAATCATGTTGATAAGAAGACACCCGTCTGTGCGCTTTATATGGATCTCACAAAGGCATTCGACTGTGTAGATCATCAAATACTTCTCAATAAACTACATGCATGCGGCGTGAGAGGAAATGTACTCAATCTCATGAAATCCTATCTCGGTAATCGGAAACAATGCACTAGAATAAACCGTTTGAACCCTAATTCCAGAATAGAAAAACAACACTCATCCACTTTCAGAGAAGTTAAAGTTGGTATTCCACAAGGTAGTGTATTAGGACCGTTATTATTTAATATATATATAAATGATTTACCGCAAATATCTCCCCAACCTAGCATATTGTTTGCAGATGACAGTACATTTATTTTTGCTAATAAGGATACAAGCTCACTTAAACTAGATATAAAAAATACTCTTAATAATATAATACAATGGTTGACTTCCAATAATTTAAAAATTAATCTAAACAAAACACACTTAATGACATTTAGAATTCGAAAACCAACAATTACTAACCTTAATGTTGACTATATGGGAACAAAAATTTCAGAAGTAGATACAACGAAATTTTTAGGACTGACGATAGATTGTAGCTTGAACTGGAAAGGTCATATTGATAACCTTTGCCAGAAACTGTACCAACAATCCTATGCCTTTCGCATGCTGTCAAGAGTAGCTAGTCAAGCAACGGTTCTTATGGCCTACCATGGATACGTGGGATCTATACTGAGATATGGTGTCCTCTTCTGGGGAAACTCGACGGATAAGCAACGTGTGTTTCTAGCACAGAAAAAGTGCGTGAGGAGTATGTGCAAAATAAATCAGACTGACAGCTGCAAGCCCCATTTTATAAATCTTAAAATCTTAACACTGCCTAGTCTATTTATTTGTGAGGTAATAAACTACATTAGGATTAATTTAAATATGTATGAGAATTACAAAAGTAAGCGTCAAACTCACAAAATCATCTGTCCTACGCATAGCACAATGATGTTCAATAAAAGTATATTCTGCATGGGACCACGAATTTATAATCACCTACCAAAGCACATACTGGAGATAAAGAATTATGACATATTTAAACGCAAAATTAAAGATATAATGCTAAACAAGGCCTATTATAGTGTTGATGAGTACCTGCAGGATAAATCCATCTAGTAAAGAACTAAAGCATACCTACTCAATTATACTTATGTACAATATTACTATTATTATGATATTAAAATCTATAATTTTGTATACATATATATCTAAGGATCTGTTGGATGGTTGAATATAATATTCGAAATACCATTATTGACATAAATTAATATTAACTTAAATGTAAGGTGACCATAGACTGACAAGTGTAGTGTTTTAGATTTTTCTGTTGTGTTGTTAATTATTATTATTGTTGCTTTAATTAATAAAATTGTATTTGACAATTCTAAATTGCATGCCGACAGGCGAAACATAGCGCACTTTTTTATGTATGCTTCATCATGTATTATGTACTTATTACCTATGTTTGCAATAAATTACTTTGACTTTGACTTTGACTTTGACTTTGATAATACACCCACATTTTGCCAGTTATGTTTTAGGTCCCAATGTAATTGGGCGAGCCTATCAACTGGGCACAAATCCAGACTCCGTGCTGCTACTGAGATTTACCTAATGGATAAACTCAGTAACTCTGTGCCCGACCCGGGATTCGAATGATTAATTTATTGTTTGTAGGAACTTTTTTTAAAGTAAAACGTCGCCCTGCTAGGAATTTCTCCTGTATCGTAGGCGCGTTTCACAAACATGAAATATCACAAACACAAACACCCAGACTCGGAACAAACATCTGCGGATTGCCACAATTTTTTATCCCGTGCGTGCATAAATAACGGACTTTATAGGCATTTATCCGATACAATTTCCTTAGTATTAAAATGGGAGATTTCCAATATTAAAAGAAATATAAAAACTATTAATTTTCTGACAGAAAAACTTACTGACGATATGACCAACCAAGGAAATAAATCTTAACTCCAAGATCAAAAAAATAGTTTTCAATAGGTAATCGAACGCATTTCGAAAATCGAAAGTCGCCAAAGACAACCGAATGACAGAGTCATTCTTTTCTCAAACATTGAATCGTGATTGATAGCTACCACATCGCCATAGACAGTTATTCTGTAATTATATTTTTTAATCATTTTATAATTTTTATTGACAGTCGTAAATAACACCGAACGGTTTCTCGTTAGGTTACGTGAAAGAATAGAATTAATATAATGAATAGTATACTATCATGCCTATCTCTCTGGTAGTAAGCAGGGATGTTCAATACAGTTTTTTTGATGTGAAACATCTATAGGCTCACTTGTAAACCGAATTGTTGGCGTGGCGACGCTTGCCGTGGCGACGGGTCGCCACGCTATACTGAGGTATACATAATATATATATATATTTTTTTTTCATTAGGCTATATTTAATTCCTGTAATAATATTATCTTTTATGCATATTATTTGTACACACACGATGTTTCAAATCTGCCAGGCGTCCCATGACGGCTCACATTTTTTTTATAAACGTCGCCCTACTATGATTTTCTCCTGTATCGTGGGTGCGTTTAACAATCATGAAACATCACATACACCTTGGGACAAACATCGGATCGCAAAAAAATTCACTTTAGTCCCGAAAGGGCTCCGTTCGAGTTCGAAACTAGTCGGGCATTCCCGAATACACACGTGAGTAAAACCGGTATAAGAGTCAATAATTGACGACCTGATTGGCGCTATGGCTACGGGATTCGATTCCTGCACGTGACAAAAATTTGTGTGAACCGCAGATGTTTGTCCCGAGTCTGGGTGTTTGTGTATGTGATATTTCATGTTTGTGAAACGCACCCACGATACAGGAGAGTCCTAGTGAGGGGAAAAGTTTTTTTTTAACATAGCCTAGTTTTATTCCGGAAAAGTCGGGTAATACTTTCCTAAGATCTAAGCTAGTTAAAACTAAGTTAAGTATTAAAAGTGAAAGGCTGTAAATATACAGTTAAATGTACAGGAGTTATAAAATCATAGTTAAATCGTTAGCAAGTAGGTAAACTGTGTAGTTTAACTGCTAGACGGTTGGTATGATCCTTAACGGTTAAAGTTAACATTACTTTTAACTTGTATGTGTCACGTTGCACTAGTAAAGCGCCTGCAAAGTCCTACGTTTGATTCCCGGGTCGGGCAGTGTTATTGGAATTTTCGGTTGAGTTCAATTCCCGGGTCGGGCAGTATTATTGGGTTTTTTATTTGTTTTAATTTTCAGCAGCAAGAGGCTGCATTTATGCCCATTTGATGGTCAGCTCGCCCCCTATTACATTGTATCCTATAACATAACCAGCGAAATGTGGTTGTACTATGGAATAAATAACAATGATATTGTCAAAGAAAAACAGGTTTATCCCAAAAAAATATAGCGGGAAACACCGCGGGGCGCAGCTAGTGAGACATACTTGAAAAACACAGTACCTATTATCACAATTAGTTAAAAACATTATTACAAAGTCCGCGGTACCATCAAAGACGTTATTTATATAAAAAAGTCGTTCCACAAAAACTACACCATCAAATTTGAAGAAAGTGAGAAATTCAAAGTAAAACAAAAAGGTACTACACTGGGTAATTTATTGTAATATATTCAAAGCAAACAATTATTGTGGTATACCGTGTCTTAATTAGATATCGTTATTCTTAAGAAATGTATTTCAAATAAAAAACGCTAACTCATTTACATATGAATACAAAAAGTTAAATTGCAAATTGACTGCCTCCTTGGTCTAGTGGTTGCTAAGTGCGACTGCTGTGCACGAGGCCCTGGGTTCGAATCGCGGGTCGGGCAAAGTGTTACTCGGTTTTTCCATTAGGTAATTCTCAGTGGCAGCACGGAGTCTGGGTTTGTGCCCGGTTGATGGTCAGCTCGCCCACTATTACATTGGCACCTAAAAGCATGACTGGCGATATGTGGGTGTACTATATGTGCACCTCTGCCTACCCCTTCGGGGAATACAGGCGTGATGCAGTCTAACACCCGAGGCAGTCTAGTCAGTGTATAGATCTCTGTACTCAATACTATATGTCCCTGGCAATGACCAATCGATACAATCGAAGGTCGAAGCTTAGTTCCGATCGGCAATCGATGCAAAAAATATCGATTAGCGATCTTAATTTGTAATTCTATTGTTAGGCTTTTTGTATTTTTAACTAGTTTCAGTTTAGGTACCTGCCTATCTACTGTACATGAAGGGGGGGGGGGTGTAACTCCTTTTCGTCAAATAGTCGGTGTTTTTGGTCGATTAATCGCCGACTACTTATACATATATACTTATATGTACGAACACGGCTTCATCGACTAATCGGAACATATAAAAAAACTATTAATTTCGGGAAAAAAATAATCTATAATTACCTATATAAATGCGATAACAGCGCTACCTATCGGTTCTTATTTTGAATCTAAGCCATCCAAGTACCCATTCAAACGACAAACTCATCAACATTGGTCCAGCCGTTTAGGATGAGACAGGGACAGAAGAAATAAAAAAAAAATAAGAAATGTATTTCATTATCATTATCATCTTAGCCTGGTATCACCCACTGTTGGGTGTAGGCCTCCCTTTCTCTGCCAATCGTCTCTATCTTGAGTGTCTCATATCCAGGTGTTCTTAGCGGAGTTGGCGGTAGAATGCTATAGCGACCTATACCTCCCCGCCGATTATGCGCTGATGCAGGCAAAGTGTGAGGTTTTTAGTGGGTATGCCCCTGTGGATCTTATTGGGTTCACGGGGGAGAGTCCCACATATCCCCGTCGCCTCCCAGCGGCGGGGAATGCGTAACGCATTTCCCTCACGTTAAAAAAAAAAAAAAAAAAGGTGTTCTTAGCGGAATATTAACAGCACTGATAGCCGAGTGGTATGACTGTAGGACTGCCAAGTCAAAGATTCCAAGTTCCCCGACACGCACCAATGTCTTCTCGAATTCATGTGCGTAGGTACTATAAATTAGTTATCAGCTAAAAACGGTGAAGGAAAACATGGTGAGGCAACCGGCACACCTGAGAGATTGTTCAACGGTGTGTAAAGCTTGTCAGAGGCCTACAGGCGGTTTAAACTCTGACACCAGGTTGTTCATCAACCATACGATACGTCTGAACCCTGGACTTTAGTGTACTATAGGCTCCACGATATGAGAATAATATATAGCGAAGAATTCGACCTTAACATAACATAACATCACGCCTGTATTCCCCGAAGGGATAGGCAGAGGTGCACATACAGTACACCCACATTTCGCCAGTTATGTTTTTAGGTCCCAATGTAATAGGGGGCGAGCCTATTGCCATCAACCGGGCACAAATACAGACTCCGTGCTGCTACTAAAAATGACTTAATGGAAAAACCCAGTAACACTTTGCCCGACCCGGGATTCGAACCCAGGACCTCGTGCTCAGCAGTCGCGCTTAGCAACCACTAGACCAACGAGGCTGTCGACCTTAAGTACCTACACTATACTTATTATTATATTTATATTAATCCATCAACTTAGTATCGATAACCATGGACACTGCTTACCCTCAATACGTAAACAAGCGACACAAACTATATCAAGCAGATTAAGTCCAGTAAGTAATATTTCAAACGCAGACAATATCATTACAAACTACTGTAAAAGGCAGCAAAAACTGCGCGCGCGCACATCTGTAATGATCCATGGATCATTTGCTATAACTATGATCTCATAGATCCGTGAGATCAGTGGAATTTGGCGCTGATACGATTTTTACGGAGAAAGTATTTGGATATTACTGCCGGTCGGCGCATACGCAGGTATTTAGCACGTTCGATTCCCAGTTTAGCCAAGTGTTGTCAAAGTTAATGAAGTAAGAATACAGTTAATTTTTTGACATTAATATTGAGACTAAAGAATATCAAGATATATATATTTGTAAGTGTTACATGTCAGGCATCGAACCCACTATCTAGTACTCATAAAATCACAGCATTAGGTTACATAATTCAGCATAAACTTAGTAAGATACATTCAACTAACAACATAATACTATTTAGTATAATATTTTAACGATAAACCATATTTTGCGATAAGCATAAAACTGTACACCTTTCTACTTTCATGCGCGCGCGCATACTATCCTTATTATCGATCAATGATCTATAGATCGCAACGGATCTATGGAACTTGGGGTCAGGCGCAGCAATTACGGTCCTATTCAGAAAGACGGACGCAAGCGCATTATATATCATTATGTCGCAGTGCGTTGCTAACGTTAGGTTAATTTTGAAATGTCTGATTTGTAATTATTTGTTTAAACACGTTTGATAAGTATATACATAACATCACGCCTGTATTCCCTAAAAGGGTAGGCAGAGGGACTTAGAACAAAATGATTAGGGACAAGAGAGGAAGGCTGAAGTTTTCTCTGAGAAAATTCCTGAATATTGCTGTTGAAATTGCTAAATTATATAATACCTAATAGTATTTTTACTATGACTGCCTCGTTGGTCTAGTGGTTGCTAAACGCGACTGCTGAGCATGAGGTCCCAGACACGAATTCCGAGTCGGGTAAAGTGTTACTGGGTTAATCCATTAGGTAATCCTCAAAACTTGGTTACGGGGAGACGTTGAGTGGGAAGGCCTTTGCCCAGCAGTGAGACACTCCAGGCTATTAATAATAATTCTCAGTAGCACGAGGAGTCTGGGTTTGTGCCCGGTTGATGGTCAGCTCGCCGATTACATTGCGACCTAAAAACATAACTGGAGAAATGTGGGTGTGCTATATGTGCACCTCTGCCTACCCCTTCGGGGAATACAGGCGTGATGTTATGTTTGTCTGAATTCAAACTCTGTCAGTAACATAAGAACGGTATGCTACACAGTAATGTACAATTTGAGAACTTTCATCTTAGCGTGTATGCTTTTATATCTGTTAATCATTATATATTTGATTGAATATCGGATTCTACTATACTCAAATTTTATAACGGTCTTCATATACGCAGACATGGGACCCCAAATTAATTTCGTTTATTAAATGTATTGTTAATCGTAACCCGAAGGTCGGGGTTCAAAGCCCAGCTGTTGAATTAGTGTAAAAAATAATGTAAAAAGTTTTTTTAATAAAAGTAGAAAAAAAATGTTAAGCATAATTTTTGGTTTTGTAAAGTGAAATATTTTTTGGTAACATCACGACTGTTTACAAAGAGGTAGGCAGAGGTGTATATTACACCCACATTTCGCAAGTTATGCAAGTCTCAATGTAATAGGGGGCGGGCCTATTGCCATTAACCGGACACAAATCTAGACTCAATGCTACTAAGAATCACCTAAAGAAAAACCGTCTAACACTAAACCCGACTCGGGAATCAAACATAAGACTACAAGTCGCGCTGTTTCCACTAAACCAACGTCCCTATTTTTTCTATTTTAAAACCATTAGCGGTTTCAAATATAAAGAAAACAGTGGACTCGCCCACCTGTCATATAAACACCCCATTATAGGAACGGGGGTGGGCAGAAAAAAAACTTAGGTACCTGTGTAGCTGTCATCGAATCATTTGTCAAGTGTCTATGGGTAGTATTATTGCGGTTACCACTTTGTGGGTAGGTAAGTACTTTGAGTAGTTTGAGTTGAGTACGTTGAGTTTCTCAGCGGTTGATATAGGTGCAAGTTTGATTCCCGCTCGACGCAAAGTTGTATATATAGAGGTTAGGTTAGTTATATTCTTATGTTGCTGACAGAGTTTGAATTCAGACAAACATAACATAACATCACGCCTGTATTACCCGAAGGGGTAGGCAGAGGTGCACATATAGTACACCCATATCTCACCCGTATGTTATAGGTCCCAATGTAATAGGGGGCGAGCTAACATCAACCGGGCACAAATTCAGACCTAAATTTATTCTGGTAAAAATATTTTAAAAAAAAATCGGTAGTCGGTCCACCAAAGGCTGAATGATAAATAGTGTGTAGAGCAGGCGACGTCAGGCCACCTGCGTAGTATGTCAAACACAATGACAAATTGTTTTATTAGTAGATAGATATCGGCCGAGATGTCGTCCTCAAACATGAATCCAGAAAGGACTTAGGTTTGATTATGGGAGATGAAAAGTTACCGAAATTAATTACAGTACAAGTACGTAGGTAAACATCACGCCAGTATTCCCCGAAGGGGTAGGCAGAGGTGCACATATAGTACACCAACAATTCGCCAGTTATGTTATAGGTTCTAATGTATACATAAACCGACATGCCTGTGTGCTACCATGTCTATGCCTGACCTGAGATTCCACCTGGGACCCGGGACCTCATGCTCAGCGGTTATGCTTAGCGACGAGGCAGTCTATTAGTCTATAGGTTCAAAGTTTGGACTCAACTTGTGAGACCAGTCTGAGGTAGGCAAGCTTTATAGACATTGGCCTTAGACTGCCTCGTTGGTCTAGTGGTCACTAAGCGCGACTGCTGAGCACGAGGTCCTAGGTTCGAATCCCGGGTCGGGCAGTGTTACTGGGTTTTTCCATTAGGTAATTCTTAGTGGCAGCACGGAGTCTGAATTTGTGCCCGGTTGATGGCCAGCTCGCCCCCTATTACATTGGGACCTAAAAACATAACTGGCGAAATGTGGGTGTACTATATGTGCACCTGTGCCTACCCCTTCGGGGAATACAGGCGTGATGTTATGTTTTATAGACATCGGCCTTAGAATACATATGACGCATAACTTAGTCTCTTTTTAATTTGTTATCTCAAAGCTGTACTTAAAATAATCGTTAGTTATTATAACCTATTAAGTAATATTAACAGCTTTTAACTACTAGTAGCTAACTCAAGTAGTTATTTAGGTATAATCTGTGGCATGTCGTCACTCGTCTGTGACAATGTTTTTTGACATTGTTTATGGTCAAAAACAGTGAGTTTAATGGATGACATAACATAACATAACATCACGCCTGTATTCCCCGAAGGGGTAGGCAGAGGTGCACATATAGTACACCCACATTTCGCCAGTTATATTTTTAGGTCCCAATGTAATAGGGGGCGAGCCTATTGCCATCAACCGGGCACAAATCCAGACTTAATGGATGACATCACTACAAAAACTGATCAATAGGCATCACAGTTCCATGCTATTGAGTGTCGACCACTATTACTATCTCCTTGACATTGGCAAAATCATAGAATGTTCGCCGATGGAGCCATAACCTTCAAATATTTAATTGAATTCAATAGTGTATAATCCGTGTAAGCGTTTTTAGTCAAAAATCTATGTTGTCACTTTTCATAAGGCAAAATACTTTTTTTTAATCCTTTGGGTTTGTTCACAGTTGAATTGAACTATACACTAATCTTAGTCTTATCGTATGGTCGATGAACAGCCTGGTGAGTCTCAACCGCCTGTAGGCCTCTGACAAGCTTTACACACCGTTGAACAATCTCTCAGGTGTGTGTTTCCTCACGGTGTTTTCCTTCACTGTTTTTAGCAACTGATAACTTTTTTTATTTATTCAAATTCATTATTGCTAAGTTTACATTAAAAATGTTAACAAATACATTAATAAGCACATGAATTCGAAAAGACATTGCGTGATGGGGTTTGAACTTGCGAAATTTGACTTGACAGTCCAACGGTTATACCTCGGCTATCAATGCTTAACGCTCATAGTAACCTGAATAATCTATATAGATCTACTGACCCAGGATAATGACAAGTGCCACAGGCCGCCATCTTGTATTGATCGATATCGGGCGGCGAGATCAGAGTAGTCGCGTCTTTAATGAACTGATGGCCGGCAGGGCTGTCACACGGACATAATAATTTATATTTTGTTTTTATTTTCCATGCTTTTTCATGTTGAAATATCGTTTTGCATGTTGCATTGGGCTTGTTGTCCTGTGGGGTGTTGGCAGAGTATGCAATTTTATGTGTAGAATAAATATCCTAATTTACCTACTTATAATAATGTTGTCTTTGAATAACTTAGGAGTTAATTATGACATTGAAAAATAAATAAAATACATACCTAACTGTTACTTAAAGTTGGTTATATACCTAGGTATTGTAGATAATATCTAGTTAAGTATAAAATCTTTTGGATCATATCTCACTAATATGATAAAAACGAAAGTATGTTAGTGTGTTTGTATGTTTGTTACCTCTTCACGCTTAAACAGCTGAATTAATTTTGATAAAATTTTGCATAATCCACGGTGGATTAACATATAGGCTGCTTTTTATCCCGAAAAAGTGCAGCGGTAAACACCGCGGGGCGCAGCTAGTAAATAAATAAAGGTCAAACGAAAACTATATCACAGTCTAACTTGTAGGAGTTTAGAACATGCATGTCTTTTAATCCAGTGCGTTAACTACGCGCGTAGACGTTTAAAAAAAAATCTTATTTTTACGCTTCACAATAATCACACAGTATTTAAAGTGAGTTCAATGTTAACATAAGTCCACAAAAACTTGACAAAACAAATACAAGCAACCTTTAGAACTAATTCCATAATAATTGGACGCTACCTACCTACCATGATTGACAATTAACAAAAAACGTGACGAAAAAACACGGAGATTCCTACTATTCTGTATAAGAAGTTCATTACAGATTATATAAGGTAGGTAAATAGATAGATACTCGTATGTTGAATAACTAGCTGCGCCCCACGGAAATAAAACATAACATCACGCCAGTATTCCCCGAAGGGGTAGGCAGAGGTGCACATATAGTACACCCACATTTCGCTAGTTATGTTTTTCGGTCTCAATGTAATAGGGGGCGAGCCCATTGCCACCAACCGGGCACAAATCCAGACTCCGTGCCGCTACTGAGAATACCTAATGGAAAAACCCAGTAACACTTTGCCCGACCCGGGATTCGAACACAGGACCTCGTGCTCAGCAGTCGCGCATAAAGGAAATAATAATAAAATATTTATTTGCTAAAACAAAGGTAATATTCATTGAATACGCTGAAACTTTGACTGCCTCGTTGGTCTAGTGGTTGTTAAGCGCGACAGCTGAGCACGAGGTCCTGGGTTCGAATCCCGGCAGAGTGTTACTGGGTTGTTCCATTAGGTAATTCTTAGTAGCAGCACGGAGTCTGGATTTGAGCCCGGATAATGGCAATAGGCTCGCCCCCTATTACATTGGGACCGAAAAACATAACTAGCGAAATGTGGGTGTACTATATGTGCACCTCTGCCTACCCCTTCGGGGAATACAGGCGTGATGTTATTTTACGTTATGACACTACAATATTATTACTTGTAACATTAGACAGCCCTAACACACTAGTGTTGTGCATTTCTTCCGCTTTCTTTATATCGAGATTCAGATAAAATTTAGAAATAAACAGCCATACAAAAATTCCAGTCTGAAAGTGCAATAATGATCAGATAATGATCCTAGATTTGAATTTGAGAACCAAATCATTTTGGAGTTACCTTTTTAAGATTAAAAATAACTTAGATCTTTTTAACTGTTCTTTTGGATGACAATCTGTTTGCGAGTAGGTTAAGTTTTGACCGCTTCGGTTAGATAAACTTAACTGTAGTTTAACTAAGTTGTTTAAAAAGAGGCTGCGAGTAGAAACTTAGTGATCACGCTTGTTATCGTCGAATAGGTAAGCAGAGGAGTGTTGATAGATACAACGATAATATTTTTGTGATAAGTATTAATAAAATCAATACAATATACAGGATATTGATATATGTAATAGCTGCACCCCGCGGTGTTACCCGCTACATTTTTTCGGGATAAAAAGTAGCCTATGTGTTAATCCAGGGTGTCAGCTACCTCCATATAAAATTTCATTAAAATCCATTCAGTAGTTTTTACGTGAAAGAGTAAAAAACATTCATCCATACTTACAAACTTTCGCGTTTATAATATTAGTGGGGATATAAGTTTTAGATTATAAATACATTATAAATGAATAATAATAAATTGACTGCATATTTTATTGATTTAAAAATGTGTCGCCCCGCACTAGGAATGTCTCCTGTATCGTGGGTGCGTTTCACGAACATGAAATATCACATACACAAACACCCAGACTCGGGACAATATTTTTTTTTAACGTACAGATATCGCACCTTTGGTAGACAGTCCAGTGACGGACGTACAAAATCAGAACCTGGATGATCAACTTGCACATACAACAAAAAAGCAGTCGATTCGAATACCTCCTGCCTCGTTGGTCTAGTGGTTGCTAAGCGCGACTGCTAGCACGAGGTCCTGGGTTCGAACCCCGGGCCGGGCGAATTGTAACTGGGTTTTTCCATTAGGTAATTCTCAGTGGCAGCACGGAGTCTGGATTTGTGCCCGGTTGATGGCAATAGGCTCGCCCCCTATTACATTGGGACCTATAAACATAACCGGCGAAATGTGGGTGTGCTGTATGTGCACCTCTGCCTACCCCTTCGGGGAATACAGGCGTGATGTTATGTTATGTCGAATACCTCCTTTATCGTAATCGGATAATTAAAAAGCTATAAATTATAGTCAAAATAACTGCTTACTCTAGAAAGTTAATTGCGAATTAAGAATCGATATGAAAGTTCAACGAAGAAATGCTTCCTGTATTTTTTGTTAGTTCTTATATGAACATCTTATATGTTTTTGTTTAATCTGAATTTGATCATTAAGGTTTATTCTGCCGAGTGGTATCCGACCTAGAGTAACCACCCCCTTTCCTCCCGTGGGTGTCGTAAGAGACGACTAAGGGAAAATCCAGAATGGCAGCAGCGTCTTCTGTAACTTCACCACCAATACTACGAACCCCAAGCCGCTTGCAAAGCGTGGTGATTATGGTAAACTCTCCTTACCTAAGGGGGAAGCCTTTGTTCAACAGTGGACGTCTTCCGACTGATGATGATGATTTAAAAGTGAGTTTGTACGTGATGTCTTTAGAATAAAAAGGCTGAGCAGTTTTGAGTATACCTATAGTGCTAACTTCATTCATCAATTGCGGGTTCGAATCCCGCTTGTGTCCATGGTCGAATAAAAAAGGCACATTACAGCCTACCCCTACGAAACTCAGGTATAATAATAAACATAACAACGCCAACCTATCGTTTTAGTTTCAGAGAAGACTTAACAAAATGAATTGCCTTATTGCCTGGCTGAATTGCCGGCATG
This sequence comes from Abrostola triplasia, assembly GCA_946251915.1. Taxonomy (NCBI): domain Eukaryota; kingdom Metazoa; phylum Arthropoda; class Insecta; order Lepidoptera; family Noctuidae; genus Abrostola; species Abrostola triplasia. Next base: position 1,539,534 of record OX276450.1, read on the forward strand.
ACTGGGCAATTCACGCGGCAATATTAAAGGGATGTTGCCCATACATGTGTCTGTCTGTCTGTCCGTTAGTCAGCATATTCAGTATTGGCAAGGGTATTTTAATCGAGTGATCTTATCATAATCTCTTTCATTATTTAATCTGCAAGCGTTCGTTTGCGAACTATATTTATATTATCAAGTCTTTGGCAAAAGTAGGTTCTTCTTCTTTTGTGCTAACTATTTATACAGGGTGGCCGAACGATTGACGTCAAGAAAAAAGAAGTCCCTTGTATTGTGGGGTATACGAATTACTCCCATATATCTCATGTATGTTCCGCGATATGTCATACTTTCAAAATTATAAAGTTTTCTGAGTTTTTGAAAATTTTCGACCCGACCAACTGAAAATTATTATTAAAAAATTATTATTAAATTAGAAGACTTTGAAATAAAACTAGGTTTACGGATTTTATCGCGGTATTTTAATTGATTTTTGATCCCGACGTTTCGAATCCTTTACAGCATTCATGGTCACGGGCAGACTGAGGTGTTAAACGTCTAACTTGAACAATTACTATCAACTACATTTTAATTATTATTAACTATCAAAATTAGAAGACTTTTTCGAGATTTTCGTTTGGCCACTAAACCTTTATAAGTTGTACTTTCATGCATACTAAAATCAGTTCCGTAACTTTGATAGCAGTTATCAAAATGTTGGTCTAAGTACTCCAGTTCGCAGTAGCCACAGCTATGAGCCCTTTGATGTACCTATATACTGATTGTTTCAATGCAACACACAGTTGAAACAAAAAAAAATTTTTTTATTTTTATTTATGAAATGCATTGCTTCCGTCCATAGACCAGATTAAAATATTCGCATAATCCAATTGTAGACATTTTCTCTACACATGCCTGTCTAGTGACGTCATTCTCGTACAGACACACAGACAAACAAAACAAGTGCACAATGCGTCTCAAGTGATGCGCCTAAACCAACACGCTCGGGTTCTGTACCGATATCGAGTGGGGTTTTTGTATAAAATAGTTTGGTGTAGTGATGGGACGTGTCGATAAAATTGGTGATTTTGTAAAATGTTTTTTATATAAAAAAAATATAAAAGAAATTAGTAAAAACACCCCCTCATAAAACTCAAAAGTAAAAAGTAATATCTATTTATTCATTTCACTTTACATAAGTGAAGTTGAAGTCTGTGCTAAATCTTATTAATTCGCTTTGTTAAAGTTAAAAATGTAGGTGTAACACCGCGGGACGCAGCTAGTTAATAATTTACAAAATACACATAGATACTGGGAATATGTATACCCTAGTATGTTTTCCTTTTGTTATACAAGTCGTAACAGAATATTTTAATAAAGACAAAAATTAACCTAACCAATATACATAAAATAAAAATGTCCTCTCATTTTATCGACATATTTCCGCAAATCGCACATCACTATTCGAAAATAACCCAAAAATTAAACGCCCGAAATCCGGCTACTGTATTTCAAGTCACACACAAGCCAATATTTACATATTGTTAAAATTCTTGGATAAAATCAACATGGCTGACAGGTCTCTAACATTCTTAACTTGGACATCAAATATTTTGATGAAAAAATAAAGTTAACGTTTATTTCGTCGCATATGTATTTTATATAGTATTATAGTATACTAGCTGCGCCCCGCGGTGTTACCCGCTACATTTATTCGGGATAAAATATAGCCTATGTGTTAATCCAGGGTGTCAGCTACCTTTACGCCAAATGTTATCGAAATTCTTCCAGCCGTTTGAGCGTGAAGAAGTAACAAACATACTAACACACAGTTGCTGAAAACAGTGAAGGAAAACATCGCGAGGAAACCGGCACACCTGAGAGATTGTTCAACGGTGTGTGTCGCCATGTCAGAGGCCTACAGGCGGTTTAAAGTCTGACACCAGGTTGTTCATCAACCATACGATAAGAAGACCATAAAATTTGGGGAATACACACGATATTTATAAAAGTCAAAACCTAAATATTCAAACCATTAATATCACAAATACTTTAGGGACAGCACGTCACCCGATCAATCGACGTCGGATATCGATTCGATATCGATTACAATCGATGCATGCTATCGTTTTACGCATGACCGGAGATCGTGACTTCGATTCCGTGGCGAGCAATGTGTATTTTTGTATTATAAGGCGATTTAAAGCTTGGTAGGTATTCGAACCCAGGACCACAAGCTAAGCAGTCGGGCTTATCGACCTCTAGACCAACGAGGCACTTATAATAATATCTAGATAATATTAATAGATTAAAAAAAATCGACGACCTGATTGGCGCAGTGGCTAAGCGATTGGACTGCTGCGCTTAGGGTTGTGGGTTCAATTCCTGCTCTAGACAAAAATTTGTGCGAACCGCAGATGTTTGTCCCGAGTCTGGGTGTTTGTGTATGCGATATTTCATGTTTGTGAAACGCACCCACGATACAGGAGAAATTCCTAGCGAGGGGCGATGTTAAAAAATATCCCAAGCCACATTGAACTAGCAACTCCCATTGCAGCATTCCAATCACTCAGCCTCTGTACCAATCGGTATTACAAGCCTGTCTGTTCTCAGTAGCTATAGACAATAAAATCCAACATGGAAAACCACAAACAATTTGTCCAAAAGTTGTATTTTTTTTGTTAAAAATGATTAATGTGCTTTTGACATCGCTCTGTCCGGGTTAAGACGAGCCTCGTGGTGTATGGTCCAAGTTATAGGAAGTAAACGATTTATTTTTATTTATTTAGTGTCGTGGTGGCCTAGTGGTTAACATAGCGGATTTGCATGCACAAGGTTGCATGTTCCAACCCGGGCAAGTATCAATGTGACTTTTTTTTTTTACTAGTTGGAATGTTCCCTGCTCTCTTTCCAAAACTCTCTGTTACCAGCTGCCAGCGACCAGCCTTGCATAAACGAGTCGAGTTCGTGACTTTTACAATGTTATAAATACTTTCTTAGTTATTCTAAGACACTAGACGAACGGTGACGGAAAACATCGTGAGAAAACCTGGATTTAATTATCTGAAATCACCCGCAGTGAGCTAGCGTGGTGATCAATGCTCAATCCTTCTCTATACGAGAAGAGGTCTTTGTAGCAGTGGGACAGTTATAGGCTGTTATTATTATTATTTAGTGTTCACAAAATCCACAGCTCTTTGAAATTACAACTAAGCTTATAAATAAACCTAAGATTATAAATATAGACAAATGAATAAAGTATACCTAACTATTGTATTGTAACTTTTGGAATCGAATGCCTATGTATTAAACAATGTGCTTTAAAATCTGCAACGTTAGTCTAGTGATTGCTAAGCGCGACTCCTGAGCATGAAGTCTTGGGTTCCCGGGTCGGGCAAAGTGTTTTTCCGTGATGTAATTCTCAGTAACAGCACAGAGTCTGGATTCATGCCCGGTTGATGGCAAAAGGCTCGCCCTCTATTACATTGAGAACTATAACTGGCGAAATGTGGGTGTACTATAGGTGCACCTCTGCCTACCCTTTCGGGGAATACACGCGTCATTCTATGTAAATTTGTGATGAGTTTTTCTTGTAGCAATACATAACATCACGCCGCACGCACATATAGTACACCCACATTTCGTCAGTTATGTTTAGGTCCCAATGTAATAGGGGGCGAGCCTATTGCCATGAACCGGGCACAAATCCAGACTCCGTGCTGCTACTGAGAATTACCTAATGGAAAAACCCAGTAACACTTTGCCCGACCCGGGATTCGAGCCCAGGACCTCGTGCTCAGCAGTCGAGTAGTCTGTAGTCTTGTAGCAATAAAAGTACTTTTATTTTATCACTTGTACCACATCCTAACCCTCCGCCGACGTGTGTGGTGCATTGCACCCAGTGACATCAATTCATTTATCACAACTATTTAGTTGGTCCAAGTTACAAATCTTTGATTACTACCGACAGACATGTTATATTTTTTTTGGTACACCGTTTTGAGAGTTCCGACAAAATAGACTGTTCAGAAACCATGTTAAGTGATATTTAGTGACATAAGCTAGATAATTATGGTGATGTGCGCTGGCTCTGTAGACAATACATATGGTCAAAAGTTGACGATGTAGACATCGTCTTATCGTATGGTTAATGAACAACCTGGTGTCAGAGTGTAAACCGCCTGTAGGCCTCTGACATGGCGACACACACCGTTGAACAATCTCTCAGGTGTGCCGGTCTCCTCACGATGTTGTCCTTCACCGTTTTTAGCAACTGATAACTAATTTCTAATTCGTATAATAATTCGAAAGGACATTATTGCGTGCCGGGGCTTCGCCTTTTACATAGGGACCTAAAACATAACTGGCGAAATTTGGGTATACTATATGTAGGTAAAGGCCTACCCCTTTAGGGAATACAGGCATCATGTTTTGTTATATTTTTCAATAAACTTGCGACCTTTGACTTGGCAGTCCAACGGTCCTACCACTCTTCTATCGGTGCCTTTCTTTATATAATATAGTCAATACATAAATCGAAAACATCGGATCTCTAAAGAGTACTGAACGCAAGAATTGTATTTAGCATGGGTAAGGTGTATAAGTTCATTGTGGCGTTCTAAGGGGGAGGCCTTTGTTCAACAGTGGACGTCTTCCGGCTGATGATGCTGAAGGTGTATATGGAGAAGTGCAAAAAGCTAAAAAATATAATCATCATCATTGATTTGTTGACCATAAGTAAATAATTATATGTATATCGAGATATCTGCTACCTAGTAAACATTACTCTACGGATTTCTTGATAACCATATTAAGAGAAATGAAAGCTTGTTGTACATTTCTGCACTCTAAGCTTCTAATGATCCTGTGTGTTGAAAGGCAACAATTCAATGATTGCCAAAATAAATATCAAATAAATAATATTAACACTTGAAAGTGGATATAACTGCCTCGTTGGTCTAGTGGTTGCTAAGCGCGACTGCTGTGCACGAGGTCCTGGGTTGGAATCCCGGAAGTGTTACTGGGTTTTCCCGTTGGGTAATTCTCAGTAGCAGCACGCGTTAACCATTCCTGAGTTCCTTAAGCTAGTTTACCCCTCACACTTAACAAAACCATCAATGTATACCATCCAAATCAACAACACCATCAACTTATTTTCGAATAAAAATCCAAGTTAACCATTGCTGCGTTCCTTAAGCTTGTTTAACATAAACTTCTAACAAAACAATCAATGGACACTGACCTGGTTGTGGTAATGCGCCAACGGATGGTGCGGCACGTGCCGCATCGCCGGGTGCAGCATCTCGGAGCCGCTGCTGCTGCCCTCTACAGCCTGCAAGCAAAGACTGGAGTTACAACTACCATACCAAATAAAGATAAAAAAAATACTAACACACTGGCACAATGGTTAAACGATTGAACTACTGCGCTGAGAGTTGCTGGTCCGATTCCCGGCGGACAAAAATTTGTGCGATCCGCAGATGTTTGTAAATTTGGAAAATTACCACGAGCGGGACTTGTACCCGCGACCTTCGCCGTGCCATGGCATAGCTGCTAAGTAAGCTATCGTGTCTGCTCGCACCCATCGAATTTCAAGACTCTTTTAGTATTTACGTCAAGGTTGACGTCATGTCCCGTCATCATGTTTGTTTACTTGTCTGTCTGTATGTCCTAAACAAATGCCTTCAAAACCAACCTCAGGAGGTTCATTCTTCGTCTCGGCCTCGTCTCCGAGCTCGACCAGCTGAAGCGCCTCCTCTAGCAGGTCAAAGCGCGACTCCTCGCCTCCCACAAGCTCCCTTGGCAGGTCACCTTGGATCACGTACTCTCCTGGAATAGGAATTGACGGGTCAGTTCTGTACTTATAACATTTATTTCAAAACATACCTTATTACTTTAACGGCAATAATTATGTTTTTTAAAATTAATTAATACACATAGTTTATTCTTTGATTATGCAAACGTAACGCAAGAGGCAAAATATTTAACTTGTCAATTTTTATAGTCTACTAGCTGCGACTCGCGGTGGTACCCGATACATTTTTTCGAGATAAAAGTAGCATATGAATTAATGCAGGTTGCCAACGACCTCTATACCAAATTTTATCAAAATTGGACCAGCCTTTTGGGCGTGAAGTGATAACAAAAACACAAACTTTCGCCTTTATATAATTTGTGTGATGTGTAATATTTGAGTGACAATATAATTTACAGTATTAACTACATATAAACACTAGTATTAAAGAGGTAAAACATGAAATTGGGCTGTTAAGGTGACCGACGGACCGCCAGTAGCATTTTTTCTTTAGTATACCTAAGAAATGCAAACAAATTCATAATAATACCTTTCTTTTTAATCCTTTACGGCCAACAATCAGCCCACATTCCACATTTCCCAATTGTCAAACCTCTATATAAACAACAATACGCAAAAATGCCAAAAAAAATCTAAAACAATTAACCCTTCTACTGCACACCGGTAAATTTTACCGCAAATAACATCAAAAGAGATTCGCAAATTCCCTTGTGAACACGACAAATAAAGCCGCCATTTTGTTTTCAACAAAAATTTACAACTGTCAAAGTTATAAATCATTACCACACTGTGTTGACCACAAAAAATAACCCTTTGAATGCTGACCGATAATCTGTTTAACTATGAAAGGGTCTTAGAGACCGCCGCATAATTATACACGGTAGCTGAGGGTTGGAGTGTAAATCATAATTGACGGATGCTTTAAGATTTTGTTCTTAGAATATGTTGTTTTGTTTCAAATGGATAATGTTGTTTGTTCTTTTAGTGGTTGTAAGCTAAAGAATTATTTGTGAATTATTAATATAAAAATTGGTAGTTAAGTTAACTGCAGTGATAGCCGAGTGGTATGACTGTTGGACAGCTAAGTCAACGCACCAATGTAGTTTCAAATTCATGTGCGTAAGTACTATAAATTAGTTATCAGTTGCTAAAAACGGTGAATAGAATAGAATAGAATGGTTTATTTGCTTGAAATAATGGTGTTTACAGGTAGTTTTTGTAAAAATAGTCTCACATATTTCGCCTACTTTCTTCGGAAAACATCGTGAGGAAACCACACCTGAGAGATTGTTCAACGGTGTGTAAAGCTTGTCAGAGGCCTACAGGCGGTTTAGACTCTGACACTATTGTTCATCAACCATATGATGAGAAGAAGAAGGTGGTTAAGTTTAATATACTAATTGTTTGCTAAACCTTATCAAGTTTCATGTTGCTACAATCTTCTACAGTTATTCCACGATTTGAAAAACAAAAGAATTTGAAACAAATTTTATTAAATACATTTCAAATGTTACTCTCTTACCCTCTAATGGACTCGCACTTTATCTCAGCCAATTTCACCACTCCAGTCACGCCTAATCAAAACTAGCATACAATTCTACCACAATTTTTGCAATTCTCTTCACACTTACCGAAAAAAAAGTTGAATAGAAAAATCAACCCAAAATTATCTGTCACATTATTGTCAAACCCTGTAAAAGTAACGGTGGACTACGGTAGCCATTGTCCACAATAAGACTTAGTTTTAATCCCCCTATTGTGCGGTCTGTAAGACCCAAAGTCAGTGGCGACAGACGGTTTTTTTGACGTCGCGTCGAACGGGTTAACTTGGAACCCGATTAGTGGCTACTATGTTTAGTTTAATTCATTAATGATTTGATTAATCCTGCGTTTTGTGTGCTACTGGTCTTGGGCGGTTTTTTTATAGTTTAAGGCGGTTTAAAGAGTTTTTTTATAGGGTGGCTAGTTCTGGAGATTTTTCAAAGTTTTTTTGGTAAATTTAAGATAATAATAATGATGTCTCCTGACCGAATTTCGGTTAAGGCGGCCTATCTCCGAACGGAGACTAGACAACTACGCAGGAGATATTATAGTGCACAAGTATGCGCGCAAACACAAGTGCACTCCCTATTCCCTCACCGTCGTAGTCCAGGACGGTAACACGACTGGAGAGAGTTCAGGCGCACGACCAACGACTTAACATGCCTTCCTAAGCACGAATATAAGAGTACCGTCGCCTCTAAAAGAAGTTTGAGGTCAAATAATGTTAATAGACCAAGCTTACAATCATATCATTTTATTTTTATTTTTATTTTATTTTATTTTATTCAGGAAACAAACAATTATACACTATGTAATACACAGGAATTTGTTTGTACTTATTATGTTAAGTGTACAATCCATAACATTTCCACAGATTACTATCAGCTATCGTTACGGTATGGAAGCTGGACTAAAAATAACAGTAATTTATTAAAAAGAAAGATACTAAAAATTAAAACAATAAAATGTAAAAGACCAAAAAAAAAAAGTAAATAAACAAGTAAAAAAGTATATAACATAAATATGAAAAGTGATTGATATTAACATGGATTACAATTTAAAACTAAGTGCTCAATGATTTTATTTCTAAAGGCATTTTTATTTAATGCAAATATATCTATATGATTAAAGTTATTATTAAATGTCTTAACAAGTTTTTGAAGAGGCGCTCTCTCACCGGCGTTGGTGCGACAAGAAGTTGTAGCAAAAACCGGGTAAGGGCGCGCCTCCCGTCTGAAAACTGTTCGTGGTACAATATAAAACAATTTATTAACCAATTCAATACTGTCAACTCTATTATGTATGAGACCATGCAGCATCATTGCCTGCAACAACTGGCGTCTGTTATGCAACGTTAGAATTTTATATTTCGAAAGTACATCCTTGTACGAGAGACGCTCCAGACGACATTTGTACCCCATAAATTTTAGATACTTACGCTGAACTCGTTCAATCGCGTTATCATACTTGAGATAGTATGGGTCCCAAATCAAGCAACCATACTCAAGCTGCGGACGAACTAGAGAGTTGAAGAGATACAGGTAAGTGTAATGGTTTTTAAAGTCTGATGCGGCTCTCGCAACAAAATTGTACATTTGAAATGCCTTCGATACAATTTTATCAACATGCAAGTTTAGATGCAATTTACTATCCAAGATTATTCCCAAATCACAGATGTTTAGTTCATTTGTCAGTGTTTCGTTACATAACGTATAATCTAATCATAATAATAATAAAATATAATCATCATCAGCCGAAAGACGTTCACTGTTGAACAAAGGTTCCCCCTTAGGTAAGGGGAAGGGGTGTCATAATCCCCACGCTTGGCAAGCAGCTTGGGGATCGCCGTATTGGTGGTGATGTTACAGAAGACTCTGCTGCCCATCTTCTGGATTTTCCCTTAGTCGCCTCTTACGACACTCACAGGAGTAAAGGGGGTGGTCAATTCTAGACCGGATTCCACTAGGTATAAGCTACCAATTACCAACATTAAGCAAAATAACTTATCTACATTGAATTTGAAAGCTCTCCCTAATAATACATACATACATAAAGTCACGCCTGTTTCCCTGAGGGGTAGGCAGATACCACGGATTTCCATTTGCTACGATCCTGGCATACTTCTTTTGCTTCATTCACACGCATCACATTCCTCATACACGCTCTTCGGTTTAATAATTTCCGTCATAAAATGTTCCCTACCAGAACCGACGCACACCCATCCAATTACAACCCGTATCGATATCGAACGTACCTAATAACATTTTAAATAAAGCCCCCTGATTGGCCAACCGTGAAGGTTACAATATGGCGGCCGAACGCCGTCAAAATAATTAAAACACGTTTTTTTTATAACACCGGACAGAAATGTGTAAGAACAGATGGTAGGGTCGATTATATATAGTTTTTTAACAATATATTTAGTTTATTTACCGCTTTTTCCTTTTTAAGGATAATCTGGAAAGATGGTAACAAAAGTACTTGAAAAAAGGTACCAATGTATAACTATTGGTGTCATTTTAGCATGTTGCACAAACTAAGCTTGAATCTAAATTGATAAAGGAAATATAAGACGGAGTACAGAGGCACTCGACATGTGAAAACGGTCACCCATCACAAGGCTGACTGCGGCTTATCCTCGCTGATCAACTGACGTGCGCGGTATCCACATAGCTAAGAGCCCCTCAAGAGAGAGACTTAAAAGTGATAAAACTAAATGCCAGTCTTGGAAGTCAATCGCATCTAAGACTAGCCAATTACGCAGGAGATATTATAGTGCACAATTATGCGCGCAAACACAGGAGCGCTCTCTATTCTTAGGTCCTCTACCACTGCCCAGATTCAGGGCAATTTATTTTATATAATTGATTCCAGGTCTTCTTCAGTATTGTAAATGTGACCACAATGTAATTAATAGTGATAGCCAGTAGTATTAATTGCACCGTAGGTTTTTGGCCCAATTTGTTATATTTTCCCCCTCGCCTATCACTATTAGTTTACTTTGTTGTCGCATAATGAAACTATGTAAATTTACAAATTTGTACTATTTTTCTTTTTTAAATGAGTAACCTCTGGAGTTTCTTGCCGGTTCTTCTCCATTGGAATGACATTTTGGAGCCGTGCAACTAGCATCCTAACGTTTCATAAGCGCCTGTAATAGGTTTATGTGAAATAAAAACATTTTGAATTCCCTCACTCTCATAGTCCAGGATAGTGAGACAACCAACCGGAGAGAGATCAGGCGCAGGACACAAGTTTCAAACCTAAAATAACTACAACACTATCATATTTCCGTATCAACGAATACCTACAGAGTTTTTGCGATCAAAACATTGTCGAAATAAATCAACAATGCGCGCGACCGACACGCCAATCCATAGATCTATGATCTATAGATCAATTCACTTTCGGCGCAGGCGGCGCGACAAGTCACTGTCAAGGTTACAAACAATACTTTTTATTGGCATTATGTAATGGTTATTTCTGAACTATCTATTGTTACACGTTTAGTTTAGTTTGCTTTTTTTAGTTTTAATGGGTCAGGTAACTAAGAAGTTATATGCGGAAATTAGAGTTCAATAGTAAGTATCAATGTGGATTTGTAATATATATATTACAAATCCACATTGATACTAGCTACAACTAGCTTTTGCTCGCGACTTCGTTCCCGTGGAGTAATGACTTCCGTCAGAATTTGGGGTTTTCACTTAGTTATCGCCTGTTCCATGGTCTATCGATTACATATGTAAATAAATCTCCCTTTACAATGTGAATCCATTGAGAAATAAACATTTTCAATTTACCACCCTTTTCTCCCCTTTGGGGGGGAATTTTGAAAAATCCTCTCTTAGTGGTAGCCTACTCCTCCCAACAAACACACATGCCAAATTTCAGCTCTTTACGATCAGTAGTTTCGGCTGTGCGTTGTCTGTCAGTGAGTCAGTCAGTAACGGAAGAGTTGTATATATATAGATAATGCCCTCATGAACGAATTACAGGCGTTGGCAGGCCTCCCACCAGGTGAACCGACGATATCGTCAGAGTTGCTGCACCCGGTGGATGCAATTGGCAAGCTGTCGTTCATTGTGGCGTTCTAAGGGGAGGCCTTTGTTCAACAGTGGACGTCTTCGGGCTGATAATGAACGAATTAGGGCCTGACTAACCTGAGGATAGCCAACTACGCAGGAGATATTATAGTGCACAAGTATGTACAAACACAGGTGCACTCCTTATTCTTTCACTCTCATAGTCCAGGACGGTGAGACACGACCGGACAACTACTAATATTATAAACCCGTGGTTTCACGTAAAAACTACTGAATGGATTTTAATGAAATTTCATATGGAGGTAGCTGACACCCTGGATAAACACATAGGATACTTTTTACCCCGAAATGTAGCGGGTAACACCGCGGGGCGCAGCTTGTTTTAAATAAAGGCTTTATTTACTCAGGAAGAGTTAATTAGAACCTGCATCAATTAAAATACTTATATAATCACATTAACTGTCAGGTTTAACTTAAGAAAGGGCTTTAACTACGTCTTAGTTAACAATCTTTCGCATACAGATAGGAAATCTACATTTGTTAAGCTTGTGAACTATTTTCAACATTAATTAATGTACCTACAATTAAAATTTTGCGAAAGTTTTACAAAAGTTGTTTTAATTTGACTGCCTCGTTGGTCTAGTGGTTGCTAAGCGCGACTGCTGAGCACGAGGTCCTGGGTTCGAATCCCTGGTCGGGCAAAATGTTACTGGGTCTTTCCATTAGATCATTCTCAGTAGCAGCACGGAGTCTGGATTTGTGCCCGGTTGATGGCAATAGGCTCGCCCCCTATTACATTGGGACTTAAAACATAACTGGCGAAATGAGGGTGTAGGTACTATATTATGTACACCTTTGCCTACCCCTTCGGGGAATTCCGCCGTGATGTTATGTTATATGTTTTAATTGAATTAAATAACAGCATATAAATTAGTTATCAATTCCTAAAACGGTGAAGGAAAACGTCGTGAGGAACCGGCACACCTGAGATAGTTCAACGGTGTGTAAAGCTTGTCAGAGGCCTACAGGCGGTTTAAACTCTGACCCCAATTCGTTCTATACGATAAGAACAAGAACACACCATGTAACTATCCACTGCTACAAAGGCCTCTTGAGAAGCAGTGGCTAAGCTGCTGCGCTAAGTTTAGCGGATTCGATTCTCACACGTTACAAAAAATTGTGTGACCCACAGATGTTAGTCCCGAGTCTAGGTGTTTGTGTATGTGATGTTTCATGTTTGTGAAACGCACCCACGACACAGAAGTGTGAGGCGACGTTTTTTTAAATAAATTACAGATCTTCGCCTTGCAGCATCTATCACAATAATTTGCAGCGCTATAGTTAAATACAGATAAATAGTACCATCACAAAGTACACATTACTTACATATCTGTCGACCCCACTAATAAATCGTATCACAACCAATTTAGTAGAATTGACATCAATGTTTCGCTCCACCAATAGCAAGACACGGTTCTCAATTTAAAACAATTGAAACCAATCAAATGGAGCGGCCATCTTGGATACATTCGTCGATAAGGTCTATCAATTAAGTACTATAATAAACTAACTTGCTAAAGTATTTACTACACTTTTACCCCCTTAAAAATAGGAAAGACCTAGGCGAACATACCTAGACCAAATTGGAGATGTTCTGCAAAAAGGGCAAGTGAGGAGTACCCTCAACCGACGAGCGTGTATGAGGAATGTGATGCGAGTGAATGAAGCGAAAGTATGCCAGGATCGTAGGAAATGGAAATCCGTGGTCTCTGCCTACTCCTCAGGGAAACAGGCGTGACTTTATGTATGAATAAATAAAAAAAAATATCAATTCAAGCCATGGACTAAAGTACACCCGTCAGTGTCGTTTGCATGTCAAATATGTTAATATTAAAAATATATTTTTCACACAAGCTTTTAAATCAAAAGTACCATAATATTGTATTGTCACCAAACCTACATAAGTATGCAAAATTTCATTTCAATCGGATGTCAAGGAGTGGTTCTAATTTAGATTGCAAGATTTGACCTAAACAAACTCACTTACATACAAACATTGCAAGTTAAATAAAAGCTTGTGAAAATAGAGATGTCAATAGACTTAATACGTGGTTTAGTTAATACCGGTATGATCCTTGTTTATGGATGTAAGATTGTCAAGTTTAATTTGTTTGCAAACTATAGAAGTTAGAGAATTAAAATAAAAAATGATTTAAACCATATTTATCTGCTTTCTAAGAATTTTAGTCAGTTTTATTTACTTAAAAAATTATTGCAATTTCAATAGTGTGATATTTAGTTTTGCAGTCTTATATATACAAAAATATATTATTATAAACAAAGATTTATCTTATTATTATATTTTTTTTTTTTTTTTGTTTTAAAAAACGTCGCCCCACACTAGGAATTCCTCCTGTGTTGTGGTGCGTTTAACAAACACGAAATATCACATACACAAACACCCAGACTCGGGACAAATATCTGTGGTTCACACAAAGTTTTGCCCCGTGCGGGAATCGAACCCGCAACTCTTAGCGCAGCAGTCCAATCGCTTAGCCACTGCGCCAATCGTCGTCAATATTATATACATATTAGTGTAGATATAGACTAGGATTTGCCCGCGTCTTTGTCTGCTTGCGTAAAACAATAAGAATTTTATTTTAAACAAATTACAAAAGACATAACTTTAATTTTAATTATGGTGGGCATTTGAGGAAGATATAACGAACCATGGAGTGGACTTTAGTGATAATTATGTACTTTCTATATTACAAACACCAACTGAATATACCTTTACCTTTAGCTATAGAAATTCAACAAAAAAATCATTTTTAATATTAGATATATCTATTTTTTACTCAAACCCAATTACAGGCATCATTAAAAATAAATACTTTACTTTTATACAAACTTATTCCGTACTGGCCGGAAAGTAAAGAGAACGAATTCATTCGAAACTCAAATTCAAAAATTCTCAATCGAATCATGTAGTCTACCAACCGGTTCCACATTCCAATTTCGAACGAACAACTGACGTATACCCGTCCCTTTCCTCCTCGAGACTTTGTTTCAAATTTCGTATTAATTTAAAATCTTTCGAACGTGTTAGAGCGAGACGGCGAGTTTGAGTTCTTATTGCGGTCATTTAGCTAGACGCTATATATTTAATTTTAGGATTTTCCTTCTTCTATTGGTGCAAATTGGTAGGTATTAACTTTAGTAGTGACGTCACGATTTCGCGGTGAGAACGGTCATTATCATTGAAATAATGTCTGAGACAAAAAATGGAGATTTCTTTGAATTTGTTGCGAAGAAAAAATATGAGTGCTCGTTGAAAGATTGTTATTTTCAACAATACTGAATCTATTTAAATCATCTATCACCATGTTGATCGTCAAGAATATTATTGACGACTCAATAATAATATACACACATACATAACATCACGCCTGTATTCCCCGAAGGTAGGCAGAGGTGCACAGTTATTACACCCACATTTCGCCAGTTATGTTTTAGGTCGCAATGTAATAGCGGCGAATTTATTTACTAACACAATTTGTATTTAATCTATATATGTTAGTCTGTAAGGTATATATCTATGGGCCATTGAAGCCTGAGATTAAATGATTTATTATTATTATTATTTGTATCTCTCTTATTATACTCGGGCTATCAACTATGGGGAAGATACCCGGACTTTTAAAAGGCTTACGTGGGGACACAGGTCCAACACGCAGAGGCCCGTTGAGAACTTTAATCTAAAAGGTAATGGGACACCAGCTAGGGACACCACACAACTGCTCTATAACAGAACAGCCATGAAAAGTCCCCAAAAGGTGCGGGACTATTGAGAAAGATGGATACTAAAATGATTTGGTCTATTGTGTTGGGATGTTTCGTGAAATGGTTACTTTTATTTTATACTGAATAAAAACGGCGTCTGCCTTTTATCACAAAATATATAGAATATTAGCAGACGGTGACTCGCCACTCACTAGATGGGCCCCCTAAACAGTCGCCACTATAGGCAACAGGGAGCAACACCGATGCGAGTGGCTAGGGGTGTAGAGCGGTGCGGCCCCGGTTTCACCATCGCGCGTCTCGAAGACTCGGAGCGGGTTTCCCCGCTATTACGCCATTAGACACTTCCACCCCCGAGCATATAGCTCTGGCGACCCCTCTCTGACCAGCCAACTAAGGCAAGAAAGAGCTGAGAGTCCTGCGGGCGCTCTTCGGTTTCCACTCCAGCTACCCATATCGGGCAAACCGGGGATGAGTCCCTGACCGACTCTCTGGGGTATCAGGCACGTTGTGTCGCCACTCACAAACAGCTCGCCACAAGCTGCCCTGCGGTTTGTGTGCTTTTAGTACAAGTCCTTGTGATATATTTTTTATTTCTATTAATAGGGGGCGAGCCTATTGCCGTCAACCCGGCACAAATCCTCCGTGCTGCTACTGAGAATTACCTAATGGAAAAATCCAGTAACACTGCCCGACCCGGGATTCAAACCCAGAACCTCGTGCTCAGCAGTCGCGCTTAGCAACCACTAGACCAACGAGGCAGTCCTAATAATATTCTTAACCCTTTAGAGCACTGATAACCGAGTGGAATGACCGTTAGACTGCCAAGTCAAAGGTCCCAAGTTCAACCCACACAGGTAAAACATGGCTTAATGCTGGAACGTTAACTATGCTTCTTCTTATCATCGTATGGTTGATGAACAACCTGGTGTCAGAGTGTAAACCGCATGTAGGCCTCTGACATGGAGACACACACCGTTGAACAATCTATAATAGATCCCTGAATTCCTGATATAAAATACCACTTCTGCCCACCACTTGGAAGACTACAGGCGTGATAGTATGTTTATAGACTTAACAAATAAAAAGCTTAACATTACTGATGTAAATCATATCAGATTGCGTCGGGATAACACTAGATTGCCACGGGAAAATCCCATTGTTTTAAAGCTTGAGAAAAAATAACTAATTCTATAAATTTCACCTTGATTAGGTGGACTGCGAAGAGGCGGAGTTAGGTGAAAGGTTGTTCTTTGTTTTGGCTGTCATATACATACATATATAGACGACCTGATTAGCGCAGTGGCTAAGCGATTGGACTGCTGCGCTAAGGGTTGCGGGTTCCTGCACGGGACCAAAATTTGTGTGATCCGCAGATGTTTGTCCCGAGTCTGGGTGTTTGTGTTTGATATTTCATGTTTGTGCACCCAAGATAAAGGAGGAATTGCTAGTGTGGGGCGATGTTTCATTAGTAGAAAAAAAACTTGGTAGGTACAGAACTGTGAGGTGTGAATAGTCCGATGGGAAAATGTTTTTTCGGACATTCAATTTGGTATCCAACAGCGCTTGTCAATGTAAACTTATTAATTTCATAAACAACATAAACATAACATCACGCCTGTATTCCCCGAAGGGGTAGGCAGAGGTGCACATACAGTACACCCACATTTCACTTGTTATGTTTTTAGGTCCCAATGTAATAGGGGGCGAGCCTATTGCCATCAACCGGGCACAAATCCAGACTCCGTGCTGCCACTGAGAATTACCTAAGAGAAAAACCCAGTGACACTTTTCCCGACCCGGGATTCGAACCCAGGACCCCGTGCTCAGTAGTCGCGCTTGGCAACCACTAGACCAACGAGGCAGTCCCTACTTATTAATTTGATGTCGGTATATACTGTAATACAGTCTTTTGCTTTGTACATAATATACCGATTTGTTCGGAAGACAATGGTAAAATAAAATACAAAACAATTCTGAATTCTTAAAAAATATTAAAAACACGACCGTCATATCAAATATTATATTTCAAATCACTGCTGCCCCAACTGCAATGAAATGGCAGAGGTGGTTTTAAATTTTTTTAAATATTTTTTTTACTTTTAATTTTTTTTTATAACCGCGATGGTGTAACTGTAAGGTATAACCTATGTTACTCGAGATGGTGTAAGGATTCTAACGACACTTAATACATCAAAATCGGTTCAGGCATTCAGAAGTTATGGTGGAATAAACAAACTCATACATACATGAACCCTGAAAACATTACCCTCTTTATTAAGCAGTCGCGTACAAAATAAGTTGGGAGGTATATAAAAGCACACTTGTGCTCCTCAGATTGAGATTAAGTTTATTATTTTATAGGTACCTTCAGTCCGCGGTTTCGTCTGTGTAGATTTTTTTTCGTCTGAAAGTAGCCTGAAGTCCGAGAGGAGCTAGAAGTCACCCGTTAAGGTTCATTCTAAATATTGGTGGGAGTCCCTTACAAACAAACTTAAACTCTCAATTCTATAAATCTAATTTAAATAACTACAGATATATAGTACCAAAGATGTATGCTGCTTATTATAATTGGATCGGTTTTGAAAAAAAATCTCCGGTTAGGTTAAAAACGTGTGGGTTCTTAAGTATGGAATCACTTTTAACAGCAGAAAGCCACAGAACCAAACCGATACATTAAAATAATAAATTAAATAAATTCAAAATTCAAACATCGAACGCAACGAATGATTTGGAAAACCACAAAAACTCTTCCCTTAAACACGCCTCTCGCATTTAAATATCGAACCGGTTCTTTTTTCAAAACCTCTGTCCCTCGGACCTTTTCAATTTCGAATCGAGTGTGGGTTGTTCTCATTTCAAAAGTCGTGTCGATATTTTTTGTTTCTTTTTTCTGTTTAGTGGCCAGGATTGTGTTGGATGCGGTATTCTTAATTGGGGTATGGAGGTCTTATGTGGATTAAAGTTATTTCTGTATTTCATCACGCTTGTAATCAATAAACGGTAGGCAGGGATTATTTAACTATTGGCTATGGGTTTTTCACATCCTATAACTTCATCCTATGAAATATGTATTTATCTGGGATGTACCTATGACCTGGTACATTCTAGAGGCTGCTGTAGACGTGACTTTATATACCTATGTATGTAATATATGACTTTTTGTACCTTTTTTGTATGTTGCCATCATAGGCTTAAATTTTCAAATCGATAAGTTTGATAACATAGCTCAGTTGGCAGAGCGACGCCACGGCACGACGAATGTCGCGGGTTCGAGTCGCGCTCCATCATTTTTCAAGTTTCCTTTATCAATTGAAAATTTGTATCAATAATTCATTTAATACAATATAAAGAAAGGAAAATGTATGCGAATCCATTGAATCGCAACTCCCATGAGATTCAAAATTGATCAAAAATCCAAATATTGCCACAACACGTCAAGTTTGATCGATCGATCAATACAATGCTACTGGTATATTACTGATATTGATATGCTAAAAAAACATTGTGTTGTTCGGATTATATACACGAGTCTATACGCAAGGGATAAAGAATAAATGTCCTTTTCGACGGCGGAAAGGGTCCTTATCGTATGGTTGATGAACAATAGTGTCAGAGTGTAAACCGCCTGTAGGCCTCTGACAAGCTTTACACACCGTTGAACAATCTCTCAGGTGTGTGTTTCCTCACGATGTTTTCCTTCACCGTTTTAGCAACTGATAACTAATTTATAGTACGCACATGAATTTGACATTGGTGCGGGTTTGGACTTGCGACCTTTGACTTGGCAAGCCAACGGTCATACCCCTAGCTATCAGTAAGGATAGTATGATGCAAGAAACTACGGGATATAAAATGTGTATAAGATTAAACCTTACCAAGAATAAATCGTAGCTTATGGCCCAAGTTGAACTTGACAATCATAACATAACATCACGCCTGTATTCGCCGAAGGGGTAGGCAGACGTGCACATATAGTACACCCACATTTCACCAGTTATGTTTTTAAGTCCCAATGTAATAGGGGGCGAGCTGGCCATCAACCGGGCACAAATCCAGACTCCGTGCTGCTACTGAGAATAACCTAATGGAAAAGCCCAGTAATACTTTGCCCGACCCGGGATTCAAACCCAGGATCTCATGCTCAGCAGTCGCGCTTAGCAACCACTAGACCAACGAGGCAGTCAAGTCTTCAGAAGAGTAAAAAAGAAACCGCATTTTAACCGCATTCACCGAGTAATAAAGAAAAAAGTTCAAAACGCAAAAAGACATCTATAAAGAGATGAGATACTTCCGCGCAAAACGGCTATCGCTCAGCATAATGCTGTGAACCATGAAAAATACCTAGTTAGAAGATTAAGATTGTTTCTTACTTCTGATTCCCCTTTTTACAGAATTGAATTGCCTAGAAATTTTATTTTTTGAAATCGGTTCGCGCCACCGCCGGCACCGCACGCGTTGAAGTCTTTTCTTCTAGATAGCCAATTTTAATATTTTTGTTTGTAATCTTAAAACTAACACGGCATATTATAGTACTAGCTGCGCCCCGCGGTGTTACCTGTTACTTTTCAGGATAAAAAGTATCCCATTTTTAATATTAAAGTGTGCGTCAAGGGATACTGATGCAATCCCCCCCCTAAGTTGATTCCCGTCGGAAAATACCAAAAGTTAAATGTTATATGAGACGTATAATATTTGTAAAGTAATATCCCTACTAACATTATAAAGGCGAAAGTTTGTAAGTATGGATGGATGTTTGTTACACTTTCACGTAAAAACTACTGAATGGATTTTAATGAAATTTCATAATATGGAGGTAGCTGACACCCTTGATTAACACATAGGCTACTTTTTATCCCGAAAAAATGTTGCGGGTAACACCGCGGGGCGCAGCTAGTATGAAATAATAAAGTTTTGAATTAGAATCTATCTATATACCTACCTAAATAAAAATTAATGTATGTATGTTAGTCCTCTATGCGCTCCTGAACCATTGTTCAGATTAGAATAAAACTTTGGTAGGGACTTCTGAAGTCGCCCGAGAGGGTTTCTGATACAAAAAATCTGTATGCTTCAACAATCGAAAATGATAAACGCTGAGGAAGTCGCGAGCATCAACTAGTTCATTTATATTTACGGCCAATAGGCAATTACCAGTTCTTTAATATAGAACCTATTAAACATATTATTCTTAATATCCGTGCTTCGGAAGGCACGTTAAGCGTGTGTCCTGCGTCATCTCTCTCCGATCTCACCGCCCTGGACTATGAGAGTGAGGGAATAGGGAGTGCATTTTTTGTGCATACTTGTGCACTATAATATCTACGTAGTAGGTACGCTAGTCTCAGGAGAGATACCGCCGTGACCGAAATTCAGTCACACCTAGATGGAACGTACGCACCGCCATTTTGGATCGACCAAACGCAGCCGATTAAGTTTATTTCGAATCGAATTATATAACATTATGTATCAAAACCATACCTTATCAATACGAATCCATAGACTATAAAGCCAGAGCGACAATTTCACAGACACTCAAAAAGTTCAAAAACACAAATTTCGAATGTCACTCGGTAAAAAAAAAACTGCAATCGTCCATGACCTAGCAGTATGCACTATGATTTTCACTTTTTAAATCCGCGGGCAAAGGATACGTCTCCTTGCAGCCTCTACTGTATAATGGGCTGTATACCTTTTTGTCCCTTGCTCGAACTAGCTTTTTTCCGCATTGTCTCGACCAACCAGTCTGCCTATCGGGCCCGTGGGCGGGGTTTACGGCCTCCAGTGAGAAATATACCTATCTCTCTTCGACATGTGTTTGTATTGTTAGTGGGAGAGAGACGAGTGTATGTTTGCGGTTGCGTAGATTGGTTGCGCTTACTTTTTTTGAGCCAGGATATTAGTAATAAAGTATGTAGCACTTTAGGTATTATTCAATGGAGCGGTTTCGGTTATACGTTTTTCGGTTTATTTAAGATTGAGATTTAATGGGAATAAAATGGCGAGCTTATCGTATGGTTGATGAACAACCTGGTGTCAGAGTTTAAACCGCCTGTAGGCCTCTGACAAGTTATACCTACACACTGTTGAACAATCTCTCAGGTGTGGCGGTTTCTGCATTATTTTAATATACCTTTAATTAATTATAAATAAAATCCTTTAGGTTTTAATGTTAGGAGCTATGTTTTTAGACTTAAATAGGTACACATAAACAACATAACATACACAACCCGATAACACTTAACCTGACTTGGGATTCGAACCTAGGACCTCATGAACAACAGTCGCGCATAGTAACCACGAGACCTAGGAGACGTCGGGCAATGTGGTAGGTTTTTCCATTAGGTAATTCTCAGTAGCAGCACGGAGTCTGGATTTGTGCCCGGTTGATGGCCAGCTCGCCTCCTATTACATTGGGACCTATAACATAACTGGGGAAATGTGGGTTTACTAGACACCTCTGCTTACCCCTTCGGGGAATACAGGCGTGATGTTATGTGCTACTTTTAGAAGTGAAGGGGTTGATTACATTAATAGGTAAACTTGGTTAAGTGTTAGGCCGCAGTTCATTGACTTTCATAGTAACTAATTGCTTTAATTAAAGCAACTGGACTTAATCACTTGCTTGAGTTCTTTTGGTAAAGACGGCGGATAAACGCTTGCCTTCTTACATAACATAATAACATATTATCACGCCTGTATTCCCCGAAGGGGTAGGCAGAGGTGCACATACAGTACACCCACATTTCGCCAGTTATGTTTTAGGTCCCAATGTAATAGGGGGCGAGCCTATTGCCATCGGCCGGGCACAAATTCAGACTCCGTGCTGCTACTGAGAATTACCGAATGGAAAAACCCAGTGACATTTTGCCCGACCCGGGATTCGCACCCAGGACCTCGAGCTCGGCAGTCGCGCTTAGCAACCACTAGACCAACGAGGCAGTCCAACGAACAAATCCAACATAACCTGTTTTATGTTATGTTGGATCACTGATAATGTTTTTGCCAAAGATTTGAGTATTGGATGGCTAGAAATTAGGATGTATGGACTCCGTATAACATTAAACGCCACTGCCTACCCTTTTAGATACATAGGCGTGACTATATCTGTTTTACCTAATACCTATATAGTATTCTATTGTATGTGTGTTTGACACCAAACTCCTCCTAAACGACAGGACTGATTTTGATAACATTTGGTATAGAGGTAGCTTCCACCCTGGATTAACACATAGGCTACTTTTTATCCCAAAAAAATGCAGCTATATATAAGCAGTCCATATTTTAATAAACTCTTCTATATAAGCCTAACAAGAAATAAACTCCTCCATCGACTGTGTTACCATGAGTTCTGCCCATCCCTTCAGTAAAGAACTAAAGGTTCGAGTCAGCGTGACATTACAAGATGGCCGCCAGTCATAGCCGATCAGCTATTTTGTTAACTCCATGGAAATTGGGTTTTTAGTGTAATATAAATAATTTGTTTAGATTGTCTGTAGGATGGTATCATTTGTTTCTCTTATTCTTATCGTAGGGTTGATGAACAACCTGGTGTCAGAGTGTAAACCGCCTGTAGGCCTCTGACATGGCGACACACACCGTTGAACAATCTCTCAGGTGTGTGTTTCCTCACGATGTTTTCCTTCACCGTTTTTAGGAACTGATAACTAATTTAGTACACACATAAATATAAAAAGACATTGGTGCGTGCTGGTTTGAACTTGCCTTTGACTTGGCAGTCCAACGGTCATACCACTCGGCTATCACTGCTTTAAAAAAACAACATCACGCCTGTATCCTCCGAAAGCGCAGGCAGAGGTGCGCGCATATAATACCTACCCCCACATTTCGCCAGTTATGTAATTAGGTCCCAATGCAATAAAGGGCGAGCTGGCCATCAACCGGGCACAAATCCAGATTTCGAGTTACCACTAAGAATTACCTAACGAAAAAACCCAGCAACACTTTGCCCGACCCGGGATTCGAGCTCAGGACCTCGTGCCGATAAACAAGGCAGTCCATCACTGCTTTTAACAGTAGATATTAACTTATTGGTGTGTTCTGTGGAGCATTAGTACACTTTCACTGAACGCGCGCTAGTACGTGTCATGGTGACGTCATGAAGTATGGCGGCCAGTCATCGTCGTTCAGCATTTTAACGTAACTGTTCATACCTGTTTATATTTTGAACCTATTGGAGAAGACCTTGGATGAACAATAACAGCCTATAACTGTCCCACTGCTACAAAGGCCTCTTCTCGTATAGAGAAGGATTGAGCATTGATCACCACGCTAGCTCACTGCGGGCGATTTCAGATAATTAAATCCAGGTTTCCTCACGATGTTTTCCGTCACCGTTCGTCTAGTGTCTTAGAATAACTAAGAAAGTATTTATAACATTAAAAAAGTCACATCGATACTTGCCCGGGTTTGAACTTGCAACCTGCAACTAATCCGGTATCCGCGGTATTTCTTTCAATAGGATGTCAAGAAGTAGTTCTAATTTAGATTGCGAGATTTGACCAAAACAAACTCACATACATACAAACATTGCAAGTTAAATAAAAGCTTGAAAAAACCGAGCTCGTTGCGAAATACTACATTAGTTATCAGCTGTTAAAAACGGTGAAGGAGAACATCGTGAGGAAACCGGCACACCTGAGAGATAGTTCAACGGTGTGTAAAGCTTGTCAGAGGCCTACAGGCGGTTTACACTCTGACACCAGGTAGTTACAGTTCGCCAGTTATGTTATAGGTAACAGGGGCTGGCCTATATTGCGTTTGAAGTGTAGCTAGGATGTAAGTAAAACATCACGCCTGTATTCCCCGAAGGGGTAGGCATAGGTGCACATATAGTACGCCCACATTTCGCCAGTTATGTTTTTAGGTCCCAATGTAATAGGGGGCGAGCCTATTGCCATCAACCGGGCACAAATCCAGACTCCGAGATGCTACTGTAAATTACCTAATGGAAAACCCAGTATCACTTTGCCCGATCCAGGATTTGAACCCAGGACCTCGTGCTCAGCAGTCGCGCTTAAAAACCACTAGACCAACGAGGCAGTCCTGAAGAAATTATGCAGCTAACTAATACCCTAGTATTAGTAAAACCACGGATGAAACCTAGTTCTAAGCACTTTCTATTCATACGCTTTCTATAACAAACGAATATAAATATTGACGTTATGTTGCTTATAAAGCCGCTGATACGCAATGACGAGGCGGTGGTGACGTCACCATGACTAGCCAATCAGCTTCCGGGGCGCTTTTTTAATTTGTATACATAGTTTTACTGGCTTTAAACTAAGTTGATGATCAAGAGGCTCTCTACGAACTGGGGATCAGTGTCGAGGTTAAGCAGCACTTGTTTTTGGATGGGTGACCGTCATACATTGCGAGACTCCACCATGGTTTGAGCTACATCGAGAGGTACCTATACACCCACATTCCTCCAGTTATGTTATAGGTCCCAATGTAATAGGGGACGAGCTGACCATCATACATACATAACATCACGCCTGTATTCCCCGAAGGGGAGGCAGAGGTGCACATATAGTACACGCACATTTCGCCAGTTTTATTTATTTTAGATATTATTTACTGTATATTCCAGTCATACTCACGTGTGTATTCGGTGATGCCCGACTAGTTTCGAACTCGAACGGAGCCCTTATTCCAGAGCCGGTTACGCGGCAGAGTCGCGAGCTGAACAAGTCGGGCATTCCCGAATACACCCGTGAGTATTTAACCGGAATATACAGTGAATAATATGGATAACACTCACGAAAGTTATTATAGTAAAACCTTCAGATTTAAATGTTCATAGATATACAGAAATACTCAAATCACTGTCCAAAACAGTTTTTACGTAGACCCTTCTATCTTAACCACAAATTTGACAAATTGTGATATCTTAAAAGCTTTGACGACGTATTTTTTTTAGCACTACCGTACCATAATTAGCAAAGGACAGGTACTATAAAAAAACAACCCTTTTCCCATTGTCTATGGTGTGGTGTTATTTTTTTTTATTATCTGTGGTCTATGGTTTTATTGTTGTCATTTCAAAAGCTGTTAACGCTGTTAAGTATTATTGTTATTGTAAGTGCGTAAAGTCTGTGTGTTCGTCACATTTATGATTAAACTGCTGTACCAATTGTAATGAAATTGGATTTGGAGATAGCTTGAAGTCTAAGATAGAATACTCACATTTGTTATTAAACTACTGTATCTATTGTAATGAAATTTGGTTTGAAGATAGCTTAAAGTCTAATATAGAACACGCTACTATTTAACCGATTTCAAAAAGGTTTGTATGTAGTTTCAACGATTTGTGGACCGATTTTGATTTTTTTTATCCTGAAAAGATGTTTTAACATTTTCTGATTGCGGACAAAGGCGCGGGTTAACGTTAGCAAGATATAAAGCAAATATAATTTTATTTTTATTTATTTATTTAAAACCTTAAACCATCATTACAGGGTTTACCCTAATGCGACAGCTAAGAACTTAGACTAACAAAAATGATATTAATGAGGATTTTTGAGATTTTTAAGGTGTTTTCTGTCTATAACGCTGCTAAACCGGGAAATCTAGTAGGCTAGGCAATATGGCAATAGACTAGCCATGTACTACTTAGGTACATGGGTCTTGACGATAAGCAGTGGTATAGTAAATTTAGAGAACGAAGACGACCTTATTGGCGCAGTGGCTAAGCGACTGGACTCCTGCGCTAAGGGTTGCAGGTTAGATTCCCGCACGGGGCAAAACTTTGTGCGAACAGATGTTTGTCTCGAATCTGGGTGTTTGTAGTGATATTTCATGTTTGTAAAACCACGAGACAGGAGAAATTCCTGGTGTGGGGCGACGTTATTTCATAAAAAACAATACGTCTGCCTACGCCTTCGAAAATAAGTATAATAGGTACTTATAGATACGGTAAACTTTAGGCAAGACCCAGTTAAAAACAACAGAACTCTGCCTGTACCTTCAAAGGACACAGCTTGACAATAAACAAAAAAACAATTCAATATATTTTTAAAACCCATAGCTCTACATAAAAACCTCCCATTGTTTTACAAGACACCACACAATCAAAACTCAACCTTAAACAAAGCGAAAACAGTCGAAATTCTACCGCACTTCGACCCGCACGTACGCTCCTTTGGCATCAACGAAAAATTATTGATTAGCAACATCGCCGACCAATCAGAGGCGAGTATTCTTCAAGATGGCGGAGAGCCGAGGGTAGGTTTCCCTCTGTGAATAATATAACTAATTTATTACTCTTTGTTCCCACCGACATTAATCTTTCCTTGGTATATTAATGGTTGGATGTTTTATTTTAATCACGGGCAGCCATTTTGTTGCTTCGCTATTGATTTTGTGACCCGTAGCTGTGTAGCACTGTTTTACATTCTGCGGTTGTAATTGTGATGGGTAAAACATAACATCACGCCTGTATTCCCCGAAGGGGTAGGCAGAGGTGCACATATAGTACACCCACTTTCGCCAGTTAAGTTTTTAGGTCCCAATGTAATAGGGGGCGAGCTGGCCATCAACCGGGCACAAATCCAGACTCCGTGCTGCTACTGAGAATTACCTAATGGAAAAACCCAGTAAAACTTTGCCCGACCCGGGATTCGAACCCAGGACCTCGTGCTCAGCAGTCGGGCTTAGCGACCACCAGACCAACGAAGCAGTCATTGTGATAGGTGACCGTCTGTAAATCAATTGCGTAGCTACGCATGTATAGTGCGGTTGAATTGCTTGTTAAGTGTTTACCGCGGTCAGTATTGAGATGGGTGACCGCTTATACCTCGGAAAGCAAGTTAAGATACCCATGTTTCAAATTTTTATGGTTTAACCCTTGAGCGCTGCGTCTTGTATGGAAGACAACACTTCTATACCCTCCACGCCATAACTCTACCAGAAGACAATATCAAATCGTAATATTTCTGTAATGTGATAACCAGATTTCCATTTCCTTCTACCATTCCTCCTGGTTGTGAGCTGGTGTCACTAGTCCTTTATATATCCCTACTAATATTATAAACGCGAAAGTTTGTAAGTATGGATGGATGTTTGTTACTCTTTCACGTAAAAACTACTGAATGGATTTTAATGAAATTTCATATGGAGGTAGCTGACACCCTGGATTAACACATAAGCTAATTTTTATCCCGAAAAAATGTAGCGGGTAACATCGCGGGGCGCAGCTAGTTACAAATACAATTACTTTTTGAATTTATGTTGAATTTATGTTGCCATGCTATGCATTTTCAAGTTTCCTTTATCAATTTATCAATTACTTAAATTTATTTAATCATACATACACTCTAGATTTAAAGTCAGTTTTTGTAACAAATTGAAAATATATTTTTCTTTTTTTGATTCATAGAGACTACGCACCTTACTATACAAACTAGAACTCCCCTCGCTACAATACACGCACGCGCATTGAAGTCCTTTGTATGTAGTTATGATTAATGTTATAGGGTAAGCAGACATCTCAATTCCCTTGGGTAGGAACTATTAATTATAGAATTACTTTGGTAACTCACAATGGACGACAATTTATGTATGTGTATATCTTAATACATAATTCTTCCGTACGTGTGTGTCACCTTCGAAACGGCTGGACCGATTTCGATGGCATTTTGTGTGTTTGCAATGCGTTTGTAGATTTGAAAACACAATTGGATCGAGTAGGTTGCGCTGCTTTTACGGGCAGGACGACGTCTGCCAAGACTGCTGGTTTATTTTTAAATAATCAATTTATATTGAATACCGCAAACACTCTCTGGTATTCCCTTTTACACACATCATCATCAGCCAGAAGACGTCCACTGTTGAACAAAGGCAAAGGGAGGAGTCGCCATAATTCCCACGCTTGGCAAGCGGCTTGGGGATCGCAGTATTGGTAGTGAAGTTACAGAAGACGCTGCTGCCCATCTTCTGGATTTTCCCTTAGTCGCCTCTTACGACACCCACGGGAGGAAAATTCTAGGCTGGATACCAAGGTATTTTACACGCAAGTCTAAAATATCCTTTAGAATATACCCATAAAGTAAAATACCATACATTTTACCGAAAAACTACAATACGAACTATCGAATACTGAATTGATTTTAACGTCTCACTTCAAATCGCACAATGTTACATCGAGAATATTATTCTTCAGAATGCATTTGAGAAGAATATGTCTATAATATAAGCAATCGGTGAGAGAGAAAAAAAAGAATAGGATGAAAAAAAAAGCATTAATCAGAGAACACAAGCCGACAACATGACTTGTGAAAACGCTGAGGGAGCAGGCGTGAGCGGGTGAATCGTAATGGGTTCCGTACTGCATTTTTCTATACTAATATTATAAATGTGAAAGTAACTCTGTCTGTTACGCCTTCAAGACTAAACCGCTGGACGGATTTTGATGGAATTTGGCATGTAGAAAGTTTAAGACCCGAGAAAGGATAAGGAATACTTAACGCGGGCGAAGCCGCGGGCAAAAGCTAGTTATATATTAACCTTTAGAACGTTGCGTCGTTGACTAGGCCAGAGGCAACAGTCGGTAACCGCAACTGCATAAGGTCCTGGGTTCGAGTTCCGGGTAGGGTAGTGTTACTTGGTTTTTCCATTAGGTAAAATTCTCAGTAGCAGCACGGAGTCTGGATTTGTGCTCCATTAATGGCAATAGGCTCGCCCTATAAATGGCGAAATATGGGTATTGGGTACGTATATATTTCATCAGAGAATACTACAGTGCGTTGCGACTGAATGATACGAAAGTATGCCAGGATCGTAGCAAATGGAAATCCGTGGTCTCTGCCTACCCCTCTGGGAAACAGGCGTGACTTTATGTATGTATCACAATGTTACAATTACTTTTTTTATGTAGCTTGTTCAGTGTCTGCTAGGCAAAGGCCTCCCCATTACTCGTATTCCTCAACAAAACCCAATTACTTATTAAACTAAAAACCATTGCATATTTCCTCCACGGACCCCTAAAAACGCCATGTCGTTTGATAACCCACGGCGCGGCTGTCGCTGCCCAACCACTGTACATAAACCTGTCTATATACCGCGCATTGTTCCTATGTACTGCTGCGCTGGTGTGCCGCGCGAGGGGGGGAGCTCACGATAAAATGGTTGCGTATAAACTCATTATTATAATGCTAGTAGGGTTGGCACGCAAGATTATTCTGGTAATGTATGAATGTATGTCTTTGACGGGGTAGACAGAGGTATAACCTACTGTATAGGGTGTAGGTACACTATTGTTTGGTCATGTTATAGGTCCCAATGTAATAGGGGGCGAGTCTACTGTCATTTATAAGGCTAAAATCTACACTCCGTGCTGCTGAGTTACCTAATGAAAAAACCTAGTAATACTTTGTCTGACCCGGGAATCGACTGAGGATCAAGCTTAGGACGTGCTTTAGGGCTACCAGACCAACAAGGCTGTCACAAGTCAGAAAACCAACGAAATGGAACTATTTTTTTTTTAATTG
Source organism: Abrostola triplasia (assembly GCA_946251915.1). NCBI lineage: Eukaryota > Metazoa > Arthropoda > Insecta > Lepidoptera > Noctuidae > Abrostola > Abrostola triplasia. The sequence goes on from OX276450.1 coordinate 1,569,227, forward strand.
TCATCCTACAAATAAATACTATAAGGAGCCATCATGGTACGGCAAGGGTCGCTGGTTCAAGACCCGCTCGTGTCCATTATTTTTCATAACATCTCCGAAGGGGTAGGCAGAGGTGCACATATAGTACCTACCAACACCCACATTTCACCAGTTATGTTTTAGGTCCCAATGTAATAGGGGGCGAGCCATCAACCGGGCACAAATCCAGACTTGCTGCTACTGAGAATAACCTAATGAAAAACCCAGTAACAGTTTGCCCGACCCGGGATTCGAACCCAGGACCTCGCGCCTAGCAACCACTAGACCAACGAGGCAGTCATTATTTTTCAAATTTCATTTAACAACTTATATACCTATACGTAAGTAGTAATTTTGAAATTTGAAAAATAATATTTTTTAAATTTATTTATGTATGACCATCAAAGTTCTTCGCGCCAGCCCTACCCGAAAAACTTGGAAACATGTCCTTTTCGAAATTTCGGAGATAATCGACTTTTTTTAAAGTCAATTTAAGTTGAAAACTTTTTTCATTGTGACTTCGGAATTATGGATTTCCAATGAATATATTTAACAGTTTTATTGGATTTATATAAGGTGAGTAAGATTAATAGTAATTTGATTATATACTAGTGCCTATTTCGCAACCATCATCATCATCATCATCAGCCGGAAGACGTCCACTGTTGAGCAAAGGCCTCCCCCTTAGAACGCCACAATGAACGACAACTTGCCAATTGCATTTGCTTTATTTAGCAATACATAGTTAATACCTTATCATGTAGGCATTAGGAATCTGTTATTTATTTTCCATTTATACAGGGCAGCCCGCGGCTTCGCCCGCGTTATGTAGCTCCTTTCTCGAGTCTTAAACTCTCTACATGCGAAATTTCATCAAAATCCGTCCAGCGGTTTAGTCGTGAAGGCGTAACAGACAGAGTTACTTTCACATTTATAATATTAGTGTGGATTACATAGATTTATATTATATAGGTAGATTTAAACTATAACTGTCTCGTTGGTCACTAAGCGAGACAGCAGCTTAAGATCCTGAGTTCTAATCCCGGGTCGGGCAAAATATTCCTAGGTTTCAATTAGGTAATTTTCAGTAGCACGGAGTCTGGATTTGTGCCCAGTTGATAGCAATAGGCTCGCTCCCCAACATAACATCACGCGTACGCGGTACGTTCCTCGAAGGGGTAGGCAGAGGTGCACATATAGTACAGCCACATTTCGCCGGTTATGTTTAAGGTCCCAATGTAATAGGGAGCGAGCTGGCCTTCAACCGGGCACAAATCCAGACTCCGTGCTGCTACTGAGAATTACCTAATAGAAACTTAGTAACACTTTGCCGAACCCGGGATTCAAACCTCAGAGCTCGTGCTGAGCAGTCGCGCTTAGCAACCGCTAGACCAACGAGGCAGTCGTTGAAATAAATTAAACAAAAACTCGTTTCTCGATCCAAAAAGGTTTTACTCATTTTTTGTTAAAGCGACCCTATTCTTTCGGCTTTGTTTCTATCCCCTAGCGGCCTGCTAGCCCCCTAGTGGTGTAGCGTGATGTTAAACCATTACTCACATGATTCAGCTCTTTCTGTTCGTTTGTCGCACCGAAATGTAAGTTTTTCGATTTGATAAACCAAATTGTATTTCTGAGTTTTTACTGGATTCGGTAAGTATTTTTAGGATATTCGTGTGAGTATGTAGGAAGTCATCGCCGGATTTGTAACCCAGGCAAAGTATTAGTGACTTTTTCAATGTTATAAATACTTTCTTAGTTATTATAAGACACCACTGACGGGACACAGTGAGGAAACCTGGATTTAATTATCTGAAATCGCCCGCAGTGAGCTAGCGTGGTGATCAATGCTCAATACGAGAGTCCTTCTCTATACGAGAAGAGGCCTTTGTAGCAGTGGGACAGTTATAGGCTCTTATTATGTATAAGAATTCCTTTCTTCCCACGGGAAAGTTGAGTCTTCAAAATAACATGGTATGACTCTAATTTTTAAGGAATAGGTTTATAATTTCTGATCGCTCGAAGAACCGATAACTGCTGGGGAAGAAAGTTTCTCGAGTGGCGCCCATGAAATCCTACGCAGCGTCGGCGGGCCTCCCACCCATTTGCTACGATCCTTGCATACTTTTGCTTCATTCACTCGCATCACATTCCTCATACACGCTCGTCGGTTGAGGGTACTCCTCACTTGCCCTTTTTGCAGAACATCTCCGATTTGGTCTAGGTATGTTCGCCTAGGTCTTTATAGTGACAAGTATAATTTAATCAATAGTTCAATAGTGACAATTTGTATAAGGGGGAAGGAGTCTATGCAGATCCTAATCAGTCCTACGGACATATCTGGTACCTACAAAGAGATACAAACGTTTTTCGACTGAAGATTTTCAACACAAACTTCCACTACTGCTTACCCCTCCGCGAAACTACCCCTATAACCTCCCCTAAATTAAGTAGATCGCATTCTCCCCTATGTATCATTACCTAAGGGTTGCTTGTTCGAGGGTGGCGCCCTTAGCGATGGTACTGTAACTTGTGTGAATAGTATTGTTAAACTAGCTGCGCCCCGCGGTGTTACCCGCTACATTTTTTAGGGATAAATAAGCCTATGTGTTAATACAGGGTGTCAGCTACCTCCATATAAATTTCATTAAAATCGGACCAGCCGTTTGAGCGTGAAGAGGTAACAAACACACAAAAACACTCACAAATCTTTGCCTCAGCTCGCGTTAAGAATTTTAAAAATAACACTTACCTTGTTATCTTCAAATCGCCAACTTTCTCGTATTTAAGCTTGTTTTTAACTAGTAAGTGAGGAGTACCCTCAACCGAAGAGCGTGTATGAGGAATGTGATGCGTGTGAATCAAGCGAAAGTAAGCCAGGATCGTAGCAAATGGAAATCCGTGGTGTCCTTCCTTCCCCTCAGGGAAACAGGCGTGACTTTATGTATGTATAACTAGTAAAATAAAACTAACTAGAACGGGGCGGAAGGACGAAACTTTAGATTTCTTTCTGCCCCCACCCTCTAGTAGGACCAGGAAGAATTTTCCCTGGTAAAAACGAGACACCGCTACGTGCAGTGTAGTGTGGTGTCCCGCTTCCACATCAGAAACCGCCGGAAACAACTAGCTGTGCTATTCCAAAGTCGTTTACGAACTCACTGCTAAATCCGCGGGGAGTTTTGACATTTATTTTTATTTATTTGTTTCTTAAAAAGGTTGGCTGCCTCGTTGGTCTAGTGGTCGCTAAACGCGACTGCTGAGCACGAGGTCCTGGGTTCGAATCCCGGGTCGGGCAAAGTGTTATTGAGTTTTTCCATTAGGTAATTCTCAGTAGCAGCACGGAGTCTGGATTTGTGCCCGGTTGATGGCAATAGGCTCGCCCCCTATTACATTGGGACCTATAAACATAACTGGCGAAATGTGGGTGTACTATATGTGCACCTCTGCCTACCCCTTCGGGGAATACAGGCGTGATGTTATGTTATGTTATGTAAAAAGGTACATAGTAAACTTATGAAATAAACAGTGTCTCACAAAACAGTACATACTGTTTGACTGTGAGATCAGTATTATGAATAGACTTAAACATATTTTAATATTTTAACATTTTAACTCACTACCACAATACTAGTCTAACACGAAGCACTCTGGCTTCTTATTAAACCATGGCAGTGAGTCTATTAAGTGATTTCTTAGTTTATATTTAAATTTATGTTTTTTGTGTTCATCCCTGATGTCCGCGGGTAAACTGTTGAGTATGTATGGAATACGTTTCCTTAGAGTCCTGTCTCCATACACGTTAGTGACTCTAGGGACAACAAATTTACCCGAGGTCATCGCCCTCGTATATACCCACTAGGGTATAGTATGGTGGCGAGAGATGATGATGCTTCAGAAAAGTAAGCCGTCCTGCTTCAACAGTTCATGGTAAGGCTGATCGTCATCTCCAATCAGCACTGATACCCGACTGGTATGACCGTTGGACTTGATCAAAAGTCGCAAGTGCAAACCAGCACGCACCAATGTCTTAAATTCACGTGCGTATTATAAATTAGTTATCAGTTGCTAAAACGGTGAAGAACATCGTGAGGAAATACACACGTGAGAGATTGTTCAACGGTGTGTAAAGTCCTACAGGCGGTTGAAACTCTGACACCAGGTTGTTCATCAACCATACGATTAGAAGATACATAAGCCCCCCCAAAACGGCTTCCTAGTTCTAGCTGGGGTGAAGGAACGACGCAACAAACACACCAGTACACATAACCAATAGTTAGAATGGAAATAATGATGGAACTCACCCGTCTCCGTGTCCACGGTGTAGGACAAGCCAGCCCATGGATCATCCTGATAACAAAAATATAGATATAATCACATAAACATAACATCACGCCTGTATTCCCCGAAGGGGCAGGCAGAGGTGCACATATAGTACTCCCACATTTCGCCAGTTTTGTTTTTTTTTAGGTCCCAATGTAATAGGGGGCGAGCCTATTGCCATCAAATGAGAATTACCTAATAGAAAAACCCAGTAACACTTTGCCCTACCCGAGATTCGAACCCAGGCCCTTGTGGCAGCAGTCGCGCTTAGCAACTACTAGACCAACGAGGCAGTCAATATAATCAATAAATCTACAATATACACTAACTTTAGCCCGCGACTTCTTTCGCGTAGAAAAATATCAGCTTCACTTTTCCAAGTAATAACGTCGCCACACACTATGAATGTCTCCTGTATCGTGGGTGCGTTTCACAAACATGAAATATCACATACACAAACACCCAAACTCGGGACAAACATCTGTGGTTCGCGCAATATTTTGCCCCGTGCGGGAATCAAACCCGTAACCCATAGCGCAGCAGTCCAATCGCTTAGCCACTGCGCCTATCAGGTTGTCTGGCACGCCTTATAACCCAAAAGAGGTAGGCAGAGATGTAGATTACGCACTAACCGATAACACTAGCCGACCCGGGAGTCGAACCCAAGATCGAAGTCTTAGCAGTCGCGAGCGACTAGACACATCATGCCTTTGTAACCCAGAAGAGGTAGGCAGAGGTGTAGATTACACACAAAAAATAACACTAGCCGACTCGGGAGACGACCCAAGACCAAGTCCAGGCCATAGCTCTATATTATTTACTGTATATTCCGGTTATACTCACGGGTGTATTCGGGAATGCCCGACTAGTTTCGAACTCGAACGGAGCTCTTATTCATGAGCTGGTTACGCTGCAGAGTCGCGAGCCGAACTCACTCGGGCTGGATGGAACTAGTCGGGCATTCCCGAATACACCCGTGAGTATATAACCCATATTTGCAAAATAAAAATATCTTTATCTTTATCTTTATCTTTATAACCGGAATATACAGTAAATAATATGGATAACACTCACGAAAGTTATTATAGTGACATAGGTCTATAACCAATATACCCGGAAGGGGTAGGCAGAGAGTGAGTAAGAGTACAAGTCAACTCACCTCCTTGATATCAGCATCCAGAAGAGAGGCCTTCACCTTCTCTATTTCAGCGTTTTCCTCATTCTTCTTCACGATCTTCTCTTCTGCCAGTTTCAGTTCTTTATCGATCTCATCTCCAAGCACCTTGGTGGCTGTCGGACCCTCCTGTGAAGAGAGAGGTTTAGAGCGAGATGCAGTATGTTTTGTTAGTACTAAAGAGTATTTGCGTCCTGCTCTAACTGTGAAGATGTTTTTGGGACACGAATTTTGATGCATAATCATTGGGGGTGTTTTTAAACACAGGTTACATTTCCCCAGTTATGTGATAGGTCCCAATGGCCAGCCATCGGGAAAAAATCCAGACTCCGTGCTGCTACTGAGAATCCTGTATATATTATATACCTATATAACCCAACCCGGGATTCGAACCCAGGTGGACAATGTATATAAGTGCTTTTATTTGTAAAAATATATTATCAGAGGTGTCCGGGGAAAAACTAAATTCACCGAAATGTCCGGAGTTTTTGTAGTTATTGCCCGGGGTCGATAATGTAGATGATGGCAACCCTATTTTGATGTGACAGGTACTCCAGATACGAGCAGTTCCAAGAATGTTGTGATATAAGAAGGTTCCACTCACCGGCTGCACAGGGTCTTCGAGAGAGAAGCCCATGTCCACATCCTGCTTCCAGAGCACCTCGATGAGGTCCATGTCCTGAAGACAAAGGAATACAGCATTAGTTAACTCAAATTTAAAAAAAAGAAAAAACTGGAAAACGAAAAACCCAGTAACACTTTGCCAGACCCAGGATTCGAATTCAAACCTCGTATTCAGCAGTCGCGCTTAGCGACCACTAGACTAACGATGCAGTCAAGATATTAAACTGGAACTAATACATTATTCAATATTTCGTTATTTTTGAACGGATAACCCTTTTTGGTGACCCTAAGCGATTGGACTGCTGCGCTATGGGTCGCAAGTTCAATTCCCACACGGAGCAAACATTTGTGCGAACCACAGATGTTTGTCTCGAGTCTGGGTGTTTGTGTGAGTGATATTTCATGTTTGTGAAACGCACCCACGATACAGGAGAAATACCTAGTGTGGGGCGACGTTTTTTAGGAAATAAAACGAAGTAACGAAATTTTGTGTAACATTACAAGTCCCTGATATAAAACATTCATTAAATGATTGGATATTAATCGGGAAACAAGATCTTTGTACGGATAGCGGGTCATTAGGACGGCCGCCATGTTGGAACAGAGATGACAGCCACAGATTATATGGTCCTTTATTTTTTTAAGGATAAATCGGACTAAGGTAGTTCTTAGAATACCTTGCGATTTTTATTCCGTTGTTGTTAGTTTTATAGACTTGGCGATGTGGTTAATAGTTCTGTGTTAGGTTGCGGATTTGATTCTCGTACGTGACAAAACATAACACAAACATAACATCACGCCTGTATTCCCCGAAGGGGTAGGCAGAGGTGCACATATAGTACACCCACATTTCGCCAGTTATGTTTTAGGTCCCAATGTAATAGGGGGCGAGCCTATTGCCATCAACCGGGCACAAATCCAGACTCCGTGCTGCTACTGAAAATTACCAAATGGAAAAACCCAGTAACACTTTGCCCGACCCGGGATTCGAACCCAGGACCTCGTGCTCAGCAGTCGCGCTTAGCAACCACAAGACCAACGAGGCAGTCTTCGTCCGTGACAAATTATGTTAAACACACGTAATAGACTAAAAATAAGTTAATATTAAAAATATATTTTTAACAGAAGTTTTTAAATCAAAAGTACCATAATATGGTATTGTCACCAAACCTATTAAAGTATGCAAAATTTCATTCCAATCGGATGTCAAAAAGTGGTTCTAATTTAGATTGCAAGATTTGACCTAAACAAACTCACATACAAACATTGCAAGTTAAATAAAAGCTTGTAAAAATAGAGGTAAAGTCCGTTTTCTTCGTATGTGAGCTAATTGAATTAAACTTGGGAAAATTATACTTAAATATACTTATATTAAGATTAATAAATCAACATATCTAACTCCCGCCATATTTGATTGGTATTAAACGTTTCTGCAATAATCAGTAGGTTTTACAAATAGAAAGTAAGCTAACAAACAAAAATAAACTCTAAAGCTTACAAATAACGCTTCAAAATCAATTGACTTACCAAACAAGTAACATCGATTTTATATCGAATAAATTAAAATGCTTCGTTGAGTATCAAAACGTCATATGTCAGTGTTATATGTTATTAGAAATTCAACTTTGTTGCAAGAGAATAGAGATTGAATTCGTTTGTGAGCTTATCCCTCCCGCGCGTTTGAAAATCAAGGGTCGCTTCACAGCGGGATAAAATTGATCAAAGCTTTAAGCGATGGGTTTTTAATTATGTTTTTTTATTATATATGCCTTTTATATACTAGAATATAGGTAATGGAGAATTAACTTGATATAGTAGAGCTATAAGTGTGTGAAATATAAACAAGTGGTTACAGATAATCAAACGTTGACGGCCATTATGTTCTCATACATACTTATTTTAGAAAAAAAGAGTTATTTGCTTGTTCAGGAGCAGGATACAGGCTATGTTTATAGATGAAGTAATGAAGAAACCATAATCTAAGGTAGAAACGTAGTCAAGGTTTTGTGTTTGTAGAGAATGATTGATAAACAGGATAAACAAGAGAGCCTGTAACTCATGTAAATAGCAAAGCAGTTGTGTAGGAATTGAAATTAAAATAGAACAAACAAAAATAAGATACCATAGCGACATCTGTAGACAAACAATACTTTAATTCGGTTTAATGTAAGGTAACTACTAACGCCATCTATAGCATTTTCGACAAATCATTTGTAGCAGCGCCATCTAGTTAAAACTGTTGTAGCTATGCACGCCTGCACCTAACGCCATCTATTGTGACTTTTTGGAGCTAACAAGTAATGCTGATTGTTTAGTAACGTTTGCTACTCGATACTAGATGGCGCAACGAACTGGAATATCGTTCCAATTGACTTCGTTGTGCTAATAAGAAATTTGTTTAGAATGCAATAACAGTTTGTTTAACAATTTCTTGTTTGATGACAATACATATAAGGGTGCAGACAATATTTCGCAAGTGCAATAATATAAAGTATAAACTAATAAGTCTTGTTAGAACAAAATATTGTGGGTAATGTTTGTACTTTAATATTTTTAAATTAATTTATGTGATTGATATTTTAAAACAACAATAATTATAATATCTGCGTAATTTTACTTAACAGCAAACAACACCAAAAATCTTACAAGAAAATTTCAATAGATGGCGTTATAATAAATCATTAACACCTTCTAGAAACATGTGATTTGGAGGAAAACATCTTAGTTTTTGCGAATTAAGGTTAGCAGCGGTCAAGGCGAGACAAGGTCGGGATGTATGCGTCGAAATAGATCGCAGTCCGCACTGCGTAACACCGTTTAGAATTTAGATGTACACTCATTCACTACTACTTATAACTAGGTAAATCTGCCAAATTGTGAGGCTTGCGTCATGAAATATATGTTTTAGTGTGACATATTGACTTTCTTTTTGTATTATGCAAACATTAATTGATTAGTACAGTACAAAATTAAAACTACATATAATTTTTAATTGTTACAGTTTCAGAGTTCATTGACATAGGTCGGCCATTGTTGTCAAAATTTGCTTTGGATGTTTTTTACCATGACGTCTTTAAATAATTGTTAGCAGAATTATATAAAACTTACATAACATGAAATAAACATTAACATCACGCCTGTACTTCACGAATATCCTAGGCAGAGGTGTATAGGTATAGTACTTACACCCACATTTCGCCAGTTATTAGGGGGCGAGCCTTTTGTCATCAACCAGGCACAAATCCAGACTTCGTGCTGCAATTCAGAACCGCCTAATAGAAACACCTAGTAACCCTTTGCCTGACCTAGGATGCTCAGTAACCGCGCTTAGCAACTACTAGACCAACGAGGTAGGCAACCTAGTACCTAACTGCACAATTTAAACTTATTTCTTTACTAAGGTGTTAACTAGTTAAAAGTACTATACTATGGTCTGAAAAACTAAGTAAAAGACTTATTTTATTTTTCTAAACTATGGGTTAAATTGAAATTTCTAATATAGTTAGAGATTTCAATTAAAACACGTTTTATAGCAAATTTTATCAGTTTTAATATACAACAATTTAAGTCTTTTCCCAGTCCATTTTATTTCGAATTTTTTATTTTATTTACTTACTCAAAAAGTTTTTGCAATTTCAAGTAATAACAAATATACTTAGTTTGCAGGCCTGTGTATAGCTAACAACTTTCGATGATAGAATAAAAAAACATCGAACTTCTAAAAACCAAGATAATTTCATATTTGTTTGACATCGACCTTCAAAATTGTCGTTGCTTTACGGTTATTGAACTAGGGTGCAAAGGGGGCGCAGGGGTACCAACCCCTAGACTAAACATGGTAACAAAGGGATCAGGGCGTTACAGCCAGACCCAGACGTCTGGGACACGTGCAATGTACTGTAGGCCGCACGTGTATTTTGTATAACTTGTACACATGTTTAACAACAAGATTTTAGGTTAAGTATACTCCACTTTTGTAGTTTATCCTTAGTTTTCGAGTTAGGACAAAGTCGATAATTAAATTATTTACAAATTCATACATCTTTGTTGTCTGACATCCGTGGTTTCTGCCAACCCCTCAGGGAAACAGGCGTGTGTTTATGTATATGTTATCTGAGATTGGAGTCAATAAATGAATAAGCTCACAACATCGATATGTGTAGGTAAAGAGACGTTGGGACATTCAAACTCGGCCATAAAGTCCAGAGTTAAAATAAGGTAGTCTAAGATGATTTCTTGATTGGTTCCAACGTAATGGTATCCTATCACACTAATATTATAAAGGCGAAAGTTTGTGAGTGTGTTTGTATGTTTGTTACCTCTTCACGCTGAAACGGCTAGACCAATTTTGACATTTGGGTAGGCCGTGTGTGATAGACAATTTTATAGTGAAAATAATACCTATATTGTTACAATTACATACCTAGTTATACATATATTCTTTGACATGCAATGGAGATTCACTGGTTTTGAATACATGGCTTAAAATTGACATATTTTTATGAATAAGGGGAATAGAGTTTAACACTAGTCCTTTCTACGGTTTTATATTAAACTAGCTGCGCCCCGCGGTGTTACCCGCTACATTCGGAATAAAAAGTAGCCTATGTTAATCCAGGGTGTCAGCTACCTCCATATGAAATTTCATTAAAATCCATTCAGTAGTTTTTACGTGAAAGAGTAACAAACATCCATCCATACTTACAAACTTTCGCGTTTATAATATTAGTAGGGAAGTATAGAGTATAAGTTAGTGTATTAGAATTACATGGTAAATAAGGGTGATCGTCTAACGTTGAACAAATGCCAATTACGTAGTGCTTCTAGTCGTGTGTATTTGAAATGGAAAGTGTTTTGCTCGCACGTGTCTCTCTAATTATACCGCCCTCATAATGAAACGAAATCACGCCTGTATTCCCCGAAGAGGTAGCAAAGGTGCAAAAATAGTACACCCACATTTCGCCAGTTATGTTTTTAGATCCCAATGTAATAGGGGGCGAGCCTATTGCCATCAACCTAGCACAATCACTCCGTGCTGCTACTGAGGACTACCTAATGGGAATTCGAACCCAGGATCTCGTGCTCAGCAGTCGCGCTTAGCAACCACTAGACCAACGAGGCAGTCTACTTTATAAATGGTTTTTAGTACCTTATAGTAGGATCTAGAAACATTGAAACTGAATAGACATAGACTTATTTATAAGTATTGATTTTCAGTTCTGAAACGCAAGGTTATAAGTGGGTCGATGCATTGAACTGGTGTTTGAAGCCTACTTAACTGAACAAGAAATATCGATAGGCCTCCTACTACCTATGTATAAAGAACAATATACAAAGTGACAACTTAATATAGAATCTTCAAGTTTCAATTACTAATATTATAAACGCGAAAGTTTGTAAGTATGGATGGGTGTTTGTTACTCTTTCAGGTAAAAACTACTGAATGGATTTTTATGAAATTTCATATGGAGGTAGCCGACACCCTGGATTAACATATAGGCTACTTTTTATCCTGAAAAATGCGAGTAACACCGCGGGGCGCAGCTAGTTTGGTATAAAAAGTTATTACAACATCATGTGAATAGTAGACAACGCAAATACATTTGAAAACATTACTTTTTATTATGTATTGTTATTCAGTTTTTGGCTTCAACATGCCAGTTTTAAATTCAAAGGTTCGCTATTTGAATTTATAATGCAAGATGGCGAAGTTCACCGTTAGTTTTAAAATTCGAATGTTTAAAATATTTTTTCATACTTAATCTTCTAAAGTTTTTATGAATAAAATAGAACAATAAGGTATGATTCAAGTTCTCGTATAGAGAAGGATTGAGCATTGATCACCACGCTAGCTCACTGCGGGCGATTTCAGATAATTCAATCCAGGTTTCCTCACGATGTTTTCCGTCACCGTTAGTCTAGTGTCTTAGAATAACTAAGAAAGTATTTATGATATTATTTGCTTGGGTTTGAACACACAACCGTGTGCATCCAAATCTGGTATATCAGCCACTAGGTCACTACACAATACTTTTACCTAATAATATTAGTTTAGAAGTAAAATATGACTGCCTCGTTGGTCTAGTGGTTGCTAAGCGCGACTGCTGAGCACAAGGGCCTGGGTTCGAGTCCCGGGTCGGGCAAAGTGTTACTGGGTTTTCCATTAGATAATTCTTAGTAGCAGCACGGAGTCTGGATTTGTGCCCGGTTGATGGCAATAGGCTCGCCCCCTATTACATTGGGACCTAAAAACATAACTGGCGAAATGTGGGCGTACTGTATGTGCACCTCTGCCTACCCCTTCGGGGAATACAGGCGTGATGTTATGTTATAAGTAAAATATACTAGCTAAGGGCACCAAGGCCAGTTTGAATGTATCAAACTTTATTTACTAGTATTGATTATCAATACATTACAAGGTTCGTACGAAGTAGGTCGATGCAGAAACCAGATGTTAAACTTTGAAGTGTAAATTGGTTTAGTTATGTCACACTGACAGCTGTCAACACATTAATTGATTTTGACATTTGACAGCACTTCAAAGACAACACGAAAACCATAGATTTTAAATACCAAGTGGTTTAAATAGATTATGTTTTTAGGTCACAATGTAATTGGGGGCGAGCCTATTGCCATCAACCGGGCACAAATCCAGACTCCGTGCTGCCACTGAGAATTGCCTAATGGAAAAACCCAGTAACACTTTTCCCGGCCTGGGATTCGAACTCAGGACCTCGTGCTCAGCAGTCGCGCTTAGCGACCACTAGACCAACGAGGCAGCCCCATATTCTATTCAATTTGTTTTCGTTACTTTGCAGTTGTCTGTGGTCCCAGCCTAGTCTTGCTATAATCTGTGGCAGATCAACATTTTCCGTGAATATCCACGTAAATAGCAAAAACCATGCATTAGAAGCCGTCACGGTCATTGACACGCGGGTCGATGAACTCGCGACGAATTTTAGTTTAGCGCGTAACTGGCAGGTTGTGGCGAAAAGACGTAATTTAAGAAAAAAACGAACATCAGGTCGGGCTTTGCATAAACATATACATAACATCACGCCTGTATTCCCCAAAGGGCTAGGCAGAGGTGCACATACTATAGTACACCCACATTTCGCCAGTTATGTTTTTAGGTCCCAATGTAATAGGGGGCGAGCCTATTGCTATCAACCGGGCACAGATCCAGACTCCGTGCGTGAGAATGACCTTAGGAAAAACCTTTAACACGTTGCTCGACCCGGGTTTCGAAACCAGGACTTCGTGCTCAGCAGTCGCGCTTAGCAACCACTAGACCAACGAGGCAGTCGCCTTACCATGAACTGTTAAAGCAGGACAGTTCACGATGTGGAAGCGGGACGACGCTACGTGCAGTGTGAAGCGGCGACTGCTTCGTTGGTCTAGTGGTTGCTAAGCGCGACTGCTGAGCACGAGGTCCTGTGTTCGAATCCCGGGTCAGGCAGTGTTACTGGGTATTTCCATTAGGTAATTCTCAGTAGCAGCACGGAGTGTGTATTTGTGCCCGGTTGATGGCAATAGGCTCGCCTCCTATTACATTCGGACCTAAAAAACATAACTGGCGAAATGTGGGTGTACTATATGTGCACCTCTGCTTACCCCTTCGGGGAATACAGGCGTGATGTTATGTGGTAAGGCGGCTGTATCTTATGATAATTAGCTTTTACTGATACGAGGAATATACTAGTTATTTAATAGATATCTATATTTCAATGTCATTTTAACACGAGTGTTGACCAAAAAGGTTGTTCAACTCTCGGTATAACCTTTCAAGGTTATGCGCTCTGCCTATATGCGTAAGATTACAAATATTACAATAAAGAGACCGAGATAAAATAGCTTAGAAAATTATCATAGTTTTACGAGGTTAATGACCTTTATGTTCGTTTTTTTTTTAACCGACTTCAAAAAAAGGAGGAGGTTCTCAATTCGACTGTATTTTTTTTTTTTATGTTTGTTACCTCATAACTGTCGCTTGGGTGAACCGATTTTGATGATTTTTTATTTATTTGAAAGCTGGTGCCTCCCGTTTGGTCCCATTGCAATTTGATTAAGATCATAAGTCTAGTGGTCGCTAAGCGGGAATGCTGAGCTTGAGGTACGAAACTCTCCCCGGGGGTGGGGGGGGCTGGGTTTGACACATTTTTCAAGGTGCGTATCGCCATGTCAGAGGCCTACAGGCGGTTAAAACTGACACCAGGTTGTTCATCAACCATACGATAAGAAGAAGGCGAAAGTAAGCTTGTATGTTACCCTTTCACGCCTAAACCACTGAACTGATCTTCATGAAACTTTGCGTATACGTTGTCAGGAGTACAGAGAAGGTCTAGGTACCTTTCAATCAGAAAAAAAAATACAGTTTCAAATGGAAAAAACGATATCATTCGACGGTCGCTTTTTTTCGCTAGATGGCGCTACGTGTCTTTCCAAAATTAAATTAAACCGCGCGACATCCCTAGTTTGTATATTAATTCAAACAATTAGCATGTTCCTTCACCAATACGCGCTGAATATTAATTCTTATAAATAATTTATAAATATAGGTATTATTGTAAACTTTGGACCAATATTTATTAATACTAGTGGTCAGTGGACCCGGCAGTCGTCGTCCTGCCCAGAAAAGCAGCGTGACGCGAGCTGTCATTTGCGAAAGATGGCGGAGTATAAAATCTAATTTATATAAAAAAATTAATTACTTGTTTAATTTTTATTCGTGAATTTTTTCGACATTTTAATAGTTCTGCTATTCGGGGCGGAGACGAATCCAAGAAATCAAAAACCGTGAAAATCGGTTCAGCTGTTTTTGAGATATAAATGTTCTAACAAATCCGCCTTTCTTACGTTATCACATTATAATACAAATAGCAACACGCTATAGTAATAGACTGCCTCGTTGGTCAATTGGTTTAGTGGTCAATAATCCAGAAATTATGCTGCTACTGAGAATTACCTAACCTAAAAACCTAGTACCACTTTGCCCGTCCTGGGATTCGAACCCAGGACCTTGGCGCAACGGTGCTTGGCGACCACAACACCAACGAGGCAGTTGCCAGTCGATTAAATTGAAAAATAATTTCCTTACTCCATTGTCCACAAAACAACCCATTAAAATTCCAAAAGGTAAGTCCAACTTAAGAATTAGCATATATTATTATACGTTGCCATAAATAGGGAATATATTTACTATTTAAAATACGCAAATATTTAACAAAAAACAAAAAAAATAATATTAACAATGAAAAATTATGGAAATGCCAAAAAAATATTTAACTATTGGCATAAAACTACAATACCTGTGCTTAAATAAAAATAAACCTTACGTCACTTACGGCTCTTTGACCTAATGACATTTGTAAACGTCACTTTTGTATCCATTGACAAGTCGGTAGTATTCGACAGAAGGTTTTGTTTACAAACGCAGCGATGTACACCGCTACCACGTCAAGGCAAATAAATTATTCCAGTTATACACTACATAGCTTGATTTGTAAACAAAAGATCAAAGTACATGACAAAATTAAACGTAAAAATCATTTTTAAAACACTTTTAGGTTATGTTGGACTACGGTATGTCAAAATCAGATTTCGAATCGAATGTCATAATAAAACATGTCTGTACTGTTGAATTGAAGGCGTTCCCTCGCCTGATGTCAATACTGCGTAAAAATAGGTTAGGCTAATCATAAAAATGCATTGTCAAAAGCTAAATAAACCAACATATTTGAAACCCAATGAGAGAAACATCTTAACAAAGATTACAATAATAAAAACTTTTTGTTAAGACAGTTTTTATTTACTGTATATTCCGGTTATACTCACGGGTGTATTTGGGACTGCCCGACTAGTTTCGAACTCGACCAGCTCATCATTAAGGGCTCCGGTCGAGTTCGAAACTAGTCGGGCATTCCCGAATACACCCGTGACTATAACCGGAATATACAGTAAATAATATGGATAACACTCTCGAAAGTTATTATAGTAAGACAGTTTTTGTTGTTAGAGATTCTTTAGTTTTAAGAATAAATGGTTCCTTACCTCCTGTGTCAGCTCATCTCCAGTGTGATGGCCTTCATCAGGCTCCAGCTTCACATCAGGGTCACTGGACACATCCATATCACTGACACCACTAGAGCTAGCAGTGAAGCTAGTGCTAGCCCGCTCCCTCTTCACATTGAGGACCAAATCCTCCTCAAACATCGGCGCTAGATCGAAAACTCCAGGATCTAACGGTGTATTCTCCATCAGATACTGCTCGAGATTCTCCTGTTGCTGCTTCACGTCCAAATACTCCAGTTCACTCTTCAGTTCTTTAGTCTCATCAGTCTCTCCATATTCCTTCAAATCAGCCAAGTTCTGCTGGAAGACGGAATTCGTTTCCTCCAGATCCAGTTCTGTCTTCGATGTGAAGTACGGCATGAAGTCTATCGCGTTATCGCTGTACAGGTCCTCATTCTCCTTCTTGACTCTCACCTCGAAGTCCTCTTCTTCCTTCTTGATCTGCATCTCGGAGGGTTGGACAAGAAGCTCGTTGACGTCAAAGGACCTTGATGCTATTTCAGCGAATATGTCACCTTCAGTTCTGTTGTTGAGGAAATCGTGGGAGAGTGTGACGACCGCGTCTGGGCGCACCTCATTGTTCGTCTCCTCTTCTTCATCGGATACCTTGACTTCCTGAGCAACGTTGTCGTCAGCCGACACGGAGTCTTGGCCAGCGTTATCGGGGACCGTCGCCGCGGCGAGCGCCGGCGCGACTGTGTCGGTGGCCACGTTGTTTACTAAATATGTATGAAGTATAGGCGCTCTGTTGTTCCATATCCGTTCATTATATACTAAATCAGAATTACCATAGCGGCCGAGGGAGTTCAGCTCATCGAACAACTGGCGTTCGTAGTTGATAAGGATGTTGTCCAAGGACTTCGGGTGGACGAATCTCGGACGTATTAGCGTCCTAGCTTCCTGTTCCAAGGACCAGTCTGATCCGTTGGAGATGTGGAGACCAGCAATCATCTGCTGGGTTTCCCTCTCCAGGTAGTCGTTGGGGTCCACCTTCAGAAGGCTAAGGACGAGAGCGAGCCTCAGGAGCTCGTCTCCATACAGCTTCTTGAGAGAAATCATTGTTTACTAGAGGTTGAGCACGGTTGAGATCAAAATTACGAAAGTTCCTAACACTATATAGTTCTAAGGTTATTATTAAAATTCGTCGACTTCTTTCTTCGTTTTTCCGTCATTTTGACAGGTGTCACTTGCTTGCACAGTCTCTGATGGTAACGTTAATGTTTTTTAAACACATGGTCACAGATTGAGCTGCAGTTCTCAGTTGTGTTAAGGCCAGCACTGGCGTCACGCCAGATCACTCATTTGTTTGTTGATCACTGAAATTAGTCTCACTTTTATCGTAGGAGTCTTTGATAAATAATACTTTGAAACTGAAAATTTAATAAATTATTTACTCGAAATAAATTAAATGCAGTCGTCAACTGAACAATTACGTGTTTCTAATTTTAGAATGTCCGCCAAAGTGAATAGTTTGGCTTAGTTATGTTGGTAGTTTACTTACAATAATGTTTCCTTGTGTTGGTAGTATTATATTCCAATTTAAATAGTATATAATTTTGATATAGTTCAAAAGTTTGATCATATCAAGATTGCAGCAACAAAATATATTGGAAAAGCGAAGTTATATTTGGCATAATACTGCGAATAGATTATATTATATAGATTATATCTAGATTATTATATTAATCTTCAATATAGATTATATTCTAGGACGCAACGAAATCGTTGAAAATTCTACGAAAGACACCCATTAAAGAAACGTGTTCTCATTTTAAAATGTGACATTTGACTTTAACTGTCAAAATATTGTTGCATTACGAACACACGTACCATTTACGTACTCGATTCTATATTTGAATTTCAAATTATAGAACGCGTACACGTCGACATAGAGAAAGTGTATTTTTTGTGTATTTTTATAATTACCAACGCAAAATTTTGGATCTTTAATTTGTTTTATTGTTTTTTATTATCGGAATGAGATGCTATCTTAAGTTAAAACACACAAAAGTATAAAGTACTTTTGTATTTCGTACTACTACCATTCAATAACCACATGATAGTCTTTAATAGCGACAAAATACTTTTCACTTGAAATCGATTAGCAGTTGGACATTTTAATATTTAATTCTGACGCTAAAGGAAATAAATAAACATTGTAATATAGGTACATATTAATTACGTATACATATAATTATCATCTATAAATTTTAGCTTAAAACAAACTTCATAATATTTGCACAACATTGCAAACAATAAAAAAAAACTCATTACCACTTTAAAAGCTGTTTTTCTACTTTGATAATGACAGCTGCGAAACAGCTGATATTTTTTATCTGTCAACGTGATACAAGAAAATACTCTTTTACCATAAACTTACCTACTTACTGACATTTCAATACAACAATAATTTATTTAGTATTTTGAACAAAATTGTTTTTTTAAGAATTTTTTAGTAAAAAATTATTTTGTCAAAAAAAAAATTTATATTAAAAACTTCTTTTGATAGTCACCTCTGCTTACTCTAGAACTATTTAGCGTGAATTACAAGTAATAAGAAACTAATAAGTACTCCAAAGAATAATAAATAAGTCGCACTTACGAATTCTATTAACCTTTTGACTTTAACACGATCAAGCAATTAACGACTTTATTGTTTAGAAGTGAAGATAAAAAATCGCGTAACCAGAAATTAAATATTAAAAACTTACGAAAGCAACTGAAAACTGATTTAGTTAAAGTTAATTGACCTCTTTAGGCGAATATTTAAGTAAAAGACACTCATTTTCGCGTGAAGAGAGCGTGGATAACTACCTTTTATTAATTCAAACATTTTGTTCATTATTTTAAATTAAGAACTACAATGCGGGTAGACCGTTAATATTTATCAAGTATTTTCAACGTATAATAACTTTAAACTTCCAAATTCAAACTATTTAACGCCATAGAAACAAAAAAAACTAAATTGCTTTGTTTAAAACGAGAATAATAACGCCACCATTCAAAAATATACTATTACCAACACAAAAATGAAACTGATTCTACATTCAAAAATTTCCTCACTTTTCACAACACATAAAAGAAATTCCTTTGCTATAACACTACCAACATAACACATTGCTACCATAAACTAACAGAGAAATATATTCCCGCGTTTCAAGACGTCAAATAACAATGTCCTTTGTTTTTGGATCACGCTGTCTCGGAGCGCGCGCCCGCGTCCGCGCGCCGTCTCAGACTGCGACGCGAGCGAGGCAAATGCAGCGACAGTACATTGACCAATGAATCACACATCTCTCAATTTTCCCGTGAATTTTCGCTTAAACTCGTTAATTTTGCCTTCAGATGCTCACAATGAGTGACAGGAGCAAGAGTTATGAGCGCATTAAAAATGGCCGCTATTTAGTTTGTTTGAATATTATTTAATTACACTATGTTTGTTACTATTTTCCGTTTGGACGACTAAAGTTCCTTCCGTACGGGAAGGTCAGTTATACGAGGGTCAAACTGAAAGTTCTTAGAACTGGCCACTTATAAACAATATAATAAAAAAATAATTCTAAAATTTGAAAATAGAACTCTTTGCCAATATTACTGAGTATATATTTCATTAATTTGTCATTTGTTTTACGATTTGGCGGCAAATTGAAAATTGTCTGTGTCACGTCAACATGAATTTAACACGAGAAAATTTTCGTGCAATGATTTTTTATGACTTTCGATGTCATTTAAGTCAACAAGAAAGTTATGATAGACTACGATTGGCCTTTCACGATGAAGCCCCATCTCGTGCGACAGTTTACAACTGGTTTAATGAGTTTAAACGTGGTCGCACTAATCTCACTGATGATTTACGTGAGGGACGGCCTTCTACGGCGACGACTGAAGATAACATCTGTGTTGTGCGGCGTATGATAGAGACTGACAAAAGAGTGACCTATCAGCAGATTCGGACAAGCTTAGGCATCGGTATGAGTCAAGTGCACAAAATCCTCCACGAACATTTAGCAGTCAGGAAGCTTTGCGCGCGGTGGATACCTCATAATTTGACTGAGGCTCAAAAACTCCATCGTGTGGATTGGTGCCGTAAAATGATTGAAAGATTTAACGGAGGTGACTCAAATGCTGTGTTCGACATACTAACAGGTGACGAAAGCTGGATTTACTGTTATGATCCTGAAACCAAAAGACAATCTGCTCAGTGGGTGTTTCCTTTCGAGAGGTTGCCAACTAAAGTGAAGAGAGATCGAAGTGCGGGAAAAAAAATGGTGGCCTCGTTCTTTGGAAGGATAGGTCATTTCGCAACAATTGTGTTAGAGGATCAAAAAACAGTTTCTGCAGAATGGTACACTACCAATTGTTTGCCACTTGTCTTGGAAAAAGTTCGAGAGAAACGACCTCGCAGTAGGATCCTCCTTCACCACGACAACGCCTCGTCGCACACCGCTAAGCGAACGATCGACTATTTGGCGACATCAAACGTTGAATTACTGGGTCACCCGCCGTATAGCCCCGACCTCGCCCCTTGTGATTTTTATTTATTTCCAAAAATTAAAGAAAAACTTAAAGGAAAGCGGTTTATGAATGCTGAAGAAGCGGTGGCTGCGTATCGCGATGCCATTGAAGAGAACCCTAAAGACGAGTGGGCAAAGTGCTTTTCCCAGTGGTTCCATCGCATGCAGCGGTGTATTGACGTGAATGGACAATATTTTGAAAAGATATAATAAAACTAATAACTGGCTAATGTAATCAGTTTTTGATTTTCTAAGAACTTTCAGTTTGACCCTCGTATGAGGCGACAGACTCAGTATGGGCTTGAGAATTAGCAATAGGATCGCTATTGGCTAACCGCTAAATGAATGATCGTTTGCCTTCCAGTGGTGCCAGATTAGGCGAATTATCGCCATTTAGGCTACGAATAAAGAAGACCGATTGATGCGGCTGGGTCATGCTACGGATTCTCCCGCTGAAAGTGATAGTGAACTACTGCAGGAAGTTACTATTTTATTACAAGCGGATTTCTAAAATTATAATATATAGTAAATATCTACCTAGATTAAATTAATAAAAAATATTTTTTTGCTATACTTTTTCTTTTTTACGCATTTTTTTTTTCGACCTTGTCTTTCGCAGTTAGCTCTGAAGGAGCTCTTACTGCTTAACCGGTTGTTTGGCGAGACCTAATAAAAGGCCTCCAGCCAGGTTTTTTTTATTTGAGATAAATACGTAAAGGCTACTCTTAGTTCAAAATATTAGGCGAATCAGGCAATTTGTCCAAAAATATATTAGGCGATTTAGGCTACTCGGTAGGCAAATTTTGGCGAATTCAGTTCGCTGATATCTGGCAACCCTGTTGCCTTCTCGCCTTTCATTTTCACTTCAGGTTGTGATGAAAATGCAATGCAGGAATTCATTTTTAGGGAATTGCAGGTCTGTAGATCGTATTTTGATGTCAATGTGTTAGTTTAAGATGGTTGCTAAGTTTTTTTTATTAAGTGTTGTGTATACCTATATTAGTTCCCTACGTGTTAAATATTTGTAAGTTACAGAGTGTGATATGGATGCTGTTGGTGTACCTGTTGAAAATAAATGTGATTCGCGACAGTAAGCAGGGAGTATTTTGTGTTTCTCAAGTTAAAATTGTTAGATAAATAACTAGTGTGAATGTTTTTTGACAAATAGTTACCTACCTACGTAAAACTTTATAATTTTTCTCATGTTTTGATACCTAATAATACTAAGAAACGTGTGGAAACTAAGTTAGATATGCAATTAGCAACATTAATAATGTTTCATTCAACACACATAATTTCACTCATCAATATTGGCACATGGCTGTGTTTATTATTTACATTTAAAATCATTAAAACAATTAATTTATTAATAAGTCATATAGCACGTATCATGTACGACCAACTTAATTTATTTATCTAGTATTTGAGTATATATCTACTGCCTCGTTGGTCTAGTGGTTGCTAAGCGCGACTGCTGAGCACGAGGTCCTGGGTTCGAATCCCGGGTCGGGCAAAGTGTTACTCGGTTTTTCGAAAAGGTAATTCTCAGTAGCAGCGCGGAGTCTGGATTTGTGCCCGGTTGATGGCAATAGGCTCGCCCCCTATTACATTGGGACCTAAAAAGATAACTGGCGAAATGTGGGTATACTATATGTATACCTCTGCCTACCCCTTCGGGGAATACAGGTGTGATGTAAAGTATGTGAGTATATAGTATTTTCCCCACTTATATTATAAAGGCGAAAGTTTGTAAGTACGACAGGACCGATAAAATTTGGTATGAGGGTACCCTAGATAAAAAGTATTAAAAAGCCTGTTTTAAACACTTTATCCCGAATTTCCGAAAAATGTAGCTTATAAAATCACGCCTGTATTCCCCGAAGAGGTGTACATAAGCATGTAGTACACCCACATTTCGCCAGTTATAGGTTCCAATGTAATAGGGGGCGAGCTGACCATCAACCGGGCACAAATCCAGACTCCGCGCTGCTACTGAGAATCGCCTAACGCTGGATAACCCAGTAACACTTTTCCCGGGATTTGAAACTTATGTTCAGTAGTTACAATAACCAGCTACTTTTTTTTTTCGAACTTATCTCTCGCAATTAGCTCTGAGGGGCTCTTACTGCTTAACCGGTCGTTTGGCGAGACCTAATAAAAGGCCTCCAGCCAGGAATAACCAGCTACTAGACACGACTCTATACCACAAAATATACGAAGTAGGTATATGTACACAATGTACACACGTGTTAACGTAATACACTGATAATAATAGCGTAAGAAACTACGTAGATAATATATTCTAGTGTTATAATAGATATCATTTGATCACCAATCAAATGTAGCAGATACTGCGCAGGATTGCAACTGTTGTTACTCCATTGGACAGATAAATAAACAGTTGATGTATAAATAAGGAAAATTTGTTTTTAATCTTTTGAACTAAATTTTAATGTTTTACTAGTAGTAGGATATAGTTGGATAGTTTTTTATTATCATAGATAATTTATTTTTCTTAAATACCTATTGTTCTTTTTTTGAAATTATCTTTTAAATAGGTACCTACTTGTTTATTTTTTTACAAGCTTTTATTTAACTTGCAATGTTTGTATGTGAGTTTGTTTAGGTCGAATCTGGCAATCTAAATTAGAACTACTTCTTGACATCCTATTGAAATGAATTTTCGCATACATACGTAGTGACAATACAATATTATGGTACTTTTGATTTTAAAGCTTGTGTTAAAAATATACTTTTAATATTAACCTATTCTTAAGTGTATTTATTTATAAGTTCTTTTTTGAAAACTTTTTTTTTATATCTTTCAAAAGCAAATAAAATTCATACCAGTGGTATTTAAAACTGATTTTTTTTAATCATAGATAATTTTATCCACTTCAGCCCACTTCACTGTTTACCCACATCATATTGCACAGTTGTACAAACAAAGAGTTATTAATTATAACAGCCTAACGAGTTCATACTGTGACTTAAAACAGATAGCATAGACTAATTAACATAATCTGATTGGAAACCAGAATGCAGTGCGTAGAAACAAACAAAGAAACCTCTTTGTAGTATAAGTAGGTACTAAGATAATTTTTCCATGTACTATTGATGCAGACTACGGAAAAAAGGATTTTGTTTAATGTTAACCATTTCTGAACGGATATCTTGTTTTTTTAACTATCATTATCAGTCGGAAGACGTCCACTGTTGAACAAAGGCCTCTCCCTTAAGTAAAGGGAGGGGTTGCCATAATCCTCACGCTTGGCAAGCGGCTTAAGGATCGCAGTATTGGTGGTGAAGTTACAGAAGACGCTGCTGCCCATCTTCTGGATTGTCCCTTAGTCGCCTCTTACGACACCCTCGGGCGGAAAAGGGGGTGGTCAATTCTAGGCCGGATACCACTCGGTTTTTAAGAATAATATTCTTCCACAATTGTCCCTTTCCCATCCTTTAATGAATAACTTCGGAGATAAACAATGGTATACTATTTCATTGTTTCTTTTAAAAAATGTATCACTTTTATTATCGTTTATGATTGCTTAGATATATCATTGTAAAAAATGCTGATAATTCGAATATACCCTAAAAATTCATAGCATCGACAATTGGATTAGACTGGTAAATATTTAATACTAGCTGCGCCCCGCGGTGTTACCCGCTACATCTTTTCGGGATAAAAAGTAGCCTATGTGTTAATCCAGGGTGTCAGCTACCTCCATATGAAATTTCATTAAAATCCATTTAGTAGTTTTTGCGTGAAAGAGTAACAAACATCCATCCATACTTACAAACTTTCGCGTTTATAATATTAGTAGGGATGAATGACCGACATTTGAATTATATTAAAATTTACAATGACCTGGCAACCTTAAACTTTGGCATTTATTTACGCCTAATTTAGCGGATCATAAATAAATTAGAGATTTATCTATTGAAATCACAAATTAATTAGATTGTATTCAAAGTCAATGCCTCCGCATTGTTTGATAACAAAATAATCTTTTATTCAATACGTCTTTATCTAATCTGTGTATTGTAATAAACTGTTTTATTGAGTGTCATGACATTATTATGTTTATAAATAATACCTGCAACGGTTTTACATACTGGCCGATAATACCCAACTATTTGGTGAACGAACTGAAAAACTGTGGTGTCAAGTGTTACAATAAAAAAAAGGCACAACCATAACTTCTCCCCGTTTTCCCGCCAAAAATCATGTCATCTTTTATAACCTAACCTTTTTATTATAATGAATTACGATTTACACAAAATACTTGTACCGTAGTGCACACAAAGACAGTACCTACTTATAACAATAATCCCTACTAATATTATAAACGCGAAAGTTTGTAAGTATGGATGAATGTTTGTTAATCTTTCACGTAAAATCTACTGAATGGATTTTAATGAAATTTCATATGGAGGTAGCTGGCACCCTGAATTAACACATAGGCTACTTTTTATCCCAAAAAAATGAAGCGGGTAATATCGCGGAGCGCATCTAGTTTATAAAAATGTAGTACCTACAAATAAAAAAGTATTTTCGAAACGCAATCCTAATCAGTAACAAGTTTTGAGTTTATAAACCATTTAAAGCTACGTTTAAAGTCACATTCATATTGATTGCAATTGATCTGATCCGAAAATGGCGCGGTCTCAGGCCGACTGAGTCAGAGCGATGTCGCCATATCGAGAAATCCAGTTATATCTCCACCATCATTGATCTTTTGTGTTTATATTTACGTTCAGCAATTTAGGGACAAGCAAATGGTAGTACGTTTAGATATATTTCTGTTGATAAATATATTTTTTTTATTCTTTCAATATCTGCCGAGTGATATTCGGCCTAGAATTGACCACCCCCTTTCTTCCCGTGGGTGTCGTAAGAGGCGACTAAGGAAAAACCCAGAAGATGGGCAGCAGCGTCTTCTGTAACTTCACCACTAATACTGCGATCCCCAAGCCGCTTGCCAAGCGTGAGAATATGGCACCTCTCCCCATACCTAAGGGGGAGGCCTTTGTTCGACAGTAGACGTTTTCCAGCTGATGTTATGATTTCAATATCTTGTCAATTGAATGACGCTTGCATATTAAGGTAGAAAGTGTGTCAATTTGTATTAATGGAATTATTAAGCAATCCTACTATCCTACTAATATTATAAATGTGAAAGTTTGTGAGAATGGATGTATGGATGTGTGGATGTTTGTTACTCTTTCACGCATAAACGGCTGGACCGATTTGGTTGAAATTTGGTATGTAGATAGGTTATATCCTGGATTAACATATAGGATACTTTTTATCCCGAAAAAATGTAGCGGGTAACACCGCGGGGCGCAGCTAGTTAATTATAATATAATTCTTTTATTTATCCTTATTCATAACTGATGTAGCCAATCACAACGTGCAATGTGCGTCAAAGAATTATTTAATAGAAATTCAGACATGACACATTATAAAAAAATCTTATTTTATTGAATAATGACATTAATACAATTAACCTATTGTATGTTATTGTTTAAAACAACAAGTAGCAATCCAAACATGAATACTATCTGATGAGGTAAACATTTAAGTATTATTTTATTGATAAACAAATGCCTCGCTCGCGCGACACGTGTATTTATGTATCTTCGTATTGACATGTGCAATTTTATAAACTTTACCCCTTACTGGGAATTTCTTCTATCCTATATCGTGGGTGCGTTTCACAAATATTAAGCCTGTCTCATCTGAAACTAGCCAACTTCGCAGGAGATATACAGCGCGAGTATGCGCGCAAACACAGGTGCACTCCCTATTTCCTCACTCTCATAGTCCGATGGGACGGTAAGACACGACCGGAGAGAGATCAGGCGCAGGACCAACAACTTAACGTGCCTTCCGAAGCAAAGGTCTCGACATGTGAAAACGGTCACCCATCACAAGACTGACCGCGGCGAGCACGACTTAACCTCGCAGATTGAGTGATCTGCGCGGTAGCCACGTAGCTGGGAGGTTTTATTACATACTAACAACAAACTATTTTGGAAAATAGTAGGTACTCCTGTATTTTTAACCGACTTCAAAAAAAGGAGGAGGTTCTCAATTCGACTGTATTTTTTTTTTTATGTTTGTTACCTCATCACTTTCGCTTGGGTGAACCGATTTTGATGATTTTTTTTATCAATAGTTGAACTGTGACAAGACGGATGGGCAGTCAATGATTGATAAATAAATGCGTCTCTAATACTAGATGACACGTGCAAAAGCGGTACGCAACAACGATAACACAGTGAGCATGTGTAATAACATACCCATACTTATATTATAATATAAAAAAAGACTTATCGTTACGTTATCGCTGCACTGTAAACCAATGAAGCTTATATAGGTTATTTTTTCTTTTTTTTATGTTAATAAATGTCGCCCCATACAAGGAATTTCTCCTATATCGTGGGTGTGTTTCACAAACATGAAATATCACATACACAAACACCCAGACTCGGGACAAACATCTGTGGTTCGCACAAATTTTTGCCCTGTGTGGAAATCTAACCAGCAACCCTTAGCGCAGCAGTCTAATAGCTTAGCCACTGCGCCAATCAGGTCGGTTAACTGCAACCAAACTGTTGTTACTCTTTCATGTTAAAACTACTGAATGGATTTTAACGAAATTTCATATGGAGGTAGCTGACACCCTGAATTAACACATAGGCTACTTTTTATCCCGAAAAAATGTAGCGGGCAATACCGCGGGGCGCAGCTAGTTACCGATAAGTGAGTAAACAAATACGCTAGTTTGTATTCTGGGAAGATGTCGCGTGTTTAAGCTAGTTCATACATTAGTCATAGCAAGTCTTCAGTGACTAATCGTAAGGCAAATAAAAATATGAACTGATGAAGTCGATATAACGCTATCTGACATTTTTTAAGATTTTGGACAATGAATTTATAAATAAACAGTTAAATTAGGCATTTCTATCAACATTTTTTTAAAATATGATTATTTCAATAAACAACTCATAAAACTTGCATTTAGCATCGCGACAAAAAATATGAAAACTAAAAGTCAGTAAAAAGCATAAAACGCAATAAAAATATCCAAAAATAAATTTTACAACATCAAAAACGAACTTGACCCGGCATAAACCATAAAAAAATCATCAAAACTTTCGTGCACAATTATTGAAACACGCAAAGACCGTAACGCATACAGCCAAAAATAGTTAAGGAGTATGCATTCAAGTCTTTCAACCTGCTTTTGTTCCGAACGTCATTGGGATGACATAAAGGCCATTTCCCTGCCATGGATGGTAGCCAAACGCGCGCGACCAGTTTAAGCAGACCTATTCTTTCAAGCAACAACAAAGAATAACGAGGTCAAGGTAAATGGTAATTTCTATGTTGGAAACAGTTTTTGCGATGATCTCAATATTAAAGCGTATTTTGTTGTAACAAAGGATTTTACGATTTTAGTCTATTAATGAATGTAGGGGCCACGCAACAGCTGCGCGGGTGATGAAGGTTAAGCCACGGTTATCGCGGTCAGCCTATTGATGGGTGACCACCGTGATCTAAGATCATTTGGGGTGCGAGAGCCAGCACGAGTGATGATCAACTGGACGGTCAACCTCGCTACCATCCTTGTTGGTTGGCCAATCTTTACACCGCTGCATGACCATTCCATGTGGCTATTGGCTCATGCCAATACGAAGAAGGCAGAGGTCCTTCGGTGTTCCAAACCGCACGTCACCATGGTTAATTATAGTCTTATAGTAACAAGCCAATTGCGGTCTTCATCCTATCGGCATGAACCAATAGCCACATAGGAATACCAAGACATTATAGGTTCGACATCTTAGTCGACATCAACAAAGGCGATTTCAATCCTAATCCGTTCCCACACTACCCACGTTTAATCTGAACCTACTTCATCATCATCATCAGCCGGAAGACGTCCACTGTTGAACAAAGGCCTCCCCCTTAGAACGCCACAATGAACGACAGCTTGCCAATTCCATCCACCGGTTGCCCGCAATTCTGACGATATCGTCGGTCCACCTGGTGGGAGGACAGGTAGTTCAACCTACTTACAAATTAAAATTGATTAAGAATCTTAAGTAAGGAAGCCTAACGCTTAGTCCGTGTATTAATTAAAATGATGTCGTAATGAAAAACAAAGGCCCAGATTATTAATATAAACAATATAATTGCGTAATATTATGACGTAATCCTATTGTACACTCACACACACCTGTTGTACAAAGGTATTAATGTTTAGCGTAACTGCCTCTTTGGTCTAGTGGTTACTAAGCGCGACTGCTGAGCACGAGGTCCTGGGTTCGAATCCCGGGTCGGGCAAAGTGTTACTGGGTTTTTCCATTAGGTAATTCTCAGTAGCAGCACGGAGTCTGGATTTGTGCCCGGTTGATGGCAATAGGCTCGCCCCCTATTACATTGGGACCTAAAAACATAACTGGCGAAATGTGGGTGTACTATATGTATACCTACCCCTTCGGGGAATACAGGCGTGATGTTATGTATGTATGTATGTACTAATGTTTAGCCTCCTTACCATGAACTCTTACAGCAGGACACAGGATGTGAAAGCGAGACGCAACTACGTGCAGTATAATGCGTCTCGCTTCAACAACGTAAACTGTCCTGCTTTAAAAGTTCATGGTAAGGAAGCAGATTCTGGTACTGCGGTTTGCATTGCAGGTCAATTTTCGCTGTGAAATCGAGACGTCACACATGACACATACTTTAATCTCATTTAGTAATTTCCTTAATTATTAGTAACTAGCTGCGCCCCGCGGTGTTACCCGCTACATTTTTTCGGGATAAGAAGTAGCCTATATGTTAATCCAGGGTATAACCTATCTACATACCAAATTTCAACCAAATCGGTCCAGCCGTTTATGCGTGAAAGAGTAACAAACATCCATACATCCATACTCACAAACTTTCACATTTATAATATTATATAATATAATATATATAATATAATATAATATATAATATTAGTAGGATTATTTTACTTCCTAGATTTAAATATTATGTTGGAACACTGTCCCCATCTTGGAGGTTAACAGTAGCGACACAGTTTTTTTAACTAATGTAACCATTAACGCACAATTAATTTTGTAAACTTGTTTTTGTTCCAATAAATGATTATTATTATTGGAAAATGACCTACAACTGCCCTGGTTATGACTTGACCCTTAATGCGTTTGATCTCTCTCCGGTCGTGTCTCAACGGTCTATGAGTGAAGGATTAGAGAGCGCGCCTATATTCACACACTGCACTACAATAGAGAGACATTGGCCAGACGTACTTGGGTATGAAAATAATCCACGATTGATACTTAATAATTACGTCCCTAGCTAGAGGCCTAATCTTAGGGCTGAAATGTCTGGTTTAAAAAAGAATATTCTCATAATCAAATAATAATAAGAGCCTATAACTGTCCCACTGCTACAAAGGCCTCTTCTCGTATAGAGAAGGATTGAGCATTGATCAACACGCTAGCTCACTGCGGGTTGGTATAATCGGATACGAGAGAAAATCAAATTATGAAAGCTCACTATTTGCACCCAAACAAGCGCCAATGGCGCCAATGCGCCAATATAGAACTTCCCTACTAATATTATAAACGCGAAAGTTTGTTAGTATGGATGGATGTTTGTTACTCTTTCACGTAAAAACTACTGCATGAATTTAAATGAAATTTCATATGGAGGTGGCTGACACCCTGGATAACACATAGGCTACTTTTTATCCCGAAAAAATGCAGCGGGTAACACCGCGGGGCGCAGCTGCTGCTAGTCTCTTATAAAACTTACTCAATGACAAACTTCAAATTTGACAACAGCAACGCTAAAATGGCGCCAAAATTTGACGCACGCGTTAATCCACTTTCTTAATTCTCTATGGTATGTATCTCGTTAAGGCAATGCGCTTTCTACAACAAAAATTCGCAAACTTTCTAGTTTTCGCAAGGGCGCTGTATTTTCTATTGCTTCAACAAGTTTTTTTTGGCAGAATTTGTTTTAAACTAGGTTATTGCCGTCTTTAGTAGGACGCTCGCTTAAAAACGTACTGTTACACTTTGTAATAGTATTTACTTCTCGATTCGTAGCCTACTACACACATCAACACCGTCTAGGGATATTTTGTATAAAGTTCTTAAACTCAAAAAATACTTGCCACTTTTAAATTCTTTTGAAGGAAGTTTATTTTGTAAGCCTTTTTGAACGATTCTAAATTTGAATTTGAAAAATTACATTAAAAACAAAAGATTTACGCGGCATAATGGTAGCGAAGTCCGAAAGTTTCATTTACCTACAGTAGTTTGTGGCTATTTTTTTGTGTCCAATTTAAGTTTTATAACAAGTTATCGGTTAATTCCGAATTAATGTTATTGTGTGCATCATGCAGCGGCGCCATTTAACTAGAGAAGAAATGTTAAGGGCAGTAGGCATGCTCCAAGCTGGGGCTACTCAAGGGAGTATTGCTGAGGAGTTTGGAACAAGACAAAACATGATATCAAGGTTATGGTCACGTTATAGTGCTACTGGTGAAGTGGCTGAAAGATACCCAGGCGGGAAGCGCATAACCACTCAACGACAAGACCGATTTTTGCAAGTTGCCGCGAGAAGACAACCAAATGTTATGGCCATTAGTTGGTTCAGAGGCTCCAGTCAGAGCACCAGTTGGTTGTGAGTGACCAAACTATGAGGAGCAGGCTGCATGAAGCTAACCTTCATGCTCGCACACCGCTTCGTACTCCAGCACTACGCCGAGGAAATCGTGGACAACGAATAGAGTGGGCTCGTGAACATTTGCTCTGGGAAGAAAACCAGTGGTCTGTAGTGCTGTTTACCGATGAGTCCCGGTTCGGTTTCCATCCCGATACACATAAGGTGCGTGTTTGGCGAGTTCCTGTCGTGAGAACCGTCTGCAATGTCTTCAGGAAGTCCATTCATACCACGGCGGAACAATTATGGTTTGGGCGGGAATTCGTGTCGTTGGAAGAACAGACCTCGTTTGGATCAGACACACCATGACGGCTGAAAAATACCGTAACGAGGTGCTGGTACCAATAATCTACCCCCATCGACTACAAATAGGCCAAGAATTCACGCTCATGCACGATAACGCCCGTCCGCACACAGCGAGAGTGGTGACAAGCTGGTTGCAGGAGCACGACGTATCGGTCTTACGCTGGCCCGCTCAATCGCCTGACCTAAACCCCATAGAACACGCGTGGGACATGCTCCAAAGAAGGGCTTTGAGGAATTTCCCTGCAAACGTTGCGACGGAAGAGCAACTTTTTTTGCATCTTAGCCGGACCTAGGACAATATACCGCAGCAAGACTTGGATAACTTAATCCAAAATATGAAAAACCGTTGCAGGACTGTTATTAATGTCATGGGTGGTTTTACTGACTACTGATTTTTCACAGAACTGTTAAAAACAATTTATTTTTCCTTATTTGTAATTTTTTCTTGAGAAACACATTCGTTGTTAGTTTTACCATTATTTCATGTTTTTTCTTTATTTGAATAAAAATTTGTTTACGCAAAAAAACATTGTTTTCTTTTATTCTGGAGTGTAGTCTGATAAATGGGCTTTATAAAAATATATACATGTTGTATGCTATTTTTAATACATTTTGAGTAAATTGAGTAAATCCAAAATATCCCTAGACAGTGTTGATGTGTGTATGATGGCGAGGTTAACCGTCCAGGGTGACGGACGTAGGTGTCACTCATCGAAGTGTTTTTTTTACTAAGTTCTTCTTGGTACGAAGTACTTCTTTCTAAGTTATTTAAGACTGATTTTGCCCGCGGCATCGCCCGCGTTTAGTAGCCTATGTTCTTTCAAATTTCATCAAAATCCGTCCAGCGGTTTAGTCGTGAAGGCGTAACAGACAGAGTTACTTTCACATTAATATTATTAGTATGAATATAAACATGATACCCGCAATTTGTATAGATCTATAAACAGCAGGAAACTGATTACCATAAAACTATTAGGTACAGTTATGTTTTTTATTCGTTGCCTAGCAACAGCCTTTGAAGCGTAAGTTTTACCACATCAGTGAAGTCAAACTAACGGTATTGCTCATAAAACGTAACATCACGCCTGTATTCCCCGTAGGGGTAGGCAGAGGGGCACATATAGTACACACACATTTCGCCAGTTATGTTTTAGGTTCCAATGTAATAGGAGGCAAGCCTATTGCCGTCAACAGAGCACAGATCCAGCGACTGGATGCATAAAGCAGAACCAGTCTCGGTGTCGTACCTTGGGAGAGGCCTATGTCCAGCATTGGACTGGAAAAGGCTGATGAGGAAGAAATAATAAGATTTCTTCACGGATCGATCCCAAAAGGTAGAAATAAACGGAGAGTGGGACCCTGCAGTGGGCCCTTAAAGCCAAAGGCTGGTCAAAAGATGTATTAATTAGACCTTAACAAAGCCATTTTTTATCGCCTACCGGTACCAACCTGTCATAGTGAATCAGAGCTACAGAATATATATTCGTATATTTATGAAACACTGACGCAGTATCATTCAGCCTTGTTTTCCTCTTAATTTCAAGCGGTGTTGCATCGCAATTTAGTGAATAAGAATAAGAATAATTTATTGTGTAAGAAATTACAGTCAGTGCATTGATTCCTGAAACTCACACTAGGATTCCCTGTGTCGTGAGTTCCAGGCTCCTTCATTCCGTTCACAATCGAATTGTTACACAAATAAAATATTTATCCGTTACAAAAAAATCGAAATACAATGTACTCAAAATCCAAGTAAAATAAAACTGAAAATGAATATGTGTTTTTTGTTTTTAGATATAATTTTAATTGGTAACAAACAGGCCGCTAACGTCGTAATCTACTTTTTAGTTGTATATAACTATTTATTTAATTATAACAAACTTAAGCTTAACTTATTTTCACACTATAACCTACTTTAAAAAATGAATATATAGAAAAAAAAAAACAAAAACTTTCTTAGTAGCAGGCAGACATCTTCCATTAAAATTTCATTTAAACTAAAAGTGGTTTGAGGCGTATACTTATCTAATAAATCTAGTAATTTTAAATGCTTTTATACCACTGTAGCCATATTCTCTGTCTTCATACATGCTTATAAGTCAAAGGTATATGATACACTCAAGCCCCCAAAAGATACTAAACCAACGTCCAAATAAAAAAATCGACTAACCAAAATTTCAAAAAAATTCGTCTAAACGTATTACCAAAAAATACACTAAACAGGCATAGGTACGTAATAAAACTACATACATATACATTCACGTAAATGTTAAAGAAAACCAGTTCTGAACATAATATTTATTTTCTCAAGCGCTGGCCGATAACCTTGAACTCTAGTCGGTCGAAAACGAATGAAAAAAACAACGCGGTGACGTAAAATTTGGCGGGAAGCGAACTTGACAGAATAGCAATTATTTTCTTTGGGCATTGCGTCTTTACTTCGATTACACGTACATTATACAACTTAGTATATCAAGGCTTTTAAAACAACAAAAATAATATTATCCCAAAAACTTGGACAAAACAATATTTTTTAGAATTTTTTAGGCTGTTTACACAGTTGTCCGGGACACCCGTACGGTTAATGCCCGCGGACCTCTGAATCGAGGGTTCAGTATGCGGTCGCTAAGACGCGGGTAAATGAGTAACCTCTGGAGTTTCTTGCCGGTTTTTCTCCATTGGAATGACATGTTGGAACCGTGCAACTAGCATCCTAACGTTTCATAAGCGCCTGTAATAGGTTTATGTGAAATAAAAACATTTTGAATTTAAATTTTTAGCGTCGTGCTGGCTCTACCCGGAGCAGATTGCGAACGGACCAATCCGCGTAACTTTGAACCAATGTTCTAGTGCCTCGCTTTTCTCTCCGTCCCGGGAGCCCGTACTCCCGGAACGGAGTACGCTCCCGGATAGCTGTGAAACCAGCCTTACACAGTTTCGCCAAGACATCAAGCTATTTTAAGTCTTATGCCTACAGAATAGAATTCAAATAACGTTACCAAATTATACTGTAATAGATTTGTGTTTTGTCCAGTTGTGAAAATTCCACGAAAAATAAACGTAAGTATAAATAAGTCATGTATTACGTAAACACATACTGTACAATGTATGCCGTATAAAAACAACATGCTTCACATTAACCTTATTAGAATTTCCAATTCGTTCCGTAATAGAGTCCACACATAGGTATGTAACTTTGAGCATTGTTATTTCGATCGATGGCAAACAGACTCGATTAAATTCTGATACCTTTAAAAAGGACAGAGGACCTAAAAAACATAACTGGCGAACCGTGGGTGTACTATCTGTGCACCTCTGCCTACCCCTTCGGGGAATACAGGTGTGATGTTATGTATGTATGTACCTTTAAAAAGATATAGGAACCTATAGAAGGCAATCAAAAAGTATTAAATACACTTGACTCCTTGTTTTTTTTTTTTTTTTACTTTTATACCCGTGGTGCTTAGCGACTGGGCTTATCTCAGTTGTGGATCCCATATTTATTATGATTTTGGCATATTAATCTTTGTGTCTCCCGCTTGCTATGGAGGGAAGTCGGAACTAAATTTATATTCCTACTCCTCCTATATATTCTTTTATGATTAATTTCGTTGCGGGTTCCAAGACAGTCGAGTCATTTCTCTGGGACGCCTCGAGCTTCATTGCCTCGATGGTTCTCAACGGTTATCATTGTAGATCCTGGCTTACAGGAGTCGCAATGATGGGCATAAGTGGTGGGCTTGTCCCAAAAAAAAAAAAAAAACACCTGACTCCACATAATATGGAACAGATGATTTTTTACCTCGATTTCGGGATGTGCCCCATAGAAAAAAATATACACTAAACAACTTATATTTTTGCAAATACATACTTCTATTCAATTCAACCTCCTTTTTGACCGGACGGGGTTTTCTTAAAACATTGTATAATTTAGTTTCCACTTCCCTCTGTAGCAAGCGAGAGACATAACTCTAACTAGGATTGCCATTTTGGTCGATTTTCACTCAAAGTTATAACGTATTTCAGCTTGATCCAATACATATACATGCATATGTCCCACTGCTGAGCAAGAGCCTTCATTTCCTATCTTCATTGCTTCCAAATCTAAGGTTCTCTATGGTTAACCATATCTTGTTATAGGAGGCCTGCCATCATTCAGATATACCTCCTGTCTGACAGTTTGAGTATCCCACACGGCCTACCGAAATGTCCTACAGATGGTACGAGACGGGACGAAGCCTGCTTTCGGACGACCTACAGTTCATACACAAACTTGCGTTTGTCTGGACTTTAAAAGAGACATTGACCCCTGAGTTTGTTTCGGCATATCTCAGAGGTAGTCAGTTAGGAAATTCCGACGCCATCTAGTTTTTATTGAATTTTGACGTGTTTGTGAAAACGTGTTTACAGAAATAAATCATGTATTCATTTATCCAGAAACTGACGTCACCACTGTTGCTATATGCAAGGAACTTCATAAGAGCATAACGCTGCATGCATCTTCACGCATCAAGGTAAAGAGAGTGGGCTGATTAAACGAATCGGCCAGTGTTCGCGTAAAATCTAAATATACTTCAAAGTCGTTTCAATGGAAACAACGTTTGAGGTTCTCCAAAGGTTATGTCTGGGCGTAGATGAGATACTGTTTGTATATCTGATTACTGGAACACGTGGTTTCCGATTACATTTTTAGCACCTTGATAGACTCTTGCTAATTGACATAAGAATACACTGGTCATACCCTAGTCTAGTAGCTTGACGAATATAATGATAAATGGGTTTGACATCATCATCTTCAGCCGGTAAAAGTCCACTGTTGAACTAAAGCCTCACCGAGGCTCTCAACTTGCATCGTTTCGAAGTTAATTGGGTCTTTTCTAGTGCGACTACTTTTCATAATCCATATTAGTTTTTCCTAGCATAAATGAGAGAAAAAGTTGAGAAACACACCCACATTATTTACTATATAAACGGGTTATACTCACGTCGATATTCGGGAATGCCCGACTAGTTTTGGACTCTATCGGAGCCCTTATTCATGAGCTGGTGACGCGGCGGGGCCGCGATCCGAACTCCCGGTCATTCCCGAATATCGACGTGAATATAACCGGTATTTATGGTAGATAATATGGATAACACTCACGAAAGTTATTATAGTAATTTACACCCACGTTTATAAAAGATACACAAATATTTCCGATTTGAAAACAAAACTAAAAAAGCTTGTCGCAGACGCGTTGAGGTATATTAGTCAGAGGTTCATGGACCATTTTAAAAATTGATAACCATCAAGCGTGGTTCCCTAACTATACTACTTAAATTGTTACATAGATGACCTGCGAATTACTTAATGTTTAGTAAATTTATAGTTTAAAAACAAATACTTATATTATCTTGAAATCTTCTCTTGCTAATTATACAAAGAAAGGCAATAAAAAAGTTAATACCCACTTAAAGAGAGCGTGATCTATTGATAAATAGATTGTATTAAGTTTATTTATGTAGTACACGAAATGAAAACAGACATTCTCGTCCAAGGTTAGGAAGATAAATAAAACGAATTTCTCTGGCGACTCTCAAGTGGGTGTGGCGCTCTATAATTACCGTTAAAACCATATTTAATGGAAATTCGTCCTAATAGTATAAAGACTAAAACAAAAGTGGGACAACAATAATATTATTTAAGTAGGTACGTACTCAACTATCTGGATAATTATAAAAACATTTATTTTTAAGTTTAAAGGGACATTTAACGTATGACATGACAGAACATGACATTCGAAATAAAAGGCAATCAAATTTGACAGCTCGAGCTAAATTGGCGGGATTTTCATAAAAAGAACACGAGATGTCACATAAACAATCTCTGGCATATCATGTCACAGACTAAAAATAATCTCGGCTTGTCAATAATGTTAGTAGCACATATGTCAACAATTATTTTACTTTTTATAGGCACAGAAAATATTACAACGCCATAGAAAACTGCATGGCGACGGTAATAACATTGATCCACCATACAAGGGTGTACTACACCGGGTGTCCTCAGCGGCGGCATTTAGGACAAGGTCTCCGACTGTGTGTGCATCGGCTACGTTTAATATACTTTAACATTTCCATAAAAGTTTGTCTTAGAACACACTTGTAATGTATTTACTGTTAAATGCAAAACGTATAGATGGACGAATTTTTTGTATAGGTTTGTAATGTATTAGGATGTAATTAGGGAGATAAGCTTCATGTTATCTCAAAGATTACGTCGCAATCAAGCAGTCATAGAGATGATTTTTCGCATAGATAGTTTATGGGTCAAAGACTGATATAATACCTATATATACTTATTGTTATATAGGTACTTAATGTGTTGAATGCGTTATATTTATGGCAAAATGTATGGTTGCTCTCTGTGCTATAAGTTACAAGGTTGATACCGCACTTGACAAAGATTCATTGTGCGTACTGTATATAGACAGTAAAGACAAGCCATTTCTGATAACCAGTATTCTTTAAACTACTCATAGTGCACTAAAAAAAATCAATCTGTCAGCGGGAGAACTTTATGCAAATTTCCTACTGAGATTTCCTAGTAGCATAGGGCAATATAAAATAACTATCAATGACAGTGACATGTAATCGGAATGAGTTTCCCTTTCTTTAATCATGTAATAACTAATGAGACAATAGTACAAGCTAGAAGCATGCCACGAATTGGTGACGGAAGGGAGACATCTTGGCACCACTCCCTTTGTCTCCATCAAGACATTTTATACGTGAATCAAAATATTCCTGTGCATTTCTCATTTGTGTCCTTTCTTTATATTTATTTAAGGTCACACACAAGGTGATGCTCCATTTTCCTGACGTTCAAATTAATCGTACAATGCAGTATATAAATATAATTGTTTTCATAAGTAAATGGGCTTTTGGCAGCAGTTTTTGCGATTTTTCGGCTGTTAGCACAGAATTTGTGAAATAAGTTCAATTATCTTTATTTTTACGATATTATTTCAGGCTGGTAAGTTACTGTTTACATAAATTCTTCGTTATCCAAACCAAAAACAAAATGTAATAAAAAAGGAATGTTTTAATTATCTGTCAAAATTTGGCGGGTAAGAGATTTTCTCATCTGTCAACCGTCAGAAATTGGCGGGTTAATCATTGATTTAGTTTTTGAGATTATTAAATACCTGCGAAGTTGTGTTATCAAACTGTAACAACACAATAATGTTCTACCATTAAATAAATAGTTACTACCAGAGATAGTCATGCATTTTAAACATATTGCGTTTTGAAATGTCTTCTCACACGTGTTTTCTGACACGTGAGGCCGCCATTTTGAAAAGTAAAACTTTCAGCTGCTGCAGTCTGCATATAATTATAAATAGAAAGAAATGGCTGAATATTATTATTAGGCACTTAATGTTTTGATGACGATAGCTTAAAGATAAATTACAAATATCGTAATATACAGAATAATTGCATAAGCTGCATTTTGGAAGCCCATATTTGCAGTTTGTTCATCCGATTTCGACTTTTATTCCATCAGTGACAAGACAAATGACTGTAATAAATTAATAAAGAATTGGTCTGTACGTTTTTGCTTTTACTGCTTTCCTTGTCTACAAAATGTAATTTATAATCGATTATATACATCGTAAATATGTTTTTGAACAAAGGCCTCCCCTTCAGAACGCCACAATGAACGACAACTTGCCATTTGCACCTACCGGTTGCCCGCAACTCTTACGAAGTCAGGGGGAGGCTTTTGTTCAACAGTGGACGTTCTCCGATATACTTATGTAGAATACGTATTGTTGAAGTGCCAAATATATATAAAAATGGACAATTTTCTTCTCGGAAGAGACTCTAGAACCAACACGGAAGGAAATAACCAAACTTTTATTATAAACAGTATAAACTAACAAACTTGGCCGAGGCAATTAGGCGTATTATTGTAACAACGCTGAACTAATATCAAAGCAGTTCCAGGGTTATAAGCGTCTTCCTATTCCATCTAATTATATCTACACGCTCCTTGGAAGGGTATTTCGAGTATTTCCATCGTCTGGGAATCTTGAAAGAGCTATTAACTGCTGCTATGTGAGCTTAAGACATTTTCTTATTTACAATTTTGATGCAAAAGGGCCTAGTGAGGAGTACCCCTAAGTGTGTATCAGGAGTGTGATGCGAGTGAATGAGGCAAAAGAAGTATGTCAGGATGGTAGCAAATGGAAATCCGTGATTTCCACCTACCCTTATGGGAAATAAGCGTGACTTTATGTATGTAAACGCTAAACGATGGTGTACTATACATATGTGCACCTCTACCTAGCCCTTCGGGGAATACAGGCGTGATGTTATGTTATGTATTTTCTTCTATCGAACCAAAAAATAGTAACCTACAGAAACACAGATATTACCATAAACGTAAACTTGACATCCCTTTGACAAGCGACAGACATTGAGTCATAGGTACATTTTAGATAATTATGAGGCTAGGAGGGACCTATATGTTTTGACTGTTGGATAGATTGTTGCGCCGTTTCTCCTTACTAGCTGTAGCACTAAGAAGCAATGAAGGGCGTTGGGAATTGTCATATAATGACGTTCAAAAAGTACTTTTTTTAGTCTACATTGATTGGAAGTCTCTATAATGAACACTGGTTGGTAATCGTAGATTCCAACAGATAATACCTGACGTCACCCTTAAAACGTAAATACTAAAAGGGAACTTGAAATTTGATGGATGCGAGCAGTGACACGGTGGCTCAGTTGGCAGAGCGGCGCCACGGTACGGCGACTGTCGCGGGTTCGAGTCCCGCTCGTGTCCATCATTTTTCAAGTTTCCCTCAATCAATTAAAAAAAAAAAAGTCTCTATAATGTTCTAAATATCTATTCCATCATCTTTGTCATTAGGTCATCCACTCTCCACCTACGCGAAGCAACATTGACATTGAACTCAAAATAACAGTGTGGGATCAAAGATTGGGATTGGAATAAACAATTTAATGATTTTTTAATGTACGTACAACAAAAGGACGGATGATAGTCGGTTGCGTTCCAAAAAAATTTTTTTGATCATTATGAAGAATATACTTGTTTGAATGTGATTTCATATTATTTTTGGGAATTTTCATTCATACTAATTAAAGCTTTTTTATAGACATTTAAATGTTTATTAGATTCTATGCGTAGAAATAAAATTATTATATTGGTAAACATTTGAAATTCATGTATCTTTTTTTTCCCAAAAACCTAGTTACCCGATACAAGAAATAGTTCATGCGAAGACATACAAGAACAAGCAAGTATAGATTTTGGTCATATTTGATTTAATGATCTTTGGGTTAGCAAAAAAATAATCTTCAAAAAAGAAACAAAAATTTTGGCTAAGACAACAAAAGAACCTACAAAAAAATCTGTCCAAAAATACAATAATTAGTGCCGATTATTGCATCAAAACATGAAAGACACACAGACATATTTTTTAATTAGCATTTTAGGTCACGACACTACAAACGAGGTGTTACATGATTTGTCTTTGTTGCCAGAATAACTCGTTCTATTTTCAAAAACATAAATTCTACGGGCATGTTCCTTCTGACCTTTGCCAACTTATCATTTGGTAGGTAGTTCTTTAGAGTCCGTTCACACAGAACTGCTAGAGGAGAGTTTTTGATCGCGATTAAAATAGTTTTGCATAGTTGAAATTAGGTGTATTTTTACCTTTTACTTCTTTTGCTAGTTGTGTCTCTAGCATTCTCATATACAAAATTGAAATGGGAAAATAAACCTAATTTAAATTATCCAGCATTCAATTTTAATCAATATCAAAATCTGCTCTCCTCTGTCAGTCTGTGTGAACGGATCTTAAGATTAACACGTAACATAAGACCATAAGGGTAGTCATTTCGTTCATTATTACTATTATTCTTATAACTGAATTGTTTTAGTACAATAAGTAGTAAGACTAGTAAAATAAACCTATTTATCGTTTAGTCAACCGATTTTAACTTCTATTCTGGAGGCATAAGGATAGCATTCGAAGCAAACTCGTATAACGCCAACGGTTTACTGCAGCTGTCATATTTCTCATAGACACTTAATTGTACTTTTAACTTTTTTTTTGTATTATATCGAACATGGTTCAACACACAGGAAATTCATCTAACATACAAAAGTTAATTATTAAATGCCACATTATAATTTTCGAGCTCCATACAAACAGGTAACGAACAGCTATGTAATAATTAACAATACATGCGCAGGAGTGAGGTAAACGATCCAACAAAGACGTGAATCATTACAAAGATGGCGGAAGGTCATCGACCTTGAAATAACATTGCGTCATTATTCATGATCTTATTTCTTACATTGGCACTGCATATCCGGAAAAGGGGTGTGTTAAGGTCATTAGGGGTCCTATACAAGGAAGTAGGGTCCTGCAACGTTGCTGCAAATTTCGTTATTTTTGTTCAGATAACGTTACTCCTGCTACTAAATAACGTTATTCTGCTATATTTAACGACATTTTGAGAAACGTTCCATGTCCCTGTTACTATAAGTATACATTTACGTCACTGAAATCTGAATGACTGCCGCGTT
Organism: Abrostola triplasia; assembly: GCA_946251915.1. Classification (NCBI taxonomy): domain Eukaryota; kingdom Metazoa; phylum Arthropoda; class Insecta; order Lepidoptera; family Noctuidae; genus Abrostola; species Abrostola triplasia. Next base: position 1,611,610 of record OX276450.1, read on the forward strand.
GGTCTAGTGGTCGCAACGTGACTTCTGAGCAGAAGATTCTGGGTTGATTTCCGGGTCGGGTAGTGTTGTTAGGTTTAATAAGGATGATGCCTACAAAAAATCGTAGTAATTAAATAAAATAAGAGCATTCCAAAGGTACGGGAAAACTGAAGAAATAAATACAATCCATGAAAAAATGGAAGAAAGACAGCTATTTATAGTTTCTCAGTAACTTTGTCCGTCTGTCACGCCTTCACGACTAAACCGCTGGATGGATTTTGATGAAATTCGGCATGTAGAAAGTTAAAGACTCGGGAAAGGGCATATGCTACTTAACGCGGGCAAAGCCGCGGGCAGAAGCTAGTAATAAACATGTCTGAACATGTAACGAGTCTGGAAGTTGTAGTGTTTATTTCGGTACGTTTCTACCGATGTATGGCAGCGTTCGACGTCTATAAATACTATTGATTATCGCGGCTTCACCCGTGATCTTTTTATAGTTTTCTAATATTACCAGCTTTTGCGCGCGACTTCGTTTGTTTCGAACACTTTTTCCACTCTTTTTTTGGATGAAATGTCTTGTTATTTCCAGAGGTTTCAAGCTATTCATATACTGAATTGAATTATGATCGATTTAGTAATTTTGTGGTGACTGAGTAACATACAGGCAGACAAAGTATAATTAGGCGTACATTTTAAAATTTCGGGTTCAAATCAAACTTCGAGCGAATTTCGCTAGCGATTTGTTTATTTGCAAAAGAGAGACCATAAAGTTGTGTTCTCTACAGAAATTAAGGATCTTGAATAGTCTCATATATGCGTAAGCGCTTGTAAATAGATAAGTTAAATGAAAAACTGTTTGGTTTTGATATGATCTCATGCTTTAAATATAAATAAAAGGCTAACGTAAGTAACATTCTGTCAAGAAACTACTGGCTTAAGATAAAGGAAAACCTTGTGATCAAACCGTCTCTTCAAAACAGTATTCACCGCAATAATGTAGGTATTTTTTATGAATAATTTCTCTAATTATGCGTCAAGGAAGGAAACCGAGAATAATTTATTGCTGTGCTCTTGAGTGATACTTATTCTAGTCACACTATTTATAGCATAGGCGACGGCTAGTTAGACACTAACGTCCATAAAACAATCACAAACTAATTTTGTTATCTATTAACCTCAACCTATTTGTCCCTTTTAAAATCTTTACCTCCAGAAAATAGTTTAAGGAAAATAGTCAAAATACCGTGTCCTTTCCATGTTGTAAATTATAACAAAAATAAAACTATATAGTAAACACATAATCAAATTATAATCCACATCCGCCATATTGAATTTTCAACTATACGTCAAAATGCGCGCAATAGCAACTTTTTTCACAGAACGTTAATAATTATATATAGGTGTTACATCAAACAGCCGAAAAACGCGGGAACAACGACCTGAGTTGACCGTTCGCCTTCGCAAGGACGTTCTATTTAAAAAAACAGATTCCAAAAAGTATTTACTCAAAACATATTTACTGCGCTATCTGTATAATCTGTACCGTGTTTTTGACAGCCACGGGTCGGCGGGAAAATGGATGCAGTATTTTGCGATGTTACTCTTAAAATGTGTAAAAATATGTTATTTATTGCTAAACGTAATGTATGCTCCGATCTTTTCTCCTTCAATTGGTAAACAAGTGAGGCACGTGCTGAAAAAACGTGATGTTTTTGTCTACCTAGTCTTGTTGTGGATCACATTTTAATTTTAAATCTTAGATAATATTCTGGAATCAAAATAAGAAGGATATAAAGGCTTCGTAGCTTACTACTACCGCGCAGATCTGTCATTCAGGGCCTCTGCAAGGTCGACTATAAACAATAGTCTTCGTTTTTAACCCGAGATAGAAAAACAATAATTTTCGTATTATGTCAATTTAGGTACTGTTCTCAAGTCAGATTGTCTCTAGCAGTGCTACAGACAAGGTTATACCTACCAACGCTTCACATTACGGTCCAAAACACGATTCCCAGCTTTCCTTTCGAACATAGCAAGTCTAGTAGCTATAGGAGGCTTGTAGCTACTAGACTACGGCGCACATCAGTCGATCTACGAGGTTAAGCCGTGCTCGCCGCGGTCAGTGTTGTGATGGGTGACCGTTTCCCCATGTCGAGATCACTCCATACTTCGAAAGGTACGTTAAACCGTTGTTTTGCCTGATATCTTTCCGGTCGTGTCGGACTACCGCCCCATCGGACTATTAGAGTGAGGGAATAGGGAGTGCACCTGTGTTTGCGCGCATACTTGTGCACTATAATATCTCCTGCGAAGTTGGCTAGTCTCAGATGAGACAGGCAGCCGTGACCGAAATTCAATACTCAATACTCAATACGTTTATTGCATTCCACAATGTGAACTTAGGTGGTAGGTACATAAGAATATATACATTAGTTTTGGATCATTGTGGGCCCTGTCGGGCATAACAAAAATAAGAATTAGGAGGAGGGCATTCATAAATATTTACAATTTTGTATTAATCTACTCTTTTGTTAAATATAGGTAGGCTTGCAAAAAATTTAATACATACAAACTTTTACTGCTCTTGTATTGAATTTATACATTCATTATTTAATTGAATTATTATAATTATATTAATATAAAATATTATTATTATTGGTATTATAAAATATTATTGCTTTTCTTTTGGTACTATTGTTTATTTATTAAATTTATCGTTTAAAAATTCTTTTACATTATAATAACATTTACGGATTAGAAGTTGTTTTAATTTATTTATAAAGATATTACATTTTTGTTCATTTTTAATTTCGTCTGGTAATTTATTATATATTTTAACTGACATTACTAAAGTGCTTGTGGAGTGAATTTTTAGCTTAGAATCTGGTAGGTTTAGTCTATTTTTGTGTCGTAGTGTGTAGTGAGTCTGTATGTGTTCGCGTGTAGTGAAAAGTTTTTGATTGTTTTTAACAAATTTGCACATTTCCAAGATATATATACAAGGAAGTGTTAAAAGTTTATGTTCTTGGAAATGGGGTTTGCAGCTGTCCGTGTCATCTATGTTAACTAGTATTCTAATCAGTCGTTTCTGTAGTTTGAAAAGAGTTGGTGCGTCTGTACTATTTCCCCATAATATTACGCCGTAGTTTAACCATGCGTATGCATAGGCATAATACGTTACCAGAGCAGTGGGGAGATTAGTTGTTTTTTTTTTATTTCACGGAGGGCATAGGCAAATTTTGATAATTTTGACCTGATTTTTTTAATATGTGATTTCCAATTTAAATTTGTATCTATGGATAAGCCGAGTAGGTTGAATTCTTTAACTGTCTCTATTTTTGCGTCATTGTAAATTAATGTTAAGTCTAAAGGGGTTTTCTGATGTGGATGGAAGGACATGATTTTAGTTTTATTGAAATTTAGTTCAAGGTTGTGTTCTGTCATCCAAGTTATTATTTTGTTAAGTATATTTGTAAGTATTTCGGTTAAGTTGGTATTGTCGTGGCAAGAAGTTAGTACTGAGATATCGTCGGCAAACAGAACACATGACTCATTTATGATTGTAGGGAGGTCATTTATATAGATGATAAATAGGAGGCATCCAATGACACTCCCTTGGGGGATTGAGGCGTTAATTCGCTTGCTATCTGACCGAATGTATTGGATTTGTTTTGCATGTTCGTTGTAGTATTCTACTTCGACTTGGTGTTCTCTATTTTCCAAATACGATTTGAACCATTCGTAAGATTTTCCGCGGATCCCTACTTCCTGAAGCTTGTAAAGTAGAATGTCAAATTGCACTTTATCGTAAGCCTTTGTCATGTCTAACAGTATACCTACGGCATATTGTTTCCTATCAATTATATTAATGGCTTCCTGGATAAAATTATATACTGCTTGAACTGTGGAGTGGTTTTTCCGGAAACCATTTTGGGATTCATTAAAAATTTTATATTTTTCGCAAAACGAATAAACGCGATTACACATCGCTTTCTCGAATACTTTCGAGGCTGTAGGTAAAAGAGCAATTGGGCGGTAATTAGAGGGGTCGGTTTTTGAGTCTTTTTTGTGGATTGGCTTTATAATGGCTTTTTTTAGGTAGTTCGGAAATCTTCCTTCCTCAAAAGACTGATTGACTAGCAAGTAGAATGGAAGGGTCAGCTCATCTGCACATTGTTTGACTAGGGTTGGTGGTATTTCGTCTATTCCATAGCTATTTTTGTTCTTAAGGCTTTTCAATATTAAGTTTACTTCACCGGGGCCTACTGTACTTAGGAACATGGTGTTTTCTGTGCGGTGGGCCATTGAGGTGTTCCGCGGTTCCTTGCCAGGGGTTTGGGCACTTCCTTCTCCAATAGATGCAAAGAAGTTATTAAATATGTTTGCTGTATGCTTTGGGTCCGAGATGACATTGTCATTTAGGTGTAGCGTTATGTTCTTTTTTACCTTTTATTCGGACAGGACATTACTAGCACCTATCAAAATATTTTATTTAAGCGGATATAAGATGGCTTCCCCTGTTTCAAAATGCAACCACTGGTAGGTATGTAATTGAATTCCACCCCCGCGCGTCCCTAAGGCCGCATTTTACAATGTGTTATTTTAAACTTACAATGACAAAATACAGTCGCTTCTGCAATGAATTCGTTCTCGAAACTAGGTTAATAAGACGGAATTAATATATTTTTAGACTTTCTAGCGCACTCGCTGTCACTGCATTCGTTAACTGCATTATAAATACCAGACACCGCAAACCTAAACTTTGCTATGTAATCAAATGAAAGTAAATTAGTACTATCCGTCCACAGCTGGACATAGGCCTCTCCTATAGCACGCCACTAGGCTCTATCTTGCGTAATTTGTACTAGTCTATTTTAAATTTCAAAAACAATTTGCTAATAAATTTAAAAAAAAATAGTTTTTACGTAAAATCGTTAAAATAATACTTATTGACTGCCTCGTTGGTCTAGTGGTCGCTAAGCGGGACTGCTAAGCACGAGGTCCTGGGTTCGAATCCCGGGTCGGGCAAAGTGTTACTGGGATTTTCCATTAGGTAATTCTCAGTAGCAGCTCGGAGTCTGGATTTGTGCCCGGTTGATGGCAATAGGCTCGCCCCCTATTACATTGGGACCTAAAAACATAACTGGCGAAATGTGGGTGTACTATATGTGCACCTCTGCCTACCCCTTCGGGGAATACAGGCGTGATGTTATGTAATACTTATTAAGAATAATTCATTATCATCAGCCGGAAGACGTCCACAGTTGAACAAAGGCCTCCCACCAGGTGGACCGACGATAGCGTCAGAATTGCGGGCAACCGGTGGATGCAATTGGCAAGCTGTCGTTCATTGTGGCGTTCTAGGGGGGAGGCCTTTGTTCAACAGTGGATTTGTTAATTACATCATATCAATATTAAATCACGATACTAATATAAAAAAAAAATTACGTCAGCTAGTCTGCCTGTAGTGCCTATTTCTGACTTTGTGAAAATCCACTAAATTTCACATCAGAATAGGTACTAACAACTACAATTTAAGTTATTAGCAGATGGTTTAAGAAAATAATTCTCCTATGTCGACTGAAAAACTGACGAACTCAATATGAGTTTGTCAAATCACAATAGGCTGTCTAATCACTACTTATTACCAAATAGGCACTAAAAGTCCACTTCTGCCTATCATCCACGAAATGCAAGCATAATTATAAATACATAACATACATATAAATGCATGTAAATGTATGAGTCAAGCTAATAACTTGATCTTAGATTGTTATCTGACCTTAAACGCTATGCACCTTGAACATATTTAATAATTAATGTTGATTTACCAAACTAGTTTCAAACAAGTATTTATAATCTACGAACTGCCCCCTGCTGTGTTACCGGCTATATTTTTTTGGGATAAAAAGCCTATGTGTTAATCCATCCAGAATCCAAATCCATATAGTAGTTTTTACGTTATACATTTTTTACATAATATTGTATTGTCTCCGAACCTACATATGAATGCAAAGTTACAAACAAACATTGCAAGTTAAATAAAAGCTTGTTAAAATATTCTACCTACTTAATTTCTTAGTATTAAATCATTTATTTTACATAATTATCTTTAATATCAATTATAAGGATAAAAAAATCACAGTCACACACCGTCAGCATTTTAGATTAGATATTGCAATAGTCATATTGTATAAAAAGCTGATGTAACAAAAAAATAGAACTGAAGGCACAGAAATTAACCATTCTGCCTGCATAGTTCCTTGGCCTGCTTTTAAGTATTACTTATCTATCAAATTGCCTAGCAGTACACTTTATATAACATCAAACAATATTATGTAAGTACAATGAAACTTGATTAAAATCTTATTTTAATCTAAACTAATGACTCATTAAGCCCTCTGGCTTAGTAATTGGACTTCAGGGTTGTTTCACCCCTGACGGGACCAATAATCGTAAAACCTCCAAATATTGTCCATGACTATCTCAATCTATTTATATATTTATTTGTATGTATTCAATCTATGAGACACTTAAATGTTGGTAAAATCTAAGTGCTCATTTTAAATCAAATATCTTGGGACAGCTCACATAAGGTCATCTGATGCCAAGCTAGGCAGAGGCTGTATTATGGCAACCAAACAACCGATAAACAAATATAAAGATAGATAATTATCATATAAAAATGGGTAAGAACTATTGATATCTTCAAATAAAGTAGTTAAAGTAGATACCTAGTTAAAAATAAATAGTTTAGTTTAAATTGATAAAGGAAATTTGAAAAATGATGGTCACGGGCAGGATTTCATAGTACCTTTTCTTCTGAGTCATAAATCTAATAAGTATTTAGTATTACTTAATGCCAAGTAAGTATGTCATAGTAGCATTAGTTTGACATTTTCTTTTCAGTTTGGATTTGAAACTGCCTCCTACTACAATATATTAATTAAATAGGTACCTTAAAAATTGTAAGCTATATGTGAATGAACATATTATAACCTTGAATGAATCCTGACTACTAAAAGTTAGAAAAAATGGTAAGCCATTCTGACCACAAACCACAATAACTTATCAAATGTTTTTTTTATTACCTACATACCAAATTTAATAAATTGTAACTAAACATGTCATCTGCTTATTAATTTTAGGAATGTAACATCATGTTATACTTGGATACTGCATGTTCAAGATATATTTAGGTAATTTATGTTGGCTACCTATAGATTTTAACCATTTTAAGTTAATAATAGTTAAGTACACAAAAAAGTAACATAATAACTTATTGAAATGCATTATCTGTCTTAAAGTCAAAGAATCAATCAAAAGACTATATTGTTTTACTTTTTCTAACTAGTTACACAACAAAGAGATCTATTTGGTCATAACATGTCCAACATGGACCATTGTGTACAAACCTATATGAGTCATATTAAAACAAAACCTCATGTTTGACTACTTATTTATTTATGCAGTCTAATATTTTTTTAAGAAAATCATAATGACTAGGAAAATCCAGAAAATAATTAACTCAAACCAGAGTAACAATCATAACAATATTCCTTATAACAAGGCAACAAGTATATTGTATGTATTTCCACATTATGCCAATTACATTTTTTGTGGTTAAAATACTTAACTGATTAAGCCGGCAAAGAATTAGATAAATACTTTAAATGTTTTATGTAGCTACGACATAGTGTAATTAAAAATATATGACGCATATTTACGAAAATTAATGTTCAGTTGACGACTCAATAGGAATCTGATAAGAATCGATAAAGCAAGAAGTTGTTTGTAGTGTAGTGCTTATCACAGACTAGAAAAAAATCTCTAGTTCTTTTTTAAACACTTGCACATTTTAATTCCTGTAACATGTTTATAGTTTCATAAAAAAAAATAGTAACCTCTAATATTGAAAGTTGTGATCAGGTTAAATTATAACACAAAAGTATTATTTACACAAAGACTGCTGCAGTAAAGGTTAGATACGCTCCGTTAACTCCAATAACGGAAGATAATCCACGAAAACAGGTAAAAGCACTTGGAAAACTGCAAGTTTTACTGTTTTTTTTCACGTACCACTAAACACTTTGTTATATACACGTATACACTGACACCCAGTAAAAGTTCGCACTTATATCACGTTTACGTATGTGAAAACAATCGGAAACTCAATACGAAAGTTATTTGTAATAATATTTGATGAAATAACATCAAATAACAAGAACATACGACAACGGAATCGGTTTGTGACTGACTTCGCCTCGATCGAACACAACGTGAAAATCACACGTCATGCAGACACTTAGATAGGGACGCACCTATATAATAGAAAGAGAAGGCTTAGTCAGATAACATCCGTCCGATTAGAAAAGGTTACCTTATTTGTACTTTTGTACCGTATCGTAAAAAGTAAATACGCATAAGTACGTGGTTTTAATAAAAAAGGAAATATAAATTATAATTCTTTGTACTAACACAGTAATTTAAAAATATTTAAGTCAGCGCCATCTGCTAGGGAATAGCAACATTATTTGCAAGTTTAAGTTGGCTATTTGACACAAGATGGCCTTGATATTTTTAACAAAATTTTACCGGTATATATTTGTAATTGAATTGTGAAAAGCAAATAAAGTACGAGGTAGCAATTAAAACTAGTAATCAAGTGTGTGTCTAAATATAGATAGATTATTTGCAGAATTTAAATAAATTATGGTAAGTTTATGCAATGCAGACGAACTGCGTAATATTTTATTCAAAACGTCATGCTTTTGATTTTAGCGCCATCTGCCGTTTACAATTACAATCACGTAGCATGAAATTCATCAAAACAAATCTTGTGCAATATTTCATAACCATTGTTAAAACATAATAAGGCTTGTATGACATAAAAAATTCTATAAATATAACAACGCATACAGTACAACCAACTTAAGCATGCGGTGGTGTAAATTGGAACTACTCGAAAATTAAACGTAAGAAATGTCAAATTGACAGTTTTTCAAGCGATGACAGCGACTCTAGCGCCGCTGTGAACTGCATACACAAGTTTGTAAAACATAATTACAGATTTGTTTGATGTTTGTACTTTTTATAATATCATGTAGCTGACATTTCAAGGTAAGCTATCAAACGTATGATTGTTTTTGTAGCTTCCATATTAGGCCCGCTAACCGCTGTACAAGTAGAATATGTCTGTTCACTACTAATGCTGTAATTTACGAACTTTTTGTGTCGTATTTCAAGGAAATTAATTTGATATTACTAATAATAGGTACCGAGATACTTATAAGACTAGCTTCCGCCCGCGACTTGACTGCGTGTATTTCGAATGTTATAGCCTTCCTCGATAAATGGTCTATCTAACACAAACATATTTTTTCAATTCGAACCAGAAGTTCTTGAGATTAGCGCGATCAAACGAACAAACTCTTTAGCTTTATAATCCCTACTATCCCTACTAATATTATAAACGCGAAAATTGTAAGTATGGATGAATGTTTGTTACTCTTTCACTTAAAAACTACTGAATGGATTTTAATGAAATTTCATATGGAGGTAGCTGACACCCTGGATTAACACATAGGCTACTTTATCCCGAAAAAATGTAGCGGGTAACACCGCGGGGCGCAGCTAGTACATGCATATAATCATGCCTGTTTCCCAGAGGTGTAGGCAGACTTCACGGATTTCAATTTGCAATGATCCTTGCATCAGCATTATGATTACATAGGCCGGTCGTTTGGTAGGCGAGTTTGCCGCCATCTATCGGGCCCAATACGAAACAGGCCGGGGATAATGAAATCGTTTTAGTTCCGGGTACAATATGTAACACAGGGGCTCTCAGCTATTGGCTTATTTTTACGTTATTAGAATATTTTTTGCGGAGACCTTCAAGCGGTGGTAAATACGATAACCTAATAGGTAATTGTATTTTTGAGCCGTTTGGGGTTGAAATATTTGGGCCATGGGCCATTAACGATTAAGCAAAGCGCTTAGTCGACTCCACACGTGACCAAAGGGTTGGTTCATTTTTTAGCCAAAGAATCAGCATTGCCATTCAACGTGGCAATGCTGCCAGTCTTTTGGGCACGTTACCGATTGACATCGATGGGGATGAATTCTTTGATGCTGTTTAACTTTTTATTTTTGTATATATTGTTTTTATTTTGTATTAGAATTAAGTTGTAAACAGTTATTATTAGAAGTAGATTATATGGTACGTTATTTTATTTGAACAAAAACTACACACAACTAAAGTAAAAGAAATAACTTAGATAAATAAAGCAGATAGCTTTATGTTACCTACAGACCATTTAGGTATTAGGCTGATATGACTTTTTGTCATTTTTGCATGTCACCCACACTAAGCTTAAATATAAATTGATAAAGGAAACTTGAGACACGCGCCACAGTACGGGGAAAATCGCTGGTTCGCGTACTGCTCGTGCCCATCAATTTTCAAGTTTCCTAAGATGATTAAAAAGCTTGGGTTTAAAAATATATTTTTATTATAAACTTCTTTTTTTGTATGTTTGACGATTACTCCGTCAATTATATTTATTTTATTATGCAAATATGTCTGTTAGCTGCATAACACATTTTTTTCTTTCTTTTATATCTACTTCCGTTATCTATCATAATTATTAAGTATTAAATTTAGTTGCTTGTGCTTTAGAGGTCAACATTAGTTTTTACAAGGTTTTATTCTTGCAATGTTTGTATGTGAGTCTGTTTAGGTCAAATCTTGCAATCTAAATTAGAACCACTTTTTGACATCCGATTGAAATGGAATATTGCATTTCATACACGCATTTAAATAAGTGTGAGGCAATGGACGACCTGATTGGCGCAGTGGCTAAGCGATTGGACTGCTGCGCTAAGGGTTGCGGGTTCGATTCCCGCACGGGGCAAAACTTTGTGCGAACCACAGATGTTTGTCCCGAGTCTGGGTGTTTGTGTATGTGAATATTTCATGTTTGTGAAACGCACCTACGATACAGGAGAAATTCCTAGTGTGGGGCGACGTTATTTAAAAAAGAAAAAGAAAAAAAAAAAAAGAAGATTTGACCTAAACAAACTCACATACAAACATTGCAAGTTAAATAACTTGTAAAACAGGTTGAACACCCCTGTCTCAGGCCGCTGTAGTCAGTGCGTATTAATGATTAACCGACCTTTGGAGAAGCACGCTATTGTGTAGTGATTTATTGATCTTTGACCTCTGTTGATATTATTGTACCAATTGCGGGTGAGTGATTTGAATACTCCATTACGTCGTGACATATGGAAATAGCCCCCTTACTCCCTAACTCCAGCATGCAGGACATTTTCCGTTGTAGAAGCGAGATACCACTCTACATTGCACGTAGCGGTGTCTCACTCCCACAATGATAAATTACCTGCTTTAAAGGGTGCTTCGGCTTGGCTTGATGCATATTTAAATGTTAAAAATGGCAACACAATTTTTTTTTCTTCTGGCAGCCCTAATAACCAAAAAGGTTTGATTTATAGTAAGTAGTGGCCATTAACGTTGATAACCGGCTTTTTTATGCGAAATAACGCTACATGTTTAACATACGTTAAACATAATTATATGACATATCGCCAAAATTGCGGGCAACCGGTGGATGCAATAGGCAAGTTGTCGTTCATTGTGGCGTTCTAAGGGGGAGGCCTTTGTTCAACAGTGGACGTCTTCCGGTCGAAGAGAAGAGAACCGATTGAAAAACAAAATTCAATGCAAGATAGATGCTTTCCGATTAGTCCCCTAGAAATCTTATTATAAAACATAACATCACGCCTGTATTCCTCGAAGGGGTAGGCAGAGGTGCACATATAGTACACCCACATTTCGGCAGTTTTTTTAGGTCCCAAGCCTATTGCCATCAACCGGGCACAAATCCAGACTCCGTGCTGCTACTGAGAATTACCTAATGGAAAAACCCAGTAACACTTCGCCCGATCCGGGACTCGAACCCAGGACCAGCTCAGCAGTCCCGCTTAGCGACCACTAGTCCAACAAGGCAGTAAATTAACATTACAATATAATCTACTTATAATAAAAACTATTTTAAAATTAGTAACACCTTAATAAAAAAATAAAAAGTTAAAATAGCATCAAAGAATTCATCCCCATCGATGTCAACCGGTAACGTGCCCAAAAGACTGGCAGCTTTGCCACGTTGAATGGCAATGCTGGTTCTTTGGCTACAAAACGGAGCAGCTCTTTATATTGTTAATGTCAGCTCTGCCAAATAACTTGAGATATTACCGATACACAGCGAGCATGCTTCAGCGTCTTCACAACGCGCGTAATTTACTTACATGTCTTTTTATGAAACATTAATAAAAACTTTTCGTAAGAAATAATGATTGATATGTTGCGTCATTTAATTCTACTTATATAATATTAATTCGACATGTTATTATTCTTATGTGTATTTGATTATATGGACTTTGAAGTTCATTAATGCATTGAAAATACATCAATAGATCCGCCATCTTTGAAGTTTTTTGACATTTCAGTAGTTTTTCTTATTGTATGGTTGATGAACAACCTGGTGTCAGAGTGTAAACCGCCTGTAGGCCTCTGACAAGCTTTACACACCGTTGAACAATCTCTCAGGTGTGTATTTCCTCACGATGTTATCCTTCACCGTTTGAGCAACTGATAACTAATTTATAGTACGCACATGAATGCGAAAAGACTGTTGCGTGCTGCGGTTTGTACTTGCGACATTTGACTTGGCAGACCAACAGTCATGGCACTTCAGCTATCTTTCCTTTTTTGGATTTTTCCTATGTATATAAAATCCTCGTATTTGGTCAGAATCTTACCTGGATGTTGTTATACTTCTTGTTGACAGCAACCATGTCCTCAGGATCAGGACTGAGGCTCCTCATCGTCGGCATCACCTCATCTAGCAGCATCCTGACTCCTCAGACCACAGCAACCTGCCGATAGAGTACAGAGTTATGTTATTGGTCCCAATGTAATAGGGGGCGAGCTGGCCATCAACCGGGCACATATCCAGACTTCATGCTGCTACTGGGAATTACCTAATAGAACAACCTAGCTACCGTTGCTGGAACCGGGACCAGGTGGACAATAGTCGCGTTTAGCGACTCCTAGACCAAAGCCCATCTCCGCGCCCTCTATCATTGGGACTTATAACTTACTAGCTTTTGCCCGCGGTTTCGTCCACATTAAGTAGCTTATGTCCTTTGTCGGGTCTTAAACTACATACAAGCCAAATTTCATCAAAATCCGTCCAGTGGTTTAGTCGTAAGACGTAACAGTCAGACAGAGTTACTTTCACATTAATAATATTGGCATGGATCTGGCAAAATGTGGGTATACTATACATATAATAGTATGTTATCTTACGTTGAGAATCGTCTCTAGTAAAATGTCTACTATAAGTTCTTTTAACCACTTCCTTGTCGAGTGTGTGCGCACGCGCCATTTTAATACTGCTCTCTGTATAATTATACTTCGCGTAAAAACCAAACGTAGCCTTGTTGGTTGTTGATAGGCAACCGTAAGTTGGCATCTGAAGTAAGATCGCGTTCACACTATTCTTGTTAGTAAAAATTGACAATCTTTGACCATTGACTACATTATTCATGATACTGTTATGTCAAAGAGATGTCAACAGACTTATGAGATGTTTAAGTTAATAGGCTTTTAAACATTGTTAAGTAAAAGGTCTTCTTATCGTATGGTTGATGAACAACCTGGTGTCAGAGTTTAAACCGCCTGTAGGCCTCTGACAAGCTTTACACACTGTTGAACCCTCAGGTGTGCCGGTTTTCCCTAGACATTTCCCTAGACAAAAAGGGGCGGCCAAAAGTGTACTTATGTTTTACCAAAAAATATTCTCAGTATCAGCACGTACTCTGGAAATTTGCCCGTGTGTGAACGTAGCCTAAGGGTAAGGAATATTGCCCATATCTTACGTTACTATCAAAATATCTGAGTCTTATCAACTTGATAATAAAGTATATTTGTGATCTAAATTGTGTATCCAACGGGCTTGTGATAACGACACTAGGATTGGTAGACAGGTAGGTAGCCAAATCAAGGGCATTATTTCAGGTAATTCTAATTTTAACACTGCTTCCCTATATTTAGTCGCCCTTTTGTACCCTCGCTCCGATATACATATGCCTAGTTTGTCTTATTTAATATGTTATTAAAACCAACATAATTTAAATTCGCCCAACTAAATACCGCTTCTACATGAATATTTAAATTTGACATTGACAGCAAAAAGAGCGCGAGACTCCACAGACAATAAATCACAATTTGTTTTACAGCTATTTGATAATAGATGGCGCTGTAATAAGTAAATATATTATCTTGAACTAATTAGTACCTCAAGTCCAGTAGTTATGACGTCATCTAGCGTTTATCTGTGTTGTAGAATAAACAACTCGAGTTATCTTTATATTGTTAATAGGTGCGTGAAGCAAAAACTACAGATTTCTGCTTAAGAGTATATTGCGCGCACGAAGTGTGTGATTTGGTAGTTCAATTTTATATGGAGGAGCGCAAAAACCTTTTTTTTTTCCCGTCGAACTTTGTACTGCGCGTGCGCGGCCACTTGTTCTATTTATTCTTCTGATATCATCGTAGAATGACTCAATCACTGGACAAATATTTCTGATCATTACATAAGTTTCAAGTTTCTTACATAACGAAGGAAAAGCTTTGTAATTTAGTTTGCTATCCCTACATGTCATAGGTATTGACCAGGCCTTATCATAAACTTAGGGGTACATTGCACCATTACATACAATATCACAAAAACAAACAAGTAATCTGCCTTGTTGGTTTAGTATTTACTGGGTTTTTCCCTCATGTAATTCTCAGTAGCAGCACGGAGTTTCGATTTGTGCCCGGTTGATGGCCAGCTCGCCCCCTATTACATTGGGACCTAAAACATAACTGGCGGAATGTGGGTGTACTATATGTGCACCTCTGCCTACTCCATAGGAGAATACAGGCGTGATGTTATGTTATGTTTTAATCTAACAAAAATACTAACAGTATGAATCCTACAGCTTTTTTCTTTAAATACCTTTATCATTTAAAAATAATTTAATTAGGTATTAGATAACAGTAGACAGCAATAATCTTACAATCTAATACCGCTACCAACCGTTCGTATATACGCGTGTTTGTTCTATTTATAGATTAAAATCGCTTCAATTATTTTCAGTCGATAAGCGATAAAATAATGATAACCATAATGGACTTTAAAAGTCACTAAAATGACGTTATTTTTCAACCGACTTCAACTTTACTTTAGCAAAGTGGAAGTCGGTGCCAAATGCAATCAAAAGTACTTAAGAGAATGCTGCCATAAGTGCTTTGTTTATAGTTTCAATGTTTCTATTAACAAAGCGGACGTATAAAATTTGGCACCGATTTCCACTTTGCTTATGTAAAGTTATATACATATACATATGTATTACCAAACGCAAGTGGAGTTGGGCAGGTCATTTGGCAAGATTTGGTGATGGTAGGTGGAGTAAGGCCCTAACATAATGGTGGCCCAGAGGATCCTGTAGAGCCCCTGGCAGACCTCCAGCAAGGTGGACTGATGATGTTGTTGCTGTACAGGGAAAGACCTGGATGCAGGCCCAAAACAGGAAGCAGTGGCGATAGGGGGGGAGGCTTATGCCCAGCAGTGGGCCATTTAAAAGCTGATAATGATGATGAATATATACAAGATGTCTCAGATTTAACCCAAGTCCTGGCTGGAGGCCTTTTATTAGGTCTCGCCAAACACCCGGTTAAGCAGTAAGAGCTTCTTCAGAGCTAACTGCGAGAGACAAGTTCGAAAAAAAAAATTAACCCAATACTCCACACGTGACCAAAGGGCTGGTTCATTTTTTGGCCAAAGAATCAGCATTGCCATTCAACGTGGCAATGCTGCCAGTCTTTGGGCACGTTACCGGTTGACATCGATGGCGATGGATTATATGATGCTTTTTAACATTTTATTTTTATATAATTATATTGTTTTTATTTTGTATTAGAATTAAGTTGTAAAATAGTTATTATAACAATTAAAAAAAATATATATTACCCAAGAGCATAATAATTTTGACGACCTGATTAGCGCAGTGGCTAAGCGATTGGACTGCTGCGTTAAGGGTTGCGGGTTCGATTCCCGCACGGGGCAAAACTTTGTGCGAACCACAGATGTTTGTCCCGAGTCTGGGTGTTTGTGTATGTGATATTTCTGATATGTCATGTTTGTCATACGCACCCACTATACAGGAGACATTCCTAGTGTGGGGCGACGTCTTTTTTTTTTTAAATAAACGTTTCTTTTTCGAATAGAAAACGCGACGTCAAAATACTAGTTTTTTACTTTCGTATCTATAGGTATATGACATTCACATCAACTAAGCACACAAATCGTTCGCCACTAACTTCATTCAAATCAATAGTATTATGAATAAATAAGTGAGACCTTGAATCTTGGGCAGTTATTATTTATAGTAAAATCAATAGACAACTTGACCGTTTGCACTTAAACCAATTGTGTTTTTACTAGCTGCGCCCCGCGGTGTTACTCGCTACATTTTTCGGGATAAAAAGCCTATGTGTCAATCCAGGGTGTCGGCTACCTCCATACAAAATTTTAGTAAAATTAGTTCAGTCGTTGGTCTAGTGGTTGCTAAGCGCGACTGCTGAGCACGTAGGTAGTCTTGGATTCGAATCCCGGGTCGGGCAAAGTGTTACTGGGTTTTTCCAATGTAATTCTCAGTAGCAGCTCGAAGTCTGGATTTGTGCCCGCTTGATTGCAATAGGCTCGCCCCCTAGGGACCTAAAAACATAACTGGCGAAATGTGAGTGTACTATATGTGCACCTCTGGCTACCCCTTCGGGGAATACAGGCGTGATGTTATGTTATGTTATGGTCCAGCCGTTTGAGCGTGGACAAGTAACAAACATAATTATGTATCAATTTAATACAGTGTGATGTGATGTGATATTATAGTATAGTGTGAAGTCTGACAGCTAGAGGTGGAAGTTTATCAATGGTCCCATTTCGACAGTTTATGTTGTAGGTCGCAATGTGGAGGCGAGCGGGTAGGCACAATCAGTGCTGCTACTGACAATTCAACATCAGCCGGAAGACGTCCACTGTTGAACCAATTCCTCCCCCTTAGAACGCCACAATGAACGACAGCTTGCCAATTCCATCCACCGGTTGCCCGCAATTCTGACTATATCGTCGGTCCATCTGGTGGGAACTGACAATTACGTAATAGAATAACCTTATTATACTTTTCAGTACCCGGGATTCGATCCCAAGACCTCGAGCTTAGCAGCCGCTTAGCGACAAGGTTTATACGTATACAAATTGACTCATAGTGAGTATAGGTTAAGGTTTAATTGTGTAGTCGTCACCACCAATTAATTGACATACATTTTATGAGCTATCGTGTAGCCATTGCTCCGTAGATCGTGTATGATAAAATGAATCTGTAACGTCACTAGTTTGCAGATTCAATTGACTATTTATTGATGTCAAAGCAAATAAATATCGAATTTTACAGTTAATTAATTTTTAATTTTATACACAGTTTCAAACTCCGGCAATTATGAATGTGACTTTTTCAATGTTATAAATACTTTCTTATATTATTATTAAATTATTAATTAGTGACCAATATTCAGAGTATACATTGAGAAGTATACAATCCACTGCGCTTGCCTGTGGGCACTAACTACTATAACACTTCCCTACTAATATAATAAACGCGAAAGTTTGTAAGTATAGATGGATGTTTGTTACTCTTTCACGTAAAAACTACTGAATGGATTTTAATGAAATTTCATATGGAGGTAGCTGACACACTGGATTAACACATAGGCTACTTTTTATGCCGATAATGTAGCGGGTAACACCGTGGGGCGCAGCTAGTATACATATAGATTGAGAGGTATACAATCCAACGTGCGCTGGCCTGTAGATACTAACTAAGACGCATGTGTATAATTACCTAACTTGTAAACAACTTGACGTATATACACATAGTACAGATACAAAAACAATTATACTTAAAAAGACGCACGTGCACAGCGCATGCGCATGTGTACTCCACACGCGCATGCGCTGATTACAGCACAATTATGGAGTCAAGTTCAATAAGTGTGGTATAGTGGTTCACGTCGGTGATGTGTTTTTTAACCGACTTCATAAAAGGAGGTTATGTGTTGATGGCCTGATTGGCGCAGTGGCTTGGCGATTGGACTGCTGTGCTAAAGGTTGCGGGTTCGATTCCCGAGTCTGGGTGTTTGTGTATGTGATATTTAATGTTTGTGAAACGCACCCACGATACAGGAGAAACACCTAATGTAAGGCGAGGTTTTTTTTGTAAAACTAATGTTGGTCTGTATGTATTTTTTAAAATGTTCGACGATTTCTCCGTCAATTGTGGATCGATTTTGAAAATCTTTTTTTTTGTTTGAAAGAATACACTCCCGGATTGGTCCCCTATAAACATTGACGTGATCTGATCATGAACTTCGGAGATATGGAACAGAACTCCTCATAAGATAGTAGCAGAACCGTCTTAACTTGTTTATGCGTATAGTCGATGACTGACTACTATCAAGGGGGAGGGGAGAGTCCCCCCCCCCACTTTCAAAGTTTATTTATTTATAACTGCCTCGTTGTTCACTAAGCTCAAGAGTATGTTAGGAGAGGAATGTTAGGTATGTCCAACATACAGCCTAATGCCCAGTATATATTTCTTAAGCCGACACTAAGGAATTATGGTTATGATAACCACACTCTTGACTGTTGTGGTCCTGGGTTCGAGTTCGGAGTTGGGCAAATTGTTAGTGGGTTTTTTCATAAGGTAATTATCAGTCGCAGTACGGAGTCTGGTTTTGTGCCCAGTTGATGGTCAGCTCGCCCCCTATTACATTGGGACCTATAACATAACTGGTGACATGTGGGTGTATTAAAAACACATAATATATGAGGAAAAACAAAATTCCGTCGAAAAGAATCACGGCCAGTGCCATCCCTTTCTAACCCATCACTTCTTAGACTGAACAAAAGAGATAAACCTATGTTTGTCGTGTGTATTTTTAAAGCATAATCTGCATATCTGTGCAAAATATGATCTTATCTCTCAAGTACCAACACTTATCTTTTTGTTATCTGTGTTTAGTTTATTTATCTTTGGAAGTGGATAGATTTAAGTCCGCCGTTAATTTGACACATCTGGTACTTATAGTGTCACAACACATCAACGCCTGCCGTCTGATCGAAGATATACCAACGAGAAAACACGTGTAACGTCTCCCTGGCTGGAGGCCTTTTATTAGGCCTCGCCAAACGACCGGTAAGCAGTAAGAGCTCCTTCAGACCTAACTGCGAGAGACAACATAACATCACGCCTGTATTCCCCGAAGGGGTAGGCAGAGGTGCACATTTAGTACACCCACATTTCGCCAGTTATGTTTTTAGGTCCCAATGTAATAGGGCGAGCCTATTGCCATCAACCGGGCACAAATCCAGACTCCGTGCTGCTACTGAGAATTAACTAATGGAAAAACCCAGTAACACTTTGCCCGACCCGGGATTCGAACCCAGGACCTCGTGCTCAGCAGTCGCGCTTAGCAACCACTAGACCAACGAGGCAGTCTTGCCTTCTGATAGAAGATAAATCAACGCGACAACACTTGTGACGTCTCCCTGGCTGGATGCCTTTTACTAGGTCTCGCCAAACGACCGGTTAAGCAGTAAGAGCTCCTTCAGAGCTAACTGCGAGAGACAAGTTCGAAAAAAAAATAGTGTAACTTGTCACCGCTTAATAGCTATTTTACTATAATAACTTTCGTGAGTGTTATCCATATTATTTACTATATATTCCGGTTATACTCACGGGTGTATTCGGGAATGCCCGACTAGTTTCGGACTCGACCGGAGCCCTTATTCATGAGCTGGTTACGCGGCAGAGTCGCGAGCCGAACTGCAAACATTCCCGAATACACCCGTGAGTATAACCGGAATATATAGTAAATAATACGCTTAATAGCTGTTCTGATTTTATACTAACAGCCTATAACTGTCCCACTGCTACAAAGGCCTCTTCTCGTATAGAAGGATTGAGCATTGATCACCGCGCTAGCTCACTGCGGGCGATTTCAGATAATTAAATCCAGGTTTCCTCACGATGTTTCCCAAAGGCCTCCCCCTTATATAAGGCGGGAGGGTATTGACATGTATTAAAGAAAAAATAAACATTAATTATTGTTGCTAATTACTTACGGTAATTTATTTATTGTTTCTAATAATGTACACATAATGTATATGTATATGTATATATGAACAGTTGGTACATTAAAAGTGAAGCCATTTCTGTAGTACTGTCTACATATAAATGTATTATTATACGTTTGTGGACCGACCTTGTCCCAAAAAGACGCTCCAAATACATAATCCTCTTTACGGAAGTCGGTTAATAGAGAATCCTCACAACATTTTTTCGGGATAAACGTTGCCTATGTGTTATCCAGGATATCAGCTACCTCCATGTGAAATTTCATCAATATCGGTCTAGCCGTTCGAGTGTTAACAAACATACAAACACACTCATAAACTTTCGCCTTCATAATATAAGCGTGATATATTACTTATACCTTTACAGCTATAAAACATACATACATATAAGTCACGCCTGTTACCCTGAAGGGTAGGCAGAGACCACGCATTTCCATTTGCTACGATCCTGGCATACTTCATCATCATCATCAGCCGGAAGACGTCCACTGTTGAACAAAGGCCTCCCTTAGAACGCCACAATGAACGACAGCTTGCCAATTCCATCCACCGGTTGCAGCAACTCTGACGATATCGTCGGTCCATCTGGTGGGAGGCCTGCCAACGCTGCGTCTTCCGGTTCGTCGGTTGATTCTTCATACTCTACAGCTATAAATATATATTTTTTGAACAACCAAACCCGCGTTCTTTTATAACGTATAATACAAATATCACATGTCTTTAACTTCCGAATAATTTATGGTAAAATACTTTCGTTATTTACTTTGAAACACAAAATGCTGCACAGACACAGTTTGTTAAATATATATTTATTTATTTTATACAATATTCTTTACATAATACCGTCAGGGTCACGGCCGAAGAAGAAACCGGTTAAAACTGGTAAATAAATATCATTACACTGCCTTTGGTATGGTCAGAATACGCACCTGCCTGCGGTTAGGGTTGCCAGGGCGCCAAACCAAATAGCCAAACAGACCAGCCAGTTTCGCCGGACATTTGGGTAGAAAGGCCGGACACTATATTATTGAGGATTTAAAAATATTGTATGTAAAAACTCGGCGCACGCTGGTTTGCGAAATGTTAAAAGCCTAACAAAAGCCGGGCAAGCCGGACACCGTTTATTTTGGACACGCAATCAAAAAGCCTACCTATATCCGGCTTTATTCGAACTCCTGGCAACAGGTTGTCAAAGCTTTCTAGTCATTTTGGGGCGATGTGTCCACACTCCACAGTAACTAAGGACTTGGAGAGTCTAGTCTCAATGTTAAGCTGGTCGAAGATAGATTTATTAGTGCGTCATAAAAGGATTGACATAGTACGTTACTGGATTTTTCCATTAGGCAATCCCTAGTAGCAGCATATAGCCCGGATTTGTGCCCGGTGAAAGCTATAGGCAAGCCCCCATACACTGGGAGTTGGACCGGTAGGACTAGTAACATAACTGATACAATTCTTCTTCTTATCGTATGGTTGATGAACAGCCTGGTATCAGAGTGTAAACCGCCTGTAGGCCTCTGACATGGAGACACACCGTTGAACAATCTCTCAGGTGTGCCGGTTGCCTCACGATGTTTTCCTTTACCGGTTTTAGCAACTGATGATTTATTTTAGCCACATAGCTACGAGTCCCTCACCAAGAAATTATATACGTACAATACATTATAATATTTGATCTAATATTCTTTAGATGCACTGCCTCGTTGGTCTAGTGGTTGCTAAGCGCGACTGCTGAGCACGAAGTCTTGGGTTCGAATCCCGGGTCGGGAAAAATGTTATTGGGTTTTTCCATTAGGTAATTTTTAGTAACAGCACGGAGTCTGGATTTGTGCCCGGTTAATGGTAATAGGCTCGCCCTAAAACATAACTGGCGAAATGTGGGTGTAGGTACTATATGTGCACCTCTGCCTGCCCCTTCGGAGAATACATTCGTGATGTTATGTTTAATATATTTTAAATTAATTTCGTGCGTATCTACGTCTCTACAATCAAAGTAAAAAAAACAAACTAGTTTAATATTGGTTTAGTATTTACATATATAAATAGTAGTTCCTATCTACATAAGTATATGTTGACAGAAACCAAGGTTATTTTTTTTTAATAAATGTGTCATTTTTATTATTTTCTACGCCTAAATTAAAAAACGAAATTTGATAAATGATGGACTCGAGCCTCGAACCCGCGACCTTCAACGATCACGGCACGGCTCAATTGGCAGGGCTGGGCTACGGATCCGCGAAGAACGCGAGTTCTAATCCAGCTCGTGTCCATCATATTTTTTCAAATTTCCTTTTTTATTTTGATTCAACCTTAGCAAGTGTAATATGTTAAAATGGCACACAAAATTAGCCAGCCAGCCACCAGCCTTTTGGGCACCCTACCAGTCGACAGCGATGAGGAGGAATACTTTGATGCATAATTTTTAGCTTTTAATTTTTTCTTTTGTATATATTTTTTTTTACGTAGTTTATAGTGTGTAAATAAGCTTAAGTATATTGTAAAATAATGAATATAAAAAAACATAACATAACACCACGCCTGTATTCCCCGAAGGGCCTACCCCTTCGGGGAATATTATATGAATAAAAAATAATAATATAAAAAAAGAACTTAGGCTTTTGGCTTTCTTTCTTTGCCTGACAACTGTGAAATTGTGTTCACGATCTTGTCAGGAGCTATGGCTTATTGCATGGGGGAGGCCTTTGTTCAACAGTGGACTTCTTCCGGCTGATGATGATGATGGTAATGATGGCTTACATTGCAAGTCAGTTTACAGATTCTAGGACAATCTAGTATCCTTTCTTCGTACCGAGATAAGTATAAGGAAGACGTCTAAATAAGGACAACTTGGCTAGCCCATTACTATGAACACTTAAAGCCCACTTAAACGACCTAATTAGCGCAGTGGCTAAGCGATTGGACTGCTGCGCTGAGGGCTGCGGGTTCGATTCCCGCACGGGGCAAAACTTTGTGCGAACCACAGATGTTTGTCCCGAGTCTGGGTGTTAGTGTATGTGATATTTCGTGTTTGTGAAACGCACCCACGACACAGGAGAAATTTCTAATGTGGGGCGACGTATTTTTTTTTTAATAAAAAAAAAACCAGGACAGTGTGGAAGAAAGATGCTGCTACGTGCGCTGGCGGGCGTCTCGCTTCCACAACGAAAACTGTCCTGCTTTTATAGTTTATTGTAAGTGGGTTGTATAAATGTATACAGTAGCAATACAGACACAAACTTTATTTTAATTATATTAAAGAGACCATTTGCAAATGTCAAACAACTTTTTTTTAATTGCATATCAAAGTACAAAGTACATACAATCATTCAAACAAAAACGATTATAAAATTTTTTGTCTGTCCGTGTTTGCGTGCTAATCTCCGAAACTGCTGGACCGTTTTCGACAAGACTTTTACGTGCAGATAGCTTATGCTATAAGAAGTAACTTAGGCCACATTTGATTGTGATGCGTGAAGAGGCGCTATCGATAGCTAAACCATCTCTGAATGAAATGCAGTTCTCAATGCAATTACACATGCGCGCGCATCTAGCATACATATTTATGCGTATACTTCGGTCAAATAATTGCCTATCGTCGTGACGCACTGTTTTGTGGTCAGTTAGGTACTAAACCGAGTTATAAGGAAAATTACAATATTATGAAGTGACAATATTTATGTGTCTGAAAGGGATTAACAATGGCAAAGTCCACATGTTAAGATTTCTTAAGACCCGGGCATAGCTTAACATCACGCCTGTATTTCCCGGTAGTGTCCAGTACACTCACATTTCACGTTATAGCTCCCAATGTTATAGGGGGCGAGCTGACCATCCACCGGGCACAATCCGTGCTGCTACTGAGAATTAACTAATGAATAGCGCAGACCTGATTAGCGCAGTGGCTAAGCGATTGGACTGCTACGCTAAGGGTTGCGGGTTCGATTCCCGCACGGGGCAAATCTTTGTGCGAACCACAGATGTTTGTCCCGAGTCTGGGTGTTTGTGTATGTGAATATTTCACGTTTGTGAAACGCACCTACGATACAGGAGAAATTCCTAGTGTGGGGCGACGTTTTTTTAAAAAAAAACAAAAAAAAAAAAAAAAAAAAAACAAAACAAATAAACCTAGTAACATTTTGCCTGACCCAGGATTCGATCCCAGGATCTTATGCTCAGTAGTCGCACTTCGCAGGAAAGTGTTACTGGGTTTTTCCATTATATAATTCTCAGTAGCAGCACGGAGTCTGGAATTGTGCCGGGTTGATGGTCAACTCGCCACCTATTACTTTGGGACCTATACTATAACATAACTGGCGTAATGTGGGTGTACTATTTGCGCACCTCTGCCTACTCCTTCAGGGAATATAGGCGTGATGTAAGCCTATGTGTGTTACGGATCCTCCATCATCCCCTCACTGTCAGTCCTATTTGACGGTAAGACAAGACCGGGGAGAGATCAGCCCCTTACTGACGACGTAGCCAATTATAACCTACGACGTAATAATTCGCCATCACTAACAGACAGTTATCGTTGGCCTCACGATAAAAATGCTTGGAGATAAGAATTTCGCGTGTTATCTAATGTAGACCTTGTCATAATCAATGTTGTTCGAGATAACTATTTTTTGGCTCTGTAGACTGTTGCGTACAGATGAAGAGGTGAGATTAGTGCGTGCCTTGTAGAGTAGGATTAGTCATTCGCTTATCCCATGAATTCTTAAAGCAGGACAGTTTACGTTGTGAAAGCGAGACGCCAAGTAAATGCAGCAGCGTCTCGCTTTCACATCGTAAACCGTCCTGCTTTAGGAGATATGGTGAGGGGGCTTGGCCGTATTAACAATGCCGGAGCCTCTAGGCAAACGTCTCTGGGCCCGGCTACCCAGGTCTTCTTCAAGGCTAAAGATAGTAGTGCTTATATGAAAACCAGCCATTATGTTTACTGGACTCTTACATTCATCATCAGCTGGAAGAATTCCGCTGTTGAACAAAGGCCTTCCCCTAATATCGCCGCAATAAATGGCAACAATATATACCAATCTTAAAATTAGGTTAAGAAGAAAAAGTCTAAAAAAAGACAGAATCTCGTAGGATAAAGAAACTCTAATAAAATTACAATTCTTCTTTGGCAGTTGGGTAAAAAAGTGCGTTGGTAGATCGGCATCAACAAGGATGGTAGCGAGGTTGACCGTCCAGAGATGAACGTACTTAGGTAGCAATAATAGTGCCTATCTACTTTATGGTTTTTTACCCCCCGACGCAAAAAGAGACGTATTATAAGTCTGACGTGAAATAGAAGTGTCTATGGCATCGTAGTTCCTAAACTAACCGAAAAAGAAACGGGTTTTTTGTTTGAAAGCTGATTTATTTATTATTTATTTATTTATAAAGGTACATGATATTTTATTGAGATGGTGCTTAGTTATATGAAGCTCATAACTTAACAACACACCTGTATTCCTGAAGGGGTAGGCAGATCAGGCGGTCGATAATAATAGTTTTTTCTGTGTCGGAGGTTACATCTTCTTACCGTATGGTTGATGAACAACCTGGTGTCAGAGTTTAAACCGCCTGTAGGCCTGACATGGCGACACACACCGTGGAAGTCTCTCAGGTGTGCCGGTTTCCTCGTGATATTTCCCTTCACCGTTTTCAGCAACTGATTACTAATTTATGTTACGCATAGAATTCGAAAAGACATTGGTGCGTGCTGGTGTGCCCGGTCTGGACTTACTACCTTTGAAATGGCAGTGCAACGGTCATACCACTCGGCCATCAGTGCTATTACTTATATATAGTTTTTATTGCTGTGTCCTGCGCCTGATCTCGCTCCGGTCGTCTGTTACCGGCCTATCGGACAAGGAGTGGGGTAATTGTAAGTGCACCTGTGTTTACACACTTGGACTGTTGTGTGTATTTGTAGTTTTCGATATAATTAAGATCGCTTCGTACTGCTTAATTACACTTTATACTGTCACACTATTATAGGCGAAAGTTTGTGTTTGTAAGTTTGTGACTTCTTCACGCTCAAACGGCTAGACCGATTTCAATGGAATTTGGTATGGAGGTAGCTGACGCCCTCGATTAACACAGGCTACCGCGGGGCGCAGATAGTACCTACATATTTTAGATGGTACAGATCGTCTCAAACTCGCCATAGCTCTTTTTACATAAGACCGCGTCTCAGATCACCTACACTGTTCACACATAAATTGTAGTACTCGTCTGGACCAGCAATATATATAAAAATTGCTGTTCGTTAGTCTCGCTAAAACCCCAGAACGACTGGACCGATTTGGCTAATTTCGGTCTTGAAATAGTCGTGGAAGTCCAGGGAAGAGGAGCGGTAAACGGTGAGCGGTACCAAGCTCACCGGGTCAGTTAGTAATATATAATAATATCAATTCGACTGCCTCGTTGGTCTAGTGGTCGCTAAGCGCGACTGCTGAGCACGAGGTCCTGGGTTCGAATCCCGGGTCGGGCAAAGTGTTACTGGGTTTTTCCATTAGGTAATCCTCAGTGGCAGCACGGAGTCTGGATTTGTGCCCGGTTGATGGCAATAGGCTTGCCCCCTATTACATTGGGACTTAAAAAACATAACTGGCGGTAGGTGTACTATATGCGCACCTCTGCCTACTCCTTCGGGGAATACAGGCGTGATGTTATGTTATGTATAATATCAATTCATAAACGCTAGTGATTGGTCCATGTGAACGCGAAGTAAAGACATTTGTTCTTGAACTTTACATCTATAATATTTGTCTGAGCAAAAAGATAACGAAAAAAATGATGGCCAATATATACAACTTATATTAGTGATAAGTAATGATCGCGCTAAATCGTTATTATTACATTACCGACATCTTGTTAATGTAGTTATAATTATGTAGTATGTCTCTCGAAGAACCAATAGGCGATAACCGCTGGGGCAAAAAGGTTCTCGAGTGGCGATCACGAACCGGAAGACGCAGCGTTGGCAGGCCTCCCACCAGGTGGACCGACGATATCGTCTTGCGGGCAATTGGTGGACGCAATTGGCAAGTTGTCGTTCACTGCCAACTGCATCCTCCGGTTGCCCAGTGGTTATCGGTACTTTGAGCGATATGGCCTGCCCATTGCCGCTTAACTTGCACATTCTTCGAGCTATATCGGGGACTCTAGTTCATTGGCGAGTTTCCGTATTCCGGCTCCTGTCGCGCAAAGAAACCCCGAGCACAGCTCTGTCCATAGCTCGTTGAATTAAATTGCAACACGGGAATTAATGCGCACACAAGTTTTTAATATTGATTCGACAGTATTGTGCAATCCGCCGATGGTTTGACCCGAGTGTTTGTGTTATGACATTTCATGTTTGTGAAACGCATCTACGATAAGTCAAATTCTTCATTGCGTTCATGTGTAAATTAAGATGCTTTGTTAAAGATATAAATGTTCTTACATGAAACCTCGCAAGGGCGCAGCAATTTTCTTATAATACCTATAATAATAACAGCCTATAACTGTCCCACTGCTGCAAAGGCCACTTCTCGTATAGAGAAGGATTGAGCATTGATCACCACGCTAGCTCACTGCGGGTTGGCATAATACCTATAATATAACATAATACAAATAAAGTAGGAACTCTACAATGGCACTTACTTACAATTATATAAAAATAATGCTTATTTAGAATCATTATAAGATGGGAGAAATTCCTTGTGTGGGGCAAAGTTTAAAAAGAAATTAAAGCTAGACCTACTTCTGTGTACAGGACTTGATGGCAATAGGCTCGACCCCATAGGGACTAAAACATAACTGCCTACCTTTACACACCTCTGCCAGAATATTACTAATAAAGGTGATGATTATGATTTTTTTTCAATACATTCTATAATATAATGTACAATTAATATGAAGACAGAAAAAACAAATTGAATACGACAAAAAATTACTAAGCTAAAAGCATTTTTAATTTACTGTTAGACAGAGACAACATCTGCTTAGAAATTACTTCACTCCTAAGTAATGGTATAGTGTATTTCGATTTGCCCGTTCATTTACTGTTTTGCGGGAGAGGGATAAAGAATTCTCCCTCTACAAACTTCAAATGGCTGTATTTCCTTCATTTATTCATGGATTTTATCTATTATTATATCTTTGGCTGCCTCGTTGGTATAGTGGTCGCTAAGCGCGACTGCTGAGCACGAGGTCCTGGGTTCGAATCCCGGGTCGGGCAAAGTGTTACTGGGTTTTTCCATTAGGTAATTCTCAGTAGCAGCATGGAGTCTGGATTTGTGCCCGGTTGATGGCAATAGGCTCGCTCGCAAAAAACATAACATCACGCCTGTATCCCCCGAAGGGGTAGGCAGAGGTGCACATACAGTACACCCACATTTCGCCAGTTATGTTTTTAGGTCCCAATGTAACAGGGGGCGAGCGTATTGCCATCAACCGTGCACAAATCCAGGCTCCGTGCTGCCACTGAGAATTACCTAATGGGAAAACCCAGTAACACTGCCCGGCCCGGGATTCGAACCCAGGACCTCGTGCTCAGCAGTCGCGCTTAGCAACCACTAGACCAACGAGGCAGTCATTTATTGTATTGTAGACATTTTTCTTTACTCTTCACTTGGCGTGTTGCATATGCATCACTCATACAGGAATCACCGCGGGTTTTTCTCCACAATGACTAATTTATCATGGCATGGAAATGTCTTGTTGATCTAGTGGCACGGCTGCTGAGCACGAGTTCCTGGGTTCGAGTCCCAGGTTAGGCAAGGGGTTACTGGGTTTTTCCATTAGGTAATTCTCAGTAGCAGCACGGAGTCGGATTTTGTGGTCGGTTGATGGTGATAGGGTGGGCGATGATTAGGACATTGCGAGCTATAACTGGCGAATAGCGTGTTAACTATACATTTCTGTCTACCTCTTCTGATAATACAGGCGTAATGTTGTGTTTTATCGGTAACCAATAACTTTTTTACATTTTATTTAATTTTTTTTTTCTATTTTTTCTCCATATAAGAACTTACATGGTTTATGCCTACGTATGTATTTTTCGTACATATAATGTTATCATATCCTATTTTCACAAGTTTCTAGAACTAATATTATAAAACAACAAACCCTATAACTTCTAAATAAACATCTGATACGATAAATAAATAAAATACTTCATAATTGTCATAAAATGACCTAACCTAAATGCCAAACAAAAATGGCCGCCTGTCAAACCAATCGAAAGGGACAGCAACACGCGAAAACCAGGAGAAAGAGCAAGATGTAACATCTAATTGACACATTCTATAGGTCAACTTAGCTTAGTTGCGTAAATTAATCGCAGTACTTTCACTTAA
The DNA here is from genome assembly GCA_946251915.1 of Abrostola triplasia. Taxonomy (NCBI): domain Eukaryota; kingdom Metazoa; phylum Arthropoda; class Insecta; order Lepidoptera; family Noctuidae; genus Abrostola; species Abrostola triplasia. The sequence continues at coordinate 1,641,248 of OX276450.1, forward strand.
AAATAAACAAAAATAAATAATTAAAAAACACTTACGTAAAATATAAATTAAATCCGATTGAGTGTAAAAATCACTACACAACACAGTATATCAACACTAAATTCAGAATTCAACTTATTTTGCGTGAAATAGATTACGCGGCTGTATAAAAAAGGCGCGAAGGCTTTTAAATTCGGTTGGTTTAATACTCGAGCGACAATCGCGCGGCAAGGCGTTCGTCCAGTGACTGGTACAATAATATAGTAGGAACTCGGATGACGCCATATCGAAATACAGTCAATATTGAAGTGATAATGGATGATAACTGTCGTAAATAATTTTATCGCGCGGCTGTCTGTTTCGACAAACACTGTTTTAAATTTTTTGTACAATCTGTAGTAAATTTGAATACATATTATAATTTTAATAATGTAAACAACTTTTTGATACGAAAATCTGTCGTTAAAATGCGAACTTATTTGTAAAATCATTCTCAATGATAAATAATTTTATTTTTGGAAATAGGTTTTACAAAACACTTTTACCACGTATTTTTTTTTAAACTAGATGGCATCGGCATTTCCTAACTGACTACCTCTGAGAAGAAATACCGAAACAAACTCAGGGGTCAAGGTCTCTTTTAAAGTCCAGGTTCTACAATAAAATTTAAAATATATATTTTTATATCCATGTAATTTTATTTCAATATTTTAACCCTATGACTGCCATACCGCAGACAGAATTGATTTTTTATTTCCGGGAAAAATCAATCTGCGTGGCTTTCTAAGTTTATTTTAATATTTTATTGAAACAAATAAAATTTATCAAAAATTAATGTTTTTCTGAAGCAAACGAAATGTTTGTAATTTTTCAGCAAATAATAATAATATTGTGAATGTTTGCCGTTATTCGCCGATAGATGGCGTTGGGTACCTACAAGGAAAATATACCATACTATTATAGCCGGTCAATTAGGCCCGTTCTGTATTGCGTCATTTCAAACCAGTTACATAATAGACACGGCGGCTCAGTTGGATAGAGCAGCAGCACGGTACGGCGAAAGTCGCGGCTTCAAATCCCGCTCGTGTCCATCATTTTTCAAATTTCCTTTATCAATTTAGTTGCACTGCCTCGTTGGTCTAGTGACTGCCTCGTGGGTCTAGTGGTTGCCAAGCGCGACTGCTGAGCACGAGGTCTTGGCTTCGAATCCCGGGCCGGGCAAAGTGTTACTGGGTTTTTCCATTAGGTAATTCTCAGTGGCAGAACGGAGTCTGGATTTGTGCCCGGTTGATGGCAATATACTCGCCTCCTATTACATTGGGACCAATAACATAACTGGCGAAATGTTGGTGGGTATGTGCACCTCTGCCTATCCCTTCGGGGAATACAGGCGTGATGTTATGTTCGGTGTAATCTCACGCTTATGCACATAATTACTATTTAATTGGTTTGTTAAGATTGGTTACATGAGTATGTAGTGATTAACTCAAAATTAACCTCTTTTCATAAGTTTTTTTTAAGGGAGAATACATGAATAATAATGGTTTTACGATTAATTCTGGTTATGATATCATGTGAGTATTTTATGTAGGTTAAGCGACGCTCGCCGCGGTTTATTTAGTGTTGGCCTCCTTCTTCTTATCGTATGGTTGATGAACAACCTGGTGTCAGAGTTTAAACCGTCTGTAGGCCTCTGATATGGACACACCTGAACAATCTCTGTTGGGCTGGTTCCTCACCATGTTTCCTTTTACCGTTTTGAGCAACTGATAAATAATAGTACGCAGGTGAATTCGAAAAGAGATTGGAACTTGCGACCTTTGACTTGGCAGTGCAACAGTCATACCACTCGGCTATCAGTGCATTCTATTTAATTCTTTTGTGATGGGTGAGTGTGAATACTCCGAGACCTGCCTCAGAGAATACGATAAGCCCTTAGCCCCGGCGGTGTACCCCCAAAGGGGTAGGTGCAAACGTGTATAGTATAGTAAACCCACAATTCGCCAGTTATGCTCTAGGTCCGAAAGTATTAGGGGGCGAGCCTATAGGCATCTACCGAGCACAAATCCAGAATCCGTGCTGTTACTGAAAATGGCCTATTGTAGTACCCAATAATACTTCGCCCGACCCGCGATTCGAATCCAGAACCTCACACTCAGCAGTCGCGATTAGCGACCATTAGACCAACAAGGCAGTCAAAGGGTTAACCCCTAAAGCGTTCGTCTTCTACAGTATAAAAGACAAAGGTTTTCGTGCTCTCCACGCCATCAATTTGAATAGAAGACAATATCAAATCGTAACATTTGTGTAATGTAAAAATGATGATGATGAAAAATAGATGTTGGCCGATTCTCAGACCTACTCAATATGCTCAGAAAATTTCATGAGAATCGGTCAAGCCGTTTCGGAGGAGTACGGGACGAACATTGTGACACGAGAATTTTATATATAAGACTAGCTGCGCCCCGCGGTGTTACCCGCGACATTTTTTCGGGATAAAAAGTAGCCTATATGTTAATCCAGGGTATAACCTATCTACATACCAAATTTCAACCAAATCGGTCCAGCCGTTTATGCGTGAAAGAGTAACAAACATCCACACATCCATACTCACAAACTTTCACATTTATAATATTAGTAGGATTAGTAGGATAGTAGGATAGTAGGATAATATTGAAACATTATTAACAAACAATAATCGTAATAAAATTTAAATTTCATCGTCATCAGCCGGAAGACGTCCACTGTTGAACAAAGCCTCCCCCATCGAAAGGGGAGGGGGTGTCATAATCCCCACGCTTGGCAAGCGGCTTTTTGATCGCAGTATTGGTGGTGAAGTTATAGAAGACGCTGCTGCCCATCTTCGTGATTTCTCCTTAGTCGCCCCTTACGACGCCCACAGGAGGAAAGGGGGTGGTCTAATTCTAAGCCGGATACCACACGGCGAATTCTAGGCCGGATACCACAAGACATATCTAAGCCGCATACACGGCTAACTCTAGGCCGGATACCACACGGCTAACTCTAGGCCGGATACCACACGGCTAACTCTAGGCCGGATACCACACGGCTAACTCTAGGCCGGATACCACACGGCTAACTCTAGGCCGGATACCACACGGCTAACTCTAGGCCGGATACCACACGGCTAACTCTAGGCCGGATACCACACGGCTAACTCTAGGCCGGATACCACACGGCTAATACATATTGTCGTCTAATAAAGTCGCGATGAGGTCACGCTAATGTTTGTATTCTATACATGACTAGCTGCAAATAATATTCCTGTATATTACAGGTATTTGCGAGACATATCCGTATCAAATACACGTGCGTCAGAAGTACAACACGTGGGACAACGCCGCTTCTGCCCCGCACCGCTTGCTACAAATAATGACGGCGTACACGGAAGAGGCCGGCCAAAGAATTCAAGAGCTTAACCCGCTACGGTTTATGTACGAACAGAGCCCGCACTATGAGCAAGGTTATGTGATAGGAGAAATAATTGAACGGTGTGTATGACTTTAAGGTTCCCGACTGGCGACCATGAACCGGAAGACGCAGCGTTGGCAGGCCTCCCACCAGGGCCCCGAGTCTGAAGGCCTGCGGAGACTGGGCTGGGAGACCCACCTCCGCATTGCACTGGCCTTCGATGAAGACCTGCTGCCCCCCTAATTCCCGGGGGGGCACTTATAGCGAAGACTGCCCTTTTCAGGGCGGCAGCGCCGGCGGGGTTAGCGGTAGAGTGCTAATAGCGATCCCGCCTCCCCGCCATCATAGGCGCCAGCAGGCATGTGTGGTTTTTAGTGGGTATACCGCTGTGGATCAGCCTTTTCGGTCCATGGGGGGGGGGGGGGGAGTCCCACATAACCCCGTCGTCTCCCAACGACGAGGTATGCGCAACGCATTTTCCGCACGATAAAAAAAAAAAAAACGTGATGTTATGTATGTATGTTGACATTTGTGTTTTCTTTCACTGTTACATACATACATACATAAAGTCACGCCTGTTTCACTGTTATTAGCAACTAATAACTAATTTATAGTACACAGAATGCACATGAATTCGAAAAGACATTAGTGCGTGCCGGTTTGAACTGCCACCTTTGAGTTAGCTGTAGATCAGTCAACCTACTCGCTATCAGTGCATTTTATAACATAACATCACGCCTGTATTCCCCGAAGGAGTAGGCAGAGGTGCGCATATAGTTCATCCACATTTCGCCAGTTATGTTTTTAGGTCCCAATGTAATAGGGGGCGAGCCTGTTGCCATCAACCGGGCACAAATTCAGACTCCGCGCTGCTACTGAGAATTACCTAATGGAAAAACCCAGTAACACATTGCCCGATCCGGGATTTGAACCCAGGACGTCGTGCTCACCAGTCGAGCAGCAGTCAGAGTCAGCAGTGCATTTTATACTTATGGTAAACGATACCCCCCTCTTACGACACCAACGGGAGGGGAGGGGTGGTATTTTTAGGCGGGGAACCACACGTATCTCTACAGAATGTATCCAATTCATTTGTTTCCAAAACCAGGTTCCAAAAAGTTGTGAACCACGCTCAAAGGCCTATCTTGTATAAGTCCGACAACTTCTTCAACGCATTGAAGAGGACAGAACTGATCCAATTACTATCCTTCGAGATCTATCACCTCGTTCGCATCATGCATGAAATACCGCAGAAGTACAAATCAGATCCGGAATTTGCTGAGGAAAAGAAAGACAAAGACAAAGAATTCGAAGAAAAAATCAAAGCGAAATTAAAAGAAAAATTCAAAGACAAAATGAAAGACGAAGAAGACGAAGTCAAAGGCAACCGCACAGAGTTCAGCTATAAAGAGATGTGGGAGGTGCAGAAGCATGTAGCAGATATGCAGCGGAGGAGGGAAAAGGAGAGGCGAAGGCGGCGTAGGAAAAACGCTAAACTCCGTAATAAATATCTTAACGGTGTCAATAAGGATATTGGATACGGGAAAAATAGGAGACCTGAAAATAAATTGTGGCCTTATGATTACGGGTGGGGGGAGGTCGATTACGTGTGGTAATGTCACTGTTACTGGTAATATCACTGTTACTGGAACTGATATTGAAATAAAACTAGGTTTACGGATTTTATCGCAGTTTTTTTTTATTGATTTTTGGTCCCGACGCGGACGTTTCGAATCCTTTACAGCATTCATGGTCACGGGCAGACTGAGGTGTTAAACGTCTAATTTGAACAATTACTATCAACTACCTTACATTTTAATTATTATTAACAATCTGATTTACGCAAAATGAGCTCACTGTGTCATTCGGTCTTGCAGTTTTACGCTTGGAATTGACTTTTATAGATTTTATGATAGGATTCCAAGCAGGTGGTATGTCCCAGCCATCTTCTCTATTGAAAGTAGGATGTTTTTTTAATTTCAATAGCCTCGCGTATCATCCTGGGAAGGAATCGATTTTCTTTGGCAAGTATTTGTGGTTTATCAAATCACTGTTACTGGAGATATAATAGTCATTGGTGACGATATAGCTTTTAATGGTGAATGAGCTGTTACTTGTAACTGTTACTTGTGCTGATATCTTTGCTAACGGTAACATTATTGTTACTAGTGATATTATAACAGTTATATTGATGTCATAAAAATATTAGATTTGTAATAAATTTCAAAGTAATTGCGAATGAGAGTAAATGCTCATTATATTTGTGTTTTATTAGCTTTATGTAAGCACTGAAATTAATAAACTAGCTGCACCCCGCGGTGTTACCCGCTACATTTTTTCGGGATAAAAAGTCCTGTGTTAATCCAGGGTGTCATCTGCCCCCATATAAAATTTCATCGAAATCGGTCTAGCCGTTTGAGCGTAAAAGAGTAACAAACATCCATCCATACTTACAAACTTTCGTGTTTATAATATTAGTAGGGATATACCAGTCGTTCTTACGTGTATATTCGGGGTAGCCCTACTAGTTTTATGGACCTACTAGCTGCGCCCCGCGGTGTTACCCTCTACATTTTTTCATTATAAAAAGTAGCCTATGTGTTAATCCAGGGTGTCAGCTACCTCCATATGAAATTTCATCAAAATCAGTTTAGCACCACCAATACTGCGATCCCCAAGCCGCTTGCCAAGCGTGGGGATTATGGCAACGCCCCCCACTCGCAGGGGGAGGCCTTTGTTTAACAGTGGACGTGTTTCGGCTGATGATGTTGATATGCCCGAGACTTTTCCGAGACTTTTTTCGCCCCGTGGATTTTTGCCTTATAATATTTCAAACTTTCCCCTGTATAATAATAGTGTGTTTATCTATAAGACTACCTAGTCGATATATATATATATATCGATATACGGTAACATTACAAACATAATATACGAGAGAGTGCCTCGTTAGTTTAGTGGTCGCTAAGCGCGACTGCTGAGCACGAGGTCCTGGGTTCAAATCCCGGGTCGACAAAGTGTTACTGGGTTTTTCCATTAGGTAATTCTCAGTGGAAGAACGCAGTCTGGAGTTGTATTATTATTGTGCCCGGTTGATGGCAATAGGCTCGCCCCCTATTACATTGGGACCTAAAAACATAACTGGCGAAATATGGGTGTACTATATGTGCACCTCTGCCTACCCCTTCGGGGAATACAGGCGTGATGTTATGTATGTTATGATTATAATATACGTAACTTGGTGATTAAATGATGAGATAATCTTCTTACATAATCTACTATGTATGCTCTATAAGCCTGTACATGTATTTTTAAAATGGACGCTGAGTATTTTTTGGGCATACTCCTTTAGTTAAATAATAATAATATAAAATAATAACAGCCTATAACTGTCCCACTGCAGGGCAAAGGCCTCTTCTCGTATAGACAAGGATTGAGCATTGATCACCACGCTAGCTCACTGCGGGCGATTTCAGATAATTAAATCCAGGTTTCCTCACGATGTTTTCCGTCACCGTTCATCTAGTGTCTTAGAATAACTAAGAAAGTATTTATAATATTGAAAAAGTCACATTCATACTTGCCCGGGATTGAACCTGCAACCTTGTGCATACAAATCCGGTATGTTAACCACTAGGCCACCACGACTTAAATAAGGCTTATTATAAGTAAAATTCAGATGTCATCGTCGTCATCAGCCGGACGACGTCGACTGTTAAACAAAGGCCACCCCCTTAGAACGCCAATGAACGACAGCTTGCCAATTGCAGCCACCGGTTGCAGAAACTCTGACGTTATCGCCGGTCCACCTGGTGGGAGGCCTGCCAACGCTAAGATTTCAACAGATAATACCTGCCCCTAAGACGTAAATACTAAAAGGGAACTTGAAATTCGATGGATGCGAGCAGTGACACGGTGGCTCAGTTGGCAGAGCGGCGCCACAGTACGGCCACTGTCGCTGGTTCAAGTCCCGCTCGTGTCCATCATTTTTCAAGTTTCTCTTTATCAATTTAAAATACTTTATTCGTTATAATTAGTTAATATCATCTCTCAAGTTCTTTCCCACAAGCCGATGTTGTACGCGCGCGCGTCTAATAAATACATTATTTATACTGAGGGTTGTTCTCGAAAGACCACGTCTCCTCTACCGGCCAGTGGTCCATGAATCTCTTCTTCGTGGTGGTTGTATTTGGCGGTAGACCAAGCCTCTTCATCAGATATTGTTCCCTCATCATACTTTTCGCCAATTCTTCTTCTGCCTCTTTCTTTATTTCCGCTGAAAGCGAAACAATGATTATTTAACACTAGCAAACTTGGTAGTCGTCATCAATTCAAATCATCAAATTAATACAAATTAAACAATGCAAAACTTCTATATAATTAGCTAAGTTACAGGACTAAAACAAAGTAGTATGTATTAGTATTATAGATTAGCGCAGTGGCTAAGCGATTGGACTGCTGCGTTGAGGGTTGCGGGTTCGATTCCCGCACGGGGCAAATCTTTGTGCGAACCACAGATGTTTGCCCCGAGTCTGGGTGTAAGTGTATGTGATATTTCATGTTTGTGAAATGCACCCACGACACAGGAGAAATTCCTAGTGTGGGGCGACGTTTTAAAAAAAAAAATTAGGCCATTGGTTTAGGTGAATACAAAATTACTTGCTACCTTCTTCTTCGTCTAGTCTCTCCTTCCCCGATCTCATGTCCATTTTTTCCCCGACTTCCACGTTGTCCTCCTGCATGTCTAGAATAGCCGTTTTCTCCAGCGCGTGTAAGAGCTGGTCTACCTCCACCTCTAGAGCATGGACCATCTCCATGGCAATGATATAGTGCACCGTTCGAAGGACGTACATTCCCGGACCCGTGAAGTCATGGCGTGATCTTCCTTTATCATAGATGTCTTTGTACATTTCAAGCATATAACGAAATTTCTCATTAACTTTGCCTGGAATTTGTTGGAAACATTAATTGAAATAAGTTAATATTAAAAATGTATATTAAACACAAGCTTTTCAACCAGCTAGGCTCAAAGTACTAGTGAAGATGGATTAAACAAGCCCAACACGGTGGGATTGCCTCATTTCGTCACTGAGTTCCTATGACCATCTTCGGATTCCATCATCAGATCACCTCAAATGTACATAGTATTGTATTGTCACCAAACCTATATAAGTATGCAAAATTCATTTCAATCGGATGTCCAAAAGTGGTTCTAATTTAGATTGCAAGATTTGACCTAAACAAACTCACATACCCACATCGCGAACTAAATAAAATCTTGAGAGAGGTTTGTTATTAATTTTATTAACATATATTTGACTGCCTCGTTGGTCTAGTGGTTGCTAAGCGCGACTGCTGAGCACGAGGTCCTGGGTTCGAATCCCGGGTCGGGCAAAGTGTTACTGGGTTTTCCATTTGGTAATTCTCAGTAGCAGCACGGAGTCTGGATTTGTGCCCGGTTGATGGCAATAGGCTCGCCCCCTATTACATTGGGACCTAAAACATAACTGGCGAAATGTGGGTGTACTATATGTGCACCTCTGCCTACCCCTTCGGGGAATACAGGCGTGATGTTATGTTTTATGTGTATGTTTATGTGTAACATATATTAATTTTATTAACATACATAAATGCATCTGCCTCGACTGCCTCATTGTCCAGGGTTCGAATCCCAGGTCGGGCAAAGTTACTGCGTTTTTCCATTAGGTAATTCTCAGTGGCAGCACGGAGCCTGAATTTGTGCCCGGTTGATGGCAATAGGCTCGTCCCCCTATTACATTGGGACCTAAAACATAACTGGCGAAATGTGGGTGTACTATATGTGCATCTCTGCTCACCCCTTCGAGGAATACAGGCGTGATAATGTTGTTGTTAAATGCATCGAGAAAACAATCATAGATCGTCGCGCTTTCTGCATACAGTACAGAAAGAGTGAGTCGATACTTAAAGGTGAGTAGAGACAAAACTTTGGAAGTCATTTTAACATCATTAAAATGGCCATGGGGTCCGAGCGCTCGTGCTTTGTTTAAAGAGTTAGCAAAGCGCCTAGTCGACTCCACACGTGACCAAAGGGCTGGTTCATTTTTTGGCCAAAGAATTAGCATTGCCATTCAACGTGGCAATGCTGCCAGTCTTTTGGGCACGTTACCGGTTGACATCGATGGGGATGAATTCTTTGATGCTTTTTAACTTTTTATTTTTGTATATATTGTTTTTATTTTGTATTAGAATTAAGTTGTATATATTTGTAAAATAGTATGTTAATCAAATAAAAACATCATTAAATTATTATAGTTTGCTGTCAAAAATGACTCTAGATTCTTGTTTATAATACAGACTCAGGCCCCGCGTTCAACCATTTTTCCTTTGCGTACACTGTGTCCATCAACATGGCGTACGCCTTTCCCTCCCCCCACTTCACACCCGTTTAATGTGGCTAGGCTAGAAGCGGGATACCATTTCTAGGGTAAATGACGAGGTATTTTTTTCATTGTGGCGTTCTAAGGGGGAGACCTTTGTTTAACAAAGGACGTCTTCCGGCTGATGATTATACTCTTTTGGCTATAAAATCAGATTCACAGTTTTGTCTTTATTCATCCCTAATTGATCCACCCCGTTTTACATCGCTACAGTTCATTGCGGTGCTTCGTGCTTATTGGTATAATAAATAAAAATTTTAACAAAAAAAAACCGACATCAAAACAAAACTATTTCACAACAAATTAAAAAGTAAAAAAACCCCAGAAATCGGAGGACAATCATAGAAAAATGTAGTAGAGAACGTGAAAAAAAACAGCATTATTAAGAATTACTGAAAAAGTACTGATCGGATCTTAATCAAATTGCCATGGGACCAAACGGGAGGCACCAGCTTTCCAATAAATAAAAAATCATCAAAATCGGTTCACCCAAGCGAAAGTTATGAGGTAACAAACATAAAAAAAAATACAGTCGAATTGAGAACCTCCTCCTTTTTTTGAAGTCGGTTAAAAATAACAAACACTATTAAATTAGGTTTACGGATTTAATCGCTGTTTTTTAATTGATTTTTGGTCCCGTCCCGTGACCATGAATGCTGTAAAGGATTCCAAACGTCGGGAACAAAATCAATTAAAAAACCGCGATAAAATCCGTAAACCTAGTATTATTTCAATGTCTAATATTCGCGTAAATGATAGAAATCATTATACACTATCAATACAATTGAAAGTTATTTTATTAAGTATGGTCAAATAGTTTCTATCCCGGAAAAATATCGTCCAAGATGCGGTAAATTTGTCCATGCGGAGAAAGAAAGTCGCTGTCAAATACTATGTATATTGCCAGTTCTGTTGCAAGAGTACTTACCAATGACGACACCAATATTGAATGAGACATACTGCGCATGCTCCGATCTTATCTCAAAAAGCTGTCTCATTTTAAGGTGTGCATCTTTTACCAGGTCGTCGGCCAGATGTATCATTTTGTCCTTGTCCGCTCGGCCCATACCATCCTGCCTATGCATGTGTTTGTTTGAATTGCACCGCATGGGAGTCGCTGGAAGATTGACATAACAACATAACATCACGCCCGTATTCCCCGAAGGGGTAGGCAGAGGTGCACATATAGTAAACCCACATTTCGCCAGTTATGTTTTAGGTCCCAATGTAATAGGGGGCGAGCCTATTGCCATCAACCGGGCACAGATCCAGACTCCGTGCTGTTACTGAGAATTACCTAATGGAAAAACCCAATAACACTTTGCCCGAACCGGGATTCGAACCCAGGACCTCGTGCTCAGCAGTCGCGCTTAGCAACCACTAGACCAACGAGGCAGTCTGGAAGATTGACTCAAAGTTTAGCTTGTGATAAGTGACGTGTCAGCTACCTTCATACCAAATTTTATAAAATTGGTCTAGCCGTTTTAGCGTAAAAAGGTAACAAACATACAGACACAAACACACAGACAAACTTTCGCCTTTTTAATATTAGTGTGAATTGAATAGAATAGAATTTTATTTTGCAAATATGGGTATACAATAGTGTGAATTATAGTATACAATTGAAGTGATTATTTTAAGTTGATAACTGATAAACTCAATTCAGACCATCATCATCATTATCAGCCGGAAGACGTCCACTGTTGAACAAAGGCCTCCCCCTTAAGTAAAGGAAGGGGTTGCCATAATCCCCACGCTTGGCAAGCGGCTTGGGGATCGCGGTATTTGTGGTGAAGTTACAGAAGACGCTGCTGCCCATCTTCTGGATTTTCCCTTAGTTGCCTCTTACGACATCCACGGGAGGAAAGGGGGTGACCAATTATAGGCCGGATACACACGAAATGTATTTACTTACCCATTAATATTAAATATAAAAGTTTAAACAATAGATGGAATTTAGTTTTGTATTTTCTTCTATACATTGTGCTTGTAAAATTTTTATAGCTGGCGTGAAATGAAAGAACCTTTGTAAGTAATAACATTTTAATTGCTGATAATTACATAAAAAAATTCAGTTATGTAATTAGAATTGTTTTTCATTTTGGGTCTGGGTGTAATTTATCTAGAAATAGCTGCGCCCCGCGGTGTTACCCGCTACATTTCGGGATCAAAAGTAGCCTGTGTTAATCCAGGGTGTCAGCTAGCACCATATGAAATTTTTGCAGCAATTTTTGAGCATAAAGAGATAACAAACATACAAACACAATCACAAACTTTCGCCTTTATAATATTATTTCATTTATTTATTCATATAACAATTTTCATTGTGTTTGAATACTTCATGCATTAATTTACAAATTCAATATTAAAATTCAAAAACAGCAATTAACACCAGGGACACCATCAATAATTATTAAGAATCAAAAATTTGTTAAACTGACTATACTCAATAAAACAATAACCAATAATAATTCATAGTCAAAAATAATAATCAATAAAACATAAAAAATACGTCACCCTTAAGACGTAAATACTTAAAGGGAGCTTGAAATTTGATGGATGCGAGCAGTGACACGGTGGCTCAGTTGGTTAGAGCAGCGCCACGGTACAGCGACTGTCGCGGGTTCGAGTCCCGCTCGTGTCCATCATTTTTCAAGTTTCCCTTAATTAATTAAAAATTTAAGCCTAGCATGGCAACATGCATAAAAAATACATAAAGTCATATAAAAAAATAGTCTGATATGTATGTATTTAGGAATATATAAGTATGTTTATCGGTTGTCTGGCTGCCATGATACAGGGTCTGCCTAGTTTGGGGTCAGATGACCTCGTGTGAGCTGTCTCAAGATAATATTATTATTTTCGTGTTTATGTAAATTTGAACTACATTGTATTGATCCTTGGTTTGATTCCCGGGTCGGGAAAAGTTGACAGTTAAAAAAAAGTTACCGCACCGATTGATCTGCGAGATTAAGCCGTGCTTGCTGCGGTCGGTCTTGTGATGGGTGACCGTTTTCTCATGTCGAGCCCCTCCGTGCTTCGGAAGGCACGTTAAACCGTTGGTCCGGTTTGTTGGTTGGTTGTGTCTTACCGTCCTATGAGAGTGAGGGAATAGGGAGTGCACCTGTGTTTGCGCGCATACTTGTGCACTATATCTACGTAGTTGGCTAGTATCAGCTAAGATGGCCGCCGAGACTGAAATTCGGTCAGGAGAACATTATTACCGGATGTTTCCATTAGGTACACTTTGCCGGACCTGGGATTCGAACCCAGGACCTCATTCTAAGCAGTCACTCTTGGCGACCACTATACCAACGAGTAGTCTACCAATTACAATGAATAAAAATAAAATCACATATAATCATCAGCCGGAAGACGTCCACTGTTGAACAAAGGCCTCCCCCTAAGATAAGGGGGGTTGTCATAATCCCACGCTTGGCAAGCGGGGATCGCAGTATTGGTGGTAGTTACAGAAGACGCTGCTGCCCATCTTCTGGATTTTCCCCTAGTTGCTTACAACACCCATGGGAGAATTATTCTAAACTCATTTTATATTGGTATAATTATGTTCCTAAATGTTAAATTCTAATTTTTTGTTATTTAAGTAATTGTATTTAAGCTTAGTATTATTATACTCTTCCGTTACTGACTGACTGACAGACAACGCACAGCCGAAACTACTGATCGTAAAGAGCTGAAATTTGGCATGTGTGTTTGTTGGGAGGAGTAGGCTACCACTAAGAGAGGATTTTTGGAAATTCCCCAAAAAAAAAAAACAAAAAAAAATTCTGACAAAAAAAGTAAAAAACCCAAACTCTGACGGAAGTCATTACTCCACGCGGACGAAGTCGCGAGTAAAAGCTAGTTATTATATAATATTACTACGTACATTGTGCATGCTTGCACAAAAATCTGCATGCCTGTTTGGCGAAATGTTGGACTTATTAACATGTACCTAACATCTATGTAACACTTTTCATGCAAATAAATATTCTTATTCTTAAGGGGGGGGGGGGGGGGGGAGTGGCAATTTTTTTTTTTTTTAAAGAAAACGTCGCTTCACACTAGGAAATTTTCCTGTATCGTGGGTGCGTTTCACAAACATGAAATATCACAAACACAAACACCCAGACTCGGGACAAACATCTGTGGTTCGCACAAAGTTTTGCCCCGTGCGGGAATCGAACCCGCAACCCTTAGCGCAGCAGTCCAATCGCTTAGCCACTGCGCTAATCAGGTCGTCGGATTCTAGATCGGACACCACTCGGCAGAAATAAAATAAGTGTTTAATTCCCAAGTTTATTATTTTACAAGTTTGGGTGCGGGTAGGGCTCTATGTCTGCTTGTCCTGCATTTGGTAGTCTGTCCAGCAAGTACCTCCTGAGGTACTGGTGGCGGGGATTGTCGCTCTGTTTCAAATACTTCAAGAGTTTGTCCAGTTTCACCTTATCTTCCCCTGTAGGATTTTCTTGGAAGTGTGCGTAGGCCACCGCAGCGATGGCTGTAACAGAAAAAATCACATTAACATTATAAAGGCGAAAGTTTGTGAGTTTGTTTGTTACCTCTTCACGCTCAAACGGCTAGACCAATTTTGATGACATTTTATATGGAGCTAGCTGACATCCTGGATTGACACATAGGCTATTTTTTATCCCGAAAAATGTAGCAAGTAACACCGCGGGGCGCAGCTAGTATCTTCATGCGTGGTGGCTTCAGACGTGGTGTGGTATCTGAATAATTTAAAAAAACAGCCAAGTGAGCGTCACACTCGCGCACGAAGGGTTCCGTACCATATTTTATCTATAAAAACCGCAGAAAATCAAGTTTGTTGTATGGAAGCGGTTTTTTAGTATTTGTTGTTATAATAACAACATAACATCACGCCTGTATTCCCCGAAGGAGTAGGCAGAGGTGCACATACAGTACACCCACATTTCGCCAATTATGTTTTAGGTCCCAATGTAATAGGGGGCGAGCCTATTGCCATCAACCGGGCACAAATCTAGACTCCACGCTGCTACTAAAAATAAGACCATGCGTTTCACAAACATGAAATATCACATACACAAACACCCAGACTCGGGACAAACATCTGCGGATCACACAAAGTTCTACCCCGTGTGAGAATCAAACCCGCAACCCTTAGCGCATTAGTACGCCAATTAATAATGTCAAATTAATAAAATAGTAATTTTGATTGACAGTAAATAATTTGATATAAAAAATATATTTTTAAACACAATCTTTTATATCAGCTAGGCTCGAAGTACTTGTAAATACGAATCAAACAAGCCCAAACACGGTGGGGTTGCGTCATTTCGTTACAGAGTTCCTATGACCTTCTGACTCCATCATCAGATCAGCTCAAAAGCACCATAATATTGTATTGTCACCGAACCTATTTAGGTATGCAAAATTTCATTTCAATCGGATGTCAAGAAGTGGTTCTAATTTAGATTGCAAGATTTGACCTAAACAAACTCACATTGCAAGTTATATAAAAGCTTGTAAATTTACTTCATTTTCATTTGACGGAACATTTGATTATAAGCAATTATCTATTTAGAAGCTTCTGAGAATTGCCTAATGGAAAGATCTAATAATACTGCTCGACCGGGGATTCGAACCCTGGACCTCATGCTCAGCAGTCGCGTCACTAGACCAACGAGGCAGTCTACTATAATACCTTTATACTTAATATTATAAATGTGAAAGTAACGCTGTTTGTCTGTCAGTTACGCCTTCACGACTAAACCGCTGGACAGATTTTGATGAAATTTGGCATGTAGAAAGTTTAAGGCCCGAGAAAGGACATAGGCTTTTTTTTTTTTTTTTTTTATTGGGACAAGCCCACCACTCGTGCCCATCATTGCGACTCCTGTAAGCCAGGATCTACAATGATAACCGTTGAGAACCATCGAGGCAATGAAGCTCGAGGCGTCCCAGAGAAATGACTCGTCTGTCTTGGAACCCGCAACGAAATTAATCATAGAAGAATATATAGGAGGAGTAGGAATATAAATTTAGTTCGGAAAGAAAGGACATAGGCTACTTAACGCAGGCGAAGCCGCGGGCAGGAGCTGTTATTATAATAAAAAAACAATAACATACGTACCAAATAAAAATATTAAAACTGATTTCATTTTTTAAACTTTCAATGTGTTTTAGGAATGATAGTTAATAGCGTTGTAATAAAAAAATCTAATTAACAAATCGTTAATTAAATGTATATAATGAGCTATAAAATTTAACAACAAATTGCATACAGCCATGAACTGTTTAAGCAGGAAAGCTTCCGTTATGGAAGTAAAGCAGATCCCAACGAAGAAAGCGATAATAAATGTATTTATTCTCAACATTACAGATTAGCCTAATACAATAGGCCAATAGCGTGATCCTTCATAACAGCCTATAACTGTCCCACTGCAGGGCAGATGCCTCTTCTTTTATAGAGAAGGATTGAGCATTGATCACCACGCTAGCTCACTGCGGGCGATTTCAGATAAATTAAATCCAGGTTTCCTCACGATGTTTTCCGTCACCGTTAGTCTAGTGTCTTAAAATAACTAAGAAAGTATTTATAACATTGAAAAAGTCACATTCATACTTGCCCGGGTTTGAACCTGCAACCTTGTGCATGCAAACCGGTATGTTAACCACTAGGCCACTAGAACGTTTGGTCCTGCGTGGTCCTTAAACTTCTACTAATATTATAAACGCGAAAGTTTGTTAGTTTGGTTGTTTGTTACTCTTATAACTTATAAACTGAGCCCCACAAAACCGTGGTAGTGGTTTGACTGAGGGGTCGGTGAGTCTATATACTCATTCTTATATCTCTTAATTATTAATGTGTACACTTGTGCTGACCCCTTCAGAGGGAATATAGGTGGGCGTGATATCACAAATAACTCCCAGACTCGGTACAAACATCTGCGGAGCACACAATGTTTGGTCCCGTGCAGGAATCGAAGCCTCACTTATAGCAAGCATAGCAGCAAGTCATGAACATACAATTTCACCACTTAATCTGTATTATAAAATAAAAAATTGTCTTGGGTGTGTATCACTTTATTCTGAATAAACTTAACGAAGGAATGAAATGTAGAACTAGGATTGGATGGGACAGAAAAAAGGACCAACAATCATATCGGTATAACGGGGCGAATCAAAACTCAAGGGTACATAGAGACAAAACTATGGAACTAATTTCATAGCCAAAAGAGTTCAGATAGTTACCATTAAGGACCCTGTACTATAAATTGTGTTATAGACAACAATCTAAGAGTCCATTCTGACAACTAACTGTAATAATATAACGTTAATCTTGTCAAAGAGCACTATCTTTCTCTGTCCTAATAATACTTTGTTTTTCCTTCTCCTATTATGTATAATATTATTTAGTTTCTTCTTCAGAAATTTAGTTATAAGTTAGTTTTTTTTTTATTTGCTTGGTCACCACAGACTACCCCGTTACCTTTCTCTTCCCATCACCTCTCCATCCAAAGGTTGTCTGGAAGAGATCGCTATTAGCGATAAGGCCGCCCATTGTACATTTGCTTTTTATTGTTTTGTTAGTTTTTAAGTTTTTTGTTTATTCAATGGTGTACAATAAAGAATATATTATTATTAATATCACTTATCGGTTCTTCGAGCGATATGGCCTGCCCATTGCCACGTCAACTTGCATATTCTTCGAGCTCGGCAATAGGCTCGCCCCCTATTACATTGGGACCTAAAAACATAACTGGCGAAATGTGGGTATACTATATGTATACCTCTGCCTACCCCTTCGGGGAATATAGGCGTGATGTTATGTTATATTTGAGCTATGTCGGTGACTCTAGTTCTTTGGCGAATTTTCGTATTCCGGATCCTGTCGCGCAAAGAAACCCCGAGCATAGCACTCTCCATAGCTCGTTGAGTGACCATATCGCTCGAAGAACCGATAACCGCTGGGGAAGAAAGGTCCACGAACACGACGCAGCGCTGGCAGACCTCCCGCCAGATGGGCCGACGATATCGTCAGAATTGCAGGCAACCGGTGGATGGAATTGGCAAGCTGTCGTTCATTGTGGCGTTCTGAGGGAGGCCTTTGTTCAACAGTGGACGTCTTCCGGCTGATGATGATGATCACTTCAAAGTTTTGTCTCGACTCATCATTAACTCTTGATTCAACCCATTCTAAGGCATCTAGATTGCAAGATTTCTGAATTAAAAATCGTTAGTGTATTCTTCATATTTTGCATAGATCCCTCTTACCATGAACGCTTAAAGCAGGCCAGTTTAAATGTGGAAGTAAGACGTTACCACATGCAGTGAAATGCGACGTCTCGCTTCCACAACATCGACTGCCCTGCTTTAAGGGTTCATTGTAAAGGATGTATCTTTGACGCCAGCACTAAAAACTGCTAGAAACTTTCAAATTAATTGCTAGTATTAGTTTCATTCTTCTTACTGATACTCCGCATGATATCAATGAGATGGTTTATCTCTATTGCCTGGTTTGCAATCTGTTCATAAGCATTAATATGCTCAATCGGCTTCCAATCATGGAAGAGTCGTTTCAGAGTCATGGTTATATCCGACATAATATTAAATTTATCCATAAGATCCCCCATTAGGTATCCTATCTCAAATACTGAGGAGTTTGCGTAGTGGGTGCGGATGAGCTCAGCTCTTTTGCATTTCAAGTCGCTGTCTCGAACCGTCTCATACATCAGTCTGAAAAGCTTCAACCTCATATTATTCTCATCTTCATTCGGATCACGTTCCTCTTGTCTCCGAGCGACCAGGAACTCAATGCCTGGCATCCTGCGCATGACGGAGACTGTTGTCGACGCCAGCTTTGGTGTGGAGGGTGTGCTGGTATGTGGGGGGGCAGTAGTCGTGTCAGGACCTAGCATGTCTTTGAGAAGCAGCAGCTTCACGGTCCAGGATAGATCGTTGAAGATGGATTGGTTGAACATCTTGATAAGCTCGTTGGCATTGCAGGCTGAAAAATGTAAAATATAGGTTATGTAGCCTCTTTCCCTGTGTGCTAAGCGCAACTGCTGAGCACAAGGTCCTGGGTTCGAATCCCAGATCGGTTTTTTCATTTGGTAATTCTCAGTGGCAGCACGGAGTCTGGATTTGTGCCCGGTTGATGGCCAGCTCGCCCTTATTACATTAGGACCTAAAACGTATCTGGCGAAATGTGGATGTACTTTATTTCCCGAAGGGGTAGGCAGAGGTGCACATTTTATAAATATAAATTATGTATAAAATTAAGATATAAAACCAATATAATATAATATAGTATATATAGTTAATATGACAATTTTCGCGGTACAACTGGCGCAGTGACTATGCGATTGGACTGCTGCGTTAGGGATAGCATTCAATTCCCGCACGGAACAAAAACTTGTGAGATCCGCAGATATTTGTCTCGAGTCTGGATGTTTGTGTATGTGATATTTCATGTTTGTGAAACGCACCCACGATACAGGAGAAATTCCTAGTGTGGGGCGACGTTTATATAAAATACGGGCAAGTGAGAGTTGAACTCGAGCTCTGGGGGTTCCGTACAGACTTTAAATTAAGTGTATATGTTAATAACTTTGCTCAAACATGAAGATAAGCCGGTTTGACAAACAAACTTAACTTTGCCGTTGGAAAACTTTTACCCCAATACATTGAAGTAGGTAGCGGTTAGTTTACCAACAGCAAATTAATTATTCTTATTTTTGTGGTGTAGCTACAAATATAGTTTTCAGATTTATTCCTTTACTAGCTGCGCCCCGCGGTGTTACCCGCTGCATTATTTTGGTATACAAATTAGCCTATGTATTAATTCAGGGTGTCAGCTACCTCTATATGGAGTTTCATCAAAATCGGTCAAACCGTTTGAGCTTGAAGAGGCAACAAACACACAAACTTTCGCCTTTACAATATTAGTGTGAAGCGTGATTGTATTGTTAGCGAATGCTTTCTGTGAAATTGTATGATTCTAAGTCAATGGAAAGAAACCTTATAGGTTTTGAGGGTGAAAATAGTAAAAATAATCAATATAATTACTCGTATGTAATACAGTGCTTAGGTTTTTCCATTAGGTAATTCTCAGTAACAGCACGGACTCTGGATTTGTGCCCGGTTGATGGTCAGCTCGCCCCCTATTACATTAGAAAAGTGGGTGTACTATATGTGCACCTCTGCCTACCCCTTCGGAGAATACAGACGTGATGTTATGTTTATTACTCGTATCTTTCGATTGCGTTGGCTTAGAATTCATATTAGCACAGCGTCAAAGGACAGCAGGCTATTTCGTATTTAGTATTTTATATTAGAAGGGTAGCTAGGACCCCCTGGGGTTTTAGCCGGTGGGAGTCCAAAAGATGAAGATTTCCCAAGTAAAAAAAAGGTTCCATACAGTTAAAAAATAAAACAGGTATTTTTACAAGCTTTTATTTAACTTGCAATGTTTGTATGTATGTGAGTTTGTTTAGGTCAAATCTTGCAATCTAAATAAGAACCACTTTTTGACATCCGATTGAAATGAAATTTTGCATACTTAAATAGGTTTGGTGACAACAATATTATGGTGCTTTTGAGCTGATCTGATGATGGAGTCAGACGGTCATAGGAACTCTGTGACGAAATGAGGCAATCCTATCGTGGGGCTTCTTTAGTCCATCTTCATTAGTACTTTGAGTTTAGATGGTTTTAAAATTGGACGACCTGATTAGCGCAGTGGCTAAGCGATTGGACTGCTGCGCCAAGGGTTCGATTCCCGCACGGGGCAAAACTTTGTGCGAACCACAGATGTTTGTCCCGAGTCTGGGTGTTTGTGTTTGTGATATTTCATGTCTGTGAAACGCACCCACGATACAGGAGAAATTCCTAGTGTGGGGCGACGTTTTTTTAAAAAAGAAAGAAAAACCAAAAGTTTGTGTTAACAATATATTAATAATATTTGATTGCCCACAGAGAGACTCATCACCACAAGTCGTCTATCTCCCATCCGTACTCTATCGGCCACCACCACCTCGTGTTCTTCTTCACCGTCGAGTTTAGCTTTTCCGCAAGATATTTGGTCATGACAAACCTCTTCCTCTTCTTCTTCTTTCGCTCATAAGGGTATCTTCCGTCTAGAGGACACTGTTGTACTTTCTTCTGCTCTTCCTTCTGTATTTTTATCTCTTCAGAAGTCTTTTCAATATATGGTGTGTATATAGTTGTGTTTACATTGTATTTCCTTTCAACTTCGTGTAGCATATTTGCTGAAAATGATAACTATATAAATTTTTAATCTAAAACCTCTTTTGATAAATATACAATCAAATAACGAAAGCTCCATCCAAATCGGATCTGTAGTTTTTGAGAAAATCGCGAACATACAGCCATACGTATAGGTCGAAAATAGAACACCTTTTTATTATATAATTAGTGTAAAGAATAGGAATTATTAATAATCTAAAAGAGCGTTTGAAAGGGATTACAATTTTTTTTATAAAATCCATGTAACTAAATATAAAGAAAATGCAGTGTTTCCAATGTGTAGGGCATTCTCTGTCTTTCTCGCGCAAAACTATTGGCGAGACGATGACAAGTTTACTATGCAATTAGGTAGGTAATGAGACGTAACGCCACTTCTAACATCACGCCTGTACCCCCCGAAATGGTAAGCAGAGGTGCACATATAGTACACCCACATTTCGCCAGTTATGTTTTAGGTCTCAATGTAATAGGGGGTGAGCTGGCCATCAACTGGGCACAAAACCAGACTCCGTGCTGCTACTGAGATTTGCCTAATGGAAAAACCGCGACTGACAGACAACGCACAGCCGAAACTACTGATCGTAAAGAGCTGAAATTTGGCATGTGTGTTTGTTGGGAGGAGTAGGCTACCACTAAGAGAGGATTTTTGGAAATTCCCAAAAAAAAAAAATCTGACGGAAGTCATTACTCCACGCGGACGAAGTCGCGAACAAAAGCTAGTATGGTATATAAAGTAGTGGTATCCGGCCAAAAATTGCACCACCCCCTTTCCTCCAGTGGGTGTCGTAAGAGGCGACTAAGGGAAAATCCAGAAGATGGGCAGCAGACTTTTTATAACTTCACCACCAAATCTGCGATCCCCAAGCCGCTTGCCAAGCGTGGGGATTATGGCAAACCCCTTACCCAAGCGAGGCCTTTGTTCAACAGTGGACGTGTTCCGGCTGATGATGATGCTATCTACTATATATACCGGTTATACTCACGTTGATATTCGGGAATGCCCGACTAGTTTCGAACTCTAACGGAGCCCTTATTTATGAGCAGGTGACGCGGCGGGGTCGCGAGCCGAACTGACTCATGAATAAGGGCTCCGTTAGAGTCCGAAACTAGTCGGGCATTCCCGAATATCAACGTGAGTATAACCGGTATATATAGTAGATAATATGGATAACACTCACAAAAGTTATTATAGTAGATGATGATGCTGATGATATAAAGTTTTCTTACCTATATGATCAAGTTCCCAGAAGTTCAGTTCTACGTCCGTCAAGTACATGATCAGTTCCATCTGATACAGATTACCCTGCATAGTCATACTCGTGTTGTACTTGTCAAGCATTTTTCTGTATTTCTCATAAATCACGAACAACAAAAACCCGACCTTCACATGTAAAACACACTGTCACACTAATATTATAAAGGCGAAAATTTGTGAGTGTGTTTGTTACCTTTCCACGCTCAAACGGCTGGACCGATTTTGGTGAAATTTCATATGGAGGCAGCTGACACCCTGGATTAATAAGGCTACATTTTATCCCGAAAATATGTAGCGGGTAACAGTGAGGCGTAACTAGTGTTAAAATAAACTTATATGACTTTAACCTTCTATCCATATGAATAAAAATTAATGTTTGTATGTTTGTCCTCTATGCACTCCTGAACCTTTGATCAGATTGTGATAACACTTTGGTAGGGTCATCTGAGGACGCCCGAGAGGGTTTCTTGCGCAAAAATCTATACTATACGTATACTTTATCCGAAATAGCAAAAATAGTCTTACTTTTTTAATGAATGGCCTTATGAGGACTTACGTGACAAGCACACATACAGAACAATTATATATTAGTATATTAAATTCACAAAGAGATAACATTTGCTTGTACGTCATCTCTAAACTATCCAACCGATATTTAAAACTCTTTGCCCAATATTTGGTGCGGACCTTCAGAGTGGACATGACCTCTAACATACAAAACTTTATCACAATCGGTCCAGCGGTTTATGCGTGAAGAAGTAACAAACATGCAAACACACACAAACTTTCGCCTTTAAAATTGTGTGATAAAAGATATAGATTAGCAATATTATAAAGTTTTATCAAAAGTATTTTATAATGTAAGTGTTGCCTACCTCAAAGCCCGGAGTGTTGCTGTTATCCTGCTTGATAAACTCCAACGCATCGATTCTCCTGTAGGATTCTTTCACAAGATCCATTGCCATTCTAACAAGCATTCTAGCCGCATAAGTCTGTGATTCGCAAACTTTTAAATCTGTCGAGAAGTAGTTATCACTGTTACTGCGTAGTTGACACCACCAATCAGTGTGAACTATTTTTTTCATATTATTTACTGTATATTCCGGTTATACTCACGGGTGTATTCGGGAATGCCCGACTAGTTTCGAGTTAGTTTAGTTAGAGTCTGCCGCGTAACCAGCTCATGAATAAGGGCTCCGGTCGAGTTCGAAACTAGTCGGGCATTCTCGAATACACCCGTGAGTATAACCGGTATACATATATAGTAAATAATATGGATAACACTCACGAAAGTTATTAAAGTGAAATATTTTTTAATTATATAATTTCTTGTGGTTTACAAAGACAAAAGAGTCGTGGTGGCCTAGTGGCTAACATACCGGATTTGTATGCACAAGGTTGCAGGTTACCCGGGCAAGTATCAATGTGACTTTTTCAATGTTATAAATACTTTCTTAGTTATTCTAAGACACCACTGACTAACGGTGAAGGAAAAACATCGTGAGGAAACCTAGATTTAATTATCTGAAATCGCCCGCAGTGAGCTAGCGTGGTGATCAATGCTCAATCCTTCTATACGAGAAGAGGCCTTTGTAGCAGTGGGACAGTTATAGGCTGTTATTACAATTATATTATTTTTCATTTACTTAAAATATTAACTTTTAAATAAGATTTATATATTAAAATTATTTACAATATAACCTATTCGTACGTTAAAAAAATAAAATACACACACACATACATAACATCACACCTATATTTCCCGAAGGGGTAGGCAGAGGTGCACATATAGTACACCCACATTTCGCCAGTTGTTTTAGGTCCCAATGAAATAGGGGGGAGGCGAGCCTATTGCCATCAACCGGGCACAAATAATATAATAATATAGTATAGGTGTGACATAATCATTGTGTTTGTCTTTTTAAATATCGTATGACCAACAATGAATTAAACTAATCCACGCATTCTTATTAAAACGTAAACCCCCACACTAGGAATGTCTCCTGTATCGTGGGTGCGTTTCACAAACATGAAATATCACAAACACAAACACCCAGACTCGGGACAAACATCTGCGGATCGCACAAATGTTTGTGTAGGAATCAAACCCACAACCCTTAGCGCAGTAGTCCAATCGCTTACCCACTGCGCCAATCAAGTGCCTTACTATTCATTTGCCGGTGTGGAAGCGAGATGGCGCACTACACTCTAAGTAGCAGCATCTCCTTTCCACAATGGAATTCTACCTGCATTGCTAGCTTAGTAATTCCGTAGGTCGAAATTAAGTAATGTTTATTATAACTAACTAGCGGACCCGGCCATAGATATAGGATCCAAGTAGTGACCCGACAGACGTCGTCCTGCCCGTAAAAGCAGCGTGACGTGAGCTGTCAATTGCGAAAGATGGCGGTGTACCAAACCTAATATATTAAAAAAATAACATACCGGATTTGTATGCACAAAGTTGCAGGTTCAAACCCGGGCAAGTATCAATGTGACTTATTTAATGTTATGAATACTTTCTTAGTTATTCTAAGACACTGACTAACGGTGACGGAAAACATCGTGAAGAAACCTGGATTTAATTATCTGAAATCGTCCGCAGTGAGCTAGCGTGGTGATCAATGCTCAATCCTTCTCTATATGAGAAGAGGCCTTTGGAGCAGTGGGACAGTTATAGGCTGTTATTATTATGATATAGATAGATATAACTAATTAACTTACATGTAACCAAGAGGAATAATAAAATTAAACATATTTTTAAACTTAAAACAGCTGCTCTGGTCTTCATCTTGTACAATTCTAATTAGTGTTGCACAGTATGTTGCTAATTAAGTTTTCATAGTATTTGTAATTAATACTGAATTGCAATTAAAATGTATATTTATTAACGTAACATAACATCACGCCTGTATTCCCCGAAGGGGTAGGCAGTGGTGTACATAATATAGTACACCCTCATTTCACCAGTTATGTTTTAAGTCCCAATGTAATAGGGGGCGGCTGGCCATCAACCAGGCACAAATCCAGACTCCGTGCTGCCACTGAAAATTACTTAATGGAAAAACTCGACGAATTCGAACCCAGGACCTCATGCTCAGTAGTTGCGTTTGCGCAAAGAGGCAGTCAAATTATAAAACTTTGAAATGATAAGATTTTTACAAGCTTTTATTTAACTTGCAATGTTTGTATGTATGTGAGTTTGTTTAGGTCAAATCTTGCAATCTAAATTAGAACCACTTCTTGACATCCGATTGAAATGAAATTTTGCATACTTATATAGGTTTGGTGACAATACAATATTATGGTACTTTTGATTTAAAAGCTTGTGTTAAAAATATATTTTTAATATCAACTTATTAAAATGGTGGTTTATAATATCTCTGCTTATACCCTCGTAGTATACAGTCGTGATAGTATACATAACAGCCCATTATATTGTAATTAATGTACAAATAATTAACAATTTTAATTTGATCGTTAGTAAGGAAATTAGTTTTCTCCCATATCAAGAAATAATTGCTACTAAGAGAACGCCGATAAACAAAAATGTTGAAAATTATAGTATTTTTATGTAAGTATTAATTTATATCTATAAAAGTATAAATACAACTCCTGTGGGGTGCCAGAATAGCCACTCCCCCTCCCATGGTTATCGTAAGGGGACTAAGGGGAAATCCAGAAGATGGGCAGCAGCGTCTTCTGTAACTTCACCACTAATACTGCGATCCCCTAGCCGCTTGCCAAGCGTGGGGATTTTAGTATCCTCCCTCTTTTTAAGTGGGAGGCTGTTATTCAGCAGTGGACGTCTTCCAGTTGATGATAACCTACATTCTCGTCTGTAGAAAGATTTTAGGGTCTACAGACTATGCGATCGATCGTTTCGATCGTTCGGAAAAAATCGTGACGTTCGATCGGTAGGAGCCGTACCTACACTATGAGCTCATACGCACTGTGCGGGTAGCCGCGCCGCAAGCACTATTATATACATAGCATAACATCACACCTGTATTCCCCGACGGGGTAGGCAGAGGTGCACATATAGGATTGAGCATTGATCACCACGCTAGCTCACTGTGGGCGATTTCAAATAATTAAATCCAGGTTTCCTTACGATGTTTTCCGTCACCGTTGGTCAGTGGGGTCTTAGAGTAACTAAGAAAGTATTTATAACATTGAAAAAGTTACATTGATACTTACCCGGGTTTGAACCTGTAACCTCGTGCATACAAATCAGGTATGTTAACCACTAGGCCACCACGACATTCTAATTCAATAGCCGTGATATTTTTGAAAGTAAATAAAAAACACCAGGTAGATGTAGAAAGAGAGTGGAGAGGCGTTTGCCCAGCTGTGGGACATTCCAGGGTATTAATTAATTAAATAAATAAAGAACAGCAGACTGCCTCGTTGGTCTAGTGGTCGCTAAGCGCGACTGCTGAGCACGAGGTCCTGGGTTCGCATCCCGGGTCGTCAAAGTGTTACTGGGTTTTTCCATTAGGTAATTCTCAGTGGCAGCACGGAGTCTGGATTTGTGCCCGGTTGATGGCAATAGGCTCGCCCCCTATTACATTGGGACCTAAAAACATAACTGGCGAAGTGTGGGTGTGCTATATGTGCACCTCTACTCTACCCCTTCGGGGAATACAGGCGTGATGTTATGTTTAGAACAGCCGTGCTATTCTATAGACACCACTTACGAACTCACTTCCAAAACCGTGGTGAGTTCGACACTAGCCTTCAATAAACAATATACTAGATTACCGATAAACGCTTCAAAAACGATTCGAGAAATAAGACGACAAATATTCTCATTACAGTAAAACGGGGTGAATTCGAAACTTAAGGGTGAATAGAAACAATATAATTGATTTTAACATTAAATTATTATTTTAAATTGATTGAGGGAAACTTGAAAAATGATGGACACGAGCGGGACTCGAACCCGCGACAGTCGCCGTACCGTGGCGCCGCTCTGCCAACTGAGCCACCGTGTCACTGCTCGCATCCATCACCATTAAATTATTACTTAGTGGTCAGAAAGGATTCTAGATTTGTATATAATACAATTAAAAGTGTAGGGTCCTTCATGGTAACAATCAATTATCTATACACTTTGCTATAAAATCAGTTTCAAAGTTTTGTTTCTATTCACCCTTAAGTTTCCATTCACCCCGTTTTACGTACTCCTAAAACATGTCGAAATTTTTCTACTTTCCAGCCTTGCTTGCCACGTGTACTGCCAAGTACCCTGGCAAGCTATACCGTGAACATTGGGGTAACCAGATGATGATGATTCCTCTAATCAATTTGACAGTCATCATGTGTAAAGGTAAGTTCTAAGTGCGACACAGTCAATGACGACCTGATTAGCGCAGTGGCTAAGCGATTGGACTGCTGCGCTAAGGGTTGCGGGTTCGATTCCCGCACGGGGCAAAACTTTGTGCGAACCACAGATATTTGTCCCGAGTCTGGATGTTTGTGTATGTGAATATTTCATGTCTGTGAAACGCACCTACGATACAGGAGAAATTCCTAGTGGGGCGACGTTTTAAAAAAAAAAAAAAAAAAAATGCGATGCTGAGGGGACACTACGGTGACAACTCACCGAACAATTTTGTAAGTAAATATTTTTTCTGCCTAACGTTTATGTTTTTGACTGCCTCATTGGTCTAGTGGTTGCTAAGCGCGACTGATGAGCACGAGGCCCTGGCCTCCTGGATTAGAATCCCAGGTCGGACAGAGTGTTACTGGGTTTTTCTATTAGGTAATTCTTAGTAGCAGCACGGAGTCTGGATTTGTGCCCGGTTGATGGCAATAAGCCCGCCCCCTATTACATTGGGGCCTAAAACCATAACTGGCGAAATGTGAGTGTACTGTATGTGCACCTCTGCCTACCCCTTCGGGGAATACAGGCGTGATGTTATGTGTTTATGTTTAAAAAACACCGCCCCACACTAGGAATTTCTACCCCCGCGCCCGCGCCTTTTCTCCTACTGGCTAGCTCTAGTAACCGGTGTTGGGCGAGCGTTTTTGAGGCCTATGTTGACGTTCAAATAGTACTTAAAATAAGGTCTATTTTCAATATTTGTTTTGTTTTACTTGCTGCGTCACGGCACACCTTTTCCGAATAAAAGTTATATATATATATATTCTATGTGTTAATCCAGGGTGTCAGCTACCTCCATGTGAAATTTCATTAAAATCCATTCGGTAGTTTTTACGTGAAAGAGTAACAAACATCCATCCATACTTACAAACTTTCGCGTTTATAATATTAGTAGGAATGAGATCATAGGTACTAACAGAATACCATATTTATATGACCTTTTGTATATTTTTTGCATGTTGCCATGCTAGGCTAAAAATGTATTTTTAAATTGATAAAGGAAACTTGAAAAAGCCCTTGCGCCATGGTACGGCGAATGTCGCGGGTTCCTCCCGCTCGTGTCCATCATTTTTCAAGTTTCTTTTATCAATTTAAAAATACCATGTTGTGAAAAAAAGTTATTATTGTTATTTCAGATTGCCTCTTGAAGATGCGGATGGCAGATAGAGTCCAGGAGAAATATAAAAAGAGTTTGACCTTTGAACTAGGTACACTAGCGTCCGGGATCACGGACAAGTTCAGACACATGCTGGAGATTTACAGATACTATTCCTCGGCGACTGCATTTCCGAAAAAAACGCTCACTGTATATGAGGTGATGAACGCATACCATATTATGCGTAAGTTACACTTAATTAAAACATAACATAACATCACGCCTGTATTCCCCGAAGGGGTAGGCAGAGGTTTTTTTTTTTTTTTTTTAAAAAAAACGTCGCCCCACACTAGGAATTTCTCCTGTATCGAAGGTGCGTTTCACAAACATGAAATATTCACATACACAAACACCCAGACTCGGGACAAACATCTGTGGTTCGCACAAAGTTTTGCCCCGTGCGGGAATCGAACCCGCAACCCTTAGCGCAGCAGTCCAATGACACATATAGTACACCCACATTTCGCCAGTTATGTTTTTTAGGTCCCAATGTAATAGGGGGCGAGCCTATTGCCATCAACCGGGCACAAATCCAGACTCCGTGCTGTTACTGAGAATTACATATAAAAAAACCCAGTAACACTTTGCCCGACCCGGGATTCGAACCCAGGACCTCGTGCTCAGCAGTCGCGCTTAGCAACTACTAGACCAACGAGGGCTATAATCCCCGTTTCGTAGGCGGGTTGGGGTTGGCAGTATTGGTGGTGAAGTTACAGAAGACGCTGCTGGCCGTCTTCTGGATTTTCCCTTAGTCGCCTCTTACGACACCCACGGGAGGAAAGGGGGTATTCGATTCTAATATATAAATATAGTTACCCACGTAAGTGAAAAAAATAATGAAAATACGAGAGTGAGGCAATAAGGAGTGCACCTGAGTATCCGAGCATTCCCCTATAATACATACAGGTATCTCCTGCGTTGGCGAGCCTCTGCTGAGATAATTTTTTAATTTAAGTGTCTAACTGTATTTCGAATAAGTATGTAATATATCCGTTGCTGAGTGGTATCCAGCCTAGAATTGACCACCCCCTTTCCTCCCGGGAGTGTCGTAAGAGGCGACTAAAGGAAAATCGAGAAGATGGGCAGCAGCGTCTTCTGTAACTTCACCACTAATACTGCGATCCCCAAGCCGCTTGCCAAGCGTGGGGATTATGCCAACCCTCCCCCCCACTCCAAGGAAGCTTTGTTCAACAGTGGACGTGTTCCGGCGGATGATAATATAATATTTTGATATACTCTTCGATGTTTTCTTTGGCAGAGGGCGACTACACTGAGATACGAGCCGAAGCTGACTTATTCCACGATATAGAGCAGAGACAGGAGAAAAAGAGGGAGGAAGAAGACATGCTCTTGGAGGCGTACGTTAAGAGACATCCAGGTTTAGACATCAACAGGGTGAAAGAAGCTAGGGACCAGGGGATGACCCTACCTCCAGGGTACGATACAAACAGTCGCAGAGCAATGCCCAACCAGACGGACACTAGGAATGTAACTGAGACAGCCAACGAAATTCATATCGAAGACGTCATCCTTGCTGCCCAAAGGCAGATGATGTTAAGGAATAGGACAGAATGGACCAAAAAGAATGATCCAGAGGAAGCTGAGTATAAAAAAAAGTTAAGGTATATCATGTGGGCTGAGAGATGGAAGGGTTTTGATCCGGATGTTGAAGGAATAAATATACCAAATAAACTAGCAAACGTAGGCCTTGCTAACGCCAGTGAATTTCTTGTTAAGGAATTCAAAGGCATACTTTGAGTTCGCGTATTATTCAGTATCATCAACATCTTCATCATTAGTCGGAAGACGTCCACTGTTGAACAAAGGCCTCCCCCTTAGAACGCCTCAAAGAACGACAGCTTGCCAATTCCATCTACCAGTTGCAGCAATTCTGACGATATCGTCGGTCCATCTGGTGGGAGGCCTGCCAACGCTGCGTCTTCCGGTTCGCGGTCGATAAATAAAAAAATAAATCAATTCTTTATTAAACTTAACCACTCAAAAGTAAAGTCAATTTCATGAAAAGGCTTACGTCATGCATATTATGTTGAAACTCTGAACTCTTAGTATCTTTATTTTAGATTCCAGTGTTCCCCGGGACAAATGTTAAGCCGATAACTACTATTATATATATATAGATAAGAAATAAACCATAAACATATTAAAAATTAGGTCTTTCATTTTATATAAAGTAAGAATCATTATTATTGTGTGCGTGTGAACTGAGAGACCTACTGGTAACTCTCCAGCAAGCAGGAAAGCAAGATGCAACTTGTCCGAAATCACACTAACATTATAAAGGCGAAAGTTTGTGTGTATTTGTTACCTCTTCACGCTCAAACGGCTAGACCGATTTTGATGAAACTTCATATGGAGGTAGCTGACATTCTGGATTAACATTGGCTACTTTTTATCCCCAAAAAATGTAGCGGGTAACACCGTGGGGCGTAGCTAGTTAATGATAATTTTATTTATCTAATATTTGTCGTTGGTCTAGTGGTTACTAAGCGTCGGATGAGCACGAGGTCCTGGGTTCGAATCCCGAGTTGGGTAAAGTGTTACTGGGTTTTTCATTAGGTAATTCTCAGTAGCAGCACGGTGTCTGGATTTGTGCCCGGTTGATGGAAATAGGCTCGCCCCCTATTAAAACTAAAAAACATATAGCTGGCGAAATGTGGGTATACTAAATTTGCCTACCCCTTCGGGGAATACAGGCGTGATGGTATGTATCATATTAGCCGTGTGTACTGCGCCTGATCTCTCTCCGGTCGTGTCTTACCGTCCAGTCGACTGTGAGTGAGGGAATAGGGAGTGCACCTGTGTACACACTATACTATCTTGTAGGTAGACTGCCTCGTCGGTTGAGTTGCAAAGCGTGACTGCTGAGTGTCCTGGGTACAATTACCGGTCCGGGCAGTATTATTTCATTATGTGATCCTCAGTAGCAGCATAGTCGTAATTTGTTCTGGCTTTAGTAATGGGCTCTATCACATAATTGGCGAATATGGATGTACCAACCTCTCTGCCTATCCCTTTAGGTATACAGGCGTAATATTATTATAGTATTTCACGTCGCCCCACACTAGCAATTTCACCTGTATTGTGGGTGCGTTGCAAAAACATGAAATATCACATACACTAACAAACTCGGGACAAACGTCTGCGGATCGCGCAATTTTTAGTCCAGTGGGAATCGAACCCGCCACCCCTAGTACAGCAATCCAACCGCTCAGCCACTGCGCCAATCAGGCCGTCGAAATAGTATTATTTCAGTGTGAAACAAAGTTTTTTAGAACTAAAGGGTGGGTTTTTTGGGCATGCCAATAATTTTTACATTCATAATATATTACCAATCTATTTTGAATACATGGGCGCCGGCAGGGGGGTGCAAGGGGGTGCACTTGCACTCGGCATGCAGGAAAATACATAGATTTTTTAATTCTTAATTAATTTCGTTTGAAATGCACCTTTAGTCCCCTTCTATCCATGATAATTTCAAATGTTTGACGAAGCCAATACGTGTAGTCAATTTATTCTACATTTTGTATTAGTTATGTATGTAGTTACTAATGCAAATGCAATTTATGCACCCCCTTGAAAGAAATCCTGGCGACATCAATGTTTGAATATTTTTTTTTATAACGTCGCCCCACACTAGGAATGTCTCCTGTATCGTGGGTGCGTTTCACAAACATGAAATATCACATACACAAACACCCAGACTCGGGACAAACATCTGTGGTTCGCACAAAGTTTTACACCGTGCGGGATTCGAACCCGCAACCATTAGCGCAGCAGTCTAATAGCTTAGCCACTGCGCTAATCAGATCGTCAAATAACTATATCTTTTACTACGGGAATCGAACCCGCACTCAGTAATGAACATGGTTTTTAGAAACGAAATACATAAACATGACATTAAAAGCTTGTTTAATATGTACAATATATTATGAAGTCAAATGGTACATGATTGTACGGTTTGGTCTTAGCTCAACGAGGTACAATTCAAAAGTTCCATCAAAAACGGTCCAGCTATTTATGAGATAGAAAAACGTTACTGTTCCACATGAAAAGTTTAAGTAAACCTACTTAATACATTAATTAAGTATGTTATAAGTTAACTAGACCAATTCTGATGAATTCTGTAATATTTATAGGGCAGGTAAATTAACAAATTGCCCCTCGCTACACAATATCCTTTTAAACAGTATGTAATTATGTATACATATACACAGTATTAAGTTTTATTATTAATAGAAAAAATCGAATACTTCTTTTTAATCCCAAATCTATAATTATTAATATTTAATCCAACACATCAATCTGATATATTGGGTATATATAACATTCTCGACTGTCACACGCAAACAAAAAGTCTCAGCGACAAAACAATCGCACATGTGTATAAAGCCTTAGTTGTTTTTATTTTTTATTAAACCTCTTAATGCTATAATAAAAATTTCGAAGGACTTTTGTACATATTTACAATTTTTTATCCAAATTTTAGAAAATCTTGTATGATCGCCATACATATTTTAAACATGTATGGAATACGAATTTTTGCGTAATATTTATTCAACTATCCTCCAGAAAAATTGGCGAGAATCTCTCAAACACTCAGCACACAACATACATTGTTACATTAGGGGTCATCAAAGGTAATCAGGGGGTCATCGTTTGGCGGTAGAGTGCTTATAGCGATCCCGCCTCTCCGCCATCATAGACGCCAGCAGGCATGTGTGGTTTTTAGTGGGTATACCCCTGTGGATCGGCCTTTTCGGTTCATGGGGGGGAGTCCCACATAACCCCGCCGTCTCCCAACGGCGGGAAATGCGTATCGCATTTTCCGCTAAAGCAAAGGGGGGTCGCCGTTGTTGAAATCGACATATAGTCCTCATATGTATATACATTGTTATGCTGATGCATGTATCTACACACACGGTGTATGCATAACTCCCACGCTCCACCATGCTTTCACAACGTATTTTGAACATAAACCCACTAACAACCTAACCTAACTTTCATTCAAATAATAAAAAAAAATATTTGCCTAAAATCGCAATTCTAAGCCACAATTTCGGTTATGTTCCAATATGTTATTTTTAAAAGAGAAATAAATATAAATCAAACTATTTTACGGACGTTACCAATCTGTCTATTCGTCACATTCAATAAAATATAATAATATAAATATCTATGATATAATATAAATTAGTTATCAGTTGCTACAATCGGTGAAGGAAAACATCGCGAGGAAACCGGCACACCTGAGTTTGTTCAACGATGTATCGGTTAAAAGACGAATTTAAAAGCCAAAACTGTAGATACATAGAATATGCATTTTATATAATGTATTTAATATCTTTTTATATAAATACATTATGATAAAAAGTTATGTCTTTCTTTGTTATGTATTCACAATCACATAATATGGCTTAAAAAGTATTCAATCACTTCTGAATTTTTATGTTTAATATAACATATTTATAAACTCATCTTTTCATATGTAACAGTGTGTACCACTTACTAGTAGTTCCCTGCTTACCACAAACTCATACAGTAATTATCAATGATATCTCAAAAAGTATAGATACGTCATATGCTAACAAAATGTACGAGAATAGTGTTCCGAACTCTGAGTCCGAACTACACTAGTTACATAATGATTTCTATCACTTACGCGAATATTAGACATTGAAATAAAACTGGGTTTACGGATTTTATCGCGGCTTTTTAATTGATTTTTGGCCTTTGGTCACCTGTCTGCCCGTGACCATGAATACTGTAAAGGATTCGAAACGTCGGGACCAAAAAACAATTAAAAAACCGCGATAAAATCCGTAAACCTAGTTTTATTTCAATACATCAGTTATGTCAAACAATTGCACTATCCACTACAAATAAATTGTCCCCGTTTAGTCCTCAAAATGAGCGCTCTAGTTACATATCTGTATTTTATTGAAATATCATTGGTTCATTCATATCCCTTCAATCCCTACTCAAATTAAAATCGCTCCCAAATCGCAATTTGAAATATTTTTTTACATCTCTGGAGGGTAATCCCAAAAATTCGTATTACACACATTATAAGTACTTGAATAGTTAACCAAACTAAATCAATTAGTCGACATCTCAATTTAAGAACAATATGAAATTAAGTGGCGTTTCTATAAGGCGGCAAGCCGGTATACACCACGGGCCCCCGGTTGGATGGGCCCCCAATAGAAGATAGCCGGTTAATGAAGATTTCCACCAGTCATAGAGCCCCATTCCAGGAATTTGCCACCGGATCTTAACGGTACAGTTAATTAGCACTCATGAAAGTATAAATCTTGTTCTTAAAAGGGTGTGGCAGAGTTCCAAGAATTCATACTTATATAGAAGGTTCCGATTCAATTTATTTATTGCAAGCATGTGTACATTCTGATGTCAGGATTCAAATATGGTTATTTCGATTTTACCCCTTACTAATAACATTGGCAACATTAAACAATTTATAATATAAATTTGACAGAATAAGGTACAGCCCTCCTACCATGAGCTCTTAAAGCAGGACAGATTAAGATGTGAAAGCGAGACGTCGGTACGTACAGTGTAATGCGCCGTCTCGCTTCTACAACGTAAACTATCCTGCTTGAAGAGTTCATGATAAGGGAGCTATGCAGTAAGTTAAATCTGATTAAATGATAACTGTCACTCATCAAAGAATAGAGAATAGAATTAAGAGATGTTTCAGTTCGAACTTTTTATCATAGTTTATAAGTATGAGGGCTATATAATGTTTTAGACTGAATAATATAATAGGTAGGCTAGATTTAACATAATCTTAGCTAAACTTTGATTTTAATTTAGTTGGCAATGAAGATATAATTATGCAATATACATATCAGACACGCCTGTTTCCTAGAGGGGTAGGCAGAGACATTTTTTTGCCTTATCCACTCATTACATTCTTCATACATGTTGGTGTTAAGGTAACCTGCAGCTACTACTAGTTTTTCTGCAGAACATATTTTTTAGTAATTTTGTAATTAACAAATTCTTTAACTTCTTTTGTTTATTGCACAGCTAACTCAAATATATATATATATTAGCTGCGCTCCGCGGTGTTACCCGCTACATTTTTGTGTTAATCCAGAGTGTCAGCTACCTCCATGTGAAATTTCATTAAAATCCATTTAGTTGTTTTTACGTAAAATAGTAACAAACATCCATCCATACTTACAAACTTTCGCGTTTATAATATTAGTAGGGATTTAAACTTTTAGATACTACAGTGAATGTCGGACTAATATTCAACCTTCTATATAAGAATGTAAATTTAAAAACCCAATACAATTGTTAACTTATACTAAATTCCAGAAAAAACCGCTCAGAAACACCGCCTACCCAATTTTAACAAATTTCAATAAAAAAAATACAAGTACATTAACACTATCCAAGTACATAGAAGTCGAATATATTACAAATATAGTAGTGTGGATAAATTAATTTTTTTATGCATACAAAATTTTTAAGTCCAATTTTTTCTTTTAGAAGTACATGCTTTCTTAATTTCAGTCCATGAAATGTCCCGTTTAGGTATTAAGTAAGACTATAATGGCCTGCGGGACTTTGCAGAGGGGACAACAGAGGATAAAGCTGACAATTGGACGTAGTTAAGCAGAAAATGTTCCCACACTAACACCAACATTGAGTTAGACATACTAAGGGTAAAAATTCAACCTAATTCCATAATTTAAATATTAAAATACAAGAAAATACCCTTCGTCTACCATTAAACCAGCAGGTTTACTGTACCGCATTGATAAAGAAATACGATCTAAACTTTAAAGTCAAAAAATCAAAATAAGTTCGATGTGGATTGGATCTTTTCTGCTTAACTACGTCCAATTGAATTTCATACTTAGACAATTGAAATAAGGTATATATTCCAATGCGCTATCGACCTCGAAGCATCGCGGCAGTTTTTAACGCGCGAGCATTGTAATTTACACCTTATTACGATTAGATAAGAATAGAAATTAATCAATACAGTTGAAATCGTCTGCAGTCCCTTTCGCGAATCAACGCAGGGCCTATGCCAGAATAAATGTTCAATAAATTATTTTAATAGCTGCGGTATACGTTTTAAAATTCAACCCAAGATTGTAAATTCTAACCGCCAGGGACGTCAAATTAAACCGTGTAGACGAAGCCACCGACAGCATGGTCCGTTGAGATACGACATTATTACAGATCAAATAAACATACAAAAATATATGACTTTTGCTGTCATTTTTGCACAGATATAGATCTACATAGATAACGCAAGTATCACGATTTGTATTGAAACCAAGCGTGCCGACTTTTTAATACCTATTGTGACGTCACAGCCAAAATTTTGTGACGGGAAATCCAAACCGATTCAAAGACACCGATGCCGCCGATGCCCATCCGCCCAGCACGATTCAAACGATTCAACTGGAGCCGTCCGCTATGATTTTCTCGCTCATACTCATACATTTAGCGGCGACCAACCTAGACGCTTGGTCGGGGTTCGGACACGCGAAGTACATGCATTTGCATTATCTATGTAGATCTATATCTGTGCATTTTTGCATGTTGCCCATGCTAGGACGACGATGCCATGACGTCACCCTTAAGACGTAAATACTAAAAGGGAACTTGAAATTGGATGGATGCGAGCAGCGACACGGTGGCTCAGTTGGTTAGAGCAGCGCCACGGTACGGCGAAGGTCGCGGGTTCATATCCCGCTAGTTCCCATCATAGTTCAAATTTCCTTTATCAATTTAGATACAAAAATATATTATATTTAATATATTATTTTCGTCGCTTAGCGTTGAGAACACAGATGTATTATTTACGTGGCATTTATGATTAGCCCCCTTACTTATAAATATTGAGTGCTAAATTGATAAAATTATACCTGTCACTGTCGTTTGTATGTCAAAGAATAGTGATGACAATGGACTTGAGAATTAGTTATCTTAAATACATGTTAGCATCGTTTATAAGTGATAAATATTGGGGGGAAGAATTTTATAACATCCTTTTTT
This sequence comes from Abrostola triplasia, assembly GCA_946251915.1. Lineage (NCBI taxonomy): Eukaryota > Metazoa > Arthropoda > Insecta > Lepidoptera > Noctuidae > Abrostola > Abrostola triplasia. The sequence goes on from OX276450.1 coordinate 1,679,188, forward strand.
TAATTCAAAAAAAATATTACTCGTGTCAAAATATGTTGGCTTCACGATAACTCTTTTCTATACAATCCAGATAAATAACAAAAAATATACAATTTAGCTGTAGACGTAAATATTTTAAATTGATAAAGGAAATTTGAAAAAAGGTGGTCCGTCTCGAACCCGCGACTTTCGCCTATCTGTGGCGACGCTTTGCCAACTGAGCTGTCGTGTCGAATTCATTACATTCATTCAACACCCATCGAATTCCAAGTTCCCTTTTAGTATTTACGTCGGGTGACGTCAAGTGTCATGTGTGTCTATCTCGTGTCCATCATTTTTCAAATTTCCTTCATCAATTTAGATTCAAGCTTAGCATGGGCAACAAAAGTCAAACATAAACATTGCCAAGCCAATAATTACCTTTTAGCCAACTTTGGAAGTGCTAACATGGTGTTGGATACACACGACCTGGTGGCGTACTCTCCAATTCAATTTCAATTGTAATACAAGTCCAATGCAATATTAATAATGATGTAACGTAAACATGATTGAATTATTGAAAAAAATGTTGACAATCTTTTGATCTCAATTCCTCCCAATAGACACATAATATTGAAACAATATGTTGTCAGTATTAACAGTAGAAAACTTTACAATTCCAATTGCAACCAGCAGTTAAATTGGAGAGTAAGCCCACTAGCACATAGACAATTAGTCCAATTCAATGCGCTGTAAATATCACAAGCCTAAATCGCCTGATCCCTATCAATAATAAATTGAACATTTATTCTGACTAGAAACACTTGTATATGTGTGAAAATAACTAAATTCACCCGTTTTTATGGTGATGTATAGAGTTCGCATTATTGCACACTATAAGGCTTATTCTCGTCTCTGTAGACGCTCATTTGCAGTGCAATAGCAGTTCAGTTTCGATCAATGCTTTGCGTTTTCACAATTCGCACCTTTGGTAGAACGAGGGGACAAATGCAGCTTTTGCAATTTTACAGGAGAGTCATTTTAAGATATTTTTTGTACTTAATGTGGTCTAGGTATGTTAAAAATGTTTTATGGTTGTTCTGCTCTGTATGACATAAACCATCTATAATATAAAACTCTTCCGTTACTGACTGACTGACAGACAACGCACAGCCGAAACTACTGATCGTAAAGAGCTGAAATTTGGCATGTGTGTTTGCTGGGAGGAGTAGGCTACTAAGAGAGGATTTTTGGAAATTCCCAAAAAAAAAATCCGAAAAAAAAGCAAAAAACCCAAATTCTGACGGAAGTCATTACTCCACACGGACGAAGTCGCGAGCAAAAGCTAGTATACTATATTCTTTTAGGTGTATCGTTTACAGATATTGAAAACTGCTAGTTTTTTTTTATAATTATTTTTCTAAAGTATGTGTACATTTGTGCCCTTGTTCTGCCAAAGGTGCGAATTGTATAACTATTTCGTTTTGTTAACCCTTTACTATAAACTCTTAAAGCAGGACAGTTTCAATGTGGAAGCGAGACGTCGCTACGTGTTGTGTAGCGTGGCGTCCCACTCGGACTTTGAAATATAATATTTTAGCTACGATAATTTCCCACTCAACCATTGTTCTAAGTACACAACAGTCTTCTGAAGAAGACAACAAAAATGATGAGATATAATGGTTGGTAAGTGGCCGGAAGACGCAGCGTTGGCAGGCCTCCCACCAGGTGGACCGACGATATCGTCAGAGTTGCTGCAACCGGTGGATGGAATTGGCAAGTTGTCGTTCATTGTGACGTTCTAAAGGGGAGGCCGTTGTTCAACAGTGGACGCCTTCCGGCTGATGATGATGAAGTGGCACTGCTGATCATGAGGTCCTGGGTTCAAATCTCAGATCGAGCAAAGTGTGAAACGGGTTTTTCTTTGGAATGAATTTTGGATTTTAATTAATTACTAATATTTTTGTAATGTAGTCATCATTGCTATCATTTCTCACACAATACACAAATGTTTCTTAGAATTGTCGCTTTATTGAGCGTGGTGCCGCCATTCTACAACTGGGCGTAGTAAAGCAGAAAGAATCCATCTCACACCAACACAAAAATTGAGTTAGACATACTAAAGAGGTAAAAATTCAACCAAATTCCATAATTCAAATATTAAAATACAAGTACCTTCGTCTGCCATTAAACCAGCAGGTTAAGGGTTGGACCTCATCTGGCAGCACGGAATCGCATTTTTCCGTCGCCTTTTCTCTTTCTGTCGCTTAGAACTGGCATTTGCTAGACCGAGACAGAAAGCATAATGCGATAGCACGCGATCGCCTCGAGGATTCTGCCGCGTGCTATCGTTCTGTCTCGGTCTAGGAAATGGCAGTTCTAAGCGACAGAAAGAGAAAAGGCGACGGAAAAAGGCGATGCCGTGCTGCCAGATGAGGTCCAACCTTTACTGTATCTCATTGATAAAGAAGTACGGTCTAAACTTTAAAGTCTAATATCTCAAAATAAGTCCGATGTGGATTGGATCCTTTCTGCTTAACTACGTCAAATTATCTCTTCAACAATACACAGGTTTACAGTACTGAGTTTTACACCGCTATAACAAATAAAGGTAGGCAGAGATGTAAGGTTTATAAGTTTACTAGCGGACCCGGGGAACTTCGTACTAGCTTTTCACAATTTAAACCTTCCCTGGACTTCCACTAGTATTTCAAGACCAAAATTAGCCAAATCGGTCCAGCCATTCTCGAGTTTTAGCGAGACTAACGAACAGCAATTCATTTTTATATATAAGAAGATATTAAAAATATATTTTTAAACATACTGATTGGCGCAGTGACTATGTGATTGGACTGCTGCGCTAAGGGTTGCGGGTGCGATTCCCGCACGGGGCATAAATTTGTGCGAACCACAGATGTTTGTCCCGAGTCTGGGTGTTTGTGTATGTGATATTTCATGTTTGTGAAACGCACCCGCGACACAGAAGTGACTCCTAGTGTGGGACGACCTTATAAAAAACACAAGCATTTAAATCAACTAGCCTCAAAGTACATGTAAAGACTAATTAAACAAGCCCAAACACGATGGGGTTGCGTCATTTCGTTACAGAGTTCCTCACTCCAACATCAGATTAGCTCAAAACTACCATAATATTGTATGAAAATAAATAAATAATTTAAAACTACTGTTGGCAATACTGAGTTATTTTTTTAAACTCGATTGCTGCAACTGCTTTGGAATTTTCTTAAAAAAATGCTAGTCGACCTACAATCGCACGAAATGACATTTGTCTGGACTTTAAGAGACCTTGACCCCTGAGTATGTTTCGGTATTTCTTCTCAGAGGTAGTCAGTTAAGAAATGCCTAAACTATCTACTTTCTTCTTTATTGAAATCTGACGTGTAAAAGTGATTGTGAAAACCTATTTAGAGATATAAATAATTTACTAACTTAATTTTTAGATTTTGGAGTCGTGGTGGCCTAGTGGTTAACACATATCACATTTTTATGCACAAGGTTGCAAGTTCAAACCCGGGCAAGTATCAATGTGACTTTTTCAATATTATAAATACTTTCTTAGTTATTCTAAGACACTGACTAACGGTGACGGAAAACATCGTGAGGAAAACTGGATTTAATTATCTGTATTCGCCCGCAGTGAGCTAGCGTGGTGATCAATGCTCAATATACTTCTCTATACGAGAAGAGGCCATTGCCCTGCAGACAGTTATAGGCTGTTATTATATTAAAGCTTGGCCCTTGAGTTTAATTTTGTGCTACCAATTATTGCGTACAAAACTTAAATCTCTGCCCACCCTCAAAACATTTCTATCTACTGACAATACACCTATCTGGCCGACTTGCTAGGTCTTTCGCAATCTTCCGTACATCTGCAGTCTTCAGAAATCGAGTCCAGTGACATGAGACTCTCCTGCGACGTCCTCAAACAAGCCCTGCATCGAGAATCGATTGAATTGCCGCTTTGAGAGTTGGCATCTTCCGAAACCGATTCTAGAGACTTGAGACTCTCCACTGACGTTAGTTTGTAGGACCGTCGGAACTCTGCTATCTCTTCTTCACTCATATTCAACGCTAGGAGGGAGTCCCTTGCCATTTTCCCTAGAGACGACACTTTTTTTTTCTTCTTTGATAGAATCGACTCCATTTTAGTTAGCGGGCATGGCTTGTTCAGACTTTCTGGCAACGATTTTGGGCTAGAACCACTTCTGGTGCGCAATTTAGCTCTTCTTTCAGGTATGTCCCTTGGCGTCGTGCTTTCTGGGACTTTGAACGCTATGGTCTTTGTTTTAGGGCTGCTTTTCTCTTCTACCTGTAGCTGCGATAAGTCTTCTAGAGAGTTCGCCTTCTTGAGTTTCGCGCGTTCGGGTATTATCGGAGAAGTTCGTAGACCGATCTCTTTTGCAGTGAATACGTTATCTTGTAGCTCATCGACCACTAGTTCGGGAGATAGATCTAGGATTTCTTTTATTTCTGCGTCCCTTAGCTCTTGGGCTAATGAACCTTGTTGTGCGGGAGCTTTGACAGTGTTCTCAACACCAGTTCTGAATTCACTGATTTCGTAAACTAGGTAGGAAAGCGCGTCTTTGCCCAAATCGATGCCTTCTGTTGATTTCGCTTCTCTCTCTGCTTCTACAGCATCCGTACGTATAGACAAATCTTTATTGCAAGTCACATCGTCGATATACGCTAACTGTAATGGATTATAATCGTCACACGTTTCTTCAATTGTAGCTATCGGTGCCAAGTCAGTTTGGACTTTAATTTCTTCGATTTTGGGTTCGTTTTTCTGTGTCGTGTCCCATATGTTAACCGTTGGGTTCTTCACTTGTCTCTCTAGTTCCACTGCTAAGGCCTTCGTGTTCGTCATGCTCGATGTCAACGTGTTCTCTGGACTGATATTTTCTTTAATTCCTCTAATAACTTTGCTTGGAAGCTTATCCACTGACTGTCCATTGTCAGGACTGCTCTGTTTATCTAAAGAATTCTCGGACCCAGAAGATTTAAGGACTGCTGCGAAAGACCTAGGCCTCACAACCTCCTTCTCCTCCTTTTCCTCCTTATCTCTTAAGAGATCTACATCTCCAGTTCTCTTAGCGTCTCTATCTACATCACTTCTCTGTATCGAAGCGTTACTAATTACACTTATGTCTAAATTTTGTACTATTTTATCTTCGGTGGTAATGGTAACTCTCTCTTCAGCGCACTCACTCTCTTGCGTGGGAAAAGACTGGAACTCGCTCAACGTGTTATCCGTGTCCGTCGAAGGAGTTTTGCTGTCCAACTTCCTCGAGAAAGACTCATCTACGAATGAGACTTGAACTCTTTCTGATAGAGTGGAGTCGGTAGCTTCGGAGCTGTCTTCTTCTCTTTCCGCCTTCTCCACTGTACTGCCCCAGGACCAGAAGGAGCTGGTGAGAGAGGAATCCTTTCTAGGTGGAGTGCTTGATGCTGATTTCTTCTCATCATCACTGGTCAAGCTTCTGGAGAATATGCTGGTTGGATGCTGGAATAAGCTCAAGAGTTTCTCTAGATGCGAGGGTTTCGTCTCCCTCTCATCTGGCCTGGGTATATGGAAACTCGAAGACGGTGCCACCCATGATATCTTCCTCATCCGGTCCAAGCCTTTGCTTTTCAAAGCTGGCACATCTAGGAGACTTGAAGCCCGTTTTGGGGAGGAAGTAACAGAGTCCAGGAGTTGAAGACCCTCTGGCTTCTTCATACTCTCTTTTAAGCTAGAGTTATTGGTCAACGTGCCTTCGTTCGAGGAGTTATCCTCTCTATTCTCAGAAGGATGCTGCAGGGAGTACTCTATGCCGGAGTCTGCTGATGTTACCATGATTTTATCCTGTCTCCCTGAATCTAGGGAACTCACGCTCGCCTCTAAGCTCGATAGAGAGTCGTGTATGAGTTTCGTCTTCCCAAATATTGGGGAGACGCTCTCATTCGAACTTAGCGAGAGATTCAAGAAGTTCCCACTGTTGACCGGGGTGGCGTCGCTCGCTGACTCCACACTACTCTCATTGGACAATATCGTGCCAGATTTCCGTCTGTCCAACTCCTGAACAGTTTTGTTCTGATCATTGAGGCTCTCCATAGAACTGCCAGAGATCTCCAGCGAGGAGTTGCTGTCGAAAACGCTGCGCTCCTCCAGCCTCTTCTCCATCAGCCGCGACACTTCAAGGTCCGGACTGTCTAAGCTGGATTCGCTCTTATTCTTCTTAAGCACTACACTATCAGCAGGTACAATTTCATCTAAACTATCTCTATTTTTAACTAGGACTTTCATCTCATTTATAATATTACTTAAGTCTTCAGTGATAGCTACGATATTCGTAACATTGTCTTTACTCTGGTCGCACACCGGTTTGGTTCCCGCGTCGGCATTGTTAATTTTCCTATCACATTTCACCACATCACTATATTTCAAATCACTTGTTACTATTGTTTGGTTTTTAATACTAATTTCTATCACATTCGAGTCACATACGGTCGCAATCGGTTTATCACTTGGAGGGTTATGTATTGTACACTTGTTCGCTTCTTGTGTACATTTTTCAGTTTTCAATTGGGTAGACGTTAATTCTGGTGTTTGTTGCTCAACTTGTGTACTCCCGACGCTGATTTTGGTTATTACATCGCTCGATACTGTACTCAATTTGGTTATATTTGAGTCTGCCTTTGTATGAGGTTTATCAGAGATATTGGACTCAATATTGCCTGTTGAATCCCATACGGCATCTATATTAGTTGAGGATTTAGTTGAGCATGATGATTTAGTTGAAGCTGATGACTCAATATTCGATATAGAGTCACTAGCTAAAGTCTGTAAATTCGTTTTGGATATCGTTGTCTTACTAATATTAGGCTCAATGCTCATTTTAGTTGAGCCACAAGGCTCAATTTCCGGGTCACTTTCAGTTAACGACTCAATAATCGTGTGTATTGGCATTTTCGGCTGTATAACAGATACTTTGGTCAAACTTGATGGCATTTTAATCTGTGGCGTCGGATCATTATGTACATTTTTAACCTGTGGCTGGCTGGAAGACTCAACTCGTACTTTCGGTAGGATTGGAAGCTCAGTTTTGAGAGTAAACTCAATATTAACAGGTTTTATCGTCATAGGCTCAATAGTTTGGCTTGTTGACTCTACAGTTACATTTCTAACTTGAGTGGCCGTTTCCGTTTTTGGTTGAGTCGTCATTTCATTTTTAACTGTAATAGGCTCAACTTCTGTAGACTTAACTACTCGACTGATTTGCACTTGACAGCTTGAATCAATGCTTGCGGAAGCCTGAGTCGATTGGTCAATTCTTACCGGTTCAATTTTAACTGTAGGTTCATTTTTAAGTTGAGTTGTGACTAAATTTCTGACTAACGGCTCGTTTTTAACTTGACTTGGCTCATTTTTAACTGTTGGTAGATTAGACGGTTGAGTTAAATCATTTTTAACTTGAACTTCCTCAGTTTTATCTGCAGCGTTAGTTTTAACCATGGGGTCTGCACTGAAAAATGCTCCCACTTCCTTAACTGATGGTTCAACTTTAACTAGACTTAACGCTTCGTTTTTATTCTGCTTCATAAGTTCAGTTCTTACTTGTGTCGTGACTACCTTTTTAACTGGCGGGGGAGCTTTCTGAGTTAATTCTAACTCATTTTTGAGTTGAGTGTTAGAATCCTTTGCACTGACATCACTTTTAACTCGACTATCATCACTTGTAACTCGACTATCATCATTTTTAACTCGACTATCACCACTCTTAACTTGACTCTCATCACCTTTGAGCATCATTTCAACTTTAACCAGAGGTATAGGCTGAGCCTTCTCAACATTAACTGGACTTTTGCTCTGTATATCACTTTTTAACTGCACATCATTGTCGGGTTGCACCACAAAATCCTGTTTCAAAGTTTTGTTTTTACATTGAGCGGTTAAGTCCGTTGTTAGAGCTTCGATACCAGATTGAGGTAACAAGTAGGGTTTGATCAATTCATGACTGGACTGAGCTACCAAGTCCTGTTTGACGATTTCATTCTTGGATTGAGCCGCCAGCTCCTGTCTCGTCTGAAGTGCTTCATTCTTAAGTTGAGTGACGACTTCGTTCTCAAGTTGAGTGTATATCACGGGCAGTATCTGCGAGGGGGCGGGGCTGGGGGGCGGCGGGGAGGGCGACGGGTTGTACATAGTGTCGTAATTCCTCGTCACCGAGAACCGCGACGGCGACTTCCTCGGCTGACTGGAGGCGGGGTGTACTTGAATTTGGGGCGGTTCCATTACCTGGGGAGTAAGGTTAATTAAAGTTTAGCATAGAAATGCCGCATTTTTTCCAAGATGTTAAGATAACACATATTATGAGTGTGTATGTGTGTGGGTGAGTGTGTGTGTGAGTCAGTGTGTGTGGGTGAGTGTGTGTGTGCGTGAGTGTGTGTGTGGGTGAGTGTGTGCGTGAGTATGTGTGTGGGTGAGTGTTTGTGTGAGTCAGTGTGTGTGTTAGTCAGTGTCTGTGTGCGTGAGTGTGTGTGGGTGAGTGTGTGCGTGAGCATGTGTGTGGGTGAGTGTTTGTGTGTTAGTCAGTGTCTGTGTGCGTGAGTGTGTGTGGGTGAGTGTGTGTGTGTTAGTCAGTGTGTGTTAGTCAGTGTGTGCAGTGTGTGTGTGAGTCAGTGTCTGTGTGCGTGAGTGTGTGTGGGTGAGTGTGTGTTAGTCAGTGTGTGTGTGAGTCAGTGTCTGTGTGCGTCAGTGTGTGTGTGCGTGAGTGTGTGTGTGTGAGTGTGTGCGTTTGTGAGTGTGTGTGTTAACACTGTCGTCGGAGCCAGAAGTGAGGACTCACAGTGTCTACCTAGTATGTACCTGCACCACTCTGAACCGTGACGGCGGGCAATAGGGCCGCGTGGGCGTGGAGGAGGTCGAGCTGCTGCTGTCTGTGGACGAGTCGCGCTCAGGGGTCACCCGCGTTACCTGGAAATATTAAAAACATTTTTTTTATTATTAGGCCTAGTACATGGCCAAGAAATGTCGGCTGACCCCTTGATGTACGGGATTGGTGAGCACCGCGTGTGTGTGCCAAAAGAAAACGTCGCCCTACACCCCAGGAAACTGTTATGTTTTTTTTTTATAAAAACGTCACCCTACACTAGGAATTTCTCCTATGTCGTAGGTGCGTTTCACATACACAAAATCCCAGAATCAAACCCCTAGCGCAGCAGTCTAATCGCTTAACCACTGCGCCAATCAGGCCGTCGAATATCAACTACTTACTGGTTATACTCACATGTTCCTTCAGTTATATCCGACTTCGCACTTAGGCGTTGCCTATTCACGAGCCGATGACGCAGCAGAGTCGCGACACGAACTGGATAATACACATGAGGCTCAAGAAAGATATAATAGTAATGAATGCAATTACCATGAAGCGGGAGTGCGGGTGCGGCGCGGGCACGGGGCTGCCGGCCGGGGAGGGCGCGGGGGAGGGGGCCGGGGAGGGCGCGGGGGAGCGCAGCCGCCCGCCGCGCCGCTCCTCCTCGCCGCCGCCCAGGCCTTGCTGCAACGGGGAGGGGGCTGCTCATACCATACACATACACATGACGCAGGACCATCTACTTCGCAATAAATGCTTAAAATATTCACATATATATCGCACTTCACATCAGACTAATTCATAAAGGCGAAAGTTGTGAGCTTGTAACACATTATGCCATGTCAAATGCAAATTTGCATTAATGAAAAAAAGTTTCTTTGGCATTGCTCCCCAAGTTTATAATAAAATACCTAATGAAATAAAAAATATGCCAGTACGGAAGTTCAGAACTACCCTAAATGAACTACTGCTTAAAAAGTGTTATTATACATTAGATGATTTCCTGAATGACAAATTTAAATAAATGTTTAATGCAACTTTAATGCATTAACAATTGTATTGCCTACTACTTTGTTTTAGTCCTGTAACTTAATTATTTAGAAGTTTTTCATTGTTTAATTTGTATGTCATTATTGGCAAAACATAGCGCACTGCATTTTATTTATATACCATCTTTGTATTCTTTGATTTACCTATGTTTAACAAATAAATTATTTGTTTTGATGTTTGTCAGAATTGCTGGCAACCGGTGGATGCAATTGGCAAGCTGTCGTTCATTGTGGCGTTCTAAGGGAGGCCTTTTTTCAACAGTGGACGTCTTCCGGCTGATGATGATGAAAAATTAATGTGCGTACTATAAATTAGTTATTACTCGCTGAAACCGGTGAAGGAAAACATCACGAGGAAACCGGCACACCTGAGAGATTGTTCAACGGTGTGTAAAGCTTATCAGAGGCCTACAGGCGGTTTACACTCTGACACCAGGCTGTTTATCAACCATACGATAAGGCTCGATAGACTCACTCTCAGCAGGCAGGCGGTGTGGCAGGTGAGGCTGATCTTCCGGTGCACGGGGTGAATGCCCTCGTCCTCGTGCCTGCTCGGCTCGTTCCGGCGGCACAGCGCTCGGATCTCTCGCGTCACTCGCCGCACGAGCGCTGCTTCGCTGTCTTCCGCCAGTAGGCTTGTAGAGTCCTGTGATGAAATAGTAAAAAGATTTAAAACCATGCATTAAACATAACCTAACATCACGCCTGTATTCCCCGAAAGGGTAGGCAGAGGTGCACATAAATATAGTACACCCACATTTCGCCAGTTATGTTTTTAGGTCCCAATGTAATAGGGAGCGAGCCTATTGCCATCAACCGGGCACATATCCAGACTCCGTGCTGCTACTGAGAATTACCTAATGGAAAAACTCAGTAACACTTTGCCAGGACCCAGGACCACGTGCTCAGCAGTCGCGCTTAGCGACCACTAGACCAACGAGGCAGTCAAATATGTTAAATAATTAAGCATAAGAAATGACGGTGAATTTATACGCCTCTTTAAAATGTCTAAATGTATAGATGACATCGATTTGTACGCCAAGAACTAAGACAAATATAATGAATACTACATTAATACAGGCTCATATAGATAATGATATATTAATACATACCGGCGGCTCATCCAAGTCTATCTGTGTGAGCGTGGAGTTCTCTTTCATGGCTGCTAGTATAGCTTGCAGCCCGGCGCCGCCTAGACGATTCTCGCGAAGATCTAGCCTCTGTGGATGAAACAATTAATTAAAAACTTGTCAAATATTATTTATGTTTTATTTATTCATTAAAATTATTCAATCAAAAGATGTGTGTGTGTATGTGGGTGTGTGTGTGTGTGTGGGTGTGTGTGTGTGTATGTGGGTGTGTGTGTGATGTGGGAGTGTGTGTGAGTGAGTGAGTTTGTGTGTGTCCATCATGGCAAGTGCACCACGTTACTTTTAAACAGTATATTATTATCTTAACTTAAACTACCACTTTCGTAGTTTATTTTAAACATAAACCCTTCTTTTTTCCAAAAACATTAAATTACTCGAAATCCCATTTGTGTTTAAACAGTATAAGTTTTACTTTCCCACAACCCATGGAATAATGGAAAGTTTTCACGTGCCAGTTAGCTTAAGGCTTTCCTCCCGTGGGTGTCGTGGGCGACTAAGGGAAACTCCAGAAGATGGACAGCAGCGTCTTCTGTAAAGTTACCACCAATACTGCGATCTCCAAGCCGCTTGCCAAGTGTGGGGATTATGGCAACCCCTCGCTTTACTTAAGGGGGAGGCTTTTGTTCAAAAGTGGAAGTTTTGCGGTTAATGTTAATAAATAGCTATAGGATTTCCTATCCTATTGGCACCTGCGATGACACAGCGCGACTGAGTGTGAGGTCCTGGGTACGATTCCCAGGCCGAGCAGAGTTATGTGGTGTACCTGCAGCCTCCTGTCGGCGCGCACCAGCTCGGCCAGCGCGGCGGCGGCGTCGGGCCCGAGGCGCGCGGCCTGCAGCCCCAGCGACACGAGCGGCGCGCCCGGCGGCAGCGCGCGCACCGCCTCGCTGCCCACGGCGTTGCGCCCGATGTTCAGCACGCACAGCGACTGGGACGAGCGCTGGTGATAACCAGAACAAGACTCATTCATTATTTCATTACATATTGACGATTGACGCAGTGACTAAAAGATTGGACTGCTGCGCTAAGGGTTGCGGGTTCGATTCCCGCACTGGGCAAAATTTAGTGCAAACCACACATGTTTGGCAGTCAGTCTCTTTCAATTATTTTAACTGTTTATTTTTGTATATATTGTTTTTACCTATATTTTGTATTACCATTAAGTTGTAAATAGTTTTTAAATATTTCATAGATTAGATTGATTAAATAATTATATTATATTTATTATATTTCAAGGGATGAAACACTTACCAATGCCTTATTAAGATACGGCGCACAGTTCCTCGTGAGCTGATTGTTCCATAAAACTAGGAATGCTAGCCCGCGCGCCTCGTTACCGCTTACTGTAAATAAATAATTATACATGAAAACAACATAAAACATAACATCACGCCTGTATTCCCCAAAGAGGTAGGCAGAGGTGCGCGTATAGTACACCCACATTTCGCCAGTTATGTTTTAGGTCCCAATGTAAAAGGAGCAATTTCTTTCAATTTCTTCATGCCAATTTTCATCAACATCCGTCCAGCGGTTTAGTCGTGAAGGCGTAACAGACAGAGTTACGTTCACATTTATATTATAAAGTATGGAAGAATGCATATTTAAAAAAAAACTGTAATCTACTCACGGATGTCGGTGAGGCTGGCGGAGCCCGGGCAGGCGGCGGGCCCGGGCGGGGACAGCGCGGCCTGCTCCGCCAGCGCCTCCGCTAGGGCTGCTACACCCGCGTCCTGCAACATGTAATTATAGAATAAACATTACATATATGTAATGTTTTTTATTTTATATACATATATATAAAAACATAATATAACATCACGCCTGTATTCCCCGAAGGGGTCGGCAGAGGTGCACATAATATAGTACACCCACATTTCGCCAGTTATGTTTTTTAGGTCCCAATGTAATTGGGGGCGAGCCTATTGCCATCAACCGGGCACAAATCCAGACTCCGTGCTGCTACTAAGAATGACCTAATGGAAAATTCCAGTAACACTTTGCCCGACCCGGGACCTCGTGCTCAGCAGTCGCGCTTAGCAACCACTAGACCAACGAGGCAGTCTTTATTCTAAACTTATCAATAAGCTGTATTACGTCATACAGCACCTGTATTTGGTTGTTGGAGAGGTCCAGCAGCTGTATCCTCGTGTTGTATCTCAGCAGCGCGGCGAGCTGGGCCGCGTCCGACACGGACAGCCGGTTGTCGCCCAGCCGGAGCTCGCGGATCGAGTTGTTCGACTTCAGGGCTATCACTGGAACAACAGGGTTGGTATTCATATGAATAATTTAAAAATTAAGTATGTATTAGTGTGATTTTCAGTGATACTAACGGTCTTAGACTTATTTTACAGAACTCAAAAATCTACCCATTCGGGCATACACTATTTATTTTATGAAGTTAAATTAATAATGTCAATTATAATAATAAGATAGAAATAATTACATTTTATTTTTATCAAGTATCAATGTGTGTGTGAGTGAGACGAAATGTCGTTTCGTGTGTGTGTGTCTGTGTGAGCGAGTGTTTCTGTGTGTCTGTTTGCGCACGTGTCTATGAATGTGTGTGTCAGTGTGTGCGCGTGTGTCTGTAAGTGATGTGTCTGACTGTGTGTCGTGTACATGTGTACCCCCCTCACCGAGACACAGCAGCGGCTCCCCGCACAGCGCCACCCGCTGCAGACACAGCGCGCGCAGGCGGCACGTGTGCGCGCGCAGCGAGCGCGCTAACACCGGCGCGTGCGACGCTTCTAGCGCCGCATCTGTCACTTCTAACTCTGATAGTTCTGCGCTCTGGAAAAAGTTTATAATATTATAAAACTTTAATTTATTCTAAAAGGTTAGCATAACATAACATCTCGCCTGTATTTCCCGAAGGGGTAGGCAGAAGTGCACATATTAGTGTACCCACATTACGCTAGTTAAGTTTTTAGGTCCCAGGTTTTCCAAGTTTTTAGGTGCGTGCCGGGGTTTGTACCTGCCACCTTTGCAACTTGGCAGTCCAACGGCCATACCACTCGGCTATCACTGCTTTTATTGACAATCCTACTATCTTTTTGAGATAATAAACACAGTGAGGCACATTCGCGCACACACACACACACACAGTGAGCACACACTGTCGCACACACTTACTTTTTTGATCATCCTCGAGGCCGCTTGCCAGCCCCTGATGCCGAACTGCCGCGGCCCACAGATCGCCAACGTCGTCGCGCTCTCATAGTACTCTATCATATCAAATATGGCCTCCTGGAACAAACGAAGATATACCAAGTGTTAAGAAAGACAGTACAAATTGATTTTGTTCAGGACATTGGTAGAAAAGAAAGGCAAACATAGACTATAAAACACAGTGGTCGCCAATCGCTCAAAATAATAATATATATTGCATCATTGAACACCCATTTTCCTCCCGTGGGTGTTGTAAGAGACGACTAAGGAAAATCCAGAAGATGGCCAGCAGCGTCTTCTGTAACTTCACCACCAATACTGCGATCCCCAAGCCGCTTGCCTAGCGTGGAATTATGGCAACTTCCCCTTATCTAAGGGGAAGGCCTTCATTCAACAGTGGACGTCTTCCGACTGATGATGAATGAATGAAATCACCAACTCACCGCCCCCTCATCGTCGACCCTGGCGTGCTCCAGCTCCACCCTCCTGAACTGCACGCGCCGCATGATGGCCTCGAGCGCGTCCGCCGGCGCCGCGCCCGTGAGCGAGCACTCGGCGAGCGTGAGCCGGGGTGCGCGCGCGCCGCCGCCGATCGCACTCTCTGGTAACTCCTGAAATGATAAAAAATAATTTATTTAGATTAAAAAACATTACGTCTATTTTCCCTAAATGGGTAGGCAGAGGGGTACATATGATAGTACACCCACTTTTCGCCAGTTATGTTATAGGTCCCAAATCCCAATATAATAGGGGGCGGGCCTATTGCCATCAACTGAACCCAACACCTGATGCTATCAGCAACCACACCTAGCGACCACTACACCAAAACTAAATGACATCAGCATTTCCTAATTAACAACCTCTTACCTATGAGAAGAAATAGCGAAACAAACTCAGGGGTCAAGGTCTCTTTAAAAGTCCAATAATGTATGTGGTACATACCCGTATCTGTTGCAGCACTGAGTCGAGGCATGGTGTGTCGTGCCGTCGGCAGGACTCCAGGTAGTCCGCGGCGAGCTGTGACCTCGTCGTCGTCGGCACTGCGGACGAACATATAAGATACTATTAGATGCTGTAGCTAATCACAAAATTAAATTAATATTCATGAGGGCACAAAATCATGTTATCGAGAACGCAAGTCTAGTTTACAAAAATACGTCTATACCAGCGGGCCCGGCACACGTCGTTCTGCCCGGTTAAAGCGCCACCTACCAGGTCAATCGTGTTATCAAACCGTGATCGACGACCTGATTAGCGCAGTGGCTAAGCGATTGGACTGCTGCGCTAAGGGTTGCGGGTTCGATTCCTGCACGGGGCAAAACTTTGTGCGAACCACATAATATGTTTGTCTCGAGTCTGGGTGTTAGTGTATGTGATATTTCATGTTTGTGAAACGCACCCACGACACAGGAGAAATTCCTAGTGTGGGGCGACGTTTTTAAAAAATAAAACATCTAGGAACCCATTGAAATATACGCACAAAATGTCAACCAAATCGATCCAGACGTTAAGGAGAAGTTAGGTAACAAATACCCGTACAGAAGAAGGATTATATATTTAAAGATATCCCGACGCATTCGGCCACAAGGAACCACATGCCCCTCCGTGCTTCGGAAGGCACTTTAAGCCGTTGGTCCTGCGCCTGATCTCTGTCCGGTCGTGTCTTACCGTCCCATCGGGCTATAAAAGTGAGGGAATAGGGAGTGCACCTGTGTTTGCGCGCATACTTGAGCACTATAATATCTACGTAGTTGGCTAGTCTCAGCTGAGAAAGGCCGCCGTCACCAAAATTCGGTCAGAAGAACATTATTATTACTATTCTTTATCACAGAAAAGTAAGTACAAATTACTTTTCACTGTTATGTAATAAAATCTGACCCAGTTTAAACTTTTCACAACTCCATATAAATCTGAACGCTGCATATGACGTCATATCAATATTATATGCACTATTAAGAGCCATTTCACATTTTTTGACAGTTTCCTGAATTTTCGGACGCGAAATTTACCATCTTAAGTAGTACTAAGGAATTTCTAAATACATGTAGAATGTAGACCAATCTTTCCCATTGTTACAAATAGAATTAGATTTTCAAAATATAACTTGATTGCTGTGTGGTGAGCTATTTCCCGCAACATGTTTTCTGAAAATCCATCGCAGAGCCATTTTCGGGCTTCAAATTCTACCATTTACATCAACAAATTTAAATGGAAAAAATACAGTTGGCATAGGACATATACTTTTGTTGTAACATACGGTGGAAAATTTTCGATTAATAACACTTTTAATTGATAAAAAAATAAATACTTAAACCGGTTTTCACGGTTTTATATGGTAATTTTATCGCGACTTTTTGGTTTAAATAAAGGTATTTATTACTTTTAAAATTATGCCATAATGAACTATGCTCTCTGGGAAATCTATTGATACAATGTTTTTTAATATTCCTTTATTTAATTAGATATAATAACATTTTCAATATCACTCAAAATCACAATAAATTACAATGCACAAACGTAGAACGATCAGTCGGGCCCGAGCGCCCTTAGAGGCAGGACCTGTGTCACTTTTTTCAAATTTTGAATTACGAAAATTCGTATTAAAAACCCATTTTTATACTACGACCACAACGTTTTCATTTTCTACGAACTATTTTCATCCGGTTTTGTTTATTATAAAATGTTATTAAATTCTTTTAAAATATTTTATTTGATTAATATTCAGCAACCATCCAATCAGATATTATATCTGATGACGTAAGTTTCTGTTCTGTAGCAGCACACTGAATTATAAGTTGCGCGAAAAATGTTGCCAAAAATGTTGTCCCCTCAATGCGCAAAGTAATCCCAGCCAACATTCATGCTAACCTGATTTCGGAAATTTTGCACAAACCTCACATCTTATCTACTTTCTACCCCCTGCTCGAGTTCGTCCTTATTTGCAATTATAAGGTCGGTAAGGGAAGGGGTGGCGCCGCTATTTACCTCCGTAACGATTCCACTGCATTCGAAACTGTATTATAATCGATAGGTTCATATTATGCACACCACATCATCATGGGAGATTTCAACACTTCCTTACTCCGCATACCTCCCAATCCTCCAAACTCCTGCACATAGTCGATTCTGCCAGCCTACTCGTCGTACTGCTTCAAGCCACTCACCACAACGATGTAGCTGAGCACACTCGGCTCGATTTCATTAATACCCCCAATCCTTCCCTGGTTTCCTCTCATGGCCGACTCGTCACCGCTGGATTCTCTCACCACGACCTTATACTTTTATCGTATATCCTCAAACCTCATAAACCTAAGCTCAAGGTACTGTACAATGTACATGCACAGCTTCGCGCGAATCAATGTAAGCAAACTGAGTTCAGATGCTTCTCTAATCGACTGGAAACCTATGATGGAGGCTCCCGCGGTCGACGAAAAGGTTAGCGGTTGTAACCGGGAAATCATCGAGCTTTATGATATACACGCACCGGTTGAAAAGGTAAAGCTGAAGCGTCCACCTGCGCCATGGATTTTGAATAGTGTAAAGTTGGCCATAAAGAGTAGGGATCGCGCTTTTTGAAAATTCAAGAAAGATCGTGATGAGGACTGGAATCTTTTCAAAGCTGCACGAAATCGGTATAATTAAGTAATATCCAATACCAAACGCCGCCATATTCTAAATTACATTTATTTATGTTCCACTTTTGCCGATCTCTGGAAGTTCCTTGAAACTCTCAGTATTGGCAAATCACCACTATTTGACCGGTTGAATTCCATTGATTTGGACGATCTCAATTCGCATTTCTTCACTAGCCCAACTTTAGACAAAAGACCAAACCTCAGACACTTGCTTACGTCGATGGTCTCCCGCGTCCCAACATGAATCCCTTGCACATATCTCCAGTCACTGAGGGAGAAATCAAAAAGATCATCCTCCATCAAATCCATAGCGTTAGACTGTGATAACGTCTATCGCGGAATGATCGTCACAATAGTTGACCACCTTCTTCCAGCAATCACACACATAATATCGTGCTCCTTGGATACCGGATACTTCCCCTCCTTGTACCGCAAAGCTTTCGTTCACCTTTTACCTAAAATATCGAGCTCTTCTCTACCCAGTCACTTCCGACCAATCTCTATCCTTTCTTTCCTATCTAAAGTGCTCGAGGCCAATGTCCATGAGAATATACGAAGAGTCAACCAAAATAACCTCTTGTCTCCCTTGCAGTCCGGTTGCAGGCCAGGCGATTGGCGACATTAAGGCAGGCATAGAAGATACTAAAGTTACAGCCCTAGTTGATTTTTCCAATACCTTCAATATAGTCAATCGCGATATCCTCGTCTACATCCTATCCCATCTCTTGGCGTCTCCTAAAGCGCTGGAATAGATCCCTTACTTTTGGGAACGCCAGTGGTCGGTCCATGTGGAAGAGTCCCCTTCTTCCTGGTGTGAGCTAAAATCTGGCCTTCCACAAAGCGGTATTCTCCGTCCATTGCTGTTTTCTATCTTTATTAACCTTATAATCCAATCACTTCGGTGTGCGTATTCCATATGCCGATAACTTGTAGCCTTACTCTGCTTGATCTTTAAGCTACAATGGACTGGTCCGAGAGATTTGGCATGGCGGCAATTCCGAATAAGTGCCAAGCAATCATACCTGGTAGGTCAAGGAGTTTGCGCAAACTACACGTGGCAATGCTGCCAGTCTTTTGGGCACGTTACCGGTTGACATCGATGGGGATGAAATTTTTGATGCTTTTTAACTTGTTATTTTTGTATATATTGTTTTTATCTTGTATTAGATTTAAGTTGTAAATAGTTATAATAGTTGAGATAATTAATTATTGCTTTATGTATATATATGTATTGTTTTGTTTCATATATGTATGTAACGTATTATATGTATGTTTATGTTTATTATTTTGCGTATCGATATACGTCATCATCATCATCATCAGCCGGTAGACGTCCACTGTTAAAAGGCCTCTCCCTTAGAACGCCACAATAAACGACAGCTTGCCAATTGCATCTACCGCTTGGGCCACAATTCTGACGATATCGTCGGTCCACCTGGTGGGAGGCCTGCCAACGTCTTCCGGTTCGTTGTCGCCACTCGAGAACCTTTCTTCCCCAGCGGTTATCGGTCCTTCGAGCGATATGGCATGCCCATTGCCACTTCAACTTGCATATTCTTCGAGCTATGCCGGTGACTCTAGTTCTTTGGCGAATTTCCGTATTCTGGATCCTGTCGCGCAAAGAAACCCCGAGCATAGTTCTTTCCATAGCTCGTTGAGTGACTCTGAGCCTTTCCAAAAGGCCAACCGTTAGCGACCACGTCTCAGAGCCATACGTCATCACATCGCATGCATCGATATGTGCATCTACCTAATATTTGTCTCCATATCGCTCTAAAGTCGACTGGTAATAAATGCCTAAGGTATTAAGCTCGCCTTTGTATATTTATTTTGAAAACTTTAAAATGGAGGAGGATATCAATTCGGATGTTTAAATATATTTTTTATGTGTGTTCGGGCATAACTCCGTCATCTAAAGACGGATTTGCAAAATTCTTTTTTTGTTGGAAAGTAGTTTATTCCGAAATAGTCCCATTGAAATTTCATGTAGATCTGATGATGATCTTTGGAGATATGGAACTGAACTCCTTATAAAATCATAGCAGAACTGTCGTTACAAGTAATATAGCCTAAGTAATTGTCGCCACAAACTAGAAAGAAAGAGGGGGAGGTGGTGCCTTGTCCCCCCTTCTACCACTTTAATAGTATATATCGTGTGAGATTTCGTTTGAGGGAGCATTTTGTAAGGATTTCAAATACTAATCCTCAAAATGTCTACGGCGGATGAATCCTAGGCATCACTAAAAATTGTGAAATAAAAAATATAAAAACCGCCTTAAAAAATAGGAACAAATAAATAATATGATCAAATTACTAATGAATTCAAAATATTTTCATAAATCTCGAATATAGGTATATTGTAATAACGATCAAGATTTTTTTGTCCGTCTCGTTTTTTGCGCTACACTGTTAGCATTATTTTTGTGTGGGTGTGTCACGCACACATGACAATTCTACCGAAATTCGAACGTCAAAATTTTGTGAAATGGCTCTTAAAGTACATATGAAGACTATAAAACGGTGACGTCACCACGGCTTTAAAATCTCGTTAAGAGCGACATAAACCCAGATAATTTCACCATTGTGTCTCCCATGTATGACGTCATAGATAGCATGCAGTTTGCATATGTGACGTCATAGTACATAAGAAGTAGGGTGTAGTTTGAGTGTATTCACTGTTATTCATGAATCATTCAAGAATATAAAATTCAAGTTACATAAAAACACTGAATAACATCACGACTGTATTCCCCGAAGAGGTAGGCAGAGGCACATATAGTACACCCACATTTCGCCATTTATGTTATAAATACCTATGTAATAGGGGGCGAGCCTATTGCCATCAACCGGGCACAAATCCAGACTTCGTGCTGCTATTGAGAATTACCGAATAGAAAACCCAGTAACACTTAGCCCGACCCGGGATCTGAAGTCCGAACCTCCGAACCCAGGACCTCATGCTTAGCAGCCCCGCTTAGCGACCACTAAACCAACGAGGAAGACTTAGTAATAAAAGTATACCTACCTAAAATGTAAAAATCCCGTCTCCCCTGTCCACTTTACCATATTTTGCTAATATAGTAACTTTCGTCTAATCTGTATATATAAAAATGAATTGCTGTTCGTTAGTCTCGCTAAAACTCGAGAATGGCTGGACCGATTTGGCTAATTTTGGTCTTGAAACCTCCGTGGAAGTCCAGCGAATGTTTAAACGGTGAAAAGGCGGTACGAAATTCGCCGGGTCAGCTAGTTAAAAATAAATATTACCACATTTTAAACACATAGCGGTGCCTTCTCCATGCAAATATTATGAATATATCACTAAAACAATAAGGATTGACCTACATATTATTATTTGTCCTCATTTCTGTCCGTGACTCATTTCTAAATGGGTTTACACTCTCATACTAAGGAACTTTATTTTAGAGTTAGATACATAACATAACATCACGCCTGTATTCCCCGAAGGGGTAGGTAGGGGTGCACACTGCACATATAGAACATCCACATTTCGCCAGTTATGTTTTAGGTCCCAATGTAATAGGTGGCGAGCTGGCCATCAACTGGGCACAAATCCAGACTCCGTGCTGCTACTGAGAATTATCTAATGGAAAAACCAAGTAACAGTGCCCGAACCGGGATTCGAACCCAGGACCTCGTGCTCAGCAGTCGTGCTTAGCAAACACTAGACCAACGACGGAGTAATATTAGTTATGATTGTTCTTTAACAGCTAGTTCTTCTGTAAATCTGTGGATAACGTTGTGAGTAGTGTATTTGTTAATTTTACTGTTAAGATGCTAACTATGTTACAATATTTAATATACTGCTGTTTGTTATCCCTATAAATAAATAAATGATAAAAATAAAATTATATTACATAAATTGTTGCCAATAAGCCTGATATAGTGGTGATAGATCGATTGGAACGACGCGCAGTGATTGTCGATATCACTATCCCGCATGACGAGAATCTCGTGAAAGCTGAAAAGGATAAACAGATTAAATATCTGGATTTAGCGCACGAGGTTGTCGACATGTGGGAGGTGGACTCGGCAATCGTTGTGCCGATAGTTGTTACGGTCAATGGCCTAATGGCCAAGAGCCTCGACCAACATCTTCGGAGACTCGCGTTAGGCGGCTGGGTTAAGGGCTTGATGCAAAAGGCGGTACTTCTTGACACGGCGCGTATAGTCAGGAGGTTCCTCTCTTTGGAGTCCTAACCACCGGCAGCTAGGACCCTGTTCCCGATGCCGGTTGGAGACTATATTTTATATTTTGTATTTTTTTTTATATCGATATATAATTTAAAAATATAATTTATAAGATTTATGTATAAATAAAGAGAAAAATAGTAATATGGATTACGAGTAAGTATGTAGTATGGGTAAAAAAACTTATTAAAACAAAGCTAAAGCATAAATATAATAGGGTTGCATGTTTGTAGGTCGTTACTGGGGTGCACCGCGATGATTCATTCTTATAACACGTATCATGTGTGCCGACGAATGGGGCTGGTCAAACCAAACATGCAATGTCACCAATGGTCCGATTGGCGTGTTAGAATAGTCTTTTATCTATAGAAAAATAAATAACCGCCTCCTTTTCTGAAGTCGGTTCATAAACAAATGTCTCATTGGTCTACTGGGTGCTAAGCTGGGTAATCTGTTACTTGGTTTATCCATTAGGTAATTCTCAGTAGCCGCACGGAGTCTGGATTTGTGCCCGGTTGATGGCAATAGGCTCGCCCCCTATTACATTGGGACCTTAGTCACAACTGGCGAAATGTGGGGGTACTTTAAGTAACAAATTTTTGTCCCGTGCGGGTACGATTCCCGCACAGGACAAAACTTTGTGCGAACTACAGATGTCTGTCCTCAGTCTGGGTGTTAGTGTATGTGATATTTCATGTTTGTGGAACGCACCCACGATACAGGAGAGAGTCCTAGTGTGGGGGTAACGCTTTAAAAAAAAATGACAATGACCTCAGCATACCCCTTCGGAGAATACAGGCGTAATGTTAAATAAAAAACCGAATAGCCTAAACATGTCAATTACTGTTACCATGGACACTGCCCTACTGACCCCACAAAGTGAAACAAGCTCAATAATACATGATTGCAGATAATTAACAATAACACAAACAAAGTGGTAGATCTGTTATCGCTGCTAGTACATTGTAAACAATATAAGGCTGGCTACACGATACATAACAAAGTAAATAAAAGTATACTCCATACTTGATGTTGAGAAAACAAATAACGACGACCTGATTAGCGCAGTGGCTAAGCGATTGGACTGCTGCGCTAAGGGTTGCGGGTTCGATTCCCGCACGGGGCAAAACTTTGTGCGACCCACAGATGTTTGTCCCGAGTCTGGGTGTTAGTGTATGTGAATATTTCATGTTTGTGAAACGCACCCACGACACAGGAGAAATTCCTAGTGTGGGGCGATGTTTTAAAAAAAAAAAAAAAATACTATTATGGTATAATATACATATTAATACTAGCTGTGCCCCGCATTTTCACACGCGTCGTTTGCATTTGTGTTAATGGTACGGAGCCCTTCGTGTGAGGCTCAGACTCGCACTTGGCCGGGGTTTAAGAATAACGGGGATTCAGCCCTTTTGGCCATTGGCCCTTCGTGTGATCTGAGACAAAAGCATTACCCGTCTTGGCTAATTACTGATGCCAATGTGACATGTTTTTTTTATTTTAAAACAACTTTAATATTCGTTTGCAGCCGTCCTAAACGGATACTAACGGAAACGAGTCGAATGACATCACCGCGCAACCTTGGGCCGCCGATGTCAAGGGCACTAACAGGGGTGGGTTTGACCACGTGTAGCTGTACCTTGATTATATCAAGATAATGATGTTGGAAAGCGCATTACGGAGCTAATTTTTTTTTAAAAAAACGTCGCCCCACACTAGGAATTTCTCCTGTATCGTAGGTGCGTTTCACAAACATGAAATATTCACATACACAAACACCCAGACTCGGGACAAACATCTGTGGTTCGCACAAAGTTTTGCCCCGTGCGGGAATCGAACCCGCAACCCTTAGCACAGCAGTCCAATCGCTTAGGCACTGCGCTAATCAGGTCGTCAGAAAATGGAGCTGGGCAGGACACTTAGCTAGACGAGGTGACGACAGGTGGAGTGAGGCGTTGACAGAATGGTGGCCAAGAACGAGCAAGCGGAGCGTAGGTCCTCCGGCAGCGAGATGGGTTGGCGACATAATAAAGATTGCGGGGCGCACCTGAACAAGATTGGTACAGGACCGCGGCGGATGGCATTGTTTAAGGGAGGCTTATACCCAGCAGTGGGATTTTGAAGGCTGTGGATGACGATGAGATGAATGATGTTAAGATGTTTAAAGTTATCGGTACCGCGCTGAATGGTATCCAGACTAGTATTGACCACCCGCTTTCATCCCGTGGGTGTCGTATTCATATATTTATTTGCATTCCATAATGGTACAATAGATGTTAAAGAGGCTAAGGGAAAATCCCGAAGATGGGCAGCAGCGTCTTCTGTAACTTTACTACCGATACTGCGATCCCGAAGCCGCTTGCCAAGCGTGGGGTTTGTAGCAACTCCGCCCCATTCCAAAGGGTAGGCGTTTGTTCAACAGGGAGTTCCAACTCAATGGAACATCTTCGGGTTGGAACCAATGCGGTTGCAATTACGCTCGATTAAAGGCTTTTTTTTTAGTTTTTATTTTGATTCCAGGAACTTTTTTTAATTATTAAGAATTTTAAACTTATCATCCATATTTATAATCGTTCAAACTGTAAACAGGATGTTTGTTTGTCTAACATAGTGAAGCTGAAGAAACACTATTTATTTATTAACAATATATGTATGTATACACAAGGACTAGTAGGTATAACATAGTGTTATTATATTCCTTGTGTACATAAATTGTTAATAAATAGTGTAGAGAACACCAGTTTTGCGCGCGAAGCCCTAGCACAGGCACACCTAGTAGTAAATGTATTTCCAAGGGCTTCCGATATAGTGACCTCATTGTAGCGGCCTTGAGGGGTCAAGTTCACTGTAAAAGGACGCGTGTAGGATATTTATAGTAAAAGCAGAGTCGTGACTGAAATAACATAACATAACATCACGCCTGTATTTCCCGTAGGCAGAGGTGCACATATAGTACACCCACATTTAGCCAGTTATGCTTTTTTAGGTCCCAATGTAATAGATGGGCAGCAGCGTCTTCTGTAACTTCACCATCAATAATGCGATCGCCAAGGCACTTGCCAAGCGTGGGGACTGGGAAGAAAAAGGAGCTCTAGGATTTAATCCAACTCCTATGCTTAGTGTATTAGCCTAATCACTACATCTGTAATACTTCTTATCGTGTGGTTGATGAACAACCTGATGTCAGAGTTTAAACCGCCTGTAGGCCTCTGACACACCGTTGAAAAATCTCTCATGTGTGCCGATTTCCTCACGTTGTGTCCCTTCACCATTTTTAGCAACTGATAACTAAATTATAGTACGTAAATTAATTTGAAAAGACATTAGTGCGTGCAGGGGCTCAAGCTTGCGACCTATGATATAAGCAGACCAAGTATAGTGCAGTCATACCACTCGACTATCAGTGCTTAGGTATATCTGTGGAGGAAGGGGTGTGGAGTTCCTCCAACGAAAAGGGAAGATCTTCCAACCAGGCGGTGGTGTGCCTGGTGGGCCGCGGCGCCCCACGTCTCAACTCGGGGCGGCTGTGTATATAGCTAGCGAATGTGATTACTTCGCTAGCGCGATGCAGGATTAGCAACGTCATGCGTCCTTCGACGTGTAGATGTCGCTACACATCTTTTATAGGTCCAGCATCAGTATGGAATCACTTCAGATACTACGAGAAGATAAAACCCAGCCACCTGTTACTCACACTAATATCACAACTCAGATATAATCTCAGTGTTAATCCTTTTCATATCTGTTGAACATGAGACTCCTGGCAGCTCTCCAGAAAGTAGGTGATTGGCCTCTTCAGGCGTGATTTATGGACTATCCATGATGGGCGATGGCTTATAAGCTTGTAGAGATAGAACATAGATAGAATTCTTTCTTATTGTATACCAAATAGAAACATTACCTCCCTTACCTACCAAATGATCAGTATTGAACAATTGATTAAATTACACCTATCACTGTCGTTTGCATGTAAAAAATAGAGATGTCAACAGACTTAAAAAGTAAATAATAATAACATCATGCCTGTATTCCCCGAAGGGGTAGGCAGAGGTGCACATATAGTACATCCACATTTCACCAGTTGTTTTTTAGGTCCCAATGTAATAGGGGGCGAGCCTATTGGCATTAACCGGGCAAAAATCCAGACTCTGTGCTGCTACCGAAAATTACCTAATGGATAAACCCATTAACACTGCCCGACCCGGGATTCAAACCCAGGACCTCGTGCTCCCTTAATCAATTTAAAAATTTAAGCCTAGCATGGCAACATGCATAAAAAATACAAAAAGTCATGTACACCTAATCAGTTCAATTCACAAAGAAAACACCAGTTTCGATTCCATGAAGTTGCCACAGCTTCCACAAGCTGAATCCTCACCGTTCTCTAACAAGACCTAAACAAATATCCCTACAGAAAAACTGTTTACAAAAGTCCAAAACACAGTCACACGCTCAGTCATCAGAGCTAACGATCAGTCCATACCCTGCGTCAGTGGTGGGCGTGAAAATGGCTACGTATGACAGCAATGTGTGCGGCTTGGCACATGATGCATGGCAGTGCGCCATCTCAGGTGAGCTGATGTGAACTTGACTCATTCGCGTGTTAAATTATCGTCTGGTTAATTTTTATATAATATCGATGCGAAATAAGATTCCCTCGTTGTTCTAGTGGTCGCTAAGCGCGAATGTCGAATGAAAGGGAGAAGGAAACCGGCACACCTGAGAGATTGTTCAACGGTGTGTAAAGCCATGTCAGAGGCCTACAGGCGGTTTAAACTCCAGGTTGTTCATCAACCATACACCGTTGAAAAATCTTTCAGGTGTGCCGGTTTCCTCACTATGTTTTCCTTCACCGTTTTCAGCAACTGATAACTAATTTATAGTACGCACATAAATTCAAAAAGACTGGTACGTGGCGGAGTTTGAACTTGCGATCTTTGACTTGGCAGTCCAACGGTCATACCACTCGGCTATCAGTACTAATTATTTTCAATGGAAACGTTGTTCATTGTTGTTATTACAATAATTACTAAACATATAATACTAGGCTATATTATCGTCTCACTACAGGCAAGGCACCATGTCTGACCCAAAGATTAGCAATACGTAAACATAACATCACGCCTGTATTCCCCGAAGGGGTAGGCAGAGGTGCACATATAGTACACCCACATTTCGCCAGTTATGTTTATAGGTCCCAATGTAATAGGAGGCGAGCCTGCCGTCAACCGTGCACAAATCCAGACTCCGTGCTGCCACTGAGAATTACCTAATAGAAAAACCCAGTAACACTGTCCGACCCAGAATTCGAACCCCATAGGCCAGGACTTACTACACTAGAGTCTTGTGACTAGACCCACGATGCAGCATAAGTAAATATTATTTAAACGTAGTAGCCATACATACATTTAGCCGTACATGAATTTATTAATTAATTTGGTTCTATCCAGGTTAATTATTACTGAGCTCATGAGTAATATTGTTTATGCCGTTATTATTCATTCATGCTCATTATTATGTATCCTGCTGATGATTGATATAGGATTGAGGATGCTCATCATGTTTAATGCCCGTAATCCGTGAAAATGTTGGAACCTATAGTACACACAAAATTCGTCGGTTTAACAGTGGTATGACCGTTGGACCGCCAAGTCAAAGGTAGCAAGTTCAAACCTCGGCACGCACCAATTTCATTAAGTTATCAGTTGCTAAAACGGTGAAGGTAAACATCGTGAGGAAACCAGTACACCTGAGAGAATTTTAACGGTGTGTAAAGACATGATCGAGGCCTACAGGCGGTTTAAACTCTGACACCAGGTAGTTCATCAACCATTCGATAAGAAGAATATACCTATATATAAAATTAAATGAAATATTAGAGTAATTTTGGAAAGGTGATAAACCTATTGTCTCGTATATTCTTAGTAATTAATATATTCTTAGAGGTAATTAGCATTTGCCAATTAACCTTACGTGGTCATCACACCATCTTTGTCTGACTCAACAACCACTAACATCACGCGCTCCAAGCATCTCAATATGATTATCGTATAGATAACAGGAAAATACTTTAAAAAAAGAACATCGACGTGCGCTTACGCCGCCGCGCTGTCTGACCGCATATGCGCGCTCGTTTAGATAGCCAATCACACACGCGCAACTACGAATTTAGTAACCACACAATAAATATAATGAACAGAATCTCCACTTTGTGAGGTTATACTCATACTAATTCTCCATAAATACGGATCATCATCATCATCAGCTTTTAAATGGCCCACTGCTGGGCATAAGCCTCCTCCCCTAAACGCTACTGATTCCTATTTTGGGCCTTTTGCATCCAGGTCTTTCCCTAAATACGGATAGTTCATATAATTATATGGAGAAGTATTCCTTTGTTCCTGATGATAATGGAGAAGTGCAGAAAGTTAAAAAGCTTAATTACGGAAAAGTTTTAGCCTTAGGGCGACCTCTCCTTATTCAAACTAGCCTTTTATTATAGTACGTTTAGCTCCAATAATGCCCACCCTTCACCGCGCTCTAGTGCTCTAGCTGGAAAATATTTAGGAAAGAAACGATGCAACGAAGTCCTTGACACTTAATATTATACGGACATTACATGAATGAATGAATGAATGAAATAAATATCTTCATTCATTCATTACCATCCGTACCCACCTTGAATTTAGTCTTAAAGAGACAGAACATCATCTAAATATAATGATTAATGATTACTTACGTCATCATCTAAATTCTAAACAATCTTGTAAAGTGGGACTTCTACCATTCTATTTATTGTACGTACCACACACACAGTATAGCGTATTACACACACATATGTGTGTGTGTGTGTGTGTGTGTGTGTAACAACAAATTATCAGTTAATCATTACACACCCACACAGATACAGTTCAAAGAATCATTCATGCTATAACCCTCACGCACGCTGCCAAACTAATTATAATGCGCTTATTGCATGCACTTCTCAGAAAACTAAAACAATTATATTGCGCTGAAAAAATATACGCGTATTTCGCACTACAAGCTTGCCTGCCTTGCCTTGCCTGTGCTGCCTAAGTACGTCCGACATTAGACGGTCTACTTCACCACCATCCGTGTTGATGACAATCTATAGCAGTCTTTCCCAAAGTGGGCGATAACGCCCCCTTGTGGGCGCTGCAGGTCTCAAGGGGGGCGGTAAGAGACCCAGAAAGAAAATGTTTTTTTTTGCTAGAAGCTTTATTTAGTTAGGAGGCCTCTTAAACAACGACTGCAAGAGCTCTCGACTCTCAACAACAACTTGTGAACATCAACTAATATGAATTAAAAGATTGCTCAAACTCGGTTCTATATTTCTCTCCGCGTAGTTCATATATAGGTCACAATAATTAATTTAATTTGTAGTTATAGTGGTTTTTAAATAGGTGAAAAAATGGGGGCGCTAAAAAAATATTTATTCTCAAAGTGGGCAGTAGACAAAATAAGTTTGGGAACCACTGATCTATAGCATAACCTGTTTCTATGACAAGTATTCATCATTATCAGTCGGAAGACGTCCACTGTTGAACAAACCTCCCCCTTAGGGAGGGGTTTGTCAATCCACACGGGTGGAAAGGGGGTGGTCAATTCTAAGCCGGACACCACACGGCAACAAGTATTACTATGTGACAATTGGTTAATATGAAGAAGCCACGAATGATTAGAGGAAGCGAGACGCCGCATTACCTTGCAGGAAGCAGATTTGATTATATTACGTATCCATTTTCCAATGTGTGACTCAATCTAATCTACAGATTATATTTATTGTGGGTATTATTCCGTTATTTCTGGTTTTATTACTATCTTAATTCATAAATTCATGTCTTATTGATATTAATTTAATTGGCTAGTGATCGCCTGCGTCGAAATTAGTCAGTCACAAACATAGCCTCCTATAGCCTGTGTTCAAAGAGGTAGGCGAAAGAGCCTGTTGTCATCAACCGGCCACAAATCTAGACTTCGTGTTTTTTGATACAAGTATAACAAATCATAACATTAGTGCAACAAAAAAAATATAATCGTAATACACATACGCACATAACATCACGCATGTATTCCCCGAAGGGGTAGGCAGAGGTGCACATATAGTCCATTTATGTTTTTTAGCTCCCAATGTAATAGGAGGCGAGCCTATTGCCATCAACCGAACACAAATCTAGACTCCGTGCTGCTACTGAGAATAACTCCAAAACTCCAGTAACACTGCCCGATCCGGGATTTGAACCCTCCTCGTGCTCAGCAGTGGCGCTTAGCAACCACTAGACCAACGAGGCAGTCCAATCGTAATATGTAATCGTAATAAATGTTACACTATGGAGATAGATATGGGTCTTCTAATAAAGTGGTTGTGGAGGGCTCGAAAACACTTGTCCTTTAAGACTGGCGCTCCAAATGTTAAAAGGTTTACAGAGTTTTCTTTGCACGTATAATCCCTACTAATATTATAAAGATTGCGGGGCGCACATGGACAAGATTGGCACAGGACCGCGGCGGATGGCATTGTTTAAGGGAGGCCTATACCCAGCAGTGGGATATTGAAGGCTGTGAATGATGATGATGAATATTATAAACGCTGCCTACCCCTCAGGGAAACAGGCGTGACTTTATGTATGTATAAACGCAAAAGTTTGTAAGTATGGATGTTTGTTACTCTTTCACGTAAAAACCACTGAATGGATTTTAATGAAATTTCACATGGAGGTAGCTGACACCGTGGGTTAACACATAGTCTACTTTATATCCCGAAAAAATGTAGCAGGTAACACCGCGGCGCGCAGCTAGTATATTATATAGATAGACACCTATACTGTGTATAAAAGGAACCAAAAAACATAACTGGCGAAATGTGGGTGTACTATATGTGCACCTCTGCCTATCCCTTCGGGGAATACAGGCGTAATGTTATGTATGTACTGTGTATAAATCTAATCACCTACGATCAGGCGATTCCCTCCCCCCCTCCTCCCATATTGTATGGTATGACATAGAAACTAATTAAACGACGAGCAATTTCTCAGAAGATGACAACAAAGACAATTACGCGTCGTTTCCTTGTCGGCATATAATGGCTAGTAGTCACGACAATCTTGTAAGAATCTTATAAGATCTACAGGCAGACGCATTTAATGATAACACTGTATTTTTATTTTATTTTATTAGAATAGAATAAATAGAACGGCTAGCCAATTACACTATTCAACAAACAAATCACATTTATGAGCGTGTATGAGGAATGTATTCTTCTTCTTAAGTTTAAGCTACATGCAAGTACATAAATATAACAACATCACATCACGTCTGTATTCCCCGAAGACGGCAGAGATGCACATATAGTACCCCCACATTTCGCCAGTAATGTTTTTAGGTCCCAATGTAATAGGGGGCGAGCTGGCCATCAACCGGGCACAAATCCAGACTCCGTGCTGTTACTGTGAATTAACTAATGGAAAAACCTAGTAACACTTTGCCTGACCCGGGATTCGAACCCAGGACCTCGTGCTCAGCAGTTACGCTTAGCAACCACTAGACCAACGAGGCAGCCGATACATACAATACATGCAAATACTTCTACAACATATGTAGTCTTGGTATATAGAAGTGAATAGTATAGCCTCATTTCGCTCACTTTTGTTAGAGGTCCCGTCGTATGGTTGATGAACAACCTGGTGTCAGAGTTTAAATGTAGGTCTCTGACAAGCTTTACACACCGTTGAAATACCTCTCAGGTGTGCCTGTTTCCTCACGATGTTTTCCTTCACCGTTTTTAGCAACTGATAACTAATTTATAATACGCACATAAATTCGAAAAGACATTGGTGCGTCCCGGGTTTTAACTTGCAATCTTTTACTTGACAGTCCAACGGGCCTAGCACTCGGCTATCAGTGCTCCAACCATCCTCACCATGAGAATTGTGATGCAAGTGAATGAAGCAAAAAAAGATGTGCATTCATAAAGTCACGCCTGTTCTCCAGAGAGGTAGGCAGAGACAGATTACCATTTACTACGATCCTGGCAAACTACTTTCGCCTCATTCACACGCATCACATTCCTCATACACGCTCGTCGGTTAAGGGTACTATATGTGTAAGGTAGGCGAATTCCTCGGAGAATATAGGCGTGGTCTTATGTTATAATAACTATACCTCTTTGTAATATTTGTGTAAAGGTATAGACACAATAATACATTATTACTTATATTATTTCCATCAAATTCTCACATGACAAGTGATAAGATAATCTGAAATATATATAAAATATGTGTGTCAATGTCGACGCGAATTATGATAAGCCGCGTGTCGAATGTATTACGATATATCACACCTTCATCCACAAAGAGGCAGGCAGAGGTGTGTGAAAAACATTTTAAAGCTAGCTGTATCAATCCAAGAGTTTATTGTATACCTGCAAGCCAACCCGCAGTGAGCTAGCATGGTGATCAATGCTCAATCCTTCTCTATACGAGAAGAGGCCTTTGCCCTGCAGTGGGACAGTTATAGGCTGTTATTATTATTCTATACCTACATTTATTAGTGTAGTAGTGTAAGAATTAAATAAATGACATTATGATCAGTGGCGGGCTTAATAACTGGCTTAACAGCAGCAAGGTTAAGCTACGCTTGCCGCGGTCTGTCAGAGGATTGGTGACCATTTAATTCCATATCATCTCCGTGCCTCGGACAACACGTCAAGCCCGGCTGTGCTTAGTAAATCTTAGACTGTCGCTAGATAAATCGTATTTATTTGAGTTGTGTTTCTTCACGGTTTTCCGTGTTTATTTTAATAAGGAGAAAAATGATCTTGACAATTTGTTTATTGATCTACTAGCTGACCTGGCGAATGTCGTACCCCCTTCTCAATATTTCGCCCTTCAATAGACTTCTACAAATATTTCAAAACCAAAATTAGCCAAATCGGTGCAACCGTTATCAAGTTATGGCGTGACCAAGAGAAACGGGGATTAAATTTTTAACCAACCTCAAAAAGGGAAAAGTTATGTATTCGGCTATCGTAATAATTGATTCCCGTACGGGGAAAAACTTTGTGCGAACCACAGATATTTGTCCCCAGTCTGGGTGATTGTGTATAATGATATTTCATGTTAGTAAAACGCACCCACGACACAGGAGAAATTCTAAGTGTGGGACGACGTTTAAAAAAAAAGAATATTAATAAGCCTATGATTAGGTAGTTAGGGTAGTTACGCTAAAGTTACAGCAAATATAGAAAATCGACTCTAAAAAATTGACGTCATGAATTAGTTGAGACGTCATTCATCGCAATGCATTACAAGCATGACGGCATAGGCAGTACGCAAGCTGTCGTTCGAGTTATAATCGCCATGAGTACAAGGTTGTAGTGGACTTGGCAGCTACAAATCACACTAATATTATAAAAGCGAAAGTTTGTGAGTGTGTTTGTTATATCTTCACGCTCAAACGGCTTGACCGATTTTGATGAAATTTCATGTGGAGGTAGCTGACACTCTGGATTAACACATAGGCAGTATCCCGAAAAAGTGCAGCTTGTAACACCGCGGGGCGCAGCTAGTATTTTATACTTCACGACCTGAATAGACAGTGACGTCAACCGGTGAGCACAAAATCGATAGCCCTATTTCACTTCCACATTTTTCTCAGCATACTTAAAATACCCTGTATAATAGTCTAGACCAGGAAGGCGAACCAATTGCACGAGGCGAAAATATTTTGGGCACCCATCGTTTCCTACGAGTTGACAGTATTTAGTTTTATTATTGTCCCATGTCTGAACTGGAGCGATTTTGATAAACCATGCCCAAAAAACGCGCTAGAAAACATGTTAAAAAAAAAACCGCATCCAAATTGATTCAGCAGTTCAAGAGCTACGGTGCCACAGAACAACACGCAGCGGTCAAACTTATTTAACACCGCTCTTTTTGGTTCTGTTAGGATTGGCACAATAATCCATAAAGGTTCGCTCCCGGCCTACAGTGCGCCGGTGAGTGCACCAGTGTATCGATCAGTATAATAACACAGATGTATCAACACTGTTATTGATCAGTGGGACTCGTTGTTACTATAATAAGCATGATAACAAGATGAACTTATAACACAATACTGTCTTCTTCTTATCGTATGGTTGATGAACAACCTGGTGTCAGAGTTACAACCGCCTGTAGGCCTCTGACATGGCGACACACACCGATGAACAATCTCTCAGGTGTGCCGGTTCCCTCAGTGTTTCTTCACCGTTTTTAACAACTGATAACTTATTTATAATACGCACATGAATTCGAAATTTCGGTCACAGCAGCCTCTCAACTAAGTCTAGCCAATGACGCAGGAGATCTTATAGTGCACTGCGCCTAATTTCTCTCCGGTCGTGTCCTACCGTCTCATCGGACTATGAGAGTGAGGGAATAGGGAGTGCACTTGTTTGCGCGCATACTTGTGCACTATAATATCTCCTGTAGTTGGCTAGTCTCAGATGAGACAGACCGCTGGGACTGAAAGTCTGTCAGGAGAGAACATTATTATTATTTACTAGGTGCGCCCCGCGGTGTTACCCGCTAAATTTTTCGGGATAAAAAGTAGCATATGTGTTAATCCAGGGTGTCAGCTACCTCCATATGAATTTCATTAAAATCCGTTTCGTAGTTTTTACGTGAAAGAGTAACAAACATCCATCCATACTTACAAACTTTCGCGTTTATAATATAAGTAGGGATATGTAGGTATATTGAACTATAATAGGTAGTTTTGTTATAAATAATCTTTAAACGACTTCATTTACGAAGATATAAGATAGGAAACGACCAGTCACAGACGTTTGTCTATGACGCATACAAAGCAACTATTTTAGTGTGTTCATCACGCCTGTATTTACCTAAGGGGACGGCAGAGTTGTGTTACACCGACATTTTACCAATTTTAACTTCAATGCTATAGGGAGCGAGAATAATGCCATGATTTATACACAACTGTCTCTTTGGTCCAGTGGTTGCTAAGCGCGAGGTCCTTTGAATCCCGGGTCGGGCAGTGTTACTGGGATTTTCCATTAGTCAATTTCCAGTAGCAACACCGAGTTAGAATTCGTGCCCGTTGATGGCAATACGCTCGCCCCCTATTACATTGAGACTTAAAAAAACAAAATGGCGTAATATGGGAGTACAATAGGAATACACAGCGTGCAGGAATATACAAGCGTGATGTTATGTTATGTCCAAAATCATAGGAAATCTAAAGAAAATGATTATGTGATTCTCCTCCTCCATCCATTGATATAACAGCTGACAGGGCCCGCTCCCCAAACAGATTTAGCCAGTGAATAACGTCGCTAATGGCCTCATATATTTAGACACCACAATCGGTATTTTCCTATGTTTTCACAACACATGTTTTTGGCAACATCTACAAACCCCGCGATGATTATTATAATAGTGTGAGCTGCGAGAATTGGTCACTCAATTTAAGTTTTCCGATTATTAGCTTAATTTATTAGTTAGCTGCGCCCCGCGGTGTTACCCGCTACATTGGGATAAAAAGTAGCAGTATGTGTTATATGAAATTTCATAAAAATCGGTCTAGCCATTTGAGCGTGAAGAGGTAACAAACATACAAACACACTCACAAACTTTCGCTTTTTTAATATTGGTGTGATTGGGCTCCTCGTTGGTCTAGTGGTCGCTAAGCGCGTCTGTTGGGCATGTAAGGTCTTGGGTTCGAATCCCGGGTCGGGCAAGTGTTATTAGGTGGAAACCCCAGTAATATTAGACCTTATTCTCAGTAGCAGCACGGAGTCTGGTTTTGTACCCTGTTGATGGAAATAGCTTTATAAAGATATTTTTTATTTGTTGAAGGCTCGCCATCTTTCTAATGGGGAGGCTTTTATTCAACAGTGGACGTCTTCCGGCTGATGATGATGAAGGCTCGCCTTCTATTGGGATCTATGACATAACTGGTGAAATGTTGGTGTATTATGTGCGCACCACTGCCTACCGCTTTGGAGAATACAGGCGAGATGTTATTAAGTTTGAAACTAGTCGGACATTGCCGAATTAATGATGTGTGTGGTGTTTAACTTAGCAATTTTTGTCTTAAGTTACACTCGCAATATGACAAATCAATAGACGTAAGAAACTAAAAAATCGGTCAACGTGTTTCGTCTCTACAGTGCCACTAGACGACAAGACAAAGGATCAAAAACATACATAGGCTGATATAGGTACATATTATAATTTTATTTATTTACACGGCTTTACAAACCAAATGTAAAAATAAGCACGAACATAAAACCTAACCATTCTTGCGCCGCGCAGTCGGGTAAAAACTAACTTGGGAAGTGAATTCCCAAACTACAGATTTCGGCCTCCAAATACACTACACTATTAGATTGTTAGAAAGATAACTGATCAATATATATACCTGCCGATATCAGATTGTGTATGGAAAATTTGTGGATTAATATTGTACATACCACCTTAACATTTCGCCCGATAAACTATTTGAGTGAACTTTTTATACCTACTTACTAGCTTTTGCCCGCGGCTTCGTTCGCGTTAAGTAGCCTATGTTCTTACACAGGTCTTAAACTACATGCCAGATTTCATCTATTCTACTCTTACGGGGGATTCAGGCGTTATGTTATAGCCGATAGCCGAGTTGTTTGTTCTCTTTCAAACCCTGGCACACACCTATGACTTTTCAAAATCATTTGCGTATTATAAATTAACTAGGTATCAGTTGCTAAAAACGCAGAAGCAAAACATCGCGAGGAAACAACACGTCTAAAAGATTTTTCAAAGGTGTGTGTCGCCATGTCAGCAGCCTACAGGCGTTTTAAACTCTGACACCAGGTTGTTCATCAACCATACGATAAGAAGTCGGATTGTGCTGCTAGAGAGTTTGTTGCACCATTTCATTCTAGCTTTTACTCCAAAGGGGTAGGCAGAATACAATACTTATTCATTTGCTAGATAAGAAGTAGTTTTATTGCTGGGACAAGCCCACCACTCGTGCCCATCATTGCGACTCCTGTAAGCCAGGATCTACAATGATAACCATTGAGGAACTAGAACCATCGAGGCATACCAGAGAAATGACTCGACTGTCTTGGAACCCACAACGAAATTAATCATAAAAGAATATATAGGAGGAGTAGGAATATAAATTTAGTTCCGACTCCCCTCCATAGCAAGCGGGAGACAAAGTATAAGAAGTTGTTAGTTATGTTTCTAATTTACTATAATAACTTTCGTGAGTGTTATCCATATTATCTACTATATATACCGGTTATACTCACGTCAATATTCGGGAATGCCCGACTAGTTTCGGACTCTAACGGAGCCCTTATTCATGAGCAGGTGACGCGGCGGGGTCGCGAGCCGAACTCAGAGTTCGATCGACGTGAGTATAACCGGTTTATATAGTAGATAATATAGTTATGTTTCTACGTATATCACGCCATAATTAAGACTACGTTGCTAAGCGCGACTGCTGAGCACGAGGCCCTGGGTTCGAATCCCGGGTCGGCCAGTGTTACTGGGTTTTTCCATTAGGTAATTCTCAGTAGCAGCACGGAGTCTGGATTTGTGCCCGGTTGATGGCAATACCCTCGCCCCCTATTACATAAGGACCTAAAACATAACTGGCGAAATGTGGGTGTACTATATGTGCACCTCTGCCTACCCCTTCGGGGAATACAGGCGTGATGTTATGTTAAGACTAGTCCAGTACTATAAGCAGACGTGAATTACTCCACTGGTATTTTCCCGTTCACACTAATAATGTTTTTGGCACGGGTTGAAACGATGTTTTTATTGTAATATTACTCACAGAATGAATTGATCGTTTCACATCGTTTGACCTGAAATCTTTTGTTTCGAGTTTTCTTTGTTATTCATCTGATTTTAAAATACAATTTTAACCTTAACAAATTCAAATTAATTATATGACTTTTTGTATTTTTTATGCATGTTGCCATGCTAGGCTTAAATTCCCTTAATCAATTTCAAATTCATAATGTTTTTATTTCACATAAACCTATTACAGGCGCTTATGAAACGTTAGGATGCTAGTTGCACGGTTCCAAAATTTCATTCCAATGGAGAAGAACCGGCAAGAAACTCCAGAGGTTACTCATTTAGAACTTATGAGTTCATCAAGTATTCACTGACATTGAACAGATCAAAGGCAAATCTTTTTATAAAAAGTTTTATCTTATCTTATCTTTTATCTCTTTGTTGGTCTAGTGGTTGATAAGTGCGACTGCTGAGCATTATATCCCGGGTTCGAATCCCGGGTCGGGAAATGTGTTGGGTTTTTCTATTAGGTAAATCTCAGTAGGAGCACAAAGTGCAACAGTGATAGCAGAGTGGTATGATCGTTGGACTAACCAAGTCAAAGATCGCAAGTTCAAACCCCGGCACGCACCAAGGTCTGACCAATGAACACTGTCTAAATCATTTTTCAAATTTAAATTATATGATTGGTTAGAATCCGCAAGTCGGAACACAACACCTATTTCTAGAATCTTCAACAAAATTAGAGCGC
The DNA here is from genome assembly GCA_946251915.1 of Abrostola triplasia. NCBI lineage: Eukaryota > Metazoa > Arthropoda > Insecta > Lepidoptera > Noctuidae > Abrostola > Abrostola triplasia. The sequence continues at coordinate 1,717,806 of OX276450.1, forward strand.
TAACTCCTCATAACACAAAACACTTCTGCCTACCCTCCGGGGACTACAAGCGTGTAACAACAGCACTCCAATATCGATCTATCCCACGTTACATAAATCAAACTCACACGCAGTCCTCACTCCCCACAATTCAAAATAATCTTTGAGGAAATGACATAATTTTGATGCATTACATCCTGCAATGCAAATTGCTGGCATGAGCACATTCAAAAATTAATAGGCACATACATACTAATGTTATAAAGTTTGTGTGTTTCGATGTAAGGGGAACATCGAATTTATGCATTTTATCATCAGCCGGAAGAAGTCCACTGTTGAACAAAGGCCTCCCTCTCTTCCTCCAGTTAAAGAAGTCAAGCTCGTCCCACCACCTTCTAGACCCAGCACTACGCCTCATCCCTACTAATATTATAAACGCAAAAGTTTGTAAGTATGGATGGATGTTTGTTACTCTTTCACGTAAAAACTACTGAATGGATTTTAATCAAATCTCATATAGAGGTGGCTGACACCCTGGATTAACACATTTGCTACTTTTTATCCCGAAAAAATAATTATATTAATAATAGGCGAATAGGCTCGCCCCCTATTACATTGGGACACATAACTGGCGAAATGTGGGTGTACTATATGTGCACCTCTGCCTACCTCTTCGGGGAATACAGGTGTGATGTTATGTTTTTATCCCGAAAAAACGTAACGGGTAACGCCGCGGGGCGCAAGTGATATCATAAAAAAATCCACTAAATATTTATTTAGTGACCAATTCTCGTCAAGCGTATAACGTCATTAATGATTCTGAAAATAATCGATAGTTGATAGAGCGATGTGCTGCTTGTACAACAACTCATTACAGATAGATGATTAATATAATCACTTAATTAGTATAGTTAATGCTAAAGTTGTTTACATACATTTTATTGAAGAACTAGACTTTGATCATATTTGGAGCGCTATACGCTTTATGCGGAGTATTTCTTCAGTCTCTTTTTTGTGTCAACGCTTGACCAAAAAGTCGCCACCGGGATGGGCCGGTTGTCGGCCTCCATCATGTCCAAGAGTGTGCAAGACAAAAGGTGCGCCATATCCTGCGATGACGTGAAAGTTGTATGTGTCCGATTTCGTATGTTTGTTAATCAATAACGCAAAAACCGCTAAACAGATTTAGATGATATTTTGTACACAAGATAGTTTATAACCTGCCATTTAAAACGAAAAGTTCGAGCACAATTCCAGGTAGAATATATGAAACTAAAAAAATATATATATAGACCTACATTGTACTATATTCTAACAGATAAATTACTTCTTTCTTTCATAAGGAAACTATAGCAGAATCACTTCAACTTTATTTATATTGTAAGTACTTGTATATTATAACGATCAAATATTGTAATATTGTATGTATGACATAATATATATTTTAGTCAATGCATTTTAAATTTATCCTTGTTTTTATACTCAGTGCATCTACCACTTTTCGACTCTGCATCACCCTAAGGTTGACTGGTAGAAAATGCCTAATAGCATTAAGGGAAGGTGTATATCTGACGGAGCATGCGTCGCGTATTATTTATTGGTCGCGTAACGCCAGAACAGACAAATGTATAGACAAACACTTGACCGTTCACACTCAACCGATGATACGTTAGTGCGTTAAGCTTGTTCCGTCAGATATGAACCTTCCCTAAGTCCGCCTTTATAGAAATGTGCATATAAAAAAACTTAAAAAAAAACATAACATCACGCCTGTATTCCCCGAAGGGGTAGGAAGAAGTGCACATATAGTACACCCACATTTCGCCAGTTATGTTTTAGGTCCCAATGTAATAGGGGGCGAGCCTATTGCCATCAACCGGGCACAAATCCAGACTCCGTGCTGCTACTGAAAATTACCTAATGGAAAAACCTAGTAACACTTTGCCCGACCCGGGATTCGAACCCAGGACCTCGTGCTCAGCAGTCGCGCTTAACAACCACTAGACCAACGAGGCAGTCCATATAAATGAGTATATAAAGTATAAATAAATAAATAATGAGCTCATTCTAACTATATAGTCACCTTAATGTATTTTAGTCATCTTTATACTGACATCATGGTTCTAGATAACTGTGAACATGTGAATTAGTTGGTTAAATCTGTGTAATATCCTATCATATTATTATTATGAATCATTCTCAAATTCTAAGATTTTCTCCTAATATGATAACATAACATCACGGATTATAATTAACAGCACTAATAGCTAAGAAGTATGACCGTTGGACTGCCGAGTCAGAGGTCGCAAGTTCGAACTTCGGCTAAGAGTACTTCCTCACTTGACCCTTTTGCAAAATATCTCCGATTTAGTCTAAACTAGCTGCGCCCCGCGGTGTTATCCGCTACATTTTTTCGGGATAAAAAGCCTACGTGTTAATCCAGGTTGTCAGTTACCTCCATATAAAATTTCATCAAAATCGGTTTAGTCGTTTGAGCGTGAAGAGGTAACAAACATACACACACACTTCCAATTTTTGCCTTTATTTTAGTGTGGGAAGTGTCCAGGGATAGCACTGATGGCCGAGTGGTATGACCGTTGGACTGCCAAGTCAAAGGTCGCAAGTTCAACCTTCAGTAAACCTGCAAAACATCTCCGATTTGCTCTAGGTATGTTCGCCTAGGTCTTCCCCTTCCCGATACACCACTAACACTCGCCTCATATGTATATTCGTTTTGTCATTATTCTTTCATCTATCTTTTCTCCATGCCCAATCCATGTAGACTATAATACATAACATCACGCCTGTATTCCCCTAAGGGGTAGGCAGAGGTGCATTTATAGTACACCCACATTTCGCCAGTTATGTTTTAGGTCGGGGGCGAGCCTATTGCCATCAACCGGGCACAAATCCAGACTCCGTGCTGCTACTGAGAATTACCTAATGGAAAAACCTAGTAACACTTTGCCCGACCCGGGATTCGAACCCAGGACCTCGTGCTCAGCAGTCGCGCTTAGCAACCACTAGACCAACGAGGCAGTCACTATAATAGTACACTATAAAAGTAGACTATAATATTATAACAAAATTATGCCTACAAGACATTGACGCGAATCTATTGAGAGAATCAACTTCAGCTTGTTAGTATAAACGCTAGTGTATGACACGTCTAGACAGATATAATCTATGGCACAATTGTCAGTGCGGAAGCAGGTGATATACAGGCGTATTATCACGACTGTATTCTACAATAGAGTGGGCAGAAGTCGTTAACTATTTCGCTATCACACTAAAATTATAAAGGCGAAAGTTTGTGAATGCGTGTTTGTTACTCTCTTCACGCTGAAACGGCTGGACCAATATTGATAAAATTTTGGTATGGAAGTAGCGGACACTCTGGATTAAAACGTAGGCTACTTTTATCCCGAAAAAAAATGTAGCGGGTAATACCGCGGGGCGCAGCCAGAATTGATTACATATTTTTAACCGACTTCAAAATGGTAGGTTACATATTGCAAGACAGATTTTATCAAATTAAAGTGCCAGTGCAACATTAAATAAACACCTCTATAAATAGTTACAAAATGAAAATTGTCATCTTGTTTTTATTCATTTTAACAATTTGCAGGCGCCTACGCATAGTCTAAGACTAGTTGCCAATTACGACGCATGCATACAAAGATTCAACAGCCTGCCTCGTTGAACATAATATACAATACCGGCGACATATCTTGGCCGTCCTGAAGCTAGCCGATCAGCTGCGCAATGGATCTTTTAGGAACGAAATTGTCTACTGCGCAGGTCATCGGCTAACTTCAGGACGGCCAGGATTCGTCAGTCGTTCTGTACCTATTTATTTATTTATTAAGGTCTTCCCACAGCATATGCGTGCAAATTTCTATATGAATACATACATAGGTAACTAAAAGCTTACGCACTAGCCAATTACGGGCTAACCAACATTCTAACCTATTTATGTAGGCAGGTATTTATATAAATATTTGCAATCAAAACACTTCAACACTATCTCAATTGTCTCTAGAGGGGGCTCTAACCTCTTATTGAGGAAATACTTCAATGTACTGAAACAAAAAAATAAAGAAATCCGTTACTTATATTTCGATGTGAAACAACTGCCTCGTTGGTCTAGTGCTCGCTAAGCGCGACTGTTGAGCACGAGGTCCTCGGTTCGATCCCGGGTCGGGCAGTGTAACGGGGTTTTTCCATTATATACTGATGGCAATAGGCTCGCCCCCTATTACATTGGCACCTAAAAACATAACTGGCGAAATGTGGGTGTACTATAAATGTGCACCTCTGCCTACCCTTTCGGGTAATACAGGCGTGATATTATGTTAGGTTTATCCTAACATAATAACAAAATTTTGAGAAACGTTTCAAGTCCCTACTGGCGCGCCGTGGAAGTAAAACCGACTCGAATGCCGTGACGGCAAGTCGAGCCGTGATGTCCTCACCACGCCGCGCCGTTCTTGATTGCTTTGTGTGTGCGCGCGTATACTATACACTTAGTTGATTCACGTCTACCGGACGTCCCGTGACGGGCAACTTTTTGTTATTAATAGTTAGGTAGGTATTTCATTAGAGCTAATCAACTTGATGTGATGAATAGGGTATGCCGAGATCGTAGAACATGAAAATCTGTGACCTCTGCCTTCACGTGAAGAAAACAGCCCTTTTACCATTAACTCTTAAAACAAAACAGTTTAAGATGTGGAAGCGAGACGCCGCTCATCATCATCATAAGCCGGAAGACGTCCACTCTTGAGCAATGGCATCCCCCTTGTGGGGGGGGTGATATAATACAGTGACGATCAAAGCAGAGAAAAAGGGTAGCCCAGCGTGAGTGATACTGGCTGAAATGATGACTGTATTTACATTGTTGATATTGCCATAAAAAAATTAAGAAACAACACAATACAACTACATACAAGTAAACTAGGTATTTGGGTTTTGTCGTGGGGAATTCCATAAAGCATACAGCAAGAATCTGCTACATAATCTTTCTACCTACTTCGCAAATATTATAAACTTACAATACATTTTGTTACTACAAGTCAAAAATATAGCATGATCTTTATGAGTTGGAGAGCCTAAAAATATTATTAAAATGTGTACACTATGCATAAAGTCCTGGCTGGAGACCTTTTATCCTGGCTGGAGGCCTTTTATTAGGTCTCGCCAAAAGACCGGTTAAGCAATCAGAGCTAACTGCGAGAGACAAGTTCGAAAAAAAAAAGCTATGCATAAAATACCACTCTGTATTTCTTTTATAATATATAATTTTGTTTTCCCCTTATTATATATTATAAATTATATGTATAGAGGGGTTGTGATAAATAATTATTTATCACAACCCCTCTATTTATACATATACCTAATGCAATAGTGATAATGTATAACAGTACACCCATATTTAATAAGGTATATATAGTGAGTTTATTTTCATAAAAACTGAGGTGCTGTGAATTACCTAATGGAAAAATACAATAACATAACATGAACTCATGACCTTATAGTTAATATGCCAGTTATTTGCACCTCAACCATGATTGTGGTAAGTCAAAATAGTTATAGTAATGTTGACAGTGTTTTTATTTCATATGGGCTCCAAAGGGCCCATAAAACACAACTGATAATAATTATTAAGGATCGAATTATTTATTATATTGAAAAGACTTGGTGGCCTGGTGGTTAACATACCGGATTTGTATGCACAAGGTTGCAGGTTCAAACATGGGCAAGTATCAATGTGACTTTTTCAATGTTATAAATGCTTTCTTAGTTATTCTAAGATTAAGATTTAATTATCTGAAATTGTCCACAGTGAGCTAGCGTGGTGATCAATGCTCAATCCTCTATACTAGAAGAGGCCTTTGCCCTGCAGTGGGACAGTTATAGGCTGTTATTATTATATATAATTATTATTAACACTCAAACTACATTAGAATCATAGACAAGGAGTATTGAAACATAATATAACAACTTATTTATCATATAGCCATAAAGAGTGATCAAAATACTGAAAGCTTTTCAATGTAACAAGGATGGTTGTTATTGTCATAGCTTTAAAAAAAATTGTTTGACAACCAAATGTCTAGTGTTCTTAGTTCTTGAAGTGATAATACACTGAGTGGCATAACCCTTAATAAATACTGATGTATGGGTATGATATAATGTTTCTACTATGTTATCAATGACATATTTAAATGTCAAACTCTCATTTTTCATTCTATTTGTCAAGTAATTTGCCACTTGTTCGGGGCTGCTTTGCATAGGTACTTTTTTAGAAGAAAAAGAGCCTTATACGTATCTTAGCAACAATCTACCAGTGTCTAGTATGTTAACAAAATTTTGTAAGTATTCTTAGGCCTTCGTGTGTAAACGGAATGCAGAGCCTAGGTCCCACAATACAGGGAATCTTAGTGGGATCTAGGGCCCAATCAACACTGTAAAATATCTTTCAGACAATAAACTTAAACTTATATTAAACTTACCTATATTAACATTTTATGGAAAAGAATGTGCAGTAAGCTTCTACTAGAAATTAGGATTGAATTATGAACACAGTGCTACCCGTTCACATTAACAATATCCCTACTAATATTATAGACGCGAAAGTTAGTAAGTATGGATGGATGTTTGGTAACTCTTTCACATAAAAACTACTGAATGGATTTTAATGAAATTTCATATGGAGGTAGCTGACAGCCTGGATTAACACAGGCTACTTTTTATTCAGAAAAAAAAATTGTAGGTAACCGTGGGGTGCAGCTAGTAGGTAAATAAATACAAAATGAGAATTGACTATGAATTCTGGTCATTGTATAATATTAATTTAATGCCTTAATAAAGTAGGTCTATAAGTAGTAGTGCTATAATTGAAGATAATATTTGTATATAAATCAGCTGCTGATAGGTATTTTTACTGTTTCTGTCAGAATATAACAGTAAGGAGGCCGGGTCTAAGGAGTTTCTAGCCTACTTCATCAATAATAACTTGAAGAACTAGCTTAAAATGTCAGTAGTAGGCAAGAAGACATTTATTTTTAAAGGCTATATGAATAAATTGTTTGTTTATGTATAATTACTTATTTATTATGGTTAAGAAGTCATAGAGTATGTTTTTCTGGCTTTTTTCTGCCTTAATTATAATGATTTCAGTTTTGTGTTTAAGTAACTTTTGGACACAAATGGAAGCCAAAATTCAAGATATAAATAACAAAGGTTTTATGGAAAACATATATGGCTGTATGTGTGTTGTCATGGTCTATAACTCTTCAGCTAAAAAACTAAAAGATGTACAATTTATAAAGATAAGAGTTTTCGTTTTGTTTGTTAGTGATAGTGGGAGAAACAAAGTCTTACCATCTTGCCAAGGGTTCGCTGGCTCGAAATATTGCGTCACTATCTGGTCCTCATCAGGGAAACGCACAGAACGATGAGTTTTCTTTTTTTCTTGACACTCATCACCTACACTGGTTTTATCGCCACATTCACCAAACTCCGTAGTTACACTTTTACCATTCTCATTCGGGCATCCCGTAGCTTTATCAGGGTCGGTAGACATATCTAGCGTGGATTCTATCACATATTACTTCAAACGACCACATTAGCAAACGAAAATCTTAACATAAAAAAAATAATATTCAATTTATAAACACATCACTCAACACAACTAGTTCAGTTTATATCGAATATATTATATTAACAACACGAAAACCACGTTATTTCACCGGCCATTGCGTATTTTTTTTCGCGTTTCGTTAGTTTTTTTTTTCATACAATTTTTTTATTGTTCGTTTCGAATCAAAACATTCCGCACCTTTCATACACCGTTTGCCGCCATATTGGATTGAACGAGACAAAAGGAGAGTTTTCTATATTGACTGCTAGAGGGCGTGAGTAGAGCTCGGTGTTGCTAGTATCATAAATAAATGCTACAAAATTTTATTACTATACTCCGTTTAGTGACATCTATCGGTGAATAGCAAAACGAAATGAAGTAGTTCGTGATACAAAAATAAGTTAATAGATGGCGTTGTAACGACCTAAAACTTTTTCATTTATTTCTATAATTGGTGTCTTTTTTTTCTTATACTTAGGATTTACAATCTCAAATGAAGATTGTAACATTTGTCTTATTACGTGCCTGTTTAATCCCAGCGATGCCACATAAATTTACACTTGGAGGGGTAGGCAGACGTGAATTAGTACACCCACATTTTGCACGTTATGTGATGTGATGAGCTTATTGCCATCAACCAGCCACAGATCCAGACTCCGTGCTGCTACTGAGAATGACCTAATAAAAAAACCCAACAACACAACTCGACCCAGGCCCTCATACTTAGCAGTCGCGCATATCGACCAACAAAGCCGTCATAGAATCATCATCATCAGTCGGTAGTCATCCACTGTTGAACAAAGGCCTCCCTCTAACACCACAAAGAATAAAAAACACAAACAAAAACAACATAACATCACGCCTGTATTCCCCGAAGGGGTAGGCAGAAGTGCACATATAGTACACCCACATTTCGCCAGTTATGTTTTTAGGTCCCAATGTAATAGGGGGCGAGCCTATTGCCATCAACCGGGCACAAATCCAGACTCCGTGCTGCCACTGAGAATTACCTAATGGAAAAACTCAGTAACAAAGAATAATCAAACAAAAATAAAACATATATTGGGTAACTAATATTATTTATTTAAACTCAACATCACTTTAGTGTATACATGTCTCTTACAAGCTACCTGTATATATTCGTTTATAATGTCGATACCATATTACAGAAATATCAATAACAGTATATTACATATATTATTCGGCAATTCATGGTGGATGGCACAGAATCGAACCTTACTGATAAGCATTAGATATAAGATTACCATGCTGCCAGTCTTTTGGGCACGTTACCGGTTGACATCTAGGGATGAATTCTTTGATGCTTTTTAACTTTTAATTTTTGTATATATTGTTTTTATTTTGTATTAGAATTAAGTTGGAAATAGTTAGTAGTAAAATTATAATGATTTCTATCACTTACGCGAAATATTAGACATTGAAATAAAACTAGGTTTACGGATTTTATCGCGGTTTTTTAATTGATTTTTGGACATACAGTACACCCGCATTTCGCCAGTTATGTTTTTAGGTCCCAATGTAATAGGGGGCGAGCCTATTGCCATCAACCGGGCAAGAATCCAGACTCCGTGCTGCTACTGAGAATTATCTAATGAAAAAACCCAGTAACACTTTGCCCGAACGGGATTCGAACCCAGAACCTCGTGCTCAGCAGTCGCGTTTAGCAACCACTAGACCAACGAGGCAGTCGAATCGAGTGAAAAAACCAATCCTCAACCGACGAGCGTGTATGAGGAATGTGATGCGTGTGAATGAAGCAAAAGGAGAATGCCAGGATCGTAGCAAATGGAAATCCGTGGTATCTGCCAACCGCTCAGGGAGACAGGCGTGACTTTATGTATGTATAAAAAAAACTAAAATAAAAGTATTTTTATTTTCTTCTCTAACACCAGATTTCAGTAGGCCAGAAAGCTGCCAAAAAGATTAAAGTTTGGGGTCTAGCGAGACCCCCACAGTTTCACACTTCGAGTCGAGCTTTATTCTTATTCTTTTAAAAGCAAAACTCCCATCCTCAGGTTGTCAAAAAGATATTGCTTTAGGCGAAAAAACCGCCCATTGTACTCTATATTTATACATTTTACGTTTCAAGATTTAAAATTATGTGAAAGTATAAATTCATATAATAAAAATATTGCTCTTACATTGATAGGATTCTTGAAGTTTTCTGTGAAATAAGTATATGCTATGCTCCATTTTAATGGGAATATAGACGAAAAGTTTAGCTAGAACGAGGCATGGAAGGTATCATGAATAGCATGTGAAAAACCTGGGCCCCGAGTCTGCTATTTTTATAAAATCGTCATTCCAACACGATGCCATTGTCATTTCGTTAAAAGTTCGTAATCTGCTAAATTCATAATGGCCGATCATTGGTCAGTCAATGGTCTCGTAATAGAATGGTGGTAATTCTACCAGATTACCATTCTATGTCATTTATTTCAATGGAGTGTCAGTTGTCGTCCATTGGAAAGTCATAATGACGCTTTTAGGTTAGCAGATTACCAAACTTGTCAAAATCGACAATTATGAGATCAATGATCGATCATTCTGACGCTATTGTAATAGCAGACTTGAGGCCCTGCTACTTTCCTTCACTCATACTGCTACAATTCACATTCTGTGAAATCGCAGATCGTTCATTCATTCATTCGTTAGTGGCAGTAGCAAGTGTGACATTAGGACTCTGCGAAATAAAAAAAAAAGCCTGCGAAACTTCATAAGTGAAATCAAATAAAAAAAAGCCGTTCAGAAAATGAAAATGAATGAAATGTAGCGATAATTTCCAAGCCTTAAGAACTGTAGTTAGAAGATCCGGATACATAAGTAAAAATGGATAATGAATTTAACACATATACATAACATCACACCTGTATTCCCCGAAGGGGTAGGCAGAGGTGCATACAGTACACCCACATTTCGCCAGTTATGTTTTTTTAGGTCCCAATGTAATAGGGGGCGAGCCTATTGCAATCAACATCATCATAATGAATCCAACTTGGTTTGATAAGTAGAAAGCCTCCACAACAGATACCTAAGTACTTAGTCCGTCACTAGACGGTCAACCTCGCTACCATCCTTGTCGACAAGCATGACCTGTGGGCTTACTCTCCAATGTAATTGACACTAAATTGGATTGTAATTGTAAAATTTCGGACTTAACTGTCGCTAAATTATTTGAATATTATGTGTCCATTGGGAGGAACTGAGATCAAAAGATAGTATTTTTTTTTTACTGAAACATGTTTTCTTTAAATCAATATTATGACTTGTATTTGAATTGAAATCAAATTGGAGAGTAGGCTATGTATCTATGAATAGCTCATGTACTAAGAAGTTTAGTGTTGTACATACATACATACATAAAGTCACGCCTGTTTCCCTGAGAGGTAGGCAGAGACTACGGATTTCCATTTGCTACGATCCTGGCATACTTCTTTTGCTTCATTCACACTGTTTAGTGTTGTAATATATATATAGTCTACCATGTCGATTTCGACAACGGCGACCCCCGAAATCACCTCCCTTGATGAGCCCTAATGTGTAGTAATGTTCAGGGTGGGACATCCACAAACAATAAAATAATTCTTTAGTATTATGTACAGCTATTCGGCTTTTAATCCAAAATGTTAACAATAATTTTACACCTTTACAATAAAAACTATACTCCATTTGAAATAACATTAGTTGACAAGACAACCTTTATATGCAATCCATTCAAATGATTTTGAATTCTATTTTATTAGTGTCAAGACATATGACAGCTGCAGTAAGCAGTTGGCGTTGGGAATAAGTTTTTGCTTCTAATACCATCCTTGTGCGTCCAGAATAGAAGTCAAATTCGCTTGAATAAACTGAAAATAGATTTGTTGGTTTTTCTAATCCTACTTAAAATGGAGTATATAATAATATAACAATTATGTATAATTCTATGTTATAAAAGGCATTTTTTTAAACATTTTTATTTGGTTAACTACCAAAACTTAAAGCCTAGCTGGTACTTAGTTAAAGCCGGCTAGATAATTCGTTCAACGGCTTTTATTGAACAAATTGACGGTGATTTCTTACAAAAACGTATTGGAAACCCGACTGGATATAGCGCACAATGCACACAACTAAAAGGCGATGTTAATTATTTATTATACACCGGTTTTACTCACTTGTATATTCGGGAATGCCCAAAAGCTTTCACACCGCCGCGTCACTAGCTCATGAGTAAGGCTCTGTTTGAGCCATAAACTAGTCGGGCATTCTCGAATACACACGGCATATAGATATAGTAAATAATAAGAATAAAAGTTATTATAGTAAAACAATCTAGGTACCGGGAAGTATATCTAAGCTTTTACATTAAATGAAATTCAAATCGGTTCATAAATGATGAAGTTATGATCGAACGTATATAAAAAAAGCTCGGAGAGAGAACTGAGGCTCTTAATTCTTTGGAACCTTATTTCACCTTTTTTAAACCACTTCAAAGAAGGAGTCCTTTTATGAAGTCGGTTAAAATAGGTGATGGTAAGCATACACAGTGGATACATTAACATTAGTATAAGCTAAACAATAGTATGTATACATACTATACATAACAATTATACACCATTTTTGTACCAATATTAAAACTATAAAAATATTCGATATTTTTTTAAAAAGTATATACACATTTTTGGACGAATTTATATATTTTGTTTATATATAATTTATTTATCTAACAATGGTTTTAAAGTTATATAAAGAATTGAAGTCGACTGTGTGAGACATTTTTTACGCAAACATTTCTAATATGCGTTTTAGTGGGTAGTTACAAAAAGGGAACCCGCTAGTGACGTCACTAGAACGTTTTTACTCAGACCATGTTCCAGTGACGTCACTAGAACGGTCTTGCTCAGACAATGTTCTAGTGACGTCACTAGAACGGTCTTGCTCAGACAATGTTCTAGTGACGTCACTAGAACGGTCTTGTTTAGTCCATATTCTAGTGACGTCATTCACCGCTGTATTCCGGCCTCTATACGTCGGCACTCGGCACGGCTATACAAGGAGACCAGAGCTCAACTATACAAGCACTATATGACGTCATTTAGTAAGTAAAGTACAGCGATATAAATTCAATTACTCGCAAATTAATTTTTTTCTTTGAGTTTTGCAAAAGGTATAAATTTTGTTGTAAATTGTTTATTTTGTCTATACTTATTTCCTAGGACGGAAGGTGATTGTATATGCAGTATCATTTTGGTCACAGATGAAATACCAAATGGAGTGAAATAATGCATTTTTGAAACTTATATTTTTGGATATACTATTTTATTTGTATTATAGGTATTATAAGAAAAACTTTATAAGAGAATTGCTGCGCCCTTGCAGGGTTTCATGTAAGAACATTTATATCCTTAACAAATACCTTATTCTACGAAGACTTTGATTTTGATGGTTTTACCCGAAATATTTTTGAGAAGGTAAGTTTAATTTGGGAAGGACTCGTGCTGTACTGTAGAGAAAAGTTTACATTGAGAAGAAATACTCACACACTGTTGGCTCCTAAGTATAGGAGTCAAATAAGATTCGATAATTGCACTTTTTTTGCACACAGAATAAAATAAAACCAGACATTTTACATGTGATGAGAGTAAGATATTGGAAAGATTAACATGTTTCCGTTTAAGTTTAAAAACATATATATATATATAATCGCGAGCCGAACTCTGCCGCGTAACAAGCTCATGAATAAGGGCTCCGTTCGAGTTCGAAACTAGTCGGGCATTCCCGAATACACCCGTGAGTATAACCGGTATATACAGTAAATAATATGGACAACACTCACGAAAATTATTATAGTAAAATTTAAAAACAGTAACATTAAAATCTGGAAGCTTTTTATGGAAGATATTGTTTTCATTGTCTTAGTTTTATTTACATTGTAAGGCTCTTTGAATAATGGACGTAAGTATGTAAAAACATTTTTAATTATGAATTTTCTTTAAACAAGTAAATTGAATTAAAGAATTCGTCTCACCAGTAAACTTGTGTTTTACACAATAATTTTTTTGATGTGAAACATCTATAGGCTCACTTGTAAATCGAATTGTTGGCGTGGCGACGCTTGCCGTGGCGACGGGTCGCCACGCTATACTGAGGTATACATATATATTTTATATGTAGTAGAGTGTATATATATATTTCATGCATATTATTTGTACACACACGATGTTTCTGCCAGGCGTCCCATGACGGCTCACATTTTTTTTCGTAATTTTTATTTTTTACAAACAATTTATAAACAAAACTATATTTAACAAAGCTGCTGTACCGAGAAATATCGAACTCAATTCTGTTTTTTATTATGTCTACCTACTATACTTTCTCCCTGTATTATAAGTTTTGTTACATTATGTAATCGCATGTATAATATAAATGTGATGCATTAATTTTAATTACTTTGCACAACCCTATAACAAAGGCGCACTCTCTATTCCCTCATAGTCCGATGGGACGGTAACACACGACCGGAGAGAGATCGCAAGACAAATTTAAAATAAGCATTCCATTTGCTCACTTCTCTGTGTTTTTAGTAATTCTCACACATGTTCACACAATGGGCCAGTGTAATAATATTTGACTTTTATATGAGTATTATAGCTATATTTTGTGATATTTATATAAGAATACATTTTTGCTAAATATCGACTTTGAAACGTCGCGGCTTGCTGGTGGACAGACCGGACCCGTGAGATTGCAGATTCATACCAGACATGTATTAATGTGACTTTGTCAATGTTATATATGTATACTAGTTCGATGTATAACACTACTAACGGAGAAGGAAAACATCGTGATCATCATCATCAGCCTGAAGACGTCCACTGTTAAACAAAGGCCGCCCCCTTAGAATATCTTGATAACTGGATTTAATTATCTGAAATCGCCCGCAGTGTTCAAACCGCCTGTAGGCCTCTGACAAGCTTTACACGCCGTTGAACAATCTCTCAGGTGTGTATTTCCTCACGATGTTTTCCTTCATCGTTTTAGCAACTGATAACTAATTTATAGTACGCACATGAATTCGAAAAGACATTGGTATGTGCCGGGGTTTGAACTTGCGACCTTTGACTTGGCAGTCCAACGGTCATACCGCTCGGCTGTCAGTGCCAACTGGGTTTTCCTTATACCATACTAAACAACTTCACCTCAATGAATTTAGACTATAATTTATACTGCGACTTTGTCTGCTTAGAATGTATTGTCGTTTCTTTTTTGGGATCAAAGTACCCTATGTCCAATGTGAATGTCCATTCTAAATACCGGTAAAATATTTTAGAAATCGGAGATTATCCCTTACCACCAAACATACAAAGTTGTATAATACCTTTTAATAACATTAGTATAGGTAAATAAAATAAAAATAGTTTGTTTTAAATGTTTGTTCTGGGTAATCTCCAAAACGGCTGGACCGATTTCGACGGGACTTTCACTGGCAGATAGCTGATGATATAAAGAGTGATTTTAGATACGATTTTTTTTTAAATATTAGGGTTCCGTGTAAAAAAAAGAAAACCCATGAAATTCGAAATTCACGCGAACAAAATTGCGAGGGAGACCTATTGGCTGCAGTACCTTAGTTTTAAACTCAATTTACACAATCTTTAACAAAGCTTTTGGAGCAAGGCTTTATTATTATCCACTATATATACCAGAGTCGCGAGCCGAACCACGACCCCGCCGCGTCACCTGCTCATGAATAAGGGCTCCGTTAGAGTCCGAAACTAGTCGGGTATTCCCGAATATCGACGTGAGTATAACCGGTATATATAGTAGATAATATGGATAACTCTCACGAAAGTTATTATAGTAAAAGGCTTTAGTATTTTAATTATAGGTGGGCAGCGCTGTGGGCTACATTATAGCTAATTACTCTGTGATTTATTTTACTGTAATAATATCTCCACTAGCACACGACCGAATAAAGTGGAAGAATGAAAGGGAGGCCTTTGCCCAGCAGTGGGACAACACAGGCTGTTAAAAAAAAATACCTATATATTATCTATTGTAAAGTCGTGGTGGCCTAGTGGTTAACATACCGGATTTGTATGCACAAGGTTGCAGATTCAAACCCGCGCAAGTATCAATGACTTTTGCAATGTTATAAATACTTTCTTAGTTATTCTAAGACACTAGACTAACGGTGACGGAAAACATCGTGAGGAAACCTGGATTTTATTATCTGAAATCGCCCGCAGTGAGCTAGCGTGGTGATCAATGCTCAATCCTTCTCTATACGAGAAGAGGCCTTTGTAGCAGTGGGACAGTTATAGGCTTTTATTATTATTATTATCTAATGTAGCTCTTTGTTGTACCCTATAATTGAAATAAAAAATTAAATGAAAAATCTATTGGGTCATTATACGCGTAGGGGTAAATAGAAACAATACCTTAGAGGAATTAAATATATAATTATATATAGAAATAAACGATTAAACTAGTTTTTTTAAGACCTGGTTGGAGAAGTTAAGTGATTGGCCTGCTGTGTTAAGTCTCCCTCACGGGACAAAAATTTGTGCGAACCACAGATGTTTGTCCAGTGTCCCGGTGTTTGTGTATGTGATATTTCATGTTTGTGAAACGCGCCCACGATACAGGATACATTCCTAGTGTGGGACGACAATTAAAAAAAAAAGTGTTTTTTTTAGTCATGTTTTGGACTTATTATACAACTAGCTGCGCCCCGCGGTGTTCCCCGCTATATTTTTAGAATATAAAGCCTGTTTTAATCCGAGGTGTCAGCTACCTCTATATGAAATTTCATCAAAATCGGTCTAGCCGTTTAAGCGTGAAGAGGTAACAAACCTACAAATACTCAAACTTTCGCCTTTATAATATTTGTGTGATTGTTTTATTATTTTCTCTTTTCTACAAGCTTTTATTTAACTTGCAATGTTTGTATGTATGTGAGTTTGTTTAGGTCAAATCTTGCAATCTAAATTAGAACCACTTCTTGACATCCGATTGAAATGAAATCTCGCATACTTAAATAGGTTTGGTGACAATACAATATTATGGTACTTTTGATTTGAAAGCTTGTTAAAAATATATTTTCAATATTAATTAGTTGTTTGTTTTATACATTTATAAGGTCTGATGGTTTTGGAATTAATGTTTATATTTACCCCTCCGTCACAATATACCCAGTTATACCGTTTATACCTTACTAACATATATCTTATCTATATAATTGTATAACCTAACATTATCCTGGGTGACCCCAGCTCCTTATACGTAATGTTCCCGTGTTTACAACTATATTTTTGGTCTGTATATAAGTGTATATATAAACTTAGCTACTTTCTGTCTGTCACTGATTCTCCTTTTTAATCTTTAGATCCAGGACGCCATCTGGAAACAAAGATATTTATTACTAGCTGCGCCCCGCGGTGTTACCCGCTACATTTTCGGGATAAAAAGTAGCCTATGTGTTAATCCAGGGTGTCAGCTACCTCCATATGAAATTTCATTAAAATCCATTCAGTAGCTTTTAGTGATAAAACGACCCGAAAATGGACCCTATTACTAAGACTCCGCTGTCCGTCCGTCTGTCACCAGTGTCTCATGAACCGTGATAGTTAGACAGTTGACATTATCACAGATGATGTATTTCTGTTGCCGCTATAACAACAAATACTAAAAACTAGAATAAAATAAATATTGAAGGGGGCTACCATAAAACAAAGTTGAATTTTTGGCTGTTTTTATAGATAATGGTACGGAACCCTTCGTGCGCGAGTCCGACTCTCACTTCGCCGGTTTTATTTAAAACAATACGCCTGTATTCCCCAAAGGGTAGGCAGAGGTGCACATATAGCACACCCACATTTCGCTAGTTATATTGTATGTCCCAATGTAATAGGGGGCGAACTGACCATCAACCGGGCACAAATCCAGGCTCCGTGCTGTTACTGAGAATTACCTAATTAAGCCCAGTAACACTTTGCCCGACCTGAGATTCGAACCCGGGACCAACAAGACAGTTTAAGAAGTTGATTATAACTTACCATTATTATCAGTATAAACATACGCGATCCTTCTCGGCGCCAACTGTTTCCTTCCATGACTTTTCCGCCTCCCCTCTTTCAACGACAAATTCAAAACTCCATCATCACTCTCTAACATCTTCAAACTATCACTTTCTATGACCATAGACTTGATATCCGAGGTCAATTTATCATTCGCTATAAAAACTGTTTTGGCAAATACTTTTTTCTTTTCAACAGTCTCCGTTTTGAAAATGTGATTCACGCTTTGCTGAACTAGTTTGTCTATGCGGCATTCGAAGATGTTCTTGTCTATGCCTCTCTCGAAGCACTCTGGTAGGAGAGGGGCCTTGGTCTCTGTTACTACCACTTTTTTTGTTGGGTGTGTTTTATGAGATTCTAATTGTGTAGTTCTAACTTCTACTGTTGGCACTTCTGTGGCGTCGGATCTTTCTTGGAGTATCTAAAAACAGAAAAATAACATTATATCATAGCAAATTGGGTAATTGACACCAAACTAATAACTCCAAAACACTAACTTCTCTAAAAGTGATTTGTTTTATTGTAGCCCTAAAATCCAGTTTAATTTTCTTTGATGCTTTTTAACTTTTTATTTTTGTATATATCGTTTTTATTTAGTATTAGAATTAAGTTGTAAATAATTGTAAAATTGTTATTATTAGAAGTATAAATAAATAAAATATTCAAATGATTTTAAGTTGCTTCTAAATCATTAAATAGTGAATTGAGATGCCAAAACGTGACGTCATCATTTGTTATTGCCACACAAATTTAATGGGGGAATAGCGTTTTGACAGCTCATAAAAAGTAAGTCAATTGATTGGTGTTTTACCCAATTATGAAACGACTAAATGAAACAAGTCAAAACCATATTTTTAAATCTATCATATTCTACAGCATATGCGTTCCATAGACATGAAATATCAAATACACAAGGCAGACTTGCGTAGAATATCTCTGGGTCATGTTACATAAGGAACTAGGGCCAACTTTAAAGCACCAATCACGCGGCAATCGATTCTTTTTATGAGACAGACGTTTTAAGCTACAATATCATCAGGCCACGCACAAGCCGAGCCACAAGGACGATATTGAAAGCTCGAGCCGAGCCACAAGGCTTGACGACCTGGTTAGCACAGTGGCTAAGCGATTGGACTGCTGCGCTAAGGGTTGCGGTTTCGATTCCCGCACAGGGCAAAACTTTGTGCGAACCAGAGATGTTTGTCCCGAATCTCGGTGTTTGTGTATGTGATATTTCATGTTTGTGAAACGCACCTACGATACAGGAGAAATGCCTAGTGTGAGGCGACGTTTTTTTTTTTAAAAAAAGGCCCTTTCTCTACGGAACATACCTGTACAATATACCGCCTGAGTCTCTGGCAGCTGTCTCTCACGCTGTCCCGCTGTGTGACGAGCGCTCTCCTCTCGGCTAGAGCATCATCACGACACGCCCGCACTGCTCGAAGCTCTCGGGCTAATCGGCGAAGATGTTCGACGCTGCGGCGCCTGCTATTCTGGGAAGCCAGCTGAAAAGGAACCACACGAATATTATAAAGGCGAAAGTTTGCGTGTTTGTATGTTTGTTACCTCTTCACGCTCAAACGGCTGGAGCGATTTCGATAAAATTTGGTGTAGAGGTAGCTGACACCCTGGATTAAAACATAGGCAACTTTTTATCGCGAAATGTAGCGTGTAACACCGCGGGGCGCAGCTAGTAATTTATATGGAGTCGCGCTTTTCTTATTATTATACTTATTACATATAATATGGATGATGATTACATTTTGGTTTTCGGCCTAGCATTGACCAACCCGTTTCCTCCCGTGGGTGTCGTAAAAGGCGACTAAGGGAAAATCCAGATGATGGGCGGCAGCGTCTTCTGTAACATCACTACCAGGAGGCCTTTGTTCAACAGTTAACGTCTTGCAGCTGATGATGATGATAATTTTGCAATAAGGTGTAACACAACTAACTTACTAAGTTATGGACCTTTTCAATTTATTTTTTCGCCTAAAATAACATATGCTTACAAAATGGCGTCACGCCTAAGTAATTTTACAACACCATGTATATTTAGCAATATTTAATAAGATTTTTTTAAATCTAGTTATCATACAGTTGTCGTGGTGGCCTAGTGGTTAACATACCGGTTTTGTATGCACAACGTTGCAGGTTCCAACCCGTGCAAGTATCAATGTAACTTTTTCAATGTTATAAATACTTTCTTAGTTATTCCAAGACACTAGACTAACGGTGACGGTAAACATCGTGAGGAAACCTGGATTTAATTATCTGAAATCGCCCGCAGTGAGCTAGCGTGGTGATCAATGCTCAATCCTTCTATACGAGAAGAGGCCTTTGTAGCAGTGGGACAGTTATAGGCTGTTATTATTATTATTTTATCATACAAAGAACATCTAAGGTATTACTTTAATTTGAAGCCTATTTAACTTCCTCTAACTTTAGCACCTAATAAACATGCAAAAAACTAGTTATACGCGCAAATAACTGAACCTCCAGGCTACTAGTGTCTGCGGTCGACCGCATGTAACACTATCTGAATGCGGTCTGCGGTCGATTGCGTCCAATTCTCACGATGTACTCAGCTTTTACTTGGGCTGAGTCGTTGCAACTTAATGTACAAGAAATAGGTAAAATATCGTTAAGAAAGAACTCAGGGAAATATATACATAATATATAAACATAGCTTTTATTTAACTTGCAATGTTTGTTTGTATGTATGTGAGTTTGTTTAGGTCAAATCTTGCAATCTAAATTAAAACCACTTCTTGACATCATATTCATATGAAATTTTGCATACATATGTAGGTTTGGTGACAATAGAATATTATGGTACTTTTGAGCTGGTCTGATGATGGAGTCGAAGGTCATAGGAACACTGTAACGAAATGACGCAACCCTATCGTGTTTGGGCTTGTTTAATTTGTCTTTACAAGTAATTTGAGCCTAGCTGATTTAAAAGCTTGGGTTTAAAAATATATTATTTACTATAAATTCCGGTTATACTCACGGGCGTATTCGGAGTTCGGCTCGCGACTCTGCCGCGTAACCAGCTCATGAATAAGGGCTCCGGTCGAGTCCGAAACTAGCCGGGCATTGCCGAATACACCCGTGAGTATAACCGGAATATATAGTAAATAATATGAATAACACTCACGAAAGTTATTATAGTAAAATATTTAAAAATATATTTTTAATATAAACTTATTACACGACATCCTACAATGGCATACCAAAGTACCGTCGCGTCGTTTCGTGTGTAGTAGTTTAATGATTTTTCCGATCCCTGTCCCCCCACATTTCAAGCCTCGACCTCGAACGGGCCCCCGGTTGAAAGGGACTGTGCGCCGGAAGAGGGCCCAAGCTGGAAGCCCCCCAGCAAGAAGAGGGCCCCGACTGGAAGGGGCCCCAGCAAGAAGGGGTCCCCAGTCCAAAAGAGCCATTACGATTCCTACAAGGCCCAAATGAAAAATTGCCGAATCTTATGAAATTTCTAGTCTTACCCTGTTTTTTATTCTTCTCCGCAGTCCCTTCAAGAAGGCCAGATCTTCTTCACCCAGCTTCAGAGACTGCACTCGTTCAGAATACTTGCATGTGGAGAGACCGGCGACCTCCTCTACTGTCATGTTGATGCCGCGCGCTGGAACAAGGGAACACACTACCTTAGGATATAACTATAATTATTGTTTAAGTTTCAATTTTGTTTCTATTAATTTTATATTAGATTTTACAAATTTCAGATAATTATTATAATTTTGTATTTCTTTTGATGTGAAACGTGATGATGTCATGGTTTAAAATTGATTTTTTTTTATGAATAATAATAATAATAATAATAATAATAGTTTATTTTCTCACCACAATACACATTAAAATTACATTAAAGCATCACATTAAAAGATACAGTAAGTATATTGTGGGAGACTGGTGCCTAAGCTAGGCTTTAAGGGCCTGTATTTCAGGTCACCAGGTCTCCATCCTTAAGCCTTTACTTTTATAAAATTAGGTGCTATTTAAGAACTATTGCGGTGGTTTCGAATACAAAATGAAAATAAAATAAATTTACAAATAAGGATAAAACAAGTAATTAAAACAAGACAAGTTTGGTGTGTGTGTGTGTCTGTATGTGTGTATTAGTGTGTGTGTGTGTGTGTGTGTGGTGTGTGTGTGTGAGTGCGCTTATGTGTGTGTGTGTGTGTGTGGAATATTTAGTTTACTGTACCTAGTGATTATTAAATATTAGACTAATGTGGTAAGTAATTTTTCAGTTTCAGCATAGTTTAATTCCAGAAGCCATGAATATACCTTTTCCTTACATAATTTTTTATTTAGGTTATAGATGGTAAGAAGCCTATTTATTTTATTATATAAGAATCCACCCAGGTGGCAAAAAAAGCGATTGGAGAAGACGGTTGTGAGGTAGACGTCATTGCGATCTACAGGATTGAATCGCCTAGAATAGGGACAAGCACTGCTCATAAGCATTTTATTATACCTACATGGGTTTTTAATAACTGACTATAAACTAAAAAAAAACATTTAACTTTAACCAAAGAATGACTTAATGATTTAAATTTTATTAATAATAATAATATTTTGGTTGGGCCCTATATTTTAAATTTTGTATTTTTTATATCGATATATTATTTTAAAATTTAAAATATAAGATATATGTATGAATAAAGGAAATAATAATATATTTATTTGCTTGAAAATATGGTATAAAAGTTCTTACTATATTTATTATTATTCTTTTGATTACATAAATAAAACTAGTAAGTAATAGTTTTTTTTTAATCCTATTTTTATATTAATAGTCTACATTGACTGAACCCCACATTTCAAAAACTTTATTTTCCCAAAAATCTTTTTATTAATAATATGGGATAATCTGTTCCTATTTACACAGATTCTATTATAAAAAATAGATATTCACAAAAAGTTTTAAAAAGTGTTTAAATAGTCCTAAAACATAGACAATCTATGTGCAAGTGTTTTATGCTGTAGCAGAACAAATCTTGACCACTTATTTAATAAAAAAATATGCTTCAAGAAAAAATCATGACTTTTTTTATCTTTTCAAAATAATAAAAGTCATCATAAAAGCAAGGAAGTAGTAAATTGTGTAAAAAAAACAAGGCCTAAACATGTTACTAGTATATACATAAAAGTAATAGAATTAACAACTTCAAACATCACAAATTATTCACAAGAAAAACATTAAAAGTTATTAAATCTTTCTAAATATCTAACAACAGCAAATCTACATATGATTCACTATTTTATTAACTTTATCTAACAATTCATAATACAACTGTGATGTATAGAATGAATCATTGTTCTAAACATTAATTTAAGTTTAAGTATTAATATTTAGTACAAATAATTACTTATAAGACCAATATGCAGCTCAGAAATATATCTTATAAGTAATCCAATTCGTAAATGAGGTAAAAATGTAACTTTGAATATAAAGTAACTAATATGTTGTAAAAAAAATAAGAATAGAGTAGGCTGTATCGAATAACAATGTTTTTTTTGTCACAGTTGATTATGTATTCAGCCAAATCGGTTAACATAATGCCAATTAGAATCTTTTTAGAAGTGTTATGTATTATGTATACAATATAGAAATATTTCTGCGTCATATTGTCATCATAACACATTAGACGTCTACCTGTTGATTTATCCATACTAGAATTACAACTAAAATAATATATCAACAACTTGCCATCTAATATTTCCTGGTCCAATTGGTACGAGGCAGCATGCTTCCCATTATCGTCCATTCTTCATATTTAACAGTTTGTTTTGATTATTTATTTTCAACAATATCTTTTACGTTATTTTATAATAGTTCGGCAGGTTAGGATTTCGAGAGATGTCAGTGTCATATTATTCATGCAACTAGTGCTGCGAAAATACGTGTTGTAGTATCTATTGTATTGTTACCTTGTCATGTGATAGGTTAAAGTTATAAAAAAAATTGTAATAAAATAAATTGTAAAAGATTATTAATAATTGTTTAGGGAATAGTACAATTACAGGCTAGATGTTGATAGGCAGAAGTGTGATAGACACGCTAAAGCTTTTGTATTCGGAATAACGATCTATCTTGATACGGATCTGTCCTCAGCTTATTTTATATAAGTTTCAGTGATAAAACCCTTGGTGGCACTTGGCAGTGACAGTTCATAGTAGATATACCTTACCCTAATGCAGCAACAATCATAATAACAAAATAATAATGTCGTTACGATGTTAATGGATCAATAGTTGTGTGGTAATTGCCCCGGGTGACGGATAGGATGGAAGGATTAGGATTCGATGGATTTATATAACATACCATACATTATCATTATCTGGATAACACTATCGGGCCCTCGACTGTGATTCTTAAATAATTTATTAGTTATACAGGTAGTCGAAAGCAAAAACTGCAATAAAAACATGAAATACATTCTTAAAATATATTGTGTCACGTAATTACTAGATTTTGGAATGGAAATCTATTAGTTAACCACTCTAACCCAATACTAATAAATAATTTCATCTTGTCATCCTGGAAGCTGATGAAGACATTGATTTGACTCCTCTATTCAAATGAAAAATCGACTAAATTAGACCACAGCTGATAAATATTTACGCAATGGAGCCGACTTTACGTTATGGTATATTTTGTATCTATGTTTAGATTTCAGTTCTTTGTTTTTTAGCCGGCGTTGAATTGTTTTTTCAACTTTACAGAAAATAAATGGTAAGTTGTCCGAATATTCTGGATAAAATTGTTTTAACAAACCATTTTATCGCATCAGCATGATATATATATTGTGATATACGGTGATATGTATATAAATTGTGGAACTAAAGATACAGCCAATACTAATTTTGACTGACACATGGGATTTAACGTTTCTATTTTCAAATACTTTTTGTGTGCGAAATTTTAATGTTATTATTATATTTAGTTGTCTCAGGTAAGCATACTAATAATTATATTTAAATAAATTTGGACACATGCATCAATATTTGAACTATATATTCCCTATAATTTCGTACAGTTTTATTAGCTAAATTACTATGTATTCACTGTTTTTTAATTCCAACTTCACCTTTTACCGGCCCCATGAGAATACCAAACACGTCTGACAATTTTATTATATTCTGCAATTTCCTCAATATCAGTACAAATTCTAAGTTAAAAATACTAGAATAAGTTTTAGACCCATTCCGTTAGGTTATACAGTTAGGTCTGTTTATATAAAGCAAGCATTGTATTCTTTGAACCCAATTTATCTTTATTCCATGACGATGCCATAGACAGTTCCATACATTTCTTTATGAAGGTTTTACTAGAAATCTTAGCTAGCATTTTCTTGCTTCCATCTGTAGCCTGTTACATATAGTCACCTCTCTGCAATTATTAAATACCAGAGATATACATACTTACAACTCACTGTGACAAACTGATGGGAATAGAGAGCTGTAGGATTAGTCTTGAATTTAATTCTGACCAAATTGTATTGGAATTGTAAAGTTTCATACTCTTAAACTTAACATTGGTACTTGTACTCTATGGATGGTACTTTTAACTTAATATTGTGTCCATTGGGAGGAACTAACTGCAATTAAAAGATTGGTAACATTTAGACAATCTGTCTCTCTTATGCCTTCACAACTAAACCGTTGGACGGATTTTGATGAAATTTGGCATGTAGAAAGTTTAAGACCTGAAAAAGAACACAGGCTACCTAACGCGAGTGAGGCCACAGGTAAAAGCTAGTTTCAATTCTGTTATGAATTGAAAACTAGCTTTTTAAACTCTGACACCAGGTTGTTCATCAACCATACGAAGATCACTGCTCTCCCATTCTGTTTACATGGTTGAACTCTTAACCTGGCAGACAGTATAGTTAATTAGAATTACACATGATATCACGTTAATATTATAAAGGCGAAAGTTTGTGAGTGTGTTTGTTAGCTCTTCATGCTCAAATGACTAGACCGATTTTGATCATATAGAGGTAGCTGACACCCTGGATATTCATTAACATTTATGTTCATTCACTCATTTATGTATTCAGGACGATTATTTATTTACAAGGTTATTTACACTTATTATTTACAAATGTTAAAAATAAATATATACAAAAGAAAAATACCCTGGATTAATATAAAGGCTCTTATAGACTTTTTATTTTATTTTATTTTTTATATTATTTTATTTTATCCCGAAAAAATGTAGCAAGTAACACCGCGAGGCGCAGCTAGTGCCTTCATAAACGTCGTTAGCATTTTGACTTTTCGAAATTTTATCTCTGCGCAAATATATGTATTTTCTTTCAAACACATGACTATTATGTATTTTTTATTACAAGCTTTTATTTAACTTGCAATATATTAAGTATGTATGTGAGTTTATTTAGGTCAAATCTTGCAATCTAAATTAGAACCATTTCTTGACGTCCTATTGAAATGAAATTTTGCATACATATGTAGGTTTGGTGACAATACAATATTATGGTATTTTTGAGCTGGTTTGATGATGCAGTCGAAGGTGGTCATAGGAACACTAACAAAATGACGCAACCCCATCGTGTTTAGGCTTGTTTGATTCATCTTTACAAGTACTTTGAGCCTAGCTGATTTAAAAGCTTTTGGTTTAAAAATATATTTTTAATATAAACTTATACGTATTACATACTAGCTGCGCCCCGCGGTGTTACCCTCTAAATTGTTTCGTGATAAAAAGTAGCCTATGTGTTAATCCAGGGTGTCAGCTACCTCCATATGAAATATCATTAAAATCCATTCAGTAGTTTTTACATGAAAGAGTAACACATCCATCCATACTTACAAACTTTCGCGTTTATAATATTAGTAGGGATGGTAGACACGATAGAAAAGCTGTCGTTTGGGGCGTCGCCTGTGCATCGCTGGTGGTGATAAGGCTGAATATAAGTTTTCAGAATGTTTTAATGGTTTCTTACAGCACAATGACGAGTAGGGGTCGCAACTACAGTCAAAGCAACGAGTGGGATTCGACGAGAGAGGACTACAATAGCTCTGTTTATGATACACACTATACGGATGAAGAGGCGAGGTAAGATACGATATGAGGTCCGGTTCCTGGGTCAAGCTTTTTTTTTTCTTAATTGTCTGTCGACGACCAGGTCGACCGAGAAGGCGATGGCGAGATGATTTGGACA
Organism: Abrostola triplasia; assembly: GCA_946251915.1. Classification (NCBI taxonomy): domain Eukaryota; kingdom Metazoa; phylum Arthropoda; class Insecta; order Lepidoptera; family Noctuidae; genus Abrostola; species Abrostola triplasia. The sequence continues at coordinate 1,744,721 of OX276450.1, forward strand.
TTTTTGCGGGAAATACGTGGCCTGAAATGGCATTGGACAGGATTTTGTGGAGAAATAATGGGGAGGCCTTTGCCCAGCAGCAGGACAACGATCAGGCTAGTTAAAAAAAAAAAAAAATGGCGTAGTTAGCTCTAAAGGAGCTCTTACTGCTTAACCGGTCGTTTGGCGAGGCCTAATAAAACGCCTCCAGCCAGGCTGGGTCAAGCTGATTGTTATCTACTATATATACCGGTTGTACTCACGTCGATATTCGGGAATGCCCGACTAGTTTCGGACTCTAACGGAGCACTTATTCTCTTCGGCTCTCGACCCCGCCGCGTCTAGTCCGAAATTATGGCAATCCCCCCCCCCCCCCCATATATCCAAGGGGAAGGTCTTGGTTCAACAGTGGACAGCTGCTGATGATGATGGTTTATTATTATTTTCAAGTAAATTCTTTTCTTGACATTGAAATTGAAATAAATAAATTATTTACTACATATTCCGGTTATACATACGTGTGTATTCAGGAATGCCCGACTAGTTCGGCTCGCGACTCTGCCGCGTAACCAGCTCATGAATAAGGGCTCCGTTCGAGTTCGAAACTAGTCGGGCATTCCCGAATACACCCGTGAGTATAACCGGAATATATAGTAAATAATATGGATAACAGGCACGAAAGTTATAGTACATACATACATAAAGTCACGCCTGTTTTCCTGAAGGGTAGGCAGAGACCACGGATTTCCATTTGCTACGACACTGGCATACTTCTGTAGCGACATCTACATCTACACGTCAAAGAACGAGTGACATCGCGCTAGTAGCGAAGTAATCGCATTCGCTAGCTATATACACAGCCGCCCCCAGTTGAGAAGTGGGGTGCCGCGGCCCACCAGGCACACCACCGCCTGGTTGGAAGGTCTTCCCTTTTCGTTGGAGGAACTCCACATCCCTTCCACACTTCTTTTGCATTTATTATAATAAAATAGAAATACATTAGTTTTATTTGTTTTAGTGGTGGATCTAACTTGGACCACTGCCGTCTATACATCAAGAACATTCCAAAGGCACTGAATGATGAGGGTCTCCGGGCTGCCTTCGCCAAGTTTGGGACCCTGCACGAGGTCTATCTCAGCAAGGACCCTCAGAAGAACTATGGACTTATCAGATTCGAGACGCCAGGGTGAGTGGCAGGAGTATAAGATGACAGTGCAGTGGATTGGACTGCTAAGGGTTGCGGGTTCGATTCCCATACATAGATTTTTTAAATTCTTTATTAATTTTGTTTGATTGCACCTTTAGTCCCCTTCTATCCATGATCTTTTTAAATGTGTTTGACGAAGCCAATGCGTGTAGTTTTTATTCTACATTTTGTATTAGTTGTGTAGCAGTGTGTATGTAGTTACTAATGCAAATGCACTTTATGCACCCCCTTGAAAGAAATCCTGGGCTGCCCATGCCTTAGACCGTTAAGTTTCGTTACTAGTAGGGAGTTAAAGTTACCCAAAATTTCATTATTTTTGTTCGGATAACGTTATGTGTGCCTCTAACCTCTGTCGATAACGTTATGTGACTGCCTCGTTGGTCTAGTGGTTGCTAAGCGCGACTGCTGAGCACGAGGTCCTGGGTTCGAATCCCAGGTCGGGCAAAGTGTCACTGGGTTTTTCCATTAGGTAATTCTCAGTAGCAGCATGGAGTCTGAATTTGTGGCCGGTTGATGGTCAGCTCGCCCCCTATTACATTGGGACCTAAAAACATAACTGGCGAAATGTGGGTGTACTATTGTGCACCTCTGCCTAACTCTTCGGGGAATACAGGCGTGATGTTATGTTTTATGGATAACGTTATTTAGTACCATAAATGTTACTAAGCAGTAACGGTCCAACTCTCTGATGCTGTATTCTGTCTACTTGTCAGGCAATGTCGTCAATGGACGACCTGTTTAGCGCAGTGGCTAAGCGATTGGACTGCTGCGCTAAGGGTTGCGGGTTCGATTCCCGCACGGGGCAAAACTTTGTGCGAACCACAGATGTTTGTCCCGAGTCTGGGTGTTTGTGTATGTGATATTTCATGTTTGTGAAACACACCCACGATACAGGAGAGATTCCTAGTGTGGGGCGACGTTTTTTTTTATACATACATACATACATAAAGTCACGCCTGTTTCCCTGAGGGGTAGGCAGAGACCACGGATTTCCATTTGCTACGATCCTGGCATACTTCTTTTGCTTCATTCACACGCATCACATTCCTCATACACGCTCTTCGGTCATTCGTCTTTCATCCATCATCTGATACACTTCATCTAGCTTGTCTTCCATTCCTCCTCCTACATTAAGTGCAAAACGGCTTTCCGTGGGCCGCTTTTCGCCCTCGCGGGAAACGAGAGATGATTCGAATTTTTTTTATAACAAAAAAAAAAATGTGTTTATGATAATTCTCCGTTTTCCAGGGAAGCCAAGCTGGCTATGATGAAGATGAACCGCACCGAACCATTGAAATTGCAAATAAATATTGCCTATAAAGTTAGTATTGGTTTTAACACTTTTATTTACGTCTTTTACTATTATTTTTTACTGTTTTTCATGCTGAGTCTAGCCTAGAATTGACCACCCCCTTTCCTCCCGTGGGTGTTATAAGAGGCGACAAAAAAATCTAGAAGATGGGCAGCAGCGTCTTCTGTAACTTCACCATCAGTACTGCGATTTCCAAGCCGCTTGCCAAGCGTGGGGAGTATGGCACCCCCCACCTAAGGGGGGGGGGGGGGTGTTCAACAGTGGGCGTGTGGTCGTGACTGTCTTAGCTAGCTACCTAAACAGATCTAGAAGACTTTAAGGTGTCTCTCCAGACAGATCTTTTGAAACTAGTGGGTTTGCTCCAATATAATTCCGATTTAATTGAATTGGAATTGTAAACTTTCAGACTCTTAAACTTACTAGCGCCAAATTATATCAATATTATGTGTCTATTGGGAGGAAGTAACTGAGATTAGAAAAAGCTTATTTTCCAATAAAACTGAATCATGTATCAATATTAAATTTCCATTGGCCTTGTATAATAATTGAAATTGAATTGGAGAGTACGCCACTGACTTGGTTCCTCTAAAACACTGTCAAACTCTGTTGTCATCATCATCAGCCGGAAGTCGTCCACTGTTGAACAAAGGCCTCCTCCTTAGAACGCCACAATGAACGACAGCTTGCCAATTGCATCCACCGGTTGCCCGCAATTCTGTACCCATGTAAATCATCTCTTACTGCACTGCAAACATACCACAAAATAAACAATATACTAATATTATTTAAATAATATGATATACAAAATAATATGGATAACACTCACGAAAGTTATTATAGTAAAATATACATACAACATACAATCTTCTTCGTAAATATAAAAATGAATTGCTGTTCTTTAGTCTCGCTAAAACTCGAAAACGGCTGGACCGATTTGGCTAATTTTGGTCTTGAAATGTTCTTGGAAGTCCAGGGAAGGTTTAAATGGTGAGAAGGCGGTACTAATTTTGCCGGGTCAGCTAGTTTCTTAGTAAAAAACTGGTCAAGGCGCGAGGTGAACTCGTACATTGAGTTTGATTCCATACTGACTTAAAATTATGTTTATACTAGTTGCGCCCCACGGTTTTACTCGCTACAGTTTTCGTGATAAAAAGCCTATGTGTTAATCCAGGGTGTCAGCTACCTCCATATTAAATTTCATCAAAATCGGTCTAGCCGTTTAAGCGTGAAGAGGTAACAAACAAACACATTCAAAAACTTTCGTCTTTATAATATTAGTGTCATTATTTACTACCTAAATAATTATACTACATTGTAACACATCCCTGTGAAATGTTAAAAAAATATCCAATACAGTATACCACACGAACAATCGTTATTTTAAACAGGTTTACCCTTTTTCTAAAGCATTCAGTTTTCATACTCCCTACTACTTTAAAATCTCTCTTCAATCAAACTTATCAGTCGTAGAATATTCCTAGCACTAAGTTAACATACGTAAAATATATATCGTAAATATAATTATAGATATTCCTACTCCTCCTATATACATACATAAAGTCACACCTGTTTCCCTGGGGGGAGGCAGAGACCACGGATTTCCATTTGCTACGATCCTGGCATACTTTCGCTTCATTCACACGCATTCCATCATCATCGTCGGTTGAGGGTAATCCTTACTTGCGCTTTTTGCAGAACATCTCCGATTTGGTCTAGGTATGTTCCGCCGAGGTCTTCCCCTTGCCGATACTCCACTAACACTCGCCTCATATATTCATTTTGTCACTCTTCTTTCATCCATCTTTTCTACATAACCAAACCATCTAAGCAGTCCAAGACAGTCGAGTTTTTCTCTGGGACGCCTCGAGCTTCATTGCCTCGATGGTTCTCAATTGTAATCATTGTAGATCCAAGCTTACAGAGGTCGCAACGATGGGCAGGATTGGTGGGCTTGTCCCAAAAAAAATAAGTAAAATATGGATTGTTTCATGGTTATCATCGTTATTAGGAATACAAGTAGAAAACAAAGCTTCGTTATAAAGGCTGCTAGAAGAAAATATTAGAATCGCCATTGTTAACATTGACTTGACCGTCAAGTAATGCTGAAGCAATCCGCCCTTAGTTGAGTGTAAAGAATACCTAGGCAAAATAAATAATATTTCGTACATTACCTGAATGTTTTAGGTATTCTATACATTGACCAGGCATTCTATACATTGACTAGGTATTCTATACATTGACCAGGCATTCTATAAATTGACCAGGCATTCTATACATGACCAGGCATTCTATACATGACCAGGCATTCTATACATTGACCAGGCATTCTATACATTGACTAGGTATTCTATACATGACCAGGCATTCTATACATTGGCCAGGCATTCTATACATTGACTAGGTATTCTATACATTGACCAGGCATTCTATAAATTGACCAGGCATTCTATACATGACCAGGCATTCTATACATGACCAGGCATTCTATACATTGACCAGGCATTCTATACATTGACTAGGCATTGTATAGAATACCGGATCATACAGAATATCGGTAATGCATCACAAATACACTCAAATAAGTTCTCAGTGTTACTTTTAACAAAAAAACAACTTTATAGGGCAAGAAAGCTGTAGACAACAGACAAAGCCGAGACTGGCAGGACAGAAATGCGAATGAGAGAAAAGACAGGGACAGAAACGATCGAATGAGTGTTAGTAACAGAGATAGAGAAGAGAGCGGCAGCGTCATCAGTCGGGGACGAAACTCAAGGTGAGTGCAATAATATAAGTCTTATCGTATGGTTGATGAACAGCCTGGTGTCAGAGTGTAAACCGCCTGTAGGCCTCTGACATGGCGATACACACCGTTGAACAATCTCTCAGGTGTGTGTTTCCTCACGATGTTTTCCTTCACCGTTTTTAGCTGATAACTAATTTATAGTACGCACATGAATTCGAGAAGACATTAGTGCGGGGGTTTGAACTTGCGACTTTTGACTTGGGAGTTCAATCACTGCATTTTATAAATATATAACCCGCCGCCTCTCCTCGCAGTGGCTAAGCGAATGGACTGTTGCACTAAGGGTTGCGGGTTCGATTCCCGCACGGGGCAAAAATTTGAGCGAACCGCAGATGTTCGTCCCGAGTAAATTAAAAGTCTAAAGAGTAAATTATAAGTACAAAATTGTTGTACTCAGTAATTTATCAATGTTTCGTATTTTACAACTATAATAACACGAAAAATTACTTAAAACCAACTTATAAGTAATGTAAAGTAACTAAATGTAAAATACACTCGATATCGTATACTTTGACGTCACATTACATCTGACAGCTAGCATTGCGTTTCTACTACTTCATGATTCCCGCTCATGTGTGGCACTTAAATAATTATTTTTCAAATCAAATCGATATTTTTTTCGTAGCCTATTTTGTTTCCCACTGCTGGGCAAAGGCCTCCCCATTCTTCCTCCAAACCACTCTATCCTTTGCAATATCTGACCACGTACGTCCGTATGTGACCAGATCGTTACACCTTCAAATCGAAATTATATAAAAAAAATATTGATAAAGGTATCATTCTTGAGGAAAATAAATTATTAAATAATATATGGCTCATATTTGAATCACATGCATATTTCCTATTGTCAAGTCATCTTATAGTACGGCCGAACGTCCTGATGTTAGCTGAATAGCTGCGCAATGGATCTTTTAACAACGAAAATGTCTACTGCGCAGCCAATATGCGACTGACTTCAGAACCGGCAAGATACGTCGGTCGTATTATACTTTCGCGTGTTATCAAATATAGTGTGACGTCAAAATATAGTGTTTGTGTATATCTAATGTTGCATGTGACATGTTTACCTTTTTTTTCTTAGTTATAACATCATTGCGTACTATACATAGATAAGACGCTTTTTTCCCGGAGAGTGACCAAAGATTTCTTCTACGATCGTGGTGAATTCTTTCATTCTTCTATCATCCCAGTCCTCATACACGCTCGTCGCTTTAGGGTACCTACTCCTAACCTGGCCTTTCTCCAGCCCCCTTACCATGAAGTCAAGCCGTGCAGAGTAATGCGGCGTCTGGCTTTCCCAGCATAAACTGTCCTTATTTACTGTATATTCCGGTTATACTCACGTGTGTATTCGGGAATGCCCGACTAGTTTCGAACTCGACCGGAGCCCTTATTCATGAGCTGGTTACGCGGCAGAGTCGCGAGCCGAACTACGAATTATAGTAAAATAAACTGTCCTGGTTGAGTTCAAGGTAGTGGAGCAGTACATCTTCGATCTGTATTATTTACTATTATGGTGTATGCCGGTTTTAATTACGTATATTCGGGAATGTCAGTCTACTTTCAAACTCAAAGGGAGCCCTTATTCATGAGCAGGAGACGCGGCGTCACCGTGAAACTGGCGTACATAGTAAATATTATGGATAACACTCACGAAAGATATTATAGTAGTTTGCAGAGTTCTTCTTCCAGCTTATCCATAACGAACACTGATCTCTACTACTCTGGACTGGCAATCCTAAATAGTGGCTATTGCTTGTGCCTGTCTGAAGCGCCATGATATTGTTGTTTGTTGATAAGTGTCGGCGCGAAATTTGATGTTTTTTAAAGTATTTACTGTGATTGTGATGCAAAATTCAGTGTTTGAGTAATGACAGTGAGTGTATCTTCCGGTTCGTGGTCGCCAGTCGAGAACCTTTCTCCCCCAGCGGTTATCGGTTCTTTGAGCGATATGGTCATTGCCACTTTAACTTGCATATTCTTCGAGCTATGTCGGTGACTCTTGTTCTTTGGCGTTTCCGTATTCCGGACCCTGTCGCAAAGAAAGTTCGAGCATAGATTTTACATAAAATTCTTTTCAAAAGTCTAGTCTTGTAGTATACAACTATTTTTAGTTCCACGTACAAACACTGATCGCACTCAGCGCCAATATGGCGATTTTCATATAGGCACAACATTTATAAGTAGCGATCACCTGTCCAGAGTAATAGAAGTCAGTGATTACAAGCTTCATAAACTTTCCTTGTTACTCCAGGTCAGTTTTTCTAGGACCTATTCAACATGGCCTTACTAGTTAGCAACGCTTGTGGGCATGATTACAATAATTCACGTAGATAGATTTGGTTTCCATTTCACACAGACTTCTACTAAACTATGTAAAAACAATAATTTTATTATATTTCTGTAGCGTAATAGTCACCGTTTGTGCTACGGTAATTTAAATTACTGTAATTATCAAAGAGTTCAAACTCTAAGATAAAACCTAAATAAAATATTCCGAATAATTTTTCAATCGCATCTTGAAAATATTGCCACAATTTTTATTAAAGTAGAAATAAAATGTAAGAATAGGCTGTAAGTCTCTATGACCTTTGCCAACAAACAACTCCGTAAAAATATTACAACACCCAATCCCGTGTCTTCTTTTCGGATATCCTATACCATTGGTTTATTTTGAATCTAATCAACCAATCCTGATCCAGAATTTCGCCGACGGTGAACTCTGCTGTGCTATTTGAATATTTTGCAATGAAGGCAAAAGTTATCACTTGTTGTGAGGTTTCAAAGTGGTAACAATTTATGAAATCAGACTCAAATAATCGTTTAAATTGACTTGAGGTTAAACCTTAACCTCATTAACTATTTGTGAACGTTTTGTGACTTATTTATCGCTGTCCGCGGCACACGTAAGTGTATTTTTCCGCCATGATACTGAACAAGTATTTTTCGTCCATGAAGCAAAATCAAGAGTAAGTTGATTAGCAAGACATAATAAAGTAACTTAATACTAACAAAAAGGATTATTAGAACGTTTAAAATTGTAACTTACAATCATCACTGGTGATTTGACTTTTGAGTTTTTAACGCAACTTTGAAACAAGTACCTACCTATCTTCGTCGAGCTTTGGAAATACTTAAGTTATTAACATTCAATAAGTAGGGTACTTTTGTTTTTTCAAATGTTTCCATAAAAAACGTGTCGGTTTAGGAGCTTTGGGTACAAATGTTGACTAAGGCAAACTTATTCAAGAGATTTTAGTTACTTTTGTGGTCTCGGTAAGTTTCGTAAAACCTACCCTCACAGTGCATTCATTTTTTGTTATTGGTTCTACTTACCCATATAATTTCATCGTTCTGTAGTCAAAGTAGGTTAATATTAATTATCTACTTGTTTACATGGTAAAATTGTAATTATAGTTGTAGTTTTCAAGTTATTAATCAAGATCTTATTGGTAATTCGACAAACCATTCTAGAATTCGTTTTTGTATACAACTTTTTAGTTCTTACATACTTATATCCTAATTATCCTACTAATAAATGTTTTGAAGCATGTGCATAGTTGCATAGGTACATTGGTTCACTTTTTTATATCACACATACTTACCTACCTTTGAAAGAAGTTAATAATTGGGTGTAGATATAAGCAAAAAGGATACATCAACACCAACCAGTTAGACTTACTAAAGAGGTAAAAAAGTGAACCTAATTCCATTATTCAAACATTGTATTTGAATACAAGAAAATACTCTTTGTCTGCCATTAAACCAGCAGGTTTTACTGTATTACATTGATAAAGAAATATGATTTAAACTTTAAAGTCAAACATCTCAAAATTTGAAGTTGAATTTGGATTGTATCTTTTCTTTTTAACTACGTCCAATAATAATTATGTGTAATATAGTACAAGTTGTTGTTCATTGTGGAGTTCTAAGGGGGGTGTTGAACAACAGCCTACCCTTTAGAGTGCCACAATAAACAGCAACTTGCCATTTGCATCCGCTGATTGCCCTCAATTCTGACAATATTGTCCACCTGGTGGGAGGCCTGCCAATGCTGCATATACATATATAAAATTTTGATACAAATTTGGAATCTTACATTAAAGGCAAATACCCATCACGTCTGGGAAGCAATATTGTAATGTAATGCTTACAATTGAATCTGCAATGTTACTTTACATGTGAATCCTATAGCCTTCTATTCATAAACAAGGATCATACCCGCAATAACTAAACCCCGTATAAAGTCTATTGACTTCTCTATTATTTGACAGCAAACAGTGGCAGGTATAATTTAACCTGTAGTTTTAAATGGTCATAACACATAACATAACATCACGCCTGTATTCCTTGAAGGGGTAGGCTGAGGTGCACATATAGTACACCCACATTTCGCCAGTTATGTTTTTAGGTCCCAAGGTTATAAATAAGGGTGTAGGTGAGAGTACCTATAGAAGCAGGGTTGCTGATCATTATTATTCTTACATTGTTTATTTCAATGCACAAGGTGTTCTTAGGCGGTAAACAAATAGTACATACAGACATAATAAAGTCACGCCTGTTTCCTAATAGTAATTCAAATTGGTTTTATTTCACATAAACCTATTACAGGCGCTTATGAAACGTTAGGATGCTAGTTGCACGGTTCCAGAATGTCATTCCAAAGGAGAAGAACCGGCAAGAAACTCCAGAGGGTACTCATTTAAAAAAGAAAATTGAGATCATAAGTGGATAATGATGAATATAAATAAATAAATCATATTGGACTCTGTTACACATATCAAAATGGTAGTAAATGGGAAATCTTATGGTATTACATGAATTCTTATCATTTCAGGGTGCAAGAGGAGATACCTAACGGAGAAAACAATATGGATGAACTGTTGATGGAAGATGACTATGTGAGTTGCTTACTCTCTCATAATATATTGCTGCTCAGCTGAATTACTATAAACTGACTGAAACCTGTGTTTAATATACTGAAAATACCTGCAGTAAACAAACATATATAATAAAGTAGCTTCTGCCCGCGGCTTCGCCCGCGTTAAGTAGCCTATGTCCTTTCTCCAGTCTTAAACTTTCATCAAAATCTGTCCAGCGGTTTAGTCGTGAAGGCGTAACAGACAGATGTACTTTCACATTAGAATTAGCAACCTGAAGAGGTTGCTCGCTTTCTGGGATGAGCTTGGATGGTTGGAGTAACAGAAGGAAACATCACACACAATGGCCCAATCAAGCCGCTAAGTGCGGAAAATGGCCCATTATACCATACCATACATTCACATTAATAATATTAGTATGTATGATTTTAACTATGTTGTCTGCTCTGTGGAGAGACCCTTTACCTGTTCAGTATATTACTTAAGAATATATATGGCGATTGTTTAACAATTCAAGTCATTTAGCAGACAAAGTGTCAAGTTGTAAAGAACTAAAATGACACCAATATTCCAGGGATTCTCCGATATACTGGATCCGAATCTCCACCTGGAGTTGGAGAGCCTGAAGCTGGAGCAGCTGAAGGTTCGTGAGGAGCAGTTGCAGTGCAAGCAGCGAGTCATACTCCTGAAGCAAGCGGAGCGGAGACCGGTGAGTTGTGGTCATGTTATGAACGAACATTGTGACACGAGAATTTTATATATAAGATCTATCTTATAAGAGGTGTTTGTTGTCGGTTTTCAGAGCATGAGGTCTTGAGTTCGAATCCCAGGTTAGGGAAAGTGTTAGTGTTTTTCTATTAGTAAAAAGAAAGATGAAAGAAATAATTTATTTGTTAGAATATACTGCAATTTTGGTGTTTGTAATTTGTATAGTTTCATTTATACCAGTTCTAGAGTGTACAAATATATTAATATCTAATAGTTAGTCTTATCGCTACGGTAATCTTTTACAGAATAGTAACATTTGCTCGCCTCCATACACATAGGGACCTAAAAAAATACTGGCGAAATGTGGGTGTACTGTATGTGCACCTCTGCCTACCCCTTCGGGAAATATGGGCGTGATGATGTTAAGTAATAAAATGATTTTTTTTTTGCCTTTTGCGCTTTATACGTGACACGAGTCCCGCTTGCTTGCGTAATATTTATCGTGGTGTTTACGATTTATGTTAAGGGAATCCCCGTGTTTGAATTCGCTTGTTATTGACAAACTGTCAAAGTCAACTGTTATTTTTGCTTTTATGTCAGAGCAGACGTGTGCGTTGTGTCGTACAGTCTAACTTGCAATTCATAAAAGTTTTAATACATATCTAAATAACGTTATTAATATCTAAAGGAAAGAGTGAGTTAGTAAATACGTTTGTGTGGAAAGTTAGCGTTAAGTATGTTTTATAATTCGCGTGGTCGTGATGTTTATAGAATAGAGTTCGATAGTTCAAAGGGAAAACGAACCGTCAGAAGAAAACAGGTATAATGAATATCTACGTAGGTCTTGTAAATGTATTAAAAGTGGTGGAATAATTAAAAAAAACTTGAAAAAAATAGGAAACCAGCACACCGCACGCCTGAGAGATTGTTCAACGGTGTGTCCATGTAAGAGGCCTACAGGCGGTTTACACTCTGACACCAGGTTGTTCATCAACCATACGATAAGGAGACTAAAAACAACTAATATTAATCTAATGTTTTAAAATTTTATATAGAAAAAGAGGGGTGTTATAAATTTTACCACTATGTGTCTTCCTGTCTGTCTGTGGCACTGTATCTCTCAATAGAAAAGTCTCTTACCACGCAAGTTTGGGAATACATCCCTACTTAATATTATAAACGCGAAAGTTTGTATGTACGGATGGATGTTTGTTACTCTTTCCGTAAAAACTACTGAATGGTTTTTAATGAAACTTCATATGGAGGTAGCTGACATAGGCTACTTTTTATCCCAAAAAAATGTAGCGGGTAACACCGCGGGGCGCAGCTAGTATTGTCAACTGTGATTATTACTATTTTTAGGTTTGAGTCACTAACTTTTTATACATTTCTATTATAGATGGCCCAGATGAGCAACCGGTGCATACTGCCGGATGGCAAGATAGTCGTGCGCAACGTCAACGACAGGTAAGTTCAGTTTTTTAAACATACTTATTATAGTTACCTATTAGTTCTAAATGGATGAAGGAAACTTGAAAAATGATAGACACGAGCGGGACTCGAACCCCGCGACTTTCGCCGTACCTCGGCGCCGCTCTGCCGACTGAGCCACCGTGTCACTGCTCGCGCTTTGGTTCGAGTCCCGCTCGTGTCCATCATTTTCGAAGTTTCCTATCAATATATATAATATCAATTTAGATTGAAGCCTAGCATGGCAACATGCTAAAAATAGATACAAAAAGTCATATAGTTATTAGTTTTCAAACTTCTCGTATATAGACAATTGATTTATTTATGTATTAAGCATGTGACATGAGTAAGAGCCTCGTAGTTATGAAGCTACTTCGCAGATCGGTCGATCTGTGAGGTTAAGCCGTGCTCGCGTTCAGTTTTGTGATGGGTCACCGTTTCACATATCGAGACCCCTTCGGGCTTCAGAAGGCAGGATAAGCCGTTGGTCCTGCGCTTGATCTTTCCGGTCGTGTCACCGTCCTGGACTATGAGAGTAAGGGAATAGGGAGTGCACCTGTTTGCGCGCATACTTGTGCACTATAACACTTGGGCTGTGCGTGAAGCAGACACAATAGTAAAACAAAAGCTATGCCCCATCGGTGGGTCATTACACTGGGAAAGGGTAGTTGGCTAGTCTTAGCTGGGATAGGCCACAGTGACCGATATTCGGTCTCTAGAACATTATATACTCTTACATGCGTTATCAAAGAGTTGTCAATAGATGGGTCAACAAGGGTGGTAGCGAGGTTGACCATTTATGGTACGCGGGACCAACTTAGGAAGGTACTACATGAAGCTAACGACTTGTATCAACGCCAGTAAGAAATTCAACAATCGTATTGTAAAATAATATTTTAAATGTATTTTTTTATCACTTTCTGCACCCATTTTCAATATTAATAATATAGTACGCAAAATTATGTAAAAGAAAACCTATATAAAACGCAAAAAGATATGATTCCGGCCAGGATCGAACTGGCGGCCTTCTGCGTGTAAAGCAGATGTGATAACCACTACACCACGGAACCAGTTGGAAGACTACTCGAAAAAGATAGTCAGCATTTTTGATTACTAAAGATAAAAGATAAATGAACATTTGACGACTTGATTGGCGTAATAGCTAAGCGGATTAACGCTAACGGTTGTGGGTTTGATTTGTGGTCGGGACAAAAGTTATGATGAAATGTTTCTCCCGAGTCTATATTTGTGTATAATATTTCATGTTTGTGAAACATACCCACGATACAGGGATATTCCTAGTGTAGGGCTACAATTTTTTAAAGAAAAATTACCTATATCTGCTAGCAATGGTAATTGTGAATATTTTAGTGGACTGAGAATGGTTATGGAAGGTCAGTCAGCTTTGATATATGTATAAAATAAACTAAGCAACTGTGCTCACAGCTAACCTCAGTAGTGTAGTTCTAGCTGTTAACTGTTAAATGTTAACTGCTATTTGATATGTATTATAAGTTTTTAGATTTGTATACATCATACAATAAGAGTTACCGGGTCTTACCTGCGTACGTAATTAACGGTATAATTGCAGACCCGATAACTCTTAATTGATTTAAAAAAAAAACCGCCCAATTTATTGCTTTAATATCTGTCCTTTCTATCAGTGTTCTATACGCTTGGCCACCCCTTCGGGGGAATATAGGCGTGGTGTTATCTTTTGTACCTACCTATCTGCGACATACATAAGTTTAAAAGATATTTGTATTGACTAAAGTGCCACAGTAAATTAAAAACATAGACTTATGAAAAATTATAAAAATCTATTATAAGTTTATTAATAAATAGAGATAATTACGTCAATAACCTTTAAAAAATAACAACAAAACACAAAAAGATATGATTCCGGCCAGGATCGAACTGGCGGCCTTCTGCGTGTAAAGCAGATGTGATAACCACTACACCACGGAACCAATTGGCATAAGTACCCAATATTAGAACCCGTTACTAAGAATCAATTAAAATATCATTAATTCAACATTTAGCCAGTTATGTTTAGGTACCAATGTAATGAGGGGCGAGCCTATTGTCATTAATCAGATTTAAATCTAAACGCTATTATAAATATCCTGATGTTAAAATATAAGACATAGCGTTGGCAGGCCTCCCACCAGGTGGACCGACGATATCGTCAGAGTTGCTGCAACCGGTGGATGTAATTGGCAAGCTGTCGTTCATTGTGGCATTCTAAGGGGGAGGCCTTTGTTCAACAGAGGACGTTAAAGTGATTATTTAGAAATTAATCTTATAATTAGGTTACATTTATAATAATACGAATTCTTAATACATATATCAACATTAAATACTATTGAAAAATAAACAAATTAAATTATCAGATAATAATGAATAATAAAGTCGGTAGTAAAGAAAAGAAATCGTAAAAAGTGTATAACTTAAATTGGTACATTAATTAAATTGAATTAAATAAGATTAAATTATAGGTTTATAAACTCGTTTATGAATAAAAGGGTACGTGTCTATGAATTCCTTCACTAGTAGTCTAGGACGGTAAGACACGACCGGAGAGAGATCAGACGCTGGACCAAAATCATGATTTTAAATGAATCTGTGAACAGTACCTTAGCTAAGGTTGCGTGATCGAGTCCGACTCGTAACCGTCATTTATCTTATTTTGTTTAATTAGGTATGTATTTTTTTTCAAATTTTAGTATGTAGAGTACTAAAGTGAGTTTTACTCACGTGTATATCCGGGAATGCCCGACTAGTTTCGGAGCCCTTATTCATGAGCAGGTGTCGCACCGGCAATCCCGAATATTGACGTGAGTTAACCGGTGTATATATAGTAGATCACGGAAGTTATTGTAGCAAAGTATTAGTTTTAGTATTTACATTACTTAATCACAGTATTTAGAAATCCGTTGTCTCTGCCTACCCCTCTGGGAAGCTTGCGTGATGTAAATATAGGTGTTGTTATATTATTATAATTATTTTTTTATAACATCTCGCCAGTATTACCCTAAGGAGTAGGCAGAAATGTGTAGTAAATTGTATGTAGGTAGTAGTATTCTATTTATATTGTTTTTTTTTTTATATTACTTTCACGCAAGGCGTAAGACCGTAACTTGGGAGTGAGTATGTTATTGTTTATTTACATGTTTGGCTTATGTGATTCTTAAGGACTCGCACACAGGGAAAGGATGGCAGAGATTTTTTTCATTCATAAGAGTGACGTTCGTTAATAAAATTTCAATTTCTTCGGGTCGAGAGTGAACCCCTGTCCCGGTGTGCGTTGGCCTTTATGGGCAATTTTTATGGGCCTTTATGGGCATTGTTATATTGTAGATTATTGCGCTAATTAAGCTTATGTGTTTTTAAACCTGTATGTATTATACTAAAACCAGGTCAAAAAACACACGATAAAAGGGAACTTGAAACTTCGATGGATGCGAGCAGTGACGCGATTGCTCAGTTGGCAGAGCGCAGCCACGGTACTACGAAGGTCGCGGGTCCAAGTCCCGCTCGTGTCCATCATTTTTCAAATTTCCTTTATCAATTTAGATTCAAGCTTCACCACACCAAGAGTCACAGAAAACACAAATTTAACTAAAAATTTCTAATCACTTTGGTTATAACTAATGTATGTGAAAATGTTATTTCTTTATTAACATACATATACCTAAGTTATATTTTGCTTTAACATGTGGATCACATAATAATATTATGCTTGTAATCATCAAGGGGATAAGCAGAATGTACAGTAGACCCATATTTCGCTATTTATTTTATGGGTTCCAATATAGTTAGTACGGAATGAGCTCATTGCTACTAACCGGGCATCATTATCTGTGAATTACCTAACAACACGGCCTGTCCCAGGCATCGAACCCAGGACTTATCTCACCACGAGACTACTCACTTCTCTTAGTCTCACTAATTATGGTTCAGGCATTCGGGATCAACGAGGCATTCATGCATCAGGCATCTCATTTCTTAAATAGGTGCAGTGGTTTTGGAGATTACCCATCACATACAAACTCACAAAAATCTCGCTGTCTTTTGATAATATTGGTATTTAATGTGATATTTGTTTACCAGGGACTCTCGCGACGCCGACGTGAGCTTCAGCGCAGGCGCAGGCGATTCGGTAAGTCTCATTCACACGCGCTCTCTCTTTCACACTATCACTCATCCCACTTTTGATATGGCATGCTCATAATTATACGGTTTGACTTTTACATTTATATGTACTTATATGTTTATTTATTGACATGTACTCCCTAATTAAAAATTCTTATAGGTATAGTTTAATCTATTGTTCAACACTCAATTTTTATAAGTAACGGGTTAATGATTACTTAAACTACCACTAAGTGAAGGTTTCTACGTGATATCTTTACTTAGTATCACGTTTAGGGTTGGACCTCATCTGGCAGCACGGAATCGCCTTTTTCCGTCGCCTTTTCTCTTTCTGTCGTTTAGAACTGCCATTTGCTAGACCGAGACAGAACGATAGCACGCGGCAGAATCCTTGAGGCGATCGCGTGCTATCGCATTATGCTCTCTGTCTCGGTCTAGCAAATGGCAGTTCTAAGCGACAGAAAGAGAAAAGGCGATTCCGTGCTGCCAGATGAGGTCCAACCCTTAGTGATCATTGACGTCTGACTGCGGACATAACGACTTCTTCATCCTTTGTGAGGAAGTCGAATGATAGGTAGAGTATGCTTTATTAAACACCATATAAACACACCTTAACTGAATTTATATATACCATCTTTAGTGCAGTAGTGGGTACAATGGCGGCCTTTTCGCTACGACATTTTATAGTAGAAAGAGTTTTATTCGCAAAGGAACGTACAGAGTCCATTTAGATGAGATAAATAGCTCACTTAGATGGGTAAATTTTGAGCTTGTCTGGACTTTAAAAGGGACCTTGACCTCTGAGTTTGTTTCGGTATTTCTTCTCAGAGGTAGTCAGTTAGGAAATGCCGATGCCATCTAGTTTAAAAAAAAATACGTGTAAAAGTGTTTTTTGGAACCTATTTGCAAAAATAAAATGATTTATCAAAGAAAAAGAAAAAAAATAGTCATAGACATTCTCTGGAAATGTTTTGAGTAAGCATATATTTTAATTGAAATTATTAAAAATACATGGTTTTGGTCTAGCCTCGTGACCTAAATGTTTTTTGACAATATTAACTTACAAAATATGATATTTACCCCGTTTTTTTCCAAATTATGTTTATATAAACTGCTTTGAAGTTTGAGGGAATTTGCTGTGTGGGTGGCGGTATATTTATGAAAATTTTGCATGTCTGACGCAATGTGCGCATGAGATGAATCTATTAATTCGATTTATCATTGATTTGGGTACTTGCTATCCAGTCAAATACTTCTCTTGGTACTTCTACACGTTAATGGACTTGATTGGCGCAGTGGCTAAGCAATTGGACTGCTGCGCTAAGGTTTGCGGTTTCGATACCCGCACTGGAAAAACAATTGTGTGAACCGCAGATTTTTGTCCCGGGTCTGGGTGTTTGTGTATGTGATGTTTCATGTTTGTGAAACGCACCCATGATACAGGAAAAATTCCTAGTGTGGGGTGACGATTTAAAAAATAAACACTAGAATGTGTTTTGAAATGCCTTTCTTTAGTTTTTAATTGAAATAGTATTTAAGCACTTAATTGTCCACAATGCAGACACAATAGTTAACCTTTTGAACGCCAGTCTTGTATAGAAGACAAGCGTCTACGTGCCCTTCACGCAACGATTTTATTAGAAGGCAATATATAATCGTAACGATTACGATTATTGTTTGTTATTACATTGACTGGGACTGCCTCGTTGGTCTAGTGGTCGCTAAGCGCGACTGCTGAGCACGAGGTCCTGGGTTCGAATCCCGGGTCGGGCAAAGTGTTACTGGGTTTTTCCATTAGGTAATTCTCAATAGCAGCACGGAGTCTGGATTTGTGCCCGGTTGATGGCAATAGGCTCGCCCCCTATTACATTGGGACCTAAAAAAAAAAAAAAAACATAACTGGCGAAATGTGGGTATACTATATGTATACCTCTGCCTACCCCTTCGGGGAATATAGGCGTGATGTTATGTTATGTTACAAATGTTACGATTCGATAATGTCGCCTGGTAGAGGGCGCGGAAGCTTTTTATTCTATAAAAGACCGTGGCGCTCATAGGGTTAAACAATATACCACATGATATATGACTCACGGGGACAGGAAAGTTGTTAAATACCGTTCGTAAAGATTTATCGGTATCGATACATGTCACTTATATACCCACGGTGATTCAAAATCAAAAGATTATATAGGAGTAACGAGAAATAGGACTAGTCTTTGACTATTAAAGATAAGATCATGATATAAAACAAACATTGATATTAGGCTCATGATTAGTACGTGAACGTCAAGTTACATAAAAACAGCCCCCAAAACGGCCGCCTGTCACCGATTCCTAGTGCTATAGCTGGGTAGAAGAAACGGCGCAACAAAGTACCTAACCAGCATTCTTAAGATTTAGATAATGTATATGTGAATAACCATTTCAAATCCACTTCAATTTCAATGCTTTAGGGTTGTCGTCAAGACACAAAATTACCGAGTTCTTGAAGTATATAAGTGCGTATTGCTAAATGCTGTTTATTTTTAATCCATTAGGGTTGTCGACACACAAAAGTCGCAAAATTAAGAGTCCTTGTAATAATAAGTGCGTTTTCTTTAATGCGTAAATAATTACCTTGTTCTTTCGTTATTAGAAGAAGCTAAATAAACACTGTTTGATGTTTCAATTAATATTTATTTAAAACCACCTAAACGAAAATATCTACAATATACATTTGATTACTCAAAATTTTCAGGTTCCAAATTTTCTTTCTCGCTTTGAGGAAGTCCATACACCGTGCATGTTCGCTTTAGGCAGGGGTTTTACGCTTCATGCATTACCATCGAAAGTATATAAGAGAACAGTGTTGCCAGATTCACAATGTCAAAATTGGGGCAAAAATCTGAAAACGAAAGTCCTGAGCATAAAAGCGAGACGCGAAAACAAAATTTTGAAATATTCTCGTTGGTCCAAGCATGAACAAACATGGAGACATCTGGCAACACACTGCTGTAGCTAGCAATCACACAGATATCGATATCGATAGTTTTGCTTCAGAACGAAACGACGATCTGCTCCTGTAAGGTGAAGACCAAGCGATCCTGGGAGCACGCGCGTACTGATGACGGTAGCTCCACTCCGTCCACATGCGTTCTATGCTCAGAAGACCGGAGCGAGAACAAACATTATCGAGATAAGTCCGTCACTAGTAAGGTTACAGATAAGAAGTCTGAATACTCCAGCAAAATTGTCGATAGCAAAACTACAGACGTCACTACACCCAGTAAGGCGACTAAGAAGTCTGATTGCAGCAAAGTCACTGATACTTACAGCAAGAGGTCTGATGCGACTAGTAAAAAAGAAATCAAGAGGTGCGGGAAGTGTAGGAGCGAAGTCACCTGCGACTTGAAGTACAGCGACTTTTACACTGACAGCGAAGATGAGGATGAGACCAACAGACTGATCCAACTGAGAAATGCCGACTACATGGATATAGTAGACGAAGACTTCAAACTGGTCATCGCTTTGGCTGGATATCCCAAATCCAAGATGAGACTCCGACAAATGGAGCAGTTCCAAAGAAGTCTCACTGATGTTATCGATATGCAGCTTAAAGCGGGCTTGCTCAAGCGTGTGCCGTCATTCTTAGACTATTACTTGAATAGGGGTGCTTTGGTATGTATCTGCAAAGACGTGGACACTAGAGACTGGATGGTACGCGTCTCCCCTGGCCTCCAAGAAAGGATGTGTACCAACTTAGTTCTACTGAAGTCTAAAGTCAAAAGGCTATGTTTGGCAGTGCTTAAGATACCTAGGTCGTGCTGGCCCGCTACCGCTCAAGACGCGTTCAAACTTCTCCAGTACTTCAATCCAATGCTAAAGACTAACTTGTGGAAGATTTACGCGCAAAAATCTGTAGAAGATGTCGAATATACTTCGTTTTTGATTGACAGAGTGTCTGGTGAAATTATTCGCGGGCCGTCCTTCAAAAATGTTATAGATTACGGGCAAATGGAGTTTGAACTGACTGGTTATACTGAGATTTATTACGAATGCCTTCTATCCGGCATGGAGGAGGACTTGAGAAGTGTTGCATCGAGAGTCAAACTGCTTGATGATATGCGCTCAGCTGAAGCTACACCGAGAAACACTTCTGACGTGAGCGTCAAAGAAATAGAAGCTGTGATCCCAGAAGAGAACATCATAGAAGAAGAAGAAGAAGAATGCCAGCCAGAAATAGTGGAGATTGAAGATACTCCTGATGTTAAAAAAGAGCTGGAGAACAGCCTACAAAAAGATATACTGAAGAAACTCAAGGACGTCAAGTACATCAGTGATAAAGATGAAGTTCTAGTTTGGTCCGACGAAACCAATAACTATAGCAACGAAATTGAAACAGAGAAGACTGAGTTGAAAGACCAAGAGAACTTTGAAAGCAATATTGCGTCCACATCTGGTGTCGCTGTGTCTGACAAAACTGAATCGTTTATTGAGAGTAATGACAATTTGATTGCAAGAAGCAGCAATCTGAATATTGATAGTAACAGAGGTATTGCTTATCATCGCCGGACGAACTATTTACATGTTGAACACGAGCTCAAAGTCGCTATAACTCTTGAAGGATACCCGCAGAACAAACTAGAAGGGACACACATTAGGAGGTTGAAGCATCTCTTCAAGGAATACTTACACAAGGATATGAAGTTGCAGCGCTTTGCTAACCTCATCATTCCAAAATTCCAAGACATTTACTTGTCGAACGGTGCTGTGATATACATATGTGACAGTTTGGAGACCAAAGACTACCTAACCGAAGTGTTACCCAAGTTTATCAACTCAACAGGGTTAAAACTCACTTTTAGAGACATTAAAAGCCTTGTCAGATATACTAGGATAGTGATGAGGTTACCCAAAGAACACGCTCATGTTGAATCGGTGGAGATACTGCTCAAATTGCAGTCAAAGTATCCAGGGTTGAAGCCAGATTGCTGGAAATACTATTCAGATGTCGCCGGAAAACAGAAGAGACAGTTTGGAGTTGATCCCGAATCTTTGGAAGTTATTAAAAACCCTGAATTTGATCCGACCTACGAAGGCGATAAGCTAACTTTCAGGATTATTGACAGACAGAAGCGTGATGTCAGCTTCGATGAAACCAGCAAAGAAATTGATGATGTAGACACCAAGAAACATAGAGATGTTGTACTGAAGAATATGTACGTGCCAATAGATCCGGAAATAATGGCTGCTCCGTTGACTAGAATTCGCACTAACCATTACTCGGACCTAATCGCTGACGACTTGAAACTGTACGTAGGTCCCTCAAACTACCCAGAATCGAGGATAGATGAAACCCTATTCCACTCTATAAAGCGAACTTTCGAGAACATTGTACTAGATTCTTTGGATAAAGGCGAAATCAATGAAGAGAATATGCCTAAATTCCATGATATGTACCTCTTTGATGGCGTAATTTTCATTATCTGCCAAGCTATGACGTCTCGGAACTGGATGGATCAAGCGATTCCTTTGGTTAATTCTAAGTTACATATACATCTCAAATCGACTGAGTTCAGGGGAGCGGTGGGCATTATCAGCATGGTGGTTAAGACCGACAAAGATACAGATGAGGTTATCGCTATCCTGCAACAGAAGAATCCAAGGCTAAGGACCAAGTATTGGAGGAAAATAAGCACAGTTCGCACCAAGACGAAACTGGACGTAGTCCTGCAAATTGACAAGTTATCTGCCCAAGTGATTACAGGCCAGAACTTCAACAAGTTTATCGGAACAAGCACGGTTCAATTCAAGTTGGGACATCTACAGTCCTTACTGAAGCCTAAAGCGAGCCTGGAAGAACTCAGCAAGCTGCACGCTAAGCGATTAGAAAGAAAACTAAGTGATATCGAGGCGCTGGAGAAGTCGAAAAGCAAGGTTTCCATGCAAGGGCCCAAAGAGAAAAGCTTTGATGACGTAAAAAGCGAGTTGAAGAAAGAGTACCCTGGCTTAAAACTTGAACAATGGAGCATTATTGCTCAACACGATAAAACAACACACAACCTTTGCGACCTAGAAATCGACGCGGACTCCGCCAATATCATCAAAAAAGAAGACTTTGAGTTATGCATGGGAGACCAGAAAATATTCTTCTATACAGCCAACAATGTCGATTCTGACTTGGATCCTGTAATCATAGAGCCTGACTCACCGAGGAGTGTGGAAACCGAAATGGTGTTGCCAGAACAACAAGGGTACCACAAAATTATTATGAAGATCCCACTCAGTATTCTCCCGGAAAACAAGGATGATTTGAACATAATATTTGATTTGCTTGAGGATAAGAACCCAGGGCTTAATACAGAGCTATGGCAGATCTTTACAGACTCCGTGTATCCTAGCAACGGTAAATTCACTGTTTATATCGATAAGCAGTCTGTGACCGTACTACAAGGAAAGAATTTTGATCCCTCTATCGGAGGTGAAAAGCTTAAGTTTTATTTCTAGAAACTTCTAGTTGTTTTTTATGACACACGTGAGAATAATGATTCTTCCTCGGATTGTTCACGTGAAATGTAGCTTCAGATTGAATTAGATAGTTTGTTTACAGAGCCAAAAGTATATTCCGACTTAAAGTTTCGACAATCAATTTAAAGCAAGTCTCTCACGGCAGACTTGTTCTAAATTAATCTTCCACAAGATAAACATATCTAACTCACATATCAGGTACTCTAGGTTAGGAACGATAATTCTCTTAACTGAGAATACAAAAGTATTGATTAGTCAGCTAGATTTTGTGATTTTAAATTAAGTTTTATACTGTTGATGTATTTTGATATTAGCTTATAATCCGCCTAAGTCCGGACACTATTGGAATCACGACCAGCAACAAAACTGGTAAAACTAGAAGCCGGTCTCAACATAGTAGAAAAGACTATATAAATGAGAATAATTTCTCTTAGATTTATTTTCACTCTATATAATAGCCTCTGTCAGCGACTTCATCTACGTGGAGAGTTTATTTCGGTATTTTTCTTGGATAAAAGTACCCTGACACCTTGAGTCCATTCTCAATATTGGTGAAATAATATTGGATATCGGATAAAGGATTTGAAGATTTTACTTCTATAATATTAATGTTCATTTAAAGTACAGTTCTAGTAGTTGGAGTATGTCATTCTCACTCAAATGTCTTGCTTTCGGTAGCGTCGTGCATTGGGTCATCGAGTTCCCTACAATATGGTTGAGTTGGGTGACGCTGATGCATGCGTTAACTCGTGAACGGGTGCTGTCTGCGGGCCTGGTCAGCTCCAATTACCATGATTTAGTACTTTACAGGACAATTTCTCAACAGAATACATAATAAATTTGACTTTTTTTCATGCATACTGCGAAAATGTCAATTTTATTTACGTTGTCGACAAGAACAGTTGGTAACTACTGGATTGCCACTAGTGGAACAAAATTTTAGGACAATTGAAATATAGTTTTCATTTATAATCTTACCTAAGTCGTGATTCTGAATGTGATTTATGATATGAATTGTTACCCATCAATTTTCAAGTGTTTTTTAAAACATATGTTAGTTTTAAGGCATTGACTGCTATACAGCGTGAAAATAGAAAATCTATTGTTACCAGGTGAAAAATAACTGTTATATAGTATTTTAGAAAACTAGTATTATCATGAATATTCGACATCCATTTTACATTTGACCAATGAAATGATAATTGTGATATTTAAATTGTTGATTAATGAATAGATGTTTCCAATCGATTTAAAATCATTCCTTACTCGGTTAGATTTTAGTTAGTACTAATAATGTTGCTAAATCGCCTAGTTTAGAATATATCTAAGTCAATCTAAGCTGTGAAATGACTTATAAGCGCGTCTCGCTACGATTAAAAGTGTAGCCAACACTAACACTACATGAAGATCATTTATAAGATAATGGTTTCTTACGCCTGCTCCCCCACAGTCGTCGCGAGATTATCGTTTATGCCCACATAAGTTGTGATCCCAATTTGTCGGTCTACTGTTTAAGTTTAGTTCTGAATCGTGCTTAACCGTAGTATTTAGTATATATTTAGCTAAGTCTAAAAACTGGTGAAGTTTTGCTTATATTGGCCAGATGTTCCCAAGCCTGGTCATGTGATTGTATTAATATCTAGCATTTAAGTGCAAGTCTCCCAAGTCACATGTATTGAGGCTGCATTCCAAGAAATATTTCCATTAAGTATAAAGATTTACTGCTAAAATGACTGCACCTCAGTAGGCGTTGCGTAAGTTCCAGGCTTAAACTTGAAAGTTATGTGGAATTATGTTATCTAGAAACTCCATATATACAATAATTCTTCAAGGAATAAGGAATTTGTCACAGCATTATAATTCATAGGCGTAACTGTACCGTTTGAGGCGCGTGGCAAATTCATCGGATGGAGCCCTTTTGTGACCTGGATTTTTTTTATGGTCGGCCACTTTTGCACTGGGACCCCTTTCGACCGGGGGCCTGTGACATTTTACCGGGTTACCACCCTCTAGTTTACACCACTGGCATTACTAAAACTACGATTAAGCTGGATTTAGTAACTACAAGAAAAGTAGACAATTTACTTGACTAGATGAATGTTGCATTATTTTTAGTATCTGTTTTAGTTTGTATTAATTTACATAAGTTTTAGGGTAAGTATTTTTCTATTGTAGCTTAGATTTTACGGTGCCCCACAGGCCCCTGCTGCCAGGGGCCTCGTGTGGTTTTTAATTTAATTTGTTTTAATTTTACTTAATTTCTGTTTAGTTTATGTGAGGTGTTGATTTCATTGTTTGTGCATTTTTTATAATTAAAGTATTGATTAATTTTGTTGGTTTTCTTTTAGCTTTTTGTTTTGATAGGTTTTTACTGGATAGTTAAAAAATTGGCGAAACTATGGGCTTTTACGGATAATAATTCAGACGAATTTATTGGCGTTTTTAAAATTTAATCCGAGGCTCTCATTAATGTATCTTTGACTGGATTTATGACAAAACACTTATTTGAGATACAAGTTATATGGAAGAATATGACGATAGAAAACTGACTGGATCAAAATATTTGGGATATAACAAATAAAATGATTATAAAGTATTATTTACACAACATAACATCATGCCTGTATTTCCCGAAGGGGTGCGTACATATAGTATTTACAGTTATAGATTTCACCAGATGTATGTCATGTAAATTATTGTACCTGAGACAATGGTGGATCTTTACTCTTATAGGCGTCGTAATACATCTTGGTTGGTATAATCTTGAAAACGAATGTACCTATATATGAAGATATATAGAATGCAATAAGTACTTTTAAAATATGGTTTCGGTCGGTAATGTCAAGATACAAGACTCGGCGCTCGATAGGTTAACCTAGCATTCAGCGCTCGCGACTGGGCCGAAACTAGTGATACGTTAGGTACGTAAATAGTGCTATCTACTGTGTATACTGAAGAACAGTGCCATTCACGGTGTAGTGTGCGGGTTCGATTCCTGCTCAAAAGTACTGATATTCATATATGTATAAAGAATACAGATACTAATAAATATACGAAGTATATACCACCTAACTCCCGCACAAGAACATAGGGAGTAGGAGTGGCTGAAAATCAGCGCTGTACCGGGTCATGCTCGTCCCGGTACAGCATTCGCTGAGCCCACTTCCTATTGCTACGAAATGATTGTTTATTTTTATGTTTCTCTTATACGTGTGTCTCCGTGTTAAGTAGCAATAAATGTTTTTTTATTTTTGTATATTTCTTTTGTCGTTACTAAGCGTTGATAGGTACAACCTATGACACTTGACGATTAGCCTACTGGCTGAAAAGACATGAGGCTAAACCAGAACTATTTTGATTTTTTAAATGAGAATTGCACGCAGCAAAAATTTCCCCATTCATACGTATTTGTTGGTAGAAACTAATTTAAATTTTATTTTCACTGTAATCGATATATCGATCGATAACTGTCGTTATAAAAATATTTGAATCTAAATTGATAAAGGAAATTTGAAAAATGATGGCAATGAGCGGGTCTTGAACCTTCTCCGTACCATGACGCAGCTCTAACCAAGCTATCGTGTCGCTGCTGGCACCCATCGAATTTTAAGTTCCCTTTTACTATTTTTTTTAGTAAGGATGACGTCCGTTCTCCAGTTTGACCCCCAATGGGGTCGAACAGATTTGGACAAGCTTTCTTTTTACTAATTATTAACAATGTTTGGAGAATTGGCCCTTAACTTTCGCAGTGTAATGACCCACGGATGGGGCATAGCTATTGTTTTACTGTTGTGTCTGCTTCACGCACAGTGTTAATATTATACTGCCTTACACGTTTCAAACTAATAACCACTTACCAGCATATTAACACATCTAACTGACGAGAAGATAAAATAGGGTTGCTAACATTTCTCTAGCTGGCATTTTTTTGCGAACAGCCCCCTTTACCTTAAAGCAGGACAGTTTAAGATGTGAGAGAGACAGGTTCCACTACGGGAACTGTCCTGCTTTTGTATTACTTAATTAATGTCAATGAGCGCAAAAACCTTAAATTAGACAATCACGCCTAGCGTGTTATCTGCACTGATGGCACGCCGGCCTTACACAGCGTGTGTATTGCCGCACCGCTGGCTCGAAAATTTCATTACACAGCGGGTGTGTCGCCGCCGCACCGCTGGCAAGTTTAGCATTACACAGCGTATGTGTATTCCCGCAGTGAAATTGTTAAAGCAGGACCGCATTACACTGCACGTAGGGGACGTGCAGTGTAATGCGGTGTCTAGGTTCCACAACGGGAACTGTCCTGCTAGAGCTCATGGTAAGGGGGCAGTAATAGGTATAGTTCCCGTAGCTGTCAGCGACTGTTTATTATTTATTACTAGCTGCGCCCCGCGGTGTTACCCGCTACATTTTTTCGGGATAAAAAGTAGCCTATATGTTAATCCAGGGTATAACCTACCTACATACCAAATTTCAACCAAATCGGTCCAGCCGTTTATGCGTGAAAGAGTAACAAACATCCACACATCCATACTCACAAACTTTCACATTTATAATAGTAGTAGGATTATTTCAGCCATGATCGTCCCACTGCAGGGCAAAGGCCTCCCTTTTCTTCCTCCATTCCTCTCGGTTGTGAGCTGCAATAGACGAATTTTCTTTAAAGGAGTCCAGCTCGTCCCGCCATCTCCTTCTGGGCCTACCGCGACGCCTTTTCATGTTGTGTGGCATCCACTCCGCGACTGTTTACACTCCGATATAGTTACTGCCTATAGTCCTATGCTATTGTGGCTTATACATACATAAAGGCCGGTTGATGGCAATAGGCTCGCCCCCTATTACATTGGGACCTAAAAACATAACTGGCGAAATGTGGGTGTACTATATATGCACCTCTGCCTGTCCCTTCGGGGAATACAGGCGTGCTGTTATGTTTACATACAGAAAGTCACGCCCGTTTCTCAGAGGGGTAGGCAGAGACCACGGATTTCTATCTGCTGCAATCCTGGCATACTTCTTTCGCTTCATTCAAACGCATCACATTCCTCATACACGCTCTTCGGTTGAGGGTACTCTTCTGTAGTTTATGATTAAGTGTAATTGTTTTATTGTAGAACTATTGGAAGTACTTCCACTAGTTACGTAACACTTCCTTTTTACGTGACGGGAACTATACATACAATGTTTTAGTGTGGTTGGCAACCCTATAAAGGATAATGATCATCACAACACAGTATACACTATACATATACACTCATTGGGCGCAGCTAAAAGTGCCTGGGCTGCAGCGCGTGGCAGCCCGCCAGTGCGTGGTCTGCGGGGCCGCGGCTGACGCGTACTGCGCCGGCTGCGGGATCACGCCGTACTGCGATGAGCGCTGCCAGCGACGCGACTGGGCTGAGAGACACTCGGCCGTGTGTCACAACCTCGCCAGGTAAAATATTGACAAACATACATAAATTGTTTTACTATAATAACTTTCGTGAGGGTTATCCATAATTATTTACTGTATATTCCGGTTATACGCACGTGTGTATTCGGGAATGCCCGACTAGTTTCGAACTCGAACAGAGTCTGTATTGAGCTGGTTACGCGACAGAGTTCGAGTTCGAAACTAGTCGGGCATTCCCGAATACACACGTGAGTATAACCAGAATATAAAGTAAATAATGTTAAGCCAATGTAATAGACAGATAGATTTTTCTTTATTGTACACCAAAAATATACATAAGTACAGTTACAGGGAAATGTAATTTTTAATAATTATTTTTAATCAAAACGAATAAGTACCAAAAACATTGGTATATTCTTATGTAAAAGACATTAACCTACTTAAAAAATATTTGGCTTATATTTAAATCACATGCGTATTCCCTATGTTTTTCTTTTCTGATTAATATTTTAATTTCGCTATCATCTTTCCAGGAAACAAGGAGTATATGCACGGGTGTCTCGCGATTTCAGTGAAATTGAATCTAAGTAATAACAATATTAATATTTAAATAGTATAATTAATAGTGGCGTTCTAAGGGGGAGGCCTTTGTTTAACAGTGGACGTCTTCTGGCTGATAATGATGATTAGTATAGATGTCAACAATACCGTCTACCGGGTCCAACTAGCTAATACCCTGCAAGTAATTCGTTTTGCCGAGTGCTATTAAGCCCAGCATTGACCGCCCCCCTTTCCTCCCTCCGGTGATGGCAATAGGCTCGCCCCCATCACATAGGGACCTAAAACGTAACTGGCGAAATGTGGGTGTACTATATGTGCACCTCTGCCTACCACTTCGGGGAATACAGGCGTGATGTTATGTTACGTTATTCTCTATGATTGTTGTAGATTTGAGTCGGTAGCGCCCCTCCGCCGCCCCCACTTGAACGGACAAACAAACAGACGCGAAATGGAACGGGATGAAGAAGTTATCGCGCAGCCGCAGAAGGTAATAAACTAATCATGTTTTTAAATTGATAAAGGAAACTTGAAAAATTGTGGAGAAATAGGCTCGCCCCCTATTACATTGGGACCTAAATAAAACATAACTGGCGAAATGTGGGTGTACTAAATGTGCACCTCTGCCTGCTCCTTCAGGGAATACAGGCGCAATGTTATGGTTTATGTTTTTTATTTATATTATGCTCCCAGAAAAGGGTTTTAGTTGAATTATACTATTGTGGAAGACGTCAGCTACATTGTTATATCTTCCAGCAGTTCAGCGGCAAGTCCTCGACGTCCAGCGGTAAGAGTGAGCGGCAGAACAGGTCCCAGGATAAGCGCCAGCCGTTCAAGGCCAGGGACAGTAACCAGGAGATAGATAAGAGCTTTGAACTACCTAAGAGTGAGTGGAACTTATTTCATTACTAGCTGCGCCCCGCGGTGTTACCCGCTACATTTTTTCGGGATAACGTAGCCTAATGTGTACGTGTGTTAATCCAGGGTGTCAGCTACCTCCATATGAAATTTCATTAAAATCCATTCAGTAGTTTTTACATGAAATAGTAACAAATATCCATCCATACTCACCAACTTTCGCGTTTATAATATTAGTAGGGATAGTAGTGATAGCTAATATAGCACCATGGTAAAGCATGCGATTGATACTCAACACCTAGCAGGTCTAGTGGTCGCTAAGCGCGACTGCTGAGCACAAGGTCCCGGGTTCGAATCCCGGGTCGGCCAAAGTGTTATTTTGTTTTCCCATTAAGTAATTCTTAGTGGCAGCACGGAGTCTGGATTTGTGCCCGGTTGATGGCAATAGGCTCGCCCCCTATTACATTGGGACCTAAAAACATAACTGTGCGAAATGTAGGTGTACTATATGTGCACCTCTGCCTACACCTTCGGGGAATACATGCGTGATGTTATGATGATGTTTATTGTGGCGTTCTAAGGGAGGCCTTTGTTCAAAAAAAAAAAAAACTGTGGACATCTTCGGGCTGATGATAATGGCCGTAATTCGGTCAGGAAAACATTGACATGGCAGTAACATAATACACAATCTTACAGGTACCCCCAAACAAGAATCTCCACAACATACAAGAAACGCCATGAATTTCAGAACGCCGCGTCAGCCGGCCAGACAGCCAGCTGTAGTGCCAGAACAGAAGAAGATCCAGGTCCCAGAGCCCTTGCCGCAGACGGAGCTGGTGCCGAAGACGTAAGGGATCTAACTCTTGACTGTAGCGTTGCATGGTTGTGCCGGTATCCGGCCTAGAATTGACCACCCCCTTTCCTCCCGTGGGTGTCGTCAGGCGACTAAGAAAATCCAGAAGTTTGGCAGCAGCGTCTTCTGTAACTTCACCACCAGTCCTGCGATCCCCAAGCCGCTTGCCAAGCGTGAGGATTATGCCAACCCCCTCATCCATTCCAAAGGGGGGAGGCCTTTGCCCTCCTTCACTAATTTATATACCTACACACAATTAATAGTAAGTCAATTGGGTTGGCAAATTAGTGACGTCACAGCTATATCCATACAAAATCTATGGAGAAATAGCGTTTGAACATAACATCACGCCTGTATGGGGAAGGGGTAGGCAGAGGTGCACATACAGTACACCCACATTTCGCCAGTTGTTTTTTGGTCCCATGTAATAGGGGGCGAGCCTATTGCCATCAACCGGGCTCAAATCCAGACTCCGTGCTGCTACTGAGAACTTCCTAATGGAAGAACTCAGTAACACTGCCCGACCCGGGATTCGAAACCAGGACCTCGTGCTCAGCAGTCGCGCTTAGCGACCACTGGACCAATGAGGCGTTTTAACAGCTCATAAAAAAGTATATCAATTGATACCAATACCCGATTCATTACATTCTTTTGGGCACGTTACCGGTTGACATCGATGGGGATGAATTCTTTGATGCTTTTTAACTTTTTATTTTTGTATATATTGTTTTTATTTTGTATTAGAATTAAGTTGTATATATTTGTAAAATAGTATGTTAAGAGTTACTACTTGTATAGTAATAAATAAAACGTTCATATACTAATATGAGATTTACATAAAATTATAATAATGCCAAGATAGATAAATCACAATTATTTATTCCCTTTATCAAATAAAGATCTATTAGCAATTGAACGTCAAATAAATAGTTGATTCATTACTCAACGCTTATATTATTTTTCTGCCATTTTATTTTTTTTACGTTAGAGCTCCTGAACCAAGTCTTAGAACTCCCGAAGTGTGCCAAGAGCACGTAGCCCCAACTAAGCCTGCTCCGGTGGTCAAACCCGCGACCGTGAGTGACGTCACGCCCACGAGAAAACTAACACCTAAACAGTGAGTGATTAATTACCATTAAATGAGAGAGATATGTGTGAATGAGAGTATCTGGAAGAGTTCTTATTGTATGCTTGATGAACAACCTGGTGTCAGATTTAAAACCGCCTGTAGGCCTCTGATATGGCGACACACACCGTTGAACAATCTCTCAGGTGTTCACTGCCTCGATGGTTCTCAACGGTTATCATTGTAGATCCTGGCTTACAGGAGTCGCAATGATGGGCACGAGTGGTGGGCTTGTCCCAATAAAAAAAAAACTCTCAGGTTTGTCGGTTTCCTCACGATGTTTTGCTTCACCGTTTTTAGCTGATAACTAATTTATACTACGCACATTAATTCGAAAAGATGTTGGTGTAGCTGCACGGAGTCTGGATTTGTGCCCGGTTGATGGCAAAAGGCTTGCTTCCTATTACATTGGGACCTATAACATAACTGGCGGAATGTACTACCTGCTACTATAGGTACACCTCTGCCTACCCCTTAAGATAATACAGGCGTGAAGTTCTGTTGTTAGGGATTTTAAAATCCTCTCGCATGTCTACTTGTCTTGAATATATTTTGTGACTTTTTGTATTTTTTTTATGCATGTTGCCATGCTAGGCCTAAATTTGAAATTGATTAAGGGAAACTTGAAAAATGATGGACACGAGCGGGACTCGAACCCGTCTTAAGGGTGATTTTTGACGTCCTGACGTCACCCTTAAGACGTAAATACTAAAAAGGGACCTTGAAATTTGATGGATGCGAGCAGCGACACGGTGGCTCAGTTGGCAGAGCGGCGCCACGGTACGGCGACTGTCGCGGGTTCGAGTCCCGCTCGTGTCCATCATTGTTCAAGTTTCCCTTAATGAATTTATATTTTGTGACTTAAATAGCCACATTGTGTTACAGTGTTACAATATGCAGGGACAAAGATATTTTAGTTAACAATTATATAATGTAGATACTTTTATCTATAGGTATTAAAATTATAAACATAACATAACATCACGCCTGTAATCCTTCAAGGAGTAGGCAGAAGTTAAAGTTTCTATGAAGAATCAGATTCCATATTTTTTAATACCGGCTAAAACTTTTTGAATAGTAATAAAACTATTAGTATAACTGTTGTATATACTATTGTTATAGCTACCTAATAGAGAAGCTATCTACTGGCGACGCTGTGATCCTGTCAGTGGAGGCGAAGGCCTCGGACAGCCGCATCAGCCGCGGGGACTACGTGTGCCTGTCCATGGCGGAGGCCTACGAGGCGCCCTACCAGAGCCTCTGCGAGGACTTCGTGCTCGACTGTGATGGGGACGAGCAGCCGCACAAGTAAGTGACGCTTACCAAAGCCGCCTGCCAAGCGTGAGGATTATGGCCACCCCCTCATCCATTCCAAAGGGGGAGGACTTTGGTCAAACGTGGACGTGTTCAGGCTGATGATGATTGGCGCACTGGCCAAGCGATTGGACTCCTGCGCTAAGGATTGCGGGTTCGATTCACACACGGGACTAAAATTGTGCGATCCACAGATCTTTGTCCTGAGTCTGGGTATTTGTGGATGTGGTTTTCAGTGGCAGGAGAAATTCCTTTGTAGAGTGACGTTATTATAAAAATAAATGTTATCATCATCAGCCGGAAGACGTCCACTGTTGAACAAAGGCCTTTCCCTTAAAACGCCACAATGAACGACATCTTCAATTATTTATTTACCCTTATTTCAACTATATCACCATCACAATAAGTCTCAAAATCGTTTGCACAGACTGGTCCCGGGCGAGACCTGCTCATACTTCAACCCCGAAGACGGCGGCTGGTACCGAGCTCGCTGCCTCACCCCCACCACACTGGCGCTGCTGGACAGCGGCAAGATAGTCACAGTCACGCCCACCGACAAGTGCCGGAGATTGCCGAACAAATACGAAGCGATACCCGAGTTCTGCTGTGTGCTGACGTCGAAGGCTGTTGAAGTAATACATAATATGATACATACTGCCTCGTTGGTCTAGTGGTTGCTAAGCGCGACTGCTGAGCACGATGTCCTGGGTTCGAATCCCGGGTCGGGCAAAGTGTTACTGGGTTTTTTCATTAGATAATTCACAGTAGCAGCACGGAGTATGGATTTGTGTCCGGTTGATGGCAATAGGCTCGCCCCCTATTTATTACATTGGGACCTAAAAACATAACTGGTGAAATGTGGGTGTACTATATGTGCACCTCTGCCTACCCCTTCGTTCTTAGACGTGATGTTATGTTATGTTTTCATACTATTTCTTCTTCCACTTACATATCAGACAGACTCTAAACAGAGTTATTTGCAGGTGGGGTCAAACCTTAGCTGCAAGGTGGGGTCCCAGACAGCGGAGGGCTACAAGGTGACTATGACCGACGTGGACACCGGCGCCGACGTAGGAGAGGGCGAAGTGTTCCGTTGGCTGCCCACTGTGGAGTACCAGGCTTGTGAGTACTTTAACCATAATTATTTGTGTAAATAAATTAAGCTACCCTCATCTCATATTTGCCTTTGCCCAGCAGTGGGAAACTAAATAGGCTATGAAAAAAAAAACTCATATTCATCATCATCAGCCGGAAGACGTCCACTGTTGAACAAAGGCCTGCCACTAGGTAGACCGACGATATCGTTAAAATTGCGGGCAACCGGTGGATGCAATTGGCAAGCTGTCGTTCATTGTGGCGTTCTAAGGGGAAGGCCTTTGTTCGATCTCATATTATTTACTTTATATTTTCACTTTAATATTCGGGAATGACATGTTTATGAGCTGTTAAAACGCTGTTTAAAAGAAAACGTTGCATCACACTAGGAATGTCTCCTGTATCGTGGGTGCGTTTTACAAACATGAAATATCACATACATAAACACCCAGACTCGGCAATCTGCTGATTACACACATTTTGGTCCAGTGCTTATCGCTTAGAGTCTGAACCAATTAGGTCGTCATTCCTCCATAGATTTTCATTGGAATAGCAATCTGTGACGTCACTTATTATGTCAATTCAATTGACTTACTGTTTAACAGGCCTTTGTTCAACAGTGGACGTCTTTCGGCTGATGATGATGAATGAAATAATCCTTCTCTGTACGAGAAGAGGCCTTTGCCCTGCAGTGGGACAGTTGTAGGCTGTTATTATTTATATTATATATTATTTTGACAATCGCAGCAAGTAAATATCGAATTTTACTGTTAACTAAAAATTTATTCCTTTTCAGGGTTAGAATAAAGCGTTGTTGAGATACGTCTTGGAATTCTTGTTTAATGGTGTTAAGTACCCAATTGTCATTACCCGCAGCTCCCCCTCTGGTCCCCGAGGTGGGCCGGCCCCCGCTGCGCGCGGGGTCCCGCGTGCTGCTGGTGCTGGCGGGCTGCCTGCGCCGCGTGTTCGTGCGGGCGGCGGGCAGCGCGGCGCAGCGCGCCTACAACGACACGCTGCAGCAGGTGCTGCTGTGTGCCATGAACGGTGAGGGGCATGATGTGCCATCTATTTTATACTCATTATTATAATTTCGTCATATAAAAAGAACGATGAGCGACTGTCAGTGATTGTTCACACTCGGATATAGTCACTCCCTATAGTCCTAGGTTTATAATTAAATGTAATTGTTTTATTGTACAATCAATTTTGCTCCTATACTTTTTCTTGCACACTGTCGCCTCACTGGCTGGAGGCCTTTTATTAGGTCTCGCCAAACGACCGGTTAAGCAGTAAGAGCTCCCTCCTCAGAGCTAACTGCGACAGACAAGTTCGAAAAAAAAAAAAAAAAAAAAAAAAAACTGTCGCCTCAATTTCTAATATATTTCTCCTTTCGCAGGTCTGCTGGAAGAAATTTCAAATTTTAGTATTTAATGTCTCTCTTATTCTTTCTTATTTTTTATATTGTGTGTACATAAGTTGTTAATAAAAATAAATAAATCATTATAGGTACTTTACGTTACGTTATACTTTAAAATAGACTGGAATTCAAAAAATTTAACATCGAGGACAATGCTTGCTTCGAACCAGATCTATTAAAAGCAAACCTGCTTAAACTTTGGACTGCTGCGCAAAGGGTTCCGGCTTTATTTCCCGCACAAGTCAAATATTTATGGGATCCACAAATATTTGTCCTGAGTCTGGGTTTTGTGTATGTGATATTTCATATGTCAGTTTGCCATAATCCCCACGCTTGACAAGCGGCTTGGGGATCGCAGTATTGGTGGTGATGTTACAAAAGACGCTGTTGCCCATCTTCTGGATTTTCCCTTAGTCGCCTTACGACACCCGCGGTCAATTCTAAGCCAGAAAACACTTAGCAAGTGTTCTTGCCGGTTCTTCTCCATTGGAATGACATTTTGGAACCGTGCAACTAGCATCCTAACGTTTCATAAGCGCCTGTAATAGGTTTATATGAAATAAAAACATTTTGAATTTGAAATTTGAATTTGTTCTTATGTGTCTGGAACTTTATGCATCTTATTTTTTTTTTTACAAGACGTCGCCCCACTCTGGGAATTTCTCCTGTATCGTGGGTGCATTTCACAAACATGAAATATCACATACACAAACACCCAGACTCGGGACAAACATCTGCAGATCACACAAATTTTTGTCCCGTGCGGGAATCGTACCCGCAACCCCAAGCGCAGCAGTCCAATCGCCTAGCCACTGCGCCAATCAGGTCGTCTTTACGCATCTCATTCCATGTGTTCGCAGCTAAACCCCTCACGGAGCCGCCACAGAGGGGCCAGATGGTGATCGCTAAGTTCACGGACGGCAACCATTACCGCGCGCTGTGCAGGCGCACCAATGTCAAGCAGAACAAGTATCAGATAGAGTACATCGAGTATGGTGAGTGTTCTGTACACGGGGCTAGGTGCTAGGCTTGTAATACACCGCCGGTTGATGGCAATAGGCTAGCCCCCTATTAAATTGGTGTTTCATCGAGTATGGTGAGTGTTCTGTACACGGGGCTAGGTGCTAGGCTTGTAATACACCGGCTAAGTGCGACACGGACTCGCGGACGAAGGGTTCCGTACCATCTATATAAATATATACGGAGTCTGGATTTTTGCCCGGTTGATGGCAATAGGCTCGCCCTCTATTACATTGGGACCTAAAACATAACTGGCGAAATGTGGGTGTACTGTATGTGCACCTCTGCCTACCCCTTCGGGGATACAGGCGTGATGGTATGTTATGTAAATAAAACGTTGGCGGGTTTCTATATTATTATGTTGGTGAGTAACTATGTTAGTAAGTTCTTATATTACTATAAATTAACGTACCATAACATCACGCCTGTATTCCCCGAAGGGGTAGGGCAGACGTGCGCCCAATATAGTACACCCACATTTCATTAAACATATCTTATTTTCTTTATTATACAGGAAACATAGAAGTAACAACGTTGGAGAACCTATTTCCGTGTCCGCCGGAAGTGGATCTGTCGGCGATGCCGGCGCAGGTGTCCATGGTGAAGCTGGCTGACACAGCTGACCTATCGGATGCCGCTACTGAGTTCATTGACAAGATTAAAGATGAAGAGGAATTGATTCTGGTAATAAGCACTAGTTTTACTATAAAAACATTATTGTTATACATATTATTACAGTAATATTATAAAGGTGAAAGTTTGTGAGTGTGTTTGTTACCTCTTTATACAAAAACGGCTAGACCGATTTTGATGTAATTGTATATGGAGGTAGCTGACAACCTGGAATAACTCAAAGGCTACTTTTTATCCCGAAAAAATGTAGCGGGTAACACCGCGGGGCGCAGCGAGTCCCTTCTAATATTATAAACGCGACAGTTTATAAGTATGGATGGATATGTTACTCTTTCACGTAAAAACTACTGAATGGATTTTTATGACATTTCATAATGTAGGTAGCTGACACCCTGAATTAACACATAGGCTACGTTATCCCGAAAAAATGTAGCGGGTAACACCGCGGGGCGCAGCTAGTTTAAAAAAAATTAGGTTTGGTAAGCCTCCATCTTTCGCAATTGACAGCTCACGTCACGCTGCTTTTCCGGGCAGGACGTCTGCCGGGTCCACTAGTATACATAACCACTAAGATGTCATTAGCTCTCAAGTTATTATCCTTGTTCTCACCTACTGCTACTCCTCAGACGTTACCAGGTGGACAGGAGACCGCACCCAGCGGCTCGGACGCCATCCTCACCATGGTGAAGAATAAGGTCAACCTGAACAAGAAGCTGGCGGAGATGTGCATGCCCGAGTGGAAGAAGATCGAGGAGAGGGGCGGGGATGTCGTAGGTGAGGGGGATTTGACTATATGTATAATATACAAACATGACTATATGCCTGATATACTGTATACTATATGACGTCTCAAATGACGACCTGATTTACGCAGTGGCTAAGCGATTGGACTGCTGCGCTAAGAGTTGCGGGTTCGATTCCCGCACGGGGCAAAACTTTGTGCGAACCATAGATGTTTGTTCCGAGTCTGGGTGTTTGTGTTTGTGATATTTCATGTTTGTGAAACGCACTCACGATACAGGAGAAATTCCTAGTGTGGGGCGACGTTTTTTTTAAAAACAACAAAATAACTAAATATGACTGATATATTATCAAAAAAACTTTTTTTTTAATTGTTGTCTCTAAGGGCTAATCTCCGAAACGGCTGGACTTATTTCGACGTGACTTTCACTGGCAGATAGCTGTAATACGGAAAAATTTTAATTTTTAGAGACGGAAAACATAATGTACGACAGCATGGAGTACAGCGTGCTGCCCCGCGCGGGCTGCACGCTGCAGGTGCTGGACGTCAGCGTGCTGCGGGGCGGCGTGCTGTCCGGGCACGACTGTGCCGACGCCCGCGCCGCCAGGGTGTTCGGGGACCTCACCGACAAGGTGACAGCCTTCAATATCTAGCTAAAGCTTTGCTTTCAATATTCCACCGCCCAAAATATTCCACCGCCTTCAATATCCCATCGCCTTCAATATTCCACCGCCCAAAATATTCCACCGCCTTCAATATCCCATCGCCTTCAATATTCCACCGCCCAAAATATTCCACCGCCTTCAATATCCCATCGCCTTCAATATTCCACCGCTTTCAATATCCCACCGGCCAAAATATTCCACCGCCTTCAATATCCCATCGCCTTCAATATTCCACTGCTCAAAATATTCCACCGCCTTCAATATTCCACCGCCTTCAATATTCCATCGCCCTAAATATTCCGCCGCCTTCAATATCCCACAGTCTTCAATATTCCACCGCCCAAAATATGCCACCGCCTTCAATATTCCACCGCCTTAAATATTCCACCGCTTTCAATACACACAGTTTTCTAAATCCCACCGTATTTAAGTTACTGTGATACTTAAAGTTCATTTTCAATCCTATATCATCATCAGCCGGAAGACGTCCACTGTGGAACAAAGGCCTCCCCCTTAAAACGTCACAATGAACGACAGCTTGCCACTTGCATCCATTGGTTGCCCGTGACTGACGATATACGCTGCGTCTTCCGGTTCGTGGTCGCCACTCGAGAACCTTTCTTCCCCAGCGGTTATCGGTTCTTTGAACGATATGACCTGCCCATTGCCACTTCAACTTGCACATTCTTAAATATACAATAGTATTACATATATATTATTCCTTGTTCTAGATGGCAGAGTACTGCAACAGTGCTCTCGGCAAAGACCCGTACCTTCCTAAACCTGAGGAGCTCTGCATCGCACAGCTACCGCCCTGTGAGTACTCTTATATCACTAATGTTTATAGCAGTATGACTATGTCCAGTAGGGGTAGGCGATAGGCGTGATATCATATAGCTGCCGACTGCCTCGTTGGTCTAGTGGTTGCTAAGCGCGAATGCTGAGCACGAGGTCCTGGGTTTGAGTCCCGGGTCGGACAAAGTGTTACTGGGTTTTTCCATTAGGTAATTCTCAGTAGCAGCACGGAGTCTGGTTGTGGCCGGTTAATGGCATTAAGCTCGCCCCCTATTACATTCGGACCTAAAACATAACTGGCGAAATGTTGGTGTACTATATGTGCACCTCTGTCTACCCCTTCGGGGAATACAGGCGTGATGATATGATAACAATTATGTTGGACAAGAAAGTTTGCAAATAATTTAATAATTTTTTTACAATAATTAGTAGTTAATAATTCTCCCGCAGACCCGCAGTGGTTCCGCGCGGTGTTCCTGGAGCAGGTGGCGGGCGCGGGCAGCGGGGAGGCGCGCGTGTGCTACCTGGACTACGGGAACATCGCCAGCGTGCCCGTGGCCGTGCTGCGCAAGATGATGCCCGACTTCATCACCGGGTACCCGGTCATGGGGCTGCACGTGGATATCCGTGGTGAGTTATATATAACATGACTATCACCGATATTGCGATCACCAAGCCGCTTGCCAAGCGTGGCGATTATTGCACGCCCCCCCCCCCCCCCCACCTGTTCAACAGTAGACGTCTTCCGACTGATGATGATGTAGTAACAATAGCCTCTTGTCTACAGGTTTCCCGACAGATGCAACCGACGAGATGCTGGCTCGAGCCATTGAGCACATGAATATAGACGAGGAGGGCCGCGGCACGCTCGCCGTCACTAACTGTGAGAAGCAAGCCGATGGCATGTACGCCGTCGACGCTCCCGCACTACTGAAGGCTATGAGGGGGTAGGCACTTCACTTGCGTTACCACAGATAGCTGGTCTATGGCACAGTTAGCATCACTACTTAACGATTGATTTTTTAATATACCATTAAAATGACAATTTATATAGTAAGAAGATTGAATTAAATACAAACAAACTACCTCTCACTCTAATTGCATATACTTTTTTCCGTTCTCGAGAGAAAGACTATTTTTGTAAAAAAAATAATAATAACAGCCTATAACTGTCCCACTGCAGGGCAAAGCCCTCTTCTCGTATAGAGAAGGATTGAGCATTGATTACCACGCTAGCTCACTGTTGGTTATTTCAGATAATTAAATTCACGTTTCCTCACGATGTTTTCCGTCACCGTTAGTCTAGTGTCTTAGAATAACTAAGAAAGTATCTATGACATTGAAAAAGTCACATTCATACTTGCCCGGGTTTGAACCTGCAACCTTGTGCATACAAATCCGGTATTACAACCACTAAGCCCCCAAGATATTACTGATTTATTTTCAATAATTAATGCAGTGGTTGATCGAGATGGCGGACACAGGAAATTGCTTCTCACAATATACTTTTTTGACATTAATTTGACAATAATATGACAAGATACTATTTAAGTGATGCACGCGTCAATTCTTTCATTTAAAAAAGTCTTAAATATTCTCTTATAATCATTTGGACGTTTGTGTGTGTGTTTTGACTGTGTGTGTATTGAATTTTTCTATGAGAAAAAGTTGGACGTCACATCAAAATGAACGAAAATGCTTGACAGTAATCAATTTAAAATGGTCCATGAATCCCGGACTATAAGGTTAAGTTTTCCACATATTAGTCTATAATACGACCACATAGTATGTTTACTATAATAACTTTCGTGAGTGTTATCCATATCATCTACTATATATACCGGTTATACTCACGTCGATATTCGGGAATGCCCGACTAGTTTCGGACTCTAACGGAGCCCTTATTCATGGTCACGCGGCGGGCTCGCGAGCCAACCAGTTCGGGTCAGCATTCAGATATCGGAATATATAGTAAAAAATAATTCTGAGTAGCATTGAGGAGTCTAGATTTGTGCCCGGTTAATGGTAATATTATACTCGCCCCCTATCACATGGAACCTATAACATGGCTGACGAAATATAGTTGTGCTATACTATCCCGACTGTTTGAGCTTTTTCACCCTTCGTGATGTGTTCTAATTGTATAGGTGCACATATAGTACACCCACATTTCACCAGTTATGTTTATAGGCCCAATCTAATAGGGGGCGAGCTATTGCCATCAACTCTCTGAAGTTAGCTTATATTCAAAACCGCGCAGCTCCGTCCAACTACAGAGCTACCATTTCACACCGCAATGGAGTATTAGTGATGGTAGTGTTTCACTATTTTATAGTGTTGGAGAATAAATAACGCACAGTATATCGTACTCACCGTTATATTTGAGTGGTCCAACAAAACAAGCAGAAGGAGAAGAAAGGTATAGGCAGTTCACAACACAAGTAGTAGTTTATCAAGCATAGAATTTTTGGCGCAAGCGGAAAGTCTTTATGCATAAAGGAAATAATAATTTATCTTTATTTGCATAAAATGTAGGTACATAGAGTTGGATCTACATTTGGTTTCATCATTTTGGGGCTATCGATCGCAGGAAGATATCCCAAGCACTCACGGTATATGCGAGCAAGTCTTAAGCGGTAAGCAGAGACCACGTGTTACGTTAGCGCTAGGAAGCAACGTGGGCTTCGCGTGTCAACGGGGTGTCTCGACTGCTTACCGCTAGAGTATAACATAATATAGTATTGTGGTTTAGCTTTATAAGCACGTAATTTTCCATTCGCCAATATCGACGTGATTATAACCGGTATATATAGTATATAATATACACAGTATGTTCTTTGACGAAAAATTTATTTAGAATAAGTAAATTAGTTAGGTTTGAATTATAGATCTATGAGCGCAGGCGCCTTAAGAGCGGTCCTAGAAATCGGTGAAGTAAATTGAATTGTAAATACAGTTATAGACTGCCTCGTTGGTCTAGTTGTTGCTAAGCGCGACTGCTGAGCACGAGGTCCTGGGTTCGAATCCCGGGTCGGGCAAACTGTTCTGGGTTTTTCATTAGCTAATTCTCAGTAACAGCACGGAGTCTGGATTTGTGCCCGGTTGATGGCAATAGGCTCGCTCCCTATTACATTGGGACCAAAAAACTTAACTGGCGAAATGTGGGTGTACTATATGTTCACCTCTGCCTACCCCTTCGGGGAATACTGGCGTCGCGGCGTACTCAGCAGTCGCGCTTAGCAACCACTAGACCAACAAGGCAGTCCTAGTAGACAGTTGTTACAGCTCCTTTGTATTTCTGCAAATAGGTTTTCACAAACACTTTTACACGTCTTTTTTTTAAACTAGATGGCGTCGCCATTTTCTAATTGACTATCTGAGAAGAAATATTAAAAAATCTTAAGAGTCAAATTCTCTTTTTAAGTCCAGAAGTTTTCACAACGTTTTTTTAACTGCTGGGTTAATGTATTTCAGAGTTTTTGAGTGACGATGACGTGCGATACGTTTGGAGATTCCCCCCCCCCCCGGGCCCCCTCGTGGTGGTGAATACCACTTGTTTGAAATGTTTTCTTGTAGAGAGTTATTCGATTATAAAGTCGAACTCTACTTTTTCACACGCGTATTGGCACTTTAGCTGTTTTCACGTATTTTATATGGGAGTTAATGTTGTATTTAGTGATATTCGTCAATACATTTCCTATTTCCCTTCTTCACAAGTTTCATATCAGTTTCCAGAGCGCTGTGCGTTGTTCGGTGGCTTTCATAGCTGAAAATAGTACTTTTTGAACGTCAATATTACATGAGACGGCTGAAATTCCTTCCTGCAGATTTTTTAATGCAAAACTAAGGCGAAAAAAATTTTAAGTCTCCATTTTAGTTCTTATTGCCAGTGCGTTTGGTTTAATGTAGGTTGGCACACATTATACATTAAATAAGCTTTATTCTGCGTCTTTGTTTGGAGCTCATTGTCACATGGAAATAGGTTCTGCAATTGTCTAATCAAGGATAGTCCGGGGTTGACCGTCCAGGGGGCGCCGGACGTACCTAGGCATTTCTCTTGGAGTTTCCTCATTCTGCCTCTGGTTTCACAAATTCAGTTCTGAAAAAATCTGGTTTTATTCCAAGATTTAATGCAAATCTATCGTCGAGATTGTTATCTCTTACAATAATTACATACATACATAACATCACGCCTGTATTCCCCGAAGGGATAGGCAGAGGTGCACATATAGTACACCCACATTTCGTTATGTTTTTAGGTCCCTTAAGATAATTACTGTTATTAAACTGCATTTATTACAATCATTTCTTCTTACTTGTGGCTCCCGTACCAGCTTTCCGTAAATGATAAATGATTTTATTTTTGCAACTAG
This sequence comes from Abrostola triplasia, assembly GCA_946251915.1. NCBI lineage: Eukaryota > Metazoa > Arthropoda > Insecta > Lepidoptera > Noctuidae > Abrostola > Abrostola triplasia. The sequence continues at coordinate 1,788,583 of OX276450.1, forward strand.
GTTTCAAAAAAACACTTACACGTCATTTTTTTTTAAACTAGATGGCATAGTAGCTATACTTTAGCCTTTTAAATAGGCATGACTTAGACTCCGTAACTAAGGTTATCGATAACTAAAGCATCGATTTCGGATCCGAGAATGTCTCGATTCCTCAAAGGAATAATTGATTAATCGATTTCAAATTCTAAGATGTTTTAAGATTTTTTTGTCCGTTATTCTTAAGGCGTCCTTTAATACGCCTTCCTTTAAGAAATGGCGAAACAAACTTCCCAACAGCACAAGCTGATTTCCAATTCTTTTCTAAAATAAATAATTATAAAATATTTTTCTATTTCAAGTCCCATGTCCAGATTTCACCACGTCAAGTAACTTGACGGGTATTTCATACAATTAAATGATAAATGATTTTATTTTTGCACGTAGGTTTCAAAAAATCACTTTTACACGTATTTTTTTTTAAACTAGATGGCATCGGCATTTCCTAACTGACTACCTCTGAGAAGAAATACCGAAACAAACTCAATTTCTACTTCATTCCCTTTGAAGAACGACGACCTGATTAGTGCAGTGGCTAAGTGATTGGACTGCTGCGCTAAGGGTTGCGGGTTCGATTCCCGCACGGGGCAAAACTTTGTGCGACCCACAGATGTTTGTTCCGAGTCTGGATGTTTGTGTATGTGATATTTCATGTTTGTGAAACGCACCCACGACACAGGAGAAATTCCTAGTGTGGGGCGACGTTTTTTAAAAAAGAAAAAAAAAAAGTGACGATTCATTCACGTGATATTTCACTTGGCTGTCATCAATGTAAAAAGTGACACTTTGCAAGGCCAATGTGACATTTAGATCATTGGAAAAGACAGTCATGTTCCTAGTTCCTACCTTGACTTTGCAAAATCATCAAAAGTTAGATGGAGCCCATAACCTTTCAAAATTTGAATTGAATTGACACGGATATGAGAATTGGACTCTTTCTCGATTTTTTGCCTAGTTAGTGTTGTACTGCTGAGTAAATAACCTCGCCTATAAGCTTCCAAATCCCTCTATCCTTGTGATTAGGGATTTATACATACATACATAAAGTCACACCTGTTTCCCTGAGGGGTAGGCAGAGACCACGGATTTCCATTTGCTACGATCCTGGCATACTTTTGCTTCATTCACACGCATCACATTCCTCATACACGCTCGTCGGTTGAGGGTACTCCTCACTTGCCCTTCTTGAACATCTCCGATTTGGTCTAGGTATGTTCTCCTAGGTCTTACACTTTCCGATACTCCATTAACATTTTTCTCATATATTCGTTTTGTCATTTTGGGATTTATATTCTAAGAAATATTTTATTAATATTAAAAAGATATGAATGACTTTTCCTTGTTGATTTAATTTAGATTTTTTTCAGCGGGCAACTTTGCCGGTAACTAAATGTAGTTATGACAAAATACCTACTACTGTTATAGTTAAAAAATGTTTCTTATGATTAAGATTTAGTTATAAGTTGTTGTGTGCTATTTTAGGCATTATTTTAAGTTTGTTTTTACTAAAGTGTTCTGTAAAAAGAAATCAAATATGCTACATTAGTGGATTGTTATTCTTTTTGTTTAAAATGTCTTCCTGCGACTATCTAAGTTGTCTGAACGCAGCGTGCTATTGTTTGATTTGTGAGATCTTCAATCAGTAAAGAAATACTTTAAAAAATTATATTTTGTTGTCTCCCTCTTGCGTTTGAAACACTATTTCTGTTAGGGAAGGTTCATATCTGACGGAACATGCGTCGCGTATTTTCGGTCGCGTAACGCCAGAACAGACAAATGTATAGAAAAACTTGACCGTTCAAGCTTAACTAACGTATCATCGGTTGAGTGTGAACGGTTAAGTTTTTGTCCATACATTTGTCTGTTCTGGCGTTACGCGACCGATAATACGCGACGCATGTTCCGTCAGATAACCGTCCCTTAGTCTCAATGTTTTAATGACAAATTGACATTTTATATGATTTTTGATGTCATTTTAGCATGTTAAGCTTGAATTTAAATTGTTATAGAAAATTCGATATAATTGAAATACGAGCGGGACCCGCGACCCGGGCTTAAGTTCTGCTCCTGTCCAACATTTTTCAAGTTTCATATTTTTTATCGAAATAACGCAAAATGAGACTGAACTGAAATAGTGGTTTAAAATTACGCAAAGACTTTGAAAAGGCATCTGAGTTCAATAAAATTGATTGATGTATGACACTTGTGTTAGTCGACCATAAATTATAAATTTCCTAAATGTAAATACAAAATGTAACAACATCCACAAATTAAAGTCGATGAACAGTTCAAACTAGTTTTATTTTTCACCAAATTACATAACAGGACCTAGACAAGACGCAAACTTGCACAGGAAACTTGCAGTTAAATTTGAGACGCAGGTAAGTACACAGTATAACCCGACGCGACCTAACTACGTACAATACTATATTTTATCATGTCGGATTGGGATTACCGGAGAATTTGTCATCTGGTGATGAAGGATACGCCTTTTCACAATTGGTGGCTTGAAATAAGGTAATTAACCTTTTGAACGCCACTGTCGGTTATAGCCGACAAATGAAAACGTGCCCAACACGACACCGTCGGCTAATGCCGACAAAAGACGACCATTTTCTACGTCGTTTACGCTCTGGCGTTCAATAGGTTAAATTATTAAAATAACGTACTATATCGCGTTAACTTTAACTTGTATAGCAATTGTGATAGACGCGCATGAAAGATGAAATTGTAAATAGCAATAATTATAACTAAATTACATCTACGAAGCAACTAAATATAAATTTGTGATGTTTTAATAGTTTTTTTTGAAGTTTTATATTAAGGTCTAGTTTAATATATAGAAAATTCGTTACAACTAATCAGACGTGCACGCGAAGTCGTGAAACTTTAGCGATTTTTACCAATTTAAACTTAACACACACGAAGTTGATTTAGTGGCAACGTTAAATAGAAACTATAATATCAATTTTGATCAATATGAATGCTATATTTTAGATGCTGATATTGGTTTATGCTTTTTGTAGGTATTCCATAATGTTATTTCATTTCATAGATATAAATGTGCCAAATGTGTGCACAGACTAAGGTAAAGAGTCCATAGTATAATTCTGATACCTACATATAACTTTGATACCACATACGTATGGAGTAAGATTGTATATATCCTTTAAAAAATTTCTCTAATAGGATATCATCTAAATACATAGCACTCACGGAATACACTACGAGAAGGACTAGTGTCTACATAAATATCTAAGTATATCTATGTTAATTACTAAGTTATAGTAGGTAAGCAATAAGTAAAAAGCAGAATTAGTAACAGCCATTGCATTCACAATTCTATCTTTGTGTGATTTTTATCCTGCCAGTGTACCTTTCATCTGCGAAATTCTCGTAAAATAACTCCGGCGTCTGCGGCCTCTCCTCCAACGCTCGCTGGAAACTATGTAGAAGACTCTCTCTCTGCTTCTCAAATAGCAATTTATCTTTTTTAGAGCATTTTGATATTGCTGCGAGAGTTGTGTTGACCCACGCTTCGTAGTACGGCTTTGTGTGTCTGTCGATACAAGATGGCGCCCATCGCGCCACTTCAGTTGGCGGCGACTTATTGTGCACAGATAAGTCAGGCGAAGGAACATGCCTGTTCTTCCTATCACGTTTGCGGTCTAATTTCTTCCGGACCACCGCCGGCTTCTCCTTGATGCTTGCTCGACTGACTGCCGTTTTAGTTTTGAGTTTCAACGAACTTGTGTCCGTGAATTTGGATGATTTTTGTTTTTTCATTGAATCTCCCGGAATGTTAATTTCTAATGGGGTCGGCGATCGTTTCTGGTCTACGAAGGTGACTGCCTTGTATATCCTTACGGAGCCGTTCTTGGACATTATTGTCTTTATCATAGGTTTCCTCCTTCCATTCCGTTGCGCGGAGAGTCGTTCGGATTTCTTGTCACGATAAACGTCCATTTTTCCGGAAGACGTTGAAGTGTAGTCTGGTTTCTCTGTGGTTTGCGTCGTTTCTTCTGCTAGCTGTTTCTTCGGACGATCGGCTGTAAGTTTGAAAATATACGTTAGTTACGTGCTTATGAAGATAACTACAACACAATAATGTGTTATACTCCTTTGCTGTGTATTCTTAGAAAAGGGAAAAAGTTCAAACAGCCGGGATAGTATAGCACAACTATATTTCGTCAGCCTTGTTATAGGTTCTATGTAATAGGGGGCAAGCCTATTGCCATTAACCGGGCACAAATCTAGACTCCGCGCTGCTACTGAGAATTATTATTTACTATATACTCCGAGATCTGAATGCTGAGCCGAACTGTTTAGCTCGCGACTCTGCCGCGTAACCAGCTCATGAATAAGGGCTCCGTTCGAGTTCGAAACTAGTCGGGCCTCGGGCTTCACCGAATACACCCGTGAGTATAACCGGAATATATCACACTAATATTATATAGGCGAAAGTTTGTGACTGTGTTTGTTACCTCTTCACGCTCAAACGGCTAGGCCGATTTTGATGAAATTTCACATACATTTTTATTCTGAAAAAATGTAGCGAGGATCACCGCGGGGCGCAGCTAGTATCATATATAATGGTACCATACCATACATATATACATGGCAACAGTGGCACCAGCTGGTAAGCACAAATACGGTAGCCATTAAACAAGTTATAGTAGTACTCACAAGCCTGGTACTCTACAGTAGACTTGGGAATCGAACCCAGGACCTCTTCCTCAGTCATTTACTATTGTTTAACACGTTCACCGCGGCAAAACACATACGGTGTGTAATGCTAAACTTGCCACCAGTGCGGCGGCTACACACCTGTCGTGTTTTGAAATTTTCGAGCCAGCAGTGCGGCAATACACACGCTGTGTGAGGCTGGCGAGCCACCAGTGCGGATAACACGCTAGGCGTGTTCTTGTCTAATTTCAGGTTTTTGCGCTCATTGACATTAATTAAGTAGCAATAGACAATACATACCATTTTTATTACCATCACTTTTAGTTGCGTCTGCTAGTTTGCCGCCATCGTCCTTCTTTAGATTTGAATTCGACTGTGCATGTTTGTTAATACTTTTCAATTTCAAAGTATATTTGTCTCTAATTCGTTTGCGCAATTCCAAATCGGATTTAGCGTAGTCTTGCCCATTATTAATATCTTTATCAGTGTTTTTTTTAATAGTGTGTTCTCTTTGAACGAAACTGTCGCTTACGTATTTAATTTTTGGCTCGTCGTTTGTCGGTTTTTTGGCGAGAAGGTTCATTCTAATTTTTTCTGGCTTCTGATGGGATGGTTTCCGTTCGATATCGCCTCTATCGCGATCCGTGTCCCTCATATTTACTTGTATGTGTTGTTCAGTACATTTCTTGAATATTTTCTCGTTTGGTTTTCTTAAATCACCCCTATCTTTAATTTTATTGTCTATCTTTCTATCAGTCGCCTCGTTCCTTTTGTTTCTTTTGTCCATTTCTCTGAATTTATTACACTTGTAATTTTATATTTGAGTTTGTATTTGATTATAAGTGTCAAAGCAGACGCCAGCTTGATTTTTACTTTTAAAAATAGGTTTTAGAAGGAGGTACCATAGAGGAAATTTTTTGCGACGTAAAATTTATCCAAAAAGTCAGGTATATACTTTATAGAACCAGAGACCACGTGTATTATTTACTGTATATTCCGGTTATACTCACGGGTGTATTCGGGAATGCCCGACTAGTTTCGAACTCGAACAGAGCCCTTATTCATGGTCTAGTTACGCGGCAGAGTCGCGAGCCGAACTCGGCTGACACACCGGAATATATAGTAAACAAAATGAAGCTTGATGTGTCCTAGAGGAATGATCCGACTGTGTTGGATCCCGCGACGAAATTAGTCATAAAACGATAATAGAGTACTTAATGGAAAAGAAAACGCGGAGGGCCGGGTGTTATGGCGCAGCTTGGGAGAGGCCTATGTCCAGCAGTGGTGTAGGCTGACAGTGAGGGGGATGCATAATACGCAGTCCGACTTTCCCCACTACTAATACATAACATAAACATAACATCACGCCTGTATTCCCCGAAGGGGTAGGCAGAGGTGCACATATAGTACACCCACATTTCGCCAGTTATGTTTTTCCGTCCCAATGTAATAGGGGGCGAGCCTATTGCCATCATCCGGGCACAAATCCAGACTCCGTGCTGCTACTGAGAATTACCTAATGGATAATCCGAGTATTACTTTGCCCGACCCGGGATTAGACCCAGGACCTCGTGCTCAGCAGTCGCGCTTATCAGCCACTAGACCACAGAGGCAGTCTCTACTTATACCAGTAACTTTAGTGCCAACCTAATTCACCTCTTCACAGGCTTGATGCACATACCAAGGCCAACGCAAATCAAATTGCAACCTCCTTCAAAAAACCATAAACAAAACCGCCATTTATAAAAAAAATTACGTCACTCCAAAATTTACTTTTTTATAAAAATCCAATAATACAAAAATGCCTCGTCCATATTGCTGATATTATCATAAAATGTTAGAAATATAATTCTTGGATATGGAAAAGCCAAAGACTAACTTAGTAAAATCGAAATCCTCCAACAGCGCGATTACTACTAAGTCTGAACCTAGAAAGAATAATAAAAAGAGCAGAAGCAACGCTGAGTTTCAGCCTGAATACCAACCTCTTTCGTTGAAGAAGAGAGGGGTCTATGTGGAAAAGAAACCAACGAAGATATCCATCAATGAGCAGCCAGACTTGAGTCCTGAAGGTAAGCTGAGAAAATCACACTAATATTAAAGGCGAAAGTGTGTGTTCGTATGTTTGTTACTTCCCCACGCTTAGGCTGGACCAATTTTGATGATTAGTATGGAGGTAGCTGACACCCTGGATTAACAGATAGAGAGATTTTATCCAGAAAAATGTAGCGGGTAACACCGTAGGGCACAAGTATTCATAAATAAGTTTAAAAGTTAGCTACATTAGGGGTCATTCAATAATTACGTACGACTATATTTACTAGTTAGACGTTTAGACTGCCTCGTTGGTCTTGTGGTTGCTAAGCGCGACTGCTGAGCACGAGGTCCTGGGTTCGAATCCCGGGTCGGGCAAAGTGTTACTGGGTTTTTCCATTTGGTAATTTTCAGTAGCAGCACGGAGTCTGGATTTGTGCCCGGTTGATGGCAATAGGCTCGCCCCCTATTACATTGGGACCTAAAACATAACTGGCGAAATGTGGGTGTACTATATGTGCACCTCTGCCTACCCCTTCGGGGAATACAGGCGTGATGTTATGTTGTTATGTATATTTACTAGTTTTTGACTCCCCCCCCCTTTTATAAGATCAAATAAGAATAGGGCCACCCTCCCCTTAAGGAAAAAATGAATACACGTTTGGTTCACTGCATTTAGGTAAAAATAAACTTTGGTTTGATTGTTCATTTCTGACCTTACATAAGATCTATCAAGTCTCCCTACCACACCCTTTTAAGAAAAAATAAGACTTGTTCGACCCCCCTTTCCCCCATCGACTTAGGTTGTATATATTATAATTATTGATAATTACATAATGGAAAAACCCAGTAACATTTCACCCGACCCGGGATTCAGACTCAGGAAGTCATACTCAGCACTCACGCGACCACTGGACCAACTAATCCATTAGATCTATTGTTTAGTTAACCTAACCATTGCCCATTAACGTTAATATTATATCTATCCAAACATGAACTAAGTATATCGCCAAGCTTTACTGTCAACATGGATCTGTTCCTCACCATCACAAACCTTTGTTTCAGTGATATCAAAGAAGCCAACAAGTCCCCGCCCTATACCGCGCCCTGGGAGGAAGAGATTTCTAGCATCTGTACTCACCATCCTATCTCAATCAACCACTGGCACCCAGTACCCCGACCAAGATGCAAAGAGAGCGGACAAGAACAAAAGTAAACTGAAGAAGAAGAAAGAAGAAGAGATAATACCAGAAGACACAGGCGTCACGCCAACCAGCTCGAAGAAGAAACAAAAATACAGATCCAAAGTGCTTAGTGAGAACCATAACGAGTTTGAACAACTTGTAGTTCTGAAATCAACGAAAGAAATCACTCACACGCCGTCAAACTATTCAGACAAGAGTCTCAAGGAGCCTGAAACTATAAAATGGGCAGACATACTACCGAACACACCAGTTGTCAAAGCCGGTAAGCTGGAACACGTAAACCTCCCGGAGGATAATAAAAGTCCACAGGACAAAGCTAAAGATAACAAAGCTAGCGCGCTCGAGAAAGAGCCCTCGACAATGGTGGCAGAAGTGCCCAAAAAAGATGAAAAGAAACTGTACAATTTCTTCGTCGACTTACTCGAGACAACGTTCAACGTATACAATGTTAAAACGGAATTCAATCCAGCCGTCGTGTCTAGCGTAGCATCATCGAGAGTAGCTCTGGAAATGGACGAATCTGTTGCAAAGAAACTTAATATACAAAAGATCAAAGAAGAGGAAATTTCAGATGAGAAATTGGAAGCGTGTCCATCTAAACATATTTACTGCATAAGACCGGATGAGAACGAAGTTTGGGACAATTCGCCGGCACCTGACCACATTCAACCGAGACCTTTCCACATGAGACGGTCGCGAACGGTATCGCCGACTAAATCGTTCAAAAAGAAGCGAAAAATAATGTCGGATTCATTCGACTACAAGAAGGCTAAACCAATCCCTTTGACCAACAGCCTCACGATACCCAGCAGGAAAATATTACTGAAGAAAGATCGCAAGAAACATCTCTTTAACTTACTGAAGGAACAGCTCAAAATGGAGGAAGACGAGTTCGAGGAACCCCAAAACTTCTTCCAAGCTTTGAAGATAATAGCCAGGAACAAAAGGCGTTGTCAAAAATCAATACACTTCAACGAGTCTATTAAAAAGGCGAGCGAAGGTGACGTGCACGTGTGCCAGTTCAAACGGCGGCGGTTACTGTCTGCTAGCACCAAATCCGGCGGCAAAAAATCCAGTTACCACCCCGAGAGCGAGTTCATGAGGTCGATGCGCTCATTCTCACACAGCTCTGATATAACATCAAGTTCAAAGAAAAAGACGATCACTATCACTGAGACGTCCGAACTCGATTTAGATGGCTCCCAACACTCTTTAGAAGTGTACGGTTTTGATTACGAGTCGATACATGCTCGAAAGAAGATGCCGAAATACGAGAAGACAGTGTTAACCCCGTATCATTCGGCGGCATCCATGTGCGAACAAGATTATAATATAAACGATGCTTTATTGAAGTACAGCGACAGTGGCACAAGCTCTAACCTAGGCTGCAAGAGCCTGGTCGCTACTAAACACGGACTTAGGTCTTTGAGTCAGATATTACAATAGTGGGAGGTAGAAAAAATAATAAAAAGTGTAATAGGTATGTGTTTTGTTTTATTTTTGATGTGAAACATCTATAGGCTCACTTGTTAACCGAATTGTTGGCGTGGCGACGCGACGCTTGCCGTGGCGACGGGTCGCCACGCTATACTAAGGTATACATATAATTATGTATACATTTTATGTGTAGTAGAGTGTACGGTGTGGCGACGGGTCGCCACGCTATACTGAGGTATACATATATATATTTTAATAATATTATCTTTTATGCATATTACTTGTACACACACGATGTTTCACATCTGCCAGGCGTCCCATGACGGCTCACATTTTTTTTATCATGGCTTCAATAAAAGCCTCTAAATAAATAAAGATAAAAAAAAACATGGCTTCGCCAAACAGATTGCTTGCTTAATAGGCGTCAAAGAGCTGGCCTGACGCCGTACTATAGCGCTGAATTGTGTTGTACTAAGTAGAATACACGCAAACAGAAACAGGTATCACTGATAGCCGAGTGGTATGACCGTTGGACTGTAAGTCAAAGGTCGCTAATTCAATCCCCGGCTCGCACTAATGTCGTTTAGAATTTATGTGCGTTTTATAAATTGGCTATTAGCTGCTAAAAACGGTGAAGGAAAACATTGTAAAGAACCAGAACACATTAAAATTTTAATGTTACAATTTTTAACTATTTTTTTTTTATAAAAACGTCGCCCCACTAGGAATTTCTCCTGTGTCGTGGGTGCGTTTTACAAACATGAAATATCACATACACAAACACCCAGACTCGGAACAAACATCTGTGGTTCGCACATAGTTCTGCCCCGTGTGGGAATCGAACCCACAACCCTTACCGCAGCAGTCCAATCGCTTAGCCACTGCGTTAATCAGGTCGGCGCTAATTGTAGGGTAGGTGAAAATAAAACAAACATGATCCCAGTATTATGTATTGAATTAAATTATTACAGCCAGACGTATTCATTAGCTAAGCTAACTATCAATAAAAAAAATCATATTATTTATAATTAAAGCAATTTAATACTAATCAACGCTTAACCCCACTTTTCATAAAAAAGTATTTTAAATTTATAAAATATAGCTCTCCTTGTCTCGCAAGTGCTGAGAAAAAGAGACAGGAATAGTTTTTACAGTTGTTTTTGACATTCATGAATTCGCGGGTTTTTGCGTTTGACAACTCTAAAAAAGGTATATTTCGACAATAAATTTAAATTTCATATTATTTTGCAAGCGTTTAATATTTTTTTTGAGTTTCATAATGTAATTTGTATAGATATTGCATCTTACGAAATTCGTTTGTCTCTCGCTTCGGTTATACTGTGTACTGACCGCTTGTGTGTGTCGCCGTCGCAACCGTGACCGAGCGCTCTTCAAGTGACACACACTACCACAGTACATGCGCACGCCCGACTACACTCGTAGGCAAACGGATTTTGTGAGATAGAACAACTATATAATTATTTTTAATGGCCAAACGAAATGGATTGCCCTCTTTTCTATCCATTCGGAGCTTACAGGCTTAATGGCGAGAAACATACATATATATTGAATTTAATTAGGTATGTATAGAAAAGTTATAATAGCGATTACACCAAAAGCGAATTAAAAAACAGATACGCCAAAAGACAACCTCCTACTCTTAAGTTGGTTAATGTATATGATAGAAAAATGGCAGTCAAATGGTGACGTCACAAGGAAGTCAATGTCTTATTAGGCTCGTAGCCAAGTAATTAAAAAAATACTTGGCTGAATAGATCTTGACCTTAGCCATATATTGGCATGTTGGCTATGGTTTGTGCCAAAATTTGTTGAAAAACAAAACAATTTATTTCTTTTCTATATAAAACATTGCCCCACACTATGAATCTCCTGTATCGTGGGTGCATTTCACAAACATGAAATATCACATACACAAACACCCAGACTCGGGACAAACATCTGTGGATCACACAAATATTTGTTCCGAATCAAACCCGCCACCCTTAGCGCAGCAGTCTAATAACTTAACCACTGCACCAATCAAGTCATCTATGATCGTTCCGATTGTTTTTAATATTAAAATCTTAAAAAATTGCTTTGTTTTTTATTTACAATTATTAAGTAGTAACAAATTGAATTATTACAAACCATTTGGTTATCAGTTTTTTTTTCTATTTCAATATAAATGGCTCTTACTTGCGTCCAAGGTATTTTGCATAACGCCTAGGTGCCTGTGAAAGATGATGGTTAAAATTAAAATACCTATATGTTATTTAAATGGCAAAATACGTAAAATAAAAAAAATACTTTTGATGACATTTTTGTTGCCCATGCTAAGCCTAAATTCAAATTGATAAAAGTTTAAAAAATGGACACAAGCGAGTATCGAAAACATAACTTTTCAAATTTAAAATACGGTACCAAGCTCTACGCAAAATAATAGCATTTGAAGCGAGGATATACAGAGCAATTTTCTAAACGTGCGTAAATTTTTATTTAGTACATAGAATAATAAAAAAATAGGTTTATATATATATGTATTATATAATTTGGAGGTCAATCCAAATGTATACTAAAATTCTAGCCAATATATTCACCAAAATTTACCTTATAACAATTATAAAATTTGTACATTGCAATATGTTTTTAATATTAAAGATTATTGTTATTCACATATGTACGTAGTTTAAAAAATAAAATATACATAAAACAACAGGAAATAAAAGAAAAATATTTTTTTTTGTATTTCATACAAACCTACTTATAGTGCGACTACAAAGAAAGGAAAATAACAAAAGATATGATTTTTACTAATTATAATTATTTTGTTTTTAAATAATACAATTTTATATCACGAACTATACTAGAAACACTTGCTTACGCCCGCGACTTTTTTAAATAGTGATAATCAGGCCCCTCTGCCACTAGGCACTCTGTGCAATTGCCGAGGGCCCTACGATTGATGGGGCCCCCGCGATCAATGGGGGCCCGACAGTTCTCAGACCACCGACCGATTCACTCGGCTATCAGCGCGTGCATTAGACTGTCAAGTCAAAGGTCGAAAGTTCAAATCCATAAATTAATTAAGTTATCAGTTGATAAGAACGGCGAAGGAAAACATCGTGAGGTTACCTCTCTCGGCACACCTTAGATAGGTCCCCAGACCCCGTACCAAGAACTCTTAAAACTGGATGTTTCCCGTTGTGTAAACGAGATGCCAAACTATACTCGTAGCAGTGTCTCGCTTCCACAACGATAAAAATCCTGCTTCAAGAGATCATGGTAAGGGGGCTGTCAGCAAAGTTTTCACGCAAAACTACTGAACCGATTTGAATGGGATTCGGTGTCGAGATAGCTAAGGTTATTAAAACGGACACAGGATATTCTTTACCTTGAAACCACATATTTTTTTAAAGTCCCGGGCGTAAGCTTGTATTTAATAATTACCCACAAAAAAAAACAATATCCTAGTACTATGAACACGATTTGAGATATCTATTCCTTTAAGAACTAAGCTTTATTTGCCGTTAAACCACATCTTTCTATGTCAAGCAAATATACCTACCGAAATGATTGGTCCTTCAATTAATTTACAAAAAAGAAAACTTATAGTCGTTTTATCTATTTTTATATAAATCATTGAAAATTATTTTTAATTATCTTGTAAATTCAAAAACAAATATTATTTGTAAATATTTTATCTGGAGTAAAATACCAGAATACAAAAAAAAACATGTTTATTAAAATGTTAGTGCCACGAGTGACGTCATTTGTGGGTACGCACTGGGAAATAGTCTGAAGTAGTGATTCTCAAATAATGGTGTTCTTTTTTTATGACGTCACACGACACCCCTACCACTTCCTTCTCAAATAATGGTGTATATTCTTTTTTATGACGTCACACGACACCCCTATCGCTTCGTTAGTGTTCTAAGAGGCAGAAAACTTAAAAAAAAAATGATTTAATTAATATTGGACCCTGTTAATGTCAAAATGTAAAAAATGGCCGCATATCTAGCTGCTTAGAGTATTGAATTATTATCACATTATTATTTATTATTATTGTTTATTCAGTTATTCTTGAAAGCCCTTAACTAATAATTAAAAATAATTTTCATTTATTCTAAAAAAATTGTGTAGGACGCGCTCCAGCCATGTCGCTGATCTGTGTCACACTGCTGGGCAGTTTTCCCCATTATTGCTCTACAAAACCGCTAAATTATTGAGTTTCATGTTTTATTGTAATATATATATTTTTAAGAGCTTTCTAGAATATTTTTTACCTTTGTACTCTGTATTTAAAATAATATATTTTTTAACTATTCTACACTTTAACTGCTGCATTAAAACTAAAAAACAGAACCTAACTTTTATTTTGCAGCAAGCCAAGACTATTTAGAAAAACCATTACCATGCACTAATAATACCAACTATACAAACTAATAGATTCATTGGCTGTATGAGACGTGTCTTGGACAAAAAAGCAAAGCACTAAGGCAGGCATTTTACGCCTTTTCAATGATAAATAATTTTCTTAAAAAAGTTCGTAATTATTTGTTTATTGTTATAAATGTGCCATATTCTATAGACCGTTAGAAAGAATTTTATTATTTTTATGTATTTTACAATTTTAGGCAGCGCCAAATATAATGCTGTTAAGTCTGCAATGTTTATAAGAAAATTTAAATTGCTACTTTTTTACAAAATAATAAAAAAAATAGCATAATAGAAATAGCAGTTAAAGTGCTAGTATTATTTAACTAGACTATTATTTTTAATAAACTTAACTTTGTGGACTTCGCTGTACGGTAGCATGGCTAGAGACGCTGTTCTCTTGAATGAATGGGTGAAGTTCAGTACGGCAATCTTCTTCGGCATTGCCACAATAACTGTGTGCCCGTCTTCTCCTTCTAACACATCCACTTGCAATATAGGACATGTGGAAAGTACCGGGCAGTCTGACCTCTCCATAAAATTGTACTGCTTCACAGGTTGTGTATTAAAAATGTCAAATTCTCCAGATGAGTACGGAGAGTAGTAGATCCGTAGCACTCCCCAGTTTGAGCCAACAAAATAGACGTCACCATAAGGTCTTATGATGATTATGTCCCGTAGCGGTCCGTCAGGGATTGAGTGGTTTAGTACGTACATCCATTGGAAGTAAACACGCCAATCTAATTGTTCTAGAAAGTTGTAGCGGTGCAGCTGGTGTAGGAGATTTGAGTCCGGACCGAGAGAGCACATAAATGCTAACTTGTTATCTATTATAGAATATATATTACGCTGAAATGTTAGGATATTGAGAAGCCCGTTGCTGTATCCCAATGACATTATTCCGTCTTCAGACCTTTTTATTAACAACGGGGCCAATTTCTTGTCGTCAAAACTGCAGACGAATATTTCATCGTTTAGATTCACGAAGTACAGCTCATCTTCAGTCAAGGTAAACAATTTGACATTATCAAATGTTACATTACTCTCTTCTTCAAACGCATTGAATAGTAACTTGCGGATAACAAATAGATGTAAATGATAACTCAATATAACGATTACACTCTCATTCTCTGTGTATCTTGAATAGTCTCCGGATATCGCGCCTCGTTTAGATAACTCTAGGGTCTCGGTGTCATAGTAAACGATGGAGCCTTTTTTATGAACACCCAGAACACCGTTGCCAAGGATTTCAAAGTTGCGTATTTCCTCATCGAGGCAAGATGCGGACGCAAACTCGTCAGTGTCCTCTCTACACTCAAATATTCTTTGCCAGAGAGCCAGCGATCGGTACAGATTGTACCACAAAAGACCTGGCTTCGCTTTTTTTCGTGCTATCTTATAAATACTATTAAAGTCCTGTTGGCAGTGTTTCGACCACAACCCATCACTTCTAGCTAGGCCGTCGATAATCAATTTCCATCTCAGACACACCTCGCGACATTTCGTTAGTTCCTTGGCCGGTAAATAAATGAAAAAGTTCAGTAAAATTTCGGATGGTAAAGCGGACATATGGCAGGTGTTTTCGCTGTCGTCTGACATTATTACGACTTGTTAGAGAATTGGTGATGGGCCAGGAACAGTCGTTTACAGTTTTTATGTTAATTTCATGGTGTTTTTTAGGATTTTATCCCTTTGGCGTAGCAATTCTGTTCACATACATCACTACAAAATCATAAACGCTTTTTCACAATTTTTTTTGTTATGACATTTGACTTGACAGTTGACAGTACGAGTTACGTCAGTACTTATACTCATCTATGGTACGAGTCGTACGAGACGACTGCAAAGGTTAACCTTCTACATTTCAAAAGGTTATTCGTATTGATGGTGGGTGCAGTGTAAAATAACTTTGGTTTAAATTTATAATGATTTTAAGATTGATTTAGTTATTTTTAAATCCAATATATAAATGTATAATATGTAAAATAAACTTTAAATAAATTAAAAATATTTTTGGACAAGTAGTAACTCTTAACATACTATTTTACAAATATATACAACTTAATTCTAATACAAAATAAAAACAATATATACAAAAATAAAAAGTTAAAAAGCATCAATTTTTGGACAGATTTTATTCTATGTATTTTCTAAACGTTTCTAACGATCATAGACAATCTTGTCTTTTAAAGTTTTAATTGTCATTAGTGTCACAGTTCTAAACAATTTTGAATGTTTGAAAATAAAACGACGTCTTGTGTTATATTAATTCTAGTTTATTACAAGAAATTGTGAAATAAACTCAAAATGTCAGCCTTCAAACAATTAAGAGATGTCAGCAATAGCTTTGAGCAACAACTTCGGAGTATATCCACCGAGTTGTTTTCGGCAAAAATCGAAGAATCCTTCGAAGACATGATTAGTCAGAAGTTGAAGGATTTATCCTTTCTTACGTCAAAATTAAGGTTTCTGAAAGCAAAACCTATATCAGGCAAGTGTACTAAACATTTGGAGTATATTGTATAGCCTTTATAAATGTATATAAAATAGTTATGAGAGAATTCAAGACTTGAATTAGACTCGCCTTTGGACATCGTATTTCTTGTTATGTGCTTGTTTAAAACTATGGTTTGTGTACAATACTTATTCAGAGGTCTGTCTTTGAGTTTCTAAGTCAAATTCTTAAGAAATAAAAATTAAAAGATGTATTCTTGATTTCAAGTGGTAATATGGAATAGTGTGTGTATGTATATATGGGATAGGTATCTTGTTGGTTAAGAATATATATACATTGAATATTATACAAGCTACGCTCTACGGTGTTACCCGCTAAATTTTGTTTGGGATAAAAAGTAGCTTATGTGTTAATCTAGGTTGTTGGCTATCTCCATATGAAATTTCATCAAAATCGGTCTAGCCGTTTGAGTGTAAAGACGTAATAAACACACTCACAAACTCTCACCTTAATAATATTAGTGTGATTGAAGTTTATTTACACTATTCTGTGTGCCCTTTGGCAAATCTCTTTTGCACCAGTCTCGCCCAGGTTTTACCATCTGCTGAATGGTTTCCCCTTCCTTCTTTTTCCCCCATATTGAAGTATATAACTAAATAAAAATTAAAAACAATTACATTTACCCAGTAATACTAAAATAGGTTACATAAATCAACAACTGACTGCCTCGTTGGTCTAGTGGTTGCTAAGCGCGACTGCTGAACACGAGGTCCTGGGTTCGAATTCTGGGTCAGGCAAAGTGTTACTGGGCTTTTCCATTAGGTAATTCTCAGTGGCAGCACGGAGTCTGGATTTGTGCCCGTTTGATGGCAATAGGCTCGCCCCCTATTACATTGGGACCAAAAATCATAACTGGCAAAATGTGGTGTACTATATGTGCACCTCTGCTTACCCCTTCGGGAATACAGGTGTGATGTTATGTTATGTTATGTTTATAAATCAACAATTTATTCCAGCATTACCTCCAATTGTTCAGCAACCAAAGACTAAAGATGTGATCAAGGAGTATGGAGAGCTGGTGCAGTGGAAGGTTCTAGAACAGTGCATCGTCAAGTCCCTGACTCAGGCTCATGCGGTGAAGGCACTCATCACTATGCCTGATAAGGACTTGGACCCAGAAATGGTGGAGAGGAAAGAGTATGTTTACTTCTTCTTCTATTACACATGTCATTATGTTCATTCTAATTTCTAATACCGAGCCGAGTGGTCTGTATTTTAGACTACCAAATCAAAGGTAGCAAGTTCAAACCCTGGCACGCAGCAATGTCTTATAATTCATGTGCATATTATTGAATTAGTTATCAGTTGCTATATTTAGCAAAGAAAAAATATTGTGTGTGATACTGGTACACCTGAGAAAAGTTGAACTGTGGGTAAAGCCATGCCAGAGGCCTACAGGCGGTTTAAACTCTGACACCAGGTTGTTCTTCAACCATACGATAAGGAGAAGTCATTGTTAAAAAGTTCCTTAAAAGCATCACTTCATTAACAGACGTCCCCTCTCTGCTACATATGTAATACCTTTATGGTTGGAATAAAAGAAATATAATCCTTGTCACGCACATAACATAACATAACATCACGCCTGTATTCCCCGAAGGGGTAGGCAGAAGTGCACATACAGTATACTCACATTTCGCCAGTTATGTTTTAGGTCCCAATGTAATAGGGGGCGAGCCTATTGCCATCAACCGGACACAAATCCAGACTCCGTGCTGCCACTGAGAATTACCTAATGGAAAAACCCAGCAACACTTTTGCCCGACCTGGGATTCGAACCCAGGACCTCGTGCTCAGCAGTCGCGCTTAGCGACCACTAGACCAACGAGGCAGTCTGTCACGCACAATGGCCCACTAAAGAGGCTAAGTGCGGTAAATGCCCAGCAATACCATACCACCATACCATACTACATAATACTTTTTCCAGAAACATAATACAGAGTCTAAAAGAGTTTCGCCATCAAGAGTCTCAGCTGCGGCAATTTGATGCAGTTCTAGTGGAGAAAGAGGAGGAGTTGTCTGCTGTGCAGCAGCAGTGGGACAGGGAGCTCACCGAGCTGCGAGATCTTAGAGAAGGAGAGCAATATGAGGACTGTGATGTGTCTGGACCCTTGTACAAGTCAGTAGAGTCGTTTATATCTCTCCTATTTATTTATTTTCAACAGGTACACCAACAGCATCTATATCACACTTTGTAAATTATAAATATTTAATGACTCACATTAGTTTGCTTTGTTATCGCATAATGAATATCTGTATTTAAAAAAAAAAAACTTCGCCCCATACTAGGAATGTCTCCTGTATCGTGGGTGCGTTTCACAAACATGAAATATCACACACCCGTGAGTATAACCGGAATATATAGTAAATAATATGAAATATCACATACACAAACACCCAGACTCGGGACAAACATCTGTGGTTCGCACAAAGTTTTGCCCCGCGCGGGAATCCAACCCACAACCCTTAGCGCAGCAGTCCTATGGGTTAACCACTGCGCTAATCAGGTCGTCAAACCATATTTGTACCATATTTTTTAAATGTGTAGACTAGTTTCGAACTCGAACGGAACCCTTATTCATGAGCTGGTTACGCGGGAGAGTCGCGAGCCGAATTGCGTGCGCAACGCTCCGCATACCGATGCGCCCGCGATGATGGTGGTGGTAGCACTGGGTGTTGTCGTGCGTCTTCGTCGCTGTTCGTATCTCCGTCGAGTTCGAAACTATAGTCTAGTTACAATCTCGCTGCAGACTCGGTCATAAATCATAATCGGAGTAGGGATGTGCGCTAGTTGCGCGCGCGCAAGGCCATTATCGATAACGGAATCATTAAGGTTATCACTTAAACATACTGCATTCATTAAGTATGCAGGGTAGCTAATGCGTAATATAATTTATTTAAGCTAAGTGGGTATTTCGTGCTGTGAAGTCAAAAAATGATGATTATCATTCCGAAATGAATGCCGAAGGCTTTACAGAGTGGTTCAAGAAATTGCTGCTAGGTCTAGAAGAACCGTCGATTATTGTAATGGACAATGCTAGCTACCATTCCCAGCAAATAAATCTTGTACCAACATCTAGCACCAGAAAGAGCGAAATACAAGAGTGGCTTCGAGAGCATGGAATTGAATTTACTTCAAAAGAGTTCAAACCAGAGCTCTTACAAAAGGTGCGTCGACATCGACCGGAAAAAACGTATCACTTGGATCAAATGGCTTTGGAGTATGGTCATGAAGTTATCCGCTTGCCGCCTTACCACTGTCAGTACAATCCCATCGAGTTGGTGTGGGCTCAAGTAAAAAATGAAGTTGCAACGAAAAATAAAACCTTCAAGATAGCTGATGTCGAGAAATTAGTCGATGAAGCCATTTCCAATGTCTCCATTGAAAACTGGCAAAAATGTGTGGAACATGCAGAATTGCTGCAAGATGAAGATTTAAGAAAAGCACATTTATGCGAAGAGTTCATCATTCATGTGGATGATGATGACGATGACTCAGACGAAGAATTTTAATTTATTATAGAGACGTTCTTTTGTTTATTTAATATGCTTTGTTGATAATAAAATATAAAAAATAAATGTGTTTTTATTTCTTTCACCCAGTTATAAATATATACAACTATCGATATCACTTATCGACTGCAGTAATGCACAGGACTACGTGTGGGCGTGGCCTGCCCATAAGGCCCATGAGTGGGAAAGAGAGCGAAACACTTTAATGATTTATGACCGAGTCTGCAGCGAGATTTTAACTATACTATAGTCGGGCATTCCCGAATACACCCGTGAGTATAACCGGAATATACAGTAAATAATATGGATAACACTCACGAAAGTTATTATAGTCAAATGGCAGTCGTGTTTTGAATTTTTCAATTATATTTTTTATTAGTTAAAATTTTTTATAGTCTATGTTACACGCAATAGTGTAAGGATACTAACGACACCTAACGTCATAATTGATTCAGGCATTCAGATGTTATGGTGGACAAAAGGAAACGCACATACTTGTTTATTATTTAGCAAAAACTCACTTAAGAAATAAATAACACTCCCTCACTTCTTTCAGAAAACTCCGCACTGTAGTAGACAAGTTGGAGCTGATGCGGTGGCTAGTGGGGCGCCTCGTGACGTCACGGGGGGCGCGGGACTGGCTCGCGACCCCCGCCCGCACCGCGCACCTCCTCCGCCTCGCGAGGGCGCATAATACTGTCGACACCTTCTTAGAGGGTTGACTTGTGACGTCACATCATTATATTATTAAATCGTTAATAACAATGATCTTTTATTACATCATTTTCCATCATCATCATCAGCCGCAAGACGTCCACTGTTGAATATAGGCCTCCCCCTTAGGTAAAGGGAGGAGTTGCCATAGTCCCCACGCTTGGCAAGCGGCTTGGGGATCGCAGTATTGGTGGTGAAGTTACAGAAGAGGCTGCTGCCCATTTTTTTGATTTTCCCTTAGGAGCTTACGACACCCACGGGAAGCAAGGTGGTGGTCAATTCTAGGATAACAGTTCGTTCCACAAACATGAAATATCACACACACAAACACGCAGACTCGGGACAAACATCTGCGGATCACACAAACTTTAGTCCCGTGCGTGGATCGTACCTGCAACCCCAAACGCAGCAGTCCAATCGCTTAGCCACTGCTCCAATCAGTCAGTTACGAACTACAAATAAAACATCAGAATTTGCGAACATTTTTATTTAACTATTAGTATTACAATAATCTATATAACATACATAAAAGTCACGCCTGTTTCCCTGAGGGGTAGGCAGAGACCACGGATTTCCATTTGCTACGATCCTGGCATACTTTCGCCTCATTCACTCGCATCACATTCCTCATACACGCTCGTCGGTTGAGGGTACTCCTCACTTGGCCTTATCTTTATATATACATTAATATTAAGAGTATTTACTATATGAGTTCCCTTTGTGATAAGATTGTGAAGAGCCAGGCAATGACGCGCACACAGTCCCTGCTATCAGATCCGCCACTCTGGCCCTGAAACAGGTAGAATAATATACTTACTTATTTTTATTTCTGGATATAACAACACGGTTATAAAAATCTGTAATATTGATTTTTAATCGAAGAAAAGAAATAGACTGCCTTGTGGTCTAGTGGTTGCTAAGCGCGACTGCTGAGCACGAGGTCCTGGGTGCGAATCCCGGGTCGGGCAAAGTGTTACTGAGTTTTTCCATTAGGTAATTCTTAGTAGCAGCACGGAGTCTGGATTTGTGGCCGGTTGATGGTCACCACGCTATTAAATTGAGATCTAGAAACATAACTGGCGAAATGTGGGTGTACTGTATGTGCACCTCTGCCCACCCCTTCGGGGAATACAGGCGTGATGTTATGTTGTTTTTTTTATCGAAGGAAATATTGTTTTCTTGTTTCAATACGTACTTGTATATGAAGAAATTATATTCATTCGTGTTGTATCGAGAGTAGATGAAGCGTGGAAGGCTGTTGGCTATCACCCACACCTCGTCATCACTGATGTGGAGGTCTGGAAGGTGATGAAATGTCGGTAAGAGAAGAATATAATAAAAGCAGCCTATAACTGTCCCACTGCTACAAAGGCCTCTTCTCGTATAGAAGGATTGAGCATTGATCACCACGCTAGCTCACTGCGGGCGATTTCAGATAATTAAATCCAGGTTTCCTCACGATGTTTTCCGTCACCGTTAGTTTATTGTCTCAGAATAACTAAGAAAGTATTTATAACATTGAAAAAGTCACATTGATACTTGCCCGGGTTTGAACCTACAACCTTGTGCATACAAGTCCGGTATGTTAACCACTAGGCGGCCACAACGAAGAGAAGAATAAGAATCGTTTATTTGCTAGAAATAATGGTGTTTATAAAAGATAATAAGAGATTGGTACATATATAAAGTCACACCTGCTTCCCAGTGGGGTAGGCAGAGACCACGGATATCCATTTGCTACGATCCTGGCATCCTTATTCGCCTCATTTGCACGCATAACATTCCTCATACACGCTCGTCGGCTAAGGGTACTCCTCACTTGATTGGTATATATTTTAAGCGCAAGTTGGCGATATAGAAGCGTTAGTGCATACGTCGAGTCGTCCATATTAGTCCAATAACTTTAGCCAAAATTTGGTATCTCTGAATTTGAGATACCCAGCTATATACTCGTATAAACTTTTATTTTTACCTCCTAAAACTTGTCTGAAAACCTACATGAGGTAGGGGGTCCGCAACTATTAAAATTTAAGGTCAAAGGTCACAAAAAACACTTTTTTTCGAATATTTATTACCTGCAGGATAGCTAAGCCTCCGTTGGTCTTGAGCTAACATCTCCATGTTGTCAGGGTTCAGTGGCTTCCCCACGTTCCAGCAGGAGACGGCGTCCCTTCCTACCTCGGCGAAGAACATGACGTTGGTTGGAGAATGGAAGCCATGCATAGTGGACTGGCTGTTCGTCCCGCGGTCGCCGGCCACCTGCGAGTTAATAACACATTCATATTGTTTACTATATTCCAGTTATACTCACGTGTGTATTCGGGAATGCCCGACTAGTTTCGAGCTCGAACGGAACCCTTATTCATGAGCTGGTTACGCGGCAGAATCGCGAGCCGAACCCGTGAGTATAACCGGAATATACAGTAAATAATATGGATAATACTCACGAAAGTTATTATAGTAAAATAACAAATCCGTTTAAAAAAACGTCGCCCCACACTAGGAATTTCTCCTGTGTCGTAGGTGCGTATCACATACATGAAGTATCACATACACAAACATCAGACTCGAGCGGGAATCAAACCCAACGGAACGGACGAGCTGGAAGCAACAGGCGCAGCCTGCAGTCCAATCGCTTCTGATTCTAATCTCTCTCCGGTCTCACCGTCCTGGTCATAGTCCAGGAGTGAGGGAATAGGGAGTGCACCTGTATTTGCACGCATACTTGTGCACTATAATATCTTCGTAGTTGGCTAGTCTTGGCCTATATAGGCCGCCGTGACCGGAATTCGGTCAGGAGAACTTTATTTATTGTGTAAGACTCACAGTAAAAGCAGTCTGGTTGAGGTTCCTCCTCTCCAGTTCACAGGAGGAGGTTGTGAACTCCTGGCTGCTGACCATCGGGTGGAAGTATAAGGGTCGGCAGCCTGCAGCGTCAGGTGGACCTACTGCCACGCTGAAGACGCCATCGTTCCATGTGAAGGATTGTCCTGGAAGATGAATTTGTTTTTCGGTAGATCAAATTAGCTTCCTCACGATGATCCCTTTACCGTTTTTAGCAACTAACCTAGATAAAAAGATTGAGAGCATTTTTTTTGTCTTCTTCTTCTTATCGTATGGTTGAAGAACAACCTGGTGTCAGAGTTTAAACCGCCTGTAGGCCTTTGACATGGCTGTACACACTGTTAAAAAATCTCTCAGGTGTGCTGGTTTCCTCACCATGTTTTCCTTCACCGTTTTTAGCAACTCGCAAAGAAGTGTAAAAGAGAAATTTTGAAATCTTACCAGCAACCCTCAGGTTTCCAGAGGTCGGGTTAAAATGGAAGTAGTTGTGGGAGTGTCTCCAGCTGTCGTTCTCCCTCAGGGAGTACACTATCACCCCGTACGTCACCAGGTCTGGGATGTAGGCGTACGCGTCGCTGCAGTCACCGTTCTTAATGACCACGGTTATTGATGCTAGACCTGTGGAGTGGTGCAATATTTATAAATTAGTACTTCAGTAGGTATATACATATGTGTTAAACATAACATCACGCCTGTATTCCCCGAAGGGGTAGGCAGAGGTGCGCTTATACTACACCCACATTTCGCCAGTTATGTTTTTTGGTCAATGTAATAGGGGGCGAGCCTATTGCCATCAACCGGGCACAAATCCAGACTCCGTGCTGCTACTGAGAATTACCTAACGGAAAAACCCAGTAACACTTTGCCCGACACGGGATTCGAACCCAGGACCTCGTGTTCAGCAGTCGCGCTTAGCAACCACTAGACCCACAAGGCAGTCAATATGTGTTAAATTATTTTCTCAATGACGAAAAATTTTGATAGCCTCGTTAGTCTAGTGGTCGCTTAGTGTGATTGCTGCGCACCAGGTCCTGGGTTCGAAACCCGGGTCGGGCATTGTTATTGGGATTTTCCATTGGGTGATTCTCAGTAGCAGCAGGTAGTCTGGGTTTGTGCCCGGTGGGTAGCAATAGGCTCGCCCCCTCTTGCACTGGGACCTATACTGGCGAATTTGTGTGTACTATACGTACACCTCTGCATACTCCTTCGGGGCATATAGGCGTGATGTTTGTCTCCTATGGCTTAAAAACACCTGCTTAGTACCTATCCCTCTGGGAAATAGTCGTGACTTTATGTATATGTAACTATGTCATCATACCAACCCGCAGTGAGCTAGCGTGGTGATCAATGCTCAATCCTTCTCTATACGAGAAGAGGCCTTTGCAGCAGTGGGACAGTTATAGGCTGTTATTCTCTATGTCATCATACTTGCCTGTAGGAGTGTTATTCGCAGGTAGATCAGTATTCTTCAGCTGGTACCGCAGGATCTGTTTGTCTGTCTTTAGATCGAACACCACGATCGATGGCTGCTGCAAGTAGCGAGGATTGTCTGAGGATTGAAGCTATGATTACGGCTAGGGCTGGCTTGAGATATTTAGGGCCTTGTTCTGCGACCTGCCTCCTTATCTATTTTGTTTCTATAAATTTTATATTAGTATTTACCAATTTCAGATAATTATTACAATTTCGTTTTTTTAATTATTTTTTTTTGCACTTTGTACACTAGTTTAACCATCATGTAATTTGTTATAGAAGAGCGGGGCCTCCTAACACAGGTATTACTTTTACTTAAAAGGATTACCTATGTAAGATTTTTAAGTTGTACAAGATTCTGAAATAAACATTTTTTTTTCGTTTAAGATGTGGAAACGAGACCCCGTTTCGTGCAGTGTAATGCGGTGTCTCGCTTTCACAACGTAAACTGTCCTGCTTTAAGAGTTCATGGTAAGGAGGCTGTTGGGAGAATCAGCTAGCAGGTCTCTCGTCTTGGAGCTACGTATGGTATTCCGAAATACCGCTCACCGAAAGAACGGTTTTCCGATAACACTCTACTCCGACGGTTAGTTGAACGAAAAAATAATTGGCCGATGAAACGTTTCGCCGATAATATTATTCATCGACGGTTGGTAGTCCGAATGAATCCTTCGCCGATGTAACGGTTCACCGAAAACACTCTTCAACGACGATTGGTTAAACGAACGAATCTTTCGCCGATAGCACTCGTTGTAGGGGAATTCTTTTGCCAAATGGATAGTTTTTCTTTCAGCTTGACAACACCCTTAGGTCTTGTAGAAGTCATGTTAAAAATACAGGTAATAATAAAATAATACATGGAAGAGTGGCAATAGAAAAAAAACATATATAAATAAATAATTCCTTAATGATATTTATATCATGATATCTGAAAAACAAGAAATAAACATGTTTTTTAAAACATATTTATTTCTTGTTTTTCAGGTATAGAATATTAAGAAAATTATTTTTTCGTTAACTAACCGTCGGAGTAGAGTGTTATCGGAAAACCGTCCTTTCGGTGAGCGGTATTTCGGAATACCATACGTAGCTCCTCGTCTTGCTAAAGTAAAACACTGAAGGAGGTAACACAGTGGGATAGCGTTGCTTCTAAAACCTTAAAACAATATTGCAGAAGTCGGGTTCAAGTCGCGTTTGTATGTATTACTTTACAAGTTCTCCTAATTGAACTTTGAACATTTGATGGCAATAGGCTCGCCCCCTATTACATTCGGACCTAAAAACATAACTGGCGAAATGTGGGTGTACTGTATGTGCACCTCTGCCTACCCCTTCGGGGAATACAGACGTGATGTTATGAATCATTAGTATAATAGTAGAACAAACGGATGATAATTTAATAAAACCCTTACTCGGGATCTCTATAGTGCCAGTATCCACAGTCCAGAGCCTCCCGCATTCGTCAGCCCTGGTCCGGTACACCGAGATCAGAGACCTGGAGGTGCGCATGTCCGGGTACGGGGAGAGAGGGGGGGAGCGTGTATGGCCGTGCCGCGAGAGGTCGATGTAGTTCAGGGTAGCTGGTATACCTGTGGAGCAAGAGTATGGGAGCTACATAACGAAGAAAGAGAATTATATTTCAAATTGCACAAGCAGATGGAAATCCGTGGTCTCTGCCTACTACGACTTTGCGTTAGTATAATATAGCAGTGATAGCCAAGTGGTATTGTACGCAAGATCAAACTCTGGTACGCACCAATATAATTTTGAATTCATGTGCATACTATAATTATATAGTTTTGACAGCTTAATAATATAATTTTAACACTAGCTTTTAAACCAGCTAGGCTCAAAGGACTGGTGAAGATGGATTAAACAAGCCCAACACGGTGGGATTGCCTCATTTCGTCACAGAGTTCCTATAAACACCTGACTCCATCATCAGATCAGCTCAAAAGTACCATAATATTGTATTGTCACCAAACCTGTTTAAGTATGCAAAATTTCATTTCAATAGGTTCTCAAAAAGTCGTTCTAATTTAGATTGCAAGATTTGACCTGAACAAACTCACATACATACAAACATTGCAAGTTAAATAAAAGCTTGTCAAAAGTATGTTAATATTGGTGGTGTCAAGGTTAAGATAGCTTACCATACCGCCTCCTTGGTATCGTTACAAACAGTCTGTTGCCGACCTTCTCAGCACCCATCGGCACGTTGTTGTACTGAATGAAGAATCTTCCGACTTCATCTGTAAACATAGGTAGGATATTACTTATAAAACTGTCTGTGTGTATGCTTAAAAACTACTCAACGGATTTCGATGTGGTTTGTTAATAGATAATTCAAGAATGTATATATACCTTCCTCTTGAATCACTTAAATACATATATGTATAATACATGCATTTGACGACCTGATTAGCGCAGAGGCTAAGCGATTGGACTGCTGCGCGAAGGGTTGCGGGTTCGATTCCCGCGCGGGGCAAAACTTTGTGCGAACCACAGATATTTGTCCCGAGTCTGGGTGTTTGTGTATGTGTCATTTCATGTTTGTGAAACGCACCCACGACACAGGAGAAATTCCTAGTGTGGGGCGACGTTTTTTAAAAAAAAGAAATTAAAAAAAAAGAAAAAAAAAAAAAGAAAAAAATAGTATAGAAACACTGATAATTTTAAACAAATTAGGTTTGTTGCTCCGCCATCTTCCGCAATTGACAGCTCGCGTCTTGAGTACCAAGAGGATATTAGAAGTCTAATGGGGTTTGCACAAATGCAAATGACGCGGATGAAACCGCGGGCCACAGCTAGTATGTAATATGCGTAATAGTCACACCTATTTTCAATGAAATAGGTGTGATATGTGATCAGAGTCTATTTGCAACGATCCTGACATACTTATTCCGCCGCATTCACTTTCATTCTCGTTCCTCATAATTGCTAGTAGTAGTAGGGCTACATCTTCGATTTGGCTTTATTAGTCCCATAATTTTTAGGCAGTGAACAGTAGAACTTATTGTATATTAAAAGTTAACAATGCCGTGTGATTTCCAGCCCAGAATAGACCGCTTTCCTAACGTGGGCGTCGTACTCGTAAGAGGCAACTAAGAGATGTTTTTAGGGAGATGGGCAGCAAGGTTTCCCTGTGTAGGTATAGTTCACTATACTGCCTTTGCTAACCTACCTACAAGCGTGGTAACTAGGGAATTCTTCCCTTCCCTTCCCTCTTAAAGAGTAGCCAGGGAAAACTGCCCCCAGTTCCCGGCCGCCCTACTATTCCAGGTAACTGGTAGCTACTGGATGGCGGAAATATGACAGCGTTTTGGCGTATCCTGGGGCAGGCCTTCCTCCAGCAGACTGCAGTAGACTGATGTGATGATGAATCATTGGTAGGTACTTACCATTGGGATTCACGGTCGAGGTGCTTGGTGCTTCAGTGGGACTATCATTCCATATCGGTCCTAAAAAGAAAGGAAAACATTAATTATTGGAAACCAACATTTCATTTACTTGCAGACTTAACCAAAATTCTGGCATGAGGAATGATTTTTTTTCTTCTAAGTAGACTAAAATCTTCTTATCGTATGGTTAATGAACAACATGGTGTCAGAGTTTAAACCGCCTGTAGGCCTCTGACAGCTTTACACACCGTTGGAAAATGTCTCAGGGGTGCCGGTTTCCTCGCGATATTTTTTGCGATAATTTATAATACGCACATAAATTCGAAAAGACATTGGTGCGTGCCGGGGTTTCAAGTTGCCAGCTTTCACTCGGCAGGCCAGCGGTCATACCACTCGGCTATCAATGCTATCACACTACACACTAATATTATAAAGGCGAAAGTTTGCGTGTGTGTTTGTATGTTTGTTACCTCTTCACGCTCAAACGACCGGACCGATTTTGATGAAATTTTATATGGAGGCAGCTGACACCCTGGATTAACACTTAGGCTACTTTCTATTCTGATAAAATGCAGCGGGTAACACCGCGGGGCGCAGCTAAGTTTAATATATTCACAGTACAATGTAGAAAAGTATTTTTTTATGTAGTACTCACTGTCATCCCAATTTTTCTCCTCTTCATTATTATAATTGAAGTACACTCTATCTGCTCTCTTCTCTCTCCCACTGCCTCCCAAGTCTTCTCCTGCAAACCGGTCTTGTAGGACTGAAACATAGCGGAGCAAAAATTTGTTGGTGATAAAGTTACAGAAGACGCTGCTGCCCATCTTCTGGATTTTCCCTTAGTCGCCTCTTACGACACCCACGGGAGGAAAGGGGGTGGTCAATTCTAGGCCGGATACCACACGGCACAGAAAGTATTTATGACATTGAAAAAGCGACATTTATGCTTGCCTGGGTTAGAACCAGTGTTGTTATGGATATCCATATCCGCAACCGAAACTATCAGATATCCGAAATAAAAAAATATCCGTAACCGTATCCGAAATAAAAGTTTTGGATAGTTTCGGATAGGGCGGAGTCTAACTAAATACTACACTCCCGCTACCTAATGCGAAACCTACAAGGTACAATTAAAGTCGAATATAATCTTATTTGTATTTCATTTTACAGTTCCTTAAAAAAATAATATCCGTAACCGAAACTATGGGATAATCCGAAATAATTTAATATCCATAACCGTAACCGAAACCGATATTATATTTTACCAATATCCATATCCATATCCGGATCCGAAATTATATATCCATAACATCCCTGGTTAGAACCTGCCACACACACGCCTTTCAACTTAAGGAAAAGATTCTCCAAAATATGTATAAATGATATTTAAGTGTTTTTCTACAGAGTGCATCAATCAACAAAAAATAGGTTACGCGCTGGTTTGAACGAGCCTTCACGATAATGAGAAGTGTAGGTTTGTTTGTGTGTTTTTGACTAAAGATTCCGTAGCTTTAATAAGGTTTTAAAGATGGTTGGCACAGTCGCTAAGCGTGTGGACTTTAGCCGCAGGGGTAGATATTCGGTGCACGCAGAGGTAATTTACACAAAACCATGGATTATTTTATCAAACGTCGTCCCACACTAGGAATTACTCCTGTATGGTGGGTGCGTTTCACAAACATGAAATATCACATACACAAACACCCAGACTCGGGACAAACATCTGCGGTACAGACAAATGTTTGCAAATCTATTTATTTATTTATTAAACATGGGAATACTATCAGCAGTATATTCTAAATTAACAAATGTGTTCTTATAACTAATAAATTAACATAACATCACGCCTGTATTCCCGAAGGGGTAGGCAGAGATGCACATATAGTACACCCACATTTCGCCAGTTGTTTTTTTAGGTCCCAATGTAATAGGGGGCAAGCTGACTATCAACCGGGAACAAATCCAGACTCCGTGCTGCTACTAAGAATTACCTAATGAAAAAACCAGTAACACTTTGCTCGAGCAGTTGCTAAGCGCGACTGCTGAGCACGAGGTCCTGGGTTCAAATCCCGGGTCGGGCAAAGTGTTACTGGGTTTTTCCGTCAGGTTATTCTCAGTAGCAGCACGGAGTCTGGATTTGTGCCCGGTTGATGGCAATAGGCTCGCCCCCTATTACATTGGGACCGAAAAAACATAACTGGCGAAATGTGGGTGTACTATATGTGCACCTCTGCCTACCCCTTCGGGGAATACAGGCGTGATGTTATGTATGTTATGTTATGTACTTTGATCGACCCGGAATTCGAACCGAGGACCTCGTGCTCAGCAGTCGCGCTTAGCAACCACTAGACCAACGAGGCAGTCACAATCAAGATATTCGATGCAATTATAATAACTCCAAGATCATCCGTAAGATAATAATAGTATGATGACGTCACTATACATTTGTTTGTACCTATATAACCATAGATAATAGTTGGTTTTGTTTCCTCATGAAAAACTATAATCGATGCTAATAGTTCTAAGTATGCAGAATTGTGTTCTTCGCATACATTATTTTTTGCGGTTTATCTGTTGCCATGACAATGGGAAACAATATTTATCTAGATGCTAAGCGCGACTCCTGAGCATGAGGTCCTGGGTTCGAATCCCGGGTCATGCAAAGCGTAATTACGACGACCTGATTATCGCAGTTGCTAAGCGATTGGACTGCTGTGTTAAGGGTTGCGGGTTCGATTCCCGCACGGGGCAAAACTTTGTGTGAGTTAGGGTGTTTGTGTATATGTGATATTTCATGTTTGTCAAAAGCACCCACGATACAGGAAAAATTCCTAGGGTGGAGCGATGTTTTTTTAGAAGAAAAA
Source organism: Abrostola triplasia (assembly GCA_946251915.1). Taxonomy (NCBI): domain Eukaryota; kingdom Metazoa; phylum Arthropoda; class Insecta; order Lepidoptera; family Noctuidae; genus Abrostola; species Abrostola triplasia. The sequence goes on from OX276450.1 coordinate 1,819,742, forward strand.
AAAAGAAATTACGTTTTTCCAATAGGTAATTCTCAGTCGCAGCACGGAGTCTGGATTTGTGCCCGGTTGATGGTAAAACGCTCATCCCGTTTTACATTGGGAGCTATAACAGAGCTGGAAACGGGTGTATATAACCTCTGCCTACCCGTTTGGAGAATACAGGCGTGATTATACGTTGTTTATGTAGGTAATTACCCCCGGCTTATGTTAACAGAATCGTGATATTCTTAGACCTTGATAGCTATATAAGTAATCATTTTATTGTTCACTAGCTACGCCCTGCGGTGTTACCCGCTACATTTTTTCGGGATAAAAAGTAGCCTATGTGTTAATACAGAGTGTCAGCTACCTCCATACGAAATTTCATTAAAATCCATTCAGTAGTTTTTACGTAAGAGTAACAAACATCCATACTTACAAACTTTTGCGTTTATAATATTAGTAGGGATATCGTTCTTTGGATCCCGAAAAGGTTTAAGGTTCCCCGAGAAAATTATAAAACCGTGGGAAATTCGAGGGTAGCTTTTCCGACGGCTGGAGGGATTGTGACGTGACTGGTGAATAGCTGATGGTATTACGAGTGACGGAGGGTATTATTGCCAGCTTTTATTTAACTTGCAATGTTTGTATGTATGTGAGTTTGTTTAGGTCAAATCTTGCAATCTAAATTAGAACCACTTCTTGACATCCTATTGAAATGAAATTTCGCATACATATGTAGGTTCGGTGACAATATATTATGGTACTATTGAGCTGGTCTGATAATGGAGTCGAAGGTCATAGGAACACTGTAACGAAATGACGAAACTGCTTCGTGTTTGGGCTTGTTTGATTCGTCTTTACAAGAACTTTGAGTCTAGCTGATATAAAAGCTTGAGTTTAAAAATATATTATTAATTAAAAGTTTTAATTTACAATATATTTAGGCTTCCGCAGGTAAAAAACCCATAATATTGTAAACAAAATCCGATTCAATTTTTTTACAAGATTTTTAATTCGGACGGACGAAGTCTCAATATAAGCTATCTTACAATATATAATATAAGATTTCTTACAAACATTTACATCTTATGAATGTAAATGGTAAAGGGACGTGTGATGATGGTGTCATCTATGAGCTGTAGGTGTAAAAAACATAGAGTTACTTGTTTTATGTCTGATTTATGTTCAGAGTAATATCTTTGTGGTTGGTTGCTAACCTTTACAATCATAGAAACGACGCAGTACTGGTTAAAATTGAACTGCTCTCTTACCATGATCTCATAAAGCAGGACAGTTTATGGTAAGAGGGCTGATTGGCGTAGTGGCTAAACGATTGGCCTGCTGCGCTAAGGGTTGCGGGTCTGATTCCCGCATGGGGCAAAAACCACTAACTATAACATTAAAAAGCCTGAACCCCGATAATTAAATTTAATGGATAGTTTTATACGAGTAGTTAAGCACTTTTAGGATTGTTCTTTAACAGCTAGTTCTTCTGTGGATAACGTTGTGAGTAGTATTTGTTAATTTTACTGTTAAGATGCTAACTATGTTATAATATTTAATATACTGCTGTTTTTTATCCCTATCTAAATAAATAAATATCGTAACACGGGGCGAATGGAAACTTAAGGGTGATTAGAAACAAAACTTTGAAACTGATTTAATAGCAAAGTGTATAGATAATTGATTGTTACCATGAAGGACCCTATACTTTAAATTGTATTATAGACAAATCTAGAATCCTTTCTGACCACTAAGTAATAATTTTATGTTAAAATCAGTTTCAAAATTTCGACGACCTGATTAGCGCAGTGGCTAAGTGATTGGACTGCTGCGCTAAGGGTTGCGGGTTCGATTCCCGCACGGGGCAAAACTTTGTGCGAACCACAGATGTAAATTTTCCCGAGTCTGGGTGTTTGTGTATGTGAATATTTCATGTTTGTGAAACGCACCTACGATACAGGAGAAATTCCTAGTGTGGGGCGACGTTTCTTAAAAAAAAAAAGTTTTAGGATTGTTCTTTCATAGCTAGTTCTTCTGTAAACCTGTGGATAACGTTGTGATTGTGAGTAGTGTATTTGTTAATTTTACTGTTAAGATGCTAACTATGTTATAATATATAAATCATCATAATCAGCCGGAAGACAACTGTTGAACAAAGGCCTCCCCCTTAGAACGCCACAATGAACGACAGCTTGCCAATTGCATCCACCGGTTCCATCTAAATAAATATATTAATAAAATTAGTGTGTTCCGGAGATGTTTGTTGATGACTTACTTTGTATACCGTTGATATCATAAGTCAATTGTTTCCAAGCAAACACCTCGTTGAGTTTGCCGACGGTACTTCTCTGACACCTCCCCGGTACCGTCAGCAAAAGGCACAGCTGGCTTAACAATAACAACTTCATCTTTCCCTGGAAATAAGAGAACACTATTATATATTGATTTTTATTTATTTATTTGCAACAAAAGCCCATATCAATACAATAATTATCATCATCATCAGCTGGAACACGTCCACTGTTGAACAAAGGCGAAGAGGCCTTTGTTCTTGGCGTGGGGGATGGTGGGTTGCCATAATCCCCACGCTTGACAAGCGGCTTGGGGATCGCAGTATTGGTGGAGAAGTTACAGAAGACGCTGCTGCCCATCTTCTGGATTTTCCCTTAGTCGCCTTTTACGACACCCACGGGAGGAAAGGGGTGGTAAATTCTAGGCCGGATGACACTAGGCAAAATATAAACAATGAAATTATGTTTATGTCTGCTGCGTCGGTCTAGTGGTTGCTAAGCGCGACTGCTGAGCACTAGGTCCTGGGTTCGAATCCCGGGTCGGGTTACTGGGTTTTTCCATTAGGTAATTCTCAGTAGCAGCACGGAGTCTGAATTTCTGCCCGGTTGATGGCAATAGGCTAGCCCCCTATTACATTGGGATCTAAAAAAAACAACTGGCGAAATGTAGGTGTACTATATGTGCACCTCTGCGTACCCCTTCGGGGAATACAGGCGTGATGTTATGTTTGTGTGTTAAGGTTTAACTGTAAGGACCTGAACTAAAATTGATGTCAAAATAACAAGCTTATCTCAACTTAACGGTAATTTTGATTTAGTATTCTCAAAAAACAAGAACTTTTACAAATAAAAACCAGTTATAATGAGGTTTGTGTTGTTGTTCTAAGGTTCTCGAGTGGCGACCGCGAACCGGAAGACGCAGCGTTGGCAGGCCTCCCACCAGGTGGACCGACGATATCGTCAGAATTGCTGCAACCGGTGGATGCAATTGGCAAGCTGTCGTTAATTGTGGCGTTCTAAGGGGGAGGCCTTTGCTCAACAGTGGACGTCTTCCGGCTGATAATGATGTTAGTTTAACAGCTAGACTCGGACAGGTTGGAGTGTTTATGTAGGTTTTAACATAACATAACATCACGCCTGTATTCCCCGAAGGGGTAGGCAGAGGTGCACATATAGTACACCTATATTTCGCCAGTTATGTTTATAGGTCCCAATGTAATAGGGGGCGAGCCTATTGCCATCATCCGGGCACAAATCCAGACTCCGTGCTGCCACTGAGAATTACCTAATGGAAAAACCCAGTGACACTTTGCCCGACCCGGGATTCGAACCCAGGACCTCGTGGTCAGCAGTCGCGCTTAGCGACCACTAGACCAACGAGGCAGTCAATGTAGGTTTTATCACGCCTGTATTCCCTGAAGGGGTAGACAGAGGTGAAAACTAGCGAAATGTGGGTGATATACACCCACATTTCGCTAGCTTTCGCTAGTTATGTTTTGGTCTCAACGCAATAAAGGCGAAGTCAGTCTATTGTCATTAACCGGATTAATCCCGCCCCGAGCTGCTACTGAGAATAATTTATCTAATGGAAAAACCTAATAACAGATTGTCCGACTCAGGAATCAGACCTAGAACCTTAAGCTGATTAAATCCCAAATATAAAGTTATTATTTATTTTGTAAGAAGTGGGTAGATACCTACTAATATGAACTTTTAAAAATTATAATTATACATATTATAATAGTATGTACACTACGTTTTCTTCATAATTCCTTGCATAATTAAACGTATTTAAGTTACTTCAAGTAATGTGTTTATTGTATAATATAAAACATTAAAGAAATTCTACTTCAAATAATTTTATTTGCCTACAATCTGTCAAAATATTCCCGCTTAAATGTAAATAAAAATTTTAAATCTATGGTTTTTAACAATAGTAATTTAAATAAAGAACACAAAAGCTTACCTGAATACAACCTTTTTTTATCACAAAACTATTTTACACGATATTATTTATTAATAATGTTATGAATATTGTTATTATTTATTGAACATTATAATTATTAATTGTTATAACTATTAAAACAAAACACGGCCGTCATAGATAAAAGATGATCAACTGTGTTCTGTTTCTAATGTTGTTTGTATGACCCTAGGTTTGACGCTAGTGATGGGAAGTGTCGATAAATATTTATATCGATATTCGTATGATTTCTGAATATTTTCTTGAGTTTTACTGTACTGTTTTGATTTTGATTCAAATAATATGGTCTATTTTTAATTATTACGATCAACTTTACAAACGGTAATGCAACATTACCATATTTTCTATATTATGGTTATATATGATGGTGCCCGTGCAAGCCAATTGCTATTATCCGTGCTCAAGTGCAGACTCCATGCTGCTAGTGACAATAACCTAATGGAAAAACCCAATAACAACAGTTAACAGAGTTACTATGAGCTCGAATTGAAGGTAATTTTCTGCTGTGAAAGCGAGATATCGCTACGTGTAGTGAATAGCAGCGTCTCGCTTCCACAACGGACCATATCCTGATATGCTAGCTCTTCGTAATTCCTTAGTAACACATGGAAGGTGAGTTTTATGTATCAACAACATTTTTTTTTCTATACTTGGATGACATTGACCTTATCGATGAGGGGGCAAAGGTAATAGAGGTACAGATAAACAGTTACCGGCATACTAAAGTATTAGAATATGCAAATTTTGTAAGCTTTGGATGGAAAACAAATAATATATGTTTAAATACGACCTTACGATATTACGATCATACTTTTAATAGTATATTATATATGTATAGTTTAGTTGTATATCACCGAACTTACCCTGTACCTTTTATTAGAAACTAGCTCTTACCCGCGGTTTGGCCCGCGTAAGTAGCCTATGTCCTTTCTCGGGTCTTAAACTTTTTCCATGCCAAATTTCATCAAAATCGGTTTATTCTTCAAATCAAAAAGCGGTTTAGCTGTGAAGGCGTAACAGCCAGTTACTTTCACATTTATATTATTGATATGGATACATAATGATAAATGAATACAGCGGGCCGACATAGAAAATGTATACGTAATTTAAAACAGAGTTAAAGTTTGTTCCTTTGTACGTAATGGATAATATTTGAACCTATCCATGTCATTTCAAAATTCTTTTACCATTTATAATGGACTTTGGGGTAGACTATATAGTGCGTCATATACCCCCATTTAGCTAGTTACAATGTAATAGGGGCCAAGCTATTGCCATTAACAGCATACAAATTCTGCCTTCGTATTGGACGTGTTACCTAATGGAAAATCCCATTAACGCTTTGCCTGACCAGGGATTTAAACCTTGTGCTTCGTGCTCAGCAGTCTTCCTTAGCACCTACTAGAGGCAATCAAGTAAGAAATAAATTATAGATTCTGGTTCAAACTAAACCAGTTTAACATAATATTTTAGATGTATCAAGGTGTGGTGGAAGGGATGTGGAGTTCCTCCAACGAAAAGGGAAGATCTTCCTACCAGGCGGTGGTGTGCCTGGTGGGTCGCGGCGCCCCACTTTTCAACTCGGGGCAGCTGTTTATATAGCTAGCGAATGCGATTACTTTGCTAGCGCAATGCAGGATTCGCAACGCCACTCGTCCTTCAACGTGTAGGTGTCGCTACAAAGGTTTTCAAATTTGTCACAGCACTAGCATTTTTTATACATTGTAGGCGTTAGCAAACATGCAATAACGCCTTGGCTAAGAAAACTGTTGATTATCTAAACATTGCTTCACGTATTTCATTCGGGGAAATCCTAGCATTGTGAGCAGATCCTCCTTTGTGTACAATGTAACTATGAGCTTATAGCTACATGGCTACTGCGCAGACCAGTCGAGCTGCGAGGTTAAGCCGTATTTACCGCGGTCAGTCTTGTGATGGGTGACCGTTTTGACATAGACCCCTCCGTGCTTCGGAAGGCACGTTAAGCCGTTGGAGCGTCTGATTTCTCTCCGGTCGTGTCCTACCGTCCCATCGGTCTATAAGAGTGAGGGAATAGGGAGTGCACCTGTGTTTGCGCGCATACTTGTGCACTATAATAACTTCGCAGTTGGCTAGTCTCAGATGAGACAGGCCGCCGTGGCCGAAATTCGGTGAGAATAATAATAATAATACTTTATTTACATAAAATGTAGGTAACATTACAGATGGAGATCAGTTTTTTATAGGTGCCAGTACATTTTGTCGCTGAACGACATGTAAATTTTAAATACAATAAAATTAATAACATCTCACTATTTTACCATCTAGATCAAAATTGTTTTATTTATTTAACAAATCTGATATCGAATAGAATGACTTATCTATTAACCAAGCTTTAAGTTTAATTTTAAATTTATTAAAGGGTAATTCTTTAATGTTGTTTGGAACAGCATTATATATGCGTCCACACATTGCATTACAATTTTTTAAATTTGCATTACATTACATTATTTTAGGGAGGCCTATAACTAGCAGTGGGATGTTGAAGGCTGTGAATGATGATGATAATGAGCTGAGCTATATTGTATCTTACGAACTATTGTATACCCATATTTGCAAAATAAAATTCTATTCTATTCTATTCTATGATTGTAAAGTGAACACACGCACTCCGTTAATTTACTCAAAAACATGGAGTTTTTTTATATGGACGAACATTTCCACGATAATAATATAATTATAAACACAAACCAATTTGAAAGAATATTTAAAAAAAAAAGTATTTGTTCTATGATTACCAATGTCATTACCTGTATAGGCACAGCCCCCTTACCATGAACTCTTGAAGCAGGACAGTTTAAGATGTGGAAGCGAGACGCCGCTACGCAGTATAATTCGGTATCTTGCTTCTACAACGTAAACTGTCCTGCTTTAACAGTTCATGGTAAGTGGGCTGGTTATATTTGTACTGTTTTTACAAGGTATTATTTGTCTATACAATTAGAATCTATACGTCACTTTATACATTACCAGGAAGGTGTTAGGTCATCAATGGTAGGTATTTATAGACATTTATTATATCATTTGAAGTCTCATTGTTGACATCACGCTTATATTCCCCGAAGAGGTAGGCAAAGGTGTGTATACCCACATTTCGCCAGTTATGTTTTTAGGTCCCAATGTAATAGGGGGTGAGCCTATTGCCATCAAACCGGGCTCAAATCCAGACTCCGTGCTGCTACCGAGAATTGAGTGGAAAAAAAGGCCTCCATAGTTCTCGATTGTGATATACATGTCTCCTTATAGAAGTCAAGCTCGTCCCGCCACCCATCGTCCGCTTCGGGGCTTGCTGCGATGCCTGACAAATAAAGCTAACGAATGTTCAACATAACGAAGTTATTCTATAATGTTCTAACAATTTTTTTTATACGTCACCCCTCACTAGGAGTTGCTCCTGTATCGTGGGTGCGTTTCACAAACATGAAATATCACACACACAAACACCCAGACTCGGGACAAACATCTGCAGATCACACAATTTTTTGTCCGGTGCAGGAATCCTACCCACAACACAATCTAATCGCTTAGCTACTGCGCCAATAAGGTTAGTGCATTTGCCTTCGGAGTAACGCGTAAATTTCCACATTCCCATCAATTTATGTATCCTTTTATATAAACAATTCCACTATGTAAATTTATCGATAAATTTAGAGTTGTCACATCACTTATTTATCAATAACCTAGTTTTGTGATATCAGATATCGTTAAATACATTCTAGGATAGATGCTACAAGGTTGAAGCTACCGAGGATACCATTCTTCTTCTTATCGTATGGTTGATGAACAACCTGGTGTCAGAGTTTAAACCGCCCGCTGCCGCCTCTGACATGGTGACACACACCTTTGAACAATCTCTCAGGTGTGTGTTTCCTTACGATGTTTTCCTTCACCGTTTTCAGCAACTGATAACTAATTTATAATACGCACATGAATTCGAAAAGGTTTTGTTTTGTACTTGCAACCTTTGGCTTGGCAGGCCTACGGTCATACCATTTGACTATCAGTGTTGTAGGATACCATAATATTGACCTAACATTACGCCTGTATTCCCCGAAGGAGTAGGCATTTATTTATAGATCCCAATTTTATAGGGGGCGAACTTTTTGCCAATAACTGTAAAGAATTTATATTTATGGAAACAAAAATGACAAATGAACAATGAAATGGAAATACAAACAATTTATGAAAACAAAATTTATTATGTGTATTAATTTAGAATATAAATATATTTTTTATCCGACATATGCTTTGCACATAACATGAGATATTTAATTTAAAAAAAATATATATTTTACAATTTATTTTTGCCATTGAACTTTATTATTTAACAGGTCTTATTTTTTCATGCTGGAAACTACTAAATCCTTTACATGCACGAAGAATCTTGGATGAGTTCTTGCACTTTACCTCTGAAAATAAATAAATATAACATAATTATAATTAAAAATACGATAGTAGGTATCATATAATACTTTTCTTGTGTCAATGCTGAGATTATTTTGTTAACCAAGAAAATAAAATAAGAAATAATGTCTCTAAAAATTTCGCCTATATGTATAATATTAGTGTGATTGGAACTCGATTTTTAAGGGTGTTAGTCAAAACTCACCCACCTACGTATAGGCTACCTATCTACCTGGCTTCTCTCTGCATCACCCTAAGGTCGACTGGTAGAGTGTGCCTTTGGCATTAAGCCCGCCTTTACATAACTATGTACTTATAGAATAAAGTAAATAAATAATAATAAATTAATTTCTCACCATTCTTCTTCACGTGACCAAAAGGCTGGCTTGTTTTTCGGCCAAAGATTTAGCATTGCCATTCAACGTGGCAATGCCGCCAGCCTTTTGGGCCTAACAGTCGACAGCGATGAGGAGGAATACTTTGATACATACATTTTAATTTTTCTTTTGTATATATTTATTTTTAACGTATATTATAGTATGTAGAGAGAGAGCTTAAGTAAATTGTAAAATATTTCTCACCTGAATATGTAGAAGTTAGGAACGAAAGGTATCAGCTGAGCGTATATAAACAAAGGGATTTGATTCACTAGCACCCAGACATCGTCACCGCGGACTTTCAGATCTGAAAGATGAAAAAATACTGAGACTAGCCAGCTACTTAATTAGAATAATAACAGCCTATAACTGTCCCACTGCTACAAAGGCCTCTTCTCGTATAGCGAAGGATTGAGCATTGATCACCACGCTAGCTCACTGCGGGCGATTTCAGATAATTAAATCCAGGTTTTCTCACGATGTTTTCCGTCACCGTTAGTCTAGTGTCTTAGAATAACTAAGAAAGTATTTATAACATTGAAAAAGTCACATTGATACTTGCCCGGGTTTGAACCTGCAAGGTTGTGCATACAAATTGGGTATGCTAACCACTAAGCCACCACGAGTCCACGACTGCCAGCCAGCTACTTAGATAATAATTAATAACATAACATAACATCACGCTTGTATTCCCCGAGACCCCGAAGGGGTATGCAGAGGTGCACATACAGTACACCCACATTTCGCCAGATATGTTTTTAGGTCCTAATGTAATAGGGGGCGAGCCTATTGCCATCGACCGGGCACAAATCCAGACTCCGTGCTGCCACTAAGAATTACCTAATGGAAAAATCCAGTAACACTTTGCCCGACCCGGGATTCGAACCCAGGACCACGTGTTCAGCAGTCGCGATTAGCAACCACTAGACCAACGAGGCAGCCAAATTGAATTATTTAGGTTAATACCTGATATGTAGACCATTTCCTCATGGCTCTGGACTATAAGGTTCGAGATCTTGCTGAAGAGTGGCTTGCCCGTGTCCCAACACATAATACCGTCTTGTGCGACGTTGGCAAAGAGCAATGTCTTGGTGGAGCTGTGGTAGTCGTGAGATCCACTTTGAGACCATGCGCCGCGCACGCCTTCCAGCTGCAAAGATGGTTAAACAGTTTCCTTATAAAAAAAATGGTGTAGGTAACTCATTATCGTCATCAGCCAGAAGACCAGTATTGAGCATGAGGTCCTGAGTTCTAATCCCAGGTCGGGAAAAGTTTTTTTTTCCATTTGTTAATTCTTATTAGCAGCACAGAGTCTAGATTTGTAACATAATTATTTGTAGACAATAGACTCCCCCCTATAACATAACTGATAAATAATCATAACATAACATCACGCCTGTATTCCCCGAAGGGGTAGGCACTAGGCAGAGGTGTACATAATATAGTACACCCTCATTTCGCCAGTTATGTTTTAAGTCCCAATGTAATAGAGGGCGGGCCTCTTGCCATCAACCGGGCACAAATCCAGACTCCGTGCTGCTACTGAGAATGACCTAATGGAAAAACCCAGTAACACTTTGCCCGACCCGGGATTCGAACCCAGGACCTCGTGCTAAGCAGTCGGGCTTAGCAACCACTAGACCAACGAGGCAGTCATAGAGATAAGTAATCATGATAGTTGATTTCTCACAACATGCATTACATTCCATTAAAGCATCACATTAAAAGATTTAGTAAGTATATTGTGGGAGACTGGTGTCCAAGATAGGCTTTAAGGGCCTGTATTTCAAGTCACCAGGACCTGAATGAGAAAATGCGGGTGTACCATACACCACTGCCTACCCTTTCGGGGAATACAGGCGTGAAACAAAGACCTACCTTATAATGTTTATCGAAGTCAGAGCTTTTGTTCTTTAGGACGTCTGTGGTGATGGAGAACTCTTGTGTCGAGATCAACGGGTGGTAGTACGCTGTCCTTATGCCTTTACTGTTGGGGTCCGACAGGGCTATGCTGAAGATGCCGTCTTTCCAATTGATTTCCAATCCTGGAAAAAGATTTTTGGATTAAGCAGGCACGATGTTATGCCGTCCGCGTTGTTTCGGTCCCGGAATTCTTAGATATCATGTAGTCAAGGAAGCCAGTAAAGTTAAAGCAAAATCAATATTATACCGCTACTAGACGACAATTGTATAGTAGTGACATCTGTTGTCCAGTAGCAGTATTAATTTTATGATTGTAGTACAGCTATACGACAACAGATGTCACTGCTACATTTTTACGTAGTACAGCTACTAGATAACAGATGTCACCAGTGCAAGTAAATGTAGTACAGCTACTGGTTAACAGATGTCACTATTTTAATCTAATGTAGTACAGCTACTACACCACAGATGTCACTGTAACAAATTAAGGTAGTACCGCTATTAAACAATAGGTGTCGCTGTAATAATATTCTTACCTGAAACTTTAAAGTTCGTGGCTCCAACATCATAGTTGAATGTTGAGTGAGTGAATCGCCAACTAGCAAGTTGTTTCAACGAGAACACTATGAGTCCATTTTTAGCTAAGTCGTTAATATACGCGAAGGCGTCGTCACATGTGGTTGGTGTCACGTCGACTGTTATTGAGGTTAAACCTGAAAGAGAAAGGATTTTAAAAATACACTTGTAATTCTTAAAAGGTAGATTTTTTTTTAAACTTCGCCCCACGCTAGGACTTACTCCTGTATCGTCACAAACATGAAATATCACAAACACCCAGACTCGGAACAAACATCTGTGGTTCGCACAAAGTTTGGCCCCGTGCGGGAATCGAACCCGCAACCCTTAGCGCAGCAGTCCAATCACTTAGCCACTGCGCTAATCAGGTCGTCAAAGGTAAGGAGGAATTCTGCTTTATAAGTCTATACACTTAATATATCACACTTAATTATCTCGCCAGTGTTCAGACTGATGTCGTTAGTATTATGTGCAGAAGTACCGACAAATTAAACACTAATCAAAGTGAAGTGAGGGTAGTGGCAGAAACCCGCACGACACGAAACGTCGCTGAGCTGTCATCAGTCAACCCGTGACCATAGATAATATACTATATAATACAAGACCCGTGACCACGGCCTTTGCAAGTCGGCCGAAACGTCGGGAAAATAGGTATTTATACGATAATTACGTACGATTAAGACCCGTTAACTGCTATTGTATGATGTATACAAACCGCGGATATCTAAAAACTTATTTCACTTAACATATTAAAATATATTACTCACCTGAAGTAGTTCCGTTGTCCAAAACATCGGCTGGAATTTCATACGTAAATATTTCTTTGTTGGTTTTCAAATCGTATACAACTATCTTGGGCGGTTGTTTCTGCATAAAATTGTCTGAAAGTACATATTTATATTAGCGCCATCTAGCGTTGAGTAGCGGAAATGTATAAATAAGTTTAATTTTTCAAATATTTTATCTCAACACTTTGTCATGACAATGACTAGTAAAGGAATTTCTCCTGTGTCGTGGGTGCGTTTCACAAACATGAAATATCACATACACAAACACGCAGACTCGGGACAAACATCTGAGATTCGCACAAATTTTTGCCCCGTGTGGCCCACCCGCAAGTCTTAGCGCAGCAGTCCAATCAATCGTATAAGTATAATCAATTTGTATAAGTCAGGGAGTAAATGAGTATGTTTAACGCTGTAAGCATAAATACTCACTAGGATACTCCAAAAGACCAGTGTCTACCACCCACAGTCTTCCGCAGACGTCTACTCTCGGCCGGTAGACGGAGACCAGGCTAGAGATGCTCCCAGAACTAGGGTACGGCTTCAACAGCGGTGATGACGAGCTCGAATTAAGCTCTACGTAGTTCAAAGTCGAGACTATTCCTGTAATATGGTATGTATGGACATTATTACGACAAATAACAAAAAAATAACACTGCAAATTAACAATAATAATTTTATCTAGGTACGCTCGCTGTTAAACTAGGATACTCAATACTTTATTGTATTCCATAATAGTAAATAAGATGGACTGCGAGCCGTGTGGTATCCGGCCTAGAATTGACCACCCCCTTTCCTCCCGTGGGTGTCGTAAGAGGCGACTAAGGGAAAATCCAGAAGATGGGCAGCAGCGTCTTCTGTAACTTCACCACCAATACTGCGATCCCCAAGCTGCTTGCCAAGCGTGGGGATTATGGCAGTTGGCACAGCGGCGCTACGGTACGGCGAAAGTCGCGGGTTTGAGTCCCGCTTGTGTGACATTTTTTAAGTTTCCTTTATCAATTAAGAAAAAATGTAATAAAGGTGTAGAGCAATATACCTACATGTTTTTTTTATGCTTGTATATAAGTAGATGTACTTTTATGATCAACTTATTCATTACTAGACTATTATTATATGGTTGTAATTTTTTAGACCCCGTTTTATAAAAAAAAATGCTATTTTTGTCCCCCTTCGACCGTACGGTTGCGTTAAGCTTGTAGCTAACAATATACACTTATACACTCCACTGCTTTCATTTATAATATCCCGATTGAGCCGATCTGTGTGCCAAATTTCATCCACGTCCGTCCAGCCATTTTTGCGAAATAGAGTAACAAACATCCAAACACAGGAACTTTTATGGGCAGTACAGTAGGCTAGGATAGGATAGTAACTCACCGAATCGCCTCCTGGGTACTGTGACAAAGGCCCTATTCTCATACACTTCGAAGCCAATCGGAATGTTATTATATTGGATGAAGAACTGGTCTTCTTCATTAACTTCTTCTTCAAAGACGATGGAGTCTGGCTTCTTCTCACAGGCTGAATCTTTGGTGTCTGGAAACATAGAAATAATATTACTGTCTACTCAGACACAAGGATGAGGTTTCTTTTCTTCAATAAAACGACGAAAATACTCGAATTACAAAATATATTGCGAATTAAACGTTGCTACAAAGTTCTCGACCGATCGTAAGTGTCCAAGTGAAGTAAGAACAATTATTTTTTTAAATAAATTTACAACCACCGACAATATCTAACGCCTGATGAGTTATAATAGCAATTCAACGTAACAGCAACTAATTGCATTAAACTGTAAGGCGCAGCCAAAACAATTACAGTTACTAACTTTTAAACTATCGCGTTGTATTATCCCTACTAATATTATAAACATATTATATTCTACTATATGTACTGGTTATACCTTCGTCGATATTCGGAAAACCCCGCCGCGTCACCCAGCTCATGAATAAGGGCTCCGTTAGAGTCCGAAACTAGTCGGGCATTCGCGAATATCGACGTGAGTATAACCGGTATATATAGTAGATAATATGGATAACACTCACGAAAGTTATTATAGTAAAATATTATAAACGCGAAAGTTTGTAAGTAAGGATGGATGTTTGTTACTCTTTCACGTAAAAACTACTAAATGGATTTTAATGAAATTTCATATGGAGGTAGCTGACACCCTGGATTGTCACAGGCTACTTTTTATCCCTAAAAAATGTAGCGGGTAACACCGCGGGGCGCAGATAGTAATAAATAAATAACCTGATTGGCGCAGTGGCTAAGCAATTGAACTGCTGAGCTAGGGGTTGCGGATTCGATTCCTCGGGACAAAAATTGTGTGATCCGCAGATGTTTGTCCCGAGTCTGGGTGTTTGTGTATGTGATATTTCATGTTTGTGAAACGCACCCACGATACAGGAGACATTTTTAGTGTGGGGCGACGTCATTATTAAATTGTATTGCTTAAATCCCATTAACATTGAAATAAGAATCTTGATTGCTTGTTGCAGAAACAAAGGACACTTATTTTTAATTATTTTAATTACTACTTTGACTGTCTCGTTGGTCTAGTGGTTGCTAAGCGCGACTGCTGAGCATGTGGTCCTGGGTTCGAATTCCGCGTCGGGCAAAGTGTTAGGTACCATTAGGTAATTCTCAGTAGCAGCACGGAGTCTGGATTTGTACCCGGTTGATGGCAATAGACTCGCCCCCTATTACATTGGGACCTAAAACATAACTGGCGAAATGTGGGTGTACTAAATGTGCACCTCTGGCTACCCCTTCGTGGAATACAGGCGTGATGTTATGTTATGTTCATGTATTTTGATTACTAACCAGTTTTAAATATTCTACTAATTTAAGTAAGAAACAGCTCTGATAGCCGAGTGGTATAAACGTTGGACTGTCAATTTAAAGGACGTAAGTTAAAACCCCGACACACCAATGTCTCTTCGAATTCATGTGCGTATAAATTAGTTATCAGTTGCTAAAAACGGCGAAGGAAAACATCGTGAGGAAACCGGCACGCCTGAGTGATTGTTCAACGGTGTGTGTCGCTGTCAGAGGCCTACAGGCGGTTTACACTCTGACACTATTGTTCATCAACCATACGATAAGATGAAGAATAAGTTGGACTAAAAAGTGTATATTTTGAGTTCTATGGTAGCGAAACCGAGGGAAAAAGCTAGTTATTATTAGAAGTCATGCGTAATTGTATAAGTGATAATCTAAGTTAATCGATATTATCATGTGTTATATATATATTAGCATTCTTGACCTCTACTCTCTTAGATAAATCAGATGCACTTAGATTTCTACTAATATATAGAACTACACTCAGCCAGTAACTTCCTCTGCGTGGTGTTGGTATCTTTCCCGGGATTATAATATATCTATGTCAAAGTATACCTCACCCCACAGTAGCAATTTCTCCTGTATCGCGGGTGCGTTCCACAAACATGAAATATCACATACACAAACACCCAGACTCGGGATAAACATCTGCGGATCACACAATGTTTTATCCCGTCTAGAATCGAATCTGTAACTCTTAGCGCAGCAGTCTAATCGCTCGGCCACTGCGCCAATCAGCCCCCATACCATCAACTCTTAGGGTAGGACAGTTTACGTTGTGGAAGCAAGACGGCGCATTACACTGAACGTAGCTGCGTCTCGCTCCCACATCAAACTGTCCTGCTTTAACAGGTCATGGTAAGACAGGTCTATAACATAGGGGGGCAGCAAGGAGTGTCCACCCCTCTTTACAGGGTGGACAGCGCTGGTGGGGTTGGCGGTAGAATGCTGCAGCGATCCCGCCTCCCCGCCATCTAAAGCGCAGAGCAGGCAGGTGAGGTTTTTAGTGGGTAGGCCCCTGGATCTTATTGGGTTCGGGGGAGAGTCCCACATGCCCCCGTCGTCTCCCAACGGCGGGGGATGCGTAACGCATTTCCCTCACGGTAAAAAAAAAGGTCTATAACATAGGACACACGATAAAATGAAATAATATAAACTATATATGGCTCTGCCTACCTTGAGGTTTCACCTTCAAGTTTATTCGGTAACATTCGATGCAAAGGCCTTATGACTTCAATGTAAATTGAAATGGACAGTTTGGAGATCAGCCCCCTTACCATGAATTCTTAAACCAGGACGTTTACGATGTGGAAGCGAGACGTCCTGCTTTAAGTTCATGGTAAGGTCAACTTGTAAAAGGCGAATTAAATTGTTGCTATTTGGATATAATAATCTGAATGTGTGTTACTCGTATAATTGCAACTACCACCACGAAAAATCATTACGTTTTGAATAACAAGTTTTGAAATAACATAACATCACGCCTGTATTCCCCGAAGGGGTAGGCAGAGGTGCACATATAGTACACCCACATTTCGCCAGTTATGTTTTTAGGTCACAATGTAATGGGGCGAGCCTATTGCCATCAACCGTGTACAAATCCAGACTCCGTGTTGCCACTGAGAATTACTTATTAGAAAAACCCAGTAACACTTCGCACGACCCGGGATTCGAACCCAGAACCACGTGCTCAGCAGTCGCGCTTAGTCCAGGGAAGGCATAAATAGTGAGCAGGCGGTACGAAATTCGCCGCGTCAGCTATTTTTATACATACATACACAAAGTCACGCCTGTTTCCCTGAGGGGTAGGCAGAGACCACGGATTTCCATTTGCTACGATCCTGGCATACTTCTTTTGCTTTATTCACACGCATCACATTCCTCATACACGCTCGTCGGTTGAGGGTACTCCTCACTTGCCCTTTTTGCAGAACATCTCCAATTTGGTCTAGGTATGTTCGCCTAGGTCTATTTTTATATAGGTAATAATAAAAAATATATATGTATATACATTTGACACTTTTTTAATACCTTTATTTGTAAAACATACTATTTTACAAATATATACAACTTAATTCTAATACAAAATAAAAACAATATATACAAAAATAAAAAGTTAAAAAGCATCAAAGAATTCATCCCCATCGATGTCAACCGGTAACGTGCTCAAAAGACTGGCAGCATTGCCACGTTGAATGGCAATGCTAATTCTTTGGCCAAAAAATGAACCAGCCCTTTGGTCACGTGTGGAGTCGACTAAGCGCTTTGCTAACTCTTTAAACAAAGCGCGAGCGCTCGGACCCCATGGCCCAAATGTTTCAACCAATACTTACATAGCACACCATCAACATCATATCCAATCTGGTTCCATGAAAACACTCGTTTCATATCACGAAAATGATTGTTCCCTATAAAATACTGGCTCCTACAGTCATTGACTATTAATAATAATAGCCCACTGAGTAATATATTATTTAACATGTTTTCTATATTATATTATTATTTATGTATGTAGTAAACTTAACACAAGCTGGTTTGAACTTCGACTGACGGGTTTCGCGATATTATTAAGACTAGTCTTTAATGTATATAATAATTCTTTGATGCTTTTTAACTTTTTGTTTTTGTATATATTGTTTTTATTTTGTATTAAAACTAAGTTTGTAAATAGTTGTGAAATAGTTATTATAATATGAATAAATCAATTAAAAAATACAATTATAAATTATACGAGTTTAATATTTACGACTTTTGGACGTAGTTTGTAGGCCACCTGTTTAGATGCCTATTTCCTGTCTATCACTAGCTTTTGCCCGCGTTAAGTAGCATATCTCCTTTTTAAGGTCTTAATCTCTCTACAAGCCAAATTTCATCTAAATCCGTCCAGCGGTTTAGTCGTGATAGCGTAACAGACAGACTTACTTTCTCATATATAATATTAATAATAACTAAACATAACATCACGCGAAAGATAAAATATTTCATGGAATTTTAAAGCAAAATATCTAATTTTACCGGTAACAGCCTCCTTACCATGAATTCTTAAAGCAGGACAGTTTAAGATGTGGAAGCGGGACGTCGCTAAATGCAGTGTAATGCGGCGTCAGCGGCTGAACATTAAGGGTTGGACCTCATCTGGCAGCACGGCGTCGCCTTTTTCCGTCGGAGACTGAACGATAGTAGCACGCGGCAGGATCCTCGAGGCGATCGCGTGCTATCGCATTATGCTTTCTGTATCGGTCTAGCAAATGGCAGTTCTAAGCGACAGAAAGAGAAAAGGCGACGGAAAAAGGCGATGCCGTGCTGCCAGATGAGGTCCAACCCTAATCGAGTTTCCAGGGGTGAAATCAATTCGGAATTATTGGATAATGATCAACTTGTCGCTGCAACTGCCTCATTGGTGTGGTTGCTAAACGCGACTGCTGAGCACGAGGTCCTGGCTTGAGGGAACGAATCCCAGGTCGGGCAGTGTTACTGGGTTTTACCATTAGGTAATTCTTAGTGGAGAAATAATGCGGAGGCCATTGCCCAGCAGTGGGACGCAGAACAGGCTAGATAAAAAAAAAAATTAGTAACAGCACGGAGTCTGGATAGGTATGTGCCCGGTTGATGGCAAACTCGCCCTCTATTACATTGGAACTTAAAACATAACTGGCGGAATGTAGGTGTATGACATGTCCACCTCTGCCTACCCCTTCGGGGAATACACGCGTGATGTTATGTAATCGCTACTAATTTATCTCACAAACTTGCGCTTTGTAGACAAGCCTTTATTAAACGTGTTTTTCAAGTTCATCGTATCTCATAAACTGTTTTGCAATGTATGATTTAAATCAAGTCTAGAGGAAAACATAAATGCATATTGATAGCCATCTTATATGCATTTCTATTAAAAAGGACGTATAGACAGATATTGCCGACGTCACCAAAATTCTGTCCGGTTCTGGAATATAACATCACGCCTGTATTCCCCGAAGGGGTAGGCAGAGGTAGTAGTGTTTAGTATAAACTTTTTGACCGATAAGAGGGTTCGGTGTTCTCAACTTCTCAATACCAATTAACAAATGTCTCCTTTTAATGTATTAGGTATATGAAACAAAATGGGGGGGGGGGGGGGGTAAAGACATGATGTTGGAGATCAAAAGGGCATGTGCCCAAGTAGGTGTAATGCTCAAAATATCTAAGGCTATGACAGATGCTCCTGACATCCATAATGAGTTTAATCGACTTTACACACCGAATAATTATCTCCGTGGCAGAAGCCATCGACTGCTGGACGTGGCGACATATCGGACCGCAGCCCGTGCTGCGTCTCCTGTACCTCGTGTGTTGACCGCACTAAACAAGCTCGTGGAAGCCAACCCGGATTGCGATCTGTTTGCGAATAAATTCGCCAATTTAATGATTATAATGTCTCTGGCAGCACGGAGTCTGGATTTGTGATGGCAATACGCTCGCCCCGTATTAACCTGGTACCTAAAAACATAACTGGCGAAATGTGGGTGTACTTATGTGCACTTCTGCCTACTCCATCGGGGAATACAGGCGTGATGTTATGTTATAACAAAAATAGGTGCTAGCCAATAAAACAATAGGTTTATTCAAAATATGTTTATTACAATTTATTTTAATAAGTATTTTAATTAATTGTCATTCTGGCTCCCACTTCTGACTTCTCACCCTTCTTCTTCTTCTTCTTGACAGCTTCTGTAAGAAAATAATACTATGGTTAAGTGGGTACAGGGACGGCAAATGGCTTTAAAGAAATGAAATATCCATTGAATGTTGGTCAATGGGCCTAGCGACTGCTGAGCACGAGGTCCTGGGTTCGAATCCCGGGTCGGGCAAAGTGTTACTGGGTTTTTCTATTAGGTAATTCTCAGTAGCAGCACGGAGTCTGGATTTGTGCCCGGTTGATGGCAATAGGCTCGCCCCCTATTACATCGGGACCGAAAAACATAACTGGCGAAATGTGGGTGTACTATATGTGCACCTCTGCCTACCCCTTCGGGAATACAGGCGTGATGTTATGTATGTATGTTAAAGTTAAGATTATGACAAAATTGAAAAGAATGATTGCTTTCCCATTAGGTATTAACTTCTTTATCAGCCTGTTTAGTCCCACTGCTGGGCAAAGGCCTCCCTTTCATTCTTCCACTTTAATAAGTACTTACACAATTATTTATACAATTCTGCTGTGTGACATGCCAACGTCCCTCCAGGTGGCGAAGTATTGCTTGAAGACTGCTGGCTCTGTGCCCTGAGGTATCTTCACGACCTTCACCTGAGGATAGGCAGAGTACATCTATTAATAATAACGGACCCGGCAGACGTCGTCCTGCCCGGAAAAGCAGCGTGACGTGAGCTGTCAATTGCGAAAGATGGCGGACCAAACCCAATTTATTTAAAAACTAGCTGCGCCCCACGGTGTTACCCGCTACATTTTTTCGGGATAAAAAGAAGCCTATGTGTTAATCCAGGGTGTCAGCTACCTCCATATGAAATTTCATCAAAATCGGTTCAGCCGTTTGAGCGTGAAGAGGTAACAAACATACAAACACACAGACTTTCGCCTTAATAATATTTGTGTGATTAGTTACAGTTAATTTTGTTGACATTTTAATAGTTATTCTGATATAATTATGATAATGGTTTGTTGGTAGTCATCTAGTGGTTGCTAGGCAACTGTCGTGCCGGGTAGTGTTACTGGGTGTTTCCATTACTAAATTCTCAGTAGCAGCACGGAGTCTGGATTTGTGCCCGGTTGATGGCTCGCCCCGTATTACGTGGGATTAAGATTATTGGTATGTACTTACCCATGAAGGATAGTTTTTAGATGTCAGTAACTGCTGGGCTTTGGTCATCGCTTCACTCTTTTCCTGAAAAAGAATTACCGTTAACAAAATTCTTAAACTCTGTCGTATCGGCATGAACTAAATATATCACATACATTATCATCATCAGCCGGAAGACTTCCACTGCTGAACAAAGACTTCGTTCTTGGGGGGGGGGGGGGGCATAATCCCCACAGATGCCAAATATAAATAAGGTTAAAGTAAATGAAGTGAGATATTCTTATCGTATGGTTGATGAACAACCAGGGCCCCGAGTCTGCTATTTTTTATAAACTCGTCATTCCAACACGATGCCATTGTCAATTTGTTAAAAGTTCGTAATCTGCTAAATTCATGTCATTTATTTCAATGGAGTGTCAGTGGTCGAGCATTGGAAAGTCATAATGACGCTTTTAGGTTAGCACATTACCAAACTTGTCAAAATCGACAAATATGAGATCAATGATCGATCATTCTGACACTATTGTAATAGCAGACTTGAGGCCCTGGTGTCAGAGTTTAAACCGCCTGTAGGCCTCTGACTTTACATACAGTTGAATTATCTCTCAGGTGTGCCGGTTTCCTCGCGATGTTTTCCTTCACCGTTTTTAGCTGATAACTAATTTATAATACGCACATGAATTCGAAAAGACATTGGTGCGTGCTGTGGTTTGATCTGACAACCTTTGACTTGGCAGTCCAACGGTCATACCACTCGGCTATCAGAGTAGGTGCCAGATAACTTAGAAAAATGGTCCAGATCGGTATTTGGACTCACGGCCTCCCATAACAGTGTATACAATGTGCGTAGGTTTGTCTGTATGTCTAATGTTGTACCAAAAGAGTGTAGTATACTCACTTTAGGAGAAGATTGCTTGCCGGTCCACACGTAGATGCTGCCGCTGATCG
The DNA here is from genome assembly GCA_946251915.1 of Abrostola triplasia. Lineage (NCBI taxonomy): Eukaryota > Metazoa > Arthropoda > Insecta > Lepidoptera > Noctuidae > Abrostola > Abrostola triplasia. Next base: position 1,841,696 of record OX276450.1, read on the forward strand.
TGTCCAAGATATAACTTTCCTGTAACAAAACGATATTTTTGTAAACTACCTGCGCCCCGCGGTGTTACCCGCTACATTTTTTCGGGATAAAAAGTAGCCTATGTGTTAATTCAGGGTGTCTGCTACCTTCATATGAAATTTAATTAAAATCGGTCTAGCCGTTTGAGCATACATAACTCACACATCATACTCACAAACTTTCGCCTTTATAATATTAGTCTGAAGTGTGATGTAGGTTCTTTCACTATAAATAAAAATAAATAATAGTTTAAAAAAACTAAAAAACACGCTTTTTATCGAAAACCGAACTAAAAAATAGAAAATAAGTTTTAATAAATTTAAATTGAGAATAGTGTTAAAAATTTCAATAAATACTTATAAATTAATAATAGTGTGAATAAAAAAAATAATATTTTATTTAAAAAAAAGCGTGGGGTGCATGGTGTCAATAGTTACCTATAAATATTTTATTGACAAATATGAGTAGAGTGATTATCATTTTGATAATATCTTAAAAAGCACCCCACGCTTTTTTTTAATATTTTTTTTTTCCATTAAAATATGTATGTTTTAAGGCTTACCTGGGGCTTGAGTTGCTCCTGTCTGAAGGGTTTGGAGAGAGGGGTCACCTTGACGCTACCACTGCTATCGGACACCTCGGAGAGAATCACTGACTGTTCCTCACTGCGCTCGAAGGCCTGGAAGTAATGAGAAATAAGATTATTATTATATCTGCTGCAATTGGCCAACGGCATGCGCAGGTAAAAGCGAAAACCCTATTCAAATTGGATCAGTAGTTTTTGAGAAAATCGCGAACATACATACCTACTTTTTTCTTGCCCGTTTCAAATACTCTAAGTTACCAACGCAACATTAAACGGCGCTCAATATTGTGACGTCACATTAGATGTCACGTGGAAGTAGGATGGCGTATCGTAATTTTCGGGAGTGGGAAAGAGATGAAACGAGTACAGGCTGTGCGCTAAGTAGCCCCTTTTATAATAAAGAGTCTAGCCCTTTTTATAAAAATTACTTTAAATATTATTAGGTATAATTAAGCAAAATCGTGTGAATGAAGCAAAAGAAGTATGCCAGGATCGTAGCAAATGGAAATCCGTGGTCTCTGCCTACCCCTCAGGGAAACAGGCGTGACTTTATGTACAGTAAAACGGGGTGAATCGAAACTTAAGGGTAAATAGAAACAACATTTTGAAACCGTTTTTATAATTAAATTATTACTGAGTGGTCAGAAAGGATTCTAGATTTGTCTATAATACAATTTAAAGTATAGGGTCCTTCATGGTAACAATCAATTATCTATACACTTTGCTATAAAATCAGTTTCAAAGTTTTGTTTCTATTCACCCTTAAATTTCCATTCACCCCGTTTTACGGTATTGTATGTATGTAGGTATAATTAAGTAGGTTGAATTCAAGCAAGATTGAAATGGAATAGGCAAGTATACAGGTCACATAGCCTGGAGTGATTTATATTAAATGGAGAAGAATGCCTGATAGTTAAATACACTATAAGATTTATATACATATGGAGAATGGAGAAGAATACCTGGTCGTCTCCACCAGCGCTCTCCTCAGGCACGCTGTCCTTGGCTCCTGAGCCCAGGGCAGTGAAGAACTTCTGGATGTCCACCTCACTGGAGTACTGGTCTACAATTATAATGCAAATAAGTTAAAGAGAAATAGGAAACAACACCACGGGAATGAACGCGAACACAACTTTATTAATTTCTGGCTTGACATCGACAGTATAAATACGGGGACATGACACTCGCATCCTCTATCGGCCGGCCGATACGTACCATCGCGGATCTCCCGGACTAGACGTCCTAAACGCGTACTCGATGAGCCAGATGATAATACTCGCATCGGTCAAGTCTGCTTGTGACCACGGCCGGTGTAAGCTTTTATCCCGAAATAATGCAGTGGGTAACACCGCGGGGCGCAGCGTGTATTGTATATAGATTTAACAGACAATTCTTACCGAAGATCTCCACGCGCGCCCTTCCATTGTGATCTTGGTCCCTAATCTGGTTGGCCACGGAGATCGCCTTCAGCTTCTCCACGTTCTTCGCCTTCTCTCCGACGTACACGTAGACGTCGTTGCCCACGTCCAGGATGAAGACGTCACCCTTGTTCATTGACGCGATCAGGGGATCCACCTGGAATACGTGGTGATTAGTGCAGTGGTGATAAGTGGAATGTCGGCTAGTGGGGTGGTGATTAGCAAAAGCATGATTAAGTAGTGGTGTACGTTACGATTTTGATTAGGGAGTTTCGAATAGAAAAAAGGCATTTCACGGCTCGAGTTTTTTTAAAACGTTGTTCACAAACATCAAGTTATATATACACTAACCCCAGATTCGGGAAAACATCTGCGGTTCGCACAATTTTTTGCCGCGTGCGGGAATCGAACCAACCCTTAGCGTTATTACTATACCTAATAACTTTCGTGAGTGTTATCCATATTATTTACTATAAAAAATATTCCGGTTATACTCACGGGTGTATTCGGGAATGCCCGACTAGTTTCGAACTCGAACAGAGCCCTTATTCATGAGCTGGTTACGAGGCAGAGTCGCGAGCCGAACATTCGGCTCCGTTCGAGTTCGAAACTAGTCGGGCATTCCCGAATATACCCGTGAGTATAACCGGAATATATAGTAAATAACCCTTAGCGTTGCTTAGCTATGGCACCAATAAGGTCGTCGAGTTGATACGGTTACGATCCCTTTCCAGGTTGATACGACGTGTGTAAAACTTAAAGTGGAAGGTTGAAAGGGAGGCGTTTGCCCAGCCGTGGGACGACATAGGATAAAAAATTGCTAATGCATTCACCCACTTAATGCCTGGAAATGTAATTGCCGCCCAAGAAACAAGATGGCTGACTCACCTGCCGCATACGGATATTCCTCTTCCCCTTAATCTGAATCAGCCTCTTCTCCGCTCCAGGGTTGGTCACCACGTGGTTGAAACCAGAACTGTGGCCACCATTCACGTATTGGAGAGCTAGAAAGAAATATCATCAATATTTTGTGGTTGTGGCGACCTAGTGGTTAACATACCGGATTTGTATGCACAAGGTTGCAGTTTCAAATCCGGGCAAGTATCAATATGACTTTTTCAATGTTATAAATACTTTCTTAGTTATTCTAAGTTACCACTGACTAACGGTGACGGAAAACATCGTAAGGAAACCTGGATTTTATTATCTGAAATCGCCCGCAGTGAGCTAGCGTGGTGATCAATGCTCAATCCTCTATACGAGAAGAGGCCTTTGCCCTGCAGTGGGACAGTTATAGGCTGTTATTATTTTTATTGTTAATATTATTTATTTAACTATGAAAAATGCAATATACCAGCGGAATTCGAAATAAGCTCGCCCGCTATTGCATTGGATGTAACAAAATAGCACTGGTAGCCGAGTGGTATGACCGTTGGACTGCTATGTAAGGTCGCAAGTTCAAACCTTACCACGCACCGATGTCTTTTCGAATTCATGTTATCATTACATTACATGAGCCTATTACAGTCCACTGCTGGACGTAGGTCTCCCACAGAGTACGCCACAAGGCCCGCTCTCCTATTTACGCCCCCCAAAAATCTACCAGTTACCTAAAATAGTAGGGCGGGGACTGGAGGCCGTTTTTTTTTGGCTACCCTTCGTAATAATTAAGTTAATGTTTTATTGACAATTTGAATTTTAACAATGTTGTATAATGAAAATGTTTGCATGCCGAATGGTGAAATATGGCAGAACTCTGATGTATACCTACTACTATCTACTTATGTATTACCCATATTTGCAAATAAATGCTATTCTATTCTATTCGTGGTGGGTTTTGCCCACGCTGGGTAGGCGGGTTGGCTAAGGGTTTTCAATGGTGTGTCGCCATGTCAGAGGCCTACAGGCGGCTTAAACTCTGACACCAGATGGTTCATCAACCATACGAAGGGAAGATTTTCGTATTTATAGATCATTGATGAGTAACGTTTAGTAAACAACAGGCCAATTAGAGTCTCAATCCTGTTTTTATAGCTAGCTACTGTTTCTAGAGCCATTTTAAGTGAACAATTGATGATTGTTCTACAATTAGTAGCAATTTAATCCATCTGTTTACTCAACGGATGGTAGGCTAACGATTATGTCAGACTTTTGATCAAATACACGTGTAGGATTTTCATATAACATAGTAGTCACTAGCCTAGTCATGTTTAAAAAATGATATAGTACACAGCACTGTTATTATTGAAAATCTTCTGCCTATGAACACTATTTTTATACTTAGTACATTAGTTTAATACACCGACATCTATCGTCAAATAGCAAAACTATTTTCACAGCCATCTGTCTAAAAACTTCTTAAAATAATCAACAGATGTCGCTAGTCTCACCTGAAGGGAAGTAGTTTTTAAACTGTTGGCTCTCCTGTCCTAAAGTCTCCCTGTGTTGGATAGCGGCGCCGTTGAACTTGTCATCGAGACCGACAGTTAGGATGGCAGCAGCACCAGACTCATCCTGGGTAGACTCGCTGCCGATCCAGTAGTGGATGTCCCAGGATAAGTTGTTACGCTTGTCGGCGGTTGTCTGTTTAAGAAGGAATTACATAATATATAGAAAGATTATTAACACAAAACCAAATTAAGAGTTTTGATAATGTTTCATTTTCTTTTATGTGTATCAAGCATTCGTTGACGTTATTTTACGTATGTGCTGCTTCGTAAATTAAGGGAAACTTGAATTCTTCTTTCAAATTCCTCAAGTCATAATAAATAAATATTATTCATATTTACCTTCAATACTATGTACGAGTCGCCTTTGTGGAATTTTCCGAAGTCTTTAGCAGCCACAGCTACAGGCTCGAAGTCCTAAAGAAGACATGTTAATTATACTAATTATCCTTATGAGTCAAATTCTTCTTATAGACATGGTATAAGCAAAATGTATGCTATTCTCACATAATATACGAATGAAAATTCTTACGCGGAGTAAAGAATTACATGTCACTCTTGCTACTAACTAAAAGATGGCGCGTCTTCATTACTTCGATAGGAACTAGTTTTGTAAATAATTAATTTAATCTATACTAATGTAATTTTATGTTTCTCCTATCCTATGAATTGACGAAAAATGTTTTCTTTTTAAACATTTTTAATAACAACTAGTACAGCTACTCAATAATAGATGGCGCTGCTTACTTGTATCCTCCAAATCTCGACACCAGCTTGCCGGCCAGCGTTAGCAAAGGCTGGGTGTACTCTTGCTTTGCTTCTTGCATCCTGTAAAAAAGCTATTTATATTAGTAAATTGCTTAGAATACTATTCTTAATCGTCACTAGAAAGCGAGAAGAAGAGATGTACTCGTATGTTATCCCGGTAAAAGGCAATAGACTAATAATAATGAACCTAATTATATGGGAATCATTTCATCATTAATCATTTCAGCCCGGGATCACCCACTGCTGGAAATAGGCCTCTCTTTTTCACTGCCATTCTTTTCTGCTTTGAGCGTTATCGGAAATCATAAATATAAAGCTCAGTTACTTGTTTTACTTCCAATGAATGATTTTGAGATATAAAGCGACAAAATGCTTTTCCATTTTTTATTACTCAAAGGTTTGCTGGTAGATAACTAAAATATGAGTTAAATACGCCTTTGTACATTCAAGCTTTTATGAAATAAGTGTTGGTGTGATGGTATCTAAATACTTAATGTACGTAATGTGAATTTAAAACACAAGATATCAACCCTATAGACTATCCCTACAAACATTAACAAAATAACTAAACACATAAAAATACACTAATTAAAATGATGGTTTCATGTCCAAAGATAGACAGAATATACTTTATGGTACACCATAATAAAGCCCCATGGGTATGACGTCACTACTATGACGTCATGGGGCTGGCGCGGCCCCAACCTATATAAAGGTCACAATGAAAGGCAGTCTATCAATTTAATTCTTTAATGGATTCTCCGATCGTAAGACCGTATCGTTTAACTGAATGGCTGCTATCCCTACTAATATTATAAACTAGCTGCGCCCCGCGGTGTTACCCGCTACATTTTTCGGGATAAAATGTAGCTTAGTGTTAATCCAGAGGGTCAGCTATCTCAATCCGAAAATTAATCAAAATCGGTTCAGCTACCGCAATAGGATGTTAGGGAGTGGTTCTAATTTAGATTGCAAGATTTAACATAACATAACATCACGCCTGTATTCCCCGCAGGGGTAGGCAGAGGCGCACATATAGTACACACACATTTCGCCAGTTATGTTTTAGGTCCCAATGTAATAGGGGGCAAGCCTATTGCCATCAACCGGGCACAGATCCAGACTCCGTGCTGCTACTGAGAATTACCTAATGGAAAAACCAAGTAATACTTTGCCCGACCCGGGATTCGAACCCAGGACCTCGTGCTTAGCAACCACTAGACCAAGAAGGCAGTCAATATTGCAAGATTTGACCTAAACAATCTTACATACAAACATTGCAAGTTAAATAAAAGCTTGTAAAAAAATCTGAAGTCAGTTATCGAACTCTCAAACCACTAACACACATACAGCTCTGCTGACGTACAAACCAATAAACAGCGTGATACATAAACAGTTCCACTCGCAGATGCCAATTACTGATTACACTGTCGGCCAAAATTAGAGGAACATAAAAAACGAGAAAAAATATAGCTTCCGTTGTTAGTACGCATTTTGCGTAGTTGAATTAAAATAGTATGTAACTCTGTATATATATAAAGTATATAATATACATACTGTTACATCTTCACTTTAGATTATTTGTAAAAGATCATTATTATAAACATAACATAACATCACGCCTGTATTCCCCGCAGGGGTAGGCAGAGGTGCACATACAGTACACCCACATTTCGCCAGTTATGTTTTTAGGTCCCAATATAAAAGGGGGCGAGCCTATTGCCATCAACCGGGCACAAATCTACTCCATGATGCAACTGAGAATTGCTAATATGCAAAATAAATTCAATATAATTTTGCCTGGCCTGGGAATCAAACTCAGGAGCTCCCGTTCAGCAGTCATACTTGCAAATATGCAACAACTAGATGTCTAGACTGTCAAGGCAGAGTCTGTTTGCAAATTTAAATTCTACGTTCCTCTTATTCTGACCTGAAGTGCACACTCATTGATACAAATTCGATGTTCATTATATCAACCGGATGTCTATAGAAGTAGTAATTTATTCGTTTTTCTTATACCTACACTATATATTATGTGTATATGTTGTTTTTTATATCAGTGGTTACCAAAGTGAAGGGCAGCTAGCAGAATATTGGAGCTTGGATGTTGAAAACTTAGCTCTAAATACGGGTCGAATACAGAACCTCTCATTTCGAAGTCGGGTAATAACATTATAGTATCTGGTCGCACAGTGGTTAAGATGTCGTCGAGCATAATTTCATGTATTTCTAATACATGTTATCCTATTTATTTATACTATTTAATATTCAAATAAAAGAGCTAAAATTTGCAGGTTTGAGGGAAACACTATTACTCGTCATTCTTTTTAAATACTCCTAATTGTAAAAGGGCAAGTGAGGAGTACCCTCAACCGAGGAGCGTGTATGAGGAATGTGATGCGTGTGAATGAAGCAAAAGAAGTATGCCAGGATCGTAGCAAATGGAAATCCGTGGTCTCCGCCTCCCTCAGGGAAACAGGCGTGACTTTATGTATGTATGTAGTCGTAATTGAGTACCGAGACTTTCTGAGAAGAAATGCCGGAATAAACATAGGGTCAAGGTCTCTTTTGAAGTCCAGACATGTACAAATATAGGAAAAGTGTAGGTGCTGTAAGATCGAGATGTTTGTGACTCAATCGCGCAAAAATAATTCAACGCATCTTGACATAGTTTGGCACATAGATAGTTTAGAACTTTGACAAAAATAATAGGCTATATACTGTTTGTTCCGGTTAATACTCACGGGTGTATACGAAAATTCACGACCAGTTATTATAGTAATATACGCTACTTTTTATCAAGAAAATAAAGCGATATAATTTTCCACACGGATAGAACGAAAATTATAATTTTTTACAGTATTTTGAAGAAGGTTGAGAGCCACTGATCTAAATCTAGAAATAGACAAATAAATCTATCTTGTTTATGGCTAAGAGTTCATTGCTTTGAGTGGGGAGTCCGACTGTGGGCAGTAAGTAGTCATAAATCAAGACTTTATATGTATACACATGGGCAAAAACCTTGGCTTGGGCAAACTTGTTTCACCTTTACCTACTCAAGATTAAGTCTATAATAGAATAAACAAAACATCAAGCCTGTATATTCTGAAACGGTAGGCAGAGGTGGGCAGTGCACCTGCATTTCGCCAGGTGTAGGTCCCAATGTAATAGTTGGCGAGCCGATTGCCATCATCATCATCAGCCGGAAGACGTCCACTGATAAAAAAAGGCCTCCATTTTAAGGGGGAGGGGGAACGCCATAATTAAGCTAAGCTCCATGCTACTGAGAATTACCTAATTTAAAAAAATCCAATAACACTTTACCCGACACGGAATTCAAACCCAGGACCACTAGATCATCGAAGCAGTCTTATAATATTGAATTTAAACTTTATAATTTACTAGCTTCTGCCCGAGGCTTCGCCCGCGTTAAGTAGCTTTACGTCTTTACTCGGCTCCAAAACTCCCTACAAGCCAAATTTCATCGAAATCCCTCCAGCGGTTTAGTCGTGAAGGCGTGACTGACAGAGTTACTTTCACATTTATAATATTAGTAACATAGGTATACAGAACCATGTTCTACCAATAGAATTAGTGTAAGTTTTAATAAAGTATGGAGTTTTCAATTTTTTCTTTTATATATATTTATTTTTAAGGAGTGTAAATAAAAACCATAACTTCTTAAAAAAAAAATTAAAAGAAATAGTTTTGATACCTAATCATCTGAAATCATAATTACGTATCTCTTTGGGACAATTTATCAATCAACCAATCAACACCTTTATTTGTAAGGATTGTAACATTTTGATATAATATCGCAGTGACCTAGTGGTTATATAACTGGAATTTGAAGGTTGGCAGGTTAAATACACATGACCGGAGCGAGATCAGGCGCAGGACATGTTAGCACGGAGGGATTTCGTTGTGTCTAAAGGCTATATCTAAGGACTGACCTTACAAAGTACTGCTTAACCTCTCGACTAACCTGACCGGTATTTATGGAGCTACGAATGTTTTAGAACTTTACGTATAAGAGCCATTTCACATTTTTTGACAGTTTTCTGAATTTTCGGACGCGAAATTTACCATCTTAGGTAGTACTAAGGAATTTCTAAATACATGTAGAATGTAGACCAATCTTTCCCATTGTTACAAATAGAATTAGATTTTTTAAATATAACTTGATTGTTGTGTGGTGAGCTATTTCCCGCAACACGTTTTCTGAAAATCCATCGCAGAGCCATTTTCGGGCTTCAAATTCTACCATTTACATCAACAAATTTAAATGGAAAAAATACAGTAGGCATAGGACATATACTTTTGTTGTAACATACGGTGGAAAATTTTCGATTAATAACACTTTTAATTGATAAAAAAATAAAAACTTAAACCGGTTTTCACGGTTTTATATGGTAATTTTATCGCGACTTTTTGGCTTAAAGAAAGGTATTTATTACTTTTAAAATTATGCCATAATGAACTATGCTCTCTGGGAAATCTATTAATACAATGTTTTTTAACATTCCTTTATTTAATTAGATATAATACCATTTTCAATATCACTCAAAATCACAATAAATTACAATGCACAAACGTAGAACGATCAGTCGGGCCCGAGCGCCCTTAGAGGCAGGACCTGTGTCACTTTTTTCAAATTTTGAATTACGAAAATTCGTATTAAAAACCCATTTTTATACTACGACCACAACGTTTTCATTTTCTACGAATTATTTTCATCCGGTTTTTTTTATTATAAAATGTTATTAAATTCTTTTAAAATTTTTTATTTGATTAATATTCAGCAACCATCCAATCAGATATTATATCTGATGACGTAAGTTTCTGTTCTGTAGCAGCACACTGAATTCTAAGTTGCGCGAAAATTGTTGCCAAAAATGTTGTCCCCTCAATGCGCAAAGTAGTCCCAGCCAACGTTCATGCTAACCTGATTTCGGAAATTTTCTCTACTTTCTACCCCCTGCTCGAGTTCGTCCTTATTTGCAATTATAAGGTCGGTAAGGGAAGGGGTGGCGCCGCTATTTACCTCCGTAACGATTACACTGCATTCGAAACTGTATTATAATAGATAGGTTCATATTATGCACACCACATCATCATGGGAGATTTCAACACTTCCTTACTCCGCATACCTCCCAATCTTCCAAACTCCTGTACATAGTCGATTCTGCCAGCCTACTCGTCGTACTGCTTCAAGCCACTCACCACAACGATGTAGCTGAGCACACTCGGCTCGATTTCATTGATACCCCCAATCCTTCCCTGGTTTTCTCTCATGGCCGACTCGTCACCGCTGGATTCTCTCACCATGACCTTATACTTTTATCGTATATCCTCAAACCTCATAAACCTAAGCTCAAGGTACTGTACAATGTACATGCACAGCTTCGCGCGAATCAATGTAAGCAAACTGAGTTCAGATGCTTCTCTAATCGACTGGAAACCTATGATGGAGGCTCCCGCGGTCGACGAAAAGGTTAGCGGTTTTAACCGGCAAATCATCGAGCTTTATGATATACACGCACCGGTTGAAAAGGTAAAGCTGAAGAGTCCAGCTGCGCCATGGATTTTGAATGGTGTAAAGTTGGCCATAAAGCGTAGGGATCGCGCTTTTTGAAAATTCAAGAAAGATCGTGATGAGGACTGGAATCTTTTCAAAGCTGCACGAAATCGGTATAATTAAGTAATATCCAATACCAAACGCCACCATATTCTAAATTATATTTATTTATGTTCCACTTTTGCCGATCTCTGGAAGTTCCTTGAAACTCTCAGTATTGGCAAATCACCACTATTTGACCGGTTGAATTCCATTGATTTGGACGATCTCAATTCGCATTTCTTCACTAGCCCAACTTTAGACAAAAGACCAAACCTCAGACACTTGCTTACGTCGATGGTCTCCCGCGTCCCAACATGAATCCCTTGCACATATCTCCAGTCACTGAGGGAGAAATCAAAAAGATCATCCTCCATCAAATCCATAGCGTTAGACTGTGATAACGTCTATCGCGGAATGATCGTCACAATAGTTGACCACCTTCTTCCAGCAATCACACACATAATATCGTGCTCCTTGGATACCGGATACTTCCCCTCCTTGTACCGCAAAGCTTTCGTTCACCTTTTACCTAAAATATCGAGCTCTTCTCTACCCAGTCACTTCCGACCAATCTCTATCCTTTCTTTCCTATCTAAAGTGCTCGAGGCCTATGTCCATGAGAATATACGAAGAGTCAACCAAAATAACCTCTTGTCTCCCTTGCAGTCCGGTTGCAGGCCAGGCGATTGGCGACATTAAGGCAGGCATAGAAGATACTAAAGTTACAGCCCTAGTTGATTTTTCCAATACCTTCAATATAGTCAATCGCGATATCCTCGTCTACATCCTATCCCATCTCTTGGCGTCTCCTAAAGCGCTGGAATAGATCCCTTACTTTTGGGAACGCCAGTGGTCGGTCCATGTGGAAGAGTCCTCTTCTTCCTGGTGTGAGCTAAAATCTGGCCTTCCACAAAGCGGTATTCTCCGCCCATTGCTGTTTTCTATCTTTATTAACCTTATAATCCAATCACTTCGGTGTGCGTATTCCATATGCCGATAACTTGTAGCCTTACTCTGCTTCTGGGATTGATGATGTGTACTAGACAATGAGTGCAACCAACTGCGATCTTTAAGCTACAATGGACTGGTTCGAGAGATTTGGCATGGCGGCAATTCCGAATAAGTGCCAAGCAATCATACCTGGTAGGTCTAGGAGTTTGCGCAAACTACACGTGGCAATGCTGCCAGTCTTTTGGGCACGTTACCGGGTTACATCGATGGGGATGAATTTTTTGATGCTTTTAACTTGTTATTTTTGTATATATTGTTTTTATCTTGTATTAGATTTAAGTTGTAAATAGTTATAATAGTTGAGATAATTAATTAATTATTGCTTTATGTATATACATATATGTATTGTTTTGTTTCATGTATGTATGTAACGTATTATATGTATGTTTATTATTTTGCGTATCGATATACGTCATCATCATCATCATCAGCCGGTAGACGTCCACTGTTAAAAGGCCTCTCCCTTAGAACGCCACAATAAACGACAGCTTGCCAATTGCATCTACCGCTTGGGCCGCAATTCTGACGATATCTTCGGTCCACCTGGTATGAGGCCTGCCAACGCTGTCTTCCGGTTCGTTGTCGCCACTCGAGAACCTTTCTTCCCCAGCGGTTATCGGTCCTTCGAGCGATATGGCATGCCCATTGCCACTTCAACTTGCATATTCTTCGAGCTATGCCGGTGACTCTAGTTCTTTGGCGAATTTCCGTATTCCGGATCCTGTCGCGCAAAGAAACCCCGAGCATAGTTCTTTCCATAGCTCGTTGAGTGACTCTGAGCCTTTCCAAAAGGCCAACCGTTAGCGACCACGTCTCAGAGCCATACGTAATCACATCGCATGCATCGATATGTGCAATGTGCATCTACCTAATATTTGTCTCCATATCGCTCTAAAGTCGACTGGTAATAAATGCCTAAGGTATTAAGTTCGCCTTTGTATATTTATTTTGAAAACTTTAAAATGGAGGAGGATATCAATTCGGATGTTTAATTATATTTTTTATGTATGTTCGGGCATAACTCCGTCATCTAAAGACGGATTTGCAAAATTCTTTTTTTGTTGGAAAGTAGTTTATTTCGAAATAGTCCCATTGAAATTTCATGTAGATCTGATGATGATCTTTGGAGATATGGAACTGAACTCCTTATAAAATCATAGCAGATATAAATATATTACTTGTAACGACAGTACTGTCGTTACAAGTAATATAGCCTAAGTAATTGTCGCCACAAACTAGAAAGAAAGAGGTGCCTTGACCCCCTTCTACCACTTTAATAGTATATTCAATCGGATTTCAAATACTAATCCTCAAAATGTCTACGGCGGATGAATCCTAGGCATCACTAAAAATTGTGAAATAAAAAATATAAAAACCGCCTTAAAAAATAGGAACAAATAAATAATATGATCAAATTACTAATGAATTCAAAATATTTTCATAAATCTCGAATATAGGTATATTGTAATAACGATCAAGATTTTTTTGTCCGTCTCGTTTTTTGCGCTACACTGTTAGCATTATTTTTGTGTGGGTGTGTCACGCACACATGACAATTCTACCGAAATTCGAACGTCAAAATTTTGTGAAATGGCTCTTAAGTATTTTGTGTGTGTGTTGGTTTGCGTTTATACGGTGCTTTTTTAAATTATTGTAAGTAGTTACTTTCGCTTTCTTCTTTCTCGAAGCTTTTACCTAAGCAGTTTCAGTCTGTATTTTTAAATATGTGTACGTGCGTGTGTTTAAGTAAGGATGTGCCTGCCTGAGTGCATGTTTGAGTGTGTCTATGCGTTCGTGAGTGCATATTTGATGTCGTATCAACCTTATAAAGGCGAGTTAGTGTGTTTGTTACTTCTTCACGCCTAAATGGCTGGACCAATTTTGACAAAAATTATCTATGTGAGTGCATGTGTGTGTGAGTCCATGCCTGCGTGAGTATGTTTGAGTATGTGTGTGCGTGCATAAGTGCATGTTTGAGTGTATCCGTGTTTACTTTAGTGCATTATTCATTATGTTGTGCATGTAATAACATACCTTATCAGTGAGGGATGTGATGCGGCCGGAGACGGACTCCTGACGGGTTGCGCTGCGCGGCTTGGCGCACACCGTGGCGGCTATGAGGAGAAGAATGAGAAGCACCTTCATGCTGGAAAGGGAAGACAGAATTATACAGGATGGATTCTTCAAGTTCCTAGTCCGGGACATTTAAACAGATTTTTACATTATTTACTATATATTCCGGTTATACTCACGGGTGTGGGTCAGTTCAGTTCGGCTCGACTCTGCCGCGTAACCAGCCCATGAATAAGGGCTCCGTTCGAGTTCGAAACTAGTCGGGCATTCCCGAATACACACGTGAGTATAACCGGAATATATAGTAAATAATATGGATAACACTCACGAAAGATTTGTTTTTGTTTTTATAAATTCGCCCCGCACTAGGAATTTCTCCTGTGTCGTGGGTGCGGTTCACAAACATGAAATATCACATACACTAACACCCAGACTCGAGACAAACATCTGTGGTTCGCACAAAGTTTTGCCCCGTGCGGGAATCGAACCCGCAACCCTCAGCGCAGCAGTCCAATCGCTTAGCCACTGCGCTAATCAGGTCATTAACTTATGTTTCAAAGACTCCAGCTGTTATATATTTTAGGAAAAGAGGCGTGACGTTATGTTTGGTTTGGTTTAGCTGGGCATTTCCCGCACTTAGCCCCTTTAGTGGGCCATTATGCGTGACAAAAGTTTCTTCCTTCTATTCCAACCATCCCAGATCATTCCAGAAAGCAAGCAGCCTTTTTAGGTTGCTACAAGCCTCCGGTAGTGATGCTGGACCTTGGAGGATTCGGGCCCGTTATTCGGCCACACTGCCGCGCTCCAGGAGTACGAGATGTATATATGTAATAATAGGTATACATGCCACTAATCAACGCTAGATGTTTTACGCACTTTCAACACCTTCTGTAATCGGTATTTGACGTATGTTTATAACGTAATGATGACGTAACAGTGTATTTGGTATGACTTTTTGTATTTTTATGCATGTTGTCATGCTAGGCTTACATTTTAAATTGATTAAGGGAAACTTGAAAAAAGATGGACACGAGCGGGACTCGAACCCGCGACTTTCCCCGTACCGTGGCGCCGCTCTGCCAACTGAGCGTGTAGTGACACGGTGGCTCAGTTGGCAGAGCGGCGCCACGGTACGGCGACTGTAATTCGCGCCAAGTAATTCTCAGTACCAGCACGGAGTCTGGATTAGTCCCCGATGGCAATAGGCTCGCCACTTACATTGGGACTTAAAACATAACTGGCGAATTGTGGGTGTACTATATGTGCACCTCTGCCTACCCCTTCGGGGAATACAGGCGTGATGTTATGTTATGACAAGCTGTATTCTCACCTATTGTGTCTGACGCGAACTATTCTATCCTCCGTAACCGTCTCACGCACACATTACTCACTCATGACTAACTGCGAAGCATGGACTCACCTTGATGCTAGTTGACTAATAAGGAAACTGTTTAGCTAAGGACTTCTACAGACTGAGCGTTTTATTTTGAGCGGTTAAACGCTGACGTTTGGTGAAAGGTCAAACGCCAAAAACAAGTGGCACGAACTCTAGACGGAAAACATAGAATGATGAATGTATATTATAGTATAGTCACTACCTATATAAAGTCCTGCGTGATTCTGTTTTATTGTTTATGAGTTGGAGAGTTATTAAGCAATAACTAGTACATTTTGGACAATTCTTTATTTGTAACAACTGTGTATTATCATATCCTTTACAAATAAACATCTTTGTCGTTTCCAGAACACGCTACGACCACAAATATCCATTTACTACGCTTCTAGTGAAAAAAAAACGACGAGGTAGATAGAGGTATATAAATACTACACCCACATTTCGACAATTATGTTATAAATCCTAATGTAATAGGCGTGCCTATTGCCATCGACAATGTAGGAATTAAAAAAAAGTAATACAAAAGCCAGTAACAGTTTGTCCGACCTAGGATTGGAATCCAAGGCTTTGTGCTCAGCGGTCGCGCTTATCGGCCAAGCAAACGAGGTGGTAAAAAAAACGCCACAAAATAAACGCGTAGTGTGGAAACGCCTTAGTTTTACGAGTCTTACGACTCACCGTCTATTGTGTGCTGTGTCTTAATTAGATCATTTACCGCAGTTTTGTTAACATTGAGTTATTTTTCCTTATAATAAGATTGTTATTATACCTACTCAAACAAAGTTCATGTGAGTTTTAACCGTATAATTTCCGCCCGCTACTTTAACTGCGAGCAAGGGTATATAGCGACTTAACTGTGTTAATAAGTAGACTATATCCTTCTCCATGATTCAAGCTATTAACATACCAAATTTCATTGAAATCGCTTCATAGAATTAGCAGTTACAATATACCAAAGAGACAAAGCGTCAGACTCAGCTTTTGCATTTTTATTGTTCAGCTGCGCCCCGCGGTGTTACCCGCTACATTATTTCGGGATATAAAGTAGCATATATGTTAATCCAGGGTGTCAACTACCTCTTTATAAAATTTCATCAAAATCGGTTTATCCGTTTGAGCTTGAAGAGGTAACAAATATACAAACACACTCACAAACTTTCGCCTTTATAATATTAGTGTGGGTGTGATTTATTATTATAAACTGCGTGTATAGAAACTACACCCACATAGTGTAAGCTCCCAATCAGTGTATTAAAATGTAGTGTGATGTGCTACCCCTGTTAGCTACCACAATCGAGTTTTTTTTTAAACATACCATCACGCCTGTATTCCCCGAAGGGGTAGGCAGAGGTGCACATACAGTACACCCACATTTCGCAAGTTATGTTTTAGGTCCCAATGTCTGGGGCCGAGCCTATTGCCATCAACCGGGCACAAATCCAGACCTCGTACTGCTATTAAGAATTACCTAATGGAAAAAACCCAGTAACTCTATGCCCGACCCGGGATTCGAATCCAGGACCTCGTGCTTAGCAGTCGCGCTTAGCAACAGCTAGACCAACGAGGCAGTCGATAATTTTTGTTAAAGAATAAGTTGGACGTCTAATCAAACTGAAGCTACTCATGGAAAATTAGCTTCATAGTAATCAAATATCGTTTACGGATCTCTGACTATAATGCAAAATGGATATTTATAATGAAATTAATAGATATTTCTAAATAAACAATATGGCCGAACATTATAGTAAATATATATCAAAACTAGCTGTTGCCCGCGACTTCGTCCGCGTGAATTTCGTGGTATGAAAAATAGATGTTGGCCGACTCTCAGACTTACTCAATACGCTCAGAAAATTTCATGAGAATCGGTCTAGCCGTTTCGGAGGAGTATGGGAACGAAAACTGTGACACGAAAATTTTATATATATAGCTAACGTGTCAGAGGTCACTGTAGATTCCAGTTAGTGTAATAACTTTATCAATTTTAGTAAACAACGAGATAAAATAGAATTTTCAAGGCGATTACCTACTACATGAGACTTGTCATTTCATATTTACATAAGATTTATTGTAATTTTCTTTATCCCTACTAATATTATAAACGCGAAAGTTTGTAAGTATGGATGGATGTTTGTTACTTTCTCACGTAAAAACTACTGACTGGATTTCAATGAAATTTCATATGGAGGTAGCTGACACCCTGGATTAACAATATTTAATTTCATTGAATAATATATTATCAGTCTTGTGTTCTCCGAAGGGATAATCAGAATCTATATTTCATTACTTCGCCTCTTCTTAACGACATACTTAGACAATAACATCTAAAGAATATGGCGCTCATTATATACAAAGCTCTCACAAAACTCAAGCGATTACCGCAAGAGAACTCAATTCTGAGTTAAATTCGCTTCTGTACATCAAACACATTATTATTATATAATCATACTAGCTTTAGCTCGCGACTTCGTCCGCTTGGAGTAATGACTTCCGTCAGAATTTGGGTTTTTCACTAAGTTATCGCCTGTTCCATGGTCTATCCCTTTCTTAATGCTCACTTGCTTCACTGGTTGAACCTACATACAAAGTTTTAAGTGAATCCATTGAGAAATAAACATTTTCAATTTACCACCCTTTTCTCCCCTTAGGGGGGGAATTTCCAAAAATCCTCTCTTAGTGGTAGCCTACTCCTCCCAACAAACACACATGCCAAATTTCAGCTCTTTACGATCAGTAGTTTCGGCTGTGCGTTGTCTGTCAGTCAGTCAGTAACGGAAGAGTTTTATATATATAGATAATCATATGTATATAATAACTTGGGTAAGTGTTATCCACATTATTGTCTATGCCGGTTATACTCACGTGTGTATTCGGGAATGCCCGACTAGTTCCAAACTCTTTGACAATCTACACCCACATTTCGCCAGTTATGATTTAGGTCCCAATGTAATAGGGGGCGAGCTGGCCATCAACCGGGCACAAATCCAGACTTCGTGCTGCTACTGAGAATTACCTAATCGAAAAACCCAGTAACACTTTGCCCGACCCGGGATTCAAACCCAGGACCTCGTGCTCAGCAGTCGCGCTTAGCAACCACTTGACCAACGAGGCAGTCACATAGAGAGAAGCTTGTCTTAATATAGTTCGTAACCGTGAGCGAACAATGAATTGATAGGATTAGATTGTAATTGGGTTGATGAATATTCAGTTAGCACTACACTATTCTAAGTATATTAAAAAGAAAGTTTGTTAAAATTAGTTGCATAATTATTTTAAATTATTGCTCTTATTTTCAAACGTTGAAAATATCGTGTGGAGAGATTACAGACACGTAATTATTGTTTAAAAACAGTCACAACTCATAATACAATCTTTATTAATTCAAAAACTAACTAAAAAATGTTAGATTTGTTGTTTTTTACGATAATTCGGTAAACAAATAATAAAAACCTTAAATATTATAGTCTACCTTCAAAAAGTCAGTATTTTAAATAACTCCGGTATCCAGAATTAAATTATACGTCTTCGTAAACACACTATAGCTTGTTAACCACACAATTACTTAATAGACTAGTTTAAAGACATATTTTCAGTTATAAACAGCTGATAGCCTTCCAAACACACTCATTTCTTTGCAAACTTTAATTCAAATAAGAAAAATACCACAAATAAAGTAAATTAAATACATTTTTAAGCAAAAATTAATATACATTTTATCAATTCTATTCATAATATTAAAATGGCATAACAAAACAAAAAAAAAACTTACATTTCAAAACAGCTAATGTTGCAACTACTCTCACGCATGCGCAGTAAGCCTGCGCGATGACAACTGTCAGATTGACCCAAGATGGCCGACGGTCAACGGGTTTTATACGCGGTACGTGTTTTGATACTGTATAATAGTATATAACAATAATACCGCGGAATCGCTCGCATTAATACATTTTTTATAATAACCTATTTTATTTTCCTTGTACGTACATAGAACAGTATTTAAGTTACTCTTACTATTTACATACATATTTATATTTTGATATGAAGGATTTTGGCGAGAAGGCGATGCGATGGCGAGATTGGAATCTGCTGTAAAGTCATGTCCAGAAATGGACAGGGTTTTGCGGAAGAATAATGAGGAGGCCTTTGCCTAGAATAGAATAGAATAGAATAAATATCTTTATTTGCATTGAATGTAGGTACAATAATAAGGTGTTACATTTATATATGGATCCTTGTACAATTCTGCCTAGCGGATCTCTCCGCTAGGCAGAAGCAGATTATTATAAAAATGTCGGATTTTAACAAATACATAACATCACGCCTGTATTCCCCAAAGGGGTGCAGAGATGTATGATATGTTCAAACACATTTCATCAGTTAAATTATAGGTACTAATATAATAGGGGCGAGCCTATTGCCATTAACCAGGCACAAATTCAGACATCGTGCTACTAAGAACTGTAAAATGAAAAAAATCCACCAACACAGTCCGAACCGGGAATCAAACCCAGGGCCTCAAGCCCAGCAGTCACGCTCAGCGACCACTAGAGCAATGAGGCAGAATATCTTGCCCAAGCACTAGACAAATTGATATTTCCTTGCGGATCGAAAATTTGTCCCGTGCTAGCTTGAATCCGCAACCTTTATCTCAGCATTCCAATCACTTAGCCATTGCGCCATTGGGGTCCATACTTTAAAATAAATAATGACCTCCTAACCGATTTAGGTCATCATCCTATCAGACCTGAGACTAGCCGACTACGAAGATATTATAGTGCACAAGTATGCGCGCAAACACAGGTGCACTCCCTATTCTCTATCTCATAGTCCGATGAGACGGTAGGAGTGTCAAATAAAAATTCAAAATATTTATATTTCACGTAAACAGGCGCTTATGAAACGTTAGGATGCTAGTAGCACGGTTCCAAAATGTCATTCCAATGGAGAAGAACCGGCAAGAAACTCCAGAGGTTACTCATTTAAAAAAAATGGTACAAATTGGTAAATTTCAAAGTTTCATTATGCGACAACAAAGTCAACTAATGTGATAGGAGATGGGAAAAGAAAAATTAACAATTTGGGCCAAAAACCCACGGTGCAATGAATACTACTGGCTATCACTATTAATTACATTGTGGTCACATTTACAATATTGAAGAAGACCCGGAATCAATTATATAAAATAAATTGCCCGAAAACTGAGCAGTGGTAGAGGACCTCCAGGACTACAGAGGAGTGTAGGACGTAACCGGAGACACATCAGGGCGAAGGACCGGTGGCTGTGCGATCGGTCACAAAGAACGATCTGCGTGATAGCCATGTTACTACAAGATAAAGATAAAGATACATGTATTTGTAAGAAACATGTGTTACATTTTTAAAATGTGGTGTTACAATTAATTTCGTGATCAACATGTCCTGCCGAATCAGGCGCACAAATTGCTTAACATTCCCTAATTTAGCAATATTTAATATAACAATTTTGGCACATCAATTTCAAATATTATGATTATCTTGTAAATAATCATTAACACTAGTATCCTTTGAAATAAAACTAGGTTTACGGATTTTATCGCGGTTTTTTAATTGATTTTGGTAAAGGATTCGAAACGTCGGGACCAAAAATCCCGCGATAAAATCCGTAATCGTAGTTTTATTTCAATGTCTAATATTCGCGTAAGTGATACAAATCATTACTATAGTATCCTTTTAAAAAATATATTGACAGACAGACAAACAAACTCTATATTATGAAGGCAGCTTATTCACAATAATACTATCTTAAACTGTACTAGGAATTAAAACTGTGGGTTATTACGAATCGTTGTTGAGTTTAGCCGATGATAAACACAATCTATTGGTTGAACCATCTGTCTTCACTTAACTAGTTGAGTACTACGTGTTTGCTTACTATACAATTAATACATACTTCCATACTAATATTATAGACTAGCTTCCGCCCGCGACTCCGTCCGCGTGGATTTCGAATGTCTTATAGCCTATATCCTTCCTCAATAAATGGGCTATCTATTCCTGAGATTAGCACGTTCAAGCAAACAAACAAACTCTTCAGCTTTATAATATTAGTATATAGTTGTGAAGTTAACTCTGTCTGTCTGTTACGGCTCCACGACAAAACCGCTGGACGGATTTTGATGAAATTTGGCATGTAGAAAGTTTAAGTTCCGAAAAGGACATAGGCTACTTAACGCGGGCGACGCCGCGGGCAAAAGCTAGTTTTAAATATAGAAAAAAGTGCCTCGTTGGTCGAATGGTCGGAGTGTGAGGTCCTGGATTCGAATCCCGAGTCGCGTGAAGTGTAACTGGGTTGTTCCATTAGGCAATTCTCAGTAGCCTCTGGCATTGTGTCAATGGCAATAGGCTCGCCCCCTATTACATTGGGACCTATAACATAACTGGCGAAATACATACATAAAGTCACGCCTGTTTCCCTGAGGGGTAGGCAGAGGCCACGGATTTCCATTTGCGATCCTGGCATACTTCTTTTGCTTCATTCACACGCATCACATTCCTCATACAACTGGCGAAATGTGGGTGTATAACACACTTCAGCACACCTTCTGTGAATACAGGCGTGATGTTTGAATAAATACAACTTATCGATTCCGAAAAAAAACATGAATCATTGAGATAATATACAAACAAACAAATTGATTAGACCTCGTTGGATTTTACTGTTTGAAGAAGGTCAAAGGTTATCATTGTTACACATAGCTGAATTATTCTGCAATCATTCCGACCGACTTCTAGGTGTGAAAACCTCGTAACATAACATCACGCCTGTATTTCCCGAAGGAGTAGGCAGAAGTGCGCATTTCGCCAGTTGTTTAGGTCCCAATGTAATAGGGGGCGAGCCTAGCCATCAAGCGGGCATAAATCCAGACTGTACTGCTACTCAAAATCAAAAATGGAAAAACTAAGTAACACTTTGCCCCGGGATTCAAACCCAGGACCTCGTGCTCAGCAGTCGTGCTTAGCAGCCACTAGAACAACGAGGCAGTCGACGAGACAACGAACCTCCAGTGGCTAAGCGATTGGATTGCTGCGTTTAGGGTTGCGGGTTTAATACCCGGGACAAACATCTGCGGTTCGCACAAATGTTTGTCCCGAGTCTGGGTGTTTGTGTTTGTGATATTTCATGTTTGTGAAACGCACCCACGATACAGGAGAAATTCCTAGTGAGGCGACGTTTAAAAAAAAAGTATTTGGTTTTCCCTTTTCTTGTTTATTTAACAAAGATTTGAGAATGACCCTAAACTTATATCTCTACGTATAAGAATATAATCCATTTAACTAGAAAAAAGTAATTGCTTCTTAATAACACTAATATTATAAATGCGAAAGTTTGTGAGTGTGTTTGTATGTTTGTTACCTCTTCACGCGCAAACGGCTAGACCGATTTTAATGAAATTTCATATGGAGGTAGCTGACACCCTGGATTAACACATAAAAATGTAGCGGGTAACATCGCGGGGCGCAGCTAGTTACGTTATAACACTAAATAAAAGTTCTTGTTATTATGACAAATATTATTATTCATGTTTAATATTAGTAATTAACATATTTTTGTCAATATTTCCTTGAACACCTTATTGTGGTTAATTACTTTATTTAATTGCCATAAAGGTTTACCTACCAGTGTAGTTATAGGTAGGTACCTATTTATTTATTAATCTAAATTAAGTGGAATTAGTAGTGTAGTGGTCACTAAGCGTGCTGAGCGTGAGGTTCCGGTTCGAATCCCGGGTAAGGCAAAGTTTTACGAGGCTTTTTGTTTAGGTAATTCTCAGTAGCAGCACGGAGTCTGGATTTGTGGCGGGTTGATGGTCAGCTCGCCTCCTTACATTGGGACCTAAAACATAACTGGCGAAATGTGAGTGTACTTTACAGTCACCTCTGCCTACCCTTTCAGGGAATACAGGCGTGATATTTTATTATGTTACTTCTCTATAAAAGTGCATTATTTTACCTCTAAAAACCTTATACATACCTTTTTAATCTATATACATAAAATTTTCGTGTCACAGTTTTCGTTCCCGTACTCCTCCGAAACGGCTTGACCGATTCTCATGAAATTTTGTGAGCGTATTGAGTAGGTCTGAGAATCGGCCAACATCTATTTTTCATACCCCTTAGTGATAAGAGATTTTTACCTGAAATACACGCGGACGAAGTCGCGGGCAACAGCTAGTTAACTATAAAATTCTATTTATACCCCTTCGGGGAATACAGGCTATAAGATGGAAAAACCAAATAAAACAAGAACACTTATTAAAAACAATTTATTTTAAAATTACACTTTTATAAAACAAATTTAAATTAATACAAAACTTTGTAAGTACAATGAACTTAATAATTAATATTTCGATATTACATGACTTTTTGTATTTTTATGCATGTTGCCATGCTAGGCTTAAATTTTAAATTGATTAAGGGGAAACTTGAAAAATGATGGACACGAGCGGGACTCGAACCCGCGACAGTCGCCGTACCGAGGTGCTGCTCTGCCAACTGAGCCACCGTGTCACCGTTCACATCCATCAAATTTCAAGTTCCCTTTTAGTATTTACGTCTTAAGGGTGACGTCGGAACGTGACGTTGGAATTTCGATATTAATAATGTGCGGTAGGAGATATAAAAAATAATCTATACACTAGAAAATAGGATTTTTTTGTACAAAAACAGCCCCTTACCATGTACTCTTAAAGCAGGACAGTTTAAGATGTGTAAGCGAGACGACGCATGGCTGCACGTAGCGGCGTCTCGCTTCCACATCTTAAACTGTCCTGCTTTAAGAGTTCATTGTTAGGAGGCAGAAAGAATAATTTTTTTTTCTATAAAACAAAAAAACATACAAAACAAAAAAACGGATTAATTTGACAGAATTTCTGGTCACGGCAATCTCATCTAAGAATAGCTAACACAGAAGATATTATAGTGCACAAGTATGCGCGCAAACACAGGTGCACTCCTTACTCCCTCACTCTCATAGTCCAGGACGGTGACACGACCGGAGAGAGATCAGGCCCGACCAACGGCTCAACATGCCTTCCGTAAAAATCTTGTAATATACAAAGAATCTAATTATATGGAATACTATAATAATATACTGATTAATTGTCAAAAAAAAGTTAAAAATACATTCAAGATTTAAATGCAGTTTTTGAACCGACTTTGGCGGTAAGCAAGCCATAACTCTTTCGTAGTCAATTAAAATGTCGATATTAATATTATGTTATAGTTGGTATCACTAATATTATATACTAGCTTCCGCCCGCGACTCCGTCCGCATGAATTTCGAATGTTCTAGCCTATAGCCTCCCTCGATAAATGGGCTATCTAACACTAAAAGAATTTTTCAAATCGGTCTAGTAGTTTCTGAGATTAGCGCGTTCAAGCAAACAAACAAACTCTTCAGCTTTATAATATTAATAATAATAATATATGTATAAGTATAGGTTAGCGATACCAACTTTTTTAAAGCAAAAAATAGTAGTATATAGAATTATTGGATAACTTAAGGAAATACATTACTTTTATTTTTCATTAAATAACTGTTTTTTATTTACTTTCCATATAATTCATTTGAAACGCGCGACAGTTGAATTAGCGATGAAAATATAGCAGCCTGTACAGTCAGCATGATGAACGGCTGAATTTTTTTTTAACATACCATTAATAAAAAAAAATCTCATATCAAAGTCTCAAATATTCTCAGATTTTTATGACGTTTCTATAATTGAAAGAAAGAAAGAAAGAAATAATTTATTTGTAAGAAAATAGTAAAATGTATGTTTTGGAAACAATAATTTGAATTAATGTTTGTTTTTGTCAATTTGACAATCGGTTTCAATGTTAGGCTACTTAAGATGCGGACTTTTCAATTGGGTAAAATATATTACGACATTATTATTATTGTAGTATAGGTGGTGGGGGGTAACCGTAGTTAATCTATGAGTATTTTATATCCATTCCTGGAAATACTGTTTGAAGGCAGTAGGCTCCACACCCTCCGGCACTTTGGTCACATGTACCTGTGAAAAGAATGAAAATATGTATATTAAATCAACTTTTAATTTTGTATAAAGGTATTTTGTATATACATTTGAATCGCGGATGCTGAGCACGAGGCCCTGGGTTCAAATCCCGGGTCGAGAAAAGTTACTGGATTTTTCCATTAGGTAATTCTCAGTAGCAGCACGGAGTCTGGATTTGTGCCCGGTTGATGGCAATAAGCTCGCCCCTATTAGATTGGGACCTAAAAAAACCATAACTGGCGAAATGTGGGTGTACTATATGTGCACCTCTGACTACCCCTTCGGGGAATACAGGCGTGATGTTATGTTATATATTATATATTATACATATATTTTTTTCTTAAATTGCTGTATTTTTCCAATATTCTTACGTTAAGAGATCCTGATAATAGATAATCACCAATTAATTGACATACTTTTTATGAGATGTCTAACGATTGGTTCTGTATGGAAATAGGAACCTGTGGCAATAATTTTATTATAATTACTATTATAGGGGATGATGACTATATAAAAAAAATCGTAGTAAAAAAAAGTCTAAAAAAAGAATACCATATGTCAAGGAAAATTGAAAAGACTTTTTAATAAAAAATTAAACGCCAAGCTAGCTAATTCATTAATTATGCTATATCTATCTCTTTTTATCCCCAGGGGGATTCCAAAATCCGGCCGCAATCCAGATGAGAGCTTAAAATCCTGAGATATGGTAACCCCCGAGTTAAGAAGTGGGGAGCTGCGGCCCCCAAGCACCCCCCTCTCAATTGGAAGATCTTCCTTCATACAATTACCGACCAGAGGCACAATAACCTTGATATCTTTAGGCGCCGACATAGTATCGATTACGCCTGAAAGGTTTGGCCTTGACTTATACAAAAAAATCGATTACAGGCATTCCGAGGACTTCATAATACAAATTCATTTA
This sequence comes from Abrostola triplasia, assembly GCA_946251915.1. Taxonomy (NCBI): domain Eukaryota; kingdom Metazoa; phylum Arthropoda; class Insecta; order Lepidoptera; family Noctuidae; genus Abrostola; species Abrostola triplasia. Next base: position 1,868,014 of record OX276450.1, read on the forward strand.
CCGCCCGTTCATTCAATTCTGAACTCTATTGCTTAAACACAAGACAAAAGACGACTGCAGTAAAAAATTGGTATTTGTAAAAATGTTTTTGCGGTTATGCTATCCTTATGTCAAGGTAATAGAGGTTAGAATTGTTTGAACTGTATATAGGTTTGTTTGTCGCGTTTAGGCTCGGTCGACCCCGCGGGTTTGAGTGAGTAATTGGTTAAGTATCCGAATAATTGTGATTATGAATGATAGAGCGCGAAAGGCGTTGTTTATATAACATCACGCCTGTATACCCCGAAGGGATAGGCAGAGGTGCACATATAGTACACCCACATTTTGCCGGTTATGTTTTAGGTCCCAATGTAATAGGGGGCGAGCCTATTGCCATCAACCGGGCACAAATCCAGACTCCGTGCTGCTACTGAGAATTACCTAATGGAAAAACCCATTTACACTTTGCCCGACCCGGGATTCGAACCCAGGACCTCGTGCTCAGCAGTCGCGCTTAGCAACCACTAGACCAACGAGGCAGTCAGTCAGTCGTTCGTTAATTAATTTATTATTAATTAAAACTCACCCAGTCTGGATAGTTATGGGCTTTCAGGTACTGCTCAGCCTTCTTCATGGCTTCAGCCTTTTCCTATACAAAAGAAAATCATTAACATCACAAAACACAAATAAATGTCAATTTTAAACCACGGAATAAATTATACCTGTCACTGTAGAAATGTCAATAGACTTAAGCCAGGTTTATGATACTATAGCCCCCTTACCATGAACTCTGAAAGCAGGACTTTTCCGTTGAGGAAGAGAGATGACACATTATACTACACATAGCGGCGTCTCCCTTCCACAACAGAAAATATCTTGCTTTAAGAACTTATAGTATTATACTTGTTTATGAATGGTTTTAAAAATTAAATTTTGATATATAGGTAACTAGCTGCGCCCCGCGGTGTTACCCGCTACATTTTTTCGGGATACAAAGTAGCCTATATGTTAATCCAGGGTATAAGCTATCTACATACCAAATTTCAACCAAATCGGTCCAGCCGTTTATGCGTGAAAGAGTAACAAACATCCACACATCCATACTCACAAACTTTCACATTTATAATAGTAGTAGGATATAATAGGGGTCTAGGTGAACCGATGATATCGTCAGAATTGCGGGGTTGATGCAATTGGCAAGCTGTCGTTCATTGTGACGTTCTAAGGGGGAGGCCTTTGTTCAACAGTGGACGTCTTCCGGCTGATGATGATGATAATATAATTATAATAAAATAATGGGATGCAAAATAGAGCCTTCGCGAGTGATGTGAACTATCACTGAACTCCTAAACGGCTGGACCGATTTCGATAAAACTTTTTATGTGTTTCATTGGATTTCTGGATGTTTTAGATGCATTATTAGACCCGGTTGATGGCGTTGCAATCAGATTTATATGTAATATTTTATTATAGTTAATTGTAATTTCCCCCGCGAGTGGTACCTACCTATCCGGCGTAGAATTGACCACCCCTTTCCTCCCGTGGGTGTCGTAAAAAGCGACTAAGGGAAAATCCAGAAGATGGGCAGCAGCGTTTTCTGTAACTTCACCACGAATACTACGATCCTCAAGCCACTTGCCAAGCGTAGGGCTTATGGCAGCCCGACCCTTTAAGGGGGAGGCCTTCGTTTAGCAGTGGACGTCTTCCGGCTGATGATGACGAATTGTAATTTCAGTAATTAAGTATTATTTATCCAATTACCTTGTCATTGGACTGTCTTCCGACCCACACGTAGATACCGCTGTAGCTGCCACTGTCCAGGATGTAGCACTCCTGGAAGGAAGACACATGATTAAATATAATATTAACTGATAAAATATGCATCATAGCCGAGTGGTATGACCGTTGGGCCAAGTCAAAGCTCGTAAGTTAGAACCTCGCACGCACCAATGTCTTTTCGAATTCATGTGCGTATTATAAATTAGTTATCATCTAAAAATGGTGAAGGAGAACATCGTGAGGACACCGGCACACCTGAGAGATTGTTCAACGGTGTGTGTCGCCATGTCAGAGGCCTACAGGCGGTTTACACTCTGACACCAGGTTGTTCATCAACCATACTACTACATGACCACATTACAAACATCGTAGTAATCAATTAAAATCTAAAAAAACATTTAGGGGGATAGAAAACTGAGGAAATACATAAAATCTGAATGAAATAATGGTAATAATAGAAATACAGCGATTTGAAGCTTGTATAGGGGGTATTCTCTATCCCTCTCCCGCAAAACGCTAAAAGGCGTGAAAAAATTACTTAGGCGTGACGTCATTTCTAAGCAGATGCCATCTCTGTCTAACAGTAAATTTAAAATGCTTATACATTTGTGATATTTTGCCGTATTCAATTTGTTTTGTCAGTCTTCATATGAATTCTACTCCATATTTCAGAAAATCAATATAAAAAAGAATCGCACACGTCATCCATGTGGGTGTGCTGCACACCTCTGCCTACCCCTTGGGGGAATACGTGATGTTATGTCATGTCTAATGTAGTTTATAACAACACTGGTTAATGTATATCTAGATATAGTTTCAAGTGTTACCTATTTGTATGAAGTAGATGGAGTGTGTATGGTAATGGATGTAATCTATAAGGGGGGAATAGATAAAAGCTATTCGGAAATAACACAGCGCGGGAATCAACTATTCAGTTGCTAAGCCCATTAACGAAACATCACATCACGCCTGTATTCCCCGAGGGGATAGGCAGATATGTCTAGTAATAATAGCCTAATCTAAATTTTAGAAAACGTCCCCCCACACTAAGATTTTCTCTTGTGTCGTGGGTGCGTTTCAGAAACATGAAATATCACATACACCCAGATTTGGGACAAACATCTGGTGCTATTTATGCATGTTGCCCATGTTAAGCTTGAATCTAAATTAATAAAGGTAATTTGAAAAAGCAGCATCTTCTGTAACTACACCACCTATACCCCCAAGCCGCTTGCCAACAAGCGAGACTATGGCAACCTCCCCCCTCCCCCCGCACACTCCAAGGGTTGTCATCAATAATGGACGAGTTCCGGCTGATGATGATGATGATAGTCTAGATCTAGAATTAGTTTTAAATCATGTACCCCATTGTGAAATTTAAGCATACCTTAGAGTTGAGCAGGTCTTGCGTGAGTGGTGGGGGCAGCTTGGTGATCTTAATGGAGCCAGAGCTGTCGGATATCTCACTGAGGGAGACTTCAGCTGTGGCGCCGCGTTCAAACTCCTGCTGGAAAAAAATAGTTTTAAGGATACCGTCATATTTTCATACACATTGAAGCCCAGAACTTGATGATCATCAACTATAATAACTTTTTTTGAGTTTTATAGTGGATACACGCGTACGTAGACGCACATGCTCGATAAACTAGATCTCGAGCAAGTACATGTGTATCATGCAAGTCTCAAGGCACATGCTCGAAGCCAACTAAATTCGAATCGAACACGATTCAAGCATCCATAATTCTTGCTCGATATTCGAAGGACCTCTTGTGGTTGCTAAGCGCGACTGCTGAGCACGAGGTCCTGGGTTCGAATCCTGGGTCGGGCAAAGTGTTATTGGGTTTTTCCATTAGGTAATTCTCAGTGGCAGCACGGACTCTGGATTTGTGCCCGGTTGATGGCAATTGGCTCGCCCCTTATTACATTGGGACCTAAAAACATAACTGGCGAAATGTGGGTGTTACTATATGTGCACCTCTGCCTACCCCTTCGGGGAATACAGGCGTGATGTTATGTTATGTTTTTCTACTGCATGACATGCTCCCATTAGCAAATGTTGAATAAAAAGGACTGACCTCATCATCTCCACCTTCAGCTGCCTCGGCGACAGAGTCCTTATCTCCAGATCCCAAAGCCCCGAAGAACTGCTCGAAGTCACTTTCCTTGGAGTCAGCATCTACGAGGAAATAGTTTTAAGAATCAATAGCTGCCACTGGTATTTCCATTAGGCAATTCTCAGTACCGAATTATGGAGTATTCCATGAATTAAGAACTTTTTTGCTGAGCTGTATCCAGCCTAGAATTGACCACCCCCTTTCCCCTGTGGGTGTTGTAAGAGGCGACTAAGGGAAAATCCAGAAGATGCAATCCAGCAGCGTCTTCTGTAACCTCACAACCAATACTGGGTCCGTAAGCCGCTTGCCAAGCGTGGGGATTATAGTATCCCCCTCCCCATTCCAAGGTCTTTGTTCAACAGTGGACGTGTTTCGGCTGATGATGAAGGACTTTTTCGGACTCATACGTTATGTAATACACATAAAACACTGATTCAATTTGAATGTGGCTTCCTTTCTTTCTACGTACCAATGATCTCAATGCTGGCCCGTCCGTTGTGGTCTTGGTCTCTGATCTGCTTGGCTACTGTGTTGGCCTTCAGCCGCTCCACACTCTTGGCGTTGTCTCCGACGTACACATATATATCGTGTTCGAAGTCCAGGATGAAGCAGTCGCCCTTGTTGAGGGACTCGAAGGACACGTTGACCTGGAGACAAACAAATAATTGAAACCTAAATATGAACGAGAAAAGTGTTATACAACTTTGAAAATATTTCTCTTGTCTTAACCTACTGATGATATAAACGCGAAAATTTGTGAGGATCGCTGTTTCTTACTCCTTCACGCAAAAAAGACTAGACAGATTTTGATAAAACTTTACAGCAATATGGATATAATTCAGAATAAAGTTAATAAATGACACTCAGACAACAGATACTAATTGTGCTTCGCGGTTTTAATTACATTAATGCTAATTAAACGCGGTGATACCGCAAGGCAAAACCAGTACATATACAGAAAAGAAAATTTGGGTTAGGGCAAAATATTAGGAGTTCGGCCATATCCTTCGACTCCTGGTAGTGTCCCAAGGTCTATAACCAGGCTATATAGCAGGCGTTTACCACAGACCTGTTTGACGCGAACATTCCTCTTGCCCTTAATCTGGAACAGACGTTTTTCGGCGCCAGGGTTGATGGTCACGTGGTTGAAGCCAGATGCGTGGCCTCCGTCCAGGTATCTGATGGCTAGGAAGGGGAATAAAAAAGGATTAACATAAGATTGGTCCGGCTTTCGACATTGCACCCCTATTCCCCCCTTTATCGTGAACGTTATTATTGACAGGATGACATAACAATCTTTTTTATATGGGACTCGTCAATGTCGAAAAAGGCTAGTGAAAATATGCAAGTGACGTTAAAATATGGTGGTGGCGTAATTTTACACCAACAACCATTGTCAACAATTTTTTTAACTTTATTCTCATACTTGTACACTCCTATTTATAAACGAGGATCATACTGGCATTAACTAAACCCCGTATTAAGTCTATTGAGACCCCTATTCTTTGATATGCAAACGACAGTGACAGGTATAACATAAAATCACGCCTGTACTCCCCGAAGGGGTAGGCAGAGGTGCACATATAGTACACCCACATTTCGCCAGTTATGTTTTAGGTCTCAATGTAATAGGGGGCGAGCCTATTGTCATCAACCGGGCACAAATGCAGACTCCGTGCTGCTACTAAGAATTACCTAATGGAAAAACCCAGTAACACTTTGCTCGACCCAGGATTCGAACCCAGGACCTCGTGCTCGGCAGTCGCGCTTAGCCACCACTAGACCAACGAGGCAGTCATAATTACAAAATTAGCGACAGGTATAATTTAATTATTTGTGAATTAGGGAGTTAAGGTATATTCTTATTCAATATTTTTTCCAATTATAGTAACCCGACTACCAACCTGGCTGGAAGTAGTCCAGGAACTGCCTAGACTCGTAACCCTGGGCCTCCCTATGCTGCACAGCTGACCCATGGAACTGCTCGTCATCCATGTTAACTGTAAGCACGGCTGCGGACCCTGCCTCATCCTGGCTGGTCTTGGAGCCAATCCAGAAATGGATGTCCCAGGATAAGCGGGACTCATCGCCTGTCGTCTAGAATTCGAAGATATTTTTTAAGACATGGCCTTGTAGATATGCATTGATAGCCGAGTGGTATGACCGTTGGAGTGCCACGTCAAAAGACGCAAAGATAAGTCAGTTATAAATGTGTTCATCATCATCATCAGCCGGAAGACGTCCACTGTTGAACAAAGGCCTCCCCCTTAGAACGCCACAATGAACGACAGCTTGCCAATTGTATCCACCGGTCGCCCGCAATTCTGACATACATTGCTGTACATAATAAAACTTACCCTGTAGTGAATACTCCAATTGAGTATAATTACTTAGTGATGACACCATAAAGCTGAATAGTTACCATGGTAATTAAAAAAACAACATAACAACACGCCTGTATTCCCCGAAGGGGTAGGCAGAGGTGCATACATAGTACACCCACATTTCGCCAGTTATGTTTTTAGGTCCCAATGTAATAGGGGGCGAGCCTATTGCCATCAGCCGGCACAAATCCAGACTCCGTGCTGCTACTGAGAATTACCGAATGGAAAAACCCAGTAACACTATGCCCGACCCGGGATTCGAACCCAGGATCTCGAGCTCGGCAGTCGCGCTTAGCAACAACTAGACCAACGAGGCGGTAATTAAAAAAAAATCCTTATTTAATTATTATACTCACGCTGAGAACAATATAGGAGTCACCGGAATAAAACTTGCCAAAGTGGGATGGCGGGACCGGCACCGGCTCAAAATTCTGTAACAATATTAAAAAAAAACATTTAAAACATCACGCCTGTATTCCCCGAAGGGGTAGGCAGAGGTGCACATATAGTACACTCACATTTCGCCAGTTAGTTACCAATATTGTACTAATTCTACCTATGCCCCTCCGAAAACGGCGTAATCTATACTTATTAATATTATAAAGCTGAAGAGTTTGTTTGCTTGAACGCGCTAATCTCAGGAACTACTGGTCCGATTTGAAAAATTATTTCAGTGTTAGATAGCCCATTTGTTGAGGAAGGCTATAGGCTATAAAACATTTGAAATCCATGCGGACGGAGTCGCGGGCGGAAGCTAGTATTATATGAATAATAATACCATTTGATAACACATTTATCTAATAAGTGATACAATTTTACAATGGTTAAATTGTTGTTTAACGTTGTTATCATGATGTTTAATATGGCATAACATATCTACTTTTTATTTCGTGAATTATAACTATTTTACAACTATATACAACTTAAATCTAATACAGAATGAAAACAATATATACAAAAATAAAAAGTTAAAAAGCATCAAAAAATTCATCCCCATCGATGTCAACCGGTAACGTGCCCAAAAGACTGGCAGCATTGCCACGTTGAATGGCAATGCTAATTCTTTGGCCGAAAAATGAACCAGCCCTTTGGTCACGTGTGGAGTCGACTAAGCGCTTTGCCAAGTCTTTAAACAAAGCGCGAGCGCTCGGACCCCATGGCCCAAATGTTTCAACCCCAAACGGCTCAAAAATACAATTACCTATTAGGTTATTGTATTTCCGCCGTTTGAGGGTCTCCGCAGCAGCAGCAGCAGTGCCAGCGCAAATTGCCGAGCCAGAAACATGAGAAGATGCAAGGGTATCGACGCACGTTGCGTCCCACACCAAAGGCCTTCCCAATTTCCAGGGTAACAACGACATACCATCTGGTCTCTTTCCATCGTCACGTACCAAGCCATTTGGTTCTAGTACGGCTGGTACGCCGGCGGTGACAAGAGCACGACGGATGATGTCATTTATGTTACTATGTCGCGGTATGCGACCTGCACTCCTACTGCATGATAGACCATGCCGTCCGAGGCTGTCCACCGCTTCACCACACTGACATCGATGAGGAGTGACGCATGGAGTCCCTAAACGTAAACTAACGGCAATGCGGAAACTGTTGTCATCCAACATTGTTCCAATGTTAGACGACGGAAGTACCTGCAGCCAAAGACCCGACTCCCACTCTCCCACAGCCAGCAAACGAGCGCGCTCGGCAGTATTGATTGACGTATTAATCAATTCATTCCGTATCAAACTGCAAAGCGGCTCGTCCCACTGCCTCTGGGAAAATGTCTGTTTGGGAAGTTCAGTGCTTGGGCAAGCCATTCTCCAAGTGGATATCGCCTCAGTCAAGCACGATACCTTAAAATTAACCAAGGAAGAAGCTAGGATTCTTCTGGTTAATTTTTCAGTACTGTGGACCGAGGAAAGAAACGCCGGTAAACCTAAACTAGAAACAGTTCGGACTCCTAAGCCACCCATACGAACTGGAAGCGTAGCTTGAGACCAAGCTCGATCGTCCAAAGCTACGTTTAAAATCGACGTTAGGGTAGTACGGATAATTTGGTCAATTTTACCTAATAATTGTGGATGTTTCCACAATGCGCTGGAACGCAGATTATAAATGAATTTTGGGCCGAAACAACAATACCGGATTAAAGTTATGGCCGAATGCATGTTAATTTTGAAAAGTCTTTCCGAAATCATATTGAAATTTTGAATTTTTTCGTCTATAAAATTTGTGCAAGATGCGTCCAAAATAGGAGACCCTAGGAGACGTAGCGAATTTTCATCCACTACTTTAATCTGGGGAGCTATAGCATTAAATTTTGATAAAGTGTCTTGTCTGTCGGTGGTGTCCGGGATATAAATTTCACATTTTGAAAAGTTGAGGTCTAAACCGATAGAATTTAAATTGTCCTTAAGAAATTCCAAATCTTTTAAAACAGTCTCCACGTCACCTCCTAGGGTTCCATCATCCAAATACCATATGTTAAATTTGGAATTTAATTGTGCTATGATGGGGTGGATAGCTAGGCTGAAAATGACTGGCCCAAGAGGATCCCCTTGTTGACAGCCAACTGCAGATTCCAAAAGGTTGTCTTTGTAGATTAATTTCGATGGGTTTCTGTAGCATTGCCAATAATCTAATTAATATTATATTTGGTGGAAATATTAATTAACAATGTTATTAAAATAATTTCATTAAAAATAACGAATTTAACGAACATCGATTAATTATTTTTTTAATCAGTATAGTATTGTTAAAAAATATCACAATAGTAGTGTATGTATTATATTTATTTAAAAAGCACAATAGATAGGAATAAGATAAAATAATGCGTCATTAATAACATCGTTACTAATCACATCACACTAATATTATAAAGGCGAAAGTTTGAGTGTGTTTGTATGTTTGTTACCTCTTCACGCTCAAACGGATAGACCGATTTTGATGAAATTTCATATGGAGGTAGCTGACACCCTGGATTAACATATAGGCTACTTTTTACCCGGAAAAAATTTAGCGGGTAACACCGCGGGGCGCAGCTAGTAATATAAATATGGAAGTAAGTATGTTTGTAACCTCTTTACAACAAAACCAATGGAACCGATCGTCTAAAAATTTTGCAAATACGTTGTCAGGAGTATACAGAAAAGGATAGAGGGTACCGTATATTCAGAGAAGTATTTAGCCTAGCTGGAGGCTCATGCAGTCTCGCCATTGTCCGGTTACGTCCAACAAGACCCCTCTCGGGGTCGTCGACACTAATACATCACGGAAAATTAAAAAACGTATATTCCGAAAAATGTGCTGTCCCCTTACCATGAACTTTAAAGCAGTTAGCGTTGTGAAAGTGAGACCATCACACTGGCTGTTCCCCAGGGAAAGAACGACATCTTTCAGCGTTAATTTTTTTTGTCGCTTATGGCTCTTATGGAAAGTCAGGGCGCTTCGTACGTTTACGTAGCCGAAACATACTACATATACACTTATGACCCTAACCATACACACCATACACCTCATCACAAACATTACACGCACAACACCACACCACACCAAACCACACACCACATCACACCACACACCACCACACACCATACCACACCACACCACATCACACACCAAATACCATGCCATACCATACGCCGCACTACTTACCACACCAAACTATACACTACCTCACATACATTAACTAGGAATATGTTTCTTCTTTTTTTCTTTACTTTTATTATTAGGTACCTTAATTATATTATCCTTACTGTTAATAATGAAATTGCAACCTTTTTTTTTTTTTTTTTAATATTTTAATTTGTTTAATTTCTCAAGATTAGTTTATACAAGCTTAATACATGAAAATGTATGTACTTACATTACATATTTACCCCTAAGGTCACAGTACACTGTATTGACTCAAGTTAGTACAGTGTACGACAATGATGTGAAAGAGCGGAGCCTTCTAATACAGGCATTGTTTGCTTAAAAGGAGGCTCCAAACACGTTCAAACACGTTTAAATGTATGTATTTTTCTATTTCTATATATACAATAAACTATTTTGTATTTTGTATTTCGTGTCTTTCTAAATTCAAATTTAAGGCGAACGAAACCACTGGCACCCCTATTTTAAAATAAACTTGAATTAGGAACCCGATCTTTATTCAAAGTCATTCGAAAATAGAATCGGTTTGTTCATCTTTCTTTAGCACCAGTTGTATTTTTATTTTTGGCTTCAACAGTAAACAATAAAGAATGCAGCTTTTTCGAATCTCGAAATAAGTAGACAATAAAAATTCTATAAAGTTCTTTAGTCTATCACTATGTGCCAAGAGAATGCATAGTCTCTTTTTATGTTATCATTTATGAGCAGATTTTAAGATTATTATAGGTATGATTGATTTGCTAACTTAAATTTATGCGTTACTAGCTGCGCTCCGCGGTGTTGCCCGCTATATTTTTTCGGGATAAAAGGCAGGCTGTTTTTATTTTTTATTATATATATTATTATAACTGTCCCACTGCTGCCAAGGCCTCTTCTCGTATAGAGGATTGAGCATTGATCACCACGCTAGCTCACTGCGGGCAACTTCAGATAATTAAATCCAGGTTTCCTCACGATGTTTTCTGTCACCGTTCGTCTAGTGTCTTAGAATAACTAAGAAAGTATTTATTACATTGAAAAAGTCACATTGATTTTCTGAATTTGAACCTGCAACGTTGTGCATACAAATCCGGTATGTTAACCACTAGGCCACCAAGACACAACAGGACCCATAGTTACTCTTTTAAAAATAGGATGAGCACAACATAATTATTTACTGTAATAATAAATTTTGTAGCCTATAAAACACGTGTTATTTATAAATATATCTTATAAATGTGACCGTCAGTCCGTCCGTGTTGAAAATAGACATGCTTTTACCTAACGACAAGCGTGGGGCCCGAATCTTGGAGTTTTATACGTTTTATTACACTAACTTCCGCCTTTGGTTTTGTGCGAGAATATTTAGAATGTGTGGATTCAGGGTTATATAGGTGTAATATATGTAATAATAACAGCCTATAACTGTCCCACTGCTACAAAGGCCTCTTCTCGTATAGAAGGATTGATCATTGATCACCACGCTAGCTCACTGCGGGCAATTTCTGATAATTAAATCCAGGTTTCCTCACGATGTTTTGCGTCACCGTTAGTCTAGTGTCTTAGAATAACTAAGAAAGTATTGCGAGCGATTAAGAATGTATGGCGAACCTATGGCCATCAACCGGGCCAATATCCAGACTCCGTGCTGCTGCTGAGAATTAACTAATAGAAAAACCCAATAACACTTTGCCCGACCCGGGATTTGAACCCAGGACCTCGTGCTCAGCAGTCGCGCTTAGCGACCACTAGACCAACGAGGCAGTTTCTGATCAAGGTCAAAAATAAAATTTATCATATTTTGTTTATTACACCCATATTTCATCAGTTATGTTACAGGTCTTAATGTATAGCGAGCCTACTGCTATCAACCAGGCAAAAATCCAGACTCCGTGCTGCTACTGCGAATTACCTAATGGAAAAACCCAGTAACACTTTGCTAGAGATACGAACCCAGGACCTCATGCTCAGCAGTCATGTTTAGCGATCACTACACCAAGAGGCAGTCTCTCTCACTCAATGAAAATACTAAAGTGAATGTTTATATTATAAGAGTCAAGTAGAAATAATTGGCGCCGCCTAAATATGACAGTAAGATTTAAAACGTAATGTATAATAAAAATAAATAATACCTAAGTATACTCTCCGTCATGAGAAGCTGTAAATCCCTACTAATATTATAAACGCGAAAGTTTGTAAGTATAGATGGATGTTTGTTACTCTTTCACGTAAAAACTGTTGAATGGATTTTAATGAAATTTCATATGGAGGTAGCTGACACCCTGGATTAGCACATAGGCTACTTTTTATCCCGAGAAAATGTAGCGGGTAACACCGCGGGGCGCAGTTAGTGCAGCATAAAAGGAAAATAACTCTGTAATTATCAACTATTTTAATTAATTAAAAAAACTAAAAAACACGCTTTTTATCGAAAACCGAACTAAAAAATAGAAAATAAGTTTTAATCAATTTAAATTAAGAATAGTGTTAAAAATTTCAATAAATATAAATTAATAATAGTGTGAATAAAAACAAAAAATATTTTATTTAAAAAAAGCGTGGGGTGCTTTTTAAGATATTATCAAAGTGATAATCACTCTACTCGTATCTGTCAATAAAATATTTATAACTATTGACACCATGCACCCCACGCTTTTTTAAATAAAATATTTTTTGTTTTTATTCACACTATTATTAATTTATATTTATTGAAATTTTTAACACTATTCTTAATTTAAATTGATTAAAACTTATTTTCTATTTTTTAGTTCGGTTTTCGATAAAAAGCGTGTTTTTTAGTTTTTTTAAACTATTATTTATTTTCTATTTTTTATTAAGATGGTTAGCTACCACGAAGCTTTACCTTAACGCGAGCCGGTCTCGGCGCCCGCGACGGTTAGCTACCACGGAACTTTACCGTAGCGACTAGCGGCTTAGCAGAGGGCGTTGGAGTCGGGACACGCGCGCGACGCTTAGCTACCACGGAACTTTACCGTAGCGACTAGCGGCTTAGCAGAGGGCGTTGGAGTCGGGACACGCGCGCGACGCTTAGCTACCACGGAACTTTACCGTAGCGACTAGCGGCTTAGCAGAGGGCGTTGGAGTCGGGACACGCGCGCGACGCTTAGCTACCACGGAACTTTACCGTAGCGACTAGCGGCTTAGCAGAGGGCGTTTGTGTTGCGGGCTGTAATTATGCTATTTTTATTAATTAATACTTTTTATTAATTATATTATTAAATAATTTTATCAAATTAGTGTATTGTCATCGGTCCTCGATAAATCTACAAAGTTTGAACGAAATCTAGCCGTTTAAAGTGGGTCAAAATCGCGCCCAAAGAAGTCGGTTACAAACATACAAACAAACATACATACATACAAGTGAAGCTAATATAAAGCGTGTAAAAATAGGTTGGTATTTATGTTCAGGATAATGTTGCCAGCACAATCATGATTTTATACTATGAAGTTTGGATTTTCCGATTGTAGAAACCAATTTCATGGGAATACAATCGCCACCTATTAGGTAGTATAGAGATCTGTGGTCTTTGCCTACCCCTCTGGGAAACAGGCTTGACTATGTATGGATGTATTAGATATTATATTCAGAGGGGCTCGTAGCACGGTAGCCTTCTAAACAGCGCAGCTATTATATATATATAATAATAAATATTATAAACGCGAAAAATGTTAACAAAATTCATAACTCTTCGTGACGGAGAATATACTTTTCACATTACTCACGTGTTTACGCCGCCATTAAGACCGCCATAATAAAAACTATTGACTTCATTCTATATCGTTGACAGCTGGTATACTGGCGAAAGATTTATGACTATCAAAATAGTCGGGCGATTTATCATGACGCCACATTTCTCTTTGTTTATTCCCGTCTTTAATATCCGATGGTCAATGATATTGAAAGAAAAAGGGGTTACACGCGCTTTGAAAATAGCATATTAAAACCAGGTTTGACTGCCTCGTTGGTCTAGTGGTCGCTAAGCGCTGCCGAGCACGAGGTCCTAGGTTCGAATCTCTGGTCGGGCAAAGTGTTACTGGGTTTTTCCATTAGGTAATTCTCAGTGGCAGCACGGAGTCTGGATTTGTGTCCGGTTGATGGTCAGCTCGCCCCCTATTACATTGGGACCTATAAACATAACTGGCGAAATGTGGGTGTACTATATGTGCACCTTTGCCTACCCCTTCGGGGAATACAGGCGTGATGTTATGTTTAATACCAGGTCCACTGGGCTTACTCTCCAATGTAATTCCAACCAAATTGCATTGGAATTGTAAAGTTCAGACTATTAAACTACTGATGCTAAATTATTAAAAGAATTTAGCCTATCCTATGCTATCAACTGGGCAAAAGACTCCTAACATCTCAATAAAACTTTTGTCGGCCCAGGAATCAAACGTAGGATCAACGAGGCAGTTTCCAACTCTCCACGTACCTCTATCCTCCATACTTCAAGGCCTGCTTTCCTTCCGGAGTTGGCGAACGCGGGGTGAACTTCAGGCATTTTCTGTTGAAGAAAAAGTTTCATTACTCAAAATTACAGAACTAAACAGTATAAATATGACATGACATATTGCATATAACTTTTTGCAAGCCTAGCCTATACTTAACAAAAGAGTAGATTAATATAAAAATTGTAAATATTTATGAATAATAATAATAATATTCTTTATTTATCGGACAACAGTGATCCATCATGTTAGTAAGCAATACAATAACTTATTATTTAGTGTTAGTAGCTAAAATACAGTACAGAATACAAAGCAAATAGTAGTATTGCGACAAGGACATCCACGGATTAATGTTCAGTGATTGTCCTTCTCAACAAAACTTTTAATAATCGGAGAGTCGATACTCTCCGCCACAGTTTTTAGGATGCTGTTGCCACTCGCCCGCAACCTTGACAACAGCAACGCGGTTTTCTTGCGAATGACGGCGTGGAAGCCATCAGTTCTAGTCAGTTTCAGTTTTGAATGCCCTCCTCCTAATTCTTATTTTTGTTATGCCCGACAGGGCCCACAATGATCCAAAACTAATGTATATATTCTTATGTACCTACCACCTAAGTTTACATTGTGGAATGCAATAAACGTATTGAGTATTGACATCATCAGCTAGAAGACGTCCACTGTAGAACCAAGACTTCACCGACGGGAGGGGGGGGGGGGGGAGGCTGGGCGTTGTCAAAATCCCCACGCTTGACAAGCGGCTTAGGGATCGCAATATTGATGGTGACACAGAAACAGGTATAATGTAATCTGTGGTTTAAAATTGTAAATTCTATTTTTTTTTCTTTTTTTAAAAAAAAAACGTCGCCCCACACTAGGAATTTCTCCTGTGTCGTGGGTGCGTTTCACAAACATGAAATATCACATACACAAACACCCAGACTCGGGACAAATATCTGTGGTTCGCACAAAGTTTTGCCCCGTGCGGGAATCGAACCCGCAACCCTTAGCGCAGCAGTCCAATCGCTTAGCCCCTGCACTAATCAGGTCGTCATCAGAATTCTTATGGCTAAGGGGGCCAAACTCGGGCCAAACACTCACTGTGTATCACATATTTTTTTGCCTTTGAATCGAACCTGACATTCTTAGGACAGCAGTCCAATCGCTTAGGCACTGCGCCAATTAGGTAGTCGAATACCTATATCCCTACACAATGAGATATCAAAAACATTCTATATTAAATTGATAAAGGAAACTTGAATAATGATGAGCGTGTATGAGGAATGTGATGCGAGTGAATGAAGCAAAAGAAGTATGCCAGGATCGTAGCAAATGGAAATCCGTGGTCTCTGCCTACACCTCAGGGAAACAGGCGTGACTTATAAGTATGTATGTATGAATAATGATGGACGCGAGCGGGATTCGTACCCGCGACTTTTGCTGTACCGTGGTGCCGTGCCGCTCTGCCAACTGAGCCATCGTATCATCAATTTAGATTAAAGCTTAGCATGGGCAACATACAAAAATGACGCAAAAAGTCATAAAACATCCTATATGTCTGCTGCCTCATTGGTCTAGTGGTCGCTAAGCGCGACTGCTGAGCACTAGGTCCTGGGTTCGAATCCCGGGTCGGGCTAAGTGTTATTGAGTTTTTCCATTAGGTAATTCTCAGTAGCAGCACGGAGTCTGGATTTGTGCCCGGTTGATGGCAATTGGCTCGCCCCCTATTACATTGGGACCCAAAACATAACTGGCGAAATGTGGGTGTAGTATATGTGCACCTCTGCCTACCCCTTCGGGTAATACAGGCGTGATGTTATGTTATGTTTTTTTCCAATTTCTAGTTTTTTTCTTTACTTAATATCAGTTCAATATCAATGTCAATTAGATATTGCAATAAGGGAACGATATTGTTAGCACTATCTCTGTTAACGTATAAAACTAGATATGGCAATTTACCTATGTCAAATTGATGTGTTTTACTGTCTACACTTAGAGCATGCGGGATAGTGATGTAAAAACATACAATAATAAAAAAAAAATTAAAAACGCGACTGCCATGTCAAAAAACCAACTGAAAACAATAACTAACAAAAAAATAAAAACCGCCTTCAAAAAACACGCAGCAAAAGTGTTAAATATAATGTTTTGTTTACTTCACTTTACATACACATACATAAAAAAAAGATTCCGACGAATTGTAAACCTCCTCCTTTTTTAAAGTCGGTTAAAAAGACACTGTTCCACAGAACGGCCCCCCTGCGATGGAATTTCTCTTATGCTTTTTAATACGTTTTTTGACATGGCACTCATATTTTTTAATTTTCTAAAATTATTTGTTTTTATTTCCTAGAACCATATTATTAAAGATAATTTTAAATACCGATAACTTCTCAACCTAACGAAAAATCCTTAGTAATGAAGACCTGGAAATCGGCCACCCATCAAAAACCTGACCGCAACAACGGCAGCTTGACTTGCATATTAATTAAATTGTACTATAAGTCATAACATACATTCATCTCAACATTAGTAACCATAAAAACCGTCTAGACGATCTAATCGGATATTAAAAAGAGACAAAAATAAACCGAGTGAGGAAGACGGCAGTATTTATTGTTTGCGAGTGAGCGAGATAAAAGAAGCAATTCAAGCAATTGTTAACTGGATGTCCTTGGAAGCTGTTAGCGATAGACGGAAAAAAAAGTAAAATACTAAATCAACTTCAGTATTTTTTAACAACAATATACATATAACAACAATAACATCACGCTTGTATTCCCGGAAGGGGTGGGCAGAGGTGCACATACAGTACACCCACATTTCGCCAGTTATGTTTTAGGTCCCAATGTAATAGAGGGCGAGCTGACCATCAACCGGACACAAATCCAGACTCCGTGCTGCTACTGAGAATTATCTAATGGAAAAACCCAGTAACACTTTGCCCGACCCGGGGTTCGTTCGAGCCCAGGACCTCGAGCTCAGCAGTCGCGCTTAGCAGCCACTAGACCAACGAGGCAATCACACGAAGTATATTATATTAGCTAATTATATCTACATTGTGGATATGCAATAAACATTAAATATATAAATGAGCAATGTGCCGAGTGGTAACCGTCCTAGAATAGATCACCCCGTTTCCTCCCGTGAGTGTCGTAAGAGGCGACTAAGGGAAAATCTAGAAGATGGGCAGCAGCGTCTTCTGTAACTTGACCACCAATACTGCGATCCCCAAGCCGCTTGCCAAGCGTGGGGATTTTGGCAACCCCTCCCTTCACCTAAGAAGGAGGCTTTTGGACAAATTGTTATTTGTTTTTTCTAGTAGGCAATTAATAGGCTTAGATGGTTTGGGCATGTAGAAAGGATGGATGAAAGAAGAATGACAAAACGAATATATGAGGCGAGTGTTAGTGGAGTATCGGAAAGGGGAAGACCAAGGCGAACATACCTAGACCAAATCGGAAATGTTCTGCAAAAAGGGCAAGTGAGGAGTACCCTCAACCGAAGAGCGTGTATGAGGAATGTGATGCGTGTGGATGAAGCAAAAGAAGTATGCCAGGATCGTAACAAATGGAAATCCGTGGTCTCTGCCTACCCCTCAGGGAAAGGGGCGTGACTTAATGTATGTGTATGTAGTAGGCAATTCTCAGTAGCAGCATGGAGTGCCCAGTTGATGGCAATAAGCTAGCTCGCTGGGGCCTATAACATAGCTAGCGAAATGTTGGCGTTCTATACAGTTAATACACCTCTGCCTACACCTTCAGGGAATACAGGCGTGATGTTATGTAGTATATTATTATAATTTATGTAACGATTTGGATCAAGATGGGCCAATGTTTACTTCTTAAATAAAATACTACCATAATATATCACTTTTCAAATCTTGTAGTAAATTTATCACGATGTATGTAATAAAAAAGATCTTCAAAGACTTTAAAATAGTTTCGGATTATCTATGTTTTCCAACTGCGTCTGTGTCATCCCTACTAATATTATAAACGCGAAAGTTTGTAAGTACAGATGGATGTTTGTTACTCTTTCACGTAAAAACTACTGAATGTTATTTACTATTATTCCGGTTACACTCACGGGTGTATTTGGGAATGCCCGACTAGGTAGTTTCGAACTCGACCGGAGCCCTTATTCATGAGCTGGTAACGCGGCAGAGTCGCGAGCCGAACATACCCGTGAGTATAACCGGAATATATAGTAAATAATATGGATAACACTCACGAAAGTTATTATAGTAAAACTACTGAATGGATTTTAATGAAATTTCATATGGAGGTAGCTGACACCCTGGATTAACACATAGGCTACTTTTTATCCCGAAAATATGTAGCGGGTAACACCGCGGGGCGCAGCTAGTCTTCATATAAAAACAGACACGCATTTGTGCGGTGTCGACGCGCATCAGCGGCTGTGTGTTGGCGTGTGACTGTAGCAGCTAATTGAAAACAGATTTTAACTATTTAAACTGTGTGAACTAGGGTTGTTACTACCCGTACTATACTATACTAGACTATAGAGTACCATACTATATATTATACTAGCTTTTGCTCGCGACTTCGTCCGCGTGGAGTAATGACTTCCGTCAGAATTTGGGTTTTTCACTTTTTTTTTTTAATTTTTTTTTTGGGAATTTCCAAAAATCCTCTCTTAGTGGTAGCCTACTCCTCCCAACAAACACGCATGCCAAATTTCAGCTCTTTACGATCAGTAGTTTCGGCTCTGCGTTGTCTATCAGTCAGTCAGTCAGTAACGGAAGAGTTTTATTATATTTTGTATTTCTCTATTTATTTATTATTCCCCGAAGGGGTAGGCAGAGGTGCACATATAGTACACCCACATTTCGCCAGTTATGTTTTAGGTCCCAATGTAATAAGGAGCGAGCTGACCATCAACCGGGCGCAAATCCAGACTCTCGCTACTGAGAATTACTAACGAAAAACCAAATAACACTTTACCCAACCAGGAAATCGAACCCAGAACCTCACGCTCAGCAGTCAAGCTATCACTAGACCAACTGATCTACATTAGGCGTTAAACAGTTTCACAGTTTTTCTAATTAAGTACGTAAGTGATTGATTGTCTCATTAACCTAACTGCAATTAAAACGACACACGGGTGTTCAAATGGTAATTAACGAACGTAATTCACTGTTTTACAGTAATTAAGAAGTTCATATAGGCTGATAATTGCAAGGACCTATTAGCGTAGTAGCTAAGGGATTTGACTGTTGCGCTAAGGGTTGCGGGTTCGATTCCCGCACGGGGCAAAACTTTGTGCGAACCACATATCTGTCCCGAGTCTGGGTGTTTGTGTGTGATATTTCATGTTTGTGAAACGCATCCACGACACAAGAAAAATTCCCAGTGCCGGGCGACATTTCTAAAAAAAATACAGATGAACCGTGATATTCCTCGAAGGGGTAGGCAGAGGTGCACATACAGTACACCCACATTTCGCCAGTTATGTTTTTAGGTCCCAATGTAATAGGGGGCGAGCCTATTGCCATCAACCGGGCACAAATCCAGACTCCGTGCTGCCACTGAGAATTACCTAATGGAAAAACCCAGTAACACTTTGCCAGACCCGGGATTCGTACCCACGACCTCGTGCTCAGCAGTCGCGCTTAGCGACCACTAGACCAACGAGGCAGTCAAGTTCCTTATTATTTATTAAAAAACCAGATCAGTTTCACTTTTAAACAAGAACTAAACGAAGCAGCCACAGATTATGCAAACCAGTGAGCTAGAAGGTGTAAGATAAAGATCCTGCTCTCAACACAACACTAACTGGTTATACCAGTATTTTTTAACAACGGGGTGTAGGTTCACAAGGATTCGCATTCCTGCTCCCATACCCTGAACTCTTAAAGCAGGACAGTTTAAGATGTGGAAGCGGGACGTCGCTACGTGCAGTGTACTGCGTCGTCTCGCTTCCACAACGTAATCTATCCTGCTTTAAGAGTTTTTGGTAGGCTGTGCTCACATTAAAGGACAATTAATACTTTAAAAATAATTTATATTTATTTAGATACTAACTGCGCCCCGCGGTGTTACCCGCTACATTTTTTCGGGATAAAAAGTAGCCTATGAGTTAATCCAGGGTGTCAGCTACCTCCATATGAAATTTCAATAAAATCCATTCAGTGATTTTTAGGTAAAAGAGTAACAAACATCCAACCATACTTACAAACTTTCGCGTTTATAATATTAGTAGTAGGATTTTACACTTTTTACATTTTTTTTAAAACTTCGCCCCACACTAGGTATTTCTCCTGTATCGTGGGTGCGTTTCACAAACATGAAATATCACACACAAACACCCAGACTCGGGACAAACATCTGCAGACACAATTTTTTGTACCGTGAATCGAAGCCGCAATCCCAAGCGCAGCATTCAAATCGCTTAGCCACTGCGCCAATCAGGATAATTTAATGTATTATTTACTATCTCTAATATAATCTAATAAATAGATCAACTAATTGGTATTTGTCAAAAATCTATGCACCATTTTTACAGTTGTCACTATGCCATCAAAAACATAAATGTGAAATGAGGGCCAAGTTCTATCCCTACTAATATTATAAACGCGAAAGTTCGTAAGTATGGATGGATGTTTGTTACTCTTTCACGTAAAAACTACTGAATGGATTTTAATGAAATTTCATATGGAGGTAGCTGACACCCTGGATTAACACATAGGCTACTTTTTATCCCGAATAAATGTAGCGGGTAACGGAGGCCGCAGCTAGTACGGCTTAAAAGGAAAATAAGTCTGTAATTAACAACTATTTTAATTAACATTACAGGTTTGGTAATTATGTTCAGGAAAATATTGCAGATAACATAATCATGATTTTATACTATACTCCAATTAAAGTAGGATTCGAAAAACCAACAAATCTATTTTCAGTTTATTCAAGCGAATTTGACTTCTATTCTGGACGCATAAGGATGGTATTAAAAGCAAAAACTTATTCCCAACGCCAACTGCTTACTGCAGCTGTCATATGTTTTGACACTAATGAAATAGAATTCAAAATCATTTGAATGGATTGTACATAAAGGTTGTCTTGTCATCTAATGTTATTTCAAATGGAGTATAGGAACTTTGGATTTTCCGATTGTAGAAACCAGTTTCACGGGAATAAAATCGCCACCTATTAGGTACCTATTATAGAAACAGACTCCGTGGTGCTACTGAGAATTACCTAACGGAAAAACCCAGTAACACTTTGCCCGACCCGCGATTCGAACCCAGGACCTCATGCTCAGCAGTCGCGCTTAGCGACCAAGATAAACGAAGCACTTGCCCAAGTTTGAACCTTCAACCTAGTGCATACAAATCCGGTTATGTTAACCACTAGGCCACCACAATGGTAACTACATATTAGTACTATAATTTCATTTTGTGCTGGTAAGTTTGACACAATAACATATAACAAGTTGAAGTGGCAACCCTAACGCAGATGTCAATTAAACAACACATAATTGAAAAGCTAAAATATACGTTTCAAATCGGTTTGTGGCGCGGTAATAGAAGCCGCTTCAATGTTTACAAATAGATGAAAATTGTAAAGTCGTAAAGGAAAATTCTAGCAACTGCCAGACATTCTAAAAGTAGGAACATAACAACATCACGCCTGTATTCCCCGAAGGAATAGGCAGAGGTGCAAATATAGTACACCCACATTTCGCCAGTTATGTTTTTAGGTCCCAATGTAATAGGGGGCGAGCTAACCTTCATACATACATAAAGACGCTTGAGGATTTTTAATAATCCCTACTAATATGATAAACGCGAAAGTTTGTAAGTATGGATGGATTTTTGATACTCTTTCACGTAAAAACTACAGAATGGATTTTAATGAAAGGATATGGAGGTAGCTGACACCCTGGATAACACATAGGCTACTTTTTATCCCGAAAAAATGTAGCAGGTAACACCGCGTGGCGCAGCTAGTACTAAATAATTATTTATCGTTATTTATAAAACACATCCATATTAACCTTTATATTTTCATCACAACGTAATAATATTTACCTTTGTAGAAAATCTCGTCACATTATCGTCGGGTGCGCCTGCGCCGCTAAAGAACGCCATTTTCTTTCTATTCAGAGCGCGACGTGTTTACGTCATTACACGCTCAATGAGCAGACGTAATGAGTGACAATAATACTGTACAAATCTCTCAGCTTTGGCTTATGTTAAAGGACTGATAGCCGAGTGGTATGACCGTTGGAAATAAATTTGTTATCAGTTACTAAAAACGGTGAAGGAAAACATCGTGAGGAGACCGACACACCTGAGAGAGATTTCAACGGTGTGTGTCGCCATGGGCGGTTTACACTCTGACACCAGGTTGTACATCAACCATACGATAAGAAGATCACAGGAAACTGTGGCTGTGTCCTGTAGCGGCGATTCACGTCTGCGGAGGGAGTGGTTGATTCCATACTGGTTATATAGAAACCTAATATACATTGGTAGGTTGTATCCGAAACAAGACACCAGTGTTCTCGTTTGCGTAACGCCTATAGGTCCCATGGTATAAAAACAGCCTATAACTGTCCCACTGCAGAGCAAAGGCCTCTTCTCGTATATATAGAGAAGGATTGAGCATTGATCACCACGCTAGCTCACTGCGGGCGATTTCAGATAATAGTTGGGAGGAGGTTTTTGCCAATGCTCAGGATGGACTTGACCGGGTCTCGGAGTGGTTGCAATGGAACATCCTAACACTCAACACTTCTAAAACTAAATTTGTAACTTTTTCAATTAAAACAAGCTTGTTACCACCACCATCTCTTACTATCATTGCTCACACCTGTGGAGACTCCTCAATGAAAAACTGTTCTTGTCCACCCCTCGAAAGGACCAAAACTATTAAGTATTTAGGCGTAGTTATTGACCAACACCTTTCTTTCCAACCGCACATACAGACCCTTGTACCCAGACTTCGTAAACTTATTTACATATTTAAAATATTAAGACACTCTGCCAATAAAAAGACAATCAAGATTATTTACTACGCCTTATGCCATTCTCTCATTGACTACTGCATCACTTCTTGGGGAGGAGCCGCAAAAACCCACTTGATTGAAGTGGAGAGAGCTCAGCGAACAATACTCAAGGTTGGCGCAGGTCTTCCCTTCCGATACCCGACCGTTGATCTATACAGAGAATGGGATATCCTTACTGTTCGACAGTCGTTTATCCTACGTATTATATTAAAAAAACACAGTGAACTGTATTTTGATCCAAACTTGCTTAAACAACGTAGAGGCAAAGTCTGTCCCAGTATACGGGTCAATACAAAGTTCTCCCAAAAATTTTCCGTTTTCCTTAGTGTCTACTTATATAATAAATTAAATACTATGCTTTATATATACCCAGTAACTAAATCAAAGTGTAGTAAAATTGTTCAAGCGCATTTAAAAACGTGTGACTACGATAAAACAGAGAAACTCTTATCTATTCTTTCTTAGACTTTCTTGCCATCATACAGCATGCCACTCGCAACCATCATACTCACACTTACACTATCACATTTACACCCTTACTTTACAAGCATCCTCTCACACACCCCATAACACACTCACAGCAATTCTGTATCTAATCCTTATATTGTACTAAACTTCAATGTATTTTGTTTCTATGCTTAAACTTTAGTTATTATCTATTTTATTACTCCTGTCACAGTTTGATAATTTGTCTAGCTTCTAACCGAGGGTGGGGGCACTGGTGACCTGTAACTCAGGTTTTAATCCTAAACCTACATCAGGCACCAGTCTCTCACATAGGTGGAACTTAACTCACCTTGTTAAGTAATTTTAATGACCTATTGTGAAGAGATAATAAACGATTATTATTATTATTATTATATTATTAATTAAATTCAGGTTTCCTCACGATGTTTTCCGTCACCGTTAGTTAGTATCTTAGAATAACTAAGAAAGTATTTATAACATTGAAAAATTTACATTGATACTTTCCCGGGTTTGAACCTGCAACCTTGTGCATACAAATCCGGTATGTTAACCACTAGACCACCACGACTGTAGCAAGTCCCATGGTATAGGGGGCTTGTTACTATGACTGATCAAATGATTCACATTATTACTATTTAGAAAAATAGGAAGTCATTTTTATAAATGAACGTATTTGTATAAATTGCATACAGGTATGCGTACCTACATAATAACTGATCATTTATGTACAAACATACATAATGGTATTATAATTATAGTATAATTAGTTTTTATAAGGTAAATAGCCGGATAAACGTCATGTAATGGGTCTCTAAACAACTGGCAATGCGCTTGACAAATAGATCTGGGTGACTATGAGATCAACAGCCAACGATAGAATTTCTTTATCGCTCTCTCATGAGGATAGACTGCCTCGTTGGTCTAGTGGTTGCTAAGCGCGACTGCTGAGCACGAGGTCCTGGGTTCGAATCCCGGGTCGGGCAAAGTGTTACTGGGTTTTTCCATTAGGTAATTCTCAGTAGCAGCACGGAGTCTGGATTTGTGCCCGGTTGATGGCAATAGGCTCGCCCCCTATTACGTTGGGACCTAAAACATAACTGGCGGAATGTGGGTGTACTATATGTGCACCTCTGCCTACCCCTTCGGGGAATACAGGCGTGATGTTATGTTGTATGTTATGTTCTCTCATGAGGATAGAGGCCTAATGTAATTTGACTCCATATAATGGAAATAGATGAAGTAAATAACAAACATTTCAGTGATTTAACATAACAAAGTATTGTTCATGACAGTGAGCTAGCGTGGTGATCAATGCTCGTTCCTCCTGTATGACAGGCCTTTGTAGCAGTGGGACAATTACAGGCTGGTGTTATTAGTGAAGCGAAATAGTATTTACATCAGGATAAGGATAAAGTTATCAAACGTTGTCAAACAGTATTCTCGAAGCTTTTCCGTGATAACAAAACATAGCTATGTACTCTATTTACCGTGTATAATATAACATATTACATCACACTAATAATAAAAAGGCGAAAGTTTGTGACGCGGGTGAAACCGCGGTGCACAGCTAGTTTAAAAATAAATAATTAAACGCAACTGTTGAGCATGAGGTTCTGGGTACGATTCCCGGGTTAGCCAGTGTTATAATAACCCTACCCTACTTCATATTTATAAATATGACAATTTTAAACCATTATTATGATTATCCTGCTTCGTTGGTCTAGTGGTCGCTAAGCGCGACTGCTGAGCAAGAGGTCCTGGGTTCGAATCCCGGGTCGGGCAAAGCGTTACTGGGTTTTTCCATTAGGTAATTCTCAGTGGCAGCACGGAGTCTGGATATGTGCCTGGTTGGTGGCAAAAGCTTCCCCTATTACATAGGGACCTAAAAACATAACTGGCGAAATGTGGGTGTACTATATGTGCACCTCTGCCTACCCCTTCAGGGAATACAGGCGTGATGTTATGTTATGTTTTTTATTATTATAAGCCCGTATCGTCTCACTGCAGGGCAATGGCCTCCCTCCCTCCTTCCATTTTAAACCACGGACTAAATTATACCTGTCACTGTGGTTTGCATGCCGAAGAATACAGATATCAATAGACTTAATACGGGCTTAAGATAATACCGGTATTATACTTGATAATGGGCCATTCATTAAAAACGTAAGACTATATTTGTAGTGGCGGCCCGACTCCATCATCAGACCGGGGCCCCGAGTCTGCTATTTTTTTATAAATTCGTCATTCCAACAAGATGTAATTTTGTTAAAAGTTCGTAATCTGCTAAATTCATAATGGCCGATCATTGGTCAGTCAATGGTCTCGTAATAGAATGGTGGTAATTCTACCAGATTACCATTCTATGTCATTTATTTCAATGGAGTGTTAGTGGTCGACCATTGGAAAGTCATAATGACGCTTTTAAGTTAGCAGATTACCAAACTTGTCAAAATCGACAATTATGAGATCAATGATCGATCATTCTGACACTATTGCAATAGCAGACTTAAGGCCCAGCTCAAAAGTAGGTACCATTATATTGTATTGCCACCGAACCTACATTATGTATTCAAAATCCGAGAAGGCGATAGATAATTTGGATATCTTTGCAGGAAAGACGTGATCTGAAATGGCATTGGGCAGGGTTTTGTGGAGGAATAATGGGGAGGCCTTTGCCCAGCAGTGGGACACCAAACAAGCTACATAAAAACATCTCAAATTCCAAACTTTTTACCGGTAAAACGGGGTGCATCGAAACTTAAAGTTAAACTAATAACAAAACTAACAGACTTCATAGTAACAGATGAATTAAAATCGGTCCACAATCGACAGAGAATTCGTAGAACATACAAAAAATACCGACGAACACAAAACTTCTCTCATAATCATCAGTTAAAAATTAGCAAAATAGAACTATAGCCACAATAACACTATGGTCTACCGCATCGGTTATCAGGCGAGATTTTTTACCAAATAAACATGGAATATAAGTACCTAATACATATTATGTACGTGTCTATTATCAACAATTTTATACGCGGCCGCAAACACTCGACACTACTAAACCATTTGAAAAACATCGAAATGAATCTTTAGTTTCGCGAAACAGTTACTCAATCGCTACACTAATAAATGAAAAATAAATACTAAATATATTACTGTATACAATACAATAATATTTATAAACACCTGTTTAAATAATAACAATAATAATGTTTATAACATAACCTAGAATAATAAATAAACAATAGTTACTCACGATTTCAACTGACGTGTGCGCGACGCGGATTTGGTTTGGTGACTGAAGGGAACTAGAGTCTAAACAATGAATGATATCTCCGCGAGCGAAATGACCGAATGTTAGATGCTGTGTTTGATGTAGATAAAGACTAGGTATGTGGCAATTAGATACAAGGTTTTTCTAATTATTTTTTTATTCAAATAATATTTTACAATATATATATAACCTACGTTAAAAAATAAATATATACAAAAAAATAGAAATAATACTTTGATGCATAATTTTTAGTTTCAATTTTTTCTTTTGTATATATTTATTTTTAAGGAGTGTAAATAAGTGTAAATAACCTTGTAAATAAATATATAAAATTTAAAAAAAAACTAAAAAATATGCATCAAAGTATTCCTCCTCATCGCTGTCGACTGGTAGGGTGCCCAAAAGGCTGGCGGCATTGCCTCGTTGAATGGCAATGCTAATTCTTTGGCCGAAAAACAAGCAATTTTTCTAATATAGCTTTTTTAAATTTCAATGTCGAAATAACGCTAACATTTTTTTTATCTTTTTACAGTTTTTACCTATGTTTTAAAACACTAACTTATTTAAATAACGGCCTTGTTTGTCTCATAGTTGCTAAGCGCAATTCTAATACCTCTTTAGCCGACTAAATAATAATTAGGATTTTTTCATTAGTCACTTCTCAGTAGCAGGAGTCTGGATTTGTGTTTTAAGGGCAATAGGCTCGCCCCCTATTATATTGAGACCTATAACATAACTGACGAAATGTTGGTGTACTACACACCTACCCCTTCGAGGAATACAGGCTTAAACTCATTTGATTTTTTATAGGACCCTAGCTGCGCCCTGCGGTGTTACCCGCTGCATTGGTTCAGGATAGAAAGTAGCCTATGCGTCAATCTAGGGTGTCAGCTACCTCCAAATGATTTAAAAAAAAAACAGTCTATCCGTTTGACCGTGAATAGGTAAACATACAAACACACACACAAGCTTTCGCCTTTATAATATTAGTGTGATAGTGTGATGTGATTTTTCAAATAATAATTGGTACATACACAGTTCTTAATCACAACATTGGTTTCGACACACAGTGTAATCCTAATCATCATCATCATCAGCCGGAAGACGTCCACTGCTGAACAAAGGCCTCCCCCTTAGAACGCCACAAAGAACGACAGCTTGCCAATCCTAATATCGGTGCATAAATAAGGAGACTCAAATAGTTGGATAGAAGAAGGTTTATTCAATTATATTATTGTCTATGTCATATTTTTAACCGACTTGGAAAAGGCGGTTGCTGTCAATGTTTCTGTTTTTATTGTAGTCACAACAGTGTAGCAGTGGTATTAGAAAAACATAACGTAACATCACGCCTGTATTCCCTGAAGGGCTAGGCAGAGATGTACCTATAAGGCCTAGTAAGTAGTGTAATAGGGAGCGAGCCTATTGCCATCAACCGGGCACATATTCAGACTCCGTGCTGTGATTTACCTAATGGAAAACCCAAAAAACTTACCCGACCCGGGTTTCGAACCCAAAACCTCATGACCAGCTGTCGTATTTACCACCCAATAGACCAACGAGGCAGTTAGAAAAAAATAAGTTCAGTTTCAAAAATCGCATTACAATTGATAATAGTGCAACACTAGACACAGGTTCGATTCCTAGCATTGTTACACTATTATTGTTACACTAGCTATTCAAGTCAATATCATTTGTAGCTCAATCGCAAAAAACATCTGCTGAACGTGTAGTCCTGGGTTCGATTCCCGGTTTAGCAAGTTCAATAGTCGACCGTCGTACCAGACCAACCTACCTCGTGCCACTAATCGCGAACACTCGAGTCTACGCATCCTTGAATAATCACTTCTTATACTATTATAACTTACTTCAAGTACAGTACTCTAAAAGATAAATAGATAATGTACATACAACAAGAAACAGAGAAAACATAACATAACATCACGCCTGTATTCCCTGAAGGGGTAGGCAGAGGTGCACATATAGTACACCCAAATTTCGCCAGTTATGTTATATGTCGCTATGTAATAGGGAGCGAGCTGGCCATCAACCGGGCACAAATCCAGACTCCGTGCTGCTACTGAGAATTACCTAATGGAAAAACCCAGTAACACTTTGCCCGACCTGGGATTCGAACCCAGGACCTCGTGCTCAGCAATCACGCTTAGCAATCACTCGACCAACTAGGCAGACAGAGAATACAGAAAAACC
This sequence comes from Abrostola triplasia, assembly GCA_946251915.1. Lineage (NCBI taxonomy): Eukaryota > Metazoa > Arthropoda > Insecta > Lepidoptera > Noctuidae > Abrostola > Abrostola triplasia. The sequence continues at coordinate 1,897,356 of OX276450.1, forward strand.
TTTATACTAAAAACATGCAAAAAGGGCAAGTGGTACCCTCAACTGAAGAGCGTGTATGAGGAATGTGATGCGTGTGAAAGAACCAAAAGAAGTATGCCAGGATCGTAGCAAATGAAAATCCGTGGTCTCTGCCTACCCCTCTGGGAAACAGGCGTGACTTTATGTATGTGTATGTATGTAAAAACATGCACAATTTTGAAATAGCAGCATGGAGTCTGGATTTGTGCCCGGCTGATGGCAATAGATTCACCCCCTATACATTGCTACCTATAACATAACTGGCGAAATGTGTGTGTATTCTATGGACTATAAACCTTTGCCTACCTCTCCGGGGAATACAGGCGTGATGTTATGTTTAAAAATATTGTGCAAATAGTGAGTCTCATGTGTAATGATGTGGCGATGAAACTTTGAGAAGATTTGGGTTCTAGCCAAAAAATACTGAAGTCGGATCATTACTAGATGTACAATGAGCTAGACATTTTGAAAATAGCTTGACTGAATCATTTGTTTCACAATCATTTTATTGCTGCGTGTTGGTACAAGATGCATTTTGGATGATTTTTACCCGACTACGGCGAAGCCAAAAGGATTATGATTTTTACCACAGATATAGATCTACATAGATAACGCAAGTATCACGATTTGTATTGAAACCAAGCGTGCCGACTTTTTAATACCTATTGTGACGTCACAGCCAAAATTTAGTGACGGGAAATCCAAACCGATTCAAAGACACCGATGCCGCCGATCCCCATCCGCCCAGCACGATTCAAACGATTCAACTGGAGCCGTCCGCTATGATTTTCTTGCTCATACTCATACATTTAGCGGCGACCAACCTAGACGCTTGGTCGGGGTTCGGACACGCGAAGTACATGCATTTGCGTTATCTATGTAGATCTATATCTGTGATTTTTACAAACAAATCATTGTTATTTTGCAGAGGGTAGACAATAAAGATATCTACTTCCTCGTTCGAGAGGTCCTAGGTTCGAATCCCGGGACAGGCAAAGTGTTACTGGGTTTTCCCATTAGTTGTTTCTCAGTAGCAGCACGCAGTTTGTGCCCGGTTGATAGTTGGTATGTATACAAAATACTTCGTAGAATCAGAGCAATTGGCTCACGAATTATCCTCCAGCTCTGAGATGTGAACTTCTGAGAAAGTATTAATAGTCATCGGTGTAGTAGACATAGTTGCATAACATAACATCACTCTTGTATTCCCTAATCCCGGCACGCACCGGTGTCTTTTTGAATTAATCAACAAATTAGTTATCAGTTGCTAAAAACGGTGAAGGAAAACATCGCGAGGAAACCGGCGCACCTGAGAGATTGTTCAACGGTGTGTGTCGCCATGTCAGAGGCCTACAGGCGGTTTACACTCTGACACCAGGTTGTTCATCAACCATACGATAAGAAGTGCCAACACGAAACTGTGGTAGACTGTCATTAGTATATTAAAGGGCTGTGAATCACATATAATGCTAGTTTAAAGTAGGTACGACTCATAAACATTGCTTTGCGAAATGTTTTATGAATCAGGAATCGTCTGGGCTCATATAATATGTGCATTCATTTTTGAACTGACCTACCACAACACGGTATAAAAAGGTGGACTAAAGGACATTAGGAACGGACGTTTTTACATTATTCATGATAAGGACGACATGATCTGTCCATTTCACTTGAATAATACATTATCCGTATTTTAATGGTGTCCTGTGTGTTATTTATTTCGTTTTGTCATGTTAAAATTTAGCATTTATGTGGAAATGAGATTCAAGTACAGTAATCTGGATCAGCGCCATCTATGAACGTTTATTGCAAATGTGATTGTGCATTTGAAGAGAAAAGTTTCGCTACTCGATACTAGATGGCAGTAGTGGTAGTATTTATTTTGTAGAAATATTTTTTACTGAATTTGGTTAACGAGGTATTCAATTTGATCAAGCTGAGCAGGACTCTAATTTAATACATGTACGGCAATAATAATAAGAAATATAAATAAAAAAAAATAAGATTTGTCACAATAATCTAACATTATCTTTTGGCTTTTAGAAATTAATCAGAATCATAATCATTTATTGGAACAAAAACAAGTTTACAATATTAATTGTGCGATGATGGTTACATTAGTTAGGAAAACTGTGTCGCAACTGTTAACCTCCAAGATGGGGACAGTGTTCCAACATAAAATTTAAATCTAGAAAGTAAAATAATTACTAATAATTAAGGAAATTACTAAATAATGAGATTAATTCAATGGTAATAGATCAACGGTCTTTTAAAAATAAAAATATCAGTACATTTTATTTGCAATACCTATTTTAATTTCCTAAATTGCGAGTTATATAAGCTGAAGATGTAATATAATTATGATTATTCTAACATTGTCTGTAAGAGATCGTCGTCAGCGATAAGACCGCCCATTAAAATTTTTGGTTTCAGGTTTTGGCCTTGTATGTTTTAACTTTATTTGGTGTATAATTAAAAGCATTATGTATATCTCATTTTTTTATCCGGTCTAACCACGAGGAAGACACCCGGCATTTAAAAAGGCTTACGTGAAGACAGGTCCAACACACAGAGGCCTGTCGAGAATTGTAATCTTAATTGAATGGGATATAACATAACATAACATCACGCCTGTATTCCCCGAAGGGGTAGGCAGAGGTGCACATATAGTACACCCACATTTCGCCAGTTATGTTTTTAAGTCCCAATGTAATAGGGGGCCTATTGCCATCAATCGGGCACAAATCCAGACTCCGTGCTGCCACTGAGAATTACCCAATGGAAAAACCCAGTAACACTTTGCCCGGCCCGGGATTCGAACCCAGGACCTCGTGCTCAGCAGTCGCGCTTAGCAACCACTAGACCAACGAGGCAGTCGAGCAGTTGAATGGGACACCAGCTAATTATACCCTATAAAAGAATAGCCATATCTCCAGGAGTAAGACTATTGTGAATTATAGAAACTAAAATGATTAATCTAGTCTATGGTGTTAGGATGTTTCGTGAATTTGTAAAAGAGTTTTCTACTGCATAGAAACGGCACGTGGCGTCTGCCTTACAACAACAGCGGTTAAGATACCGGATTTGTATGCACAAGGTTGCAGGTTCAAACCCGGGCAAGTATCAATGTGACTTTTTCAATGTTATGAATACTTTCTTAGTTATTCTAAGACACTAGACTAACGGTGACAGAAAACATCGTGAGGAAACCTGGATTGAATTATCAGAAATCGCCAGCAGTGAGCTAACGTGGTGATCAATGCTCAATCCTTCTCTATACGAGAAGAGGCCTTTGTAGCAGTGGGACAGTTATAGGCTGTTATTACTTGATGTGATGTTTTCAAACGTATAGGTACAAGTAAGTAAAACTACGTATTTCATGATTATCAATTCATAAACATGAATTATTCTCATAGAACTTACGTTGATGGTAATGCTTGCCATAAGCTGCATGACTTTTGAAATTCAAATGTCTTTTGATGAATAAGATCGGACGTCACATTATTTATTCACGCCTACATATCTTGAAGTCAGGCAGAGTTACCTATGTGTCCAATCTGTTTAAAGTTTGCTAGGTAGGTACTAGACTTTTGAAACGTCGCCCCACACTAGGAATTTCTCCTGTAAAACGCACCCACCGTTTTACAAACATGAAATATCAGATACACAAACACCCGGATTCGGAACAAACATCTATGGTTCGCACATTTTTTGTCCTTGCGTAACCCTTTATCATCATCATCTTCAGCTTTTAAATGGCCCACTGCTGGGCATAAGGCTCCTCCCCTAAACGCCACCGTTTCCTGTTTTGGGCCTTTTGCATCCAGGTCTTTCCCTGTACAACAACAACAACCCTTACCGCATATCCGCAGTCCAATCGCATAGTCAGTTCGCCTATTTGGTCGTCCTGGGTTAACGTAGTATAAAGTTTTTTTAGGTAACTGTTTTTTTTTTACGATATTTTTTGAAATGGTTAACTCGCAGTGACTTAGCGTGGCGATCAATGCTAGATTCTTCTCTAAATAGGAAAAATAAACTGTGCTTGGCAATACTATAGTTACAAGTAGGATATTTGTCATCATCATCAGCTGAAACACGTCCACTGTTGAACAAAGGCCTCCCCTTAGAGTGGGGGCGTAGCTATAATCCCCACGCTTGGCAAGCGGCTTGGGGATCGCGGTATTGGTGGTGATGTTACATCTTCTAGATTTGGATGTTGATATAGTGGGATATCACAATATAAAAATAATTTTCTTTTGGACAGAAGATTGTGCTGCTGGGTAGTTTGTCGCGTATAAGATGAAGAAGAACGCCATTGTAAATCGTTTTATACAAAATTTCGCTTTATGTTAATTTTTCAGTTAGACAGAGGTGTTCACCTATCATCATCATCAGCTGGAAGACGTCCACTGTTGAACAAAGGCCTACCCTTTAGAACGCCACAATGAACGACAATTTGCCATATAAGTACTTAATACGTTCATATTTAGCCCGTTATGAAGGCCCCAAAATGATAGAAAGCATATTGCTATTCAAAGAGCCTACACTGTATAGATCGATTCTTACGAATTGCTTTCCTATCGATAAGTAGGCAGATATGATATAACCCACATTTCGCCAGTTACATTATAGGTCCAAATGATATAGGGGGCGAGTATATTGCCATCAACCAGACAAAAAACCAGACTCCGTGCTGCTACTGAGTTTTTTTATTCCATGTCACACTGTTCTGCTAAGGCTTGAAAATTACCTAATGGAATACTCAATAACAATACCTGATCTGGGATTCGAACGCAGGAGCTCATGCTTAGCAATCGCGCTAGGTATTGTTATTGAGTATTCCATTTCCATTCTCAAGCCTTTACAGATGAGTGAACGCTGTTTTGAGTTAGGGTTGAATTTGTTATGTTCAGTTTTGGATAGACGCTTCGATGCGCTTCGACTCTGCGCTGGTATTAATTGACCCTTAGCGACCACTAGACCAACCAGACAGTTCCAGATGGTCCCAGCAATGGGAAGAAATAGAACGCAGTAGGACTTTACCATATAGAAAAAGATAGGTATTTAATAAAAATAAAACGACACAGTTCATTTGCAATTGTAAACTATAATTTCATTTCTAATTTATCTATTGATCACATATTTTTCTAATAACTACAACATCGTTCCATCAAGTCAGCCATATTAGATTTTTGTCGTAAAATATTCAAAATCAAGCATAAAAACATTCATACAGACATTAAAAATACGCATTCTATAATAATCTGTCACTAATATAAAAGGATTACAATTATTTATTGAGATTTAACATTAAAAATGGCAAAACAAAATGGCTTCTCTTGGATTTTATAAAAAGCATTTAAAAGTACTTAATTTGAATGTATAAAGTAATGAATACTCTAAATAATGTTTCTTTGGAAAACCGCCATAGAATTCATTAAAATTAACATTGAATTTAAAATTAATATTTCGTAATATATGAAGATTCTAGTTATTTTAATTAAATACTTTTTACTTGATTATAAGAGTTTTTACAGTATTTCCCCTATTTAAGTCTATTTAATTCTATTACTAATTTTAAAACCAGTTCTATAAAATAAGAGTCACAACATACACACTCCAAACTAAATAAAACCGAAAAAAGTACAAATTCGAGTTTGAATTTTGAAACAACTACTCGCTACTAGATGTCGCTGTTTACAGTATCTCTTTAAAAGTTAAAATACGATTTTTCGGTCAAACAAAGTGTAAACAGCCAATTTTGACGAGAATTAAAATTTAAAAAAGTAAAGATGCTGCAATTACTAATATTATGTAAACTACTAATCTATCTCAATTAATAACAAAAGTAATATTTTCGTGACTTTCGCTTTTAAAAGTTCCATAACTAAGCTACATAAAATGCTAGACTATTTTCTTTTAGTACAAATGCATAAATTAAGCCACAAAAATATTGTTTTTCTTATAAAAAGCAAGCGTTTATCCTCCAGGCAGATACAGTCGTATTAGTCCCTATACTCAAGAGCCTATAATGACGATATTTCGACGTGCATTAACTTATTTGTTAACAAGTCTTCAAGCTTAACAGTAAATATCCTTCAATGTACACCGAACAGTCAACATAAGTAATTGCTTAAAAACCATGTATATCAGTACGAGCATCCATAGACAATCCAAACATTTGTTCAGTGGCATTTGATTGTTAGAATTTCGAAGTTACCAAAATTAAAAAAATAACTTAAAAACATCAATTATTTCGAGAAATAAATAGGATTTGAGCGATTTCCTTTTGGTCGTTATATGTTCTTGTAGACAATACTAATTATATAAATGCTAAATTTTTTTTTTTTTGTTTTACTAGAAATTGTCAAATAGACGCGATTTTTTCTATAGATAACTTTATGGTCTAGAGAGTGGCATAGACTACTCCATATTTCCAAAAATGGAAGGTTTCTGTTAGATGAAGGACGGAATCAAAGCCAGCTTCATGAAATAAATTACTTTATAAAACCTATCTAAGAAATGAAATCCTAAAAAGATGTCTTATTATGTGATCAAGAAACGCGGTTAAAATACTCATAATAGACGATTAATCAAATTAATAAAACCTGTAAGTACAGTATGCAATAACATGTCTAAATTATTGACTTTTTTTTTCATACAATATTTTTTTTACCCGCCAAAGTAGCCTATTAGTACTTTTTTTAGTTTGACGAAAACTATGTGAAAATTTCTAAATTAAATCATTTAAAATTTAATTTTTTATTTGTATTTTGTTACTGTATTTTGAGAGTAACTTAATCATGTTTTAATTCTTACGATATAGTATCGATCTTCCTATTGAGACAATGACATGGATTTTTTTACTACTTTTAAATATTAAACGATTTACTGACAGTTGCCTATAGCTAAGTTTTACGGTTTGATCAATCAATTATTATAATTATTATATAAACTTAGCTAAATATTTTCACGAAAAATGACCAAAAATATTTTTCTATTTTAAATTAATTTCAATGTTGAATTAAAACCGCATTAAACGTGAAACAATCAAATTATTATTAAATCACAATCTTTTTTTACTAAATTTTATTCCGTCAACAGAGACCTAGAAGGGATAGCTAGTTATAAGTCCCAATGGAGGGGAGCCTATTGCCATTAACCAAAAATAGATCTAATGCTACAAGTTAAGTAGGTCCCAACGCAATAGGAGGCGAGTCTATTGCCAACCAACAAGAGATTCTAAGCTACAAGAACATATCACACCCAAGTCATAATTTTACATACGAATCAGTGTTTTCTTGGTACCAGGTATAAGTTATACGTGTCCTTCGGCAGCGCCACGCACGCCGGCTTCTGTCTCAGGTCTTCAAGTCGCTCTGCTCCAATATCAAACTCCTGCATGATGTTCGCGAACATGACAAAGCTCATGGTAGTGACTAGGGTCTGTCCGATACACGTCCTCTTTCCTATACTGAAGGGGAGGAAATGGGGTATGTTTCGTCTGACACTCCAGACCTCCTTCTCCGTATCCGCCTGCTTCGTGGGCCTCTCGCCGTCAGACTCCATTCCTGAATCGCAGAGGGAGTTCCTTCGCACTCTCATCTTTATCTTCTCCAAGAACCTTGAGGGGTCGAACTTGTCAGGCTCGTCCCAATATTCCTCGGACGTGTTGAGTTCGTAGTTGTTGATGAAGACTATTGTGCCTTTTTCGACCCCGTAGCCGGAGATAGCAGCGTTTTCTGTGGCTACGTGAGGAACGATGGGAGACGACGCGTATCGAAGGCATTCTAGTACGGTGGCTTCTGTGTAGGGGAGGCTGTGTCTATCTGAGAGAGAGACTGGGCGCTTGCCTTTGGTAAAAGAGTCTAGTTCTGCTTTAATCTTCCTTCCGACCTCAGGGTCCCTTGCCACAGCTGTGAGGCACAGCATGACCAAGTTGCCGACAGACGAATGCCCGCCCAAAAAGTCTTCGAGCATAAAAATGATGGTGTTTCTATCAACCGTCGGGTCTTCGTGGAGAACTTTGAGTAGACCATCCAAGAAGTCCTTTTCGGGGCCGTCGACGTCCAAATTCATTTCTCTTTGTTCAACGATTCTTGATAGAATGAAGGACCTGATGTCCTGGGACCAGTTTGAGAGCTTGTCAAGATGTTTCTTGTAGAACGGTGAGAGCCAGGGGAGGAAATCTAAAGCGTAACCTTGGTTAATCTCCCAGAAGATCTCATCGAAGTGGTCGACGATGCGTTTGAAGTCACTGTCTGTGTCGGCGTCGAATCGGACATTGCACATGTAGTGGCAAAACATGTTCATTGCTGTTGTCATTAAGATCGGTTTTAGATTGACGCTGGCGTCGCTGGTTCTAGTAATGCCCTTCAATGTTTGTATTAGTTCTATGGATTCGAAGGTGGCTACGTCACCGATTCTCGCGAAGTTGTCGGTGTGTTGCTTTGGGCCGCAATGACGGCGAGCCAGGTTGCGTCTACGAAGCTGCAGGTTGGACCAATCGCAGAGCGCCAACGCTAAACAAAAGAGAAAATATCCGGTTAATTTTTGTTTATTTAAAACAGCGCCATCTGTTGGGGAAAAGACAAAACACTATTTACACAAATTTTGGATTATATTTATTTTACAATTATATATAAAAAATATGTAAATATCATAAAAAAATAGGCAACATTCTTATAAGGCTAAGTACAAATGAATTATTTAAAGGCATATGTATTTTCAAAAAACATACTTTGATGAATTGAAAAGCACACCTTAAAAGCCAGTCATCCCTTAGACCCATTGCTCATTGTCTTCAATTGACCGATTTAAAATTATGTCACAAAGATATGTGTCTATATTCCTGTGCACTTTAAAAAAAAAAAAAATAAGAGCCTGTAACTGTCCCACTGCTACAAAGGCCTCTTCTCGTATAGAGAAGGATTGAGCATATCAATGCTCAATCCTTCTCTATACGAGAAGAGGTTTGGTAATCATACCACGCTAGCTCACTGCGGGCGATTTCAGATAATTAAAACCAGTTTTTCTCACGATGTTTTCCGTCACCGTTAGTCTAGTGTCTTAGAATAACTAAGAAAGTATTCATAACATTGAAAAAGTCACATAGTAGTGTTTGAACCAGCAACCTTATGCATACAAATCCGGTATGTTAACCACTAGGCTACCACGACATTACGCCAGAGCCCTCTACCTACATATAATTATAATAGGCGTGATAATACACATAGGAATCAACAATTACGCATTAATATTTGAAAATCAAGCAAAAATAAACTATGTCAAGTTTTCTAATCGCGATCTGAGTAAAGAACTCGAATTACGCTAACACAGCATAGATAATGGGAAGTGTAGCATAAACAATTCAGGTATAGAATTACATTTTTCGGCACTGACATTGTTATTTGCGGCCTAGTAAAAATAAATATCTATCGTCATATTTATAACTTAATATAACATCACGCTTGTATTCCGGGAAGGGGTAGGCATCGTGTGCAGCACCCAAATTTCGCCAGTTATGTTCTAGATTCCAATGTAATAGGGGCAAGCCTATTGCCATCAACTGGGCACAAATCCAGACTCCGTGACACTTTGTCCGACGCGAGATTCGAACCCAGACCTTATATTCAACAGTCGTATTTACCAACCACTAGGCCAACGTCGCAGAAGAAATATCTCCTTTTATGACTCAATTTCCGGTCCTGTTCCTGGGTTCGAATCTTGCGTCGGTCAGGGTGACTGACTTTCTTCATTAGCTTATTCTAAGTAGCAATAGTCGCGCATGGCAACAACTACCAACTATACCAGTGGACACTACAATGACAGAAAACACGAGAGAAGTCACAGATATAAACTAGTCAAGTTCATTCCAACCTATAACCTAATGATCTGTTGACCTCGTCACTGAATACAGGCGTTAAGATACTATAATTAGTAATATAACTTAGTAATAGTATAGTATAATGAGACTATAGCAACGTGAGGCGCGCTCAAGGACGTCAAAAGTCAAGTAAGAACTTAGTTATGCAATTTTGAACCTTAAGCCTACTTAATAAGGGAATATGTGTTTGCCGCAGTGAGTAATGGTGTCGGTGTATGTTAAAAGATATAGCGATTAATTGTTCAGACCGCTTGTAGCGATTTAAATTTGTTATTAATAATTTCAAAGTAACTTAATTTGTGCTCGGATAATGGCAATAGGCTAGACCCCTATTACATTGGGACCTATAGCCTAAGTTACGTAATGTGGGTGTACTGTATACACCTCTGCATACCCCTCGAGGAATAACAGCGTGATGTTTTGTTATCACACTAATAATATAAAGGCGAAAGTTTGTGAGTGTGTTTGTTACCTCTTCAGGCTCAAACGGCTAGACCGATTTTGATGGAACTTCATATGGAGGTAGCTGACACCCTAGATTAACACATAGGCTACTTTTCATTTTCATATTCACCTGTAATTATTACTTTTTTATCGACTTCAAAACAGAAGGTTTTCAATTTGAATGTATTTTTTTTCTAACCGAGTCCTAATGTGAAGTCCCAGTGTAATAGAGACCAGCCTATTGCCATTAACCGGGCACATATAAAGTTTCCATACTACTAATGCGAATCACCTAATGGACAACATATTTCAACTTAAACCAACCTAACAGAACAGCGACACTGGATCTTATAAAAATCTAATGAGTACTTTAATATGTAACTTGAGAATGTATCATCCTTTGGCGCCATTTAATAAAGACAATATAGACCGTGTTGTTTATGGCACGTCGTCACCGAAAAGTTTTTACACTAAAGAGGTAGGAATTTAGATAGCAAGTCCTTTTCGGACATGCCAATTGTAAGCTGATTTTATGTTGTAGACTTAGTGAATGGCGATAGGCTGTCCACCTATTACATGGGACTTAGGATGAGCGTAAAATGTGGATGTATAGACTGCCTATTAGGGAGACAATCTCTGTCTATTGCTTCAGGGATGTTATATTGTATTATGCATAACTTTACAAATGGATTTAATACTTTTCTGATTCTAACTGGATTATTTTAGTTTAAATCTTCGCTCTACAATCGGAATTTCTCCTGTATGGTGCGTTTAACAAACTTAAAACAACAAAAATGGGAAATATCGAAACACAAACACCTAGACTCGGGACAAACATCTGTCGATCGCACAAATGTTTGTCTCGTGCAGGAATCGGACCCGCAACCCTTAGCGCAGCAGTCCAATCACTTAGCCACTGCGCCAATTAGGTTACACTCGGACAGCCACGCGTATTCCCATAATATACAATTCATATTAATTGATAGACAGCAGCGCATTTTATAATTGAATCATGAATGAAACGCAATATCTTAGAGAAATATTGTAAATGGGCAATTTTAAGTGAATTGCTTATTTTGCGAATATCCTATTGTTTTGATAATGCAACCGGATACACCAACAATATGATTGAAAACTCTTTTTAACCGACTTCAAATAGAGCAGGCTATGTTTTCGGCGCGTTTTTGTTACATGATATAAGTAAGTAACCCTTAACCCTTTGAGCGCTACAGTCTTATATAGAAGACAAAGCTTTCGTTCCCTCCACGCCATAACTCTACCAGAGACGACATAAAAACGTAATACTTGTGTTATGTAATCAAACAAACAATAATCGTAATAAATGTTAGAATAAGATATGTCTTATGACCGAGAAGGCGATGGCATGATAATTTGGAAATCTTTGCGGGAAAGACATGGCCTGAAATGGCATTGGACAGTGTTTTGTGGAGAAATAATGGGACGCCTTTGCCCAGCAGTGGGACACCGAACAGGCTAAAAAACATGTCTTTAAAGTCGTGGTGTGCGTGTGGAGGTCTCGAAAATACTTGTCTTTTATACAAGACAGCGTTCAAAAGGTTAATAATAATTAGTTGTAACCGTAAAACATCATGCTTATATTCCCCGAAGTGGTACGCAGAGGCGTATAGTACACCCACATTTCGCCAGTAAGTTAAAGGTTGTAGGGGGCTAGCCTATTGCCATTAATCGGGTTCTAGACGGGTTTGACTGCCTTCTTGATCTAGTGGTTGTAAACCGCGACTGATGAGCATGAACTCTTGGGTACGATTCCCGGATCGGGCGAAGTGTTGTTGGGTTTTTCGATAAGGTAATTCTCAATGGCACGCAGTCTATTTGTGCGCGGTTAATGGCAACAGGCTAGACCCCTATTACGTTTGTGATTTTTAACATAACAGGCGGAATGTGTAGACTTTACTTCAGTACGTTAATGCTGCACTTCAGCCTATTCCTTTTGGTTATACAAGCTTGATGTTATGTTAAAAAAATCCTAAAACTAGGTTAAAAGTTATTGGAATTTTGTCTGTAAATATAAGTATAGATAATTTTCTATTTTTGTGCTTGGCTTTTATTTAACTCATCAGCTGGAAGACGTCCACTGTTGAACAAAGGCTTTAGAGGCCCAAAGGCCCTTAGAACACCACAATGAACAACAACTTGCCATGAGCCCGTAACTCACACCGTTCAAAAATACGTAAAAAATATTTCAAGTGAGCTTCTAACACACAATGAAAAATCTTTGTTAAAAAAACCCGGACATAAACAGAACGTAAAAAAATAACAAAACAAATAGAAATATAACAATAATAAATAAAAATAAACACAAGCCCTAGCAGACTTTACTAAAATAATCAACAAACTCTTACTAAAATCTCATCCAGAGAAAAAATAAAATAAAAATAAGTTTGAGAAATAATCAAGAAAAATTCTACCACTGGGCTAATGTGTAAATAAAAGCTGAGTATTGACTTTCATTATTATTTAAGAGAACTGGGTCTGAATTGAAGTTATTATTTATTTACTTATAGATTACATAATATTTAAGTACTGCGTTAAAAGACAGCAAAATAAATAACAATAAAATATTTAAAAAAATATAATGGTCGCCAACCGGCATTAGGAACAGGGTCCTAGCTACTGGCGGTTAGGACCGAATGTTAATTATTATTATTGACAAATAAATAAAAAATAAATAAGGCAAAGGTACTCACAGTTATTTCTATCACCCGCGAACAGTTGATGGAACCGCAGGAAGTCGGGCCGCCCGCCGAAAAATTTACCATTTTGATTCAATACCTCGCGGATCAAATCCAAATTATTTACTACTAGACATTTCGTAGTTCCCAGTTTTAAGCTGAAAATATCCCCATAGACGTTCGCCAAATCCGTGAAGGATTGGAATGGTGATTCGTTTCTACCCAATAGGTGTAAATTCCCTATAATGGGTAGGGGTGTGGGGCCCGGCGCCTCTTTCAAAACCACAGTTTTATTTTCACCATATTTATTTACCTTTTTATAAGTAACAGTGTTATTAAAATAAATCTTGTAGACCGCTATTAAGAAGGCGGTTATCAAAAAGAGTGCACTCAACATCTTGTTTAAAAAAAGATTTTTTAGAGTGGCTACACCGGTGGCGGGAACTACTATTCCGGCAGCACTAAGTTACCTTTGCTCGGGCAGCCATATTTATAGTGAGCGCGCCAAATTTGCATTCTCATTTTGAATTTACAATTGACGTTTGCGGTTGCATCTGGAGAAATGTACTGTAACGGGCATATTGGATTCAGTTTGGTGACCGCAAATGTAAGTTTGTTATTTTATAAATTTTGATTTGCGATTTGAAAACCGATATTAGATTCTAGTGTTTTGATTTAAAATCGCTTTTTTAACTTTGAATTGAATATTGTTTTGATTCGAATGTTTTTGCAGATGTTTCAAGTTTGTGTTGTGTGTTTGCGAATTTTGATATACATTGAAATGTTACAAAGTTGCTAGTTACATTTCTTCTATACAAATGGAGTATTGCATAATGTATGATGCTCCCGGACAATAATTTAATGTGGCTGATTGTCTTGTGTCTGTCCTGACTAATAGTAATCTAATTTAAATAAAAATGAATTGCTGTTCGTTAGTCTCGCTAAAACTCGAGAACGGCTGGACCGATTTGGCTAATTATGGTCTTAAATATTCATGGAAGTCCAGGGAAGGTTCAAACGGTGAGAAGGTAGTACGATGTTCACCGGGTCAGCTAGTAATAGTTAAATTTTTGAATTTATATCTTAATTATTAGATTTTTATAAACATATTTTCACAATATAATTTAATATTATATGCAACCGGTGGACGCAATTGGCAAGCTGTCGTTCATTGTGGCGTTCTAAGGGGGAGGCCTTTGTTCAACTGTGGACGTCTTCCGGATGATGATGATATGCCCAAGTGGATCATGGAATAAACCTTATCTATATAACTAGCGGACCCGGCAGACGTCGTCCTGCCCGGAAAAGCAGCGTGACGTGGGCTGTCAATTACGAAAGACGGCGAAAGCCTAAACCTAATGTAATTTAAAATTAATTAAGTAACTACTTGTTTAATTATTTTTGTAAAAATGTTCGACATTTTAACAGTTATTCTGCTATTCGGAGCGGAGACGAATCCAACCAATCAAAAACCATGAAGATCGGCCCAGCAGTTCTCCAGTTATAAGTGTTATAACTAACACGACTTCGTTTATAATACAAAAGGTAAAATAGTATAAAACTGGAACAAATACATTCTGAGTGCGTTTTAAATCTCAATTGACGACTCAATTGGCGAAGTTGTTATATAAATTGTTTGTGTACTGATGTGTTAGTCGCATAACATACATAACATCACGCCTGTATTCCCCGAAGGGGTAGGCAGAGGTGCACATATAGTACACCCACATTTCGCCAGTTACGTTTTAAGGTCCCAATGTAATAGGGGGCGAGAGGAGATAGTCGCATAACATAGTATTATTTTTCGCGATAAGTCCACCACTCGTGCCGGTCATTGCGACTCCTGTAACCCAGGATCTACAATGCTAACCATCGAGGCAATGTAGCTTGAGGCGTCCCAGAGAAGCAACTCGACTGTCTTGGAACCCGCAACGAAATTAATCATAAAAGAACATACAGGAAGAGTAGGATCCTGGGTTCGAATCCCGGGTCGGGCAAAGTGTTACTGAGTTTTTTCGATTAGGTTATTCTTAGTGGCAGCACAGAGTCTGGATTTGTGCCCGGTTGATGGCAATAGGCTCGCCCCTATTACATTGGGACCTAAAAACATAACTGGCGAAATGTGGGTGTACTATAATATCTGATGTTATGTTATATGTAGGAAGAGTAGGAATATAAATTTAGTTCCCACTTCCCTCCATAGCAAGCGGGAGACACAAAGATTAATATGCCAAAAGCATCATAAATAAGGGATCCGCAACTGAGATAAGCCCAGCCTCCAAACACCTAGAGACTAATGGGTCCTAGTGGTACACATATAACACAACATAGTCTATAAAACCCATCTACATACAAGAGAAGTTCGTAAGGTATTATATGTACTTGTCCGTGTCAGTCGCATCTATTGCGGTAAACAGCAATCCAATCTGAAAAAGTTCATAACAGACCGCCGAAACGAATTCGACAATTCAAAATTTGACACTAATTAAAAGTGTTGCCAGCTTGTAAATATTAAAATCTACTAATACATTATACTTAATGTCATTATTGGTATATTGTGACGTACCTCGTGATATTTTTTCAACTTCTTTTATTACGTTATCTCCCTGTATCTAACAAAATATTTAATGACATATATAAATACCGCTCCTTCCAGACTGGGGATACACATATGCGGATTACACAAATGTTTGTCGCGTGTGGGAATCGAACCTTTCACGTAGCAGTCCAATCACCTAATAAACCACTGCGCCAATTATGTCAACAGTTGATATTTGTCTCTTATACACATAACATACATAACATCACGCCGTATTCCCCGAAGGGGTAGGCAGAGGTGCACATATAGTACACCCACACTTCGCCCGTTATGTTTTAGGTCCCAATATAATAGGGGGCGAGCCTATTGCCATCAACCGGGCACAAATCCAGACTCCGAGCTGCTACTGAGAATTATCTAATGGAAAAACCCAATAACAGTTTGCCCAACCCGGGATTCGAACCCAGGACCTCGTGCTCAGCAGTCGCGCTTAGCAACCACTAGACCAACGAGGCAGTCAAACTAATTTGAAATATTTACATAATAATAATAACAGCCTGTAACTGTCCCACTGTAGGGCAAAGGCCTCGTCTCGTATAGAAACGAATAGTAAATAAAAATGTATTTATTTCTTTAAACGGACCCCGATTGAAACTGATTGGTGGCCCCTGATCTAGGGCAATCGGTTTCAAGACACCTCGAACCTTCCTCCCTGTTTACCGGTGCCGTGACAAGCTTGTACCTGCAGACGTGACGCGGGATATGTGCTTGGTGTCCTAGTTCTACGCGGTGCGGCATTGAGGTCGCTTACATTAGCCGATGAAGTAGGAAAGTTTGGATCTTTGTTTACGGATATCATGTCAGCAGATTTCATTCAAAATTCTGTTTAGTAGAGCTCTCCAACTGCTTGGTATCGTAATCTATGGTAGAACATAGAAAATTTTTATAAGTACAGAGGAATTCGAGGGTTGATCCAAAAGCAGTCTTCATCAGTCGGAAGACGTCCACTGTTGAACAAAGGCCTCCCCCTTAGAACGCCACTATAAAAGCAATATTCATCGGATTTTAGCAATGATTTCGGGATAAAAAGTAGCCCATGTGTTAATCCAGGGTGTCGGCTACCTCCATATGAAATTTTATTAAAATCCATTCAGTAGTTTTTACGTGAAAGAGTAACAAACATCCATCCATACCTACAAACTTTCGCGTTTATAATATTAGTAGGGATAACGATCTGGCGAAATGTGCCCGTGTACGTAAAACTGCGTACACTTTCGGGGTATAAAGACGTGACGTAATATTATGTTGTTTTATGTAAATAAGATATTTTGCAGCAACAGTCCACGTGACAGCCCCTGGGCTACTTCAACGCGTGGTATGGTGGCCTATTCTCAAAAACGTGATACGTCGAAAAGGATTTCTTTTTAGATTTCGACACGTGATCGTATTCACGTGTGTTGAAGACACTTGACGTTGAACCACGTTTTACACCATGCTGTCTTTTAGAAATAGATTTTGGTTAAACGACTGCAAATAAATTAATATTAACGAGTTAGTAAAGCGCTTAGTCGACTCAACACGTGACCAAAAGGCTGGTTCATTTTTTGCCAAAGAATTAGCATTGCCATTCAACGTGGCAATGCTGCCAGTCTTTTGGGCACGTTACCGGTTGAACTAAAGCACTAGGAATTTCTCCTCTATCGTAGGTGCGTTTTACAAACACCCAGACTCGAGACAAACATCTGCGGACCACCAAACTTTTTTGTCCAACCACACGTTGACTCGAACCCGCTCTTGGAGAAGCAGTCCAATCGCTTAGCCACTGTGCTGGCCGTCATACCTTTGACACGAAAAGAAAAAAGGTTCAATGTCCATTAAATAGAACACTAAACAAAGAAGTCCAAACAAGTACCCCAGCGATCCTAACGGCTCTGTGACCTATTCTAAGAATAGTCTAGAAATAATTCAATGACAGCATTGCGTCATTTCTTTCCTACATCCATTCATCATTTCAGATCGTGCATCCTTCTCTTATCTTCACAAATCCTCACTCCGTCTCTTTTGGTTGTTAAGAAACTGGACCGGTATCAAACAACCGACTTTTCCCCATGAATTATTTATTTGGTTACTTGTCGCTGAAATTTTCTAGAACTGAAGCGGAAAATATTGAAAAATTTTAAAGGAAATTTGCGGCTTCCTGTTCAAATTAATTGAAAAATGAGTTTTCAATCTCACTGCATATTTATTTTGTTAGTAAGGGTGCAAGCAGAGAGCCTCCACGAGTGATGATACTTAAGTACGTCCGACGCACCCTGGACGTCAACCTCTCTACCATCATTGACTGGCCAATCTCTACACCTACATGACGTGTTTCCATGCGGCTATTGGCTCATGTTGATGCGAAGAAGAAGACTTTGCATGTACGTCCAGCAAAGACGTAGAAGACCATAGAAAAGGCGGGGAGATTCAGACGCCTTCCAAAACCTGGCCAGAGCTGATCAGACTAAGATTTGGAAGCTCAGAGCAGAGGCCTTTGCCCAAAGATGTTAATGATGCTTACAAAAAATAGTCGGCGATATATTAGGCGTAAATCGATGTGTACCTTTTGTTTTCTTCTGAAATCGTATCACGTTTTAATAAAGATTTTTTTATATAACTATATAGGGTATGTAAATAAAACATTAAAAATCAATTACATAGTATGTACCAATACTGCGATTCCTAAGCCGCTTGCCTTGCTTGCAACCTTAGAGAATATAGCAACATCACATTGGACACATCGAGTGCTGGGTCAAAATCTACCCATTACGTCCTGGATGACGTAAGAGGCGACTAAGGAAAAATCCAGAAGATAGGCAGCAGGTCTTCTGTAACTTCACCACCAATACTGCGATCCCCAAGCCGCATACTTTTATATGCACTTTTACTAAATGTTCTATATTCTATACTTTTTATACAAAGCTTGTGGATACGATCCAATTGGCTGGGATTTATTTATTTATTCTTTAGGCACATAAATAAAAATGTATGTAGAAAGGCGGACTTAATGCTTTAGGCATTTTCTACCAGTTGACCTTAGGGCGATGAAGAGACAAGAATTAGGAAGATACACAAAATAATTTTCAATCATCATCATCAGCTGGAAGACGTCCACTGTTGAACAAAGGCCTCCCTTCTTAGAACACCAAAATGAAAACAACATAACATACGATATCCATGCTACACTTATCGTACGGTTGATGGACAACCTGGTGTCAGAATTTAAACCGCATGTAGGCCTACACAGAATAGGCCTTTGACATGGCTTTACACACTGATGAACAATCTCTCAGGTGTGCCGGTTTCCTCACGATGTTTTCCTTCACCGTTTTCAGCAAAACTTAGCGTAACTAATTTATAAAACGTACATGAATTCGAAAAGACATTGGTACGTTCCGCGATTTGAACTTGCGATCTTTAACTTGGCAGTGCAACGGTCATACCACTTGGCTATCAGCTTGCTACACTAATAACAAATCGATTTTAGGATGTCGCAAAATTGTTTTCGTTATCTAACTAAAGGTCGACCTAGTGTACTTACTTTGCTCTCCCGTACTCAGTATTTCAGTGGCCCACTGACCCACAATTGATAACTAATACACATAGCCTCGTATTTGCGTAACCCATTCCAGAAAGTTGCGCAAACAAGAACCTTTCAAGGGACATTTCTAATGATGTTGAAATACAAACTCGTGTATGAATTGTCTACCGTATTTGTGCCTGGTAATGGCAATAGGCTGGCCCTCTATGCATTAGAACCTATTGCATAACTGGTGAAATTTTGTCGCACCATAAATCTCTGGCAAACTCATCAGAATATGGGCGTGATGTTACAGCAACCATATTAACAATTGTTGGCTCAGGAAATGCGTCATCGGCTCATGAATAAGGGCTACGTTTGCGTCAGAAACTAATCCGGCATTCCCGAATATACTTGAATGTAACTAGGCTTGATAGTTATTTATATTTATAAGTTTAGGTCTTTCTTTACGTAATTGGCGCTGTGTGTCCAGAGTAAGTCGCCCAAACTCAAACATCTGTATTCCCCGAAGGGGTAGGTAGAGTTGCACATACAGTACACCCACATTTCGCCAGTTATGTTTTTAGGTCCAATGTAATAGGGGGCGAGCCTATTGCCATCAACCGGGCACAAATCCAGACTCCGTGCTGCCACTGAGAATTACCTAATGGAAAAACCCAGTAACACTTTGCCCGACCCGGGATTGGAACCCAGGACCTCGTGCTCAGCAGTCGCGCTTAGCAACCACAAGACCAACGAGGCAGTCAAACTCAAACAGTTTAACTTTATTATGTATCGTGGAGCGCCAAGCTGACCTCCTATACGTGCACTTACAATTCTTCGGGCCAACTTTATTGTAATACATGCAACCGCATATTTAAAACGATGTTCAGTCTAGCGAGCCATATTAGGGCTCATCAAGGAAGGTGATTTCGGGGGTCGCCGTTGTCGAAATCGACATGGAGGACTATATAGATATATTGTAAACTTATTTTTGTCCCAATAAATGATTATTATTATTATTCTCTTTATTTATTCATATTACCTTACATTTTATATTTTTAAATAATATAAAAAATACAATTTTTAAAAATATAAAATATAGTCGCCAACCGGCATCGGGAACAGGTCCTAGCTGCCGGTGGTTAGGACTCCAAAGAGAGGAGCCTCCTGACTATACGCGCCGTGTCAAGAAGTACCGCCTTTTGCATCAAGCCCTTAACCCAGCCGCCTAACGCGAGCCTCCGAAGATGTTGGTCGAGGCTCTTGGCCATTAGGCCATTGACTGTAACAACTATCGGCACAATGATTGCCGAGTCCCTCCCACATGTCGACAATCTCGTGCGCTAAATCCAGATATTTAATCTGTTTATCCTTTTCAGCTTTCACGAGATTCTCGTCATGCGGGATAGTGATATCGACAATCACTGCGCGTCGTTCCAATCGATCTATCACCACTATATCAGGCTTATTGGCAACAATAGTCCTGTCAGTAATGATAGATCGATCCCAGTACAGTGTGACATGACTATTTTCAAGAATTGGGTCGGGCACATACCTATAGTACGGTAACTCTGATTCTACAAGGTCATATTTCAGAGCAAGTTGCTGATGTATAATCCTGGCCACTTGGTTATGTCTGTGCAAGTATTCGCCGTTAGCAAGATGAGAACAACCAGAGATAATATGTCTTAGGGATTCACCCGGCCGGTGACATGCCCGACATATGTCAACCGTGCCATCCTTAATTATATATTTCCGGTAATTATTCGTCATGATAACTTCGTCCATAATTGCACAAACAAACCCTTCGGTTTCTCCAAAGAGATCACCGAAGCGTAGCCAAGAGACGGACGATAGAAGGTCTACATCGGGTCCATGAAGAGCCTTGTAGAACCGTCCGTGTAGCTCCTTGCTCTGCCATACCTCCCTGCGATCATCTGTATCTAGTACTGCAGGTTTGCGCCAGTTCTCTTTAGACAAGGATAACGGGGTAAGGCCCTTATCAACTGCAACTACATTTCGATGCATCCCCACGTCAGTCTTTAAAAAGTATTCCCGGAGGTTGCACACCTCACGATTATGGAGGGTCTTAGCGTTTAAAAAACCCCGACCCCCACATTTTCGCGGGATGTACAACCTCATCACGGAAGACCGTGGGTGATGCATTCGATATGCAGTAAGCATTGTTCGGACCTTCCTATCCATGGTGTCTAACTCTGTCTGAGTCCATTTGAGTATACCGAAAGAGTACATCAAGACTGGCATGACCCAACTATTAAAGGCACGCACTTTATTTCCACCTGAAAGAAGGCTTTTAAGCACTTTTTTCAAGCGGCCATAAAAACGTTCCTTGAACAGTTGTTTCATGTCAGTCTCTTTTATACCTAATGATTCCGATATACCCAAATATTTGTAGGTCTCGGTTGAAGAGAGGGCTTTAAGGTATGTGGAATCTGACAGCTGTGTTCCTTCAGATTCCACAACCTCTCCTCGTTTTACATGGATGAGTGCACATTTATCTGCGCCAAATTCCATTCTGATGGATCTACTAAAGCTTTCAGTGATTTTTAGTAGATCCATCAGCTGTAGACTACCTGACGCAAACAGTTTCAGGTCATCCATGTAAAAAAGGTGAGATATTACCTGACCTCCTCTTTTCAACCGATAACCCAGCCTTGAGCTCTCTAGTAATGTACTCAGGGGGTTCAAGGCTAGGCAAAACCACAGTGGGCTCAAACTGTCACCCTGGAATATCCCACGTTTAATCCTGATAGGGTCGCCGTATTCGCGGGTTTGCCGGCATCCAGGATATTGAAGTATTGTCTTCCATTGTCCCATACACGACATCAAGAAGGCGCGTAGAGTTGCATCAATTTTATACAACTCCAGCACCCTCATGAGCCATGTATGGGGCACGGAATCATACGCCTTCTTGTAGTCTATCCAGCATGCCGACAAATCCTTACGATTACGTCTGACCTGTCTGTTAATAGTCATGTCAATCAAGAGCAGCTCCTTAGTACCACGTGATCCCTTCCTACATCCATTTTGAGCGACATTCATGATGTTGTTACTGTCAATATGTTGACAAATTTTTGTCTTCAAAATGGATGTAAGAAGCTTATATATAGTAGGCAGACAAGTGATCGGCCTATAATTTTTGGGATCCGTGATACTACCTGACTTGTGGAGCAGATGGGTAACTCCTGTCGTTAGAAACTCTGGTAACGACCCAGATTCTAAGGCCAATTGAAACTGAGACGCCAGGCAACCATGTGAACTACGTAGCCATTTAAGCCAGAAATTGTGCAATCCGTCTGGTCCAGGAGACTTCCAGTTTGACATCAGACGGACTGCACTGGCTACATCATGGATGGTAATGGTGATTTCAGGCATTGTTGGTAGTAATTCACATGATTGTTTGACGTCCTCAATCCAATCCCCTTCAATGTGGTTGACGGGCACCGACCAGATGCAACGCCAAAATTCATTAGTAGTATTATCATCTGGTAAGTGCACGTCAACCACACCATTATCCGGTCGTTCCCAGTTTCTATATACCCATTTTTGGTCTCTCTGGAATAAGCGGTTCTGGGAGTATCGGTCCACTCGTCGCTTATACCTACGAATACGGTTTGCCCATGCACAAATTTTCTGTTTTAGGAAGTCAATGCGTTCTGTGACTCGAGACAAATATTCTAGGGGATTGATATCAATCCCCGAGAATGCTCGCCTCACAAAACGCATGACCCTAGGGCGAGTATTGCCGTCCCTAAAAGCAACAAGCTTGCCAATGAGCGCTCTGGTCTCACCAATACGACGTTCGATCCTGCACTGCCAGGCTGGAGAGGCATTAGATGGTCGAGTAGTTCTAGTCGTTGGAAACTTTATGTTAGCTACTCGACATGCCGCAACAGCCGCGCAGTACATGATCGAATGTGTATCGTCGAGATCTTCACTGCTATCAAAATAGATTGGTAGCAGGGAATCCAGAGCGCACACAAGCGCCCTATTTCTATTGTGCATAGGCAAACGCGGTAAACGCGGTCTAAGTTCGGGTGTTGTCGACCGATATTCCCGAAGCACACATTCCAGAGTGCTCTTTAGTTGTTCACTGCACTGGGTACTTACAGTAATAGCCCTATCATCCCCCTCATCTTCTTGTCGCTGATGGTGTTGTACAGTTTGCGACGAGGTAGGTATAATACGGCTATTCTGCCTCTCAGAACGAAGCGTTTCAAGTACGGCATCACTCAACAAGTGACATCGTTGGATGGCTCGTACCTGATCCGATAGTCGCTGTGTCGTTACGTTGACGGCTGGTTCAAGAGCCTGAAACAAAGGAAGTATTCGACTACGGTACGTAGTCAAGTTAGTTCCTCCGTCTGTAGCCCCAAAGTATGCGCGCATGACGTTGACGTTCATTGCGTGTGTCCATCGCATGCGCTGCACACTTCCACCGGCAGCGAGAACCCTTTCAGAAGCCGGTTGGCCTCGGGGTCCCAAACTGGCCGGCGGTCGGCCTCTTCCTCGCCGACGTGGTGGGCTCGTCGGCGGTGAGAAGTACTCGTCACTCGAGCTCGACGCAACTGCAGCCGGAATAACATCACTTGCTGTAGATGTCCGATTCAACGGCTGCGAGGCGGAGCTGAGCAACGAGTCCGGAGATGGTGGGCGTGTTATTATTATTATTATTATTATATTAAAGTACTGCTAGACTGCCTCAGTGAAATAGTGGTCGCAAATTGTGACTGCTGAGCGTGATACAAATCCCAGGCAAAGTGTTAATAGGTCCTTCCACTATTTCTCAGTATCACTACGAATTCTGGATTTCATCATAATCACCAGCCCGTTGCAGTGCCCGACATAAACCTCTCCCAAGGTACACCACAAAGCCCGGTCTACTGCTTTAAGTATGGATTTGTGTTCCGTTAATGGCAATAGGCTAGCCCGCTGACATTCCGGCCTGGCTGGCGACTTTATTTATTTTAAAAATACAGCCTCTTCGTAATAGGTATAATACTATATTATATTCCACTTTCATTTAATGGCCAGGAGTACCCTCAACCGAAGAGCGTGTATGAGGAATGTGATGCGTGTGAATGAAGCAAAAGAAGTATGCCAGGATCGTAGCAAATGGAAATCCGTGGTCTCTGCCTACCCCTCAAGGAAACAGGCGTGACTTTATGTATGTACATACAACTTTCATTTAATAGCCATTGTTAGTGTATAGACTTTTAGTGGCAATAGGCTCGCCCGCCGAAATGTTGGCCTAAAATATTGATGGCAGCATGTGGGTTACAGCTCTGCCTACCCCCTCGCAGACAACAGACGTGTCCTCTAGACTTCAATCGCAATATGTTGTGTCCGTACATATTCTCCGTCGTAACAGATTGACCTTATTTATTCTTCACCAAAATTGGGGAAAAAAGTTTTGGAATAATATTTATTGACCAATTGTACACGAGATGGGTTCTGTAGGAGTTATCGTCAGCCGGAAGACGTCCCCTGTTTAACAAAGCCCTCCCTTTTAGGTAAGAAATTATATCTATAGGCATAGTTAGGGTTCAAAAGAACTAATTGGTATGATTGATGCTTACGATATTTTTTTGTATATTCTAAAATATGATGCCGAATTAATATGAAGACTGCCTCGTTGGTCTAGTGGTTGCTAAGCGCGACTGCTGAGCTCGAAATCCTGGGTTCGAATCCCGGGCCGGGCAGTGTTACTGGGTTTTCCCATTAGGTAATTCTTAGTAGCAGCACGGAGTCTGGATTTGTGCCCGGTTGATGGCAATAGGCTCGCCCCCTATTACATTGGGACCTAAAAACATAACTGGCGAAATGTGGGTGTACTATATGTGCACCTCTGCACCCTTCGGGGAACACAGGCGTGATTTTATGTTATGTTAATATGAAGACTGAAAAACCAAATTAATTACGGTAAAAATTACAAATTTATTATCATTTTTGTCATATAAAGAGATAGCATCTGCTTAGAAATGATGTCATGTCTAAGTACATAATTGATTTAAATTTCATATCGCCATACATTTAGCGTTTAGCGGGAGAAGGATTGGGAATGCTCATCACTAACTTCAGAACGCTGTATTTCGTCTATTTTTTCATGAATTTGATATTTTTTTTAGTTTTTCTCAGACAAACATTTTGATAAATGTTGGTAAAGCTTCCATTTACCGAAAGGATCTCTGATTTCCGACTTCACACGGAAACTGAGACGTATCCCATGAATATGCTAAGATCCCTCGACCTTCTAAATAAACGCGGAACGAGCGCGAAAATTCCCAAAAAAAGAGATCGATTATGCATCCTTTTTTTAAGGAAGTTGCCAGTTTAACAAACAGTTTTTTTCTTTTGTGATCTCTATTCATTATTTATTTATGTTTGTCTATGGATATTTTTTGGTGTTGCTATACCGAGATTTGGGCGTTCCATTTTTAATTTATTGAAATATAAAATCGGTATTGTTTTGGTTTGTGATAGCGATTTTAGTTTTTGTGTGTTTCTATAAAAAAATAGGTTAGTTTAAAGTGTCTGATTTTTTTTATTGAAGGCCAGAAAGTTGGCGAATATTTCGGATTCCTTGATAAATATTAACTCAGAGTTTTTATTTCTTGTTCGGGAGGATGAATGAAATAATACTGGAATAAATGTAAACTAAACAACGATATGACGCAGTTGGCATGCGAAATACACAGCGAACCACGCCTAAGTAATACCCTTGAAGGCGTAGAAGTAGGTACCTATTATGGAAGGCGTAAAAAGAGGTATCTATAACATAAGATCACGCCTGTATGCCGCAATGGGGTAGGTAGGTTTCCAGTTCACTCACATTTCGCCAATTATGTTATAGATTCCAAGATAATATGGGAGCAAGCCTATTGCCATTAATTACAAATCCAGACTCCATTCTGCTATTGAGATTTACAAGCAATGCAATTGGCAAGCTGTCGTTCATTGTGGCGTTCTAAGGGGGAGGGAGGCCTTTGTTCAACAGTGGACGTCTTCCGGCTGATGATGAAATATATGTCAAACCTCCACAAACAGGTCGGACCGTCGTCTGTTGGGGGACTTTCAGATTCTCCAGGGTAAGTGTTGTCCTGGAGGCATGTGTGCAACAGGAGGTGGGTAATTAGGGGGGGAGATCTTATTCTATAGTTTCAACCTTGCCTCACGGGGGTGGTTTGACGGTGAATTGGTGTGCGTGGCAAAGTTATACCTGCTCTTCACTCTTCAGGCGCTCGAGTAGGGCAGCTGGCTAAGCGTTAAGTTGCGGGTTCGATTCCTATGCAAGGGATAAAAAATTGTGTGATTTTCAAATGTTTGTCCCGAGTCTGGGTATTTGTGTATGTGATATTTCATGTTTGTGAAACGCACCCACGACACAGGAGAAATTCCTAGTGTGGGGCAACGTTTCTTTAAGGAAAATTAAAAAAAAAACACATCATTAGCCAGAATACTTCCGAATTAACCTCACCCTTGGAGTAGGGGGGTTGCTATAATCCCCACGCTTGGCAAACGGCTTGGGGATCGCAGTATACGTGGTGAAGTTACAGAAGATGCTGCTGCCCATCTTCTGGATTTTCCCTTAGCCGCCTCTTACGACACTCACGGGAGGAAAGAGGGTGGTCAATTCTAGGCCAGATACCACTAGGCAAAAACAAAGTAATATTATATCTAACTAGCTGCGCCCCGCGGTGTTACCCGCTACATTTTTTCGGGATAAAAAGTAGCCTATATGTTAATCCAGGGTATAACCTATATACATACCAAATTTCAACCAAATCGGTCCAGCCGTTTATGCGTGAAAGAGTAACAAACATCCACACATCCATACTCACAAACTTTCACATTTATAATATTATATATATATATATATTTATATAGTAGGATATAGTAGGATTATAATATTAGTAGGAAGTAGGATACATTGCTTACACAGTAACAATGTCATAATATGGGTATATACTACAACAGCTTATTTTTCAAAGATCTTTGCCAAGTAATACATACATAACATCACGCCTGTATTCGCCGAAGGGGTAGGCAGAGGTGCACATATAGTACACCCACATTTCGCCAGTTATGTTTTAGATCCCAATGCAATAGGGGGCGAGCCTATTGCCATCAACCGGGCACAAATCCTGACTCCGTGCTGCTACAATTACCTAATGGAAAAACCCAATAACACTTTGCCCGACCCGGGATTCAAACCCAGGACCTCGTGCTCAGCAGTCGCGCTTAGCGACCACTAGACCAACGAAGCAGTCAAGTAATATTGTAGCTTCAGTTTAGGTAAACGTGTTATATGGTCACGTTTGAACGTATGATATGTTATGCACATAATACATTAACTATGGGTTTCATTTCATATTATGTGTCTAGATTTTGGCTATGGAATAATTCAAATAATTCGATACCATTTTTTTAGAATTATTTATTGTTTTGTTAAACTTTTGTTGCTGGCAACACTGAATTTAAAGTCGAAATGAAGTTAAAGTAAAATGGCGCGTTTATGTTTATAGTAGCTGCGCCCCGCGGTGTTACCCGCTACATTTTTTCGGGATAACGTAGCCTATGTGTTAATCCAGGGCGTCAGCTACCTCCATATGAAATTTCATCAAAATCGGTCTAGCAGTTTGAGCGTGAAGAGTTTACAAACATACAAACACTCACAAACTTTCGCCTTCATAATATTAGTGTGATTAATTAATAATAATGCCTTACTGACCTAATTTCCGCCGCAGCCAGGTTGTATTTGAATTAGGACCCATTCATTATCATTACATAAGAAATATGCTTCCCATCCTCCCCCCTGTTTCATATTTATTACGTAAGAATCTAAAGAAAAATGAATACACGTTTGATTTATTCCATTTTGGGAGGAATAAGCTTTGGTTATGGTTTGATTGCGCATTTTTGTAGGAACTATCAAGACTTGCTCCCACTATTTTGTAAGAAAAAATAGGGTATGGTCCGCCCCCTTCCCCCTAAATCTTCGTAAAATTTGCAAGCCAACTCCAAACTTTCTAATTCGGGAAAGGTTAGGCGAATATGCACCGTAACTTTACCTCTCTAAATTAGGTTATTTTCTCTCCAAAATAGAATAACAATCGTAAATCTAAAGCGTGTAGAATTTTAAATCATCCAAAAATAAACTTAATATGCATACGTTTACAAATCAATAAATATTAATAACTTCTAAGTATCGTCATTGTAAAACAAGATGGCGCCCCGCGCGCATGCGCTCTTGTAAAAGTTACTTATTTTTGTTTTGTCGCGAACTGAAAAGGTAAGTTACATTAATTCCACAGAGCTATGTACAGTTTAGTGTAGTGCGAAGTATATTAAGTGTTACTGGGAGTTAGAATGGGGCAAATTTTTTACATCTCTTCATAGTTACCTAGTGTTTTTCTATGATTTCTGTTATGCTTACCAGTATAATTTTAAATAATTTAGTTTTGGAATTATATGTAAGTAAGTTAGTAAGTAAGGACATACATAAAATACATTGTGTCATTGGCATATAATTGTTGAATATCCAAGGAAAAAGAACGTGGTTATCTTTGTAAGTATTTTATTAGGACCCTTGCTGAGAAATTAACAATATCAGCCCATTTATTATAATATTCTAAATGAAAGTTCGATGAGAGGATCTTGCTTTTTTCACAAATTTTCTAATATTTTACCTACCTGGTGATAATGATACATTTTTCAATTACCAGATCTAAACATGACTAACTCTACTTTGGCGCCATCACAACTCATCACAGATTAAATATGCGCGCCATTAATAAAAGCGAAAGTCAAAATCATACCAATTAGTAATTTCGCGGAAGCCTAAATGTTATTATTTGTTCGTTTATTTATAAAGTATTAATGTCGGTGAAGAGGTTATTTTTTAATATCAACAAGTTACATGATCTAATTAGTTCTAGATGTGAATAGCTGAAATAAATCGATGATAGTGTTTTCACTTTTCTCTTTAATGAGAACAATAAATCTTAAGTAATATATTTGACCAAATTAAAATATTTGGCAAAAAGTTTTGGAATTTGATTAGATTTATGAATTACAAATCATATAAAAATAAATACCTATTACCTGCAATTATCGTATCATCATCAATCGCATATCGTAAAAAATATGCATAGAGAAAACCGTTTTTTTATGCCCGAAACAGAGCGAACATTAAAAAACAGCAGTCCAAATAAAATCTAACTAAAACAACAAATATCACATCAAATAATTTACACTATAGACGTCAATACAAAAAAAAAGTAACAAACCCATAAATAAAATAAAAAGCACTACCGTTCTTTTTTCAAATGTCTCCTGAATGAATTACTTTTTTTACAGCTATGAAAATGGCGTCATTCGGTCATTGCTTAGATATGTACATATTTATAACAGGGTGGTCTAACAGGATCGCTTAAATAGGTTACTGCGTGGTGGATATTACGGTTACTATTAAAAACCGTAATAGAACTCATAAATAAATAAAAAGCGACTGGGCTCAGTTGAGAACCTCTTTTATTTGAATGTGTCTAAGGAGTGTGTGGGGTAAGTAACCTTTCTAGCAAAACTTTGTGTGACCCCCGTAGGTTTGTCCCGAGTCTGGATGTTTGTATGTGATATTTCATGTTTGCGAAACGGACTCAGGAGTCACGACACATGAGAAATTCCTAGTGTGAGACGTATTTAAAAAAAACTGTAGGTAATAACTTTCGTGAGTATATCCATATTATAAAGAGTTTGCTCGCGACACAGCCGCATAACCAGCTCATGAATAAGGGTTCCGTTCGAGTTCGTAACTAGTCGGGCATCCCTAAAAATAATACCATAACCACGGGAAAAAAACAGCCGTAGGTATATTAAATAATATTGACATTTTTAATACAAAGTCATTCAAATATCAACAAAATTTGACTAAATTAAAAAAAGAAACCATCATAATTTCAATAGAGAAGACTGGCTGGGACATACCACCTGCTTGGAATCTTATCATAGAATCTATTAAAGTCAATTTCAAGCGTAAAACTGCAATACCGAATGCGGTGAGCTCATTTTGCGTAAATCGGATTGTTAATAATAATTAAAATGTAAGGTAGTGGATAGTAATTGTTCAAATTAGACGTCGCCTCAGTCTGCCCGTGACCATGAATGCTGTAAAGGATTCGAAACGTCGGGACCAAAAGTCAATTAAAAAACCGCGATAAAATCCGTAAACTTAGTTTTATTTCCAAAATTTGACTAGTTACCTGCAGAAAACTGCATATTATCACTGTAACTTATTATTCCACAATAACATAACATTACGTCTGGCTTCCAGAAGGAGTAGATGTGTATAGCAGACCCACATTTCGCCATTTATGTTAATCCTAATGTAATAGGGGGCGAGCCTATTGCCATTATTCGGCCACAAATCCAGACTGAGCTGCTACTGAGAGTTGACCGCCTTGTGACCACTAGACAAATGAGTATACTCTAGTAAAAACCATAAAAAATCTTTCTCCAGTTGCATGGCACCAAAAATTATTAAGCAAAACCTCTTTGGCGATTTTCTAATCAAATTCAGCTTCAGCGTGTATTCGAACGCAAAAACAACAGATACAAATAAATTAAAAAGAAAATTTAATTCACGGTCAAACGATATTGGCTGTATAAACGTAATAGTGTTCTAAAATTCAAAAATACAGATTATATTATTCATTATGCCGTTTGACGCACTTCGGTCATCAATATTGTATTGAGGCGATCGTTCGGATACCCATGCTGTGGTTCTTATGTAAAATATATTATGTTGTCTCTGTATTCTATGATAAATGGTGGCTAGTGATACTATGACATAGGTTTATATCTATTGCTAGACGTCACGAAGTTTGAATTTCGAATTTTGTAGGAATGTGAGCAAAAAAGTTTTGAGCAAAAGTAATAAAAAATCATTGTGGCGTTCTAAGGGGGAGGCCTTTGTTCAACAGTGGACGTCTTCCGGCTGATGATGATAACTAAAAAATAATCCCACGACTATTTTGGTAGTTGTCTTTTAATTGGGTGAAAAGCTTTATAGACTTTCTTTACCGAACTCATACCGAATAAAACCAATAGTTTTTTAAACGCCAAGCATCCTTACTAATATTATAAACGCGAAAGTTTGTAAGTATGAATGGATGTTCGTTACTCTTTCACGTAAAAACTACTGAATGGATTTTAATGAAATTTCATATGGAGGTAGCTGACACCCTGGATTAATAGACTTTTTATCCCGAAAAATGTAGCGGGTAATACCGCGGGGCCCAGCTAGTATTAAATAAATATTTTAAAAAGTATGTATTCATAATTGTAGTTTAATATATGCGAAAAGCATACACATACTATCTACTACGTTATATAGAAATCTACTTTTTATTTTTTGTTGTATTGTCACATGTAAACAGGTCTGGCCCTGCTGTAGAGTTCGTCAAATCAAGTAGTATGGTAGTGAGGATGATCGCATAGAATGCACTGGACCCTACACTTCCCTCACACGCCAAGACTTCATGAGTTTGGTATTTAATATATAAATAATATACTAATATCGCGTGTTTCGTTCTGTGGATCCTGGAAAAGAATAGGTAACTTTAAAAAGTTTCCTTTAAAAAGTCGTTGAAATATCTAAAGTAAGATAAATAAGTTTTAAAATTAAATGCGTCTCGTAAATCGTAAATGAAAACAATGAGATAAAAAATAATGTCACTTTCAAAGATTAATTTTCTTTATTAATACAAATAATTCATTTAAACTGTTATTTTACAACTATTTATAACATAATTCTAATACAAAATAAATACAATATACAAAAATAAACAGTTAAAAAGCATAACGTAACTTAATTCCAAATTCAAAATACTATTTAAAATGTCTTACGTATTTCCGAACGCATAATCGAAAATACAAAATGGCGGTCTAACGGTAGCATTCGACAAACAGTGTCAAGCCATTTAATTTTACAATGTGGCGATAGCGTATGTATTTATACAGACGAACAAACAAGCTTACAGTTAGTAAATTATTCCATATTTATCTTCCAATTTGATGCAATCTGACGTTTTTCTAAAATCATTCATCGGAATCAAGATGGCGGATTTTAAATGTGAAATGAGCTGTCATTTTATATTTGTGTAAAACTTATTCGATTTATTTGCAACGATAGGGACCTACCTAAGTATAACTTCAGTTTACCTACTTCAATGGTGGGATATTTACTTATTTTTATACAATAGGTACCTACGTAAAAAACTGATATAAATAATGGAAGCCACAGTGTGAATGATTTAAAATAACAATTTACTTTAATACATATACTGTTTAATTATGTTATTTATGTTATTTAATTGTAATTTTATTTTATTTCTTGTGTCGCATTTTATGATATGGGTTATTTTTTTGCCTGAAATAAATGATATTTTATTTTATTTTTTTTATAGGAGCTCAGAATATAGAACAAAACATAGGAGGTATATTTATATGGCTCCTAAGTACATAATAAATACTGAGTCAAATTCTCAGTGGCAGCACGGAGTCTGGATTTGTGCCCGGTTGATGGCAATAGGCTTGCCCCCTATTACATTGGGGCCTAAAAACATAACTGGCGAAATGTGGGTGTACTATATGTGCACCTCTGCCTACCCCTTCGGGAAATACAGGCGTGATGTTATGTTTTTTAATAATTATACAATAATAGGAAATTGTTATAAATTATTCCTTTTCCGGGAATTTCTAAAATATCTTAATTAAACTAGTATTAATACCTAATACATGAAATTATTATTGAATTTAAAAACCATGTCGATTATCGTACTTGTTGAGGATAACAAAATACTTACATATTATGTAAATAATATATTTTGGGTGTTCATTAAGGTAACTTTTAAAATATCATTCACGTCTTTAAATATATTTCACTAGCTACGCCCCGCGCTGTTACCCGCTACGGTTTTTCGGGATAAAAATTAGCCTATGTGTTAATCCAAGGTGTCAGCTACCTCCATATGAAATTTCATTAAAATCCATTCAGTAGTTTTTACGTGAAAAAGGTAAAAAAAAAAGGTTTATTTCAGGAGCTTGTACAACTATTTAAGCCTCTACAACTATTTAGACCTCCTTTACGTGAAAGAATAACAAACATCCATCCATACTTACAAACTTTCGGGTTTATAATATTAGTAGGGATATAATAGGCATTTAACAATTCATAAACGATTTGAAATTGTGGGATTGGACGCAGAACGACTTGCACAAAATCGTTCTGAGTTAACCCTCGCTCCGCTCATGAAAAAAAATACCCTTGTCTTCACTTGTCACAAAAATAAGTGTTGATAGAATCACTGTTGTGACAGATACATTAGGACAAGGTTATTTTTTCGGGGAGCATATGACCTCCAGCCTGCAGGTGATTGACTTGCAGTGTGTCGCGGGACAATACAGGCCCGAGTAGGCTGCGTGCGCTGGTGTTCTGCGCGCCTCTCGAGAAGGGACGTGGGGCATGTAGTGAGTGGGACCCGCTGGAGAGGCGGGACCTGGATGCGGTGCAGTATTCGCAGAACCCGCGTCCCTCGATCTAGGGTAGCTAGGACGCTCAGGGGTGTTATCTGGTGAGAGTCAAGCATACCCCTTCGTCCGCCCCATGATTAAAAAGTCCATAATGATTTCTCCAGTCAAAAAAGGGGTAGGTACACATATAACTACAGCTACAGCCACAATTCGCCAGTTATGTTATAGGTCCTCAATGTATATAGGGGGAGAGCCTATTGCCATCAGCTGGGCACAAATCCAGACTCCGTGCTGTGAGAATCACTTAGCATCACGCCTGTATTTCCCGAAGGGGTAGGCAGATGTGCACATACAGTACACCCACATTTCGGCAGTTATGTTTTTAGGTCCCAATGTAGTAGGGGGCGGGCCTATTGTCATAAACCGGGAACAAAGACTCCGTGCTGTGAGAATCACATAGTGGAAAAACTCAGTAACACTTTGCCCGACCCAGGATTCTAGCCTGAGACTCAGATAACCTCTAAAAACGTCACAGCCACCTAATGCGCGTGCGCAATCGTTAAAATGTTTTTATTCCATAAAGAGTACAAAAGAGCTCTTACATTACGTCAAAACAAGTTGCTCAGTTCCGAAATGTCGTTTCTATAGAGTAGAACCGGCAAGAAACTCCGTAGTTAGGGCAAGTACGCGCTGTGCGGTTAACCGCATTGCGGGTGACCGCAAGACGAGGCTGCATTTGCGGCTAGCTTTAACCGCAACCTGGCCGTGAAATTAGCACTATCCGCGTACTGCGTGCGGTAAATTGGGAACCGTACGGCTAGCCATCTTCGAGTGACCAAGTAGCCGCAGCGGTTTGGCAGCGACCGCATTACAATTCAAATTCAAAATGTTTTTATTTCACATAAACCTATTACAGGCGCTTATGAAACGTTAGGATGCTAGTTGCACGGTTCCAAAATGTCATTCCAATGGAGAAGAGCCGGCAAGAAACTCCAGAGGCACATAAAAAACTGTCCGTAGGTATTCCATACATTTTTTTTATTGCGGCCAGCCGGACGACCGTTCGTAATGCAGAGCCGGCCAGTGCGTATATAGCCTTATTGTTTTAAAAACAATATAATTATGTACCTAGGTAAAGATTATAATTAGCAGTCATTTGACGTTGAGAGAATCATGAAATTAATGACTTGAAATAATCTGTGCATTAGGTATATCCTCAGACCAAGTATATACTACTTGGATCCTATATCTATGGATCTTATATTACTCCCGCATAACTGTGCGAAAATATGATATGAGAAACTTTTCATATCATATGTTGTAGGCTGCCTCGTTGGTCTAGTGGTAGCTTAGCGCGACTGCTGACCACGAGGTCCTGGGTTCGAATCCCGGGTCGGGGAAAGTGTTACTGGGTTTTTCCATTAGATAATTCTTAGTGGCAGCACGGAGTCTGGATGTGCCCGGTTGATGGCAATAGGCTCGCCCCCTATTACATTGGGACCTAAAACATAACTGGCGAAAAGTGGGTGTACTAAATGTGCTCCTCTGCCTACTCCTTCGCGGAATACAGGCGTGATGTTATGTGTATGTGTGGTGTAGACACTTGAACTGACAACGTAGGAGTTGCCGCTTTGGTATATGATGATCCGATGATATTGAAGGTTGTAGCTAAGTGGCTGCCGTGCAGATCAGTCGATCAGCGAGGTTAAGCCGTGCACGCCGCGGTCAGTCTTGTGATGTGTGACCGTTTTTACATGTCTAGCCTCTCCGTGCTTCGGAAGGCACGTTAAGCCATTGGTCCTGCGCCTGATCTCTCTCCGGTCGTGTCAGTCTACCGTCCCATCGGACTATGGGAGTGAGGGAATAGGGAGAACAGCTACGAACCCGAAAAAGGGATCTTGGAATTCGATGGATGCAAGCAGCGACATCAAGCGGCAAGAAGCGCTCAGTTGGCAGAGCTGCGCCACGGTACGGCGAAGCTCACGGGTTCAAGTCCCGCTCGTGCCCATCCATTTTCAAATTTCCTTTATCAATACATACAGTCATACTTACATAAATAAATCATTTATTAATTTGCAAACATGGGTATATAGTACATAGGTGTAGTTTATATGATAAGAATAATACATTAGCGAATATAAATAAAACAATGAATGAGATAAAGTCTTAAAATAAAATGTTAATTGGAATAATTAGGGAAAGGTACCGTAAAGTCACGCCTACGCTTCCCAGAGGAGTAGGCAGAGACCACGGATTGCCATTGACTACGATCCTGGCAAACTACTTTCGCCTCATACACACGCATCACATTCCTCATACACGCCCTTTATAAATGAGAAACATTATGATGATCTAAGCAACAGAAGAGCTCAAAATAAGTACCTACATACTTTTGTAAATAATGTGAATATACAAAAATCAAATATTTATATAATCACGCATATATACCTAAAGGGTAGGCTGAAGTGTGTTATTCCCACACGGTCGTTAATGTGCAATCAGAAGGCCGAAACGTGTTTAGACGCTCCCAAAGAGAACACTAATTGTGCCTAACCTCTTAGGCGTAACTAGCGTGATAGACGGTATGCATATAATATTCCGACGATCAGCCCCCTCACCATGAACTTAAAGCAGGACTGTTTAAAAGCGAGACATCGCCACAACATAAACTGTCCTGCTTAAGATTGGCGCAACGGCTACGTGATTGGAATGCTGCGCTTACGGTTGCAGGTTTTAATCTCGCTCCTGACAAAAATGTGTGCGATCCGCAGATGTTTGTCCCGAGTCTGGGTGTTTGTGTATGTGATATTGTATATTTGTGAAATGCACCGACGATACAGGATAAATTTCTAGTGTGGAGCGACACTAAATGAAAAATAATAATAACATCACGCCTGTATTCCCCAAAGAGGTAGGCAGAGATGCACATATATAATACCCACATTTCGCTAGTGATTATTTAAGTCGCAATGTAATAGGGGGCGAACCTATTGCCATCAACCGGGCACAAATCCAGACTCCGTGCTGCTACTAAGAATCACCAAATGGAAAAACCCGGTAACACTTTGCCCAACCCTTGAATCGAACCCAGGAATTCTTGCTCAGCAGTCGCGTTAAGGAACCACTAGACCAACGAGGCAGTCTAAATTAGACAAACCAATGAGGCTACCGTTTTTAAGATCATCAGTTGACGCCACTGTCGAGTCTGGTCCTAAAGTAAAATTAATACTAGCTTTTGCCCGCGGCTTCGCTCGCGTTAAGTAGCCTATGTCCTTTCTCGGGTCTTAAACTTTCTACATGCCAAATTTCATCAAAATCCGTCCAGTTTAGTCGTGAAGGCGTAACAGACAGACAGAGTTACTGTCACATTTATAATATTAGTATGTATTATTTAATATATTATTATACCAATGTCTTATTTTATTATTTCGTGGATTTTTCCTTTGTAAAAAAGGACATTATTTTGTGTATATGTGTCTAGAGCCAAAATTAATATTTATTCATCATTATATTATTGTAAGTTTTTTTTGAATTGCATAATACTGCCTCGTTGGTCTAGTGGTCGCTAAGCGCGGCTGCAGAGCACGAGGTCCTGGGTTCGAATCCCGGGTCGGGCAAAGTGTTACTGGGTTTTTCCATTAGGTAATTTTCAGTGGCAGCACGGAGTCTGGATTGGTGCCCGGTTGATGGCAATAGGCTCGTCCCCTATTACATTGGGACCTAAAAAACATAACTGGCGAAATGTGGGTGCACCTCTGCCTACCCCTTCGGGGAATACAGGCGTGATTTTATGTTTTTATGCATCAAACTCAGTCATTCCCACATTGTCTTTGTAAACCTCTAAAAAGTAAAAAATGATATACATTTTTATGCAAAATTATTCACAATTATGTTTTATTTAGAAATAAACTCACGTAACCCACCTACAAACAGTGACATTTCGCTACTCTAGCGACTCTAGCAGTGAACTCATACACGATAGTATTATACTTTTTAAATCTGAAAACCCTTAGGACAAACCTTTGGCACTTCAAATGTATTCCTTGGTCCAAAAAACAAAAGGAAAAAAACAATATATATTATACCTTAGACGCTAAGTCAGCGCAGTGTGTCGCGGGCGTCGGCTGAATGCGCACGCATTTGCCTTATAGAGTTACGTTGTCTGTGGTTTCGCGCGCGTTTCGTATTTGAATATGGAATCGTTTTAGGTAAGTTTTGTTTTTTATTACAAGCTTTTATTTAACTTGCAATGTTTGTATGTATGTGAGTTTGTTTAGGTCAAATCTTGCAATTTAAATTAGAACCACTTCGTGACATCCTATTGAAATGAAATTTTGCACGCATATTCGGTGACAATACAATATTATGGTACTTTTGAGCTGGTCTGATGATGAAGTCGAAGGCCATAGGAACACTGTAACGAAATGACGCAACCCCATCGTGTTTGGGCTTGTTTGATTCAGGCAGAGGTGTATAGAAAGCCCACATTCCGCCAGTTATGTTTTAGGTCCCAATGTAATAGGGGGCGAGCCTATTACCATCAACTGAGCACAAGTCAGACTCCGTGCTGCCACGGAGAGTTACCTAATGGTAAAACCCACTAACACTTTGCCCGACCCGGGATTCCAACCTAGGACCTCGTGCTCAGCAGTCGCGCTTAGCAACCACTAGACCAACGAGGCAGTCACAGAACTCTGAAAACATTGCATTTCTTTTTTTTGCTGTTGGCGAAAAACCAAGTCCTATCGCAGTCGGGGGGCATTCCGTTAAATACTGTCTTATCTAAGAGGTACCGATACCGATAAAACTAGTTTTTTTACTTTTCTGATAGTTTTTTGACATGACAGTCGTGGTTTTAAAATTTTTAGTATATTTTTTTTTTATTTATGGGTCACGATACGCTTGGCAAGCTCTATAAGCGTTATACACAAGCAATTAAGACTATTTTTAGTGTTCAATTATTACCTAGCTCAGACATGACCTATATTATGTCAATTATTTGCATTATCATTCGTTTTACAAGGTCGAAATATGGCCGCGCAAGCCCAAACTGATGACTACGAGCCGTCAGAGACTGAAAAGCGGCAACCCAGAATATGTTTATTAGGAACGATAAATATAATTAATTTTTATGTAATTAATTTATAAGTTATTTTGACGACCTGATTAGCGCAGTGGCTAAGCGGGACTGCTGCGCTAAGGGTTGCGGGTGCGACTCCCGCACGGGGCAAAACTTTGTGCGAACCACAGATGTTTGTCTTGAGTCCGTATGTTTATGTACGTGATGTTTCATGTTTATGACACGCACCCACGATACAGGAGAAATTCCTAGTGTGGGGCGACGTTTTATTTTTTAAATAAATAAAAATGTGTTCTGAAATATGGTGTCGACATCACGATCAAGTCGTCCACTGTTGAACAAAGGCCTCCCCCTTAGAACGCCACAATGAACGACAACTTGCCATTAGCATCCACCGGCTGCAGCAACTCTGGCGATGGGGCCTTTGTTGAACAGTGGATGTCCACCGGCTGATGATGATGAAACTAGTAACTATGCCTGACCAAGAATTGTAACCCAGTACCTCTTGGTTAGAATGTGCTTAGCAACCACTAAACAAAGCAGTTAAACCTAAACTATTAAAATTATAACCTCCTCAGCTATCTTATATCTTTAATATTATATCTTCTTATTTATACATGAATTGCTGTTCGTTAGTCTCGCTAAAACTCCAGAACGGCTGGACCGATTTGGCTAATTTTGGTGTTGAAATATTCGTGAAAGTCCAGGGTTTTAATGGCGGTACGTAGTGTCAGATGAAAAACCTAAATCTCATTAAGATTTCTATCACTTACGCGAATACATAAACTAGGTTTACGGATCATCGTTATTATTAATAATAATTTAAATGTAAGTTTGACAGTAATTGTTCAAATTAGACGTTTAACACCTCAGTATGCCCGTGACCATGAATGCTGTAAAGGATTCGAAACGTCGGGACCAAGAGATCAACTAACAATCTGACAAAATCCGTAAACCTAGTTTTAAATATCTAAATTCTAAATCCTATTATCTAAGATATCTCGTTTGTTCGCGCGCTGCCGCCAGCAGTTATCTGACACCTGTCACTGAATACTTACACGGGTCTCGACTATACTGCGCTGATACCACAGTTTTCACTTCCTTTTTCACTATCATAGTTTATCGCCAGTACCGCCAAAGGGGTGGGCAGAGGGCCTACCCCTTTATCAACACTAGATCCACCTGGATCAAACTAAATCGATGCTACGAGACGGGTCGACTCAAACTCGCCGTGGTTCTTTCCTAAAAGTACCACTTCTCAGATCACCTACACTGTTCTCACATAAAATATTGAGCTTGTCTGGACTTTAAAAGAGACCTTGACCCCTGAGTTGGTTTCGGTATTTCTTTTCAGAGGTAGTCAGTTAGGAAATGCCGATGCCATCTAGTTTTTTAAGTATTTATGTAAAACGTATTTGCAAGAATAAAATCATTTACATTCTGCTCGTTATATTATAGGTCCTAATGTAATAGGGGGCGAGCCTATTGCACTTTGTAATTTGAAACATAATTCGTCACCTCTTACGCTATCCCATTGACGGAATGTAACGTAACATCACGCATGTATTCCCCGAAGGGGTAGGCAGAGGTGCACATATAGTACACCCACATTTCGCCAGTTATGTTTTTAATGTAATAGGGGGAGGCTTATTGCCATTAACCGGGCACAAATCCAGACACCGTGCTGCTACTGAGAAGCACCTATAGAAAAACCCAGTAACACTTTGCCCGACCCGGGATTCGAACCCAGGACCTCGTGCTCAGCAGTCGCACTTAGCAACCACTAGATCAACGAGGCAGTCAATGTACCTATTTATATATTTAATTGATATAGCGTTTTAGAGGGACTCGTAGCAAAGTGGCTAAGCCGCTCTCGCCGCGGTCAGTCTTGTGATGGGTGACCGTTTTCATATATCGAGCCCCTCCGTGCTTCGGAAGGCACGTTGTGCCTGATCTCTCTCCGGTCGTGTCTTACCGTCCTATGAGAGTGAGGGAATAGGGAGTGCACCTGTGTTTGCACGCATACTTGTGCACTATAATACCTTCTGCGTAGTTGGCTAGTCTGAAATGATACCGCTGTGATCAAAATTCGATTAGGGGAAAATTACTAATATTTAAATGTAAAAAAACAATAATAATTGCAATTTCTTCGGTCATATTATTATAATAACATTATATAATCCTATCAATATCTTTACGGTAATTTAATATGAGATACGCCATTGTGGGTGTAGTTACGGTTACACAATGGCCCATATTAGCCATGCTTTTGTTATTAACTAGCCGTTTAGATAAACAGATATTAAATTATTGTCGTTTAAATAACTTATCGGTCTAGTGGTCGCAAAGTACCACTGCTGAACGTGAGATCCAGGGTTCAATTCTCGGTTCAGGCAAGCCTACCACTCGTGCCCATCACTGTGACTCTTGAAAGCTAGGTTTACAATGATAACCATTGAAAACCATCGGCAATGAAGCTCGAGGCGTCCCAGAGAAATGACTCGACTGTCT
Source organism: Abrostola triplasia (assembly GCA_946251915.1). Classification (NCBI taxonomy): domain Eukaryota; kingdom Metazoa; phylum Arthropoda; class Insecta; order Lepidoptera; family Noctuidae; genus Abrostola; species Abrostola triplasia. Next base: position 1,938,663 of record OX276450.1, read on the forward strand.
TGGAACAAAATTAGGGGTAGAAATATAAATTTAGTTCCGACTCGGTTCGAGCAGTGTTGTTAGGTTTTTCCGTTAGGTAATTCACAGTAGCAGATAGTTTAGCAATAGGCGCGTTATTGATAGCAATAGGCTCGCCCCCTATTACATTGGGACCTCAAAACATAACTGGCGAAATGTGGGTGTACTGTACATGCACCTCTGCCTACCCCTTCGGGGAATTCAGACGTGATGTTATGTATGTACATATGTAGTAAAAATATTAAGCAATACACTAAATTTTAATCTTTCTTTATTTTCAGATGAAGGATTTGACATATAATTCACAATGGCCGCCTACTGTCAAAATAATGTCAACGAGTTGTATCGAGAAATTACGTTTAGCGAGTGTCAAAATGCAGCGAGAAATAAACTATTCAAAAAAGAGTTTTTACTTTTCTATTTGAATTTGGTTTTTAGTGTTTTGAGAACGATATTCGAGTGGATTTTTGAGAATAGTGTGTATATATTCATAGGTGTAGTTATATATTTTTTGTTTGTTGTGATCTATAGAAGTTATTTTAATCCGTTGCTATATAAAAAAGTAAGTTGGTTTTTATCTTTTTATATAAGACTAGCTGTTACCCGCTGCATTATTTCGGGATAGAAAGTAGCCTGTGTTAATCCAGGGTTTCCAGCTACCCCCATATGAAATTTCATCAAAATCAGTCTAGTCAAATTGTTATATTGTTGCCTCAAAGTAATGAACATACAAACACACTCACAAACTTTCACCTTTATAATAATATTGTGATAGTGTGAAGTAAAGATGACCTTACCAAAGATAAGCTACATAAAATTTAATTTGGCGGGACTTAACAAAGGGAAACCACGACAATTTGCGGGTTCAATGTGTATTTATATCTACAGGAATTAACGGAAATAGGCTTCGAGCACATTCCGGCGGGTCCGGACAGAGACAGGCGGATATCTAGGGCGCAGGCGACGCGGCGCATGGGCAGTAAGATTCCCCCGCCGTACCCCAACGGATGGTTCGCGGTAGCAGAAGGCAGGGAGCTTAAGATAGGGGACGTGACGCCGGTCGATGCATTAGGTAACTAGCGCCATCTCTTATCGAGTAGCTGCAACTGTTTTTGTATTCTTATACTGTTGCTCTTATGTTCAAAACTGTATAAACACCATTATTCACCATATTGTTGCGGATACATTTTTGAATTTGAAAACGTTTGTTAAAGTTCCTAGTCAAAGACTACAAAGTTGATAATATTAGTCATTGTTATATGATTTTAGCTGATTAATAAAATTATTAACATTGATAATTTAATAAGCAATGTTATGTTATTGTTATAATATGTGTCATGACATCGTCTTTGTTTAAAAATTTTAAGATTCATATAGCGCCATCTATTATCGAGTAGCAGAAGCTTTTTCACACAAGTACATTAATTATTTTTCTCTTTATTTGCATAATCAACTTTATAAGGGTCATATTATATCTTTCAATAACAGTATATTTTATCTTTTTCAGGTCAAAACCTGTGCGTGTACAGAGGGGAGGACGGCATAGCTCGCTGCGTGGACGCGTACTGCCCGCACCTGGGCGCTAACTTAGCGGTCGGTGGAACGGTGTGCGGGAATTGCATCGAGTGCCCCTTCCACAAGTGGCGGTTCGGCGCGGACGGCGCATGCGTCAGCGTGCCGGGAGTTGAGCATGGTGAGTAGTTGCTGGTGGTCTAACGATAGATGGCGCTTGGGGCGTTTATTCTTCAATTCAAATTTATTTATATGACTTTTGGTATTATTTAAGCATGTCGCCCATGCTAAGCTTGAATCTAAATTGATTAAGGTAATTTGAAAAATGATGGACACGAGCTAACTTGAACCAACGACCTTCGCCGTACGGTGGCGCAGCTCTAACCAACTGAGCCATCATGTCACTGCTCGCATCCCATTGAATTATTATATTTTTTAAACCTCGCCCTATACTACGAATTACTCGTTTCGTGATCACACACACAAACACCCAGATTCGAGACAAACATCTGCGGATTGCCCATATTCGAACTCGAGGACCTTTCTCGCCAGCGGTTATCGGTTATTTGAGTCAATCAGATCGTCCTAATATTAATATTACACACCATTATCACATTATCAGTACAGTGCGATGCGCGGTCAAGTACGGTCGCGCTTGCGCTGCACAGTACGAATATTATATTCGCGAACTGCGCGGCTATAGCCGCTGCCCGTTTTCCGCTATGAGTTCCCAACCTCTCATAGCCAATGAAGTATTGGCATTCATTAAACATGCCATCGACTACATGGACGAAGTAAGCATCATGCAGATCTGCAAGTCCTCGTACAAGGAGGACGAGATTAGCAGTGCCAAGTTGCTGCTGTTCACAACGCTCGGCAAAGTCAGCCAGATGCCGTCTCGTCGAAGGGACGGTACAGAGAAGAGTCTCCAAGACATCATAACACTGATGAAGGAGACCGACCCTGACGATGTGCCTGAATTCGTGGCGAAGGACCTGCATAAGCTGCCTCCCGTCACTTTCGATCACGTCGACGTCACTAGGCTGCTGAAGGACATTACATTCCTGAAGCAAAGCCAGGCCGAGATGCAGCTAAAGTTGGAGGTGTCGAATAACACCATAAGTGATCTGCGCGCTGAAGTAGTGTTGTTGCGCAATGCAATTTCTGCAAGTAGGTCACCGACCGGCGCCGCTAACGTGAACACGCGTCGCGGCGCACAAAACGCCTCCATATGCAGTTTTGAGTCAGCGAGCTCAACTGCGTCACCGACTGCCGAAAATGCAAGCGTTGCACTTGCAACGCATGCCGCCGCCGTCCCTGCCTTGACAGCGGTAGAGACAACGCCGTGTGTAGGTGCATCGACCCCCAAACGAGCCTACGCAGCGATATTAGCCGCTAACAAGCCTGCTGAGTTACAATACTCGCAGGCAAAGCAAGCGCTGACTACAAAAGGGGGTCAACAGAGCCGGTCGAAACCTAACAAGGTTTTGAAAAGGCGGGGTCCAGAGAAGGACACGTGCGACAAGGATGGCTTCATAAAGGTAGAGAAGAAGAAGAAGAAGAAGCCTCCTTGTCGGAACCAGTGCGGTACCGCGCTGGTAGGACCCAACATGCTGCTTCGTCCAGCAATCCCTACGACGCAGCTGTACGTGTCCAGACTACACCACTCCACGAAGGTTGAAGAGGTCGTGGAGTACCTGCGTGTGAAGACCAACTCGATTTTGAGGGTCGAGAAGTTGGAGCCGCGTCACAACACTAACTTCAATTCGTTCGTGGTGCGTGTTCCGACTCAACATCTTGAAAAGTTCCTCAAAGAAGAGTTATGGCCGAAGGGTGTTGTTTATCGCCGGTTTCGTGGCCGACTAAATGACACCAGTCAGCGAAACACGACGCCGCCACTTCGTGTGTAGTATAGTTATATAATTGTATGTGTTTATAGTATTTTTAAGTTATATTAATATAGTATTGTATTTATAGTTATGGGCCTTTGATGCCTGAAATAAATGGATATTATTATTATTATTATTATTATTATTATTTATATTAATTGCAGCTCCCAAAGGCGTCTCCATAAAACAGTGGCCTACCGTGGAACTGGACGGTGCTATCTGGATCTGGTTCGACGCCGAGGGTCGGGAGCCGCAGTGGATGGTCAGCGAGGTGCCGGACCTGCTGCACTGGGGCTATAGGGGCCGGAACGAGTTCACCGTCAGCGCTCACATACAGGTCCCAAAACATTAGTTTATGTGATTAGTTGATACGATGGTACCGAAAAATTATATCATCATCATCAGCCGAAAAACGTCCACTGATAGGAAAAAAGGCTTAACCCTTAGGTAAGGGGTTTGCCATAATCCCCACGCTTGGCTAGCGGCTTGGGGATCGCAGTATTGGTGGTGAAATTACAGAAGACGCTAACATCTTCTGGGTTTTCCCTTAGTCGCCTCGTACGACACCGACGGGAGGAATGGAGTCAATTCTAGGCCGGATACCACTCGGCGTCAACAAATTATACTACATAACAATAGCCGAGTGGTATGACCATTGGACTACCCAGTCAAAGATCGCAAGTACAAAGAAATCAATTTATTTTTGAATTGATAATTATGAATTAGTAATCAGTTGCTAAAAACGGTGAAGGAAAACATCGTGAGGCAACCGGCACACCTGAGAGATTGTTCAACGGTGTGTGTCGCTATGTCAGAGGCCTACAGGCGGTTTACACTCTGACACCAGGCTTCATCAACCATACGAGAAGTTAATTATTTACTTTGGATTTGAAAGTATTAATTGATGATTAAATTGGTAATTGTTTAACTATTTTAGGAAATACCAGAGAATGGGGCGGACGTAGCCCACTTGAATGCAGTACACTCACCATCTTTGTTATCAAGTTTGGGAGACAAATATCCGCTGCTAAACAACTTGATTGGTAAGTTTATTACCATTAAAACGATAACTGAACTGCGTAGAGGTTGGCCTAACGTGCCAAATTCTTTTTCATAATAAGTTAATATTAAAAATGTTTTGAACACAAGCTTTTAAATCAAAAGTACCATATTGTATTGTCACCAAACCTATTTAAGTAACGCAAAATTTTATTGAAATCGGATGTCAAAAAGTGGTTCTAATTTAGATTGCAAGATTTGACCGAAACAAACTCACATACATACAAACAATGCAATAAAAGCTTGTAAAAATTAACTGTTAAGGAATTCATTCTTATTGTATTACTAGCTTCCGCCCGCGACTTCGTCCGCGTGGATTTTGAATGTATATATGGCATTCCTCGATACATGGACTATCACGTCATAATCCAACAATTTTTTTTTAATCGAACCAAAATATGAAATAATATAATAAGACTGCCTCGTTGGTCTAGTGGTTGCTAAGCGCGACTCCTGAATACGAGGTCCTGGGTTCGAATCCCGGGCCGGGCAAAGTGTTACCGAGTTTTTCCATTAAGTAATTCTTAGTGGCAGCACGGAGTCTGGATTTGTGCCCGGTTGATGGCAATAGGCTCGCCCCCTATTACATTGGGACCTAAAAACATAACTGGCGAAATGTGGGTGTACTATATATGCACCTCTGCGTACCCCTTCGGGTAATACAGACGTGATGTTATGTTATGTTTTTATTATAAGATAATGTGTATCCCGCAGGTTTCCATGTGTGGTCTGCTAGTTGGAGTAGGGGCGAGGACCACACAGCAACCATGTCCCTCACCCATGACTACAAGATTCTGAAGTATGAGCTATGTCATATTGATGTTAGAATCACGCAGGTAAGGACTATTCTAACACATCACCAAAAATTTTATAATACACAGAATATGTATGATCTCGTCTCTCGTAGACAATATTATTCTTATTACATATTTACTATATATTCCGGTTATACTCACGGGTGTATTCGGGAATGCCCGGCAGTTCGGCTCGCGACTCTGCCGCGTAACCAGCTCATGAATAAGGGCTCCGATCGAGTCCGAAACTAGTCGGGCATTCCCGAATACACCCGTGATTATAACCGGAATATATAGTAAATAATATGGATAACACTCACGAAAGTTATTATAGTAAAATTATTCTTGTTTATCTGAACTCTGTACACCCATCGCCATTTCTTTATCCATACTAATATTATAAATGTGAAAGTTACTCTGTCTGTTACGCCTTCACGAGTAAACCGCTGGACGGATTTTGATGTAAGGTATGTAGAAAGTTAAGGACCAGAGACAGGACATAGGCGACTTAATAGGAGCGAAGCCGCGGGTAAACGCTATTATGTATTATTCGTTTTAATATAGGTAGTATATAATAAACTCGTGCTTCGGAAGGCATGTTAAGCCAGTCCTGCGCCTGATCTCTCTCCGGTCGTGTCTCACCGTCTTGGACTATGAGAGTGAGGGAATAGGGAGTGCACCTGTGTTTGCGCGCATACTTGTGTTTTGGGTTTACTATAATACATACATAAAGTCACGCCTGTTTCCCCGAGGGTTAGGCAGAGACCACAGATTTCCATTTGCTACGATCCTGGCATACTTCTTTTGCTTCATTCACTCGCATCACATTCCTCATACACGCTCTTCGGTTGAGGGTACTCCTCACTTGCCCTTTTGGCAGAACATCTTCGATTTGGTCTAGGTATATTCGCCTAGGTCTTCCCTTCCCGATACTCCACTAACACTCGCCTCATATATTCGTTTTGCCATTCTTCTTTCATTCATCCTTTCTATATGTCCAAACCATCTAATGCACTATAATTTATAATAAATTTGCTACAGATAGGTCCAGGCCACGTCCGCTTACTGATGCAGTCCCCTGTGGGCCCCATCCTGGTGTCTCAGTCCGTGACACCTCTCGGACCTTCTCTCCAGAGGGTGATTCACAGGATGTTTTCACCGTCATATAACGCGCCTTTTGCTGCAATGCTCGTCAAGTCTGAAGGAGCGATGGTGAGTTCTTATAAAATTGTTAGACCTGATTGGCGCAGTGGCTAAGCGATTGGACTGCTGCGCTAATGGTTGCGGGCTCGATTCCCGCATGGGACGAAAATTTGTGACGAATGTGTCCCGAGTCTGGTTTGTGTATGTGATATTTCATGTTTGTGGAACGCTCCCACAATACAGGAGAAAAGCAAGGGATGACGTTATAAATATACAAACAAATTTACGTTTCGTACGGGAATCGAGCCCGCAATTCCGAGCGCAGCAGTCCAATCGCTTACCCACTGCGCCAATCAGCTGCCACACGAACTGTCTAACATAATGGGTGTGTCAACAACGCTACCTATCTGTACCTATAAAACTTCATTATACATTAGAAGTATATTCTCCTACTGTTCTAGTTCGAGCGCGACATATCCATCTGGAACAGCAAACGGTTTGTGGCGGCACCGACCTACGTCCGGACAGACAAGACCATCCGGGCGTTCAGGACTTGGTTCTCACAGTTCTACAGCCCCCACAGCCTTAGCTTCAGGGATGCTAGCCAGAACACGCTGGACTGGTGAAGAATTAAGAGACAATCAATGATATCACTCTTCACATCACACTGCACAAGTATTATAAAGGCGAAAGTTTGTGAGTGTGTTTGTATGTTTGTTACCTCTTCACGCTCAAACGGCTTGACCGATTTTGATGAAATTTTATATGGAGGTAGCTGACACCCTAGATTAACACATAGGCTACTTTTTATCCCGAAAAAATGTTAAAGCTAGTACCATATAATTGAAGAGCAACTTCTTACGTATAGTCTTAAATATTTTATTCATTTGACATAACGTTTCTAAACATATTCAGCAAATTATCTTGCTGACTTATCTTTTACAATTATTACTTTAAAAGCCCATGGCTGTCACCTGTCAGTCAGTTCCTAAATTGTATAGAAACATCATCACGCCTGTATTCCCCGAAGGCGTAGGCAGAGGTGCACATATAGTACATACCCACATTTCGCCAGTTATGTTTCTAGGTCCCAATGTAATAGGGGGCGAGCCTATTGCCATCAACCGGGCACAAATCCAGACTCCGTGCTGCTATTGAGAATTACCTAATGGAAAACCCAGTAACACTTCGCCCAACACGGGATTCGAACCCAGGACCTCGTGCTCAGCGGTCGCGCTTAGCAACCACTAGACCAACGAGGCAGTCAATTGTATAGACAGTGGGTTTAATTTTTAACCTCCGACGCAAAAAGATTAGTTTGACGTGTCTCTCTGTGTATGTCTGTGGCAGCGCGGCTCCTAAACGAATGGACCGGTTATGCTGCGGTTTCTTTTGTTTGACAGCTGACGTGATCGAGATGGTTCTTAGCTATAATTTATGTTGTGTCGGGGGTGACTTATTATTTTAAATTGTATTTTATCGGTAGAGAAAATAGATGTTGTAATTTCTGTTAATTTAAGATTTTTATGTGATGTAGCTTGATAAATCTATAATTATTTGAGTGCATATTTTTAACTTAGTATACCTAATTATTTCTAGATTTAATATGTTTTTGTTTGACACCAATCCACTTCTTCTTCTTCGTATTTTATGAGCTAATTGTTGACATAAAACATGGTCTACTCTTGAATTTAATTTTAATCCTAATACAAGGCCAATGCAATATAATATTGATACGGAAAGATGTCACAGCCCCCGTACCATGAACTCTTAAAGCAGGACAGTGTAACATGTCGCAACCACTAGACCAACGAGGCAGTCTAAGTGGTTGTAAGATTTACACAAAATGTATTTATTTTGGTGTCAGTTTTGCGTGTTGCCCATGCTTTTATGTCACTAGTGACACGATGGCTCAGTTGGCAGAGCGGCGCCACGGTACTGCGAAAGACGCGGGTTCGGAACCCGCTCGTCTCCATAATTTTTCAAGTTTCCTTTATCAATTTAGACATAAGCTTTAATTAAAATTGTATAAATAATGTCATGCGTAGGTAGTTTTTTGTAATTATTATAATAATGTGGTGAAGAATATTGATAGAATGCCAGAAAATAGTGTTTAAAATATATTGTAAAACATAACATCACGCCTGTATTCCCCGAAGGGGTAGGCAGAGGTGCACATATAGTACACCCACATTTCGCCAGTTATGTTTTAGGTCCTAATGTAATAGGGGGCGAGCCTATTGCCATCCCGGGCACAAATCCAGACTTCGTGCTGCTACTGAGAATTACCTAATGGAAAAACCCAGTAACACTTTGCCCTTAGACCAACGAGGCAGTTTAAAATATATTGTAATTATGGATATAATAGTAGTAAGTACTTACAATAATGTAACTAGATGCCAAATGTATAAAATAAATAGTTGATATTGATATATGAATTGTGTTTTCTTTTTACTGAAATAGTGCAGTAATGTTCTGCAAAAAGGGCAAGTGAGGAGTACCCTCAACCGACGAGCGTGTATAAGGAATGTGATGCGTGTGAATGAAGCAAAAAACGTATGCCAGGATCGTAGCAAATGGAAATCGATGGTCTCTGCCTACCCCTCAGGGAAATAGGCATGACTTTATGTGTGTGTGTAATGCAGTAATCTACCTATACCCTATGTTTCGTCGGTCTAAAACGGTCGCGCAGTGAGTTGAGCTCACAATCGCCACAAATCCACAATAATAATATGTAACACCCTGTGACTATCCCACTGATTTCCTCTGCAGTAAAGTCCTCTTCTCGTATACAATATTGAGCATTGTTAAAGACGCCATCTATTGGCCTACGAGAACATTATTGAAGACGCCATCTATCGGCCTTCGGAACATTGTTAAAGACGCCATCTATCGGCCTACGGAAACATTATTGAAGACGCCATCTATCGGCCCGCGGGGACATTATTGAAGACGCCATCTATCGGCCTGCGGGAACATTATTGAAGACGCCATATTTTTATTTTTTTTCAATACATTAATTATCTACATAATTTCACGCCTATCTATTTCTCAGAGTGGTAGGCAGAGACCACGGATTTCTTCATACTATTGCCACGATGGCACACTTCTTTCTTTTTAACAATAAAATACGTATATATAAAGTTGTTTTGCTGTATATTTGTTCATCATACTGTGACAGCCTTAAACTCCGCGTACTCTATGAAACCGTCGTTGTTCGTGTCTGTCTGTTTGAGCGCGCCCTCCACCATCTCCTGCAGATCTTCGTCCTTGTACAATATGTTCTGGGTCTTATCGTCACCTGAAAACAAAACAGTATAAGAAAATCAAAATGCAATAGCATCCTAACGTTTCATAAGCGCCTGTAATAGGTTTATGTGAAATAAAAACAATTTCAATTGAATTAAATAGAAATATTTAAAATTACATAACATAACATCACGCCTGTATTCCCCGAAAGGGTAGGCAGAGGTGCACATATAGGACACCCACATTTCGCCAGTTATGTTTTAGGTCCCAATGTAATAGGGGGCGAGCCTATTGCCATCAACCGGGCACAAATCCAGACTCCTATTCCAGATCTATATTTAAATTTGTTTAAAAAAATACACGTTGGTTTCGCATTTTGGTAGTAATAAACTAGTTTTGGTACGATTGCGCATTTTTGTGATACAACGAAGAACGAACAATCAAAACTCACCTTATTGTAAGAAAAAATAAGACATGGACGACCTCCCTAAACCGAGTCACGTAATAAACGTCCCCATATCACTGCACAAAACTCTCTGATTCCCCAGTAGCAAAAAAAGGTCAGCTTTATTTTCAACGGTGCGCCCCGCGGTGTTACCCGCTGCATTTTTTCAGGATAGAAAGTAGCCTAAGCATTAATTCAGGGTGTCGACTACCGCCACTAAAACTAAAAATATTGAATACAACTAAATTTTACTATATTCTAACAAATAAATTATTTCTATCTTCCATATGAAATTTCGACAAAATCGGTACAGCCGTGTGAAGAGGTAACAACATACAAACACACTCACAAACTTTCGCCTTTTTTTTTTTAAAAAAAAAACGTCGCCCCACACTAGGAATTTCTCCTGTGTCGTGGGTGCGTTTCACAAACATGAAATATCACATACACAAACACCCAGACTCGGGACAAACATCTGTGGTTCGCTCAAAGTTTTGCCCCGTGCGGGAATCGAACCCGCAACCCTTAGCGCAACAGCCCAATCGCTTAGCCACTGCGCTAATCAGGTCGTCTTTATAATATTAGTGTGAAGTCTGATGACAAATAAAAGAGCTAGCATATATAAAGGTACAAATTTATTATCCTTCGATAGTTCTCTTTGTCCAATTCTTCTTCATTATGTTGTAACTGCTTTAAATTCCGCGTACTCTATGAATCCGTCGTTGTTCTTGTCTGTCTGTTTGAGCGCGCCTTCAACTATCTCCTGCAGATCTTCGTCCTTGTATAATATGTTATGGTGGGATTTTTCATCACCTGGGTAACACATAAACAACAGTTTTAAAGCTAACAATGATATTAGAGTCCGTAAGCTATATAGAGAAGAACTAGAATAAAAGTAATATTAACATATATGTAGATATTGCAAATTGATATTAAAAAAATCAATAAATATAATTTAAAATATATTTTTAACACAAGCTTTTAAACCAGCTAGGCTTAAAGTACTAGTGAAGATGGATTAAACAAGTCCAACACGGGATTGCCTCATTTCATCACAGAGTTCCTATGACCATCTTCTGACTCCATCAGACCAGCTCAAAAGTCCCATAATATTGTTGTCACCAAATCTATTTAAGTATGCAAAATTACATTTCAATCGGATGTCAAGAAGTGGTTCTAATTTAGATTGCAAGGTTTGACCTAAACAAACTCACATACATACAAACGTTGCCAGTTATATATAAAAGCTTAGCTTAGCTTATAAAAGCTATATAAAAGCTTGTGAAAAATTATAGACACGACTGGGCTTCGAACTTGCGACCTTGTAATCCGAATCCTGTACATACATCACGCCTATATTCCCCGAAAGAGTTAGCAGACTTGACTAATGTCTTAAGTATTTCACCAGTTATGTTATAGGTCCCAATGTAATAGGGGGCGAGCCTATTACCATCACCCGGGCTCAAATCCAGACTCCGTGCTGCTACTGAGAATTACCTAATGGAAAACCCAGTAACAATTTGCTCGACCCGGGCCTCGAACCCGGGGCCTCATAAATTGTTATCCTAGTTTAAAAAATGCTTACCATATCAAATCATTTGAAGGCTGAAACACAATGTAGGTAAGTAAATAAAACAAAAACTATAATACGTGTCATTTAATAAATATAAAAAGGTAGGTAACACTAAATACGTTGGCGTGCATATAAAAAGAAAAAAGAATATTAAAAAAACGAAAAACATAATATTTATAGTGTTTCTGCAATTATAGTAACTAATCTATATAAAAGCAAGAAGAAATTAAATTTTAAATTAAATAAAACTTGGAAGCAGACGGAACCAATACTAAAGAAAAAAAACGTAATAATTTGCGCGGAGGTAATAATAACATAAATGTGGATGCTAATGGCAAGCTTTCGTTCATTGTGCCGTTCTAAGGGGGGAGGCCTTTGTTTAACAGTGGACGTCTCCAGCTGATGATGGTGAATACAAAAGAGAAAAGGAATACGAAACGGAACAAAGACATTTATGAAGGAACAATATGCGTCACTTCCGCGCAAAAGGGTTATCTTACTATAATAACTTTCGTGAGTGTTATCCATATTATTTACTGTATATTCCGGTTATACTCAAGGGTGTATTCGGGAATGCCCGACTAGTTTCGAACTCGAAAGGAGCCCTTATTCATGAGCTGATTACCCGGCAGAGTCGCGAGCCGAACTACACTGAATAGTTGGAAGCAAGTGGGACCTCCCACTTGCTTCCAACTATTTTATAAATTCACCTCCTTTCTTTTGGAAATAAAACATGCAAATAGGTTGCCTATGCAAACATAGACAAATACACATAGACAATAGACGAGTGACATTATCGAGACGGCGCGCGGCGCGGCGGCGCCGTACCCAGAAAAACTAGGCGTTGTAGTCGCACGCCATTTTTTATTTTATTTAAAGAATATTAATTAGTTATTAAACTGCATTGCTTAGTGGAATTTGATCTACTTATTTCTCGACTAACAATATAGGTCCCGCTAGCTTCCAGTTCTTTTTAGTTAATTTTCTATCCTACCCGCCTCTTTAGCTTCTCTGATGTTTAGTAAAACCTCCTACTTCTGGGCAACAGTCCTAGCATTATCCTTCTGCTTCTCCTTATCCTTGACACCGGCCTTGTAGTTGCTGATCCTGTACTCTAAATAATCAACGAATCCATCTTTGTTTAAGTCGGTGTGAGTGAACACCATCTCCAGGAGGTCCTCCAACTGCTTGTCGGAGTACGTCGCGTGGTTCTTGTCAACTTGCCCTGAAAATATAAGATGGGGTTAAGATATTCCGATATTCAATGTCACTTAAACATTATCTTCTTATTGTATGGTTGATGAACAACCTGGTGTCAGAGTTTAAGCCGCCTGTAGGCCTCTGATATGGTTTTACTAATTATATATGATAACCAATTTATAGTACGCACGTGAATACGAAAAGACATTGGTGCGTGCCCGAGTTTAACTTGCGACCTTTGATATGGAAATATTGCTACGACGGCCAACATGCCACGAGGCCCAACTAGCTACGACAGCCTGGTACGGTGGCTTTCTACGACGGCGTGCTACGACGGCCAACAATGCTACGACAGCCTGCTACGATGGCCAACATTGCTACTACAGCCTGCTACGATGGCCAACATTGCTACTACAGCCTGCTACGACGGCCAACATTGCTACAAAGGCCAATTTTTCTTCGAGTACCATAGACACTCATTGCCACCCGTTCAACCGATTTTGACGTCCATCGTCTTGGTGACGTCACAAATGCCAGCTGCAGTGGTAAATTACAGTTGGTATGGTAAACACGTTTTAGCTTTCAATACTATCCTTATGTCAACGGAATAGAAGCCAAAATCGTTTGATTTAACTGTAAATACTTACTTCGTTATCTATCTGTAGTGTAATAATAATTATGGACAATACTCACCCCATCATTCCCCAGTTTTTGGGATTTTCTGATGTGAAACACTCACAAGTCACAATCTGTCACATGTTATAATCATGGTTTGACAGCGCGTTTGACAGATGAAACAAAATGGCTGCCTCCAAGTTCTTAAATACGTTTTTCCCACAAGGCAACTCCTGTATCGAGGATTCGTTTTACAGACATAAACAAACACATTCACAAACATAGAATGACAAATTACAGGTCACAATTATTATACACGAGCGAAATCGAACCTGTTATTCAGTCTTTTGGCAGACCCGGGGCAGACCGCCATCACCATGGTTGGAGGACATAGCTCACATATCACTTCAGAAAGGGATCATCACCGTTCAACTCCAGCCGTGCAGTATTCTTTGTATAAAACTCCCTACAACGCACACTAATCGGAATCGTAACGTAATGGCCTCGCCTCGGGACCGGCGAGCCGTGAGCGCGGCGTCGCCTAGCAATAGCCGAGACGTATCGAAGCAGCTGATCCGCTTTGGTTCCGTGCTTACGTTAGGTTGACGACTATTTGACAGCCAGGCGGAAGGCGATACGGTGACGAGCCTTTTACGATTCGATGTGTGTGCTGTGACCCTAAAGGCTCCGCCCGTTTGAAGACCCAGTTACCGTTCTAAGGGCTAGGCAACTTCTCAATCCTTACTTATAGTAATTATTTCCAATTTTCCTAGTTTAGTGAAAAGTGATATCTAAGACGCCTAGACGTGCTCCTGGTATCTCATTTTAGATAGAATAGAATAGAATAATTTATTGTGTAAGAAATTACAGTCAGTGCATTGATTCCTGAAACTCACACTAGGATTCCCTGTGTCGTGAGTTCCAGGCTCCTTCATTCCGTTCACAATCGTATTGTTACACAAATAAAATATTTATCCGTTACAAAAAAATCGAAATACAATGTACTCAAAATCCAAGTAAAATAAAACTGAAAATCAATGAAAATTATTTTATATCGGCGTGTCTGTGTGTGTGTGTGTACGTGCGCGTGTGTGTGTGGACGTGTGTGTGCGTGTGTGTGTGTGCTTGTGTGGGTAGTAAAGATTGTGATATTTAATAATACAATTATATAAATGTCTGTACCAATCAGTTTTTTGTTTGTTAGATGCCTTGGTGATGCCAGCGGCGGACAACGAACGGGCTAACAACATTTGGGCAGAACAGGCCTCCAGCCCGGCAATATATTATGATTTTTTTTAAACGTCGTCCCACACTAGGAATTCCTCCTGTGTCGCGGGTGCGTTTCACAAACATGAAATATCACATACACAAACACCCAGACCCGGGACAAACATCTGTGGTTCGCACAAAGTTTTGCCCCGTGCGGGAATCGAACCCGCAATTATTAGCGCAGCAGTCCAATCGCTTAGCCACTTCGCTAATCAGGTCGTCAAAAATTCCTTGTAACCTAAGCAGAACTGATTACAAACACATGTATAATTCAAAATCCCCCTTCACCCAACGATCAAATATGTGCCTAGGACGATTACATTAACATATATTCACTCCTGAAGCCCTGTTACCAATAGCAATGGCTCCACATAGATGCAAATCTTTATGAACCATCGGATGTTAGCAAGACGTTGCACAATATAGAAGTTCTATCTCACTTCGTCTTGTCTCTCGCTTTAGTTATACTGTGTACTGACCGCTTGTGTGTGTCGCCGTCACAACCGTGACCGAGCGCTCTTCAAGTGACACACACTACCACAGTACATGTGCACGCCTAACTACATTCGAAGTCAAACAGACTTCGTGAGATAGAACATCTATACGCGATTTGAAGATTTTTATAACAGTGAACAGACAGATAATTTTTTCAAAGTACGTGCGCGGTTTTGAATTCTTGCCTAATTTTAGACGGCTGTTAAGACGTTACTAGAAGGGAACTTGAAATTCGATGGATGCGAGCCGTGACACGATGGCTCAGTATGCAGAGCGGCGCAACGGTACGGCAAAGATCGCGGGTTCGAGTGCCGCTCGTATCTATCATTTTTCAAGTTTCCTTCATCAATTTAGATTCAGATGGCTCATTAAGTTTTGCGACTATTGTACATGTATTTGGGTATTCGAGTAATTCAAAATACTGGGCAATAATCCTTGATCGTATTGGTTCAATTTATTTTTTTTGGCAATCACCAATGGTGCCATTTCTGGTGTCGTGTAGTGGTCACACATGGGTATATTGCGGGCTCTGGTAGAAACAGAAGAATAAAACTATTTTCGGTGTTGGTTCCATTTGAGAACATTAAAAAAAAACAAAGAAGAGTCAGATTCATAACGTCGTTGATAGTCGTGAGTCTAATACCGCGTAAGACACAATATTCAAAACCGCGAATGTATAAAAAAAGCAAAAATGAAATTACGAAAATTAACTATTGAGAATATTGATTTTAAAAATAGTACCTACATTATTAGATTATAGAGAACGAAACGGTCTTATACTCAAGTAGAAATGCCGATTAGTTTTTTAGTAACTTAGCTTTTAGCCCTCGTGTGAAGTCAGCGAAAGTGCACATACGCGGTATTTAACAATGTTAGTTATGCGGAATCGGATTATCAACGACGATATGACATATCTGATCGGAATGACAATGACAATTAAATAATTTAAATGTCAAAAAATGACAAGAAATCCAGACTATCATACCTACATTTTGACATTTTTGAACAAGAATTGGCTTGCTTTTGAGAGATTTCTTCTTTAACTAACAAAAATACAAAACAAACATCGAAAAAATATCTCGTCTTTTTTTAATTGAACAGCTCCCTTACCATGAACTTTTAAAGCAGGACAGCATACGTTGTGGAAGCGAGACGCCGCATTAAACTGCTAGCGGCATCCCGCTTCCACAACGTAAACTGTCCCGCTTTAAGACTCCATGGTACCTAAGGGGCCAGCCAATGTAATTCCAGAGCAAAAAATTAAACAACAGATCACAAATATGATTTTATTTATCATTTTCCTTTTGGTGTTCGTCATGGCGTTTCTTATACTCGCTCCAGGATATATAGCCGTCATCATTAAGGTCCATGTCAGCCATTGTCCTATCCGTCATGACCTCCAAGTCTCTGTCTCTTACTGACATCACCTCCTTATTTTCACTCACTGAAATTTGTAAGCTGGTCGTAGCTCAAAGTGAGCTTGACTTTTTTGAAGCTTAAGTGCATTCGAATATGGGCTTTATCTCGTACTCTTAAGATACAGTTTTGAGTGACATCATATGATAGTATACGCGGTGTTACTGTGTTACTGAAGAGTGAATCTTTATGTTAGGAGATTAAGCCCATATTTGAATGCTTCTATAATTGCTGTGCTGTGGGATACAACGTTAAGTCCACTGGCAATCGCGATTGATCGCACGCGATTGACGTGCGACCGATGCGACAACGGTCACGTGACGCTGGATATGACAATGTATGTCGCGCGTCTGTCGCAGACGACGTCAGTGGCGCCATACGGTTTCATAGTCCGACTATAGGGGATGATGAATACATAAAGAGAACGCAGAAAATAACTAAAATCCAAAAAAGTTCAAATACCAAAACTTGAAAAAAAAAAATTAAAAAAAAACCAAGTAATGCGTGACGTCACTATTTCGTAGACGCCTGACTCTGTATAACCATATTAAAATGCTTCATCATCATCATCAGCCGGAAGACGTCCACTGTTGAACAAAGGCCTCCCCCTTACAACGCCACAATAAACGACAACTGCCATTCGCATCCACTGGTTCCCCGCAACCAAAAATGCCTATAACTTAATATTTTTTATATTAATGTATAGACTTTTATATGTAGGCTTTAAAGGTCTGCGACAGACGCGCGACAAACATTGTCGTGTCCAGTGTCACGTGACTTGTCGCATCGCACGCAGTACAGTCGCGTGCTGCAGCGATTAACCACAAGTCTTTTGGTCCATTGTTATTTCAGCCTCAAGTTCCCCAAAAATTGTCTTTAGTTTTGCAATAAGGAAATCCTTGACATACAGGTTTCTGTATTTTATATATTTCGATGGGTCTTAGGTATAAGGGCCAATGTGTGAATTGACAATTCGTCAATAATAAGTCTTCAAGTTCCAATTTGGTATATATTTTTTACATGCTTCAACCGATAAACCTTTTTACTGCAGCAAAAATTAGTATTTTCACTATTAAACGTGGATTTTTTGTTGTCAACTAAATTAAAAGGAATCATTAAAAAAAGTAAAAATTCTCAAATAATTGCATTCGCCCGTGTACGTAGGACCCATCGATATAGTAGTAAGTATACTAACAAAACTACAGAAAAAATGAAGAAAAAACTCAAATAGATCAATACAATTTTTATTGATACACCTGACACACAACCAAATAGAAAAAAACTAAAACATTACTCTATTTACAGGCAAAGTCGGGAAAATAAGGCTAAGCATAGACATACAAACTATAAAATATATAAGCTACATCGTGCGCAATAGACGTGATTTTGTAACGTGCGCAGAAATTTAAACCAATCATAAAGCACAACGTTTTGCGCGCGTAAATGGCACGCTGCTATTGGTCGGTAGCATGCAATACAATACATTAAATTTTTAACCTTTAACGCTTAATATTAAGGTGTATAATTCTTTGATATTAACATCTTTAATAGTCAGATTGATTGTAACGATGTAACTTATATATTTTATCTAGGTATTTGACACCACCAATCAATTGACATACTTTTTATGAGCTGTCAAAACACTATTCCTCCATAGATTGTTTACGGCAATAGGAATCTGTGACGTCACTAATTGGCTAACTCAATTGGCTTACAATGTATTGAAACATAACATAAAACATAACATCCCGCCGGTATTCCCCGAAGGGGTAGGCAGAGGTGCACATTTAGTACACCCTCATTTCGCCAGTTATGTTTTAGGTCCCAATGTAATAGGGGGCGAGCCTATTGACATCAACCGGGCACAGATCCAGACTCCGTGCTGTTACTGAAAATTACCTAATGGAGAAATCCAGTAACACTGCCCGACCCGGGATTCGAACCCTGGACCTCGTGCTCAGCAGTCGCGCTTAGCAACCACTAGACCAATGAGGCAGTCAATGTATTGATATCTAAGCAAATCGAACTTCTCTGAGAGAAAGTTCTAATTTCTATATTTCTAAATCTAACTTCTGGAGATGAACTTTGAAGTTAATCGTCTATTAAAGATAAAAAGTTACGATTCAACAAACCGATATCGTAAGTACAACACTGCACAAGGAGCTGGCAACATTATTTGTAAATTTGACATTTGCATGTGTCAGTTTAGTCTCTATGATTAAAAACAGACTATACGTCTCGGAATTATTAGTTAATGGTGTCAACTACCCACCGTTTGGAAGACAACAATTATTTTCTAGAAATCTTTGAAAAACTAAAAGAAAAATATATATTGAAGTTTTTTTATTTCTATTTTTTAAAATAAAAGAGAACTAATATACATAATTATCTTTTTGCGACAAAAAAATGAAGCTTTTTTCTAAAAAAAATTTTTTTTACATAAAATTAAAAAATTGTTAAAACTATTTTTACTTAATCCATAAATTAAACATATAAAGAAAATAATATAAATTCGATACTTTGTAATTAAAATAAGAAAAATATAATAAAATAGGAAATAATAAAAGATTAAAATAACAGATTCTGACAGATCATTGAAATAGGAAGCGACAAATTTTGTGTCAATCATATTTTATTATTTTAACGTTAAAATAAACTAATATTTTTAATTTGATACAGAAACAACATCACGCCTGTATTCCCTGAAAAAGTAGCAGAGATGTATCCTACACCTACATCTCGTTATAACTCCCAATGTAATAGGGGGCGAGCCTATCGCCATCAACCAGGCACAAATCCAGACTGCTACTGAGAATTAACTAATGGTAAAACCCAATAACACTGCCCGGGATTCGAACCCAGGACCTCATAACCATCGAGGCAGTCGTAATATATTTAAGATATTTTTTACTCGACTGCGTACGCAAAGAAGGGTAATGAGTTTGTTATTACTTATAATGTCATTGAATCAATTGATTGCCTTAGTATACATAGTTTATATTCGAGTCTGGCCAAACTAAAATAAGTATACAAATATTGGAAGACAAGTATTGAGCAATTTCAATCAAAATACATAACATAACATCACGCCTGTATTCCCCGAAGGGGTAGGCAGAGGTGCACATATAGTACACCCACATTTCGCCAGTTATGTTTTAGGTCCCAATGTAATAGGGGGCGAGCCTATTGCCATCAACCGGGCACAAATCAAGACTCCGTGCTGATACTGAGAATTACCTAACGGAAAAACCCAGTAACACTTTGCCCGACCCGGGATTCGAACCCAGGACCTCGTGCTCAGCAGTCGCGCTTAGCAACCACTAGACCAACGAGGCAGTCAAATATACAAACATTAAACAACATATTTATGTATATAATAAAGTATACATATTATTGTAAGACACAGTATACATGCATTAGACTATTTGCATAAAAACTTAAAAAAATTGCAAAATCAATTTTTTATGATTTTTTTTATATCGCCCCACACTAGGAATTTCTCCTGTATCGTAGGTGCGTTTCACAAACATGAAATATCACATACACAGACACCCAGACTTGGGACAAACATCTGCGGATCGCACAATTTTTTGTCCCGTGCGGGATTCGATCTCAACCCTTAACGCAGCAGTCCAATCGCTTAGCCACTGCGCCAATCAGGTCATCATTTGTATGCAAATTCTAATATAAAACTGAACTGTTTTGTTAGAAAAAACTAGGACACAAATCAATAAAAATAGTTTATTATTAGTCTAATGCGTTAATACATAGATGTCAGCACAGATTCAAGATACAGATTATAAAAAAAAAATAGGAAAAAAAATAAAATTAAAAAAAATGTTTGTTATAAGTTTTCTGTTGCGCCTTGCTTTTAAATCTAAATAATATATATCAAGATACAAAATACAGATAGATTATAAAAAAAATAGGAAAAATAAAAAAGAAATAAAAAAATAAAAGCTTGTTATAAGTTTTCTGTTGCGCCTTGTTTTTAAATATAAATAATATATATAATTTTAGTTGTTATATTTAGTATCAGATCATTATTTATTTTTGTATAAAAAAAGATGTTTAAAACGATTCAATTGTCGCCTACTATTTTACTTAACAAAAATGCCAATATACAAACATCCGACTAAAAATCGTGAAAAAATATGTAGGTGATGCGCAGCTACGACAAAAAAGTCGTGCGACTAAAAAGTCGCGTCCGCTTGTCGACTGTTTCGTCTTATTTCATTCTATCTCCATTTGTCACATTAGGAATATTAACAAACTTAGTTGCAGTCCGGCCAAACGAATTTGACTTCTATTGCATTTGTAATACGACACATGACAACTGCAAAAAAACAGTTGAAATTGTAAATATTTTTTCAACCCCCGACGCAGAGTGTATATTTGACGTGTCTGTCTGTCTATCTGTCTGTGACATAGTAGCTTCTAAACAAACGGCCCGATTATGATGCAGTTTTTTTTTGTATAATAGCTGACGGGATTGAGATTGTTCTTAGCTATAATTTATAAAGAGTTCAGGCGTTTGATAATATGCGTTTTTGTCTAAGCTTACTTTAAAATTTTTTTTTTGCTTTCCATTTAATCCGTATGTTAACGCAATAAAAGCCAAAACCGCGTGATTTAACTGTAAATGGGTTTGTTAAAATTTCTAATATCACTTCAAATGGAATTAAGGTCTCAAAGTGGCACACTTGACGTATTTGTTCAAATATTTGCGATATACAAAAATGAACCATATTATCACATTAAACTTACGGTGTATTTTGCATTACTACCACGAATATTTGGCCAAATACTCCAAGTTAAGTGCCAGCATTATATAAAAATCTTAAACATTTATAAATATTATTCAAAAAGTATTTTATTCAAATCTCAATCACTACATTTGTTTCCGGAATGTGAGAGCGTATATAGGACTAGATGGAGACGTAATCATGACGTAAGTACAAAGCAGAGACAATACATATATTACTATAATAACTTTCGTGAGTGTTATCCATATCATTTACTGTAATATTCCGGTTATACCACCACCACCATCATCACCGGGCGCAGCCGTTTGCGGTGCGCTGCACGCTGTTCCGCGTAACCAGCTCATGAATAAGGGCTCCGGTCGAGTTCGAAACTAGTCGGGCATTTCCGAATACACCCGTGAGTATAACCGGAATATACAGTAAATAACAGAGACAATTTTCTTTAATAATAAGAAAATGCTTTTAAAATGCAAAAGGAGTATAAGTCGCTTTACGAAATCTATTTGACTAATGTATCCGGACATAAAAATAAACTCCGTGCAGCTACTGAGAATGACCTAATGGAAATCCCAATAATCCTTGCACGACCCGGGAAATGAACCCAAGACGTTATGCTCAGCAGCCGCGTATAGCGACTAGACCAACGAGGCAGTAGCTTGAGAAATGTCACTAATCCATGTCTTGTTTGGGTTTTGATGTCAATTTTAAGCAGGGACTTGAAAACCATACACAAATTTTCATTATTTTTGTTGGGATAACATAACATCACGCCTGTATTCCCCGAAGAGGTAGGCAGAGGTGCACATATACACCCACATTTCGCCAGTTATGTTTTAGGTCCCAATGTAATAGGGGGCGAGCCTATTGCCATCAACCGGGCACAAATCCAGACTCCGTGCTGCTACTGATAATCACCCAGTAACACTTGCCCGACCCTGGATTCGAACCCAGGACCTCGTGCTCAGCAGTCGCGCTTAGCAACCACTAGACCAACGAGACAGTGTTCGGTCGTTATTTTGTAATATTCCAAGTGCGAAATAACGTTATCCGAATAAAAATAACGCAATTTTGGATAATGTTTCAAAGTTCCTAATTTTAACTAATCAAGCCAAGAGAATAAACAATATAATAAAATACTATTTCTTCAGTTTTTTTTTAATATTGGCATTATAGTGACGTCGTCTACCAGAATAACTGTTAAGAAATTCGACAAAAATCTAATTCAGAAGTTTACGCATGCGTCGTAGAATTACAAAAATATTTTTTTATCACAAGTCCCATTGTCAAAACTACCTAGTCCTAGTATACGCGATACTAACTTATTGTCCCTGCTTCTGCTGACTCTTTTGCTGCGCTCTCACGAATTCAGGATAATCTATATAACCGTCCCTATTATGGTCATCCATATTTAAAATTGGGTCTATTAAATTAACTAATTCGTCATCGCCGAAGATTTTCTCGCCTACGGGCGGCGCGTCTTGTTGTGGCTGTTGCTTATGCCCTTGTTCTGGATTAAAAAGTTAACAGTTCGTTGGCGCGAAAATATTAATTTGAAATGTCAAAGTGACAGTTTATTGGCGCGAAATGTTTAAATGTCAGATGGTTTTTTTTTGTTTTATCACCGAGTGTATAGATAATTATGTATTTTTATTCAAGAAACAGTTTTTATGTATAAGAAAATACATATTTAAAAAGAAATATGCAAGAATTCAAAGAAACAAAAAGTACATAACAAGATCATTAACATATCATTGTAATTCCGTAAAAACAAGAATAATATAAGTTTTACACCAACAAAATACAGAAGTTATACCCAGTATTTTACCAAACCGATGATTTTTGAAGATGGCGAACAAAATGGCGGTACGGTCCCAAGCGGCAGCGATGACACACATAAAAAGGAGACAAACACACATGAGTTTTCATTTTACCTGAATATTTAATACATTTGCCATTTTTACACAAAAATCGTGTTTTTTACTAAGTCCAGCTTTTTTTTGGTTGTTTATAGCTTAGAGTCGAGAGTTGGAAAAAGGCATTTTATTTATAATTTTGTATATAAATGGCAACATGAATGAATGAACAAAAAGATAAACATTGTAATTGTTAACATTTTCATTGAAGTAAGTTATAAATCTTCAAAATATTAGTATTTAAGTAACCGTAAAAGTTTGATTATCTTCAAAATGGAAGTATTTAAAAGGTTAACAATAGCAATATTCATGTATCTGTCCTTTATTTGCGACCAACCTCAACCACCCAGCCCAATAACCTTATATCTACACCAAAATAATATTTTAAATATATAAATCTTAGATAATATACCCATTTACGCCTGCCGTCTCCATTTGGGGACGTGTCTTTAACTTATAACTTAGGGCTTTTTCAATCGCCAGATATATTTTTTTTTCAATAGAATAATTTTGACGTTTTGACTGTCAAAATGACAACTTTATTTCTCCGAATAGAATTTATCTGACGATGTTAAATCGGCCGTAAAAAGCTAACTAATTTATTGATTCATGAAAATCAACTATACATACTTCAAGTTGTAAACTTAAGTCCAATTCTCGTAAATAATAATTAAATAAAGATTTGCCAATCCTATTTACAGTTCGTGCAACCGATTTTGACTTCTATTTTTATTTTTTATTTTTTTATAAAAAACGTCGCCCCACACTAGGAATTTCTCCTGTATCGTAGGTGCGTTTCACAAACATGAAATATTCACATACACAAACACCCAGACTCGGGACAAACATCTGTGGTTCGCACAAAGTTTTGCCCCGTGCGGGAATCGAACCCGCAACCCTTAGCGCAGCAGTCCAATCGCTTAGCCACCGCGCTAATCAGGTCGTCAGATTGCATAGGTATTATGACTAATGACAGCTGCAGTTTGTTTTTTAATTACATTTTTGCTATTAATTCTACGGAATGCAATTCAAAATCGATTGAGTAAACCGTAAATCGATTTATTGAATTTTAAATGCCGTTTAATTAACGTCAATTTTGACATAAAATGTCACTGACATTAACTGTCATTTTGACATTACGCCATTGAAAGTTGAATACAGATAAAACTATTTATTTATTACCGAATGTAGGTGATAATTGATAAATATCTAAAATACATTAAAAACAATGTATGAAAATAAAATAGAATTAAAAAGCATCAAAGTATTCTTTCCCATCGTTATCAAAACGCAACATAGCGTAGTTTTATTGCAATTTAAGTTCAAAATACGAGAATTAGACTTCTAGTATAAAAGAAAAATAAAATATTATATAGATACTAATATTATAAGTAAAAATGAGGTAGATATGTTCTTGCAACATTCGATCACGAAAACGTCACACTATTGTGACTTCACATTACATTAATTGACACGTGGAAGGAGGGCGTGTCGCAATACAAGTGAGCTAGTTAGCCTAGTTTGGACGTGCCACTTCTGCTATATAACCAATCTATTATCTACCGTGCTCAACGGTTCAGGTGGGCTAATTGGCTTAGTTTTTACTTGCCACATTTGCTTTCTAACCTAATAATTTTTGCTCGCTCTTCGCCCGCGTTAAGTAGCCTATGTCCTTTCTCAGATCTTAAACTCCCTACATGCTAAATTTCATCAAAATCTGTCTACCGGTTTAGTCGTGAAGGCGTAACGAACAGAGTTTTTTTATGTAGCCTGTTCGGTGTCCCACTGCTGGGCAAAGGCCTCCCCATTATTCCTCCACAAAACCCTGTCCAATGCCATTTTAGAGAGTTACTTTCACATTTATAATATTATATGGATGTATTATCTACCTTGCTCCTCAGTTCATGAGCTATTTTAACATTATTTTTGCTTCATAACATATCTACCACATCCAACTTTTATATCATTGCGAAAAAGCAAGAAAAATCTCAAATTTAACTACGAATCCTCTAATTAAGGCTAACTAATTAATGTATAACACTCACCGTGCCAGTGTATGAGAGACTTGATCAGCTCGCACCCGTCCAGCTTATTGTTATTGTCAGCATCGTGCATCTTGAAGTAGTGGAACTGGAGCTCCTGCTCCGACATCTTCGACGTGTCTATGGGCACGTCCATGTGTTCCTGGATGTGGCTGGAAAGTGACATCATCATCATCAGCTTTTAAATGGCCCACTGCTGGGAAAAAGCCTCCTCCCCTAAACGCCAGTGATACCTATTTTGGGCCTTTTGCATCCAGTGGAATATTATATATATCCATTTTGGAAAGTGACATAATAAAAATAATAACAGCCTATAACTGTCCCACTGCTGCAAAGGCCTCTTCTCGTATAGAGGATTGAGCATTGATCACCACGCTAGCTCACTGCGGGCGACTTCAGATAATTAAATCCAGGTTTCCACACGATGTTTTCCGTCACCGTCAGTCAGTGATTTTCAGTAGCAGCACGGAGTGTGGATTTGCGCCCGGTTGCTGGCAATAGGCTCGCCCCCTATTACATTGGGACCTAAAACATAACTGGCGAAATGTGGGTGTACTAAATGTGCACCTCTGCCTACTCCTTCCGGGAATACAGGCGTGATATTATGTTTAGGGTGAGAGGTTGTTTATTTGTTTGTATAAAAACTAGGTACTTACTCTCTCTCCTGGTTGATGTTCGCTGGGTTCAGGAGTTGGGGATCTGAAAGTAAACAATTGTTATGTATATATTGATGAAATGTCATATGGAGGTAGCTGACACCCTGGATTAACACATAGGCTACCTTTTTATCCCGAAAAAATGTAGCGGGTAACACCGCGGGGCGCAGGCGCAAAAATAATTGCCAAAATTATGGGTCACACCCCATTGTTGTTGTTGTTGGAACTGCTGTTGTTATAATGACGATTAAGACGTCTATTACTGGCAATAATAGGCTTGTGATCTTTGTTGTAACAGGGACTGTTGTTGGACTTGCTCCTGCGAGGGCTGTTGTTGTTGCTGGGACTGCTATTGTTATAATGACGATTAAGACGTCTATTACTGGCAATAATAGGCATGTGATCTTTGTTGTAACAGGGACTGTTGTTGGACTTGCTCCTGCGAGGGCTGTTGTTGTTGCTGGGACTGCTATTGTTATAATGACGATTAAGACGTCTTTACTCGCAATAATAGGCATGTGATCTTTGTTGTTGTTACAGGGACTGTTGTTGGACTTGCTACTGCGGGGGCTGTTGTTGTTGTTGGGACTGCTATTGTTATAATGACGATTGAGACGTCTATTACTCGCAATAATAGGCATGTGATCTTTGTTGTTGTCACAGGGACTGTTGTTGGACTTGCTACTGCGGGGGCTGTTGTTGTTGCTGGGACTGCTATTGTTATAATGACGATTAAGACGTCTTTACTCGCAATAATAGGCGTGTGATCTTTGTTGTTGTTACAGGGACTGTTGTTGGACTTGCTACTGCGGGGGCTGTTGTTGTTGTTGGGACTGCTATTGTTATAATGACGATTGAGACGTCTATTACTCGCAATAATAGGCATGTGATCTTTGTTGTTGTCACAGGGACTGTTGTTGGACTTGCTACTGCGGGGGCTGTTGTGGTTGTTGGGACTGCTGTTGTTATAATGACGATTAAGACGTCCATTACTAGCAATAATAGGCTTGTGATCTTTGTTGTTGATAGAAGGACTGTTGTTGGACTTGCTGCTGCGGGAGCTGTTGTTGTTATTGGGACTGCTGTTGTTGAAACACAGATATAGATGTATACAGCCACTCACTACCATAATACACGAGTCCGTGTTGCGCTCGTTGCGGCGGCGGTTGTTGGAATTCTTATAAAGGCGGCTGTTGTTGTTGTTGGAATTGCTACTATTGATATGAAGATATTTTTATATTATACATATTTTTTGTTTTTTTTATGTAATTTTTATAATGTTACTTTTTTGATAACAATAATAAGTCTATATGTATAATAATAATAGTAATAAGTCATAAGTGTCTAGCTATCGAATTGGGTAGTACTCACCTGTAATGATAGTTTTAAGGTTTCGCTAAATAAATAAATAAATATCTATGGTCACTTACCACCATGATGCACATGCCCGTGCTGCGCCTGTTGCGGCGGAGGTTGTTGGAACTGTTGTTGCGGCGGCTGTTGTTGTTGTTGGAACTGCTGTTGTTGTTGCTGGGGTGGGGGTGGCTGGTACTGTTGCTGTTGCGGCGGCGGGGGAGGCTGTTGGTATTGCTGTTGCTGCTGTTGTTGCTGTTGATGCTGGGGTTGCTGATATTGCTGGTAAAGCAAAGAGGTGTGTGGTGGTACTTGATTCAGATAATACCTAACTTAATAACCTAATTGGCGCTGTAAAGTTAGTCTGGGTGTTTGTGTAAGTGATATCTTGATTGTGAAACGCACCCACGACATGAACGAAAATCCCAGCTTTATTATCAATGATTAAGCGCTAAGGGTTGCGGGTTCGATTCCCGCACTGGGCAAAACTTTGTGCGAACCTCAGATGTTTGTCCCGAGTCTGGGTGTTCGTGTATGTGAATATTTCATGTTTGTGAAACGCACCTACGATACAGGAGAAATTCCTAGTGGGGCGACGTTTTTAACAAAAAAAAAATGATATGTCAAAAGTATAGATACGTCATATGCTAATAAAATGAAGGAGAAATGTGTTCCGAACTCTTTAACTTGCTATGTATGTATGAATAAGTACAAGTATATTTCTTAGGATCGTAGCAAATGGAAATCCGTGGTCTCTGCCTACCCCTCAGGGAAACAGGCGTGACTTTATGTATGTATAATATGTATGTATAATATGTATGTATATTTCTAAGGTAGTATACATATAATATATGACATTTTTGTATGTTTTTTGCATGTTGCCATGCTAGGCTTAAATCTAAATTGATAAAGGAAACTTGAAAAATGATGGACACGAGCGGGACTCGAACCCGCGACTTTAATAATTATTATATAAACTCACCTGTTGAGGGGGCGGCGGGGGAGGCGGTTGCTGGTAGTTCTGAAAAGATAAACACATGATAATTATTTTTGCAAGTTGCCCATGCTAAGCATGAATCTAAATTGATAAAGGAAATGTAAAAAATGATGGACACGAGCGGGACTTGAACCCGCGCCCCTCGTCGTACGCGTGGCGCTTCTCTAACAAACTGAGCCACCGTGTGGCTGCCCGCATCCATCAAATTTCAAGTACATACAAACATTGCAAGTCAAATAAACATAAACACATACATACATAAACATAACATCACGCCTGTATTCCCCGAAGGGGTAGGCAGAGGTGTACATAATATAGTACACCCTCATTTCGCCAGTTATGTTTTTTTAGTCCCAATGTAATAGAGAGCGAGCCTATTGCAATCAACTGGGCACAAATCCAGACTCCGTGCTGCTACTGAGAATGACCTTATGGAAAAACGCAGTAACACCGCCCGACCCGGGATTCGAACCCAGGCCCTCGAGCTCAGCAGTCGCGCTTAGCAACCACTAGACCAACGAGGCAGTCTTTTAAATGAAAGCTTGTAAAATTAATGTTTAACCACATGCAGACTATACCTGGTACAGTTATAACTTATGAACGATTTCCGATAATGAATCGGCTGTTCATTTATTACCTATTACTGGTAATAAATCATTTAACATTACGTTACAAGATAACATTCTAGTTAAGTAATTAAAATGCACGTTAATTATGTAATTTGTATATTAACAATATTGGTATTATTACCCAACTGCGTACAATCGATTGTACTAATGTATTTAAATAATACATATAATAATAATAACAGACTGCCTGGTTGGTCTAGTGGTCGCTAAGCGCGACTGCTGAGCACGAGGTCCTGGGTTCGAATCCCGGGTCGGGCAAAGTGTTATTGGGTTTTTTCAGTCAGGTTTTTCTCAGTAGCAGCACGGAGTCTGGTTTTGTGCCCGGTTGATGGCAATAGGCTCGCCCCCTATTACATTGGGACCTAGAAGATAACTGGCGAAATGTGGGTGAAGTTATGTTATGTAATAATAACAGCCTATAACTGTCCCACTGCAGCAAAGGCCTCTCCTCGTATAGAGAAGGATTGAGCATTGACCACCACGCTAGCTCACTGCGGGCGATTTTAAATAATTAAATCCAGGTTTCCTCACGATGTTTTCCGTCACCGTAAGTCAGTGGTGTCTTAGAATAACTAAGAAAGTATTTATAACATTGAAAAAGTCACATTGATACTTGCCCGGATTTGCTAACCTGCAAACTTGTGCAAACAAAGCCGGTGCGTTAACCACTAGGCCACGACAGCCAATGTATTTAAAACTAAATTAAAATCACTCTTAGTGGAAAAAGCATACTACTCAATTGAAGAATATAATATAAATCCAGAGCTATATTAAATAATCCCTAGTAATACTATAAACGCGAAAGTTTGTAAGTAAGTATGGATGTTTGTTACTCTTTCACGTAAAACCTACTGAATGGATTTTAATGAAATTTCATATGGAGGTAGTTGACACCTGCGTCAATTTCATCAGATGAGTCAGTCAGACAGCTGCGTCCCGCGGTGTTACCCGCTAATTTTTATGGGATAAAAAGCAGCCTGTGTGTTAATCCAGGGTGTCAGCTACCTCCATATGAAATTTCATCAAATCGGTCTAGACGTTTGAGCGTGAAGAGGTAACAAACATACAAACACACTTACAAACTTTCGCCTTTATAATATTAGTGTGATGTGATTATTTAATATGGCTCTGGATTTAACTCATACTTTCACCTATCTTGGAAACATAATAAAACATCGTGACAATTTCTAAGTTTTACAATAACATAACATAACATCACGCCTGTATTCCCCGAAGGGGTAGGCAGAGGTGCACATATAGTACACCCACATTTCGCCAGTTATGTTTTTAGGTCCCAATATAATAGGGGGCGAGCTGACCATCAACCGGGCACCAATCCAGACTCCGTGCTGCCACTGAGAATTACCTAATGCAAAAACCAAGTAACACTTTGACCGACCCGGGACTCGAACCCAGAACCTCGTGCTCAGCAGTCGCGCTTAGCGACCACTAGACCAACGAGGTAGTTTTCAATGACACAGAAGTCAA
Source organism: Abrostola triplasia (assembly GCA_946251915.1). NCBI lineage: Eukaryota > Metazoa > Arthropoda > Insecta > Lepidoptera > Noctuidae > Abrostola > Abrostola triplasia. The sequence goes on from OX276450.1 coordinate 1,969,184, forward strand.
TACGTGACAACATAAAGACATAACTAACAACGTCTAACAACAGACATTATTCTAAGAATGCTGTCAACGCGAAATTTTCAAGCGTGCGTATCGAAATATAGAAACAAAATTAGCATACGTTACCTAATGACGTGACGTCATTTGGTATAGACATTAAAAAATCTATGGATTTAACCTTTTGACCGCTTGTGTCGCATACAAGCAACACATATTTCCGTGTCCCTACCGCTCGTGTCGTATTTCTGCGACAGAGAACATGCATGTTTTTTTCGTCCTATTAACTGCGTGGTACAACTAATTATATAAATAAATAGAGGCTATTATTTACAACAATTACTTAAAATTATGTTTCATAGCTCTCAGCATTAAAAAAACTTAAACAAAAGTAAGTATTTGTATCGATTTGTTACCGGGCGCTAGGGGACGGCAATTGATATTTAGCCAAGCGCTTAAAAGGTTAAATAATAGTAGATTTTAGTAAAATGCGTAAAGGACCATGACTATTAATTAATACAATGGCTCTCTGACGTAAAGAAATTGAGTTCCAAAAGGCGAGTAAGCCGGTGTACTACCAATGAATGGCAATAACCAAATAGGGTACAAAAATTATATACCTAGGCGGTTTATAAAAAAAAATATATAACATATCATCACGCCTATATTCCCCGAAGGGGTAGGCCGAGGTTCACATATAGTACACCCACATTTCGCCAGTTATGTTTTAGGTCCCAATGTAATAGGGGGCGAGCCTATTGCCATCAACCGGGCACAAATCCAGACTCCCTGCTGCTACTGAGAATTACCTAATGGAAAAACCCAGTAACACTTTGGCCGACCCGGGATTCGAACCCAGGACCTCGTGCTCAGCAGTCGCGCTTAGCAACAACTAGACCAACGAGGCAGTAAAAAAAAAATATATTAGTAAAAAATGACAGTATCATTATACTGAGAATTCTTAAATCAGTAATACATAATAAACTAATCTGTAACACCTACATATACATACATAGACCACATGTTGAAAGAACTTAGAGTTTATAATATTTTATCAGTGTGACTAACGTAACGTAACCTAAATGTATCACAAATTATATTTATAATGATTTAATTATCGCTGTGTATGGTTCGGAAGAGATTGTAGTCTCTCACGTATAACATCATACCTGTATTCCCCGAAGGGGTAGGCAGAGGTGCACATACATATAGTACACCCACATTTCACCAGTTATGTAATAGGTCCCAATATAATAAGGGGCGAGCCTATCGCCATTACCGGGCACAAATCTAGACTTCTATTATTTTGTATTATAATAATAAATAATAACAGCTTATAACTGTCCCACTGCAGGGCAAAGGCCTCTTCTTGTATAGAGAAGGATTGAGCATTGATCACCAAGCTGGCTCACTGTGGATGATTTCAAAAAAATAAACCCAGATTTCCTCACGATGTTTACTGTCACATGTCAGTGGTGTCTTAGAATAACTAAGAAAGTATTCATAACATTGAAAAAGTCGTATTGATACTTGCCTGCCTAATTGACTACCTCTCAGAAGAAATGCCTTGGTTAAAATAAAGATAAAAAAAAGAAATGCCAAAACAAACTCAGGGGTAAAAGTCTCTTTTAATGGCCAGACAAGTATGGGGTTCCATATAATTAAGTTTCCACTATACTTATTTGTCCCTTTGCTTTTCTATAATATTGTTACTTCTAATTTGACCGCCTATATTATGATTTATGATGAATGGATTGTCAGAGTATTTGCTCTGGATAATGGACAATAACAGGGTAATTACAACATTATCATTAGTTACAAATACATTAAATAATCAATAACATGTTAGAGACTTATTATTTTCTTAGACAGTTTTTTCAACTACATACTTATAGGGAATACTATCATACACAAAAACAAGAAATAATCTGTAATAACCAGAAAAAAGTCCACAGTTCATAACTCATTAGTTGTTTACTCTCATGTAAGATACATGAGAGTAAAGATCCTTAAAAAATATAAGAAATAAATATTTGAAATTTAAATAACAATTTTGAGATAACTTCCATTGTAAATTAAATTCCAATTACCTAACCTACTATCTCATCACAAACTCTCTGGAAACTTTCACTTTTTTCTATGAGAAGCATAACACTTTGAAGCATTCAGCCTAAGCTAGGGGTTATTTACACATGACAATTAAAACTATTCTTACCTGATAGTTCTGTGGTGGCACTCCAGGAGCTACTTTCTGCTGATACTGTTGAGATATGGTGCACTGCAGGAATGCAGCAAGAATAAAAAGCCTCAACATTTTAAAACCTGAAAATTATTTACCACATTATTCCACTGCCTGCTCACATGTCATAAAAAACTTAACAAACAACTTTTAAAAATTAACATTTACCGCGACAGGCAAAGGCAAGTAGCAGCAATGAAATTAAGTATTCTTTTTTTAAACTTTTAACTCAGTGTAAAGGAAATGTATGGAAAATTAACTTTACCTGTAAATGTAAACTTGTGACGTGGAATATAGGTGATAATAACCTTATCGCATCGAGGTTTTGATAATATAATTCGAAATTATAAACGTATGTCGATGAGTTTCGCAAACGTTTTCAAAAAGATACCTGGTTTTACCTACACGTCACGTCATTTAGCTTTTGACGTTGACGTTTGCCTGCCATACGCCAATTACGTTTCGTTCTACGTAAGCTTGTAAATTAATCTTTATTTTCAAAACACAATAAAATTAAACACATTAAGAACAAAGTAAATTCTAATAACAATGTTAAAATTAATTTTATATTTTTTGCTTAGGTAAGTGTATATTAGAACTAGTTACCTACGCCATGAATTTAAATTATATCAGCCAATTATGTGCTCATTAATTATTCGGCATCCGTAAAGCGATTCATAAGAGGGCCAAATCCAATTTAAGAGCCAGAAGAATTACAATGAGACAAAAAATAAAATATCCGATTTAAAATTGATATTTTGTTTTGATTGATTGTAATTTTCAGTACTTAGCACCACGGATACTGGATTTATTCATATTCATTCTTTATTGCAGAACTGTTTGTTGATTTGAGTCCATTGATAGTCTCGTCTACTATTACACTGGGACCTATATCATAATAAATATAACATAAATATAGCTGGCAAAATATAGGTGTACTATTTACGGTTACCACTAAGCTTACATCTATGCTTACCTCTATATGGAATTTAGGCATGATGTTATACATAACAACACAGATAGATAGAGATACATCTCTGTCTGTCTGGAGGTCTCGAGGAAGTTAGCAGTTTCATTTTTCGATTTACCTGCGACTTGCAAGAAACACAACCGAAAAACGATAGTTTCCTTCAGCAGGGATAGACTACCTAGTAAGTTATTGTTGCATAATTACTATTTATTTATTTACAGCTTTCGTTGGGTAATGCTAATGGATATGACCCCACAGGTCCTTACTATATAGTTTAATACCATTCTGACCGTAATACATAATAATTAATCAAAATGACTTTATGTAACTATCATCATCATTAGTTGGAAGACGTCCACAGTTGAACAAAGGCTTCTTCCTACCTTAGAACCATGTAAAAAGCCTTTGTTAAAAATCCAATAAAAACCCACAAATATACGGCGTGGGGGAAGGAATAACAGCAAGTACGCATGCGTGAATTTGAAATCAATACACTGAAGCGCCCAAGGCATTAGCCCGAGATTTACGACCATTAAACTTTCTTATCAAAACCGACAATCGATTTGCATTTGAAAAGTACAATGTCGATGAAATTAGATTTTAATTGCTTCGAAAAAATTCGATTGGTTAATCATAGTCGTCATTGTTGACAAGACATGTGATTCAAGTTTTAAAAACAGGTATAAATAAATTAGTGGCTAGTTTGAGGCTTGATGCGAAATTGAAGATACATTTTCTAAATACTGCGAATTGCCTAAGAGCCAAAGCGGCTTAGCGGTTTAGAAGACGTAATTATTGGCATCGATCGTATAAAAATATAAGTAACTTTTGAAGAGTTCATGGTCTTAATATTATTCAATTCTAGTTTAGAATGATGTTTAATTTACCTGTACTTATTGAAATACCTCATCGGTTTGGCCTGGCCCGGCTTTACTATTAGAGTTATGTTTCTCAGAAAGAATAGACAGGGTGTAATTTAATGTACTTACTTATAAATTTTACCAGATAAAGCAGGTGGCTCATTCCCCATTCAGAAAATGCAATAGTCGGCCATCGCCAGATTGATTGATTGATTTTAATAAAAAAATATATAATTCACGTCAACTACATCATAGTCACTGTAAATAAGTAGATACCTAGTTGTATAGTGTTTTTATTACCGTTAATCGAAATAAAAAAAGTAGTTTACTCTCATATCTAGATTTTTTTTTGATCTCGTATCATAATCTCAAGTTTCCCTGTGTCCGGTTTCGGCCAAATCAATATGAAAGAAACATTCAGCCATTCTAAACTTAAGTTAAAAAGCAAGTAGCCAAACCCAAATAATCAATAAGAAATCGATAGAAAAATAAAAAAAATACTGTCAAAAAAATTTATAAACATGCGCGGGTTTCTTCGCGGACCGCGGTGTTTATAACTTTGAATTCGACTTAACTTGTATTAAATTAAATAAATATAACGTGAAAATGGAAGAAGTTTTTAGAGATCCTGTGCAGTTATCGAAAGGAATAAACATCAGGTAATGTTTTTGACTTATGCGGTTTTTAGGTAATAACAATCATCTTTATTTACAAGGTTATTTACAATTCTTAAAAATAAATATATACAAAAATAAAAAATTTAAACTAAAAATTATGTATCTTATGCGGTTGTTGTATTATTATTTGTTAAAATTATGTGGTCGGCAAAAAAGTTTAATTATACATTCTCACAAATCCGTGAAACTTCGTTAGGTACTTGCTGTGTTTATTATGGCTAGAATAATATTTTCTATATACTTTATTACTGTATATTTATAGCTTAGCTAAATTTTTTATTAAAAAATAAGGAATTTCATAAACAGACTGGTATTCTTTTTTATATGATAGTAATTGTTTTTTTTAAATTTAAATAAGAATAATAGACCGCCTCTAGCATAGAGGCATAGACTGGCACACTACCAAAGAGGCTTATATCCAGTAATGGGAGAGGTAGGCCTGCAGATGATGTTGATCATAAAGTCTATGCTGTTTTGTGTTTTTTTCCTGTCGGTAATAGGCAAGTGTTTTATAACAATTGACGACGTAAATGGCTCAGTGGCTAAGTGATTGGACTGCTGCACTAGATGTCGCAGGTTCGATTCCTGTTAGAGAGATTTTGTGTTCCGCAGAAGTTTGTCTTTTCTTCTTTGTGTGTTTGTGGACAATATGCACAAATGACACCAAAAACTCATGTAATTTAAAAATTGTTTTATAATAGGTAGTATTGAATGATAGATAATATTCTTTATTGCACAACAAGAAACAGAGAATACAGAAAAACCTTAATACTGAAGACAGTGAAAGTGGCAGTCTTATTGCTTAAAATGATGATGATGATGATGATGATCAAATAAAAAAATAATTATAGTTATAAATCGAACCCGCGACTTTCGCCGTACCGTAGCGCCGCTCTGCCAACTTCGTTCGAACAACGTTCGAGTCCCGCTCATGTCCATCATTTTTTAAGTTTCCTTTATCAATTTAGATTTAAGCCTAGCATGGCAACATGCAAACAAGATACAAAAAGTCATATAATATAGTTTTATTTTGTTGAATAAACCTTAACTTTTATTCACATAACAATTAATTTTCATCTCTTTTGTTCTTAGAGAGCTTATGGAAAAGAGTTCTGGTGAATTCCAAATCGACCTTGACTTTAAGAAGAAAAGCATGATGATGAACGCTGATGACGATCTGTTCCCTGATATGAATGATGAGGATGATGATAGGTAAGTAACTATGTATCCGGCCTCCAACAAAATATATATACAATACTAAGAAAACGGTACGCCTTGACTCCGCACACATTGTGAGGAGGTTCCTCTCTCTGGAGTCCTAACTACTGGTTCTTGGACCTAACTGTATTTATCATCCTTAAATAACTTGTGATATGAGGGTGTACATGTGCACCTCTGCCTACCCCTAAGAGAAATACAGGCGTGATGTTTGCATATTTTCTTTACTACCCACCTTTTTTTTCCTATTAAATATATTGTTTTAATTTTCAGTGATGAAGAAGATGCAATGAAAGGTATAGAGCAGACGGCTGAGAGGATGCTGCTCTCGTCTCCGGAGTACCACTCCTTCGACCAGCTGGCTTCGAAGATGGTGGACTGTCTGTTTAATGGAGATGTGAAGCTACTCATCATTGAAGAAGGTAATGCTTCAAGATTTTTGTCTCTTATGTAAATCACACTAATATTATGAAGGTGAAAGTTTTTGAGTGTGTTTGTATGTTCGTTGCCTCTTCACTCTCAAACGGCTAGACCGATTTTGATGAAATTTCACATGAAGGTAGCTGACACCTTGAATTAACACATAGGCTACTTTTATCCCGAAAATGTAGCGGGTAACACCGAGGGGCGCAGCTAGTATTGAATATGTTTGAGAGCTTCAAGAGATGAAGGGCCCATGGCTATGTAAATATAATAATGAAAACAGCCTATAACTGTATCCCTGCAGGACAAAGACCTCTTCTTGTATAGAGAAGAAATAAGCATAGATCGCCATGCTAGCTTACTGCGGGTTGGTAAAATTCATGTGCGTACTATAAATTAGTTATCAGTTGCTAAAAACGGTGAAGGAAAACATCGTGAGGAGACCGACACACCTGAGAGATTGTTTAACGGTGTGTGTCGCTATATCAGAGGCCTACAGGCGGTTTAAACTAACACCAGGTTGTTTATCAACCATACAGTAAGAAGTGTGACTAAATAAGCAGGTTTTATTACTATTTTTTATATCTAAGCACTTTAATGTATCATTAATAAGGTCATTATTTAATTAAGTATCTATTATTTTACAAATATATACAACTTAATTCTAATACAAAATAAAAACAATATATACAAAAATAAAAAGTTAAAAAGCATCAAAGAATTCATCCCCATCGATGTCAACCGGTAACGTGCCCAAATGACTGGCAGCATTGCCACGTTGAATGGCAATGCTAATTCTTTGGCCAAAAAATAAACCAGCCCTTTGGTCACGTGTGGAGTCGACTAGGCGCTTTGCTAACTCTTTAAACAAAGCACGAGCGCTCGGACCCCATGGCCCAAATGTTTCAACCCCAAACGGCTCAAAAATACAATTACCTCAGTGTGACTTGAGTTTATATTTTTTAAAACTTCTTCCATCTCCTAGGTGATGGACCGCTGGTGCCTGTCGATGCGGAGGTGACCCTACACTACGCAGCGTACTATGAACGAGCCAACATACCCTTTGACTCAACCCTCACCATGAACCAAGGACAGCCTATTGTAAGTCGACTGACTGCCTCGTTGGTCGCTAATCCCTACTGATATTATAAACGCGAAAGTTTGTAAGTAAGGATGGATGTTTGTTAGTCTTTCAAGTAAAAACTGCTGAATGGATTTTAATGAAATTTCATATGGAGGTAGCTGACACCCTGGATTGATTGAAATGAATTTTTGCATACTTAAATAGGTTTGGTGACAATACAATATTATGGTACTTTTGAGCTGATCTGATGATGGAGTCAAAAGATTGACATAGGAACTCTGTGACGGAATGAGGCAATCCATCTTCTTAATTGTTTAATCCATCTTCATAAGTAATCCGACCCTAGCTGGTTTAAAAGCTTGTGTTAAAAAAAATATTTTAATATTAACTTTTTTTTCTGCCAGCGAATTCGTCTTGGCGTTGGCAAGATGCTGCAAGGACTAGAGATAGGTCTCACTCGCGTCAAAGGCCCCACAGCCCGCTTCCACCTGCTCCTGCAGCCGGCAGTGGCGTGGGGCGCCCGGGGTATACCGCCCAGGATTCAGCCGAAACCTGTACTGTTTGTGATATCACTGTATGACGTCAGATGTGTGGACGCAGGGTTAAGGTGAGTTCTGTGGTTAGAAGGTTACATTAGGACCTCCGCTAAAGACTCCTTTCCAAAATGCCTTTTAAGGTGAATGCGCCACCGAAGCGCGATTTTTTTTTGACATTCTTCTTTATCACAGCTCATCACTTCTTAGTCAAGCAATGAATGAATCTGACTGAGAGATTGTTGCGCTAGAGGTTGCGGGTTCGATTCCTGCACGGAGCATACATTTCTGTGATCCGCAGATGTTTGTCACGAGCCTGGGTGTTGTGTATGTGATATTTCATGTTTGTGTTTTCAGTAATTCCTAGTGTGGGGCGATGTTTTTTTTTTAATAATTTGTAACCATTTTGTGACTACATTGTGATCTTAATCATTATCCCAACACGATTCTACTGCAACGGGCATTTTAGCTCCCCTAGAATTTCAAGTACGTAGAGTGACACGACAATTTGTTTTTTTTACAGATTCAACGACCTCCCAACGTATGAACAATCTAAATACGAAATAACAATTAAAACTATAAAAGATATCCGCACAGAAGCAAAAGATTTGTTCAACAGAAAAAAATATGTTCGTGCAATAAAGAACTATCAACAGGCCATGTCTGTATTGTCCTTATCCAGACCGGCTGACGACAAAGAAGAGGCCGAAATCAAAGAATTAAAAGTCAAAATGTACCTAAACTTAGCGATATGTTACTATAAAATTAATAAACCAAAATATATAATAGGTATGTGTGAAAATATTGACCGGTATGTAGACATAAATAAACATTGCAAAGGAATCTTCTACTACGGAAGAGCATACGAACTATTAGGGAAAACCGATGAAGCTATAACTTGTTATAAAAAAGCATTAAAATTAGAACCGAAAAATAAAGAGATTGGATTGATTTTAGCGGATTTAGATGAGAAACGCAAAAAGTCCGCCGTCAACGAAAAGGTTATGTGGAAGAAGGCTTTAAATATGGAAGAAGCTGCAAAAGAAAAAAAAGAACTCTATACTGTCGATGACGATTTTAAAAATGGTGTCGCTGACATGTGTCAAGATTTGGCGGGAAGAAGCGATTACGCGAAGTTTGATTTACCAATGGGTCTCACTAAAGATGAAATTAGTTGTATTAAGTCGTTGACAAGCGAATTTGAATGTCTTGTAGTTCAAGAAGACGGAGAAGGGAAAAAGAAGAGAGTATCTATAGTAAAGAAAGTTCTAAATTAAGAAAGACGCATAAGTATTTAAAATTCTAACCTCCATTTTAAATGTCGAAACTAATTTTCACCTGACAGACGACAGCTGCAGTAAACAGTTCATAACCGACTTTATTTAAAACTAGAAATGCCATTTTAAGGTATAAAGTTAAAAACAAACTGGTCCTAAGTACGCAACGCGGCAAGATGGTATCGCATTATGATATTTTCAATTTAAACGTTGCATACAAGTGTATTTTGATTGTTATATAAAATCAATCGTCCAGAAATCATAATATGTTGCGTACGTGGGTAACGTGGGACCAGTGAGTACCATATAGATCAATAAAGCTAGTAGCGTGATTGTTAATTATTAACGGAGTTATGAACTGCCTCGTTGGTCTGTTGGTTGCTAAACGCGACTGCCGAGCATGAGCTAATGGGTTCGAATCCCTAATAACACTTTTCTAAGGGATTTGCACGGAGTCTGGATTTGTGCCCGGTTAATGGCAATAGGCTCGCCCATATTACATTGGGACCTATAAGGCTATAACATAACTGGCTATGTGTGGGTGTACTATATGTGCACCTCTACCTACCCCTTCATCCTTCGGGGAATACAGGCGTGATGATATTTTTATCTTCTGCCATATAAAGATAAAATAGTTTTTAAGCTTAATAATCATTAATATAGATATTAGTTTTCGCCCGCTATTTTGGTAGCAATACCTAATGACCCATATAGAAGTATTAAGTGTTATTTTTTTAAGTGCAATATTTAAATAAAAAAGTTTGAAAGACAAATGTACTGTTGGCCTCTCCGAATTTCGGTCAGGGCGGCCTATCTCAGCAGAGACTAGCCAATTACAGGAGATAATAAAATGCACAAGTATGCGCGCAAACACAGGTGCACTCCCTATTCCCTCACTCTCATAGGCTGATGGGAAGTTAGACGCGACCAGAGTCATGACAATGTATCTTATACAACTATCTTTCCTAAAAATATAGAATATAACAATTATCATAACCAATCTATATAATTTACTGTATATTCCGGTTAACTCATGTGTGTATTCGGGAATGCCCGACTAGTTTCGAACTCGAACGTAGCCCTTATTCATGAGCTGGTTACGCGGCAGAATCGCGAGCCGAACTGTACTGTAACCGGAATATACAGTAAATAATATGAATAACACTCACGAAAGTAAGCAAATGGAAATCCGTGGTCTCTGCCTGCCCCTCAGGAAACAGGCGTGACTTTATGTATGTATGTTTTTACTCACGAAAGTTATTATAGTATAGGTATAATGTCTATATCATTGTTTGTCAAAATTATTATATGCTTAGTAAAATAACCAAATATTTGACAAATAATGAAGTTGCGTGATATCGGTAAGTTAGATATATTCACACCGTTTTTGCAATTTCATTATTAAATCAATTAATTACTACAAAGAAGCTAAATCGCGAGTATACCTTAAGAATAATACCGGTATACAAAGTAGTAGGTATAGAATCTAATTCTAAACTATAATTCTAGTATATAACATCTGTATCTATGATTACCTTGAGGTACCTAGTCATAAAAAAATTACAGCTGTAAGAAAACTTGTTTTTGATTGTATTGTAAGTTTTTTTTTTAGATTTTTATAAAAAATAAAAACTGTAAAATGTGTTGTGATTTTATTTGTAAGCCTTCGGGATTACAATGACCTTTGTCGCGATTGAGATTATTTGAGCACAAGTGCAGGTTTAAGTGAGTTGCATAGTCGACAGGCGTGACATTATGTTTTTATTTTGTGTTTACTCATCACAGGTCAACACTTCTTGGGAAAGTATTGATTGAATCTGCGGTAACAGACGCCTTACACAGATGTTTTAATTGATAATACATAATTATAGATATCATTAATTTTGCAAAATAGCTATCTGCAAATATCATTATGAACCTACTAGTTGATTGGGTTCGTTATAGTAATATCGCTAAGTTTAAGATAATTATGACATTCCATATATTAAAACACATGTGTGAGGCGTCGTAAGTGTTGTTCAAATTAAACAGAATACGTGATGAGTGTCATTTACACAAAAAAACTTGAATTTCGCGCCTCTCAATGCCGCATTTTCCATAAACCAGAAAAGTACCAACCAAAACTTTTTTCCAAAGACAGTTAATATTGCCATTAGGTAAAACGACACATGCCCCGTAGCATATTACAAAGATCAGTCATCCTGCAACCTAAGTAATAATAAAAGCGACCAATCCTTGGATGGGTGCCTATAGCCTAGCAAAATTGCTAGCACTCTTGGTTTGTTATTGGTTTTCACACGGATTTCCGAAAAACGCAATTTTAACTACTAAACCAAACTGTTTTTTATATCAGTTAGCATCATAAATAGTGAATAACACTTATCATAAATTGATAAGTGTTATTCACTATTTAAGTGTTAATCGACCTACGATTCTACATCAATTATTATCACACAAAACAATTTATTGAAATCATGAATAAATTAATTTTTATCCCCATCTTGGGGGTGGGCGCTTACAATTGCGACAGATATTTCCAAACGAATGTAGTTGTTCTGTTCTGTTCCTATAAATGTTTTGATTTTTTTTTTAATGATAAATCTATGAATACTTAAAAGACATTTGCCCTAGTTTTATAAATATTATGATGTTGCAATCTGTCAAACTACACAATAGGCTATCTGTCAAAACGTATCCCTATAACTTTCTCTGCGCGCGCCACTGCGGTAAATATTAATCAATAAGTTCACTAGCGCAAAAGGACATTAATTGGGAATCTTACTCAGCTCTTCTATTTCGTGCGAACACAAAGACATGTAAGTAACTTTATGATTTTTAAGATATTTTTGACTTTCAGCTTTTATATTTCGAATTTAATTTTGATTCGCTCAGCAGATTTCGCGGTTTGGAAACTTAAGATTGGGCGGGTCAGTTTTCTATTTATACCCACCTGCTTTCTATTAATTATCAATCTACATATTCACGAATGCGATAAATACTTCTGTTTTATAATCACCTTGCAGCATTCAATCGAAACTTAAAAACATCAAGTAACATGTTCGTTTTCAAAATTCCTTTCATTCTTCACTAATCTGAATTCTGAACGACGCGTCTAGCAAATTCTTAACGAGTCTTGATATTGCCATCTCTCGGATGTCTTTCACGTAGGTCCGTATTTCGTGGTAACTGCGCAGTTTTACCGCAGCGCGCCGTATTCCCACCCTTTATATACCTACCCTGAACCGTGCGCAATGGCGGCGCGGACTCACGAACGAGACTTAGCCATTTTATTGATTACAACACTGGAATAGTTTTCAACATACTATATTTTTACCATTGATGGTGAATTAGGAAATAAATTATACAGCCAACAACTGATACCAATCTTTTTTTGTAAAATTCATGTCTTAGACTTAAAAAAAAGTCCCCTTGTTTTTGAAAATGTATCATAGAGTCAAGAGGTAACTAATTCAGTTGTCTCTACTCTATCTGGCATGAGGTACACTGGAGAGTATGCAACACAGGTATAATAAGGTTTAGGTCGGTGTAGGTTTATAAATAGTAATACATTTAATTACTTCAGCTAGTAAAGGAAAGGTATGCACTGAAGTAAAGTGATTAAACCCAGCAAGTGAGTGGCCAATTCTAAGCTATTTGTTTACAGTCCATCAACGCTAAATAATAACAATAACACTTAGCCTATCGGGTGTTGTGGCGTAACTTAGGAGAGACCTATATCCAATAATGGACCGTGATAGGCTATGTGCCGATCTTTACTTAATAACATAAAGATAACATGTGTGCCCCGAAGGGGTAGGCAGAGGTGCACATATAGTATACGCATATTTTGCTAATGACGTCCCAATGTAATAGGGGCTAACCTAGTGCCAGTAACCGCCACAAATCCAGACTCACTGCTACTGAGAATTACCCTACAGATAAACCTAGTAACATTTAGCCAGACCTGGGATTTGAAACAGTCTCACTTAGCAACCATTAGACCAGTAAGGTCTAGTTAATAATTAACTAATAATTACTTAAAGTATTGATACCTTTATTATAGATAGACTGCCTCGTTGGTCTAGTGGTAGCTAAGCGCGACTGCTGAGCACGAGGTCCTGGGTTCGAATCCCGGGTCAGGCAAAGTGTTACTGGGTTTTTCCATTAGGTAATTCTCAGTAGCAGCACGGAGTCTGGATTTGTGCCCGGTTGATGGCAATAGGCTCGCCCCCTATTACATTGGGACCTAAAACATAACTGGCGAAATGTGGGTGTACTAAATGTGCACCTCTGCCTACCCCTTCGGGGAATACAGGCGTGATGTTATGTTATGTTTTATGTTATGTTTTACCTTTATTATAATATTTCATCGATTTAGAGACAAAAAAAATGACTCACATTTTGACAAAAAAAAACATAACATCACACCTGTATTCCCTGAAGAGGTAGGCGGAGGTGCACATATAGTACACCCACATTTTGGAGTTTCCACTACATTTTTAAATATAATAATTAATATGTAAAGAGTAACAAACACACACATTTTTTCCCCTGTATAATATTAGTGCGATTGGTGGTATTGTATGATTTTGAAGAAGTTCTTTAAAATCTATTGATTTACTATTTTTTTTTTTTTTTTTTTTTTTTTTTTCAATGTCACTTATTTTTTATTTACAAGGTTATTTACAATTCTTAAAAATAAATATATACAAAAATAAAAAATTTAAACTAAAAATTATGTATCAAAGTATTCGTCCTCATCGCTGTCGACTGGTAGGCTGCCCAAAAGTTACTATTTTTATTTTATAGCTTTTTTTCAGAATTAGTTATTATGCTGTAGGTACTCATATATTATACTTTAATTTATCTGTGTGCACTTTCGCAAAGGCTAGGATATGCTAGGGTATGCTCCCGAGGTGGTCCCATTGACAGGATCTGATGATGAACTCTGGAGATATGGAACAAAACTCCTCATAACATCATAGTAGGGTTGTCATAACAAGTAATGCTGCTAAGTTTATACATGCGGTTGATGACTGACCATTGATAAGAAAGAGGGGGAAGGGGTACGTCGACCCCCACACAACTTTCCAAGATTATATTTATTGTGTGAGGTATCGTTTAAAAGGGATTTTTGTGAGAATTTCTAATATTAGTCGTACAAGAGTTCTTTGAAACTATAATATAAATTAGACCCTGGTTATCAAACCACACCAGAGGGACTCGAACCCGCGACAGTCGCCCGTCGCCGTACCGTGGCGCCGCTCTGCCAACTGAGCCACCGTGTCACTGCTCGCATCCATCAAGTTACATTCGAGTCCCGCTCGTGTCCATCATTTTTCAAGTTCCTTAATCAATTTAAAAATAAATGTTTTATTTGTTTATTTAATTTCTTTGCCAGTAACGATGAACCCTAAGCCCCACGACTTGATCAGCTGCCCATACAACATGGCGCACCAGGTGGCACACTACCGGATGCACATTCACCTGCAGAAGTGCAGGAAGCAGTACCCCAACAGTGGAAAGGTCAAGTGCCCGTTCGACGCCACGCACGTGATCAACGACGTGGAGCTTGATGTACGTACTAACTCTTATACGCATACACAGACACCCATACACACACGTACACACACACACACACGTACACACACACACACACACACACACACACAGGCACACTCACACACAGGCACACACACACACACACAAATTCCAATTTCAAATTCAAAATGTTTTTTTTATTTTATGTAAATTACAGGCGCTTATGAAACGTTAGGATGCTAGTTGCACGGTTCCAAAATGTCATTCCAATGGAGAAGAGCCGGCAAGAAACTCCAAAGTTTACTTTTACTTTACATTTAAAAATAATTGACACACACACGCACATATACGCATACAACCACATACAACGTACACGCACACATATACACACGCATATACATATACTCGCGCACACAAACAGAACGCAAAAGCTGCATGCCCGTTCGAGCGACCAACGTGGGGTTGGTTTGGAGCCGTACATACTTTTTGGGCATGATCTCTCATAAACACATATTCGTACAAACAAATGAACACACACACATGAGATATGTGTGTGTACGTGTGTACTACTAGATATAATGTGAATGTGTGTTGACAGTACCATGTGTCGACGTGCCCGAAGCGCGACATGCTGGACACCCAGCTGTATGTGATAGATGATGACCACCGGCCCGTGGTGGCCGTGGTGCACCAGTCAGCTCCTGACACCAGCGACGACTGGGAGAATGTAAGTCGTGACGTATACATAGGCAGTACATACCTTAACATAAAAACTTTGAGTGAACGCTATGTCCCACCATCTCATCATCATCGTCAGCCGGAAGACGTCCACTGTTGAACAAAGGCCTCCCACTTAGACCACACCACATTGAACGACAGCTCGCCAGTTCCATCCACCGGGTACCCGCAATTCTGACGATATGCCCGGTCCACCTGGTGGTCAATCGATTCGATTATAGAAAAATATTTGAAGGTACTTTTTTTTCTTTCAAGGAGTCCCACACGACGTACCAGCCTGGTTTATCCAAGAAGACAGATATGTATAGGAAAGCCAAGGGCTTAACGCCCGCGGAGCGACGTAAGTTTCGCATGGAGAGTGTTAAAAACTACAGGTCTCTGCAATAAGGACCCAACGACCCAACTTGTCGTAGTTAAGCAGAAAGCATCCAACACACCAACACCAACATTTAGTTAAACATACCAAAGAGGTAAAAAAGTAAACTTAAGTTAACCTCCATAATTGAAATATTAAAATACAAGAAAATATCCTTCGTCTGCCATTAAACCAGCAGGTTTACTGTATCGCATTGATAAAGAAATACGATCTAAACTTTAAAGTAAAATATCTCAAAATTAGGTCGATGTGGATTGGAGCCTTTCTGCTTAACTACGTCCAATTATAAATAGATGTTGACTACATTATGACTCTTTATTTGTTTTGAATTTGTAAAAACTCTCTTGACGACCTGATTAGCGCAGTGGCTAAGCGATTGGACTGCTGCGCTAAGGATTGCGGGTTAGATTCCCGCACGGGGCAAAACTTTGTGCGAACCACAGATGTTTGTCCCGAGTCTGGGTGTTTGTGTGTGATATTTCATGTTTGTGAAACGCACCCACGATACAGGAGAGATTCTTAGTGTGGGGCGACGTTTTTTTTTTTTTAAAAAGAAAAAAACTGAAGGTTACAGTTAGCAAATTTGCTTGTTTTCCCAAAATCAGTGTTCCGTAGTTACAGTGTATTGGATTCACAGGGTATTTTTTTTTAGTATAATTTTCAAATTTTTGTTATTTCCTACATATTTTTTATGTAGTCAACATCGTTTATGTTCGATATTTGTAAATATATATGTACAAAGACCTGTTTACAGTTGACTCAAGCGATTTTGACATCTATTCCTTACAAATAAGGTTTAAAATACCAACTCTACATATCGTATGGTTGATGAACAGCCTGGTGTCAGAGTGTAAACCGCCTGTAGGCCTCTGACAGCGACACACACCGTTGAACAATCTCTCAGGTGTGTGTGATATATCATATAACTAATGTTATTAAAACTATGTCGCTTGAAGACTGTAAATTCGGTTTCATATATTTTTTAAGTTGTATATATAATAAAGATTATTTTTAGGTATCACTTAATTATTGTTTAAGTAGGTTTTTTTAATTATTTCAACATATATATACCATTGACGAGGTTTGACTACCATGACCCCTAGAAAAGTGACAAAATAATACATTGCATACCCATGTATGTAATGTATGTATGACGTAGTCATTACAGCTGTCCGGGAGACCCGTTCTGGCTCAAACGGGGACACGAGGCTCTAGAACAACGTTCTACAGCGACGCAGATTGGTCCGCACCAAGCTCGCACCATACCAAAATCAGAGCACTGCGGGTGTTACCCGTACGGGTCTTCCGCGTCCGGACGGCCAGTTTATGAAACCAGCCTAAATAGGTCATCCGATTTCCCCTACTTTTCTAGGACTCCCCCCTTGTCGTTTACCCAACAAGGACTTGTCTTGTGATTTTGCGTCGTATGTTCACTATAATAGTAAGCATACAATATTTGCCTGTATATGTAACATCAGTATACCCCTGGTTGTAATATGAGAAGAAGAACACATGTGAATTTAATCGATAGGACATGTAACAGCCATGTCAATGGACGATATTCAGTTGTATTTAAGGTTAAGGTTTTATTCTTTGTAGGGCTGACAATTTCTTTTTGGCACAAATATATTTTTTTTTTTGATGCTCGTTAGGTTAATTATTTTTGATAGCTCATTCAAGTATTTTAGCTTTGTTTACCAAGCTAAAATACTGAAGTATTTTAGCCGAAATACTGAAGTATTTTAGCATTGTTTAACTAGCTTATTCTTTGCCAAATTAGTTATAAACAGTTCAATAGTTTAGCGGTAGTCTTTGTCTACCGTAGATATTTTAAATATTGGTGTTAGAATTTTGAAAGTCTAATTGTCGTGTCGAAAAGGTTAATTCATTATAATAATGTTGTCTATAATATGCCTTAATACATATAATGGTTTCTAATATAATAGAAATTTAAATTGATAAAGGATATTTGAAAAATGATCGACACGGGCGGGTATTGAACCTTCGCCGTACCGTGGCGCTGCTCTAACCAGCTGCGCTCAGTAATCCGTGTCCATCATTTTTCAATTTACCTTTATCAATTTAGATATAAGCTTAGCATGGGCAACATGCAAAAATAACACCAAAAGTCATAATATAACCCATTATTTGAGGCATATTATTGGTAATTTAGATTAATGCATTAAAATTATCAATGTTGTACATCAATGTTGTTGAATCTCACCACCGACTTCATAAATAGATATAATGTGTTAGACTTGTATGTATATTCGTTGTGTTCTCAAAAACTACTAAACCGATTGGTCACTTAGAAGTCGATGGAACGATCTTACTAAAGGTTTCTTATTATGTATTAGTTATACTCTTATGTGATATTATTTAACTACTAGCTTCCGCCAGCAACTCCGTCCGCGTGAATTTCAATTGTTTTATAGCCTATAGCCTCCCTCGATAACTGGGCTATCTAACACTAAAAGAATTTTTCAAATCGGACCAGTAGTTCCTGAGATCTTCATCTTGATTTACTTTGACTACTAAAAAAAATAAATAAAAATTGTTTATTCATCAACCATTAAACTTTTACAGTTAACCTTACGCAGAGACCTCCTTTTAAGTAATTATATACTTGTGCTAGGAGGACTCGCTCTTCAATTGCATCGGTAAATATGGTAAAAGTTGTGTACAACGAATAACGCTATACTACTAAAACAATTGGTTGCAAAGAACTGCACGCCAGCTACGAAACTGCAGTTGTCAACTTTTGTGCAGTTGACTGCACACTCCACTAGCAGTCCGTGCAGTTATTTGCAGTTGGCTGGCAGGACCGTTCCCTCAGAACTGTTATGTGCATAGAGAATATTGTTAATAAAAAAATATTACTTTAATAATGAGTTATCGAATTTGGCCTACTTTTATTTCTAATAATAGGACTTGAAACTGTACTTATGTAATATATGTATAATTATAGGTCGTAGCTCATACCGATCGCTTTTCCAATGTGGACTGTAACTCGTAGGCTGTAGGTACACTTTACTTTACACCAGCGACTTGAAAACATAAGGTCTAATCAGCTATACCCTATACTTTACATACACAGCAGTCTAAGCCAACAGCGCTCTGACAATGTCAGTGTTGGCAAAGTGTATCTATGGTGTACGAGATAGAGCCCACATTTGAATGTCAATGTTGTGAGCGTAGATCATTCATACCTCACGTATGAATGATCTACGTCATTTAGTTTTACCTCCTTATTCGTAAACGATGGTTTATGGTAGACATAGTGGCCCCACGTATGCAACGCATTATGTTATCTGAACACTTCATACTGTGTGAAAATTTAGCTATGCAGTCATCAGCCGAAAGACGTCCGCTGTTGAATCAAGGCCTCCCCCTTAGGTAAGGGAATGGGGGGGGGGGGGGTGCCAAACTATGCGTTACTCATTTGTATTACACTCATTATTTCTACCTTAATATCAGTATTATTTTAAACCCGGTTTAACTATTCTTTGAAATGCAAATAATAGTGTAATTTAATTTATGGTTTAAATTGCCATTTTATATGAATAGGGGGGTAAACATACAGTATTAAATAAATGTTCATATTTTGATTAAGTAGTGTTTATTATAAATGTGAAGATTTTACTCGATCAATGTTACCAATGAAAATAAATGATTCTAAATGTTTTTATTGTTTTATTTACATTTGTGATTGGACTCGTTGGTCTAGTGGTTGCTAAGCGCGACTGCTGAGCACGAGGTCCTGGGTTCGAATCCCGGGGCAAAGTGTTACTGGGTTTTTCCATTAGGTAATTCTCAGTGGCAGCACGGAGTCTGGATTTGTGGTCGGTTGATGGTCAGCTCGCCCCCTATTACATTGGGACCTAAAAACATAACTGGCGGAATGTGGGTGTACTGTATGTGCACCTCTGCCTACCCCTTCGGGGAATACAGGCGTGATGTTATGTTATGTGATTGGACTCCTTTAATATGGTTTTAGGATTACTGTATCCGCTAAAGGCGGAGGCAGACGTGAATAGACCTCACACCTACATTTCCCCCGTTATCGGTTATAATGTAGTAGAGGGCGAGCCTATTGCCATTATTCATCAGCCGGTAGACGTCTACTGCTAGACAAAGGCCTCCCCCTTAAAGAGGGGAGCATAATCCCCACGATGGTGGGGTCCCCAGGGGGTGCAGTTACAAAAGTCTGCTGAGCATTTTCTAGTTTTTTTAGTTTCCTCCTACGACACCTTATGGGATGAGTTGGGAAGGTTGTAGTCTGACCCGGCACCCCATGGGTACCTGCTATAGAGGGCTGCTACTGAGGCTGTCACTTACCGACCACTTGATCAACGAGGCTTAGGATCTGAAACCGCGTTATTTCGCAAATAAAAGTGCCTCGTTGGTGTAATAGCTGTACAGGCTGGCAGAGCGGAGATCTTGGGTTCGATTCCGGGGTTGGTCAGTGTCTACATTATTATGATAATACAGTCATGTTTTGCCTGATAGGGACCTTTGGGGACTAAAGGCGTGATGTTGTTATGTATACTCTTTATGAAAAAATTTCATCAAAATCGGTCTAGCCGTTAGAACGTGAAGAGGTAACAAACATACAAACACACTCACAAACTTTCGCCTTTATAATATTAGTGTGATGTGTGATAAGTAAATTATATTAGTGGAATAGTATAAATTATAAAATAAGTACAAGTATATTATAAAGACAATAAAAATCAATATTATAATAACATTTAGAGAGAGATGGCGCTAGCTGTCACGTTCGTATCGTGCTCGTGTTTATAAACAAATTAAAATTACTAATTGTCCTTTTTTATAGACTTTAACTAGTTGAATATGTTTATAAGTATACAAATCTTCAGTGACAATGTTTGTGAGTGAATAGCTGTACTCAAAGTGATAAAAACACATTAAATACAATATTAATATCAAGTGCGAAAAAAGCTCAAAGCAGTTCATAATACCAACAAATACGTGTAAAATAATTGACGAACAGTAATCAGGTGCAGTATTTGAACGATTAAATAAAACATAAACAGTAAAAAATAAACAATATTTTGTAAAGTGAAGTGTCATATAGTTGCAAAAATATTTGCAGCATGAGTCACACCAACGTGATTTCTTGACTCAAATTAAAACTGACAAATAACCAGTCGACAATTTCACCGTGGTTGCCAATTACCGTGTGGCTAAGTGGAAAACGAAGCTACACTGAGACCGGGCTCTGCGGTGCCTGAGTTCAAATCTCGTTCAAACCTGAATCACTTTTTGTATTTATACAAAAGTTGGTCTCTAAGTGAATAATGAATTTCTTAGAAAATATAACGTTTAGACGTACACGCACAACATCGGACTCTAAAAATGAAAGTTTACATTTACTCGAATCTCCGATAGATGGCACTTCAACAAGTTTGCCCGAAATGTCGGATGACGACGGCGACAACGAGATTAAAATACTCAAAGAACAAATAGATACATTAAAAATGGAATTAAACAGTGCACATATTGAAATAGAATCTCTGTTATTTGAAAATAATGAGATCAAACGAATGAATCAGGAATTATTAAAGAAGAATGAGTTATACAAAAAAGTAACAAGTAGCCCAATAAAATCGAAAAGTCTAACACTAACTAAAAATAAGAGAATCAAGTCGCAAGAATTGAATCAATCCATCTACAAAACAAGTACAGAAGGAACAAACTCAATTATTGAAAACACACCAAATCAAACACAAGCTTTATTGACTCCTGAAAAGTCTCAAATTGTAACAAATAACAAGCAATCAGCTCCCTCTAAGTCAAAATCAACTTCAACGATTTCACGAGGTACACAAACAATCCCAGAGATGTCTCAACAACAATCAAAACCAAACCAACCATCGTCAAAACCAAGTAAGATCTGTATTATAAGTAACAACAAAACAAATAAAGTAGGACCGATTGCTGAAAATATGATACAGAATAAATCGGAAATGTGTCATTACTGTATGCCGTACACTAACACGATCCAGATGTTACATAATATTGAAAGAAAAGTGAAATTATTCACTATGAATGATTTTTGCATTATATTAATAGGAGAAGATGAGTTCAAAACTACCAACGATTATCTCAATACAATACATAGTATACAAGATTCTTTAAGAAAAATTACGCATACTAATATAATTATATGTACACCGACATTTAAATGCGGCAACAAAGCAAATATAATGTTTAATTCTAGAATAGAAAACTTTAATAACCTACTTTACAGTGATTTAGTTGCCCATGAATATGCCTATGCATTAGACTCAAATCTGAATCTTTCCTACGACCATACTATGTTCTACAGACGAAGCGGATCACTCAACAACTATGGTATGCGGATTGTATTCCAAGGTTTAAATGATCTTATACATGACATAAAGCAACATAATACTTTAATAATAGACGATAACCGAAGAACAAACCAAGAAAAAATCAACCAAAGTTCTCATGCTGTACGAATCTACAACACCGATGACTCTGCGAATCTACAACAAGAACAGTTTTTTCGTTTATAAATATTTGTATGTATTACACCAGAATATAGCAGGCCTACTCTCTAAATCAGATGCCCTCTCCGTTTGTATTAATGAACTTTTAGATAAGAACAAAACTGTTGACGTTATATGTATTACGGAACATTTTATGATGTCGGGCTATGAAGGCCACCTTGATATACCAAATTATTACCTGGCTGCATGTTACAGTAGACCAAATAGTAAAAGAGGCGGCTCGTGCATTCTGCTAAAATCAGGGCTATCCTATAAAGAGCTAACAGAGGCTGCCAAATTTTCACAAGTGAGTACTTTTGAGTGCTGTGCGGTAGAACTATTGGAGCACAAAATGGCCATTGTATGTATATATAGAACACCTAAAGCAGGAAATATTAATATATTCTTTAAAAAATTTGAGCAATTATTATCTATAATAAGTAAGAAGAAATATACGAATATTGTAATCGTCGGAGATTTTAACATTGATATCATGAAAAACAATAATACGACAGTAGAATTTAAGTGCCTCCTGGCACAATATAATCTAAAATTAGCGTTAGATCAACCGACGCGGATAAAAAGCCAAACATGTATCGATAACATTGCACATAACTTTCACAGGCCATGCAAAGCCGAAATCATGGAATTCGCGCTATCAGATCACACAGCCCAGTTATTACAATGTCCTATTAAAAATCAATGTACACTCAAATATTGGCGCAAGAAACAACGTGACTTTTCAAAAGAAAATATCTTAAAATTTAAAGATTATTTACAAAATTTATCTTTTGCGGAAATCTATGAGGTAGATGACGCGAATAAAGCCTACGATTTATTTATAGATCAATTCAAATTATTCTATGACTTGTGCTTTCCTGTTCGTATAATTACTATAAATGTTAATAAGAAACCTAAATGGATATCAAAGGGCATTAAAATATGCAGTAAAAAGAAACGGCTACTTTTATGGACCTATCGTTATAACGGTACACAAAATAATATCATGAATTATAAAAAATATAATAAACTATTTAAAAAAGTTATAGCGCTAACAAAACTAGCTCAAAACTGCCACAAAATAAAAACTTCTAACAATAAGACCAAAGCTGCATGGCAAATAATTAATAATAAAAAATTCAATATACCAAACAATGACATACAGAAAATAAAACTTGACAATAATCATATTACAGACCCATCAATATTAGCAAACTCATTCAATAATTATTTTATAAATAAAGTTGTACCGTTACAAAAATACGGGGAAAAAATCACAGCCTTTATAAAACCAAGAAAAGACTCAATGGTCCTGTACCCAAGTTCACCTATAGACATATTAAATATAATTAAATCACTTAAAAATACGAAAAGTGTAGGTTATGATGAAATAGCGACAGTTATTATTAAATCTGTGGGTTATTTAATATGCCATCACCTTAGTCATATTTTAAACTTGTGCATAAGTGATGGTGTTTTCCCCGAACGTTTAAAATTAACTATTGTTAAACCACTGCACAAAAAAGACAATAAGGATCAAATTAATAACTACAGGCCTATTGCATTAATATCCATTATTTCTAAAATCTTTGAAAAATATATTTATAATCAAATATACAAATATTTTGAAACAAAATCTTTATTCTGCCATCAGCAAAAAGGCTTTAGAAAAAACATGACGATCAACATGGCTATATATGATTTTTTATTAAACATAATGTCCAATATTGACAAACGGACGCCTGTATGCGCTATATACTGCGACATGACGCAGGCGTTCGATTATGTGGATTATAATATATTAATAAACAAACTAGAGTGCTATGGTATAAGGGGAAACATTTCAAATTTACTGCATTCTTACCTGACAAACAGGAAACAAGTAACTGTGATCTCAAGACTGAACAGTAGGACTAAAACAGAGGAATTATATACATCTAGTGAACGCGTAATTAAATTTGGTGTTCCTCAAGGCAGTGTGATAGGACCTCTTTTATTCATTATCTACATTAATGACCTACCGTATTCTACTAATCATCCTATGACTCTATTCGCTGACGATAGTACATTAACATTGACATGTAAAAATCCTGACTTATATGAAAATGACATCAATAATACCTTGACATCAATGATCACGTGGCTAAACAATAATAACCTAAAAATTAATTTAAATAAAACTAACATAATGTATTTTAGCCAGCGCATTAATGCCCCGTCAGAAATGAATATAAAATATAATAATATAACAATAAAGGAAGTAAATAACACGAAATTTCTTGGGTTGATCATAGATAAAAAAATGAATTGGAAAGAACATATTGACAATCTTAGTAATAGATTAAGTAGATCTTCTTATGCTCTATACAAACTTGCCCCAACGGTAAATGTAGATACCTTACTCACTGCATATCACGGATTAGTGGCCTCCATATTAAGATACGGAATAATTTTTTGGGGCAATTCTACAAACAAATCCTTAATATTTAAGCTTCAAAAACGGTGTATTCGCGCTATGTTTGGATTGCAAGTTACAGATAGTTGCAAGCCATACTTCCGTGATCATGGCATTTTAACCCTTCCATCATTATATATTTTGGAAGTATGTATCTTTGTGAAAAATAATCCAACGTTATTTCCAAAATTATCTGATAATGTTCAACGTAACAGGCGAGACAATGAACGGCTATGCATGCACAGCGCCAGAACTGCTCATTTGGCAAATAGTGTAATTTGTATGGCACCTAAAATTTACAATAAGTTACCAAAACAATTTAAATCTTTGAATATTAATCTATTCCGAAGCAAAGTTAAAATAATGTTGATAAAGAAATGTTATTATAATGTCAATGACTACCTAAGCGATAATCTTCTTATTACTTAATCATTCAAATTGTATTGTTATTCATTATATTCTTTATAATTATTATTGTATATTGACTATAAATTGCTAATTTTATTACTCGTATGACATTATATTTTGTACATGTTTATTATGACATTCTTATAACACACATAACTGTAATTTGAAACTATTTTATATTTGTACGCCGTCCATGGCAAAACATGTTGATACATAAAAATACCTACTAACTGTTTTAGGATGCATTTCCTGTAAACTACACATGTTTTAAGCAAATAAATAATCTTTATCTCTTTATCTTTATCTTCATTTTATTATGTATCCTTTATATAATCTTCGTCCATCTTCTCAAACTTCTCCTTCATGTCATCCGGCACTTCTACTGATGAGAAGTCTTCTGTACCAACTTCATCCTCCTTCTGTATAAGTATATCGACTACGTTCTCACACGAGAGACGTACTTTGGGATCTTTTTCCCACTTATGGTATTCTCTTAGTACATAGTACACTCCGTTATCTCTTAGGAACTCTCTCCCAGTCCGTTTCATACACAGCTTGTTCAAAGTCTCCAAGATCATTCTTCGTATATCAACGTCGTTGTCCCGTTGTTTCTCTTTCGGTAGATATTGTAACGATATAGGTAAGGTATCCATTTCTTCATCAATATATTCTTCACCACCCATTATTGGGTTTAATAAGTAAGTTAGTAATTCTAAATCGTTGCATAATAGGAAATCGTGAAATTCTGGGTCGAAGGATAGATTTCTTATTGTTCCCATTGCCCCACCCCTTCTTATGTTGGACAATTCATAGCTGCAAAATGGTAGTAACTTCAAAAATGGAATGTGCGGGTTTTCTTCGGTCAACCATTTCCTTATCCGATGGCAGCACGATAGGTTGGATATCATTGGTCCAATGTAATTGAGATGTGACCCTTTTTTATTGTAATCAATGTTTACATATGCGTTTAATATGTCGTTTAGATATGGGAAAAACGTGTCGAGTGTAGACTCTACCTCAGATTCCACTCGAGTGATGTTAGATAAAGCCATGCATGCCGCATCAGCGTCCTTTTTTTCAGGATTCAAAATATAACCTATTAACAATTTCACGATGTTTTTGTCGTCATCTGATTTGAATTTCAGTAGCTCTGTTACGCCTTTAGGACTCGCTGTGATGTTTACTAGGATTAGTAACGCGTTTTTAGCGATTTCGTCAACTCTATCGTCAGTTAAAGCAATAATACTTTGTATTATTTTTTCGTGCGTTAACAAAGTGTTTGTGCCATCTTCACTACCAGATAGTCCCACTAAATGGTCAACGGCTATGTGTCTTAAGTCTATCCTTGATTCAGGCTTCAAGAACTGCAGTAATTCTTCTAATGGATCCGCTGCCATTATTATTTTGTATAAGTATTGGGAAATTATAACCTTTTCGCGTTCAGTGTGTTTTTGACTTTGACGTAAACGTAATCAATACTGATTTTGACACTTGAGAAACTTTTTAATAATTCGTTTAGTAACACAATTTTATAGGTACTTTTCTTTAACTTGATTAAACTATAAGATTCATAACTCTCGATTCTGCTTATTTAATATCAATAAAATTTAAATTATCTAATTAAAAAAAATACTATTAAGTCTTTTTGTAACGCCATCTAGTATCAAATAGCTAAACTAAACAACTTCTTTTAATTACAATAGATGTCGCTTTTGACCCACTCATTTTACCTGAGGGATAATTATATATTTTATCCATCTGAAAAACCATGATACAGTTATAACTTGTGACCTAGGTATCATCAATTTATTTCTCTAATTAAAACTCCATTAACAGTCAAATTACACACAAAAATGTTCACAAATATTTTTGTGCAATTATTCGTTAACAGATGGCGCTAGTATCGGCTACATTCCTTGATTTATTTATTTTATCTGTGATTTACAAGTAAATCTAAGTTTTATGTTACATCTGTAGTTACTTGCTTTTAGATTTCTCATTTGTCCATCACCAGAAACTTGAGCCTTTCGACGCGACGAACTCGCGGCCTGGATAACATGATTTAAGGATTTGCGCATAATCTAAGAGACTAACTAATCTCTGGTTTTATGTTTAAGGGTCGATGTAAGGGAACTTTTCTGCCTATATTTGTCTTTAACTGTTAAGCACAAGGTTCAAGGTAACAGTTTATACAAAATATAAGTATCCTTTAAAAAACATTGAACATAATGAAGGTAGTTTCAGTTAGCGTGCGCCGCTAGGGTTGCTTTTATGAAAAAATAATAAAACATATTAATTATCGTAAAAATATTAAGAAAAATACGAAAAGAAAAATTGATAAAAGGACAAAAATAATTAACTTAATGTTTGATTATTTATTTTTTTGGTTAGAAAGTTCTTGATTACTTTTTACACTTTCAAAATAATATTATTTGAAAAAGAGAGACTATTAGCTATAATAATTATAGTACGTTCCTATATTATAAGTAGCTATACCAGTGGCGTAGCGAGCCTAAGACGGGGCCTGAATCAACATTATTGGACCAAATGAAAAGTGAAAATTGTTCACAGAAACATTTAACAAAAGCTCCATGTGGAAATTTCTTTAAACACGTTGCTAACTTTTTTAAGATTAATGTCCTGATTAGCGCAGTGGCTAAGCGATTGGACTGCTGCGCTCAGGGTCGCGGGTTCGATTCCCGCACGGGGCAAAACTTTGTGCGAACCACAGATGTTTGTCCCGGGTCTGGGTGTTTGTGTATGTGAGATTTCACGTTTGTGAAACGCACCCACGATACAGGAGAAATTGATATGGGGCGAAATTTTTATAAATAAAAAAAAATACATACCTAATTGTTTTACGTTTTCTTGCTTACGTTATGCTATACGTTCGGGGCTCATGTAGCCTGGGGGTCCCGTATCATTGATACAGCTCATACGGCCGTAGCTACGGCCCTGGCTATAATCACAGACCAACTTACTCCATGCTATAATGTTGTGGTTTATACTCTCGGCAGTGGCAGCCCTAGTTTGCGTGCGCAGCCTTTTTTCTAGCGATAATCGGTTGCTTTAACTTGTAATCCATTATCGTGTTCACTTGATGGTATCAGTTGAATATACCTACCTTTAGTGTCGACCATCACGCTTGCCGGCCGAAGGGGTCAACAGAATTCTGTAGGTAGGTACTATTTACACGCAAAATATCGGTACCTACTCGGACCTAAGGAAAATGTCGTTGGTATGTAACTATATCGAATTTATATTAAGCACTAGCTTTAGCCTGCGGCTTCACCCGCGATAAGTAGCCTATGTCCTTTCTCGGGTCTTAAACTTTATACATGCCAGATTTTATCGGGAACCGTCCAGCGGTTTAGTCGTGAAGGCGTAACAGCAACAACATTTGTGCCCGGTTGATGGCAATAGGCTAGCCCCCTATTACATTGGGACCTAAAAACATAACTGGTGAAATTTGGGTGTACTATATTATGTGCACCTCTGCCTACCCCTTCGGGGGATACAGGCGTGATGTTATGTGGTGCAGTGGCTAGCAATTCGACTGCTAAGGGTTGAGGGCGCACGGGACAAAATTGTGTGATCCGCAGATGTTTGTCCCGAGTCTGTGTGTTTGTGTGTGTGATGTTTAATGTGTGTAAAACGCACCCATGACACATATATCTGAGTAGTATAGCTAGAATTGACCACCCCATTTCGTCCCGTGGGTGCCTGCCTCTAGAATATGGGCAGGGTTTTCTGCAACTTTACCACCAATACTGCGCATTCCGATCTCCAAGTCGCTTGCCAAGCGGATTATGGCAACTTACCCCGTGATGACGGCTAAGGGGGAGGCCTTTGTTCAACAATAGACGCCTGTCCTGATCCACGATAAAGGAGGAATTCACAAACATAACAAAACATAACATCACGCCTGTATTCCCCGCAGGGGTAGGCAGAGGTGCACATATAGTACACCCACATTTCGCCAGTTATGGTTTTAAGTCCCAATGTAATAGGGGGCGAGCTGACCATCATCATCATCAGCCGGAAGACGTCCACTGCTGAACAAAGGCCTCCCCCTTAGAACGCTGACCATCAACCGGGCACAAATCCAAACTCCGTGCTGCCACTGAGAAATTCCTAGACCAATTTAAGTATACATCTCCATGCGTTATTTGGCTTGCTTACTATCTTGATAAGTATATAAATAGCCCAAGGCCCACCATCGTGTACTACGTCATTAGATCGGCTACGTCACAGCTGCGACGTAATATAACTGATGTTATCAATGTTTCTGATTGCATAGCAACAAGACCGCTTGGAACTGAGCTGTGATAGCCGAGTGGTATGACCGTTGGACTGCCAAGTCAAAGGTCGCAAGTTCAAACGACGGCACGCACCAAAGTCTTTTCGAATTTATGTGCGTACTATAAATTAGTTATCAGTTGCTAAAACGGTGAAGGAAAACTTTAAGAAAAACCGGCACACTTGAGGGTTTTCAATGGTGTGTGTCGCCGTGTCAGAGGCCTACAGGCGGTTTACACTCTGACACCAGGTTGTTCATCAACCATACGATAAGAAGAAGACTGTACTGCTATAAATACTTATACTTACTAGCTGACCCGGCGAACTTTGTACCGCCTTCTCACCGTTCAAACCTTCCCTGGACTTCCACAAATAAATCAAAACCAGAATTAGCCAAATCGGTACAGCCTTTCTGAAGTTATGGCGTGACCAAGGGAAGCAAGGATAAGTTTTTATTTATAAGTAAATATAGATGTTTATACGTGCTGTCATGTAGTAGGTATTGAGATACTTGACATTGTTACCTGAAATAAAGAAATTATTATTATTATAAATAGATCCACTATTTCGCGAGATATGTTTTAGGTCCCAATGTAATAGGGGGCGAGCCTATTGCCATCAACCGGGTACAAATCAACCGTGCACTGAGAATTACATAACATAACATAACATCACGCCTGTATTCCCCGAAGGGGTAGGCAGAGGTGCACATATAGTACACCCACATTTCGCCAGTTATGTTATAGGTCCCAATGTAATAGGGAGCAAGCCTATTGCCATCAACCAGGCACAAATCCAGAATCCGTGCTGCTACTGAGAATTACCTAATAGAAAAACCCACTAACACTTTGCCCGACCCGGTATTCGAACCCAGGACCTCGTGCACAGCAGTCGCGCTTAGCAACCACTAGACCAACGAGGCAGACAGAATAACGTAATAAAAAATTCCAGTAACACTAGACAGAAAATAATTACTGTTTTTTAGAGACCCAGGGTAAATTATATGTTGCGGATGCGTCACAAATAAAATGTATTCGCGATACGATTCTGAATGACGTCATAAGGCAGTCTATGACGTGGTAGGTGCGTGAACGACCTCTGGTAAAAGAATGATTATGAATTTGCAACTATTATTAGCGAGTTATTTCTGATTCACAAGTCAAGGGTTACAGGCCCTTATAGATCTTTGTGATAGGTATTCTACTTAAATATAGCATAACTACACATGACTACAATTTATTACCTAACGTTATTCGTAGTAATATTGGCCGTCGTAGCAAGCTTGATCCTCATAGTAAGTCTGGCCCTCGTAGCTAGTTTGACTCTCGTAGTAAATCTGGCCGTCGTAGCAAGTTTAACTTTCGTAGTAAGTCAAAACCTCATAGCAAGTTTGGCCCTCGTAGTAAGTCTGCTACTGAGAATTAACTTATGGAAAAACCTAGTAACACTTTGCCCGGTATTCTAACCCAGGACCTCGTGCTCAGCAGTACCGCTTAGCAACCACTAGACCAACGAAACAGTAGAGATAACCGGAATAATATTCATTAATATTGGTCATAAAAAAGTATTTATTTATCGTTAGTCATCGATACTACAACCAAATCGATTGGTCATACAAATAACTATGTAAAGCCGACTTCCTACTTTTCGGCTGCACGAATTTGGATAAAGTTTGGCACATTGATGAGGACCAGGACTATACAATATACCTAAAGATAAAAGAATAACTCAAAACTAGCTGCGCCCCGCAGTGTTACCCGCTACATTTTTTCGGGATAAAAAGTAGCCTTTGTTAATCCAGAGTGTCAGCTACCTCCATATGAAATTTCATTAAAATCCATTCAGTAGTTTTCTGGAAAGAGTAACAAACATCCATCCATACTTACAAATTTTCGCGTTTATAATATTAGTACGGATTATTATTTCTATACCATGGCTGTGTATCTTCGTTTGTAAGTATTTCATGTTTGTGAAACGCACCCACGATACAGGAGAAAGTCCTAGTGTGGGGAGAGTTAAAGAAACTTAGCAGTCTCCTGCTTCTATCCTGCCTATTAATTATATGACAAATGTATGTAATACATTGTTGATAGGTGTTATCGGCCAGCTGCGAGCTTTGATAAGAAATATAATATATAATACTGTGATATTTTATCTTGGACACCTGCATAATTGGCACGATATACTATAGACTATAGAATTAACAGATGTGTACATAGGGTACTTTTGTACATACATAAAGTCACGCCTGTTTCCCTGTGGGGTAGGCAGAGACCACGGATTTTGTATGTGAAGAAAATATATGTGAAGCTGATGAGCGAGGGGCTAAGCGATTGGACTGCTGCGCTTAGGGTTGCGGGTTCAATTCCCGCACGGGGCCAAACTTTGTGTGAACTACAGATGTTTGTCGCGAATCTGGGTGTTTGTGTATGTGATATTTCATGTTTGTGAAACGCACCCACGACGCAGGTGAAATTTCTAGTGTGGGGCGACGTTTTTTAGTAACAAAAAATGTAGCAAGTTAAATTTTGAATGGCGTCGCGCTACTTCATCTTAAACTGTCATGCTTCAAGAGTTCATGGTGAAGGGCTGATGTCAGAGTGTAAACCGCCTGTAGGCCTCTGACATGGCGACACACACCGTTGAACAATCTCTCAGGTGTGCCGGTTTACACGATGTCATCCTTCACCGTTTTTAGCAACTGATAATCTAATACGCACATGAATTCGAAAAGACATTATCGCGTGCTGGGGTTTGCGCTTGCGAGCTTTGACTTGGCAGTCCAACGGTTATACCACTCGGCTATAAGCGCTCCCATTATATATAGGAAGGAGTACTTAACCGACGAGCGTGTATGAGGAATGTGATGCGAGTGAATGAAGCGAAAGAAGTATGCCAGGATCGTAGCAAATGGTAATTCTTGGTAGCAGCACGGAGTCTGGATTGTTGTACCCGGTTGATGGCCAGCTCACCCCTATTACATTGGGACCTAAAAACATAACTGGCGAAATGTGGGTCTACTAACCTACTATATGTGCACCTCTGCCTAAGTGCCTACCCTTTAGGGAAATACAGGCGTGATATAATGTTATTCAATGAAGTCCTATCTACAGCTTGCTTTATCTATACCGTATTAGCCTATAATCACCTAAATATTTGTTATCGATATAAAGATAATCATGTTCTTGATTTATTCCTCAGTGTGAACTGAGTGTTAGTAATGTTAAAGAGTATATAATAATTTAAAGTAATCAATAATTTAAAAATCTAGAAAATGTGGTCGGACAAGCTGTTGTTAATTTTAGGTAAGCTGTGTGTTGTTATTTATTTAGTAACGATAAACATTGTGTATGAATGTAGAACGTTGCATAAAACATAATAGCATGCAAAATAATAATTAGAAAATGATTGGATCTCAGTTAGTTGCTCCCAATGGACATAATACTGAAATCGTTTAGCGCCAGTGTTAAGTTATGAGTACATAACATAACATCACGCCTGTATTCCCCGAAGGGGTAGGCAGAGGCACATATAGTACACCCACATTTCGTCAGTTATGTGTTTTTAGGTCCCAATGTAATAGGAGGCGAGCTGGCCATCAGCCGGGCACAAATCCAGACTCCGCGCTGCTACTGAGAAGTAATTCTCATTATACTTATTTTATTTATTGTGATTAGTCAAGTCATAGCCAAAATAGTCGTGGTGGCCTGGTGGTTGATATACCGGATTTGTATGCACAAAGTTGCATATTCGAACCCAGCCAGTATCAATGAGACTTTTTCAATGTTATAAATACTTTCTTAGATATTCTAAGACACTAACGGCGACGGGAAACATCGTGAGGAAACCTGGATTTAATTATCTAAAGTTGTTAACCCACAGTGAGCTAGCGTGGTGATCAATGCTCAATCCTTCTCTATAAGAGAAGAGGCCTTTGCTGCAGTGGGACAGTTATAGGCTGTTATTATTATAAATTCGACCGCCACTTACAGCTGTTGTTTCTTGTAGAATAAAGTATTTGTTTCCGTGCTCTGTCTCAGGATGCGTGCTACACAGCCACTCCGTGCTCTCCCTGTGGTCGTGCACTCAGGACACGGACTGCTCCACGACGCAGGGCTCGTTCTGCCGCGCTGGCGACTGTGTGTGTCCTGCCGGCAAGCAGCTCGTCCTGGGCGGCTCCCGGTGTGTTGATTGTAAGTACAGCATTCAGTATAGACCGAGTGGTATCCGGCCTAGAATTGACCACCCCCTTTCCTTTCAGTGGGTGTCGTCACAGGCGACTAAGGGAAAATCTAGAGTAGGCAGCAGCGTCTTCTGTAACTTCACCACCAATACTGCGATCCCCAAGCCGCTTGCCAAGCGTGGGGATTAAATTAAATTAATTATAGCTGCGCCCCGCGGTGTTACCAGTAATTGACAACGTCATTTGACAAATTTTGTCGCCAGTGTCATTGTCATATTAAAATCTGCGAATGGTATAATTAAGTTTAATTAGCTTTAACCAGCGAAGTTTGGGCGGTTACGGTTACTGTTAAAGTTATGACGTCATCTAACAATTAATTGTCAAATGCTGCAACTCATTTTTTGCATATCTGGTAATTTAACATATTTGCGTGGCGTGACTTTATGTATGTATTAACATATTTGTTAATGTTAAAGTAAGTTGGTGCAACCCAGCCTTTTTTTTGTTTTCGGGGGGAAACCTTGAAAAGGCACCCGGCCCCTATGGGTTAGGGACCGAGTAGTGTAGGATTTCTACCTCACTAAAACCACCCCGGTGGTCACCATCTGCACAAACAAGGGACATCCCGGGACCTCTAAGAAGGCCAACTCCGGATGGTGCAACCTAGCCTAAGTTTTTTTCAACTAACCTTTGGGTTAAGCTTTACAAACAATTTGAGTCTCTGTAACTTGAGTAAGAAATGACTATAATATATTCTCGGTATCACATCAGTTAAAAGTGAATGATAACATGATAGATACGGCACATTCATAAATTTTAAATGAAAAAATTGTTTTAGATTCCGGTGATACATTTTTATCACCGAAATCTACATTTTTGAGGAAGTGTATGTTTCTAAAACTGTAGGTATATACTATAATAACTTTCGTGAGTGTTATCCATATTACCTACTATATATACCGGTAGTAGGTACTCACGTCCATATTCGGGAATGCCCGATTAGTTTCGGCCCGCCGCGTCACCTGCTCATGAATAAGGGCTCCGTTAGAGTCCAAAACTAGTCGGGCATTCCCGAATATCGACTTGAGTCATCCATACTTACAAACTTTCGCGTTTATATAGTAGGGATTTATTTTATTCTTTGTTCCAGCCGCTCCGTACTTGACGTCCAGCTGCGTTGAAGACCATCAGTGTATGAACCTTGTCACCAACTTCGAGTGTAGACGTACCGGCGCAGACGCAGCAGAAGGTACATATTCAACTTATATAGTTATGTCTCTTCTAACTGTTACTTCTTGACTTATTACAGCCCAAAAAAGGCGTGTAATATTGCAGGGTTCATGTGTGTATGTGAGTTTCTTTATTCCACTACTAGCTGCGCCCCGCGGTGTTACCCGCTACATTTTTTCAGGATACAAAGTAGCCTTTGTGTTAATCCAGGGTATCAGCTACCTCCATATGAAATTTCTTTAAAATCGTAAAATGAGTAACAAATATTCATCCATACTGACAAACTTTCGCGTTTATAATATTAGTAGGGATAACTTCTGAATGCCTGAACCGATTTTGATGTACGGGATGTCGTTAGAATCCTTACATTATCGCGAATAACATGTGAAAAGTTAATATTAAAAATATATTTTTAACACAAGCTTTTAAATCAAAAGTACCATACTATTATATTGTTACCAATCCTATTTAAGTAAGCAACATTTCATTTCAATCAAGCCTAAAGGCAGACGTTTCGTTCCCTATTACATTGAGACCTATAACCATTGATATACAAAAACCCAAGATGCACAGTCTCAAACAAAAGTAACGCTCGAAACTGTCGCCAAACACTCACCAAATATACTTGCGTAGTTATAGTTATACTGTAGGTATTTATTTTTGCAAATTCAACCTTACGCAAATTGAATACAGTTGTTTTTACAACGCAGTGTTCGAAAAGCAATAAAATTTTACGAGCGTCGGTGGCCGGTGGAACAACGCTTTGAGTGGAGAGGAACATTTTTATATATTTTATTTTACAAGTTATTTGTTTAGTATTTTAAGAGTTAG
The DNA here is from genome assembly GCA_946251915.1 of Abrostola triplasia. Taxonomy (NCBI): domain Eukaryota; kingdom Metazoa; phylum Arthropoda; class Insecta; order Lepidoptera; family Noctuidae; genus Abrostola; species Abrostola triplasia. Next base: position 2,005,056 of record OX276450.1, read on the forward strand.
TTAAATTGTGTAATTATAATTTTAACTGAGCGTAAGTATGTTTTTGGTTATAGTTTTAGGACACGGGTATTTCAATAAAATTAATATTAACTGTTATAATTGTTTATGTAAATTAAAGTTAACAATTATTAAAACAGATATTATGTATTATAAAATTATAAGTAAAAATAAAAAATAACTCAAAATCAACGACACGAAACATTAATTACCTTGAAATAAGTTTAGTTTATTGAAGAGTTGTCTTTTTTAATTAGATTTCAACTCTTCTGTTTACATTAAAAAAAAGCGTCAAATTGACTACCCTCTTCTTCTATATCAAATTATATAACGTAAACATATATGTTAAACTAAATACATAAAAGTTCAAAAGAACATAATCTTATTAACTAAAAAAAATAAACACAACAAAAAAAGAAGTCTCCATGGATCATTTTGTTATGCCGGTATTATACTTTGACCGTCGAGTGAAGTTTTTAGAAAATAAATCAAAATCACATATTACTGCCTATATTCAGTCATAAAAACAACAAAAACTAATCAATTAACTCTTTTACTTACCGAAAATATGAAATCCCATCCGATTTTAACCTTTTTAACGTAATATTTTTCAAAGAACACTTCGGCATTTTTAACGACTGCACCTAGACGCTAGCGACGCGAGACTATTTGAAATGAGCGCACTTTCTTGAATGTTGCGCTCATTCCGTTAGGACGGTTTTGAGACGTTGATTGTGCATCTTGGGTTTTTTGTATATCAATGCCTATAACATGTCTGGGGAAATATGGGGGTACTATTTACTCCTGCCTACCCTTTCGGGAAATGCAGGCGTGACTTTTCATATCTTTACCATCTCAGTTCGTTGCACTTAAAAAACGTTAACATGTAATTTCGGTTAACTGACAATTATTTTTTAAATTGATTAAATCTAAAATCAGATTAACTTAACTTTAACTACAAACATGAGTTAAATGGCCATTCTTTGTTTTTTATGACTAACTAACGCTACATACATTAATCAACTATTATCATTAACAATGATAATATTATTTATCAATGGCTAAAACACCTACATCACGTGTTAACAGATAAGTGGTAATTATTAATATCCACACCAGACGATTACTTGAATCTTATTTCAGATTAATTGTATAGATAATATTACGCCTGCATCACTCCACAAAGGGGTAGGCAGAGGTGTCGCACCCCCACATTTCGCCAGCTATGTTTAGGACCCAATGTAGTAGGGGGTATGCCTTTTGCATCTTCTGACTCCATCAGATCGGCTCAAAAGTACCATAATATGGTATTATCGCCAAACCTATTTAAGTATGCAAAATTTCATTTTAATCGGATGTCAAAAAGTGGTTCTAATTTAGATTGCAAGATTTGACCTAAACAAACTCACATACATACAAACATTGCAAGTTAAATAAAAGCTTGTAAATAATAAGTAATAAAAAAAAATCGGTTTAGCAGTGGGGTTTCCGTTTATTTTTTAAATGACTTTCTTATTTGATATACCCACAGTAAGCATAATAATTGGAAAGCTGTCGTCCATTGTGGCGTTCTAAGGGGGAGGCCTTTGTTCAACAGTGGACGTCTTCCAGCTGATGATGATGAAGCATAATATCTGACTATTTCAGGCAACTGCTTCTGCCAGCCCGGGTTCCACTACTTCCACGGCCGATGCTGGCGGTCAGTGGCCCACGGTGGCTCCTGTCACCGGGACGAGGAGTGCCTGGGTATCTTGCGGGACCCTTACAGTCTGACATGTCAGGAAGGAAGCTGCGGCTGCGCGGAGGGGTACTACGAGAGGCAGCGGGGGGAGTGCAGGCAGATCGCTCTAGGTAAGAAAGAGGGTAGTTTAGTACGTCTTTCATGTGCACATGCGTATTTTTTTCATGGATTTATCAAGAGCTTTAAACCGTCCGTCGGCAATGCTGATAATCTAAAAACTTTTAAAGCCTGACTGCGTGCAGTCTAATGCGACGTCTCGCTTCCACAACGTAAGCTGTCCTGCTTTGTACAACAAAACTAATAACAATTGCTTATTTTTAAATACTTATTTACTTATATTTTGGCTGTAATATGGCAAAGATGCTCCAGAAGCAATAATACAACAGGAAAGAGATGGTGAGTTCATGGTAAGGGGGCAGTATCCATGCTCTCATGGTGCGTCGGTGCTGGGCTCGCGCACTAGAATCCAGCTTAATATTTGAAGTCTGAATCTACCCTATAAGGCGGACGACCTGATTAGCGCAGTGGCTAAGTGATTGGACTGCTGCGCTAAGGGTTGCGAGTTCGATTCCCGCACGGGGCAAAACTTTGTGCGACCCACAAATGTTTGTCCCGAGTCTGGATGTTTGTGTATGTGATATTTCATGTTTGTGAAACGCACCACGACACAGGAGAAATTCCCAGTGTGGGGCAACATTTTTTTAAAAAAAGAGAAAAAAAAAATAGAAAAGAGTATCCATGCACCCATGGTGCATCGGTGCTGAACTCGAGCACTAGAATCCAGCTTAATATTTGAAGTCCGAATCTCCTCTCTAAGACAAATATACAGGGAACATAAGGAAAGTATGACAGAGATAGAACGTCTTGTGTTTCAGCTGTTGGCGATGGTTGCGTGTTGGATGAAGACTGTCAGTTCGAGAACGGCGTATGTAATGCTAATACATTCACCTGCGCCAACAATGCTACCGGTAAGGATACATTATTTTATGAAAATCGGTCATTCAGTTTTCGAGAAAATTGGCACCATTCGTTTGCACTGGTTTTCACAGAAGTTAGCTGATGATCTTCAAACGGCTGAACTGATTGTCGTGAATCATAATCAAATAATAAATCAACATCACTTTCCCAACCCGGGATTCAAATTGCATAACAAATGATGCGATTTCTTATAGATTTGACTTGATAAATAACTTACAATTAAAATAAGGATTTATTGTTAAAAAGGTGATAATTCAATTACCCAAATAATAACGGAGCCTTAATGGTTGAGCTGGTTAAGCGGCAATTCGGCTTACAAATCTGCCACGTAACCACCTTATGAAGTGCTCTATTTACGTTCGAAACTAGTCAGACATTCCCAAATACGTACGTGATTAAAACCGGCATACATAGCAAATTATATGGATAACACTCACGAAAGTTATTATAGTAAAACTTTATTCTATTTCAGAAGAAGTTCCTGAGAGTCTGAAGACGACTCTCTCCCAGCCGGTGAACGTCACTTCAGTGTTGCGACAGCAGGGCACTGCTTGTGGTGCGGAGAGCTCCTGCACACCGCCTTTCGTCTGTTCCACCTTCGACTCCTGTGTCTGTCCTAACGGGTACTACGCCAGCACCAATGGACAGTTGTGTTTAGCTGGTAAGTATCCTTCATCTGTGTTTACGTTTTACCAATAAATAATACCCCTGAGTTTGTTTTGTAATTTTTTCTCAGAGGTAGTCAGGTAGGAAATGCAGACGCCATTTAGTCTCTTGTTTATTGAAATCTGATGTGTACAAGTGTTTGTGAAAACCTCTTTACAGAATAATACTTTGATGCATAATTTTTAGTTTAAATTTTTTATTTTGTATATATTTACATTATGACTGCCTCGTTGGTCTAGTGGTCGCTAAGCGCGACTGCTGTGCACGAGGTACTGGGTTCGAACCCGGGTCGGGCAAAGTGTTACTGGGTTTTTCCATTAGGTAATTCTCAGTAGCAGCACGGAGTCTGGATTAGTGCCCGGTTGATGGCAATAGGTTTGCCCCTATTTCCTTTATCAATTTAGATGTAGGTACGCTTAGCATGGGCAACATGCAAAAATGACACAAAAAGTCAGATAATAGTCTCTTATCAAACTTAAACGCGACGCTCTGTCTGTCTGTTACGTTCACGGGTAAACCACTGAACCGATTTTGATACAGTCATAAGAAACTGTTGTTTGTCCGTGTTGAAATTTTCATATAATATTTTAATTCATTATCCTATTCACAGAGCTTGGTTCGCCATCGACTGAAACGCAGTGCACTGGGTTCTTAGCTGTGGTGATTGATGGAGTCTGCCGGTGTCCGCCCAACATATACTACGAAGAAAACATGAGGGATTGTGTCAAAGGTACGTTATCGTATGAACAAGAAAACATGACGGATTGTGACAAAGGTACGTTATTGTACAAATAACTTTGTCCTAAAATACCAGCCTTGGATGCATTTTGTGGGTCCGCATCTAAGTTCAGGAAGTCAATTTGTGGCAATGTAGACCTGATGGGTTAATTAGGTAGTTATCTGTTGTGTTTTTGTGTTTTGGTAGAAGTATTTGCTATGTATTACTTAGTCTTAGTTAAGTTGTAATAGGTAATATTTAGCTAAGTTTAAGATGGTTGCGAAGTTTATTTTTTTATTAAGTGTTGTGTATACCTATAATTGGCATCTATATTAGTTCCCTACGTGTTAAATATTTATAAGATACAAAGTGTGATATGGATGCTGTTGGTGTACCTGTTGAAAATAAATAAATATACAAGTTGCAAAACAATAGAATGACTTGCTTAAGAAGGCTGGCAGCAACTGGATGCTAGAGCAGCAGACCGGGCTCTGTAGCGTACCTTGGGAGAGGCCTATGTCCAGCAATGGACTGCAATACGCTGATAATGAAGTTGCTTTGGCAACTTTCTGACCTGATTGGCGCAGTGGCTAAGCGATTGGACTGCTGCGCTAAGGGTCGCGGCTCCGATTCCCGCACGGAACAAAACTTTGTGTGATCCGCAGATGTTTGTCCCGCGTCTGGGTGTTTGTGATATTTCATGTTTGTGAAACACACCCACGATACAGGAGACATTCCTAGTGTGGGTGACGTTTTTTTGAACTTGAACGACGAATTTTTAGGGTTTCGCGGGAAAAACTAAGCCCAAGACGGTAGTCAGTTTTCGGGTACAGTAAAACGGGGTGAATCGAAACTTAAGGGTGAATAGAAACAACATTTTGAAACTGATTTTAACATTAAATTATTACTTAGTGGTCAGAAAGGATTCTAGATTTGTCTATAATACAATTTAAAGTATAGGGTCCTTCATGGTAACAATAAATTATCTATACACTTTCCTATAAAATCAGTTTCAAAGTTTTGTTTCTATTCACCCTTAAGTTTCCATTTACCCTGTTTTCGGGTAGTCGATCATTCCATAATAGTTTTTCCTCTCCCGCAGCCACCCGCCGCCTGACGGACGCATGTGTGTCCGACCAGATGTGTCACACATTCGGCACCGCGGCGCGCTGTTCAGAGCCCCAGCAGTGGGGTCTCAGGAACTGCGAGTGTGAGCCCCAGCTATCTGTGTGGGACCAAGCCAGAGAAATGTGCCGGCTGTTCGTCGGTGAGTAGACATGACACTTAGATGTATAGTACCCCCACGAGCCCCGCAGTGGGGGTCAAGGGGTGCCAGTGTGAGCCCCACCTGTCTGTGTGGGACCAGGCCAGAGAATTGTGCCGGCTGTTCGTCGGTGAGTATCATTATGGCGTATGTAAAAATGTGTGTAAAAAAAAGAGTGAAATGTTTCAAGTATGTAGGTATGTGGGTTTCTTTTTTCCCCCAGTGGCGTAGCGTGGGTTAGACGGGCCCTGTATCAAAATTTGTTGGGAGGCCCCGTGATTGAAATGTAAAGATTTTTCACGAAAGCAAAAAATGTTTGTGTATGTAGGTAATATTTCATGTTTGTGTAATGCACCCAGAATACAGGAGAAATTCCTAGCGCGGGGCAACGTATTTTTTTCAAGATAAAAAGAAATAATCTATCTCTAGGCTTTTCTGTCTGCTTAATCACCACAGTTTGAAAGTAATATGGCCTTTGAACGTAATGAATAACTGTCTTTTGTCTTAGGTATCGGCGAGAACTGTGATGTGGACAGTGACTGTCTAGCTGGCGGCATGGAGATCAAGTGTGTGGCGGACAGCGCGGGCCAGGGCGTCTGCGCATGTCCGGACGGTTACGCGGCCATCAACGGCTTGTGTCTCACCAGCGGCTTGGGTATGTGTACCAGAAGAACTTTCTTTAAGGTCACGGACTCAGAATCCGGAGCAAACTAAAATCCGTGAAGCAACACCAACTATTCCAAAATGGAGTAGTTGCGTAATTGGACGATTTGGCATATTTATCATCATCATCAGTTAGAAGACGTCCACTGTTGAACAAAGGCCTCCTCCTTAGGTACGGGGGTGGGATTAAATAACTTGACGATATACTTAATAATGATTATTTTCCAGAGCTTGGTGACTCCTGCCAGGCGACTCAAGAATGTACGGGTACTGAACACACCGTGTGTGCTGCCGGCGTGTGCGCATGCGGCGAAGAGTATCAAGAACTTGACGGCGTCTGCGCACCCAGTAAGTAGTTAACTTATAAAAGTGTTTGTAAATAAGTTAAAACCTAGCTTGGCCAGGATGTTACAACTAACCAAGGTAGCTTACGTCTTCTTTCTTATATATAAGACAAAGTCGAGTTTGTTAGAACACTTATAACTCAAGAACTGCTGGACCGATTTTCATGCTTTTTGATTTGTTAGATACGTCTCCGAATAGCAGAATAACTATTATAATGTTGGTACATCGCCATCTTTCGCAAATGATAGATCACGCAACGCTGCTTTGCCGGGATACACGTACGTATCTCGAGTTCGAGCTTTTTCATGTACGTGTGTACACTATTAACAGAAAGTCCATTAAACGTGACCAAAGGCTGGTTCATTTTTTGGCTAAAGAATTAGCATTACCATTCAACGTGGCAATGCTGCCAGTCTTTTGGGCACGTTACCGGTTGACATCGATAGGGATGAATTCTTTGATGCTCTTTAACTATTTATTTTTGTATAACTATATTGTTTTTATTTTGTATTAGAATTAACTTGATAAACAACACATACAAAGGTCACTGAACTTAAGAAAACCTTGATAGCGCCATTCAGCAAAATTCTCAACTACTAACGCCATAAACTAAAACTTTTTGACAGCTCAACTTTTTTTACAGCTATCGGTGGCACATGCAATGCAGATGAAGACTGTACCATAGAGAATACGGAATGTGTTGCTAAGAACAATGCCACAGAGTCCACCTGTCAGTGTGCGGACTCCTTTGTGGATTATAGCGATGTGTGCTGGCCAGGTGAGTGTGGCAATATTAAAAAAGAAAAGTTGCCAAACTTTAATACCAGACTAAAATCCAGTTTAAAGGATTTTTTTTGCCAAGCGCGACTGCTCACGAGGTCCTGGGTTCAAATCCTGGGTCGGGCAAAGTGTTACTGGGTTTTTCCATTAGGTAATTCTCAGTAGCAGCACGGAGTCTGGATTTGTGCCCGGTTGATGGCAATAGGCTCGCCCCCTATTACATTGGGACCTAAAAACATAACTGGCGAAATGTGGGTGTACTGTATGTGCACCTCTGCCTACCCCTTCGGGGAATACAGGCGTGATTTTATGTTATGTTTCTTATTAAAAACATTTTAAAACACAAGCTTTAAATCAGCTATGCTCAAAAGACGAATTAAACAAGCCTTATCACGACGGGAAAGCGTCATTTTGTTCCTATCCTTCAATCCTGTTCCAACCTACTGACTCCATCATCAGACCAGCTCAAAAGTACCATAAATTCTACCAAGGTTCTAATTAATATTGCAACATTTGATCGAAACAGACATACATACATACCTACTTATAAGTCCTGACCCTGAGGGACATAAAATAAAACATCACTCACAGAATCTAGACACCGTACAGGAATCGAACTCGCAACTGTTGGTCTAGCAGCCCAACGGCTATCTCTTACTCTGCTTTGTCTCACAGCTCTAGACAACGTGAACTCAGAATGCAACGTGACAGCCCAGTGTACCGCCATGATGGGTGAGGCCAGTGTGTGCGTGGCGGGTCGCTGTCAGTGTCTCGACGACTTCCACCTCAGAGATGGAGGGTGCTGGCCCCGGATCGGTGAGTCAATGCTAATAGATAGATGAATTATGCTTGCACAAGTCATTTACGCCGTCGTACAGAGGTGTGCGTAAATATCGAAGATACTTTTTGAAGAAATTATGATTTGACATTAATAAATGTCAGATATTTGACAGTAATGACAGCTGTCATTGCTTAAAAAAGTCGAGTCTGTATACCTCTGTGGTATGCAGACTCGACCTACCCTAGACTATACCTAATAAGGTAGTCTTTAATTATATTGATTATTTTTTGTATTTTAATGACGGTCACTTGGACCTTTAAGTCAAGTCGTATTTCATTTTCCAAAACACTGCACTATGTATCACTTCACTTTTTATATATTTTTATATGATTCTGGCGGGAGCTTCCGATGCGCCTTTTCAAGTTCCCGCCAGAATCCTGATCATAATACAAATATCATTGCGTCACAGAGTAATGTAAATACACTACTTCACATTTAGGGATTTTCGTCCTAAAACGTGTTTATGTATATTAATAATAATAATCATCGGCTAAAAGTAGCCCACTGTTGAACAAAGACCTGTCAATAATAATGTTATACATATAATTTACTTCCAGAGCTCTTCGGGCCTTGCTCGCGGAAAAGCGAGTGCTTCCTCCAAGACATATCGGAGAGAGTTGAGTGTAGGAACAGCATGTGCCAATGCTCCTTCGATTATCCTTACTCGGAGCAGCTACATACATGCAGTAAGTGTACATTTAAACGTCTTCTTCTTATCGTATGGTTGATGAACAACCTGGTGTCAGAGTTGAAACCGCCTGTAGGCCTCTGACATGGCGACACACACCGTTGAACAATCTCTCAGGTGTGCCGGTTGCCTCACGATGTTTTCCTTCACCGTTTTTAGAGACTAAACTAATTTATATACGCACATGAATTCGAAAAGACATTGGTGCGTGCCACCTCGTTGGTCTAGTGGTTGCTAAGCGCGACTGCTAAGGACGAGGTTCTGGTTTCGAATCCTGGGTCGGGCGAAGTGTTACTGGGTTTTTCCATTAGGAAATTCTCAGTAGCAGCACGGAGTCTGGATTTGTGCCCAGTTGATAGCAATAGGCTCGCCCCCATTACATTGGGACCTAAAAACATAACTGGCGAAATGTGGGTGTACTGTATGTACACCTCTGCTTCTCCTTCGGGGAATACAGGCATGATGTTATGTTTATTGGTGCGTGCTTGGTTTGAACTTGTCTTAGACTTGGCAGTCCAACGGTCATACCACTCGGCTATCAGTGCAATACTTTGTTTTTTAAATATTAAATGTCTCAGAGAGCGGCGAATCTTATATTTCTTTTTTGTTTCAGCCTCTTCAGCGTCTGCGGCAGCCAGCAGTATTTTGACAATAGTTTTAGCATTATTCTATTTATGTTATTCACACTGAGTTAATTGTAAAATTTATTTATATCATAATAATATTATATAATACCAGTAAGACCTATAAGACTAATTTAATCTGTAAATAAATATAATTATGTTATACTTATACTGTTTTTATTAGTTTTACTAATTTATTATATCATTACTCACTAAAATTTTGTTAGATTAATAAAGAAAATGATTTCCTCGTTGCTGTACAGCTACTGAGCACGAGGTCCTGGGTTCGAAGCCCTGGTCGGACATGAACTGTTACTAGGTTCATTTGTGTCTACTACACATCTTTGCCTACCTTCTAGGAATACAGGCGTGATGTTATGTTTTATATGTAATAATAACAGGCTACAGTAGCAGGGCAAAGTCCTAATGAAGAAAAAATAATGAATTCTCACCAAACCCCATATTAATCGCACTGGCGATCATAATATATTTTTAATATGCTTTTTGCCATAATTAATAACGAGAAGTTGAATATAATTTGGAGTTTTCGTGCTTATAATGAATTAAAAAACAATTAAGTGTGCATTGTGAACAGCATTGGCATGTTATATTCTAATTAAAGTCATTAGCACGAGGTCCTGGGTTCGAATCCCGGGTCGGGCAATGTTACTGAGTTTTTCCATTAGATAATTCTCAGTGGCAGCACGGAGTCTGGATTTGTGCCCGGTTTATGGCGATTGGCTCGCCCCCTATTACGTTGGGACCTAAAACATAACTGGCGAAATGTGGGTGTACTATATGTGCACTTCTGCCTACCCCTTCGGAGACTACAGGCGTGATGTTATATTATGTTATGTAAATAATAATAATAATAATAATCTTTATTTTTCAGACAATATTACAGTCCATTTTGTTAGTAAAACACAACTTATAATTATTGTTAGTAGATAAAAACAATTAAAAAAAACACAATTTGACAGTAAAGTCATTAGCGTATGACGAAAATTCATACATTTTTGAATTAAGATTGATTTTTACGATTCAACGAAAATCTTGAAGATTGCCTGTCTAAGCCGCAGTGATGCGTCAAGAGAACTACTTCTACGTTACTGCCAACCTCTTCAAACCTACAGCGTGAAGATAGGAAGGTCGCGACCTTTCTAAGTTAATATAAACGGTTGCGTGCGATCTGTATCGCGCGTTGAATCGATCGCCGAGTCTTACAGGACGCAGAACTTTCTTATCTACGTACTGGCGTTTAAAAGGCTAAATAGAAGTTTATGCTACCTGCAAATACTTCTAAGACATATGTACTCCTGATAGGTAGAAGTGAATAGTATACCCACATAGACTTTAGTTCCTACAGTCAAACCGTTTAAACGGTTTTGTAGGGCATTTGTCTGTAACAGTGATGTATCTAAACGATAAATAAAGACTATACCATACCATACCATACATTTCGCTTATGTTGATTAAAGGTATATAAGCAACCTGCAAATACTTCTAAGACATTCAACGTGGCAATGCCGCTAGCCTTTTGGGCAGTACCAGTCGACAGCGATGAAGGGAATACTTTGATGCATTATTTTTAGTTTCAATTTTTTCTTTTGTATATATTTAATTTTTAAGGAGTGTAAATAACTTTCTAAGACATAATATGTACTCCTGGTAGATAGAAGTGAATAGTACACCCACATTTCGCCACTTTTGTTAGAGAGGTCCCAATGTTTAGGGAGCGAGTAGGGATATCATCATCATCATCAGCCGGAAAACGTCCACTGTTGATAAAAGACCTCCCCCTTACAGGAGCGGGGATTGCCATAATTCCCAGTCTTCGCAAGCGGCTTGGGGATCACAGTATTGGTGGTGTGGTTACAGAAGACGCTGCTGCCCATCTTATGGATTTTCTCTTAGTCGAAAATCAATTATGAGTATTATGCCAAAATGGGCAGGTACTATTCTCGCCTGGCACTCCACGATAGGCCATTAACAAAGCGCTATTCCAGACTCCATGCTGCTACAGATATTACCTACTGAATGGAAGTTGCTTTCCGCTGATATAGTGACAGCGCATTGTTTGCCAAATGCAGAAGTGACGACCGGACTGGCGTAGTCATTAAACGATTGGACTGTTACGCTAAGGGTTGAGGGTTTGTCTCCCGGACGGGACAAAAATTTGTGCAATCCGCAGATCATTGTCCCGAGTCTGTGTGTCTATGTGATATTTTCATGTTTGTATGCACCCACGATACAGGAGACATTACTAGTGTAGGGCGACGTTTTTCTAAACAAAGAAAAATTTGTTCCCCTTTGTCACATACACCAACACGTTGACATTAACAATACGTAAGAACGGTGGTAGAAATACAGTTTCCCCGTAGTTATTGCTTTTTCAATAATAATAACTTCTAGAACAACACAAACTTCAATAATGACTTCTCCTTACCGAGTAAAACCTTCAAACACATGCCTAATCTTTGTTTTCCACAAAAATGAACTCAATTGTATTTCTTTATATCTTTTGATATTTACTCCATTCCTAGCATTACTCCTAGTAAGTTAGCGCCATAATACGACTCCGAAATTCCTAATTAGCTAGCAAAGGGTACTCACGCATACCGCGGCACGAAAGAAGGTTAGTTAAAAGTAGGAAAAACCTCCTTGGTAGCAGCGCGCGAAAGTGTACCCTATGTTATCTGTGGCAAGTTTGACAGTTGCGCGCGGAAGGTTGGTACGGTTTTATTTTTTTTTAATTAGAGCTAGTGTGTCGTGTTATGTCAAAGGTCAGATTGTTAAGCATATTATGCCCCTTAGTGAGGGGAATGAATTTTTAACAGTTGAATCGTTTACTTGATTTTAATTGAATTTCTGATGCTACTGAGGAGGCCTTCGTTCTTAGAGCCCTTCGTGCCGGCTCTGGTATTTATTGACCTTTAACAATTGTTATAGATATACGATATCCGAAAGCTCAACAACCAACGACACTAGAAGATAAATGAAAAAAGAAAGTCTAGAAAATAAGATTATCAAAATATAATAATGATTTTGAATCAAATACCTTAACATACACACATTGCATAGCATTCATGACAATGTATTTCGATTACTTATATCAGCATGGCAGCTTTTTCGTTCAAACTATTTATTTTTAATCGATGTCACAAAATAGAATATTGATCAATGTAAATTTGTTTACTGATCACACAAATATTTATGCAGTGCGGGAAATAAGGATCGAACCCTCAACACCTAGGAGCAGTCAAATTACTTAGCGACAGCGCCAAACAATGATATTACATAAAATGAGGCAGATAATGATTCTAGCTAGTTCATTGTAAAATCTAGAATTGTCGTAATTGGGATATTTAGTCTTATACTTATACGTTATCACTTCCACATCGGTGTTCGTCAAACACTATTGTCTTTCATTTTGTTAATATCTATACTTTTTAGTAAGACATCATTGACGCTTGAGATATTTTATAAAAGTGTCAAGCGAGGAGTATTCTTAACCGAAGAGCGTATATGAGGAATGTGATGCGAGTAAACGAGGCGAAAGAAGTATGCCAGGATCATAGCAAATGGTCATCCGTAGTCTCTGCTTACTCCTTTATAAATATGAGTGACTTTATGTACATATATATGACGTTAAAATATTATATTATTTCCTAAATATGAATCGACTTCCTACACAATTATTGTTAGCCCGTTGGCCACATCACTACTTCCACATTTAAATATTAGGATGTATTTCGCTACCTATACTTAGTACCAACATCACGCCATTACACCAGAAGGGCGGCCAGAACTGTTACCTTTACAGTTTATAGACCTCTTTGGTGATAATTAGAAAAAGTTATGGTCAAATAAAACGCACAATAGTTTAACTAAGCCATAGTTCAAGGTATAGGGTTAAAACTAAGTTCCTTAATTTTTTAGGATGTCGTAAAGTATTTGTTGGTTTATCTTTCTCTGAAGCGACGAGGATGTAATGGGCGAAGTGTCATTTAATAAAAGCAAGACTATTGCAGGACCTATTCTATATGTGCGTCTTCTTGGGATTCTAACTCAATGTACGTAATAACGTCGACCCAAGATCTGATAATTATTGGTAAAAAACCCAAGATCAGCTTTTAAGTTTTTATTGTCAAACGCAGTAACATTGCTATTTTATACAAAAAACTAATTTAAATGATGCAAATGTAAAAAAAAATGCTGGTAATTTATAATAAAAACTCGTAAACAAAAACATAAATAGCACTACGATTAAAGAAACGGATAGCCAACATAACGACGTGAATAACGAATCGGTCTTGCGACGATCGCTTCCTAAAAGGTCAGGGCATAAAAATATAATCATTTCTAAAGAACCTCGAAGCTATCATGTATGGTCCTTGAGTTTCCCTCATTCATTTGAAAGGTTAACAAATAAATTATTCGCGTAGTTTGCGTGCCGCCATCTTGGACTTGCGAAGTAGACACTAGACAGGTAGCTGTCAAGATTCCCGCGCACGGACATGTTTGAGCAAGAAGGTTAGGTGCAATTATATAAATTAAGTTTCGGGGAACTCGACAGTCATGCTCATGATAATGGCTGAACTGTTTTAAAAGATACATATGACTACCTCGTTGGGCTAGTGGTTGTTAAGCGCGACTGCTGATCACGAGGTCCTGAGTTCGAATCATGGGTCGGGCAAAGTGTTACTGGGTTTTTCTATTAGGTAATTTTCAGTACCAGCACGGAGTCTGGATTTGTGCCCCGTTAATGGCAATAGGCTCGCCCCCTATTACATAGACCGAAAAACATAACTGGCGACATGTGGGCGTACTATAAGTGCACTTCTGCCTACCCCTTCGGGGAACACAGACGTGATGTTATGTTATGTCTTATGAAGATTATTTAGAAGTGAATAGTTTAAACTCAACTTTACGGTTTGTTAAGGATGATAAGGATTCAACCATTAAATTGTTTTAAGGCTAACAGACGAAGTGGTTGATCGATCGAGGTTTAGTTGGGGTTAATTATGGGATAGGTGACCATTCCTTACATAGGGAGGGTCTCGGCTTTCCATGCCTCAGACTTGTCCTTCGTTCATCAAAAAATCCAGCAAACAGCCCCAGTCTCTTAGGTGTGTTGTGCCAACTTCTACTAAGGGATTGATCCAAAAGATGGATGGATGAAAAAGGATGGTCTTTGCCCTGCATTGGGACAGTATAGTTCCGGCCACGTAAAAAGAACGCAGAGCACCTGTCAGTGACTGTGTTTGCACTCGGATATAGTCACTTCCTATGGTCCCAGGCTATTGTGGTTTATAATTAAGTGTAATTGTTTTATTGTAGAATCATTATAGGTCGTTTACTAGTTACGTAAAACTTTGGGAGACTGGAATACAAAATACACTAACGGTCAGAGTTCTTTTTCGTGACTGGAACTATACAAGCTTATAAAAGACGAAGATCAAAAAATATATTACCAAAGTTGCGCGCTTAAAAAAACTTTATTGTTCTCTATGAGCCATAGTTATTATTACTTTACAAAAATCATTACCCGTGTCGCGAATTACAATAAAACTTACGTATGTTACGTGGGTATGTAGCCTCAAGTTATAGGCGTAATAATAGTGGGAACACGCTAGTAAAACTGTGTATGTATTGTGTACATACATGGGCTACATGATTGGCTTGCATGCCGCTAATAACTAAACTTACCGTGACGTCAGATGGCTGAATATATAAAAATAACCTACTGACTGCCTCGTTGTGCCGTGGTGTCCGGCCTAGAATTGACTGCCCCATTTCCTCCCGTGGGTGTCGTAAGGGAGAATCCAGAAGAGGGGCAGCAGTGTCTTTTGTAACTTCACCATCGATACTGCGATCCTCAAGCCGCTTGCCAAGCGTGGGGATTATGACAACCCCCCTTTTTATTACGGAGACCTTTGTTCGTCGGTGGACGTCTTCCGGCTGATGATAATGTCTGCCTCGTTAGTCTGGTGGTCGCTATGCACGGCTGCGGGGTAGGGCGAAGTGTTGTTCGGTTTTTCCATTAGGTAATTCTCAGCAGCACGGAGACTGGATTTGTGCCCGGCTGATGTTTAGCCCACCTCCTATTACATTGGGCGTTATTTATTTTTTATTTATTTATTTCATTTCATCTTACAAGCTAACAGATGACACATCCAAAACGCTTATAAGATTAACAATTCGACATTACATCCTCGTCATTCTATAGGTAGTAGCAAAATTATTTTACAATTTCAGGAATGATCATCACACACACACACACGCACACACACGTCCACACACACACACGTACACACACACACGTACACACACACACGCGCACGTACACACACACACACGTACACACACAGACACGCCGATATAAAATAATTTTCATTGATTTTCAGTTTTATATTACTTGGATTTTGAGTACATTGTATTTCGATTTTTTTTTTTATAACGGATAAATATTTTATTTGTGTAACAATTCGATTGTGAACGGAATGAAGGAGCCTGGAACTCACGACACAGGGAATCCTAGTGTGAGTTTCAGGAATCAATGCACTGACTGTAATTTCTTACACAATAAATTATTCTTATTCTTATCATAATAATCCTAGTTCTGGTATCATTTGGGTGTACCGTACACCTCTGTCTACGCTCCTGCTTCCGTTTCCTATTTAACGGTCTTTTTTCTTCGCCAATTAAGAGTCGATTTTCAAAATTCTTTTTGTAATGCCTATAAATTCTCGACATTTTGCACCTTTGGGTTTGTGTTTTTGTTGTCGCTTTTAGATTTTCCTTTATTGTCTAGGTGTGATTATTATTTTCTAGCCTCCGTTTACTTTTGTCGCGTGAAAAATCTCAATGTATCTTTTCCGGGTAAAAATCCTATATACCTATACTATAATACCTATACCATAACAAAGGGCTCCAAGCTTACTAAGTGCTGAACTGCAACCAATTGGTTCTTTTGTTTAAGCATAAGTGTGTCAGATACTTTGCATTTATATTGCTAGAGATGTTACGCGGTTTCGCTCGCTTTTAATTTGTATTAATGCAGATAAAACCCGCGTAGCATAACTAGCATCGTTATAGATTAGTATGTACTTAAAGTTTTATCAAAACCCGTCCAATAGTTTTAACGTAAACGAAAACTTACATAATCGATTCATCTGCCCTCACTAACTATTACGTTTCCAATTGAATATCATAAGGATTCCTATCGACACAGTAAGTAATACTTTACGCCGAACAATCGGGTCAAGTTGAACTGTATTCCTACGTCCAAGGGTTGCTGGCGTGATGGTACCCAGGTACTTCCTCGTAGTCGGCATGTTTATAACAAAGAGGTGCGATAACAGAAGTTATTTCACCCCCACGGCCCCGAAACCAAACGGATATAATATGGGGGGTGGGGGCCCCTAATATAATACCAGCTACAGGATGTTTAAAAGTAACCCTCATTGTTGTTCCAATAGGTATGCAGCGCGGCTTCACTTGTGTTAATTCGAATATCGAAAGAGTGCCAAATTGCGGTCCAAAGCAATAATGACCGTTCAATGGACTGCTGCGTTTGGGGCGGGATCGATTTCCAGACGAGAGAAAAAAATGTGTGATCCGCAGATATTTGTCCTGAGTCTGGGTGTGAAATGGTTTGTAACACGCGTACGTTACAAGAGGAATTCATAGTGCGGGGTGCCGTTTTTTTGAAGAAAATAAAAACGATATCGTTACCCTTAGTAAATAGAGCTTTTCTGAATGAAGAGTAGCGTCTAGCGTTTCCTGGACGGTCAACTTTACGTAACATTGCTGTAGGTACACTCATGACACAATTAGCTCCCGCCGATACGAAGGAGAACAAAGTCTTCTGGTATAGTTTATTTGTGCTTTAGAAGAATATAAGACTCTCAAACATACATACGTCTAGACTCAAAAGAATATATAATATACGAGTATATTATATATTTAGACACGGAATTATTAAGAAAAGCTGATCGAAGGAATAGAAAATCTCGTTTTAGTACTTTCCAATTAATGTAAGACGATAAAATAAACTAGGAGACTGGCTTTAAGATCAAAGGAGGTTTACAGGCAAGTATTAAAAAAAATAACAATTTGAATTTAGAAGCTTCCAAAACGAAAGATTTTGTGACTAAAAAGAGGCTTCAATACTAGCCAGCACTTTCTAAAGTAGGTATTCAAAAATCAAGCAAAAGTAAACCAAGCTAGAAGGGTTTAATTAATTCACTATCGCAACCCCCTGTATACCAAGAAACTACAACCTTGCTTCAAAACCTTGGGCGGCTAGTACCGCGTCAAACTCCGTGCAACTACGACGAACCACGCAGCAGTCACTGTAACTAAACCCAGTCCTTAACTAGACACCATATAGTACAACCGTTAACCGTGAACATACCTAAAAGACGTTGTTTTAAATTGAAAAAGTTAAAAGAAAAAGTTTGTTTCTCTCTGGTTTTAAAAATGGATTTCTAAAATTGAACTACCTAAATAATTATGTTATATAAAATGCGAACGCACGCTTTTGCACTGTTCTTTTTTTAAAGTGATCCTGTTTTTCTGATTGTTATTTCAATTTAATATTTTGTAAATTTTTATATTAAATAAAATTCGCAAACACTGTTTAAACAATATTTTAAAGTTTTTTTATCTATAAATTGATTT
Source organism: Abrostola triplasia (assembly GCA_946251915.1). NCBI lineage: Eukaryota > Metazoa > Arthropoda > Insecta > Lepidoptera > Noctuidae > Abrostola > Abrostola triplasia. Next base: position 2,023,045 of record OX276450.1, read on the forward strand.
ATAAGAAATACTAAATCATTAAATTCTATCAAATTATTTGTCTTTTAAATAAGACATAATAATGGTTTTCAAAATGTTATTGATTTTATATATAAACTTTAGACAGATTGTTTACCAGTGTACATCTTATTGAAGTACATTTTCAATGATTAATTCGTGATATTTTTATACATTATTGATAAACAGGATCATTTTCAGTGAATCTTATTTTTACCATAATATAACACAGTATGTTATTAGTGGTAAACCTAAGATTATCTAAGTATATTATAAGTATTCGTAATATACTTAGCTACTTATACGTAAGATACTATAAGAAAAACCTACCTATTAAACTACTTACACCGCAGCTTTTAGCACCATTTAACAATTTAATAGAACCATGAAAACTTAAATACAAGTAAAATTTATATTCTTGATTGATCAAGAAATTGCTCACGTCAATCCATTACAATTTATTGTAAAAATTGAAAATTTATTTCTTTATTTTTTTCAAATATCTAAGTATACATTATTTTTATTATTCATTTACTAGTTTATAATGGCGATAATGTGTTCCTAATATTGTTTTAAGAAACAATTGATTGTTATCAAGACGATCATACATTTCTACTTACATTCGACACAGCACGATTTTAATCTGCCTCTAGATTTGTTGATCAATCAAAAATATATTACCGCTCACCAGATTGACGATCCAAATCTGATACGAGTATATTAAAACAATTGTTTTACTGAAAGGCCACACACATGTCTTTAATCAAAATGGTTTTTGATATATTATTGTAAGCGTAAAACTAATGTGTCAAGCCCCCTTACCATTAATTTTTTATGACAGTTTACGATGTGGAAGCGAGACGCCAGGTACGTGCAGCGTAATGCGGCGCGGCGTCCCGCTTCCGCAACGTGAACTGTCCTGCTTTAGAAGTTCATGGTAAGGGAGCAGCTCTTAGCAACCTTTTGGATAGACAGGATTTTTGAATCGATTCAAACCAACTATAGTTATAGTTCGGACGAAAAACGAAATAAAAATTATTCAATGTAATTAGTCATTTAATTCATTATCGCTCTACAACCACCAAAAGGTATTTAATAAATTAATCAATAGTATTAAACGTCATACACAATGCTCAAAATGACCACAATGCCGTCACCGCTTCCTAGTGGCATAGCTGGTATGAAAAATCGGCGCAATTAACTTCCCAGTAACTCTGTCTATCACAAGATGGAACAGAATACAGTTATTATCGTTTCTACAACTTTAATAAGGTCTCAATAGACCTAACAATAGACCGTGTAGAATATACAAGGATTCTTCTAATTAAGTACCAAACATTGTAATCCCTGTATGGCTACATTCATTGCAAATAAATGATTATATTATATTCTATTCTAACTAAGGAAAAGAACCAAAAAAAGGCCAGAAAATGCGCAAAATATTCCTTAATCTGTCAAGACGCCTAAACGCCACTAACAACACTTACTATTGTGTCTGCAAAACGTAAAAAGTGAAAGGATAATAATATAGCTGAGTCCAAACACTACCATTAATTTTTTTCAATATTGTTTAGCATGAGAATAAGATAGACGAGAGATGATAGATGAGGATAGGAATAGTTAGGTCTTGAAAACATTCTTCCGTGTGTTAAAATCGATGGAATTGACCAAAGCAAACTAACTACACCTATTCAGCAGAATTCAGTATCTTCCTATAGAAAAAAAGAGTTCTTTATGGAGAGCTACTTACGCGCCCGTACAGCTTTTGGAAACTGAATTTCCGAAGTTGGTGTAGTATAGATCCTCCATCGGCTTTTGCGGTACTATTAAACCACAGAGGAATATTTGCAAACCTATAACATTCAAACATAAATCTAACCAATAATAAGTCAAAAACAGTACATTCCATTGTAATTAAAATTAACGAAACAAAATACTGGATATTTAAATTATGGCCATAGACAATATAGACATGTGTGTAGTCTAATTTTAAATATTTAAAATGTGGTAAAGTTTGATCAAAATTAAAATAAAAAACTAACGCTTTTTTAAATGCTTTTAAACAAACTATTTTTATTATAGGTAGGTATTGAGTATAAGAAATGACGCAGTTATTTGCGAAAGTGATTTTCGAGCATCAAAGTATTGTTATACTAATCATAAAACTTGATCAAACCTTCCATTTTTACAGCTAGACCAGAAAAACAGCTACCTAAACGACTATTTGGAACTAAACAATTAATGTTAAATACAAGTACTTAAATAGAAATAAAAAATATTCTTCACAAGCCTACAAAAACTGAAACTAAATTTTAGTTTTTGTTTCCACACCCACAATTTTTGGTCTAGCTATAAAGTTGCCTAATTGACTAATAATATACGTACGTTTATATACGTTCTCTGTATTATATAAATATCACCTACGTCCACCATTCCACCATAACATTCATTTATTATTCTGACAGCTAATATATTCCATTATGGCGGCCATTGTGACGTCGAAATTAAAATAACCGATGGCGGGAATTGACCATAGAGTATATTTTCGTAATTATAGACCTCACGTTGGTCAAAATTGCAAGTCATTACGTTTTATTTTTGCAGTTACCGCATAGATTGAGTTATATTCCATTTTCTAAAGAATTCTTTTCTTCAAATGAGCTTAAAGGGCTTTCGAGTAACCAGTACCAAATTAGAACAGCTTATAGATAAGTCCATGTAATTTATTATATACTGATCTTTTCCAATTTGGGTGATAAGTTCATTTTTATGTTATTGCCATCCATACGTGCCTGCGAAACCACATCAAGGTTGGTTCTTGACCTATTTATCTTTCTGAATCTTAATGAAATACTGTGATATTATTACCTACGAATAAACGGAGAAGGTATATGTGGAGGAAAGGATGGAGTTCCTCCAACGAAAAAGGGGAGATATCCCAACCAGACAGTGGTGTGCCTGGTGGGCCGCGGCGGCCCTCGGTGTTTTTTAAGAATAATTTGACGTTCAGTTAGTCAGCCCATCGCCAATTGAAGAAGGTATCTAGGTAGATATTTTTATTAATCCTTCAACTGTCAAGACGCCTTCTAAGGGCTCGTGTGGCCATTCTTTTACTTTTGTGTTTGCAAAACGTGACAAGCGAAAGGCTACCATTATTATTCACAGTAATATTATACTAGGGCTTTCTTTTTGAGTGTATACAAATAATTATAGAAGTGTCTGGGGCTTCGTGGGCGTCAAAACAAGTGTGACTTTCTTCAACCTTCATACTGAGACTATGAATAAAACTAGTCCGTTCAAAGCCCTTAACATAATAATGACAAAACCAATCATTACTGTCGCGGTTCTGATTGATTCGATGTAATTATTTACAATAATAATGATAAATTATGCATTTTTACAAATTAAAAATTGATATTTTCAAACGTAGGTAATATGGCTGTCAGACTAATAAACCAATTCTATTTATAATGTCAGTTCTAATATCGATATGGGAGAGACTATTTTAAATACTTTTTCCTGAATTATATATTGAAGGGCATTATAATAGAATTGAACCTTGTAAAAATGCGCCAAATAACTTTTTAAATCACTTTATACAAACAAATATACGCAATTTGTATATCTGACACATTTTTATTAATATTATTTTATATTATTAGGCTACACAAACAAATTATACCTATTTAATACGTATCATATACCAAAAAGTGATTTGACGCATACCTACATGAAAAAAAATACAAATCAAATCGCAGCTCCAAATTCGAAACCATATCGAACCATAAACAAGGACATACAACGTAACCATTCGTCGCTCATCCGATTTTCGTAAACGTAAATTGGTGCGTTTCAAAAGCGAAAATGTTTGGAATTTTCGAGATGTGCCGGAAGCAAGTTGCCGCTATCATTCTGCCACTCGTGTTGGCTTCGCTGGCGGGTTACTCATCAGAAGCACTAAGTACTTTCGGAGTATCGAACACCAAGCCGCCGTCCGCGGCGCCCACCGCACCACCCGGTAAATATATTTTTTTTATATAATGGGACATTCACACAGCACGGACAATTGACTTAGATGGAAAAATACACGACTCACTGTTAACAACAAGGTTATAGACAAGAAACACATTTTTTTACTTACACGTGTGGTTTTTATCGAGTGTTAGAGCACAAACGAAATTATTTTTACAACTTGCAGGTACATACAGAGGATTTCTGTCCCATTATATGAAAAAAAATGTTTACCCAGACCTGCACAGGCGATAGACAGGCACTAGACGACCTTAGAAGTTAACAATGTAGGTTTTACTGTTACAATGAACCTACTTACAATACCTACCACAAACAATAACGTTAAAAACACTAAACACTCTGTATATAATGTACATACCTATCTTTACACAGCGACTACACTTTACGAAATTCAAAATTAACGATCTTAATGTTCCAGAATTGTAATTTATAAAATGTGGCACGGGAAACTCAGTTTTTTGCCCGTAATTTTTTCGTTATGGCTGATTGGACTATGTTTCGGAGCGTTTAGTCCTGTTTTTGGCGTTATTAAAACTGATTCTCCTCTCAAAACACCTCCGCCTACTCCGCCGTCGGGTAAGATTTTTTTTATATAATGGGACCTTTTTTTTTCTCTTCGTTTTGACACTAAAACTAAATTAATTGATTTGTATATAGAATAAATTTCATGACAGAACTATTATATTCTTATTTTAAGTACTTTATTTAACATTACTACTTACTTACTATATATTAAGTGATATAATATACATAATACTCTATACAGCTTGTAAATACCCGCATTGTTATAGACATAGGTTTTAAGAAATGGTAAAATAGCTTTTTTTTAATGTGTTAAAGATGTTGTACAATACACTAAAATACAAATAAGAGCTTGTATCAAATAAAAATTGTCTCATTATATAAATACTTTAGCATTGGCGGCCAACCATAGTCACAAACTCACTAACGAAATTAGAGAATTTTTTCCTCTTATTGCAAAAAAAAATGAAAAGTTGTGCAAAAAAAAGATACATTTTAAATTATCCAATTAATAACAGTGTGATAGCTTTTTCTCTACTATCACATCCTTAGGACTAGTTGTAATTAAGAGGAATTTTATAGACTAGATAAAAACACCTTTGCCTTTTATTAAAAAAAATCTAACATTTAGCCGTTTTGCTCAAAGAACACTGCTTAGCAACACAAATAGGTACTTTGACAAATGACATAAGAATTGGCGCCAAAAATCCGCCATTTTGACAACATCTGTCACCACAGATACACAATATCTCATAGACAGCCGTTACAAACTTTTTGCATAGACAAACGAATTTACGATAAGGAATACCAGTGAGAAAATGTGGTGCAAGCGGCAATTAGTCGCCATAGTGCCTATTATTATAGTCGGTTGGCTGAATATACAATGTACCGATGGTTTCGGCATATCGTCTTTTGGGAAGGCAAATACCGACCCACCAAAGCCTGCGACGACGACCACAGCCCCTGGTAAGAATTTAACAAATACCTTTCATACAAAAATGAGTGCTTTCATCCAAACTTCATACATACAAGCTTCTTACATACTTACACTTACCGCTGACATGTTTTAACGCACGGACGCTGTGAATTCTTGATGTTTTAGAATAAGTCTCTTTTATTTTAAACGCTCAACTTAGGTACTCACTTCTGTAAATACAAGCATCCAACGGACTCTACTGAAGCAGCCACACAGGACAAAACTACGCAATAAAAACTTAACAAATAAACTATTGCCTTACATAATCTTTGTTTAGCGGGATATTGGTTGTACACTGTCTGTCTCTCATTAGTAATTTAAAGAAAGAAAGATGGTTTATTTTGCAAATAATTGGTAAATACAAGATGTGGTTAGAGTTTAGCCATATTTTACTAATCGGCTTGCAAAAATCCTAAAATATTGGTGAGCAAGAATCACACCAAACACATAAATGATAAAAATATTTCAAAGAAAACGATAATTATTAAATACTTATAATATTCTTAACTGAGCTTCTGTTCTAAATAAGCAAAAAAAACTAAAAGAAGGAAATAAAGCATCGCATGACTATACAACCACTATTCAAGGATTATCAGTAATGGCATGTAAATAATACTACCTACACAAAGACTGAAAAAGTACTAAATGATTTTTACTAAAGAACATATTTGAAACTACTATGCTGGATGAAACTATACATGACAGATATATGTACATACCTTTTTATTATAATTAATATTATAAATAATCAATTAACAATTATGTACCTATTTAAAATACTACTAAAGAAAGTCAAACTCAACAACACCACAGGACTCGACTACATCATGATTTCCTATTAATGAAAATTGATCCCAAATTGTAATCTAATGAATTTGGTCAATTTGGACGTGCGATTTGAATATTTTTGTTTCTAAAGGATTATTTATTTTGCAGTAAACTAGATCAAAATATATATACCAAAATTCTAGTCCCATTTGCATCAAAATATTGATATTTAAGTATGTACTTGTATATCAATCACTATTGGCACTCCGTTGGTGGTATAAAAAGCATCCAAATCGTAGTGTTGCAGCAATTAGTTTCCACCTGTCTCCATTAAAAATATATCTGCCTACAAAACAAAAAAGGGTGCCACCCTAAAGTTCGAATGAGTCTCAACTCTTATCGAGTTATTATGCTAGAATAAAAAACGCAGAAGAAAACAAAAAAAAAACCTGACAGGTCGTTCTATAAAAGTTAATCTGTTTCAATAATTTATGATCTTAAAAGTTTCAAAAATAAAAAATATTTTTTTTAAAGATTATTTATCCATCTTAAAATGAAATACCTCTTTTTAGAACGACTGAGGTAGATTTATTTGCAAAAAAATCAGTAAAATTCAAGTAACGTCAAATTTACCCACCAATTTCAACCATAGACCAACCCAGGGGTCGGCAACCTGCGAGTCACATGCGACTCTTTTGACGTGAAGCTGCGGCTCTTTATTTCCATACGCAAATATAATTTTTGTTTTATTAAAAAAAAAGTTTAAAAATCATTTTGAATCGATTAAAAAGGATTAGATAAATTCGTTATTCGTACCAAAAAATGGCCTATTTTAAAACAATGAAATTATGTAAATTATGATCTTAAAACATAACATATAACATTTGACTCTTCCGACTCAAAAAGTTGCCGACCCCTGGACTAACCAAAAGATCAAAAACAGTTTAACAAGAAAAATAAAAAATGCGTGTTATCTGGCGCATTGAGAGCTGGTGTCGCTGTCAAGCAGCGGCGGCTATATTGCCATTACTTTTAACCGGATGGCTGGCTGGAGATTCGTCTGAAGCCCTCACGACTTTCGGAAAAACTAACACGAAGGCACCAACTGTAGCGCCTACCTCGGTTCCCGGTAAGTCTTAAGTTAGACGTCAATTCGAACTGGAAGCAAAATACGATTGTCAAAAGGAAATAATTATTTCTAAAGATACATAGTCGTTAATTACGCTATATCTGGTGCTACTGAAAAAAACTAGACAATTTCGAATATTTCATTTATTACAAAAAAATACGCTGACATTACAAACCTGTTAATGTCACTGGTAAATAAAAACCAAAGACAAACTAAATTTGACAATTTAATAAATCTGTAATTCAGTTCGAGTTAGCGTTTAATAAATTTTCACGATGTGAATGCAAAATGAATTGTCATTAGTTTTTTTATACAATAACGTGTAAAACGATACATACACGCAAAAAATCAAAAAATATGCATGCATATTATCTGATTTAAAGAATTTTAATATAATATTTGGCTAATTAAATATAAAAGATAATACTGCGCACTATATTCTTCATTCCCTGACAATCTAAGGTTCCTTTTTACATCTGATCCTGTGATCGAATGGCCCGCTACATATGGCCCTCTACGAAAGGCCTGCTACGAATTTTTGTAGTTTTGTGGGGCTTCGTTAATGTAAAAAGAACACTGTAACATAATAAATAAATAAATAATGGCCTGCTACGAATAGCCTCTTACGAATGGCCTGCTACGAATAGCCCGCTATGAAAGGCCTGCTACGAATAGCCCGCTACGAGTAGCCCGCTACGAATGGCCCGCTAACTTTTGATATAACATGGTTTCAGACAAATAAACCTACTACTCTAGCGATCTACACATTAGTTAAAGTCCGTACCTTACAATTTTGAGTACAAAACAGTTTTATTGTTAAAATTCTTTAAATCAGAGTTTTTATTCATGAATGCATTGTCCCGTTTTCATTAGATTTTAGGTGTAAATACTTGGAACGTAAGTAAAGATTTTTTCTTAAATAGTTTATAAGCTCTGAATATTTCTGTGTTTTATTAATTTTATATTTCAACTATTATTAAGGTATTTTATAAAGTGTGTGTGATTGTGTGGTTTTTGAAATAATTTCACAATTTTTTATGATGGTAACAATTTTGCCTGTTTGATTTAAATGGAGGTTCACGGTGTTTATCATCAATTAAAACAATCAATTAACCTAAATATCACGCTTGAGAATTTCCGAAGGGTGGGCAAAGAAGTTCTCATTTACCAGAGATCAAAACAAAGTATCTAGCTGTGTAATATAAGTTCAATTTGACGTTACTTTGCGTCTCACGGTTTCTTATAAAAAATACAATTGTAAACCTTGGATTAACTTACACCTGTCACTGTCATGTGCATGTCAAATAGAGATGTCAATAGACTTAAACCGGGTTAAAGCTAATACGGGTATTATCCTCGTTAATTAACCCACCCACGGACCACGGACTAGGTAGTTACCAAAAAAGGAACATGAATTAATTAGTATTAATGCTATAAACCTTCGCTTGATTAATCACCGTTACGTTGGTTCCATTGTTTTCTGGCACCGGCAGCCTTGGCCAGCCACTAATAAAATATGAAACTATATTATTATTATTCAGGACATTGTACTTATAACAAAAGGTCTCGCGGTATAAATAAAGTAGACTGTAACAGTAATAATAATAACTAAGTCTGGCCGATGACACAGAAGATATTGTTGAACACGTAGCAGTTATAACTGTCTATACGCTATAATAATGTCCTCCTGATCGAATTTCGGTCATGGCGGTATCTCATCTGAGACTAGTCAACTACGTAGGAGAAATTATAGTGCACAAGTATGCGCGTAGACACAGGTGCACTCCGTATTCCCTTTCTAGTCCGATGAGACGGCAGACGGACACGAGTCGTAACATTATATCAACCCTATACATTTTTCATTCTCTTCGATGTGTATTAGCCGGTAGCCGTTTCGCCACTTTTCTAGGGATTGTAATCTACCTCTTTTTCATCATCAGCCGAAATACGTCCACTATTAAACAAAGGCCCTTAGAACGCCACTATGAACAACAACTTGCCACTTGCATTAAGTACCTCATTTTACTTAAACTTATTGGGGGTAGTTTTATTTATTTATTGTACTATGTAGTTTCACAGAAAAAAAATACATATATTCCCAACCAACAAAGACCCTTGAAATAAAATAAGAAAACAGTAGGTTAAACTTAAGATTTAGCTTTAAAACTTTAAGGTTCCACCGGTCCCCAGAAATCCTTTTTTTCCCGGCCACGTTCGGCTTGGATAAACTCAAATATTTACGGACTTAATTAAAAGCAAAATAGCTTGACCCAATGACCGACTTCCTAAAAAACAAACGCATGAACTGATTTCACGAAATTCGGCCGTTTTATTTCCGCATATCCGCTGTTTCAACGGAAAAACCTTTATCGTAATTGGGCAAGTTGCCTCTAATTGTTGTTTTGTTGTGACGGATCTGACAAGGATTCGCTTTATTACGCAGAAAAGCTCACGTTATACGTACTTAATATATTGGGCCTGCTAAAAAATAAAGTCTTTGAATTTTATTGGCTGAATTAAAAAAATAAATGGACTTAAAATCAAGTAACTACAAACAAGAGAAACTATCTACAATAAAACTAATAATAATATAAATATTATTCGTTTTTATGAAGTTGCCATTTCAGTTATTTATCGAAAAATATAATATAATTTGTTTCAATATAAGTTCTTGCCATACCTACTCTAATAACTAATCTAAAAACCAGACTACTTAAATAGTTACGTAAAGCCAATAAAAAAGGTTGCGTAAAGCATAGATACTCGAATTTCAGACATACACGCAAAATATGTGTTTATATAAAAAGCGACCTCGCAAGGTCAAATGCCTTAAAAAAATATGTAACAATTTACCGATGGCACGAAAAGGTACAAAAACCATAAAGACAATATCGAATTCCATAGACAAAACGATAGCTATCATTTTTATTGACAGATGTCATAAATATTCTGTGTCTATGCTTTTTAAAAAGTCGGTCTGCGGTCGTAAATAATTATTCTCTCGACATACTCGACATTATCTAACTAATCTAAGAACTAAAATACATTCGGAATTTATAGAAATTTTATGCATAAGTATTTACTATGTAGAATTCTTATGGCAGTCTATCAAAATGTTAAAATAGAACTCCTGCCTACCTTATCCCTACTAATATTATAAACGCGAAAGTTTGTAAGTATGGATAGATGTTTGTTACTCTTTCACGTAAAAACTACTGAATGGATTTTAATGAAATTTCATATGGAGGTAGTTGACACCTTGGATTAACACATAGGCTACTTTAATCCCGAAAAAATGTAGCGGGTAACACCGCGGGACGCAGCTAGTTAGATATAAAAGGTTCGATGGATGATCTACCTCATAAAGGTTGACTGCAATGTTATCTGTATACTTCGTCGGGGGCTATCGCGTATGGATTCACTGCTAGAACTAAAATACATCTGAAATTTCTAGCAAAAAAAAATATTATTTCAATAATTGTACCTATGTGTATATGATTCTACATACAAAACATTCTACCAACGTATAACTTTTGAAATAATATTTTTAAAAACGTACCTTTTCTTTTTAAAATACTCATTGCACCTAATTATGCAGATAAAACAACACGTAAATATAAAACAGAAGTTAATGTGAAGTAAAACTAAATTACAGCGCATTACCATAAACAAGGAGTACAAAGAAAATTGTAGCATAGACAATAGTTATTTTTATTTAAAGAAAACGTATTGTTCTTCAGCCTTTTACGTTGCGATTGCGTGACCTTTGCATTAAATAATGAATCATCACAAATAAACTAGTTTACCTTCATATTCATGTATATATTGGTGTATAACTTACATATTCGGCTTATTTATTTAATAATAGTTGCGTCCCTATGTGTTAATCCAGAGTGTCAGCTACCTCCATACGAAATTTTATTAAAATCCATTCTGTAGTTTTTACGTGAAAGAGAACAAACATCCATCCATACTTACACACTTTCGCGTTTATAATATTAGTAGGGATGTGAATAGGTGGCTAGCCTATTTATCATCATCATTTCAGCCCAGTATCACCCACTGCTGGGTGTACCTTCCTATTCCTCTGCCATTCTTTTCTGCTAGCCTATTGCCATTAAAGCCTAGTTCTGGCTTGATTTTGGGACAAGCCCACTACTCGTGCCCATCATTGCGACTCCTGTAAGACAGGATCTACAATGATAACCGTTGAGAACCATCGGCAATGAAGCTCGAGGCGTCCCAGAGAAATGACGCGACTGTCTTGGAACCCACAACGAAATTAATCATAAAATAATATATATGAGTTCTTCTGTGCTAGTTCTGGCTTGTCGCTTTCTCGACAAGTTATTATGGTATTTCGTAATTAGTCAACTTAGATTGAAACATAACATCATCATCATCAGCCGGAAGACGTCCACTATTTAACAAAGGCCTCCCCCTTAGAACGCCACAATGAACGACAGCTTGCCAATTCCATCCACCGGTTGCCCGCAATCAATGAATCAAAACTTCAATCTTATTGAATGCTGATATTGGTAGCACTGAAATCTACTGAGATCTATAATTAGTAGTGTCAAAAGTGCTACCTACAGGACAGTTTACGTTGTGAAAGCGAGACACCATTACACTGGACATAGCGGCCTCTCGCTTCTACATTCTACACTGTCAGATTTAAAAGTTAATGGTAAGGGGGCGTTTGGTGTCCAGGCGTGAAATTTATATGCGATTGTGAGAATACCATCACGCAAGTTCTTATTGAGGTGTGAGTGAGCTGTTACTTTTTAAATGTCGCCTCCCACCTAGAATGTTATACGGCCGCGTGCTTTGTAGCTTGAAATGTCGCAAGCTTATCGCTTTAGGATCGGAATATACCTCAGGGTCCATTTCTGAGGCAATATTTTAACGCCACCCGATATGATTGTGTGACTTATCGAAATAATCTAGATATCACACTAATATTATGAAGGCGAAAGTTTGTGATTGTGTTTGTATGTTTGTTACCTCTTCACACTCAAACGGCTGGACCGATTTTGATGAAATTTCATATGGAGGTAGGACACCCTGGATTAACATAATTAGGCTATTTTTTATCCCGAAAAAATGTAGCGGGTAACACCGCGGGGCAGCTAGTAAATTGATAAAAGAAACTTGAAAAACCATGGCAAGCAAGCCCATGCTTTTGCAAGTTTCCTTTATCAATTTAGATCAAAGCTTAGCGTGAGGTGTCCGGCCAAACTGGCTGGTCTGTCCGGCTATTAGGTTGGCGACCTGGCAACCCTTGTAGCGAGGTTGACCGTCTAGTGGCGGACGTACTTAGGTAGTACTTGAAAAGGCTCTCTGCTTGTCCGGTACATGCCTATACATCAAGTTACGCAACACCCAATCTATTTCAACCCCATTCAAACAACCGCGGCCTCATTTTAAATTCATGCAACCTAGTTCTTCTACTCGATAATAGATGGCAGTGTCCGATATCTTTCGGAAGCATTTTAGATTTACACGTAGCAATCACCAGGTTATCAAGATCTCTAGTTGTAAGGTAATAAGGCGGGCGTGGAGGTCAAGATAAAATAGCTGAGTTGCTGCCGGCCGCCACTGTATCTGCTAGTTAGAAATTTTAATCGGAATTTGAATTTATAGGGTTTATGGGAAAATAGTCTTTATGTGGTAGCAAATAGGGTTTACTTTTGTATTTTTAGTACTTAGTAAGGTCTGTAGAACGCGTTGTTATATTAATGAGAAGGTGGGTCTTCCAAAGAGTTTTATGGACATGTCTAGACGAGCCTAGAGGTTAGAATTCATTGGTGAGGCGAGTCCATGATGAGTCGAGGCAAAGCAAGCATAATGAGGCAAGGCAAGGCATGATGAGGAAAGGCAAGGCATAATGAGGCAAGACAAAACTCGTAAGCTGTCTCATAACCAAAGATGTAAAACTTTTTTTTAAATCAAATCAAATCATTTATTTCAATCCATCAGATCATAAATTAACATTATTACGTTGTACATTAAAAATCATAATAAATAAGATACATGTATATACCTACTCATAAATAATTAATTAGATAGATTACATAACAATATTATTAACAATTAAAAAGTTTTTACTGTTTACCTCTTCAATCATGCCAGGCGTGAAGACATTACAACTAAAAACACACGTACAAACCAACTACGTACTTTAAGGATTCTTTCAATTTTTTTTTCTTTTCACAGCCTATTTAGTTTACCACAGCTGGGCAAAGGCCTCCCCTTTCTTCTTCCAAACAAATAGTTTAAAAAAATATAATTCTCAAGTCTGTGTCATGTGCCTTCAAAATACGTCAATCAAAAACCCAACCCTCCTGCCGCAGACGGGTCAAAATAGGATCGAAATATACCAATGTCTATAAATATCGCAGGCGGGCACTTAAACTAATGTAGCCCGTTATAAACGACCAACAATGTAGGTCTACATTAACTTGTAACATGGAAAAAATGCAGAGATATTCTTAGGGCGCCATATTGTGTAGGGATACCACGAATTTCGGATAATTCAGGACACTGTCCGAAATAAAGATAGATAGATAGAATATACTTTATTGCACACCAGAAAATCAGTAATACAGAAAAACCTTAAAACTAAAACAATAGTGCAAGTAGCGGTCTTATTGCTAATAGCAATTTCTTCCAGACAACTATTAATGGAAATCTAATCTTTCGGGGCCTCCTAACACAGGTATTACTTTTACTTAAAAGGAGGTCCCTATGTAAGATTTTTAAATAGTTGTACAAGTTTCTGAAATAAACCTTTTTATTTTTATTTTATTTATTTATTATTTATCTAGGTAGAAGAAATAACGGGCATGGCGGTGTACATACTAATATACGATTAAATACACAATACATTAAATTAAGCATGAAATATGAGACAAGTAACTACATAATACACTGGTTATTGAGTGTTTATTTTATAGTAATGCGAACTTTGTATCGCTTTCTCAACGTTTAAACCTTCCCTGGACTTCCACGATTATTTCAAGACTAAAATTAGCCAAATCGGTCTAGCCGTTGTCAAGTGTGGCGTGACCAAGGGGAACAGGGATTTTTTTTTATATATAATATATTTAAAATATATAAAACACATACATATCGCTTCTCGGCCAAGATAAAAGTGTAGTACATACATTCACAAAGTCGCGCCTGTTTCCCAAAAAATATATAAAAATCAATACTAATTCACATCTTTTTATCAATACTTTAATTGTAATTAATTCATATTATATTCCCTCGTTTAATTAATATTTTCAATGCTATGCACACTTTGTAACCACAGACTCAATACAGCTATCACCCAAACTCCTTAGAGTTAAACTCAAATGTCAGGCGTTTACTTTTTACAATATTACAGTACCGTAGAACCCAAAAAAATACATTGAGGTCGAAAATCGCCATATAAGAATATACCTTTAATAATATCTAGTTGAAAATACCCGTAGAGTGACAGTAGACTGGAATAATATTATGAAAGGTCTAATAGTAAGCCTGCTTGACACAAATTGACAGTTTGTGCTATGAATAACATCAATTGTGTAGCTGTCAAACTCAAATCTGACATAATTTTGACGTCACTTAGCAAAACCCACTAATGATCAACCTTCATTCGTCTATGGATAGGATAATAATTAATTATAATAATAAATATCTTGATTTGGCGCACGAGGTTGTCGACATGTGGGAAGTAGATTCAGCAATCATTGTACCGATAGTCGTTTCGGCCAATGGCCTCATGACAAAGAGTCTCGACCAACACCTAAAGAGGCTCACGTTAGGCGGTTGGGTCAAGGGCTTGATGCAGAAAGCAGTACTTGACACGGCACGCATTGTGAGGAGGTTCCTCTCTCTGGAGCCCTAGCCATTGGTAGCTTGGACCCTGTTCCCGCTGCTGGTTGGGCCCTATACTTTTAAATTTTTTATATTGATATATTATTTAAAAATGTAAAATATAAGATATATGAATAAATAAAGGAAATAATAATAATGTTTATCCTTAAAAAACATATCTTTAAAATGTTCTCCTGACCGAATTTCGGTCGGCGGGAACAGCGGCCTGTCTCAGATAAAACCAGCCAACTACGCAGGAGATTTTATAGTGTACAAGTATGCTAGACGTTAGACCGACACGACCGGAGAGAGACATGACGACGAGGGCGGCTTAACCTTGCAAAGACAGGTCTGCGCAGGAGCCACGAGCAGTTGGGCTACCGCACAGACCAGTCGATCTGCTGCACTTCAGAACGCACGTTAAGCCGTTGGTCCTGCGCCTGATCTCTCTCCGATCGTGTCTCACCGTCCTGGACTATGAGAGTGAGGGAATAGGGAGTGCTCCTGTGTTTGCGCGCATACTAGTGCACTATAACATCTCCTGTAGTTCGCTAGTCTCAGCTGAGATACGCCGCCGTGACCGAAATTCAGTCAGGATATCATTATTTATCGACTACTTTTTTTTTAAGGATCACTAGGAATTTCTCTTGAAACCTCAACCTTACTTAGTTTTTTTTTTTTTTTTTTTTTTTTTTTTTTTCGAACTTGTCTCTCGCAGTTAGCTCTGAGGGAGCTCTTACTGCTTAACCGGTCGATTGGCGAGACCTAATAAAAGGCCTCCAGCCAGGCTTATAAATTAAAAACTACAAACTAAGCGACAGCGCCTAAGGGCACCCCCGCGAGGGGTTCGGACCTCGGCTCAGGGCGTCGCTGGGGGAGGAGAAGCTACCACTACTGGGGGGAGCTGCTGGATCGGATTATTTGGGGTTTTTGGGGACGTGATCGAGTTTTCTCGCACGGCACGAGCCGGCGGCGCGGGAATAGCTCTAGAGGGGCGTCGCGACGGACCTCGCCGGCGAGGTCGATACGACGGTCGGGCGGTGTGTCGTCGTCGTCGTGTGGCGTTGTCGATGTGTAGTTGCCGCCGTTCGGCATCTAACCTAGCTTTCACCTCCGCCTGAAGGACGGTGATGGGATCGTCCGGATCCGAGAGAACATGACGGGGACGGCGCCGTTTGGCGCGGACGAAAGCCGTGTATCGGGCGGCCGATACGATCAGGGGATTGGAATGAGCGGGGACGGACTTGAAGTAGCGAACGGACGCTAACTTCATGAATTGCCTGATAGTGGGCATTTTGAGATCGACATGGAGTTGCTCGTTGCGAACGAACCACGGGGCTCCCGTGGCTCGACGCATGAACCTATTCTGGAGGGTCTGAAGCTTCTTGAGCTTATAGTTTTCGACGTGAGCGAACGTTACGCTCGCAAAGGTCATGATGGGGCGGATACAAGTGAGGAAAAGCCTCAATTTGAGTCTGAGATTCAACTTACTGCGCTGATTTACGAGAGGATGAAGACGGTTGAGAGCGAAGGCTGCGCGAGAGCGCACCCTCTTTATGTGTTCTCTGAAGGAGAGGTTGTGATCTAAGATCACACCCAAATATTTGGTCGACGTCTCCCAAGGGATCGGCCGACCGAACATTTGGATGGGGCGGGCGGTGGAGTGAGCCTCGCCGTGTCGGATGAAGAGCACGGCTGCGCTCTTAGTGGGATTTACCTCAATCCTCCACTTCCGAAACCAAGCGCCTAGCGCGTCGGCCGCGGATTGGAGGGTTTTGGTAATGACTTCACTGCTTCTACCGGAAGAGTAGATAGCAGTGTCGTCGGCGAATAGGGCCAGATGGGCCTTTTTGGTCTTGGGGATGTCGCTGGTGTACAGCGCAAACAAGAGAGGGGACAGCACGGAGCCCTGAGGGACCCCGGCTCGGATAGGGTGAGGGGAGGATAACGCGCCTACTATGCGGTAGCGAAAGGAGCGATTCGACAAAAAGTCTCGAATGATGAGCACGAGACGATCTGGCACACCCATGCGATAGAGCTTGTAAATCAAGCCGTTGTGCCAGACCTTGTCGAACGCCTTCGCGATATCGAAAAAGAGGGAACCTTACTTAGTAACAAAACTTGCCTATTTATAACCAAGGCCTACCCAACCTAGTATGTGAAATAGTGTATGTGATATTTCGTGTTTGTTAAACGCACCCACGACACAGGAGAAATTCCTAGTGTGGGGCGACGTATAAAAAAAAAAAGAAGAGAAAAAAAAAACCTCGTATAGTAACATAAACGATAAAATACTGTCCCGAGCCACCCGTTTTCATAGTCACCCGCATAACCTTTACACAAACTATCATATATTTTGTTATACTGTGGGATTAGCATATCTTTGCACGCGAACCGGGCTCTTGGCTGTTGGCCTACAAACGTTGGACGTTGGAGACAAACGTTTGTGTCAGTGTTTTACAGAAATATACGTATAAGAATTATTAGAGTCGGTTATATCTGTTAGTTACTGATACCGGTGGATGCAATTGACAAGCTGTCGTTCATTGTGGTGTTCTAAGGGGAGGCCTTTGTTCAACAGTGGACGTCTTCCGGCTGATGATGATATCGGAAACTTCGAATCAGTATAGATAGAAAAAGGGTATATTATACTGTTTATTTTATATGTCTACAGACTGCCTCGTTGGTCTAGTGGTTGCTGAGCGCGACTGCTGAGCACGAGGTCCTGGGTTTGAATCCCGGGTCGGGCAAAAGTGTTACTGGGTTTTTCCATTAGGTAATTTTCAGTAGCAGCACGGAGTCTGGATTTGTGCCCGGTTGATGGCAATAGGCTCGCCCCCTATTACATTGGGACCTAAAAACATAACTGGCGAAATGTGGGTGTACTAAATGTGCACCTCTGCCTACCCCTTCGGGGAATACAGGCGTGATGTTATGTTATGTTATACAGACTCAGGACAAAGATCTGCGGATCAGACGAATTATGGTCCAGTGCGTGTGTCGAACCCAACGCAGTCCAACCGCTTAACCACTGCTCTAATCAGATCGTCAAATCTGATATAGAGAATACATCTGCTTACCCCTTTCGGCTAAAGAGGCGTGATTAAGTAATTAGAAACTGTAGTTACATTGTTAATTTATAGTTAAGTATTTAACAAAGAATTCCAAACTTCGGTTTAAGTTAATTACCTTATGGTTGTAGTTACTGGTAGCAGTTAAAAGTAAATTAATTGAATTCTTAACTTAATTAAGTACACTAATAGGATTATAAACTAGATTTAAGAATATTACTAGCTGCGCCCCGCGGTGTTACCCGCTACATTTTTTCGGGATAAAAAGTAGCCTATGTGTCAATCCAGGGTGTCAGCTACCTCCATATGAAATTTCATTAAAATCCATTCAGTAGTTTTTACGTGGAAGAGTAACAAACATCTATCCATACTTACAAACTTTCGCGTTTATAATATTAGTAGGGATGTTAACTTGAAAACTGGACTGCCTCGTTGGTCTAGTGGTCGCTAAGCGCGACTGCTGAGCACGAGATCCTGGGTTCGAATCCCGGGTCGGGCAAAGTGTTATTGAGTTTTTCCATTAGGTAATTCTCAGTAGCAGCACAGAGTCTGGATTGTGCCCGGTTGATAGCAATAGGCTCGCCCCCTATTACATTGGGACCTAAAACATAACTGGCGAAATGTGGGTGTACTATATGTGCACCTCTGCCTACCCCTTCGGGGAATGCAGGCGTGATGTTATGTTATGTCAACTTGAAAAGAAGATGTGTGTAAAAGATTCCAAGTGTAATTAAGAAGATATTTTAGTTATTCTTGGGGGAGGCCTTTGTTCAACAGTGGACGTCTTCCGGCTGATGGTAATGATGATGATGACGATATTAGCTATTCTATTCAATATTTTTTTGGACTTTTTAAGACAATTCTGCTATAAAAAGATATCTTAAGATAGGTCAATTTATTTCGGAAAGACTCCCCTTAATATTACATAGATAGGTTTCTCTTTATTGTACACCAAAAATAAACATAAGTACAGTATAAGGATAATGTAAATTTTGACGACCTGATTAGCGCAGTGGCTAAGCGATTGGACTGCTGCGCTGAGGGTTGCGGGTTCGATTCCCGCACGGGGCAAAACTTTGTGCGAACCACAGATGTTTGTCTCGAGTCTGGGTGTTAGTGTATGTGATATTTCATGTTTGTGAAACGCACCCACGACACAGGAGAAATTCCTAGTGTGGGGCGAAGTTTAAAAAAAAGAAAAAAATGTACAATGGGCGGTCTTATCGCACTAGGCGATCTCTTACAGACAACTTTAGGATTATTATTTGATTAGGTTATGTTTCACTAGGTAATTCATAGCATGGAGCTAGAATTTGTGCCCAGTTGATGGCAATAGGCTCGCCCCTTATAAAATTAAGATCTTTAACATAACTGACTATAGGTGCTTTACACCTTTTGCCTACCCTTTCTGGGAATACAGGCGTGATGTATAATTGGTGTTGGCTTAATAAAAAAAATATTTTCTCACTGCTTGGAAGTATTGGTACATAATCCATTTCCATAAAAAAATACAATTTAAACCATAGACTAAATTATACCTGTCACTGTCGCATGACAAACAATAGAGATGTCAATAGACTTATACAGGGTTTAGTTAAAACCGGTATGATCCTCGTTTATGAGTTAGAAGGTAGTGGATAAAATATTGCTACACTTTGTGACTTGTGAGAGACTGGAGTCTGGAAAAAAATACCGTTTTACAGATTGAAAAGATCTTAAATGACGTTTGGCAGTCCTCGAGGCTTCCTTGGACCTCATTGGCTGATATAACCTTGTCATGTTGCAGCTCGTCCATGCACGAGGCAGCCGGAGTGCGCTGGCATCAGCAGCAGCTCCTGCGTGCGCACCCACTATGACCCTGTCACGCGCTGCCTCTGTGGAGACAACCAGCCGCCTGTTAATGGCCAGTGTGACTCGCAGACGAAAGGTAAGTTTAGATAGATACACACATAACATCACGCCTGTATGGGGAATGCAGGCGTGGGGATAGCAGATATAATATATATATTTTTTTAAATTGATTAAGGGAAACTTGAAACATGATGGACATGAGCGGGACTCGAACCCGCGACAGTCGCCGTACCGTGGCGCCGCTCTGCCAACTGAGCTACCGTGTCGCTCGTGTCTATCATTTTTCAAGTTTCCCTTAATCAATTAAAATATGTATATATTCCTCGTAAATTCAAACTATAGTTACCTACTAGAAACGCCTACAAAGCTAGTTATTCGTAAAGCACTGGTAGGCAGTAGTCACTAGTAGCCTATTGGTCATTGCCACGCATGACAATGGTTATTTTTTTGTATATAAATCCAGCCAGTCACGCTAGAACGACCAACTGCCTACAGGTCTTGGAGCAAGACACACGCACTGAGGCCTATGACCTGAGTTTCGAACTGAAAACGCTTTAAAAATGTACGATTAACAATGAAGAATGGTACAAATGAAGTCCGGGCAACATGAATCCGGAGCAGTGTGTCTACCATATACTGAGTTTCCGGCTTATAATTGACCACCCCCTTTCCTCCCGTGGGTGTCGTAAGACGCGACTAAGGGAAAATCCAGAAGATGGGCAGCGTCTTCTGTAACTTCACCACCAATAGTGCGATTACAAAGCCGCTTGCCAAGCGTAAGGAATATAGCAAGTCAAAGGTTGCAAATTTAAATCCCGGCACGCACCAATGTCTTTTCGAATTCATATGCGTATTATAAATTAAATATTTGCTAAAAACGGTGAAGGAAAACATCGTGAGGAAATCGGCACACCTGAGAGATTGTTCAACGGTGTGTGTCGCCATGTCAGAGGCCTACAGGCGGTTTACACTCTGACACCAGGTTGTTCATCAACACAGTTTCTCCGACATTTAGCGTTCACCTCCAGGGTGGACAAAGACTATTTTAATCCCGGAAAAGACACGACAAATCTTTCCACACAGACGTAGTCGCAGGCTGACTAACCACTCATGAACCTGCAAGTTGCATAAACATAACATCACGCCTGTATTCCCCGAAGGGGTAGGCAGAGGTGTACATATAGTACACACACATTTAGCCAGGTATGTTTTTAGGTCCCAATATAATAGGGGGCGAGCCTATTGCCATCAACCGGGCACAAATCCAGACTCCATGCTGCAACTGAGAATTACCTAATGGAAAAACCCAGTAACACTTTGCCCGACTGGGGCGAGCACAGGACCTCGTGCTCAGCAGTCGCGCTTAGCAATGACCAACGAGGCAGTCAAGTTGCAACTTGCAACATAGTTGTTAACATTACAAAAACCCAACATTTCATGTTAAGAAACCATAATTACGCCACTCAACGGGAATTATAAGTTAAATTGGAACTGTTTCTACTTATTTAGCAGTTATTTAGACATGTTATCTTTTATTTGTGCCCGACACGTAGGGCTTTACTAAAAGTTCCTAACACGAACGCTTATGTTTACGATAGCAAATCAAGGCTGACGGGTAGCCTTTTCGTTACTTAATTGTTAATATAAGGACCCTTTGGAATACATTGAACACGAAGCCACTTGAGACGAGGTAAAACAGCTCAACTTCACGACTGCCTCGTTGGTCCAGTGGTTGCTAAGCGCGACTGCTGAGCACGAGGTCCTGGGTTTAAATTCCGGGTAAAGTGTTACTGGGTTTTTCCATTAGGTAATTCTTAGTAGCAGCACGGAGTCTGGATTTGTGGCCGGTTGATGGCAATAGGCTTGTCCCCTATTACATTGGGACTGACAACATAACGGTCGGTGTATTATACACCTAAGCCTTCGGGGGATAAAGGCGTGATGTTATGTTATGTGTAAAACGCAACACATCGTGGTAGACACACTAGAATCAGAAAGCATTCCAAAAAGTATTTAAGCCTAAATATTTCTTCTTCCCAGCTCTGTACCACGTCTGCGCCAACAGCGACGAATGTAACGACGGCTTGATCTGCGGCACTCCGAACATCACTGGCACTGCGCCTGCGCACCTCCGTGTACACGCTCCTCAGGAAAAGATCTGCCTGTGTGACGCCGAGAACGGGTTTCAGGAGAAGGAACACACGTGCAACGGTTAGTGTATAGATTTTTCTTCAAACTTTCAATCGAGCCATATGTCCATCATTTTGAACATAACTTGACGCCTGTATTCTCCAAAGGGGTAGGCAGAGGTGCACATACAGTACACCCACATTTCGCCAGTTATGTTTTTAGGTCCCAATGTAATAGGGGGCGAGCCTATTGCCATCAACTGGGCACAAATCCAAACTCCAGACTATGGATATAATTATTGAGAAATTTTCATACAATATTTTACAATTACGTTCTAAGGGGGAGGCCTTTGTTCAACAGTGGACGTCTTCCGACTGATGATGATGATGACGATTTTACAATTAACTTAAGCTTATTTACACACTAAACCTACGTTAAAAAATAACGAATCGACGACCTGATTGGCGCAGTGGCTAAGCGATTGGACTGCTGCGCTGAGGGTTTCAGGTTCGATTCTCGCACGGGGCAAAACTTTGTGCGAACCACGGATATTTGTCCCGAGTCTGGGTGTTTGTGTGTGTGATATTTCGTGTTTGTGAAACGCTCCCACGACACAGGAGAAATTCCTAGTGTGGGGCGAGGTTTTTTAAAAAAGAAAGAAAGAAATAATATATACACAAGAAAAAATTAAAACTAATAATTATGCATCTAAGTATTCCTCCTCATCGCATTTTGAAATTTTATGTTATCTTTTCAGATGCTGATATTCTGAAGACGTCCCTCATCGCCATCTTCGTCTTCTCGTGCATAAGGAACGTCTTAGCTTATTAACTTACCTTAGTACTAATCACTTTATTATTTCGTTAGAGTGGGTTATAGTCACGTTTTTAAGCTTTGAAAAATCCAGACTTAATTACTATATTAAGGATTTAAAATCGCTTTACCAAGATGGTTTGAAAATGGCAGAATTTTTGTCAAGTATAAATAATCAATCAAGCTTGAAATTTAGTCAAATAAATTAGTATCAAATATATATATCACTAGCTGCGCCACAAGGTGTTACCCGCAACATTTTTTCGGGATTAAAAGCCTATGTGTTAATCCAGGGAGTCAGCTACCTCCATATGAAATTTCATTCAGTAGTTTTTACGTGAAAGAGTAAAAAATATCCATCCATACTTAGAAACTTTAAATTAATAGGGATATACCTTCTACAAAAGGAACTACTAGATCATTTTAAAATTATAATGACAACATCAAATTGATCTTCTATAACATGCAGTACAGCTAATTCAGCCGCTGACTGTACCTAAGTCTGGATTTATCAAATGTAGGAATTGATTTCTAGTCTAATATTCACGGTTTGTTAGAATTAATAAAAAAAGAGATATGTAAAATAAAATTTTACTATAAAAATAGTCGAAGCTAAAAATGATTATGCGAATTTACTCATTTATTTGTCACTTGAAAATTTAGTACAAAACACACATTTTAGCTTATAAATAACAAAACTAATGCTTAGAATAAATAAAAATAAAGTATTAAAATGAATTACATACGTCCATTACTTGTAAGTTTAATGTAAATAGTTTTAATATCGAAATAATATACTTATATAAGAATCATCATTCAATTCTCTTACAGAATGAGCGAACTATTTAAACTACTTCTCCGCAACATAGTTAAAACCATTGTTATTCTTAATCAATTATTATGTAAACCTTGAAAAAAATGACATCTATTAAAATATCGTCAATATAACATTCGGAAGGTTTTTTATCAAATTTGTTAAACTATAAATTGCAATCAATAATAGCAATTTCGTTTTTCATTCATTCTATAGGAGAAGAGCATAATATAATAGATAAATAATTGATTCATGATAATATTATTAAATAAATTTAATTTCTATAAATAGTACAGGTATTTGAGGAGCCATAGACAAACTGCTGCTATAGAAAACAAATACACGTCAGCTTGTGTACGCTGATGAGAAAAAAAAAGTAATGTTTGGAATCCCAATGTATTACTATACTCTATGTTTGGAATATTCGAGAAAATGTCGCTATAGCTTAGCTGGCTATATTATGCCTGTTCCTAAAATATTCAAGTAAAATAGCACATTTTAATTTAAATATAGCTTACTTAAACCCTTATTTATAAAATATAAAGATACCACCATTTTATGTCCTTCAAAAACTGTAATAAAATTGTGAGATTATTATTTTTATTTGACACCATGTTATCTCTTATTATTAGTAAAATCCACAAAATTGCTTACTTTATACCATTGCTTTATATTTTTATAAATAAGGGGCTAAATAATCATTAAAAAGATAAATAAACTATAAAATAAAATGATGATATTAAATTATTTACTAACCATTTTAATGTAAGTGAGAGTCATAACATTATATTTATCTCGAAATAATAAATATTTAATAGTAATGTAGAACATTTTTTTAGAAATAGCTATAATAATTATGATGTTTTAGTATATTAATAAAGAGTTTAAAATTTATATGTAGTTTTTTTTCAAATTCAAATTTATTTATTTTGTGAACATAGGTGTTACAGGTGTTTTTTCACTATATATGTATATCTATTGTACGAACCATGTCCCGCCGATAGGCATACAAAATTAGATTTATAAAATCAGATTCACAGTTAATGTCAAACATAATATTCAAGCATGTCAAATTCAATAAAAAAAAAATAATAATAAAAAAGCTGTCATAATAAAATAGGGAAAATGTCATGAAAATAGGTATAATACAGATACTAAATACCAAAAAATTCAAAAACAAAAGCAAGAGAAAAAAAAAACAAAAAACTTACAATTAGCAATTTTATAAAAAAATATATATCAAAATTTGTCATCCAGATATTCTTTGACTGAATAATATACCTTGTCATTTAGTAGCTTAAAGATATTACGTTTAAATTCGTTATTATTCGTACTATTTCTATTATGACAAGGTAATTTGTTATACAATTTTGGTGCCGTTGCGTAGACACTTTTATGAGCAAAAGTAGTTCTGGTGATTGTTGTTTCTAACTTATCTGAGCGACGTTGACTTTCAACATGATTAAACAAGTGCATATTAGTTTTTACAAACATCAAAACCTCATAGATATACAGTGACGGCACTGTCAGAATATTTAACTCCCTAAAGTGTGGCTTACATGTATCTATTGTTTTTAATTTGCAGATGGCTCGGATGCATCTCTTTTGTGCTAAAAGTACGGAGGATACGTTTGTAGCATTACTCCAAAATATGAGTCCATACCTTAATGTGGAGGCTACATACCCGTGGTATGCCGTTAGGAGGGCAGTTTTTTTTTCATGGTACCTATTTATATCAAGACCTATATTTGCTAAAAAGTACCCTAATTATAAACGGAATACTTGTATCACGAGGGCAGACTAATGCGCACAATTATTGTTTTTTTTAATCTCCTGCAATATAAGATCAGTGTTAAGAATTAAATTATTTAGTTCCGAGATGCATTATTTAATATTTATGGAAATCCCTGGTCTCTGCCTACCCCTCAGGGAAACAGACGTGACTTTATGTATGTCTATGAATTATTTAATATTTAAAACACGACACGTGGCGCCATCTAGTATTCAGTTGCTTTACTACGTCTATAGCCTTATGGACTAAGAGTACTGCTATTGCCCACTAGATGGTGCTAAATTAATACTGTATATTGAGTTTACAACATGACAAATTAATTAAATAATGACGTCTTCCGGCTGATAATGATGGATAGTTTTACGATGATGGTTTTTAATTATTTAAAATGTAAATTAGTTGTTCAAATCATGTAGTTGTTAGATAACTAGCAGATGAATATCTTGATAATTAATGATTGGGTAACAAGCAAGATAATATCTGAGATAGACCGGTTTTTAATTTAAGGAAAATATAAAATAAATTCAATAACATCGACCTTATTTACTGTAAGTAATAAATCATTATTACATTCGACCAATCTCAGTTATTCAAAATGATACCTAATAGTTGTTGATTGTAGCAATAAATCATAATTAAATGTTAAGTCCTAGCAATTTTGTTTCCTTACACATGATTTATGGTTAGTTAAATATTAATAATAAAAACAAAAACAGTGTAATCATAAACAATACATGGACGTCATTGACAAATAAAAGCTGCTTGGAAATAGAACGACAATTTTAGCCTTCTTAATACCTGGGTTCCGTGGTGTAGTGGTTATCACATCTGCTTTACACGCAGAAGGCCGCCAGTTCGATCCTGGCCGGAATCATATCTTTTTGGATGTTTTCGATGAAACGAAAATACTTTTTCATTTATTTTAGTATAATTATCTTTTGATAATAAAGTAGTTTATTCTTGTTATTATAAAAGTAAAATACTAATCTAGATTTTACGCTAAGAATTACCTTATGGAAATACCTAATAACACTTTCCCTGACCTGGCAATCGTCTTCATTATAACGGTTCATAATTATTATAAAGAATTAATTAAGTTAGAACATTATGTACCTATACCTGATTACGATCAGACTGCCTCGTGGGTCTAGTAGTTGCTAAGCGAGACTGCTGAGCACGAGGTCCTAGGTTCGAATCCAGGGTCGGGCAAAGTGTTACTGGGTTTTTCCATTAGGTAATTCTTAGAAGCAGCACGGAGTCTGGATTTGTAGCCGGTTGATAGTCACCTCGCCCCCTATTACATTGGGACCTAAAAACATAACTGGCGTAATATGGGTGTACAATATGTGCACCTCTGCCTACCCCTTCGGGGAATACAGGCGTGATGTTATGTGTAGACCAGTATTTTTGACTGGGAAAAGCCATTAGTCTTGCAAAACATTGATTTTCGTGAACACGTGAAGCAGGAAAACGACTAGATGGCTATTGGGCTTTTTGAGAGAATTACAGAGTGGACTTTCCATTAAGAAACAATATATAACTTTATTGTATTGCTAACTTCATATATTCTACTGCAAGACCGAATGACACAGTGAGCTCATTTTGCGTAAATCGTATTGTTAAAAATAATTAAAATGTAAGGTAGTTGATAGTAATTGTTCAAATTAGACGTTTAACACCTCAGTCTGCCCGTGACCATGAATGCTGTAAAGGATTCGAAACGTCGGGACCAAAAGTCAATTTAAAAACCGCGATAAAATCCGTAAACCTAGTTTTATTTCAATGTTTATGTATCCTGACTCCTGTAACACAGGTTCTAACTGTATCTACCTCTTTTTATGTCAATTTTTTGTTTTTTATTCTGGTTCGCTTCTATTATATTTTTAACCGACTGCCCAAGAAAAGGAGTGTAGTTTGTGTTTTCAGGGTTCATGTATGTGAGTTTCTTTATTCCACCATAACTTCTGAATGCCTGAACCTACTTTGATGTAATAACTTTTTTTTTAGCCTATACTGTCCCACTGCTGGGCAAAGGCCTCCCCCAAATCCTCCTTCCATTGGACCTTGTCTCGCGCTACCTCGAACCAGTTCTTACTATAAATGTCCAGGTCGTCTCGCCACCTTCTCTTGGGACGTCCTCGGCGGCGCCGTCCGTCTGTTGGCTCCCATTGTGTAGTAGCCTTTGCCCAGCGGTCGTCGTGCATGCGGCTGACGTGACCCGCCCAATCCCATTTTAGCCTGGCAGCCTTTTTGCCTACGTCCATTATACCTGTTCTGGAACGCAGCGTGGTATTCCGGATTCGGTCTTGTCTCTTAACACCAAGAATGCTGCGTTCCATAGCTCTCTGGCAAACTCCAAGGCGGAACTAATGTGAATCATTCAAAAAATTGTACAATATATGTATACAATAAAAGTAACATATATGGAAAGTACGTACAGTGAAGACAATACCAATAGCCTTATCTAGCACTGGCGTCATCCCCAAAACACTGCACTCAAGCTTCAAAACCCTAAATATTCACCCACTAACATTCACACTGCTTCAAAAGGCGGTAATACTGAACACGCGCAGAATTGTCAGAAAGTTTTTATCAATGACGACCTGATTAGCGCAGTGGCTAAGCGATTGGACTGCTGCGCTAAGGGTTGCGGGTTCGATTCCCGCACGGGACAAAACTTTGTGCGAACCACAGATGTTTGTCCCGAGTCTGGGTGTTTGTGTATGTGATATTTCATGTTTGTGAAACGCACCCACGACACAGGAGAAATTCCTAGTGTGGAGCGAAGTTTTAAAAAAAAAAAAAAAATAGATTAAGAATTTCACCACCAAAATTGTTTGGCCAAAAGCCCGCATTATTGGTGAACTACCCCAGAAATGGGAGACTTATAAATTTAAGTACAAGAAAAAAATAATAAAATCATTTAATTATTTATTATTTATTAACAATTTATGTACACACAATATGAAAAGTAAAAAAAAAGAATAAGAGAAACATGAAGTACAAAGGTACTGCTTATTTCATTAAGAAATTTCTTCCAGCAGACCTGCGAAAGGAGAAATATATTAGAAATAAAAAATATATTATCATCATCCAATCCGAAGAATTAAAACACGTATATTCGTTTTCGACTTTAGGTGAATAACCAGAGAAATACCCAATGTTGATGACATTATTATACAGGCTTGTAAAGTATACGATATTATAGTAGGTCGTATGTAAGACAAACATTTTCATTCATTTATTTCATTTCACTGCTGCTGACTGCCTCGTTGGTCTAGTGGTTGCTAAGCGCGACTGCACGAGGTCCTGGGATCGAATCCCCGGTTGGGCAAAGTGTTACTGGGTTTTTCCATTAGGTAATTCTCAGTAGCAGCACGGAGTCTGGATTTGTGCCCGGTTGGTGGCAATAAGCTCGCCCATACATTGGGACTTATAACATAACTGGCGAAATGTAGGTGTACTATATGTGCACCTCTGCCTACCCCTTCGGGGAATACCCGGCTTGATCTTATATTTGTCAAAACATTCCAAACTCTATTTTTTATTGAAATAAAGACATATAGATACTAAACATTATTAAAACATGAACTATTATTTTTTTTTTCTTTAAACTGCGTTCGTTCTCTTTGTTACATAGTTTTACATTTAAATACCATTGATAAAACTATATATTGTTTATGTACCTTATAACTGGTTAAACCGCAGATGATACTCTGAATTAATAACACATACTATAATAATAAGGCTAGGTATACACAGGGTTGCCAGAACGAAAATTTAAAAGTCCGGACAAAAAGACCGATTTCCGTTGCACTAGCCATTTTGCGTCTATCGTCTCCCCACGAAATTCGATTTTTATTCGCTTTGAAATACTATCGCAATAAATACTTAGCAATCAAATTGAGTTTGTGTACTAGTGACGTCACAGGTTCCTATTTCCATACAAAATCTATAGAGGAATAACGTTTTGACAGCTCATAAAAAGTATGTCAATTGATTGGTGGTGTGTCCGATTTATTCGAAAATCCTGCGCAGTTTTTTTTTAAACTACAGAAGAGACATATTGCGCGAACTACAATGATTGTATACTATGCTTTATATTAATAATATTCTGCCGGTGTATGGCCACCAATCCGGTTTGCCTCAACAGTTCACAGTTGTGTGCGCAACACCGTTCAGTCAACACGTGGATTGCGGTCTGTTTCATTGTGACAATACCTACGATAGTTTAATAAAACTGTAAGTAACATTGTTTATTACTAAATTAGTTAGTAACCTAAAAGTTTTGCTATATAAACTGAGATAGTAACATTATAAATTAACATAATGAACAACAAAAATGAATAATATCGTAAACAAATTAAGTATGAGACAAAAGCATTTGATTTCTCTAAATATTTTTATTGGTTCTTACATAAGCTTAAATTACCATGTTTCTTTTTAATAATTATCATAATATAAATACGGTTTTGTATATCTATTTAGTAACATTATGATTTTGTTACAAAAAAAAGATTTTGTAGGTAATTAAATAATAATATAACGCCTCGTGAGTTTGTTTAACTTTGTTGGACCCAAACTAGGTCCATAACGTACTAAATACCTACAACAGTAACTTTAAAACACTATTCACCGAGTTAATTTTAACTATTTCGGTACAAACTTCCGTGGGTATATCCATATTTATCTACTCAAACATCAAAATCTTTGTTAAAACAAAAACGAGTTTACAATATTAATTTTGCGTTAACAGTTACATTAGTTAGGAAAACTGTGTCGCTACTGTTAGCCACCTCCGAGATGGGGACAGTGTTCACACATACCTACTTACTACTATTTATTGCCGAGTGGTAACCAGCCTAGAATTGACCACCCCCTTTCCTCCCGTGGGTGTCGTAAGAGGCGACTAAGGGAAAATCCAGAAGATGGGCAGCAGCGTCTTTTGTAATTTCACCACCAATACTGCGATCTCCAAGCCAAATGTGGGGATTATGGACCCTCCCCCCCCACCATAAGCGGGACGCCTTTGTTCAACAGTGGACGTCTTCCGGCTGGTGATACTAGTTGTACCTATTGTCTTGTTTTATCCCGACTGCTTCGTTGGTCTAGTGGTTGCTAAGCGCGACTGCTGAGCACGAGGTCCTGGGTTCGAATCCCGGGTCGAGCAAAGTGTTACTGGATTTTCCTATTAGGTAATTCTCAGTAGCAGCACGGAGTCTGGATTCGTGCCCGGTTGGTGGCAATAGGCTCGCCCCCTATTACATTGGGACCTAAAACATAATTGGCGAAATGTGGGTGTACTATATTATGTGCACCTCTGCCTACCCCTTCGGGGAATACAGGCGTGATGTTATGTTATGTTATCGCGAATGCCCGACTAGTTTTGAACTCAAACGGAGCCCTTAAGGCCCTTTGTGAGTTGGTGACTCAGTGGACTCTCGCTCCATTCCGATTCACCTAAATGTCACATTACTTAATTAAAAATAACCTTCCTATCTTGTCGTATGTTATTAAATAATACGGATATATCGAATTATGTCTCGAAAACATACATTCGGCTGTGATCCGGGTAGAGAGAACAAGGCTGTGCGCAATCTATCAACAATATGTGCCAAATTTTTGTTAAGGGTTCATGTCTAAATTCATGATTGTAATAGTTTTAAGCAAATATTTGTATGCCAAGGAGGCGAAACATAGTGAGACTTTATTGTTTTATTAAGAGCTTTTATACATGTTAAAAACATAACATCACGCCTGTATTCCCCGAAGGGGTAGGCAGAGGTGCACATATAGTACACCCACATTTCGCCAGTTATGTTTTAGGTCCCAATGTAATAGGGGGCAAACCTATTGCCATCAACCGGGCACAAATCCAGACTCCGTGCTGCTACTGAGAATTACCTAGTGGAAAAACCCAGTAACACTTTGCCCGACCCGGGATTCGAACCCAGGACCTCGTGCTCAGCAGTCGCGCTTAGCAACCACTAGACCAACGAGGCAGTTATATATGTTACCTATGTTTAAAGTAAACAAATAAATTTATTCTATTCTAATCATCACATTTGCATTGCAGTCCACTGCTGAACGTAGATAGATAGATAGATTTCTCTTTATTGCACACCAACAATAACCATAAGTACAGTATAAGGGTAATGAGACGACGACCTGATTGGCGCAGTGGCTAAGCGATTGGACTGCTGCGCTAAGGGTTGCGGGTTCGATTCCTGCACGGGGCAAAACTTTGTGCGAGCCACAGATATTTGTCCCGAGTCTGGGTGTTGGTGTATGTGATATTTCGTGTTTGTGAAACGCACCCACGACACAGGAGAAATTCCTAGTGTGGGGCGACGTTATTAAAAAAAAAATGTACAATGTGCGGTCTTATCACACTAAGCGACGTAGACGTAGGCCTCCCCCAGGGTATACCACAAGGTCCGCCCTCCGGGTTGTCGCCAGCCAGTCACTTCTTACCTGGAATAGTAGGCCGGGAACTAAGGCTATGTTTTTATCTTCACTTTTGGAGGTTTTGCTTATAATTACCACGCTGGACAAGCGGGTTGGTAACCGTAGTATGGTGGACAATAATTAGGGGAACGTTGCTGCCCATGCCCCTGGAATATCTCTTAGGCCTCTTACAACAATCACGGGAAGAAAGAGCGCGATCTATTCTAATAATATATCATTTATCCGACAAGAATGGAAGAAAATTATACCAAAAAATATGATACAAAGGAGGTAAAGAACCGACATATCCGCCTGTAACAGGTAGCGAATATTAATTAAGGTTTTTAACTTAAATCTAAAACACAGGTAACTTACACATAAACAATTTACATAACACCGATAATTACTTCACACCTGGGTATCTAACCCAAGACCTCACATGTAAACTATACACCTACCAACAAAAAACTCATCATGTTTTATGTAGATACCACCCATAACCATTATACCGGTAGTTTTCGTTTTTTTAGAAGTTATTTTTCCTGTATCATGAGTGGCATGCAAGACAAATGTTCATAAACATACACAAACACGCACTCCACACCATTCACAGAGGTACTTAACAATTGTGGATTACAGTAATATATTTTACTAGCTTCTACCCGCGGCTTCGTCTGCGTTAAGTAGCCTATGTCCTTACTCGGGTCTTAAACTCCCTACATGCCAAATTTCATCAAAATCCGTCCAGCGGTTTAGTCGTGGAGGCATAACAGACAGAGTTAATTTCACATTTATAATATTACTATGGTATGGATTAATTTATTAACAATGTACGTACACACATAACAAATAAGCAACATTAGAAGAAATAATAGGTACAAAGGTATTGCTTATTGACCCCTAATACTAATATTATAAACGCGAAAGTTTGTAAGTATGGATGGATGTTTGTCACTCTTTCACGTAAAAACTACTGAATGGATTTTAATGAAATTTCATATGGAGGTAGCTGACACCCTGGATTAACACATAGATCACTTTTGATCCCGAAATGTAGCGGGTAACACCGCGGGGCGCAGCTAGTATTTCATATTTTCTTTACCAATTCGAATAAATTAACAGGTTACAGTTAGATGTAAATTGAAACAACTTATAAATTTCGTTATAGGTTACGTAGGACTGCCTCGTTGGTCTAGTGGTTGCTAAGCGCGACTGCTGAGCACGAGGTCCTGGGTTCGAATCCCGGGTTGGGCAGTGTTAATGGGTTTTTCCATTAAGTAATTCTCAGTAGCAGCACGGATTCTGGATTTGTGCCCGGTTGATGGCAATAGGTTTGCCCCCTATTACGTTGGGACCTAAAACATAACTGGCGAAATGTGGGTGTACTGTACGTGCACCTGTGCCTACCCCTTCAGGGAATACAGGCGTGATGTGTTTTATGTTATGTTTTTGTTATAGGTTACGTTAAGTTTTGTCTACAAAGCTTAATGAACATCACACCAGTATTCCCTGAAGAGGTAGGTAGGCAGAAATCTATAATAAATAATAAACACACCAGTATTGAATAGATAACACCTTTCTATTATAACCAAATAAGTGTAGATTTAAATGACGCATCCAACAGTTTCTAATCATCCGAACTATTCAAAGACTTCTATTTTACTATAATAACTTTCGTGAGTGTTATCCATATTATTTACTGTATATTTCGGTTTTTTAACTGTATGCAGGTGAAGCACGTAAAGCAAAGCTTATAAACATAAAATCACGCCTGTATCCCCCGAAGGGGTAGGCAGAAGTGCACATATATGATATAGTACACCCACATTTCGATAGTTATGTTTTAGGTCTCAATGTAATAGGGGGCGAGCTGACCATCAACCGGGCACAAATCCAGACTCCGTGCTGCTACTGAGAATTACCTAATAGAAAAACCCAGTAACACTTTGCCCGACCCGGGCTTCGAACCCAGGACCTCGTACTCAGCAGTCGCGCTTAGCAACCACTAGACCAACGAGGCAGTCATTAAAAAAACAGATAAAAATCGTTGAGGTCCTTACACTCCTCAAAAAATGAGCATTGTAACAATTATTTACATAATTAAGTTATTAAAATGAATTCTTCATGAATAATAATTACAAAATCCGAGAATTCATACATCTTCAGTTAAGCTACATTTTAATAAGAATCTCCAATATTTTTTCACAGTTATGCTCTTGCATGATGTCATGTCATATTAGAAACTTTGCAGTGAAATATTATAGATAAACTTTCTAGATGTTAAAACGTCAAACACGTATTTATTTCGACTTCATTTGACCAAGGTATTATAAAAAAACCGGGTAAGAGCGAGTTTGTGGAGCCCCCCGCCTAGCGTTGACAGGCGTCCGGATAAAGCCGGACATAGGTAGCCTTTTTGATTGCGTGTCCGGCCTAAATGAACTATGTCCGGCTTTTGTTAAGCTTTTTACATTTCGCAAACGAGCGAGCGCCGAGCGCAGGCGACGAGAGTCGACAGATTTGTTTTTACATACGGTTTTTTTTGTCTTACCTATTAGTATTAATAGGTAAGACAAAATCCTCAATAATGTAGGGTGTCCGGCCTTTCTACCCAAATGTCCGGCCAAACTGGCTGGTCTGTCCGGCTATTAGGTTTGGCGACCTGGCACCCCCCCCCCCCTTAAATATTTATTTTATTCTGTTTTTTAGTATTTGTAGTTATAGCGGCAACAGAAATACATCACAATATTATAAAGGCGAAAGTTTTTGAGAGTGTGTATGTTTGTTACCTCTTCACGCTCAAACGGCTAAACCGATTTTGGTGAAATTTCATATGAAGGTAGCTGACACCCTATATTAACACATAGGCTACTTTCTATCCCCAAAAATGCAGCGGCTAACACCGCGGGGTGTAGCTAGTAAGATATATTTTCAGAGGAGTCCGGGAAAAAAACTCAATTTTACGCAAATGTTTGGGTTTCTCGAAGTTATTGTCCCGTGTCGGCACTGTAGATGATGGCAACCCTATGTAGGTGTCTTATATGAGTAGGTATGTATATCTGTGACGTAGAAGCAGGATAAATACGTGATGTCTAACGCATCTAATACATTACGTACTTAGTACTTACCTAATGTGATGTAAGTGACTATTTTTAACACATTATCTAAAATGACGTACTCTCAAACGGACTATGTTGTATGCTATATTGTAGACCCGGGCTGACCCGGCAGACGTCGTCCTGCCCGGAAAAGCATCGTGACGTGAGCTGTCAATTGCGAAAGATGGCGGAGTACCAAACCTAGTTTATGTAAAAAATAACTGTTTAATTTTGTTCTTGATTTTTTCGGCATTTTAATTTAAGTCTTCTTATCGTATAGTTGATGAACAACCTGGTGTCAGTGTTTAAACTGCCTGTAGGCCTCTGACATGGCGACACACACCGTTTAACCTCTCAGGTGTGCCGGTTTCCTCGCGATGTTTTCCTTTGCCGTTTTTAGCAACTGATAACTAATTTATAGTACGCACTTGAATTGGTGTGTGCCGGGGTTTGAACTTGCCACCTTTGACTTGGCAGTCCAACGGTCATACCAGTCGTGGTACGACCCTTATATCAAAATCCGTCCAGCGGTTTAGTCGTGAAGGCGTAACAGACAGACAGAGTTACTTTCACATTTATAATATTAGTACCAACGAATATTAAATGAATGCTTAGTAGGTTTAGTGATTCGAGTTGTGACATTACTGCATTTTTACACCCGCATCCACAGTGCATGTTATTGCAGCAATGTATCCGCTAATATGACAAGGTATGCCTGCCTACCCATCACTCATTATCATACCATCAGGGCTCTTAAAGAGTTACATTTATTCCTCTTATCGTATGGTTGATGAACAACCTGGTGTCGGAGTTTAAACCGCTCGCAGGGTTGAATTCGATTCATACATTCAATTATATGCCATTCAATGTGGCAATGCCGTCAGATGGCTATCTCGAAAAAATGTAGCGGGTAACACCGCGGGGCGCAGCTACGCAGCTAGTATAATCTTAATGAAAGGTTTATTAATAGTCGTTCTACACTTTTGCCATGTGGTATCCGGCCTAGAATCGACCACCTCCTTTCCTCCCGTAGGTGTCGTAAGAGGCGACTAAGGGAAAATCCGGAAGATGGGCAGCAGCGTCTTCAGTAACTTTGCAACCAATACTGCGATCCCCAAGCCGCTTGTCAAGCGTGGGGTGTATGGAGTGGAGGGGGCACCCCAAGGGGGAGGCCTTTGTTCAACATTGGACGTGTTCCGGCTTTGATGATGATACTATTATAACCATAGTATGAGGAATGTGATGCGTATGAATGAGGCGAAAGAAGTTTGCCAGGATCGTAGCAAATGGAAATCCGTGGTCTCTGCCTACCCCTCTGGGAAACAGGGGTGACT
Organism: Abrostola triplasia; assembly: GCA_946251915.1. Taxonomy (NCBI): domain Eukaryota; kingdom Metazoa; phylum Arthropoda; class Insecta; order Lepidoptera; family Noctuidae; genus Abrostola; species Abrostola triplasia. Next base: position 2,059,682 of record OX276450.1, read on the forward strand.
GTATGCATATAAAAATAAACCTACCTGTATCAATATGAGTTTATTGGCTCATGAAACAGGTCATGCTGTAGAGATTGTCATCAACAAGGATGGTAGCGAGGTGACCGTCCGCGCTTCGGCATACGCGTTGACTATCTATTTATATCTATATTAATGATTCCAGTATTTTATATAGGTATGTATTCGCTATAATATCAAGGTTAAGTTATTATGACTTGTACTGTGTACCTAGATACTTTACCTACAGTTAGGAAGCAAAAATAGCTGCAATTAACACGCGTCTGATCAATGCTTGTTCCTTCTATATAAGAGGTGTGTAACTCGGGCCAGTTGTAGGCTGGTTATAAACTAGTTATCAGTCTAAAAACGGTGAAGGAAAACATCGTGGGGAAGCGGCACACCTGAGAGATTGTTCAACGGTGTGTGTCGCTGTCAGAGGCCTACAGGCGGTAACTCTGACACCAGGTTGTTCATCAACCATACGATAAGAATTTGTAGGCTGGTGTTAGTTAAAGTCAAACAGACAGATAGTGTTGCTTGGTAGTTTGTTGCGCCGTTTCTTCTTCCCAGCTACAGCACTAGGAAGTGGTGAAAAGTTTTTGAGTGCTATCTTATTGTATGACGATCAGAAAGTCATGTTATACTATTCTATTTTGATAAAATGATTTTTATTTGTTTTTATATAATAAGAATACCTAAAAAGGATTGGTTGAAAAGCTTTCTTGAGTGACGTTAATACTCAATCGATTTGAAAACTGGGTTTTCACGAAATATTTCCCGTTAGTATCTACGGGTGACGTCAGGTATTATCTGTTGGAATCTACGATTACCAACTCAGTGTTGTACCTTTACAACTATAAATCACTGAAACGACAATACCAACCCAAGTTTATATGACTTTTGAAAAGTCATATTTTACGAAATGTGTTTTTGCTTGGAGTTTCTTGCCGGTTCTTCTCCATAGGAATGACATTTAAACCATGTTACTAGCATGTTAATGTGTCTTAATCTGTGTGTGTAATGTGCCTGTTAACCCTACCTATATTATAAACGCGAAAGTTTGTAAGTATGGATGGATGTTTGTTACTCTTTCACGTAAAACTACTGAATGGATTTTAATGAAATTTCATATGGAGGTAGCTGACACCCTGGATTAACACATAGGCTACTTTTTATCCCGAGAGATGTAGCGGGTAACACCGCGGGGCGCAGCTAGTTGCTTTATATGAATTAGTAATTATGACAGTTAGAAACTCAAAAATCAAAATTAAGTATATTTTTTGATATTGTTTGTTAGTAGGTGAACCGGTATTTACAGATAATGCGGTCTGAATACCAATGGTTCTGTTTTTTGAGGCGGAAGATGGTGGGAAGTCAAAACTAGTTTTCTGAATCTATTACATTACAAAAACAAGAAAAAAAAATATTTACTTGAAGTTACGCAATTCGGGTTTTTACTGAATGTCTTTATGGTCGCTAAACGCGACTGCTGAACATGAGGTCCTGGGTTTAAAGCCCGGGTCGGTCAAAATGCTACTGCGTTTTTCTAGGTAATTCTCAGTAGCAGCACGGAGTCTGGATTTGCGCCCGGTTGATGGCAATAAGCTCGCCTCCTATTAGAATTGCGATCTAATCATCTAACATACATAACGCAACATATGTGTGCACTATACCCGTCTGCCTACTCCTTCGGGGAATACAGGCGTGATGTTGTAATAATGGCTTTGTAGTCAAACACTTTTCCCTTAATCAACCTTTACACATACATAACATCACGCCTGTATTCCCCGAAGGGGTAGGCAGAGGTGCACATTTAGTACACCCACAACCTTTACAATAATTACTCAACATTACTATAAAGCTTATAGAATAGCTACTCAACTTAATATTTAAGTTTATGATTAATGTGAGCACTTGGTAATTCATTTTGTATTTGTTTATTGGCAGGTAAACAACTAATATGATCCATTAGTCAAGCAGCTGTCAGTAACAATAATAAATGATGCTTCGTTTGATATTCCTGACAATTTTCCTGGTGAGTCACGTCAGAACACAGAGAGGTGAGTCGGTTTAGATTTTTACATTGAATGAGACTTGAATAAACTTTGTTTAGGGTATTCTTAAGAGTGATCTTCAAGATAATCCGCATTAATAAAATCGTAGCGAAACTTTTAAAAACAATATTCGGCGAAAAAGTACACTCGCGTGTAACGCCATCTATACGCTCTTTACTGTCAACTACAAAACAGTGGTGAAAGCTGTTAATAATAATAATAATAACTCTGGGCACATCGTTACCTCAACATGAGAATAACGTAACACCGGAGGGGACAGTAGTAGTAGCTTTACCAACCCTCGTGATAGAAATAAAAAATATATCACAAGGACTTTTACTAAAAGCACACAAAGCGCAGGGCAGCTTGTGGCGAGCTGTTTGTGAGTGGCGACACAACGTGCCTGATACCCCAGAGAGCCGGTCAGGGATTCATCTCCGGTTTGCCCGATATGGGTAGCTGGAGTGAAACCGAAGAGCGCCCGCAGGACTCTCAGCTCTTTCTTGCCTTAGTTGGCTGGTCAGAGAGGGGTCGCCAGAGCTATATGCTCGAGGGTGGAAGTGTCTAATGGCGTAATAGCGGGGAAACCCGCTCCGAGTCTTCGAGACGCGCGATGGTGAAACCGGGGCCGCACCGCTCTACACCCCTAGCCACTCACATCGGTGTTGCTCCCTGTTGCCTATAGTGGCGACTGTTTAGGGGGCCCATCTAGTGAGTGGCGAGTCACCGTCTGCTAATATACTGCATATTATATGGTTAAAGGCAGACGCCGTTGTTATTCAGAATAAACTAAAAATAACCATTCCACGAAACATCCCAACACAATAGACCAAATCATTTTAGTATCCATTTTTCTCAATAGTCCTGCACCTTTTGGGGACTTTTCATGGCTGTTCTGTTATAGAGCAGTTGTGTGGTGTCCCTAGCTGGTGTCCCATCCCCTTTTAGATTAAAGTTCTCAACGGGCCTCTGCGTGTTGGACCTGTGTCCCCACGCTTACCTTTTAAAAGTCCGGGTATCTTCCGCATGGTTGATAGCCCGAGTAAATAAAATGAGATACAAATAATAATAATAATATATCTCTTTATTGCACACCAAAATGAAAAAAATAAAAATATACAGGGAAAATCTTAAAATTACATTGTACAATGGGCGGTCTTATCGCTCACGGCGATCTCTTCCAGACAACCTTAGTATGGAAGTAATATGACATGAGTAAGGGTAAATGTGGTGTTACAATGGTATTGTTAAAAGTGTAAGTGAGTAGATAATGAAGATGTATATAAATAATTGTAAAATAGAAATAATTATATTATATTTATGTAAAATTTAAGTTTATATATTATATTTAAATAAGTAGGTTAATATTATATGAAATTCGAAGAAAAATTAAATTATATTAGTGACTGATAGTGGTCCTTTACTAGCTTTTTAAATATCATTAATGATTGAGCACGTCTAATAGTGAGAGGCAGAGAATTCCATAGTTGGTGTTAGTTCCGCTACTCGATGACAGATGGCAGGAGCAAAATATTTCTCACTATAATTTAGTTTGTGAAACGATAAGTCCATTAATACTGCTTTATGTAATTTCTTAGGAGATTAATCAATACAATATGGCACTTCTTTATTCAAAGTTAGTAGGGGCAAGTCTTTTGGCTATTATATAGCCGTAAATCCAAATAAGTCAGTGGTATCTTAGAATAACTAAAAAAGGAAATAAATTTCTTATAATATCAGTCAATAAAGCCTAGCTACAGACAAGAAACGAACATAAATCACTTTTATAGATCAAATTTCTACTTATTCGTCTATGTTTTATAACTAAAATTTCCTTCGGTAATATCTAGGTAGTTAATGTATTAGATTAACTAAGAAAGAAGGTACTTAGAACTTTAAAAAAGACTCATAGTTTGGTAAACTCAATTTTAATAACATTACACAAATAAACAAACCACTTTACAATGTAAGTAGACACAAGGATTTGTCATATCACCAACATGAAGAAGTAAACACTTATACGTCGGTAAATTAACAGGTTGGTTTATATTTATGTTTCAAATGCACTCAATATCAAAGAGCAAGTATGGTGTAGACTCGAAAATGTCCTAATTGAGTTATTTTGTCTATAATCTAGCAGATTGGCGTTCCTAGGCATTGAGCTAAGAATATAGTCTTGAGGATCAGAAGCTGATCCAATATTTTTTTTAGAAAATGCAATAAGACCTATCAACTATTTAATTATCAATTAAATTAATTACAAATATGTAAAGATCATTAAACAACGCAATAACTTCTTTTCTATCTTTCAAATGTGTTCCATAGACAATTCGCGCCTTTTTCTTCATCACCGCAATGTTGCCGCCTCCTTGGCTGACCAATCTTCTAAGAATAGTTTATTCGTTTATTGTATCCAACAACCTGGGTAACGATTGACATGCGCGCGCAAGTGTCAAACATTTTTTTACTCTTTTTCTCAGAGTAATGACTAAAGCTTTAGTAATTACTCTGAGCTCTTTTTCTTATAATTGCATTGATTGTATCAGAGAATTGCATATACGCTATCTCTTTCACATCTTTGTCAAGTTGTACTAAGTATGGGCGCAGTTCGGAACACTTCGCAATATTTTTTTAGCATTTGACGTATCTATAATTTTAGATACATCATTGTTGCAGAACTAATTTATGTAGGCAAATAATGACGCGATTCTTTATTTATTTGAAGTATGAGTGACACGGGCGACCCTTGCCCGGTACCAGGAAAATTCTTTGATAATTTGATCATGAAATGTGTTTAGAGTAAAAAAACTAACAATCAATTTATATGTAGGTGGGGGGAGGGGGGAAATACCGTACAGAGAAGTGATTAAAATTTAAAAATGCACCAGAAAAAGCTTCTCGGAAATGAATAGCAAATTAACTGAGTACTATGTGGTGCGATAGACGCCCCGACACTAGAATTAATCTTATAATGAAGTGTGGATACATGCATTATTAATTCATGATTAGCGCAGTGGCTAAGCGATTGGACTGCTGCGCTAAGGGTTGCGGGTTCGATTCCCGCTCGGGGCAAAATTATGTGCGAACCATAGATGTTTGTCCCGAGTCTGGGTGTTAGTGTATGTGAATATTTCATGTTTGTGAAACGCACCTACGATACAGGAGAAATTACTAGTGTGGGGCAACGTTTTAAAAAAAAAACTTATGTAAAGTAACTTGTGATCTGTAGTACCTGCTGTAGGAATACCTACAGACAAACTCTGATCGTCACCGAGAAAGTCAGCTGTTTTTTACGACGAACTCGATATGAGCTCGAAAAATGACAATAGGTTCGCCACCATGACAAAGACTTTTAAATTTTAACAAGCGTCGAAACGTCAGTGTATCGGTAGACTATATATGTATAATCTTGCAATGGAGAATGTATATGCCTACCACATCAGGGTTTACGATTATATGTAATGTAGGTAATTAGGTATGCTTGTGTCTAAATAAGATACCAGCCCCATAACCATGAACACTTAAAGCAGGATAGTTAACGTTGTGAGATCGTAAACTGTCCAACTATATCGTTCATGGTAAGGGGGTTGGTATCTTAAGGCAGTACTTCAACCATGTTTTTTCTCACGTAGACTGGCTAGCGACCACGTAAAATATTTGTATGGTAAACTATACTGCGCCTCTAGCTAATTACATTTATAACTAGCTGCGCCCCGCGGTGTTACCCGCTACATTTTTTCGGGATAAAAGTAACCTATGTGTTAATCCAGAGTCTCAGCTACCTCCATATGAATTTCATTAAAATCCAGTCAGTAATTTTTACGTGAAAGAGTAACAAACATCCATCCATAGTTACAGACTTTCGCGTTTATAATATTAGAGATAATACCAGCTTATAACTGTCCCACTGCTACAAAGGCCTCTTCTCGTATAAAGAAGGATTGAGCATTGATCGTCATGCTAGATCGCTGCGGGCGATTTCAGATGACTAAATTCAGGTTTCCAGTCAGTGGTGTCTCAGAATATCTAAGAAAATATTATAGTTTTCCATACAAATGTTGGTTGCTAGCGAGTCTACGTGTGTTAGACTGTTGGGGTAATGAAATTAAATTTTGGTACAGTCGTGGCAGCGTGGAGGTTGTCTGATCGCATTCCAGTTATATCTCCAACTACAAACCTAGGCAAGTACTCAACAATGGGGCATGTTCAGTATTACACTATCTATCTACTTTCTTAGTTCTTCTAAACTTCTGCTCATCATCAATTGTGGTGTTCTAAGGGGGGAGCCTCCCCCTTAGAACGCCACAATGAACGACAGTTTGCCATTTGCATGTACCGGTTGCCCGCAACTCTGACGATATCGTCGGTCCACGGCGCGGCGTCCACCGGATCGTGGTCGCCACTCGAGAACCTTTCTTACCCAGCGGTTATCCGTTCTTCGGGCAATATGGCCTGCCCATTGCCACTTCAACTATTTACTTATGCCTACCATTGACTAATCTATATTCTGTTATCTAAACCTGCCCAAACGGCAGTGCATGGGGATTGACCATTTTTTTTTAAACTAAAAAATCAAGGGTGTCTTGCTTTTACCAAAATATCCGGCTAAACTAGCTGGTGTGTCCAGCTATTCAGTTTTAAGAACTGGCAGGTTACGCGGGGAGCTTAAATGGGGAGGTTTCGACTTTCGGAGTAAGTCTTCAGGTCATCTCAGAGGTCCCGGGACCTCGGCTCTAAGTGCCTATGGTGACCATTGGATGGTTTTAGTGAGCCAATGTGACTGAAACTGTGTGACCTTTTTAAAGACCCTTGAGCTCACGGAGTGTTTGATTAGGCATCATCATCATCAGCCAGAAGACGTCTACTGCTGAACAAGGGCGGGAGACCTTAGAACGCCACAATACACGGCAACTTGCCATTTGCATCCACCAGTTTCCCGCATTTGTTTAGGCACAGTTAAAGTTTCTTTGGCAAAATTCAGAAAGCTATAATTTATGTATATCACGTCACATAATGTGGTGACTAATATACAATTTTTACACGCTTTATATTAGCTTCACTTGTATGTATGTATGTTTGTTTGTATGTTTGTAACCGACTTCTTTGGGCGCGATTTTGACCCACTTTAAACGGCTAGATTTCGTACAAACTTTGTAGATTTATCGAGGACCGATGACAATACACTAATTTGATAAAATTATTTAATAATATAATTAATAAAAAGTATTAATTAATAAAAATAGCATAATTACAGCCCGCAACACAAACGCCCTCTGCTAAGCCGCTAGTCGCTACGGTAAAGTTCCGTGGTAGCTAAGCGTCGCGCGCGTGTCCCGACTCCAACGCCCTCTGCTAAGCCGCTAGTCGCTACGGTAAAGTTCCGTGGTAGCTAAGCGTCGCGCGCGTGTCCCGACTCCAACGCCCTCTGCTAAGCCGCTAGTCGCTACGGTAAAGTTCCGTGGTAGCTAAGCGTCGCGCGCGTGTCCCGACTCCAACGCCCTCTGCTAAGCCGCTAGTCGCTACGGTAAAGTTCCGTGGTAGCTAAGCGTCGCGCGCGTGTCCCGACTCCAACGCCCTCTGCTAAGCCGCTAGTCGCTACGGTAAAGTTCCGTGGTAGCTAAGCGTCGCGCGCGTGTCCCGACTCCAACGCCCTCTGCTAAGCCGCTAGTCGCTACGGTAAAGTTCCGTGGTAGCTAACCGTCGCGGGCGCCGAGACCGGCTCGCGTTAAGGTAAAGCTCCGTGGTAGCTAACCATCTTAATAAAAAATAGAAAATAAATAATAGTTTAAAAAAACTAAAAAACACGCTTTTTATCGAAAACCGAACTAAAAAATAGAAAATAAGTTTTAATCAATTTAAATTAAGAATAGTGTTAAAAATTTCAATAAATATAAATTAATAATAGTGTGAATAAAAACAAAAAATATTTTATTTAAAAAAAGCGTGGGGTGCTTTTTAAGATATTATCAAAGTGATAATCACTCTACTCGTATCTGTCAATAAAATATTTATAACTATTGACACCATGCACCCCACGCTTTTTTAAATAAAATATTTTTTGTTTTTATTCACACTATTATTAATTTATATTTATTGAAATTTTTAACACTATTCTTAATTTAAATTGATTAAAACTTATTTTCTATTTTTTAGTTCGGTTTTCGATAAAAAGCGTGTTTTTTAGTTTTTTTATTTAAATTAATAAATGAGTGTGGGGAAAAAATACGTAGGTTAAATCCCCAGTCTCTCATACTCATAGTCCGAACAACTGAATCACGCTCTCAGAGGTACACAGAGCCACAAGACACGTGGCGTAGCAACTCGTCGATTCTGATGGTAAACAATGACTCAGATACTGTTTCTGTATGCTAATTGATTAAAAACTATGTAAAGTAGGTACGTCTTGATATAGCGGTTTATTACGTAGCAGTAAAAAAGATTAATACGTATAATAAACTAGATTCCGCCTCCGACTTCGTCCGCGTGGATTTCGATAAATAGTTTTCCTCGATAAATGAACTATCGAACTCTATGTCATTTTTGGTGGTGTCATATACCGAATTGGGCTTGATAAGTAGAAAATTAGCAATAGACTCGCCTTCATAACGGACATACTGTTTTGCGAAATGTGGGGTTTTAACAGAATCTCTGCCATTCGGGAAATACCTGCGAGATGATGAAACATATATTAAATACTATGACCTTTAGAACGAAGTCATTGTACGCTAAACATTTGAATTTTAATTGTAGGTATACCGAGTTTATGGTTCTTTATTACTCTTTTGACCTTCTTGGCAATGATTCATGAACATAACATCACGCCTGTATTCCCCAAAGGGGTAGGCAGAGGTGCGCATATAGTACACCCACATTTCGCCAGTTATGTTTTTCGGTCCCAATGTAATAGGGGGCGAGCCTATTGCCATCAACCGGGCACAAATCCAGACTCCGCGCTGCTACTGAGAATTACCTAATGGAAAAACCCAGTAACACTGCCCGACCCGGGATCCGAACCCAGGACCTCGAGCTCAGCAGTCGCGCTTAGCAACCACTAGACCAACGAGGCAGTCATAGTTTAGTGAAGTAATCATAGTTTAATGCAAAATAATTATGTTTTTAATAGGAGTACATAATATCATATCCTAAACTGGAACTTGTAAGGTTATAGACATTTGTTTATTATTAAAAGTAAATAAATAAGGCATTATAATCTTTGTTTGCAGAAGGAGAATCATGCATTGATCAGTACGCCAACACAGTGGGGCGGTGCACAGTGGTCGATAAATGTCAGTCGGCTAAAACAGACTTCCAGTGAGTGAGGCATTGATAACTATAATCTTATACATCCCTTCTTAAATTTATATTCCTACTCCTCCTATATATTCTTTATGATTAATTTCGTTGCGGGTTCCAAGACAGTCGAGTCATTTCTCTGGGACGCCTCGAGCTTCATTGTCGATGGTTCTCAACGGTTATCATTGTAGATCCTGGCTTACAGGAGTCGCAATGATGGGCATGAGTGGTGGGCTTGTCCCAATTAATAATCTCTACTTCCCTACTAATATTATAAACGCGAAAGTTTGTAAGTATGGATGGATGTTTGTTACTGTTTCACGTAAAAACTACTGAATGGATTTTAATGAAATTCCATATGGAGGTAGCTGACACCCTGGATTAACACACACGCTGCTACTTCTGAATACAGGCTATTCAGTAGCCTAGCTAGTAGCTAATTGGCCATAGTACATATCTATTTTATGGAAATTATGAACTTTACATGTACTGCAATCTATTTTTTAATGCAATAACGATTATTATGTACTAGCTGCGCCCCGCGGTGTTACCCGCTACATTTTTTCTGGATAAAAAGTAGCCTTTGCGTTAATCCAGGGTGTCAGCTACCTCCATATAAAATTCCATCAAAATCGGACTAGCCGTTTGAGCGTGAAGAGGTACAAACATACAAACACACTCTCAAACTTTCGCCTTTATAGTGTGATACGCCCTCCTGCATTATCTGAAAGACTATTGATCCGATTTGGATAGTTTTCCTTTTTACTTATAATACATATAATACTTTTTATATAATGTATATTAATGATCAAATAATAATAAATCTGCATTAGTATATTGTATACTGTATTAAATACTTTTTTATACTAATATTTATGTTATTTTCAGGCAGAATGGTATCCGACCTACATTCTGTTCATATTCCACGTTCGGAGCAGCTCTAGTATGTTGCAGAGATAACAGCAATATCTTAACGACCAGGGAGCAAGAGTAAGTGGCTTTATATCACGCCTGTCACTGTAAGGGGTAGGTAGAAGTATGTGTCTTCATTTGAGGATGCACACCTATCGGCGCGGCGCGCGGCGGCGCGTCGCAGCTAGCGAGCCCGGGGGGGCAAGCAAAAAAGGCCAAAGAATAGAATAGCATTTCGAAGGATTTTTTCTTTTTTGAACTTTTTTTTTATAACAGCCTTGTCCCTAATATTGACATTAAAGCTATTTGACCTCCTACTAGTATCATCATCATCATCATCATCAGCCCGAAGACGTCCACTGCTGAACAAAGGCCTCCCCCTTAGAACGCCACAAAGAACGACAGCTTGCCTACTAGTATAAGAGCGCCCTATTGTCATAATAATACCCGTCACAGTAAAATTATGAAATGTTATCATCTTAGAATAACTAAAAAAATACCTACACTGATACTTGTATTATAAAATGTGTTTTAAGATAATCACGCCTTAAGTCTATTGACATATCTATTTCTCATCTCCGACCTATTAGGAATAACTTGGTATTTTAAATAAAACTATAGTATAATTTGATCAATCGTTCAATACTGTGAATTTTATAAGTAAGGAGGGCTTGTGGTCTGTGTGACCCATAGATATAGGATCCAATTCGTCTTAGGTGTGACCCAGTTTGACACGACTTTGACTCGACATGGCGAACCCAGTTTGAGTCCGAAAAAATCGTCATCTTACTTGATACTAATCATGACCTGTAAAATGTGTCTGTAGACTATTGATTAACGCCTCTGCCTACCCCTCGAGGATATACAGGCGTGGTTATATGGTATAATAATAAATTTATTTATTATGTCTGCTAATTCTTAAATTCTGCTCCTCACAGAAAGCGGCCAATTTGGAGTAATTCAAATGATAATAGAAGAGTGTGTGAACGGAGTGAGTACTTATTTATTACTTACATTAATAATTACTTAAGACTGCCTCGTTGGTCTAGTGGTTGCTAAGCGCGACTGCTGAGCACGAGGCCCTGGGTTCGAATCCCGGCTCGGGCAAAGTGTTACTGAGTTTTTCCATTAGGTAATTCTCAGTGGCAGCACGGAGTCTGGATTTGTGCCCAGTTGATGGCAATAGGCTCGCCCCCTATTACATTGGGACCTAAAAACATAACTAGCGAAATGTGGGTGTACTATATGTTCACCTCTGCCTACCCCTTCGGGGAATACAGGCGTGATGTTATGTAATGTTATGTTTACATTAATAATTATAAAACGACACCAGCCTGTAACTGTCCCACTCTTACAAAGGCCTCTCATACAGAAGGAACTAACATTGATCTATCACCACGCTAGCTCACTGCAGGTTGGCGATTTCACATAATTATTTGTAATTTTTTTGTTGGCCAAGTCGTCACTGAGCGCGAATGCTGAGCACGACGCCCTAGGTTCGAATCCCAGGTCGGGCAAAATGTTACTGGGTTTTTAAATTAGATATTTCTCAGTAGCAGCACGGAGTCTGGATTTGTGCCCGGTTGATGGCAATAGGCTCGCCTCCTATTACACTGGGACCTATAACTTAGCTGGCGGAATTTGGTTGACTACTATATGTGCAATACCTCTGCCTACCCCTCCGGGAAGGAGGCGTGATGATGTTATGTGAATTCCAGATGTTAACACGATGACTTTGTAACCTTTGCTGAGTGTTTTAGAAAATCTAAGAAAGTATTTAAAACATTGAAAAAGATATATTAACATTTGCCTGGATTTGATCCTACACTATCGTGCATGAGAATCCGGTTCGTCAGCCACTAGGCCACCGCCACATTTTTTTATTTTTTATACTAGTTAGCCAACTATAAAAAATACATACAACCTACGGCATACCAAAAATATACAATTAATTTATTTATATATGTAGTTTTCCAGAAAGTAAATACATATTATCACAACAAACATAGACCCTGTAAGGGTGAAGCAACACTTATTTTAAATAAAATAAGAAAACGGTAGTTTAAACTTAAGATCTTACTTTAAAATTATAACTTATTATTATGAATCTACTAATTATTTCTACATCAACTACCTATGTACTTAATTAAATATGTAATAATTTATAAAATAATTTACAATGAATGCATTGATATAATAAGATACCATCAATGAATGAATGAATGAATACTGAGGGGTATTTGAACAAAACGGGGAGCCTTTGTGTGTCAACCGTCAAACGAAACATGTAGAATGGTCTCGAAATCGCTCTATGTACCCCACCGCCGAAGAAAGGTTCTTGTAGTTTTAACGAAGGTGCGAGATACTGCGATGGATGCAAAAATCGTTAGTATAGAATGTTCTAGAAACACCGAAATATTATTATTACCTGCGAAAATTATGTTTTACCTATATTCTAGGGATTAGATAACGGCATACTAGTAGGTAGCCTAGGTAATCTATTAAAAATAATAAAACGATTACCTATAAACCTATTTTGCGCACAAAATAATTAATTTAAAGTTAGTTTTTTTTTAAATCGTCGCCCTACACTAGGAATTTCTCCTGTGTCGTGGGTGCGATCCACAAACATGAAATATCACATACACAAACACCCAGACTCGGGACAAACAACTGCGGTTCCTACAATGTTTTGCCCCGAGGGGGAATCGAACCCACAACCCTTAGCGCAGCAGTCCAATCGCTTATCCACTCCGCCAATAAGGTAGGTGTTAGTTATAATCAAGTAGGTATAATTAAGTAAGTACCTAATGATTCTGTTGCCCTACGCACTCGAGTACATACCTATTAGGTAGGTATTTATAAATATTAGATACCTACTTAACTATTAGTAATAAAAACACGTTTTAAGAATCGCATTAAAGAATAGAAAGTTAAAAAATAACAATGCCAATCAATAACAATTAACTTTACTACTAAATACTTTTAAGTATCTAGGTACTAGTTTTACCGCACTATTTATTTTAGAATTTGACAATAAAATGTTGAATAAAAGAAATACTAAATCACACAGTAAGTGTCTGAAACTAATCACACGAATGCCTAAATACGAGTAATACGCGACCGAAGTCCCACATTACATTTTACGTTCCGACGCATTCGGCTGATATCCATCCTGACCTCCAGACACTCTGAGGACACCATAATGCGCAGAATTTATACAACAGAAATTCGATTGCGCCCGACTGTCTGGTTGAACTTACGCCCGACTGAAGCTACGATGTACGCTTTAGCGCGACGTAATTCCGGCAAATGTGTCATACTTAATTCAAAAGCACTGGACGCGTAATCAGGTAGGACTTTGAATCGTATGTTTAGACATTAACTTCTAATTTACCACTGACAAAGAATAAAATACTAAACAATTATGTCGTATGGATGCACCAAATGTATAAATTATTTTCACAATCTCACAATACCGATATCTATTCTATCGATTCTATTCTACTGTACCTACTTATTTCAATAACATTCCAGAATAATCTTAACTGCATTCAGTAAGGTAACAGTTAAATCAATAATACATGTTAGGGGTGGAAAATTCTAGACATGATCTCATTACAATATATTTACGACCAACAGAAAAATAAAGGCATACATACTACAATGCACAAATGTTTGTAAACAATGCAGTGATAGAAAGAAGCGAATGATACTCCGGTCTCTTTTACTCGTGGGGTGGAACGTGCTTCTCGAGGATTCTAGACATTACCAGTGCTGCCAGTCTGTAAACTTTCATTTTCCCCTGTCTCGTACATGGATCGATATGTTTAGCAGACAATATTGGAAGTTGAATCTGTTTTTTTAATACTAGATACTTATGAATTAATGATTGAAAGAATTTGAGCCGGTCGAGATTGCTATGGCTCCCGACGATGTTAAAGTCACCATGTTATTACTTTAACCTTAAATTAACATTATTCTATTTATTTCTTTTCAGATTTTAGCAGTCGAGATTTTTGATTATATAAATTAGGTACTATTTTTATTCTCCACTCTTTTAGCTAGAATGTATTAATAAGTATTGAAAATTTTATCTTTTATCGCCAATTAATTATTCCTAATTAAATTTGAAAATAAGACATACATTTATTGTAATTTCCTTATAAATTCCGTCATTTTGATACCATATTCGACAGGATTGGTTATTTTTTTTAAATGTAGGTACTACCTATTTAAAATAATTTATCACCAAAAGTTTCGATTTCGATTTTTGGCTATTCGATTTTTAAAACACTTATTCTAAGTACTCCCGGGTTATTGAGATCAATCTAACGGTAGGTTAACTATCAAAATCCATCTAGCCGTTTGGAAGATACGAGGTAATAAATAAATTCACATATATACATACATGCATACATTGGCAGTCGTCCTTCCTTGGCCGTCGGGTAATAAAAAGCAGTCTTAAAAGTTTAATATGTATATAAAAATAAAGTTTAAACTTGGTTTTCTGAAATTCGATTCGATTACTAAGTAATTATCATATTTTTACACAGCTATACCTATATTTTAACAATAAATACATAACAATAAAATTTAATCCTAGCATGGCAACATGCATAAAAAATACAAAAAGTCAAATAAATACATGTTAAAAGCATAAATAATATTATGTTAAATTTTATGTTTATTTATACATATAAATATTATTATCGGAAGGTGCGAAAAAGTCCCTAGTTCTAGGGAGTATTTCTACTGTGGTATCACTAGAGAAAGGGACGGAATACATGCATGCTATTTCGTTTCTTTAATACGGCGCTCCTATTGGTTGACTTGTGCTGCATGCAAGAACTTTCCGCCAATACTGTTCGCTGGTTGGCTGGCTCTAGAATGGAGTAGAAATCTCTCGAATGTCGTACGTCCGCATATAAAAGGGCGACCGCTGGGCGCGATATCATAATATTTTCAAACGCAATACGAAGCAGACGAAGTGTTCGAAGCAAATCGAAGGAGTTTACAACTCGCAAGTGTTTAACAAGTTTTTAAAGGAAATATACAGTGTTTATAAAAGACAAAATGCCAGCAGTAGGAATCGATCTTGGTACTACATACTCTTGCGTCGGAGTATGGCAGCATGGGAACGTGGATATCATCGCAAACGACCAGGGCAACCGTACTACGCCGTCCTACGTCGCTTTCACAGACACAGAGCGACTAATAGGAGACGCAGCTAAGAACCAGGTGGCCTTAAATCCAAACAACACAGTCTTCGACGCCAAACGACTCATCGGAAGGAAGTTCGACGATCAGAAGATCCAACAGGACATGAAACACTGGCCGTTCAAAGTCATCAATGATTCCGGCAAACCGAAAATTCAGGTCGAGTTCAAAGGAGAAACTAAGAGATTCGCGCCCGAAGAGATCAGTAGCATGGTGCTGACGAAGATGAAGGAGACGGCGGAAGCTTACCTAGGGGCCACAGTCCGGGATGCAGTGATCACAGTGCCGGCGTACTTTAATGATTCGCAGCGCCAAGCGACTAAAGACGCGGGAGCTATCGCCGGGCTTAATGTCCTCAGGATTATCAACGAGCCGACGGCCGCCGCGCTCGCCTACGGACTCGACAAGAACCTTAAGGGAGAAAGAAATGTGCTTATCTTCGACCTTGGCGGCGGCACCTTTGACGTCTCCATCCTCACCATCGACGAAGGCTCTCTCTTCGAAGTGCGTTCAACAGCCGGCGACACACACCTCGGAGGCGAAGACTTCGACAACAGATTAGTCAACCATCTCTCTGAGGAGTTTAAGAGAAAGTATAAAAAGGATTTGAGTGCGAATTCCCGCGCGCTGCGGCGACTGCGCACTGCCGCCGAGCGCGCCAAGCGTACGCTATCTTCCAGTACAGAAGCTACGATTGAAATTGATGCGTTACATGAAGGTATTGATTACTATACGCGCGTGTCTCGGGCACGCTTCGAGGAACTCTGCGCTGACTTGTTCAGAGGCACGCTGGAGCCTGTCGAGAAAGCTTTGAAGGACGCGAAAATGGATAAAAGCCAGATACACGATGTCGTACTCGTTGGCGGGTCTACAAGGATACCTAAAGTCCAAAGCTTGTTGCAGAACTTCTTCTGCGGCAAGCAACTGAACCTATCCATTAACCCTGACGAAGCAGTGGCTTACGGCGCGGCGGTCCAGGCAGCGATACTGAGCGGCGAGCAAGACTCGAAGATACAAGACGTGTTGTTGGTAGACGTGTCGCCGCTGTCGCTCGGCATTGAAACCGCCGGCGGCGTGATGACGAAGATCATTGAGCGCAACTCTAAGATCCCCTGCAAGCAGTCGCAAACCTTCACGACGTATTCCGACAACCAGCCGGCGGTCACCATCCAAGTATATGAGGGCGAGCGTGCCATGACGAAAGACAACAATTTACTAGGCACGTTCGACTTAACAGGTATCCCGCCCGCACCGCGCGGCGTCCCCAAAATCGACGTCACCTTCGACATGGACGCGAACGGCATTCTCAACGTGTCCGCCAAAGAGAACAGCACGGGTCGCAGCAAAAACATAGTCATCAAGAACGACAGGGGGCGTCTGTCGCAGGCCGAAATCGAGCGCATGCTCGCCGAAGCCGAAAGATATAAAGACGAGGACGAGAAACAAAGGCAGCGCGTCGTTTCACGAAACCAACTAGAAGCTTACGCGTTCAGTGTGAAACAGGCCTTGAATGACGCGGGAGACAAGCTGACGGAACAAGATAAAGACGCAGCGAGGAACGCGTGTGATGAAGCCCTAAGATGGCTGGACAACAACAGTCTCGCTGATAAAGAAGAATATGAGCATAAGATGAAAGAGTTGCAGCAACTGTGCTCGCCGATCATGAGCAAGATGCATGGCGCGGCTAACGGTATGCCTGGTGGGATGCCCGGTGGGATGCCTGGTGGATACGGTGGCATGCCCGGTGGAATGCCCGGTGGTATGCCTGGTGGCTACGGATATGAGAATAACGACGGACCGACAGTAGAAGAAGTAGATTAGAGACCCATAAAAATTCACATCGTTAAATAGCATTCAAAATAACACTAAAAATAACGAAACGTTATATTATATTAGCTGCTATTTATTGTTTATTATGTAAATGTTAAATAGCGCGCTTTGTTTGTATCGAAAATAACGAACATGTTGTCCTATATATAACCTCAAGAAATAATTGTGATATTTATTTTGGAAGACTGAATAATTTTGCTAGTGTTGTATTAACTTGTATTATGTTATAGAGAACCTATTAAGTTTGATTGTACTCGTTATTAATTTATATTCCTCAGTATATGATCTGCTAAATGGCAAATAAATAATTTAATTGTAATATTTTGTTTTATTATTACATCCCTAAATGATTTGCGGAAGGTTTGGTTAAAGTTACCAACTTTCCGAGACCTTTTTGTTGCTGAAAATGCAAGTCGTAATAGGCGACAGGGATAGCAATAATGCCCGCGACCTAATAGACTACACATACCATAACATCACGCCTGTATTCCCCGAAGGGGTAGGCAGAGGTGGAAGCAACCCCACCGCTTAAACTAGCCGCGAATACGGCTCCATTTGAGTCCGAAACTAGTCACACGTTGGCAAAAAATAACCACGCGGATAAAGTCGCCGGTTGACTTTAGTTATATTATGCTTATACTGCATTTCCTGATGGGGTGAGTCAGAAATGTTAAATACACGTTTTGTCTGATAAACAAAAAACGAAAACTGTACATTCGCTTACAAAGTTCTATTTTATTGATTTAAAAACTTCATGTAAAAATGTGTATATAGGCGGACTTAATGCCTGAGGTATTCTCTACCTATACGATCCTTTTCCGAGTTGATATGTGTACTATTATTATTTTATTTATTTATTTTATTTTTAAAACATTACATAGTTGTTATATTATACAATATCCCACAAAACCAGTTCAGTGGTTTGGCTGGGGGAGCACCGCTTTAGTTCTTTACATAATTATACATATTATTAGTAATTACTCTTTATGTATGTAGTATACATTAATATATTCATATTCATATATTTATTTGCATTCCATAATGTTACAATAGATGTTAAAGAGGCTTAAAGCTAGGTACAATGTTATGGACCCTGTTAGGGCACAGCAAAAGAAGGCATTACAAAATTTATATTACATAATTAATTTAATAGTAGATAAAATAAATATTTTACAATTCAAGTTAGTATTAATTATACATATAATACATAGGTAGTTGTTTTTTTACAGAAATTGTCAACTTTGCGTTTTATATAATTCTTATATTAAGCTAAAAAACTAGCTTTGTGTATCAAAGTAAATGACCTTGCGTGTTGACGTCACTACCGTCCGAATTCATTGTTTGACATTGGTTTTAATTTGTTTCCCAGAATGTGAGGAGTACAGCCGCGGTGTCGTCGAGAAAGTGGACTACATACCTCTCATCCCCAACCCTGAAACTCTGTCGATATCCGCCCCGAAGTGTGACTACACGGGAGTCGAGCTCATAGTCGGCGGGGAGAATGCCAACCTCGGGGAATTTCCGCATATGGTGAGTTTTTAGTAGGTACCTAACTACCTAATATAAAGTGACCGTAGATTAGCGGCACTTGTTAGATTTATTGCGCGAAGTTACAGAAGACGCTGCTGCCCATCTTCTGGATTTTCCCTTAGTCGCCTCTTACGACACCCACAGGAGGACAGGGGGTGGTCAATTCTAGGTCGGATACCACTCGGCAATAAACGTAAACCATTATATTACAAAATGTGAGTGAATTTTTGGCAACATTGGCAATAGGCTCGCCCCCTATTACATTGGGACCTAAAACTTAACTGGCGAAATGTGGGTGTACTATATGTGCACCTCTGCCTACCTCTTCGGGGAATACAGGCGTGATGTTATGTATGTGAGTGAATCTATAAGTTCTCATCAAAAAACATTTGTATGCCAATGAAGCAAAACATAGAGCTACAATATTTTTTTTGTTTAATACCATCTATGTAAAACCTAGGTATGTTTACAAATGAATAAATGATTATGATTATTATTAAACTACACACACTATTCGGCCACGAAACTGGCGATACACCGTTCGGCCAAAGCTGAAATAGTTAAAAGAAAACGACGATTGGCGACCTGATTGGCGCTGGGCTCAGCGAATGCGAGTTCGATTTCCGCACGGGGCATAAATTTGTGCGAACATTCTGTTGTTGGTCCCAACTCTGGGTGTTTGTGTATGTGATATTTCATGCTTGTGAAACGCACCCACGACATACATACATACATAACATCACGCCTGTATTCCCCGAAGGGGTAGGCAGAGGTGCACATATAGTACACCCACATTTCGCCAGTTATGTTTTTAGGTCCCAATGTAATAGGGGGCGAGCCTATTGCCATCAACCGGGCACAAATCCAGACTCCGTGCTGCTACTGAGAATTACCTAATGGAAAAACCCAATAACACTTTGCCCGACCCGGGATTCGAACCCAGGACCTCGTGCTCAGCAGTCGCGCTTAGCGACCACTAGACCAACGAGGCACCCACGACACAGGAGAAATTCCTTTTTTTTAAGTGTATATATATGTAATTCTCCTGTTCCAGGCTGCTATTGGCTGGGCAGACTTCGACGGCTCCTACAAGTTCAGCTGCGGTGGCGGTCTTATTAGCCCGCGGTTCGTGGTGACAGCCGGCCACTGCATTAGGGACCCAAATGCGCAGAACCCAGAGCCGGTTATCGTGCGGCTGGGAGACCAGAACATCGATAACAGTGTCAGAGACGGAGCCAGTCCTATTGACGTGAGTTTCAGTTGCTTTCTAATGTTCTCCTGACCGAATTCCGGTCACTACAGCCTGTCTTGTACCAAAACGTCCTCGCTTATTTTGTAGTGTTGGCCTTGCCTGGAGGCTCTTGGGTCTCGCCATAAAGTCCGGTAAAGCAGTAAAAGCCCCTCCTGGGGCTGACTACGGCAGACCAATCTATACTATATTATTATATTATTATATATTATATAATATTATAAAGCAGAAGAGTTTGTTTGCTTGAACGCGCTAATCTCAAGAACTACTGGTCCGATTTAAAAAAAATATTTTAGTGTTAGATAGCCCATTTGTTGAGGAAGGCTATAGGCTATAAAACATTCGAAATCCATGCGGACGGAGTCGCGGGCGGAAGCTTGTAATAATAATTTAAAAAAAAACAACGTCACGCAAAAACTTTGTACAGCATTGTTTTATTTAAAATCTACGTTAAACGTCATTATATATAAGTTAGATGCATTCTAACTTATTTCACGATTTCCATGTTTTATTTTTTTTACCTTTCGGACGACTTACATTGTTCATACACAAACTTACGTTGGCCTGGACTTTAAAAGAGACGTTGACCCCTGAGTTTATTTCTCGGGGTACGCAAAGGTACACATATAGTACCTACTTAAACCCACATTCCGCCAGTTATGATTTTAAGAGGTAATCAGTTAGGAAATGCAGACGCCATATAGGTTTAATTTAATTTTTTATTGAATTTTGACGTGTAAAGTATTTACAAAAATAATTCATTTATTTTTTATTTATTTTATTAAGTTCCTATCTCACAGGTGCCAATCAGAAGGATCCACAAGAATCCAGAGTACCGTCCTCCGAAGGTGTACAACGACATAGCCCTGCTGGAACTGGCCACGGACGTGGAATTCAAGGCGGCAGTCCGGCCCGCCTGCCTCTGGACCAAGCCCGACTTCGGTGGGCATAACAAGGTAGTGGCTACCGGCTGGGGAGTTATAGACACACGTAAGTAGCTTTACAAACCTTATTGTCCTAGTAATAATAATGTGACTGCCTCGTTGGTCTAGTGGTTGCCAAGCGCGACTGCTGAACACGACGTCCTGGGTTCAAATCCCGGGTCGGGCAAAGTGTTACAGGCTCGCCCCTATTACATTGGAACCTAAAACATAACTGGTGATTTGTGGGTGTACTGTATGTGCACCTCTGCCTTCCCTTCGGGGAATACAGGCGTGATGATGTTATGTTAATAATAATGTTCTCCTGAACGGATTTCGGTGCTCAAGTATGCGCGCAAACACAGGTGCACTCCCTATTCCCTCACTCTCATAGTCCAGGACGGTGAGACACGCGAGTCTGGATTTGTACCCGGTTGATGATATAGGCTTGCGGCTATTACATTGAAACCTATAACTGGCGAAATGTGGGTGTAGTGTACACCTCTGCCTACACTTACAGGGAATATAAATAAGCGTAATGTTATCTTGGAGTTATACAATAGTTAGTAGTTGATGCGGTGACGATCCCTTTCCGAGTTTATATGTATCCTTAAATCTTAAAGTATACTTGTGTAGGCAATAAATTCAAGTAACTTAAAAATTGACTGCCTCGTTGGTCTAGTGGTTGCTAAGCGCGACTGCCGAGCACGAGGTCCTGGGTTCGAATCCCGGGTCGGGCAAAGTGTTACTGGGGTTTTCCATTCGGTAATTCTCAGTAGCAGCTCGGAGTCTGGAATTGTGCCCGGTTGATGGCAATAGGCTCGCCCCCTATTACATTGGGACCTAAAAACGTAACTGGCGAAATGTGGGTGTGCTATATGTGCACCTCTGCCTACCCCTTCGAGAAATACAGCCGTGATGTTATGTTATGTTTTAAATTCAAGTACCCAGATTTCATACAATAAGCATAATATACCTACTTATTCTTTTTACAGGCACCGGTAGAACCTCCAAAGAGTTGCAGAAGGTGTCTCTGTCTCTGCTGCAGAACAACTACTGCGACCAGCTGCTCTTCAACATCAGGAACAGGAACTGGCAGGGCTTCCAGCCATCACAGATGTGCGCTGGCGAGCTCAGGGGAGGGAAGGATACGTGCCAGGTAAGATTAACCCTTCTTTTATAAAAAATGACACCCTACAGGAATTTCTCCTGTACCGTAGATGCGTTTCACAAACATGAAATATGACATACACAAACACCCAGACTCGGGTCAAGCATCTGCGTATCAAACGAAGTTTTGCCCCGTGCGGGAATAGAAACTGCAAACTTCAGCGCAGCAGTCCAATCGCTTAGCCACTGCGCAGTCACAGATAATATTAAAGACAATAAAAATTGTGGCATAAAAAAATCCAGTGTTACCCTCTCAAATTCCGCCTATACATGTAAACATATCTATCTTTTGTGAGACGCTATTAAGAATCTGACTTGCTCGTACTATTAGAGAATATCGAATTCATGTGCGTATTATAAATTAGTTATCAGTTGTTAAAACGGTGAAGGAAAACATCGTGAGGAAATACACACCTGAGAGATTGTTCAACGGTGTGTGTCGCCATGTCAGAGGCCTACAGGCGGTTTACACTCTGACACCAGGCTGTTCATCAACCATACGATAACAAGATTGGAGCATATTTTAATATATATCTTTTTGCTGCTGAGCACGAGGTCCTGGGTTCGAATCCCGGGTCGGGCAGTGTTACTGGGTTTTTCCATTAGGTAATTCTCAGTAGCTGCACGGAGTCTGGATTTGTGCCCGGTTGATGGCAATAGGCTCGCCCCCTATTACATTGGGACCTAAAACATAACTGGCGAAATGTGGGTGTATTATATGTGCACCTCTGCCTACCCCTTCGGGGAATACAGGCGTGATGTTATGTTATCTTTTTGCATTTTCCAGGGAGATTCCGGCTCTCCTCTACAGGTGACGTCACAGGACAACTCCTGCATCTTCCACATAGTAGGAGTGACGTCATTCGGTAGGAAGTGCGCGGAGAGCGGCCGGCCGGCTGTGTACACTAGGGTGGCGAGCTACATCGACTGGATCGAGCAAGTCGTGTGGCCTGGGGAGTGAATTTAATAAATATTTAGAAGCATATACTGTATTTTATTTCAATACTAGCTGCGCCCCTTACCCGTTACATTTTTTCGGGATAAAAAGTAGCCTGTGTTAATACAGGGTGTCAGCTACCTCCATATGAAATTTCATCAAAATCGGTTTAACCGTTTGAGCGTGAAGAGGTAACAAACAGACAAACACACACACTAACATTCGCTTTTATAATATTAGTGTGATGGGATAATATATATTATATAATAAGATATTATATTAATAAAACAATTTATATTATTAATGATATTATTTTATTAAATAGATTTGATTTTTTATTAGTATTGTGACAATGAGTATTAGTATATTTCACATTTTGTGACAAAATTACCAGCGTAATATTATAAAAATGTAATTTCACATAAATATTAAATAATATTTCTACCATTTTTTGGTAGTTTTAGTCCGTTATTTGGATAGGTGAACTAAGTAAGATGGGGTAAATCGAAGCCTAAGGGTGAATATAGACAAAGCTTTGGAACTGATTTTACATAACATAACATCACGCCTGTATCCCCCGAAGGGGTAGGCAGAGGTGCACATATAGTACATCCACATTTCACCAGTTATGTTTTAGGTCCCAATGTAATAGGAGGCGAGCTGGCCATCAACCGGGCACAAATTCAGACACCGTGCTGTTACTGAGAATTACCTAATGGAAAAACCCAGTAACACTGCCCGACCCGGGATACGCACCCAGTACCTCGTGCTCAACAGTCGCGCTTAGCAACCACTAGGCAGTCAGGAACTGATTTTAACATTAAATTATTTCAGTTAGTTTTCAAAAAAGATTTTAGTTTATTATCTATAAGTAATACAATGGTATAGGAAATAGGCTCGCCCCCTATTACATTGGGACCTAAAACATAACTGGCGAAATGTGCGTGTACTATATGTGGACCTCTGCCTACCCCTTCGGGGGATACAGGCGTGATGTTAATGGTAACAATCTATACTCTTTGTACTAAATCTGTGCCAAGGTTATTCGCCCCTAAGTTTCGATTCACCCCATTATACCCAGTACCCATGTTTATTACATAAACCTCATTTTAGGTACAAAATTATTTACAGTGGCAACACTACCATCGGGCAAGCAGAGTTCTGCAGTTAAAAGTACACTGTCATTAGTAAAAATCATTACAATAACATTTAGGATCCTTTCTAAGTAACATTATAGATTATACAAAAATAAACAATTAAAAAACTTAACTTAATAAATAATAACAATAATAATTAGATTTTTAATCTCTTTATCAAGTCATTTGCTTTAAACAAAGTCATTTCCATAATGATTTCTATCACTTACGCGAATATTAGACATTGAAATAAAACTAGGTTTACGGATTTTATCGCGCAAAGTAATTTCTATTTGAAAACATGACTATTTACAGTTTATTTGTGACAACGTTTTTTTTAAATAAATTATATTAAGATATGATAATAACAGCCTATAACTTTCCTACAAAGGCCTCTTCTCGTATAGAGAAGGATTGAGCATTGATCACCACGCTAGCTCACTGCGGGCGATTTCAGATAATTAAATCCAGGCTTCCTCACGATGTTTTCCGTCACCATTAGTCAGTGGTGTCTTAGAATAACTAAGAAAGTATTTATAACAACGAAAAAGTCACATTGATACTTGCCCGGGTTTGAACCCGCAACCTTGCATACAAATCCGGTATGTTAACCACTAGGTCACCACGACTATACGAGAAGAGGCCTTTGCCCTGCAGTGGGACATTTATAGGCTGTTATTATATTATTATTGGTTTTGGTAGGCATATTAATTTTTATATCTTGACTGCTAAAATACGATCAGTAACGGGTACTGAGAGCCCCATCATTGTACTAATTCAAAAATAGCCGGGTATGTGGCTTATATTCAACTGATTTTGGACTCTATTCCACAGGCATAAGGATAGGATTGTAATCAACAACATATTTCCAATACCAACTGCTTACTGCAACTGTGCCTTGTGACCAATGCAATAGAATTCAAAATTGGTTGAGTACACTATAAATTAGGACCTTCTATATATAATGTTAGTTCAAATGGAGTGTAAGTATATAGGAATGTAAAGATAAATACAGAATATTTTGTATAGCTGCGCTCCGCGGTGTTACCCGCTACATGTTTTCGGGATAAAAAGTAGCCTGTGTTAATCCAGGGTGTCAGCTACCTCCATATGAAATTTCATTAAAATCCATTCAGTAGTTTTCACGTGAAAGAGTAACAAACATCCATCCAAACTTTTTCCTAACTAATGTAACTGTTAACGCACAATTAATATTTAAACTTGTTTTTGTTCCAATAAATGTTTTTTTTTGAACTTACAAACTTTCGCTTTTTATCAAATACTTTATTCATGCAATTACTATTTATTGTAAACAAATTGTGGCTCTTTAAAAAACTTTATAAATTTTACTATAACTTTCGTGAGTGTTATCCATATTATTTACTACTAGCTGCGCCCCGCGGTGTTACCCGCGACATTTTTTCGGGATAAAAAGTAGCCTATATGTTAATCCAGGGTATAACCTATCTACATACCAAATTTCAACCAAATCGGTCCAGCCGTTTATGCGTGAAAGAGTAACAAACATCCACACATCCATACATCCATACTCACAAACTTTCACATTTATAATATTATAATATATAATATAATATATAATATAATATATAATATAATATATATAATATAATATAGTAGGATATTAGTAGGATATATTCCGGTTATACTCACGACCCTTATTCATGAGCTGGTGCCGCGTAACCAGGTCATGAATAAGGGTTCCGTTCGAGTTCGAAACTAGTCGGGCATTCCCGAATACACCCTTGAGTATTATCGGAATATACAGTAAAAAACTTTATAAATTGTAATTATTAAATCTTCCTACTCAAAAAGTTGCCGACCCCTGGACTATTACATAGACGTTAGAACCTATGTGTTGGCGAGCCTATTGCTATTATAGGGACACCACACCAACAACCAGGGACTTGAAATGTTACTTTTTTTTGCCCGGATAACGTTATTTTATTTCGGAGAACGTTATTTTTGCTCGGATAACATTATTTTTGCTCGGATAACGTTATTTTTGCTCGGATAACGTTATATAGTAACGTTCCACATACTAAATAACGTTAACTAAACAAAAATATTTTGGGTAATGTTTTAAGTCCCTACCCACACCCACACCCCGAAAGTCTATGACAACTCCCCTATAAACAACCCATAACATACCTTCTAATAGTATTCCATACGTCACCATTAGTTAACAATCAGTCTCAGTTACAATCATTATAGTTAATCTTTCTCATCCAATCTCACAAATATTAAAATGCAAGATAAAATCGATGTATTATTATCACTACATATTATAAAACAAAGTCGCTCACCGCTGTCTGTCTGTCCCTATGTATGCTTAGATCTTTTAAATAATCTATATAACGTTTGGTTTCCATGCTAAGCTTGAATCTAAATTGGCTTCAAGTCCCGCTTGCGTCCATCATTTTTCAAATTTCCTTTATAAATTTAGTTTATAATCTATGTTGTTCTTTTACCATGGCAGTAACTATAGACATTAATATTAATAAATATAAATACTCTGATAATAAATATTATAAAGTTTAAAATTGCCATCATACAATATTATAAGAAACGCTTTTTGTGAAACCTCCTTTGAATGTATGATAACAATAAGCAAAGAGATGTGGCAACACCGTCAAAAGGAAAACATAAAGGTACTTGTCTATGGGTGGGGAGCTGCCAAAAGGGTAAAACCATAGACCTCTCCGGTTTCCATCCCGCAAATGGTGACTTGAGTAGGCCAGAATCAGCATAAAAGATAAAAGGTATAAATTCAGTTTCTTTTGCAAATAGCTGTAGAGTAATAATATTGTGGTCAGGAGAAGCCAGAACGTGGTACAGTGGAATATCCCTCGGTGTCTCAAATTCAGCATATCCTGAAATTAAGAAAATTAGGGTATATTAATTTTTATTGCGGCAACATTAGGGGAGATGGGTAGCCTACATGTAATAATGGGTAACACATTTTGTAATAACTAGAGGTCGCTCTAAAGAAAAAATTGGACCATACTATATGTATTATTAACTTTAGCTTTAATCACTTCTTCACCGTATAAACTTTAACTATGACAGATATCACACTCCTCTGTACACACAATATACCTAAAAGGAGATCTAAAGTTTTTGCATCACATAATATAATAATATCATCTATAGGCAGAGGTGTAGTACACATATTCCACCAGTTACATTATAGGCCCCAATGTAATAAAGGGCGAGCCTATTGCCATCAACCGAGCACAAATCCAGACTCCATACTACAACTGAGAATTACTTAATGGAACAATCCAGTAACAATTTGTTGTTCGACAATCCGGGATTTGAACCTAGGACTTCTTGCATAATAGTAGCTCTTAGCAACCGCAAAAGCTCAATAACTATGAAATAAAGTTAATTTAGTCCTCATAATAGTTCTATTTAGGTAAAAGACATTTAGTTATATCATACTCACTATTCTGGGGAGTAAAAGTGCATTTAAAAATTCTATCTGACGTTACTAAGAAATATGTAAGATGCTTCAATTATCTTTGCTATCTCAATTACTTTTTAAACATATCCCTTCTCTAGGAATTTCTCCTGCATCGTGGGTGCTTTTTACAAACTTGAAATATCACATGCACAAACACCCGGATTGGGGACAAAAATCTGCAGATCACTCTAATTTCCTGTGGGAATCGAACTGCAACCCTTAGCGCAGCAATCCAATCACACCACTGTGCATATCAAGTCGTCATTGAAGTGCATGATACTAAATTTTAAAATCACATTGATTTTAAAATGTATGATAGAATGAGAAGTTGTATTGATAACAAAAGTTTCAAAGTTCTCAAGGCAAAATTAGTTCTTACCTTTAAATAAATTGATCGAGCAATAAATGCATGGTCAATATCAATGAGTATAGACACCACAGTGCAGATTATTACATTGCAGACACATGCTTCAGGGTTAGAACTGTTTTCATGGCTGAAAAAGATAAGGGAAGAGAGAAAACCCAGAGCGCCGTGCACACTACTATCTGTAATGGCGCGAAATGTTTGAGAACTGGCATATTTTGAACGAAACACAATGTAATCTCCGAGATAGGCCGTGCATATCATTACTACAGACAGAATTACTTTAAAAAATTTCATCATTTTGCCTTCAGGTAAATCATTTTCTTTATTTTGGTTATGTTTTTGTTTTTATCATTTTATAGTGTTTTTAAGTATGTTCACGTCTATGTATTATCGTTTAACATATTTGGTGCACAGATTACACAGTTCGCCGGTGAATTTGGCTTGTTTTTTCAACTTTATTTGTTTATTTCATCGTTAACTTTTGCCTGAATGACACTGAAATGTTTTCATGTTTTGGTTTTCATAGCATTGCGTTCGAAAACTACAAATATATAAAAGGTGATGTGAACGCAAGATATTACTAAAAATATGAAATTAATAAAAATTGTTTCTTTTTATGTTTCGTGAACGTAATAGGATTATTTGTAAAAATGTTTTATTGATTCATAAGCTTTAAATAATTAATATAATTAGATTAGTACCTTAAGTATATTTTTAACATGAGTTTCGATATAAATCGGTTGAGTTTCCGAACGTCTTAGTCGACTGATTTTTTAATTTTTTGCCGGCATTGAAAATACTAGTTAGGACTTAGGTACTTTCTCAAGTATGTATATGTATGGTATGTGTAAAATGCGGCTCTTCAAACCAATGGACCGTGAAAATTGCAGCTCTTCTTACCTTAAGATGTAATCATATTGACTATCTACTTGTCTTTTTTGTGCAGACTTTCTTTTTTTGCTAGGATAAGTACAACAATGAAAGAAAATCTAGTTTAACTAGACCAAACTAAAGTATTTAAACAATGCCACACCCTAAAATGATCGATATGTTGACTCAATGACAAATAACATTTTCCATTCAATTATGAACTCTTTTGACATACATTCGCTAAGTATAGAAAGATCTAGATTAACTGGTAAAGTTACCAGTATTAAATGAACTTGTTTATTGAAAAATTATTATTTATTCAAGGATCCAAGTCGTTGGATAATACTCTATGATAATACTGAAATACCTGAAACCTTATCATTTATCATTATCAGCCACTGCATTAGTTATCAGCTAGTGTTGCCAGTTGTAGAAACTTAATTTCCTTTAATTAAACTAATGATCGATTAATATCAGTCAATAACCTTTGATACACTCTATCTAGAGTCTGGTACACTATTCAATCAGATTTATGTAAGATTTTTACCTCATATTCACCCACCTTCAAATATGATACAAAATACAAAGACGATTTTATAAAAAAGTGTTAGAAGTTCTTTTAACAGCCAACGACTATAAACATGTTTTTTGTAGGTCTATATTTTGCTATGCCACAACTAACTCTATCTACAGATTTTTTTATATCTGCAATTCATGATAGGTCAAAATTTGCTTAGATTTATCGTGAGAGCTTCAAAATATTAATTCGTGATGAATCATAATATCAAATTTGGCTTTACCTAGAGACACCGGTAAAATTCTCTCAGTAAACAAATATAAAACGATAAACTTTAGTCGATTTAATCTTTTGAGCCAAATATCAATACACCTTTTACCAAATCTTATTATTCCTTCCCAAATTGTGGTAAACTTATAAAATGGCAACTCCAACTTCACAATCAACTTTTACTAAGAATTGAAACGAACGATATGAGATAAACATTTTAATAACCATTCCGGATTTGTTCAACGTTCAATTTGGAACCTATTTTACGAAAAGGTTCTATAATCGGGATCTAGTGTATCAAAATGCGTGAAATTGTGCATGTACAAGCTGGGCAGTGTGGAAACCAAATCGGATCCAAGGTTAGAGACTATTTCATTGTAATGTTTTGTAATATTCTACATTTTTTACTTGTTCGTTCCCTGCGTAGTGTACGACACTTTCGTGATACTTATAGGGCTTCTTAGCACTAAGAAGAAACGACATTAATGCTCAGACTTATATAAAACAATAATAAATTGAATACCTACATAATTGAACAGCAAAAATAAAATAAAATTAAAATACTTATTAAAACTTAATAAGTATTTAAATGTATCTTAAGTTTTAACGCTACGGCGCAGCGAGTAGCGGGGTGAAAATTTTGGAGGGAAAAACCTTGACTTTAGGGCGTTTCTAGAAACAAAAGAAAGTTGTTGAAATGCGTTTATTTTTTTGGTTCTACTTGCGCAGTATTTGCATTAGTTGAAGAGGCCAAGGTTGTAATACTCACCAATTTAAATTTAATGAGCGTAATTGGTTAATTTTGTCGCAGTAATTTAACAAAGATTGGTACACGTAGATTATCAAGACGTATTCTTTTAAATTATCCCTTCTTAAGTACCTATTAAAGCTTAGACGGAGTTATGTGATGTTGGTGATGATAGTTTTCTTATATTATTATAAAATAATTAATAAATATATTACGTCACATATCGTAAATAAGTAATGCCGGCGCAATGCGCTTCGTGTCATAGATAATGATAGAACTACAGTGTTGCTATATGTATTTTTAGTCCCTTTTTGTGTGGAGTTTAATTTTAAGTTCATTTAATATATTAATAAAAGTTAATTGTAGAACAAGTGATAAGACTTAAAATAATAGTTGGGATGTATTTGATATTATTTTGAATATGAATAATTATATTACGAATTTGTAGGACACGCTACGACCTGTGCAATTCTTTTGTTACCTTTACAGGCGACCGAAGCAAATTAAAAAAAATCTATATTTTTATTCGACTCGAACGGTATATCTGCTCGATTACCATGAACTCTTAAGTCTTACAGCTGGACATTTTCGGTTGAGGAAGCGAGACGTCGCCCTACACTGTATATAGCGTCTTACTTCCACAACGGGAAATGTCCTACTTTAAGAGCTCATGGTAAGGGCCCTGTAGACTGAAGATTTCTCCGGCAAACCGGATTGTCCCACACACACTGCGACATACAGTCTTCCTTATGAGGCAAACCTGCACAGGCAGACCTCGGTATACCGTAGCGTGTGACCCGCTTAAATTTGCCTTAAATGAGTACATTGTGCAGTAGGTACATCGTTTTGCTTGATTCCCTGTCACAGCAGTTCTGTAGCAACATGTCCTGTACACACAAATTATGGGAATGCAGAACTTTTTTATCATTTCTCAGGTGCATCGTTTTTTGTCATCATCAGCCGGAAGACGTCCATTGTTGAACAAAGGCCTCCCCCTTAGAACGCCACAATGAACGACAGCTTGCCAATTGCATCCACCGGTTGCCCGCATTTGTTTCTTATCGACTCAAAAATATGATATTTTTTAGCGGATTATTATTATCGTGGTGTAAATAGTGGGATGGTCAGCGTGGCACGATCTTGATGGCTGGCTAATCTGTACTCTGTTGCATTAGCTATCTTTGTAATACGAAAAAGATTATGGTAGTACTGTGTTATAGGTGTATCCCTACTAATATTATAAACGCGAAAGTTTGTGAGTATGGATGGATGTTTGTTACTCTCTCACGTAAAAACTACTGAATGGATTTTAATGAAATTTCATATGGATATAGCAGACACCCTGGATTAACACATAGGCATTTTATTCGGAAAAAATGTAGCGGGTAACACTGAGGGGCGCAGCTAGTATTCACATAAGGTGACGAATCAAACGCGCCTTAGTACAGGAGAAATTCCTAGTGGGCGTTTAAAAATGCTTGTAATATTTTCTGTTCCAACGTTATTAGTATCTGCATTATGTTAAAAGATGGCGTGTCGAACTAGACTCCTAGCTAAAGGACTAGCGTCGAGTGGTGGCAGACAGGGACAAGTGGGAGGGGGGATGGGAGGCCTTTGCCCTGCAGTGGGACGATACGGGCATATAATAATAATTCGCGGATTTGTGATAGAGTTCGTTCACTGCAACGCGACAAATCGATGCTGTAGAAATGTTTAAAGTAGGTCAATTTTTTTTCGTAAAACAATATCGATTGGCGAGGTAATCGCCGTCCTCTAGCCTCTAGGTCGCGTCGTACTAGTTGGGGCATTGGCCTCATGTCGGACCACCTAAAGGACAAATTCTTTTAGGTACAATGGCTTGGTCAGAAACTGAATTTTACATGATTAACTTGAGTGTAACTACTTCTCAGTTATTATAAAGGATTCCTAGCTAACATAACATCACGCCTGTATTCCCCGAAGGGGTAGGCAGAGGTGCACATATAGTACACCCACATTTCGCTCGGGCGAGCCTATTGCCATCAACCGGGCACGAATCCAGACTCCGTGCTGCTACTGAGAATTACCAAATGGAAAAACCCAGTAACACTTTTTGCCCGACCCGGGAGTCGAGCCAGGACCTTGTGCTCAACAGTCGCGCTTAGCAACCACTAGACCAACGAGGCAGTCCTAGCTAAACTGTTGTCATGTCCAAATATATTGCCTCGTTTAGGCTTTAGTACTTTGGTCATTCTCGGCCTGTTATATGTATACAAGGTTAACTGCGACGTCAGAGCTTCCGTCCGATGTATCTTATAGCCCAACAACGGCAGGTGACCGTCGTATCTCTCAATCTCATATAAGCGTTTCAGCCGTTTAGCTAGGTCAATGAGAGGTGTTATTAATCGCACTATTTTAATCTTGCAGCAATTATTTGCAGACAGAAATCGAATGGAATGATAAATATATAGGTTTGACGTATTATGTAATCGATAACACAGTCGAAGCATTATGTCTGGCCCATACTATTCGATTTATCATTTTATTCGATTGCCATTCATCAAGTTTCCTTTTGCCACTTTTTGTGGTCGACTTCCAATATAATCAAGTTCTTAGGTATATTACAAGTATTATATATTTGTCTGACCTCCAAAAAACTCACAGGGGCCGAGTCTATTGCCATCAAATCCAGGCTCCGTGGTGTTACTAAGAATTACCTAATGGAAAACCCAATGACACGATGAACAACCTCGGATGCCCAACAATTACGCTTAGCAACTAGACCAACTTGGCAGGTTCTGGAAATGATTACCAATGCACTCCTAGGATAAACTACGGCGAAAGCATCGATCGTGCCGTGTTTTTTAGAATAGACCACCCCCTTTCCTCCCGTGGGTGTCGTAAGCAACGATTAAGGGATACTTCCGGGGGGATGGGCAGCAGCGCTCCCCTGTGTAGCTATCATTCACCATACTGCGGTTGCCAACCCGCCTGCCCAGCGTGGTAACTGCAAAAAAACCCATGAAGAGCAGCCACAGAAAACGGCCCCCAGTTCCCGGGCGTTACTACTCCAGGTAGTGACGAGAACGGAAGAGTTCGCCTTGAGGCGTACCCTGAGAGAGGCTTACGTCTAACAGTGGACTGCAATAGGCTGATGAATGCATCGATCGATCCCCTGCGGTTGTCATGCAACCACAAGCCCCATGTGAATGTATTAATATAGTAGGTAATACAGTGGTAATATGATATCTACATAGCGATATCTTCCAAGGTCGTTTATTCATGTAATTACCTACTTATTCGTGTTTATTGTTTAGTGACGCTGTCCAGTGTACTACGAAGCCGAGGTTAACATTGTCTGCGTTGGGAATATCGGATATGAGATAATATTTTATCTTACTTGTAATCAAACCAATTATTGCAGGCGCCTTGCAATTTGAATATGTAGCTGCTTTTAAATCACATAACATCACGCCTGTATTCCCCGAAGGGGTAGGCGGACATATAGTACACCCACATTTCGCCAGTTATCTTTTTAGGTCCCAATGTAATAGGGGGCGAGCCTATTGCCATCAACCGGGCACAAATCTAGAGTCCGTGCTGCCACTAAGAATTACCAAATGGAAAAACCCAGTAACACTTTTCCCGACCCGGGATTCGAACCCAGGACCTTGTGCATCAGTCGCGCTTAGCGACCACTAAACCAACGAAGCAATCAGGCTTTTAAATAAAATGCTTTTATTTGTGTGCAAAGGTATAACATGGCATAAACCATCTTATGTTATAAGCTGTTAGCGTAGATCTATAGCCGGTGCAAATTACGCGAACGCAGAGAACATACCCGCGAAAATTCTAAACGAATTACGAAGAAGAAATGATTCAACGTGAAAATACGAATGAGCATGGAATTCACTAAATATTTTGGAAATTATCAACTGTACAGGATGTTAGGCCTTTGTACTGAAGCATACAGTTATCTCATCGGTGTAGTGAAACGTCATTGGCTGTCGATGTCATCATCGCTCATTATAAGTCTCTATAACATTCAAACAAACAATTGTTTTTCATTTTTGAGAGAATTTAGTTGTAAATAGGTGTAAAATATGTTTTTTTTCGATAGTAGTAAAAAAAAAAGATTTTTTTTTATTAATAAATACAATAATTAATCCTTTCTCGCAATATTTGGTTAAAGAAACTAAAACATATCGATTTTAATCAGTAAAAGTAATAGATTGCTTAATACCTATCGTTTTTAAACGTTTCACACTAAAATGCCAATATTTGTTTTATGAACGATTATTAATCTAGACTTACTTTAAAAAAAGAGTCAACTAGCCTATTGAACTTTGACATTAGTTCATTAATGTATTTTAACGTCATTATTCGTCGTGTAGCTGAACTAAGTAGGTAGTTAAAAGTTGCCATTACAAGAAATTGAATTACCAATAAAATAGTCGATACCCTTGGACCTTCTCATGTTTCTGGCTAAGTGATTTGCGCTGGCACAGCTGTTGCTGCTGCAGACCCTCAAGCGGCGGAAATACAATAACCTGATTGGAAATTATATATTTGAGCCGTTTGGGGTCGAAACATTAGGCGATTGGGGTCCGAGCGCTCGCGCACTATTTAGAGACGTAGCTAAATGCTTGTCGACTCCACACGTGACCACAGCTCTGGTGCATTTTTTGGCCAAAGAATAAGCATTGCTCGTGGGTAATGAGAAAATTCAACAACAACATGCAACAATCAGTTGTGCACACAAACAAACAAACAACCTCTCACCCTAAACACATATACCTACTCAGTTCCGTCGTGGTAATATTTTTTTTAAATTTTACGGTCTTGGCGTTTTTGACATATTTTTCTTGCCATTGACAAAATTTATTGATTCCATGTATTATTATAACTATTTTACAACTATTTTTTATGCTTTTTAACTTTTTATTTTCGTATATATTGTTTTTATTCTGTATTAGATTTAAATTGACAAAATGATTCTAGACTTAGCTTGAAAAAAAAATTACCAGTATCTTTTTTCCCGCAGTTCTGGGAGATAATATCCGATGAGCATGGCGTGGACCCCAACGGTATTTACGTCGGAGAGAGTGACTTGCAGTTGGAGAGGATAAATGTATACTACAATGAGGCGTCCGGAGGTGAGTTCAATCAATCTGTCAACATTTATTTTGTATAACACAGATCAGATGTTAAATACGATGTTTGACGACCTGATTAGCGCAGTGGCTAAGCGATTAGACTGCTGCGCTAAGGGTTGCGGGTTCGATTCCCGCACGGGGCAAAACCTTTGTGCGAATCGCACATGTTTATTTATTTTATTAGGGAAACTTACAGCTATTACACAGATAGTGAAGAAAGGCCAATTGTCCCGAGTCTGGGCGTATGATATATTTCATGTTTGTGAAACGTACACAAGACAAATTCCTAGTGTGGGGCGACGTTTTAAAAAAAGCATTGGGGAAATGTCGGTTTACTACAGGCGCACCCCTGCCTACCCCTTCGGGGTATTAACGCGTGATGTTATTATATGTATTATCCTCCTCTCTCCACTATATTTATTTACCATATATACTAAATGTCCGTGCGCGCTATATGCATAAAGAAAGATCCAAACTTCTCTATATGAACCTACTACCAGTGCCCCGCGGTATTACCCGCTACATTTTTCCGGGATAAAAAGCCTATGTGTTAATCCAGGGTGTCAGCTACCTCCAGATAAAATTTCATTAAAATCCATTCAGTAGTTTTTACGTAAAAGAGTAACAAACATCCATCAATACTTTCGCGTTTATAATATTAGTAGGGATAGTAGGGATGTAATTTTTGGCGTAGGTTCAAAGTTTTCCTTTATCAATATTATTGTTTTCCAGGAAAATACGTGCCCCGCGCAGTCCTGGTGGACCTGGAGCCCGGCACCATGGACTCCGTGCGGTCCGGGGCGTACGGACAGCTGTTCAGACCCGACAACTTCGTGTTCGGACAGAGCGGTGCAGGTGAGACATCTAGCGGCGGGTAGCGGCGTTCGCGTGATATTGATTTTTCTATGTGACTTGCATGAATCTGCAGTTGAAAACGTACTTTTTTTAAGTTAATTGGCGTTTAAATAATATTTGAAACGCCTATTTTACTTAGTGGTAACGCGTTAAAAACTTGACGATAGTTTTAAGCCGTCGCTAAGTTATTGGACAAAACTCGGTAGGGTTCGATCCCAGCACGGTATCGGTGTAATCCACATCTGTGGAACCATTTGGTTAAGTCCGACTCATCATCATCACCAGCCAGAAGACGTCCACTGTTGAAAGGCCTCCCTTAGTACGCCACAACGAACGACAACTTGCCAATTGTCACCGGTCACGATAATTGAAATATCATTTTTTTGAATCATGTCAAACATCACATCGTAACATGGGCTGTATAAAATTAATTTAAATAAATACTATAGACTCACAAGTTTAGAGTATTTATTTAAACATTTGGGCACCCTACTAGTTGACAGCGATGAGGAGGAATACTTTGATGCATAATGTTTAGTTTTAATTTTTCTTTTGTATAATAGGTATATTTATTATATGACTTTTTGTATTTTTTATGCATGTTGCCATGCTAGGCTTAAATTTTTAAATTGATCCATCATTTTTCAAGTTTCCCTTAATCAATTTAAAAAGGTATATTTATTTTTAACGTGTGTAAATAACCTTGTAAATGAAAAATACTAAAAAGACTCACGAGTGATAATTCCTACTACTGTATAAAATGTATTTATTATAATGGTATTCCCACTGTCCAGGTAACAACTGGGCCAAAGGACACTACACAGAGGGCGCTGAGCTCGTGGACTCCGTCATGGACGTGATCCGCAAGGAGGCCGAGGGCTGCGACTGCTTACAAGGTAGGCCCAGCAATATCACAATCACATACATATCATTATAATATAAAGATAAAATACATATCATCATCGTCTACAGCTAGGGTTGCCAACTTTTTTAGAAGAAATAAAGTATATCTTACTTTAAAGGAGGTAAATAAAGAGTACGGACTTACAAATAAGAGTATCATTTATTTTGTACTTTTTGCAGCACATAACAATTTTTAAAGGAATTGTATGAGTCCAAACATTCCAACTCCAAATTTATATATGTATATCAAGAGCTCATTCTGATTATGGATTTTTGCATATTATTACAGACGTGCACTAGTTTAGTAAACATTTTGTAAATAAGAGTATTTTAGCGTACTCTATTAGTGTTATAGATTATAGAGTACGCCTACATGATATAGAGGACAATACTCTATTTTAGAGTACGGTTGGCAACCCTATCTACAGCCTTCAATATCCCACTGCTGGGTATAAGCCTCCCTTAAACAATGCCATCCGCCGCGGTCCTGTGCCAATCTTGTCCAGGTGCGCCCCGCAATCTTTATTATGTCGTCGACCCATCTCGCTGCCGGACGACCTACGCTTCGCTTGCTCGTAATTGCAAATACATATAGTCACGCCTATTTCCCAGAGGGGTAGGCAGATACCACGAATTCCTGTTAACTACGATCCTGACATACGTTTCGCCTCATTCACTAGCTTCACATTTCTCATACACATTATTATTTAAGATAGAAAATCATTTATTTAATATAGACTCAAAAAATGTACTTTTTGATCGTCAAATTACATCAAGGGCTGCCTCGTTGGTCTAGTGGTCGCTAAGCGCGACTGCTGAGCACGAGGTCCTGGGTTCGAATCCCGGGTCGGGCAAAGTGTTATTGAGTTTTTCCATTAGGTAATTCGCAGTAGCAGCACGGAGTCTGGATTTGTGCCCGATTGATGGCAATAGGCTCGCCCTCTATTGCATTGGGACCCAAAACATAACTGGCGAAATGTGGGTGTATATGTGCACCTCTGCCTACCCCTTCGGGGAATACAGGCGTGATGTTATGTATGTTATGTTAAAATTACATCAAGACTGTCCCCAAAAACGTTGGCCTTCACCGCTTCCTAGTGCTATATCTATGAACAACTCTGTAACATCATAAATAAATAAACATAATGATTTCTATCACTTACGCGAATATTAGACATTGAAATAAAACTAGGTTTTCGGATTTTTAACACCTCAGTCTGCCCGAGACCATGAATGCTGTAAAGGATTCGACACGTCGGGACCAAAATCAATTAAAAAACCGCGATAAAATCCGTAAACCTAGTTTTATTTCAAAATAAATAAATATCTGGGTAGAAGAAACGGCGCAACTAACTACCCAGCAGCAATCTATCTGTCAAAATTAGAAAAATAAACGAAGTTATTTAAGCCGAAGTCTCTGTTTCCCATAGAAGGCCAATCCCAGGGATTTCCATTTGCTACGCTTTTACATAGATGATGTATATCTGTGGTTGCTATAATAACAAATACTAAAAAACAGAACAAAATAAATATGTAAGGCTCCCATACAAAAAACGTGTTGTTTTGCAGTTTTCTTATAAATCAAGTACGGAACCCTTTTGCGCGGGTCCGACTTACACTTGGCCGGTTTTTTAATCTTCTGTATCTGCACCCTCAGGCTTCCAGCTGACGCACTCCCTGGGCGGCGGCACGGGCTCCGGCATGGGCACGCTGCTGCTGAGCAAGATCCGCGAGGAGTTCCCCGACAGGATCATGAACACCTTCAGCGTCGTGCCCTCTCCCAAGGTGAGGGGGGAAACCACTTGGTCACTTTACCTTCCTACTGATATCATAATTATTAATTACTGTTATTGGTTGTGCAGAACCATTGTAATTAAATAAATAAATAATAATAAACTAGCTTTTGCCCGCGGCTTGGCCCGCGTTAAGTAGCCTATGTCCTTTCTCGGGTGAGCACGAGGTCCTGGGTTCGAATCCCGGGTCGGGCAGTGTTACTTGGTTTTTCCATTAGGTAATATTCTCAGTAGCAGCACGGAGTCTGGATTTGTGCCCGGTGATGGCAATAGGCTCGCCCCCTATTACATTGGGACCTAAAACATAGATAACTGGCGAAATGTGGGTGTACTAGATGTGCACCTCTGCCTACCCCTTCGGGGAATACAGGCGTGATGTTATGTTATGTTAAATGTATATTTAATCTTTTGAAGAAGACATGACATTTGCATATTAGTGACTCATTATAAAATATACGTATGCCTATAATTTTCAAGTGGTCACTTCTCCGTTCTTCTCCAGGTAAGCGAGGTGGTGCTGGAGCCATACAACGCCAC
Source organism: Abrostola triplasia (assembly GCA_946251915.1). NCBI lineage: Eukaryota > Metazoa > Arthropoda > Insecta > Lepidoptera > Noctuidae > Abrostola > Abrostola triplasia. Next base: position 2,099,412 of record OX276450.1, read on the forward strand.
GCTGTCGGTGCACCAGCTGGTGGAGAACACCGACATGTCCTTCTGCATCGACAACGAGGCACTCTACAACATCTGCTTCAGGACCCTGCGGCTCACCAGCCCCAGCTACGGAGACCTCAACCATCTGATCTCGGTGAGCTCATCTTAGTTTTCTCTTTTTGGCCTGTTTTTCGGCCAAAGAATTAGCATTGCCATTCAACGTGGCAATACCGCCAGCCTTTTGGGCACCCTACCAGTCGACAGCGATGAGGACGAATACTTTGATACATAATTTTTAGTTTAAATTTTTTATTTTGTATATATTTATTTTTAAGAAATGTATTCTGAAGTTTTCTCTTATATGTGAGGAGAAACCTCTGGTTTTCTTCTTATCGTTTGGTTGCTGAACAACCTGGTGTCAGAGTGTAAACCGCCTGTATGAAGAAGACGATCCGTCCTCCTCCGGCAGGTCTTAAACCAGCTCTTCCTTCATAGTAGTCTAATATCCGTCTCTATTATACCAGCTCACGATGTCTGGTGTGACCACCTGCCTGCGGTTCCCCGGCCAGCTGAACGCAGACCTCAGGAAGCTCGCCGTCAACATGGTGCCGTTCCCCCGGCTGCACTTCTTCATGCCAGGTGAGATTAACTTTGTCCTGTCGGAATGAGCTGCCTACTTGTTTATCATAACATCACGCCTGTATACCCCGAAGGGGTAGGCAGAGGTGTGCATATAGTACACCCACATTTCGCCAGTTATGTTTTTCGGTCCCAATGTAATAGGGGGCGAGCCTATTACCATCAACCGGGTACAAATCCAGACTCCGCGCTGCTACTGAGAATGACCTAGTGGAAAAACCCAGTAACACTTTGCCCGACCCTGGATTCGAACCCAGGACCTCTAGCTCAGCAGTCGCGCTTAGCAACCACAAGACCAACGAGGCAGTCAGTACTTGTTCATCCACGAAAGATAAAATATATTATATAGTACATAATTGATATTACCGAGTGGTATCTTCCCTAGAATTGACCACCCCCTTTCATCCCGTGGGTGTCGTAAGAAACGACTAAGGGAAAATCCAGAAGATGGGCAGCAGCGTCTTCTGTAACTTCACCACCAATACTGCGATCCCCAAACCGCTTACCAAGCGTTTGGATCATGGCAACCCCTCGCTTTACCGGGGAGGCGTTTGTCCACCAGTGGACGTCTTCCGGCTGATTATGATGAACTATGTATATTGTATCCATGTTAACTTTACTAATTACCATAAATATTTTGCAGGATTCGCGCCTCTCACAGCACGGAACTCGTTCAACTACCGGCCACAGACTGTTCCAGAACTTATGAGCCAGGTAAGTCGGTTGTTCAAAGTATCTGTTTGAAGTACATGCCTGGTGGCAATAAGTATGCTTGTATATAGGCACTTATATCATAATATTTACATATATACATAAAGTCACGCCTGTTTCCCTGAGGGGTAGGCAGAGACAACGACAAGTACTGCTATTCCCTTAAAGATGTCGCTAAATTAATTTGCGTATTACTTCCCTATGCTAATAGATGGCGTTAAGTTTGACTGAACTAGTATATCTACCCTCTAATAGATGGCGCTAAACAATATCCAAGTAATTCGTCCATCCGATAATAGATGGCGTTACTATACTTTAGTACCGACTTTAAACTGTAGATGTCACTGTGCATTAGTTTAGTTCGTGTACTAGGTAATAGATGTCGCTAATCTCAATATTCCGAACAGATGTTCAACTCCGGCAACATGATGACGGCGGCCGACCCCCGCCACGGCCGCTACCTCACGGTGGCGACTATCTTCAGGGGCCGCATGTCCATGAAGGAGGTGGACGAACAGATCCTGGCCATACAGAACAAGAACTCAAGGTATGACCTCTTCATCATTATCATCCGCAGCCTTCAGTGTCCCACTGTTGGGTATAGACCTCCTTTAAACTATGCCATCCGCGGCGGTCTTTTTTTTTTACTTGAGGGAAATGCGTTACGCATTCCCCGGCGCTCGGAAGCGGTGGTACGTGGGACTCGACTCTCCCCAATAAGACCCACAGGGGTCTTACCCACTATAAACCTCACAATGCCTGCGCATAAGTGGGGGAGGTTGGATCGCTTAGGCATTCTACCATCAACCCCGTGAGACCCTGTACACCGCTCTCTATTCCTCCACACTTTGATATTATTTAATGTTTGTCTTATTACTCCCCAGCTACTTCGTAGAATGGATCCCCAACAACTTGAAGGTGGCAGTGTGCGACATTCCCCCCCGCGGGCTGAAGATGTCGGCCACTTTCATCGGCAACAGCACCGCCATCCAGGAGATATTCAAGCGCATCTCGGAGCAGTTCACAGCCATGTTCAGGAGGAAGGTGGGCGATATTACCAGCGATTGTTATATATGTTTTACTTGTTAGTTTTTTCGGTTAAGATTTTGTTTACGTTTCGTAAATTATTTTGTTAATTATTATTTATATACTAACTAAATAAGTCCCCTGCCCTAAATATCCTAGATTATAATCAAAAATCACTTTCTTCTATGACAAATTAACACTATTCTTAATATCGCCTTAAGTTAATTTCTACAAGTTAACACTTGACTGATCGTAAATTCATATAAGACATATGAGTTCTTTTGGACATTTTTTTAACTTTTTCAATTGATAGACTTGCGCTAGGAAATGAGCGTCCGATCCCTGGATATAACAAATATGTGTTATTGCCAGCAGAACTGTAATTCCGACTTGCATTTGTCGCCAGGCTTTCCTCCACTGGTACACGGGCGAGGGTATGGATGAGATGGAGTTCACAGAGGCGGCCAGCAACATGGCCGACTTGATCTCAGAGTACCAGCAGTACCAGGTAACACATAATATCATCTTCATCACCTCTTCTCAGGGGTTAAGCAGCGTTTGCCGCGGTTAAACTTTAGATTGGTGACCGATTTTTGAGACATTGAAACCCCACCATGCTTTGTTTTCCACGTTATGCTGTTATTTCTGTATCTGATCTTCCTCCAGTCGTGTTGCCGTCCTATCGGACTAAAAATAGATTGAACCTTTGACATACCTAGTTGTGAACTATAATAATATATCCTACGCTAGGACTAGTGAAAATTGGCCTACTTGTAAAGAGGACATAGGAAAGCTACGCTTCTGCTTACTCCTCTAAGAAATACAAGCTTCATGATGTACTTTTTCCAGGAGGCTCTCGTCGATGACGACGACGTGTTTGACGAAGAAGAAGAATTGGCCCAAGAAGAGTATCAAGTAGACAACACGGCCGCCATATTGGAGTAAAGACTTCATTGATAAACCTTTTTAATTGAAATTATGTTGTAATAATAAGTTATTATTGTTTTTTTTAAGAATTAACATCGACGATCCGTGTGCCTCATGTGTGGGAATGCCTGTTAGTTCCTTTTCAGCTTTTAGTGAACGATGTTGCTGAGTTTAGAAGCTAAATTTAGTGTCTAAAATACAATTACGATATTTTGTATGGAAAAGTAAGTACCTATGCCAAAAATGTCATTCTTTCATTAAGATGACACTAGACTTAGTGTTTAGGCACTTGGTCATCATTTTATTCCTATATACCGTAGTTTTATATATTAACAAACATAAAAAGGCGTCAAAGCTATGTCAACAAACGACCTAAAACGATATCATTAATTTAAAGTGCATCGCCCTTTTTGACATGTAAATAAAAAAAAGGGCGGGAATGTCATAAATATCAAACTTTGATTTGTAGGTTATGTTTTACATCGCATTTAATAATTTATAATCTGTGTCAATTTAATTCGTGATGGACAATTTGTAACATGTTTTATTCAAATTAGTATTATTATTTATTGGATTTTAATGATAGGTAATGTGATTTTCGCCGAAAATATTACCGCCGACTTTGAATATTTATTTGCCATTATGTTATATTAAGTTAAAATAGCTTGATACCTGCTTTCTGGTAGCTGTTATTTGACAGCTATTATTTTTATGTTATATTGTGATCAAGCTATTTTTAACTGTTATTTTTGCAACTATTTTGACTTAGAATCATTATAATATTTGTGGTAAGGAATCCTAAGGAAGAATTTGATGAGTCATATCATTTGAAGTGATGTTGAGCATGGATAGTATGGGTAGACGTGTTATCGATATTTTTTAAATAAATCATTAATTTTTATATGTGTAATTTTATTATGTCTTAAAATTAAACATAAAGAATAAACTACCCAAGAAACTTTCTTCATCATCATCAGCCGGAAGACGTCCTCTGTTGAACAAAGGCCTCCCCCTTAGAACGCCAAAATAAACGACAGCTTGCCAATTGCATCCACCAGTTGCCCACAATTCTGACGATATCGTCGGTCCACCTGGTAGGCCTGCCAACGCTGTGTCTTCCGGTACGTACCAAGAAACTTTAACTAGTGACAATATACAAATAAGCCGTACCCTGGATATACAATCAATCCTGCTACCATCCCAGCTATCTGCGGTATTACCAATTCATTCGCAGCTTCTGTGGACAGGATAGAAAAAGTTAAACCTCTACAGAGATCGAGTTGCCCGTATTTTCTGCTCGGCTCATCAAATTTCATTATTATCGGATCAGCAGTTTAAACACTAAACGTGCATATACAGATTAAAGTACAGTAATTTTACAGTTTTCATAATGAATTCGCGTTATCAGTGTATATATATATATATTATGTTATCTACCAACTTTAGCCGTCTAATTAATGTTCTAACAAATCTTATCAATTAGAAAAATTATATTAATATGGCTTACACTCGCAATAAATAGTAACTGAATATAAAATATCATAATCGTCATATCATCAAGACTACATTCCCAGATGGTGTAGGCATAGGTGCATATAGTAGGTACACCCACATTTCGCAAGTTATGTTATTATAAATGTAAATGGGGGCGAGCCTTTGCCAGCCGGGCATAACTCCAGACTCCGTGCTGCTACTGAGAATTAAACATAAAACATAACATCACGCCTGTATTCCCCGAAGGGGTAGGCATACATATACATATACAGTGCATATACAGTACACCCACATTTCGCCAGTTATGTTTTTAGGTCCCAATGTAATAGGGGGCGAGCCTATTGCCATCAACCGGGCACAAATCCAGACTCCGTGCAGCTACTAAGAATTATCTAATGGAAAAACCCAGTAACACTGCCCGAGCCAGCACCTCACACCTTAGCAGTCGCGCTTAGCGACCACTAGACAAACGAGGCATTCGGAACAAAGCAGAATACAAAATAAATTAATATTCATTAAACTAGTGAGATACCGCTTGAGTGATGCTCTCGAAATGGATCTTCGTGAGCTTCAAGCTTCAACTGGCGAGATATCATGAAGGACCGAAATAGATGGAGAACTCTCCTATTGGAGGCCAAGATCCACTTTGAAGACGTTTCTCGTTTTATACAACTCCGCAATTCATATAAGTAATATAAATTATAATACGGATATCCGGCGTTGGACGAAGGTGGCAGATGTAGGAGACATATTACCAAACCAAAAAGGAGTTGGGCAGGTCTTTCGGCAAGACTTGGTGATGGCAGGTGGAGTAAGACCCTAACAGAGTGGTGGCCCAGATGATTCTTTAGAGCCCCTGGCAGACCTGCAGCAAGGTGGACTGATGATGTTGTTGCTGTACAGGGAAAGACCTGGATGCAGGCCCAAAACAGGAAACAGTGGCGGTAAAACGAGAGGGCTTATGCCTAGCCTAGCTGTGGGTCATATAAAAGCTGATGAAGATGATGATACCGTACATGTACTAAAAGTAAGTTTGTATAGGTTATGTTACTTGAAAATTCGTTCGCATTTCAGGATTGGATGACGTCACAATATAATGCCTATAGATATGTCTGTGTGTGTGAAACTCCACACGTACGTACTACAGTGTAGTTAGACCTCCTATTTGATTGAGTACAGCACAATAGTTGTTGTGAATGTAATAATCAATGTTTTACAAGACTACTTAATGTTACCTTGTAAGTCTGTATTGCCAAAATGTAGAATGTAATGAAATATGTATTGAAAAGCAATACAATTGAGTAGGTACTTGCCGTACCTATTTTTTAACTTTTCCTCTTCATTACTTTACTCGGGGTGACGAGTTGTGCTTACGATACCTGACGCTCTTAAATTCTGTAGATTTTCAAATTTTACAAAAAATTACTAGACATATAAGCAAGTTGTCGTTCATTGTGGTGTTATAAGAGACCTTTGTTCAACTGTGGACGTCTTCCGGCTGATGATGAAGATGTCTATCTAAAATCGTGGTAACTGTCTCGAATATGGCAAAAAGGCTCGTTAATACATGGGCCAGTAGTCTGAGCGTGGACATAATTAAATTTGGTCTCTTTCTCGGCCAATGAACTGCCCCAAGGGTCAAGAAAAACTGTCAACCGGTAACAGAAGTAGACGAACAACCAACTCTAAGCACACTTGGCGAGGGAAAAGCGCAGATAGTGAGTGACCAGTGACAAAGGAAGAGAGGGACACTCCATTTTCCTTTCATCTAATAGTGATAGCCAGTAGTATTCATTGCACCGTGGGAATTTGTACCATATTTTTGAAATGAGTAACCTTTGGAGTTTCTTGCCGGTTCTTCTCCATTGGAATGACAATTTAGAACCGTGCAACTAGCATCCTAACGTTTTTTAAGCGCCTGTAATAGGTTTACATGAAATAAAAACATTTTGAATTTGAATCTCCTGAGGAAGAGATTCAAATTCAAAATGAAAGAGGGGAGGAGGATACCTACCTAGACTGAGGAGTCTAGGTAGGTATCCCCCTCCCCTGCAAAGTCAGAGAAGTTTATCTAACATAATGTACCTTTGTTACATGGTGAAAATCCCCGTGGACGCTTTTCCCTGATGCCCGGTGCCTCTGCAGCGGATAAGAAGAATGATTCTCCTCACTTTCTCAACCAGCAGATTTTCTCCGACATGATTGATTCCTAAAAGAACACGCGCGTCCTTAAACTTAACGCTGACGATATCGGCAGCGTCGTTGCCTAAACAGTAGGTAGTCTAGGCAACGAACAACTCAGTTGCAAAGAAACTATTTATTTGTCTTGGCATGGGAGTGTCATGAGGGCGGGCGGAGACCATAAGCCTAAATAACGACATTATTCGTCGTGCTCTCGTCACCGCCGGCGTCCCAGCTATATTAGAACCGAATGGCTTGGTACGGGACGATGGAAAGAGACTAGACGGTATGTCTTTGACGCGATGGAAAGTGGGTAGGTTTGGTGTGGGAAGCAACATGTGTCGACACCCTTGCGCCATCAATGTAACAACCTTATTGGTAACTATATTTCTGAGCCGTTTGAGGTCGAAATACTCTGGTCCTATCAAAAAGGTTGGTTAAAGCTTCACGTGACCAAAAGGCTGGCTTGTTTTTCGGCCAAAGAATTAGCATTGCCATTCAACGTGGCAATGCCGCCAGCCTTTTAGGCACCCTACCAGTCGAAAGCGATGAGGAAGAATACTTCAATGCATTATTTTTAATTTTTTCTTTTGTATATATTCTTTGTTTTTAACGTAGGTTATAGTATAAGCAATTGTAATGTATATATAATGTAAATTGTTAAAAAATAAAGTGAGTGTACGGGTATAACTAGGTAGATGGTGCAATGAGAGTCGAGGGCCATCGGGCCTAAAGCGGCCTAAATGGGTACGACGAATATGCCTCTTTTGGAGATAGACCCTGCAACCTTTATCTCAGCAGTTTAACATCTAAACCACTGCGCCAAGCTAATCAGAACTCTCCTTTGGAAGATTTAAAAAAATGCACCTATGAGCTGTGACCTTTGTCCATGCCTGTACTAATACGTAAATCAATATCCTAATTTATCAGAACATTGATATAAATTAACGTAAAACCAAGAAATAAGAAAATATTTTACTATTAGGTATGTATTATAAAATTCCAATTTGTTTCCGTGCGCGGTAACATGTTCAATTATAAGTAACAAATTGGTTCTTCTGGCGTTGTTTTTCATTTCCAATTTACGTTTTGTACATAAATAATAAATTCTCCGTATGTATTGAAGATTATTCGCGATGCCAAACTACATTTTATGTGAGTATTCTTGATAATTTTTTTTAAGAGCGCTATTTTTGCTAGTGTGCAATCCGATAAAAGTTAGTCCCGGATGAACAGAGGTACTCAGACTTGGCGCAGTTCATATTGATTGGGGAGTGTACGAGGTGGTGTAAGCGGTAGCCATAGCCGTACCGCCTGCACGCTATCATACGCCAGGCATGTGTGGTTTTTAGTGGGTATACCTCTGGATCGGCTTCTTTGGTTCACGGGTGGGAGTCTCTCAGAACCCCGTCGTCTGCCAAGGGCGAGGCAAGGCAAAAAAAGCATAGTGACTGGTGTTTGTCGGCGGCGGGTTGGCGGTAACATGGTATAGGTATCCCGTGTCTCCGTCATCAAAGGCACCAGCAGGCATATGTGTGGTATAAAGTCTCTTTCTGTTCACGGAGCGTAGTCCACATAACTCTGTCATCTCCGTCAGTATGCGTAATGTAGACATTTTTTAGAACGTTATTTATGGTAATCGGGGCGTTGAATTCTGCCAAATTATATTCCAGGATTAGCTTCGCGCTCTGATAGATACAAGAATATAATCTTTTTGTTGTCTGTTTCTACTGTTTAGTAACAACAGAAATTCTGCCGACCCATTCCGGGGAAGCGAGACTAGTTGAGGATGTATTTAGTGTTGATCTAGTAGCTATAGACAAGTTTTATACGCCTGGTTAGAACGCTTAAAAGTTAAAATCAATTACCATGCCTCAAAGGGCCAAAACACATAATCGCGTTGCGGTACTTGTGGTGTTGCGAAACAAATCGTTCTACTTTTTACTATAATAGTCGGACATTCACGAATACACCCGTGAGTATAACCGGAATATACAGTAAATAAACCGTTCTACGTTCACAGAGGGCCAAAGATATTAGACGATGGAGCCGATATCATTGTTATGTGTTTCGGCCCTAATGTCCAGCTTTTAATGCAACACGAAAACAACACGGACACAAGCCCCGCGTTTTACGTGATAGCCTGTCGTTATTTACAATAATTATATTTATAGGTCAGAGGTATCTCGGACTAAAACCTCTAAAGTACCTTCATTTCATCGAGCCTATTAATTTAAATTATGTTATAATGATTCTTTTCGAATACACAAAAATTAAGACACAGACAATATGAACTGCATTTATGAAAATACTAGCTGCGCCCCGCGGTGTTACCCGCTACATTTTTCGGGATAAAAAGTAGCTTATGTTAATCCAGGATGTCAGCTTCCTCTGTATGAGATTTCATCAAAATCGGTCTAGTCGTGAAGAGGTAACAAACATACAAACACACAAACTTTCGCCTTTATAATATTTATGTGGTTACACAGGTATTAGATAAAAGCATATAAGTCGGTAAAAGCTAAGTGATGTCGTTATATTGTATTAGTCATGCGTTATTGGTTTATACAATGTTATTACCCTAATGGTATGTTATTTTAAATCAGTTGAAGTTGTTTTACCGACAACATTTATAAATTGATCCTATACTAGTACGATATATTTATTATATATATATATAAATCTTCTGTAGGTACGTACTTCCAAACGGCTTAACGATTTGAATGTTTTTTTTTGTGTGTTCAAGTGGATTCGAGGATGGTTTAGATTCAAAAATAAGCCCGGCAGATGGCGCTGCAGTCGGTATTAGGTTATTTATCTATACTGTAATTAAACTACTGAATCCAGGCAGGGCGACGTCTGCCGAGTCGGCTCGTATAATATAAAATAAGATTCCAAAAAATATGTCTGCTTTTTTTTGTATTTTCTACTTGTCTATGCTATACCACAGGTAATGTAAAAAAACCATTAACGTTGATTTCAGATACACTATGCCTGCTTTTAACACAGATCCCGAGTCTTTTGAGCCACCTTCACACTGCGTCGAATACGCGACAGCCACAGGACCCAACATCGTATGGGTCACAAGAAATGCTGCCGTATGTCTCATCGAGGTTTGCCGACCGAAATGGTAATGAAGAGAAAGACGATAAGGACAAACTCCTAACGTTATTCACGAATACTAAAAGAGAGGTAGATAACAAAATAAGAATGATAAATGTGTTACACGGGCATATTAACGATACGTATGATATATTGGTGGGAGTCAATAGTTATTATGGTCAGATAAAGAATGGATTGAATATTTTTGATATGGGAGCACGTTTGCGTAATAAATTGTTTAAACAAAGGAGAGGTTACTATTTGTGATTCCGTACATTTACAAACACTACTATTTTAGAGAGAAATAACGGCTATTTTTGTTAGTTATACGGGTATGATTCCGGTATCACGCAGCGGTGGAGTTTCTTGCCGGTTGGCCATTGGAATGACATTTTGGAACCGTTCAACTAGCATCCTAACGTTTCATAAGCGCCTGTAATAGGTTTACGTGAAATAAAAACATTTTTAATTTTAATTTGGTGCCACAGCACCATAAACGCTTAAAGCAGGACAGTTTACATTGTGGAAGCGAAACGCATGACACTGCACGTCTCGCTTTCACAACGTGAACTGTCCTGCTTTGAGAGTTCATGATAAGTGGGCAGTGGTGAAAATCGCCTTGCTCAGAGAGCGGCAGGTAGCAGGCGCCGCACCACAGTGGCAGCACGCAGCAGTGCGAGATCGGAATCATACCTTAACGTTGACTCCTGCTATATAGCATGGTACACAACATTTCAAAACCCATTTCCACTGGTAACAATAAGCTTGTAATTTTAACAAATTTGTTGATACAGTTACATTTTTATTAGTTACACCTAATAATAACGTTTTACCATAGTATCTACTAATAAACTAACAAATATTCTTTGTCAATTGTTTTGTAAAATAACTGTAGAACTATAAACATTAATATGTATTAATAAAGCTGTAGTGTACTAATATTTACCATTTCACAATAAAGAATACTGAACAGAAACACAAAAACATGTACTTATTTACCTCAACGTACAAATACATAAACACATAGCTCACGCAATCAAAGGTAGTATCGACACAAAAGTAATATTATTGACATTATATTCTCCTCAAAACGCATTTATAGAGCTCATACGCACTGCTCGGTTACCCGCATTTGCGACGCGGTGCGGGTCAGTGGACACTGCGGTGAGGGAAGCGTTACGATTTGCGGTTATATCGAGACATTTCAAAGATGGCCGCGCAAGAAGTTTATTTACTACTTTTTACGTTCAAAAGACCTCAACTGCAGGGTTGTAGACCATGTTTTTGGTCGACTGTACAACATGCACACACTGTCTCTCAATGAAGGGCAACGCAGACGGAACTGCAAAGTGCGTATAGCAACCGTCCGGCTTGCCGGCACTCGGCCCGCAGCTCTCGGAGCAACCGCAGCGGTCTGCGGGTACCCGCACTCGCACAGTGCGCATAGAAATTAATGTCACGTAAATAATTGTGCTTACGGGTAACCGCCCGGTTGCCAGCAAGTGGGTAAGGCTGGTATATGACGACTTATTTTGTTTAGCTCATTTCAATACCAAGAAGGAAGAAGAAATCTCTATGCCGGTAGACCTGTGTTTAATTCTTCTCTGTAATTTGATATTACAGGTAAAAGACGCAGAGACGTTCCTGTCCGAGATGCTGAGAGTGTTAAAACACCTGTTTGCAAAGAAACAGCCAGGCGACTCCAATAAACCAGCGAGCAAACAAAACGACGGGGGCCAGAACATCGCTTGGTCTTACTACGACGACCTTGGCAAATAAAGAAGTCTATTAGCGCGCGAAAGTTGTTAGTTGTAATCTGTCAGTAAAACAAAAAACTGACTTTATTAAAAGATATTTATTTTGACCAAGATACAATTGTAATCGAGGTCTCGTCTGGTAATTCTCTAGAATCTCAGAATTTGTTAAGAAATTAATAAAACTTGGCTGATCTATATAGTCAGTCATCTGATCTTATATAGTGAAGGTTGTGTAGGTAACAATATCCCGCGTAGTTCCAGCTGTTTTGAGTTACCATACAGATTTTTTTATTCAGAGTCCCCAAACGCGGAATATATCGTATCGCATGTATAAATAGTAAATAAGAGCTTCTAATTATTATTTTATTCAGCAATTAAGATAATGGTATCCTACTGCATGTTAAATCATAAATTTCACCTTTTCTCTATTAGTCCCCCTAAATAAGTAGCAAACTGCTTGTCAAATAGAATGCAAAAAGTTTGACATAACTATGTCAGCGATAATAGTGGAAACATTAAAGTTCATCCGCCCATACTTATCTTTCTATTCTAGCTTTTGCCACTTGTCTAAGGGGCTGCTGACCCATCTTACTGTTTCGTTTTCAGCTTAACCTTTGTTGATTAGCTTTCTCCTTTAGTCTTATGTTATGTTTTACGACATTACAACGTGACCAAACTTCTGTAATTAACCTAAATATTATTAGACATTAAAATGAAACTATTTTACGGATTTTATTGTATTTTATTTACAGTTATATATCTACTTAAACTCGTTTTAAAGCCTGTTTAGAATTCATGCTCGCCGACAGAATTGGGTATAATTTACGAAACAACTTATTAAAACCATAAGGTACTAAACAAAAATAAAACTACAGACGCTTTTTAAAGCACTCTATTAAAGACACTAGTACTGAGTATATTTAGGCCTTTACGACGATTCTGTTCCCTCATTCTTATTACTTGCTTCTTTTGCTGTATAATTGTTCAGTTTGTGTACGTAGTTTCTTTCCTTATTTGACGTAGACGGTTAGTGAATGATCTGTAACACGAAGTAACTATTGAACAAGCCTCCTAACATTAGCTTCAAGACGTCCAAATAATTCAACCCGTTACATTTAGTATAAAGCGAGTACGAATCAATGCTCTTAAAATAAATAAAGTAAGTTTTATCATGTTTTATATAATATAACAGTAAAAATAGCAGTTCACAAATCCGCACAACTCCCGTCTATTTCTGTCAAAGTACTTTGTTTTAATCTGTAGGTATTTTATACTCTGTGGTCTGTGTGTTGACAACTTGACGTCAAGTTATACGAACGTAAATATACTTGCCCAAAATGTGTTTATTTGGGTTTAAAAAACATTTTCTTTTAATTTTATCAATTAATATTGATTGATAAATTAAGGTTTTGTTAAAGATTTAATCACAATGACAACTTGTTGTGTACTTACCTGTGCTAATGGGAGAAAATCTCGTAATCCCAGAAAAGACATTTCATTTCATATGTAAGTAAATTTATTAAGACTCCAAGCCTCCAAAATCCATACCAAGAAGCATGTCTAGGCCAACCTGAGTCGACATACCTCTAATCACACTATTTCACACTAATATTATAAAGCCAAAAGTTTGTGTCTTTGTATGTTTGTTATCTCTTCACGCTCAAACGGCTAGACCGATTTTGATGAAATTGTATATGGAGGTAGCTGACTCCCTGGATTAACACATACGCTACTTTTTGTCCCGAAAAAATGTAGGTACTACATAGGTCAGCCTCAGCCATATGGACTTACTAGTTCACAAATGTTACTAATCTGTAAATTATTACTTTAGTGACAAGAGTTTATAAGTAACTATTCGAAATTAAAATATTTGTAGACCAGAACTGGTATATAAATGAAACTAAACAAATTATATACACTGAAATTTTACTATATTCTGACAAATAAATTATTTTTTTCTTAATTTCCGTGTTAACTTTGAATTTTTATATTAAATCTATGTGTGTAAGGAACATAAAACAATTTTTGATATGTTACAGGTTCCCTAGAGACCTACAATACCGTAACCTTTGGCTACAAACGTTAGCATTACCCACCAATCTAGTGAAAAAATCAGTAGTCTGTTCTGATCACTTCGTGCAGGCTGACTTCCATTTTACCAAGACTGGATTACGCAGATTAAATGCCTATGCAATACCGAACGCGGAGCTTGTAAGTGATTTAAATTTTAAGCACTAACTATGAATATTATGAAACTTTCAAATAAGGGTGGAGTCTGATAATAAATGATCAATTTTTTTTCAAATCGGACCAGCAGTTTCTGAGATTAGCATGTTCAAGTATAGATACCATAAACTGATCGGAGTAAAATTTATTAGTGTTTCTCTATTTACAGAAGACCCCTGACACACCAGTGCCTTTGCAGGTAGGTAAAGTAATTTATCTATTAATTACCAGCCCCCAAGGACAAGTGAGGAGTACCCTCAACCAACGAGTGTGTATGAGATATGTGATGTGTGTGAATAAAGCAAAAGAACTATGCCAGGTTCATAGTAAATGGAAATCCATGGTCTCTGCCTACCCCTCTGGGAAACAGGCGTGACTTTATGTATGTATGTTACCAGCCTCCCTAGAAAAGTGGCTTCACAAATAGAATGAAAAATAAATGGGCTAGATATAAGTAATTGGTAACATAGTCAAAGTCAGTAGGACAGTTATAGGCTGTTATTATTTTTTTATAAGAAGGCTAGTGATCCACTCATACGTAATCCCTACTAATATAATAAACGCGAAAGTTTGTAAGTATGGATGGATGTTTGTATATCACGTGAAAACTACTGAATGAATTTTAATGAAATTTCATATGGAGGTAGCTGACACCCTGGATTAACACAAATAGGCTACTTTTTATCCCGAAAATGTAGCGGGTAACACCGTTAGTAAAATATAAATTATTAATTATACATTGGTGATTAGCTATGTCATTAGACTTAAAGGTGCTTAAGTCAAGCGTCGTTTGATCATGCTAGAATACATTTTAACTATTATTATTTCATTATTTCAACAATTTTTTTTATTTCAGGTGTGCAAGGTATGCCTAGCGATGGACGTCAAAATGTACCCATTGAAGGATACTAAACTACACACGATGTATGAAGACGTGACAGGAGTTATTGTAAGTAATCATTATAATTCAGTAACAGCACGGAGTCTAGATTTGTTCTCAGTTGATGGTAGGCTCGCCTCCTATTACAATGGGACCTCCTATAACTTTATTATTTTATATTTATACTAGCTGACCCGGGGTATGAAAAATAGATGTTGGCCGATTCTCAGACCTACTCAATATGCTCAGAAAATTCCATGAGAATCGGTCAAGCCGTTTCGGAGGAGTACGGGAACGAACATGAACACGAGAATTTTAAATATAAGATATATTGGGGACCCCTATAACATAATTGGTGAAATGTAGGTGAACCATATTGTGTGTGGATGAACTATATTCTACTCTGCCTTGGGGGAATACAGGCGTAATGTTATGTTAGTGTATGTATATTGAAAATTGGATGATCTAGAAATTACGCCAACAACAAGAGTCATCATCATCAGCCGGAAGACGTCTACTGTTGAACAAAGGCCTCCCCCTTAGAACGCCACAATGAACGACAGCTTGCCATTAGCATCTACCGGTTGCAGCAACTCTGACGATATCGTCGGCCCACCTTGTGGACAAAAACAACAAGATATATCTTGTTTTATCTACATATTTAAATAAAAATGAGTGTTTGTATGTTTGTCCTCTATGTACTTCTGAACCATTGCTCAGATTGTGATAAAACTTTGCTAGGGTCTTCTGAGGACGCCCGAGGGGGTTTCTGGCGCAAAAAATCTATATACTTTATCCGAAATCCACGCGAACGAAGTCGCGGGCATCAGCTAGTAACAAATACATTAAACCTGTCTTTCAGTACATACATACCATCACGCCTGTATTCCCCGAAGGGGTAGGCAGAGGTGCACATACAGTACACCCACATTTCGCCAGTTAAGTTTTTTAGGCCCCAATGTAATAGGGGGCGAGCCTATTGCCATCAACCAGGCACAATTCCAGACTCCGTGCTGCCACTGAGAATTACCTAATGGGAAAACCCAGTAACACTGCCCGACCCGGGATTCGAACCCAGGACCTCGTGCTCAGCAGTCGCCAGATATCATTGTTTATAGGTACGTGAGAGGGTAGACCTACCTAATCACGTGTGTTGGGAGTGCACGTCGCGGCTGACCGCTGCTGCTACCTTCAAGAACAAAGCGGTGCTCACAGATCGCTTGCTCAACGACATACTGAAGGAAACGCCTCGTGTAAGTCAATTCATCTTTACGTCAGTCGCGACTGACGTGCGACCGATGCGACAACAGTCGAGTAACACTGGATGGATCTATAAATCGCGCGTCAGTAGTAGGTTTTGGTTTGGTCGCCATACATTATCATAGTTCGACGAATGTCGCATCAGTCGCACGCGTTGGTCGGGTATGATATCAATGTTTTTAATACATATGTAAAGTCACGCTTATTTCCCAGAGGGGTAGGCAGAAACCACGGATTTCATTTGCTACGATCTTGGCATACTTCTTTCGCTTCATTCACACGCATGACATTCCTCATACACGCTCGTTGGTTAAGGGTACTCCTCACTTGACCCTTTTTCAGAACATCTCCCAGTTTAAGTATGTTCTCCAAAGTCTTCCCCTTCCCAATTCCTCACTAACATTCATCATTATGAATTATGGCAACCCCTCCCTTTACATAAGGGGGAGGCCGTTGTTCAACAGTGGATGTTTTCCGGCTGATGATGATTAGACATTATTAACATCATTTTAATACAGTTATAGTTTATGTTCATACATTCATACATACATTCTATATGTCAAGTTCTATTTATAAGTACCTATAAGTTTTAAAACCAATCGTAATATATATTAATAATACAGTTAAAATTAACTTTACAGTTAAAACTGCAAGACATTATAACCATAAAACAAAAGTACGCTCTCAAATCAAATTTAACAATCCAAAGACTAATGGACATTGACGAAATGATTAACTCGCAAAGTTTTATTAAAACTGAAACAGCAGTTACGCAGACAGATGAGAATTTTACGCAGACAGACGAAACTGATCCAATACTCACACATAACGTTGATACTAGTGTGAATATTATACAAAAAGAAACAGGGAAACCCATACATAATGATGAACAAGAAATCGAATTAAAAAATATTGTATATAAGCCTGTGTTAGTGAAAGATGAAACTGGACGGCTACTAGAGAGAATAGAAACCTTTGAAAGCAATGATGTCAAAACCGAGATAGATTTGGTTCCAGAGTATGGTGTGTTTGAGAATGATTTTCCTGATGAGGATGTGGAATCGGATAAGCAAGAAATGGAGATCGATAATGAGAGAACTGTAGTTAACTTGCTTATGGATGATGTGTATGTGGAAGAAGAGATTGGAGAAGTGAAGAATGTAAAAGAAGAATCGAAGAAGGATAAGTGTGCAGCTCCCATGAATAGGTATGGTTTTTTTTTAATCTTGCCACACTATGAATTTGTCCTGTATTGAAGGAGGAGTACAGAAAGTTAATATGTTTGTATAGTATGCATTAGAAATATAATAAACTATCTTTTACCCGCGGCTTCGCCCGCGTTAAGTAGCCTATGTCCTTTCTCGGGTCTAAAACTTTCTACATGCCAAATTTCATCATAACCCGTCCAGAGGTTTAGTCGTGAAGGCGTGACAGACAGACAGAGTTACTTTCACATTTATATTAAGTCAGATAGTTTTTTTTTTTTTTTAAAAACGTCGCCCCACACTAGGACTTTTTAGGACGATTTTAGCCTGTGTCGTGGGTGCGTTTCACAAACATGAAATATCACACACGAACACCCAGACTCGGGACAAACATCTGTGGTTCGCACAAATTTTTGTCCCGTGCAGGAATCGACCTGCAACCCTTGGCGCAGCAGTCCAATCGCTCAACCACTGCGCCAATCAGAAATCAGATAAAATTTTGGCCGCAACGGGGCCTTGAGTTCTTATTACTTTTGTCTATTATCAGATGACTGCCTCGTTGGTCTAGTGGTTGCTGAGCGCGACTGTTGAGCACGAGGTCCTGGGTTCGAATCCCGGGTCGAGCAAAGTTATACAGGGTTTTTCCATTAGGTAATTCTCAGTAGCAGCACGGAGTCTGGATTTGTGCCCGGTTGATGGCCAGCTCGCCCCCTAGTACCTACATTGGGACCTAAAAAACATAACTGGCGAAATGTGGGTGTACTATATGTGCACCTCTGCCTACCCCTTCGGGGAATACAGGCGTGATGTTATGTTGTTTTTCTATTATCAGATCAAAGCAATCGAAGCAGAGATACACAAAACCCAGACGACCTCTAGACGAAGACAAGTTCACAGTAACGACACTCACACACAAGCAGCAGATAGAAGAGATTCAGCGCCGGGCGGAGAGTCCCAGGTTCAAAGCCGCGGCGTACAAGTGTTTTGTCTGCTTCAAGTTTTTCTTAAACCAGGAAATGTACAGCAGGCACGCGTTCAAACATAGCGAGGTGAGTTTTTGGAACTGAAATTTGTAAATATTGTTTTATTGTTGTGCTGAAATAGATCCGTGGTCTCTGCCTACCCCTCAGGGAAACAGGCGTGACTTTATGTATGTATGAAATAGATAGGCTATACATATATGTATACATCAACAACAAAAACCTAGTGTCAGAGTGTAAACCGCCTGTAGGCCTCTGACATGGTGACACACACCGTTGAACAATCTCTCAGGTGTGCATCGTGAGGAAACCGTTCCTCACTAAGGTATATACTATACATATACCTACTATTCATGTCTTAAGGGAGACGTCAGGTATTATGTGTTGGAATCTACGATTACCAATTCAGTGTTATACCTTTACAGCTATAAATCACTGAAACGACAATACCGACCCAAATTTATATGACTATTGGTGTCATTTTTGCATGTTGTCTAAATTGTTAAAGGAAGTTAAATCCACGTCGATATTCGGGAAAGCCCGACTAGTTTCGGACTCTAACGGAGCCCTTATTCATGAGCTGGTGACGCGGCGGGCTCGCGAGCCGAACCGACTGAACTAGTCGGGCATTCCCGAATATCGACGTGAGTATAACCAGGATATATAGTAGATAATATGGATAACACTCACAGAAGTTAAATCCTCATATTTTTTAGCAAAGCGGCGCCCATGAGTGTCCGATATGCAAATACCGTTATAAGACGCGGAGAGCCTGGCGCTCCCATCTCCGTCAGCAGCATTCGGAGGAGTACAGCTGCAATGAGTGCCCCTTCGTCTCCAGAACTAGGTAAGATCTGCCCTAGACCCTATCCAAATCTGATTAGTAGTTATTGAGAAAATCGCGGACATATAAACATACATTGCCGAGTGGTATCCGGCCTAGAATTGACCACCCCCTTTCCTTCCGTGGGTGTCGTAAGAGGCGACTAAGAGAAAATATATAGATGGGCAGTAGCGTCTTCTGTAACGTCACCACCAATACTGCGATCCTAAAGCCGCTAGCCAAGCGTGGGGATTATGGCACCCCCCCCCCCTAATGACAGACAACAGCGCAACGTCCCCCAGTACCCGGCAGCTCCTCTATCCCTGGCTATGGTAGCGGGCCAGGTAACGAAGGAGCAGGGGGTGCTAAGAATCCCCGGTGGATTTCTCTCTACCACCCCCACCGGACTTTGACCCTGGCAATACAACGCACGCTCCGGACTGACAAGAAGATTGTCGAGCTGGAGGAAGAATTGAGCAGGTTACGTTGGGACATCATAGGATTATCTGAAATCCGACGAGAGGGGGCAGGATACGATAATCCTTGATACCGGCAACATGCTCTTCTTCCGGGAAGGAGACCGAAAGTCCCAGGGTGGTGTTGGGTTTCTCGTCCATCGCCAACGGTTATACCACTCGGCTATCAGTGCTATACATATGTACATACAAACTAATGTATGTGTTTTGTTATAGATGGCCGGCATTTAACCATATCCAGTACCACGCGGGAACTACATACAAGTGTAAACACTGTTCGGATGAGTTTAGGTGAGTCTACTGTTGAACATACTACCTTTAGCCCGCGGATTCGCTTATTATTTTACAATTTAATAATCAATTCTGGAGCAATAATAAAAATATTAAAAAATTAGACTGCCATGTCAGAAAACTAAATAGTATAAAAACAGTAAAAAAACAGTGTTCCACAGAACGGTCCTCCGACTGCGATGGGACTTGTTATTTTGAATTATATTTTTTTATTTGTTTCATTTTCGCCTTAGTTACTCGCGATGGTGTAAGGATTCTACTTACACACCATACATCAAAATCGATTCAGGCATGCAGATGTTATGGTGGAATAAAGAAACTCACACACATGAACCCTGAATACATGACACTCCTTTTTTTGGGCAGTCGTATAATAAACAGTATTGACGCATTACTAAAGTTTCTAATAAAATAATTCAATCTTAAATGTAAATTGATAAAGAAAATAATATATAAAGATAATTGATAAATACATTTTCTTTATCAATTTCGATCATTGGACCAAATCGGAGATCTACAAAAGGGTCAAGTGAGGAGTACCCTTAACCGACGAGCGTGTATGAGGAATGTGATGCGAGTGAATGAAGCGAAAGAAGTATGTCGGGATCGTGGTAAATAAGAATCGGTAGTCTCTGCCTACCCCTCTAAGAGGTCGGCGTGTCTTTATATATGTGTATGTTATTTCCAGTCAGCAAACGACATATTTGAACCATTTGCGGTTGAAGCACATGTCATCGTTCGTGTGCGGGCTGTGTGGCTACACGTTTGTGAGCGCGCGCGGCGTCGTCAAGCATAAGCTGCTTAAACACCCCCTACTGGACCCAAATGTGAGTCCCTACTAATATTATAAACGCGACAGACTGCCTCGTTGGTCTAGTGGTTGCTAAGCGCGACTGCTGAGCACGAGGTCCTGGGTTCGAATCCCGGGTCGGCACATACAGTACACCCACATTTCGCCAGTTATGTTTTTTAGGTCTCAATCTAATTGAGGGCGAGCCTACTGCCATCAACCGGGCACAAATCCAGACTCCGTTGCTACTAAGAATTACCTAATGGAAAAACCCAGTAACACTTTGCCCGACCCGGGATTCGTGCCCAGGACCTCGTGCTCAACAGTCGCGCTTAGCAACCACTAGACCATAATATAGCTAAAGTTACTCTTTATAATATTAGCTATCTGCCAGTGAAAGTTACTGGATATCGCCTAATAGGAACGTTCAATTCGGACACTTCAGGCTATAAAATATATGTGTTTAATTTTTAAATTGATTAAGGGGAACTTGAAAAATGATGGATGCGAGCAGTGAGACGGTGGCTCAGTTGGCAGAGCGACGCCACGGTACGGCGACGGTCGCGGGTTCGAGTCCCACTCGTGTCCATCATTTTTCAAGTTCCCCTTAATCAATTTAAAATTTAAGCCTAGCATGGCAACATGCATAAAAAATACAAAAGTCATATATGTATTTAATGTTCTAACAGGTAGCAATGGAAGGCCCGTACTGCAAGATATGCAATGTCCAGTTTTTGAATAAGATAGCGTTTGAGAAGCACTTGATGCTGTCATCGAAACACATCAGCGAAGATGACCCGTAAGTGATCATCACAAATCTTATCACCATCATCACCCGGAAGACGTCTACTGTTGAACAAAGGCCTCCCCCTTAGAACGCGACCATGAACGACAGCTTGCCAATTCTATCCACCATCCATCCAAATGTTATACGCCTTTTAGATACGTCAGCCACCTGAGAGCACACCATCGAAGCTCTCACCAGTAAAAATCCCAAGTCGCCAGGGCCGGATCCAGCCAGCGCGGGGCCCGTAGCAAATTCTATCAAGGGGCCCCTGATTTTTTTTTAGGTTATTAAATAAAACAAAAACTCTTACTTTTCTGGATTGAATTTGGGCAAAATCTATACTATACTATAATATATAATTATATTTATATATATATATTATATATATAAATATAATTATATATTTGTATAATTGTATAGATATATATATATATATATATATATCTATACAAGAGTTCGTTTGTTTGTTTGTTTACTTGAACGCGCTAATCTCAGGAACTACTGGTCCGAATTGAAAATTTCTTTCGGTGTTAGATAGCCCGTTTATCGAGGAAGGCTATAGGTTATATATCATCACGCTACGGTCAATAGGAGCGGAGCACCAATGAAGAATGTTTCAAAATCCGGTTGTATTTTCCACTACCTGTGCCCGCGACTCCGCCAAAATCACGTAGGACAGAATTGTTCTTCCGTAAAAGTTCTAAAAATAAGTCTGCGACAGCATAATTATGTATATCTTTTAAGTTTGACTCTATATAACCTTTTTTATGCTAACCAAATTTGTTCTAAAATAATGCATTATTTCCGAAGGTTTTTTTATAAACATGATATTAATCCTTATCAAAATAAATACAGTATTCATCATAACTTTTTAATTTTAAACTAAATTGCCCTTTACATCATTGAATTTCACTGAATATCTCAGGAGATATCGCAGTTTTAAATTAACATCGCAGCAAAATAATAAGTTCCACTTTTACTGATAAAAGCCTGATATAGGCACCTAAAATAGCTCCTCAACGTACGTATTATATAAAAATATTATTTTCACCTTCTTCGTTAACAAAGACAGAAGTCGCGGGCATAAGCTAGTTTTTAATATAAAATTATTTACGGTCAGAAAGCATTGGTGCGCGGGGCCCCTAAATGCGCGGGGCCCGTAGCATTTGCTACTCTTGCTACGTGGTTAATCCGGCACTGCAAGTCGCTGTGGCCGAATACGGTCTGGATATATATATATATACGCCTTTTAAAATGTAAACAGATTAGCCCCCTTACCATGAACTTTTAAAGCATGACAGTGTACGTTGTGGAAGCGAGACGCCGCATTCCACTGCACGTATCGACTTCTCGCTTCCACAACG
The DNA here is from genome assembly GCA_946251915.1 of Abrostola triplasia. NCBI lineage: Eukaryota > Metazoa > Arthropoda > Insecta > Lepidoptera > Noctuidae > Abrostola > Abrostola triplasia. The sequence continues at coordinate 2,122,310 of OX276450.1, forward strand.
TAAACTGTCCTGCTTTAAGAGTGTATGGTAAGGGGGCAGCATCAGCTTTAAGCAATAAGACCGCTACTCGCACTGATTTTAGACTTTTTTTAATAAAGGATGTATATCTTTTTACTCCTTAAAGTCTCGTGAGAATCGTTAGAGCTGTTTCGGAGATTAAACACAACAAACAGACAGAAAAACATACTATATAATATATTTATACTGAAGACTATCTTATTAACATGCCTGAAGAGAAGAGATGATAAATGAATAAATAAATAAATACAAACATTTCTTTTGTATTACCTATATTTACTTAAGCAATTAATAAAAAGCTGTTTTGATACCACAGGCTTCAATTTTATTTATTAAAGTGTATATATAGTAGTATAAATAAGAATTACTTAATTGTTTACCCTTAAGCGGCGATAATACAATTAACCTGATTGGAAATTTGTATTTTTGAGCCAATTATTAGTTATACATATATTAGTTTGCGGTCGAACATTTGGGCCACGTTTAGTCGACTGTTCGCGTGATCAGAGGCCTGGTTTATTTTTGGGTCAAGAATCAGCATTGCCATTCAACGTGGCAATGCTGCCAGTCTTCTAGGCACGTTACGTTTTGACAACGATGAGGAGGAAGATTTTGATGCTTTTTAACTGTTTATTTTTGTATTCAAATTAAGTTGTAATTTTTTCATAGATTAGATTACAAAGAATATCAATAAAAAGACAATTGTTCAGCAAACTTTAATTCCCTAATTTAGCCGCTAGGGGCGCCTATATGGTATGTACGGTTGGTTGTATTGCAGGTAGTATATAACACATTATTGAAAACTTGTGTAGTAACCGCCTCAGCAACGACCCGTCCATCAAGAGGCGGCGCCTGGACGTCGCGGCGCGCCAGCCCGTGCGCCGCACGGCCATCCGCCGCGGTCAGCTGCGGCAGCAGCCCAACACGCCTGTCACCTGCGAGCAGGTCAGCTGACAATCCTTACTATACTATACTTTATATACTTAAAATTTGACGACCTGATTAGCTCAGTGGCTAAGGGTTGCGGGTTCGATTCCCGCACGGGGCGAAACTTTGTGCGAACCACAGATATTTGTCCCGAGTTCTGGGTGTTTGTGTATGCGATATTTCTAATTTCTAAAATATGGAAATTTACATGAAATAAACGTTATTATTTAAACAGTATTTAGTCATATGACTTTTTGTATCTTCTTTTTTTGCATGTTGCCATGCTAGGCTTAAACTTTTTTAAATTGATGAAGGGAAACTTGAAAAATGATGGACACGAGCGGGACTCGAACCCGCGACAGTCGCCGTACCGTGGCGGTCCATCATTTTTCAAGTTTTCCTTTATCAATTTAAAAAAACAGTATTTACTATTTAGTTTTTAAAATTGTAAAAGTATTAAAATGCGAGAAAAATTATAATACTCTTTTTATCTATGGTTTGGAACCCTATCCGTCCGCCCATATCACGCATCATGGAAATTCATGCTACAATCGACCACAATATAACGCACCGCTGCAATCCATGTTTATACAATCATTAATCTACTATAATAACTTTCGTGAGTGTTATCCATATTATCTACTATATATACCGGTTATACTCACGAGCCGAACGGCTCGCGATCCCGCCGCGTCACCTGCTCATGAATAAGGACTCCGTTAGAGTCCGAAACTAGTAGCGTTCCCGAATATCGACGTGAGTATAACCGGGATATATAGTAGATAATCATTAATCTTTCTAGTGTGGCGAAGTTCTGGCGAACCTCCTGAAGTACGTGTGGCACTTCAGGAGGGAGCACCCTGGCTTGAACCGAACCAAGTTCCGGACGAAGAACACGCCTTACATGTGCGAGCAGTGCGGCAAGATATTCCTGGTGAGTCACCATCTGTATACAACTTAACAACATCTTCAGGCATAGTATTATTTATTTAATATCTTTGGAAAACTTACAGCTAAATAAACAGATTAATGAAAAGTGTACAAAACTGTCAGCCAATTACAAATCTTCACTTTTACAAAACTGAAGAGACTAAAATAAACTATGGACACTTAAAGAGTACGACTATTTTCATCATTATCAGCCGGAACACGTCCAGTACAAAGGCCTCCCCCTTGGAGTGGGGGTGCCATAATCCCCACGCTTGGCTAGCGGCTTGGGGATCGTAGTATTGGTGGTAAAGTGCTGCCCATCTTCTAGATTTTCCCTTAGTCGCCTCTTACGTCACCCACGGGAGGAAAGAGGGTGGACAAATCTAGGCCGTATACTATTCGGCTCATATTTTATATTACTGATGTAGCTGACACCCTGGATTATCACATAGGCTACTTTTTATCCCGAAAAAATTGACTGCCTCGTTGGTCTAGTGATTGCTAAGCGCGATTGCTGAGCACGAGGTCCTGGGTTCGAATCCCGGGTCGGGCAAAGTGTTACTGGGTTTTTCCATTAAGTAATTCTCAGTAGCAGCACGGAGTCTGGATTTGTGCCCGGTTGACGGCAATAGGCTCGCCCCCTATTACATTGGGACCTAAAACATAACTAGCGAAATGTGGGTGTGCTATATGTGCACCTCTGCCTACCCCTTCGGGGAATACTGGCGTGATATTATGTAAAAATTGTATCGGGTATCGGCGCAGCTAGTAGATTAAATATAGTACGAATCAATACCGTCTTCCCTTCTAGAACTACACGCTTCTATCGAACCACATGTGGGTGCACACCGGCACCAAGCCCTACCAGTGCGACCACTGCAACAAGACGTTCAGCCTGAAGGCCAACCTGGCCTTACACATGCAGGTGCACGACGTGCGCAGGCGCAAGTACGAGTGTCACGTGTGCGGCAAGATGTTCGCGTTCACGTTCAACAGGACGCGACACATGTTTGTGAGTAGCACACAATTAGTAAAAAGTGTAAAAAGGAGTCGAAAAAAAATAAAATTAAAAAGTTTAAAACTAATTTCATTGCAATCGGGGGTCTTAGATAAGTAAATGTTACATAGGACCCCTAGGTGTCACTAATTAGTAAAAAGTGTAAAAAGGAGTCGAAAAAAAATAAAATTAAAAAGTTTAAAACTAATTTCATCGCAATCGGGGGTCTTAGATAAGTAAATGTTACATAGGACCCCTAGGTGTCACTAATTAGTAAAAAGTGTAAAAAGGAGTCGAAAAAAAATAAAATTAAAAAGTTTAAAACTAATTTCATCGCAATCGGGGGTCTTAGATAAGTAAATGTTACATAGGACCCCTAGGTGTCACTAATTAGTAAAAAGTGTAAAAAGGAGTCGAAAAAAAATAAAATTAAAAAGTTTGAAACTAATTTCATCGCAATCGGGGGTCTTAGATAAGTAAATGTTACATAGGACCCCTAGGTGTCACTAATTAGTAAAAAGTGTAAAAAGGAGTCGAAAAAAAATAAAATTAAAAAGTTTGAAACTAATTTCATCGCAATCGGGGGTCTTAGATAAGTAAATGTTACATAGGACCCCTAGGTGTCACTAATTAGTAAAAAGTGTAAAAAGGAGTCGAAAAAAAATAAAATTAAAAAGTTTAAAACTAATTTCATCGCAATCGGGGGTCTTAGATAAGTAAATGTTACATAGGACCCCTAGGTGTCACTAATTAGTAAAAAGTGTAAAAAGGAGTCGAAAAAAAATAAAATTAAAAAGTTTAAAACTAATTTCATCGCAATCGGGGGTCTTAGATAAGTAAATGTTACATAGGACCCCTAGGTGTCACTAATTAGTAAAAAGTGTAAAAAGGAGTCGAAAAAAAATAAAATTAAAAAGTTTAAAACTAATTTCATCGCAATCAGGGGTCTTAGATAAGTAAATGTTACATAGGACCCCTAGGTGTCACTAATTAGTAAAAAGTGTAAAAAGGAGTCGAAAAAAAATAAAATTAAAAAGTTTAAAACTAATTTCATCGCAATCAGGGGTCTTAGATAAGTAAATGTTACATAGGACCCCTAGGTGTCACTAATTAGTAAAAAGTGTAAAAAGGAGTCGAAAAAAAATAAAATTAAAAAGTTTAAAACTAATTTCATCGCAATCGGGGGGTCTTAGATAAGTAAATGTTACATAGAACCCCTAGGTGTCACTAATTTTCACATATCATCATCATCAGCCGGAAGACATCCACTGTTGAACAAAGGCCTCCCCCTTAGAACGCCATATGAATGACAGCTTGCCAATTGCATCCGGTTGCAGCAACTCTGACGATATCGTCGGTCCACCTGGTGGGAGGCCTGCCAACGCTGCGCATATGCGCATGAAAAAAATATATAAAAATAATCACAATAGCCCTGCACCTTCTGGGACTTTTCGTGGCCCATCTTTTATAGAGCAGCTGTGTGTTGTCCTAGCTGATGTCCTTTCTCAACGGGCCACTATATGTTGGCATGGTTGAATATAAAAATACAAGGAAAATACCACGAATATAATAATGATCCCTGCTATATAAAAATATAATATTATAAACGCGAAAGTTTGTAAGTATGGATGGTTTGTTTGTCACCCTTTCACGTAAAAACTACTGAATAGATTTTAATGAAATTTCATATGGAGGTGGCTGACACCCTGGATTAACACATAGGCTTTTGATCCCGAAAAATGTACCGGGTAACACCGCGGGGCGCAGCTAGTATGCAATAACTTTATCCTTTGCAGCTCCACACGGGTCTCAAGCCTTTTAAGTGCGACGCGTGTGAGAAATGCTTCGTGACGTCAGGGGAACTGCGCGCGCACGTCGACCACGTACATCTGAAGAAACCTAGGCCGAAGCGGGTTAGAAGAAAAGTTAAGAAGAACGACATGCTAAGTGTAGAGAGTTAACTATTAAGTAAAAGTATTTGTTTAAACGAGACTGAAAATCATTTTGTTTTATATCCGAAGTATTTATTTTATTTATATCTATTGCATTAGGACTTATGACTGGTGAAATCTGGCTGTACTATATGTACACTTCTGCCTACCCCTTTGGGGAAAGTAGAGTTCAATATTATTTAAATAATAAAATTATACAGAGAAAGATATTTTTGTTTGTTTGTTTGTACCCAATAGGCTCCGAAACTACTGGATAGGTTTTAACCATTCTTTCAATTGAAAGCTAAATCATCAAGAAGTAACATCACACTACTAACATTATAAAGGCGAAATTTTGTGAGTGTGTTTGTATGTTTGTAACCTACATTTATATGGAGGTAGCTGACACCCTGGATTAACACACAGGCTACTTTTTATCCCGAAAAAATGTAGCGGGTAACACCGCGGGGTGCAGCTGGTATACAATAATTGAAATAAAACTAGTTTTTGTGTCTAATGTCTAATTTACAGTAATGTAAAAAACACAAAATAGCAAAAATTTGATTTTGGTAAAAACAGCAGAAATCAGGATTCATGTATGTATGTGAGTTTCTTTATTCCACCATAATTTCTGAATGCCTGAACCAATTTTGATGTATCGTTAGAATCCTTACTCCATCCTAAGTATCATAGACTATAATTAAATAAAATAAAATATTTAGAAAATTAAAACTTAAAGACATATCAGAAATCGATCTAAAAAAAAGTTTCTTCGCAGCAGGGGTACCTCTTACATCAGACAATGTTCCACAGAAGCCTGTGATGAGACTAGATCTTTCTCTCCCTACATTTTAGTTTTTTGGCCCCGAGTTTTTAGGGTATAAATTGATTATATAGTACTTATTATATGAATAAATTGTTTAAAACTACACTGTTACTTTATTTAACCTGAAGTTGTGGTGTTTGGGCTATTTTAGAATTAGCGAATTGTTGGCTACACTGGAGTCCGTAACTGACGTAACCCGACCGATATATAATATAATCTGTGGGCGTAACCGTATTCTAGTCCAAAAATGCGTCTGTGTAATAAAAATGTGTAAATAAACAACAAATACTTATAATTAACATAATATAAATCAGAAAATTACGGGATTTCAAAGATCGCAATGACATCCTGTTGTATACACACTTGTCTCAATAGCAAATATGCTCCTAGAAACAGAGTTTCATTTCATAGGTAAGTAAAGTTAATACATACTTATTGTTTTTATTTTTATTTAGATTCAGATTTAATCAGATAACAGATCCGTAGTGTTAGTAAAGTGAAGGTACTTTATTTAATTTATATGGTATAAGGATACCTGGTGTTAGTATACACATAGATTAAATAACAGTTTGGATATGAGACACTTCATATAAGGGGAAAACACATTCTCAGTTACTGTTTTAGAATGCTGTTGCCACTGACCCGGGTTCTAGCTGCCACAGACGCTATTTTCTTCCGCACGATTGTGTGGAAGCCGTCCGTACTGTTCTGCGTAAACATCTCTGACGCACTACAGAACCGGGGGCAGTCTCAAGTTATATATGTAAGCCGGTAGGAATGCATATAAAGTTATTAGCGGTATGTCTAGGCAAAGTAATACTACATAGGTTCAACCAGCTTAATCTAAATCTTAACTAAGTACTACAATAGATGCAAACAATGCAGAGTAACATTCATCTAGTGGTCTCAACATGTATTTGACAGCTAATAATGGAATTAGATTCCCAGGGCTATAATATGACTGCCTCGTTCGTGTAGTGGTTGCTTAGTGCGACTGCTGAGCACAAGGTCCTGGGTTCGAATCCCGGGTCGGGCAAAGTGTTACTGGGTTTTTCCATTAGGTAATGTTCAGTAGCAACACGGAGTCTGGATTTGTGCCCGGTTGATGGCAATAGGCTCGCCCCCTAGTACATTGGGACTGAAAAACATAACTGGCAAAATGTGGGTGTACTATAATATGTGCACCTCTGCCTACCCCTTTGGGGAATACAGGCGTGATGTTATGTTATGTTTATAATCCCAGGGATTGTACCCTATGTATGGGAAAAGGCTCACCCCTTTTATACCATTATCGCACTGGACCCCTGAACAAGCCTGGTTGTTGGCTACAGGGAGATGTGGAAAGATAGTGGGGAGGTCTTTGCCCAGCAGTGGGAGATTTCAGGCTAATAAAAAAAGAAACTGATAACCATGTAGAGATTAGTAATGGCTGCAAATGTGTAAATCTGTCACTGATATTGACATAATCTTTAAAAGATATTATTCAGATAGGCATAGACAGATTCTCAGTGGCAGACCAATAGTTGACAAACCTGCAAAAGAGTATGGGTCCAGCTTCCTGCTGGAGCCAGCCCCTGACCTGAAATCGCGAGACAACAGCCAGTCCTCAAAGATTTCCACCTTCCTTTCCTCTGTACCTGAGTAATGAAGAAGGGGATCCAATTCTATCAATTTTTCTAGGGATCTCAAAAGGTCACACAACTGTAGATTCTGTATACATAGTTTAATGTACTTTCTGTATGTATCTATGCATCCTTGGGTTTTTTCATTCGGTAATTCTCAGTAGCAGCACAGATTCTGGATTTGTGCATGGTTGATGGCAATAGGCTCACCCCATATTACCTACATTGGGACCCATAACATAACTGGCGAAATGTAGGTGTACCATATGTGCACTTCTGCCTACCCCTTTGTGGAATAGAGGCGTGATGTTATGTGTATGCATCTAACTTCACAAAATGAATATTGTTTCAGGTTCCCAAGAGATCAACGGTACCGTAGGTTATGGCTAGAAGCATTAGCATTACCCACCATGCCAAAGATACACCGTGCTGTGTGTTCTGATCATTTCACGGAGGCTGACTACCATGACACGAAGACTGGATCACGCTGCTTAAATGCTACTGCGATACCCAGTGTGAAGCTTGTAAGTAATTTATATTTAAGTAGTAACTAGGGTTGTTAAGGAGCTCCTAACTAGCATTGATAGCTCAGTCATATAACTGTTGGACTGCGGAGTCAAAGGTCGCAAGTTCAAACCCCAGCACCAATGTCTTTTCGAATTCATGTGCCTATGATAAATTAGTGATCAGTTGCTAATAAAGGTGAAGGAAAACGTGAGGAAACCGGCACACCTGAGAGATTGTTTAATGGTGTGTGTCGCCATGTCAGAGGCCTACAGGCGGTTTACATTCTGACACCAGGTCATCAACCATACGATGAGAAGATTGAGCTCCTTACTGTAACTGTAGGATATCCAAAATATACCTTGTGTATCTGAAATTTTGTGTCATGTTTTTATGCGATTGAGCCAACTACATCAGTATCTGAAAAAAATAAGGGCTCTTCTGTTATAGAATGATGATGAAAGTTGCAGGGTATAACTCTAAAATGGCTAGATCGATATTGATGGGACTTTTATTTGTAGATAGCTGATGTTGCCAGAAGTAACTTGGGCTACATTTAATGTGTAAATAAAGTAAGTAAATAATTTATTTGCATAAAACATGGTAGAAAAGGTGTAGTAAATAGTTATGGAATAGTACAATCATGTTTCGCCAACTGCTATAGAAATTCAGTTCTTTTAACAATTTATTTTGAAATAAACTTATATACCTTATGAAATTTTTTATGATATCATCATCATCATCAGCCCGAAGACGTCCACTGTTGAACAAAGGCCTCCCCCTTAGAACGCCACAGCCTTTAATGATATGAAGTAGATTTAATTGCTGGACCAGTAGCAGCACGGCATCTGGAATTGTGCCTGGTTGCTGGCAATTTGTCTCTGGTGAACGGCTTGCAACATATTAGATACATTTACACCTACATTATAAGCTAGTAAAATGTGGGTGTGTGGTACAGGCAGAGTTGCACATAGTAATGTGCAACTCTGCCTGTACTGCCTGTACTGCCTATTGGTACCCCAGCCAAACAAGTAGCAAATTAAATGTCCATGGCGCCCTTTGCAAGCACTTAATCGGCGCCCATTTACTCCCCCTCCCCCTCCCGTGTTTAGTAAAAAGACTAAACCTGGACTAAAACCTACTGCCCTCGCCCCTAGGTACCCCTTTGGGGAATAAATATAATAGGTGATGAAAAACAGGTATTTAATGATGTTTCTGATTTCAGCCAGCCTCAGACGCAGAACTTACTTTGCGGGTAGGTACCTAGTAAGTGTTATTCAAATACAAATACATAAGATAGTTTATTTATTTATACATAAGACAAACCAACGACTTATTTACAATTTACTATAATAACTTTCGTGAGTGTTATCCATATTATCTATTTAAATGATAAATGATTTTATTTCTGCAAATAAAATCATTTATCATTTCTTCATGTTTTTGTTGCTATATATACCAGTTGTACTCACGTTGATATTCAGGGCTCAGTTAGAGTCCGAAACTAGTCGGGCATATCGTCCCGAATATCGTCGTGAGTACAACCGGTATATACAAATAGATAACTTATTTACAATCTAACCGTTTAAACCTTCCCTGGACTTCCACGGATATTTCAAGACCAAAATTAGCCAAATCGGTCTAGCCGTTCTCGAGTTTTAGCGAGACTAACGAACAGCGATTCATTTTTAAATATTCTTGTGTAGAATAATATAACAGTTTTTGTACATTGCAGGTATGCAAGGTATGCCTAGCAATGGACGTCAAAATGTACCCATTGAAGGATACTAAACTACACACGATGTACGAAGACGTGACAGGAGTTATTGTAAGTATTATATTACAAATATAAATACCGAAGAGCGTGTATGAGGAATGTGATGCGTGTGAATGAAGCAAAAGAAGTATGCCAGGATCGTAGCAAATAGAAATCCGTGGTCTCTGCCTACCCCTCAGGGAAACAGGCGCGACTTTATGCATGTATGTAAAAATACCGCCTTCGAAATAACACGAAGAATATCAAAATTGAAAAGTAATATTTTTTATCAGCTCGCCTCCTAATTACATTGGGGCTTATAACATAACTAGCGAAATATGGATGTACTATTTGTGCAACCCTTCGGGGAATACAGGCGTGATGTTATGTTTAATAGAGTCCACCAAGATCTATAAGTACGTTTTTAAATTTAATTTTCACAATTTTATGGGTAATGCAAGTTTTTATTTACAATTAGCTGCGCCCCGCGGTGTTACCCGCTACATTTTTTCGAGATAAAAAGTAGCCTATGTGTTAATCCAGGGTGTCAGCGACCTCCATATGAATTTCATTAAAATCGGTCTAGCCGTTTAAGCGTGAAGATGTCACAAACTTACAAACACACTCACAAACTTTCGCCTTTATAATATTAGTGTGATTATGTAGGTATGTGAGGAGAAAGGCTTGCAGGGCATGTGCCGGGAGTGTGCGACACAGCTGTCAGCCGCCGCCGGCTTCAAGAAGAAAGCTCAGCTCACAGACCGTCTGCTTAACAACCTACTGAGGGAAACGAATTCTGTAAGTTACTGTAATAATCAACAACCCTTCACGTATAGGTATATAATTATAACAACATAATATATAAAATGGTACTATAAGAAAAGAACTGCGCGTCGTTCTAACTGGTTATTTTTTTGTTTAACACCTTAGGCGCCATGTGTATCTTTTTGTCACACAGAGTCAGTGTGTGTTAAAGCTGTCACTTAGGGTCTGACGCTGGGGGTGTTAAAACATTGCCTCTCAGTAGGAATTTCTCCTGTATTGTGATACGTTTCACAAACACACAGACTCGGGACAAACATCCGCAGATCACACAATTTTTTGTACCGTATGGGAAGCAAAGCCGCATTGTCTCTGTCGCAGAATGACCACTTCTCAAAATGACTAGCTAACATGGTAGCAACCTCTTAGCACAGCAACTATTGACTATATTATTTTAAAGTAGAAATTATCAGTAACCAAATCTTAATGTATAATTACATTATTATTTTGCTATAATAACTTTCGTGAGTGTTATCCATATTATTTCCTGTATATTCCGGTTATACTCACGGGTGTATTACCGGAAGTTATTATTATTATATAAGGGCTCCGTTCGAGTTCGAAACTAGTCGGGCATTCCCGAATACACCCGTGAGTATAACCGGAATATACAGTAAATAATACAGTATTAATTTAACTTTTCAGTTAAAACTGCGAGACATTGTAACTCTAAAACGAAAATACGATCTTAAAGTAAATGTAGCGTTACAAAGACTGATAGATATAGACGAAATAATTAACCCGAAGAGTTCTATCGAATCTGGAATGGCAGTTGCGGAGACCAATGAGAGAATGGAGACTGACATACAAAACGTTGATACAAATTTGCCGGTCATACAAAGTGATGGGCCTGGACTAAGTGGCATACAATGCGATAAAATATATATCCCGGTCATACAAAGTGAACCAGGAATAATCGCCAAACAAAGTGATAAACCAGGAATAATCGCCAAACAAAGTGATAAATCAGAAAAAAATGCCATACAAAGTGATAAATCAGAAAAAAATGCCATACAAAGTGATAAATCAGGAATCATTGCCGTACAAGATGATGAAACAGATTTGACGGCCATACGAAATGATGAATCACATAGAGATAAAAACAAACCAGTGCTATTGTGTGATGAAAGTGGTAGGTCTACAGAGCGAGTAAAGAGTTTCAAAAGCAGTAATGTAAATTTAAGACCGATGCAAGAAGTGGGTATACATGACAATGGTGTTTCTGAGGATATTTTAAGCAAAACGCAATTTAAGAACGATATCACCAACAATAAGAGAACTGGAAATACGTCGCTTAAAGACAAAGTGCCGACACAGAAAGTGAGAGAAAGAAAGAAGAATAAAGTTGGAAATAAAGTTAGATGGTAAACTTTCACGTATTTTCTTTCATTTATATACGTCATCTCACTAGGAATTTCTCCTGTGTTTATAATATTAGTCATCATCATCATCAGCCGGAAGACGTCCACTGTTGAACAAAGGCCTCCCACTTAGAACGCCACAATGAACGACAGCTTGCCAATTACATCCACCGGTTGCAGCAACTCTGACGATATCGTCGGTCCACCTGGTGGGAGGCCTGCCAACGCTGCGTCTTCCGGTTCGCGGTCGCCACTCGAGAACCTTTCATCCCCAGCGGTTATCGGTTCTTCGAGCGATATGGCCTGCCCATTGCCACTTCAACTTGCATATTCTTCGAGCTATGTCGGTGACTAGTTCTTTGGCGAAATTCCGTATTCCGGATCCTGTGCGCAAAGAAACCCCAAGCATAGCTCTTTCCATAGCTCGTTGAGTGACTCTGAGCCTTCAAAAGGCCAACCGTTAGCGACCACGTCTAATAGTAGTCGATCACGTATAATATTTGTGTGACTATATAATTAAGTTCTAAACTTTTTTTATGTATTGAAATAGCCATCCAATAGATGAAGACATGTTCGCAATAACAAAACTAACAAACGAGGAGCATCTGGAGAGGATAAAACGTCGGGCGGAGAGTGCCAGGTTCAAAGCCGGGAAGCACAAGTGCTACCTGTGCTTCAAGTCGTTCATGTCTCAGGACAAGTTGACATTACACGCGCTTAGGCATAGCGAGGTGAGTTCATCTCAACTGGATGTCCACTGTTAGGCTGAGATCTATTAAGTAGGCGTTATGTTAAAACAGTAATAGCCGAGTGGTAGCCAAGTCAAAAAGTTCAAACACCAGCACGCACCAATGTATTTTGGAATTCGTGTGCGTGCTATAAATTAGTTATTATTGTATTGTAATTAAATTCTATTACAACGTAATATGTTTAATATAAAATACTAGCTTTTGCCCGCGGCTTCGCCCGCTTTAAGTAGCCTATGACCTCTCCCGGGGCTTAAACTTTATAGCTAAATTTTACCAAAATCCGTCCAGCGGTTTACTCGTGAAGGAGTAACAGACAGTTACTTTCACATTTTTTAAATTTAATTTATTTTATTTATATATTGGGCCCGCAACAAAGGACATACACAATCATTCTTAATTAAATACAAATAATTATTGGTAGGTGTACTCCTTCAATTATAGGAGACCACAGCATGCACATATTAATACCAAGTATCGCACTGATTACAATATAAAAAAGAACGAAATGTTAAATTAAAATAATAAATTAAAATTACATAATGGTAACTAGTGTACATTTGAATTTTTAATCACATGAACATTATTTATAATATCAGTATGGAAATATGAATGTTTACCTGCGCGGTATACAAGAGTGATGTTACCTATATGTTATGTTTTTAGCAAAGAGGTGCCCACGAGTGTTCTGTATGCAAGAACCGTTATAAGACAGCCGGGATGGCGCTCTCGCATTACAAACAGCTGCATGCGGTGGAGTACTGCTGCAAGTTATGCCCCTTCATCACTACAAAAAGGTAACATCTGCCTTTTGACTTCATCAGAAGACGTCCACTGTTGAGCGAAGGCCTCCCCGTTAGGTAGTGGGGGTGCCATAATCCCCGCGCTGGCAAGCGGCTTGGGGATCGCAGTATTGGTGGTGAAGTTACAGAATTTTCTACTTAGAACTGCTTGAACTTGAAATTTGATGGATGCGAGCAGCGACACGGTGGCTCAGGTGGCAGAGCGGCGCCACGGTACGGCGAAGGTCTCGGTTTCAAACCCCGCTCTAGTCCATCATTTTTCAAAATTTCCTTTATCAATTTAGATTCAAGCTTAGTATGGGCAACATGCAAAAATGACACCAGAAGTCATATTAATTAATATTGTTTTAGATGGACTGTATATAACCATATGAAGTACCATAAAGGGATAACATACACGTGTGAACATTGTAACCGGGAGTTTGGGTAAGTCCTACTAAATATATCTTCTTATCGTATGGTAGATGTCCAACCTGGTGTCAGAGTGTAAACCGCCAGTAGGCCTCTGACATGGCGACACACACCGTTGAACAAAATTTGTTTTGAATTTGTTAGCAGTAGGATTGTTTTTCGAGTGTATGTATTTATACACTATACATACACCCAAAAAACGTACATAACCTTCCTGGCGCAGTCAAGTAACGTGTTTTTCCATTATACAATTCTCAGTAGAAGCACGGAGTCTGGATTTGTGCCCGGTTGGTGGCAGTAGGCTCGCCTTCTGTTACATTGGGACCTATAATTGGCGAAATATGCACTCGACAGTCACCTCTGCCTACCCCTTTGAGGGGATACAGGCGTGATGTTTATTTATATAATTAGAACGGCTTACAAACAACCACTTACACTAACTAAATACAGATTCGAAAACATAATTATGTTATGTATTTTTTATCTTTTATTATTCTCAGTAAACTAACGTCGTACCTGGGCCATTTGCGGATGAAACACCTATCGGACTGCGTGTGTGAGATGTGTGGCTACACCTTTATTAACATGCATGGCGTCGAAATACACAAGAGGCTCATACATCCGCTTGACCTTAATGTGAGTTCAATCAAATGGACGTATCTAAGCAGAATGGATCAATCCCACACCAACACCAAAAGAGGTAAAAACGTTAACCTAATTCATAATTCAAGGTTATATATATTAAAATATAAGAAAATACCCTTCGTCTGCCATTAAACCATATCGCATTGATACAGAAATACGATTTAAACTTTAAAGTCAAATATCTCAATTAGTTCGATGTGGATTGGATCCTTTCTGCTTACTACGTCCAATACAAAGATTGTTTGATGAATCGTAGAGCGCGGCCTCAGGTGTGCCTGTGAGACCTACTGGTAAAATTCAGGTGTATCATCATCAGCCAGACGACGTCCACTGTTGAATAAAGTTAAGGGGGTGGCCGCTTAGATTAGAGGAGGGGGTTGCCATAATCCCCACGTTTTGCAAGCGGTTTGGGGATCGCAGTATTGGTGAAGTTACAGAAGACACTGCTGCCTATCTTCCGGATTTTCCCTTAGTCGCCTCTTACCACACCCACGGGAGGAAAGGGCGTGGTCAGTTCTAAGCCGGATACCACTCGACATGTCGTGAACTATATACTTGATATATATTTATATGTTAACAGAAGGCAATGGAAGGCCCGTACTGCGAGATATGTGATGTCCAGTTCATGTCTGAGGCGGCCCATAAGAGACATTTAGGCCTATCATCAAAACACATAAACGAACAGCACCCGTAAGTGATAATACACAAACATAATATATTATTTATGTTTTTTTTTAAATGTGACAGTTTATTCAAACGATTTTGACTTCTATGCCGTGAACATAAAGATACTGGAAATTTTTCAGTTTTTAGATTTTATTCTTTACTGATGCTATTAGACAATGCTTCTCGCTAAATTTCACTTATGATTTAAAAGCTTGTGTTGTAAAATATATTTTTAATATTAACTTAATACTTTTTAGTTCGTTTTTGTTATGGTAGTCGTTTGTTATTTTTTTATTTTTTATTATTAATTTTTAGTTCGTTTTTGTCATGGTAGTCGTGTTTGTTATTTTATTTTTTATTATTTATGTTTATTGCAGCTCTCAACTGCGAGGAATGGAGGAAGGGAAGGGAAGCCTTTGCCCTGCAGTGGGTCGATCATGGCTGAAATCTATATAATTATATAAAACAAAGTCGGCTTTGTTAGAACATTTATAACTCGAGAACTGCTGTACCGATCTTCATGGTTTTTAATTTGTTGGATTAGTCTCCGCCCCGAATAGCAGAATAACAACGTGAAAAAAAACACGAAAAATAATTAAACAAGTAAATAATTTTTAAATAAATTAGGTTTGGTACTCCGCCATCTTTCGCAATTGACAGCTCACCCCATGCTGCTGTGCCGGGCAGGACGTCTGCCGGGTCCGCTACTGAATAATAATGATAATTAATTTTATTGTTCAGTTCCCGGCTGAGCAATAACCCGTTCTACGACAAGTTGATCGACCCCAGCGAACGGGACCCCCGAAGACCCTGCGTGCGTGCGAAGCGGCCGCCCAACCCCGTGTCGTGCGAGCAGGTTGCATACTATAACACTTCTTCTTTTTACTAGAATGTATATGCGTTTAGTGTGAGAGGTTGTCTCTGCCTACCCCTCAGGGAAACAGGCGTGACTTTATGTATGTATGTGAGAGGTTGTTTGTTTGTTTGTGTGCACAAAAATGATTGTTGCCAATTTTCTCAAATATGGGTTGACCGATTTTCATGCGGTTTTGTTCTTTAACAGCTAGTTCTTCTCTATTGTAATCTGTGGATAACGTTGTGTGTAGTATATTTGTTAATTTTATTGTTAAGACGCTTACCATGTTACAATATTTAATATACTGCTGTTTGTTGTCCCTATCTAAATAAATAAATATATTTATAGATTATTCAAATTCCAGTGTAGCGCAATTCTACCGGACTTCCCCAGCTACAGACGGCACTTTCAGGTAAAGCACCCGGGCATAAACCGGACCAAGTACCCGGTGCCGGACGCCGCGCACATGTGTGACCAGTGCGGCAAGATATTCATGGTAAGTCACCATATGAAACATAACATCACGCCTGTATCCCCCGAAGGGGTAGGCAGAGGTGCACATATGGTACACCCACATTTCGCCAGTTTTGTTCTTTGGTGCCAATGTAATAGGGGGCAAGCCTATTGCCGTCAACCGGGCACAATCCAGACTCCGTGTTGCTACTGAGAATTACCTAATGGAAAAACCCAGTAACACTGCCCGACCCGGGATTCGCACCCAGGACCTCGTGCTCAGCAGTCAGGATGGCTACAGATTAGCAACATCTTGGAATCCAGTGCTTTGTTTAAAACAACCTCGATTTTCTACAATGTCCGGTGACGTTCGTACGGGCACAGTCAGCGTAGTGTGTAGAAGTGAACAAATTGAGGGTAGATGAAAAACATCGATAGTATAAATACGGGGACATGACACTCGCATCCTCAGTTAGCATCCGATTTTTCGAATCTGCCGAAACCCACCCCAACCCCTTGGTCGTATCGGCCGGCCGATACGTACCATCGCGGATCTCCCGGACCAGACGTCCTAAACGCGTACTCGATGAGCCAGACGATAGTATAACCTTGCTACAGCAACGGTTAAACCCGGACACAATTAACACTCTACACGACAGACGCCGTCGTCACATACTAAGATCTCGCCGTCGAGGTCCGCCGCGATCGTTACCCCTTAACGTAACAAATATCCCTCCCGTCCCTTGCAATACAGCCGGCCCGGGGCCGAGCTCTAGTTTATAAAAATCATGTCCCCAAATAATATGTTCGATCCAGCAATCCCTTTTGCTTTGAATGTTAGACAGCGACGCACCGAGTCGAGGTTCGAGTCCCGCAGGGGGCGCCCTCGGTAGCGTCGCTTAAAGTCTTAAAAGTAGTTAGCCTGGCTGGAGGCTCATGTAGTCTCGCCTTTATCCGGTTACGTCCAATAAGACCCCCCTCGGGGTCGTCGTCACAAAGTATTCCGAAAAAAAAAAAAAAAAAAAAACGCATCCTCAGTCTGCTTGTGACCACGGCCGGTGTAACTCGGTCGTCAAGCCAAAAATTAATAAAGTTGTGTTCGCGTTAATTCCCGTGTTGTGATTTTCTATTATTATTATACAAAGTTTAAAAGGTTAGTAGTGTTGCCTAACTATCGATAGCTGACGTATCGATAGTTGACCTCGAAAAATAACCACAATATCGATAGCCCTATCGATATTATTGAAATTTTACAATACTATCGATACTATCGATAGTATCTATCCAAGAAATTGAATAATACTATTGAGAGAGAGATAACTGTTATAGATGTGGAATATCTTATTTCTTTGAATGTCGCCAATATATTTTTTAATAACGACGAAACCCTTTTTGAATTAATTTTCTGATTCCTGATTGGCGCAGTGGCTAAGCGATTGGACTGCTGCGCTATGGGTTGTGGGTTCGAATGGTTCGACTGGGCAAAAATTTGTGTGCGAACCGCAATGTTTGTCCCGAGTCTGGGTGTTTGTGTATGTGATATTTCATGTTTGTGAAACGCATCCACGACACAGGAGATATTCCTACTGAGGCGATGACGTCATAAAAGAAAATAACTTCAACTAATCCAGCGGTTTAGTCGTGAAGGCGTAACAGACAGGGTTACTTTCAGATTTACAATATTGGTATGGAAGTATGGATAAGTACAAAAATGACGTGTACGTCTCTGGACGCTCAACAGAAGTGATAACTTCGTCTAATCTAAGACGTATGCGTGAGAGAAAGGGAAGCCAGACGCAGTTTCGCCGTAACGCGTTATGTTACGAAGCAGTTTACCCTCCCATAAGAAGTCATCACTTCAAAAAAAGTGTTAATCAATATTATAACCTTTTAAATTGATTAAGGGAAACTTGAAAAATGATGGACACGAGCGGGACTCGAACCCGCGACAGTCGCCGTACCGTGGCGCCGCTCTGCCAACTACCAAGTGACACGGTGGTTCAGTTGGCAGAGCGGCGCCACGGTGCCTAACATGGCAACATGCATAAAAAATACAAAAAGTTAAAAAACCTGTTTTTTTCTAGGGTAAGTTGGCTCTATCGTATCATATGACGGTGCACACCGGCAACAAGCCCTTCCAGTGCGACCACTGCAACAAGACGTTCGCACAGAAGGTGAACCTCTCCTCACACTTGAAGGTGCACGACGTGTGCCGGCTTAAGTACGAGTGCCACGTGTGTGGCAACACCTTCTCAACTGCCAATAACAGGAAGCGCCACATGATGGTTAGTAATATGCAATCTATACTATACTATATTACTATATAATAATAATTATGTAATTATTATAATATATATAATATATATATAATAATATAAAGCTGAACTGTTTGTTTGCTTGAACGCGCTAATCTCAGGAACTACTGGTCCGATTTGAAAAATGATTATAGTGTTAGTTAGCCCATTTATCGAGGGAGGCTATATGCTATAAACATTTGAAATTCACGCGGACGGAGTCGCGGGTGGAAGCTAGTTATATTATAAGTAAACAGGAGTAGATGAATTATACGCGTTCATCATCATCAGCCGGAAGACGTCCACTGTTGAACAAAGGCGCCCTTAGTATGCTACAATGACAGCTTGCCAATCGCATCCACCGGTTGCCCGCAATTCTGACTATATCGTCGGTCCACCTGGTGGGAGGCCTGCCAACGCTGCGTCTTTCGGTTCGTGGTCGCTTTGAGAACCTTTCTTCCCCAGCGGTTATAGGTGCGAGCGATATGGCCTGCTCATTGCCACTTCAACTTGCATATTCTTTTAGCTGTGTTGGTGAAGTGTTTAAAATAATAAAAATTATATCCATTGCAGCTCCACACGGGTCTCAAGCTACACGAGTGTAATGCGTGTGAGAAATGCTTCGTGACGCCAGGAGAACTGCGTGTGCACGTCGACCACGTACATCTGAAGAAACCTAGGCGGAAGCGGACTAAAAAAAGAGTTAAGAAGAACGACATTCTAAGTGTGAAGACTGAAAATCGTTTTGTTTGAAGTAAACGGTAATATTTACTAATATTCGTTTTACTGAGTTTCACTCATGTGTATATTCAGGAATGTCCGACTAGTCTCGGCCTCAAACGGGGCCCTTATTCACGAGCGGGTTGCGCGGCAGAGCCAAGCGGCATCCTGAGATCATAAAGTTTTGATTGCCAGTATTTAAACAATAGGGAATATGCATCTATTTTTTTCATACGATACCTTACATCGTTACATACCTAACTAAAAAACAGCGCCAAATAACGAAAATTGAGTTGGATTGGAGGATGACAAAACGAATATATGAGACGAGTGTTAGTGGAGTATCGGAAAGGGGAAGACCTAGGCGAACATACCTAGACTATATCGGAGATGTTCTGCAAAAAGGGCAAGTGAGGAGTACCCTCAACCGAAGAGCGTGTATGAGGAATGTGATGTGTTTGAATGAAGCAAAAGAAGTATGCCAGGATCGTAGCAAATGGAAATCCGTGGTCTCTGCCTACCCCTCAGGGAAACAGGCGTGACTTTATGTATGTATGTATGTGTCTCGGGGTGTGTTCTGGCGTTATTTCAAGTCAATACAACAGTGATATTAAAAAACGCTAGGTATATTTTATAACTATTTACTCGCTTGTAACGTACCAACATTTTAATCGTCTAGTCATATTAAATGTATGTGATTTGAAATGTCCTTTAAATTGTATTGTATAAAGTAGGTTATTGGATTCAAGAATACGTTTTACTAAGACATTCTAATAATTTAAGGTAATATTCTATAAATATATTTATGATAAATAATTACTTTGTTTTTTTGTTGACTTTATTATTATAATGATAAAACGTTTAACGGTATTGAAAATATGTATAAATAATGATATTTAGTTTCCTCATTCCTTACTTTGAAACCTTTGAAAGTTTAAAGGAACAATTACTTTGAATTTTAATCTAATGATACTCAAATAGTTGTAAAATGTTTTTACATATTGTGTTTGTATGTTTAAATACACAACACACAATGTTTTTGTGTTTTTGCAACTATTTGAGACATGACGGTCTCCTAAGGGACGTCAAATAGTGTCAGATCTCCGGAGATGTTGTGTTGGGCACAGCGAAGTAAAATTCAGTAAATAATAAAAAATAAACAGGACTTTAATATCGAAGTCGAACCCACACATATTCACAATAGGTGGAATGCGGTAGTGTGGCCGATCAACGGGCCCGAATTCTCCAAGGTCCAGCACCACTACCGGAGGTTTGTAGCAACCTGAAAGGGCTGCTCGCTTTCTGGGATGGTTAGAATAGAAGAAAGAAATTTGTCACGCACAATGGCCTATTAAGCGGCTTAGTGCGGGAAATGCCCAGCTAAACCAAACCAATACCCTAAGAATTGAATTATATACTATATTACGGGTTATATTAGTATTATGGTAAGTGATGTAAGGTGAGTTCGGGTCGTAGTAAACAAGTGAACTAGGTACCTAATAGTATTAGAACAGAAAGAGAACTTTTTACCTGATTGTAGATTTCTTGAATAGAATTTTAATTTAATTAAAGGGGATTCTATAATTGTAAGTTGATTGATTGACACTTTCGATTAGCAACAAATTCATTATTTTGTATACTTTTGCCGCGCTTTTCCATTCCCATTTCCCTGTTAAGTTTACTTGCCAGCAACAAAAATCTAATCTTGTGATTGAAATTGGACATTAATCGATAGTGATTCAAAAATAAAATAGGATTTTAAAAACCAATTTATATAATTTAATTTTTGTATGTCAATGATATTATTGATAAAGCTAGCCAATTAAATAAAATTTCATAACTCCGCATAACCCGTCTCTTACTGTATTACCCAAGGGCCAAGGTATCACCTGCCTGTATTGTATAATGAATTTATGATTTGTATTCTATAATGTCGCCTTTTTTGAAGAAGTACACCACCAAAGGCCCTTGGACGTCTTCCGGCTGATGATGATGATTCTATTATGTTTGGTCTGTCCTCAGAGGGCCTGTCCGTCAATGATCCGTTTACTGTCACTGTCACAAAACGACAGACGTTCGTTTGTATTATTTCAATCCTTCCTTGGGCTGAAAACTCCAAAATGTACTATTTTACAAATAAATACTATAATTGAACCAAACATAAATTACGTGTTTTTTAAAGATTGAATCACAATGATATCCTGTTGTATACAGACTTGTATAAATGGAAAAAAATGTCGCGTTAATAAGAAGGTAGTTTTATTTCATATGTAAGTAAAGTTATCAAGCCTTCCAGCCTGTAGAAATGCATTAACTAGCTACAGGTATTGGCGGTGTGTCTAGACACTGCAATAAATAGGTCCTTCCAGTTTAAGACCGCCTGTGAAATTTTCTATTGGATTTTTTCAAACAGCAACAATGGCCAGAATCTACCAATAACACTACCTTTATCCTTGTACTCTTGGAGTTTACTTAACTTTATGAGACTGTATGAATGCCTGGTACTCTGTGGTATCTACCTACCATCCTGGGAAATAGATATAATGTAAATAAGATTCAAAATACTAAGAGCCCCCTGTGAGAGCGAGACCCCAACCCAAGACAGCCAGTCCATAAAGATATCCACTGGGCTATGAAGAAGGGGGCGCCCATCAGTTAATATTCTAGGAGCCTCATAGTGTTTTGTTACACCATTGCAGATTCTGTATGATTTTTAATTATGTACCCAACATAATTGATAATTCTGTCTGCATCCAAGTTCACCAAATAAATATTGTTCTAGGTCCCCTAAAGATCCAAAATACCGTATGTTATGGCTAAAAGCATTAGCATTACCCACCATGCCAGGAATACACCCTATTGTGTGTTCTGATCACTTCACGGAGGCTGACTACCATGTCACAAAGACTGGATTACGCTGCTTAAATGCTACTGCGGTGCCCAGTGTGAAGCTTGTAAGTGATTTATATTTAAAGTAGTAACTAGGGATGTAAAGCTCCATAATAGTACCTAACCGTAACTATAGTATATCCAAGACATACCTAGATGTATCTGAAAGATGATATATGTTTTATTCTAGCGGAGACAACACCAATCAGTAGGTATTAAAAAATTTAATCTTTTTCTGGTATATGATGAATCGCGGGTTACAGCTCTGAAATGGCTGGACTAATTTTGACGGAACTTCCACTGGTAGATAGCTGATGTTACCAAAACTAACTTTGATTTGACTATTTATATAATTTTATTTTTTTCAATACATCTTAAGTTAAGTACAGATGAAATGACTAGTGATTAGCAACATTTAAAATAACATCTAAGAACAGTTACTGTGTTGTTGCTTCTTGAGAATTCCATCCGGTGTTATGTCATGTAGCTCAGTTGGATAAGCATCTCCACGGATTTTATTCTATGTAAACTGATATAACTGTGGCAACCGGTGGATGCAATTGGCAAGCTGTCATTCATTGTGGCGTTCTAAGGGGGAGGCCTTTGTTCAACAGTGGACGTCTTCCGGCTGTTGATGATGAACCTGATATAAAGAGCAGGTATTTATATATTCATGTTTATTTATTTTTCAGCCAACCCCAGCACCAGAGCCTTTGCCGGTAGGTACCTAGTTTATGTTATTTCAATACTATGATACATAAGCCTATAGTTTATAGTGACAGAATAATGAGTGAGTAAAAATCCACATTGCAAAAAATGGTGGATTTTTATCTCCCTCACTGTTCTGCCACCTTGCTCTGCTCCAGTAGATAGGTAGCCTTACTAGTATATTAGTCAACCTTATGGAATGAATTTTTGCCCCCTTATAAAAAAACGCTTATTAAGGTTTTTAATTACTTTATTTCAACCAATAACAGTTTTTATACATTGCAGGTATGCAAGGTATGCCTAGCAATGGACGTCCAAATGTACCCATTGAAGGATACTAAACTTCACACGATGTACGAAGACGTGACAGGAGTTATTGTAGGTATTATTAGTATCACATTAATATTATAAAGTTTGTGAGTGTGTTTGTTACCCTTCACCCTCAAACGGCTAGACCGATTTTGATGAAATTCCATATGGAGGTACCTGACACCCTGGATTAACACATAGGCATACGTGGCGTTTGTAATTAAAATTAAGTGGTGAATAAAAGAAACTGCTTTAAAAACACGAATTAAAAAGTAAATGTATGTTATTATAAATAGCTTTTTAGGTATCCGTACCTCAAAAGTGAATGCGGGACCCTTATAACCTTACTTCAGTTTAAATTTTCACAGATGACGTATTTCCGTTGCAGCTGTAACAATAAATACTAAAAAACAATAAAATATATATTTAAGGGCCCTCCCATACAACGAACGTGACTTTTGTGATGTTTCGTGCGCGAGAGACTGAGTCTGACTCGCACTTTTTTTTTATGTAGCCTGTTCGGTGTCCCACTGCTGGGCAAAGGCCTCCCCATTATTCCTCCACGCACGCACTTAACCAAATCAAATAATTTATTTTGCAGAAAACACTGTTATAAAATGTACATGTTTCAAGTGATTCTACCATAAGGCATGCAAAAGTATACAATTGTGGTTTATGAAAATATTTAAACATTTTGATTTAAATACAAAACACAAACATAACATCACGCCTGTATTCCCGAAGGGGTAGGCAGAGGTGCACATATAGTACACCCACATTTCGCCAGTTATGTTTTTTTTCGGTCCCAATGTAATAGGGGGCGAGCCTTTTGCCATCATCCGGGCACAAATCCAATGATGAATACAATGTTCCACTTGAAGTTACAATAAATTTAAATTATTTATTACCCGGTTTTTTTTCAATATCTGTTTACATACTTAAACAACTTATTACAGGTATGTGAGGAGTCAGGCTTCCAGAGCGTGTGCCGGGAGTGTGCGTCACAGCTGACAGCTGCCGCCGGCTTTAAGACGAAAGCTCAGCTCACAGACCGTCTGCTTAACAACCTACTGAGGGAAAAGTCTAATGTAAGTTACTGTAGAAATTATCTTTCACGTGTCGATAACGTAACGGTAATCGCTTTTAAAATGGTAATATTATTTGCTTTATTCAAACATATTTCTTATTAATTACATTTATAAATAAGTAGCTGCGCCCCGCGGTGTTATCCGCTGCATTTTTTCGGGATAAAAAGTAGCCAAAGAAATGTAAAAAAAAATCAGTTTAGCCGTTTGAGCGTGAAGAGGTAAAAAACATACAAACACACTCGCTAACGCCTTTAGATATATTAGTGTGATATATCTACATAAAAAATACAATATCTTAAAGTATAACATAAATGGCCCAACATTAATGCGGCTTTGATGTTTCTTCTGCCATACATAAGAGTCGGCAGACTAACACTCGAAGTGTCCAGTAACCTATCTTAAATCTGTAATAATAATAATAATACATTTTTCTCAATAGTCCCACACCTTCTGGGGACTTTTCATGGCTGTTTTGTTATAGAGCAGTTGTGTGGTGTCCCTAGCTGGTGTCCCATCCCCTTTTAGATTAAAGTTCTCAACGGGCCTCTGCGTGTTGGACCTGTGTCCCCACGTAAGCCTTTTAAAAGTCCGGGTATCTTCCGCATGGTTGATAGCCCGAGTAAATAAAATGAGATACAAATAATAATACAGTATACATTTAACTTTCCAGTTAAAACTTCAAGACATTATAACCTTAAAGCAACAGTACGATCTTAAATCAAATCTAACGATACAAAGAATAATAGACAAACAAGACATAATAAACCCAAAAAGTTCTATCAAAACTGAAATAGCAGTTACGGAGACCGATGAGAGCGAAGACTCAGACATACAAAACGATGGAATAGATTTGACTGCCATAAAAAGTGATGAATCTAAAATTAATAACATACAAGACGATGAAACAGATATAAAGGCCATACAAAGTGATGAACCAGAAATAAATGCCATACAACACGATGAAATAGATTTGACGGCCATACAAAGTGATGAATCAGATATGAATGAAATCAAAGATGATGAAATAGGTTTTACTGTCATACAAAACGATGAACCAGAAATAGAAATACAAGATTTATACAAGCCAGTGCTAGTGTATAATGAAACAGGCATGCTTTTAGAGCGAATAGAGAGTTTTGAAGGCAAATACGTCTATAATGTTACAGATATAAAAACGAAGCGAGAGACGGGTATTTTGGATAATGTATCTGATGATATTTCAAACAAACTAGAATTTGATGAAGGTATTTCAAACAAATTGGAATTAGATGAAGATATTTCAAACAAATTGGAAATTGATGAAGATATTTCAAACAAATTGGAATTAGATGAAGATATTACAGTTGATGATAAGAGAACTAAAAGTACGTCACCTATAGACAGTCTGCTGATTAAAAAAGTTGAAAAAGTAAAGAAGAATGAAGATTTAAATAAAGTTAGGCGACAGAGAAATAGGTATGGTTTTAAACATAACATAAAATTACTCCTGTATTCTCTCAAAGGTAGGCAGAGATGGACATGTACATCCCATATTGCGCAAGATATATTTCCAACTAGCTTTTGCCCGTGGCTTCGCCCGCGTTTAGTAGCCTATGTCCTTTCTCGGGTGAATTATTTCATAGGTTTATTTTCTAAAAGAATTATTTTTCTTATATTTTTAATCCTAGGCACCCAATAGATGAAGACAAGTTTACTATAACAAAACTCACATACGAAGAGCAATTAGAGCGGATACAACGCCGGGCGGAGAGTCCCAGGTTCAAAGCCGCGGAGCACAAGTGTTACCTGTGCTTCAAGTTGTTCCTGTCTCAGGACAAGTTGACATTACACGCGCTTACACATAGCGAGGTAATAATTATTATATATAACATTACATAACATCACGCCTGTATTACCCGAAGAGGCAGGCAGAGGTGTGCCTATAGTACCTACACCCACATTTCGCCAGTCATGTATAGGTCCCAATGTAACTATTGCCATCAACCGAGCACAAATCCAGACTCCGTGCTGCCACTGAGTATTACCAAATGGAAAAACCCAGTAACACTGCCCGACTCGGGATTCGAACCCAGGACCTCGTGCTCAGCAGTCGCGCTTAGCAACCACTAGACTAACGAGGCAATAATGATGTTATGTTTTTAGCAAAGAGGTGCCCACGAGTGTCCAGTATGCAAGAACCGTTTTAAGACAGCCAGAGCGACTCGCGCGCATGTTAACGAGAGGCATGCTGCAGAATATCGGTGCAAGTTGTGCCCCTTCGTCACTACTAATAGGTAAGACAAGCATAACATCACGCCCGTATCCCCCGAAGGGGTAGGCAGAGGTGCACATATAGTACACCCACATTTCGCCAGTTATGTTTTAGGTCCCAATGTAATAGGGGGCGAGCTGACCATCAACCGGGCACAAATACAGACTCCGTGCTGCTACTAAGAATTACCTAATGGAAAAACTCAGTAACACTTTGCCCGACCCGGGATTGGGACCTTAAAACATAACTGGTGAAATGTGGGTGTACTATATGTGCACCGCTGCCTACCCCTTCGGGGAATACAGGCGTGAAGTTATGTATGTACCTCCTAAAATTAATTACTATTAATTGTTTTAGATGGCCAGCATTTTACCATATCAAGTACCACGCGGGGAAATCATATACATGTAAATATTGTAACTCCGAGTTTAGGTAAGTCCTACTATATATTGTATACGTGAAAGTATGTGAGGATAGATGGGTGTTTGTTGCTCCTTCACGCGAAACTACTGGACATATTTTGATGAAACTTTGAGGTAATAATATAATTGACGACCTGTTTAGCGCAGAGGCTAAGCGATTGGACTGCTGCGCTAGGGGTTGCGGGTTCGATTCCCGCACGTGGCAAAACTTTGTGCGAACCACAGATGTTTGTCCCGAGTCTGGGTGTTTGTGTATGTGGTATTTCATGTTTGTGAAACGCATCCACGACACAGGAGAAATTCCTAGTGTGGGGCGACGTTATAAAAAAAAAAAAAAAAAAATAGCTCATACCTCAACGATGCAACAAAGTCTCAGCGAATACAGGCGTGAGGGTATGCTTTGGTGTATTCATTTAATAACTGGTATCCTAATATTTTCAGTATACCAACGTCGTATCTAAGCCATTTGCGGTTGAAGCACATGTCGGACTGCGTGTGTGAGATGTGTGGCTACACCTTTGTCAGTATGCGCGGCGTCGAAGCGCACAAGAGGCTCAAACACCCGCTTGACGTTAATGTGAGTTCAATAACATAATATACTAGCTTCCGCCCGCGACTCCGTCTGGGTGAATTTTTTTTTATAGCCTATAGCCTCTCTCGTTAAATGGGCTATCTAACACTGAAATAATTTTTCAAATCGGACCAGTATTTTGAGATAAACTCTTCAGCTTTATAATATTAGTATAGATATTAACATTAGCTGCGCCCCGCGGCGTTACCCGCTACATTTTTTCAGGATAAAAAGTAGCTTATGTGTTAATCCAGGGTGTCAGCTACCTTCATATGAAATTGCATTAAAATCGGTCTAGCCGTTTTAGCGTGGAGAGGATATAGGTTCTAATCGTATGAACAACCTGGTGTCAGAGTGTAAACCGCCTGTAGGCCTCTGACATGGCGACACACACCGTTGAACAATCTCTCAGGTGTGCCGATTCCTCACGATGTTTTCATTCACGTAAGACTAATTTAAAATAAGCACATCAATTCGAAAAGACAGGTGCATGCTGGGGTTTGAACTTGCGACCTTTGACTTAACAGTCCAACGGTCATACCACTCGGCTATCAGTGCAAATCCTAATATAATAATATTATATGTATATATGTTAACAGAAGGCAATGGAAGGCCCGTACTGCGAGATATGTGATGTCCAGTTCATGTCTGAGGCGGCCTATAAGAGACATTTAAGCCTATCATCAAAACACATAAACGAATACCATCCGTAAGTGATAATGATACTTAAATTAACATATATTACAGCTTATACAAACGATTTTAACTTCTATCTCCGACATAAGGATAGCGTATATATACGTTATATGACCAACTATTTATTTATTTATTTAAAATAAAAAAATGTTGCCCCACTTTAGGAATTTCTCCTGTATCGTAGGCGCGTTTCACAAACATGAAATATTCACATACACAAACACCCAGACTCGGGACAAACATCTGTGGTTCGCACAAAGTTTTGCCCCGTGCGGGAATCGAACCCGCAACCCTTAGCGCAGCAGTCCAATCGCTTAACCACTGCGCTAATCAGGTAGAGCGCTATGTAGGTAATATTGCAATTGTTCATTTATTATGCCGGTAATGCTATCATCATCAGCCGGAAGACTTCCACTGTTGAACAAAGGCCTCCCCTTTAGAACGCCACAATGAACGACAACTTGCAAATTGTAAAAGTTATACTTTTTTTCTATAATAACTTTCGTGAGTGTTATCCATATTATTTACTATATATTCCGGTTATACTTACGGGTGTATTCGGGAATGCCCGACTAGTTTCGGACTCGACCGGAGCCCTTATTCATGAGCTGGTTACGCGGCAGTTCGGCTCGCGACTCTGCCGCGTAACCAGCTCATGAATAAGGGCTCCGGTCGAGTCCGAAACTAGTCGGGCATTCCCGAATACACCCGTGAGTATAACCGAAATATATATTAGATAATGTTATACTTAGTCAAAATATGGGAGGGATCAGGCTCGACCGACGGCATAGCATGCCTTCCGAAGGACGGAGAGGTCTAGACTCTCGCGACGTTAAAACTGACCCATCTCAATACTGGCCGCGGCGAGCATTGCTTAACCTCGCAGACCGACCGAGCTGCGTAGCGTCGAGTCCCGCTGTTACTAATGTCATTTATTTTTTGTTTAGTAACCGGCTGAGCAACGACTCGTCCAAAGCCGGCCGGCGCATGCGCCGCGAGGCCGTGCGGCGCGGGACCTGCCCCGGCAGGCAGGCGCGGCCGCCGGGGGAGCCGCCCGGGACTGTCACGTGCGAGCAGGTTATTTTATTTACTGAAATATAAAAACAAACATAACATCACGCCTGTATTCCCCGAAGGAGTAGGCAGAGGTGCACATACAGTACTCCCACATTTCGCCAGTTATGTTTTAGGTCCCAATGTAATAGGGGGCGAGCCTATTGCCATCAACCGGGCACAGATCCAGACTCCGTGCTGCTACTAATAATTACCTAATGGAAAATCCCAGTAACACTTTGCCCGACCCGGGATTTGAACCCAGGACCTCGTGCTCAGCAGTAACCACTAGACCAACGAGGCAGTCACAATTATTTATGTGTATAGATCATTCAATTTCCAGTGTGGCGCAGTACTACCGGACTTCCGCAGCTATAGATGGCACTTTAAGAGAGACCACCCGGGCATGAACCGGACCAAGTACCGGACCGGAGTGTATAACACCCCGTATATGTGTGACCAGTGCGGCAAGATATTCATGGTAAGTTAGCATATGACATGAATACTATATATATGTACACCATTACCATACTATATCATGTATACACTATAATATGATATATGATGATACTCGTAAGTTCAAAAAACATTGCATCTCAAAGAAATTTGTACATTACCAGTAAAGTTACGGCAAAATCAGTTCAACTTCAACTATGTCGAAGTTACCAA
Organism: Abrostola triplasia; assembly: GCA_946251915.1. NCBI lineage: Eukaryota > Metazoa > Arthropoda > Insecta > Lepidoptera > Noctuidae > Abrostola > Abrostola triplasia. The sequence continues at coordinate 2,152,254 of OX276450.1, forward strand.
CTGTAGAGAACCAAACAGACAGCCAAAAAATTACTAGCTATATATTTCTTAATTTACTATTTATTTATTTCGGTTATACTCACGTGTGTATTCGGGAATGCCCGACTCTCACACGACGACAACACAATGTTATTATAGTAAAACGATTTTTTAGATTTATTTGTCGTATTATTTCACCATTTTTCTCTTTTTTAAATGAGTAACCTCTGGAGTTACTTGCCGGTTCTTCTCCATTGGAATGATATTTGGAACCGTGCAACTAGCATCCTAACGTTTCATAAGCGCCTGTAATAGGTTTATGTGAAATAAAACATTTTGAATTTTTGAATTTGAATTTGTATATTGGTAAAAAAATGTTTATTTATTTAAATGTCGTCCATTTTTATTTAGCATTACCTTTTTAAAGTCGGTTTAAAATATCATCTCTAGAGCAAGTTTCATCTATTGGCCCACATGGCGGTGCACACCGGCAAAAAGCCCTACCAGTGTGACCACTGCAGCAAGACCTTCAGCGTGAAGACCAGCCTCGCCTCACACATGAAGGTCCACGACGTGCGCAGGCGCAGGTACGAGTGTCACGTGTGCGGCAACACGTTCACGTTCGCCACTAACATGAAGCGACACATGTTGGTGAGTAACGGGCGATAATATAATAAACTAGCTTTTGCCCGCGGCTTCGTCCGCGTTAAGTAGCCTATGTCCTTTCTCGGGTCTTAAACTTTCCACATGGCAAATTTCATCAAAATCCGTCCAGCGGTTTTGTCGTGAAGGCGTAACAGACAGAGTTACTTTCACATTTATAATATTAGTATGGATAAGTAAAAAGTAGAAGATGAATTATGCGTGTTTTGAAATTGGCACGTTAGAATTGGGCTAGTTAGCTAAGGCCGAAGTAGGTATGTAATGTTTTTAGATTTCGCCAGTTATGTTTTAGGTCCCAATGTAATAGGGGGCGAGCCTATTGCCATCAACCGGGCACAAATCCAGACTCCGTGCTGCCACTGAGAATCACCTAACAAACCCAGTAACACTGCCCGACCTGTGATTCGAACCCAGGACCTCATGCTCAGCAGTCGCGCTTAGCAACCACTAGACCAACGAGGCAGTAATTAAAATAATAATAAGTATATTATCCGTTACAGCTCCACACGGGTCTCAAGCCATATAAGTGTGATGTGTGTGAGAAATGCTTCGTGACGTCAGATGCACTGCGCGCGCACGTCGACCACGTACATCTGCAGAAACCTAGGCCGAAGCGGGCTAGAAGAAAAGTTAAGAAGAACGACATGCTAAGTGATGACGTCAGGAGAACTGCGCGCGCACGTCGACCACGTACATCTACAGAAACCTAGGCCGAAGCGGGCTAGAAGAAAAGTTAAGAAGAACGACATGCTAAGTGATGACGTCAGGAGAACTGCGCGCGCACGTCGGCCACGTACATCTGAAGAAACCTAGGCCGAAAGGTTAGAAGAAAAGTTAAGAAGAACGACATGCTAAGTAATGACGTCAGGAGAACTGCGCGCGCACGTCGACCACATACATCTGCAGAAACCTAGGCCGAGTTAGAAGAAAAGTTAAGAAGAACAACATGCTAAGTGTAAAAAGTTAATTTTTAAGTGTTAATAAACGTTTTTGTTAAAACTAGACTGAAAATCATTTTGTTTTCTAACTGAAGTCATCATCTTCAGCCTACACAGGTCCACTGCTGAACATAGGCCCCTCCTGTGACGCGCCACTGAGCTCTATCTTCTGCCCTCCGCTTCCAACTGACTGAACTATACCGTATTATTTACTAACTAGCTTCCGCCCGCGACTCCGTCCGCGTAAATATCGAGTGTTTTATAGCCTTTTTGAAGATTTATACATATAGCCTTTTTGAAGATTTTGACGGGTCTTTCACTGGCAGATAGCTGATGTTATACTGCTTTATCTGCGAATATTATATCTTTTTTAATCACAAAAAATTGTACGAGAGCGCCTCACAATATAGTTAGCCCAGATAAAATTTAGCTCTTACCCCACCATCGCCACTTCCTATGCCTTCCGGGAGTAGCGTGATGGATTTCGGAATTCGGAAAGGATAGAATAAAATTTAGTTGCATTTTATATTCCTTATAATAAATAAATTTATTTATTTGTACACACAAGGAAAGAAAAACTTACATAAACACAATGGATAAAAGGTTGTACATTAATGACAATTTTAAAGGCGAACTTCTGCCTCCTCCTCCTAAACTAGGATAAGAACCTGTGTTTTAGGAGACAAATTATGATATGATTTACAAATTATGGTTATATTAGTATTCTGATAAATTCTGGAGAGTTCGGGGCGTTCGAGTTATCAAGTGAACTAGTAGCATCACAAACCACGGACATAAGAGTGACAACGGTAACTTAGATATTTAAAAATTTGTACACCAGAACCGGTAGAATACATGAAACTCAGAAAAAAATATACAACTAAATAGATACTATTTACATTAAGACAAGTTTGTAACCAACTTCGACAACCAAAAATAACCTACGACTTCTAAAAACCAATGAGTAAAAATCATTTATTTTGCCGCGTTTTTTCAGTGACTGCCTCGTTGGTCTAGTGGTTGCTAAGCGCAACTGCAGAGCATGAGGTCCTGGGTTCGAATCCCGGGTCGGGCAAAGTTTTACTGCGTTGTTCCATTAGGTCATTCTCAGTACATAGCAGCACGGAGTCTGGATTTGTGCCCGGTTGATGGTAATAGGCTCGCCCCCTATTACATTGGGACCTAAAACATAACTGGCGAAATGTGGGTGCACTAAATGTGCACCTCTGCCTACTCCTTCCGGGAATACAGGCGTGATGTTATGTATTATGTATGTTTTTTCAGTTCAGTTGCCAGCAAATAACCTGTAACCTTCCCTTCCCTTGTTTAGTCTGTGCCTTTATGGTCTGCGGCGACGAGTGTCACTGTCAGTTTGTGAAAAACATTTATTTTAAAAATAAAAACGTAAATATTATGTTATTTAACCAAAAATAATAAGAAATTCACGAGATTTTTAGAATTTAACCACAATGATAACTTGTTGTGTACAGACTTGTGTCAATGCAAAAAAAACTCGCAAACCTAAAAAGGGAGTTTTATTTCATATGTAAGTGAAGTTATAATGTCTCCAAGCTTATAGAAATCTATTAGCGGTATATTGTCTAGGCATAGTAATACTTGGTAATACTACATAAGTCCATCCAGATCTTTCAAAATATATTTAACTATAATAATAATAAACTATGTATACCAGATGTTTATTATAAAAGTACCCGATGGAGCTGAAAATATACATAATATAAACTATTTCTTGTGTTTACTTGTTATTTAGGAACTGATAAATAAATTGTTAATGGCGGCAAAATTTGAATAGCTTGCTGGCGGCAAAATTTGAATAAAGTAAAGCCGCGATTGTTATTTGATCATCATCTCTCAGCCTATTGCAGTCCACTGCTAGACATAGGCCTCTCCCAAGTAGCGCCTCAAAATCCAACAAATACCTTAAAAACAAATGATCAGATAGGCAAGATGTAGACAAGATGCGCCTCGCGGTGTTACCCGCTACATTTTTTCGGGATAAAAAGTAACCTATGTGTTAATCGAGGGTCTCAGCTACCACCATATGAAATTACATCAAAATCGGTCTAGCTGTATGAGCGTGAAGAGGTAACAAACATACAAACACACTCACAAACTTTCGCCTTTATAATATTAGTGTGATGTAAATTCTGTATGAATCGAAATTGACAAAGGATTATGGTTTTAGGTTCCCCAGAGATCTACAATGCCGTAGGTTATGGCTAAAAGCATTAGCAATACCCACAGTGCCTGAGGTACACCCTATTGTGTGTTCTGATCACTTCACGGAGGATGACTACCATGTCACAATCACTGGATTACGATGCCTGAATGCTACTGCGATACCCATTGCGAAGCCTGTAAGTTTTATTTATTTATAGTAGTGTGAAGGAAGGGATGTGCAGTTCTTCCACCGAAAAGGGAAGATCTTCCAACCAGGCGGTGGTGTGCCTGGTGGGCCGCGGCGCCCCACTTCTCAACTCGGGGCGGCTGTGTATATAACTAGCGAATGTGATTATTTCGTTAGCGCGATGCAGGATTCGCAACGTCACTCGTCCTTCCACGTGTAGATGTCGCTACAGTATTCTATATAACAAGCTGTCGTACATTGTGGCATTGTAAGGGGGAGGCCTTTGTTCAACTGTGGACGTCTTCCGGCTGATGATGATGGTCACCATGTTAAAAATAATAAAACCAAATAACTCGATGCGAACGATAATACACCTAATTGCGATGTTAATCGAACTAGACAAGAACGGGTTCCTGGCCCCTGACCATGTAGAGTACATGGACCTTTTCTCTTGTGGAAGAGAGACACACTATACTGTTAGCGGTGTCTCTTTCAGAATAGAAAATGTTCTTCTTTTAGAGTCCATGGTAAGGGTCCTGGTGCGTCCCGCACTTATATCATGCCTAGAAAGACTTATTTACTGTATATTCCGGTTATACTCACGGGTGTATTCGGCAATGTCCGACTAGTTTAGACTAGAAAGACTTGCTCATTGCTTTATCATGTAACCTCAAATAAAGGTAATAATGTATAGCTTATTTTCTTTTTAAAAAAAAAGGCCGCCCTACATTAGGAATTTCTCCTGTGTCGTGGATGCGTTTCACAAACATGAAATATCACATACACTAACACCCAGACTCAGGACAAACATCTGTGGTTCGCACAAAGTTTTGCCCTGTGCGGGAATCGAACCCGCAACCCTTAACGCAGCAGTCCAATCGCTTAGCCACTGCGCTAATCAGCTGTTCCTTGATTTCAGACAACCTCAGATGCATCATCGTCTTTGCGGGTGAGTAGTTCATGCTATCTTAAGATTGCCTAATTGGTCTACTGCCAGCTTCCCTTGAACTCAAGCAGGTAGGTTTTTTTCCTTCCTTTTTTTTATTTCCTATGCGTGTCTGACGGTTTGAGTATTTCATGCGGCCTACCCAAATGTCCTTCAGATGGTACGAGACGGTGCGTCGGTACGGACAGGTCGACTCAAACTCGCCGTGGTTCTTTCCTAAAAATACCACTTCTCAGACCACCTACACTATTCTCGCATAAAATATTGAGCTTGTCTTGAAATAATGGTGTATACAGATAGAGTTTTTGTAAAAATAGTCTCATATATTTCGCCTACTTTTTTCGGCATGCATAAACAAAATACACAATAAAATGAAGTTGACAAACGTACAAGTATATCAACTTGACCTATAACATATTACAATTATAGTAAGAGAGCTTAAACTTTTGTCTTGTGCTAGATAAAACAGTTCTTGTATATTTATTTATTTTCAACAGGTACACCAACAGCATCCATATCAAACTTTGTAACTTACAAATATTTAACACGTAGGGAACTATTTATATATATATATTAATACGTATATTGCAGGTGTGCAAGGTATGCCTAGCAACGGACGTCAAAATGCACCCATTGATTGATTCTAAACTACACAGGATGTACGAAGACGTGACTGGAGTATTTGTAAGTATATCTTTATGTATATAAGTCTTCATATAATGTGTTGACAGTGAACTCCTGCTAAACGGCTGAACCGATGTGAATGAGTTTTTTTGTGTGTTCAAGTGGATTCGAGGATGGTTTAGATTCAAAAATAAGCCCGGCAGATGGCGCTGCAGTCGGTATTTAGGTTATTTATCTATTTGCTTGTATTTCATACAGGACAACGTCTGTCGGATCCGCTAGTATAATATTTATAATTATAACTTCAATATACATAAATAAAAATTTTTGGGAAGCCATTTTTTTCACGTTATTCGATTCTGGTTCTGATCAAAAGTTGCTATGACATCGAAATTCTGCACTGGGTCAGATTGCGCCCAATACCTTTATCGCGGCTGAAACCGCGGGACACCCCTAGTTACTATCATTATACTAGTTAATACCATTGCTAGGTATGTGAGGAGTCAGGCTTCCAGAGCGTGTGCCGGGAGTGTGTGACACAGCTGACAGCTGCCGCCGGCTTCAAGAAGAAAGCTCAGCTCACAGACCGTCTGCTTAGCAACCTACTGAGGGAAAAGCCTAATGTAAGTTACTGTAGAAATCACCAATATGTAAAAGCAACTGTAATACCATTATACACCATATTTTTGTGAATATATTTTTGAATTTGAAATACGTATCGAATCATTACATCATGGTAACAACATAATAATATAAAATAGTAATAAATAAAAACCTATTATAACTGCATAATTGCTATAAGCAATAGGTCGCTCAAACCGGAGTCGAATCAAACGGGCGTTACCTGGTAGCACACACATGAAATCTAACTTGAGTTAACAGTAACCAAATTCAAATCTACTAGCTACCCGCGGTGCTACCCGCTACATTTTTTCGGGATAAAAAGTAGCCTATGTGTTAATCCAGGGTGTCAGCTACCTCCACATGAAATTTCATTAAAATACATTCAGTAGTTTTTACGTGAAAGCGTAACAAACATCCATCCATACTTACAAACTTTCGCGTTTATAATATTAGTAGGGATTTGTATTTAATATAAGTTATAACATAGTTGTAACATATAATAGGTAATACAGTATAAATTTAACTTTTCAGTTAAATCTACAAGACATTGTAACCTTAAAACGAATGTACGATCTTAAATCAAATGTAGTGATACAAAAACTTATAGATATAGACAGAATAATGAACCCAAAGAGTTCTATCGAATCTGATACAGCAGTTACGGAGAGCGATGACAGCGAAGACTCGGACGATGAAACAGATTGTACAGGCATAGAAAGTGATGAATCAGAAATGAATGCCACACAAAGCGATGAAACAATAACGGTCATACAAAGTGATGAATCAGGAATCAATATCACACAAGATGTTGAAACAGGTTTTGCAGTCATACAAAATGATGAACCAGAAATGGAAATAAGAGATATATACAAGCCAGTGCTAGTGTATAATGAAACAGGCATGCTTTTAGAGCGAATAGAGAGTTTTGAAGGCAAATACGGCAATAATGTTATAGATTTGAGACCGATGCAAGATATTTCAAATAAATCGCAAAATGAAATCGTTACCGTTGGAAATAAGAGAACTGGAAATACGCCGCCTACAGACGTTGTGCCGATACAAAAGAAAGCAGCAGTAAAAAAGCCTGGAGTTGTGAAAGAAGTAGCAGTAAATGAGCCTGGAGTTGTTAAAGAAGTAGCAGTAAAAAAGCCTGGAGTTGTGAAAGAAGTAGCAGTAAAAAAGCTTGCAGTTGTTAAAGAAGTAGCAGTAAACAAGCCTGGAGTTGTGAAAGAAGTAGCAGTAAAAAAGCCTGGAGTTGTTAAAGAAGTAGAAGTAAAAAAGCCTGGAGTTGTTAAAGAAGTAGCAGTAAAAAAGCCTGGAGTTGTGAAAGAAGTAGCAGTAAAAAAGCCTGGAGTTGTTAAAGAAGTAGCAGTAAAAAAGCGTGCAGTTGTGAAAGATCCGTCTAAGATCAATAGGTATGTTTTAAAGATAGCATAACATACCTATAGCCTTTATTTACAGCTGCTTGAGCTTCATAGCAATCTATTTATATAATTATATGTTACGGTAAGTGTGAAAATTATTAATAATAAACAAAAATTATACAATTTTACGGGATAAAAAGTAGCCAATGTGTCAGCTACCTTTCATATGACATTTCGTCAAAATCGGTCAAGCCGTTTGAGCCTTTGAGCGTGAAGAGTTAACAAACATACAAACACACTCACAAACTTTGCCTTTATAATATTAGTGTGAAGTGTACTATTTTAATTAATTAATTAATTATCTACCTAATGATTTGGTAAATTTGAATATGAAACTGAAATTCATCACTTTTAGCAGTTGTTAAAAGTGATAATAACTAATACACTATACTCTCGTTGGTAAATTGATTGCATTAATCCGTACTAAGGTGACATTATTAAAAATCTCCGGTAAAAGACCTGATTAGCGCAGTGGCTAAGCGATTGGACTGCTGCGCTAAGGGTTGCGGGTTCGATTCCCGCACGGGGCAAAACTTTGTGCGAACCACAGATGTTTGTCCCGAGTCTGGGTGTTTGTGTATGTGAATATTTCATGTTTGTGAAACGCACCTACGATACAGGAGAAATTCCTAGTGTGGGGCGACGTTTTTTTAAAAAAAAAAAAAAAAAAAAAAAATGTGTTAAATATCTTACATTTAGCTCGATTTTCTGTAATATATAAACAATTTTTCTATTAATCACACTTACTGTAACATGGCGTTCTAAGGGGGAGGCCTTTGTTCAGCAGTGGACGTCTTCCGGCTGATGATGATGACTGTAACATATAAAATAAAGTCGCCTTTGTTAGAACATTATAACTCGAGAAATGTTGGACCGATTTTCATGGTGTTTGATCGAGACGGAGACGAATCCAACTAGATTCGTCACCGTCTTTTACCCCGCAGTTTGACAGATATAAGTTTCTTTTATTATTTTCTAATTGAATTCTGAAGTTTTCATATGTTTTAAAACCTAGTCGCCCAATAGATGAAGAAAAGTTTAGAATAAAGAAACTCACCCACGAGCAGCAACTGAAGCAGATACAACTCCGCGCTGAGAGTCAGAGGTTCAAAGTCGCGGAACACAAGTGCTATCAGTGCTTCAGGACTTTCCTGTCTCAGAACAAGTTGACCATACACTTCCTTAAACATAGCGAGGTAAGTTTATTTCAACTAGATAGCGGACTCAGGCTCATCTCAGACTAAGATCAATCAAGCGGATACAGGCTCATCTCAGGCTTACATCTGTAAGGCGCGCTCAGTCTCATGTCGTTGGTCTAGTGGTCGCTGACCGCAACTGCTAACCATGAAATTATGGGTTTTGAATCCCGGGTCAGGCAGTATTACTACTAGTTAAATAATTGTCAGTAACATGGAACCTGGATTTTATCAGCTTTAAATAAAATTCAGATTCCATGTTACTTGCAGATATTTTGTTAGCTTGACAGCAATAAGCTCTCCACTATTACATTGGGACCTAACGTAACTGGGTAAATGGGGGTGTTCTACATGTTTACCCCTGCGGGGAATACAGGCGTGATGTTATCTTTGTTGTTTTTAGCAAAGGGGCGCCCACGAGTGCCCCGTGTGCAAATACCGTTTTAAGTCAGCCGTAACGTTGGGCACGCATGTCGACCAGTGGCATGGTGAGGAGTACCACTGCAGGGAGTGCCCCTTCGCCACTACAAATAGGTAAGTCCTCCCCCTTTATGGTTGGGAGACGACGGGGTTATGGAGGACAGGTCCTCCCCTTTTATGGTTGGGAGACGACGGGGTTATGGAGGACAGGTCCTCCCCTTTTATGGTTGGGAGACGGCGGGGTTATAGAGGACAGGTCCTCCCCTTTTATGGTTGGGAGACGACGGGGTTATTGAGGACAGGTCCTCCCCTTTTATGGTTGGGAGACGGCGGGGTTATGGAGGACAGGTCCTCCCCTTTTATGGTTGGGAGACGACGGGGTTATGGAGGACAGGTCCTCCCCTTTTATGGTTGGGAGACGGCGGGGTTATGTAGGACTCCCGTATCCTCTCTTAATAAAAATGAATAGGCATTATTATTTATCTAATCCACCTTTACTATAATAGTGTAGATGACAACAGCGTTTTGACAGCTCATAAAAAGTATGTCAATTGACTGGTGGTGTCAAATACTCAATTATGAAGGGGGCAGATAACACAAAATAAAAGCCATTGTCCACCGGAGTGGTAAACGCCACACAGTTCGAGCCAACCACTCCGGTGGCAAGTTCGAAGGGAGAGTATGGGAGTAAAGGGAAATTTTAGGTATCCTCTTGGATGGGGCATACAAATATGGATCATATTTCCGAAAACATCAAGAATCGTGAACCGCGTGAATCCTCATATTTTGCACACTCAAGTACTTCCAGCACCCTGTCTAGAACAAACTTCATCATCATCAGCCGGAACCGGAAGACGTCCACTGAACAAAGGCCTCCCAGTTATGTAAGGGGGTGGGGGTTGTCATAATCCCAACGCTTGGCAAGCGGCTTAAGTATCTCAGTATTGGTGGTGAAGTTACAGAAGACGCTGCTGCCCATCTTCTGGATATTCCCTTAGTCGCCTCTTACGACAACCACGGGAGGAAAGAGGGTGGTCAATTTTATGCCGGATACCACTCGGCAAGAAGAGAATAGTTAATAGTTTCTTACTATAACCCCTAAATTAAATACAATTTGTTTTAGATGGACTGCGTTTAGCCATATGAAGTATCACGAGGGGAAAATATATAAATGTGAACAGTGTAATAGTGAATTTAAGTAAGTTCCACTTATTATATCCCACTTACATACATACATAAAGTCACGCCTGTTTCCCTGAGGGGTAGGCGGATACCACGGATTTCCATTTGCTACGATCCTGGCATAATTCTTTTGCTTCATGCACACGCATCACATTCCTATAATATTTTAAAGGCGTAAGTTTGTTAGGATGCTTGAATGTTTGTTTTTCCTTCATGCTAAACTACTGGACGGGTTTTGATGAAACTTTAAAGCTCTCTATTTCAGAATAACACAGGCTATTGGGTTTTTTTATCAGGTAATTCTCTGTATGCTCAATCCTTCTCTATACGAGAAGAGGCCTTTGCCCTGCAGTGGGATAGTTATAGGCATTTATTATTATAATTCTCAGTAGCTGTATGGTGACTGGATTTGTACCCGGTTGATGGCAATAGGCTCGCCGCCTGTTACAATAGGAGCTTGGTCCTATAAAATAACTGGCAAAATACAGGTGTACTAAATAGTTGGTACACCTGTGGGGTATAGGTGTGATGTTCAAAGTTTGACAGACAGATTGTGGTGCTGGGTAGTTTGTTGCACCGTTTCTTCTACCCAGCTATAGCACTAGGAAGCGGTGACGGGCGGCCGGTTTTGGGGGCTGTCTTGATCTTATTCGACGTTCAAGTGCTTAAAATGAAGTCCATTTCAAATAAAGAATTTTTATCTCTTTATGTTATTATCTTCATGTTTAGTTTTATTTTTTTTAGTAAATCGACGACGTACCTGGGTCATTTGCGGTTGAAGCACATGTCGGACTGCGTGTGTGAAATGTGTGGCTACACCTTTGTTAGTATGCGCGGCGTCGAAGCGCACAAGAGGCTCATACATCAGCTTGACGCCAATGTGAGTTCAATCAACCTGTAGAAACAACCAGATTGAATGGCGCAGTGGCTAAGCGATTGGACTGCTGCGCTGAGGGTTGAGGATTTAAATCCCGCTAGAAAAAAAAAAGTGTGATCCGCAGATGTTTGTCCCAAGGCTGGACGCCTGTGTGTGTTATTTCTTTTCGAAAATTAGTTGTCTGTTGCTAAAACCGGTGAAGGAAAACATCGTGAGGAAACCGGCACACCTGAGAGATTGTTCAACGGTGTGTGTCGCCATGTCAGAGGCCTACAGGCGGTTTACACTCTGACACCAGGTTGTTCATCAACCATACGATAAGAAGAAGAAGAAGAACTAGCAATAGGTGTCCTATATACCTACACTTTGGGAACAAAGTGTGATGTTATCTTGTTTTATCTCTTTATATGTTAACAGAAAGTAATGGAAGGCCCGTTCTGCGAGATATGTGATGTCCAGTTCATGTCTGAGGCGGCCCATAAGAGACATTTAAGTCTATCATCAAAACATATCAGCGAGGAGAGCATGTAAGTGACAATGACAGGTTTTATATGAATAAACAAACATACATATATTACGGTTTAGACTGCCTCGTTGGTCTAGTGGTTGCTAAGCGCGACTGCCGAGCACGAGGTCCTGGGTCCAAATCCCGGGTCGGGTAAAGTGTTACTTGGTTTTTCCATTAGGTAATTCTCAGTGGCAGCACGGAGTCTGGGTTCGTGCCCGGTTGATGGCAATAGGCTCGCCCCCTATTACATTGGGACCTAAAAAATATAACTCCCAATTGAATAGGGGGCGATGTTACTAATGGTAATTTATTTTTTGCCCAGTAACCGTCTGAGCAACGACTCGTCCAAAGCCGACCGGCTCGTCGGCCCACACAGCGGGGGCCCGCGGCGCGCGCGCGTGCCCAGTAGGCGCAAGCATTGCATGAGCATCCCCAGCGAGCATGCGCAGCTGCCGGCCGGGCCCGTCACGTGCGAGCAGGTTGAACCTTTAATAATAAAAATTAATTTTTATTTCCAGTATAAAAAGAAAAAAAAAGAACCCTCTATTGCATTCAAAGCAAATGTAAATTGACTACGCAGTCAATTTACAATTGCATGAAATCAAGATTCGAAAGACACGTCAATCAAATTTTTTTTGGTCGAGACAGAAATATAGTCTGCTTTCTTTTCCGTCGTTTCAGAGATTAGCCGGAACAAACAGACAGACAAAGTTATTTTGTATCGTATTATATATATATATATATGCAATAAGTAAAAAGATTTTGATACTACAGACACTTCAATTTTATTAATGTGTATAGATCATTCAATTTCCAGTGTGGCACAGTTCTACCGAACTTTCGCAGCTATAGATGGCACTTTAAGAGAGACCACCCGGGCATGAACCGGACCAAGTACCCGGCAGCAGACACCTCGCACATGTGTGACCAGTGCGGCAAGATATTCATGGTGAGTCAGCATAAGATAACTGATTTTTCCAAAAAATCTTTGCCTCAAATCTACCAGTGAGTTTCTCGGCGAAATCGGTCAAGCTGTTTCGTATATTTGCCGAACCAAACAGACAAAAACATTTTAAAAGGAATCTTTGTTTTTTTTGTCGTATTTTGGTAAAAACCTGTTACTTTGATAATACTTTACACTTCAATTTTATTTGTATAGTTGTGAAATATTTAAATTCTTTGCATCACGATTTTTTTTATTTGATGCTGGGTTCGAATCCCGGGTCGGGCAAAGTGTTATTGGGATTTTCCATTAAGTAATTCTCGATATCAGCACGGAATCTGGATTTGTGCCCGGTTGATAGCAATAGGCTCGCCTCCTATTACATTGGGACCTAAAAACATAACTGGCGAAATATGGGTGTACCTACTATATGTGCAGCTCTGCCTACCCCTTCGGGGAATACTGGCGTGATGTTATGACTATGTTGTGTCGGTTTTTTCTTAATTACAACGAAAACTTTTTTACATACATACATACATAAAGTCACGACTGTTTCCCTGAGGGGTAGGCAGAGACTACGGCTTTCCATTTGCTACGATCCTGGCATACTTCTTTCGCTTCATTCACACGCATTTCATTCCTCATACACGCTCTTCGGTTGAGGGTACTCCTCACTTGCCCTTTTCACAGAACATCTCCGATTCGGTCTAGGTATGTTCGCCTAGGTCTTACCCTCCCCGATACTCCACTAACACTCGCCTCATATATTCGTTTTGTCACTCTTCTTTCATCCATCCTTTCTACATGCCCAAACCATCTAAGCAAACTTTTTTAAGTCTGTTAAAAGTATTAAATATCCTTCCAGAACAATTTTCTTCTATTAAACCATATGACGTTGCACACCGGCAACACGCCCTACCAGTGTGACCACTGCAACAAGAGCTTCAGGCTGAAGGCTATCCTAGCCTTACACATGCAGGTGCACGACGTGCGCAGGCGCAAGTACGACTGTCACGTGTGCGGCAAAACGTTCTCGTTCTCCTCTAACAGGAAGCGACACTTGTTGGTGAGTAACAGGGGCTTGAAGGGGGGTTAGGAAAACATTACGTCATCACAAGGGGGGGGGGGTAGTGAATTATCACATGTAGGTAATTAATTTTTTGGTTGAACGCGCGAAAAATTGTATCTGAATCTGTCTAAAAACCATGAAATGAATGATTTGATCCCGGGTCGGACAGTGTTACTGGGTTTTTCCATTAGGTAATTCTCAGTAGCAGCACGGAGTCTGGATTTGTGCCCGGTTGATGGCAATAGGCTCGCCCCCTATTACATTGGGACTTAAAAACATAACTTGCGAAATGGGGGTGTACTGTATCTGCACCTCTGCCTACCCCTTCGGGGAATACAGTAGGCGTGATGTTATGTTTTTGTTTTTACTTCTATATGTTTATTTATGTTGAATTTGTGAGCCGTTCTATTCTAATAAATATCCATTGTAGCTCCACACGGGTCTCAAGCCACACCAGTGTAACGCCTGTGAGAAGTGCTTCGTGACGTTAGGGGAACTGCGCTTGCACACCGACCATGTGCATCTGAAGAAACCTTGGCCGAAGCGGATTAGAATAAGAACCAAGAAGAACGACGTGCCTAGTGTGAAGGCAGAGTATTAGATGATTAATGATTTGATTGATGCAAATCATCATCATTAGTTAGAAGACGTCCACTGTTGAACAAAGGCCTCCCCCTTAGAACGCCACAGTGAACGACAGCTTGCCATTAGCATCCCCCGGTTGCAGCAACTCTGACGATACCGTCAGTCCACCAGGTGGGAGGCCTGCCAACGCTGCGTCTTCTGGTTCGTGGTCGCCACTCGAGAACCTTTCTTCCCCAGCGGTTATCGGTTCTTCGAGCGATATGGCCTGCCCATTGCCACTTCAACTTGCATATTCTGCCTAGTGTAAAGGCAGAATATTACATGATCTTATTTATGCAAATAGGAATTTCAAATCTCTATTTAAACTTTTTTTTTTAACTTGTTCGCTTTGGCATTTCCTGACTACCTCAAAGAAATCCCGAATCGAATTCAGGGGGAAGACAATGTATGTTGTCTGTGGTCTTTGGAGAAAAAACCACAGCAATTTGAGTTGACCTGTCCTGCCAGACGGAGGTCTTGTACCATCTGAAGGACATTTGTGTTGCGTATAAAATAGGTAAACTGTCAGGATACATAAAAGAAAATAATATATTTAAGTTTAAAAGAAACAGATATATATAATTTAAAGTTTATTTAACGAATTTGACTTTTTCATTCATAAGAATAATAATTTATTTTTCATATATGTAATTATATTAATTTTTGACTTCATAAGTTAGTTACTCATGAGAATAGAAGAATATGTTGTTATTTTGTTCATATAAATAAAATATTCCTTTTTGTTACTTATTTTATAATAAAACTTATAGCCCGCGACTTTGTCTGCGTGAGAATGGTCTAAGTTTTTTCTAGGATTCATGTAGCCTATCTACCCTGGAGGTACCTTCTAAATATTTCAATATTTACATAAATCTGATAGATACCTTTACTGACATATTAATTGTGAACTGATTACTCTTGTGTGTAAATAAATATTAAAAATTATAAAAGAATTCTGTTTATGTTTTGCCACCAGTATCAGTTACATGTGTATTTTGCAACCGATGGAATCCAGTCTAGGTAGAGATGAATAAAGTTCTATAGAAATAAGAGTGCGTGGAAGGGATGTGGAGTTCCAACAATGAAAAGGGAAGATCTTCCAAGCAGGCGGTGGTGTGCCTGGTGGGCCGCGGCGCCCCACTTCTTAACTCGGGGCGGCTGTGTATATAACTACCGAATGTATTTCGCTAGCTCGCTCGCTTTCTAGACAAAGTCCTGACAACAAAGTGAAGTGGAGTGGACAAGGAAAGCTGAAGCAAACATCTTATGGAATTCATACAGGAGTTCAGTCTAATACTGCCTCGATGGTCTAGTGGTAGGTAAGCGCGCTGCGCATACGGTCCTGGATTCAAATTTCAGGAAGCTTTATTGGGTTTTTCCACAAGACAGTAGGAATCTGGATTTTTGCCCGGTTGATGGCAATATGCTCGCCCCCTATAATATTGGGCTCTACATAATTGGCGAAATGGTGTACTTTAACTAGTGGAATTTAACTAGCTCAAACAAGGTAGACTTTGAATTTGAACTAAATTCTGACCACAGATTCTAACGGTTAATAATCCTTATAGTTAAAAAGATGTTAAAACGAGCGATTAGTCGATTATTTATCTAAAAGTAATTATAAGATAGAGTGCTTACGCAAACAACACATAGTTATATATTGTAAAAAAATACAATACAATCTAGCCAGAAAACAAAATACCTATAACAAGAAACTTTTATCATCTGTGAAAGAAATAATTTATTTGTTAAAATATAGTACAATTTAGTTGTAAATATTTTTTTTAGTTTCATATTATATTCTAATACTGTGGGAAATAAGAGTACTTTAGAGATTAAAAATAACTTCCAAAGTCGATTATATCATTTTATACGCCAACATTCGCCAGCATATACCTACTAAAGCTTACCTTCGGCTTTCTCGTTCTGCCAACAAGCGTTTCGCATAAGTTAGGGTGAAACAAAATATTGGGTATAATACCTCCATTGTTGTGCACTGCTCCCAAATTTAAAAGGATCTGTCACGACACCAGACATTTACTCTCTCTTTCTAATCAAGTAACTTAGGTTAGGAAAGAAGAGTAAAACGATAATAAAGTCTACTATGACATCTATATCAAATTCGACAAGTTAATATTTGTCGGCAAGTAAAATGACAGAGTGTTGTATTAAGAATTTTCCTTTATATTATCTAACGTGCTTCGTATTTGAAGAAAACGTCTGCTAAATCTTGTTTTTGAACATAAAATGCAAATCATAGTACTACAACTGTACTCTTCAATGTGTTCTAAACTGTAAAAAATAAAACCTAAGATTGGTTATTGTTTTGGTATATCTAAGTCTCCAATTTGTATTTGTTGTGATAAATGCATTATAAAAATGCGGTGTTGGGCGCCTAACTGTAAGAATGATTCACGAGACATTACCCTACCGCATGGGATCACATTTCATACGTAAGTTTAATTTATAACTATAGATCAAGTCTCTATATTTTCCTCCATCAATCCGTGGTCTCTGCCTACTCCTCTTGGAAATAGGCGTGACTTTGTGTATGTACACCTAAAACCATAGCGATTACAACATATAATAAAATATTTCAAATGAAATATTATAAGTAATAGTTGACTGTTATAAAAAAGATTCAGTATTAAAATGTAATTCTGCAAAAATATGTTTAATATTGTCAAGATCGGATGATGGCTTTTATATGTATCATTAAAAAAAAAGTACCTACAATTTTACTAAAAAAATTAACAACAATTACAACTTAATTCTAATACCAAACAAAAACAATATATACTTATAAATAGTTTTTTTTTGTCAATCTTTATTTTGTCCAAGGCTTCAGTCACTCTAGGTGACGATGCCAGCCTCATAGGTTATATATAACATATAGATTTACATATAGAAACATCAATCTGGCCCTATGCAAACAGTTAATAAGCATTATTCCCCCTCATCGTTGACAAAAAGTTGTTTTACTAAAACTATTATCATTTTCAGTTTCCCTCAATTAACTTCTCTCCGGGAAGCATGGCTGCATGCACTCGGCAAAGAGTCTAGGGATCCAAAGGACCGAGCTGTGGTGTGCTCGGAACACTTCTTGTGTGAAGACCTGTTCTTCTCCAAGAGTGGGATAAGGAAAGTGAGAACTGGAGCAGTACCACTTTTAATACAAGTAAAGTCCTATTTTCATTCAATATATTTATATTTAAACTCTTCCGATACTGACTGACTGACTGACAACGCACAGCCGAAACTACTGATCGTAAAGAGCTGAAATTTGGCATGTGTGTTTGTTGGGAAGAGAAGGCTACCACTAAGAGAGGATTTTGGAAATTCCCAAAAAAAAAATTGAAAAAAAAAGTGAAAACCCAAATTCTGACGGAAGTCATTACTCCACGCGGACGAAGTCGCGAGCATAAGCTAGTAAAATAATATAATAACAGCCTATAACTGTCCCACTGCTACAAAGGCCTCTTCTTGTATAGAGAAGGATTGAGCATTGATCACCACGCTAGCTCACCGCGGGTTGCCGATTTAAGATAATTAAATCCAGGTTTCCTCACGATGTTTTCCGTCACCGTTAGTCAGAGTCTTAGAATAACTAAGAAAGTATTTACAACATTGAAAAAGTCACATTGATACTTGCCCGGGTTTGACCTGCAACCTTGTGCGTGTGCGTACAAATCCGGTATGTTAACCACTAGGCCACGACATATATATATGGATTTTATTGCAGTTTGTTAATTGGTTTTCGGTCCCAATATGTTTGTTTTATGTCTCCCCATATAAGGAATTACTGTATTGTGGGTGTGTTTCACATTCACAAACAAATACACAAACATCTGCAAATATGTAAAAGGTCCTTTCTCTCTTACTGAAAAATGATGCTTAAATGTTAACTATTATATGTATATACCGGTTATACTCACATCGATATTCGGTAATGCCCGACTAGTTTCGAACTCGAACGGAGCCCTTATTCATGAGCAGGTGATGCGGCGTAATTAAATTACACAGATGTTAATTTTTCGAGTTCAGTGGTAAATGAAAAATTATTATCTGTATTATTTACTATATATTCCGGTTATACTCACGGGTGTATTCGGGAATGCCCGACTAGTTTCGAACTCGACCGGAGCACTTATTCATAAGCCGGTTACGCGGCAGAGTCGCGAGCCGAACTCAATACTGAATACACCCGTGAGTATAACCGGAATATACAGTAAATAATATGGATAACGCTTACGTTATTATAGTAAAATTATTATGTGTTGCAGGGTTCCATAAAGTATGGTTATGGGGAACCAGCTACTTATAAGGTAATTTTTTTTTTATATCTATCTACAGTGTGTTATGGAAACTTTGTCCGACCAAAAAGGAGGGTCTTCAGAACAAAAAAAAAACATAACATCACGCTTATATTCCCCGAGGGGGTAGGCAGAGGTGCACATATAGTACACCCACATTTCGCCAGTTATGTTTTAAGTCTCAATGTAATAGGGGGCGAAGCCTATTGCCATCAACTGGGCACAAATCCAGACTCCGTGCTACCACTGAGAATTATCTTATGGATAAACCCAGTAACACTGCGCGACCCGGATTTAAACCCAGTACCTCGTGCTCAGCAGTCACGCTTAGCGACCACTAGACCAACGAGGCAGTCACTTAACCAAAAACCATTAAAAAATCCGCGATAACACCCGTAAACCTAGCGTTTCACATGTGTTGTTCTGTCACAGGCTTGCAGAATCTGTTTGGTGATGGAAGCCAACCTGTTACCGCTAAGAAAACGGAAGCTACGAGACGCTTATGAGTCCCTCACCGGAATAATGGTAAGCTTTGTTTGTGTGTATTTCAATGTGAAATGAATATGGTGACCCCCCCACACCAAGGTGATGATGACGATGACCGAATTTTAGTTACGGCGGCCTGTCTCAGCTGAGAGTAGCCAACTACGCAGGAGATATTATAGTGCACAAGTATGCGCGCAAACACAGGTGCACTCCCTATTCCCTCACTCTCATAGTCAGATGGGACGGTAGACACGACACGACCGGAGACAGATCAGGCGCAGACAACGGCTTAACGTGCCTTCCGAAGCACGGAGGGACTCGACATGTTAAAACGGTCACCCATCACAAGACTGACCGCGGCGAGCACGGCTTAACCTCGCTGATCGACTGATCTGCGCGGTAACCATGTAGCTATGAGCCTGCAAACCTGTTTAACCTGTTGTCGTATTTTCAAACCATCCAGAAACCCATTAAAATATTACACAAAAATTCATCCAAATAGGTCCAGCTATTTAGAAGGAGTTAGGTGAGAAACACGTAGAGAAGAATTATATATATTAAGATAATAATGTAATAAATTGCCTCTTTGTTCCCAGCTGTGTGAAGACGACAAGCTGCCACTGATGCTGTGCGTGGAGTGTGTGCAGCGACTCCAGAACTGCTGCCGCTTCAGGGACAAGAGCCTGCGGGCCAACTCCCTCATGCTGGAGGTTGTCAACAAGCAGGACAGCGTTAGTACTCTTAGTATCATAACTAGAGATGTTACGGAAATGGGGTCCACTGTTGAACAAAGGCCTCCCCCTTAGAACGCCACACTGAACGACAACTTGCCATTAGCATCCACCGGTTGCAGCTGACGATATCGTCAGTCCACCTGGTGGGAGGCCTGCCAACGCTGCGTCTTCCGGTTCGTGGTCGCCACTAACATCACGCGTGTATTCCCTAAAGGGGTAGGCAGAGGTGCACATACAGTACACCCACATTTCGTCAGTTATATTTTTAGGTCTCAATGTAATAGGGGGCGAGCCTATTGCCATCAACAGGGCACAAATCCAGACTCCGTGCTGCTACTGAGAATTACCTAATAATAATTCCGATAGTCCTCCATTTATCAAATTTCCTTTTTGTTACTAGTCATGGTGGCCCAGTGGTTAACATACCAGATTTGTATGCACATGGTTGCAGGTTCAAACCCGGGCAAGTATCAATGTGACTTTTTCAATGTTATAAATACTTTCTTAGTTATTCTAAGACACTAGACTAACGGTGACGGAAAACATCGTGAGGAAACCTGGATTTAATTATCTGAAATCGCCCGCAGTGAGCTAGCGTGGTGATCAATGCTCAATCCTTCTCTATACAAGAAGAGGCCTTTGCTGCAGTGGGACAGTTATAGGCTGTTATTATTATATAATGTTACTTTGAATTACCTAATGTATCCTAACTTTTTGAAACCTTATTACAGTGCACCGTTCAAACCATACAAATGATAAACAGTGGTAACTACCATCTATCATCACCTTTAACATCTAAATATTACGAAGCGAACCACTTCGATATACACATACAGTACGATGAACCACCAGAAGAGGTCATAGAGTATAAACTACCAGAGGTGGCAGAACCCGACGACACAGAAGAAAACGAAATTTTCCTCATAGAAGACGACGCAGACAAAACAACAGACAAAGATATCGCAGACGTAAAAGAATTTAACGATCTAGTATATGTAATGTCGGATAAAGAATACTCTACAGATGACTGTCTGCCGCTAGAGAAGTGTAAAACAAAAAGAGTCAAGAAGAGAAAGGAAAAAGAGAAGAAGCCCGTAAAGGTAGTGAAGACATTGAAGCAGCCGATTGAACTAAAGATCGATAGGAGGCGGAAACCGTTCTTGAGTGATGAATTGAATGAGACTTTGTTTACGGTCACTAATTTGACTGTGGACGAACAGATAGCGGATATTGTGAAGAGAAAAGAGAGTTCCAACTATAAGAACGCTGTCTTTAAGTGTACTGAATGCTACAAAGGGTTTTTAGACGAAGATGCATATAACAGTCATATGTCAAGACATACAAACGTAAGTATATTCAAAACCTATTTAACACTAATATTATGAAGGTGAAAGTTTGAGTGTTTGTATGTTTGTTACCTCTCTACGCTCAAACGGCTGGACCAATTTCGATCACATACATAACATCACGCCTGTATTCCCCGAAGGGGTTGGCAGAGGTGCACATATAGTACACCCACATTTCGCCAGTTATGTTCTTAGGTCCCAATGTAATAGGGGGCGAGCCTATTGCCATCAACCGGGCACAAATCCAGACTCCGTGCTGCTACTGATAATTACCTAATGGAAAAACTCAATAACACTGCCCGACCCGGGATTCGAACCCAGGACCTCGTGCTCAGCAGCCGTGCTTAGCGACCACTAGACCAACGAGGCAGTTTTGATCACATATAATATAATGTTATTATAAAGGCGAAAGTTTGAGTGTGTTTGTATGTTTTTTACATCTCCATGCTCAAACGGCTGGACCGATTTTGATCACACATATATAAAGGCGAAAGTTTGAGTGTGTTTGTAACTTCTCCGCGCGCAAACCGCTGGACCAATTTTGATGAAATTTAGTATGGAGGTAGCTGACACCCTGGATTAACACATAGGCTTTAACGAATAAATATTATAACTTTTCCAGCAATGTGGGGAATATGAGTGTGGGGTATGTAAAACCCACTTCAAGCATCCCCACGCACTTAGGAAACATATAACGGCGCACCACACGCAGCGGTTCAGCTGCAAGCAGTGTACGTACGTCACGACACACAGACAGACGGCGCGCCTGCACGAGAGGTGGCACAAAGGGACCAAGTATAAATGTCCACACTGTCAGGATGAGTTCGTGTGAGTAGAATAGTTTGATATTCTAGCTTCAGTGCGAGCTTTGTCTGCGTGGATTTCGAATTTTTTATAGCCTTCCCCGATAAATAGACGATCCAACACATTTATTTTTTAACTAGGCATCTAGTGTTAGTGCTAGGTAGCTAGTGGTAGGCATCAAGTTGAATAAAGTGTGATATAGATGCTGTTGGTGTACCTGTTGAAAATAAATAAATTAACTAGCAGTTCCTGAGTATCACCGTTATCAGCCGGAACTCGTAGACTGTAGAAGGAAGACCTCCCCCTTGGAGTGGGCGTTGCCATAATCCCCACTTGGCAAGCGGCTTGGGGATCGCAGTATTGGTGGTGATGTTACGGAAGACGCTACTGCCCATCTTCTGGATTTTCCCTTAGTCGCCTCTTACGACACCCACGGAAGGAAAGGGGGTGGGCAATTCTAGGCCGGATACCACTCGGCACACTCCTGAAAGTAGTTCAACCAAACTCTTTACCTTTAATCTATTAGCATAGATTTTGTCATCACATCATCATACATGAGCGTATTGCAGTCAACTGCTGGACGTAGGCCTCTCCCAAGATACGCCACAGGGCCTTGTCTGCGGCTTTATGCATCTATTCTCTGCCGGCCCTCTTATGCCAGTGGTCCCGCCATCTGCATCAGTCTGCAAGGACCCGCCTCCACTCCAGAACTTACTACAGCAGTTTTCGGTTTTATATTTGAGGGCACGCCCCCTATTACATAGGGGCGCAAAAGTGTGCAATATTCTCCTTCAATATAGCCTGCATTGTTCCAGTAAATTCACGACCTACATGGGCCATATTCGCATCAAGCATCCTTCGGATTTCGTGTGCGAGTTGTGTGGGTACTCCTTCGTTAGCGCTAAAGGTATTGAACTACACAAGAAACTCAAGCATCGCCTGGATGATAAGCAGGTATGTGTAAATATGTAACTGAGTTTCCTCGTGACGCGAAATTTAGTCACGGGTGCTTACTCGTATCTAATCTAGCCAACAACGAAGGTATTATTGTGCCGTATAAGTATGTCCGCAAATACAGGTGCACTCCCTATTCCCTCACTCTCATAGTCCAGGACGGTGACACGACCGGAGAGAGATCAGGCGCAGGACCAATTTGTGCTTGACTAGTTTCGGATTCTAACGAGGGCTTCGTCTGAGTCCGATACTAGTCGGGTATTCACGAATAAACACTCAGTGAGACCAGTTTGTAGATACCATAACTAAATCTATACTTCCATACTAATATTATTATAAATGTGGAAGGTACTGTCTGTTACGCCTTCACGACTAAACCGCTGGACGGATTTTGATGAAATTTGGCATGTAGGGTAGTTTAAGACTCGAGAAAGGATATAGGCTTAACGCGGGCGAAAGTTACTTATAATATCATTGTTCCACCTAACTTAATTTTTTTTTAAAAGCCTGTGTTGTCCCACTGCAGGGCAAAGGCCCTTTCCTTCTTCCACTTTATTCGGTCCTGTGCTAAGGTGGACCAGTCTCTCCTGAACGCAAGCAGCTCGTCATGCCACCGTCGTCTGGGTCCGCCGCGATGACGCCGTAGATTTTGTGGGACCCAGTCGGTGCAAATTCCTTACATTACTTATATTGAAATAAAACTAGGTTTACGGATTTTATCGCGGTTTTTTAATTGATTTTTGGTCCCGACGTTTCGAATCCTTTACAGTATTCATGGTCACGTCAACGTCGGGACCAAAAATCAATTAAAAAACCGCGATAAAATCCGTAAACCTAGTTTTATTTCAATGTCTAATATTCGCGTAAGTGATAGAAATCATTATATTACTTATATTAATTTATTAATTGATTAGGTATTTTCTGCCTATCATTGTAGATACCAGAGGATGGTCCGTTCTGCGAGCTGTGTAACGTACGGTTTGTATCGTCCGAGGCTCACAGGCGACACATCAGCGTATCCGCCAAACACAACACAGGTACATCACTACTTACATTATAATAGGAATAACTACATAAAAAATCCTAGTAAATAATTCAATTTGTGGAACGCGAGGGGTCGCGGGGCCCCAACTGGCTCCCACTCGACCACTCGACCCTCAACCCTCGGTCGCGTTAACTTTGGAGCTACCAGTACATGTTATATCCAGTCCACTGCTTATATTACAACTTCCCGATTGAGCCAAATCAATGATCCTGGGATCCGGGCCAAGTGTTCGGCTCGTACTCGGCTTTTCCATTAGGTAATTCTCCGTAGCAGCATGGAGTCGGGATTTGTGCCAGGTTGGTGCAGTAGGCTCGTCCCATACATTAGGACCTATAACATAGCTGGCGAAATGTGGATGTTACTATACACCCTGCATCCCCCTTCGGGGAATACAGGTGTTCATTATCGTGGTCGTTAAACGCGACTGCTAAGCATGAGGTCCAGGACTCCTGTGTTTCGAATCCCGGGTCGGGCAAAGTGTTACTCGGTTTTTCCATTAGGTAACTGAGATAAAGGCATCGGCCTTTTAAAATATATCTCGTATTAATTATTATTGTTTCTAATAGATTCAGATAAAGAAAAGAGGGAATCGAACAAGCCTAAAAAGGGGAGGAAGACAAATGAGGCGAAGGAGATTGAGAGGAGAGAGCGGGAGAAGGACAATGAGTCGGAGGAAAAGAGACGGCTATATCCCAGTCAGCTCCGTAAAGCAGAGGGGCCCATACCTTGTGAGCAAGTAAGTAGACCGCTTTTTTTTTAAAAAAACGTCGCCCCACTCTAGGAATTTCTCCTGTGTCGTAGGTGCGTTTCACAAACATGAAATATCACATACACAAACACCGGGACAAACATCTGAGGCTCGCACAAAGTTTTGCCCCGTGCGGGAATAGAACCCGCAACCCTTAGCGCAGCAGTCCAATCGCTAAGGCACTAATCAGGTCGTCAGTTAAAATAACAAAGTTCCTATCTCGGGTTGGGCAGTTTTACTGGGTTTTCCATTAGGTAATTCTCTGTCCCGGGGATGTGCCACATAGGCGTTGCATGGGGAGGTTCCGGAGTTGGCCTTCTTAGAGGTCCCGGGACTTCCCTTGTTCCTGCAGACGGTGACCACTGGGGTGGTTTTAGTGAGGTAGAAATCCCACTCTCCCCAGTCCCTACCCCATAGGGGCCGGGTGCTTTTTGGAGGTTTCCCCCCGAAAACAAAAAAATAAAAAAAAAGGTAGCAGCACGGAGTTTGGATTTGTGCCCGGTTAATGGCAATAGGCTCGCCCCCTACAACATTGGGACCTAAAACGTAACTGGCGAAATGTGGGTATATTATACACCTCTGGCTACACCTTCGGGGAATACAGGCGTGATGTATGGAATGTAAGAAATATTAATTAAACTTGAAATTTGTAGTGTGGTCTACAACTAGAGGATTCTAGAGCGTACCACGGCCACTTCAGAAGGATGCACCCGGACAAGAATCGAACCAACTACCCGTCGATGAAGTCGCCGTGCATGTGTGAATTCTGTGGCAGAATGTTCCAGGTATGTTTAAAGAAAAATTTAACTGTGGGTAGATTACCCAATGACCACACTCGTCACCCAATGACCACACTCGTCACCCAATGACCACACTTGTCACCCAATGACCACACTTGCAACCCAATGACCAACTTGCCATCCAATGACCAACTTGTCACCTAATGACCACACTTGTCACCTAATGACCACACTTGCAACCCAATGACCAACTTGTCACCCAATGACCACACTTGCCACCCAATGACCACTCGTATCTCCGTAGAGCTACGCCCTCCTAAAGGACCACACGTGGGTGCACACGGGCGAGCGGCCCTTCAAGTGCGACGCGTGCGGCAAGTCGTTCCGCATGAAGCAGCGGCTCGTGGCGCACCGGCGCGTGCACAGCCAGGAGCGCGCCAGCTACGGCTGCGGCCTCTGCGGGAAGCACTTCTCCACGCACAGCAACCGCCAGCGGCACATGTTTGTGAGTATCCTTGACCCCTTGACCTTGACCTTGACCCCTTGACCTTGACCCCTGAGTTTGTTTCGGTATTTCTTCTCAGAGGTAGTCAGTTAGGAAATGCCGATGCCATCTAGTTTTAAAAAAGAAGACGTGTAAAAGTGTTTTTTTTTAAACCTATTTGCAGAAATAAAATCAT
Organism: Abrostola triplasia; assembly: GCA_946251915.1. Classification (NCBI taxonomy): domain Eukaryota; kingdom Metazoa; phylum Arthropoda; class Insecta; order Lepidoptera; family Noctuidae; genus Abrostola; species Abrostola triplasia. The sequence goes on from OX276450.1 coordinate 2,178,489, forward strand.
TTATTATTTATCATCACCAGCCGGAAGATGTCAACTGTAGGTAAAGGGGGGGGTCATAATCCCCACGTTTCGCCTTAGGTAAGGAGGTGCCATAATCCCAAGCGGCTTGGGGATCGCAGTATTGATAAGTTACAGAAGATGTGAGCATCTACGACTGCCTCGTTGGTCTAGTGGTTGCTAAGCGCGACTGCTGTGCTCGAGGTCCTGGGTTCAAATCCCGGGTCGGGCAAAGTGTTACTGGGTTTTTCCATTAGGTAATTCTTTGTAGCAGCACGGTGTCTGGATTTGTGCCCGGTTGATGGCCAGCTCGCCCCCTATTACATTGGAACCTAAAAACATAACTGGCGAAATGTGGGTGTACTATATGTGCACCTCTGCCTACCCCTTCGGGGAATACAGGCGTGATGTTATGTGAGCGTCTACCTGGATTTTCCCTTAGACGCCTCTTACGGGACTCACGGGAGGAAAGGGGGTGGTCAATTCTAGGCCGGATACCACACGGCATGTGACGCTTGCCATTAATTTATGTCTATAATATACTTTTATATGTATAAACTGACATTTTTCTTCACAGATTCACACCGGACTAAAACCATTTAAGTGTGAGATGTGCGGGAAAAGCTTCAAGCACTCCAGTGAGAAGAGGGCGCACATTACTTATGTCCATCTGAAGAAACCCTGGCCGAAGAGGGCGAGGGGCAAGCGGAGGCCTGATACCAGACAGGTGAGGAGTTATACCTTATTCAGTTGTAGAATCTAGTGTATTAGATCTTTTTTCTACGTTTTTAGATACTAGAAAGCTAAATTTCAAGCAAAGACCCGAAACAAAGTGTCCTCTTATGTTTCGAGAGTTGAAATGTTATACTTTTTCATTGTTACAGGGTCAATTGGCGCCCCAACAGGGGCAAGGTGCTAATGACATGGACATCTCGACATCTATGTGGCCTCCGTGTGATCCAAAGCACGGTAACATGGGCCCGATGATAGAGGATAAACCAGCTTACTATAATTTGAAGATTTAGGTATTCTTTATCGGCGCCCCAACAGGGGCCAAGTGTAAATACTGAAATTTCAACACCTTTGTGGCTTAATTGTGTCGTTATGGCCTAATATTAGAGGACAGACCAGTTTACCATTACTTTAGTATTGAGGCATAATATTATAATTTGGCGCCCCAACAGGGGCTTAAGTTTAATAAGATCATGTGATCTCGACAAAACAAAACTCGCCATTTAACTGTAATTGATGATTAAGTTTAAGTTGTAACCATAGTTGTACATGACCATAAGTCCGGTCTAAACTTTAAGATTATTTTTTTTGTAACTTTCGGAAAACTGACAGCTTGTGATTAATGGCCCATAATAAATGTTAATAACATAAATATAATCAGTCACAATATATTTACTGTATATTCCGGTTATACTCACGGGTGTATTCGGGAATACCCGACTAGTTTCGAACTCGAACGGAGCCCTTATTCATGAGCTGGTTACGCAAGTACGTTATATACAGTAAATAATATGGATAACACTCACGAAAGTTATTATAGTAAAATAGTCACATTTTGTCACGAAATACGATTTTTTTTTTATATATATATCTTTACATATAATCATATAAACGTCGGTCCCCAAACTAGGTTACCCTGTATCCTGGGAAGAATATGAAGTCTCAAATTATCTTCGTATCTCGCTAATATTATAAAGGCGAAAGTTTGTGAGTGTTTGTACGTTTGTTACCTCTGCAACGCCCAAACGGCCGGACTAATTATGCTAAAATTTGGTATGGAGGTGGCTAACAATTAACACAGGCACTTCTTATTCCGAAAGATGCAGCGGGTAACACCACAGGCGCAGCTAGTTAATAATATAAATATGAGTCACAATTTTTCAGAAAATACGAAAAATAAAGTCTCAAATACGTCGATTGGACTGCTGAGCTTAGGGTTGCGGGTAAGATTCCATCTCGGGACAAAAATTTGTGCGACCTGCAGATGTTTGTCTCGGGTCTGGGTGTTTGTGTATGTGATATTTCATGTTTGTGAAACGCACCCACCATACAGGAGACATTCCTAGAGTGGGGCGACCTTTTTAAAGAAACAAACTTGGTTTAAAATTCTGTTTGTTTTATGAGTAGGTAAGGTAAGTAAGGCGGCAATAACTCCAATCAATTATTTCTTATACGCTATTTTATATGACAGCAAAATGTAAGTAAAAGGACAAATATAATAAATGTAGATTTAATATAGCGTAATATTTATATTTAGTTTAGAATAAAACTTTATATTGTAGAGAAAGCAATACATTATTATGGAGCTCGCAAATCCGTCTATGTGGGTAGCCTTAGTTGTAAATCGGAGTGATCCTTATTTGAAATATTTGTTCTCCATTTAAATTCAGAAAAATGTTAACCGTGTGTATATTAAACATAGTCGCTGACAATTAATCTAGACGGCCTACTACATTATAGTAGATTCCCAATAGGTGATGCGTGTTTGAAATTTATTAGGCACAGTACCATGAACTCTTAAAGCAGGACATCATCCGATGTCCTGCTGACGATGAAAATCACCTGCTTTCAGATTTCATGGTAAGAGGCGGGGTCCTATAAGCCTGCATTGCAGGACATTTTCCGTTGTGGATGCGAGACGCCGCATTACGCTTCACATAGCGACGTCTCGCTTCTAACACGGAAAATGTCCTGCAAATCTATTTATAGCAAATATAAATATTTACTGAAAATACTCGAAACATATTAAAAAATAATTTCCATAAACTGTAATGCTAGCGTATTTGCTCATATATTCCTGGCATCTTAGTAAGGCAAAATACACCCTAAGTCGAATGTAATAAGGTCCATTTTTGCACTCGTAAATATCGGAAATATATGTGCAAATACGCCAAGCGTATTGAGCTGTTAGTTGGCATATATTATTTTTGATTTTCGATCTACTTTTTATATGTAACCACAGGCGCTAAGATTAAAAAGGACTAATTAAAATACAAAGTGTCCATATATAATTGTAAATAGTAGTTTATAAATTGTAATGTGAATAAATATTGCATTTTTAGGCACTATTTTAATATTGAGTGAGTAATTTTATTAATAAACATATGTAGTAAATGTTTTAGTTTTTTTTAGCAATGGCAATACCGTGCTAACATTTGTTAAAGGCAATACTATACAGCCCTTCTCCTTTATTTTAATTTCTCTGAGGTGTAGAGAACCTCCACGAGTGACAATACTTAAGCACGTCCGTCGCACCCTAAACAGCCATCCACGCTACCATCACGGCACCTTACGTAAGAATTATTAAGACTCCCTCCCACCCCTTTGTAAGAAAAATAGGACTTGGTCGACCTCCCTCTCCCTCCTAAATCGGAATACATAATATATGAAATGCCTCTTATTGTTGAAAAACCGAGTCTTATGGGGCGATATAGGTTGTATTGATAAGATATGGCAATAGATTCGCCATAAATAATTTAAAGATACATTATGGTTAGTGTATACGCGCAAGCTTCTGACACAGAAGAAGCTCACCATAGTGGCTATGAAGCTGACCTAGTACGGACAAGTGAATATATTATGTTACATTTCATTCATTGTCATTACAAAAGACCACGGATTTTTATTGGCTACGATCCTGACATACTTCTTTCGCCTTATTCGATCATATATTTAAGTGTAATGAAGCCATGGGTGAAAGGGTCATTATCTGCATCCGAAAGACTCCACTGTTGAACAAAGGCCTCCCTCTAAGGTAAGGGGGCAAGCGGCTCGAGGATCCCAGTATTGCTGGTAAAGTTACAGAAGACGCTGCTGCCCATCTTCTGGATTTTCCCTTAGTGGCCTCTTACGACACCCTGTTGACGAATAGGGGTGGTCAATTCTTGGCCGGATACCACTCGTCACACAGACAGCGGAAATAGTAAGTCTTTTTTCATATAAAGAAGAAACCTGCCGGCTAATAAATGATTGTAGACTCAGTTTTAAATTCTACAGTTCAACCCGTTCAAGCTAAAAGATTTTTAACTGTCACTTGTGCAAAAAGTCGAATGCTCAAAGCTTCAAAATTAAAAAGTAAAGCTAACATGGTGGACGCTTTATGTTTGACAGATTGTGTATTCTACAAAAATACACAAATATTCTGAGATAAACAATAAAAACTGAATCAAATATACAAACGATGCTAGCTTATTATGTTTTTAATGCAATTATATTGATAAATTAGTATCATGTTCATATATAATTAGAGAAATGTAACTGTATATCGAAAATTATGTTTACGTCCTAATAAAGTTATTCTTTATTGAATAAAACAATGCGGTGCAGTGTTCAGAATTGTTGTAATGATACGAAAAAAACCACCAAAAGCCATGGAATCACTTTCCATATGTAAGTTGCCGTAATATTTGTGAATTTATACTTTATCGTATAGTTCGAATGATGTAAATAAAATTAATGTTAGTAAGAAAACAATAAGATATTTTTGTTTTACTGAGACATTTATTGATGATTATTATTATTTTAATTTTGATATGTACTCTTTATACAGTATACTTAAGCTTAACTTATTTACACACTACAACTTACGTTAAAAAATAAATATATACAAAAGACGAAAAAATAAAACTAGAAAACCTTTGTTTTTATATTTTGTATCATGTTTGTTAATATTTAAATAACAAATAAAATATATTAGAGGGTTGATTTATTACTTACATAGTAGGTTATGCCTGACCAAGTGAAGCCATTCAGTAATTTTAATCTTTTCGATCAAAAAAATCTATTAAATTGCTTAAAAATATGTAAACTCATTGTATTTCCAAATTTAATTATATTTCCATATCTATAACTTTTACATTTATGTACAACCTAGTATTATTTTTACCATCTACCACAATAAATACATTTGGTATAATATACCTACCTATAAAATAATTTAAGATTAACTAGTAAATTTTATATCTGCAATATACACCAAATTAACATTAGTTAAAAAGTATCATATCTTCATACCTGTATTCCCTGAAGGGGTAGACAGAGTGTTATATTACACCAACAATTCAACAATTTTGTTATTGGTCCCTATAATTACAAAGGTTACATTAAGTGATATATCTTCTGTTTTACATAAATATGCAACTTATGTACTGGTAAATAATTCTAGGTTTCCAAAGGAACCCAATCTCCGGACATCCTGGGTGGAAGCCCTGGGCATGTCGGACTGGGAACCGAAGGACAGAAGCACAATATGCTCCGAACACTTCAGGAATGAGGACTTTTATGAGACAAAGCGAGGGTTGCGGAAGATAAAGAATGGAGCAGTACCAGTTGTGGCACAGGTCAGTTACATGTCTTTTCCAACATAAAAAGGTATATGATGTCACAGATGATCTCACCTACAATGGTGAAGGAAAACTTGAGGGAACCGGCACACCTGAGAGATAGTTCAACGGTGTGTGTCGCCTTGTCAGAGGGCTACAGGCGGTTTACACTCTGACACCAGGTTGTTCATCAACCATACGATAAGGAGAAGATGATGAGTATCCCTTAGTGTTGTGTTAAGACCTTTATCTTTTCCAGGATTCAGCAGACGACCTCGACGCGCCGGCCGCTTTAAGGGTAAGAGGAATCATTGTATTATTATTATTTTTTTATTTAAAAAATCGTCGCTCCACAGTAGTGATTTCTTTTGTGTCGTTAGGTGCGTTTTACAAGCATGAATGATCACACACAAACACCCAGACTCGGGACAAACATCTGCGGTTCGCACAAATTTTCTTCCCGTGCGGGAAACCCCGAGGATGTTAAAACGACAGACTGTATCTCATGCACCATGATATACAGTTGAATTTTCACAGATGATGTATTTCTGTTGCAGCTATAACAACCAATACTAAAAATCATCAAAATCGGTTCACCCAAGCGAAAGTTATAAGGTAACAAACATAAAAAAAAAAATACAGTCGAATTGAGAACCTCCTCCTTTTTTTTAAGTCGGTTAAAAAACATAATAAAATCAATATTTAAGGGGGCTCCCATACAACAAACGTGATTTTTTTGCCGATTTTATATATGGTACGGAACCCTTCGTGCGCGAGTCCGACTCACACCTTGCCGGTTTTCTTAAAATTCAGTACAATAGATATCTTACCTACTATAATAGCGTACGTATTGTATTTTAAAGTAACCGTCATTATAAATATTGCAGGTTTGCAGAATATGCCTGGACATAGACACCAAAATGTACCACATAAGAGAATTTAAGTTGGATCATATGTACGAACAAATCACCGGCCTAATTGTAAGTATTTACTCACTCTAATGGTTGCTAACCGCGACTGCTGAGCTCGAGGTCCTGGGTTCGAATCCCGAGTTGGGCAAAGTGTTACTGGGTTTTCCATTAGGTAATTCGGGAATACAGGCGTGATGTTATGCTCCACATCCTTTAACAAGTCCCGACTTGCCTCTGGCGGCTCTTAGGTAATTCGTAGTGGCAGCACGGAGTCTGGATTTGTGTCCGGTTGATAGCAATAGGCTCGCCCCCTATTACATTGGGACCTAAAAACATAACTGGCGAAATGTGGATGTACTGTATGTGCACCTCTGCCTACCCCTACGGGGAATACAGGCGTGATGGTATGCTCCACATCCTTTGACAAGTCCCGACTTGCCTCTCAGGCGGCTCCATATTACATACGGCTTACGTGTCGCACGTTCCTTCTTGATAAGCGCGCGCAGAACACCAGCGCACGCCGCCTAATTGGGCCTGCTTTTGACAAGATAAACATCGCCTTAACGAGCGGTGTCCGGCCTAGAGTTGACCATCCCCTTTCCTCTGATGGGTGTCGTAAGAGACGACTACTGGAAAATCCAAAAGATGGGCAGCAGCGTCTTCTGTAACTTTACCACCAATAATGCGATCCCCAAGTCGCTTGCCAAGCGGTATTATGGAACCCCTCCCCCCCCTCCGCCTTACCTTAGAGGGAGGCTTTTGTTCAACAGCGGTCGTTTTCCGGTTGGTGATAATTTTCAGTTCCAGTTTCAGCCAGCCTTTTAGCGGTCTCAAGGACAGCCTATCTTCATCCCTAACATTGTGTGTAGGCCAGCAGTGAGGAGAGATTGCCGCAGCGCGTCTGTTGGGAGTGCGCGAGTCGATTATCTTCGGCTGCCAGCTTCAGGAAGAAGGCGCTCCGGAGTGATGCCTTATTACATGAGTTACTTCATTCTAACACCTATGTGAGTATACACAGCTAATGCGTGACTGATGGACATGTCCTGAATTCGATATCCGGGTCGTCAGAAAAAAATATATTGACTTTTTTTATATGGCTTGGTGTAATTTTAGCATGTTGCATGGTAAGCTTAAATCTAAATTAATAAAGGAAATTTGTTTTTTTTATTAAGTTATTTTCAGTAAAAGCATGATTTTTTAATATGTCCGATCTTCGATCAACTATAGGTATATGAACATTGGTGTCATTTTAGAATGTTGCCCATGCTAAGCTTAAATCTAAATTGATAAAGGAGACTTGAAAAATTATGGACACGAGCACGCGCCGTACCGTGGTGTTGCTCTGCCAACTGAGCCACCGTGTCACTGCTCGCATCAATCGAATTTCAAGTTCCCTTTTAGTATTTACGTCTTAAGGGAGACGTCGCAAAAATTGTAAGGAAACCGGCACACCTGAGAGGTTGTTCAACGGTGTGTGTCGCCATGTCAGAGGCCTACAGGCGGTTTACACTCTGACACCAGGTTGTTCATCAACCATGCGATAAGGAGACAAAACTAAAGGCAATACAGGCGTGATTACAATTATCATTCTTTGTATAATTCTTTTTGTGTTTTCAAACTTACAGATAAAAATTCGAGACATAAAATCAGTCAATAGAACTCAAACCGGCCTAAAATCTAAACTAATACAGAAGATTTATGATACTTCTGACTATGATCTACACATCAGCGACGACTTAGTCAAAGCAGAAGAGACTGACATAGACCGGGAAGAAGATAAAATAGACATAGAAGTCAAAAACCTTGTACCAATCACGGAAATTGAAGTCAAGGATGAAGAGAGCAATGAGATATTCTTCGAGGAGTATGACCATTTCGATGATGATGATGATAGGGCGTTAAGTGATGTGTACGGTGAAAAGAAGGAGAAGAGTAAAGTTAAGAAGAAGAAGGAGAAAGTGGTTAAGAAGGTTAAGGCAAAGAAGGTTGAGGAGGACGATGACCCTGATACTACTACGGACAGGTGAGTTGTTTTACATACATACATACATAACATCACGCCTGTATTCCCCGAAGGGGTAGGCTGAAGTGCACATAATTAGTATACCCACATTTCGCCAGTTATGTTTTTGGTTCCAATGTAATAGGGGGTGAGCCTATTGCCATCAACCGGGCACAAATCCAGGCTCCGTGCTGCTACTGAGAATTACCTAATGGAAAAACAGGACCTCGTGCTCAGCAGTCGCGCTTAGCAACCACTAGACCAATGAGTTGTTTCAACTGACTTGAACGATGAGGTGCCCTGCCGTGTGGTATCCGGCCAAGAATTGACCACCCCCTTTCCTCCCGTGGGTGTCGTAAGAGGCGATTAAGGGACAATTCGAATTTCCACACACACACACACACAAAAACACACATCAAAATTGTCTTGTTTTAATTACTTGTTTTCCTTATTTGTAAATTTATTTTATTCATTTTGTATTCGAAAACACCGCAATAGTTCTTAAATAAATAAATAGCACCTAATTTTATAAAAGTAAAGGCTAAAGGATGGAGACCTGGTGACCTGAAATACAGGCCCTTAAAGCCTAGCTTAGGCACCAGTCTCCCACAATATACTTACTGTATCTTTTAATGTGATGCTTTAATTTAATGTGTATTGTGGTGAGAAAAAAAAACTATTATTATTATAATCCAGAAGATGGGCAGCAGCGTCTTCTGTAACCTCACCACTAAAACTGCGATCCCAAGCTGCTTGCCATATTATTTAATTTTGTATTAAATAATAGAGTGCCACTACGCCAATTAAGTCGCCTGGGTCTTCGAATTATATCGTTTCATTCATTCGTTCGTTCCAGATACAAGAAGAACGATGTGAAGCGCAGAAGAACGAACGAGGCGTTCGACGAGTCTCTATTCACAATCACTTCTTTGACATACGATCAGCAAATAGAAGAAGTATTGAAGCGCCAGGAGAGCACGAACTACACCAGCGCCCCCTACAAATGTACGGTCTGCTTCAGGGGGTTCCAGATCAAGGATAGATTCACTGCACATGCTGTTAGACATAGTGAGGTGAGGACTCCTGGTTATAAGACGACTATATACTTTGACGACCTGATTAGCGCAGTGGCTAAGCTATTGCACTGCTGCGCTAAGGGTTGCGGGTTCGATTCCCGCACGGGGCAAAACTTTGTGCGAACCATAAATGTTTGTCCCGAGTCTGGGTGTTTGTGTATGTGATATTTCATGTTTGTAAAACGCACCCGCGATACAGGAGAAATTCCTAGTGTGGGGCGACGTTTTTTTAAAAAAAATAAAAAAAATAATAATAATCGTGGTTATAAGATAACTATATTACATACTAGCTGCGCCCCGCGGTGTTACCCGTTACATTTTTTCGCGATAAAAAGTAGCCTATATGTTAATCTAGGATAACAGCTGCCTCCATATGAAAGTTCATTGGAAACCATTCAGTAGTTTTTACGTGAAAGAGTAACAAACATCCATCCATACTTACAAACTTTCGCGTTTATAATATTAGTAGGGATATTCGCCGCGTGGTATCCGGTCCAGAATTGTCCACACCCTTTTCTCCCGTGGGTGTCGTAAGAGACGACTAAGGGAAAATCCAGAAGATGAGCAGCGTCTTCTGTAACTTCACCACCAATACTGCGATCCCCAAGCCGCTTGCCAAGCGTGAGGATGATATTCATAACATCATCACGCTTGTATTCCCCAAAGGGGTAGGCAGAGGTGCACATATAGTACATCCACATTTCGCCAGTCATGTTTTTTTAGATGATATTTATGTATATTTTACTATAATAACTTCCGTGAGTGTTATCCATATTATCTACTATATATCCGGGTTGTACTCACGTCGATATTCGGGAATGCCCGACTAGTTTCGGACTCGCGGCCGACTCGCGACCCCGCCGCGTCACCAGCTCATGAATAAGGGCTCCGTTAGAGTCCGAAACTAGTCGGGCATTCCCGAATATCGACGTTAGTACCGTACCGTACGTGATAACCGGTATATATAATAGATAATATTCATGTATATGTTTGTCTCAGCAAAGCGGTGCGTACGAGTGTTTCATCTGCAAGACCCGGCTGAAGACTAGTCGCGCCCTGCGGAAGCACCTCACAGCGCAACACACTGAACAGTACAGTTGTAAGGGCTGCCCGTTCGTTACAAGAAACAGGTGAGTTCTCCTTATCGTATGGTTGATGAACAACCTGGTGTCAGAGTGTAAACCGCCTGTAGGCCTCTGACATGGCGACACACACCGTTGAACAATCTCTCAGGTGTGTATTTCCTCACGATGTTTTCCTTCACCGTTTTAGCAACTGATAACTGATTTATAGTACGCACATGAATTTGAGAAGACATTGGTGCGTGCTGGGGTTTGAACTTGCGAGCTTTGACTTGGTAGTCCAACGGTCATACCACTCGGCTATCACTGCTCGAGTTTACTTATAAGGGATGGGTCGACTAATCGCCCAAGCCGATCATTACTTTCTATTATATCCGCGTCGCATATGTAATTGACGACTATATTGGCGCAGTTGCTAAGCGATGGGACTGCTAAGGGTTGCGGGTTCGAATCCCGCACGGGGCAAAGATTTCTGCAAACCACAGATGTTTGTCCCGAGTCTGGGTGTTTGTGTATGTAATATTTCATGTTTGTGAAACGCACCCACGGTACAGGAGACATTCCTAGTGTGGGGCAGCGAAAAGAATATTACCTATAAGAGATATATAGAGATATATATAAGAGTACGAGACTGCCTCGTTGGTCTAGTGGTCGCTAAGCGCGACTGCTGAGCAAGAGGTCCTGGGTTCGAATCCCGGGTCGGGCAAAATGTTACTGGGTTTTTCCATTAGGTAATTCTCAGTAGTAGCACGGAGTCTAGATTTGTGCCCGGTTGATGGCAATAGGCTCGCCCCCTATTACATTGGGACCTAAAACATAACTGGCGAAATGTCGGTACTATATGTGCACCTCTGCCTATCCCTTCGGGGAATATAGGCATGATATTATGTAACTAAGGAGAACCTATTTTTCAGAGGAGTAGCGAGGGAGCACGAGAAATGGCACGCCGGCACCAAGTACCAGTGTCCGCACTGTGCGAGCGAGTTCGAGTGAGTACACTAGTGTTAAACACGTATATAACACGCCTGTACCCCCCCTAGGGGTAGGCAGAAGTGTGTATATGAATAGTACACCCACATTTCGACCTAAAGTTGTGTTATAGGTCCCAATGTCTAGAGACGAGCCTATTTTACTATAATAACCTTCGTGAGTGTTATCCATATTATTTACTGTATATTCCGGTTATACTCACGGGTGTATTCGGGAATGCCCGACTAGTTTCAGTTCGGCCCGCGACTCTGCCGCGTCACTAGCTCATGAGTAAGGGCTCCGTTCGAGTTCGAAACTAGTCGGGCATTCCCGAATACACCCGTGAGTATAGACGAGCCTATTGCCATCGACCTGGTAGAAAACCCGACTCCGTGCGGCTACTGAGACTTACCTGATGGAAAAACATTATAACACTTTCCCTGACTTTGGTTTGTTAATATTCGGCGCGTATTTCTTTGTATGTACACTGATTATTCCGTCAAATATGTACCAATTTGAAAAAAAAAAATCTTTGAAATAGTATAGTTGCGAGGTGGTCACATTGTCACCAGGTTAGGATCTGATGATGGGAATCCCTAGCAAATCGAAGAAAACCCTCAAATATTGCAGAGCGTCGGACATACGTACATACATAAAGTCACGCCTGTTTCCCTGAGGGGTAGGCAGAGACCACGGATTTCTATTTTCTACGATCCCGGCATACTTCTTTTGCTTCAATCACTCGCATCACATTCCTCATACACGCTCGTCGGTTGAGGGTACTCCTCACTTGCCCCTTGATAACATAATGGTTTTTAATGAATAATTATATTTTTTACAGTAAGCTCACTACATATATGGGCCATATAAGAATCAAGCATGTGTCGGACTTCGTGTGCGAGCTCTGCGGCTATACCTTCGTGAGCAAGAAAGGGATAGATGTACACAAGAAGAAGAAACATCGACTGGCCGATAAAGCGGTTAGTATTATATTCAAATACTAACGTTTGCCCGCGGTTTCGCCCGCGTTAAGGAGCCTATGTTCTTTCCCGGGTCTTAAACTTCCTACATGCTAAATTTCATCAAAATCCGTTCAGCGGTTTAGTCGTGAAGGCGTAACAGACAGGCAGAGTTACTTTCACATTTGTAATATTAGTATGGGTTATTCACTGGGGATTTTCTGTGGGTTGTGCCGAGTGGTATCCGGTCTAGAATTGACCCCCCCTTTCCTCCTGTGGGTGTCGTAAGAGGCGACCAAGGCAAAGATGATGGGCAGCAGCGTCTTATGTAACTTTACCACCAATACTGCAATCCCCAAGTCGCTGGCTAAGCGTGGGGATTATGGCAAAACTCCATTACCTAATAGGGGAGGCTTTTGTCCAGCAGTGGATGTCTTCCGGCTGATAATGATGATGAACTTTCAGATGACACTAGAAGGCCCGTACTGCGAGATGTGTGACGTGAAGTTCGTGTCAGAAGAGGCGCATGATAGGCACCTGAAGCTGTCTTCAAGACACAGCAGCGATCATGACCCGTGAGTGACGTCACTAACTCTAATGTTTACTTATTTTCACTTTTTATCCCGTAAAAATGTAGCGGGTAACACCGCGGGGCGCAGCTAGTTGTTTATATATTTTGTTAACAAAATAAATAGTATAATTATTTACATAATAAGTATAATTTGTAGTAACCGCATCAGAAATGACTCTCAAAGCATGAACACGGAGCGGAACGGCCGAGTGATGAGGAGGATAGAGAGGCGGCCCGTGATACACCCGCGAGACCCCACCGACAGGACGTTACAGCACGAGTCCCACGCCCCCGTCAACTGTGAACAGGTGAGACCCCCATTGATAATATTACTCCCCAACTGACGATATATCATACCTAGAGAGATGAACAGGATAGAGAGACGCCCTGTGATACACCGCTAGACGCCCTGTAATACACCGCTGGTCGCCACCGGTAGAACGTTACAACACGAGCCCTACGCCCCCGTCAACTAAGAACAGGTGAGACCCCCACAGATATATTCTTAACCCCACGGATTATAATCTTTTGCCACTGATAATATTCGTCCCCCACTGACAATATTCAAACCCAACGACTCGACGTTCGACTCCCATGGATTCTATTAAGAGGGTCCACGAATGATATTTGTGCCCCCACCCCTTCCATGGATATATTTCGTGCCCATGGACAATATGATGATGATAATGGACGGTATTCTTCCATGGAAAATATATCTCCCCCATGTCTAGATTTCTCCCCCACAGTTAAAATAATATTTTACTATAATAACTTTCGTGAGTGTTATCCATATTATCTACTATATATCCATATATATATATATATATAAGTACTATATATATAGTAGATAATAAAATAACATATGAGCGTGTATGAGGAATGTGATGCGTGTGAATGAAGCAAAAGAAGTATGCCAGGATCGTAGCAAATGGAAATCCGTGGTATCTGCCTACCCCTCAGGGAAACAGGCGTGACTTTATGTATGTATGTATGTATAAAATAACATTAATATAGTTTATGTAATGATAACTTGACCTATTATATTTCAGTGTGGAATCCAGCTTCGAGATCTAAGACTATACGCGCAGCACTTTAGACGGGCTCATCCAGACAAGAATCGAACCAAGTACCCAGCAATGAAGACGCCTTGCATGTGCGAGCAGTGCGGGAAGATTTTTCAGGTATGTCTTTCTCAACTTGTCTTTCCATGTATATCTAATAATACAGTACAAAGACTTATAATATTAACCATAAACTTTAAAGAGAAAGACTAGCTTTTGCCCGCGGATTCTACCGTGTTAAGTAGCCTATATAAGTCTTAAACTTTCTACATACCAAATTTCGTCAAAATCCGTCCAGCGGTTTAGTCGTGAAGCCATAACAGACAGACCGTCAGAGTTACTTTCATATTTATAATACAGTGAAACCTGGTTAAGTGAGACTGCAATGTCGTTTCACTTATAGAGGTATTCCACTTACCCAGTGTCTCAGATATACAGGTATAAATAAATATCTGTCCAATTTACAGAGGGTTCCATTAATAGAGGTGAGAATACAGGTTATTTCAGTTATGCAGGTGCGATCATTAAATAATGGAATGTTATGGAATTTGTGGGTAGAATTAGAATGAGTAAACAAACAATGTTATCTCAGTTACAGAGGTTTATGCATATAAAATTCACTCGCTGTCTCAGTTATAAAGGTAGGTAAGATGATAAATCGAAAGAACAAATCCCAGATATAGAGGTTTACCTCGTCCCACTAACAGAGGTAATTCAGTGCCAAAGTGTTGGGACCTCAGCATGAGTTCCAATTATGGAGGTTTCGTTTAGTATATTTACCAATAAATTAAAACGATTTCTCTTAGATAAAAGTTACTACACAATTGACGAATACTTCAAAGATAAATTCCAACTAGGGTAATAGGGACAATAAGAATAAACACGTAGTACTAAATACATTTGTTTACCTCACTTACCGTGCAATATCTTTAATTAGGTACATAATATTTAGTTAATCTAAACTACAGCTAATATATAAAGAAAATAAATAATAACAATTAATACATAATTTAGAATACAACTATTAATAATGTTTAAATATATGAATATTAATAAATAAAATAAATATAAAACTACACACAAATAATACCTACTTAAATATCTAAATATAAGATTAACTTCCTTTATTTCAATATATATTATGTTTCTAAAAAACGCTCTTCATCCTCTCCTCTAAAACTAACTTGCTGTGCCCGACAGGGTCCATAATTGTTTCTTTTTAATATTACCTACCAGCCATTGTATACATTATGGGATGCAATAAAGTTATTGAGTATTGAGTATTGAGTATTTCTCACTTATCCAGGTCCCACTTAACCAAGTTTCACTGTACTAGCTTTTGCCCGCGGATTCGCCCGCGTTAAGTAGCCTATATCCTTTCTTGGGTCTTAAACTTTCTATATACCAAATTTCATCAAAATCCTTCCAGCGGTTTAGTCGTGGAGGCGTAACAGACAGACAGAGTTACTTTCACACTCCTACTATTATAAACGCGAAAGTTTTGACGGATGGATATTTGTTGCTCTTTCACGTAAAAACTACTGAATGGATTTTAATGAAATTTCATATGGAGGTAGCTGACACCCTGGATTAACACATAGGCTACTTTTTTTATCCCGAAACTATCAAGCGGGTAACACTAAGGGCGCAGCTAGTTTATAATAAAGTTTTTGTTATTGTTAATACTATTTAGCATTTCTGAATAAAATGTTGATTTGTAATGTAATAGGTTGAGTATTAATTACAGTTGTAATTAAATAAATAACAATAATATAGACGACCTGATTAGCGCAGTGGCTAAGCGATTGGACTGCTGCCCTAAGGGTTGCGGGTTCGATTCCCGCACGGGGCAAAACCTTTGTGCGAACCACAGATGTTTGTCCCGAGTCTGGGTGTTTGTGTATGTGATATTTCATGTTTGTGAAACGCACCCACGATTCAGGAGAAATTCTTAGTGTAGGGCGACGTTTTAATAAAAAAAAAAAAAAAAAAAATTTCTTAGCTGTTCTTTTATAGAGCAGTTGTGTGGTGTCCCTAACTGGTGTCCCATTCCCTTTTAGATTAAAGTTCTCACCGGGCCTCTGCGTGTTGGACCTGTGTCTCCACGTAAGCTTTTTAAAAGTCCGGGTATCTTCCGCATGGTTGATAGCCCGAGAAAAAAATATGAGATACAAATAATAATATTAGTATGGATATTGTGCCCCCAGAGCATGGCCCTGCTAAAAGACCACATGTGGGTGCACACGGGCGAGAAGCGGTTCAAGTGCGACCGCTGCAGCAAGAGCTTCACGCAGAAGACCAACCTGGTGTTCCACATGCGGATGCACAGTGCAACCCGGCCCACGTACGAGTGCCCACTGTGCGGGAAACACTTCGCCTTCTTCAACAATAGAAGGAGGCATATGTTTGTGAGTACATAACATCACGCCTGTATTCCCCGAAGGGGTAGGCAGAGGTGCACATATAGCACCCACACTTCGCCAGTTATATTTTTAGGTCCCAATGTAATAGGGGGCGAGCCTATTGCCATCAACCGGGCACAAATCCAGACTCCGTGCTGCTACTGAGAATTACCTAATGGAAAAACCCAGTAACAAATTGCCCGACCCGGGATTCGAACCTACCATCGAACCCGCATCCCGACGACCCGATTGGTGCAGAGGCTAAGCGATTGGACTGCTGCGCTAAGGGTTGTGAATTCGATTCACGCACGAGACAAAAAATTGTGATCCGCAGATGTTTGTCCCGAGTCTAGGTGTTTGTGTATGTGATATTTCATGTTTGTGAAACGCACCCACGATACAGGAGATATTCTTAATGTGGGCGTCGTTTTTTACTTTGTTAGAGTTACGCCACGGTATGGCGAAGTCAAAAAGAAGAAAAGTCAAAGTTCAAAGTCTCGCTCGTTTCCATCAATTTTCAAATTTCCTATACCAATTTAGATTCAACCATACATTTTGTATTAATTAAATTATTAATGTTTTGTGTTGTTTTATAATTGTTTCAAATGAATTTATTTTCATTATTTATTTGTGACTTTACTGTTATTTATTTATTTACTATGTATAAATGATGTTGTGATGTTTATTTTGATGTGTAATTTATTTGACTGCCTCGTTGGTCTAGTGGTTGCTAAGCGCGACTGCTGAGCACGAGGTCCTGGGTTCGAATCCCGGGTCGGGCAAAGTGTTATTGGGTTTTTCCATTAGGTAATTCTCAGTAGCAGCACGGAGTCTGGATTTGTGCCCGGTTGATGACAATAGGCTCGCCCCCTATTACATTGGGACCTAAAAAACATAACTGGCGAAATGTGGGTGTACTATATGTGCACCTCTGCCTACCCCTTCGGGGAATACAGGCGTGATGTTATGTGTAATCTGAAATAAATGATTTTAATTTTTTTTTTTAATTTTTAATAAACCGTTAACCCACAGATCCACACCGGCCTAAAGCCCTTCAAATGCGACACGTGCGGCAAATGCTTCACGACCGCAGGCGAGCACCGCGCCCACGTGGAGCATGTGCACCTCAAGAAGCCCTGGCCCAAGCGGGCGCGCCAGAGGGGCCGGGACTGGAAGTGTGACGCGCCCAGCGTGGAAGACTGAACTGGAATGTGCCCAGTCTGTGAAAATTTCATAATCTATGGTGATTTATGGTATGTAGAGATAAAGTACAACGTATGTCGCCTCACAGTAGAATATAGGCTTTTCTCCATAAAGTTCTAAAGTGACCAGTCTGTGAGGTTTCATAATCTGTGGTGATTTTATGGTATGTAGAGATAAAGTACAACGTATGTCGCCGCACGCTGGATGTAGGCTTTTCTCCATAAAGTTCTAAGCCCTATGGCGTACAAGATTAAGTTCATATTTGAATGCTCATTATCCTGCTGTGCGGTATAAATGAAGCGACATTGAGTGTAATATAGTACAATGTATAAACAATAGTGTATGCTAGGCCTAACTTACGTATAATAACAGCCTATAACTGTCCCACTGCAAGGCAAAGGCCTCTTCTTATTTACAGAAGGATTAACTTACGTATACTGCATAGAAATTACTTTAGACATTTAACCTTTTGAGCCTCAGTCTTGTCCCAGTATGGAAGACAAGTGTTTAGTGCCCTGCATGCCACAATTTTAAAAACCCTATACATTTTTAATGAACTGTAAAATTCGATTTTTATTTCCTTTAAATACAATAAATAGTAAGTCAATTGAGTTTCCGAACTAGTGACGTCACAGGTTCCTATTGACATACACAATCTATGGAGGAATAACGTTTTGACAGCTCATAAAAAGTATGTCAATTGGACGTAGTTAAGCAAAAAGGATCCAATCCACATCGAACTAACTTTGAGATACCTATTTGACTTTAAAGTTTAGATCGTATTCCTTTATCAATGCGATACAGTAAACCTGCTGGTTTAATGGCAGACGAAGGATATTTTCTTGTATTTTAACATTTGAATTATGGAATTAATTGTACTTAGGTTTACTTTTTTACCTCTTTAGTATGTCTAACTCAATGTTGGTGTGGGATGGATCCTTTCAGCTTAACTACGTCCAATTGCAAGTGCGTATAATCCGTTCTCCAGATGAGTTTTAGATATAGATAAGTGAAATAAATATGTCTTCCTAGGACAATGTTTATTATAAAACGCTAGATAATAGTAATAGTTAGAAATACGTAGATTTGATCTCAAGTGTGTTGAAATTTGAAATTTATTTTGTATTTTATAAGTGATTTGAGTTTTTTTGTATTCCTGCGAACTTCAAAACTCAGGTAGATTGAAACGGTTGTCATCTATATTCATGTTTGAGAAACGTATCCACGATACAGGAGAAATAGCTAGTGTGGGCGATGTTTTTTTTTAAACTGTCAACGTTCACATCTTGATGCCTCCCGCTTGCTATGGAGGGAAGTCGGGACTAAATTTATATTCCTACTCCTCCTATATATTATTTTATGATTAATTTCGTTGCGGGTTCCAAGACAGTCGAGTCATTTCTCTGGGACGCCTCGAGCTTCATTGCCGATGGTTCTCAACGGTTATCATTGTAAATCCTGGCTTACAGGAGTCGCAATGATGGGCACGAGTGGTGGGCTTGTCCCAATAAAAAAAACCGTACTTTTTACGTGTCGGGAACTCTAGCTTACTTATATGACTATTGGAATCGGAATTGGCTATCGTCAGAATTGCGGGCAACCGGTGGATGGAATTGGCAAGCTGTCGTTCATTGTGGCGTTCTAAGGGGGAGGCCTTTGTTCAACAGTGGACGTCTTCCGACTAATGATAACATAACTGTTGGAACAAGGGTCGAATTCGATGCATCTTACATGTCTGAAATTTTGAAGTTAGATTTTCATTATATTATTTCCAAGATTTTAGACTACTCGTTGATCTAGTTGGTTCGAGTCCCGATTTAAACAAAGTACTACTGGGTTTTCTAATAGGATATAATGTAATGAGGTCTTAATAGAAGCATAGTCTGGATTTGTGCCCGGTTGATGGCAATAGGCTCGCCCCCTATTACATTGGGTCCTATAATAAGTAGAGAAATGTGTGTGTTCTACACACCGCTACCTACCCCTTCCATTATTCAATTTAATTGTATACAAGGTAGAAAAATTTTCATTTTTCTATGAAAAAATAATATTCAATGCAATAACATTAGCTATATTTATTTATACCTGTATTTGTAATCAGATGGCATGATAATCATAGAACAAATTTTCGAAAATACTCATTAAATTAATATATTTTATATTGTAGAGTTTTGTTTAATGTAAATAGCGCGCGATTATAATGAACTAGCTGCGCCCCGCGGTGTTACCCGCTACATTTTTTCGGTATAAAAAGTAGCTTATGTGTTAATCCAGGGTGTCAGCTACCTCCATATGAAATTTAATTAAAATCCATTCAGTAGTTTTTATGTGAAAGAGTAACAAACATCCATCCATACTTACAAACTTTCGCGTTTATAATATTAGTAGGAGTGTGAAAGTAACCCTGTCTGTTACGCCTTCGCGACTAAACCGCTGGACGGATTTTAACGAAATTTGGTACGGCTCGGCTCCTGCATATCCAATAGAATTTTTTATCGTACCAGTACAACTGAAGAAATTGTAATTAATTTGTTTTATGTTACATAATTAGTTGTAGTTATAAAGATAGTGTGTCTATATATAAATATATATTTCTGCATGAGGTCCCGGGTTTGAATCCCGGGCCGGGCAGTGTTACTGGGTTTTTCCATTAGGTAAATCTCAGTAGCAGCACGGAGTCTGGATTTGTGCCCGGTTGATGGCCAGCTCGCCCCCTATTACATCGGGACCTAAAACATAACTAGCGAAATGTCTGTGTACTGTATGTGCGCCTCTGCCTACCCCTTCGGGGAATACAGGCGTGATGTTATGTTATATATTTCTGACGTGTAAAAGTCAAGCGTGTGTGTATTTATTGGGAATTATTGAATAAATAAATGAGTAATGATTGTAATATGCGTAGTTTTAATTCCTAGTGTCCTTCGACAAGCTGATTGGCGCAGTAGCTGGATGATTGGACCGTTGCGGGTTCAATTCCCGCACGGGGCAAAACTTTGTGCGAACCACAAATGTTTGTCCCAAGTCTGGGTGTTTGTGTATGTGATATTTCATGTTTGTGAAACGCTCCCACGATACAGGAGAAATTCCTACTGGGGCGACGTTTTTAAAAAGAAAAAAAAACTACAAACAGTGAGACAGTATGACAGTGTGATCCATTTTAAACAATAAATATTTATTTATTTACATCCTTTGATCCTTTTCCACTATCATAACAGGTATGTCCCAATGCGATAGAGAATTTACATTACAAATAAAAAAATAATATTAATAAAAACTCTTTTTAAGGCTTTCTGTTCGTCATTTTACACGTGCAGCCTGTGGACTAGTTATAGTTTGCGTGCATACAGCGATCTACGAGTCCAGTACAATAACGCACTCAGGATACTGTTGGGGCTGCCATGGCGATGTAGCGCGTCAACAATGTTTGCGGAACGGCATATTGATGGTTTTGCGGCCATAATGCGTAAGAGAAGCGCTTCCCTGCTCGCTCGTCTCCGTGGCAGTACTAACAGTATTTTGAGTGTTTTTGCAGATAGATGGGAGTCTCCAATGCTGCGACATTGGATGAAACTCCACTGTATATAGGAAATTAAACCGTTTTGTGTGTTTATGTATGTCTACTAACACTATTTTTTAAGACCATTGTTACTAACACTATGGGCGTTGCCCGAAATAAACGTTATTATTATTATTATTAAAACACTAAAATAAACAATGACAATCAATATTTGTGGGCTAAAGTAAGTAGCAAAACCTAATATAAGTATTAATAAATTCAGGTTCTTATTTAAAAGTACCTGAACTTTCAAAAATATTAAAATGCAAAATTTTAGATTAACAACGAACGTATTGCTTATGGTTGAAGGATATCTCGGTATCATTCGAATTCGGTATATAACAAGACCGCGGTAACGAAACCATAGCGCGATTCAGAAAACCAAACCACGCCATCTAGTTTACTAATGTTTAAACTTTGGAAAGTTTAATTTTTCCCAAACTAGATGGCGTTGTTCACATGCTTGTGCTAAGATCATGGACACATTCACAGATCATTCCGGTTACACTGCCTCGTTGGTCTAGTGGTTGATAAGCGCGTCTGCTGAGCACGAGGTTCTGGGTTCGAATCCCGGGTGGAGCAAAGTGTTACTCGGTTTTTTCATAAGGTCATTCTCTATTCCATAATAATAATTTATTTGACAAGAATATGGTACAAAAGATGTTAAGTATATATAAAAAAATCGACATATCTATACTATGGATGTTGTTTAGCACGGATCTAAATGTCTGGTTGTCCTTTGTAAACTTTCTACCAGAGACAACTGTGAACTGAGTTAAAGTTTATAAAAACAACAGGCATGTCAACCGCAGGCACTGTATAGGTGTATATCAGCCATCTCCAACTTAAATATTACGGACATATACAGCTGCCAACTCTACTGAAACTTTTCCAATTTCCAATGCCATGTATATATATTATACATTTGTACTGTTTATATATAGTAACTTGATCAGTTTTCGCAGGACGGCTAACCAAGGCCACACGAACTACACCGGGGTTCGCGCAGCGGTCATTGTTATTCCTTCTGACGGTCATTGAGTGGCGGAGAATCTTAACATCGCCATTCAGAAATACGGTGTCAATGTAAAGCGCCATCTAGTAGCGTTCAGCGGAACTTTTACAGTGAGTGCCCCCCCCCGTGTAGTGGCCATTAAGTAGTGTTTTACTTAATTGACATTTATTCGTTCGTATTTCTTATTTTAAAATATCATTATTATTAAAAAACAAGTCATTCGCCTGTTTATTTAAGTCAGAATTGGTCAATAATTTGTTCTCAAAGTATATAAGACATTTTTATTCCCAATTCAATTATTTTATAAGATCACTAGGTGACCTGGAGAACTACGTACCGCCTTCTCATCGTTTAAACCTTCCCTGGACTTCTAACTTAAGTCTTTTAAGACTAAAATCATTAAAATCGGTCGAATTTTAGCGAGACTTACGAACAGCAATCCATTTTTATTTATAAGAAGATTATTAAAACAGGCCAGTTTACGATGTGAAAGCGAGACGCCACGTGCCGCACTACTCACGCACGTAACGGCGTCTCGCTTGCACATCGTAACCTGGCCTGTTCTAAGTCCATGGTAAGGGGGCTGGTGTCAACAATACAAACACGTAAGTATGTATAGAAAAAAAAACGCCTCTTTACAAATTTTGTAATTTATTGAAATATTTAGTACATTATACATGTTATAATACGTTTTATCTTATAAATAATCATGACTAGAGTCTGTACTAATTACAATTATATATATTAAAAACGAAACCACATCACATGTGGGCAAAACAGAATACATTGCTTCGCGATGATCGTGTAGTTTCTAACCAACAGAACACTGCGTTTTCAGTGTATAAGCTGAAATATTCATATCATTTAGTATATGTATATTCCGGTTATACTACGTGTGTATTCGGGAATGCCCGACTAGTTCTTCCCGCGACTCTGCCGCGTAACCAACTCATGACCTTGCTCCGAGTTGGAAACTAGTCGAGCATTCTTGAATACAGTTCTCAAGTAGTTTTATGGCCAACGCAGACCGGCCGCACAATTTTTTGCCACGTACGGGAATCGAACCCGCAACCGTTAGCGCAGCAGTTTAATCGCTTAGCCACTGCGCCAATCAGGTCGTTAATTATTTTCGCGTAATGATGCCACACAGCAGTTAAAAATTGGACACCATAAGTCTATATTATTGATATAGTCTATTACACTAAACTATTATCTAGCTCTTGGCGTTGGTCTACCTATTTCGGTAGGCAGAGGAGCACATTTCGCCAGTAATGTTTTTAGGTCCCAATGTAATAGGGGGCGAGTCTATTGCCATCAACCGGGCACAAATCCAGACTCCGTGCTGCTACTGAGAATTACCTAATGAAAAAACCCAGTAAGTGCCCGACCTGGGATACCTCGTGCTCAGTCGCGCTTAGTAACCACTAGACCAACGAGGCAGACGCATAATCTTAAATAGTCCTATCTATAATATTTACAGTCAACCCATCACGCCAATTAAAAATGTGGAGGGGATTTCACCCACATTCCTCCAGTTATATTACATCTGTGGAGGAAGGGATGTGGAGTTCCTCCAACGAAAAGGGAAGATCTTCCAACCAGGCGGTGGTGTGCCTGGTGGGCACATCGCTACGTCACTCGTCCTTCGACGTGTAGATGTCGCTACACAACCAATGAAATTTATTCTGGGTACAAAATTATTTACTAGCATTTGGCCGCTGAGTTAATATTACTTTAAAATTAATTTATTAACTGTATCTACCACTTTTTATGTCAATAAAATGTTTATTATTTATTTATTTTATTTAAAATGGCGGATCATTTTCGACAATAATATTATTTTTGTTTATATGCCCTATTAATCCCTACTAATATTATAAACGCGAAAGTTTGTAAGTATGGATGGATGTTTGTTACTCTTTCACGTAAAAACTACTGAATGGATTTTAATAAAATTCATATGGAGGCAGCTGACACCCTGGATTAACACATAGGCTACTTTTTGTCCCGTAAAAATGTAGCGGGTAACACCGAGCGGCGCAGCTAGTATATTATAATAATAACAGCCTATAACTGTCCCACTGCAGCAAAGGCCTCTTCTCGTATAGAGAAGGATTGAGCATTGATCACCACGCTAGCTCACTGCGGGCGATTTCAGATAATTAAATCCAGGTTTCCTCACGATGTTTTCCGTCACCGTTAGTCCAGTGTCTTAGAATAACTAAGAAAGTATGTATAACATTGAAAAAGTCACATTGATACTTGCCTGGGTTCGAACCTTCAAATCGTGCATACAAATCAGGTTTATCAACCACTAGGCCACCACGACATTCTAAGGTCTATATAGAGTTGGCTAATATTATACATAGTTAGAGTTTAATGTTATAATACAGTGTTTGTCCTGCATGTCTCCGACCTTGGCATCCTCGCAGTCAGTCCATGGGGCGGCGAGGTCTGATGTGGCGGCTATAGGCGGCTGAGGCAGCTGCATCTGTGAACATTATAAATTGCACGTGAGTGTGGTATTCGGCATAGAATTGACCACCCCCTTTCCTCCCGTGGGTGTCGTAAGAGGCGACTAAGGGAAAATTCAAAAGATGGGTAGCAGCGTCTTATGTAACTTTACCACCAATACTGCGATCCCCAAGCCGCTTGCCAAGCGTGGGGATTATGGCAAATTAGGAGAGTATTCTACGAAGTGGTAGGCAGAGATGTATAGTACACCCACATTTCGCCAGTTATGTTATAGGTCCCAACATAATAGGCAAGCCTACCTCATCATCAGCCGGAAGACGTCCACTGTTGAACAAAGGCCTACCCCTTAGAACGCCACAATGAACGACAACTTGCCATTAGCATCCACCGGTTGCAGCAACTCTGACGATATCGTCGACCCTGGTGGGAGGCCTGCCAATAACCAGACACAAATCAAAGACACCATGCCCTTGATTTCTTTGTTCAACAGTGGACGTCTTCCGGCTGATGATGATGATGATGGTAACTAGTATCTTGGTGTATATTACCTGTTTGTCTTTCCTTTTGCCCCTCGCTCGCTTCGGCCAGGGCTTCTTCATATGGACATAGGTTATGTGTACCCTCTTCTCACTGGCATGCTTAAAGCATTTTCCGCACATCTCACACTTAAACGGCTTCAAACCGGTGTGACTCTGAAATGGAAATGTAATAATAATAACAGCCTATAACTGTCCCACTGCAGCAAAGGCCTCTTCTCGTATAGAGAAGGATTGAGCATTGATCACCACGCTAGCTCACTGCGGGCGATTACAGATAATTAAATCCAGGTTTCCACACGATGTTTTCCGCCACCGTTAGAATGACTAAGAAAGTATTTAAAACATTGAAAGTCACATTGACACTTGCCCGGGTTTGAACCTGCAACCTTGTGCATACAAATACGGTATCTTAACCAGTAGGTCACTACGCCTAATGGACTAATGACGAATGGAAATGTACTATATAATTATTATAGTTGATGATATTATACATGATGTCTTTTATGTCACCCGTATTCAATAGTAGCGTGTAGTCTGCGGTGCGCTACGAGTCTGTATCTCTTACTATAGTATGACTACTGACCAGCATGTGCCTGTGCATGTTGCTCGCAGTGGACAGTAGCTTGCCACACGCGGGGCAGGCGTGTCGGGGCACAGCGGCGTGTAGTCTGCGGTGCGCTACGAGTCTGTATCTCTTACTATAGTATGACTACTGACCAGCATGTGCCTGTGCATGTTGCTCGCAGTGGACAGTAGCTTGCCACACGCGGGGCAGGCGTGTCGGGGCACAGCGGCGTGTAGTCTGCGGTGCGCTACGAGTCTGTATCTCTTACTATAGTATGACTACTGACCAGCATGTGCCTGTGCATGTTGCTCGCAGTGGACAGTAGCTTGCCACACGCGGGGCAGGCGTGTCGGGGCACAGCGGCGTGTAGTCTGCGGTGCGCTACGAGTCTGTATCTCTTACTATAGTATGACTACTGACCAGCATGTGCCTGTGCATGTTGCTCGCAGTGGACAGTAGCTTGCCACACGCGGGGCAGGCGTGTCGGGGCACAGCGGCGTGTAGTCTGCGGTGCGCTACGAGTCTGTATCTCTTACTATAGTATGACTACTGACCAGCATGTGCCTGTGCATGTTGCTC
This sequence comes from Abrostola triplasia, assembly GCA_946251915.1. Taxonomy (NCBI): domain Eukaryota; kingdom Metazoa; phylum Arthropoda; class Insecta; order Lepidoptera; family Noctuidae; genus Abrostola; species Abrostola triplasia. The sequence continues at coordinate 2,204,784 of OX276450.1, forward strand.
GCAGTGGACAGTAGCTTGCCACACGCGGGGCAGGCGTGTCGGGGCACAGCGGCGTGTAGTCTGCGGTGCGCTACGAGTCTGTATCTCTTACTATAGTATGACTACTGACCAGCATGTGCCTGTGCATGTTGCTCGCAGTGGACAGTAGCTTGCCACACGCGGGGCAGGCGTGTCGGGGCACAGCGGCGTGTAGTCTGCGGTGCGCTACGAGTCTGTATCTCTTACTATAGTATGACTACTGACCAGCATGTGCCTGTGCATGTTGCTCGCAGTGGACAGTAGCTTGCCACACGCGGGGCAGGCGTGTCGGGGCACAGCGGCGTGTAGTCTGCGGTGCGCTACGAGTCTGTATCTCTTACTATAGTATGACTACTGACCAGCATGTGCCTGTGCATGTTGCTCGCAGTGGACAGTAGCTTGCCACACGCGGGGCAGGCGTGTCGGGGCACAGCGGCGTGTAGTCTGCGGTGAGCTACGAGTCTGTATCTTCGTTGGAACCTCTTCCCACACTGGCTACAGGCGAACTGAGCGCGTCCTGAGTGCGTCCAACTGTGGTCTTGTAGGAGGGCCAGACTCTGAAAAAAAATTCATCATTCAACGAATCTACATTACGACGAATAATATCTATATATATAAAATTTTCGTGTCACAGTTTTCGTTCCCATACTCCTCCGAAACGGCTAGACCGATTCTCATGAAATTTTGTGAGCGTATTGAGTAGGTCTGAGAATCGGCCAACATCTATTTTTCATACCACGAAATTCACGCGGACGAAGTCGCGGGCAACAGCTAGTATCGTTATATATATCAATATATCGGTATTTGGATATACAAATATATATGTATATACCAGATTTGATAAATAGGTCAAATAAGTGTGCTGGATATTCTACATTCGGCATATAAAAAATATCACAAACACAAACACCCAGATTCGCAAACATCTGCAGTTCACACAGTTTTTGTCCCGTGCGGAAGTCGAACCTGCAACCCCTAACACCTAACTCATACTAAACTCTATTATTTACTATATATTCCGGTTATACTCACGGGTGTATTCGGGAATGCCCGACTAGTTTCGGACTCGATCGGAGCCCTTATTCATGAGCTGGTTACGCGGCAGAGTCGCGAGCCGAACTGCGTGCGCAACGCTCCGCATACCGGTGCGCCCGCGATGATGGTGGTGGTAGCGCTGGGTGTTGTCGTGCGTCTTCGTCGCTGCTCGTATCTCCGTCGCAAGGCTGCGCGTTGGTACATACCGTGCTGACTGTGTCGCACTCGCCTTGCCACAGGAAATAGCCACTCTTCAAGCAGTATTTGATACACTCAATGTATTCAGCAGGTATTGTGGTGTTAGCCAACAGGTTGGATATGGCAACAATGGCCTCATCTACTGGCACATTTGTGAACAAAGAAGTGATATCAAAACTGACCATCATTTCGGTTTCCTGCATACGTACATCTGCTAGCAGTGTGACAAAAATGAAAGATAGAATTCCGCTAGGCGCACCAGGCGTATACATGATACCGTGCGACTGTGGTCTCAACTATGTAGGAGAAACGCGCCGTAACATCTCGACTCGACTACAGGAACACGTACGTTGTATGAAGAGCCTGGACAGTAACAGGTCGGCAGTTGCTGAACACTCGGTGTCGGGCGCGGCTCACTTTATTCGCTTCGATAAGGCGTCCGTACTAGCGAGGGAGAAATACTTCGTGCCGCGAAAAGTACGTGAAGCCATTGAAATCAGCCGTCGTCCGAACTTTAATAGAGGGAAAGGCTGGACCCTGCCACCGGCCTGGAAACCGGCCCTCAGTAAGACTTCATACAACAGTGTTACAAGTCTCGAGTGCGACACAGTCAGCACGGTATGTACCAACGCGCAGCCTTGCGACGGAGATACGAGCAGCGACGAAGACGCACGACAACACCCAGCGCTACCACCACCATCATCGCGGGCGCACCGGTATGCGGAGCGTTGCGCACGCAGTTCGGCTCGCGACTCTGCCGCGTAACCAGCTCATGAATAAGGGCTCCGATCGAGTCCGAAACTAGTCGGGCATTCCCGAATACACCCGTGAGTATAACCGGAATATATAGTAAATAATATGGATAACACATACTAAACTCACCTGGAACATCTTCCCGCAGACTTCACACATGCTCTTAGACTTCATCGACGGGTACTTGGTTCGATTCTTGTCGGGGTGCATCTTCCTAAAGTGCCTGTAGTACGATAAGGGGTCCGGCAAATGCATTTCACACTGAAACAAAAAAACATGTGTGCACCTCTGCCTACCCCTTCGGGGATTACAGGCGTGATGTTATGTTACAAAAAAACATGCCGCCTGTATTCCCCGAAGGGGTAGGCAGAGGTGCACATATAGTACACCCACATTTCGCCAGTCATGTTTTAGGTCCCAATGTAATAGGGGGCGAGCCTATTGCCATCAACCGGGCACAAATCCAGACTCCGTGCTGCTACTGAGAATTACCTAATGGAAAACCCAGTAACACTTTGCCCCATTTACATTGGGACCTAAAAACATAACTGGCGAAATGTGCGTGTACTATATGTGCACCTCTGCCTACCCCTTCGGGGAATACAGGTGTGATGTTATGTTTTATGTTAGTCATGCTAACCTCACACATCACGAGAGAGATAGATACTAACCTATCTATGCAAACATTCAACATACAGGCACCGCTCCAGACTTCGTCTAACATCACATTGAAGACCCTTATCTTCACCTTTACTTTCGTAGGTCCTCTACCTCTGCCCAGTTTTCGGGCAATTTATTTTATATAATTGATTCCGGGTCTTCTTCAATATTGTAAATGTGACCACAATGTGATAGCCAGTAGTTTTTATTGCACCGTGGGTTTTTGGCCCAATTTTTTTTTTCCCTTCTATCACTATTAGTTTACTTTGTTATCGCATAATGAAACTTTGTAAATTTACAAATTTGTACCATTTTTCTTTTTTAAATGAGTAACCTCTGGAGTTTCTTGCCGGTTCTTCTACATTGGAATGACATTTTGGAGCCGTGCAACTAGCATCCTAACGTTTCATAAGCGCCTGTAATAGGTTTATGTGAAATAAAAACATTTTGAATTTCGAATCATCTATCTATACACACCTGCTCACAAGGTATAGGTCCCTCCGGCTTCAAAGCCGTTCTCTTCCTCTGTGCTCTTCCGTTCTGCCTCTTGACTCTGTCTTGAGACTCCCGCGGCCGGATTTGTTTATTTGTTTCTCTGTGAAACATAACGCTCCTGTATTCTTAGAATAGGTAGGCAGAGGTGTATATTACACCTTTGCCAGTTATGTTATAGGTCCCAATGTAATAGGGGGCGAGCCTATTGCCGTCAGGCTTTTATAAATTCATACGTGCTGCTACTGAGTATTACATAATGGAAAAACCAAATAACACTTTGCCGGACCCGGGCTTTAAACCCATCACCACGTGCTCGGCAGTCGCGATTAGCGACCACAAGACCAACGAGGCAGTCCTTTCAACTTTAAAGAAAAACCATTGGAAATATCATCAAAAAACGCCTGTATTTTATGTGGTATCCGGCCTAGAATTGACCACCCCCTTTCCTCCCGTGGGTGTCGTAAGGCGACTAAGGGAAAATCCAAAAGATGGGCAGCAGCGTCTTCTGTAACTTCACCACCAATACTGCCGATTTCCAAGCCACATGCCAAGTATGACGATTAGTGCACCTCACCCGTTACCTAAGGTGACATCTTCCGGCTGATGATGATTCAACAAAAGGGTAGGCAGAGATATGTAGTACACCCAGTCACTCATATTTTGTTATGGGTCCCAAATCCTAATGCTATAAGAGGCGAGTCTTAAGTTATTAAGATAATGCTAAATTAAACTAATAACTAGCTTCTATGCTTAGATGGTTTGGGCATATATATGATGCGAGTGTTAGTGGAGTAACGGAAAAGGGAAGACCTAGGCGAACATACCTTGACTAAATCGAAGATGTCCTGCAAAAAGCGCAAGTGAGGAGTACCCTCAACCGACGAGCGTGTATGAGGAATGTGATGCGTGTGAATGAAGCAAAAGAAGTATGCCAGGATCGTAGCAAATGGAAATCCGTGGTCTCTGCCTACCCCTCAGGGGAACAGGCGTGACTTTATGTATGTATGTATTACTTACGTGTGATCCCCATGTCTCGCTGATAATTTCATGTGCCTCTCCAACGCTTCGTTATGCACGAATTGGACATCGCATATAGTACAAAAAGGGCCGTCTTCTGGGACCTATAAAAAAAAGTTATTTTCATAGATTGTACAAAACATTTATAATGCGGTTACTGCCAGGCCCACTACTATGATTATAGTTATGATATGAATAGAGACTGGATAATATGCAAAATAAAAAGTTGGTCAAAATACGCATGACAATTGGTAACATATGCGTGACTTTGCTAATACGCATGACAATTTGCAAAATACGTATAACAATGTGCAAAATACGCATGACAAATTGAAAAATACGCATGACAAATTGAAAAATACGCATGACAATTTGCAAGAATATGCATGCAAATTGGCAAAAATACGCATGACAATTAGCAAAAAATCGCATGAAATTTGGTAAAATATGCATGAAAATTGGCAAAATATTCAACATTCGATGGCAAAAAATGTAAGTTTTCCATTAATTCAAAAGGTTAATATGCAAATGAATATAATTCACTATAGAGTATGATATACACTTACTTGTAGATCATCAAATCTGTGTTTCAGCTTCTTGTGGAGACACAGCCCCTTGTCGCTAACAAACGAGTGTCCGCAGAGCTCGCACACTATGTCTGACGGATGCTTTATACGCACATGACTCATGTAGGTCGAGATCTTACTGTAAAAAAAAAAATTATAAACCTAACAACATAACATAACATCACGCCTGTATTCCCCGAAGGGGTAGGCAGAGTTACACATATAGCACACCCACATTTCGCCAGTTATGTATACTTATTTAGTAATGACATAATCCCAACAATACTCACAAGCGACTTCATCTAACGCTGTTATAACGAGCGCTGCAGCCTTCTTCTCTGTCATCTTAATTCGAAGTTCTTTTATCTTCTGTCCGGCTGGCTTACCTGGTAGGGGACGAGCCTATTGCCACCAACCGGGCACAAATCCAGACTCCATGCACTAAGAATTACCTAATGGAAAAACCCAGTAACACTTTGCCCGACCCGGGATTCGAACCCAGGACCTCGTGCTCAGCAGTCGCGCTTAGCAACCACTAGACCAACGAGGCAGTCAAACAATTATATTAAATTATATAAAACAATTATATTACAATAAATGTTTGTTTACTTACTCGAAGTTCTCTAAGCAATGCGGGCATTCATATCTGGTTCCGTTATGATATTCTTCGTGCAGTTTAGCTGTGTGCCTGCAACATAACATCACGCCTGTATTCCCTGAAGGGGTAGGCAGAGGTTTATAGTACACCCACATTTCGCTAGTTATGTTTTAGGCCCCAATGTAATAGGGGGCGAGCCTATTGCCATCAACCGGGCACAAATCCAGACAGGGTGCTGCTATTGAGAATTACCTAATGGAAAAACCCAATAACACTTTGCCCGACCCGGGATTCGAACCCAGGACCTCGTGCTCAGCAGTCGCGCTTAGCGACCACTAGACCAAAGAGGCAGTCAACATTTTTTTACATAGATAGATATAAGATTATTATTTTACCACTTACCTTCTGAATGTAACATAGGAACATTTTTTACAAGTGAATTTCTGTATATGTGACGTGCTATGATTTCTCAAAGCTTGGACTTTTTTAAAACGTATCTTGCATATATTACACTGGTATAGGCCACAATGCTAAAAAGCAAAAAAAATATCTTAATTTTTTTTTAAACGTCGCCCCACACTAGGACTCTCTCTTGTATCGTGGGTGCGTGTCACAAACATGAAATATCACATACACAAACGCTCTAGGAACAAACATCTGAGGTTCGCACATTGTTTAGTCCCGTGCGGGAATCGAACCCTCAACCCTAAGCGCAGCAGTCCAATTGCTTTTTTCCCGCACAATCAGGTTGTCAAAACATTAGTACAGTGCGATGCGCGGTCAAGTACGGTCGCGCTTGCGCTGCACAGTACGAATATTATATTCGCGAACTGCGCGGCTATAGCCGCTGCCCGTTTTCCGCTATGAGTTCCCAACCTCTCATAGCCAATGAAGTATTGGCATTCATTAAACATGCCATCGACTACATGGACGAAGTAAGCATCATGCAGATCTGCAAGTCCTCGTACAAGGAGGACGAGATTAGCAGTGCCAAGTTGCTGCTGTTCACAACGCTCGGCAAAGTCAGCCAGATGCCGTCTCGTCGAAGGGACGGTACAGAGAAGAGTCTCCAAGACATCATAACACTGATGAAGGAGACCGACCCTGACGATGTGCCTGAATTCGTGGCGAAGGACCTGCATAAGCTGCCTCCCGTCACTTTCGATCACGTCGACGTCACTAGGCTGCTGAAGGACATTACATTCCTGAAGCAAAGCCAGGCCGAGATGCAGCTAAAGTTGGAGGTGTCGAACAACACCATAAGTGATCTGCGCGCTGAAGTAGTGTTGTTGCGCAATGCAATTTCTGCAAGTAGGTCACCGACCGGCGCCGCTAACGTGAACACGCGTCGCGGCGCACAAAACGCCTCCATATGCAGTTTTGAGTCAGCGAGCTCAACTGCGTCACCGACTGCCGAAAATGCAAGCGTTGCACTTGCAACGCATGCCGCCGCCGTCCCTGCCTCGACAGCGGTAGAGACAACGCCGTGTGTAGGTGCATCGACCCCCAAGCGAGCCTACGCAGCGATATTAGCCGCTAACAAGCCTGCTGAGTTACAATACTCGCAGGCAAAGCAAGCGCTGACTACAAAAGGGGGTCAACAGAGCCGGTCGAAACCTAACAAGGTTTTGAAAAGGCGGGGTCCAGAGAAGGACACGTGCGACAAGGATGGCTTCATAAAGGTAGAGAAGAAGAAGAAGAAGAAGCCTCCTTGTCGGAACCAGTGCGGTACCGCGCTGGTAGGACCCAACATGCTGCTTCGTCCAGCAATCCCTACGACGCAGCTGTACGTGTCCAGACTACACCACTCCACGAAGGTTGAAGAGGTCGTGGAGTACCTGCGTGTGAAGACCAACTCGATTTTGAGGGTCGAGAAGTTGGAGCCGCGTCACAACACTAACTTCAATTCGTTCGTGGTGCGTGTTCCGACTCAACATCTTGAAAAGTTCCTCAAAGAAGAGTTATGGCCGAAGGGTGTTGTTTATCGCCGGTTTCGTGGCCGACTAAATGACACCAGTCAGCGAAACACGACGCCGCCACTTCGTGTGTAGTATAGTTATATAATTGTATGTGTTTATAGTATTTTTAAGTTATATTAATATAGTATTGTATTTATAGTTATGGGCCTTTGATGCCTGAAATAAATGGATATTATTATTATTATTATTATTATTATTGTAATAAAATAGTTGTCCGTCAAGGGACGTCAGGCAAATGTGAAACATCAAAGTGTATAGACAAATAATTCGAGTGCGGCGGCGTAGTAGGTGCAATACATCTCGCCGTCACGGCATTAGAGTTGATTTTACTGCCAAGGCACGCCACTAGATGTTTCACATTGCCACAATTCGTCAATAGAAGCCACTATTGGTCAGTAGAAGTCACTATTGGTCAGTAGTAGCCACTATTGGTCAGTAGTAGCCACTATTGGTCAGTAGAAGCCACTATTGGCCAGTAGAAGTCACTATTGGTCAGTAGTAGCCACTATTGGTCAGTAGAAGCCACTATTGGTCAGTAGAAGCCACTATTGGTCAGCCGAAGCCACGCCGATACGTGGCGTTGCTCTTCCAACTGTGCTAGCGGCCTATCACATAGCCTATAAAATGTAATAAAAGTAAACATAATAAATACTAGAAACTCACTTCTGCGTGTCTGTTCATATGTCCTTTAAAAGCGACTTGATTTTGAAAACCCTTGAAGCATTCACTACACTTATATTCAGAATTTTTATAATTCGCTGATAACTGTCTTTTAGCAATTTCATTTATCTGTTCTTCAGAAGAAAGATCAATAATACTAAAAATATCATCATTCAGCACTTCATTGGCTGGCTTATGGCGTCTGTCGACTTTCTTGACTTGACTGACTTTATCGATTTTTCCGACTTTAACGACTCGGTGTGTTTTCTTCTTCTTTTTAGGCTTTCCACTGCTTTCAGCGAGATTTGAATGAGATTCGTCACTCGATTCAATGTTAACGGGTTGTTGATCGATATCAGTAGTTGGTAAACTAATCTCTTCAATGACTTTTGTGACTGAAGGCTCCGTGTATGTGTAGTGGTAGTCAGCATAGTCGGAGTCGTACGATTTCTGACTCAGAGTCGACGTGAGACCGTTATTTTCGCGGTCTATAGCTGTTATGTCTGAAACTGTCTGAAAAACACTAATTTATGTAGCTTCAAAATCGATTCAGCTTTTTGGAGATTTGTCCGTCAGACAGGGGTGGCCAATTCTAGGTCAAATACCACTAGGCTTTATTTTGCTTATACATATAGAATTAAATAAAATAAAAATGAAAACAGAGACATTATAAAAGATATAAAAATTTGACTAACAAAGAAATCACGCCGCAGTAGATCATAGAGAAGGGCTTCGCTGCGCAACGCCTTCGCCCTGAATGACGCAGCTGACGTCAGCCTCACGCTACACTCCCAGCACACACGTTGCGGCAGTCGGCTTTGCCCGCACGCCTGCGCACACGACAGTATATTTTTTATTTACAAAGCCATCACTAGTGCCCATTGCGACTCCTGTAAACCAGGATCTACAATGATAACCATTGAGGACTAGACACAATGAAGCTCAAGGCATCCCAGAGAAATGACTCAACTGTGTTGGACCCAGCAATGAAATTAATCATATAAGAATACGTAGGAGTATACTCAATACTCAATTCTTTACTCAATTCTTTATTAGCATTCCATAAGTAAAATACAGATGGTACATTTAATATAGTAACAAAGTAAAGAAGTTGGAGAGTTATGCAGCTTATTACTAAAATTATACTTATTATATCTTAAATACTTTTATAAAACTTTGTATATACAACAGTATAGCAATGACAAGGTTAAGAAAATTAACAAAATGAGTTTCATCACAGTCTGAGTACCTCTTAGATAAGACAGTGTTCCACAGAACGATCCCCCAACCTCAATTAAAATTGTTCTTTACCTTTTAGTTTGTTTTTTGACATGGCATTCATGTTTTTTAATTTTCTAAATATATTTCTTAATTTATTTAATTTTTTTTATATGCTTGACACTCCATACATCAAAATCAATTCAGACATTCAAAGTTATGGTGGAATAAAAACGGACAGGTTTTACCCTATGGGTACAGAACCTTAAAAATGAATTATATACTTAATATGTCACCTAATAGACTCTCTCAGATAGGATAAGCATCATTGCATGTAGCTTTTTAATAAGGAAAGATGATCAGTATCGCGGTCTGAGACTGGACAATGCCCCCACTGGACTTACATAACGGCAACATTAACATAATACTGTCACAGACAATGTTGCCTGAATTTCGACAATCTCTGGAGCTATTTGTGGCATGTGGGGGTAGGGTTGCTAACTTTTTTTAGAAGAAATAAAGTATATCTAACTTTAAAGGAGGTAAATAAAGAGTACGGACTTACAATTAATAAGAGTATCATTTATTTTGTACTTTTAAAAAGGATTTTTTTTGTACTTTTTGCAGCACATAACAATTTTTCATTGCTTTTGAAGAAATTGTATGAGTCCAAACATTCCAATTCTAAATTTATATATATCAAGAGCTCATTCTGATTATGGATTTTAGCATAATTATTACAGACGTGCACTGGTTTTGTAAACATTTTGTAAATAAGAGTATTTTTGCTTACTCTATTAGTGTTATAGATTATAGAGTATGCCTGCATGATATAGAGGACAATACTCTATTTTAGAGTACGGTTGGCAACCCTATGTGGGGGTAAGAGAGGTGAGAAATTACTTCTTAACTCTTGCAATAGGATCGCATATTGCCATGGGGCTGGCACAGTAACCTAGAGTGGGTAAAGCCCTGTAAATACAAGATAAAAAAAAGATAAACTTACATCTATTTTAGTAACTTGCTCATAATACAGAAAGAGGTTGTATTTCTTCATTAAGTACAACTTCCTGTCTCTGCACAGGCATATCCTGCATACCTAAAACAATAATAAGCCTAATTAATATCACAGATGTGCCCACTGCGTGGTAAAGTCAACTCTGGAATAAATTTGACAAAAAAATACACATTATCAGTCGGAAGACTCCCACTGTGGAACAAGGACCTCCCCCTTTAGAAGATGGGTGGGGGGGGGGGGGGGGTACCATAATCCTAATGCTTGGCGAGCGGCTTGGGGATTGCAGTATTGGTGGTGAAGTAATAAAGCTGCTGCCCATTTTCTGGATTTTCTCTTAGTCGCCTCTTACGATACCCATGGGAGGAAAGGGGGTGGTCAAGTCCAGGCCGGATACCACTTGGTGAAAATTGCACTACTACTTCATAACAATAGAATATATTTTTATTCTTACCTTTGATTTTAAAAAAGTTTTGACTTTATCGGTCATAATTTTAATTTATAGCAACATGATTTCATAGTAGAATCTTAATAGAATAAGTAATTGATGAATAACTTAAAATAATTACATTTTGGTATTATATTAGTTACGTCTTAGTTTATTAAATACAAGAAATCGAATGTTAATGTATTATTGATTAATTCATATTTACAAGGGAGACGTTCGGCAAAATATTTTTTGAAAATTTATACGTATAGTTATTTACTAACATAAACTTCGTTTTTGTGGAATTGTTTAGGCTTTGAACACTGTCCACTAATTTATTCAGAAGAGGGTTTTAGTACACAACTACTACTCTAAGGATTATAGGACATTTAACACATTTTTTAATCAAATTAGATCTTATAATAGTATCAATAATAGAGAATATCGAGAGGAGATGAATCTGATAAATGAGATGACATGACTTGAGACGTCCTGAAACTTCAACTTCAATACCTATTGAAACTAATCAGAAAAAGTGTTTAGCCTATGACTGACTAAAACATTTTGTATTCTGTAACATAATATGAATACTACTATTATAATTATGCAAAAAGGTGCAGCATCCTTTCAATATTTTAGTTTCATACATTCAAAGATAAATTATTAGAACATCCAACAAAAAAAATAGGGTGTACCATAAAGTAAGCCACAAAATTCAATATTTTTAACGTATTTTATTAATTGCATTTATATAATTAATGCATAGTAAGTAGTATAATGCTTAATTATATTATTGATTGTAGGTCTGTATAATTATTTAAGTAAATAAAGTTCAGGAATATAAATATTTCCTAAAACGAAACATCCATAGACAAAAAAGGCGCCAAATTGAGCGCGGAATTAGACAATTGGCGGGAAAATGCATTTTATTTCTTCGTAGTTCGTTCGTCGGCGTCCCTTCTCAAGCTCAATTTTATGGAAAACTTTTACAAAAGGTAATGCATATTTCATTTAATTAAGTAATTGTGTCGTTTTAATTAGGTACTAATGTTAATAATGTGTTGGTAATAAGATTTTATGTATAAGCATGTTTTATTTCAGTTTAGAGCGGCAAGTTAAGCTTTTATAAAATGTGAATTCTTTTCAGGTGGAGTTGAATTCATTCCTGTGTTCCTAAAAGGCGCTTATATCGGTGAAGGAAGGTTAATTCGTTATTCTTACCCCTTACTTACGTCTTCTGTTAATATTTCAGATGAGTCGACCCAACTTGCGGCAAAAGCCGCGCATAAGTTACTATGAACCTGAAGAGCCAAGTTTAGACGAGTATATATGTAAGTAAATGGTTAATCTCTTTACCACATACATAATCTCATCCCACTAATATTATAAAGTCGAAAGTTTGTGAGTGTGTTTGTGTGTTTGAAAGTAGCGAGTAAAACCGCGGGGCGCAGCTAGTACTTATTAACTCCAACTTATAACTATGGTAGGATACTTAGATAAAAACTTTCTTTTCAAATTCAAACAACAAACACAGATCGCAGTTCTCTGTTGAGTTTTCTCGTTTATAAATAGTCTAGGTATAAGAATAGGTACACAGGCCTCGCATTCAGCCATTTTTACAAGCTTTTATTTAACTTGCAATGTTCGTATGTAGGTATGTATGTATGTGAGTTTGTTTAGGTCAAATCTTGCAATCAAGAAGTATGCCAGGATCGTAGCAAATGGAAATCCGTGGTCTCTGTCTACCCCTCAGGGAACAGGCGTGACTTTATGTATGTAGATCTTGCAATCTAACTTAGAACCACTTTTCACTATCAAAAACTAGTTGTTTATAAAAATGTAACTTACTGTTATTAAACGACTTAATGTCATTCTAGCATGTTGTCCATGCTAAGCTTATATCTAAATTGATAAAGGAAATTTGTAAAACAAACAACTTCATATACATATATCTATATATATAAAATTTTCGTGTCACAGTTTTCGTTCCCATACTCCGCCGAAACGGCTTGACCGATTCTCATGAAATTTTGTGAGCGTATTGAGTAGGTCTGAGAATCGGCCAACATCTATTTTTCATACCACGAAATTCACGCGGACGAAGTCGCGGGCAACAGCTAGTAATATATATATATATATTTATTTGCATTCCATAATGTTACAATAGATGTTAAAGAGGCTTCTCACCCTAAACGCATACACCTCCGTTCCGTCGTGGGGAAAAATTATTGACACGAACGGGACTTGAGCCCACGACCTTCGCCGTACCATGGCTCTGCTCTGCCAAATGAGCTATCTTGTCGCTGCTCGCCCGTCAAATTATTGTTATTATTTTACAGTTTGTGACCAGTGTTCGGACTTCGTGTACGAGTATTGCGCTCTGCATGGACCGCTGTTAGTAATACCAGATGAAAAGGTACGTACGACTTCATAAAAGGGGAGGCGTTTCTCATTTCTAGATGTAGAGACTCGGGATAAATATAATTATGCGAATTAAAAAAAAAACGTTGTCCCACACTAGGACTTTCTCCTGTGTTGTAGGTGCGTTCCACAAACATGAAATATCACATACACAAACACCCAGACTCGCACAAACATCTGCGGATCACACAAAGTTTTGTCCAATGCGGGAATGGAACTCGCCACTCTTAACCCAACAGTCTAATTGCCTAGTCACTGCGCCAATCAGTGGGCTTACTCTCCAATTTAATTCAATCGTTTTGATATTATGTGTCCACTGAGAGGGACTAACTCAATCAAAAGATTGACGGCTTTTATTTTTAATTAAACTGGATCATATTCCGTCAAACCAGTAATTTTGTATTGGCCTTGTATTAAAATTGAAATTAAATTGAAGAGTAGGCGACCAATCCATACTAATATTATAAATGTGAAAGTAACTCTGTCTGTCTGTTTGTTACGCCTTCACGACTAAACCGCTGGAAGGATTTTGAGGAAATTTGGCATGTAGAAAGTTTAAGAACCGAGACAGGACATGGACTAGGTAACGCGGGCGTAGCCGCGGGCAAAAGCTAGTATAAAATAATATTAATAACAGCTTATAACTGTCCCACTGCAGGGCCTCTTCTCATACACAGGAGAACTAGTTATTTTCCTCAAATATAGCGCTACGTTTAAGCGTTGGTATTTACAATCAGTGGGAGCTGATCTTCTATACCTACTTACTTTTTTATTTACCTCTTTATATTGCAGAAGTGAAAGTTCATGTGGGGGATGAGCCGTCGATAGGCGCGAAATTCATTTTTGTTTTGTGTTCATCAACACTTCTTGTGAAAGCAATGACTGAATCGGCGTCAACTAAGATGCCTAACAAACGTTTTTTAATTACATAGATCTATCTTTAATAAATAAAAAAATCAATTGTGTCTGGCTGTCTGCAACATGTCAGTAAAAGTGTTAAACAAATACGTGTTAGACGTCTTAGCTGCCGCGGACTCAGTCATAGCTTTCCCAAGAAGTGTTGTTAAGGTGTAATGAGCAAAAAACACAAAGAAAATTCGCACCTATGAACGGCGTATTCACTTTAGCTAACTAATATTTGTTTAGGTTCCATCTAAGACCAATTTCCCTTCCTACGTCCCACGCGCCGCTCTCACTATCCCGCACGTTTTCCTTCACCTTGCCCCATCTATTATACCAGGTAAGCATCCTATCCCTGTTTTTCTTTAGTAAAGTTTATTTAAGAAGCTCTATATATTATATTGTAGGTGTAATAAACAGATGTGTGTATGTATGTTTCCTATGAACTCAAAAACAGCTGGAGATATTTAGATGAAAGTTTCAGGTAAACTTTAGATTTTTTAGCCTATTATTTATTAGCCCAGGGAGTGAACCACCCCCGCATTGCACTGGCCTTTGCCGAAGTCCTGCTGCCCCCTTCATTCTCTGGGGGGCACAATAGTCGAAGGTCCACCCTTATCCGGGTGGACAGCGCCGGTGGGGTTGGCGGAAGAGTGCAAATAGCGATCCGGCCTTTCCGCAATCATAGGCGCAAGCAGGCATGTGTGGTTTTTAGTGGTTATACCCTTGTGGATCGGCCTTTGCGGTTCACGGGAAGAGTCCCACACAACCCCGTTGTCTCCTAACGGCGTGCTATGCGCACAGCATTTTCCAGACGGTAAAAAAAAGGGGGGTGAGCCTGTAACAACAGTTTTATTATTATACACAATATAGATATATAGTTTTATAATGTAGGTGCTAGGTGGATACAGTGGTGGAATATACTTTGTTCCATTTAGCCTAACACCAATGATATTATATGTAAATCTAACGCGCTGATCTGTGAGGTTAAGCGAGCCAGTCTGTCCTTGGATGGGTGCCCGGTTATCATACTTCACGACCTCCCGCTGTGCCTCAAAAAGCAAGATAACCCGTGTCCTGCGTCTGATCTTTCTCTGGTTGTGTCAGTCTTAGCAGCCAAGTGTGGGTGCACTTGTCATTTCTGTTTCATCATCAGCCGGAAGACGTCCACTGTTGAACAAAGGACTAGAACGTTTGTTCACACAAAATTGTGCAATGTGCTTAATAGGTATTTACCTATCTCTTGATATTGAAAATCGTCCTTAATTACATTATTTTTTTACGATGCATGTATTCCAATTTTATAGGATTATAGGTATATCATATTTATTTATTTAATTAAAAAAAAAAAATGGGTATATCAGACACAGGATTTAAAAATATTTGTCTAAACTTTAAATATGCGACCCCCAGGCGCAGGTCTGGGCGTGTTCAGTACACTAACTCTGCCGCGCGGAGTCCGTTTCGGCCCGTACTGCGGCCAGCGCTCGCAACAAGTGGACTCCATGTATTGTTGGCAGGTGATGTATAACTATTATATTTTTAACACTTCGGTTGTACTAACGTGAATAGGGAGTTTGCTCCCACTAAATTGAAATAAGTCTAAGATTGCGACTGGTGAGCATGAAGTCCTGGGTGCGAATTCCGGGTCGGGCGAGACGTTTTTTGGTTTTCCATTCGACCAATCTCAGTAGACGTTCCCTACATTATCCCCTTACACTGGAACCATTTTAGCGAAGTGTGAGTTATATTATAGCGCCTTCGAAATACAAGCGAGACAATGTTATTCTGATTGCTAGATATATGATCGGAACAACAAACGGTCGCACGTGGTGGACGCGGCTGACGGCGAGCGTTCCAACTGGATGCGCTACGTCAACTGCGCCCGACACTGGCGGGAACAGAACCTGCTCGCATACCAGTATAAAGGACAGCTGTACTACCGGTACGTAATATTCAATAATCATAATTAATATAGGTATATAAGAATATGCCAGTTGAAGTGGCAATGGGCAGGCCATATCGCTCGAAGAACCGATAACCGCTGGGGAAGAAAGGTTCTCGAGTGGCGACCACGAACCAGAAGACGCAGCGTTGGCAGGCCTCCCACCAGGTGGACCGACGATATCGTCAAAGCTGCTGCAACCGGTGGATGCTAATGGCAAGTGGTCGTTCATTGTGGCGTTCTAAGGGGGAGGCCTTTGTTCAACAGTGGACGTCTTCCGGCTGATGATGATGATGATTAATAAACATTTTCGACACGTCAAAAGGTTGCTAAGTGCCCTGCTTTCTTTTTTAACCTAGGCATGGGCAGAGACCGGAGACATACATACATACATATGTATACAAACATACTCATCATCATCAGCCGTAAGACGTCCACTGCTGAACAAAGGCCTCCCCCTTAGAACGCCACAAAGAACGACAGCTTGCCAATGCCATCCTCCGGTTGCCCGCAATTCGGACGATATCGTCGGTCCACCTGGTGGGAGGCCTGCCAACGCTGCGTCTTCCGGTTCGTGGTCGCCACTCGAGAACCTTTCTTCCCCAGCGGTTATCGGTTCTTCGAGCGATATGGCCTGCCCATTGCCACTTCAACTTGCATATTCTTCGAGCTATGTCGGTAACTCTAGTTCTTTGGCACAGACATACTAACATATTTAATTATTTCATGCAGGTAGCAAGTTAATAAGCTTTCTGCAGTTAGGTCCGTATAGAACCACTGTTGCAAAACTTCTCTTTCGCAAAATAAACTTACTATAATTAAAAAAACATATATTATTTTGATTATGGCTTGATTCATTGTACATTACAAAACAACAAATTCATATTTATTAGATATGCTAAATTACAGAAATAATGAATAATATTTGAAAAATATCTAATAAAAAGTTGGAAAAAGCTACCATTTTTTTCAAAGCAAACCTGCCTAAATTTAATTTTACGTTACTAACGCGATATTTTGTGAAAGAGACATTCTGCGAAAGCGATATTATGCGAAAGCGACATTTCGCGACGAAGCCCTTATGACCACGACCAACCAACCAACGAGGAACTAATGAATGTTTCAGAACCATCAAAATAATACCCCGCTTCACAGAGTTGATGGTGTTCTATGGCAGTGAGTTCGCGAACATTTTGCACATCAACCTGGGCAAGTACAACTCGCCGCCCGGATATGCCCAGAAATTCGGTAAATCCATAACTCCATACTAACATTATAATTGTATTAGCAAGCTGTTGTTCATTGTGGCGTTCTAAGGGGGAGGCGTTTGTTCACCAGTGGACGTCTTCCGGCTGATGATGGTGATGACACATAGCAATTACCGCACCAGAGAAATTAATTAATTTTAATCTCTCAGTACGTCTTAATATTGTTATTGATAATTAAGAACACAATTTCGTATTTTATGTTAGAAATAAAAAACGGGAAAATATTCATAAAAAATAGAGGCTTTTGTATAAACTTTCATTCGAATACAGTGTGTTTTGAACTACTCAAATTTTCTGGGTCACAGGTTCGATTCCCGCATGACAAAAATGTGTGACCAAGACTCGATTTAGACTCTTCGTACATTTGGAAGTTTTATAATAAGTAAACTTAACTTTTAATTTACTTATAGGTGTTCCTGGCGCTAGGAAACCTAAACAGGACACAGAAAATCAAAATAAATGCGATACTATAAACCAGACTAAGAAAACAGGTCAAGCAGACACAAAGGTTCAACACATATCAAAAGCTAAAAGTAATAAGTTTAAATCTAGCAAGAAAGGTAAAGAAAATTGTATTAATAATCCCAAAATTGATGTTATACCTAAAATTATAGAACCAACATTAGAAATAAGTAAAAGTCCTTTTGATTCATCTTGTGATAATAATAACAACAATTTTAAGTGTAAATCATGTAATTATATGGATATCAATATTGAAGATGTTAAAAGACACGATTTAAGTCATAGCAGTTTGTTAAATTATGATAATTTAATTAAGATACCGCAGAATAACAGTTTAAAAAGCCAAACTAATGAAAAGCCTTACAAATGTGATATATGTCAGAAATGTTTTAGGAGTAAAAGTTACTTACGAATGCATATACGTACACACACTGGTGAAAAGCCTTACAAATGTGATATATGTCAGAGATGTTTTATTCAAAAAAGTAGTTTACAAGGCCATATACGTACACACACTGGTGAAAAGCCTTACAAATGTGATATATGTCAAAGACGTTTTATTCAAAAAAATAATTTACAAGACCATATACGTACACACACTGGTGAAAAGCCTTACAAATGTGATATATGTCAGAGATGTTTTATTCAAAAAAGTAGTTTACAAGGCCATATACGTACACACACTGGTGAAAAGCCTTACAAATGTGATATATGTCAGAGATGTTTTATTCAAAAAAGTAGTTTACAAGGCCATATACGTACACACACTGGTGAAAAACCTTACAAATGTGATATATGTCAAAGATGTTTTACTCGAAAAAGTCTCTTACAAGACCATATACGTACACACACTGGTGAAAAGCCTTACAAATGTGATATATGTCAAAGACGTTTTATTCAAAAAAATAATTTACAAGACCATATACGTACACACACTGGTGAAAAGCCTTACAAATGTGATATATGTCAGAGATGTTTTACTCTAAACAGTCACTTACAAGGCCATATACGTACACACACTGGTGAAAAGCCTTACAAATGTGATATATGTCAAAGATGTTTTATTCAAAAAAGTAATTTAGAATACCATATTCGTACACACACTGGTGAAAAGCCTTACAAATGTGATATATGTCAGAGATGTTTTACTCTAAACAGTCACTTACAAGGCCATATACGTACACACACTGGTGAAAAGCCTTACAAATGTGATATATGTCAGAGATGTTTTACTCTAAACAGTCACTTACAAGGCCATATACGTACACACACTGGTGAAATGCCTTACAAATGTGATATATGTCAAAGATGTTTTACTCTAAAAAGGATTTTGGAATGCCATATTCGTGTACACACAGGTGAAAAGCCTTACAAATGTGATATATGTAAGAAATCTTTTAGTCGAAGTAGTAACTTAAATAGACATATTCGTATACATAAAGGAAGATGATAGCTGTACAAAAGCTGATGTGCGTAATGGCTGAGTACTTTGCTTATCTCGTCAAGACATGCGGGTTCGGTTCTTGTACGAAGAGTTAATGTGATCTGCTGATTTGTTTAGAGATACATAACTAATTATAATTAACTACTTTGCTTACCGATATCCCTACTAATATTATAAACGCGAAAGTGTGTAAGTATGGATGGATGTTTGTTACTCTTTCTCATAAAAACTATTGAATGGATTTTAATGAAATTTCATATGGAGGTAGCTGACACCCTGGATTAACACATAGGCTGCTTATTATCACGAAAAAACCTAGCGGGCAACACCGCGGGGCGCAGCCAGTTTAAAATGAAATAGTATTTAGATTACTTATTTCCAGTTTTATGCATTAGGCGAATAAGGCAAACTTGAAATTTTATTGTTGCGTGAGCACAACACGACACGGTAGTTCAGGTGGATACCATGGTTCGGTAAAGATCGCGGGTTCGAGTCCCACTCGGTTCGTTCGTGAGTTGTTCATTTCAAAGGAGTATGCCCAAAAAAACATTGACTAGAAAAGTAGTGGGTCTCGTTTGTAAGAATCTTATCTCCCAGAATAAGGCACGAGTCGTGTTCGATTCCCGGGTCGGGCGAAGTGTTATTGTGTATTTTTCATACTCAGCTGTAACAGTATGTAGTCTGTATTTATACCCTGTTAATAGAAATAGGCTCACCCCTATTATAAATAAGTATAATGAAAAATCATACACTTCACGTATCTTTTTAATGTCTGTAGTCTGAGGGCTGTAGCACAGATCGATTGATTCCCGCTTCGTCTCGCCTGATTTAACCTATTGAACGCCAGAGCGTAAACACATCGGCGCCCCCTCTACGCCAAGACACTAGAAAATGGTGTCTTTTATCGGCATTAGCACGGTGGCGCGTTGGGCACGTTTTCATTTGTCAGCTATATCCGACCGTGGCTTTCAAAAGATTAATACTCGCCTGCACAGGAATAAGCAGATTTTTATAGCTAAATCGTTAAGTCACAATCAAGTTAACTTAGTTGTATTATAAAATGCGCTACTGTCGTAAACAAAATAGTCGGCACGATTCACACTTAGTAAATCATCTATAATGTAGAAAATCTCAAAGTTATATCCTTATCCATACTAGGTAGGTATTTAGATGCATTACTAGGGGCGTATTAAAGGTTGACAGCGCCGTAAACAACTAAGCGAGCACATCGTCGGTGCCACTGTTCGAAAACTTACACCCCCCTTCCCCACCACTTTTAGTTTAATAATGTGTAAATGTAATTAACTTGTAAGTAGGTACTTAGTCAGAAATAAAAGTGCAAGTGCACTATTATATAAAAACGGCAAAAAAATCACGTTTGTCGTACGGGAGCCCCTTAAATATTTATTTTATTCTTCTTTCTGTATTTGTTGTTATATCGGCAACAAAAATACATCATCTGTGAAAATTTCAACAGTCTAATTTGCACGGTTCACGGTAGATAATCCTGGTCACAGACGGAGGTACGGTCGGACAGCGGAGTCTTAATATAGGGTCCCGTTTTACCCTTTGGCTACGGAATCCTAATAAAACCGATTACAAGTTACCGCGCGCGCCCATTGGTGCCTTCGTGCCTCTAGGTGCCCTAGGCTCGTGCCTAATTTGCCTATTTATCCGCCACTGCGCATTACTTTCACTGTACACTATACTTACGATATAATACACGTTGATTGTTTACTTGGAGGTCTGGCAAAGTGATCCGTGATTTGAACAAATCCGCGGATCACAGGCATGGCTTTGGTACCAAGATCGAATCCGCAACGCCGAGAGACGCAGCCAATTACTGAGCCACTACATGACGTTATAAACATTCGATAATTAACATATTTTAATTAATATGGTCTAGTGATCTCGTTATTTGTCTTATTACGTACATGTTTCTACGTAAAGATACAAAATATCGTTTATTTTTTTACTAAGAAGTTTTTTTTTGTTTTGTTGACAATAATATACATTATTTTATTGAAGTGTAGATACTTAATTTTTACCCGGCTGTTAAGGAAGGGAACCATTCTTTAGGAGCTTTGAGTCGGTCGAGATTTTTGCTTCCGATGCTATAAAGTCTTATTACTTAACATTCAAGGTTTGATTATTTATTTTCGGTTTTTTAGCATTCGTGTTTTTTAATTTTTTATTAGATTAACTAAGTTATAACTTGTGTTTTAATGCAGGGATTGTGCAAAGATGTTTTTTTGTTTTGCTTTTGTGTTTGTTAATTGTTATTTCAACCTATATCTTATATACTTAATTGGAACGATCTTTACCTAAAGAGAAGATTGTAAATATTCTAAAAGAGTACCTATAGGTTTTATAGAACATTTATATAATAATTTCACTTTTAGGTTTATTAGATAAATACTTGTAAAAACGACCCATACTGGTTACATTTGGATTATATTTAGTTTAATATTATGCACTTATGATTTCGTTAACTTTAGAAATAAGGTAATTATACTAATTATAATATTTATAAACTACTAAGAAATTTTTAACTTTCTTTACTTTAAATTATATTTTATTTTACCATTCATAGCTTAAGTTTTTATTTAAAAAATGTTTTGTGGCCGAGTCTACGTTTTATTTATTTTATAACATAGTAATGCCAGGTTTTATAACACTAATTTTAATTAAAATATTCTGAAAACTCTTTACTCTGACGACTCTTTTTTTATATTTAAATCCTGAATTGTAACCTGGGTCCACAAACGTACTGAAATATGAACAATACTATGTACGTCAGCGGTATGAAAAGTGTACCTACGTATATTAACAGCTGCCTAACCCTAGGGCTTAGTTGCGTGATATCTGCACTGTATGTAGGGAGTAAAAATTATAGTAGTTCGTAATCGTAACTTTACGGTGAATTTTTTAGATAATAACTGGATGGTTTGTCTTGATATTGTTATAGAGGTTATCTCCAAGACATTTCAATAATGGCTTTGGCTTGATAATAGCGACATGACGTGTACTTATTCGACGCAAAGAACCCCCGACCACCCCCTTACGGTAGGTAGGTAGGTACCTATATAAATTGTCAATGTTAATCAAAACACTGTCGTTTGCATGTAAAAAATAGAGTTTATCTTGTGACACATAGGTGTGACAAAGATGTAACGAAATTCAAATTAAAAATTAACGCGACGTTCAAGATAATCTAAATTGAGAATATCTACTGTAATTATTAAACCCATTTTAAACTCTAGTGGACCGACGACATCGTCAGAGTTGCTGCAACCGGTGGATGCTAATGGCAAGTTGTCGTTCATTGTGGCGTTCTAAGGGGGAGGCCTTTGTTCAACAGTGGACGTCTTCCGGCTGATGATGACGAAAGACTCGGGTAACTATGTCAAATACATGGAATTAGATAATAAAACAATGAAATTTGTAACAAATATGTATTGTACTTCATATAAATAAGATACATAATGTTTTATGTCAGCAGGTTTGATACCCGCGATGTTCATCTGAAAGCACAAATAAAATACACACACTTTAGTTAACTATTGAACAGTTTCTGGCTAAGTATCAGCCACAGGGAGCGATTGTGGTTAAGCCGCGTTTACCACGCTCGTATTGTAGATGGGTAATCATTTATATCGTCTACTAGCTGCGCCCCGCGGTGTTACCCGCGACATTTTTTCGGGATAAAAAGTAGCCTATATGTTAATCCAGGGTATAACCTATCTACATACCAAATTTCAACCAAATCGGTCCAGCCGTTTATGCGTGAAAGAGTAACAAACATCCACACATCCATACTCACAAACTTTCACATTTATAATATTAGTAGGATAGTAGGATATGTAGGTACTTGGCATTAATAGTAGGTAGGTACAGTAAACAAACCATAGGAGAGGCCTATGTCCAGCAGTGGACTATGATAGGCTGATGATGAAACAAACTATTAACATTTGGTTGTTAAACATGGAGGTATAATAATGTTTAAAAACACCATCACACGTGTATACCTCGAAGGGGTAGGCAGGTGTATAGTACACCCACATTTAATAGTTATGTTATAGGTCCCAATGTAATAGGGTGCGAGCCTATTGCCATCAATCGGGCACAAATCCAAACTCCGTGCTGCTCCTGAGAATTACCTACCTAATGGAAAAAAACCCAGCAACACTGCCCGACCCAGGATTCGAACCTAGGACCGCATGTTTAGCAGTCGCGTTGTGCAGCCACAAGACCAGATAAGCAAGTAACAGAGGGATATTTACACACGTTAAAAAATTAATATATACAAAAGGAAAAATTAAAACTAAATCAGTAGTAATAGAGTATAATGTATAGATATAATATTTATCCCTCCGGTCGTGTCTACCTTCCCATCGGACTATGAAGAGTGAGGGAATAGGGAGTGCACCTGTGTTTGCGCGCATACTTGTGCACAATAATTATACCTATCTGCGAAGTTGGCTAGCCTCGGCACAGACAGATTTTAATGAAATTTCATAAGGAGGTAGCTGACACCCTGGATTAACACATCGGCTTTTTATCCCAAAAAAATGTAGCGGGTAACACCGCGGGACGCTGCTAGTATTATAAATGTGAAAGTAACTCTGTCTGTTACGCCTTCACGACTAAACCGTTGAACGGCTTTTGACGAAATTTGGCATGTAGAGAGTTTAAGACCCGAGAAAGGATATAGGCTACTTAACGCGGGCGGAGCCGCGTGTAAAAGGTAGTTTACTATAAATAAATCGTCTTATAAGCATACATACCAGTGTTAAGTTCTAGTGAGTGGCGAGCATTCCTTCTGTAGCCATTTCAAGTCGTCGAAAAGATTCCGTTGTTTGAGAATCGGTCCCAAAGTGTCCAGCACTCGGCTGTGGTACTTATTTATGTACGATAACTGTAACAATTTTATATAATGTTGTGGTGGCCTAGTGGTTAACATACCGGATATGTATGCACAAGGTTGCAGGTTCAAACTCGGGCAAGTATCAATGTGACTTTTTCAATGTTATAAATACTTTCTTAGTTATTCTAAGACACTGACTAACGGTGACGGAAAACATCGTGAGGAAACGTGAGTTTAATTTTCTGAAATCGCCCGCAGTGAGCTAGCGTGGTGATCAATGCTCAATCCTTCTCTATACGAGAAGAGGCCTTTGCTGCAGTGGGACAGTTATAGGCTGTTATTATTTATTATACATAATGACATTTTTGATCGGTTGATGAACAACCTGGTGTCAGAGTGTAAACCGCCTGTAGGCCTCTGACATGGCGACACACACCGTTGAACAATCTCTCAGGTGTGCCGGTTGCCTCACGATGTATTCCTTCACCGTTTATAGTTTACGCACGTGAATTCGAAAAGACATTGGTGGGTGTCAAGGTTTGAACTTGCGACCTTTGCCTCGGTAGTATTTGCCGATCCGTGGGGCAGCGCCGACCAACTAAGCTACCGCGTCGCTATTATTCTATAGAATTAGTTCCCATTTTTCTTTTGACGTCTCGTATTACATGTGTTCAATCTATGATTACATATTAACCGACTAAAAATCCATACTAATTTTATAAATGTAACTCCGTATAACCGACATACGGAGTTACTATCACATTTTTAAATAGTCTGGAAGGCATAGCGCCTTCCCTAAACTAAACTAAAACACTGGACGAATGTTGATGAAATTTGGCATGTAGAAAGTTTAAGACCCGAGAAAGGACATAGGCTAGTGAACGCGGGCAAAGCCGAGGGCAATAATAAGCTAATATTATATACCTACGTTAAAAATTGGACGTATGTTTCTCCCACGCGCATAAACACTCTATCTTGTTATTTCTTGTTGTCTCTTGTGTGCTATAACTAAATACCATAATAGCTGTAATATTTTATCTCTCTGGATCTAATTCAGTCACGCAAACAGCAGGCAAATGCTAGTGTACATATTAATATGGAACTTGAAATACAACTGGTGCGAGCAGCGACACGATAACTCAGTTGACAGAGCAGCGCCACGGCTAAGGTCGCGGGTTCGAGTCTCGGTAGTATCCATTTTTAAAATTTTCTTTATTTTATATGCTTGTTCAACCGACGACCGTGTATGAGGAATGTGATGCGTGTGAATGAAG
Source organism: Abrostola triplasia (assembly GCA_946251915.1). NCBI lineage: Eukaryota > Metazoa > Arthropoda > Insecta > Lepidoptera > Noctuidae > Abrostola > Abrostola triplasia. The sequence goes on from OX276450.1 coordinate 2,230,004, forward strand.
CGAAAGAAGTATGCCAGGATCGTAGCAAATAGAAATCCGTGGTCTCTGCCTACCCCTCAGGGAAACAGGCGTGACTTTATGTATGTATATTTAAACGTACCTCTGAGTCTGACAGTAAGGTTACATCAATACACTCCTTCTGGTTTGGCACTAGAGTCAATGTGAAGAACCCTAGCACACCGCGTCCGTCATAATCACCCACTAAGCCGGAGGCCTGAAAACACAGAATTATATGGCTTTTCGTATTTTTTTTTGTATGTTGCCATGCTAGGCTTTAATCTAAATTGATAAAGGAAACTTGAAAAATGATGGACACGAGCGGGACTGGAACCCGCGACTTTCGCCGTACCGTGGCGCCATCATTTTTCAAGTCTCCTTTATCAATTTAGACACACAATTATGTAAAGTTTCCCTCCTTTTGATGGGGAATGTGGGGGTATTTATACATATCTGTATACCCCTTTGGGGAATTCAATGTTTTTATTTATCACTAGCTGCGCCCCGCAGTGTTACCCGCTACATTTTTTCGGGATAAAAAGTAGCCTATGTGTTAATCCAGGGTGTCAGCTACCTCCATATGAAGTTTCATTAAAATCCATTCAGTAGTTTTTACGTGAAAGAGTAACAAACATCCATCCATACTTACAAACTTTCGCGTTTTGTGAGTGTGTTTGCTATTTCTTCAAGATCAAATGGCTGGACGAATTTTAATAAAATTGGATACGGAGGTAGCTGACACGCTAGATTAGCATATAGGCTGCTTTTTATTGCAAAAAAATAGGGTAACACAGCGAGGCGCAGCTAGTATTCAATGTCTCGTTGTCTCGCTAAAACTCGAGAACGGCTGGATCGATTTGGCTAATTTTGGTCTTGCAATACTCGTGGAAGTCCAGGGAAGGTTTCAATGCTGAGGGTAAGCTGTAATAATAATAAGAAATGTATAATATTACCTTAGGATGATTGGAGTCTTTAGTTACTTTAATAACTTCCACTAAGTCTTCATGGCGTATACCGAAGTGGCCCACATTATAATATCCTGGCTCTGGAATTATTAACCGACACACACGAGTTATTTTTATGACCATAGTATAGCATATATGTATATACTTATAACATATCATTGGCCAAATTTCATAGATACCCATTTATTTAAACTATAATTAAAAAAAGGTTATATTTGTTTCTAAAAACATAATAGAACATCACGCCTGTATTCCCCGAAGGGGTAGGCGGAGGTGCACATACAGTACACCCACATTTCGCCAGTTATGGTTTAGGTCCCAATGTTATAGGGGGCGAGCCTATTGCCATCAACCGGGCACAAATCCAGACTCGTACTGCTACTGAGAATTACCTAATGGAAAAACCCAGTAACGCTTTGCCCGACCTGGGATTCAAACCCAGGACCTCGTGCTCAGCAGTCGCGGTTAGCAACCACTAGACTAACGAGGCTCTTCCAAATGATGATATTTGACACCCATCCTTTTCTATATTTATTGATTAATTTAACCATATTTATAGATTTTTGCAATAAGTGCTTGTTTGATAGTGTTGAGCTACATTTTAAATGTCAACTTTATAAATAAATAACATCGAAGTCTGTTTTTGTAGGATGGAAATAACAATAACACAATGCATAATTACGATACTTATAACAAAAATACAATTTAATTTATTCTTGTCTGTCTGTCTGTTTAGACTAATCTCCAAATCAGCTGGAACTATTTTGGTGGGACTTCCAGACGGATTAGCTATACCTATATTCAATTTAGGCTCGACAAATTAATGGTAATCTTTTTTATCTACTATAGCAATTGAAAAAGATAGTGTCCAAAGAGTTTTACCGTTGCTGAGGACTTGCCCGGGGCGGAGCCCAGGGTCTCGAGGGTAGGGCCTCCAAGACACGCCGGCGGGCCCCTCATGCACGTTGAGGTGGTGACCCACTCCGTGTCCCGTACCGTGCGCGTAGTCCAGCCCCACCTGCCACAGCGCGTGGCGCGCGAAGCTGTCTAGCACGTTGCCCTAGGAAACACGCACTTGTTAATATATACTACTACCCCAATTTGGAGTATATACATTGTGTTAATTGCTGAGTGGTATCCCAAAATTGACCACTCCCCTTCCTCCCATGGGTGTCGTAAGAGGCGACTAAGGGAAAATGCAGAAGATAGGCGAGAGCGTCTTCTGAAAGTCCATTACCAATACTGCGATCCCCAAGCCACTTGCCAATTTGCGGAATTTATGCCCCCCCCCTGCCAATTTGAGGATTATGCCCCCCCCCTCTCTAGGGGGTAGGCCTCTATTCAACAGCGGACGTGTTCCGGCTGATAATAATGATGATGACAGTGTGTTAAGAGAACCCAGGTTAAGTTTGTTCAGTATTCGACTATAGACAACTTTAACTTTCTATAGTTTTATGTTGTGTGGGTTAGTTTATAATAATAGTGTGGTGTCCCTAGCTGGTGTCCCATTCCCTTTTAGATTAACGTTCTCAACGGGCCTCTGCGTGTTGGACCTGTGTCCCCACGTAAGCCTTTCAAAAGTCCGGGTATCTTCCGCATGGTTGATAGCCCGGGAAAAGAAAATGAGATACAAATAATAATGTTTATTGGCATAAAAAGGTTGATACATAAATTTAAACCCTGGCTTCTGAACTAGGTGGAACCTGTGTTACAGAAGGCCAGTGTCTTCAAGGAACCTTAACAATATATGCAAACAAAATTTAAAAAATATTTAATGCAAACTTGCTCTTGCGTGATAAATGTGTAATTGTGATGTTGTGTACGTGCGTGTGTTTCTCTGAGTGATTGTGCTTGGTGGTTGTGTTTTTGTTTGTGGGTCGTATAAGATGTTGTTACTATTTACTATATTACATGTATAGTATAGTTATAAGTATACTTTATATACTTTTATTAACCGACTTCAAAAAAAGGAGGAGGTTTTCAATTCGACTGTTTTTTTTTATGTTTGTTACCTTTGCTTTGTTACTTTCGCTTGGGTGAACCGATTTTGATGATTTTTTATTTATTTGAAAGCTGGTGCCTCCCGTTTGGTCCCATTGCAATTTGATTAAGATCCGATCAGTACTTTTTCAGTAATTCTTAATAATGCTGTTTTTTTTCACGTTCTCTACTACATTTTTCTATGATTGTTCTCCGATTTCTGCGGTTTTTTTACTTTTTAGTGCTTTTTAATTTGTTGTGAAATAGTTTTGTTTTGAAGTCGGTTTTTTTTTGTTAAAATTTTTGTTTATGTTGATGGGTTCTATATTATTAAGTTAGTTACTATATTGTCGATTGTATATGTTGATGAGTGCACACACTGTCACAGTCCACACTGCACTAACCTTGACCCCCTGCGGGAACAGAGCAGAGCCCAGCATCATCTGCCCCTGCAGCACCCGGGTGAAGGCAGACTTTTGTTCGACCGTCGGCGCGCGCGACATGTGTCGCGTCCGGGTTACGTCTGTCGTGCCATCCCTTATAACATAACAATTGTATTAATAACTAGCTGCGCCCTGCGGTGTTGCTCACTACATTATTACGGGATAATAAGCCCATGTGTTAAACCAAGGTGTCAGCTACCTCCATATGGAATTTCATTAAAATCCATTCAGTAGTTTTTACTTGAAAGAGTAACAAACATCCATCCATACTTCAAACTTTCGCGTTTATAATATTAATAGGGATTAGTATCCGTCAGTTAATCAATTTTCTTAAAACTAAATCAATTGGTCGAATATTATCAATTATTTTAATTTTTACATACATTTATACAGGAAATTTGAAAAATGATGACACGAGTGGGACTCGAACCCTCGACCTTCGCCGTACCGTGGCGCCGCTCTGTCAACGAAGCCATAGTGTCACAGAAGATGGGCAGCAGCGTCTTCTGTAACACCACCACCAATACTGCGATCGTCAAGCCGCTTGCCAAGCGTGGGGATTATGGCAACCCCCCACTCCAAGGGTTCTATGTATGATGATGGTGATGATCATGATGATGATGATGATGATCATGATGATGAACTCACTTGTATTGTCCACCAGAGTCCAGTAGAAACATATCAGTCTTCTCTATGATCTTCTGAATACCCTCGCGAGACGGGCTGTAGTGTATGATCGCCCCGTTTGCGCCTGCGCCGGGGATCGTCTCGAACGAGGGGCCCATGAAGTCTGCCTCATCCCTATAAAAATAAATAAATCAAATTGCGATTCTAAAAAGGTGTCTTCTTCTTATCGTATGGTTGATGAACAACCTGGTGTCAGAGTGTAAACCGCCTGTAGCCCTCTGACAGCGACACACACCGTTGAACAATCTCTCAGGTGTGTATTTCCTCACGATGTTTTCCTTCACCGTTTTTAGCGACTGATAACTAATTTATAATACGCACATGAATTTGAAAAGACATTGGTGCCTTTAAGACGTAAATACTAAAAAGGAACTTGAAATTTGATGGATGCGAGCAGTGACACGGTGGCTCAGTTGGTTGGAGCAGCGCCACGATACGAAGGTCGCGGGTTCAAATCCCAGTCGCGTCCATGATTTTTCAAATTTCCTTTATCAATTTAGACTTACATCGATTGATCTGAAATAACTTACTTGCGAAATTCTAATAGTTTGTCGGCCGCCTGTATTTCGGTGACAATAATTCCCCTGTCTATTTGGTCGTGAAGCCACTTTAGGAGCCTGGAGACTGCTATCCCATCCCTTATATGACATTGACGGAAACCCTGGAATATTAATTATAATAAATAATAAAAAATCTAAAAATAACCATTCCACGAAACATCCCAACACAATAGACCAAATTTTAGTATCCATTTTTCTCAATAGTCCCGCACCTTCTGGGGACTTTTCATGGCTGTTCTGTTATAGAGCAGTTGTGTGGTGTCCCTAGCTGGTGTCCCATTTCCTTTTAGATTAAAGTTCTCAACGGTCCTCTGCATATTGGACCTGTGTCCCCACGTATGCCTTTTAAAAGCATAAAAATGGTTTATAGCCCGAGAAGCAAATAAATAATAATAAAGATGCAAAAGGCGGTACTCCTTGACACGGCGCGTAAAGTCAGGAGGTTCCTCTCTCTGGAGTCTTAACCACCGGCAGCTAGGACCCTGTCTCCGATGCCGGTTGGCGACTACATACATACATACATAACATCACGCCTGTATTCCCCGAAGGGATATGCAGAGGTGCACATATAGTACACCCACATTTCGCCAGTTATGTTTTAGGTCCCAATGTAATAGGGGGCGAGCCTATTGCCATCAACCGGGCACAAATCCGGACTCCGTGCTGCTACTGAGAATTACCTAATAGAAAAACCCAGTAACTCTTTGCCCGACCCGGGATTCGAACCCAGTACCTCGTGCTCAGCAGTCGCGCTTAGCAACCACTAGACCAACGAGGCAGTCAAAATATGGCAGAACTCTGATGTATACCTACTACTATCTCCTCATGTAATACCCATATTTGCAAATAAATGCTATTCTATTCTATACTTACTTCTAACTCCACTTCATTCTTAATAAGCTTCATAAGAGCGACAGGCGACACCTCCGATATCAAATTAAAAGGATTCTTTAAGACTCCCATCTGAAACCAACACCATATTGTATCCATGACTTATGTCTTTTTTATGGTTCCTCACAAGTCACAACGGAGCCCTTATAGGCTCACTCCGTTGTCTGTCTGTCAACCCCTATTTGTCAAGAACGCGAAAAGGTATAAAGCTGAAAGTAATGATAAATGATTTTATTTCTGCAAATAGGTCTCAAAAAAAATACTTTTACACGTAATTTTTTTTAAACTAGATGGCATCGGCATTTCCTAACTGACTACCTCTGATAAGAAATACCGAAACAAACTCAGGGGTCAAGGTCTCTTTTAAAGTCCAGACAAGCTCAATATTTTATGTGAGAACAGTGTAGGTGGTCTGAGAAGTGGTCTTTTTAGGAATGAACCACGGCGAGTTTGAGTCGACCTGTCCTTACAGACGCCCCGAATATCAACTTACAAAATAATACTTAACGCGGGCGAAGCCGCGGGCATAAGCTAGTGTTGAATGAACTTACCCCGGCAGCTGCCCTGTGTATAGCCTCGCTAGCGTCACTTGAGAGCCAGATAGATTGCTTGCCTTCACATTGAGATAAATCGTTCTGAAAAAAAAAACAATCAAATTGATAAAAAAAAACTTGAAATATGATGGACACGAGCGGGACTCGAACCCGCGACTTTCGCCGTAAATAAATACTAAAAGGGAATTTGAAATTCGATGGATGCGAGCAGACACGGTGGCTCAGTTGGCAGAGCGGCGCCACGGTACACCGAAAGTCGCGGGTTCGAGTCCCGCTCGTGTCCATCATTTTTGAAATTTCCCTTTATCAATTTTAAATGATGATTATTATTATTTCCTTTACTCATTTTTTCATCTTATGCTTTACATTTTTAAATAATATATCAATATATAAAAAAAATACAAAATTTTAAAATATAAAATATAGGGCCCAACCAGCAGCGGGAACAAGGCCCAAGCTACCGGTGGCTAGGGCTCCAGAGAGAGGAACCTCCTCACAATTATTATTATTATTACAGACATAAAATAACTACTTACAGACATATCAAGGAGATACTTCTCGATATCTTCGATCCTATACGCCTGAAGTTCCACTCCCTCATCAGTCAGATGATGGCGGACTGACTCCGGCAGCTTGCCGGTGCCGTGGAACAGGGCCACGGTCGACGGAGTGATGACCAGGTAGGAGAAGAAGACTGGATTGTACTGGATGTCACTGCCGCGGAGGTTAAGGGTATCTGAGAGAAGAGATAAACATATCATAACACCACGCCTGTATTCCCCGAAGGGGTAGGCAGAGGTGCACATATAGCACACCCACATTTCGCCAGTTATGTTTTTAGGTCCCAATGTAATAGGGGGCGAGCTGACCAGCAACCGGGCACATATCCAGACTCCGTGCTACTGAGAATTACCTAATGGAAAAACACAGTAATACTTTGCCCGACCCGCGATTCGAACCCAGGACCTCGTGCTCAGCAGTCGCGCTTAGCAACCACTAAACCAACGAGGCAGTAGAGATAATAAGGTACTTTATATTAAGAAAACGTATTTTAACACAAGCTTTCAAATCAAAAGTACCATAATATTGTAGTCACCAAACCTATTTAAGTATGCAAAATTTCATTTCAATCGGATGTCAAAAAGTGGTCCTAATTTAGATTGAAAAATTTGATCTACACTAACTTACATACATACAATCATTGCAAGTTAAATAAAAGCTTGTAAAAATACCAATCAGAGTATAAAAAAAGAAAAAGCCAGATTGACGGATTCAAAATTTGCATTCATGCCTTTCCTTTTCTTCTCTTTTAAAATCTACTGATAAAAATAAATCATAACATCACGCCTGTATTCCCCGAAGGGGTATGCAGAGGCGCACATATAGTACACCCACATTTCGCCAGTTATGTATACTTATTTTGTAATTAAATATTCCCAATAATACTCACAAGCGACTTCATCTAACGCTGTTATAACGAGCGCTGCAGCCTTCTTCTCTGTCATCTTAATTCGAAGTTCTTTTATCTTCTGTCCGGCTGGTTTACCTGGTATAAAAAAATATAAATGTTGAGTATGAATGAGAGCAAGAGTAGAATAGAATAGAATAGTTTATTTGCTTGAATTTTATTAATAATGGTGTTTACAGGTAGTTTTTAGTCGTACAGTAGCTAGTCAGCTCTGTGTTTCAAGTGTATTGGTGTGTGTATTTGTGAGTGTGTGTGTGTGGGTGTTTGTGAGTGTGTGTGTGTGCACATGTTTTTTTTTTTTAGAAAAAACGTCGCCACACTAGTAATTTTTCCTGTATCGTGGGTGCGTTTCACAAACATGAAATGCCACATACACGAACACCCAGACTCGGGACGAACATATGCAGATCACAACCCGCAAGCCCTAGCGCAGCAGTCCGAGTCACTTAGCCTGTTCACTCAGGGAGAAATGAGAAGCGGACTGTATGTTAAGGCTGGTATATTTGCCGTTACTTTTGTGGTACAAATTACTGTCCCGGACAAACAATATAAAATTAGAAGTCGTCCGTCGCGGAGGTGTCCGTGGTCGCGAGTGGTCAGCGCGTCCACCGTAGCGGCCCGCGCCGCTGTCGGCGCGTGCTTGTGATCACGCGGCCAATGCGTGTGGTCCACGCTGTGTTTGCGTGCGCGCGATCGAGGCCAGCCCGCGCGCACTGTTGGGTTTAATTCCCAACATAGCCACTGTGCCAACAGAATACTACTGGGTTCGATTCCCGCACGGGGCAAAACTTTGTGCGAACCACAGATGTTTGTCCCGAGTCTGGGTGTTTGTGTATGTCATATTTCATGTTTGTAAAACGCACCCACGATACAGGAGGAAATCCTAGTATGGGACGAGGTTCTTTAAAAAAAATTGATGAGGTGTGTGGGTGTGTGTGTGTGTGTGTCTTACCAGTATAGTTGACCGACAGTGGCACGATAGTGTTGTGCGGCCTCTTCGGCGGCGGGTCGCCTACATTGCACCGCGCCTGGTCGACTAAGTTTCTGGCGACCGGTATTAATTTCATGTTGGACTTATTTAGTGCCACCTAACAACAAAATTATTATTAACATTTATTTTTTTTACTAGCCTGCAATGTCCCACTGCTAGGCAAAGGCTTCCCTTTCCTTCTTTCAATTACAATAAATTATTTTAAAAAAATTGTATAATCGAAAAAATAAATATTCAATTGTGATGATTAACTATCACGGAGTATAAACTTAAGTGTCACCTCCAGCGGAGTCCATTCGTCTCTTGTGAAGGTGTAGGGGTCGACGCCCACGGTGGCGCCATCTGTCAGGTTGGTCGATAACCATTTCTCTAAGCTCGGCGTATCAGGAAGGGCTGGGGATAAAACATAACATAACATCACGCCTGTATTCCCCGAAGGGGTAGGCAGAGGTGCACATATAGTACACCCACATCTCGCCAATTATGTTTTAGGTCCCAATGTAATAGGGGGCGAGCCTATTGCCATCAACCGGGCACAAATCCAGACTCCGTTCTGCTACTGAGAATTACCTAATGGAAAAACCCAGTAACAATGCCCGGCCCGGGATTCGAACCCAGGACCTCGTGTGCAGCAGTCGCGCTTAGCAACCACTAGACCAACGAGGCAGTCCAATGAGGCACTCTCCCTCACACACACAACAAATATATATATTTCCAACAGATAATACCTAACGTCACCCTTAAGACGTAAATACTAAAAGGGAACGTGAAATTTGATGGATGCAAGCAGCGACACGGTGGATCAGTTGGTAGAGCGGCGCCACGGTACGGCGACTGTCGCGGGTTCGAGTCCCGCTCGTGTCCATCATTTTTTAAGTTTCCCTTCATCAATTTAAAATATATATATTCTCATGTTTTATATATTCTCATTCTCACATTGCTTCATAAGTGTCCAGAGCGATAAGTCGGCCTCCTTTTCGAACTGCGTGTAGTATCTGCCGTCGGTCCACACGAGCGCGCATGACAACGTCACCACCGCCGTGCCCGCCGACCCGGTGAAGCCCGATATCCACTCCCGACGGGCGTCGACCGGCGCTATGTATTCAGACTGAGGGAAAGATTGTTACTTAACAATAGTAGAATAATAATAATATTTATCTATATATATAAAACTCTTCCGTTACTGACTGACTGACTGAGAGACAACGCACAGCCGAAACTACTGATCGTAAAGAGCTCAAATTTGGCATGTGTGTTTGTTGGGAGGAGTAGACTACCACTAAGAGAGGATTTTTGGAAATTCCCAAAAAAAAAAGTGAAAAACCCAAATTCTGACGGAAGTCATTACTCCACGCGGACGAAGTCGCGAGAAAAAGCTAGTTTGCATATAAAATGGTCCTTTCATCTATGAGTAGGTATTGATAGTGCATGTGAAAGTGGAAGTGCGTCTTCCAATTCGCGGTCGCCACTCGAGAACCTTTCTTCCCCAGCGGTTATCGGTTCTTCGAGCGATATGGCCTGCCCATTGCCACTTTAACTTGCATATTCTTCGAGTTATGTCGGTGACTAGTTCTTTAGCGAATTTCCGTATTCCGGATCCTGTCGCGCAAAGAAACCCCGAGCATAGCTCTCTCCATAGCTCGTTGAGTGACTCTGAGGCTCTCCAAAAGGCCAACCGTTAGCGACCACGCCTCAGAGCCATACGCAGCACACACTGGTCAAAGACCTGCATCTTCAGACACTGGAATTTTGGACGTAAGTAGAAAATCATCTCTCATATAAATATCACTACAAACAGCACTTACATTATGAGCATCAGCAGTAGGTATGATGTAGGCAGCGAGCGCTGTAGGCTGGCTCGTCATGAGCGCTCGGAGCGCTGTCAAGCGCTGCAGCGACATTTTGTGGAAACCGGCTGCAAGCAACAATAATACATTACTCATTATTGCACACAATAATACAGATTTTATAGAAAGAATCGAATTAGAAAATAGAGTCCAATGGACGGTTTTATCGTAAAAAGCAAAATCTTCCAGACAACCTTAGGATGGACTGGGGCATTGAAAATTAGTACTAGGTACTATAATAATATAGCTTAATATAGATTGCCTCGTTGGTCCAGTGGTTGCTAAGCGCGACTGCTAAACACGAGGTCCTGAGTCCGAATCCCGGGTCGGGCAGTGTTACTGAATTTTTGCATTAGGTAATTCTCAGTAGCAGCACTGAGTCTGGATTTGTGCCCGGTTGATGGCAATAGACTTGCTCAAAACGGTGAAAGAATTTGGCACACCTGAGAGATTGTTCAACGGTGTGTGTCGCCATGTCAGAGGCCTACAGGCAGTTTAAACTCTGACACCAGGCTGTTCATCAACCATACGATAAGAAGACATTATTTGTCGAGTTTTTGGAGTATGATAGAAATGTAGGTACATGGGGTCTACCGGGACCGGTTAAATTTTGAAACTGGCCTATAAAGACCGGATTGGTCCGCACGCGACCCGCTCCGGGTTTGATCTCGCACAACGCTACCCGTAACCTAGCAACGGTATCGTATTGAACCCTAGTTTCAGAGCAGACGCTACTCGTACGAGTCTCACGTATCTGAAGGGTCCGTAGGGATCGCCCGGACAGCTGGAAACCAGCCTTATAAAAAGAATGTAATACCTTTATCTTTTCTAAAACAATGTTTTTTATTTTCATGCGTCCTCGGCCACGACTGTACGGCAGAACTGCAAACAACAATGAAATACTTGAAGTACAATATAATGCTACAGACTATATAGTGTTGGGCAGATAATCTCACTAATTGCACTAATATTGTAAAGGCGAAAGTTTGTGAGTGTGTTTGTGTTTGTTACCTCTTCACGCTCCGATTTGGATGAAATTTGATATGGAGGTGGCTGACACCCTGGATTAATACATAGGCTACTTTTTATCCCGAAAAACATGTAGCGAGTAACACCGCGGGGCGCAGCTAGTACGACCAACGCGAATGACCAAAATGGTCCAAAAATTAAGTTTCACCCCCAGGTTTGCCACATAGCTCATTTGAAAGACGGTTTAAGCCATTTTCTTCTATGGAACCAAAAATTGTCGTTCATTGTGGCGTTCTAAGGGGGAGGCCTTTGTTCAACAGTGGACGTCTTCCGGATGATGATGAACCAAAAATTCTATCCTACAGAAATAAAGATATTAGCTAAAACGTGAACTTAAAAAAATTACCCAATACAATGCGGTACTACCGCTCTTATCTATCAAACGGTTAGTGACTCAGTTTCTAAAAAATAGTTTTTCATTTTCTTTGAATTTTAAAGCTATTTAGTTTCTTTGAAAATATATTTTTTTAAATGTTATCTAATATAAGTACAACCGGATGCAATTGGCAATTTATTGTGAACTAGCTTTTGCCCGCGGTTTCGCCCGCGTTAAGGTCCTTTCTCGGGTCACAACACCACGGGGCGCAGCTAGTATGTAATAATTTAAATTAAATGATTTCCAAAAGATAATCTATGTTTGTTAGCAGCTGGTAAACAGGGAAAGAGAGATGTGGAAAGAGAAGGGGGAAGGGTTTTGCCCAGCAGTGGGCAATAATAATTAATTTAATATGAAATATAAACTCTTATCACTTACGCAAATATATAAATAAACATTAAATAATTCAGCCACATGATAATTATTTAAATAACGCAACAACAACTCGCTAATTCACATAATACTCAAAATAAAACAGCTAAAAACTAAGACAGCGAAAAATATATTTTAAAATGACACTGAATTGTCAACTGTCATGTGAAGACATTCGCGCCAACTGCGAGTTCGTTCGGAAACTGGCCACGTTTATAATAGTTTAGTAATCGTATTTCGGAATAGAAATACAATGGAAGCAAGGTAACGCTGCGTTCAAATAACTATGTCAATTCAACCCGACTGCGCGAAGAACAGTAATGTGTTTATGTATGTTTGTTTCGGTTCTTTGCGTTTGTGGAGGAAGGGATGTGGAGTTCCTCCAACGAAAAGGGAAGATCTTTCAACCAGGCGGTGGTATGCCTGGTGGGCCGGGTATTTCTTTTCCATTGAAAAAAGAACGTCGCCCCACACTAGGAATTTCTGCTGTATCGTGAGTGCGTTCCACAAATATAAAATACACAAACACCCAGACTCGAGACAAACATCTGCGGATCACACAAATATTTGTCTCGTGCGGGAATCTGACCCGCTACTCATAGCGCAGCGGTCCAATCGCTTAGCCACTGCGCCAAACAGGTCGTCAAGTAGTATTGTTACTCAGTCATCATCATCAGCTTATCTCAGTCCACTGCTGGGCAAAGGCCTCCCCAACAACAAGCCATTAAACTCAAAATAACATCGGACTGGGCCCCTCAACAAGGGAGACGACAGCGAGGAAGACCCAGACGGAGGTGGCGCGTGGCGGGACGAACTCGACTCGTTTATGGAAGGCTGGTCGCTAGCAGCTGGTAACAGAGAGATTTGGAAAGAGAGTAGGGAGGCCTTTGCCCAGCAGTGGGACATTCCAGGCTAGTAAAAAAAAAAAAAAAATATCATGTGTATATTAGACTTAAAATTGAAATATAATTCCATTGTACGTGAACATACCTTTACTTTACGATTAGACCATTAAATAGATACAATGACTTACCAATCTGCATGCAATTTTAAACGCTATTCAACACACAATACGGTTTAAAATAATATATGGCTGTTAAATAAAACCTTTTTGAACTGAGACATTCAACAGTTACCCATATGCAACCTACTTGTTGCTTGGAAAATGTATGCACATAGACTAGAATTATTATATAGAACTACGCAGGAGATATACGAATATGCGCGCAAACACAGGTGCACTCCCTATTCCCTCACTGAGGCGCTATAGTTGTAGCCAATGGGAATATTTTACACATACCCATACCAGACAGACCCAGACATACCCTTGATAATCCGACTGATCCGATTTCGGTTCCGATTCCGACAAAATAAGTTATGTACATTAGATTCCGGTTGTAATCAAACCACTTCTGTAACATCTCTACAGGACGAACGCGGATCCACCGTTGTGGGGGCGATGGGCGTACCTACAACCCTAATAGACCTGGGGAGTTACACTTCCATGGTCTATTGAGATCGATCGGCTGATGACATTATATCTAATACCTTAATAAAATAAAAGATTAAGTATTTTTGAGCCTAAATTTGAGTCTAGATGTACAAGCATTTACGAGTTGAGCGATCATATAAAGCGAGTTCATACTCCGACTCGTGCTGGGCCGATTTTCGGGTCGAAATACCTACAACCTTTTTTTAGGGCTAGAACCGCGCCTGCTACATTTACAGAGTACTTGGTTTGGTTTGGTTTTGCTGCGCATTTACCGCACTTAGCCTCTTTAGTGGGCCATTGTGCGTGACAAAGATTTTCTTCCTTTTATTCCAACCATCCCAGAAAGCGAGCAGCTTTTTCAGGTTGCTACAAGCCTCCGGTAGTGATGCTGGAGCTTGGAGGATTCGGGCCCGTTGATCGGCCACACTGCCGCACTCGAGGAGTACGTGATGTGGCGAGAGTACTTGACATTGTACTTACTTATTATCCCAGTTAGCGACGCCGCGTCACTAGCTCACGAATAAGGGCTCCGGAATCAGTTGGGTAATCCGTATATACATGTGAAAAAAACCGTAATAGGTAGGTATAGTAGAAAATATCGATAGATGGCAACAGATCCACGTATATACAATTGTTTTTTCACACGATCGCGCGCCACTAAAGATAAAACACCACTAAAGATTTATCGTAAAGATGACGCTAAGATTGTGTCATAGATAATAACAACACCTTTTTATTGCTGTCTTGTTCGATAACTTAATACTAGCTTATGCCCGCAGACTCGCTCCTATACCTATTTTTTAGGAAACATACATTAGGTGTAAGAGCTAAATAAATAATAATAAAAAATAATAAAAATTTTATTGACATAAAAAGAGGTAGATACAGTTTTGAGAAACCCTGACACCCGTGCTAGGTTTATAACCTGTGTTACAGGAATCAGTGTCTTCGCCTAGATTGTTACATAAACTTTTATGTCCTACACGTTTAACCTTTATATCACATCATCATCATCAGCCGGAAGACGTCCACTGCTGAACAAAGGCCCCCCCCTTAGAACGCCACAATGAACGACAGCTTGCCAATTCCATCCACCGGTTGCCCGCAATTCTGACGATATCGTCGGTCCATCTGGTGGGAGGCCTGCCAACGCTGCGTCTATCGTTATATCACATAAACATACATAAAACCACAGATCTGTATTACGTATACGTGGGCAAAGGTGTATTCCACACATTTCGCCAGTTATGTTGTAGGTCCCGATGTAATAGGGGGCGAGCCTACTGCCATCAATCTGACACAAAACCAGACTACTTGCTGCTATTGCAAATTATCTAATGGAAAACCCAATAACACTTTGCCCGACGCGGAATCCGAACCCAAGACCTCATGTTTAGCAGTCGCGCTTAGCTACCACTAGACCAACGAGGCCGCCAATCAGACAACCTAATACTACTTTGTAATAGAATTAATCTTTAACAAAATTGCTCGCAGCGGCCGTATTTTTGAACGTTGGGTACTAGGATATCAGAAGTCTAATGGAGTTTGCACAAATGCAAACGAGCCGGGTGAAACCGCGGGACACAGCTAGTTTAAAATAATTATAATTATAGGTACCTATAAGTCCAATAAGCGAACCTATCTAATAATATCTGGCATTATGAATGAGTATTTATTCCGTTGGCTTCTAGTTTCTACATATATGTATATTAATTATCTGGCAAAAGAAGTATGCCAGGATCGTAGCAAATGGAAATCCGTGGTCTCTGCCTACCCCTCAGGGAAACAGGCGTGACTTTATGTATGTATGTATCGTTTACTGCATATAATGTAGGTAAACCTATGTCATCTACAGTCACCATACCTACAATATGCAACATTTTTCCTCAGTATTGACTTAAGATTAACATTATCGGGGAAAACAGGCGATAAAGTAGACAAACATTGTAGATTATTTAATCAAGGCATTGCCGAAGACTTTAATGCAAGAAAATATTTTTGACGACCTGATTAGCGCAGGGGCTAAGCGATTGGACTGCTGCGCTTAGGGTTGCGGGTTCGATTCCCGCACGGGGCAAAACTTTGTGCGAACCACAGATGTTTGTCCCGAGTCTGGGTGTTTGTGTATGTGAATATTTCATGTTTGTGAAACGCACCTACGATACAGGAGAAATTCCTAGTGGGGCGACGTTTTTTTAAAAGAAATGAAAATATAGGTAGGTACAGATGCTCTATCCAAGGAAGTCCGTTTAGCTTTTGCTGTAGTTGTTACCCACATTTTGCCAATCCCTGGTGTGCAGAGTGCGCCAACACCGTCATAGCGATGATCTCCTGCAGACCGGATTGCCAATAAAGTAATATAAAGTTAATAATAAAGTTCACTACTATACTGCAGTATATTGTTACTTTGTGAGTGTCTATGCTTGTTATTTTGTCTGTATCTGGTTGTAATAACTCTAGATACTAGAATCAAACTTATTTTATTTATATATATTATAGATTGCCTCGTTGGTCTAGTGGTTGCTAAGCGCGATTGCTGAGCACGAGGTCCCGGGTCGGGCAAAGTGTAAGTGGGTTTTTCCATTAGATAATTCTCAGTAGCAGCACGGATTCTGGATTTGTGCCCGGTTGATGGCAATAGGCTCGCCCCCTATTACATTGGGACTTAAAAACATAACTGGCGAAATGTGGGTGTACTAAACTTGCACCTCTGCCTACCCCTTCGGGGAATACAGGCGTGATGTTATGTTATGTTTATATAGTGACGCGTCACAATGTAGGTAATATGGGGCGAGATTGCCATCAACTTGGCACAAATCTAGACTCCGTGCTGCTACTGAGAACTACCTATTGGAAAAACCTAATAGGACCAGCCACTACACCACAATATTGCGACCCTATAACGCCACTATGACCGACCCGGGATATGAACCTAGAACCTTACTCTTAGCAGTCTTGCTGTGCGATGAAGGAGGCAGTATTTAACAATATTGTTTTGTTTATGTTTTGTATAGTTTATATAATAGTAGAGTTTAATGTAATTAAGGAGTAATTTTATAACATCGCATTGGAGTATCTGTAATGGTGTTATAATACATAAATAAATAAATAAATATTTCTATTTATATTCAATCAGCCTTTGGCATCGAGTATCCAAACAGGTCAAACGGAAAAAATCGCCTCGCTAAAATTAAATCACTCAAGGATTTTACAAAATATCAAGGCGAGTATATACACGAGTTAAATTCAATACATATCCTCTTATAAACTGCCTCGTTGGTCTAGTGGTTGCTAAGCGCGACTGACAATATGTGGGCGTGCATGTTTAACCTTATACCCAACAAATACAGGATTATCAGATATTATTCTAACCTTTAATACGCCCACAAGGCACTCGCCGAGACACCCACGCCTAGCCGCGATATATGAGGATATAATAACATCACGCCTGTATTCCACGAAGGGGTAGGCAGAGGTGCACATTTAGTACACCCTCATTTCGCCAGTTATGTTTTAGGTCCCAATGTAATAGGGGGCGAGCTATCAACCGGGCGCAAATCCAGACTCCATGCTGCTACTGAGAATTACATAACGGAAAAACCCAGTACCACTGCCCGACCCGGGATTCAAACCCAGGACCTCGGGCTCAGCAGTCGCGCTAAGCAACCACTAGACCAACGAGGCAGTCAAGCCTGTAATTAATTAAAAAGTAAACTCTCTTAATAGACATAGGTACTGCCTTCGCCTTACTCACTTCAGTGTTGTTATAAAAACGATAAGATGTTTTAGGATTTTTTCCTTCCTTTCTTTTATTCCTATGCGTGTCTGACGGTTTGAGTATTTCATGCGGCCTACCCAAATGTCCTTCAGATGGTAGGAGACGGGGCGTCTGTAAGGACAGGTCGACTTAAGCTCGCTGTGGTTCTTTCCTAAAAATACCACTTCTCAGACCACCTACACTGTTCTTACATAAAATATTGAGCATGTCTGGACTTTTACTTTGTACGCCAATTGTGGAAAAATATGTTGGGCCAAATATATATTTTTTTTTTCCATCCACTGTTACACATGTTTATACAAATAAATTTATCTTTATCTTAAAAGAGACCTTGACCCCTGAGTTTGTTTCTGTATTTCTTCTAAAAGGTTAAAGTTAGGAAATGCCGAGGCCATCTAGTTTTAAAAAAAAATACGTGTAAAAGTGTTTTTTTGAAACCTATTTACTTACAGAAATAAAATCATTTATCATTACCATTAGAAGTGAAGGGAGCAACGATGTTTGCCAGATTCCACTCAGGTTTTAGGTGAAAAATAAAATCAATATTTGTTATATAAACTATATATTAAATGAGTAAACCTATATTAAATGTACATTTATCATCCGTCGCAGATTATTATTATATTTACAACAATTTACATTTAAATAAAACCAGCTATTATAAACAATATTAAGTTAGTTTGTTTCCAATGTCAGAGAATAATGTCCCAAGTGCATGATGGATAGAAATTGAATAGCATGAAAAACCTGGTCAAGGCGCGATTTGAACTCGTGCACTGAAGGTTCCGTAGACTGTCAATTTTAAATAATCATATTATACTATAATAACTTTCGTGAGTGTTATCCATATTATTTACTGTATATTCCGGTTATACTCACGGGTGTATTCGGGAATGCCCGACTAGTTTCGAACTCGAACGGAGCCCTTATTCAAGAGCTAATTGCTGCATAACCAATTCACACGTAAATAATAGAGCCGAGCCGGATTATAGTAAAAGAGTTAAGATTTTTCACAAAGGCAACACATTTAATAAAAGATCAAAGGGAAAATTTCTTTAGACACATTGGGCACTTATTTATGATACTTAATAGGTTTTTTCTCGAGAAGTTTTACGTTTTTTTGCTTACGTTATGATATATTCTGGGGCCCGGGGGCCCGTATCATTGATACGGCAGTAACTACGCCCTCGACTTCGACACCAAATAGTAGGCATGGAAATTATTGACATTTCATTCAATGAAATGTTTTTCATATTTTTCACATGTATGTCACACTTGCTACTGCCGATTACGAATGAGTGAAATGCGAACGATCTGCGATATCACAGAATGTGAATTGCAGTCTGAATGAAGGATGCCTTCCTTCACTCAGACTGCGTGTGATGAATGAAAATAATTTCATATGAATTTTCTGTTGCTATTCATGAAACTTTCTATGCCTCCTAAATAGTAACTTTTAAGACCTGATCCATTGATCTCGTTTGTTTTGTAACTTGTCTTAGGTTACGATGGGACTGACATACGCTGTGCGGCATAAAAGTACCAAAATTTTTAAAGAAAAAAAAAAAAAGACATTGTCGGACATAGGAAACAAATATTGCAATACACAACTAATACATAAATAACTTTAACATAAAAGCACAATACACTACTTATATAATAACTTTCGTGAGTGTTATCCATATTATTTACTATATTTTCCGGTTATACTCACGGGTGTATTCGGGGATGCCCGACTAGTTTCGAACTCAAACGGAGCCCTTATTCATGAGCTAATTGCTGCATAACCAATACACACGTGAATAAAACCGGAATACAATGTAAATAATCCCTACTAATATTATAAACGCGAAAGTTTGTAAGTACGGATGGATGTTTATTACTCTTTCACGTAAAAACTACTGAATGAATTTTAATGTAATTCCATATGGAGGTAGCCGACACCCTGGATAAACACATAGCCTAGTTTTGATCCCGAAAAAATGTAGCGGGTAGTATTATATAATTTGAACTAATAACTTACTAGTACGCATTAAAACTAGTTTATTATGTAATACATAACATCACGCCTGTATTCTCCGAAGAGATGGGCAGACGTGCCTAGTGCAACCACATTTCGTTACGTTATCGGTCTCGACGTAATAGAAGCGAGATTGCCATCAACCTGGCACAAATTTAAAGTCCGTGCTGCTACTGAGAATTACCTAAAGGCAAAACCCAGTAACACTGCTCGACCCGGGGATTCAGAGCCGGGACCTCGCGTTCAGCAGTGGTTCTTACGACCAATAGAACAACGAAGGCCGTTTGATTTAAGCGAACGAATTAAAAAAGAAACAACTTGAATGCGTACATAATAATTATACCAAAATCAGATTAAAATACAAAAGGAACATTTCAAATTTCAAACAAATCATATTTTAAGTCTAATTTCACACAAATCAAAAACCATTATCCTTCACACAAATTTCGCCGTAGTCAGATTTCAATTGAGTTAGTCAAAATCAGAGTCAGATTTCGTTTCAAACAAATCAGAAAAGATATGGCCGCAACTTGTTCAAGACTGTTTAGGTATTATAAGCCAGTCAAAAACATACTTCATCTTGTTAAAATAGGGACCAATAAAGCATGTTTTTTTTTTGTCACGACAAACACAACACTTTTTTATCCCGTGCGGGAATCAAACCCGCAACCCCTAACGCAGTAGCCAATTCTTTAGCCACTGCGACAATCTCGTCGTCAATATATCATTTACATTTTTTTTATGAAATTGGAAAATAGTTATAGCTTTATTTGAACCCACAACCTCCGCAGAGCCGCGGCGACTGCTCTCCGTTCGCTCGTAACTATCTTCAGACCGGTCTAACGCAAATGCGCGTATTATAACTAACTTCAGAGCAGTACATAATAGCGCTCAGCACAAAAAAATTAACTAAAATGAAAAAAATAAATAAGAAGAATCTTTCAGAAAAATATAGAAACATTTAATATAAGGAGTAATGAGAATATAGTAATGATCAGTGCAAACTAAGAGAAATGCTGCTGCCAGTTAAATATCATCCTTATTACGCTTCAATAGAGTTGTATATACTGTGAAACAAGTTCTGAGTGAGAAACGGTACAATATGGCCCTAGAGTTAGCCGTCTAGCTGCGCAGTAGATAATTTCGTTTCAAAAAGATCCATTGCGCAGTTAATCGGCCAACTTTAGGACCGCCAAGTTACATCGGCCATACTGTATGTACTCTTAAATACATATAATATGTATTAGAGAAAACCACTAATGTAACAGAAAATAATAGTAAGAAAATGTAAATGCTGGTTTGGGACGCTAGAACATGCACGCATATGCTCAAAAACGCACGCGATAGTTGTGCACACGTGCATATGCTCGAACATACACGCATATGCTCAAAAATGCACGCGATAGTGGACACGTGCATATGCTCGAACATGCACGCATATGCTCAAAAATGCACGCGATAGTTGTGCACACGCGCATATGCTCGAACATGCACGCATATGCTCAAAAATGCACGCGATATTAGTGCATACACACATATCGAACATGCACGCATATATTCGAACATGCACGCATATGCTTAAGAGTACACACAATTTACTTTAAATAAATAAGAATAAGAAAGGGTAACAGTTATTCATTGTATTTGAATCAGCTGCACTTCTCTTAGTGGGCATTTACCGTAATATAATCAATAGATACATACTACTAATATTAGTTATCAATATTGCTAATGTAAAAGAAAAAGCTCTACCGTATTATACAAAAATAGATATTACCTTACATTAATACAACTTAAATTAAACTACTTAACTAATGACAAACAAGTATTCTATAGTAACCACAGATCAAACGAAGACAAGGTAAGATTTGTCACATGCTTATCTTAGACTTGACAAAACATGTCATGTCACATGCTGCCTTTTATAGGCTGTGACAAATTAACATATCTTGGCAGCTCCTTACAAGTGGCAAAATGCTTGAAAAATAAATTTAAAAATATATGGGTATATATAAAACATACATAACTGCTTAGATGGTTTGGGCATGTAGAAAGGATGGATGAAAGAATAATGAGTATCGGAAAGGGGAAGACCTAGGCGAACATACCTAGACCAAATCGGAGATGTTCTGCAAAAAGGGCAAGTGAGGAGTACCCTCAACCGAAGAGCGTGTATGAGGAATGTGATGCGTGTGAATGAAGCAAAAGAAGTATGCCAGGATCGTAGCAAATGGAAATCCGTGGTCTCTGCCTACCCCTCAGGGAAACAGGCGTGACTTTATGTATGTACATACATAACATCACGCCTGTATTCTCCGAAAGGATGGGCAGACGTGCCTAGTATAACCACATTTCGTTACGTTATCTGTCTCGTAATAGAAGCGAGCTTGCCATCAACCGCGCACAAATTTAGACGCCGTGCTGCTACTGAGAATTACCTAATGGAAACACCCAGTAACACTTTGCCCGACCCGGGATTCGAACCCAGGACCTCTTGCTCGGCAGTCACGCTTAGCAACCACTAGACCAACGAGGCAGTCAGACATAATATAATATGTTATTGATAACATAGTCAAACCATGTCATCCCCATACATTTTTCTATTTGATTTTTATTCAACCATTTTGCCACTAGTCTAGGGGTGTGACCCACATGGGATGTGACAAATCAATCAAGTCTGTCTTACATAACACATGATAATTTAACTACTCAATGTCTGGCTCACAAAGAATGTGGCAAATCAACATGTTTTCTCACAGTCTGCTAACAAAAGATGTGGCAAATCAACTTGTCAGGCTACATAGTGCCTCACAATGTGGCAAATGCAACATTTCTCTTTACATGAGACATGAAAAAATATGTTGTTTCACACACTGCCTTACAAAAGATGTGACAAAACAACATGTCACAGGAAACATGACAATTTAACATGTTCCGTCACTAGTTTTCTGGCTGCATCAGGCAACAACCAATCTCAGTCCATTATTATGTTTACACTATACAAGTCTCAATACTATTACACTATGATTTGGTGATCTGAAACAAAATAAATACCATTATATAATAACAAGTGACATGTGAACCTATTAATTTATGATATCTTGTCATCAATGGCATTTTTCCAGTAGATTAAAAACTGATTTTTATGGAACCTCCTTCATATATATTTTAACCATACTTGACTAGATATGAGAGTATATTTAGGTATGCATTCTGGAGAAGTCAATTAGGTGTATCCTAAACCAATAAGCATGTACATATAAACAATATGATAAGAATGAATAAAGAAGAAGGGCTATGACTATATATTAGTTATCAGTTGCTAAAAATGGTGAAGGAAAACATTGTAAGGAGACTGGCACACCTGAGAGATTTTTCAACCGTGTAAAGCCATGTCAGAGGCCTACAGGCAGCTTAAACTCTGACACCAGGTTGTTCTTTAACCATATGATAAGAAGACATTTCAAAAAGGGAAACTCAAAACATTATATCTGCCATAGTTCATAAAACTCGGTGATCCATAATCAACCCACATAAACATGGAAGTATATAAATAAATAAACATGTGGTTTATTGACATAGCAATAACTCAAAGGTTACCTAATGTCAACTATAGTTAATAATATTCAGCATTTATGTTGCTATAAATATCCTAGAATACACACAATATAACCTTGTGTGTGTAAACTCACCCATAGAAAGAAAACTCAGCTAATTTCTAGAGACTGCATATCTACGACTACAGGCTGGTTTTACCATGGTTCTGAAGACCTATATGGGCACTTATGTAGCATGTTGTTTCACACTAACTGTTACACCATTGTACACCATATTTTTGTGAATAAATTTTTGAATTTGAAACATGTATTGGGTCTGAATGCAGCCCACTCCAAGTAGAACCGGTACAATGCTATCCACATTCCAACAACCGTGTCACACTGATATGCACTCTTGTTACAGAGCACTGCGGTTAATATCTGTATGGGTCTCTTGTGTAAGGATGGCCCGTACGGGTCACCGTGACCGGTGTGAGACATATATATAACATGAAAGTTGTCGTTATCTTCATACTAAATATCACCAATATTGGTTAAGTAGTTGAGCCATAAGTAGAAAAGTTTGGCTTAAGTGGAAAAAAATAAGGATATTTTTTAAATTATTGATTAGAATAGAATTTTGTTTTGCATATATGGTTCATGTATGTGTAGTTCTTAAGGTACAATAGAGTCAAGCCACACAAATAAAATTCTATAGATTCCTAACCTAATGTTGATATTATAGTGTAAGATTAGTTTTTAATGCAATCTATTAATATACTACATTTGCCATTTAAATGTAAAAAGATAATGAGATCATCATATAAGTGAGTAAACAACTTAATAGCAACCAAACAAGTTGGTAAATATTATTAACATGACTAATATATAATTTGATGACACAATAGGTTAAATGTTGCAATAAAAAACGCAACAAAAAATAACCTATGCATTTTCTACCTTTTGGTAAACAGAATCTTTCAGAATCCATAAACAGGAAATAGAGAAACAAATTAATAATAACGATATACATAATTAGTTTTAACAGCAACATCTAAACAAAGAAACTTCTTAACTTGGGTTTTAATTATCTTAATTAAGTTGAGGTCATTGCTCTGAATGGAAGTTCTTTATGCTTGCACCTGCCCTCACCATGCACTTTTAGAGCAGGATGGTTTACTTTGTTGAAGTGAGACACTGGATTATACTGTCAGTAGTGGTGTCTCGCTTCCACATAATAAGAGAAGACCATAGCGTTACACATTTGTTACGAACACAACATACATTTGTTACGAACACAACATACCTTTGTTACGAACACAACATACCTTTGTCTTTTCATACATGCTTATTGGTTTATGTTACTCCTAGGACAATCACAAATATTATATAGGCAAAAGTTTGTGAGTGTGTTTGTATATTTGATACCACTTCACACTTAAACGGCTTGACCGATTTTGATGAAATTTCATATGGAGGTTGCCAACACCCTGGATAAACACATAGGCTACTTTTATCCCGAAAAAATGTAAGTAACACCGCAGGGCGCGACTTGTATGCACATACATAACAAAGTAACAAAAATTTTAAACGCCTTACCTCAGCATTCCATAGGAGCTATTGAATTAGAATTATCTCCATACCCGCTCAGACTACCTTGGAACTCTATGCCACTGATTTGACTGTCAGCGTTAAACGCGTAAGAATCATTGCTTGGCGCATGTGACGTTTCCAGATTCCCGTCTCCCGAGTCCGTGGCTGCTGCGGCGTCAGGCTCCGCCCAATTAATCTTGAACCTCGTCACACGAGGCTCCGAAGCAAGGATATTCCTCACTACTTTGTCAAACTGCGGCTTCGCTGGCGGATTCTCTCTCAACTCCGGTTCCAATTCCGAATATTCGTTGTTTATGAAGTAACCGACTCTAACGAACTCCTGTCCTCTGTAGGAACATGTTAGAAGCACTACGGTGACGCCGAGAGCGTCGTTCTCCGGGATACGTGTGACGTCGGGAGGCGGCGCTTGAAACACAAACATGTGTCTGCCTTCTGGAATCGGTCCCACGTAAATTGTGTCTAAAACCTGGTCGTGCTCCTCCGTTTCTGCTGACCCCACATAAATCATCTTCCATTCTAGGTCTTCTTTAAGTTCTTCTATGCATTCAAAGGTTAATTCGAATTGAAATGGATTTAGAAACGGACTCGGGTTGTCCAATACAACAACATTGGTTATGTGCACTTTTGCCATGATTTGAAGATTTTTATGTTTTTTCACTTTAGATAAACGGCTAGCACACGTTTTATTGTAATATCAGCGGTAATAACGCTAAAAAGTTTGGGAAATTAACCGTTTTCTTTTAACGACAGAAAATCTGTGGGTCGGCGAAAAAATGACAATAATTTTGGCGGTTGAAATGATCACGTGATCAAAATAACTGTTGATCGCAGCGCCGCAGTGGTAATGACACGTACTAAAATTAAAAAGGTAGAATATTTTGACAGCAATGACGATAAATGAAATCATACGATTGTATTGAATTTTCAACGATTTATCATTGAGCAAACTGATTCTTGACGTCAAGTCGGATAAACCAATAATTAAGAGGCATAACTGATAAATTTGTACTTACGTATCTTGAAGTTTTCTTACTTATTTTCACCACTTTATGTGAAACAGAAACGTCAAAATAGATTCCGATAAGTCATAAACAATGAGTGAACTGTGAAAAGTGTGAAAGGCATGTTGCCATTTCATTTAGTCAAAGACTACATGAATTAATACTAATTAAAGATTTAATCAAGTTTATTGACATTTAGATAACTATATTTAGCAATAAACAGTTTCTTCGATAACTTGTACATCTTGTCCATAAAAAGTTTAACTTCTTTTTAATTTAGTGGAATGCTAATGTTTTAAATGATCAGTAGTAAATCACTGTAATTCCCATTGATTATCAAAAAATCTACATGATTAAACATATAAATTATTTGTGGAATCCCTAGAAGTATAAAAAAAATTGTTTTAGCTCATTACAATATTTAATATTTACAAAGGCAAGTATTAACGTAAATGTCATAAATAATAAATATGGCGTCTTTGCTTTGTGTTCATTGTGCCTGTTTTCTGTCAAACATAAATGTAATTTAATAAAACAAGTGGTACCTATTCAACCCGCAACAACATTACATATATTATGCTTTAACCAATGCTATGCTAAAATAGCATGAAGGTCAAACGATAAAGACAAACTTACACGGAAGAGAAAGGTAGACTACGTAAAAAAGGTAATAGTTTTTGCAGTTTCTTTGCACTATTACCCATAATTGTTATTTAACGACTAGATCACAACCTTGCGTACGTCTTGCATGTGTATATTTCCGGGTTATTCAATAAACTTCTGAGTAAAATGAAAGTTTTCTTCGCGTGTGAATTAAACAATTCTAAACCTTTTATAGGATGTTTTACTTTCGCATATTTACCGCCTGAGTCACCGGTAAGTATTGTCCAAGTCCCGTATGTCCTTAGTGATTAATCCGACCGCTAATTGTCGATTGTAAGTCTAGATATGTGTAAACTGCATTCTGTTTCATCTGGCTTCAAATAATTGTTCAAATTAGTATGCTGCTGGCAATTCAGTGTGTTAGACCTTGTTATATCCTTCTGAAGTCCTCAGGTAGTTGTTTGGTAAGAAGCTGTGTTAATTAAGGGCCTGAGGATGCATATAATTAATGTAGAAACCAAGGTAACATACTTAATTAAGTCCAATCAGTTGATTGCATTACATTTATTAGCAAACACTGTAGATGTGTTTAGTGTTTATAAATTTTTAAATAGTTTGACACAAGTTTTAATTGAATTAGACTGTTTTCTTGTTAATATTTTGGACAATTTACTAAGCCAATAACAAGGTAAAGATATCTTGGGTTTAAATTAAATGATATGTGGTTCAAATACTTAACAGTGTTAAAAAAATTGACTAAAATTGTTACTAATTTTACTTGTTGCTTCTACATACATATTAATATTCCAGATAACCAGTTTTCGTTATCCTAGTCTATTTTACTATAATAACTTTCATGAGTGTTATCCATATTTTTACGGTATCACTATACTGGAATATACAGTAAATAATATCCTAGTCTATATAATTATCTATTTATTAATAAAAATAAATAAAATTAAAATGAATAATTTTCTTGATTTTTGAATGTTCCGTTCAAAATTCTTAATTTTTCCTAACATTTCAACTTTCTCCTCACGTTAACAAACACAACAAAAAAGGAATTTGTGAAATTGGTTCATTCATTGACACATGATGCCTTTTTTATTACACACTGTAACATAATATTTTACTATAATAACTTTCGTGAGTGTTATCCATATGTTATTTACTGTATATTCCAGTTTACTCACGGGTGTATTCGGGAATGCCCGACTAGTTTCAAACCCTCAATGAAACAGAGAAGGTATGAGTATAGGGTGAGAGGTTGTTTGTTTGTTTGTATGTGTGTGCACAAATTATTCTTGCCAATTCTCCGTAATGAGTATATGGTTAATCAGAGATGGTTCATAGCTATCATTCATGACTATTTTTTTCATCTAACAAGTTATAACTGTCGTGGGTTTTTTAATTTTGTTTTTTTATATACATATTATTATATAGATTATTGGCATTTAAGTAGAAACTGGGTATCATGTATGGGTAGTAATGGCACTGTAGGCCAGCTCCAACATAGTAAACAGCCTACGCAGACGATGATATACACCTGATGTAACATTTCACTATACAAATCACACATTACATGCTATTGTTTATAATACTATTGTGGTTTGTACATTGTTATCAATGTTAGCAATCATTACATACAACCTTGGTATTCACAGAGTATGTCATTAATGTCACTAGACTAATATAAACATTGACCATGAATAATATCTTACTTAACATCACACTTGTATTTCTCATACTGCACCCCGCGGTGTTACCCGCTACATTTTTTCGGGATAAAAAGTAGCCTATGCGTTAATCCAGGGTGTCAGCTACCTCCATATGAAATTTCATCAAAATCAGTCTAGCCGTTTGAGTGTGAAGAGGTAACATACATACACACAAACTTTCGCCTTTATAATATTAGTGTTATGTGATTAGTGTGACTAGCTTTTCCCGCGGCTTCGCCTACATTAAATAGCCTATGTCCTTTCTCGGGTCTTAAACTTTCTACGTGCCAAATTTCATCAAAACCCGTCCAGAGGTTGTGAAGGCGTAACAGACAGTTACTTTCACATTTATAATATTAGTATGGATGATCCAGGTTCACGACAGCAAACATAAGCTAAAATCAAACACACTGAGTTATTAATTTATCAAGTAACTAACATACAAAACATTATTGTACCTACCTACATGTATTTTATGGGAGATTTTAATTAGAATTGTATGGTCCACTGGCATTTGTTCCAATTATTGATAGTATGTGTATGATTGTGTGTTATTTTATGTTGTTTCGTATTTATAAAGCTACTGCATTGACTTATAGTAGGAAAACTGATTTATAAATATTCAGTGGACAAGTGTAGGCTTAGGGTGGGTTGATTCTATCAGTTTGTTAAAATTAAAAATGTAAGTCCCACGCTTGCCACGCGGCAAGCGGTTTTGGGATCGCAGTATTGGTGGTGAAGTTACAGAAGACGCTGCTGCTCATCTTCTGGATTTCCCTTAGTCGCCTCTTACGACACCCAGGAAAGGGGTGGTCAATTATAGGCAGACACTCGGCGAGTTTTAATTATTTTATTTTTTTCTAGCAGCTGAATGTCTAAGTCAATATGGCGTCAGGTAGAGACGAAGGCCCTGTGTACTACAGGGAGATACAGAAGAACGCATATCTCAAACGGATACCTAATGAAGTGGGGGGGAGCAAACTTAGACCGTTGGGAAGTAAGGTAAGCTACAATACATTTTATGTAATCCACATTGGTAGACATGGGTCGGATTAGGTAGTATCTATACCTAATCCACCTAATACTAGTATTTAAAAATACCTGATCCATTTAACATAACATAACAACACGCCTGTATTCCCCGAAAGGGTAGGCAGAGGTGCACATACAGTACACACACATTTCACCAGTTATGAACCTTAAATTCTAATGTTTTGAATTGATAAAGGAAACTTAAAAAATGATGGACACGAGCGGGACTCGAACCCGTGACTTTCGCCGTACCGTGGCGCCGCTCTGCCAACTGTTCTCTGCCAACTGTTCTCTGCCAATTGTGAATTTCAAGTTCGCTTTTAGTATTTACGTCTTAAGGGTTACGTCTAATTGTTTGTTTTTAGTTTAGTATAAAAATAAAACAAAGAAACGACGCGTTCGTGACGCTACCATAGACTTACATCTCTATCTAGCCATCACCTTATGTTCAAGTGTCTAAAGACACATTTCATTTACAGAAAGTGCCTCTGAAACCGATGTGGACACAATTCTGTGTCCACAACGGTAGAACGCCGTACCTAGAGCAGTACCCAGACGCGGTCAGCCCGGCTACCGTCACCCACAAACCGTTATGGCGGGCTTGTCTAAGGACGGCGCGACATGTTACAGCCAGTGTGAAGCCGCATTGCGGAGATCAGTATGACTTCCTTGTGGATACAGATAACGGGGCTATTCGGATGCTGGCTCCGGATTGGTGAGTTGCTTTTTTAATCGATAGACCTGATTGGCAGTGGCTAAGCTATTAGATTACTGCGCTAGCGGTTGCAAGCAGAGCCATAAAGAAACTATCTACCTCTTTTTACCCACGACGGAATGGAAAAGGTGTATGCGTTTAGGGTGAGAGGTTGTTTGTTTGTTTGTATGCAAAAATGATTGTTGCCAATTTTCTTAAAAATTGGTTGACCGATTTTCATGCGGTTTTTGGTAACGGGTACATGGTTCCTTAGAGATGGTTCTTAGGTATGACTCGTGAAAATTTTTTTTCTACTAAAACGTTTAACGTAGGGTTTTTTTTAAAGATTTTAATGTTGATATATAATATATTTAGATGAGGGTAACTGAATTGTGAGGGATTTGTTAGTACATAATAATGTTTGTGCAATCAGCAAGTTGTCGTTCATTGTGGCGTTCTAAGGGGGAGGCCTTTGTTCAACAGTGGACGTCTTCCGGCTGATGATGATGAATAATGTTTGTAGGGAGTCAATGCAGGACTGGGTATCGACACTACGGAACACTCTACACGAGTTGAAGATCCTCAGCAAGGGGGAGAACGTGTACTGCTCAGGCCCGGCGCCCCCGCTGCCTCCCCCGCCCCCGCGCGCCGCCGCCCGCGACCCCACTTCCCCGCTGCCGCCCACACCGCCCACGCCGCCAGACAGGTAACATACTAGCTATACCATCGTGACTTGGCTGACTCTCCTTCTTGAAGCATTTAGTCAGTGTATAATTTCAAAAAGTCGTCGCTTAAAATTTGATTATTTTCGCAAAAAGTCCGCTAAAAACTTGTTCGATCACTTTCGCAAAATGTCGTCTCTAAAAATTCCCTCACTTTCGCAAAATGTCGTCTCTAAAAATTCCCTCACTTTCGCAAAATGTCGTCTCTAAAAATTCCCTCACTTTCGCAAAATGTCGTCTCTAAAAATTCCCTCACTTTCGCAAAATGTCGTCTCTAAAAATTCCCTCACTTTCGCAAAATGTCGTCTCTAAAAATTCCCTCACTTTCGCAAAATGTCGTCTCTAAAAATTCCCTCACTTTCGCAAAATGTCGTCTCTAAAAATTCCCTCACTTTCGCAAAATGTCGTCTCTAAAAATTCCCTCACTTTCGCAAAATGTCGTCTCTAAAAATTCCCTCACTTTCGCAAAATGTCGTCTCTAAAAATTCCCTCACTTTCGCAAAATGTCGTCTCTAAAAATTCCCTCACTTTCGCAAAATGTCGTCTCTAAAAATTCCCTCACTTTCGCAAAATGTCGTCGTATGTACATACGTATCAATCCGCTTTATTAGTGTAAATGACATCGTGCGAAAGCTACGTTTTGCGTTAAGGTAGTAAATATGTAACTTATACGGACTTATTTATATGCTATGTATTTTCTTTTTATACTATATTTTGCATCTACCAAAGACAAAACAACCATTTCTTTTTCAGAGTACCAGGCATAGAGCTTACACGGCCACAGGAAACACCCAGACAGGAGCCGCGCGTCGAGCCTCAACCGGACATCGAACAGACACCAGAAGAAGACATCGACATATCTAACTGGGATACTCCCTTCTCCTCCCTCCCAAGTACAAGTCAAGTCAAGTCAGAGCCAAGGAAGAGCGTAGCGAAGATTTGCGGGCAAAACATATGTTTGGATGACTCCATATTTAAAAGGAATGCTACTGATAGTGATGAGGAGTTCTTCGCGGAGATTGATAGGATATGTGATGAGGAGGTGGAGGGGGAGTATAAGCAGAGGGTTGTGGTCAGTAATGGAGATAAAGACGGCTCGCCTGTAGATAATGCAAGGTATGTGTCCATACTAATATTATAAACTGCCTAATGACTGCCTCGTTGGTCTAGTGGTTGCTAAGCGCGACTGCTGAGCACGAGGTCCTGGGTTCGAATCCCGGGTCGGGCAAAGTGTTACTGGGTTTTTCCATTAGGTAATTCTCAGTAACAGCACGGAGTCTGGATTGTGCCCGGTTGATGGCAATAGGCTCGCCCCCTATTACATTGGGACCTAAAACATAACTGGCGAAATGTGGGTGTACTATATGTGCACCTCTGCCTACCCCTTCGGGGAATACAGGCGTGATGTTATTATGTGTTTATGTAATATTATAAATGTGAAAGTAACTCTGTCTGTTACGCCTTCACGACTAAACCGCTGGACGGATTTTGATGAAATTTGGCATGTAGAAAGTTTATAATATATAATAGGCTACTTAACGCGTGCGAAGCTTATATATGTATATAAAGTTGGGTTTGTTAACACTTGTAACTCAAGAACTGCTGGATTTTCATGGTGTTTGAATTATTGGATCCGTCTCCGCCCCGAATAGCAGAATAACTAAATATTAACCGACTAGTGAGTGAGTGAGAGTGTATGAGGAGCGAGAAGGAAGAGAGAGAGAGGCAAAAGAAGTATGTCAGGATCGTAACAAATGGAAATCCATGGTCACTGCCTACCTCTCTGGGAGGAGGAGGAAGCATGACTTTATGTATGTATGTAATTAAATCTATTTATCTTATTTAATTATTTTTTTTCCAGTAACCATCAAGCAACCAACATAACAGTGATACAAGTCTCAAATAAAGAACCACCACACACAGCCATACCGGTCATGGGCCCGGAAACGGATGTTTTCGACTTCGAATTTAAGCAAAAAGTCACTATTACAGAGCCACAGAACCCTAATTTTGTAAACATAGTACATACAGAGCAAAATGAGTACGGAACCACGTTCGATAAAAATGACTCGGATTATGGCCATCTAAGTCTGACTACGACCGTCAGTCTGACTGGGACGAGCGATTCCGACTTCCCGACTTTCCCGACTCAGCCGACTGCGACGACTTTCCCGACTTTTACGACTAGCAATCAAAATGAAGAAATATACGAGAGGCTATGCATGGCATCGACTTCGAATTCAAAGCCTTCTCCGTTACCGGTAAAGAAGTTGAAGAATGTGGAGAAGAGTCGGAAATCTTCTCTGCCGAATTTAGAAGTCGGAGATTCGACTTACGAATATTTGTTTTTAAGTAATAACAATACTAATACAAATTTAGTAAATGTTACTGCTGAGGTCAATTGTAATGGAGAATCAAATAGAGTCCAAGTCAATTCGACCCCAACTAATGACTCTAGACTAAGGTCAATAGAAAGATCTAGAAGTCAGAATGCGTATGATTCTTCTCCAAGAACGAGGGAGAATGTGCCGAGAAGAACACAGAACAATAGTCCGAAGAGGGAAATTAAGAATGGTAAGTCTACTTCATCATCAGCCGAAAGACGTCCACTGTAGAACAAAGGCCTCCCCCTTATGTAGGGGGGAGGGGTGTTTGAATAACCTCCACGCTTGGCAAGCAGCTTGGGGATCGCAGTATTGGTGGTGAAATTACAGAAGACGCTGCTGCCCATCTTCTGGAATTTCCCTTACTCGCCTCTTACGACACCCACGGTAGGAAAGGGGTGGTCAATTCTAGGCCGGATACCACTGACATCCGAACATAATATTTCTAAAAACATACATATTATACATAAATAACACCCAGACACAACAAACGATAACGCTCATCACAAAGTTTTGTCCTAGGTGGGAATCGAACCCACGACCTCCGGTTTAGCAGTCAGGGTCACTAACCAAGAATAATAACTTTTTATTTATTCCAGAGACTTCAGAACCATCGCAGAACAAGCCAATATGGAAGCGTGGCTTGACAGAGCTCTCCTTACTAACTAGACTGAAATCTATAGCACAAACTAAAAAAGAAAGCCCGACCCGACATGATGACAACCATGATAGGTGAGAATTGTATTAAAACTAGCTTTTGCCCACGGCTTTGCCCGCGTTAAGTAGCCAGCAGTACCTTTCTCGGGTCTTAAACTTTCTACATGCCAAATTTCATCAAAATCCGTCCAGCGCTTTAGTTATAGCGTAACAGACAGAGTTACTTTTACATATTTTATAATATTAGTATGGATTTGTTTTTATTGTCTATCTGTAGCCCGCAACTTAGCTCCATACAAAATCTTCTTATCGTATGGTTGATGACCAACCTGGTGTCAGAGTGTAAACCGCCTGTAGCCCTCTGACAGCGACACACACCGTTGAACAATCTCTCAGGTGTGCCGGTTGCCTCACGATGTTTTCCTTCACCGTTTTTAGCAACTGATAATTAAGCGAAATTAAAAGTCCCGTTACAATCGGTCGAGCCGTTTCGGAGATTAGATACCAGAAACAGACAGGCATTTTTTTATATATATTCTTTTAAATGTATTTAGTAAATAACTTACCTATGTTATGGTAGTATATAATTATGTGTTTTTTTGTCTATAGAAGTCCAGGAGTGACGTCGCCGGTAAAAGTGGTGCACAGGTCTAGACCGGAGGGCAGAGTGGATGCCACTAGGAGAAGAAGCAGCTCATTAAGCAACGGTGAGTGTTTTAACATTAATTATTGATAGATTTGCCTCGTTGGTCTAGTGGTTGCTAAGCGCGACTGCTGAGCACGAGGTCCTGGGTTCGAATCCCGGGTCGGGCAAAGTGTTACTGGTTTTTCCATTAGGTCATTCTCAGTAGCAGCACGGAGTCTGGATTTGTGCCCGGTTGATGGCAATAGGCTCGCCCCCTATTACATTGGGACTTAAAACATAACTGGCGAAATGACCCGAAATGCCTACCCCTTCGGGGAATACAGGCGTGATGTTATGATGTTATATGATAGATTTGTAGCGATATCTACATGACGAACGCTAAACTTTTTCGAGATAAAAAGTACCCTATGTGTTAATCTAGGGTGTCAGCTACCTCCATAAATTTCATCAAAATCGGTCTAGCCGTTTGAGCGTGAAGAGGTAACAAACACTCACAAGCTTTCGCCTTTATTAGTGTTGTGTGATAATCTCTTTTGCTTAAGAATTATGCCTATGTCAATGTTTTTGTGTATAATTTCGATTACAAATTAAATTATTGAAATGTACCATAAATGAGCGGGAATCGTAGTTGAAACGCAACGCTGTCAGATGAAATGTGACGTCAAAGTCTAAGATATTGAAAGTGTATTTTATATTTATATGCTTTAGTACTTACGCTAACTGTGTGATAAAATGTGATGGCAAAGTCTAAGATATCAAAAGTGTATGTTATATTTATGTGTTTTAGTACTTATAAGAAGTTTTTATGTCATTTTTGGTTAACATAATTTAAAGTTGATGTATTGTCAAGTTGTCGTTCATTCTGGCGTTCAAAGGGGGAGGCCTTTGTTCAATAGTGGACGTCTTCCGGCTGATGATGATGATGGAGCCTTCAGCGCGCGAGTCCTACTCGCACCTTGGCCGGTTCTTTTGTTGTAAGTGTTAGTGTCTGTGCCCGCAGCCCCCCGCGGGCCGGCCGGCCCCCCCGCGGAGCCCCCGGGCGCGCTGACCCCGCTGCGCGCGCGTCAGGCCGCCGCCCTGCGCGCCGAGCAGCGCCGCGGGGCCGCGCTGGCTGCCACGCTGGCCGTCCGGGACTGCCCTGTCTTCACCGACTATGACAACCAAGTGTGGTGAGTAACACTGTGTTTTATATCAATACATCTTGAAAAACGTTTGCCTGTCTGCCTGTTTGTTCCGGCTTTTCTCCGAAACGGCTTTAACGATTTTGACGGGACTTTTACTGGCATATAGCTAATGGTTTAAGGTCTAACATGGATTTTTATTTTTGAATGTCGAGAGTTGTAGGGTTCCGCGGGAAAAACAGAAAAACGCTTGAAATTCGCAGGTTACAGCTTCTCCACGGCGGCTTAATGAATATTGATTAGACTTTCACTAACAGATAGCTGATGTTAACTCAAGTTACCTTTCATTTCGACAATATATAAGACACCGCGGTAAAATAATAAAAAAGACCCATTGAATTGTTTATATCAACTTACTGATATAACATTAGAGGGTTTTTAATATAAATTCACCGAAAGAAATTCGCAGACATTACATAGTTATAGATGGAATAATGTGATGCGTGTGAATGAAGCGAAAGAAGTATGCCAGGATCGTAGCAAATGGAAATCCGTGGTCTCTGCCTACCACTCTGGGAAACAGGCGTGACTTTATGCATGTATGTAGTATAACGTTTGTCCCGCGGAGGGCTGGGCCAGAATAGCACCTACTCATTTCCTCCCGTGGATGGAAAATCCAGAAGATGGGCAGCAGCGTCTTCTGTAACTTCACCACCAATACTGCGATCCCCAAGCCGCCTGCCAAGCGTAGTGATTATGGCAATCCCCCATACCTAAGTGGGAGGCTTATGTTCAACAGTGAACGTCTTCCGGCGGATGATGATGAAAAGAATAATGTGTCCTCTCCTACAGGCTAGCGTGGTGGGGGGGCGGTGGTCTCCGCTGCGGAGGGCGCTGCGGGGACCGCGTGGCCGCGCTGCGCAGCCGCACGCCGCGGGACGCGCAGCACGCGCGGCAGCTGCTGCAGCTCGGGGGACACTCGGTAACTACACAACACTTGCTCTAGGCCAGTATAGGCCTCCTGGCTGTAAGGAAGAAGGCTTTTATTAGGTCTCGCCAAAGGTTAAGCAGTCAGAGCTCCTTCAGAGCTGTGAGAGACAAGTTCGAAAAAAAAAAATAGTGGGTAGGCCTGTCATGTGGCACACACAGATTCTCATTCAAAAATTATATGCATACTTATTTGTATTTTACAGGTAGACATACTGTTTCACCGGGTTCCGCTCGGTCAAATATATGTTATCAACAAAAGAGATCACGAACCTATAGGTAACATATTATTATTATTAGTTTTTTTATAAAAAAATTATAAATAACCCTCATTGGGTAACATAACTAGCGAAATCTGTAGTACTAAGTATGGTCATCATTTCGGCCCGGTATCGCCCACTGCCCCCTATGGGGGTATAGACCCCCCTTTTCCTCTGAGCATTTGTTATCCAAGTATATTTTATATTGCTGTATTATAGTCGGATATTGTATAATATGTTAATATCAATATCCGGCCGTATACCGGGTTAATATTAGGCCGGTCAAAATATATACCAGATAGTCGGATATCCTGTTTCATCTCTATTGACTATATCCAGGCTTGAAGCTGGACGGCGAGTGCAACATAGTGGGCGTGGAGGATGGCAGCGCGTGCGCACGCGCAGGCCTGCCGCCGCCCGGCTGCTGGGCGCTCACGGAGATCAACAACCGACCGCTCAACCTTATCAAGGTATGCTCACACCTGTATGGTCCTGGATTCTATGCCGTGTCAGATAAATAAAAAAATATTGGATGTATAAAATGGTGTATTATTATACACTTCTACCCATCCTCGTGGGTCTAGTGGTTGCTAAGCGCGACTGCTGAGCACGAGGTCCGGGTTCGAATCCCGGGTCGGGCAAAGTGTTACTGGGTTTTTCCATTAGGTAATTCTTAGTAGTAGCACGGAGTCTGGATTTGTGCCCGGTTGATGGCAATAGGCTCGCCCCCTATTACATTGGGACCTAAAAAAAAAAAACATAACTGGCGAAATGTGGGTGTACTATATGTGCACCTCTGCCTACCCCTTCGGGGAATACAGGCGTGATGTTATGTTATGTTATGTCTACCCATCCCTTTGGGGTAGAATAGAATAGAATATACTTTATTGCACACCAGAAAATCAGTAATACAGAAAAACCTTAAAACTAAAACAACAGTGCAAGTGGCGATCTTATTGTTAATAGCAATTTCTTCCAGACAACCATTAATGGAGATCTAGTTAGAAGAATTAACGGGCAGATGGCGGTGTACATAATACAATACGGGTATTTTAATTAATTAATTTATCTTTTTTATTTTTTTAGGGAGGGGAGGACGATATGAATAGACTTAGCAAGCATGGTACAGAGGTGTCAGTGCTCATACAGCCGTCAGCATTGGTAAAGAAGTTACGGGCAGCGCTCAAAGGGAACAAAACTTTATTAGGATTAAGATAAGGTTCAATTTACAATGGCACTATTAAAATACGCATTCTCAAGTGTATAGTTTGGCTTGTATTAACAATAGGCTGACCAACAATCAATAGACATACTTTTTATGGTTATATCGTTATTTTGTATATACTGGCTGCGCCCCGCGGTGTTACCCGCTACATTTTTTCGGGATAAAAAGTAGCCTATGTGTTAATCCAGGGTGTCAGCTACCTCTATAGGAAAATTCATCCATCCTCCATTAAAATCCATTCAGTAGTTTTTACGTGAAAGAGTAACAAAGATCCATCCATATTAAATTTCGCGTTTATAATATTAGTTAGGGCGAGCGAAACGGTGGCTCAGTTAGTTAGAGCGGCGCCGCAGTACGGCCAAGGTCGCGGGTTCAAATCCCGCTCGTGTCCATCATTTTTCAAAATTCCTTTATCAATTTAGATAATGTTAACATACTTGAGAATGTGTATCTTTTCAATAACTATATATTTTTTAATAAAACTATACTATTCATTAAGAAATCTGGTGATATTACTGCGCGCGCATCCTAAAACGAACTATAATAAATAGTGAAATAGTTTAGATATATCACGTTTGCGCATGCGCAGTAATAACTTCAAATTCTGAATGGAAATCTCGAAGTTTATTTTGAAAAGCTGTTTTAGAGGCTTGTTTTTACAAGAATATTAATTTTTATTGATGGTTTTACTCATAGTAATATAACAGTATATTGTTATTAATGTAAGTCAAAACTATAGACTGCCTCGTTGGTCTAGTGGTTGCTAAGCGCGACTGCTGAGCACGAGGTCCCGGGTCGGGCAGTGTTACTGGGTTTTTCCATTAGGTAATTCTCAGTAACAGCACGGAGTCTGGATTTGTGGCCGGTTGATGGCAATAGGCTCGCCCCCTATTACATTGGGACCTAAAACATAACTGGCGAAATGTGCGTGTACTGTATGTGCACCTCTGCCTACCCCTTCGGGGAATACAGGCGTGATGTTATGTATGTAAATTATATCTGAAATTTACTATTCGCCGCTGGGCCTATACATATTTTATATTCAGAAATGTATTTTTTAAGTCAGAGCCCTTATACATGAGCTATCAACGCGGCTTGTATGCACTACGCTGCCCTTATATTCATCATTATCATTATAATCATCACCCCTTATATTACTATGAGTAAAATCAACATTATCTATCTAAGCCCAAATTTATAAAAGGCATTCTATATACATTAATATTTAATTACTATAAAAAGGTCATACACGAAATTGTAAAAAGATAATTCGACAAAAAAATATTTAATTTTTTTTATGATTGACCGTCGAGGGCGGGGCGAGGTCTAGCCACGCCCATTTTGGTTTAGTCGCCTGTCCGGTATACCAGTCTTGAACATATGTATGTATGTAAATATTATATAGTAGTGTTTAAGGTGTACATGTATAAGAAAATGATTTGTAACACCAGCCTGTAACTGTCCCAGTGTTACAAAGGCCTCTCATATAGGAGAGAGCATTGATCACCACGCTTCAGCTAGGTTAGCCTTAGACAGATCTGTATGTTTTTTGTTGACTGTTAGGCGACCTGATTGGCGCAGTGGCTGAGCGAGTGGCTTGCTGCGGTCAGGGTTGCGGGTTAGATTACCGCACGGGACAAAAATTGTGAGGTCCGCAGATGTTTGTCCCGAGACTGGGTGTTTGTTTGTGATTGATCATGTTTGTGAAACGCACCCACGATACAGGAGAAAATTACAGTGTGGGGTGATGTTTAAAAGAAAGTCATCACCATTGTCATGAGATTTAAATAAATTTCAAATATATAGGTATATATATATACAAACGAAAAAACAAAAAATTATGCATCGAAGTATCCTCGTCGCTGTCGACTGTGACTGCCTCGTTGGTCTAGTGGTTGCTAAGCGCGACTGCTTAGCACGAGGTCCTGGGTTCCCGGGTCGGACAGTGTTACTGGGTTTTTCTATTAGGTAATTCTCAGTAGCAGCACGGAGTCTGGATTTATACCCGGTTGATGGCAATAGGCTCGCCCCCAATTACATTAGGACCTAAAAACATAACTGGCGAAATGTGGGTGTACTATATGTGCACCTCTGCCTACCCCTTCGGGGAATACAGGCGTGATGTATTGTTTTTATCTGTATGAGGCTTTTGTAGCAGTGGGACAGTTAGTCTGGTGTTATTTCAAACCATATGAAATCGCTTTCGATTATATACGGTAATATAATATAAGGGACTGCCTCGTTGGTCTAGTGGTTGCTAAGTGCGACTGCTGAGCACGAGGTCCTGGGTTCGAATCCCGGGTCGGGCAAAGTGATACTGGTTTTTCCGTTAGGTAATTCTCAGTAGCAGCACGGAGTCTGGATTTGTGCCCGGTTGAAGGCAATAGGCTCGCCCCCTATTACATTGGGACCGAACAACATAACTGGCGAAATGTGGGTGTACTATACGTGCACCTCTGCCTACCCCTTCGGGGAACCTAGGCGTGATGTTATGTTATGTTAATATAAGGGATCAATTTTATAATAATATACACAAAAAAAATGATTTTTTGAAAATCGTCTCGGAAACAATCACTTTTTAGAATATTTACATTTCTATACATTTACAATAATATAGGCTATACAGATTTTGATACAAGTTTTTTTTTCATTTATTATTAATAGGCGTTATTTTCATGATTGCTTTTTTGTGTCAAGCAAGGTTCGTGCATATAATTTAATCATATTTTTTTATAAAGGCAATAGGCTGGCCCATTACATTGGGACCTGTAACATAACTGGCGAAAGTTGTAATATATCTCTGCCTACCGCTTCAGGGAATATAGGCGTAATGTTATGTTTATTTTCTTGCAATTTTGTTAATGAAATAATTAACATTATAACATTTTAGTTGCAAATTTTTTCAGCGCCTGTCTCCTATGGAAGACAAACCTTTTCGTGCCCTCCATATCACGGTTTTATTATAAGACAATATACGTTGCATAAATATTACAGACTGCCTCGTTGGTCTAGTGGTTGTTAAGCGCGACTGCTGAGCACGAGGTCCTGGGTTCAAATCCCGGGTCGGGCAAAGTGTTACTGGGTTTTTCCATTAGGTAATTCTTAGTAGCAGCACGGAGTCTGGATTTGTGCCCGGTTGATGGCAATAGACTCGCCCCCTATTACATTGGACCTAAAAACATAACGGCGAAATGTGGGTGTACTGTATGTGCACCTTTACGCCCCCTTGTGGGCGCTGCAGGTCTCAAGGGGGGCGGTAAGAGACCCAGAAAGAAAATGTTTTTTTTTGCTAGGAGCTTTATTTAGCTAGGAGGCCTCTTAAACAACGACTGCAAGAGCTCTCGACTCTCAACAACAACTTGTGAACATCAACTAATATGAATTAAAACTAATTAAAAGTAAAAGTTTCGTTTAGAATTCTCCGTTAATATACATATATAGGTCACAATAATTAATAAATTTAATTTGTAGTTATAGTGGTTTTTAAATACGTGAAAAAATGGGGGCGCTAAAAAAAAATTTTTTCTCAAAGTGGGCAGTAGACAAAATAAGTTTGGGAACCACTGGCATAGAGGGTGCGGATGTGTTGTCTTCTATAGAAGACCAAGGCGCTGAAAGGGTTAATTAGATTATTATCCTGTCACTGTCTATATAAAAAGTCAGGTTTCTGGTAGGGAAAATATTTTTTAACATATAAAAGCAGAACCTCTTTTTCTGAAGTCAGTTAATAATACTTACTTTTTCTTACTTTAATAACACAGAATATAGTCAAGC
This sequence comes from Abrostola triplasia, assembly GCA_946251915.1. Lineage (NCBI taxonomy): Eukaryota > Metazoa > Arthropoda > Insecta > Lepidoptera > Noctuidae > Abrostola > Abrostola triplasia. The sequence continues at coordinate 2,271,428 of OX276450.1, forward strand.
TAAAAGTTAGAAATATTAAGTTTTTACAATATCTTAAGGGATATCGTTATTTGCAACAACAACTGTTTTTTTAAGACGTTCTTTGTAATATTGAATGGCCTAATGTTTTATATTTTATGCAGTAAGCGAACTTTTTTACTACTATCAATATATCAAAAAGTACAGATACGTTATATGCTACTCTGCGACTGCCACGTTGGTCGGGCAAAGTGTTACTGGGTTTTTCCATTAGGTAGTTCTTGGTCGCAGCGTGGAGTCTAGATTAATGTCTGGTTGATGGCAATAAGCTCGCCCCCTGTTACATTGGAACCTAAAAAAACATAACTGGCGAAATGTGGGTGTATGTGCACCTTTGCCTACCCCTTCGGGGAATACGGGCGTGATGTTATGTTATGTGTTATATGCTAAAAAAACGAGAACAGTATTCCGAACTCCGAGTCCATTCTACTACCTAAGACTATAAATAACCCATTTTCGAGTCACTATAACATATCTGTACACTCTTGAAATATCATTGGCTACTTTAAAAAGTATTTATTTTATATTAAGACTTTGTTTATTCGTCCTTTTCCATACTAAATATAAAACGTATTTTTTTCTAAACAACCTTTTCGACTGATCTTTTGTTTGTAACATTAGTGGCAATAGGCTAGCCCACTATTACAATGGGACCTATAACATAGTTAGCGAAGAGTGGGTGTGTTAAACACCTCTGCCGACTCCTTCAGGGAGTACAGGCGTGATGTTATATATTAAGTGTGGAATAAAACGATATACATCTTTAATATTTCAATTCCATTAGTGTCTATTATGTTTGTTTAATAAATTAGAAGTCTGCCTATACCTACCGCGAGGGAGGCGTGATGTTTAAAGCAATCGATATTGTGATATATGTATATTATTAATTATGTAAGATTATATTCTTTTAGGAATGTACAGAGATGAATATGAATATAACTTAAATTGAACTTTGATGTTGAATGATTTTTATTAATATAATATTTTACAATATGTTTACTTAAAGTAGGTATCTATATCTAATTCTTTTATACGTGTGTTTGTCACCGAACTCGTAAACGGCTGGACCAATTTAGATGAAATTTTGCATTAGTTCTTATCTCAATTCGTACAATTCTACTACCCAAGACTATCATTTGTTAGTGGAAGGTGTTCGGTATAGGGGAGAAAGGGAAACACTTATGTCCGAATTAAAAATAAATGTGTGTGTATTATCCAAGCCTTATAGTAAGTATAGATGCCATTTAAATGTATAAATTTGTGCAAATTGAAGAGAAAATTATTTTTTTTAGGTTAGGCTTAGGGTGGGGCTGGCATAAATTTCTTTGATTAAAAGCCTCTACATTTTTAAAGTCTAATAATAAATATAAAAGACAAGACTACAATTGTCTCTTTTTCGAGTCTTTAAAATGAGGAACATATCTGTATTTTTTTAAATATCATTCGGGTTAAGTTTTTCCTTTTGCGGTTTAAATTTTAGTTTTATTTCATATTTATCTCTGTTTCCATCATATTATACCAGCTATTTACGTTTATATTATTATTAGGATTATGTCCACTTCGTTACAGTCCATTAAGCTATTAGGATAGTATGAAATCTCTTGTACCACAGCTGGTTACTGGCGTACTTAGGATAACCATCATCAGCCAGAAGACGTCCACTGTTGAACAAAGGCCGGATATAACTGGCGAAATGTGGGCGTACTGTATGTGCACCTCTGCCTACCCCTTCGGGGAATACAGGTGCGATGTTATGTTATTATGTATAATTTAGAAAGTCTGGATTTGTGCCCAGTTGATGGTAATAGGCTCGCCCCCTATTACATTGGGACTTAAAACATAACTGGCGAAATGAGGGTGTACTATATTATGTACACCTCTGCCTACCCCTTCCGGGGATACAGGCGTGATGTTATGTTATGTTTATGTTTTATGACTTCAAGATTTGTTGATTTGTCATTATACGTTTCAATATTTGCATTAAAATACGGCTACCACTCTAAAATACGGCGACAATAAACCATGTCTAAGTAAAGCCATTAGCCAGCTGTTCAAAAGGATCGCGATCTCCATTGAATCTATAATAATTATATTTATTGGCAAATTATTTACTTTATTATCCTATATTTAGTATAAATATTATAAGTTAAATCTACTGGTTTAGCAATCGTCAGAAAATCTAAAGTTTCATGTTAATTTCCTATAACTTTCGTGAGTGTTATCCATATTATTTACTGTATATTCCGGTTATACTCACGGGTGTGTTCGGGAATGCCCGACTAGTTTCGAACTCGAACGGAGACCTTATTCATGAGCTGGTTACGCGGCAGAGTCGCGAGCCGAACTAAATCGAGCTCGACACTAGTCGGGCATTCCCGAATACACACGTGAGTATAACCGGAATATATAGTTAATAATATAGTTTCATGTTATGTTTGTAGTTTTTACAGGTTTTGTCAAATTGACATGATAATCTGTCAAAATGTCAATTTTTTTTTAATCTCGGCTCGATAAGTACGAAATCGTAGTTGTATAGACATTGAGTAATGTATTGATTGAAATGTTATGTTGTCTAGTTGAATTGTTATATATATACCAGTGATCAGCTAACATTAACATTAGACAAACTTATTATACAGTTCATTCATCCGATTTTGAACTCTATTTTGTAGGCATAAGGATGGCGTTAAAAGCAAAAACGTGTTAAGAACTAAAAATATTATTTTAGTTCGGATAACGATATTTTGAACAACATTTAAAGTCACTGTTTACATCACCAACTGCCTACTGAAGATTCTGTCTTATTACTAATGCAATAGGCCTCAGAATCGGTTGAACGGACTGTTAAAAGTATTTCATAGTCTTATGTATGTTTATTAGGCCAGAAATCCTACCTCACGAAGTCCATTTGTCTCTCGCTGTATTTGTAACGAGTAATGATAAGCGCTTGTGTGTTGCCATAGCAACCGTGACCGAGCGATCTTCAAGTGACACTATAACAACATACATGTTCACACCTGACAACGGACTTCGTGGGTTCATCTTCACCCTTACCATGACCTCTTGACCTATTGAACGCCAGAGCGTAAACGCATCGGCGCCACTTCTACGCCGACACTAGAAAATGGTCGTCTTTTGTCGTCATTAGCCGACGGTGGCGTGTTGGGCACGCTTTCATTTGTCGGCTATATCCGACTGGCGTTCAAAAGGTTAAAGCAGGACAGTCGTTATAGAAGCGAGACTCGGCATTACACTGCACGTAGGGGTGTCTCGCTTCCACATCGTAAACTGTTCTTTTTTTTTTTTTTTTCGAACTTGTCTCTCGCAGTTAGCTCTGAGGGAGCTCTTACTGCTTAATCGGTCGTTTGGCGAGACCTAATAAAAGGCCTCCAGCCAGGATAAACTGTTCTGTTTTAAAAGTTCATGGTAAGTGGACTGTATTAATAAATATCTATATATAATTTATACAAGACATTTTTAAGGGAAAAATAAACTCATTGGTGTATGGGTACAATTTATTTGACTATTTTGATGTCAGAAGGTTTATATATTTAGTTTAAAATGACTGTTGTTATATTATTTTGCAGCTGTCAAAACTATTGACTTAGCACAAATAATTTGAGGGATCGTAGTTGGTAATTATAAGATATTTAAGTTTTTTTTACATTCCATTTTCAATGCTGAATTAATTGAACTTATTTACATTTGTGAATCGTGATGTAAATTGTTTGTCAGAATTTTTTTATATGTAAAATTATATAGTTAACCCGTTATGCGCCACGGTCTTGTATAGAAGACAACGCTTCCGCGCCCTCTACGCCATAACTCTACCAAGAGACGATATCAAATCGTAATATTTGTGTTATAAACAATAATCGTACTAAATGTTCATTCATTTATTATTACTATAACATAACACCATTACAGTATCTAACCAAATCGATGCTATATAAATCTTACAAACTAACAGTAAAAAAAAAAACTAATAGTAAATTATAAAATATAAACATAATGAACAATGCCTTATCGTATCCTAAATTATATATATATTTTATGACACCTATAAATATTAGACAAATAACCAACATAAAAATACTGTAAATAAAAATATAAAATTTCGGTATTTACTATTCACATAATTATTTCTAGGCTCTTTTGGGTGGATATGAGATATCTCGCCATGTTACCATTAGATATTGTCTTCTAATATCGTGGCGTGGAGGGCACGAAGACGCTTGTCTCCTATACGAGACTGGTGCTCAAAAGGTTAATATAAATTTTTCATGTTGACACATATAAAGATAATTCGGAGTATATTCTGTATTATTTATTAACATTATAGTTTCAATTTTTACGATACTAACTCAATATTATTTTTGCTAAGTCCTAAGCATGGAGTCTTAAATATTATTTTTAGTTATCAATTATATTGTGATGTTGGTTACATAACTCTGTAATATTGTATACATATCTTGACATTGTGATCGACTTGTCTATTGTAAGTCTGCAATACATTTTTATAATGAATTTTGTGTTTTATTTTGACAATTAAGCCTTACCCAAATTGTTATCTGATCGTATGGTTGATGAACAGCCTGGTGTCAGAGTGTAAACCGCCTGTAGGCCTCTGACATGGCGACACACACCGTTGAACAATCTCTCAGGTGTGCCGGTTGCCTCACGGTTATTTTTCACCGTTTTCAACCCACATTTCAATACTTACCATATTCCTGCTAGCATCTACCCGCAACGTTAGCTTACGAAATACTCGTGTCTTTTTTGGGATTAATATAACCTATATCCACCCTAAAGGTTCATATTAAGTAATGGTGAAGGAAGTCGTATGGTTAGTTTATAAGATTACCCATAACATACAAACAATCTCTTTAGGACCAGGACACATTGAAAGACGGCGTTCAACGGTTTGTCCATACGAAAAGATAGAAAAGTATCGAACGGCATACCCATCGACGGATGCTAAAGGATTTTTGTATAGACACACCGTCTAACTAGATCATTGTGTCCTGACCCTTATTTATATGATAAATGATTTTATTTCTGCAAATAGGTTTTCAAAAATGACGTGGTGGCCTTGTGGTTAACATACCGAAATTGTATGAACAGGGTTGCAGGTTCAAACCCAGGCAAGTATCAATGTGACTTTTTCAATATTATAAATACTTTCTTAGTTATTCTAAGACACCACTGACTAACGTGACCGAAAATATCGTGAGGAAACCTGGATTTAAATATATGAAATCGCCCGCAGTGAGCTAGCGTGGTGATCAATGCTCAATCCTTCTCTATACGAGAAGAGGCCCTTGCTGCAGTGGGACAGTTATAGGCTGTTATTATTATTATTAAATAGGTTTTACAATAACACTTTTACGTGTCATTTTTTAAAACTAGATGCCTGGCTGCTGACTACCTCTGAGAAGAAATACCGAAACAAACTCAGGTTCAGTTTTGGCTTCGGTTTTCTATAGATCAGTGATCAGTTTCTATCAGTTCCCCATTACAGCATTGGTTATAACACCTTATATAGGTAAGGAAAAGGCATAACGTATAAATAAAACAAAGCATAATACAAATGATATTTATTTATGAAATAACTACCTAAGTTAATAGTAAGTAAGGCAAAATCGATTGTTTTACAAAACGGCACTGTCACAGAATTGACAAACGGTAAGCGTATAAATTCATTTGTGAATACAAAACTTACAACTAAAATAACTAAATATTATTTAGAGTAGAATGTTTAGTTACTACTATTTGTAGAAAATCTTATATTAAACCTAAGATAAACTAATTGTAAGACGTAATTTGTATCGATACAAAATTGACAACTCTGCATCAATACAATAACTGTTATCAATGTGAACGGACATTTGTAACTTCTTATAAAACATAACATCACGCCTGTATTCCCCGAAGGGGTAGGCAGAGGTGCACATATAGCACACCCACATTTCGCCAGTTATGTTTTTAGGTCCCAATGTAATAGGGGGCGAGCCTATTGCCATCAACCGGGCACAAATCCAGACTCCGTGCTGCTACTGAGAATTACCTAATGGAAAAACTCAGTAACACTTTGCCCGACCCGGGATTCGAACCCGGGACCTCGTGCTCAGCAGTCGCGCTTAGCAACCACTAGACCAACGAGGCAGTCTTATAAAACAATACAAATGCATACAATTTGTACTAATACTATTTTCTATAACAATAAATAACTACATAATAGGACGTAACTAGTAACATTTGTATTTTATATCGATACAAACACATCTCACAGACGGGCTATGGTACAGTCAACAAAAACAGTAGCTGGACATTGAAATTTTTAAACATACCCTTTTACAGAACAATTTATTCTATTGTAAAAATTCTCAAATCATCATTTGACACTAAGAGAAATTGGTGTATGAAATATACATGTAGTATATCTAAGGGCCGATTTTTCCATCGTCAGTTAACCGTTTGAGCGCCTCCGTCTTGTATACAAGACAACGCTTCCGCGCCCTCAACGCCATAACTCTACACGACGATATCAAATCGTGACATTTGTTTAATGTAAACAAACAATAATCGTAATAAATGTTATGATTAGATATTGTCTTCTAATAAAGTCGCGTGGAGAGCAAATGTTAGTCTTCTATATAAGACTGGATAAATGTAAAAATAAATAAAAAAAGATATGAAAAAGGATTCGAAGGATAAAATTGTCATTATGAATGTTTTACCGTCAAGTTTATTCTACTGATAAACTTCTGTGACTATGGAAAAATCGGCCCTAAAAAATTTGTTTAGTTTAAGCTACATTAATTGCGAACCATACAATTCATATCAAACTCCCTGCAACAGTGAATTTAAAAGATACAGTAAAACGGGGTGAATCGAAACTTAAGGGTGAATAGAAACAACATTTTGAAACTGATTTTAACATTAAATTATTACTTAGTGGTCAGAAAGGATTCTAGATTTGTTTATAATACAATTTAAAGTATAGGGTCCTTCATGGTAACAATCAATTATCTATACACTTTGCTATAAAATCATTTTCAAAGTTTTGTTTCTATTCACCCCGTTTTACGGTAAAGTTAAAGAAGTACCCGTTATTAAAATTTTAACAATAAAATTGGTGTTTGTGTTTAATTAATACAATATAATACATTAATGGTTAACAGACAATTGATTTAACTTCATTTATACATAATTTTAGTAGATCTATGCGAGTTTCCGCAGATTTTTATATATCTATATTTTATATAAAACTCTAAGAGATAAATCGTCGTTGATAGTTCGATTCCGCGTAACTAACATTGATAAATACCACGTATGTGCACTTTCGCTGACTTCACACGAGGGCTAAAAGCTAAGTTACTAAAAAACTAATCGGCATTTCTACGGACTTGAGTATAAGACCGTTTCGTTCTCTATAATCTAATGTAGGTACTATTTTTAAAATCAATATTCTCAATAGTTAATTTTCGTAATTTCAATTTGCTTTTTTTGTACATTCGCGGTTTTGAATACTGTTTCTTACGCGGTATTGTGCTATCAACGACGAAATACAATGTGGACATAATTCAATGGAGCTCCCCAATGAAACATTAAATGAACTTATAAAATATACAGAAACTATTCTATGAGGTTTTCTCATTCTATATATCACAACTAATATACCACCTGGATTACCACCTTAATATATAGTCGTTATTGAATGTAGTTTTAAAATATGGACACTTGCTAAGTCGTATTACATTTATTATCGCGTTTATTATATTATTACTAATATTACAAACGCGAAAGTTTGGAAGTATGGATGGATGTTTGTTACTCTTTCACGTAAAAACTACTGAATGGATTTTAATGAAATTTCGTATGGAGGTAGCTGACTCCCTGGACTAACACATAGGTTACTTTTTATCTCGAAAAATGTAGCCAGTAACACCGCAGGGCGCAGCTAGTTTACTATAAATTCCGGTTATACTCACGTGTGTATTCGCTGGTTCGGCTAGCGATTCTGCCGTTTAGCCATAAGTAAAACACCAACATTTGTGACAAAATTACTAACTAATTAATAATAGAAGTTCCAAGATGCCCAGACATTTTAAAACTACATATTCTTACAAAAATACAGTTTTTAATTACAATTTGACACTAAACGCCGAGATAGATAGGATTGTTCCCTATAGTCCAATAATAGACATTGATGATTTCAAAAATTTATGCGTTCTTTCTCGTTGATTAATCGATAAGATCCGAGTTGATTCGATTCAAATCGATACAAAAAATTTGTAAAGTATTTTATTACGCATTATTTTAATTATGTATATACATATCTTTACCTATATTGATTGCAGTGTTACTGTAGCCAGGTTTTTGCAGCGAGTACCTAGTTCGCCTTCACGGACCTACCTAAGTACGTCCGTCATTAGACGGTCAACCTCGCTACCATCCTTGTTGAGGACTTTATAGCATGACCGGTTTCTATTTGGCAATTAGCGCTTCCCGGTTCTGGAATACCCATTCTAAAAAAGGGTTTTGTAGCAGTGAGACAGAGAAAGATGTATTCTCTAATTTTGCCTATTTAAAGGATTAATTATAATTTAATTTATTAAAATATATAAGTGTTACCAATATACCGGTAAAAAATAATAAATTTATCAATAATTTTAATCCATACTTCATTAAATATTCCTTTGACATCACGTTATAAGTATATAATTGAAATCAATTTAAACACATAATTATTAAGTTTCCTACTGGGATTAATATAAAAATAAGTACAAAACTTACTAAATATTGCTAGATAGTATATATCTCATAATCTAAGTAGATTTGTAAATAAAATTATAAGTTTTATTTGCAGAAATTAAAAAAGGGCATCTGATTTATTAAAAAAATATATTATTTATCAACTCGGAGCTCACAAGCGTTTGTAGCAGTGGGACAGTTACAGGCTGGTGTCGTTTTAGCACCACAAGCATGACACATAAGTGTTGTTCATGACAGTGAGCTAGCGTGGTGATCAATGCTGCGATCTTTCTGTATGAGAGGCCTTCCCAGTTCGTAGATTTGACGATCTGCCCTCTTACCATGACCAACAGAATAGCATTGATAGCCAAGTGGTCGCAAATTCAAACCAAGCACGCGCCCATGTCTTTTCGAATCCATGTGCGTATTATAAATTAGTTATCAGTTGCTAAAACCGGTGAAGGAAAACATCGTGAGGAAACCGGCACACCTGACATTTTTCAACGGTGTGACTCGTGTGTCTGATATGGCGACACACACCGTTGAACAATCTCTCAGGTGTGTATTTCCTCACGATGTTTTCCTTTATCATTTTTAGCAATTGACAACAAATTTTTAACGCACATGAATTCGAAAAGACATTGGTCGGAGTTTGAATTTGCGACCTTTGATTTGGCAGTCCAACGGTCATACCACTCGGCTATCAGTGCTGATGATGCGAGTGAATGAAGTGAGTGACATGCCAAGAACGTAGCAAATATATCTCTAACCATTTCAGAAACAAGTTAGACTTTCATCATTATCAGCCGGAAGACGTCCACTGTTAAACAAAGGCCTCCTTAGAACGCCACAATGAACGACAGCTTGCCAATTGCACCCACCGGTTGCCCGCAATTCTGGCTAGACTTTATGGATATTTAAATATACTATGGTTAAATACGACCTATCCACCATTTTAATATATGCCTCACTGACACTTCATATACACGCATGCGCAGTTCAGTAACGTCTGGCCACGCCTACTTTTAGAATACGCCTATTTTGTAATCGGTGACAGTACGTCGTCTGGTGTCAATATGTCGAAAAATTGGTTAATATAAGAGCTTTGTATATAATGGTATATTGAAGACGCACAGAAAGACATGAGACAAGTGATTTTATATAGTGAACGGACTTGTATACAGCTATTATATTACCAAGTTTTATTAATATCGACACAGCCTCACTGTATTACGCTTTACCTACATCTAAATCTTTATTGCGCTGCGCCATTTTTCTTCTTCTGTATATGAACGGGACGAAACCCCACAGGGCCGCGCCAAATATTAATATGAAACCCAGGGTCACGAATAATGATTTGTAAGATTTCGTATGCTCGAACCAGAAACCACAGATAGGGGGCCCCACTAGCTGCAGTATACCGTTCACAAACAAACTGATACCATACGAAGACATCAGTCTCTCGGTACCCAACATCTCAGTCATAACTAGAGCGGTGACACCAACATTGATACCAGACGCGAGCCCGAAAATGGAACAGAACGCACTGATTGCTGAATAACTAGACACTAACGGTATCATTGCTAAACTAATACCAGACAATAAGAGACCAAATATAAAGAAATATCGTTTGGGAGTCAACACTATATCGGATAGAGCTGACCCGCCGATTCTGCCGACCAAATCCAAAGCAGATATTATCGATAAGAGATACGCCCCTAACGATTTATCGAACCCACATTCTTTGGCGTAAGAAGGAACAAGAATTATAAAGTTAGTATACGAAATAGCACTCGTGCAGTTCGATATTAAAATGACTAAATATATCGGATCCTTCAGAAGTTGGACGTCGAAGTACTTGCTTGGCTCTTTTTTGGAATCGTCTTCCTTTGGCCTCTTTTTACACCCACAGCAGTAAGTGATTGGTGCCAGGCTGTCCGTCACTGATTTGAGACTGAACTGAGAGGCAAACTCGCTCGGCTTCTCAAACGCTGATAAAGTCGACCCATGGAAAGGTGTTGACATGTACTGGAAACTCGAGGTTGATGGACTGCGTTTAGGTGTTTTTGGGACCCCTAATTTCTTTCCAAAAGCCTCCTGGGAGTTGACGCGACTACTCTTACCTTCTGGGACAGATTCCAATAAAGATGGGTTGCTTGGTAAGTGGTTTTTACTTGACATATGTTGGAGCCCGTGTCGAGAAGACGCTGGAGTAGTCTTCCGGTAACGCTCGCCGTCTTTCGCCGCGACTTGGATAGCGCTCGCAGACCTGGCGAAATCTTTGGGATCCTCATCTAGATTGATGTTGGATTGGTTCTTGAAGATGGGTGGCGAGCCGTTGGGAATTTCGCCAGGGGTGTCTTCGGGGGTGAAGGTGAGTTTCGGATGCTCTGATTCCTCGAGGTCGCCGGCATCTTCTTCTATGAAGGGTTCCAGCTGTAATAGACAATTTTGTTAATTGGTTGCTTAGTTACGAGGTTTGAATATTGACGTCCCTTTCCTTTGGCCAAAGTGACACGAAATAAAGAAGAAGAATGATGACGTCATAATATATCATACTGGTAGCTGATCACTACGTCACCAACTTGCTTACTGGCCAGTTCACCTTATTATAAACAAATAGTTATTTCTTCTATTCATATAATATTTTACACATTTACATAAACTTAAGTATAACACACTATACCCTATGTCAAAAAATAAATATATGGAAAAGAAAAAATTTAAACTAAAAATTATGCATCAAAGTATTCCTCCTCATCGCTGTCGACTGGTAGAGTGCCTAAAAGGCTGGCGGCATTGCCACGATGAATAGCAATTTCTCTCTTAAGTTTAAAATATAGCAGTTACTTTGAAAAGATATATTGATAGTAAAAATGTAACTAAAAACAAACTTTTAGTATTTTTGTATGTGACGAAAGCCGCAACAGTCCAGTTATAGATTATTGCTAGAGGTAACAAGTTCGAAACCTATTTATCAAGAGTTTATTTTTGTGCATACGTCTAGAACGTAAAACTCGTACAGGAGATTTTTTCAATTGAGACCAAACTTAAAAAATACATATATATAAATTGGTAAAGGAAACTTGAAAAATGATGGACACGAGCGGGACTCGAACCCGCGACTTTCGCCGTACCGTGGCGCCGCTCTGCCAACAGAGCCACCGTGTCACTGATTGATACGATGGATGCGTGCGAGAGAAAGTCGCGGGGTCGAGTCCCGCTCGTGTCCACCATTTTTCAAGTTTCCTTTATCAATTTAGATTTAAGCTTAGCATGGGCAACATGCAAAAATGACACAAAATGTCAAATACATATATATATATTTAAAAAAAAAAAAACGTCGCCCCAGGCCCACACTAGGAATTTCTCCTGTGTCGCGGGTGCGTTTCACAAACATGAAATATCACATACACAAACACCCAGACTCGGGACAAACATCTGTGGTTCGCACAAAGTTTTGCCCCTTGCGGGAATCGAACCCGCAACCCTTAGCTCAGTAGTCCAATCATTTAGCCACTGCGCTAATCGTCGTCAAAAGTCAATATATAAGAATTTTCAATAAAACAGCGACAATTATAAAAAAATACATACTTTATTATAGTTATCAATACATGTCCTATTATCTAGTATTGGCTACTTAATACAAATTTAACAATTCACAGTACTTAAGTACTCTAATTCATTCATTGAAATACATTCCAGTTACATAACATCACGCCTGAATTCCCCGAAGGGGTACGCAGTGGTGTATAATACACCCACATTCCGCCAGCTATGTTAATCCTAATGTAATAGGGGACGAGTCTATTGCCATCAACCGGGCACAAATCCAGACTCCGTGCTGCCACTGAGAATTACCTAACGGAAAAACAAAGTAAAACTGCCCGTCCTGGGATTCGAACTCAGGACCTCGTGTTAAGTCGCGCTTAACGACCACTACACTGACAAGGCAGTCAGTTATATTACATACATAAAGTCACGCCTATTTCCCAGAGGGGTAGGCAGAGACCATGGATTTCAAAGTTCATATTATTTTCTTTGCGTTTTTCTAAACCACATGATTATCACCTGAAGGTATAAGCAGAGGCATACTAAACTAATTTCAAAGAACGTTTTGCCTATTCTTTGTTAGCTCTGTAGTAGAGGCCTTTGCTTTGCAATGGGACAGTTATAGGCTATTCGTCATCATCAGCCGGAAGATGTCCACTGTTGAACGAAGGCCTCCGTCTTAGGTAAAAGGGTGGAGGTTACCACAATCAAAATCAGTATTGGTGGTGAAGTTACAGAAGACGCTGCTGCCCATCTTCTGGGCTAGTAGCATAATTATTTGTTAAGATTTAATGAAACTGAGTAAATATCAGATATTATTTAATATTGAGGGCGGGTTGCTTCAGCCTGATAACGTTACATACGTACGTCGAATAATAACGATTACAGACAATGTAAACCGGTTGTTAACGATATTAGGGCTGCTAGTAACAAGAAACACTTTCGTTATTAAAGCTGCTAGAAGAAAACCCAATTGGACGTAGTTAAGCAAAAAGGATCCAATCCACATCGAACTAATTTTGAGATATTTTAAAGTTTAGATCGTATTCCTTTATCAATGCGATACAGTAAACCTGCTGGTTTAATGGCAGACTAAGGGTATTTTCTTGTATTCTAACATTTGAATTATGGAATTAAGTGTACTTAGGTTTACTTTTATACCTCTTTAGTATGTCTAACTCTATGTTGGTGTTAGTGGGGGATGGATTTCCACGCCTAGTTCTCTCACGTAGTCATACCGACCACGTTAAGTATATCTATCACAAACTATACAGCACTTCTAGCAGGTACCTACGTTTAAAAAACATAACATAACATCACGCCTGTATTCCCCGAAGGGGTAGGCAGAGGTGCACATATAGTACACCCACATTTCGCCAGTTATGTTTTAGGTCCCAATGTAATAGGGGGCGAGCCTATTGCCATCAACCTGGTACGTTCATATATCTCATAATTGCCCACAACTGGGGAAAACTCGTGGTTAAGTTAGGAATGACACATGAACGAAATATCGATAATCTCTCAATACAGATTACCGATATAAAAAATACGAAGTGTGTCTAAATTATCAAAAAAATCAATTATAAAACAAATTTAATTTAATAATCAATTAAAAATAATTTCTAACATAATTATCAATGGAATTCACTTGTTTCAAATAGAAATAAAATACAAAGTATTTTGAACACACTTAATTTTAAATATATTAATTTACCTACTATTTTACAAAACATAACATCACGCCTGTATTTCCCGAAGGGGTAGGCAGAGGTGCACAGACAGTACACCCACATTTCGCCAGTTATATTTTTAGGTCCCAATGTAATGGGAGGCGAGCCTATTGCCATCAACCGGGCACAAATCCAGACTCCGTGCTGCCACTGAGAATTACCTAATGGTAAAACCCAGTAACACTGCCCGACCCGGGATTCGAACCCAAGACCTCGTGCTCAGCAGTCGCGCTTAGCATCCACTAGACCAACGAGGCAGTCCTACTATTTTAATAATAGAAAAAATAAATTTAGTAAAAAATATAAGTATATAAACTGTATTTACTATAACATTAGAAAATAAACCTAAATACAGTATATTCAAACGATTTTGAACCTTATTCTGAAGATTAAAAGCAAAAATGATTTTACAATACCAAATGATCACTGCAGCTGTGAGTCTTAATACCAATGCAATAGAGTTCAAAATCGTTTGAAAAGACTATAAATAAGGGCTTTGTCTGGTCTTATTTCAAATGAAGTAGAAATTGATAAAATGATTGTAGCAAACCAATTTATAAAATAGTTAATTATTTATCTAATCAAAGCTTATAAAATACTTTAGACAGTCCAATCTGTGCAATAATGTTGCATTGCTTAATAATTGTATAATTTATTCCTAATACAATGGCATTGTTTGTTTAAAATCTAATTTTATTTTAATTACGTCTCTTTCTACATAAAACAAGAGACAAAGACAGTAGGTATAAAGTCCTGTCAATTTTCCCGCCACATGTTTGACAGCTGTCAAATTTATCATTTATTTCTAATTTCTAATTGTTTATGGAATACATGATTTTATTATTGGTCAAGTGCTTTTTAATTTAATAGAAAAAAGCCGATTACAAATAAATATCTAAGTTCATTAAAAAAATAATTTAGTTAATTTTCAAAGCCTCTAAAGGTAACTTTTGGTAATTAAAGCTATTAAAAAAGTCATTCAAAAATATAAGGCAATGTATGCCATTAAAAATAAATGTCTAATAAAGGATAAATAATTGTACAGTCGTCCACAAAAATGTGTTTAAATACAGCAAAATTTAATGCCAATTTTTCTTAAGAATTTTTATATTTTTTCATGAATTCATAATACATACATAACAATAATAAAAATTATCGTACATATGGCTTTTCTGTACATTTTGTAGGCGACTATCCAAACACAATTTTCAGTCAAAATACAATAAGTCAAAAAATGCTCATAATTCGGAAACAATAAATTAACCGAAATAAAAAATACAAATTAAAAATATTCAACTCTGGAAAAATATACAGTAAGATGTATGTAATCCAAAATGGATACCACTCTTCAAAATAGTCCAATCGCCCACCCGCAGTGAGCTAGCGTGGTGATCAATGCTCAATCCTTCTCTATACGAGAAGAGGCCTTTGCTGCAGCGGGACAGTTATAGGCTGGTATTACACCACTCTTCGGGTATAACTTTTTTAATTAGAACTTAAATAGCTGCATTTCAGTTGCTTACTGTCGTTCGGAGCGTCCGGGTCATTAAACCGATTCTTGTCAGCACTGATAACCGAGTAGTATGACTGTTGGACTGCCAAGTCAAAGCTCGCAAGTTCAAACCCCGGCACGCACCAATGTCTTAACGAATTCATGTGCCTATTATAAATTAGTTATCAGTTGCCAAAAACGGTAAAGGAAAACATCGTGAGGCAACCGGTGCAGCTGAGAGATTGTTCAACGGTGTGTGTCGCCATGTCAGAGGCCTACAGGCGGTTTACACTCTGACACCAGGCTGTTCATCAACCATACGATAAGAAGACGATTCTTAGTAAGGCAATATGAGCGGTTATATTACTAAAATGTAAATGCTCATGGTAAATCAATATTAGAAAAAACATAAACATCACGCCTATATTCCCCAAAGGGGTAGGCAGAGGTGCACATAGTACACCCATGTTTCGCCAGTTATGTTATAGATAGGTCCTAACGTAATAGGAGGCGAGCCTATTGCCATCAACCGGGCACAAATCCAGACTCCGTGCTGCTACTGAGAATTACCTAATGAGAAACTCAATAACATTTTGAAATGAAATTTTGCATACTTAAATAGGTTTGGTGATAATACAATCTTTTTTCTTTTTTTAGAAAAAACGTCGCCCCACACTAGGAATTTCTCCTGTATCGTGGGTGCCTTTCACAAACATGAAATAGGTATCACATACACTAGCACCCAGACTCGCGACAAACATCTGTGGTGCGCACAAAGTTTTGTCCCGTGCGGGAATCGAACCCGTAACCCTCGGCGCAGCAGTCCAATCGCTTAGCCACTGCGCTAATCAGGTCGTCGAGTGTTAAAAATATATTTTTAATATTAACTTTTATTTATAACTATGTCCTAGTTAGTTTTGTGCAAGGTGTACTAACTGGCCACATCTTCCACAACTGAATCCTAGATTTCACTAAAAATTTGCCTAATAAATTTAAAACTATAAAGGTACAACTATAAAATATTAAAAACACTACATTTGAAAACAAATTATATACTAAAATAATAACTTGCATTGATGGTAAAACAACATTATGTTAAACTAGCTGCGCCCCGCGGTGTTACCCGCTACATTTTTTGGGATAAAAATTAGCCTATGTGTTAATCCAGGGTGTCAGCTACCTCCATATGAAATTTCATTAAAATCCATTCAGTAGTTTTTACGTGAAAGAGTAACAAACATCCATCCATACTCACAAACTTTCGCGTTTATAATATAGTAGGGATATACTTGTCCCAATAAGCCCTGAAAGTTATAGTACCAATTAAAAAATAGGCTTGTATATAAGTTCGATTCGCAGTGCATAATAATCTTAAACTCTAATAACTTTCGTGAGTGTTATCCATATTATCTACTATATATACTGGTTATACTCACATCGATACCGGTTATATCGACGTGGGTATAACCGGTATATATAGTAGATAATCTTAAACTCTCTTCTTCTATCTAATATCATTACTTTAATTTTAATATCAAATAATTATTGCTTTAAAAGTGTATACTGATTGTAATGGAATTTAGAATAAAGATAGCTTAAACCGTATGAAAAAATACTACCTTTTGGTAGGAAAAGCCGCTGTAGGAGAACGCAGCGTTAGAAGAAGTCATTCAACAGTTCATAGAGGTAATCGAGTAGAAAGAATTTAAATGATAATATTATATTCTACTGTGAAGAGATGGTTATTTAAATAAGAAATCTATTATTTGTGCTTTGGATAAGATGTATAAATATAATATTTATGTTTATATTAAAAAAGCTAATTTAATCTAATACCATAAGTGACGGATAACATCATAAGATTATTTTGATTTTAAATATTAAACCACCATTCATCTCACAACTGTGGAGTACCTGCATACATCTATTATACTATAATAACTTTCGTGAGTGTTATCTATATTATTTAGTGTATATTCCGGTTATACTCACGGGTATATTCGGGGATGCCTTGAATAAGGGTTCGAGTTCGAAACTAGTCGGGCATTCCCGAATACACCCGTGTGTATAACCGGAATATATAGTAAATAATATCATAGATCTGTTTGTTCCGGCTACACGAGAAGCCTTTGTAGCAGTGGGATAGTTACAGGCTGTTCACACAGGCGGATTTTAAACTTCTCAATTTAGTACTTATTCATCTGAAATAAGGTATATATTTCAATATGGCGACTATGGGATATTTCCGGATGGATTAGTGTTTCCCTGTATAGGTATCGTTCACCATACTGCAGTTGCCAACTCGCCTACCCAGCGTGGTAGGCATAACCCTCCATAGAAAATAGCCAAAGAAAACGCCCCCCAGTTCTTTGCCGCCCTACTATTCCAGGTAACTGGATGGGGACAACGGGAGACCGAGCCTTGTGGTGTACCCTGGGGGAGGCCTACGCCCAGCTGTGATCTGTAATAGGCTTATATGATGACTCGGTGATTGACCCGAGCATGGCAGTTTTCACCGAACGCGCGAGTTGAAATTTCTACCTTATTTCGATTGGATAAGGATTAAATTTGATTGTTTAAAATCCTTCATTCTATCTACCAGTTTGTGCAGGCTGGATATAATAACATAGAAGTATCATAAGACATTAAATGCAATAAATATAATTAATTATTCTATTGTTTTTTCCTGTAAAAGTAGTGTATGAGACTGCATTAAAATCAGTCTTATTGCTTTGAAATAAGGTTGTATTTCCTATGCAAAGAGTTTTCCTATTTCCTTGTACTAAGAAATTTTGCCTAATGAAAACGTCTATTGGGTAATTGACACCATTAACCAATCAAAGACGCTACTTCTTAAAATGAAACTTAATTTTAGCTCTGAAAACCCTATCGATGTTCAGTTAATTCTAAAATTCGATTTTCAGTTGCTTTGCCAGTCAGTAGAAGTACACCAGAACTGGTAGGATAAAAAACAACAACATAACATCACGCCTGTATTCCCTGAAGGGGTAGGCAGAGGTGCACATTTAATACACCCACATTTCGCCAGTTATGTTTTAGGTCCCAATGTAATAGGGGGCGAGACTATTGCCATCAACCGGGCACAAATCCAGACTCCGTGCTGCTACTAAGAATTACCTATTGGAAAAACCCAATAACACTTTGCCCGACCCGGGATTCGAACCCAGGACCTCGTGCTCAGCAGTCGCGCTTAGGGACCACTAGACCAGACTAGACCGAGGCAGTCACAGAACTGGTAGGATATATACAATTAAATTGTACTATATAACAAATAAATTATTTATTTCTTGGTGTCAAATACCCAATAATTACTAACAACGTCCGTGAGAATTGAAGGGCACGTTAAGCCGTTGGTCCTGCGCTTGAGCTCTCTCCGGTCGTGTCTTACCGTCCCATCGGACTATGAGTGAGGGAATAGGGAGTGCTATGTTTGTACGCATACTTGTGCACTATAATATCTCCTGCCTTGCCTAGTCTCAGTTGAAATTGATTATCGATATTCTCATTACGAAAATTAACGGTCACCCATCGATGAATTGACCGCGGCCAGCGCAGCTTAACCTTGATCAATAAACCCGTGATTTTATTACTATTTAGAAAGTAACATAACATCACGCCTGTATTCCCCGAAGGGGTAGGCAGAGGTGCACATATAGTGCACCGACATTTCGCCAGTTATGTTTTTCGGTCCCAATGTAATAGGGTGCGAGCCTATTGTCATCATCCGGGCACTAATTATTTAGAAAGAAAACATTTATTTTCTAAGAACGCTCGCGGATAAACCGTTTCGAGTAACATATAGCTAGATTTCTCTATCTAAGCGGTTATAAGCACCATTTTGGCAATATCAAGTCAATAGTTTCTTACTTTGTAAATAGCATTCAACGGACAAATCTAATTACAGTCGATTCAACCAATTACGGCCCCTATTGCATAGGTGATAAGACACACAGCTGACGTAAAAAAATATAACATAACATCACGGCTGTATTCCCCGCAGAGGTGCACATATTGTACACCCATATTTCGCCAGTTATGTTTTAGGTCCCAATGTAATAGGGGGCGAGCCTATTGCTATCAACCGGGCACAAATCCAGACTCCGTACTGCTACTGAGATTTACCTCAGAAACTCAGTAACAATGCCTGAGCCGGGATTCGAGGACCTCGTGCTTAGCAGTCGCCCTTAGCACACTACACCAACGAGGCAGTTAGCTGCCATAAAAAGTTGGCAATTGTAAATACGTTTTGCTTTTATTGCCATCCTAAGGCGATGGCTACACAGAAAAGCCGAAACAAGAGAACGCATCGGGGGCAGGACGCTGACGGGACACCTTCGCGACTTTTTAAAACATATCGATTGACCTGATTGGCGCAGTGGCTAAGCAATTGGACTGCTGTACTAAGGGTTTCAGGTTCGATTGCCGCAAGGGTCCAAAACTTGTGTGATCCGCAGATGTTTGTCCCGAGGCTGGGTGTTTGTGTATGTGATATTTCATGCTTGTGAAACGCACCCACGATACAGGAGAAATACCGAGTGAATTTCTGGTGGGGTGACGTTTTTATTAAAAAAGAATGTCACCCCACGCGAGCTAGTCTTACGCCTTTTCTGGGTGGCATGCCTTAGGATGGCAATACAAGAAAAATGTAAGTATATACAATTACCAACTGTTTACGGTAGCTGTGTGTCGTATTACCTATGCAATAGGAATCAAAGTCGGTTGAACGGACGGTAAATAAAGGATTTCTTATCGCCTAATGTATTGAAATTGGAGATGGTATAGTATATTATGGCAATTTTGAAAAATGTAGTTTTTTTTTTAAGTGAAACATGTATTGGCGCGCCTTGGCAGTAAAATCGACTCGAATGCCGTGACGTGCCGTGACGGCGGCGTGCCGTGAGGCCCGGTCGGTAAAAAAAAATAGTACATATATAATATATATAAGTAAGTATTTTACTATTGTAAATATTCTAATCCAGAGTAACGGAAAATATTGTATTTGGTAGAAAATATTTTTTTCCCTAAATCAAACTTTTTGTCCTCTAGCCGCTTCCCTCTCAGCTTTAGCCTTCTTTTGTCTATTTATAAACGGCATTAAAAGCCACAGAGAAGCTCCCCCAATGAATATAAGGCCAAACGTCAAAAACATTTTCAAAAAGTTTTTATCTCTCTCAAACCACAGCCCACAGATTGGGGGCCCCACCAACTGCAGCAACCCATTAACAAACAAACTAATACCGTACGTCGACATTAATCTTTCGACCCCCAGAATTTCTGCCATCACTAGAGTGGTAACACTATTATTAACTCCAGACGCCAACCCAAATAAAGCGCAAAACACGCTAATAGCAACGTACGATTCCAAAAATGGTATTATTGCTAACGTTATACCAGAAAATAACAGCCCACCAACGAAGTAAAAAGACTTCGGAATTAAATTCAAGTCGCAAAGCGCAGACCCGCCGATACGTCCGACTAGATCAAGCGCTGAAACAGTACTGAGTAAATAGGCGCCCCTAGCCTTATCAAAACCAATATTTTGTGCGTGTGACGGTAGCAGAATAATAAAATTTGTGCATGAAATTGCTACTGTACTACTAGAAATAAGTATAACCAAATAAGTCGGATCTTTAAGGAGAGATAGATCAAAGAATTTGTTTGGTTCCTCTTTCTTTGACGATTTCTTCTTCTTGCAGCAGAAGCAGCAGTAAGCTACATCTGCTACGCTTTCGGAGACAGATCTCAAAGAGAATTGGGAGGCGAACTCGTTTGGTTGTTCAAAGGCAGACAAGGTAGAGCCATGAAAAGGGGTCGACACATGCGCGAAGCTGGAGGTAGAGAAATTTCTTTTAGGTCCTGTGGTTGCGGTACTCAATTTTCTTCCAAAGCCGTCCTGAGAGCCCAATTTTTTTAACACTCCATCGTTGATCGAAGAAGAACTGTACGTTGATTTTGGTATTGGACGCGTATAAGACAGTTTCCTCTTGGATGGATTGTGACGTAACTGCTGTGATGACGTCATCGCTTGTATGTTTGTTAGCGATGTTTTCTTGTCGGGCGTGTGTCCGTTTTCGATCTTCTCCGGCGTGACTGTCATTTGGAACGACTCTATTGGCTCCTCTTCTTCGAATAGTATGTCATCCTGTAATAAGTTGTTGTTGATAATTATTTAGATTTTTGTAACGTTATTTTGTACTGCTATTTTTTGAGTAGCTCCGATTATGTATTATCGCAACGTTAGCTATTTATTATAGCTATAAAATTAAGCATTATAACAATTGAATATCACATCCTTTGTTTGTTAAATTCAATCATTAACTTGACAACTGAAAACAAACTTGACTTATTGAAATACTACTTTATTGTTTTTCAGACGGTTATTTCTACTAGTATAATAGAGTCAATTTGAAAGAATAAATAAAATATATAAGGGTTTGTCCATTGATCACGTGAGGCTTCAAAGGGAGGAGGGTTGTAGCGAGATATCACGAGCATAAATTATTTCGATGAACGCGTTATCCTCGAAAATAAAACTCATAAAACTCTCACACCATCGAAAACTACTTTATACAAAAAAATATACATGTGATGTTCTAGGGGAGGGAGGGTTAGTCTAAAACCTTACCAAGTCTCACCATGGGGGACAGGGGGGTGTTAAAAAGAAGCTAGAAAACATCACGTGATTAATGTCCCTACACAAGTGACAAGTTTGATCGCGATACACAATGACATAATAAGAGCTAACTCTTAAGTTAATTACAGATTGTTACATACATGCCAGCTTTAGCTACAATTATTTTTTATGGCCCCCTAATTAACGGTCTTCTGCATTAGGCTTTAAATAGATAACCTCTCACTTATAAACAATAACAAAAAGAATTTTACAAATCGGCTAACAATTGACGGAGGATTAAGACGGAGAAGAAAGAAGGATCCATCCCACACCAACACCAAAATTGAGTTAGACATACTAAAGAGGTAAAAAAGTAAACCTAATTCCATAATTCAAATATTAAATACAAGAAAATACCTTTCGTCTGCCATTAAGCAGGTTGACTGTATCGCATTGATAAAGAAATACGATCTAAACTTTAAAGTCAAATATCTCAAAATTAGTTCGATGTGGATTGGATCCTTTCTGCTTAAATACGTCCAATTTTTATAAGCAAGGGAGTTAGCGTACCTTTAGCCAATCGCAATATCATTAAAAAAATACATTTTATTAAAGCCGGTTTTATTTAAAGCCCAACACATATAAAATCATGCAGTTTTATCAAAGCAGTTAAATTTAACATCTAGCAACACTACAACGTTATAACATATAATCACTTTCGTTATTAAACTGTTATTTTTAACGGTTATTTTTAGCGTTAGTTTACAACGGATACATGTAATGCGTTTTTTTGAAAATGAAACAAAAACTCTTATTTTATAGTTACTCCTACAATAACTCATATTAGCTACGTATTAAGAATAAGTTAGAACAAGCACATAACATAACATCACGCCTGTATTCCCCGAAGGGGTAGGCAGAGTACATATAGCACACCCACATTTCGCCAGTTATGTATTTAGGTCCCAATGTAGGGGGGCGAGCCTATAGCCATCAACCGGGCTCAAATCCAGACTCCTGCTACTGAGAATTAGCGAATAAAAAAACCCAGTAAAACTTTGCTTGACCCTGGATTCGAATCCAGGACCTAGTGCTTAGCAACCACTAGACCAACGAGGCAGTCTAAAACTACAAAAAATTTTTTCGTTATTAGACATATAAGCGCAATGGGTTTAAGCCGCCATTTTGATTCCAGCATTTCATGAACGAGACAAATTAAAGTCGGTTTTATGTATTGTAATATTTGCGGGATTTGTAGATTGGACCAGCAAAAGCCGAAACCTAAAGCTTATGAAGTTCCTGGCCCCTTAGACGAATGACAAAACGAATCGATTAGTATCGAATAAATGAAAAATGTATGGGGATTATACAGGATGAATTTTTAGTCACCGTCCAAATTTTTTCTAGGCATTAGGTATCATTCAATAATTCCATTTTTGAAAAAAAAATCGATACATAAAATTTTTATATCAAATCATTTTCTCGAAAGAATTATCCGCTCTGCGTGGTCACTAAGTTAAACGTTAATAATACTACACTTGCCGCGCAAACATTCAATGAAAAGGGTAGCGCGCACCCCGCTTCCCCCACCCCGCTACACCTAGCGCGTACGCACGGCGTGGCGGTGTCCAGAAACATTAACTTTTTATAGATAACTTTGTGATCGTTATAACTCAATATTTTTGTATTGAGTGATACTACAAGAAAAAACACGTATTCAATGATTTTCGCCAAAGATAAATATATCAAAATTTGGACGGTGACTAAAAGTTCATCCGGTATAATGTTGCGAGTTATCGATTCTTCTTATCTCATAGTTGATGAACAACCTGGTGTCAGAGTGTGAACCGCCTGTAGGCCTCTGATAGCGACACACACCGTTGAACAACCTCTCAGGTGTGTATTTCCTCACGATGTTTTCCTTCACGGTTTTTAGCAACTGATGACTAATTTATAGTACGCACATGAATTCGGAAAGATATTGGTGCGTGCAGAGGTTTGTACTTGCGACCTTTGACTTGGCAGTCCAACGGTCATACCCCTCGGCTATCAGTGCTACCAAAACCGATGACATAATATGTCAAACCCATATTTCTCATTTGTTTAGGGAGGCTGATATTATAAAACTTTGCTTGGTTGCTAAGCGCGACTGCTGAGCACGAGGTCCTGGGTTCGAATCCCGGGTCGGGCAGTGTTACTAGGTTGTTCCATTAGGTAATTCTCAGTAGCAGCACGGAGTCAGCATTTGTGCCGGGTTGATGGCAATAGGCTCGCCCCCTATTACATTGGGACCTAAAACATAACTGGCGAAATGTGGGTTACTATATGTGCACCTCTGCCTACTACTTCGGGGAATACAGGCGTGATGTTATGTTTATTATAAAACCTATATCATTACCATTAAACTTTACCAATCTTGGATGTGGCATTGTTACCAGTACTCTCCATAGACAAACTATCTAACGTTCACGACACAGTTATTTGGTCTCGATAAAGCCTGCTCAGAGAGCCAAGAGAGGCAACGTGATGTCAGAGGTATTAGGTTGAAAACCTACCCGGCCGTTGGTTTTGCTGGGCATTTTCTTTAGCCCGCAGCCACTGAACATAAACATAACATCACGCCTGTATACCCCGAAGGGGTAGGCAGAGGTGCACATATAGTACACCCACATTTCGCCAGTTATGTTTTTAGGTCCCAATGTAATAGGGGACGAGGCTATATATATATATATCAACCGGCTGCTACTAAAAACTACCTAATGAAAAAACCCAACGCTCTCCGACTAGGGATTCGAGCCTAGGACCTCGTGCTCAGCAGTCATTTAATTTTCACAATAAAGCTAATATAAATCATTACAGGAGTTGCAAGGAAAGTGATTATTTTAAAATAGTGAAATGTTAGAGGCTTACTAAGCATAGATGGGACGAGGTTTTATACAGCGCCCGTACCATGAACTCTTAAAGCAGGACAGTTCACGTTGTGGAAGGGAGACACCGCATTACACTGCCCGTAGCTGCGTCTCGCTTCCACATCGTAAACTGCTTTGCTTTAACAGTTCATGGTAAGAGGCTGGTCGTATCACGTTTAACGCAAGACCTGAAAGTAGTTGGTTTAGAATAGGCTTCTGAATCGAATTACGTCATATTATATACATGTTAATTCAAGAAATAATTTGTCATTTGACTTGAATAATCATCATGATCATCAGCCGGAAGACGTCCACTGTTGAACAAAGGCCTCCCACTTAGGTAAGGGAGGGGGAGGAGGTTACCAAAATCCCCACTCTTGGCAACCGGCTTTGGGATCGCAGTATTGGTGAAGGTACAGAAGACGCTGCTGCCCATCTTCTGGATTTTCCCTTAGTCGCGTCTTACGACACCCGCGGGAGGAAAGGGGGTGGTCAATTCTAGGCCGGATACCATTTGGCAACAGAATAATGCCTATCTTAAATTCACGACCAAAATTGTAGTTTGGTCGTATATCCTTACCTAAATAGACAAACATCTATTTTATGAAAAATAACTAGGTTTGGATTAACTAAGTTAAATTCTAGATTTTACTTTTGTTTCATAATTAATTAAAGTACTTGGAATGTCTGAGGTCTTGCGTTAAATCTGAGACATCTTGTATATGTTTATAGCGAAGCATGAAGTATGTGTGACATATAATTCTCCCATACTTGGTAGCCGCATCGGTAATTTGAAATTGAAGAAAGCAATGGTATGTACTGTACGCGACAGGTGGACATGGCTATCGGGGTATGAGGTGAGGCGCGGGGGCGGGGACACCCCGTATACCCGCACATCGCCCGCGCATCTTAGTCTTAGAGCTGCACCAGTCAATATCGACCGCGTTTATCGATATCGATCTCTCTCATATGTTCTTTATTGTTGTGTATTAACATTACTTTAGCCGCTTCCTCGTCACGTGTAAAACAAAAGAACCCTTCTTCTGGCGCAGTTGGGTAAAAACCAATAATTCATTCTTAAGCACGAGAACTGGCCATAAAATCATTAGAAATTGTGACATTGGAAAGAAAAAAACAATTATAATAAATACCATGTCAATCATCATAAAGAATAAAATATTACTAAAAAATATATTTCAATTTTACTTTTAATAAACATATTTAATTAATTTTACCTTATTTTATCGCGTTTCCAAAAAATATCGATATAAACTACCTGGTACGTGATGCCACATCACTAGACAATCGCCATGTCGATCTGTCGCGTACAATATATTATAAAGGGAAATATAGCTCGGTCTAAACAGCTAATCAAATTGACTACGACAACGAACACAACATAAAAAGGTCATAGTTTCTCAAAGTTTAAGCCCCTAATAGTATAAACCTCTGTGATTAAAATTTACGGCTAAAATAATATTTTTTACGCAAATATTTAAACGATAAACCACAAGAACTGACATTTGTATAAAAATGGGCTATACAGTAACGCCCACGAGAAATTAATGAACGCCCATATTTTAATTATATTTAATTTAGCCCACTAAGCTTGTATTATTAAAACATACATAACACACTAGCAATAATTGTTAACTTTAACGCCCATATACGCCCATGTTATTAGGAAGTGCCTCTGCCCATCTTTCGTTCATATTACAGACCTTTATCCCACATGCTTAACTCGTAAACATTCAGGAATCGAACCAAATCCCGAGATTAAAAAGCCAAACACTTAGCTACTGTGCCAAGTGGTTAGGCAAAGCTTTTTAGGCTTAGTTAAGCTGCTTCAAAACTAATTATGTTAGCAAATTGTACAAATAACTAAGCCCCCAAATTAATGCTAATCAAAGCCCACGTTTAAAACCAACAAAATGAATTGTTGATACATTGTTAATTAACAAACGCCCATCGGATTAGGATTTATAGCTCTACGCCCATAAAACTGGGAAACTATGGCCCATATAAATACATATAAACAGATAATAAAATGAATTCGCTTACTTTATACACTGATGCCACCGCCCGCTCTTTTAGAGCAAGTTTCATTTTCAAAAAAGACACTTTACGAAATTTTTTTTTTTAATTTCGCGAAAGTATAAAATTTTGAAAACCGCGAACAACGTACGTATACATTGAAACCCATAACTGTAGGAATAGTGTTACGTGACGTAGCAACGTACAGTTAGCAACAAAAGTAGCTAAAACATTATACTTTTTAAGTATATCATTACTGAAGAAAACCCTATTAATATTATAAACGCGAAAGTTTGTAACTATGGTTGTTTGTTATTCATTCATTTAAAAACTACTGAATGGATTTTAATGAAATTTCATATGGAGGTAGCCGACACCCTGGATTAACACATAGGCTACTTTTTATCCCGAAAAAATGTACCGAGTAACACCGCGGGGCGCAGCTAGTACACAATACAAACTTTAATTAATATATCTCTTCCAATTATTTATCAATACTAAACTTGTTTAACCACCTTTGTTGCCGACTGTACATTAACTCTGTAATTATTTTTAACTGTAGTTTAAAAAGTTAAATACTTATTCTAGTTAATTATGCCCGTAGAAATTCAGTAAAAATTATTTAACACAAAGAAAATAGGATGTTAAAAAAAGAAAATTTAAATAGAAACTTTGACAGCAACTGTCATATGTAAAAGGGGCTATTCATATATTACGTAAGTCGACTTAGGGGGGTGGCGGGTCGACCATATCAAATTTTTCATACAAGGTGGTGGGAGGAAGTCTTGATAATTCTTACTGATCACAAAAATGCGCCATCAAACCAATACCATAGTTTATTACTACAAAAACGCAATAAACCAAACGTGTTTCCTTTAGATGCTTAAATAATAAATATTAGATAGGGGCGAGGGGGGGGGGACAAACAGTAGGAACAATAGTCTTACGAAATAAATGAATAGCCCCAAAACCATACAGCTTAATTGTATAGTTGAAAATTTTGAAATTCACTGGAAAAAACCATTCCAATATTTGTTTTGTTATAAATGTGGTAAAAATATTCCGGGTCTTACTTACATCAACACACATATCACTACGCCTGTATTCCCCGAAGGGGTTTACAGAGGTGCAAATATACACCCACATTTCGCCAGATATACATAAGTCCCAATGTAATAGGGAGCAATTTTTTTTCGTTATAAGCGCTGCTAGAAGAAAACACAATTTGAATTGCAATTTTTAACATTTACGTGTGCATCAAGTGAAGCTAAACCAACCCACCCTTAGTTGTCATAGGATATACTACTGTACTGTATTGTATTTGTATTGTACTGTACTGTGTGTACTGTATGTATTTGTATTGTACTGTGTGTATTGCATGTATTTGTACTGTACTGTGTGTACCGTATGTATTGTACTGTGTACTGTATGTATTTGTATTGTACTGTATGTATTTGTATTGTACTGTATGTATTTGTCCTGTACTGTTTGTATTTGTATTGTACTGTATGTATTTGTATTGCACCGTGTGTACAGTATGTATTTCTGCAAGTAAGACCCGAAATATTGTAACCACATTATCAATGAACACCATTTTATTATTTTATTATGTTGGTACTGTGCAAGTTGAAAATAGGACAGAGTATAACTGGATTTATGGCATTTTGCATGCATTAACTGAGGGCTGTAGCTTGACTAAAACAAACCATATAATATGTAAATTTTATACAAAAAGAAATGTGTCTGCTTGTAATACAACTAAAATGTTTTGTCCGTCTATTTGTTTCGGCTAATCTTTGAAACGGCTGGATCTGTTTCGGCGAGACTTTCACAGGCCGATAGCTAATATTATAAAGAGTCGCTGAGGCTTTTTATTTAGGGTTCCGCGGGAAATAAAATATAGAGTTAGATGAAGACGCGGATTACAATTAGTAGAGAAATGAACTGGTCCAATTGAATTGTGATTTATTACTAGTCAGCCATTTACAATCAGATCTGTCCTATCTCCATCTCTACTCTCACTCCACTCCACTCTACTCTCCTCTACTAACCTGCGGCCCGTCCTCGTCTTCCTCCGGCTCCTTGTACTTCCTCACCATATGCTCCTCGACGGGCTGGAAGAGTAATGCAGCTGCCCACACGTTCAGCATTATCCCGCCCAGCACCAGGACCGCGCCCCTGGAAGGTAGGACGAAATAGTAAGGCTTTATAATAAAAACTACTGAATGTTAGTGTTATAACATAACATTACGCCTGTTTCCCGAAGGGGTAGGGCAAAGGTGAATGTAAAGTACATCCACATTTCGCCAGTTATGTTATGGGTCCCAATGCAATAGGGGGCGAGCCTATTGCCATCAACCGGGCACAAATCCAGACTCCGTGCTGCTACTGGGGATTACCTAATGGGAAAACCCAGTAACACTTTGCCCGACCCGAGATTCAAATCAAAATATAAAAAAAAAAAACTCACTTGTATCCATACTCTTCAAGCAGATACCTCAAGACAGGCGGCAGTATGATACTCCCGAAGGCGCTGCCCGACATGCAGATACCGTTCGCTAACCCGCGCAAGCGCACGAAGTATGACGTCACGATGTATACAGTCGGAGGGAACGCTAGCCCCGCCCCCGTGCCTACCATCGCGCCAAAACTTTAAAATAAAAGAAGAAAGATTATAAATAATGCAATAAAAACATATTTTTTTAGAAATGCAGGGATCCTTTATGCAATTTGACACACCACCTGTTTCAAAGCCACGTAGGAATATTGCACAATTCCAACAATATTACATACATAATAAATAAACTAGCGATTTTTTTTCTTTTTTTTAAAACGTCGCCCCGCACTAGGAATTTCTCCTGTGTCGTGGGTGCGTTTCACAAACATGAAATATCACATACACTAACACCCAGACTCGAGACAAAAATTTGTGGTTCGCACAAAGTTTTGCCCCGTGCGGGAATCGAACCCGCAACCCTCAGCGCAGCAGTCCAATCGCTGAGCCACTGCGATAATCAGGTCGTCAAATTGATTATAAAATTGTAAACTCAGACATTTGCACACCAGTCGTCTGGTAGAATAAGATAGAACTTAAAATGAAATTGTCATCTTATTACTTATATTCTTGCGAGTAAATATTTCTCTTCTATTCTACATACGGGTCGAATACAAATTTTGACAATACCAACAATACTATAGTAACTTGGATGGGTGCTGTTATAGTTGGACTCGCTAGATGGCGCTATTCTCAACATCCAGATTTGATATTATTGATATTTTTTTTTATTTGTAACACGAAGGCGCGAGCAGTTGCTAGTATAAATAATAAATCTTTTTTTGATAATTACAAAATTTTGACAATACCAACTGTATACCATAGTCACATGGATGGATGCTGTTATAGTTGGACTCGCTAGATGGCGCTATTCTCAACATCGAGATCTGATATTTTTCCCACTTCTTTTCATTTCTAACACGAACGAAGTCGCGAGCAAACTAGTATAAATAATAAAACAACTTACCTAAAATACAGATACGTGATAGAGAACGCCCGGCTACTGAATATCATGCCAAACGCGGCAAAACTACCCCCGATCAGCGTTACCGTCCTATACGACCATTTTACCGACAGGATTGATGACAACGGACCTGAAATGAGAGAAATATTCCTTAGACACAGACTGCCTCGTTGGTCTAGTGGATGCTAAACGCGACTGCTGAGCACGAGGTCCATGGTTCGAATCCTATAAGTGCTTCTGGGTTTAGTCTATTAGGCAATTCTCAGTAGCAGCATGGAGTCAAGATTTGTGCACGGTTGATGGCAATAGGCTCGCCTCCTATCACATTGGGACTTAAAACATAACTGGCGAAATGTGGGTGTGCTAAATGTGCACCTCTGCCTACCCCTTCGGGGAATAACCCTCTACTATCAACCGGGCACATATCCAGACTCCGTGCTGCTACTAAGAATTACCTAAAATAAACCCAGTAACACTGCCCGACCCGGTATTCGAACCCAGGACCTAGTGCTCAGCAGTCGAACTGAATCTATGATGAAGAGGAATAGTGGTAAACCTGTACATACCTAAGCTGCTGTATAAAAAGTAACACAACGCGACAATGCCTGATGATGCAGAGGCGCTGGACTGGAAGACATCGTTGAACTCCACGAGCAGGACGCCGAAGGACTTAATGGTGCCGGGAATCAGGATATTCACCAGGGTAGCTCCTGAAACATAGTCCGATGATCATTTGGGGATCGGAGTGACTTAATAACTCAATACTCAATCATTTAATGCATTCCATATGTTACAGAGATGGTAGAAAAAATTTTTGTAAAAGATCAATATGGACCCTGTTGAACTTGTATGAGACTAGCTGTGCCCCGCGGTTTGCTTCCATTTCATTTGCGTAATCTCTATTTATTTATACTTAATGCACATTTGTATGAAGGCGGACTTAATACAAATACAAAATATTTTTTTGCTACTTCGGGTTACATTATTGCAATTTTCTTAAGGATTTCTATTTATTTATAAATAAATTCTAGTCTACGTTAATTCCTGATAATTTAGCTTACTATTGGTGAAAAAATGGTTTAAATCCGTCCAGTAGTTTTGGAGGATATTTGGCACAAACAATTGAAGAATCTTTATAATTAGATTGGTGACAATGTATATGTATGATTTTTACTCGTTTTCACGCAAAAACTACTGAACGGGTTTTGACAAAAATCGTCAGTAAATATAGCTTAAACATAAGAATAATACATATGCTATATATGTATAAAGATAGGAAGATAAAATAAACAATGACGTTTGGTGCAGTGGCTAAGCGATTGGACTGCTGCGCTAAGGGTTTGAGAAACGCACCCACGATATAGAAGAAATTCTAAGTTTGGGACGACGTTTAAAAAAAAAGTATTTATAAACATTACTATAGTTTTTCCTGTATTTCTCGTCATAGCCTTCTTCAGAGGCAAAACTAATATTTATGTTATTTCATTAATATCTCAAAATTTAGGTGAGTGGTGTGAAATTACTAGATTGGGGCGACGTATAAACAAATAAGTTAGAATTAAAAATATATTTTTAACACAAGCTTTTAAATCAAAAGTACCATAATATTGTATTGTCACTAAACCTATTTAAATATGCAAAGTTTCATTTCAATCGGATGTCAAAATTTGGTTCTAATTTACATTGCAAGATTTGACCTAAACAAACTCACATACATACATATATCCATACATACATACAAACATTGCAAGTTAAATAATGTTTGCGATATTTCATGTTCGTGAAACGTACCCACGACACAGGAGAAATTCCTAGTGTGTGGCGACGTCTTTCTTTAAAAAAAAAATAAAACCAAAACAATTGTTTACACCCGGGCAGTCTCGGGGCAGTCTGTGATACAAGGAGCGCCACATGTGGCAGATTACCTACGAGAACGCACCAGCCCCACTTGCCGTCGGGCGGCACCATCTCCCAGTCCCGCTCTGGAGCCGGCCCTATGGTGAACCGGCCGCCGCCCACCGCCGTAGAGTCCTCCGGCAACTTAACTGTGGACAAAATGACAGAGTTACTTCAATATCTTAATATAGCAGACGAATTTCTTAGTTATCCACTGACTAACGGTGACGGAAAACATCGTGAGGAAACCTGGATTTAAATTATCTGAAATCGCCCGCAGTGAGCTAGCGTGGTGATTAATGCTCAATCCTTCTCTATACGAGAAGAGGCCTTTGCTGCAGTGGGACAGTTATAGGCCTTTATTATTTTATTATTATTATATCAGATGAATAAAGAAAGGAAGTTAGAAGATATGTATGTATTAAGCAATTACAGGCGCTTATAAAATGCCATGACGCTAGATGCACGGTTCCAAATAGACAGTAAAAAAACTACTCTGTGTTCGAATTGCCATAACGACACATCCAATATTATAAGCATCAAAGAAAGCACCAATAATAAGTTTATATTAAAAATATATTTTTAAACCCAAGCTTTTAAATCAGTTAGGCTCAAAGTAAAGACGAATCAAACAAGCCCAAATACAATGGGGTTGCGTCATTTCGTTACAATATTACTATGACCCCTTCGACTCCATCATCAGATCAGCTCAAAGTACCATAATATTGTATTGTCACCAAACCAACATAATATGTTGGTTTGGTGACAATACAAAATTTAATAATAATAATAATAATAACCCCCCGATGTATCCTTACGTTGACGTCGTGGTGGGGCTTCTGCGCCTTGATGAGCGCTAGGGCTATGCCGGTAGAGGTACTCATGCCGGACAGGTCTAGGGTGAGAGGTCAGACTAAACAGGATACAAATTTGCTCCTGATCCACTCCCAGGTCAGAAGCATCTCTCCCTCCCAGACTTCCTTCCCAAATTCCCTACTCTAACTATCCCAACCACTTGTTCCAATATCCTTATCCTTTCTTGTCCCTGCCATTATCAATCCCGATCCCATCCTAACTGAACTACTAGCCTCGAGACTAGTAGCTAACCCGTTCCCCATAATCTCGCTCCACACAAATGCGATGCGTCTAAGAAACAGAACTTTACCCCAGGTGGGTACCGGAGCTAACCGCGATGGAGAATCCCACCCCGGGCCTTCTAGCCCGGGCTGCCCTTCGTATTCTGGGGAGGGCACCGTATCGTATCAACCTGCCCAGTCTCAAACTGTTGCAGCCACACATGACCCACCACCGTCATGTTCCTCACCTACATCATCTTTATTTTCATCCATACCTTCATCACCACCTTCATACCGCGATAATGTACATGAGACAAGTTCGCTGGATTCATCACCCTCACCATCATTTCAATCCGCTTTGGATGTTGTGCAGGAGGCTACCTCAGCCGATTTTACTGCACCCGCCAAAAACGGACGGCGCACACGAATGAAGTGGACAAAGAATATGAATATATTCATCATGCGCCATTATTTCATCCTCACTAAATTAGAAATTAATACTAGAACATACCTCACACCCTTACACGCACGGTTTACAGCAGAGTTCCCTGAAATGCAAGTAGGCAAACAAAGAATAGGAGATCAACGCCGTGCTATAGTACAGCGCAACTTTTTGACAAAACAGGAAATTGATAACATCAAAGATGAAGTAAAAACTCTGCTGCAAAATCAGCCACCAGAAACATTCACACACACAGATAACACACAAACGAAGAGGATCAGGTGGTCAGATTATCTAAACGAGTCGATAATGAGAAGTTACTACAGACTAACCAATTTAGAAACTGACTTAACCACTTACAGAACACTATTACATCAAGATATCATTTCTAAATGCCCCACAATTGCCCATCTCTCTGCACAAAGAATAGCGGATCAACGTAGGTCTATCATCAATAATCGGCTTTTATCGAAAGATAAACTAGATGAAATTCGTGACGAAGTCCGGAACGAATTGGGTGGTGTTAACACATACACTTCTGAAGTCATAACCCAAGAAAACTCACATTACAACATAATAGTATATCAGAAAACAACACACCTTCACCTACACCTGAGTCGTTACGTACATTTTGGTCGGATATCTGGTCTAACCCAATTGAACACGAACATAACCAGTGGATTGAAGAAGATAAAGACAGATTAAAGGATATCCAAGAAATGCAATTTGAACACATAGATCAAGATCTTCTATCTAAAGTCATAGCAAGAACACACAACTGGAAAGCTGCTGGATCCGATAATATACACAATTTCTGGTATAAAAAGTTCACATCCACTCACACATTACTACTCAAACACATAAACACATACATCCACGCGCCAGACACAATGCCACTCTACATCACACAAGGTACAACGTACATGCTCCCAAAAGACCTATCAGACTCAGTAAACCCTGCTAAATATCGTCCAATCACTTGCCTGCAAAATATTTATAAAATTATAACATCTTGTTTAAGTGAAACCATTTACAAACACACTAACAAGTACAACATCTTAGCAGAGGAACAAAAAGGATGTCGCAAACATAGTCAGGGATGTAAAGAACAGCTTACGATTGACGCTGTTGTAACCACACAAGCACAAAAACAAAAACGTGATATCCATACCATGTACATAGACTATAAAAAAGCATTTGACTCCGTACCACACTCTTGGTTAATTTATATCCTCAAACACTACAAGATTCACCCTATAGTCACATATTTTTTAGAAAAAACGATGTTAAACTGGACCACTAAACTAAAAATTTGTCAGACTCATAATACAACAGAAACCGATTTTATCCGAATAAGAAGAGGCATATTCCAGGGAGATTCTCTGAGCCCCCTGTGGTTTTGCCTTGCACTTAACCCACTCTCAAATATGCTTAATAAAAATAATATAGGATTTAAAATTAAACACAACACACAACTTACAACTCTCTCTCATCTCATGTACATGGACGATATCAAACTTTTTGGAAGCACACTAAATGAGATACACACACTTGCCGACATCACTCAGACTTTTTCTAATAGTATACGAATGGAATTCGGAATAGATAAATGTAAAATACAATCGGTTATTAAAGGAATAGTAGAGCCTGCGTCCTTCGAACTAGAAAACCTTAGTGTTATAGATGCCGTAGATCCAGTCGTAGGATATAAGTATCTAGGATATCATCAGACTCAACAAATTCACCACAATGATACAAAAAAGCTTCTGCAACAAAATTTTAAAAACAGACTACACAAAATACTACACACGCATCTTAACGCTAGGAACACTATAAAAGCAATCAACACCTTTGCTATACCCATACTAACCTACTCATTTGGAAACATAAGGTGGACACAAACAGACCTAAAAAATCTACAAAGGGTCATCAATACGACGATGACGAAACACAGGAAACACCATCCACGTGCTTGTGTCCAGCGATTAGTCTTACCGAAGAGTGAGGGCGGTAGAGGACTTATTGACATAGCGAACCTACACACTAAACAAATTACATTACTCAGATCATTCTTCCACAAACGCGCACACCTATCTACACTCCACGAAGCCATATCTCTAGCAGACACCAACACACCACTTCTTCTAGCTGACCAGTCCAAACAGTTTAAAACAACCACCAAGCAACAAAAAATTGACGCATGGACACAGAAATCCCTTCATGGCCGGCATCGTCTCGACTTATCCAACCCTATTGTTGACAAGATAGCGTCAAACGCATGGCTTAAGCGAGGTGAGCTGTTTCCTGAAACGGAAGGGTTTATGCTGGCAATCCAAGATCAGGTTATAGACACCAAAAACTATAGGAAGTACATCATCCGCGACAGCACCCTCGGCAGTGACCACTGCCGACACTGTCACAAGCAACCTGAAACAATCCAGCACATTACCGGCGCGTGTTCATCCATCACACAAACAGATTACAAACATAGGCACGACCAGGTAGCGGCAATAATACACCAGACACTAGCATACAAACACAAACTCATAACAGAAAAAACACCGTACTATAAATACACACCCCAAATCATTCTTGACTCACCTGATTATCGAATGTATTGGGATAGAACCATTCTTACTGACAAGACTGTTCATTTTAATCGACCTGACATTACACTTCATGACAAGCATAATAAAACCGTTTACCTTATAGACATTGCAATTCCCAATACACACAATCTAGCATCCACACACACAAATAAACTAGCAAAGTACGCAGACCTGACAATTGAAGTGAAGACCCAGTGGAAAGTACATACAGTGAAGACAATACCAATAGTCTTATCTAGCACTGGCGTCATCCCCAAAACACTGCACTCAAGCCTCAAAACCCTAAATATTCATCCACTAACATTCGCACTGCTTCAAAAGGCGGTAATACTGAACACATGCAGAATTGTCAGAAAGTTTTTGTCAATAGATTAAGAATTTCACCACCAAAATTGTTTGGCCAAAAGCCCGCAATATCGGTGTACTACCCCAGAAATGGGAGACTTATAAATTTAAGTACAATATAAATAATAATAATAATAATTCATAATATTATGAATGCTAAATTTCATTTCAATAGGATGTCGAGAAGTGGTTCTAATTTAGATTGCAAGATTTGACCTAAACAAACTCTAAATCTAAACAAATTAACCTAACAAACATACATACAAACATTGCAAGTTAAATAAAAGCTTGTAAAAAAAACTCCTTTCGTGATTCTTGGCAATAACTAACTCACTAGTTGGCCCATAATACAAAGTAGGAAATGTATCTATTTTGGCACCAATATCCACTTGATATGGCCTGGAAACCGGTCATTAGTTATCAAGCTGCCCACCCCCGTAACCATTAAGAGCAGTCGGTAAAACGTTATTGCTCTCAATGATAGATATGATATATAGAATTAGATATACATCACATTAATATAAAGGCGAAAGTTTGGAAGTGTTTTTTGTATGTCATTCGTATAATTATACTTGGACCAATTATGATAAAATTTGGTATGGAGGTAGCTGACACCCTGAATTGACAAGCTGCGCCCCGCGGTGTTACCCGCTACATTTTTTCTGGATAAAATGTAGCCTATGTCTTAATCCAGGGTATCAGCTCTATAGGAATTTTCATCAAAATCGGTCTAGCCGTTTAAGCGTGAAGAGGTAACAAACACACTCACAAACTTTCGCCTTTATAATATTAGTATGATAGTGGGATTCTATTGATTGCTCGTTATTAAAAAACATAACATCACGCCTGTATTCCCCGAAGGGGTAGGCAGAGGTGAACATTTAGTACACCCACATTTCGCCAGTTATGTTTTTAGGTCCCAATGTAATAGGGGGCGAGCCTATTGCCATCAACCGGGCACAAATCCAGACTCCGTGCTGCTGCTAAGAATTACCTAATGGAAAAACCCAGTAATACTTTGCCCGACCCGGTATTCGAACCCAGGACCTCGTGCTCAGCAGTCGCGCTTAGCAACCACTAGACCAACGAGGCAGTCGTTACTATTCTCGTTATTGCTCGTTATTATTCAAACACTCGCCATTAGAGGTTTAAGATATAAATAATATAACCTCACACGTCTTGGCAGCTCGCCAGCTTTGGAACTGAGAAATGTAGAGACTTGTATAATTACTTACGGGAGTAACGATGGGCGAGCTTGCATTTTTGGGAATCCCCAATTTGTTTACAGTTAACGTCATCGGACGCGAGAGTAACGTATGGATAATTTATTTGTACGAATCGGGCACTGATAGCCGAGTGGTATGCCCGTTGGACTGCCTAAACAAAGATTGCAAGTTTGAACCCCGGTACGTACAAATGTCTTTTCGAATTCATGTGCGTAAGAAGTTTATTTTATTTATTTATTTATCAACCACTTACAACTATCATCATAAGTAATATAACCTAATACAAGACTGCCTCGTTGGTCTAGTGGTTGCTAAGCGCGACTGCTGAGCACGAGGTCCTGGGTTCGAATCCCGGGTCGGGCAAAGTGTTACTGGGTTTTTCCATTAGGTCATTCTCAGTAGCAGCACGGAGTCTGGATTTGTGCCCGGTTGATAGCAATAGGCTCGCCCTCTATTATATTGGGTGGGACATAAAACATAACTGGCGAAATGAGGGTGTACTATATTATGTACACCTCTGCCTTCCCCTTCGGGGAATACAGGCGTGATGTTATGATATTATGTACAATAGTGTAATTACTAAAACTGTTAGAAGTCGCTAAGAACTTTTCCTATACATTAATCAACGCGTTTCGTAAGAAATTTAACAAAACTCTTTTATAAGACTTCTTAGGGGTAAAATACTTTGATGGGGTAACCCTTTAACAAACAATGATATTTTATGTAAAAAGAGGTAGATGTTACCCACGGAATTCAAATTAAAAAATGTATTCGCATAAACCTTATGTGTTAATCCAGGTTGCCAGCTACCTCTATACCAAATTTTATCAAAATCGTTCCAGCCGTTTAAGTGTGAGGAAGGAAGAAACATACAAACACTCACAAACTTTCGCCTTTATCAAACATCTAACGACGCAAAGCCGTGGTATCCGACCTAGAATTGACCACCCCCTTTCCTCCCGTGGGAGTCGTAAGAGTCGACTAAGGGAAAATCCAGAAGACGGGCAGCAGCGCCTTCTGTAACTTCACCACTAATACTGCGATCCTCAAGCCGCTTGCCAAGCGTGGGGATTATGGCAACCCCCCACTCCAAGGGAGGCCTTTAAACAATGGACGTGTTCCCGCTGATGATGATGATGAATGGCGCTATGATTCTGCCCAATTAGGTCATAGGACGTTTGAAAACATCGTCGGGGTAGGTTGACCCACTTCTATTAATTATCTAGACAAACATACGCTAGTGCCCTTGGGAGTTTGGCGGGCAGCCAATTTTGGAACTGGATGTAGACGGTTTAAGTGTATAGACGTCGCGGCGGGATCACTGGAATATTATAACCCTCGAGAAATATGAAATCAGACCTATTTAGTCTATTTACATATATGTACATACATAAAATCACGCTTGTTTCCCTGAGGGGTAGGCAGAGACCACGGATTCCCATTTGCTACGATCCTGGCATACTTCCTTTGCTTCATTCACACGCATCACATTCCTAACACACGCTCGTCGGTTGAGGGTACTTATTTAGATATATAATAATGGTTCACAGACAGAAGGTAAAGCAGATTTAATCCATACTTAATATTATAAATGTGAAAGTAACTCTGTCTGTCTGTTTCGCCTTCACGACTAAACCGCTAGACGGAATTTGATGAAATTTGGCATGTAGTAAGTTTAAGACACTAGAAAGGACATAGGCTAGTTAACACGGGTGAAACTGCGAGCAAAAGTTAGTATCGATACGCGGTTTCAGGCCAAGAATTGACCACCCCGTTTCCTCCCATGGGTGCGAGGCGACTAAGGGAAAATCCAGAAGATGGGAAATTCTATCAAATCAGTCCAGCCGTTTTAGCGTGAAGACCTAACAAACATACAAACACACACACACGATCTTTCGCCTTTATAATATTAGTGTGATTTATGCAATATTAGTACAGATAGACGTTCTTTATTAATTTTATAACATATTCTTCACAGCTGGGTGACCACGTGATCTCATCCTTGCTAGCTTCAACAAGGTTGACGGCGGACTTTCCCATTTAATTGAATCTTGACATGAATATTCTTTTCGATTAGATTCCTCCGTTTTTATTACATTACCAATGATATATACTACAATATGGTAGATATGTTACTAGTGCACTCGTTTTGAAGACTCGAAAATGTCCTTAGAACGTTTTGTCTAGCAGTAATTGGGTAGCCTGTGCGATGTTTAAGTGTCAAATATTGTTTACTTGCCCGCGATGTTACCCGTAACATTTTTTCGTGATAAAAAGTAGCCAATGTGTTAATCCAGGGTGTCAGCTACCTCCATATGAAATTTAATTAAAATCCATTCAGTAGTTTTTACGTGAAAGAGTAACAAACATCCATCCATACTTACAAACTTTCGCGTTTATAATATTAGTAGGGATGTCACCTGTCCGAGTACACGGTCGTTAAGTTTCGCAGTGTGTCTGCTAGATAGAACTCTGTAGTCGGATACATACATACATACATAAAGTCACGCCTGTTTCCCTGAGGGGTAGGCAGAGACCACGGATTTCCATTTGCCATTTAGTCGGATACTCAGAATATTACTCAGAATACTCAAACCAAACCCAAAAGTGGAAGGCTTAATGTTTTGAAGACCCTTATCTTCTCCTTTACTTTCGTAGGTCCTCTACCTCTGCCCAGTTTTCGGGCAATTTATTTTATATAATTGATTCCAGGTCTTCATCAATATTGTAAATGTGACCACAATGTAATGAATAGTGATAGCCAGTAGTTTTAATTGCACCGTGGGTTTTTGGCCCAATTTGTTATTTTTTTCCCTTCTATCACTATTAGTTTGCTTTGTTGTCGCATAATGAAACTACATATGTAAATTTACAAATTTGTACCATCTTTCTTTTTAAATGAGTAACCTCTGGAGTTTCTTGCCGGTTCTTCTCCATTGGAATGAAATTTTGGAACCGTGTAACTAGCATCCTAACGTTTCATAAGCGCCTGTAATAGGTTTATATGAAATAAAAACATTTTGAATTTGAATTTGAATTTGAAGAACATAAGTCACTCCGAAATTGATGATTGATTGAGTATGGATGGATGTTTGTTACTCTTTCACGTAAAAACTAATGAATGGATTTTAATGAAATTTCATATCGAGGTACCTTACACCCTGGATTAATACAGGCTACTTTTTATACCGAAAAAATGCAGCGGGTAACACCGCGGGGCGCAGCTAGTTATATCATATACCTCTTTTGATTTGCTATCGAACTAGCAAGAAGTTTGTTCCACACTATAACCTCCTGTGTGTCCATCAAAATGGAATGACCATTATTTTTAGCCGTTTAATTAACTTGATCGAGTTTAGTTGTTTGGAAATACCTTCACGCCAACTTCTTTGTGGGGTAAACAGTCAATGTTTATGTAGTAAATTGTTTTATGTTTATTGCGAATTCACCGACTGTGCTATTTTCATGCTGTTTAAATTTTTACTCAGTACCCGGTGTTTAAAGTGGATGGAGTAAGAATTGAATTCTGGTCTATGTTTATGAGCCGTCGTGGTGGCCTAGTGGTTGACATACCGGATTTGTATGCACATGGTTGCAGGTTCAAACCTGGTCAAGTATCAATGTGACTTTTTCAATGTTATAAATACTTTCTTAGTTACTCTAAGACACCACTGACTAACGGTGACGGAAAACATCGTGAGGAAATCTGGATTTAATTATCTGATATCGCCCGCAGTGAGCTAGCGTGGTGATCAATGCTCAATCCTTCTCTATACGAGAAGAGACCTTTGCCCTGCAGTGGGACAGTTATAGGCTGTTATTGTTATTATTTTTATGTATCGCCAGAAAAGTAAGTCGTAATAGGCGATGAACTCAATTTAAGCTCGTCGCCTTACATGTATACCCTCCCGTATACCCTTTGGGTACGGAACCCAAGAAATTAAGCTAACGTTTAGCGTTCTCTCTACGAGATGGTTACTATACTAGCATCTTGGTTGCTAGGCAACCGGCATGACTTCTATATGAGTCATTCACCAATTCTACTGGCCTAGCAACTGACAATCTACAAAACAACACGTCATAATACGGGTAAAACCTCAGACGAAGTATATGATAGACCGGT
Organism: Abrostola triplasia; assembly: GCA_946251915.1. NCBI lineage: Eukaryota > Metazoa > Arthropoda > Insecta > Lepidoptera > Noctuidae > Abrostola > Abrostola triplasia. The sequence continues at coordinate 2,313,789 of OX276450.1, forward strand.
TCTCATGTAAATAAGGCGAGACCAAAAATGAAATGAGTGCGTGTTTGACATATAGTGCTGTGACACGCACTCTCATATTATCGTATGTCGATAAAAATCACAATCATGAAAACAACGAAGTTAAACGAAATTATCTAAAATCAATATAGTAAAACAAAAGAATCCATAAATCATCGTCGTTTATTAAATCTTAACAAAAAAATAAACCTTTTAAAGTTAACAAATAGTCAGAAACATGAAATAAAATAAAAGTCGGCGTTGGTTTCTAACGCCATTAATGCAGTAAGCCCAGTGATCAGTGATCACACTGTTAATAAAGATTTCAACTTCATATCGACCCTACCGTGGATTCCCGAAGGCAATTAACATATTACAGAATCAATACATAATCACTTATTCTGTTGAATAAGTAAGTGTATAATAGTCAATTATTGCAGATTTTCCGTTTTTACTAAACTAACTAATTTACTATTTACTAATGGTAATTTTTATTACCATAAAAAAGTACATATTAAATACTTATAGTCGTATTGTCTAATTTATTAAGTAGTTCTGTGGTAAAAGGTAAATTCATAAAATAACATACCACATTCATAAAATAAATAAAGTAATGAAAATCGTAATCTGATGTATTTAGGGCATTTTCTAAAACAAATTTGTTCAAAGTGCTTACTGCAAACTGATGAATATTTTTTGGGAATCCAGTTACCTCTATTTAACAGTTTTAGCCATTTTTGGCGAAACTCTTCATTTACAGGAAATCTTCAAAATATTTTTTTACATTATTCTAAAGAATTATAATGTTTCTAAATAATTATTTTGGACATTGATTGATTATAATATAATATGTGTATTAATTTATTTTTACAATAATAATATTATGTACCTATACTAATTAATCAACTTCTCAAAATAAAACGTCAAGTAGAATATCGAACAATATCGATAAAGTCTCTGTCAAGGTGGTCAATCTCTATTCTATGATATTTGGGTAAAAAATACACAAAATTTACGTACGTGTTATTTCTTTTTATAAAGATCTACAATATTAAGGGTCACTATGTGATTAAACGCGATACATTGGCGTACCGATTGATATACGCAACGTTAGTAAAGGCATTTGTAAACGTATTGTAAATAGCAAAATAACCAATTGTACTTACAAGTGAAAACTGTAATTATTTATATTATTTCTATGATTAGTATCACATCCGGGTACTACACACGAAGGCATGACGAAGACAAATAAATAAATATAATTTACACACCAAGCATATATTTTTTCAAATTAAATAACACAATTTATTTTTGACTAATTTGAAATGTGTCATTTGGTGTAAAGTTCAGTCAGTAACACGTCCAACTACCTTTCTCACTCTAACCTACATTGTACTCAGGTCTTTCTGTTTCAATCACCCCATCTATAGTAGGAACTACTTGGATCCTATATCTATGGGTAAAACTCACTCGACAAGTCAACAGCTGTTCATGAGTCAAGAGCAACGACCGGGTCAATAAACTATCATATCTGTACGAATTACTAGCATTATAACTAATTGGCACATAAAAATAACATGACCCACGCCCATAGTATACCTACCCGGTACACCCACATTTCGCCAGTTATGTTTTAGGTCCCAATGTAATAGGGGGCGAGTTTATTGCCATCAACCGGGCACAAATCCAGACTCCGTGCTGCTACTGAGAATTACCTAATGGAAAAACCCAGTAACACTTTGCCCGACCCGGGATTTGAACCCAGGACCTCGTGCACAGCAGTCGCGCTTAGCAACCACTAGACCAACGAGGCAGTCAAACTTTTCAATATCTTCGGACAGAACAATATGTAATGGAAACCTCGCTCGATATAATTGCACGTATAAGCAAGTTAATTTAGAGCTTGAACAACGAAAATAAACACGAACTCAACAATATAAGTAATACAAATGCCTACAATCATAAATGAGGGAGTCATACCTCTCCTATCGCCACGAGACACAGCACAATCCCCATCAGACATGGCACTGAAGATCTAAGCGAACACATCACTACTAGATCCTAGGAGTAACTGATCGTTTTCATCATAATTATTGCGTGTTAACCAACAATTTGGTATCATATCCTTGCATGTTAAATAAGGGCTGGTACAGACGTGAGCTAGCGTTTAACGACCTGATAAGTGCAGTGGCTAAGCGATTGGACTGCTGCGCTAAGGGTTGCGGGTTCGATTCCCGCACGGGGCAAAACTTTGTGCGAACCACAGATGTTTGTTCCAAATCTGAGTGTTTATGTATGTGATATTTCTTGTTTGTGAAACGCACCCACAACACAGGAGAAATTCCTAGTGTGGGGCGTTTTTTAAAAAAGAAAAAGAAAAGAAAGAAATAAAAGCGTAGCTAGCAATATACAGATTCAATGTCTAGACGTGGATATTTGAACTGGGTCACTGGCCCATTTCGTTAGACTATGGCTTTTTTAAAAGTCGCCCCACACTACGAATTCCTCCTGTATTGTAGGTGCGTTCCACAAACATGAAATATCACATACACAAACACCCAGACTTTACAAAAATCTGCAGATTGCACAAATCTTTGTCTCGCGTTTGAATCGAATCCACAACCCTGCCAAGTCAAAGATCAAAGTTGAAACCCCGGCACGCATCAATATCTTTTCGAATTCATGTGCGTACTATAAATTAGTTATCAATTCCTAAAAACGGTGAAGGAAAACATCGTGAGGAAACCGGTACACCTGAGAGATTGTTCAACGGTGTGTGTCGCCATGTCAGAGGCCAACAGGCGGTTTACACTCTGACACCAGGTTGTTCACCAACCATACGATAAGATAATCTTTTAGGGGAATACAGGCGTTATTTACTATAATAACTTTCGTGAGTGTTATCCATATTATCTACTATATATACCGGTTATACTCACGTCGATATTCGGGAATGCCCGACTAGTTTCGTCACCTGCCCATGAATAAGGGCTCCGTTAGAGTCTGAAACTAGTCGGGCATTGCCGAATATCGACGTGAGTATAACCGGTATATATAGTAGATACTACAGGCGTGATGGTTTTTGTTGTAGATATTTACATTGAACACAATGTTAGTAATGACTCATGTCGCAGATCCAAAAGAATGATGGCACACTGCGTAGTGTTTAATGTCTCTTAATATTAATTGTTATCTTTTAACTAATAAAGACATTCTTTTATAAAAAAAGTCGCGTGTTTACATGTCTTATGACGTCATAAGTCACACGATGGGTTTCGACATGTTTACTTCACTTTAGGAGCGCGTAAAATTTATCTACATATTTTTTACCCGACAAAGGCAGTCAAAAGAGAAGTGTCATGATTTTGCCAGTCTATGTGTGTAATTACTTATTTCATTGGTTACACTAACAATGCATAGTAACATCTGCCCCTCACCATAAACTTTTAAAGCATGGCGATTTTCGTGATCGATGTGGAAGCGAGAGGCCGGATTACACTGCACGTAGAAGTCCCGCTTCCACCACGTAAACTGTCCTGCTATAAGAGTTTATAATATTGCTGTAGTAACAAATTAATTCTACTAATTGGTTATTATATTTACGAGCCGTTTGGGGTCGAAACCCTCGGGTCATGGGGTCCAAGTGCCCGTCTCTTATTTAGAGACCTATCAAAACGGCTGGACGACTCTTCACGTGACCAAAGGGCTGGCTTTTCGGCCAAAGAATTTGCATTGCCATTCAACCAGTCGACAGCGATGAGGACGAATACTTCGATGCATAATTTTTAGACTGCCTCGTTGGTCTAGTGGTTGCTAAGCGCGACTGCTGAGCACGAGGTGTTGGGTTCGAATCCCGGAACGGGTAAAATGTTTCTGGGTTTTTCCATTAGGTAATTCTCAGTAGCAGCACGAAGTCTGGATTTGTGCCCGGTTGATGGCAATAGGCTCGCCCCCTATTACATTTACATTGGGAGCTAAAACATAACTAATAAAATGTGGGTGTACTATATGTGCACCTCTGCCTACCCCTTCGGGGAATACAGGCGTGATGTTATGTTATCTATGTTATGTTATAATTTTTAGTTTTTTCATTTATAAATATTATTTGTTTTCAACGTTGGTTAGTATAAGTATTTGTAATGTAATTCTACTAAGTACATGCCCTAGTTTAATTGTTATAAACAATATTTAGTTATTGTTAAAACAAAAACTTTCCTGTTTATATTTTATAAATAGTCACAATAATGCGTTATTGTGAAACAATGGAAACTGACATTTTATATTTTCTTATAGCAGCCAACCCGCAGTGAGCTAGCGTGGTAATCAATGCTCAATGCTTCTCTATACGAGAAGAGGCCTTTGTAGCAGTGGGACAGTTATAGGCTGTTATTATTATTAATATATAATATAATATAATTATTTTTAAAGTCTCGACTGCCTCGTTGGTCTAGTGGTCGCTAAGCGCTACTGCTGAACACGAGGTCCTGGGTTCGAATCCCGGGTCGGGCAAAGTGTTACTGGGTTTTTCCATTAGGTAATTCTCAGTGGCAGCACGGAGTAGATTTGTGCTCGATTGCTGGCAATAGGCTCGCCCTTATTACATTGGGACCTAAAAACATAACTGGCGAAATGTGGTTGTTCTATACCTCTGCCTATCCTTCGGGGACTACAGGCGTGATGTTATGTTTATTTTTATAATATAGAAGTATAGGTAATATCCACACAAACAAGGTTGCGGTCAGATGCTTATTTTTTTTACCCGACTGCGCCACGTAAAGAAGGGTAATGTGTTTACTATGTTTATAGCTTATGTATTTCTCACAAGGCGTTTTTAATGTGACAAGGTAATTGAGCAAGACGTTAACAATGTGTGAACACGACATAATATTCAGACGTGTTAGTCCGCGCTGCGCATGCGCCGATCACTTATCGCCTGATTGGATAATAATTATTTACTTGTAAGCACATTGTATGAGTACACTTTGTTTATAAACTTTGACAGGTAAAGGCCGATTTAGTTTCGTTTTTCATATAAAAAAACAATTTTCCAGTGAAATTTTACTGCTATCATGTGGCAGCCCTAGGATGTATATTTAAATTATTTAAAATTTAAATATTTGTTACTCAAATACTCAAAAACGGTTAAACAGATTTCGATGAAATTTGTGGAATAGAACATTGGGTACCTACTATTTATATGATACTAGCTGCGCCCGGTGTTAACCGAAGTGCCGAGAAGAAGCCGAGTGGTACCCAGCCTAGAATTGACCACCCCCTTTCCTCCCGTGGGTGTAGTAAAAGGCGACTAAGGAAAATCCAGAAGATGGGCAGCAGCGTCTACTGTAACTTCACCACGAATACTGCGATCCCCAAGCCCCCCCCTCCCCCCCCTCTTGTTCACAAGTAGTCGTCTCTTAGCTGATAATAATGATGGGCATTTTAGAGCACTTTTCACGTTAATGTTTGTGCGTGTAGTCGATGACTGACGAGTACTGAGGTAGGGGAAGGAGGGGCGCATCGACACCCCTCCTACTACTGTCCAAACTAAATATATCGTACGAGGAGTCGTTTTAAATGGATTTGTAAGTTTCATTATAGATAGACCAGTCCAGTACTGGCGCCAGTAGCTATTCCTATGTAAACAGCATTGTTCCCAGCGATCGTAACCTTGTACATGGTAACTGAATACATTACCCATACATAGTCAAGTCGTATCTGTTATAAATGTACTAGAAACATTCTCAATACAGTCAGCATCATAGGTAGCGAAATATTTAATGTTATTAATATACTTCTTCTTCTTATATGGTTGATGAACAACCTGGTGTCAGAGTGTAAACCGCATGTAGGCCTCTGACATGGCGACACACACCATTGAACAATCTCTCAGGTGTGCCGGTTTCCTCACGATGTTTTCCTTCACCGTTTTTAGGAACTGATAACTAATTTATAATACGCATGAATTCGAAAAGACTCTGACACGAGGTTGTTCATCAACCATACGATAATTAGAACATACCACTTATTAAAGAACATTTTTTTATAAAAACACGCCTGTATTTCCCAAAGGGGTAGGCAGAGATGCACATAATTATAGTACACCCACATTTCGCCAGTTATGTTTTAGGTCCCAATGTAATAGGGGGCTAGCCTATTGCCATCAACCGGGCACAAATCCAGACTCCGTGCTGCTACTGAGAGTTATCTAATGGAAAAACCCAGTAACACTTTGCCCGACCCGGGATTCGAACCCAGAACTTCGTGCTCAGCAGTCGCGCTTAGCAACCACTAGACCAACGACGCAGTCTTTATATAGCACTTTTTATATAATAAAATGTCTTAAATATTCTCAGATACTTCGGACGTTTCTATAATTTGAAACAATAACTTTGTTTCTTTCAATTATTTGACATTGGACGACCTGATTAGCGCAGTGGCTAAGTGATTGGACTGCTGCGCTAAGGGTTGCGGGTTCGATTCCCGCACGGGGCAAAACTTTGTGCGAACCACAGATGTTTGTTCCGAGTCTGGGTGTTTGTGTATGTGGTATTTCATGTTTGTAAAACGCACCCACGACACAGGAGAAAATCCTAGTGTGGGGCGACGTTTTTTTAAATAATAATAATGTTTAAAGCTAAAGCTGCATAAGATGCTGATTGTACTTATAACATTGGCCCCGATTCTCTCAATACAGTAATAACCGACTATCTCTCTCTTATAAATGTCTTAGAAAAAGGACAAAAACTGTGAAACTGGACTAAAGATATCTTCGTATTGGCATGAGCTGGTTGCTTTTGCATTTTTTTTTGTTTAAACACTACTTCGCCCCACACCAGGACTTTCTCCTGTATCGTGGGTGCGTTTCACAAACATGAAATATCACATACACAAACACCCAGACTCGGGACAAACATCTGCGGATCGCACACATTTTTATCCCGTGCGGGGATCGAACCCGCAACCCTTAGCGCAGCAGTACAATCGCATAGCCACTGCGCCAATCAGGTCGCTAAAAAAGTTGTGCGGACTGCAGATGTTTGTCTGGAACTTTGTGTATGTGATACCTATTTCATGTTTGTGAAACACACCCACGACACAGCAGAAATTCCAAGTGTGGGGCGACGTTTAAATAAAAAAAAATACATTATTTCGGAAGTTATGTTATAGGTCCCAATATAGGATTGAGCTTTGTGGCGTACCTTGGGAGAGGCCTATGTTCAACAGTGGACTACAACTATGATAAAAGTAATAGTGAACGAACCATTGCAGTGCTGCTACTGAGAATTACCTAATGGAAAAACCCAGTAACACTTTGCCGGACCCGGGATTAGGACCCAGGACCACGTGCTCAGCAGGCGCGCCTAGCAACCACTAGACCAACGTGGCAGTCTAGTAAATACCACATTTGTATATAATACATAATAGATAGGTCCGCGATGTTGTTTATATAGGAAAATTTACATCGAGACGAATCTATTAGGTTATTTGTAAACAACGCCAAGGAGAACCATATTATGTATCTAGTTCTGATTGGTCACAGCGGCCTGTGTCAGCTGAGACTAGCCAACTACGAAGATATTATATTGCACAAGTATGCGAACACAGGTGCACTCCCTATTCCCTCACTCTCATAGTCTAGACGGTAAGACACGACCGGAGAGAGATCAGGCGCAGGACCAACGGCTTAACGTGCCTTCCGAAGAATGTGTGTATATCTCAGCCTAGACGGGAAATACTGGTGTGATGATATATGAAGACTGAGTCATAAGTGCATTGATAAAGCAGAGATGCTCGACCCGGATTTGTTTTTAAATAAATTAATGGGATAATCAGTTTCGATTACAATCGATAAAACAATCATACGATTTTTCGGAATACCCCTAATTACATAACAGGACTAATTATGACTAATTGGTTAGTAATCAGTAATTAAGGAAAATACTGTTATTAATCAATGTATTTAATACACAATGCTTGTATTAACCAAAGGCTTAGGATGCAAATGGTGGCCAAGAACGGGCAAGCGAAGCGTAGGTCGTCCGGCAGCGAGATGGGTTGACGACATAATAAAGATTGCGGGGCGCACCTGGACAAGATTGGCACAGGACCGCGGCGGATGGCATTGTTTAAGGGAGGCTTATACCCAGCAGTGGCATATTGAAGGCTGTAGATGATGATGCAAATGTTATACTTACATTAAAACTTACAAATAAATTACCAAAGACAGCATATATCAAAAATAGTCATCATCAGCCGGAAGACGTCCACTGTTGAACAAAGGCCTCCCCCTTAGAACGCCACAATGAACGACAGTTTGCCAATTGCATCCACCGGTTGCCCGCAATTCTGACGATAACGTCTATACTCCATTATAGTATAATCCTTCATCGGTCAAGACACCGTGTGGCCATTATTTTACTGTCTTGCAAAGCGTGTTAGGCGGCTTAAATTTAATTTGTGACAACCTTTGCCTCACAGTGTAGTGATAGTTAATGTAGGCCTACTCATTAATAATCGAACCATACCTTTTAGTTTCTTATATCTCGCTTTCGGCATTTTCACTAAATATCACAGCACTACAAAATATACTGTCGACTTTAATACGTGAAAAACTACGCGGGTAAATGTGAAATACAATGTATAACTACCCCCGTTATGAATCGAAAGTTTTGATATTTTAAAACCTGACGCCATGGCTTTTTAGCCAGCAAAATGAATACAATGAGTGTGTGAAGAATCTGAAAGATTTAAGTATGTAGTGTTATTTAGCGTAGTCTAATGTTATATTTAATTATAAATATAACATTATTATCCTATAAGTGAATATAATTTTTAAAACCAGATTGATGCAGTGGCTAAGCGATCGGACTGCTGGGCTAAGGGTTGCGGGTTCGATTTCTGCACGGGGAAAAGAATTGTGCGAACCACAGATGTTTGTCCCGAGTTTGGGTGTTTGTGTATGTGATATTTCATGTTTGTGAAACGCGCCCACGATAAAGAGAAAATATCTAGTGCGGGGTGATGTATTTTTTTTTCTTTTTGACGTATACGTAGCTTGTATCTAATACTCCTAAGGTTCTTAACCTAAAAATAGTATAAATATGACTAAAATGGGAAACTAAACCTTGATTTTATAAAATACAACAAACTGAAATCAAATCAGCCTAAAACGAATAACTTAACTTATTTAATATTTAAACAAAGGCGAAATGGGGGTGTACTATAGGTGCATCAGGTATGTGCACCTCTGCCTGCCCCTTCGGGGAATACAGGCGTGATGTCATGTTATGACTGTGTTAACTTATTCACTAAGCCATTTACGAGGGTCAAACTGAAAGTTCTTAGAACTGGCCACTTATAAACAATATAATAAAAAAATAATTCTAAAATTTGAAAATAGAACTCTTTGCCAATATTACTGAGTATATATTTCATTAATTTGTCATTTGTTTTACGATTTCGCGGCAAATTGAAAATTGTCTGTGTCACGTCAACATGAATTTAACACGAGAAAATTTTCGTGCAATGATTTTTTATGACTTTCGATGTCATTTAAGTCAACAAGAAAGTTATGATAGACTACGATTGGCCTTTCACGATGAAGCCCCATCTCGTGCGACAGTTTACAACTGGTTTAATGAGTTTAAACGTGGTCGCACTAATCTCACTGATGATTTACGTGAGGGACGGCCTTCTACGGCGACGACTGAAGATAACATCTGTGTTGTGCGGCGTATGATAGAGACTGACAAAAGAGTGACCTATCAGCAGATTCGGACAAGCTTAGGCATCGGTATGAGTCAAGTGCACAAAATCCTCCACGAACATTTAGCAGTCAGGAAGCTTTGCGCCCGGTGGATACCTCATAATTTGACTGAGGCTCAAAAACTCCATCGTGTGGATTGGTGCCGTAAAATGATTGAAAGATTTAACGGAGGTGACTCAAATGCTGTGTTCGACATACTAACAGGTGACGAAAGCTGGATTTACTGTTATGATCCTGAAACCAAAAGACAATCTGCTCAGTGGGTGTTTCCTTTCGAGAGGTTGCCAACTAAAGTGAAGAGAGATCGAAGTGCGGGAAAAAAAATGGTGGCCTCGTTCTTTGGAAGGATAGGTCATTTCGCAACAATTGTGTTAGAGGATCAAAAAACAGTTTCTGCAGAATGGTACACTACCAATTGTTTGCCACTTGTCTTGGAAAAAGTTCGAGAGAAACGACCTCGCAGTAGGATCCTCCTTCACCACGACAACGCCTCGTCGCACACCGCTAAGCGAACGATCGACTATTTGGCGACATCAAACGTTGAATTACTGGGTCACCCGCCGTATAGCCCCGACCTCGCCCCTTGTGATTTTTATTTATTTCCAAAAATTAAAGAAAAACTTAAAGGAAAGCGGTTTATGAATGCTGAAGAAGCGGTGGCTGCGTATCGCGATGCCATTGAAGAGAACCCTAAAGACGAGTGGGCAAAGTGCTTTTCCCAGTGGTTCCATCGCATGCAGCGGTGTATTGACGTGAATGGACAATATTTTGAAAAGATATAATAAAACTAATAACTGGCTAATGTAATCAGTTTTTGATTTTCTAAGAACTTTCAGTTTGACCCTCGTAACAATCATCATTCATCGTTACAATTCGAAGTTAATCAAATTATATTTCCTTATACCGATTATCCAAGCATACAAATAATATTGTTATCCATAAAAACTGTATTTTTAACAAGCACAATCTATAAACCAACATATATGGTGTAATTAAAATAATTAAAGTAATATTCACGTAGTTTCCTTAACACGACACCAAATAAATGAGATCTCTTTGTTTTATCAAACAATAGCATTTTGTAGGTACCAAGTAATATGATTCATAATTCTATTACTTGTATTTTGTACCGACTTTTGCACTTTCATTCGGAGAATAACCGCAGCAAAGATATTATTAGCTATGTTATAATAACAAGCGTCTATAACTAACTGTCCCAATAAGTAAGGCACTGGTACAAAGGCCTCTCATACAGAAGGAACGAGCATTGATCACCACGCTAGCTCACTGACATGCACCACACTTATGTGACATGCTTGTGGTGCTAAAATAACACCAGCCTATAACTGTCACACTGCTACAAAGGCCTCTCATACAGAAGGAACGAGCATTGATCACCACGCTAGCTCACTGTCATGTACAACACTTATGTGTCATGCTTGTAGTGATAAAATAACACCAGCCTGTAACTGTCCCACTGCTACAAAGGCCTCTCATACAGAAGGAACGAGCATTGATCACCACGCTAGCTCACTGTCATGTACAACACTTATGTGTCATGCTTGTGGTGATAAATAACACCAGCCTGTAACTGTCCCACTGTTACAAAGGCCTCTCATACAGAAGGAACGAGCATTGATCACCACGCTAGCTCACTGTCATGAACACTTATGTGACATGCTTGTGGTGATAAAATAACACCAGCCTGTAACTGTCCCACTGCTACAAAGGCCTCTTATACAGAAGGAACGAGCATTGATCACCACGCTAGCTCACCGTCATGAACAACACTTATATGACATGCTTGTGGTGATAAAATAACACCAGCCTGTAACTGTCCCACTGCTACAAAGGCCTCTCATACAGAAGGAACGAGCATTGATCACCACGCTAGCTCACCGTCATGAACAACACTTATATGACATGCTTGTGGTGATAAAATAACACCAGCCTGTAACTGTCCCACTGCTACAAAGGCCTCTTATACAGAGAACGAGCATTGATCACCACGCTAGCTCACTGTCATGAACACTTATGTGACATGCTTGTGGTGCTAAAATAATACCAGCCTATAACTGTCCCAATGTTGGAATCAAATTTGAAAGCAGAAAACCCAGAATAAATCCACAAATTAATCTATACTTTCTTTTGACAACTCACCTTTCTTCGAAGACTTAGCAGCCACGAGTCCGCCATCTTGCTGCACAGGTGACGGCACTATCAACACCTGGTTCTCCTCCAACAGCTTCTCATCAGCGCCATCTTCCTTTTCCTGGATGACCAACTTACAAGGGGCCGCCATCTTTGATTTCTACGCGGTCCGGCCAGTTATCATAATACGATATAGATGTAATCAGTACATCAGTTTTATTTTACATACATTACCTGGAATGTATTATATCTAAGTATGTATATGTTTACTACATAATTCTATGTAGAATCAGTCTTGATTTATTGGCTGGCTTGAATCTGAAACAAGAAGAGATGCATGTTAGAAAAAAGTCATCTATACTAATGTGGAGGAAGGGATGTGGAGTTCCTCCCACGAAAAGGGAAGATCTTCCAACCAGGCGGTGGTATGCCCGGCGCCCCACTTTTCAATTCAGGGCGGCTGTTTATATAGCTAGCGAATGCGATTACTTTGCTAGCGCGATGCAGGATTCGCAACGTCACTCGTCCTGCGACGTGTTGGTGTCGCTACAGTAATATCATAAAAGAGGGGGGATGGAAACTGCCTCGTTGGTCTAGTGGTCGGTGAGAACAACTGCTGAGTACTGGTCTTGGGTTTTAATCCCGGGTCGGGCAGTGTTACTGGATTTTTCCATTATGTAGGTAATTCTCAGTAGCGGAGTCTGGATTTGTAGCCGGTTGATGGAGGCTCGCCCCTTATTACATTGGGACCTAGAACATACCTGGCGAAATGTGGGTGAGCAATTCTGCCTACCCCTTCGCAGAATACAGGCGTGATGTTATGTATAATAATAATAATAATAATAATAATGATTCATTTCTCTCAAAAAGGGTACAGACTTTGGTTCATGTCACATTAAGTCAAATCAGATTAGTAACCTTTGTGAGAGCTGGAGTCTATAGTGGGTTCAGGACCTGTATGACAGATCTCCAGGCTCTCACCCTCTTATACAATACTATTAAGTACTAATTTGAACACATTTAAGGCTTTCACGTACAGAGAGGAATATTTAAAAACTAAAACAGGTAAACTCTAAAACTAAACCATACAAAATTAGAGCAACTGCGAGTGTGTAGAGAATGGTATGTCTGTGAGTGAGTAATGTATGGTGTATGTGTTGTGTGTGTGTGTGTGTGTGTGAAAGTATATTTGTGAGAGTGAGTGTAGGTATGTGTAATGAATTCAGGTCTACTAATTTATTTTAAAACAGCTAAAACATTTTCCGTCTCAGAATAATCCAAATCGAGAAGCCAATTTATTATTTTTGCCTTACATTTGGTTTTGCACAAGGGGTATATGTTTAGGATTTTGTTAGTGTTATTGTACACGTGGCTGCTAAGGAAGCGGAAGGAGCGTTGTGCTAAAGCACAATTTGTACGAATAGAGGGACAGACCGTATGCTTACGTCGTTGGGAGATCAAAGAAGGATCGTAGGGAGTGTGGCCGTGAGTTGTCATTAAAAGATTAAATATATATAATTTACGAACAGTCAGAACCTTACAGGTTTTGTAAAGGTCTGTGGTAGGAAAGTGATAGGGTAACTGCCAACCAACTTTCAACACTGCCCCTTGGGCGCGTTCTACTTTCAACATGTAGGACTTTCCTGAACCACCCCAAGAGACTATACAATATTGGATGAGGGATTGGCAGAGAGCCATATACACTAGTTTAATCACCTTGGTGTCTGCAACGTAACGGAGGTTCTTAAAAACATAAATTAACCTGCGCAACCGTGTAGTAAGTGTATCAATGTGCGTACTAAATGTTAGACAGTCGTCTATCTGCACTCCTAGATATTTTATGCAATTTACCCTATTTAGGTGGGGACAATTGCAGGCTATATTGTAAGTTGAGTCACAGGAGTGCGCGATTAAAGCTAGGGAAGAGGAAGGAGGCTTTCCAGCGGCTGAGAGCGAGAAGGTGAGGTAATTCGTTTTATCAACGTTTAGGGTGAGCAAGTTCTGTGCCAACCAGCTGGTGACAAAGGCGAGTCCAGACTGTGCGTATTGAAATACCAGATTCCACGTATCCCCCGAGAAAATTAATGCAGTATCATCGGCATAGGTAAAGATGGAAGCATTAGGAAGCTTTAGTTGGCAAAGGTCATTTATATAAATGAGAAAAAGTGTGGGACCGATAATACTGCCCTGGGGAACTCCATACGTTATTTGAAGTTCATCGCTGGTCCAATCTCCTATCCTGAGACATTGCCGTCTGCCTGTGAGGTAACTACTGAAAAGAGACAGTTGAGTGCCTCTTATACCAATTTTCTCAAGCTTCACAATAAGGGTGGGGACAGAGATAGTATCAAAGGCTTTCGCTAAATCTAGGAAAACTCCTATGACTTTCTGTTTTTCATCAAGTTTGGTGACGATAGTATTTGTTAAGTCTAATACCGCATTGTTAGTGGAAATACCGGAGCGAAAACCATATTGAGAAGAGGAGAGTATGTGATTTTGATTTAAATATTTGACTAATCTGTTGTTCATTAGCCTCTCCAGTAATTTTGATAGTGTAGGTAAAATTGAGATAGGTCTGTAATTGTTCAAACGATCTCTGTCCCCTCCCTTAAGAATTGGGTGCACTACAGCCAGCTTGAACGCATTTGGAAAAGTACCTGAACTAAAAGCAAGGTTACATATGTAAGTTAAGTGAGGAAGGAGTAGATTTTTTAATTTTTTAAGAAAAACGCCAGATATATCATCGGAACCAACCGCACAATCGCTCCTTAGATTCGTGATTAAACGATCCAGTTCAGCTTCATCTGTCTCTAGAAGGACAAGGGAATTGAGGCCCGCTTCGAAAATATCGGATTTTGGAGATATGGTTGCAACAGCAGGTATGTTTTCGGCTAAGGTACGTCCAATATTAGCAAAATAAGAGTTCGCTTCATTTACGGAGCTCCCTGGATCGGAGGATGACAGAAGATCGTCAGCGTGTGTCTTGACTTTTGCAGTGTGAGTAACTGATTTTATAGCCTCCCAGAGTTTTTTATTGTTATTTTGTGCATTACTTATTTGAGCTTTATAATAGTTAGATTTACTAGTTTTAAGTATCATTGAACAGTAGTTTCTGTACCTTTTAAAAGTGATTCGTAATATTTCGTTATTGGGATTTTTTTTAGATTTCGCATGCAAATTGTCGCGGTTCCGTAAGCATCTAAGAAGCCCTGTGGTCATCCAGGGTTTGCTCAGTCTTTTACGGTTGGAAACCACTTTAAGTGTAGAATTTTGAAGTACGATTAGTTTAAGAGTAGAGAGAAAGAATTCGGTGGCTTCATTAACATCTGGGGAGGTATATAAGGGGCTAAAATCTGCCTCGAGAAGGTCCAATTTAATTTTTTCGTAGTCCAATACCCGAGTAGTTCTAGTTTTTTGCCGAGAATAATTGGATGTGGTATTGTTCTCCAGAAACAACAGAACTGTGTCATGATCGGTAATTGAGGTATTAGCAATGAAACAAAAAGCAGGATGCCGTGTTTTTAGGATTAGGTGGTCCAGACAAGAGTTATGATGTCGTGTAGGAAGGGTGTGTGCTGGAAGCATACCATGGTAAGCTAAAACAGTCAGATACTCAGTAGCCCGGGAATCATCTCTGGTTTCGTGTATATTAATATTTATGTCGCCGGTTAAAATAATATTTTTATAGTTGGAGACAGATTTCAGGAGCTCATTTAGTGAATCTAAGAACGCGGTAACATTCCGAACAGCAGGCGGGCGGTAAATTGTAATTACAACGGTATCATTATTTAGTTTTAGCAATAAGCAGTTAGCGTCCTGGATCAAGGGCTCAGAGACAGAAGCCTGAAGGTGGGAACGGAAAAATATCACTACTCCCTCATTTTGCGACCTATGCTGGTTAGTGGCAGCGGAAGTATACTCATTCATTGAGGGAAGAGGGGGGGAATTGTATAGCCAACATTCGGTGAGTATAATTAAATCCCAGCATGTTCTGCTTCTTTCGAGGAGTGTTGTGAGGCTGTCAAAGTTCTTATTT
Source organism: Abrostola triplasia (assembly GCA_946251915.1). Taxonomy (NCBI): domain Eukaryota; kingdom Metazoa; phylum Arthropoda; class Insecta; order Lepidoptera; family Noctuidae; genus Abrostola; species Abrostola triplasia. The sequence goes on from OX276450.1 coordinate 2,329,739, forward strand.
ATACTTCGTATGTTTTGACAGAGCAGGGAAATAGATTTTTTATGTAAGCTAGCAATATGCTCACAATCCTCAATCATACAGGTGGCAGAGTGAGCAACTGAAATATTATCCAGATCAATTTGAATAGCTTCTAAATTATCGAATGATATAATAAAGGTTAAGTAACGTTAGGCAGAAAGGGCAAAAATACAGAATGACGTCAGTAAGGTGAGGCTTGATTAAGGAGTTTCCTTGTGCATCATGCATGGATGGGACAAAAAATATCAAATTAAGAAATGTTTGAAAATAGTAAATGTTAAGTGAGTGTGACCAATATCTGTGAGAAGGAATAATGATATGAAAGCGTATTTTCAATATAATTATTCGGTAATATATCTTGATGAAGTAACTGTAAACATAAATACTAGCTTGAGTGAAATTGTGTATGTGTGTGAGATGCGTTTGTTGTGTTTTTAGTGTAAGTGTTACGTACATTGACAAATAATTGCAATAATTAAAAATATAGAAAAACAGATAGATAAGATACCATTCAAAAAATGCATAAATGCAAATAGCATTAAGAAAAATTAAAAATAGTCATTGTTCAACTCGTACTGGGGCTGGTACTGGCACTGGTATTGCTAACATGGTAAGGCATTTCTCAGATTTAATTTCAACGGGTTTGTCTGCTGGGTCTTTCTTCAGAAGAATTCTTCCGTTGGAATACCAGCTAGTGTAGTTCCTTGCCTTGGCAAACTGGCGGGCGTCATACAACAGTTTTTTGGTTGCGGGAGGTAAATGTTCGTCGATGTAAACTGGTTTCTTTTCTCCGGCAATTCCGATTAATTGTGTGTTCAGCTTGTCATTGACGGAGCGTTCTTTATTAAACTGTCTCACCTTAGCGAGGAATTCATTTCTCTTATTGACAGAGCTAAATTCAGCAACAATTGGTCTGCATAAACCTATTTTTCCGGGTATACGATAAACATCCCGGAAAGCAGATTGTTGAACTTCCATATTAACAGCCTTCCCTACACTTGAAACGGCAGAAATGAGATCTGCAGGCGTTTCTTTTTCTTTAGCGGGGATATTGCGCAGCTCGATAGTAGCTTGTCGAGACACGAAGTTCAGATCTTGTACCTGCTTGTTTAGGCGGTTTATATGGTCTGCGTTGTCAATTCTCGCCTTTTCCAGTATCGAAACTTTAGAATTCAGGCATTCAAATTTTTCGTTTATGAAACACATGCTGTTGTCGATATCGGCGTTGGATTTCTCAATTGAGAGACATTTTTGTTTGAGTTCGGCAACTTCCCTGACCAGATTGGATAAAGTGATAGCTTGTTCGTCTTTCCATGACGTGAGCAGCTTTTCTTGTTCGGATTTCCAAGTAGTTAACATGTCCAACAATTCCAATTTAAAAACGGATGTGGGCAAAAGTTGTTTGTATGTAAAGTATTATCTCCTACCCCCTACATAATGTGGAGACAAAAAAAATAACAAGACAAATAACTATATAGCAGTGATTGCCGAGTGATATGACCGTTGGACTGCCAAGTCTAACATCGCAAGCTCAAACCCCGGCACGCACCACTGTCTTTTCCAATTCATGTGCGTATTATAAATGAGGATTTATTCCGGACCGATCCACTGTACTGGTATGTTATCAGTATTAAAAAACGGTAGGAAAACACCATAAGGAAACCGGCACAACTGAGAGATTGTTCAACGGTGTGTGTCGCCATGTCAGAGGCCTACAGGCGGTTTACACTCACACTAGGCTGTTCATCAACCATACGATAAGAAGAACCAAAAATTACTACCTATGCTTCATCACGCCTGTATTCCCCGAAGGCGTAGGCAGAGGTGCACATATAGTACCTACACCCACATTTCGCCAGTTATGTTTTAGGTCCCAATGTAATAGGGGGCGAGCCTATTGCCATCAACCGGGCACAAATCCAGACTCCGTGCTGCTACTGATAATTACCTAATAGAAAAACCCAGTAACACTTTGCCCGACCCGGGATTTCGACTCGTGCTCAGCAGTCGCGCTTAGCAACCACTAGACCAACGAGGCAGTCAAATGACTACCTATGTTTAAGACATAAAGATATGATATAGTATAAATCAGCGCTTAGCAACCAACTGGTTTTTAATCAGAAACACTAATGGAAACAAATGAAATCCGCCATTAAAAGCATGAGTAATCATTAATCGATGATTAACGGTATGCAAAAAGAATTGTCCGATTAAAATCAAGGTCAAATATATATTAGTATAACATGAAAAGGCGTCGCGGTAGGCCCAGAAGGAGATGGCGGGACGAGCTGGACTCCTTTAAAGGAAATTGGTCTATTGCAGCTCACGACCGAGAGGAATGGAGGAAGGAAAGGGAGGCCTTTGCCCTGCAGTGGGACGATCATGGCTGAAATAATAATAATAATAATAGGTACAGTATTTATTGTCAAGCTTGCTACAAGCAGGCGGTTAGTCAGATACCACGGATTTCCATTTGCTATAATCCTAACATAACGTATTCGTCTTTTCCAAACACGCTAACTAATCACACAAATATTATAAAGGCGAAAGTTTGTTGAAGTGTTTGTTACTTCTGCACGCTCAAACGGCTAGACCGATTTTGATGAAATTTTATATGGAGGTAGCTGACACCCTGAATTAACACGTAGACTACTTTTGATGTGAAACATCTATAGGCTCACTTGTAAACCGAATTGTTGGCGTGGCGACGCTTACCGTGGCGACGGGTCGCCACGCTATACTGAGGTATACATATATATATTTTTTTTTTCATAAGGCTATATTTGATTCCTGTAATAATATTATCTTTTATGCATATTACTTGTACACACACGATGTTTCACATCTGCCAGGCGTCCCATGACGGCTCACGTTTATTTATCCCGAAAAATGAAGGGGGTAACACCGCGGGGCATAGCTAGTTTTATATATAAGAAAGTAAGTTTGATTGATACATTTTCCAGCCTAAACCACTGAACCGATAATAATAAAATTTAGCAAATACGTAGTCAAGAGTACAGAAAAGGACTTAGAAATATTATTTTTCTTTTTCCATATATCTGCCGAGCTGTATCCGACCTAGAATTGACCACCCCCTTTTCTCCCATGGATTTCGTAAGGGATTACCAAGGGAAAATCCAGAAGATGGGCAGCAGCGTCTTCTGTAACTTCACCATTTATACTGCGTTCCCCAAGCCGCTTGCCAAGCGTGGGGATTATGGCACCCCACCTTACCGAAGCGGAAGGACTTTATTCAACAGTGGACGTCATCCAGCTGATGATGATATCCGTTGCACTACCATGCCCTTTTGTCCTGCCAATGGGGACCATGCCTATGTCTAGCATTCTTCTGACACGCAACCAACACGCTATTTCTATACACACGCAAATTGCGTGCGCACCTCTGTGTAGCCACGCAAAACATATTGTGTGTCGTTAATAATTACAGATTACAATGTTAGCGACAATAACACGTGCGACGACACTACCTATCATTACATCACGCGGCACCCCATTTTTGGGTTCCGTACCCAAACAGAACCCTAAAATGGGGTTCCGTTTGGGTACGGAATTCGGAATTCTGGCGTGAGTATATAATAAATAATAACAGCCTATAACTGTCTCACTGCAGGGCAAAGGCCTCTTCTTCTGAGAAGGTTTTTGAGCATAGATCACCACGCTAGCTCACTGCGGGCGATTTCAGATATATAAATCCAGGTTTCCTCACGATGTTTTCCGTCACCGTTAGTCAGTGGTGTCTTAGAATAACTAAAAAAGTATTTATAACATTGAAAAAGTCACATTGATACTTTCCCGGTTTTGAATCTGCAACCTTGTGCATACAAGTCCGGTATGTTAACCACTAGGCCACCTCGACATAGAGTAAATAACGTAATTTACTTACGCCAGAATAATCGCAGTAGAGCTGCAGTGTAGAAATAATATTAAAGTTCGTTAAACTTCGGAGTTAACGACATATATTTAAACAGAAACATGCTAATATTTTCATAGTTATCTCCGATTAATTATTTACCTAACATTACAAATTAAAGAAGTATAACTTGCTTTGTGTTTACGTTAGTCTGACTCACGATAAGATAGCTATATTAGCAAGAAAACAGTGATCGCGTTTTACGATTAGCCAGCGGTTCTCAACATTTTAACGAAATGTGACACCCGCGCCGCGTGGTCGCGAACACAGCTGGCGAAACCACAGATATAGATCTACATAGATAACGCAAGTATCACGATTTGTATAGAAACCAAGCGTGCCGACTTTTTAATACCTATTGCGACGTCACAGCCAAAATTTAGTGACGGGAAATCCAAACCGATTCAAAGACACCGATGCCGCCGATGCCCATCCGCCCAGCACGATTCAAACGATTCAACTGGAGCCGTCCGCTATGATTTTCTCGCTCATACTCATACATTTAGCGGCCACCAACCTAGACGCTTGGTCGGGGTTCGGACACGCGAAGTACATGCATTTGCGTTATCTATGTACATAGATCTATATCTGTGGGCGAAACTAATTCACTAGTCCAGAGTAAACACTAGCTCTATAAACAGTTTATAACAGTCAGTATTTTGACTCTAGGAACCTTGGAAAGCATGTATAGTTCCTTATTCGCTGGTGTCGGTTTATCGTCCAATTGGTTATAAGTATAGGGGTATCGAGAGTGCATTTATTTGATACACTTGTTAACTATATCTCCTACGGAATTGTCAAGTTGAGGCTGACACAAGCAAAATGATTAAATACTTATTTAGAGAGCATTATGTAGCTGTATTTCAGCAAAGTCTAGACTAATGCCTACTAAAACTGACTGCCTCGTTGGTCTAGTGGTTGGTAAGCGCGACTGCTGAGCACGACGTCCTGGGTTCGAATCCCGGGTCGGGCAAAGTGTTATTGGGTTTTTCCGTTAGGTTCAGTAGCAGCGCGGAGTCTGGATTTGTGCCCGGTTGATGGCAATAGGCTCGCCCCCTATTACGTAACTGGCGAAATGTGGGTGTACTATATGTGCACCTCTGCCTACTCCTTCGGGGAATACAGGCGTGATGTTATGTTATGTTTTAATATTGGGAGCCGCTGACTAAGGGTAAGGTTGGGAGCCGATGGTTCTAGGAATTAGACATTTTGTTATAGATAAGTGTTTATGTTATGACAAGCTTAGGCGCGGTCGCCATAAAATAGCAGATAGACAGATAGCAGTTAATTAATATAAACCTGCTATCACACTGGCGATTTACGAGCGAGTTCAAAGCGAGATCAGGGCGGTGTCTTTGCGGCCTGTTCTCCAGTTCACCACGCTTGGCTAGCGGCTTGGGGATCGCAGTATTAGTGGTGAAGTTACAGAAGACGCTGCTGCCCATCTTTTAGATTTTCCCTTAGTCGCATGTTCGACCCACGGGAGGAAAGAGGGTGGTCAATTCTTGGACGGATACCACTCGACACGCTAGGCATACAGACGTGATGAATGGTGATATCATACAATAAGACGATCGATTAATTATCTGTCTGTTGCCACTTGAATATTATCTGAAGTGCAATCAAATCTTTAGATTACGGTTTATCTCTGTATTTATACGACCATTTGACAGCTTTAGAGATTAGACGAATCATTTATATCTACAATTATATTATTAGTTTAGTTATAGATGAAAACGTGAACGTGACTGCCTCGTTGGTTTAGTGGTTGCTAAGCGCGACTGCTGAGCACGAGGTCCTGGGTTCGAATCCTGGGTCGGGCAGTGTTATTGGGTTTTTCCATTAGGTAATTCTCAGTAGCAGCACGGAGTCTGGATTTGTGCCCGGTTGATGGCAATAGGCTCGCCCCCTATTACATTGGGACTTAAAACATAACTGGCGAAATGTGGGTGTACTATATGTGCACCTCTGCTTACCCCTTCGGGGAATACAGGCGTGATGTTATGTATGTACGTGAACGTGAAACGATGAAAATACCTATAATTCGCGACAGGTCGACATGGCAATTGCCTAGTGATGTAGCATCACTTACCAATTAGTTTATATCGATAATTTCTTTTTACCGCACAAACTATTCAATAAAATCATTAATTAAGGTTAATTATTAGTAACATTAAAATATATCACAACTAACCTATACCCGCGGCTTCGCTCGCGTTAAGTAAGCCTATGTCCCTTCTCGATCTTAAACTTTCTACATGCCAAATTTCATCAAATTCCGTCCAGCGGTTTAGTCGTAAAGACGTAACAGACAGACAGAGTTACTTTTACATTTATAATATTAGTATGGATAAGTATAAAAGTATACATATAGGTATTGTCCGTTACAGATTCTTCTATTATCTGTTGTTCTACTAGCTGCGCCCCACGTTGTTACCCGCTACATTTTTCGGGATAAAAAGTAACTGTGTTAATCCAAGGTGTCAGCTACCTCCATATGAAATTTCATCAAAATCGGTCCCGCCGTTTGAGCGTGAAGAGGTAACAAACACACTCACAAACATTCGCCTTTATAATAAGATGTTTAAAGTAAACATATCAGTGCATTTACGTTTAAATCAACATTTCTAACCGACATACGTACAAGTAACACTTAAGTGGTAATCGCTAGAGAACATCGATTTGTTTATCTCGAAGCTAGTTGATAAGATACTGTTATCAATATGCCAGCCTATAACTGGCTACTGAAGGTACAGAGCAAAGGCGAGCTGATTGGCGCAGTGGCTATTCAATTGGGCTGCTGTTCTTGAGGTAGCGGGTACAATATCCGAATGAGACAAAGACTTGTGTGGTCCGCAGAAATTTGTCCCGTGGCTGGGTGTTTATGCGTGATTTTTCATGTTTGTGAAACGCACCCACGATACAGGAGACATTTTGACGACCTGATTGACGCAGTGGCTAAGCGATTGGACTGCTGCGCTAAGGGTTTGATTCCCGCACAGGGCAACATTCTGTGCGACCCGAAGATGTGTGTCTGGGTGTTTGTGTATGTGATATTTCATGTTTGTGAAACGCACCCACGACACAGGAGAAATTCCTAGCGTGGGCGAAGTTTAAAAAAAACTGAATAAGGCAAATACTTGTATGATTCGCAGACATTTGTCCCGAGTCTGGATGTTTGTGTATGTGATATTTCATGTTTGTGAAACGCACCCACGGTACAGGAGACATTGGTAGACTGGGGCGTTTGTGGGGACGAATATAATTCTATGTGACTAATAGTTTTACAAGAAATATCTCAGTCTTAACATCCCTATTTATACAGCTAGTATAAACATTATACAATGTCTATTTCTTGAAAGTACAAGACTGTATTTTTATACAAGTCTGTATTTTTATACAACACTAGAGGATGATACATCGTCCTGCCTGGAAAAACAGCGCCGCCTTCGACTCCATCATCAGACCAGCTCATAAGTAGCATAATAGATAATTTGTTGAATTATTTAAATTTAACTTTTTTTTTTTGAATAATTTGACGACCTGATTAGTGCAGTGGCTAAGCGATTGGACTGCTGCGCTGAGGGTTGCGGGTTCGATTCCCGCACGGGACAAAACTTTGTGCGAACCACAGATGTTTGTCCCGAGTCTGGGTGTTTGTGTTTGTGATATTTCATGTTTGTGAAACGCACCCACGACACAGGAGAAATTCCTAGTATGGGGCGACGTTTTTTTTTAAAAAAAAAGAAAATATTTTGTATTGTCACCGAACCTAGAATAAAGACTACTTATTAGACTGACAGACTGCCTCGTTGGTCTAGTGGTCGCTAAGTGCGACTGCTGAACACGAGGTCCTGGGTTCGAATCCCGGGTCGGGCAGTGTTATTGGGTTTTTCCATTAGGTAATTCTCAGTAGCAGCACGGAGTCTGGATTTGTGCCCGGTTGATGGCAATAGGCTCGCCCCCTATTACATTGGGACCTAAAACATAACTGGCGAAATGTGGGTGTACTATATGTGCACCTCTGCCTACCCCTTCGGGGAATACAGGCGTGATGTTATGTATGTATGTAGACTACTTATTAGAACAAATTACATACCTAGATATAAGTTTAAAATAATGTAAATAATTAGGTTAAATCTCTTCCTCTCTCCGCTGTTTTGTTGTGCCCGACAGGGTCCATAAAGTTCTGTACTATAAGTCCATCTATTTACTTTTATGGAATGAATAAAGTATTGAGTAGATAGATAGATATAAAGTATTGAGTAAAGAAAACCATATTATTTTGCTATCATGTTATATGTCCCAAAACTCCCAATGTAATACGGGGCGACCCTATTGCTATCAACCGAACACTACTCCTGCCTCAGTGCTGCTGCTGGGAATAACCTAATAACCGTTTTACTGTACCCACGACCTCATGCGCAGTAGTCGCACTTCTTATTACCGTATGGTTGATGAACAACCTGGTGTCAGAGTGTAAACCGCCTGTAGGCCTCTGACATGGCGACACACACCGTTGAACAATCTCTCAGGTGTGCCGGTTGCCTCACGATGTTTTCCTTCACCGTTTTTAGCAACTGATAACTAATTTATAGTACGCACAGGAATTCGGAAATACATTGGTGCGTACCGGGGTTTGAACTTGCGACCTTTGACTTGACAGTCCTACGGTCATACCACTCGGCTATCAGTGCTTGTCAAACTTAGCTGACCTCCAACGAGGCAATAGTCTTTAAAACACTTATAATTTATTTTATAAATGTCGCCCCACACTAGGAATTTCTTCTCTATCGTGGGTACATTTCACAAGCATGAAATATCACAATTTTTTGTCCCGTGCGTGAACCAAACCCGCAACATTCACGCCAATAACTTAGCTACTGCGCCAATCAAGGCGTTTGTGTATGACAGCCCTATGAACGCACCATTGATTTGCGATCAAGTTATCCTCAGCCGAGTTCCATAAAACAAGACAGGTGTTTGGTCACGTGACCCGAGTTAGTCAATGCTGCAACAGTACCTATGTATACCTACATATTATAGTCGTTAGTTAAAATATACGTATACAACAGCACTGATAGCCGAGTGGTATGACAGTTGGACTGCCAAGTCAAAGGTCGCAAGTCCAAACCCCGGCACGCACCAATGTCATTTAAAATTCATGTGCGTATTATAAATTAGTTCATCATCATCACCATCATCAGCCGGAAGACGTCTACTGTTGAACAAAGGCCCCCTAGACTATAAATTAGTTATCAGTTGCTAAAACAGTGAAGGAAGACATGGTGAGGAAACCGGCACACCTGAGAGATTGTTCAACGGTGTGTGTCGCCATGTCAGAGGCCTACAGGCGGTTTACCCTCTGACACCAGGTTGTTCATCAACCATACGATAAGAAGTAGTTAATTGGGTATTTGACACTGAAAATCAATAATTCCAAGACACTACTTCTCAAAAAAATACTCTATTTTAGCCCTACGTCAGGATTGCAGCAAATGGAAATCCGTGGTCTCTGCCTACAACTCTAGGAAATAGGCGTGACTTTATGTATGTACTGGCTGCACCCGTGGTGTTACCCGCTAAATTTTTTCAGAATAAAAAGCCTATGCGTTTATCCAGGGTGTCAGCTAACTCCATATGAAATTTCATTAAAATCCATTCAGTAGTTTTTACGTGAAAGAGTAACAAACATCCATTCATGAATACTCACAAACTTTCGCGTTTATAATATTAGTAGGATATATAGGTATAAAGGCTGGTGACCACAGAAACGGTAGACCTCATTATGATGGATACTACTCTCGTAGTTTCCTAGATATGAAGATATACTGCATAGAACCAAGGCTATGTTCCTTATCATATGATTGCCGGCGTCGGGCAACGTCACCGTTTATCACGACCGGCAAAGAGGTCGGTAAACATGTGTATGAGGACACTGGTTCTCAAAGTAAAAGACAATCACACTTTACACTAATATTATAAAGGCGAAAGTTTGTGTTACATGTGTGTTACCTCTTCACGCTCAAAGAACTAGACCGATTTTAATGAAATTTCATATGGAGGTAGCTGATACCCTGGATTAATACATAGACTATTTTTAATTCCGAATAAATGTTGCGGGTAACTAGACGGGGCGCAGCTAGTAGAACAATAGATAATAGCAGAATCTGTAACTGACGATGCCGACGTGAGACTATGAGTGAGGGAATAGGGAGTGAACCTGTGTTTGTACATACTTGTGCACTATAATATCTTCGTAGTTGGCTAGTCTCAGCTGAGACAGGCCGCCGTGACCGAAATTCTGTCAGATGAATATTATTATTACAACTTAACATAGTATATTCCCTGAAGGAGTAGGAGATGTACACTGTACACCCGCATATCGCCAGTTATGTTTTTACGTCCCAATGTAATAGGGGGCGAGCCTATTGCCATCAACCGGGCGTAAAGCCAGAGTCAATGCTGGTACTACGAAATACCAAAAGGAAAAACGCAATAACACTTTGCCCAACTTAAGATTCGAACTGAGGAAATTCCTAGTATGGGGCGAATTAAAGAAAACACCTTTTCCGTTGGTGTAGCTGTAGACTGTAGGTTGATGATAAAATTATGAACACAACAGCAAACTCTTCGACTTCGAAGATTACAGGCTTAATTACTGATTAATTTTTATCTATTATAAATAACAGACACTGAGTCATCGATAAAAAATCGATTTGGGAAAAGAAACCCCAACGGTCTCTGATTGCATACTGCATACTAGCATTTGCCCGCGGCTTCGCCCACGCTTAGCAATCTATGTCCTGTCTCGGGTCTTAAACTGTCTACATGCCAAATTTCATCAAAATCTGTCCAGCGGTTTAGTCGTGAAGGTGTAACAGACAGACAGAGTTACTTTCACATTTATAATATTAGAATGGAAGAATTTTCAATCTTGTGTCAACGTCAAATGTCAATAATATATGATAAACGTCATTGTCATGTCATTTATATATAATAAATGACAACCGAAATGTCAAACTGACATTTAACTCTAGGATAATCTACAAACAATAAAAAAATGCTTGGCTGATCATAACCTACAACAAAGAAAGAAAGTTTACCAAAAAATAAAGCAATGAATTCACAAATCCGTTCTGAAATACCAGAGGAATGAAGTAATAAACGAATTACTGTTAAATTGTGAATGCCCTCCTTTTACAAATCCGGTTGCTAAAGAGATTATTTGTTTAAAACAGCTGACCTTTACATGCGCATAAACATGTTCTAAAATAAAAACATCACACCATATTCCCTGAAGGGGTAGGCAGAGGTGTAAACCACATTTCGCAGCTTTATTTCCCAATATATTAGGGGGCCAGCCTATTGCCATGAACTCGGCAGATATCTACACTCCGTGCTGCTACTGAGAATTGCCTAATAAAAAACTCTATAACACTTAACCTCATGCGCAGCAACTACGCGGTTCTACTACTAGAATAAGGCAGACAACAGACTATAAATATCTTTTTTTTTTTTTTTTTAAAAACGTCGCCCCACACTAGGAATTTCTCCTGTATCGTGGGTGCGTTTCACAAACATGAAATATCACAAACACAAACACCCAGACTCGGGACAAACATCTGTGGTTCGCACAAAGTTTTGCCCCGTGCGGGAATCGAACCCGGAACCCTTAGCGCAGCAGTCCAATTGCTTAGCCATTGCGCTAATCAGGTCGTCAAAATCTACATAAATATTATTCAAATACGAGTAGCTGTTGCCGCAACCCACTACCCAGGAACAGGACTCGCTAAACAAGCAAGCAACAAGTCAATTGTTGTATACATTTGATTATTATCTTCAATTTGCCTGACCTACATTCATTTCACTGTGTTTTTCCGCGTCATAAGTACGCAATAAAACCTAAAGACATTGATATCCAGCTGTTTATTGAAGCAATTTGATATTTATGGTGACTGTACCGTGTTGCCTTGCTAACTCCAACTGTGTAGCTTAGTTTTCTTATCGTATGGTTGATAAACAACCTGGTGTCAGAGTTTAAACCGCCTGTAGGCCTCTGACATGGCTACGTTATGAGCGAAATGTTGTTCATATGTTATACTAGCTGCGCACCGAGGTGTTACCCGTTATTTTGTCGGGATAAAAAGTAGCCTATGTGTTAATACAGGGTATACCTCCATATGAAATTTCATTAGAATCCATTCAGAAGTTTTTACGTCAAACATCCATCCGTACTAACAAACTTTCGCGTTTATCATAGTAGTATTATGGGTACATAAAACGGAAAGAAGTAAACCTCGCAGGTCGGACAATGTTATAAGGCATTTCTTATGTGTCTTTTACCATCTCGACTCTATTCTCAGTCGAGATGGTAGAATACATCGGTTTACACAAACTTTTTACTATAATTGACTGATATTTCATGTTTGTGAAACGCACCCACGATACAGGAGAAATTCCTAGCGTGGGGCGACGTTTAAAAAAAAATGTTCTACGTTGGTTGGCTTCAGTAACAGGCAAGCGTGACTGAAATTCGGTCAGGAGGATCCTGTGACGTCATCGACACTAGAAGATAAGCCTTCTTCACAAGAATTCATTGCCCCAGTTGATTACGAAAGAGTATGGTACAGTCAACAAAAAACGTGGCCTAACAGTAACATCCAAGTAGAGAAACGTAATGGAAATACATTAAAGAACACAAATTAACTTGATTATACATGAGACTGCCTAGTCGGTCTAGTGGATTCGAATCCCGGGTCGAGCAGTGTTACTGGTTTATTTCATTAGGTAATTCTCAGTCAGCACAGAGTCTGGATTTGTGCCGGTTGATGGCAATAGGCTCGTCCCCATTGGGACCTAAAACATAACTGGCGAAATGTGGGTGTACTATATGTGCATCTGCCTACCCCTTCGGGGAATACAGACGTGATAATGTTGTTTAACTACTTTGCTTGTTGACTGTACGTCAATATTAGGTTTCTTGTAGCGTAAACAGGACAATTACGCATCTCGATCTCAAACGAGACAAGGATGAGTCATTATTCAGTCACGAGGCACTCTAACCTAATCGCAGCAGTTATTCAAATAACGATTAACTGTTATTTTAACGTTATAATTGTAACGGATCGCTTTTAGCGCATTTTTGTGTTAAACTTTTGGTAGTTCTCTCTAGTTATCGTTCATTGTGGCGTTCTATGGGGAAGGCCTTTGTTCAACAGTGGACGTCTTCCGGCTGATGATGATAATGATAGCGTTCTTAAAAGACTTTAGCTGCATTTTAATTTCAGGAAAGTTACAGCCAACGCAATCGCAGTCATGCTTTTCAATTTAGGTTAATATTCGCATATCGCATAAAGTCGACTTCCTATAACACATACCGTTATAACTGTTATAAAAAGCATGTTAAATCGCTTGCTTCGTTACAAGCTTATCGTTGTACAACTAGCATGTGACACACCCACTTTATAATGTTAACAGTATGATGTATTGAGGACCATTGACCCAATAAATGAGTGATAGTTGTATCAACATATTTCTTACGACAATATTCACTACGCAGCGATAAAAAGTGTATTAATTTTAATCAACTGGCGAGAGCTGGCTGGTAATAGAGGAATTGGAAGCCCAGAAACGCCTTGACGGATCAGTGGGACACTAATTAGTTCGAAAATTAAAAAGCACTAAAAAGTAAAAAAGGTTCATAAAAACCGCAGAAATCGGAGAACAATCATAGAAAAATGTAGTAGAGAACGTGAAAAAAAACAGCATTATTAAGAATTACTGAAAAAGTACTGATTGGATCTTAATCAAATTGCAATGGGACCAAACGGGAGGCACCAGCTTTCAAATAAATAAAAAATCATCAAAATCGGTTCACCCAAGCGAAAGTTATGAGGTAACAAACATAAAAAAAAAAATACAGATGAATTGAGAACCTCCTCCTTTTTTTGAAGTCGGTTAAAAAATATGATGTACTGCGCAACGCGGTGTTACCCGCTACATTTCGGGATAAAAAGTAGCCTATGTGTTAATCCAAGGTGTCAGCTACCTCCATATGAAATTTCATTAAAATCCATTCAGTAGTTTTTACGTGAAAGAGTAACAAACATCCATACATACAAACTTTCGCGTTTATAATATTAGTAGGGATTTTATGAATAAGGATGAAGACTGCATTACAAAAATCGTAGTGATTAACTAGAATCTAAAAAAGCACTCCAAAAGATTGCAATACTGAAGAAAAAAACAATCCATGAAAAAATGTAGGAATTACAGCGATTTGAAATTCGTAGAGGGAGTATATTCGGTGGATGGAATCGGCAAGCTGTCGTTCATTGTGGCGTTCTAAGGGGGAGGCCTTTGTTCAACAGTGGACGTCTTCCGGCTGATGATGATGATGAGGGAGACTCTATCCATCTCCCGCAAAACGCAAAAACTACGGGGCGATGTGAAATTGACTCAGCAATTTCTTAGGCGTGACGTCATTAGACAAACGCCATCTTTGTCCGACACGTGCGTCTCGCAATGTAATGCGGCGTCTCGCTTCCACAACGTAAACTGCCCTGCTTTAAGAGTTCATGGTAGGAGGGCTGTTACTGATACTCTAATGGAAAAACCCAGTAACACTTTGCCCATGAACTGATACCATGTTGTACTTCTGAGGGGCGGGGGAGGGGGCTGTATGGAATCTTATGATGTGATGTTCGGAAAGTACTATTTTTAACCGACTTCAAAAAAGTAGGTTGTAAATAGTAAATTTTGAATAAATTTATCTAATGATGATTGACTGCCTCGTTGGTCTAGTGGTCGCTAAGCGGGACTGCTAAGCACGAGGTCCTGGGTTCGAATCCCGGGTCGGGCAAAGTGTTACTGGGATTTTCCATTAGGTAATTCTCAGTAGCAGCTCGGAGTCTGGATTTGTGCCCGGTTGATGGCAATAGGCTCGCCCCCTATTACATTGGGACCTAAAAAACATAACTGGCGAAATGTGGGTGTACTATATGTGCACCTCTGCCTACCCCTTCGGGGAATACAGGCGTGATGTTATGTTTATGTTATGATTTTTATCTAATCTTATCCCGATTCGAATGTAATTTTTATTGTAAGTTGTTGTTTGCGTGAAATAGTTTTAAATATAATATTGGTACCTATGTATTGTGCCTACTCTTCTACTAAGAATATACAAGTTGGCAATGGGCAGGCCATATCGCTCGAAGAACCGATAACCGCTGGGGAAGAAAGGTTCTCGGGTGCGACCACGAACCAGAAGACGCAGCGTTGGCAGGCCTCCCACCAGGTGGACTGATATCGTCAGAGTTGCTGCAACCGGTGGATGTATTGTCAAGTTGTCGTTCATTGTGGCGTTCTAAGGGGGAGGCTTTTGTCCAACAGTGGACGTCTTCCGGCTGATGATGATGATGACCTACTCAAATATTTGCTGAATATCTTGGATCAAAATTTTTCTAACTTCTTAACTATACCATATTCCTAGTTTTTTTTTACCTCTTATCTATTATATTTCCTGGGAGTCAAAGCTGGGACTTAACGCTCAGCACTCGCTTTCCAAGCACTAGACCAACGGCACTCGTTATACATTTAAACTCCAATCAACCACCATCAATATCTTTAGAATATCGTCCAACATGCGCATGCGCAACATATTACATAACGTCAACATAATAGTTTAGCGACAAACACTTCTGTTGTGGCTACGGCGGCCAGTGATTGGTCAATTGTGGCAATGTCCGGTACAAGCGAGCTTCGACGTAGGCCACACACTCTGTATGGTAAACAACTGTTTAGTGATGATAGGCATTCTACTACTAGTTTGTAATTTTTAATTACTAAGCTAGTAAAGGCAAGTGAGGAGTACCCTCAACCGACGAGCGTGTATGAGGAATTTATTTATTCTTAAAACATAACATCACGCCTGTATTCCCCGAAGGGGTAGGCAGAGGTGCACATATAGTACACCCACATTTCGCCAGTTATGTTTTTTAGGTCCCAATGTAATAGGGGGCGAGCCTATTGCCATCAACCGGGCACAAATCCAGACTCCGTGCTGCTACTGAGACCGTTGGTCTAGTGGTTGCTGAGTGCGACTGCTGAGCACGAGGTCCTGGGTTCGATTCCCGGGCAAAGTGTTACTGGGTTTAATTCTCAGTAGGAACACGGAGTCTGGATTCGTGCCCGGTCGATGGCAATAGACTCGCCCCATTAGGTTGGGACGGATAACATAGCTGGCGTACTGTGGGTGTACTACCACTTTGCCCGACCACGGATTTGAACCAGGACCTGTTAGCACTTAGCAGTCGTATTTAGCCACCGATAAGGCAGTCTAGGTTTCTAGGATATTGTGGTTGTATTCAGGAGTATCCTCATGCCTGACTGAGAAATGTTCTCTATTTCTGCCTATATCTTTGCAGATAAAAGTCCGTTATAGATAGGGCAGCCATTATCTAAATTGCCGACGCCGGACAATAACATCGAAAACCCCGGACATTTGGGTAAAACCGAGTATTTTCCCGGACACTTAAATATAAAAATATATTTTTACAAAGACAAAAAATGCATTTTTTCTAGTTTTTGTTTATCTTTTAACTAGCTACGGCCGGCAGTGTTACCCGCTACATTTTTTTGGATAAAAAGCCTATGTCTTAATCCAGGGTGTCAGCTACCTCCATATGAAGTTTTATCAAAATCGGTCAAGCCGTTTGAGCGTGAGAATAGTGTGATGTGATGTGATTCATTCCTTTGATACAAAAAGCATCCCGGTTCATCCGGACACTTGCCTCGGATGGTACCCGGACACTTTGCCCCGGACGGTACCCGGACACTTTGCCCCGGACGGTACCCGGACACTTTGCCCCGGACGGTACCCGGACACTTTGCCCCGGACGCTACCCGGACACCATCCAAACTAGGACAAATCCGGGGAAACCCAGCCGGCCGGCAACCCTAGTCATAGATCACAAGTCTAGTACCTTCCATAGACTAGCATAGCAACATCAAGATCACGTTTCCATCATAAATTAAAACTAACTGTATACATACATACTCCTTATTGTCAAAAAGGTAAATAAACTCCACAATAAATCCCACCCACACAAAACTACACTCAATTACCAAGCGTATAAGACTCAAAATCATCTGCAGTATCTATACAACGCGAACCAGTTAACGCAAATTGATCTTTATGATTAGTCAATAAGATAGGTATTTGTTTGTACGAACGTAAGTATATAAAAACTTCATTTGACTCCTATAAGTGGTGTGCGTTTAGATCTGAATCGATATGACGTCACTATAATTGTATGAGACACGCAATGCTTAATATATACGTTACATTATAAGTACTTCTAACTATTACATAACTAAAAATAATCGACACTATATTTTTAAATTGATATACAAAATTTGAAAAATGGACACGAACGGGACTCGAACCCGAATAAGGGAACTTAAAATTATCAGTAGCTGGAAGACGTCCACTGTTCAACAAAGGCCTCCATCTTAAAAGGTGGGGGGAGTACCATAGTCTCCACGCTTGGCAAGCGGCTTGGGGATCGCAGTATTGGTGGTGAAGTTACAGAAGACGCTGCTGCCCATCTTCTGGATTTTCCCTTAGTCGCCTCTTACGAGTCCCACGGGAGGAAAGGGGTGGTCAATTCTATGCCGGATAACACAGAGCTACTTAAATTCGATGTGTGCGATTCGACACGATAGCTCAGTTGGCAGAGCTGTGCCACGGTACGGCGATATGTATGTATAAATGATTATTATTTTACAAATAGGTTTATACTTATACGTCATTCTTTCGCGAAGGTCCGCGGGTTCAAGTCCCGCTCGTGTCCATCATTATTATAATTTCCTTTATCAATTTATACAAGCTTAGCATGTGCTACATGCTTAAATGACACCAAGTCAGATACTTTGTCTATTAAGTACAATAATTGCGTAAAAAATCTATTTTACAACTTATAATACTACGCTTGTATTTTCCGAACTGACTGCCTCATTGGTCTAGTGGTTGCTAAGCGCGACTGCTGAGCTAGAATCCCGGGTCGGGCAAAGAGTTACTGGGTTTTTTCAATAGATAATTCTCAGTAGCAGCACGGAGTCTGGACTTGTGCCCGGTAGATGGCAATAGGCTCGCCCCCTATTACATTGGGACCTAAAAACATAACTGTGGGGTTTTGGGGAAATGTTAAAATGTACAGGGACCACAGGCGTGATGTTATATTTATGCGTTGCCTAGCAACCCTTCCGCAAAACACGTTGCGTGTCTTTATCAGGTAAAGATCACACCCTATTTAAAGAGCTGAGCCGTCTGTTGTTCAGCGAAATGTGGGTGTAAAATATCATATAATCACCTTCTATGTGAAACAGGTATGATGACACACAGTCATTTTTCCAATTGGTAGACAATAGTGTATAATTTCGCCGGTTATGTTAGAGGTCCCAATGTAATAGGGGACGAGCCAATTGCCATCAACCGCGCACAAATCCAGACTCCGTGCTGCTACTGAGATTTAGCAAAGGGAAAAATCCTAATAACTCTGTGTCAAACCCAGTAAAACCAAGACCTTTATTCTCTAGAGACAGGTTTGCGACTACTGCAGGCCTTTAAATTATAGACTAAATAAATATCGATAGTATACCAAACATCGATATGTTTTGTCACAACACTAGCTCGGTAATACGAGCAAAAAACAAGTTATAAAACCGGTCCTATACCAAAACAATTAAATGCGTACAATGCTCTTGAAAAATATACCTACATAGATTTATCTTAATCAAGTTTTTTATACTCTAAAAAAAAATACTCATACAGTCTTTGGCGAAAGACCAATCAGATTATGAGTAAAAAGAGGAAGACAATTATTATTGAGAAGGCCACGGCTTGGAAAACGTAGTGTTAGACGGTCGACCAGACGGAACCATGACTTGAGGGTAGCTGGTAGTGACTGGATGGCGAAAACGGGAGAGCGAGCCTGTGGCGTACCCTGGGGGAGGGTTCCCTCCAGCAGTCGACTGCAATAAGCTGATGTGACATGATGAATCATTCTTTGTATATTGAGAATTGAGTACCTATTTAACTGCCTCGTTGGTCTAGTGGCTGCTAAGCGCGACTGCTGAGCACGAGGTCCGAATTTTTCCATTAGGTAATTCTCAGTAACAGCACGGAGTCTGGATTTGTGCCCGGTTGATGGCAATAGGCTCGCCCCCTATTACATTGGGACCTAAAACATAACTGGCGAAATGTGGGTGTACTATATGTGCACCTCTGCCTACCCCTTCGGGGAATACAGGCGTGATGTTATGTATGAGTACCTATTTCTTTTACACAAACATTGCACAGCGATGAATCGATTGGCGTAGTGGCTAAGCAATTGGACTGCTGCGCCAAGGGTTTAATTCTTGCACGGGGCAAAAATTTGTCGGTACCGCAAATTGTCTGGAGTGGAGATGTTGTATGTGATATTTCATGCTTATAAAACGCACCCACGATACACGAGAAATTCCTAGGGACGATGTTTAAAAAAAGAACTAAAAAAAAATAACTAAGAAGTTAACAATGCTATGCAAATAAATAACTCCTGCAAACTCCAGAGAAAATAACAAAACTGTAGAATAGACACTAATAAAGGTATTCTTAAATTTCTGAAGATCTTTCAAGTACACAACCATAATAATTACTAATAAAACTTAATTAGCAACTAAATCACCTACTTATACATTAAAACCTTGATCGTTACAAGCAGAACAATACAAATGACAGCTCATTAGTAGATAAAATATAAACCACAATAGCTCTCTGACTAAGTCATGAAATATAACAATATTGACAATGTTCTGCTTACAATATTGTATTGAAATGCTATCCTTTGTTCACAATTGTTATCAACATGTGTCCACAAGGGAGGTTTTTTTAACCTATTTGGCTAAGAGATAGTACAGATTGAGATTGCTACATGCTGTTTTATCATTATCACAATATCACTCAATAATTCAGTGTTAAACAAAAAATAACTAGGTAATCAACGAAATATTCCAACACTAGGTATACCAAATAATTTAAGCGTCTATTTTTCTCTATTGAGAAAAGTCCTGTGGACTTTTCAAGGCTTTGTTATAGAGCAGCTGTGGTCTCTAGCTGGTGGTCCCAATGTAAGTCTTTTAAAAGACTAGGTATTTTTTGTAATGTATAAAATTAGGAGCAGTACCTAAGGCAAAATAATTTGGTGACACATCTATGGCCTCATTAATAGTTTATTTACAAAAAATTTACATATTTATTCATAAATGTTCACCATCTAAGTCTTATACTATAAAAAATAAAATAATCATAACATATTTGTGTATTTTCAAGGGAATACTGGATTGCATTAGGGATGGGTAACATACTTTGTTATATTGATTTAAAAATTTAATTGTTATACTATTTTGTTTGAATATAAAATTTATTTAGCAATTATTTAGTAATTACAAAAACATACAAAAAAATATATACTTATATAACATTTTTTTCCAATTAACCTCTGGCTCAAATTAGGTTGTATTCTTTGCTTCAAATTAAAATCATAAACTTAACGTTTTTAAAGAAAAAAGTGAGTGATAATGTACACAAAGTTTTTGCTCTAAGTATATTATTTAAACAAGTGTACTAACTAGTTAAATATTAAGAATATATAGTTTAGAGGAAATATCTGTAGTATATTATATATTTGGAGTAAAAACATAATTGTCATGTTATTCACCCATTTATATTTACCATTTACAAAGGATTGGCTGCTTGCCAGCTTCCTTTCAATCTCTGTATGAGTAACCCAGATTGAACAAACAAATAAATTAAAATACTTAATAAGTTTATGGTTTCACCTAAGTTTGCCTTGTCTAAGAAAAAATGGAGTTGTCTATACATCTCCTTTTTAAGTTTGGAACAATGGAGACAATTAATTTAGTCTGGTATGTCAATGAAACTTATTGATAGTAAGAAGAATGGAATTTAACTGACTTCCATAGTAACTTAAATTGAAGACTAAACTTATTTTCCTGTTTCCCAGTATAAACAAAGATCACAGAAAAGTTTGGACATGAAGAGTCCATAAAAATGTGTGGTTAACTTTGAAACTTAAATACAGTGTTATATAAAGAGAATGAAACGAAATTTTACGGGCCTCGCATACCAAATCAATTACATTTAATTAAACGACACGAAACTGTGTGTAAATAATAGTATTTAACAATTTTAGATGAACCTACAGCATGCCATAGTAAGTACAAGTTTTTATTTTTCCGAATTTTTGTGAAGCATAAACAAAAGTATTTCTTCTGAATTTTTTACGAGTCAAGATCATCACTCCACAAGTCCACAATATAACGGGCGTGGTATTCTACACAAAATACTGATTTGATTGTATAATTATAACACTAGACCATGTTCATACTACCAAATAGGTCTATGAATAATAAATAGCGAAACTAACTTTCCATTTCGAATCTATAATATTAAAACTAAAGTAACAAAGGGACCAAACAAAGTTATTTAAATAAAATACATACCAAAGTAATTTGAGCAGCGGATACCGTGAAAAACGTAGTTCAAAATTAATAAAAACACACAAATGTTACACAGACACACACGAAAACTCACTATGTCTTGTCACAAAATATTTTCGTAACTAAAATAGTTGAACAAAATGGGTATTTTTGTGAAATTACGACAGACACCCGTCATCTCCCATCATTTTATGAGGAATGAAATGAAGGAAAAGGAATGAATGAAACATCCATCAACAATACTCGCGGAGTTTTTTCGCCATTCATCGGCGCGTTCCAGCGCTTTTGATGTACAATTTTGAACATGTTTTTGTAATGTCAAATACTTCAAAAAACTTCGTCGACTCAAAACGCTGGGTACTAAGAGGTCGTAAATTATACAAAATTTAAAATTATAACATTTTGATGAAAATACTATACGAATATTTTTTATCAGCAGAACACTCATCAGGATTAACCTGATATTAAATTTTAATCAAAAACAAGGCCCAAATTAAAATAATAGATAAATTTATTAAACTTTAAATTTATGAATTCACTAGTTATGACGTTTTAAATGTTTAATTTAGATGGACTTTAAAGCGCATTAATTATACGCTATTTGGTATCGGATTTTAAGTTGTAATAGCCTACCCTAGACCTTACAAACGAGATTCGAAAGCACAATTACTCATTGATTTAATCTGTGACCTCTGACAGAACCTTTTTCTATACTACGCCTACATCATCTCGCCTATAATTCCCGAAGGTGTAGGTAAGCTGGTGTACTGAGATGCCTGCAAACTTAGTACCTACACCCTTACTTCGCCATTTATATTTCTTACCCGTCTCGGATCGATCCAAGGGCCCCGCACTTGGCATTCGCACTAGGCAACCATATAACCTATCCAACCAGGCTATTGCCTATTACCTACATAGGATTGGAATTAGTGCTAACGTCTGACCTTAGTTATTGTAAAACATTACAGCTCTGCTTATCTTCTTTAAGATATACAGGCGTGATGATAACAGATATACAATATATATTATAATACATATCACATTTTTTCAACCTGAATTAATTTAATTATATTATAATTCTTCTGTACGTGTGTTTGTCACCTACGCCTCCTGAACGGCTGGACCGATTTTGATTAAATTTTTTGTGGTTTCAATGGGTTTTGGGATGGTTTGTTTGTATTGAAACACAATTGGATATATGGACACCTACCGGAGGTGGCGCTGATTTTCCGGGCAGGACGACGTCTGCCGGGTCCGCTAGTTACTTATAAAAAAGTCTATAATATTTACATTATTTACACTGATATTTAGTCGCCTTTATTGTTTTTAAACAATCCATTATGTAACATCACATTTTTTTACACAAATATCCAGACTCTTGACAAACATCTGTGGTGCGCACAAAGTTTTGCCCCGGAAATCGAACCCGCAACCCTTAGCGCAGCAGTCCAATCGCTTAGCCACTGCGGTCAGGTCAAATTTACCCTTACTCATCTCATACCACTTCGCCGTGAGCGAGAAGACTGCCCATTGTACAGTCGGCAACATAAGTAGCTGAACATGTCAAGAAAACTTATGTCAATTAATTGAAAGAAACAAACATCAATTCAAGTTATTGTTTCAAATTATAGAAACGTCACAATGATCTAAGAATATTTAAGACTTTTTACTATATAAGAAGTTAATCTTAATGGTAAGTTTAAAAAATCTGCTAGATTTGACTATTTTATACGTATTATAAAAAATGTCGTGGTGGCCTAGTGGTTAACATACCGGATTTGTACGCACAAGGTTGCTGGTTCAAAACCAGTCAAGTATCAATGTGACTTTTTCAATGTTATAAATACTTTCTTAGTTATTCTAAGACACCACTGAATAACGGTGACGGAAAACACCGTGAGGAAACCTGGATATAATTATCTGAAATCGCCCGCAGTGAGCTAGCGTGGAGATCAATGCTCAATGCTTCTCTATACGAGAAGAGGCCTTTGCTGCAGTGGGACAGTTATAGGCTGTTAGTATATACGTCACCCTAATGACGTAGGAACTAAATTCGAACTTGAAGAAGTGCGAGCCGTGACACGATAGCTCGGTTAGCAGAACTGCGCCACGGATTAGAGAAGGTCGCGGGTTTGAGCCCCACTTGTATCTATCATTTTTCAAATTTGCTACATCAATTTAAACTATCTCTTATTTATCTTCAACATTTTATGTAAAAATGTATGTAACATACAGTAAAAGGTAATTCATAAGCTCCATTGTAATGCACCTGACACAAAAAGTCAGCATAAAAAAATCGATAAACCAGAAAACAAAGGTACACTCTTTTATTTCTAACATTCACTCACACCTAGGCAGCGTTGAAAGAGGTTGTATTTAATTCAAATATGGTTCCAAATATTCTTCTGTTTGCAACCCTGATCCAAATAGGGATGTGCCATCTCCTTCTAAAGCGTCACGTCGATTTTAGACAGCGATTCTTGGAAAGGCGGAGAGAACGGGAAATAAAAGATCAATTAATGTATTTTGACCAATTCGACACAAAAGATACTGAGTCTTTGGATGGTATATTACATTATAAGTTGGCTGAGAGCAAGTCAAATGCTAAATGGAGGAAGACTTCAGATATCGAGAATGATTTTCGTCGACTTATCGCGATGGAAGGCATGAAATATAATTATAAAAGGGATATGTACTGGCGGACTTGGAGGAAGGTGTTGTCAGCTAATGGTGTCGAAAAGATCGTGTGTTATAAGTGTAACTATCCGATAGTGGTTAATGCTACAGGATGCCAAAACTGTGGAATGTGGGTAAGTAGGTAATTATTAAGAACTAGCTTTCACCCGCGACTCCGTTCGCGTGGATTTCGAATGTTCCAGCCTATAGCCCTCCTCGATAAATGGGCTATCTAACACTAAAAGAATTTTTCAAATCGGACCAGTAGTTCCTGAGATTAGCGCGGTCAAGCAAACAAACTCTTCAGCTTTATAATATTATATAAAAAAATATATATATATAGTATATATAAAAGATAAACGTAATATCTCGGCTGTATTCTCTTGTAGGTTCCAATGTAATAGGGCGCGTGCCTATTGCCAGTAGCGGTGTTAGGGTAGGGCCTTTGGGTTAAGGCACAGGGGTTTATAAAGGCCCCTCAGGTGCGAATAAAATAGAATCCATACTAGTGTTACCAACAAAACGATTGTTGCATTCTTAATCGGGCCCAGGGCGTTGGTAGTGCTAAAACCGGCACTGCCTATTGCCATCAACTGGGCACAAATCCAGATTCGCATGTCTACTGAGAATTGTTTGACAGAAACGCTCAATAACATTTTCCCGCACCGGAATTCGAACCCAGGTGTAAAATGTAAGTGTTATATACACCTCTGCCTACCCCTTCTGGGAATACAGGCGTGATGTTATGTGTAACGCTAGAAAGAAAGACTTAGTTTATTGGGGAGCATGTTGCGTAATTTCGTCTCTTTGTCAAATTGCACGCATGCGTGATTGTCGTGTAAATAAAGCTAATTCGGCAGGTATATTGCATCCACGTTTTGCTAGTTATGTAAGTCCAACCATGCCTAGCCATTTGACTACGGAAAATCTCAGTCTATGTACCTTACTAGGGAATTCGAGCAATGATAGCCGAGTGGTATGACCGTTAGACTGCAAAGTCAAAGGTCGCAAGTTTAAACCCCGCACGCATCAATGTCTTTTCGAATTTATCTGCGTACTATAAATAAGTAATCAGTTGCTAAGCTGCTGAGATTGTTTAACGGTGTGTAAAACCATGTCAGAGGCCTACAGGCGGTTTAAACTCTGACACCAGGTTGTTCATCAACCATACGATAAGACAAGGGAATTTATCCCCAGGACTTCAAACTTAGCTACCATCTATCAAGACACATTATTTTATATGCCGGTTTTACTCATATTAATATTCGGGAATGCCCGACTAATTTCGAGTCAAACACAGGGAGTTCTATTGCTCGCGACTTCTCCGCTTCACCTGCCCATGAATAGCTCGGGCATTCCCGAATACTTACGAGGGTAAAATATCTACATATACAATAATGTGTCTTGATAGATGGTCGCTAAGTTTGAACTCCTGGGGATAGATTCCCTTTACTATAATAACTTTCGTGAGTGTTATCTATATTATCTACTATACCTATATATACCGGTTATACTCACCTCGATATTCGGGAGTGCCCGACTAGCTTCGGACTCTAACAGATTGAGTTCGGCTCGCGACCCCGCCGCGTCACCTGCTCATGAATAAGGGCTCCGTTAGAGCCGAAACTAGTCGGGCATTCCCGAATATCGACGTGAGTATAACCGGTATAATATGTAGTAGATAATATAGATTCCCTAGTCTTCTTATCGTATATTTGATGAAATGAGCCAGAGTTTAAACCGCCTGTAGTATACAATAATGTGTCTGAATACGATAGACTTGTTGTTGTTTCTATGACTATAACTATGAACTTAACTAAGACTTAATTAACTGCAAATGATCTACCATGTATTGTATTTCCAAAGACCAGCCCCCTTACCATGACCTCTTAAAGCAGGACAGTTACGTTGTGGACGCCTTATTACACTGCACGTAGCGGCGTCTGGCTTCCCTAACTTACTGTCCTGCGTTAAGTGTTCATGGTAAGGGGGCTGTATAAGTATACATAATATACAGGTGAATTTTTAGTCACCGTCCAAATTTTTTCTAGGCATTAGGTATCATTCAATAATTCCATTTTTGAACAAAAATCGATATGTAAAATTTTTATATTAAATCATTTTCTCGAAAGAATTATCCGCTCTGCGTGGTCACTAAGTTAAACGTTAATAATACTGCACTTGCCGCGCAAACATTCAATGAAAAGGGTAGCGCGCACCTCGCTTCCCCCACCCCGCTACACCCAGCGCGTACGCACGGCGTGGCGGTGTCCAGAAACATTCACTTTTTATAGATAACTTTGTGATGTTATAACTCAATATTTTTGTATTGAGTGATACTAAAACAAAAAACACGTATTCAATGATTTTCGCCAAAGATAAATATATCAAAATTTGGACGGTGACTAAGAGTTCATCCGGTATATCGTATCTATTATTAATACCACCAAAATTCATTTCAGTAGACCATAGAGGAGGGTCCTTCTCCATGCCCCTACGAATTCTTCTCCGTTATAGACGAGTATAAACTTTGTGGAGCCAACTACACGCAGTTCAACGACGTACATAACTCTTGTCCGTCAATCATTAAGTTTTCGGATCTGACAGCGACGTGCGATAACCCTATTGAAACAATATGGCGGTTTAGCAAGCTGTATGGCGCGTCGGGCGAGTTCGATAATGTTATCTGTGACGGGAAGGATTATTGTGAAATATATACTTCCTATGAGGTGAGTATGGTCCTTTACCATGAACTCTGAAAACGACAGTTTATGTTGAAAACTATACTGTTACAAGAGTCTATGGTAAGGGGGCCTAGGTTTTTTTTTAAAAAACGTCGGCCCACACTAGCACTTTCTCCTGTATCATGGGTATTGCACAAACATGAAATATAACATACACAAATATCCAGACTCGGGACAAACATTTCTGGGTAATATTTTGCGTGCAGTGCAGGAATCGAACCCGGCATCAACGGAGCCAACAAATAGTTTTATAATTTTATCAGGTAGGTCAGCAGTTGCCAAGTGGTATCCGGCCTAGAATTGATCCCCCCATTCCTCCCATGGGTGTCGGAAGAGGCGACTAAGGAAAAATTCAGAATATGAGCAGCAGCGTCTTCTGTAACTTCACCACCAATACTACGGTTCCGAAGCCGCTTGCCAAGCGTGGGGATCATGCCCCCCCCCATTAAGGGGGAGGTATTTGTTCTACAGTGGACGTCTTCCAGCTGATGATGAACAGCAGTAAGCAGAATCTGTGGCCGATATCCTTAATAAATACATCTTAATTTTCAGATTTCGCCTCAACACGTCACATTCAGAATAATAAACTCGTCAAACGATGTAATGTACTCAAGAATCATGAAGCCGAACAAAACAAATTACATTTGCGTGGAAGACTGCGGCCGCTTCAATCCAAACACAAGGAACGTTGTCAAAAACGATCGCCCACTAAAACTAGATCTCCTGTCCCCTAAAATAAACCTCAGAGAAGGTCTAAATGAAACCATAGAAGACATAAAGTTTGACATGCAAACGACCATAAATATAGAGCCAATGACTGAAGTTACAAACAAGCTGTCAGTGTCAAAAAATGGCGGGAAAAACGGTAATAAAAAGAAACGGTCTAAAGTCAAAAAACGACAGCAAAGTAACTCGGATTATAATAAGAATATAATCCACAAGTATTTAATTTCTTTAGACGGAACTCTACCGAAGCCGACGCCAATATCACACTGTAAAAAAATGCAAAACCAAGATCATATATCATACGAGGAGGAAAACGAAGAATATAATTTATAATACTTTTATTTTATTGTCTATAGGTAGATAGAAAGAGGGTTGGTCCCAATATTATTTAGGTTTTTTATGAATGAGATTAGATATTGCGATCTAATTTCTCGTAATATTAAGTACCTATACATAATATATAGAAAGATTCATGCAGACATTTTAACTTTAAGCAACTAAAACAGAACTTAAGTGGATAGACTGTGGCTAAACATTTCAAGCGAAATACCTATTTATTTAAATTTTAACAAAAAGAAACGACAACGGAGTAATTCAATTATTCCAGTAAAAAAACAATTATGTGAAAACATGACCAAGTTTGAAAAAAGAAAATTATTTTTTTGTAAAAACAGTTAAGTATTGATTTCCACTCAAATAAATTATGACAATTAACAAATAAGGCCACAATCCCAGTCAGAATATAGTGATAAACAATGTACCTACAAAAATGTATAGGAAGCACACTGCCTACTAATAATTGGACGTAGTTAAGCAAAAAGGATCCATCCCCACCAACACCAACATAGAGTTAGACATACTAAAGAGGTAAAAAAGTAAACCTAAATACATTTAATACCATAATTCAAATGTTAGAATACAAGAAAATCTAAACTGTAAAGTCAAATATCGGATTGGATCCTTTTTGCTTAACTACGTCCAATTATTCATATGCCTACCTAATTAATAACAGTTTTTTTACACAACTATTATAATGTATAAAGTATAAATATTTCTTTACTTGTAAAAACATTTTAAACACAGTTTTCGTAAAAAACTTAAAAAAAAACCTGTTACACACACTTTGAAAGTAAAAAAGTTTATATATCTTAATAAACTAACAAAGTGAAATACTTTTAACAATTACCTAATTATAATAATTATCTATTTAAGGCACAGTGGAATTGTGTATCATGCAATTTTCAAAAATATAAGTAATTTATTTTCCATAGATATAACAATTTATTTTTTACCTAATATTTTTTACTAACTGTTACTTTTTTAACTTTAACAGTAACTATTAAACATATTAATAATTTACTAAGTAGTATTTTTTTTTAATTTACCCCTATTATAATCATTTTCATTGTCACAAGAAAACGGGTACATTAATTAAGTTATAATTTCTAGGAATTTGATGTATTGTTGTTTTTAAGGGATTCACTTTGAGTATAATAAGCAATAAGCAGCAGCAAGCCGCCCTAGCTAAGGTTTAACTTCAGATTGGTGACCGTCTTTAACACTTAATTATTTTGATGCAACTATTTATTTATCGTCTAGAAACTCTAGAATCGCAGTGGTCTACAAATAATCGGGAAGCATTATCGCACATAATTATGAGGGGAAATTTAAACAGTTAGCAATACACATAGTATCCATGTTACACCTTATAAATATAATATAATAACAAAGAAGGCATACACTTGCTTCAGTCTTAAGTTTGTCAAATCTAAACCTAATATTTTACCTCTAAAATGCTTTAGAAACCACGGCCAAAATATGCTTACTCACTAGAAGGATAGTAGTTTGATAAGTTATGGCAGTAAAATGTCATAACTGAGTTTGTGAGCTAGATCTAAAGGGCCCAATATTCCTGTAACATATAGTTTTGATCAATCAAATCCTGAATCCTGTAACACACGTCTCACCTTATCATCTACTATATATACCGGTTGTACTCACGTCGATATTCGGGAATGCCCGACTAGTTTCGGACTCTAACAGAGCCCTTATTCATGAGCTGGTGACGCGGCGGGGTCGCGAGTCCGAAACTAGTCGGGCTTTCCCGAATATCGACGTGAGTACAACATAACAACAACATAACATAACATCACCTGTCTGTATTCCCCAAAGGGGTAGGCAGAGGTGCACATATAGTACCCCCACATATTCGCCAGTTATGTTTTAGGTCCCAATGTAATAGGGGGCGAGCCTATTGCCATCAACCGGGTACAAATCCAGACTCCGTGCTGCCACTGAGAATTACCTAATGGAAAAACCCAGTAACACTTTGCCCGACCCGAGATTCGAACCCAGGACCTTGTGCTCAGCAGTCGCGCTTAGCAACCACTAGACCAACGAGGCAGTCATCATTTGTTGTGATCTCCGATAATAACATTCACATTCAATAAAGATCAGTCGTTAGTCGTTACAATGAATCTTAAGCGACAAATCGTACTGTTTATTGAGCCCTTTCAGCTACTCTCCTCTGCTATGCCCACAAATGACATCATCTGTGGCATAAACTTTAAATTTATGTCAGAAATAAGTGAGCCTGTTATTAGGCCATGATTTAACCCAAGCTTATAACTATATATTGGATTATTTGACACCTAATTCTAAACTAAATCTAGAAATATTTTAGCAATACTCAAATGAGATGACTATTATTTTCTATATAAATAAAAATTAATGTTTGTATGTTTGTCCCCTATGCACTCCTGACCCATTGATCAGATTGTGATAAAACTTTGGCAGGGTATCTGAGGACGCCCGAGAGGGTTTCTGGCGCAAAAAATCTATATATTTTATCCGTAATCCACGCGAAGTCGCGGCATGCAGCTAGTTTCAAATATTTTTAAAAGTCCAATGATACATTAGGTGTCATACAATCCTGTTACATAAAAACTTATCTAATTTATAATAACAATTGTAAATTTAATCAACTGGAAGACATTAATTGTGCTATAGTCTACAATATCCATAAAAAAGTCACTACCATTTTGTTTTTAACCATATTCTATAGTTTTATACCACTAAAATGGTGCTGTCTGTATGTCTTAGTAATTAGAATCATGCAATTTTGAACTCTATTTTACTAAACTTATGATATAGTTCAGCATTTTTTAGTTAAACCATAATCAATAAAAGATATAATAGTAACATCAAACCTACAAAATGTTACTTGAATAGTCATGCAATTTGTAAAAACATGGGACTTAATTAGTTTATAAAAATCTCTTTGTAACAATTAGACATAGAAAAGTCATGACAGCATGTCTTTAAAAATAGATTCTAATTTAAGGTCATAGCGCATATATCAACTTGGAAAGGGATCATTGTCTAACCGCCAAACAGGCGTCAACCCTGACGACCGGATTAGCGCAGTGGCTAAGCGATTGGACTGCTGCGCTAAGGCAAAACTTTGTGCGAACCACAGATGTTTGTCACGAGTCTGGGTGTTTGTGATATTTCATGTTTGTGAAACACACCTACGATACAGGAGAAATTCCTAGTGGGGCAACGTTTTTAAAAAAATAAATAAAAAAAAACCCGTAAGCACGTAACCAAAGCGGATCAGCTGCTCCGATGCGTCGACTCGGCTACGGCTAGACGACGCCGCGCTTAAAGCAAGGCGAGGCGATATACGAATGCGATTAGTGTGCATTGCAGTAGGGAGTTTCATACAATAATGAACGGCTCGAGTTGATATAGTGACAATCGCTTTCTGGGTTGATATGTGGGCTATGACTTCATTATTAGCCTATCTCAGTCCACTGCTGAACATGACTTTTAACATGTAAAAGTAATTTTATCATTAACAAGAAGTATAATAAACTGACTAACGGTGACGAAAAACATCGTGAGGAAACCTGGATGTAATTATCTGAAATCGCCTGCAGTGAGCTAGCGTGGTGATCAATGCTCAATCCTTCTCTATACGAAAAGGCCTTTGCTGCAGTGGGACAGTTATAGGCTGTTATTATATATAGTACTATAAAAGTGAAGTTATCTTGCCTATTTGCTTGGCTACTGAGTCATATATTTATCAAGGCACTTAATGGTATCATGGCCAGAGCATTCATCATGGCCACTGTGCATTCATTATTTACTTACAATCAAGAGCCTCGCTTCACCGTGTGATACTTCTGTCCACATTTCCAAGGATAACTTGAATAATATCAATACTGATAATTACAATTCTTGTAAGGAATATTTTGATGAAAATGAGTTATATTAACGGATTCAAATCATTGAGCTATTTCAATATACTATAATAAAATCTCTTAACATCAGTCATGAATGAAAAAGATTTTGTAAAGAAGAATTTTGAGTTATTTTGCTTTAAAATAAATAACGAAACTTGAAAAATGATGGAAACGAGCAGGACTCGAACCGCAACTTAAGCATCATGTCAAAATTATTTTACTTTTCTGAAAAATGATGGTTTACGACAACTGAATTTATAAGTAATACATTTACCATACCATTTCCACATTGAGATTGAAATACTCTCTTCCATGCAGCGTTATAATGTCATTTACGGTTCCTAGTTTTAAATTTCCCACAGATATGATTCACCATCTGATAATGCCGACTGAAGCTGGCATTACACTCTTCACACTTAAACCTCTTTAGTTTTAAATGGCGCTCCCTTATGTGAGACTGCAAACTCTTTTTCAACATCTCTTTGCCGCAATAATCGCAAATAGCCTTTGAGTATTGGGATCTATCTTTAATTGCAAACACAGATGACATATATTCTTTAAATTTAGACTTTTCTAAGATCTCTGTGTTAACACCTTTTGTATCAGTAGTCGGACTCTTCTTAATGTTAATAATATTGTTGTTTATCTTAGTCATTTCGACGCAAATCTCAGATTCCATGACCCTCTCTACCCAAGTCTCGTTCAACAGTTTTTTCACGTGTGTTGGCTCTTTTTCCTTCAAATTGAAGTGCTGTTTCCTTATATGGTATTTAAGTAGTCTTTCTTCGCAGTAGCTAGTCCCACATGCCATGCATTTGTATTGTGCGGGCGGCTGAGCGAAGAAATCATCGTGTATTTTTAAGTGACTGATTAGGTTGCGTTTGTCAACAAAACCGCGGTCGCAATAATCACAAATGTGAACTTTCCTCGCCCCGGTGTGCACGGATATGTGTTTCTCATATACATCCCGTCTATAATACTCCTTCGAGCAATAATTACACTTAAATCGGGACTTCACTGCGCTATGCTGATACAAATGCGATTTGAACTTGTAAGAGCTGCCGATTATGATTTTTTTGCAAATATCGCACTGGTTCTGCTTTCTACACGTACCGTCTTGTTTCTTTTTCATTTTAAATTAAACATAAATTGAATGTTAAACGAAAATAAAGTGTTTTAAAACAAAATAATACAACGAAAAATAGAAAACAACTTAAAGTGACAGCTGTCTTTCTTGAGTGTTGTCTATGCTCCTTCGTCAACGTCATTCATCAGCTGTCTTATGTAATAGAGCGAGACAGTCGTCGTTAAGAGGGAGAAAGGTTACAACCTGTTGATATCTGGAACGCTATTATTTTGAAAATTGGTTCTTGTTCATATATCTATTGATATTTCTAGTAAGAATACATTTACAATTTGCTCCAGAATACATATAGGTAGGTTGAATTATCATATACTAAATAAGATGATGTTACCATCATCATCAGCCGGGAGACGTCCACTGTTGAACAAAGGCCTCCCCCTTAGATAAGGGGGGGGTGGTTGCCATAATCTTCACGCTTGGCAAGCGGCTTGGGGATCGCAGTATTAGTGGTGAAGTTACAGAAAACACTACTGCCCATCTTCTGGGTTTTTGCCTTAGTCGCCTCTTATGACACCCACGGAAGGAAAGGGGTGGTCAATTCTAGGCCGGATACCACTCGGCACACTGTTATCATGTGTTGTAGATAAACAGATAGATCGTGCTCAGTTGCTTGCCATAGCTTCTCCAGCACTGGACTGAGATAGGCTAGATGATGAAGAAACAGACACATAACATAAAAAGAACTACTAGGTAGAATCCTTATATTTTAAAAGGATTCTCACCTCATTATTTGGGCTATAAAGTAGGCCTGGGATCGAAATTATCACAGAATAAAAGGAAGTAAATAAAAACAAGAATTCAACAAACAACAGTATATTTTAAATAACACAACTTCTTGAAGTTTACTTACAATAGCAGAACAACGTATTTAGTATGCATCTGATGCGCAATGATACATTATACAGACTTAATTTGACTAAATTTCTACTTGACTAGCACCCCTTACATTTTTATGTACGTCTTTTTCCCAAATACAATGCCCCTTACAATAAAAATTAACAATATTGATTAAATTCCAGCTATCTCTGTCGTTCTCAAGAAGTAATGTTGAGCTGTGATGTTTTTTGCTCAACATAGCTTAACAACACTTCTTGGAAAAGCAATAACTGAATCTGTGTCAACTAACACGCCAAGGGGTGCGTACGCACTTTGCTGGTTACCGCAATGCGGGTGACCGTAGGTTGCGGTTGCGAATGCGGTCAGCCGGATCGCGGGCAGCCGCATTGTCGAGCGAGCTCATAACCACACGTGGTTTAATTGGTAGTATCTCATAGATGTCTTATTATCGCAACATACCTATCTTTAATTATTTTTATACAGATCTTGGGTTCGAGAACCAATATAGCAAAATTTAAGATAACTATGAGATGCTAACAATTAAAACACGTGTGTCGGCGTCTCGTAGATTCAGTTATTGCTTTCCTAAGAAGTGTTGTTGAACTGTAATAAACAAAAAACACAAAAAAATAATAATTTCGTGCCTCGGGACGGCGCATTCAACAAAATTTTGAGAATTTATTTTCCTCTATTAATATAAAACAAAGTCGCTTGTTAGAAAACATATAACTTGAGAACTGCTAGACCGATATTCATGGTTTTTAATTTGTTGGATTCGTTTCCGCCCCGAATAGCAGAATAACTATTAAAATATCCAAAAAGTTCACGAAAAAAAATTAAATATGTTATTAATTTTTAAATTAATTAGGTTTGGTAATCCGCCATCTTTTGAAATTCACAGCTCACGTCACGCTGATTTGCGGGCAGGACGTCTGCCGGGTCCGCTAGTTATAACAGGGATAAAGGCTTGCCATAAATGATAGCGTGGCCTTTACTATAATTATGAGACTTATAATTATTTCTTGTTCTTATAATGGACATCGTCGCATTCCCTCAACTTCAGAGCCGCCTGTTCCGGAGTTAAATCTCTTTGCGACTGCGCCAACATTTCGTACCCCACCATGAATTTCTTTACTGTAGCGGACCTTAGTAATGGTGGGAGGTAAATAGCGTGGAGCAACCAGTGGGGGGAATCCCCTGGGGTTTTAGACGCGCCAGTAGGTGCACCTGAAAGTAAAACATAAACTGATATCACGCCTGTATTTTTCGAAGATAACCTCCTCCTTTTAAAAATAACTTCACGCCTGTATTCCCCGAAGGGGTAGGCAGAGTTGCACATATAGTACACCCACATTTCGCCAGTTATGTTTTTAGGCCCCAATGTAATAGGAGGCAGGCCTATTGCCATCAACCGGGCACAAATCAGACTCCGTGCTGCCACTGAGAATTACCTAATGGAAAAACCCAGAAACACTTTCCCCGACCCGGTATTCGAACCCAGGACTTCGTGCTCAGCAGTGGCGCTTAGCGACCACTAGACCAAAGAGGCAGTATTTTTAAAAGCGGCAAAAAGACAGATATTATGTTGTACACTGATATTTCAGTTTGTTATACATCACATGTTATAGGAGGTAAGTCTATGGTCATTATAACCAAAGCACAACATCACGCTTGTATTTCCCGAAGGGGTAGACATAGGTATATAGTACAGCCACATTACGCCAGTTCTGTGATTGTAATAGGGGGCAAGCCTATTGCCATTGACCGGGCACAAAAACTAAATTAAAAAATGAAAAGATTTAATGAAAAACCCGGTAACTCATTTACCGGAGACCCACAAACTCTTCAGTTCTTAGCGACCACTAGACCGCCAAGGCAGTGACTAATTAAATAATTATATATATCACTCACCATGGAATCCCATACTGTATGGAAAGCTGCATTTGAACAAATTATCGTATTTCGTGGTCAACTGCTTCATAATGTCTGCTAGCGAACGTTTCTGAACGTCGTTCAAATCTGTCATTCTCTGTGGTTTACCGTTTATCGGCAAAAGCATCGCCTCATACGGCCAGACGGCCCAATAAGGGACTAAGGCCACCCATTCATCATTTTTCACAACAATACGTTCCTGAAAAAAAAAACGTAATAATAATAAAATGTTTATTTCAGAGAAACTCCATCTTTGTTACACAACTTAAACCTAAGAACATTAAACATAACATCACGCCTGTATTCCCCGAAGAGGTAGGCAGCGGTACACATATAGTACACCCACAATTCGCCAGTTTAAATATTACAGATTCCAATGTAATAGGGGGCGTGCCTATTGGCATCATTCGGGCACAAATCCAGACTCCTGCTATTGAGAATTGCCTAATGGTAAACCCCACAGGCCACAACACATTGCCTGACCCGGGATTAGAGGACCTCGTGCTCAGCATTTTTTTTTCTTAATATTATAATATTTGCTGCGTGGAGATTGGCTTTCGTTAATTTCGTCAGAAGAATATTATGCTACATGCAAATGTCAGCAACTTCATGAGACATACACCGGTTGTGATATACACCGGTTGTACCCACGTCAATATTCGGGAATGCCCGACTAGTTTCGGACCCCAACGGAGGCCTTATTCACCTGCTCATGAATAAGGGCTCCGTTAGAGTCCGAAACTAGTCGGGCATTCCCGAATATTGACGTGAGTATAACCGGGATATTTAATTGATAAATACATGAGACTTATAAACAATAGGTACTCTACCTTCTTCTCCAACTCCTGCTTCAAATAATCACCGAGCATTGATCTCTTGAATTTAATGTAGTATTCTTTTTGACACCTGAAACATATTGGAGAGTTTGTAACGCCACAATGAACGACATCGTGCCAATTGCATCCACGGTTGCCCGCAATTCTGACGATATCGTCGGTCCAGCTGATGGAAGGCCTAGGCCTAATGCCATCAATAGGACACGATTCGAGACTCCGTGCTTTTGCTGAGAATGCCTGACTCGATACATGAACCGAGGACCTCGTAGTTAGAGATCGATAGACAAACAAAGCAGTGATTGTCATTGTAGAACAGTTTACCAATTTTTGTCTTATAATGTAAATAAAAGTAATTTATTGAATAAACTTATTTAAAAGATGTCTTTCCCGCAGAGATTTCTGAATTATCTCACCATCGCCTTCTCGGTCTACCTGGTCGTCGGCAGCCGGCGGTGGGCATCAATTTTGTGATAATATTGGCCCACCTTTGCCTATACGCACGACATGGCCAGCCCACTTTAGCTTGGCAGTTTTTCTGGCATTGGACACGGGTTTTATAGAAGATTAATGGGGAGGTCTTTGCCCAGCAGTGGGGCTGTACATACCTTTCCTTAACCCTCGGCTCGTTCGGCAGGAAGCTAGATGCCCATATCTGGCAGTGGGGGTGGGGGTTCGAACAGCCCATAATAGCACCCTTGTTCTCAAAGATTTGCACCCACGTGTACCGGCGGCCTAGCTCTTGGAGTTGGTTCACCCACCTGAAAGTAGAAAGATTGGCTTTTGTAGACAAGAGCTGAGAAATTTTGATGGAGCAGCGTATAAAACTGATGCTGCAATAGGCTCGCCCCCTGTTACATTAGGACCTAAAACATAATCGGCGAAATGTGGGTGTACTATATGTGCACCTCTGCCGACCCCTTCGGGGAATACAGGCGTGATATTATGTTATGTTACATCATGGATACTTACTCTTCGATGACAGCGAGAATCTCATCTATAGTCATCAATGGTATCGTCATGGTGGAATCGGGGTGGAAGCACATCACTCTGAAAACACATTTTATATTTAGCTTTAACTATTCATCATCAGCCAGAAGACATCCACTGTTGAACAAAGGCCTCCCCTTTATGTAAGGGAGGAGGTTGCCATAATCCTTACGCTTAGCAAGCGGCTTGGGGATCGCAGTATTGGTTGTGAAGTTACAGAAGAAGCTGCTGCCCATTTTCTGGATTTTCCCTTAGTCGCCTCTTACGACACCCACGGGAGTAAAGGGGGTGGTCAATTCTAGGATACCACTCGGCACTAGCTTTAACTATTAACTATATAGTAATATGCCGCGTTGGTCTAGTGGTCGCTAATTGCAGCTGCTGAGCACATGGACCTGGATTCTAATCCCGTGTCGGGTAAAGTGTTTGTCCATTAGGTAATTCAGAGTATGGAGTCAGTATTTGTGCGTTGTTGATTGTAAGTTGTGCTAATGGTAAGTTGTCGTCGATTTGGGAGGTCTTTGTTCAACGGGGGCCGACTTCCGGCTGATGATGATGATGATTGGGGGGGATATTCATGAATTTGTTAAAAATAGGTTTTTTTACTTATTCAGGCCATCTAGGCTATATTATAAGAACTAAATAGGATGCAATGTCACGATCGATGCAGGAGAAACTTAGTGGTCTTCTATCTGAGGATTCGTGTCTTATTTATAAGGAAATATACCTGCAAGTGCCTTTAGCGGCTGAAGATCTGAACAGCGGGTGTTCAGACGGCGGCGGGTCGGGCACTCGCTCCAGCAGCGCCGGGAAGTCGTTAGGAAACACGTATGTCGATGTGTAGGGCGCATTTTTCTATAAAAACATTACATACATTACATTATGGACAACTTTATCATATAAACTACACCTATGTACTATATACCCATGTTTGCAAATTAATAAATGATTTATGATTTATTACCTAACATCACGCCTGTATTCCCGGAAGTGGTAGGCAGAGATGCACATATAGTACACCCACATTTCGCCATTTATGTTTTTAGGTCCCAATGGGGCCGAGCCTATTGCCATCAACCGGGCACAAATCCAGACTCCGTGCTGCTACTGAGAATTACCTAATAGAAAAACCCAATAACACTTTGCCCGACCCGGGATTCGAACCCAGGACCTCGTGCTCAGCTATCAAGCTTAGCGACCACTGCGCCAATCAAATCGACAAGCTTTAAGTCACTATCTGGGGCCCTTTAAATGAACTCACCTGGCCATTGGACCTCACAGCTCCTGGCAGCAATGGGTTCATGGGGTCCGGGGGCTGGTCTTCGGGGGCCGCCTCCGTCTGCCCGCTCCAGGGCCGTAAGCAGCGGTGAGGCGACACGAGCACCCACTCGTCCTTCAGCGGATTGTACCGGACATGTTGATGCTCTGAGGATAATTTAATGTGATATGGAATCAAAAATTAAGAAGTTTTTCATTATGTTATTATGTAAACGGACTGCCTCGTTGGTCTAGTGGTCGCTAAGCACGACTGCTGAGTACGAGGTCCTGGGTTCGAATCTCGTGTCGGGCAAAGTGTTATTGGGTTTTTCCATTAGGTAATTCTCAGTAGCAGCACGGAGTCTGGATTTGTGCCCGGTTGATGGCAATAGGCTCGCCCCCTATTACATTGGGACCTATGAACATAACTGGCAAATGTGGATGTACTATATGTGCGTGGCGTGATGTTATGTTTATTATGTATTACTAGCTTATGCCCGCGGATTCGCCCGTGTTAAGTAGCTTATTGTCTTTTCCCGGATCTTAAATTGTCTACATGGCAAATTTCATCAAATTCTTCTAGAGCCTCTGTTTAAGCGTGAAGAAGAATACAAAAAACACAAACTTTCGCCTTTATAATTTTTTTTTTTAAATTTACGTCGCC
This sequence comes from Abrostola triplasia, assembly GCA_946251915.1. Taxonomy (NCBI): domain Eukaryota; kingdom Metazoa; phylum Arthropoda; class Insecta; order Lepidoptera; family Noctuidae; genus Abrostola; species Abrostola triplasia. The sequence goes on from OX276450.1 coordinate 2,369,303, forward strand.
CCACACTCGAAATGTCTCCTGTGTCGTGGGTGCGTTTCACAAACATGAAATATCACATACACAAACACCCAGACTCGGGACAAACATCTGTGGTTCGCACAAAGTTTTGCCCCGTGCGGGAATCGAACCCGCAACCCTTAGCGCAACAGTCCAATCGCTTAGCCACTGCGCTAATCAGGTCGTCATATATTAATAGTATATCACATAATATTAGTGTATTATATGTATAGTAGACAAGCTCTATCAATGCTAAATTCAGTTAATTCGGTTCAAGAGTTTAATTGTAACAGAATCGGTTAAGACTGTAGTTAACTTTTTAATATTTTTTATTATTTAGCGCGAATTTTTAAAGATGGCTAACGATTATTTTATACCTAAGAACTATTAGTCACAGATTGTTTTTTAACTGTGGTTTAGTTTAACATTACTACGCTTTACTAACTAGTTTCAAGGCAGCCGGGAAAGCGTTCTATGTAACTCATATCTAAGAGGTCCCCGACTGAGAAGAATCTCATTATTTACTTTTTAAACTACATTTTTGATATGGCAATCTTGTTATACAATGTTCCATTAAATTATTTGTCTATAGCCTATTTTACTCGCAATAATGTAAAGATTCTAACGACATCATACATCAAAATCGACTCGTCAGTTATAAGTCATGGAACATTATAATAAACATACAAACACGAAGATGTCTTAATACATAAGAAAAGAAATAAGTATCACCGCAACTTACACACATGGTTAACAATTGAATAAACACTAACCCACTTACTTACGAAACATGCTGAAACATCTCTTAAATCAAACCTGATAAGTCTATTAGCGTCTCTATCAACATATATTCTTTGACATGTAAACGACAGACACACGTACAATATAATTAATGCTTAAATATTGTCAATTTTTATTGTTTATAAGCAACTAGCTTTTGCCCGCGGCTTCGCCCGCGTTAAGTAGCCTATGCTTCTCGAGTTTTGAACTTAACATGCCAAATTTCATCAAAATCCGTCCAGCGGTTTAGTCGGGAAGGCGTAACAGACAGAGTTACTTTCACATTTATATTATTAGTATGGAAGTATGGGTTAAGTAGGTTAAAAGACATACCAGTGGGCTGAAATTCTTGCATGTTTGTGATAATAATGACGTCAAAGCCGCACGGCCACACTGTGTACCGTCAAGGGCAATACTGGTAACATATTGCTCAGTGTAGATTAATAATACAATGATAAAGAGTTCGCCTCAATGACTCATTATGTAGACGGGAAGTTAGGTAGAATATTATTTTTATACATAACATAATATCACGCTTGTATTTTGCGAAGGGGTAGGCAGGGGTAATTGTAGAGTATGCCAACATTTCGTCAGCTATGTGAGTCCCAATGTAGTAGGGGGCGAGCCTATTGCCATCAACCGAGCATAAATACAGACTCCGTGCTGTTACTGAGAAAAACCCAGAAATACTTTGCCCGATCCGGGATTTGAACCCGATACCTCATGCTCAGCAGTCGCGCTTAGCAACCACTAGACTAACGAGGCAGTCTTGTTTTTATACTTACTATATTAATGACTACACCCCTTCTTGCTTCGGAAGGCACGTCCAGCCGTTGGTCCTGCGCCTGATCTCTCTCCGGCCCTGTCTTACCCGCTACATTTTTCGGAATAAAAACTAGCCTATGTGTTAATCCAGGGTGTCAGCTACCTCCATATGAAATTTCATTAAAATCCATTCAGTTTTTATGTGAAAGAGCAACAAACATCCATCCATACAAACTTTCGCGTTTATAATATTAGTAGGGTTTTATATAGCCAAACATTGTATGGTGAGAATTTTATTATGTTTTTATTAACTTCTTATCATTAGTCGTGAGAAGCCACAAAGTAACTTAGATGGTAAGAGCTGCGACATAGTAAGGCGAATACTATTCGACTTGTATATAGGGTCACCATATCCCAAGATTTCTCCTCAGATCTCAGGGTATAGCTCTCCTCAGCCGGATTTTGGAAATCTCATGACTTTTAGAACCTATACTGATATTATAACTGTGAAAGTAACTCTGTCTGTCTGTTATGTCTAAACCGCTGGATGGATATTGACGAAATTCGGCATGTAAAAAGTTTCAGACCCGAGAAAGGACATAGGCATAACGAGCGAAGCCGCGGGTAAAAGCTTAATCAATAAAATAAAGTAGATTGCTTATTTATTTAATACACTATGCACAAGTTACTGTAGAAAGGTGGACTTAATGCCAAAGTCATTCTTTAATGGTGATGCAGAGAGAAGGGAGGTAGATGCATTAACGGATTGTTTGAAACTATTGTTCAACTCTTTTTTATTACAAAAATAAATAATAATATTCTATAATAATAATAATAAATCTTTATTTATCAAGTAACATGACTCAAATGTGTTAGTAACAATGTTTCTTACCCCTATGTTAGTATTCCTATTCTAATCACTTAACCTAACCATGAATACATGTAAGTTACTGCCACACGCCTAGCACCGAGGTGGACAGCTTGCAGCAGCGACCCACATATAAGACTAAGTATATATAAGACTAAGTAATTTTAAAAATAAAAGTTTATAATCCACTTTGGTTAATTGAATGGGACAAATGAAATCGACACGTAAAGTCTATGAAACTTTGCACGCACAGCGCACTGCCCACGCGTTCTGCAAGGCTGTAATAATTTACAGCCTTAATAAACGCAAACGGTGGTAATCCACCGTTTGCGAGGAAATTCGCAAACTTCAAGAAAATCTCAGGATTTTGCAATGGAAATCCGTCTGTTTCCCTGAGGGGTAGGCAGAGACCACGGATTTCCATTTGCTACGATCCTGGCATACTTCTTTTGCTTCATTCACACGCATCACATTCCTCATACACGCTCGTCGGTTGAGGGTACTTAAGCGCTTAGTCTCAGGACTTTTTAATTTTCTATCTGGTAACCCTGTTAAACATGAAGTCATGATTCTCACTATGTAACTTGTTGACTGCCTCGTTGGTCTAGTGGTTGCTAAGCGCGACTGCTGAGTATGAGGTTCCGATTCGAATCCCGGGTCGGGCAAAGTGTTACTGGGTTTTCCATTAGGTAACTCTCAGTAGCAGCACGAAGTCTGGATCTGTGCCCGGTTGATGGCAATAGGCCCCTATTACACTGGGACCGGCGGACTGGCGAAATGTGGGTGTACTATGTGCACCTCTGCCTACCCCTTCGGGGAATACAGGCGTCATGTTATGTTTTTGTTTTTATACAATAGATAGGAATTGGGTAACAGTTGCTATATTATATCACTAGCACCTGCCTGCTTCGCCTGCGTGTATTTTTTTGTATCTTCCCCGGGGTATAGGCACATACCTAAGACAAAGTCATATCTACACGTTTTTAATCTTTGTCTCTCATATTACACCCGCTTGATACTTTAACTGAACATCATAAACTCATTATCTTAGCGACTATCGAACTTTGAAACTTATCGCTAAGCCAGTTAAGTTCCGTTACCTATCACACAACATTATAGGATAATAATAATAACAGCCTATAACTGTCCCGCTGCAGCAAAGGCCTCTTCTCGTATAGAGAAGGATTGCGCATTGATCACCACGCTAGCTCACTGCGGGCGATTTCAGATAATTAAATCCAGGTTTCCTCACGATGTTTTCCATCACCGTTAGTCAGTGATGTCTTAGAATAACTAAGAAAGTATTTATAACATTGAAAAAGACACATTGATACTTGCCCGGGTTTGAACCTGCAACCTTGTGCATACAAATCCGGTATGTTATACAGCCCACGACATTATAGGGAACAGGGAAATAATACTACGATATACGTCTTCTTCTTCGTATCGGCATGGGCCAATAGCCACATGGAATAGTTCATGCCATGGTGTATTAGTCAGTCAACAAGAATGGTAGCGAGGTTGACCGTCCGGGTTCATCACCATTTTCAGACGTCCAGTGGTGAACGAAGGCCTCCCCCTTAGATGAGGGAGATTGCCATAATCCCCACGCATGGCAGGCGGCTTGGTTATCGCAGTATTGGTGGTGAAATCACAGAAGACGCTGCTGCCCATCTTCTGGACTGTCCCTTAGTTGCCTCTTACGACACCCACGAAAGGAAAGGGGTCCATAGATAATAAAGGGGTCTATTCTAGGCGAAACCACCCAGCGTCCAGGGTGTGCCGGACGATATACCCTTTGAGTACAGCTTAATAATATAAAGCCTTGTATAGAAGAAAACAATATCTAATCATAACGTTTGTATAATGTAATAATTGTAAAAACAAACAATAATCGTACCTAATAATTGTTATGATTAGATATAGTATTTTAATAAAATTCGAGCGATTGCACGAGAACGCTTGTCCACATAAGGCAAGCTCCAAAGTTAAACCTCTGCCTGCCCTACCGAGTGATACAAGCGTGAGGATATTTATTTTTATATTCTTCGACCTGATTGGCGCAGTGGCTGAGCGATAGGACTGCTGCGCTGGCTGCGGGCTCGATTCTCGCACGGGGCGAAAAATTGTGCGAACCACAGATGTGTCGGAGTCTGGGTGTTTGTGTATGTGATATTTCATGTTTGTGAAACGCAGCCACGATACAGGAGAAAGTCCTAGTGTGGGACGATGTTTATTTTTAATAATAATGAACGTCACTCATGTATTTTTCTAATAAATTATCGGATTGTCAAAAAAAAGGGTTTGTGAATTCCGGTGTGCATGTAGTTATATTTTACTCTCATACGGCTTGATCTTTTATGATGATTTGTTTCGTAGGTACTTATGGGATCATCATCATCAGCCGGAAGACGTCCACTGTTGAACAAAGGCCTCCCCTTTAAAAGGGGTGGGTTGCCATAATCCCCACGCTTGGCAAGCGGCTTGGGGATCGCAGTATTGGTAGTGAAGTTACAGTAGACGCTGCTGCCCATCTTTTGGATTTTCCCTTAGTCGCTTCTTACGACACCCACGGGAGGAAAGGGGTGGTCAATTCTAGGCCGGATACCACCATCACTTGAGGGATCACCACAGATATAGATCTACATAGATAACGCAAGTATCACGATTTGTATTGAAACCAAGCGTGCCGACTTTTTAATACCTATTGTGACGTCACAGCCAAAATTTAGTGACGGGAGATCCAAACCGATTCAAAGACACCGATGCCGCCGATGCCCATCCGCCCAGCACGATTCAAACGATTCAACTGGAGCCGTCCGCTATGATTTTCTCGCTCATACTCATACATTGAGCGGCGACCAACCTAGACGCTTGGTCGGGGTTGGGACACGCGAAGTACATGCATTTGCGTTATCTATGTAGATCTATATCTGTGGGGATCACTTATAGATATAAAAAAAACAACGACAATATCTATTGATACATTTACTTACATTACACCAATATTTACAATATTATTTGTGCTCTAATTGAAACTGTTTGAATGTAATACTAGAATCAGTCTACTGAATAAAAACTGTAGAGCCTACAATGTAACTATTGAGATTATACATTATATTATATCAATAAATAAGGTTGGATAGTTGACACCATTAACCAGTAAGTCAAGGACACAATAGCTTTTAAAAATGCAACATTATAACCCTAATACATACTACATTGACTGCCTCGTTGGTCTAGTGATCGCTAAGCGCGACTGCTGAGCACGAGGTCCTGTGTTCGAATCCCGGGTCGGGCAAAGTGTTACTAGGTTTTTCCATTAGGTAATTCTCAGTGGCAGCACGGAGTCTGGATTTGTGCCCGGTTGATGGCAATTGGCTCGGCCTATTACATTGGGACCTAAAAACATAACCGGCGAAATGTGGGTGTACTGTATGTGCACCTCTGCCTACCCCTTCGGGGAATACAGGCGTGATGTTATGTTTTTTTACGTAATGTTTTTATAAAAAGTATGTCAAGTGATTGGTGGTGTCAACTACGCAATTGTACTCAGTCCGTCTTACTACTAAACAATGCTAGAACTTAAACACATCTAAGGGTTGGACCTGATCTGGCAGCACGGAATCGCCTTTTTCCGTCGCCTTTTCTCTTTCCGTCGCCTTTTCTCTTTCTGTCGCTTAGAACTGCCATTTGCTAGACCGAGACAGAACGATAGCACGCGGCAGAATCCTCGAGGCGATGGCGTGCTATCGCATTATGCTTTCTGTCTCGGTCTAGCAAATGGCAGTTCTAAGCGACAGAAAGAGAAAAGGCGACGGAAAAAGGCGATTCCGTGCTGCCAGATGAGGTCCAACCCGAAGTCTATTGACAGATAGGATACATGCATACAATGATAGGTATAATTTAATTTATGGTATAATATTTTTAGTATAGTTCCCGTCACATAAAAATAACGTTGACCCATTAGGTTATTTTTTTATGTCAAGACTATTGTAGTGTTACTAGTATATAAACCAATACCTTTTTTAACTTCACCACTAATGCAATCCCCAAGCCGGTTGCCAAGCGTGGGGATTATGGCCACCTCCCCAACTTAAGGATGAGGCTTTTATTCAAGAGTGGACGTCTTCTAGCTGATGATGATTTAATTTGATTTGGGGGAAAACCTTCATAAGGTACCTGTCCCCTTTAGGGGTAGGGACCAGAGAGTGTGGTTTATTTTTCGATATAGTTTATAGTTCTATATTTAGATGATTTCTACCTCACTAGAACCTCCCAGTGATCACCAGCACGAATAAGGCAGGTCATGGAACCTCTCAAAAGACCATCTCCTGTACGTCAGGCACATCCCTGGACATAAACCAATAGCCTACCAGAGAACGCGACTATATCCGAGCAAACAAAGTCGCTGACAGCCGCTCAGCGATCTCCTACGTGACGGGAACCATAGTAAGGGAGAATAGGTAATGAAATGTAAACCTTATTACAATAGATTAAGATAGTATTTAAAATGCAGTACGTATGTATGTTTCTTATACTATGATAGCTAATTCTAATAGATATAAAAACTGTGTTATTCAGATTTGGTCTATAAGTAATTTAAATTTATATAAGTCATAGTTAAGCAGTAAGGATCCATCCCACACCAACACCAAAATTGAGTTAGACATACTAAAGAGGTAAAAAAGTAAACATAACATCACGCCTGTATCCCGAAGGTGTAGGCAGAGGTGTACATAGACACCCACATTTCGCCAACTTTGTTTTAGGGCACATCTAGACTCCGTGCTGCTACTGAGAATTATCCAATGAAAAAACCCAGTAACACTTCGCCCGACCCGGGATTCGAACCCAGGACCTCGCGCTTAGCAGTCGCGCTCAGCAACCACTAGACCAACGAGGCAGTCAAGTAAAAAAAAAACCTAATTCCATAATTCAAATATTAAAATACAAGAAAAATACCCTTCGTCTGCCATTAAACCAGCAGGTTTACTGTACCGCATTGATAAAGAAATACGATCTAAACTTTAAAGTCAAATATCTCAATTAGTTCGACGTGGATGGGATCCTTTCTGCTTGACTAAGCCTAATTAAACAAAATCATTAACTTAAAAATAATATTATATAAAATGTAATAATGTACATATATTATAAATTAGGCATGTTACGGAAACAGTCCGTCGGAAACTGAACCAAACCGGAATCGATTGGATTGTTAAGAACAGTAGTATTATATGTCAAAAAACATTTAGAATTGGACACAATAACATTATTCAGTAAAAAAGTGATGAAACACGTTCCTGGCTACGACAAAGGAAAACCGCCTGTAGGCCTCTGACATGGCTTCATACAACGTTGACATGACCACTTGACTGCCAAGTCAAAGGTAGGAACTTCGCAAGTTAACACCCCGGTACGCACCAATGTCTTTTCTAATTCATGTGCGTACTATATATTAGTTATCAGTTGCTAAAACAGTGAAGGAAAACATCGTGAGGCAACCGGCACACCTGAGAGATTGTTCAACGGTGTGTGTCGCTGTCAGAGGCCTACAGGCGGTTTACACTCTGACACCAGGTTGTTCATCAACCATACGATAAGAAAAACCATTTTTCTCGCTACTATTTCTTCTCTGGACATTCACACTGCGTATAGCTTTCAAACTCCGATTGAAAACTTTCCAAGCTCCGTAACATACGTAAAATATAACACAAATTGAGATTACATATAGATATTACTGAACAGTTTGAGATTAAAACTCGAATCTATAGTCAAATATTTCACAATAAAAATGTATATAGACGAATACTTACAAAATACAAACATGATTCTTTACCTTTTTTTCTTTATTTGTGGAAATATGACATTTAGACGACACAAAACTTGAGATTAAAACGGTACAGCAGTGCTCGCCGCGGTCAGTCTTGTGATGGGTGACCGTTTTCATGTCGAGAGTCGAGACCTCTCTGTTCTTCGGAAGGCATTTTAAGCCGTTGGTCTTGCGCCTGATCTCTCTCCGGTCGTGTCTACCGTCCCATCGGACTATGAGTGAGGGAATAGGGAGTGCACCTGTGACCGGCATTCGGTTTGAAGAACATTATTTTTGTTTTTGATGTTATTTAACATGTTGCCCAGCTTAAATCTAAATTGGTAAAGGAAACTTAAGGGGGAGGCCTTTGTTCAGCAGTGGACGTCTTCCGGCTGATGATGAAAGGAAACTCGTGATGACGCGTAGTGTCTGCGGCTCAGTTGGCAGAGCAGCAGCATATTAATCTTTGTGTCTCCCGCTTGCTATGGAGGGAGGTCGGAACTAAATTTATATTCCTACTCCTCCTATATATTCTTCTATGATTAATTTCGTTGCGGGTTCCAAGACAGTCGAGTCATTTCTCTGGGACGCCTCGAGCTTCATTGCCGATGGTTCTCAACGGTTATCATTGTAGATCCTGGCTTACAGGAGTCGCAATGATGGGCACGAGTGGTGGGCTTGTCCCAAAAAAAAAAAAAAGGGCAGCGGCACGCACGAAAGTCGCGGGTTCGAGTCCTACTCGTGTCCATTTTTCAAGTTTCCTTCATCAATTTAGATAATTTCTGTACTTATTTGTTCTATTACGATGTGTTTCGGTATTACTCCATTAATTTATTGCTTTTCTTCTTGCTTCATGTTATCGTGCACCTTCATATGACGTAATAAATGCACCCGGTACTGTAAAATAAAATTACAATTATGTTGGACAATGAAGAAGAATGTTAAAGAACGATGATGAAGAATAATGATGCAGAACGATGAAGAATAATGTTGATGAAGAATTATGAAGAAGAATGTTGAAGAATGATGATGAAGAATAATGTTGATGAAGAATTGTGAAGAAGAATGTTGAAGAACGATGATGAAGAATAATGATGGAGAACGATGAAGAATAATGTTGATGAAGAATTATGTTGAAGAATTATGAAGTTTGTTGAATTACCTCATTGGTCTAGTGGATGGAAACATGAGTAACGTGAGGTCTTTGGTTCGATCTCCGGGTCAGACAAAGGTCGGCTCACAACACATGACAAGCCTGTAAACCCCGAAGGGGTAGGCTGCGTTGTATAGTTATTTATATACTACTAGCTGTTGCCCGCGACTTCGTCCGCGTGAATTTCGTGGTATGAAAAATAGATGTTGGCCGATTCTCAGACCTACTCAATACGCTCACAAAATTTCATGAGAATCGGTGTAGCCGTTTCGGAGAAGTATGGGAACGAAAACTGTGACACGAAAATTTTATATATATATAGATATTCAACCATTTACATTTGAGATAGGTGATAGGATGCGAGCCTATTGCCATCAACCGGACACAAATCCAGACTCAGTGCTGCTACTACTCGTATGTGACGTGCCGCGGGAACAGCTAAGCATGCAACCGCAGTGACCCCTCGACCAACCAGGCATAGTATGACACAGTACAAGTTCCTCACCTTGTATTTCAGACCACAATGCCCACACACGTGCCTATTACTGGCCTCTCCACACGAGTGCGCGCGCAGGTGTCTCGCAAGACTTTCTGGCTGTCTGAATACCTGCAAACAAATATGTATATACATCTTATAAACAACATCACGCCTGTATACCCCGAAGGGGTAGGCAGAGGTGCAGATATTATAGTACACCCATATTTCGACAGTTATGTTTTTAGGTCCCAATGTAATAGGGGGCGAGCCTATTGCTATCAACCGGACACAAATCCAGACTCCGTGCCGCTACTGAGAATTGCCTAGTGGAAAAAGTCGCGCTTGGCAACCACTAGACCAACGAGGCAGTCAAACACTCTTATACAAATAAATAACCGAGTGGTATCCGGCCCAGAATTGACCACCCCCTTTCCTCTCGTGGGTGTCGTAAGAGGCGACTAAGGGAAAATCCAGAAGATGGGCAGCAGCGTCTTCTGTAACTTCACCACCAATACTGCGATCCCTAAGCCGCTTGCCAAGCGTGGGGATTATGACACCGCCCCGCTTCCCTAAGGGGGAGGCCGGCTAATGATGCTGACTTAATAATGTATAATTAAAAATATAATTTATAAGTAAATATTTCAAATCACACTATAATATTATAAAGGCGAAAGTTAGTGAGTGCGTTTGTTACCTCTTCACGCTCAATCGGTTAGGTCGATTTTGATGAAATTTCATATGGAGGTTCCTGACACCCTGGATTAACACATAGGTTACTTTTTATTCCGAAAACTGTAGCAGGTAACACCGCGGGGCGCCTCTAATTTTAAATAAAGTGATGTATGTGTTACTTACTTTGTTACACTCCAGACATCGATGCTTCGTTCCCGTCCGTGGTTTTATCCGTTTTTTCGCTGGCTTAACCTTAGCTTGTCTAGGAGGCCTGTCGGATAATACAACATTAGATCTGCCTTGGTATCATTCTTCTTCTTATCGTGTGGTTGATGAACAACCTGGTGTCAGAGTGTAAACCGCCTGTAGGCCTCTGACATGGCGACACACACCGTTGACATGACCACCGGACTGCCAAGTCAAAGGTCGGAACTTCACAAGTTAAAGGCCCGGCACGCACCAATGTCTTTTCGAATTAATGTGCGTACTATAAATTAGTTATCAGTTGCTATAAACGGTGGAGGGAAACATCGTGAGGCAACCGGCACACCTGAGAGATTGTTCAACGGTGTGTGTCGCCATGTCAGAGGCCTACAGGCGGTTTACACTCTGACACCAGGTTGGTCATCAACCATACGATAAGAAGAAGAATGGTATAAATACCTATTTTCTCCGACTACTCGGCCGACTTGCAAAGTCCGTGGTAAAGGGTTGACTAATGACACCTCGTCATTAATATTATGTATTTAGCAAATCAGCTATAAAAAGATAGCATTGCTATGGACTATAAGCTAAATTTTTCTAGCATGCTTTTTTTTATGTTATGCTATAGCATCTCGCCCAGGACTACGTGCTAGATGCTGTATCATAGCGCGAAGACTATCTGCTCTAAATACCCTATTTCTGAATATGGGCGCCGTGCGACGATGCGATCAACTGATATGGTGCGACTCGGTCTCACTGCGTATGTATATTTATTTAATACTTAAGTACAGTTGTACAAGGCGGACTTAATGCCTTAAGCATTTTCTACCAGTCTAACCTTCAGGTAGTGCAGAGATAGAAACGGTAGATGCACAAACGATTATAAAAGATAAGCGAATTACTAATACATATTATGTTATATACATACATAAATTATAATATAACATATGATACATACATAAATACATACGTATATGGTATATAGCACCGATTACGATCAAAATTGCATGTGCAAGGCGTTAAGTATAAATCATTATATGTGCTAAATTAGCCATCACTATTGTGTAGAAATTTGCCGAGTGGTATAACCTAGAATTGACCACCCCCTTTCCTCCCGTGGGTGACGTAAGAGGCGACTAAGGGAACATCCAGAAGATGGGCAGCAGCGTCTTCTGTAACTTCACCACCAATGCGATCCCCAAGCCGCTTGCCAAGCGTGGGGATTATAGCAACCCCTCCCTTTACCTAAGGGGGAGGCCTTTGTTCAACAGTCGACGTCTTCCGGCTGATGATGATTGTGTAGAAATACCGACAAATAGAACATTAATAAAATTGAAGTGAGGGTAGTTGCAAAAACCCGTGCGACATGAAGACGTCGCTGAGCTGTCAACCGTCAACCCGTGACCACGGCCTTTGCAAGTCAGCCAAAACAGTGATGTATACAAACCGCGGAAACCTAAAACAAAAGAAAAATTATATTTTTATTATGAGCTGATATTAATAATAATAATAATTTGTATCCCGGTTTTTTACTCGGACTATCAACCGGAGATGCTCGGTCTTTTTAAATTTAATAAAAATAATAAAACGGTACGGCGACTGTCGCGGGTTCGAGTCCCGCTCGTGTCCCTCATTTATCAATTTAAAATTTAAAGCCTAGCATGGCAGCATGCAAAAAAAAAAGATACAAAAAAGTCATATAGATAAAAATAATTTATTGAAAATAGACTTAATTTAAGTACTTTTTGGACATAAACATAACATAACATCACGCCTGTATTCCCCGAAGGGGTAGGCAGAGGTGTACCTATAGTACACCCACATTCCGCCAGTTATGTTAAAGGTCCCAATGTAATAGGGGGCGAGCTGATCATCAACCAGGCAAAAATCCAGACTCCGTGCTGCTACTGAGACTTACATAAAAACCAAGTAACATTTTGCCCGACCCAGAATTTGAATCCAGGACCACGTGATCAGCAATCGCGCTTAGCAACCACTAGACCAACGAGGCAGTTCCTACGTAAGCCTATTAAAGAACCGGGTATGTTCCATAAGGTTGATATTCCGAGTACAAAAGCGAAATACAAAATAATAATAATTGCGTATTTGACACCACCAATCAATTGACGTTTCTTTATGAGCTGTCAAAACACTATTCCTCCATAGATTTTGTTTAGTAATATTGAATTATGACGTCACTGTTTTGCCAACTCAATTCACTATTTATTTACTTCAAGGCAACTAAACATCTATTTTTACAATTTTTTTAACTATCGAGTTGCATAATTACAATAGAAATTACACAACGGAATTAAGCAAACGCATTGATTCAGGGCTAAAATCAACCTATTTATTAATAATATAATGTTCTCCTGGCCGAATGTCGGTCACGGCGGCCTGTCTCATCTGAGACTAGCCAACTACGAAGATATTATAGTGCACAAGCATGCGAACACAGGTACACTCCCTATTCCCTCACTCTCATAGTCCAGGATTATAAGACACGGCCGGAGAGAGATCAGGCGCAGGACCAACGCTTAACGTGCCTTCTGAAGCACGGAGGGGTCTCGACAACGGTCACCCATCACAAGACCGACCGCGGTGAGCACGGCATTACCTCGCATATCGACTGATCTGCGAGGCAGCTTCGTTGCTAGGAGCCCCTCAACTATATGCTAGAGAAGTAGCATCTAATTATTAGCTAATGGTGTCGACTACCCTATTATTATTATTATTAACTACTTACTGCATTCTCGGCCGCTTCGGTTTGATATTATCCGTGTGTTCCTCCTTGTAATGTTCAACAGCCTCATCGTATAGACTGTACCGTTTGCCGCATGCCAGACATTGGTATCTAAAGAGACAATTAAGATTATATCAATATCTACTTTTTTTTTTTTAACGCCCCACACTAGGAATTTCTCCTGTGTCGTGGGAGCGTTTCACAAACACAAAATATCACATACACAAACACCCAGACTCGGTACTAACATCCGTGGTTCGCACAAAGTTTTGCCCCGTGCGGGAATCGAACCCGCAACCCTTAGCGCAGCAGTCCAATCGCTTAGCCACTGCGCCAATCAGGTCGTCATATATGTATATAGATACACTAGCTGCGCCCCGCGGTGTTATAATAATAATAACAGCCTATAACTATCCCACTGCAGGACAAAGGCCTCTTCTCGTATAGAGAAGGATTGAGCATTGATCACCACGCTAGCTCACTGCGGGCGATTTCAGATAATTAAATCCAGGTTTCCTCACGATGTTTTCCGTCACCGTTAGTCTAGTGTCTTAGAATAACTAAGAAAGTATTTATAACATTAAAAAAGTCAGATTGATACTTGCCCGGGTTTGAACCTGCATCCGTGTCAACCACAAGGCAACCACATTCCCACAAAGGAGATTTTTCTTTTTATAATCGTTCTAAACGATAGAATACAAAAAAAAAAAATCCATCCAAAATAATATTTTCACTAACCAGGCCTCGAACCTGCTTACCGTGTATAGTGCCTGTAAGTGTGTGCGGTGTAAACCGAGGGCGGGTGAAGCACTTGCAGGCACAGCTCACATGTCAGACTGCCCAGTTTCTGAAACAAATACATAACATCACGCCTGTATTCCCCGAAGGGGTAGGCAGAGGCGTCTGTAAAATACACCCACATTTCGCCTGTTATGTTTTAGGTCCCAAAGTAATAGGGGGCGAGCCTACTGCCATCAACCGGACACAAATCTAGACTCCGTGCTGCTACTGAGAATTACCTAATGGAAAAACCCAGTAACACTTTGCCCGACCCGGGATTCGAACCCAAGACCTCGTGCTCAGCAGTCGCGCTTAGCAACCACTAGACCAACGAGGCAGTCAGTAATAAGAGAATAGATAATACAAAAATATAACCATTTTACTATAATAACTTTCGTGAGTGTTATCCATATTATTTACTGTATATTCCGGTTATACTCATGGGTGTACTCGTTATAGATCGGCTCGCGACTCTGCCGCGTAACCAGCTCATGAATAAGGGCTCCGGTCGAGTTCGAAACTAGTCGGGCATTCCCGAACACACCCGTGAGTATAACCGGAATATACAGTAAATAATATATAACCAGTATAAGAGTATAGAAAGTATAGATAGTGTAAAAGTATAGATAGCATAAAGTATACAGGATGAATTTTTAGTCACCGTCCAAATTTTTTCTAGGCATTAGGTATCATTCAATAATTCTATTTTTGAAAAAAAATCGATATGTAAAATTTTTATATTAAATCATTTTCTCGAAAGAATTATCCGCTCTGCGTGGTCACTAAGTTAAACGTTAATAATACTACACTTGCCGCGCAAACATTCAATGAAAAGGGTAGCGCGCACCCCGCTTCCCCCACCCCGCTACACCTAGCGCGTACGCACGGCGTGGCGGTGTCCAGAAACATTCACTTTTTATAGATAACTTTGTGATGTTATAACTCAATATTTTTGTATTGAGTGATACTAAAAGAAAAAACACGTATTCAATGATTTTCGCCAAAGATAAATATATCAAAATTTGGACGATAACTAAAAGTTCATCCGGTATAAAGTATACATAATATAGAGAGTATAGATAGCATAAAAGTATAGAGAGTACAAGAGTACAGATAATGTAGGTGTACATACAGCATAATGCTTCCTCTCCATGTGGTCATAGAAGTTCTCGGAGTAGTTGAAGCCGACCAGACACCGGTCGCACCGGTACGGGAACTTTAGGAACTCCTCAGACTGAGCGATGAGGGCTCTCTCTTGCAGCAACTCCTCCTTAGTCAGAGTTATATACTTGATCTCAACGCGATCTGTTGACAAAATATTATTTAACTCACTATTCAACTAGCATCCTGCCTGCCTCGTTGGTCTAGTGGTTGCTAAGCGCGACTGCTGAGCACGAGGTCCTGGGTTCGAATCCCGGGTCGGGCAAAGTGTTACTGGGTTTTTCTATTAGGTAATTCTCAGTGGCAGCACGGAGCCTGGATATGTGCCCGGTTGATGGCAATGGGCTCGCCCCCTATTACATCGGGACCTAAAAACATAACTGGCGAAATGTGGGTGTACTATATGTGCACCTCTGCCTAGCCCTTCGGGGAATACAGGCGTGATATTATGTTATGTTTCAACTACATAACGTTTCATAAGCGCCTGTAATCATCATCATCAGCCGGAAGACGTCCACTGTTGAACAAAGGCCTCCCCTTTAAGTAAAGGGAGGCGTTGCCATAATCCCCACGCTTGGTATACGGCTTGGGGATCGCAGTATTGGTGGTGAAGTTACAGAAGACGCTGCTGCCCATCTTCTATATTTTCCCTTAGTCGCCTAATACTGCGATCCCCAAGCTGCTTGCCAAGCGTTTCCATCACCACCCACCCCCTCACCTAAGGCCTTTGTTCAACAGTGGACGTGTTCCGGCTGATCACACTTATATTATAAAGGCGAACGTTTGTGAGTGTGTTTGTTACCTCTTCACGCTCAAACGGCTAGACCGATTTTGATGAAATTTTATAGGGAGGTAGCTGACACCCTGGATTATCACATAGGTTTTTATCCCGAAAAATGTAGCGGGCAACACCGCGGGGCGCAACTAGTAAATAAAGAAGAATTACTTACCATCAGAAGGTTTCTCTTCTGCAGTGTTCCCTTCCACTTTCACTATAACAGGATCTTCTGGTTTGTTCACATCTCCATTGAATATAGCTTTGGTTATATTCGACAAATCGCTGCCCACAATACTCTTAATAGAGTCCGCAACGAAATTGAAACATTCCTTATTCTGGTTGTTATTTATGATTTTAAATGCCTCCTCCATATTCTTTAGTTTCTTCTCGTTTTTTAATTTCTCCTCTTCGTTCTTAGAACCTTTTGGCTGCTGTTCGTTATTCATAAATTCAATTTTGGGTTCTGCATCTGGCAGTTGAGTTTCAAAATCGATTTCGATCTCCGTAGTGACAGTCTCGAACATCGGCTCGATTTTGACATTCACAGACTCGAATTCGGGTTCTTTTTCTGCATTTTCTTTTTCGGTATTCGGTTCGGATCCCGAATTCGCGTTTTCGTTACTAGATTCAGTTGACTTGGCTTTATCTGAATAATTTTTAACAAAATGTTGGACTCCTGAATCTGTCTGTTTGTCACACGGCTCAGTATCTCTTGGTGGAACAAGGATATCTACTATTTTGTGTACTGTTAGTTTCGACTGTCTTTGGCTGCCGGTTTCTGCGATGTTAGCCTGAAATTCACAAATTAATTATAATAAATAATATTCTCCTAACTGAGTTTCGGTCACGGCGGCCTGTCTCAGCTGAGACTAGCCAACTACGAAGATATTATAGTGCACAAGTATGCGCGAACACAGGTGCACTCCTTATTCCCTCACTCTCACAGTCCAGGACGGTGCGACACGACCGGAGAGAGATCAGGCGCAGGACCAACAGCTTAACCTGCCTTCCGAAGCACGGAACGAACACGAATGCAGGAAAATACATAATTGTTTTATTCTATGTTAATTTTGTTTGAAATGCACCTTTAGTCCCCTTCTATCCATGATCTGTTTACATGTGTTTGACAAAACCAATACGTCTAGTCAATTTATTCTAAATTTTGTATTAGTTGTGTAGCAGTGTGTATGTAGTTACTAATGCAAACGCACTTCATGCACCCCTTGAAAGAAACCCTGGCGGCGCCCATGCTCACACACTACACTGTGTCCATATTCTGTTAACCAACATAGCAGGAAGGCGAGGTTGTGTTTAAAAACATAACATCACACCTATATTCCCCGAAGGGGTAGGCAGAGGTGCACATATAGTACACCCACATTTCGCCAGTTATGTTTTGGGTGCCAATGTAATAGGGGGCGAGCCTATTGCCACCAACCGGGCACATATCCGTGCTGCTACTGAGAATGACCTAATGGGAAAACTCAATAACACTTTGCCCGACCCGGGATTCGAACCCAGGACCTCGTGCTCAGCAGGCGCGCTTAGTGACTACTAGGTATTAAGTAGCTTAATATAAAGTTAGCATACTTGTGTCAGCAGCAGCTTGAAGCTATCCTCCACCTGCTGCTTGAACTGCTCGATTTTCTTGAGCATGTCATGGCAATGATAGCATATTACCTTGTTAATTGGTTTCAACTGAAAAATAAACATCAAATATAGAAAAATAAATTATGTAGCATTATCCATATCCATTTTGGCCATGTTACCAGGTCGACATAGATGGGGATTAATTCTGTTGCTTTTTAACTTTTTATTTTTGTATACCTATATTGTTTTTATTTTGTATTAGAATTAAGGTGTAAATAGTTGTAAAAATTGTTATTATAACAATAAATACAAGTTTATTATCCATACTAATAGTTTAACCGTGAATGTAGCTCTGTCTGTTATGCTTTCATGACTAAACCGCTGGACGGATGTTGATGAAATTTGGCATGTAGAATGTATAAGACTCGAGAATGGAACTAGGCTACTTAACGCAGGTGAAGCTGCAGGCAGAAGCTAGTTATTTATGTATATATCATTGTAGTCCGAAAAGTAAGTTTATTATTATTATTGGTACACCCCCATTTCGCCAGTAGAAGAAGATATATAGGTCTCCAACTTTCGATGGGGGTGAAATACGGCGCCCACTGCCATCAACTGGGCACAAAACCAGACTCTATGCTGCTACTAAAAAATATCATCTAATGAAAACGACTGCCTGACCTGGGTTTCGAACTCAGGACCTTGTACTAAGCAGTCGCGCTTACCGACCACTAGACCAACGAATAAGTCGGTCAGTTTAAAATATGAAGAATGAAATTATTGAAATGGTGAATTTGTATACTTAAGTAGGCGATTAAGTATTATATTGTAAGTAGATTATAATAGTTTTAGTAATTACCTTCGGTTTCGCGAAATTGTTTAAGTATTCCGAATGAGTGCATGTCTGCAAATTAATGAAAGACACATTTCTTTCAAGGCAGCAGATACAAAATAAAGTATGCGACTGTATAGTCTTAGTAATATCTTGATTAAGACCAAAGTCTTCGAAGTTTAATAATAAGAAACGAGACATTTTCACCCATTTATATTACATTTAGAGAGAACATTAAATTTATTTGTTTTGTTTTATAGAATGATCGATGAATGAATGCATGTGTCAAGTCAAACTGGAGTTTACATGTACATTTCGTTTCACGTGTTGTTTATTTCTAACTTAACTTGATAAATGTAAAAAATAATTATAAATTCTTTTTAACTATGTCATGTATTATAAAAAATACATAATAACTCCTCAGTAGTCTTATTGCTGGCGCAACATACCGCATTGCTTATAATACTGGTTTAAGCAAAACGAATAAACCAAAAATACTCTGCAAGCCACAGGACAGACAATCAAGTCAATTAATAAGGCTTATATATGTTATGCTAAAATAATGAGATTATCTAAAAAAGAAAAATAAATGAATATTTTTTACTGAGTATAGCTTATGCTTAGCAACTGTAAATACAAACAAGCTTTCAAACGAATGAACGGAACGGAACGAAATGTCAGATAGTAAATTACAATACTCATTGACGTCGTTGTATTTTGATTTTCACTAAATTATTGTTTTCTAACTTTTTAAATGCCCAAAAACCCATGAAAAAGTACTGAAACACATCAAAGTTAGTGATTGCTCAATTTTCCTAAGAAGAAAAGGTGCTATAAGTGTTATTGGCGTTATAGAAAAGGTTGAATTGGGCCCGATATGGTGAACTAGCTTCGAGTTTGAAGTCAAGCAGAGTAAGTTATTGTATTCTAATTGGCTTGAAGGTTGTCTCCCCATTGCTGTTAATTCTGTCAGCGTACTTACTAACGATGACTAATCTTTGTTTAGCTAAGACCTGGATTTGATCCTCATAGTTATATTATTACGTTAAGAACTCTTGGAAAACTTTTTACGCGTGTTCCATAAACGTAAATTTTTACGACCGTTGATTTTTAACTTTTTTTTAATATTTGGTAAATAACATTTATTTTGTCTATTGGTTGTAATTTAAATTATTAGATATGTAGTTCTAAAAAAATTAACTATTAGTTTTTAGTTTACGAAACAAATCTTTGATTTCTGCATGTTTAAATTGATAGTGGAAATATCTGATCATAGGTCATAAAAAAATATAGATAAATATTTTTTATTACATAGGTGATATTATTTGTAAATACAATGTAGGTACCTACTTCTTCATTTTAACTGTTTAACAGATAAAAGATTATTTCACTTTTAAAATGTAACATAATAATTATCTTTTCAATTGCATTGTAAAGATAAGAATTTATTATCTCACAGACACGTGTTATTTCATTGTAGATAACAACTTTTATTACATAAAAAAAGTTTTCATAATTTCACTAAAGAATAATTTACATTTTCTAACAAAAGATATCCTTATACAATTTGTGAAACTGGATATAGGAATAAAAAGTAACCTGTTTTTGCACATTAAATAAATTTGGCAAGGGCTAATGGATGGATAATTGGAATGCTAGTGGACTTCTGAGTGTTATCCATATTTTCTACTACGAGCTGTGCCCTGCGGTGTTACCTGTTACATTTTATCGGGATAAAAAGTAGCCTATGTGTTAATCCAGCTACTTCCATATAAAATTTCATCAAAATCGGTCTAGCCACTAGACCGAACAAACAAACACGTGATATAAACCGGTTTTTAAAGAAAAGAGCTCTGTTAGAGTCTAATACTAGTTGGGCATTCCCAAATATTGAAGTGTAGAAGTTATTACATTATACACCTCTGATAGCCAAATGTTATGACCATTGGACTGCCAAGTCAAAGGTCGCAAATGCGAAAAATGGTGAAGGAAAACATAGTGCGGAAACCGCACACCTAAGAGATTTTTTCAATGGTGTGTAAAGCAATTTCAGATGCCAACCATCAGATTAAACTCTGACACCAGGTTGTTCGTCAATTATACAATAAAAACATAACATCACGCCTGTATTCCTCAAAGGGGTAGGCAGAGGTGCACATATAGTACACCCACATTTCGCCAGTTATGTTTATAGGTCGCAATGTAATAGGAGCAAGCCTATTGCCATCAACCGGGCACAAATCCAGACTCCGTGCTGCTACTGAGTCGCGCTTAGCGACCACCAGACCAAAGTCTGCCTGGTATATCAAAGATCAGTAAAACACATTATAAGCATGTATTATTTAAATAACACTATTAACTATGTAAATTACATTTTTTTATGGATTATAGACATTAATATGACATTTAAATATAAATATGTATTATATCATGTCTATAAATAAACTAAATTATTATAAATTGCATTTCCAGTTTGAAATAATGCATTATTAATGATATTGATAATAATCTGGCTGATGACTACTAGCTAAGTTGCCAAGTTTGTGGCCTTTGACACTAATGAATTATTTTCGTACTACTATATATTCTTTTATAAATAACTAGCTATTGCCCGCGACTTCATCCGCGTGAATTTCCTGGTATGAAAAATAGATGTTGGCCGATTCTCAGACCTACTCAATACGCTCACAAAATTTCATGAGAATCGGTCTAGCCGTTTCGGAGGAGTATGGGAACGAAAACTGTGACACGAAAATTTTATATATATAGATTTCGTTGGGGGTTCCTTGACAGTCGAGTCATTTCTATGGGACGCCTCGAGCTTCATTCCGACGGTTCTCAATGGTTATCATTGTAGATCCTGGCTTGTAGGACCCGCTTGCCGACCCCTACCATAGGCTTATGATGCGCGAATATGGATGACTGCCTCGTTGGTCTAGTGGTTGCTAAGCGCGACTGCTGAACACGAGGTCCTGGGTTCGAATCCCGGGTCGGGCAAAGTGTTATTAGGTTTTTCCATTACGTAATTCTCAGTAGCAGCACGGAGTCTGGATTTGTGCCCGGTTGATGGCAATAGGCTCGCCCCCTACTACATTGGACCTAAAACAAAACTGGCTAAATGTGGGTGTTCTATATGTGCCTACCCCTTCGGGGAATACAGGCGTGATGTTATGTTATATTTAATATGGATGTATATCGCCCTGAGAAGGCAGTACACCTCTGCTTATCCCTTCGAGGGTTACAGGCGAAATTGTTATGTAATCGTCAGTATTATTTGTCGGTACTGATAGCCAAGTGGTATGCCCGTTGGACTGCCAAGTCAAAGGTTGCAAGTCCAAACCCCGGCACGCACCAATGTCTTGTCAAATTATAAATTAGTTATTTTACTATAATAACTTTCGTGAGTGTTATCCATATTATTTACTGTATATTCCGGTTATACTCACGGGTGATTTTTCATGTGAGTATTCATGAGCTGGTTACGCGGCAGAGTCGCGAGCCGAACTGAATAAGGGCTCCGGTCGAGTCCGAAACTAGTCGGGCATTCCCGAATACACCCGTGAGTATAACCGGAATATATAGGTAGTAAATAATATAAATTAGTTATCAACTGCTAAGAACGGCGAAGAAAAACATCCATATAAGGAAGGCAGTCTAGCCTTTCTCTAAGACATTTATGCTACGCACGCACTTTCGCATTTCTTAATTAGATAAAACAAATTAACACTACAGAAATGTAATTATTTTATAGCAGTATAAAAATACGCTTAGTATTTGGTAGTAGCTAATATTATTCTCACGAATATATTCCACAAATGATGCTAAATAATATTCTTCTTATCGTATAGTTGATGAACAACCTGGTGTCGAGTTTAAACCGCCTGTAGGCCTCTGACATGGCTTTACATACCGTTGAAAAATCTTTTAGGTGTACCGGTTTTCCCACGAAGTTTTCCTTCGCCTGATAACTAATTTATAGTAACGCACAAGAATTTGAAAAGACTGGTGCGCACCGGGGTTTGAACTTGCGACTTAGACATGGCAGTCCAACGGTCATACTACTCGGCTATCAGTGCTTACCTATTTAGGTAATAGGTGATGTAAAATAGAACATCATGCCTGTGTCTCTAAAGGTGCTAGGTAGGCAGAGGTACACATGTAGTACACCCACATTTCGTTAATTATGTTATAGGTCCCAATGTAATAAGGGGAGCCGTTGGTTTAGTAGTCTCTGAGCGTGACTGCTGAGCATGAGGTCCTGGGTTTGAATCCCGAGTCGGACAAGTGGATTTGTGCCCGCTGGATGGCAAGAAGCTCGCCCCCTATCACATTGGGACATATAACATAACTGGCGAAATGTGGATGTACTAATATGCACCTCTGCCTACCCCTTCGGGGAATACAGGCGTGATGTTATATATGTAATAGGGGCCAAGTCTTTGCCACTAACTGAACACAAATTTCATTTTTATAAACAAATAAATAATCCACTTACAGTTATAATGAAAGTAATTACTTATAATAATTATTCATATAATGTTGGCCAGAGCAAAGAAAGTGGAACGATCTCTTAAATATCTAATTAAATTAAGTAGACACACAAACGGCCATACTATAAATATTTTACTTAACTAACTAGCTTATGCACCTGATATCACCTGCGTGGAAAATGTTATAATACTATGGTGGGACTGCCTCGTTGGTCTAGTGGTTGCTAAGCGCGACTGCTGAGCACGAGGTCCTGGGTTCGAATCCCGGGCCGGGCAAAGTGTTACTGGGTTTTTCCATTAGGTAATTCTTAGTAGCAACACGGAGTCTGGATTTGTGCCATGTCGATGGCAATAGGCTCGCCCCCTATTACATTGGGACCTAAAAACATAACTGGCGAATTGTGGGTGTACTATATGTGCACCTCTGCCTACCCCTTCGGGGAATACAAGCGTATTATGATTATGTTTTTATGTGAATTTTGCTTTCCTTTTTCAGAACACAGTACAAAATGGAGAGAGTACAAACAACGAACAACAGAGATGGGATGAACAACGAAATATCCTCGACCTCCAGCGAGGACACGCATGAGAGGGTAAAGAAATACACGAAATACAAGAAACATTATAACGACACAGCTATGTCTGATAATGAGATGGAACCCCGACGAATTCAGCAAAGAAACCATTTCAAAAGCATGGGGAATCTGAATGAAGGGTACCGAGATTTCCGGACAGTTCAAAACAGCATAAGCAGCATAGATTTAAGTTTACACAGGGAGGATATTAAGAAATTTGAAACGTTAAAAATACCTATAGTTGGCTTTGAAATTATGGAGGAGAGGGCAAGATTCACAATCTACAAATTGAAGGTAGAAGACGACAATAGAGACCAGTCTTGGCTCGTCTTCAGAAGATACACGGATTTTGTGAGATTATTTTCAAGAATCAAGGCGGAGCAGCCGAATTTGAACCTCCCGCTGCCAGGGAAACGGTGGTTCCGGGACAACTTTGAACCGGCATTTCTAGAAGAAAGGGTGAGGGGTTTACAGATTTTTGTTAACGCGATTTTGAGTAAATTGCCAAACCATCCAGTAGTTAGAGAGTTCTTCTGTCTCGACGAACCGCCCCAGGTTTTTAGCTACCAGCCAGAGGTGCAGGCGGTGTATGGCGCGCTAGAAGACTCTATAACCACTCTTAAAATGCAATTAAAGCAGAAAGATGCGACGATTATGCATTTACAGAAGAGATTGGCGCAGTTTGAAGCTCAAGTTAAGAACTGTGGTGTTTGTAGTACAAATCTAGCTGTGTAACAACTTTTGGTACAAATTTTGAGATTTTTTGACCGGTTTTTTGGTTTATAGGTAGCTATCTTAACCCTAAATATGATAAATGATTTTATTTTTGCAAATAGGTTTCAAAAAAACAATTTTACACGTCATTTTTTTTTAAACTAGATGGCATCGGCATTTCCTAAATGACTACCTCTGAGAAATACCGAAACAAACTCAGGGGTCAAGGTCTCTTTTAAAGTCCAGACAAGCTCAATATTTTATGTGAGACCAGTGCAGGTGGTCTGAGAAGTGGTCCTTTTAGGAAAGAACCGCGGCGAGTTTAAGTCGACCTGTCCTTACAGACGCCCCGTCTCGTACATATGGCTCGAAGAACCTGCATTATGCCTATTGTCTCCGAAGGGGGTAGGCAAGAGTATTCTCCATCACTGTTATATAAGAGTTTATTCTAAAATGGTGTTATTTTGGAAATCAGGCACTATTTCTTCGCAAATCATCAACCCGCAGTGAGCTAGCGTGGTGATCAATGCTCAATACTTCTCTATAAGAGAAGAGGCCTTTGCTGCTAGGACAGTTGTAGGCTGTTATTATTATTTTGTGATTCAAAAATAATTTTAAAAAATGGTAGCTAGTATTAGCTTGTGTATGGGAAGCTTTTGAAGAGTGTGCGGTGAAATTTTTGACAAGTTTATTCAAACGATTTTGGCCTTTATTCCGTAGATATACGGTTAGCAATATTTATACAATATTATGGCACTTTTGAGCTGGTCTGATGATGGAGTCAGAAGACCATAGGAACTCTAACGAAATGACTTAACCCCATCGTGTTTGGGCTTGTTAAATTCGTCTTCACAAGTACTTTGAGCCTGATTTGAAAGCTTGTGTTTAAAAATATATTTTTAGTATAAATTTATTTTAGTTATTTTTTTAAATGTTTTTATTGCTATCAATAAACCATTAAACCCGGTCTGTATGTTCACAAGTTGCCTAATTGATATATATTAGTGTTAAACCAAAAATGTAAGTATTGTTTTCAATGTATTCAAATAGTTTTAATATTATAATCTTAGACTATTATAGACAATACCTTATTGGACATTGAAGTATTACTGCGATAGAATGTTGCCAGAAACAAAAATCGTTTTACCCTGAAAAACAAATTCACTTGACTTTGTTATCTGTGATAATTTATTATTCATAAAGTCACGCCTATTTCCTAGAGGGGTAGGCAGGGACCTTAAATATCCAGGGTGTCAGCTACCTCCATATGAAATTTCATCAAAATCGGTCTAGCCGTTTGAGCGTGAAGAGGTAACAAACATACAAACACACTTTCGCCTTTATAATATTAGTGTGATTATATAAATAACTTTTTTTGTCCTTGAGATTTTGTCTATAATTTTTAATAGTCTGGGATTTTAATGATATTTTTATAAACATAGGTGCTTAATTGTCACTGATAATGGTTGCATTTAATGTGTTAAGGTACAAAGCTCTTGTTATATAGCTACTAATGTATATAGTATAAGGTTTTACAATATTGTAGATGTTAACCCTTTTGGCGTTGTGATCAACGACGTACGCGGATTAAAAAAAATTTTTTTACAGTACATTCAACCGAAAATATGGTCTACCACCTGGTTAAGGTTCATTTCTTTAAAAAAAAATGATGCCCTGCACTAGGAATTTCTCCTGTGTAGGCTGTGTTTCACAAACATGAAATATCACATACACATACTTTTGTCAAAACTGGTAGACCATTTTCTTGGCCGACTGTACCTCATGTAATATACGGCAACTAACAAAATAACTATTTTCTGCAAATCATATATATCTACTTACAACAACAAATAATTTAATACTAGCTGCGCCCCGCGGTGTTACCCGCTATATTTTGTCGGGATAAACAGCCTATGTGTTAATCCAGGGTGGCAGCTACCTCCATATAAAATTTCATCAAAATCGGTCTAGCCGTTTGAGCGTGAAGAGCTAACAAACATACAAACACACTCACAAACTTTCGCCTTTATAATATTAGTGTGTTGTTATATACCGTATCGCTGAAAGGGTTATATGATAATATATAAATGCTAGTTTTTGATGATATTACAACTATTTTGAACGATTTTCGATCGAAATTTTCTACCTGGTTAAGAACTAAATTAAATTTAGAAAAGTTACATGAAATGTCACTTTAAGTCTTAAAAAGTTATTTCGTCGCTTGAGTTCTAATACCAATTCATCATCATCAGCCGGAAGACGTCCACTGTTGAACAAAGGGCTTCAATACCATTTACCTAAGTCAATTTATAAGAAAATAATAACGATTCGTATGACATTCGATGAGTAATCCCAAGACGCATTATAGGCGTCGTTCGCACGAACTTAGTTCGTAGAATGCGCGATCATCGCAAGTAAGCACGAACTTAGTTCATACGAATGCGCGATCAAACATATTTATGTTAAATACGTGTCCTAATTGTGGTTCGCGCGACTAAAATTTAAAAATATATTCACGCGGACTTAGTTTAGAACGCGCACTCCAATATAATTATTGATTTCGAATAGGTGTCCTAATTGCGCTTATCAGTGTTGTATAGAAACAAGAGTCTATTGGTCTTCTGAATAGTTCATTTTGACTCACGTGGTGTCACAACGAAAGGCCACAGATGAAGGTGGACCGACGATATCGTCAGAGTTGCTGCAACCGGTGGGATGATATTGGCAAGTTGTCGTTCATTGTGGCGTTCTAAGGGGGAGGCCTTTGTTCAACAGTGGACGTCTTGCTGGTGTTGGTGTTAGAACTTGAGCGACAATGTGTGTTGTAGATAATGAATAAGATTTTTGTCTTTAATAACATTACGCCGGTATCCCTCGAGGGGGTAGACAGGTGTATAATTAACTTATTAATTATAATTGTTGCAACTTATAGGTTTGATTGATTTAAGGTTTTTAAGGATTCGGTCTGTAAATAGGGATTCTCGCATGAGTAAAACACGTTCAAAATTAATTTTAATGCAATAACACCATTAAAGGTCCACTACATAAGCGCGTTATATATATACTAATATATGTTTCAATGGGTCCTACGTATCCGGCCTAAGAACTATTTTAACATTCATACTTTTATAATAGAAAAATAACATCACGGGTATTAACGCGAACACAACTTTATACGACGCAAGCAGACTGCAGTTTGCAATAAAGTTGTTATTACATACATACATACGCGTATTTCCCGAAGGGGTAGGCAGAGGAGCACATATAGTACACCCACATTTCGCCAGTTATGGTTTTAGGTCCCAGTGTAATAGGGGCCGTTCTAATTATATAAATAAACATCACGCCTGTATCCCCCAAAGGAGTAGGCAGAGGTGACTGTAGAGTGCACCCACATTTCGCCAGTAATGGGTCCCAATGTAGGAGCCGAGCCTATTGCCATCAACCGGGCACAAATCCAGACTCCGTGCTGCCACTGAGAATTACCTAATAGAAAAACACAGTAATACTTGTGTTGTTATTTTTACTATAGTTTTTTTTTTTTTTTAAAAACGTCGCCCCACACTAGAATTTTCTCCTGTGTCGTGGGTGCGTTTCACAAACATGAAATATCAAATACACTAACACCCAGACTCGGGACAAACATCTGTGGTTCGCACAAAGTTTTGCCCCGTGCGGGAATCGAACCCGCGACCCTTAGCGCAGCAGTCTAATCGCTTAGCCACTGCGCTAATCAGGTCGTCAAATATAACTGCGCTAATAGTTGACAACGTGCTTTAAAAAAAGACACATTTATAGGTGCAAATACTATTTTTTTGCCGCAGTTAAAGGTTTTATCAGTTGGTGTTGGGCTCAGGGAAACAGGCGTGACTTTATGTATGTATGTATGTAAATATCAAATTGAAGTTTGCAGACCCTCTTTTGAAAAGGTATCGCTTTGCACATTGGATACATAGGCCCATCGATTTATATAACTATAAGCATGTTGGCATGAAGTGTAGTATATAAAATACAACTAGATATTGTGGCTAGAGTAGTTGATAATTATTTATGATACACGATGCCTGCATTTTAAAGGTATGTTGAAGTCACAATATTGCCATTTTGGGCTTAAATCCGAGGCCCGTTCGGCCCGAGATCCATGGCCCGAACTGTCAGATTGTACCTGATTTTTTTTCATCAGGCCATTATGTTTCATATGCTATGAAAAACGGAGAATAGAAAATATCGTTTTACAGCAGTTAATAGTATACTGTGATAAATAATACAATTTGTTTAGTAATGTAATAAAGTGCCTTAATAGCGGACGAATTTATTCTTGAGCAACTATTTCTTGGGGGGGGAGATACTCGACATTCTCCATTATAAAACCGAGATTTTACCCGCCGCGGTGTCTCGCTTTTACAACGGAAAATGCCCTGCAGTGCTAGCTCGTAAGGCACCTAAATTGTAATAGACTGTGGGGTTCATTATACCTTGAAAAAAAGAATTGTGTACGTTTCCACTGACGCGGAGTAGAGAGGAGCGGGCCATAAATTGACCAATCAGTGCTCGAAATCCCCACTCCGCATCAGTGGAGTCCCGTGATTGGCTAATTTACAGCCTCTGAAACGCACTCTCATAGAACTGACATTGTCTATACCCCAAAATCTTTATTAGTAGTTTTATACAATTTTGGATAAGACACATTTTGAAATTGTTGATATACTATGTACCTATGGATCTTTAATCACCACTATATTTTTGATAATAGAAAACATTATAAATAAAATATTAGACTGCCTCGTTAGTCTAGTGGTTGCTAAGCGCGACTGCTGAGCACGAGGTCCTGGGGTCAAATCCCGGGTCGGGCAAAGTGTTACTGGGTTTTTCCATTAGATAATTCTCAGTAGCAGCGCGGAGTCTGGATTTGTGCCCGGTTGATGGCAATAGGCTCGCCCCCTATTACATTGGGACCTAAAACATAACTGGCGAAATGTAGGTGTACTATATGTGCACCTCTGCCTACCCTTCGGGGAATACAGGCGTGATGTTATGTTATAAATAAAATTACTCATATGACTTTTGAAACATATTTTTGGAACTTGTCATTCTTGTAAGAAAAACAATTGTACGCAATAATTACAAAGAGAATATTTTTGTTAAACTTACATAATTATATTAAATACAAACCGTTCGTGTGTATTGTTGTAAATAGTATTACTATAGATATTGTTTAGATTAAGTAACCAGTCCATTGATAAATTGTCAATATATTTCTACACTATTGCTTTGTTGTTTCATTTGATTTTTAAGAAAACGTCGCCCTACACATTTTCTGACAGGAGAAACTATATATTAGAAATAATGTATGTGATATTTCATGTTTGTAAGATGCGTTTCACAAACATAAAATTTCACACACACAAACACCCAAACTCGGAACAAACATCTGCGGATCACCCACAAATTTGTCCCGTGCGGGAATCGAACCTGCAACACTGCAATAGTACAATCGCTAAGCCACTGCGCCAATCAGATCGTCATTTCCAACAGAATGTAAATTTGTTATTCTAAAATAGATTTTATTCATTATTTTTAAATATTCCAAATATAGTGTTGGTCTTGTTTCAATTAGCGTTTTACTACATACATATGTACATAAAGTCACGCCTGTTTCCCTGAGGGGTAGGCAGAGACCACGGATTTCCATTTGCTACGATCCTGGCATACATACATACTGAATGCATAAAACTTTTTTGCCTGTTTGTTCCGGCTGGGATATCTTGGAATGGCTGGACCGATTTTGACGGGTCTATCTTCAGATAGGTGATGTTATAAGGAGTAACTAAGGTAACCTTTTGATTTCGAAACTCTCATAAGTTCCGCGGAAATAAACATGTGTGTTCACAAGCGTGGTGATCAAGGCTAACTCCTTCTGTATAAGAGGCCTTTGTAGCAGTGGGACAGTTCCAGGCTGGTGTTGAAAAGGGTAAGTACAAAAATAAAACTCAAATATATACAAGTAGTTTATTTGTAAATATAATGTTATTATGTAAGTTGCACTTGATTCATTAAATATATCATAATCAACACCACGATTATACGCACTTATTATTAACATACATCGACGCTGCGCATAGCATATTACTATAATAGCCTGCGCAGAGCGGTAGACGACGGCAGATGAATGTTGAACGCCACGGTCGGATATAGCCGACAAATGAAAACGTGCCCAAAACGCCACCGTCGGCTAATACCGACAAAAGACGACCATTTTCTAGTGTCTTGGCGTTAAGGGTGCGCCGATGCGTTTACGCTCTAGCGTTCAATAGGTTAAATGTATATTTTTTATTAAATAACACCCCACACTAGGAACTTATCCTGTATCGTGGGTGCGTTACACAAACATCCAAAATCGAGACAAACATCTGTGGGTCGTAAAAAAATTTGTTCCGCGCGGGAATTGGACGTGCAACCCTTAGCGCAGCAGTCCAATTGCTTTGCCGCTGCGTTAGGTCGTCTCAATTTAACACTTATCCCATCGAAATAAGGTATAAATTTCAATGCTCGGTGAAGGAGATTGAATTCAAAGCATCGCAGCGCAGTGTTCCCCGAGCGTTCATTGAAATATGCACCGTATTTCGATTAGATAAGAACTAAATTGAATTGATAAGTTAATGACATCCTTTGCCGTTTCGTCCACCAATCAGCGCAGGCCATTACTATGCAATTCCAAAAACCAGTTGCAAAAGTGAAAATATCCTTCTGAGATAAAATTCACATTACCATCCTTTAAAATAACACTATTTAAAGTAAAATAATTGAAATATATAATACAATTGGTAAATTCGTGTAATTGGAAATTAACATTTAAATAAGTATTTTTTTTTATTTCGAGTAAAACTTATAAAAATTTGTTTCCTTTGCACAAAAAATTTAACTTATTATTCTTACAATGTGTATCAGAGATCCGCCATCATATTGAAATGTGGATGCAAAGCTTCAAACAGAATATACTAGAGGTCGCTTTGATGCCAATATCCAAAATTACGTAACACTAGCTGCGCCCCGCGGTGTTACACGCTACATTTAAGGATAAAAAAGTAGCCTATATGTTAATCCAGGGTATCAGCTACCTCCATATGAAATTTCATCAAAATCGGTCTAGCTGTTAGAGCGTGAAGAGGTAACAAACACACTCACAAACTTTCGCCTTTTAAGTATTAGTGTGATTGTTAAAGCTACCTTAGAAAACTTAAATAGGTACGTATTCGATTCCCATGCGATTCCTATGTATGGGACCTATATAATTTAATTTATACCAAATAAAAATTGCTCCTTGATATGTACCAGCGTTGGCAGGCCTCCCACCAGGTGGACCGACGATATCGTCAGAGTTGCTGCAACCGGTGGATGCTAATGGCAAGCTGTTCATTGTAGCGTTCTAAGGGGGAGGCCTTTGTTCAACAGTGGACGTCTTCCGGCTGATGATGATGTACACACAATACGTTAACGAATTCTCGATACACTTTGTATAATAATATATTATCAAGTCGCCATCATTCCTTTTGTTGGTAGGCAGAGGCGTATAGTATACAGTTTCCTAAATTTCACAGAATAAATCAGTTTTTTTTGTCCTTTTTAGCCTCTGTGTTAAAACGAGAGGTAACAAACACACTGACAAACTTTCGCCTTTATAATATTAGTGTGATATCTGAACAAAAATACCGAGATTCAAGTCTTTGCATAGGATCTAGTCCAGGGGTGCAGTGTAGTCCGTATTATGCAGTAGACGTCTTCCGGCTGATGGTAATGATGATAACCGTGTGTTCCTTCACCACTGCCTCGTTAGTCAAGTGCGACGGCTGAGCACGAGGTCCTGGGCTCGAATCCCGGGTCGAACAGTGTTACTGGATTTTTCCATTAAATAATTCTCAGTAGCAGCAAGGAGTCTGAATTTGTGCCCGGTTGAGGGCAATAGGCTCGCCCATTTACATTGAACCAAAAAAAAACTGACGAAATGTGGGTGTACTATATTCATACCTCTGCCTACCCCTTCGGGGAATACAGGCGTGATCTACTTCACCACCAATACTGCGATACCCAAGCCGCTTTTCAAGCCTGAAGGCCACGCAGTGGACGTCTTCCGGCTGATGATGACCATGGATCCAGGTCTTACCCTGTACAGCATCGTCGCCAGTCCTGGAGGGCACCAGTCTTGCCCACTCAGTGCTTGGCGTCCATGAACTCCACCAGTCTCTTCGCGGGGAACACCTTGTGGACCCTCTTCTTGTGGGTGTACAGCGAGGCCTTCTGCTTGAACGTCTGCTGGCAGATTTCGCAGGAGAGGGGCCTTTCGCCCGAGTGGATGACTTCGTGCTGTGTTAGCGCTTTTTTGTCCTGTAACAAAATATATGCTGTTATAATGATTTCTATCACTTACGCGAATATTAGACATTGAAATAAAACTAGGTTTACGGATTTTATCGCGGTTTTTTAATTGTTTTTTGGTCCCGACGTTTCGAATCCTTTACAGCATACATGGTCACGGGCAGACTGCCCGTCGGGACCAAAAAACAATTAAAAAACCGCGATAAAATCCGTAAACCTAGTTTTATTTCAATATATGCTGTTATTTAGAAAGGTGATAATGACTATACTAATTAAGAACTACTTGGTATACTTCTTATCGTATGGTTGATGAACAACCTGGTGTCAGAGTGTAAACCGCCTGTAGGCCTCTGACAGCGACACACACCGCTGAACAATCTCTCAGGTGTGCCGGTTGCCTCACGATGTTTCCCTCCACCGTTTATAGCAACTGATAACTAATTATATTATATAATAATAGGTAATTCTCGGTAGCAGCACGGAGTCTGGATTTGTGCCCGGTTGATGACAATAGGCTCGCCCCCTATTGGGACCTAAAACATAACTAGCGAAATGTGGGTGTACTATATGTGCACCTCTGCCTACCCCTTCGGGGAATACAGGCGTGAAGTTATGTTATGTGTTATGATTATTACTAGATGGAGCTGGGACTCACCGTGAAGGCTTTTCCACATATCTGACAGACGTGGGTCCTGGGCTTCTCCTTCTTCTGGCCGTGGACTCGCATCATATGCTTCTCCACGTTAGCCCGCGAGGCTATCGGCTAAAACAAACAGGCTATCAATAAGTCTACACGTAATCGCCATGTGCAATTTTAGTATTAAAGTTTTCGTCGTATATTATTATTTTATTTCGATTAAAAGATTTCGATCGCAGAAAAGATATAGGTATATTGTTACTAGCTGACTCGGGGTATGAAAAATTGATGTTGGCCGATTCTCAGACCTACTCAATATGCTCAGAAAATTTCATGATAATCGGTCAAGCCGTTTCGGAGGAGTACGGGAACGAAAACTGTGACACGATAATTTTATATATATAGAAGATTATTAAACATAGTCTAAAAAAGATAAAAATCTACAGTTTTTTTATGATAAAAGCTGTTTAACATGATAATTATAACTTAAATGGATATATTCTGTGCTCCTCTGCCTACCCCTTCGGGAAATACAGGCGTGATGTTCTGTTTATTAAATTATAACTTCACGCCTGTATTCTCCAAAGGAGAGGCAAAAGTTGGCAGGCCTCCCACCAGCTGGACCGACGATATCGTCCGAGCTGCAACCGGTGGATGCTAATGGCAAGCTGTCGTTCATTGTGGCGTTCTAAGGGGGAGGCCTTTGTTCAACAGTGGACGTCTTCCGGCCGATGATGATGATCATCACTCGTTATAATGATGGAGTTAGAGATGTACCTTATCACAAACGGGACACTTGTGTACTGTCTTCCCGAGGTGCTGATAGTTGAAGTGATCCTGCATCGCTTCTTTAGTGGGATAGCCCTTATTACACATCGGACAGGGAAACCTGCAAGATAAATTATAAACAAAATACAATAACAATCAAAGAATATGCGACGACCTGATTAGCGCGGTGGCTAAGCGATTGGACTGCTGCGCTAAGGGTTGCGGGTTCGATTCCCGCACGGGGCAAAACTTTGTGCGAACCACAGATGTTTGTCCCGAGTCTGGGTGTTTGTGTATGTGAATATTTCATGTTAAAAACAAGCGCACCTACGATACAGGGGAAATTCCTAGTGTGGGGCGACGTTTTTTTTTAAAAAAAAAAAATATATATATATATAGGTAAATACCTAGAAGTTAATAGGCTCGCCCCCTATTACATTGGGACCTAAACACATAACTAGTGAATTGTGGGTATACTATAATTATGTACCTATATCTGCCTACCCCTTCGGGGAATACAGGCGTGATGTTATGTATGTGTACCTAGAAGTTCTGCCGAGTGGTTTCCGGCCTAGAATTGACCACCCCCTTTCTCCCGTCAGTGTCGTAAGAGGCGACTAAGGGAAAACCCAGAAGATGGGCAGCAGTGTCTTCTGTAACTTCACAACCAATACTGCGATCCCCAAGCCGCTTGCCAAGCGTAGCGATTATGACAATTCCCCCTTACATAACAACATACCATCACGCCTGTATTCCCCGAAGGGGTAGGCAGAGGTGCACATATAGTACACCTACATTTCGCCAGTTATGTTTTTAGGTCTCAATGTAATAGGGGGCGAGCCTATTGCCGTCAACCGGGCACAAATCCAGAATCCGTGCTGAGAAGAACCTAATGGAAAAACCCAGTAACACTGCCCGACCCGGGACCTCGTGCTCAACAGTCGCGCTTAGCAACCACTAGACCAACGAGGCAGTGATGATTATATGATAGTTAAATACAGTATACTGACTTGAACACCTGGTCGGACGCATGCGCCCTGGAGTACTTGAGGTGGGCCTGGTAGGTGGCCAGGTGCGAGAACGTCTTGTTGCAGTCAGCACACTCGTAGCGGCCCTTGTTCTGGTGACGCTGGATGTGGTACTTCAGCTGGATCACGCGCACCAGCTTGTTGCAGATGGGGCACTCTTCGCGGGGGAGGGGGCCCTCGTGGAGTCTGGGGGGACAAGAAAATTAATACGTCTTCTAATATTATACGAATCTATAGTTTTAAGTTACATTTAATGTATTTTTTGTTGGAATAATAAATAAATACGTGTTACCCGCTACAGTTTTTCAGAAATAAAAGTTATACTTATGTAGCCAGTATTAATCTAGGGTGTGAGCTATCTTCCTACTAAATTTTATCAAAATTGGTGCAGCCGTTTGAGCGTTAAGACAAACATTAAAGTACACAAACTTTCGCCTTTATAATATACTAGCTGAGCCCCGCGGTATTACCTGCTACATGTTTTCAAGCAGCGTATGTGATAATCCAGGGTGTACTGTACTGTAGCTACCTCTATACTAAATTTTATCAAAATTGGTGCAGCCGATTGAGCGTGAAGAAGTTACAAACAGACTAACAATCTTTCAATTTTACAATATTAGTGTGATATGTGGATGGAATTGGCAAGCTGTCGTTCATTGTGGCGTTCTAAGGGGGAGGCCTTTGTTCAACAGTGGACGTCTTCCGGCTGATGATGAGTGTATGATGGAAAGAAAGAAATAATTTAATTGTCAATATAGTAACATAGAAGAAGAATAATAAGTGTCTCACCTAAGATGTGTGGCCAAAGTCGTCCTATTAACAAATCGTTTTTTACAATGGTCACACTGCAATCCTTCTCTATGGTATCTGGCCACGTGGTTCTTGCGGGCGCGGGAATTCCTGTAACAAAACAATAAGAATAAGAACAATCCATATTACCTTTATATCTATACATATATTACGTCGAGTTTATTGTTTATACAGTTTATATTAATTATTTTCTTTACTTAGATTTATAATATTTGTTTCTTGTGTGTTTGTGTTTTTTGTATATTTAGTATAGATATAAGCGATTTGGTAGTATATACTGTAAGCTTATATTTTATGAATAAATGAATATCGGCGCGACCAAATAGAATAATTAAGTTCAATCATTTGATTGTCCTTAAATTAGTTTATAAACCATCAGTTGATTACTTTGAGTTTATTACGATGTAAAATTAATGTTATCATTGTAATTTCAATACTTAACCTAAAAACTTGTAAACACGCGCACTTGAGCCGAGCCCTATAAATACGGCCGCACGGTAGGCGATCGAGTCAGATAGTATCGCCTCGTCGGTCGAAGTGTGCGCACACCTCCGCAGTACACCGGACGTCGCTCGGACTGCCCACCACCCTGCCTGGTGCACACAGTGCACACTAGCAGTCGCGGCCACCGACACTTGATTCCGCAAGGAACATGCCTACGTCGGGTGCGCCCGACCCACCCCAGGGTCGGGACACCAGGACTAAAGGCCCTTTTCAGGGCCAACCCAAAGGCCCTTTTCAGGGCCAAACCAAAGGCCCTTCTCAGGGCCAAAAAGCCGCACGGAAGGATCCGCGGGTAAGGGAGGACACCGCGAGCGCCATGGCCCTTAAGTATAAGGGCCAGGGAACCGCGACCCTCCCCCCCGCGCCCGCAACTTCGGAGGTACAAAGGGGTCGAGCGCAGCATATAGTGCTGTCCCGCTCCCCCCGCGAACCCACCGCCGCGCGACCGCACGCGCCCGCGACCGCGCATCCGTATGCGCCCGCGCCCGCGCAACCGATCGCGCCACGCGAAACGCCCACCCCCCCGCCGCGAGCGGCCCCCCGTCGTATAACTCCGCCTGCAGGCACGCAGGCGTTGAGCCGGCCGGGCTCGCCGCCCCGCGACGTATCCACCGCTCCGCAACGCGCGTTGAGTGGACGCTCGACGCCCTCGCGCTACACACCGACTGGCCTCGCACAGGCATCGCCGGCGCCACCCAGGAGCGCCGCCTTCGATTCCCCCGCGCAGCGCACCTCCCCGGCCCGCTCGTATACGTCGGGATCGGGGATGTCCTACACGTCCGGTCGCTCCAGCGTGTCACCAGACACGCAGATGCGAGCCGGGCAAGCGGGCCAAGCTATGGCTGAGCGGACGCGGCCGCAGCACCAGCGAACAACCCCATCGGCATCATCAATGCCCAACATCGCCATGCCCATGGAGGGCACGGTCGAGGAGGAGCACTCACCATCGGAGCACAGGAGGCCCACGAGGCGCCCCAGGAGCTCCGATGAAGAACAGGACACAGCCGAGGAGGTGAAACGGCTGTGTACTTCACCACTCCAACAAGTACCCCTGTCGTTCGCGGAAGTGGCAAGCGGGCCCCCGTCTTCGCGGGGCCCCCCATCCCCCAGCCCAGGAACCAGCGCAGCCCCTGCTCAAGGATTACCTCCACCGCCGCCAAGGAAGAGGGCAGCATACCCGCCACTGATGGTGGAGCACCTCCCCGACTGGGTGAACCACCTGAGGAGGATCAGGGAAGGCCTGGGTTACACCCCGGGCGCGAGGCCATATGGAAGAGGGATAAAGTTTACCCCAAAAACAGAAGAGGAGTACAGATACGTCCAAAAGTATCTTGTGCTCCTCGAGAAAACAGAGGCAGTCTCCTGGTTCTGCTACTCGCTCCCGGCGGAGAAGAGTCTGAAAGTAGCAATCAGGGGACTGCCTACAGGAACATCACCGGACATAATAGCCGAAGAACTAAGCGAGCTGGGGTACGAGCCAGAGTACGTGCGTCAAATTAACGCCAGACAGGGCCGCCCCGGCTGCATATACTACGTAGCGCTCAAAAGGACACCGAACTTCCGTGAGATATACAGCATCTCGGAGATGCTGTGTATGCAGGGGGTGAAGGTGGAGGAGTGGAGAGCAAAGCGGGGGCCGGCACAGTGCCACCGCTGCCAGAGCTTTAGGCACTCCTCCAAAAACTGCCACCGCCCTCTCGCGTGCGTCAATTGCGGAGGCGAACACTTCGCACAAGACTGCAAGAGGGCGCAAGAGGAGGCACCCACGTGTGTCAACTGTAAGGGCCCACACCCGGCCAATAATAGGAAGTGTCCCGTATTCAAGCGGGAGGCCCGCAACACACGTGCGGGCCCAGCCGCCAGAACAGGGGTCTTTGAGACCCGGCAAACTGAAGTGAGACCTCAACCCGAAGAAGAGGTACAGAGAGGCTCACTAATGGCGGCAGCCAACACGCCCACCCCCCGAGGGGCCCCAGCGACCCGTACGGCCAAGCGCGCCCGTAAAAGGAAGCAGGCGGCCAAGAAGAGGAGGGAAGCACACCTGAATCAACAGCAACAGCAACAATCCGCCACCGCTGCTGCTGCGGTGCAGGAAAGGACGCCAGCTCCCTCTCCAGCGACTGACCCCACCCAAGGGCCAAAAACAGGAGAAGGATTATCTGCTCCTCCAGCTGACACACAGCAGGGGAGCAGAACGAGATCTAGAAGGAGGAAGGCTCCGGCGCCCCGCTCACACCAACGCGCTGTCCCGATGCCGGCAGGCACCCGTACCCAGGGGGACACGAGACAGCAGAGCGCCCCCCTTTCAGAGGGGATCAACCTTCACAAGCTGGTCGAGCTACTGCAGGCCGCAATCAGCAGTCTAAACTGTCTGTACGGCCTCGTCCAGTCGATTGCCCAGGGAGGAGCAACAGGCTCCCCACTAGGCGACTTGGCCACAATATGGACATATGTCCAGCCGTGGCTGAGAAACCTAGGGTAATCCGCTGGACCGCCAGTGGCTCGAAAGGGAGGGTCAGTCCCATCAGGCCACCACCACACCACTGGACCGATATGCGAGTAAGTTGCAACCACGCTACACGCAACTCACTCGTACACAAACACGCCACAAACGCAACACACACCCTGCGTCACTAGAGTGACGCAAACGCACAAGCATGACTGCACACACGCCTATACTCACGCGCGGGGGACGCGTCGCGCGCGTACACGCCACCCCCGTGCAAACATGGACAGCAGGACACACACTACACCGCTGTCCAAACTCACTACAGCGGCCCTACGTCCGGAGCGCAGTTGGCTCGCTCCGACGAACGCTGTGGACGAGGGCCGTTAAACTCCGACGCGCTGAGTAGGGCGCCTAAAGCCGCCGCCTTAGTCGCAGTTCGGCATCCGCCGGGCCTCTCACGGTGCAACCGTGAGTCTCACCTGGCGGTGCCCGACCGCCTAGGCGGCGTGAAGATGCGTAGTTAGTACGCGGCGCCCACCAGACGCATAGCACAACACAAACTCACTTAGCCGCTGTCAGCGCGCGTAGGTGCTGACAGCGGACAAACTTCAGCGCGCAACTTAGGCTGCGCAACAAAATGACCAGCACATTGTAATGTGCTGAGGGGATGCTTCGGCAAGGGCCCTGGAAGGGCCGAGGCCGATTCCTCGCGCCCCCTGCAAGGGGAGCGAAGAGAAGACTTGAGTAAGCCGATCGAGTCAGTCGCACTCGAACCGCCGTACAGTACGGACCTCTGGGACGTCATTACGCTGCCCATTGAATAAACGAAGTTTATAAAGTGTGAGAAGTTTTCTTTGAAAATGAGTGGTCATCAAGAAGACAACAATTGTGACGTCAGCATTGCTGACGTCACACTTTTTAAAAACAATAAGGAGGTTCCTTCTCCGTCATGAATATGAATATAATTAATTCGACGACCTGATTAGCGCAGTGGCTAAGCGATTGGACTGCTGCGCTAAGGGTTGCGGGTTCGATTCCCGCACGGGGCAAAACTTTGTACGAACCACAGACGTTTGTCCCGAGCCTGGGTATTTGTGTTTGTGATATTTCATGTTTGTGAAACGCACCCACGATACAGGAGAAATTCCTAGTGTGGGGGCGACGTTTTATTTAAAAAAAAAAAAGGAATCTGTATACGAGACGATACTGTACATCGGATGTATTTACACAAAAAATTGTGGGGACGTCGTTAATATAGTTTTAAAAATAACGTCTGTGACCCTTACACCGATTTTCATGAAATTCGGCCCGCTCCTCTCCACTCTGCCCAGCTCCGCGTCAGTGAAAACGCACCCTAAGTTAATACAACTAGTCTTCTACTTTGTCATGCAGGCAAAAACATGTTGAAATTTTCCAAGTAGACGAAATCGATGATGGATATGGTACTCTTAAACACTGAAACTACTGGACGGATTTAAATGAAACTATAGAGTAATAACCATATGGTATCAGGCCTGGAATTGACCAGCCCCTCTCCTCCCGTGGGTGTCGTTAAGAAGCGACTAAGGGAAAACCCAGAAAATGGGCAGCAGCGTCTTCTGTAACTTCAACACCAATACTTCAGCATCAATAAAGACCCATCCCCAAGCCGCTTGCCAAGCGTGAGGATTATGGTCACCCCCCCTCTCTCCTCCGTACCTAAGGGGGACGTCTTCCGGATGATAATAATGTAGTAACTTACTTGAAGAACATATCACACTCCAGACACTGGTATCCCTCGATGGTGGTCTTCGACAGCAGTTTCCGAAGGTCGCTCGGCTTCGGGGGCGGGGCTGTATCTTTATTCTTCTTCTTTCGACCCTAGAACAATACGAAACTCATGTATTAACCGCTAGAGGCGCTAGGGTGGCGCTAGGGTAGCGGAAGGTCTCCGAAATGTCAAATGTCACTGTTTGTGGGTGGGTTACGCGGGATTATTTGTAAATAGAATAAAGTTGTGACTTATTTTGCTAAATATAGTGAATACTATGACGGCGGAGGGCGTGGGCCGGGCCATGTGGGCGCACGTGGGGCTAGGCTGATGGGATGGGCGTGATGGTTCACCTTGGTGGGCGTGACGTCGCCTATTTTGATGACGGCGGAGGGCGTAGGCCGGGACATGTGGGCGCGCACATGGGCCTGCATGAGCCGCATGCTGAGGTCCCGGTGTCCGCACAGCTTGCAGATGTAGCGCATGTAGTGGGCGTCCGTGTGGGCGGGGAGCTTGGCCTCGTCTATGTACACGTAGCACACTCGGCACGCAACTTGGTTAGCTTTCTGGGGGCAAACAACAGAATACGTTTCAACAGACTTAAGAAAAAATAACGTCGCCCCACACTAGGAATGTCTCCTTCATCGTTGGTGCGTTTCACAAATATGAAATATCACATACACAAAAATCTACACTCGAGACAAATATCTACGGTTCGCACAAATGTTTGTTCTGTGCGGGAATCGAACCCGCAACCTTTAGCGCAGCAGTCCAATCGCTTAGCTAGTGCGCCAATCGGGTCGTCTTTTGTTGTTATTGTATTTGGGATCAAAACAAATTATTTTCTGTCGTTCTTAATAATTCAAATAATTTCGATTACATTGCTACTGTAAATGTAGGAGTACTGTATGTGCACCTCTGCCTACCCCTTCGGGGAATACAGGCGTGATGTTATGTGATGTTTTATATAGCTACTCACCGCTCTGTGCGCCGATACAAAATGATCTTCGACTTGCTGTTGAGTGTAGAACCCAATGACACACAGCTCACACTTATACACAGAGCTAGCATAATGAACTTTTAACTTAGCCTCCTCCCTAGAATAAGAAGCGTGATTATGACCCAGACCTATGGAGTATAAACTAGTTTTGACATTGACAGTTCCCAATAATAATATGTATCCCAAGTATAATAATAATATAAATATATCCCAATGTCCAACAACATCACCAGTTACCAATTTTTGACAGTCATCATCATCATCATTATTATGATCATCAGCCGGAAGACGTCCACTGTTGAACAAAGGCCTCCCCCTTAGAACGCCACAATGAACGAAAGTGCCAGTCCCCAATTTTTGACATTGACAGTTACCAACTGGCATAGGTTATACACTGATTCGTTGATAACTGAAAATTTCATAAAATTGGTACAAGTTGATGTTATAATTATACAAACTATACTTTGTGAAACATACTAGCTGCACCCCGCGGGGTTACCCACGGTGTTACCCGCTACATTTTTTCGGTATAAAAAGTAACCTATATATTAATCCAGGGTGTCAGCTACCTCCATATGAAATTTCATCAAAATCTGTCTAGCCGTTTGAGCGTAAAAATGTAACAAACATACAAACACACTCACAAACTTTCGCCTTCATAATATAAGTGTGAGATCTCAGTCACTAGTACAAATAATACAATGTCGGTCTCACCTACACGCCAACATGTCCGCCTCACTCATGTACTCCGTGATGTACCCAGGTTTAACCGGCTCCTTTTCAATTATTGTCTTATTTTGACACATTATTACCGTCTCTATCTTAGATGAAGACACAGGGCTGAAACAAAATAAGTCAAGTCATAAGGGATTATGTGCATTTAGTACATTATTACCACACATACATACATAAAGTCACGCTTGTTTCCCTGAGTGGTAGGCAGAGACCACGGATTTCCATTTGCTACGATCCTGGCATACTTTCGCCTCATTCACACGCATCACATTCCTCATACACGCTCGTCGGTTGAGAGTACTCCTCACTTGCCCTTTTTGCAGAACATCTCCGATGTGGTCTAGGTATGTTCGCCTAGGTCTTCCTCTTTCCAATACCCCACTAACTTACTCCTCATATATTCGTTTACTACCTAATAAAGTGGATAATCCGTCGGTAAATCGAAACAATGTCATTTTATGTGCCTGAAGCCGTCCACCGCCCGTGTATAACGGAACACACGGGGCAGTGAACGCGGTGTAAAGAGGCATGCATGGCTTTACACACCATAGAAAAATCTCTCAGGTGTGCCGGTTTCCTCACAATGTTTTCCTACACCGTTTTCGGCTGATAACTAATTTATAATACACACATGAATTCGAAAAGACATTGGTGCGCGCCAGGGTTGAAACTTGCGATCTTTGACTTGGCAGTCCAACAGTCATACCACTCGGCTATCATTGCTCAATATATCAGTACAGTAGCAGACTTACCTAATAGTAAGATGGGGCATTTCATCTTTGAGCCGAGTGTTAGGGTTGGAAGACACCAGGGCATCCGTACCCACCACTATGTGGG
Organism: Abrostola triplasia; assembly: GCA_946251915.1. Classification (NCBI taxonomy): domain Eukaryota; kingdom Metazoa; phylum Arthropoda; class Insecta; order Lepidoptera; family Noctuidae; genus Abrostola; species Abrostola triplasia. Next base: position 2,412,586 of record OX276450.1, read on the forward strand.
ACATCACACCGGTCACAGGATTCTCCAGGACTATCTCCGGTACTGCAACAATCAATATTGTATGTATTAGTATATACCAGTGGTTCCTAATTATTTATTGAACAGTAGACCACTAGACCACTTCGATGCCTCTTTGGTCTAGTGGTTGCTATGCGCAACTGCTGAGCAGGAGGTCCTGGGTTCAAATTCCGGGTCGGACAAAGTGATATTGGATTTTTCCATTAGGTAATTCTCAGTAGCAGCACGGTGTCTTAATTTGTGCCCGGTTTATGTCAATAGACTAGCCCCATGTCATTACATTGACCGACCAAAAAAACAACTGGCAAAATGTGGGTGTACTAATGTGCACCTCCGTCTACCCCTCCAGGAAATAAAGGCGTGATTGTATGTTTTATTAGTTAGTATAAAAGTTAGTTTTTTTTTTCTTATAAAAACGTTGCCCCGCACTAGGAATTTCTCCTCTGTCGTGGGTGCGTTTCACAAACATGAAATATCACATATACAAACACCCAGACTCAGGACAAACATCTACAGATCACACAAATTTTTGTCCCATGCATTTGTGTATGTGATATTTTATGTTTGTGAAACGCACCCACGATACAGGAGAATTTTTTTTTTTAGTCCAATCGCTTAGCCACTGCGCTAATCAGGTCGTCAAATTCCTAGTGTGGGGCGACGCATAAAAGAAGAATCAGTTACCTTCCAGGATATGATCATCTATATCCAGGTTGATATTATCCCGGACGACCTGCGTCACATCGTAGTGCTCATCCTTCACGTTGTGGGACGTACTGAGGATGTACTGCTGCTCCTCCGGTGCTGAGGAGTAGTCGAAGTATATCTTGTCGTACTCGGTCTTCTTCTCGACCTCGAGACAGGAGAGGGACTGCGACATGTACGTGTGGTCCATCGTCTGGAATAATAAGTTAATATTAAAAATTTAATTACTATACTATTTTTTTTTTCCCTAGCCTATTTTGTTTCCCACTGCTGGGCAAAGGCCTTATATAAAAGGCAATATCTGACCAAGTGCGTCCCGCATATGTGACCAGATCGTCACTATATACTAAAAAAATCAAATTTAAATGTATTTTTAACACAAGCTTCTAAACCAGCCAGGCTCAAAGTATTAGTGAAGATGGATTAAACAAGCCCAACGGTGGGATCTTTCTTTTTGTTCAACAGTGGACGTCTTCCAGCTAATCATAATGATTCCAGTAACACTTTACCCAACAAATTCAAACAAATCCTTTACCTCCTGAGTCCTGCTAAGCGCGAGGACCCTCAGATGCTCCTGTGCGCTATGCACTTGCCACTTGAACTTCACAAACCTCTTCATCAGAGCCAAGCACTCCCAGCACACCATCTGTTCTAGTTCAGGCACAGACTCGCCAAACTGAAACAAGGATGATACTAACATTATACGCTGCATAGCACCTTACTTTCATTGCTCACTTGATATTTTACTATAATAACTTTCGTGAGTGTTATCCATATTATCTACTATATATACCGGTTATACTCACTTCGATAATTATATAGCCCTATTCGAGATATTCGTGAGTTCGGCTCGCGACCCCGCCGCGTCACCTGCTCATGAATAAGGGCTCCGTTAGAGTCCGAAACTAGTCGGGCATTCCCGAGTATCGACGTGAGTATAACCGGTATATATAGTAGATAATATCACTTGGTATTTACGAGCAATTTGTTCTTGGCTTGTATAAATTCTGTAATTTTCCAAATTGTGACAGACAGATTGTGGTGCTGGGTAGTTTGTTTCGCTGTTTCTTCTCCCCAGCTATAGCACTAGGAAGCAGTGACGGGCTGGTGTTTTTGGGGGCTATCTTGATGTTATTTGATGTTAAAAAAGCACTTAAAATTAAGTCTACTTTCAATCAATGTTTTTTATTTCTTTTATTTTTATCATCACAACCTATATTACACTTTCAGGGAAGTACAGGTGTGATTTTACACCTGTAGTATGTAGTAGTACATCCACTTTTAGCCAATGTTATAGGTCCCATTATAATAGGGGGCTAGCCTATTGCCATCAACAAGCACAAGTTCGGATTTGCTATTGAGTTACCTAAAGGTAACTTGGTCTCAGGATTCAAACCCAGGAATTGATGCTCAGCAGTCATATTTAGCTACCACTTCATCAACAGGCAGAACCCTAAACATAGATGTTAAATACCAAGGAGTTCCTAATACTAGATATAGTGGAAAATAATGTAGAATGGAGTGATGTGGAGTAAATGTAATTTTAATTATGGAAATTAAAAAGAGTATAAGTATATAATTATATATAAAAAACATCTCAGTTTAGGACTGTAGAAAAGATGGATGGAAATAGCCAAGTTAAGAGTTACATTAACAAAATGTGAATGAAGATAATAAAACAGCATGACATTATATATTTAAGACACAAAAGTATGACCTATTGACTGAATGAGGTGAAACAGGTATGCCAAGATTTCGAAATCGACATCCATTATCTCTGCATACACCTCTTGAAAGTAGGTTACTTAATATATGTACAGCTGTCCCACTATTACAAAGGTCTCTCATGGAGAAAGGGACCAAGAATAGATTGATGTTCTTGACCATCCTGTGAGTAGAATAACTGATAGAGTGCATGCGAATTGAGCATTGATTAATAAAATGTATAGGTGTAAAGGGCAAAAGAATTCATTTAAGAAACATCTGCCAAAATTATATTGAGAAAAGTATGTATTAAAATATTCACTAACTCCAACCACTGTTATACTATTATTACTTAATAAAAGCTGTATTATAATTATCATATTACAGTAAATATTAGGTAAAGTCGCTAGGTAAAGTTTATCTAAGTAAACGATTTCCCTTGCTCAACATATTTTAATTCAGTGGCACACGTCAACATTATTATACTATAATAATTTATTAATGACCTTAATATTTACGTAACAGTTAATGAGTTCAAGTACCTGTAAAAAGTTTAGTTAACTTTTGAACTTACCCTGTCACCCGCGAAATCGTACATTAGCAATCGAAATATCTGATAAACTTGAGTTGAACTATTTAAATCAAATAAATCGCGATCGCTACTCAAGCAAGCACTGCACATCGGCCTACATCCAGTATCTACATCTTGCTCCATTTTAATAGATATAACACTTCAATTTAACCTAAACAAAATTATTTATTTATTATGATTAATTTTCTTATCACAACAAAAAGTAATACTCCCATGTAAAATAGACAAAAATTGATGAAGAACAATTCACTGCACTGCGACAACACAAAATGGCTTCGTTACCAAGTGTTGCTATAAACAAAATAGTATAAAATTACACGCGGGTGCGGACACAAATTTCAAGGATCGTTGAAAGGATGTCACATGGCATAAATAAAATAAGTTTTTGTGTATCCAATGAAATATTTATTTTATATCTATTTGTCATAATTTTAGATTTCTGAATAAATAATATTGTACAAATTATGTTAAGGCATAAGACATGTATTTTTACTTTTCTTTCCATTGTTCTTCTTACTGTATCTCTCCAGATCTCTCCAATTACTAGAGATAATGTCTTTCATATATTTCGTATCCAAGAAGTTCCTACTACTTTTCATTAATGTTTCAGAAAACCTGCTTAGAGCATTTAACCATGATTTAACCAAATGGATAAAAAACAGACGTCAGAATATTCATAACTCAGTGTTAGAAATCTTAGGCTGGGAACACACGGCATTGTTTTCATCCGATCGATAGTCTGTTCCGTCTATCGGAAGGCGTTGGAGCGTTTGTTCTATAATTATTCTGAGGTTGGAGCCATTATATTGTTTGAACGTTCGGTCATATAATCAAATCGGACGTCCGAATCGGATACTGGTGCGAGGCGTTTACAATTTTATTGTCAGTCTTATAGTCTGAAGGCGCGCTCTGCATACTTCGGACGGAGTCCAAATAGACGTCCGATTCTTCCCTCCGGTTTGCTAATTGATTCTAACGTCAACCCTGTACGGACGCATCGTTGGTTCGGACAATGTAGGCTCAGCCCCGGGCCGGTGGAACTACAACCAAGTATAGGGGCTTATAACTTGGTAATTTTTAAATTAATATTAATTCAACATATCAATCATCGATGTTTTAACCCCTCTAGAGTCGGGAAGCCTTCTAAAGGCCATGTCAAATTCGAATTCCCGCACAGGCCTTCAAAAGGCCACGTTCCCCATGCGTACATAATAAGTAGCATAGAAAATCTGTATTTTGTAGTAGTCTGCCTTGTACACAACTGTATAAATAAAATCTATAATACTATACCTTTCCTGCTTAAACTTGCCCTAAGTGTAGGGGAAAGGGTAAGGAATGCTTAAAATTCTCATTTTTCAACCCTGAAAAGTCGAGCGTTCCTGTGGCGTCAGACTTCAGAGCCGTCGCCCGTTAGCGTCGCGCGTCGGGACGGGCCGTCAGTCAGTTACATTTACTAACGCGAACAACACTTTTCCTTTGTGTCCACTACGTAGCATTCAAAGTGTTAAACGATAGAACATTTCTTCAGACTCGTAAACCAAACAAGTGCGACCATCATTAAATAAATCGATATTAGCGGCACTAATGGCAGCCTGGAAACCAAGCTTAATTCGTGCATTTGCATTTTTATACAAGCGTCGCTGTCGGCTGTATTTTATAACATAGTAAAACTGTGTTCTGTTGTAAATCTAGGAGAAAATCATGAATAGGTCAGTAATAAACAGTAAATAATCAATGCGCAGGTCAATGTACTTAGTTCTGTATAGTGAATGTTATTTGTAGACATTATGTGTCGTAGAATATAATAATAATTTAGGATATGTACGTTAAAGCTTTGTTCTTTCATATTGTTTTGATTTTATAATTGTTTTTTTCTAGATAGGTATTATACTAGTTCGTAAGATTCAGGTAGCACTTCGCACTAATATTAAATAAAATAAAGTAAATCCTTACTAGGTACTATATATTTATATATCCCTACTTCCCTACTAATATTATAAACGCGAAAGTTTGTTACTCTTTCACGTAGAAACTACTGAATGGATTTAAATGAAATTTCATATTATGGACATAGCTGACACCCTCGATTAACACAGGCTACTTTTTATCCCGAAAAAATGTAGCGGGTAACAACCGCGGGGCACAGCTAGTAATAAATAAATAATATTCCTCTTACGACACCCATGGGAGGATTGGACGTCTTCCAGCTGATGATGAAAGATATAGGTAATACAACAGGTTTTGTTTCAGGCGTGTGGCACGTGGGGGTGTCTCGCGAACGCCGCGTCTGCCTGCTGCGCGTGGCTGCCCTCGTAAGAAGCCAAGAGATGAGCATGTCGTCGTACACCTCGTCAACTTGGGTAAGTACCTTTTTCGGGGAATAATCTCATTAACTATCCCACTACCCATGGGGGAAGAGAGGCGTGTGTGGGACTGACCGTTGTAAAACAACAGTCTACCCACTAAAATAACCCCGGCGTCTCCCGCATCGTTATATTTATATCGGAGTATAAAAGATGCACAATGACGCATTATCCGAGATATCTGACGTATAAAGTCATGGTTTAATTGTTATTTTGAGGAAAATTGACCTTTACTATAATAACTTTCGTGAGTGTTATCCATATTATCTACTATATATACCGGTTATACTCACGTCGCTCGCGACCCCGCCGCGTCACATGCTCATGAATAAGGGCTCCGTTAGAGTCCGAAAGTAGTCGGGCATTCCCGAATATCGACGTGAGTATAACCGGTATATATAGTAGATAAAATTGACCTTGTTGCCTCCGTAGGGTGTTAGACCATATTTTGGTTGACTGTACCTATCTATTATTTCTTACAGGAAGCGAAGCAGGCTCTGACGGGAGCGAAAATGATGATTCGATTGATTTTGATTTATATTTTATACTCCCGGATTCAGCGGACACATGCCAATCAACCGTTTTATACTGCTGAACAAGTGCCTTCACTTTCACGACAACCAGGATTTGCGTGCGCTACACCTACCCGTACGAGGCAAAACTGTTTAAGATTCAGCCACTGTTGTCACACTTGAATTCGAAGTTCCAGAATAAATAAATCTGAAATAAATAAATCTTGTAAATAAAACAAAACTTATGAAATAATGGTTTATTTTTTAAATTATACACCTTACACAACTGTTAAGAAACTGGGCAAAATTCCCTTACACTGATTATAAGGAGAATTACTAATATATTACAAGGTAAACCTGCAATTGGCAAGCTGTCGTTCATTGTAGCGTTCTAAGGGGGAGGCCTTTGTTCAACAGTGGACGTCTTCCGGCTGATGATACATTATAACTGTCACTGTCGTTTGCATTTCAAAGTATAAGCCCGGTTTCCACTGCGAAAGGACAATGGGCGGGAAATGGTTAGGCGGAGCTTTTTTAACCTTTTGACCGCTTGTGTCGCATATACATATACGACACATATTTCCGTGTCGTATTCTGCGACAGAGAACATGCATGTTTTTTTCATTTTATTTTCGTCCCATTAACTGCGTGGTACAACTAAATCTATAGGTAAATAGAGGCATTTACAACAATTACTTAAAATTATGTTTCATAGTTCTCGGCATTGAAAACAAACAAACAAAAACAAGTAATTTTATGGATTTGTAGCCGCGCGCTAGGGGCACGGCAATTGATATTTAGCCAAGCGCTTAAAAGGTTAATGAAATAGGTGAACATATCTACCAACATTTATATATTATCTGATTAGCGCAGTGGCTAAGCGATTGGACTGCTGCGCTAAGGGTTGCGGGTTCGATTCCCGCACGGGGCAAAACTTTGTGCGAACCACATGTTTGTCCCGAGTCTGGGTGTTTGTGTATGTGATATTTCATGTTTGTGAAACGCACCCACGACACAGGAGAAATTCCTAGTGTGGGGCGACGTTTTTTTAACCAAAAAACAAAGAGTTTAGTCTATTCATTTCCACTGCCAAAGGAAAGTGACTACGCAAGTTTTTTACTTTTTACTCGCTCAGCCCTGTTCGCTCGGTTATTTACTGGTGGGAATACAAGTATGCAGAGGGTTCCGCTCGAAGTAGAAACCGGGCTGAGTCAATAAACTTAAAACTGGGTTCAACTAATTCCGGTATCATCCTCGTATAAGGCTTCTTTTTCAAACAACCATTACTAAGAGCGACTCATCTCTTCTGGCTTTTCTTCTTGACTTTGTGCACGAGTCTTCTGTGGGTGTACAATGCCCCTGGGTGGCAGAACGTGTGACCGCAGTCCACGCACTTGAATGGTCGCCGGCCCATGTGCGAGTTTATGTGGCATTGTAAAGACTTTTTTATCTGAAACAAAATGATACAGAAATGTTGGTTTATTTATTATTGAGGAGTACCCTCAACCGACGAGCGTGTATGAGGAATGTGATGCGTGTGAATGAAGCGAAAGAAGTATGCCAGGATCGTAGTAAATGGAAATCCGTGGTCTCTGCCCACCCCTCAGGGAAACAGGCGTGAGTTTATGTATGTATGTATTTACTAACTAATTTCCACCTACCAAATGTATACATATTTTACAGGTTAAGATTTATGGTTATACTAGCTGCGCCCCGTGGTGTTACCCGCTACATTTTTTCGGGATAAAAAGTAGCCTATGCCTAATCCAGGGTGTCAGCTACCTCTATATGAAATTTCACCAAATTCTGTTTGGCCGTTTGAGCGTGAAAAGGTAACAAACACACACACAAATTTTTGCCTTTATAATATTAGTGTGATGTGATAATAAAATTATAAATAGTATCTGATATATTTATACTTATAAATCGATCAAAAAGTACTTAAAATTAAGTCTATTTTTACCCACGACAGAACGGAGATGGTGTATGTTAAGGGTGAGCGGTTGTTTGTTTGTTTGTATGTGTGTGCACAAATGATTGTTGCCAATTTTCTCAAAAATGGGTTGACCGATTTTCATGCGGTTTTCGGTAACGGGTATATGGTACATTAGAGATGGTTTTTAGCTACCATTTTTTTTTCTACGAATACGTTTATAACCGTCGTGGGTTTTTTTTAATTTTTTATTTTGTTTTATGTATAATTTTTTTTCTACACTTACTGAGAATGATTTGCCACATATCTCACAAACATAGCGCCTCAGGATTGGCCGCATCTGGTGCCGACGTACATGGTCCCTCAGTCTTCTAGCAGTATGAAATTCCTTGAAAAACATGAAAAAAATACTATTATTTAATACAAATTTGCAGCCTAGAATTGACCACACCCTTTCGTAAGTGGCGACTTGACTGGCGTTTAAAAAACTCGACATATGTCAAAAAACCACAGTCAAAATATTTTTAATAATACAAAATATTTCGCGACAGAGGATAACGCTCCTGTCAGAATTGTCAGACAATTCTACAAATATGTCAATATGTCATGACAATTTTTTGTTTAATAAAGCAGATTTGACAAGTTTTCCACGACAAATTTTCACCTGTCACCTGTCGCTCAAAAAGTTTTAAACAGAAAAATGTCGGATTGTCGCGACAATCTGACATATTTGTGAATTTTCCACCATGACAATTTTGTTGCCTGTAAGTTTTATTGAACAGAAAAATTGTCAAATTGTCACTTTTTGACATATGTCACACTTGTCGAATTGACAGCTTTATTAAATAGGGCCCTGGTGTCAGAGTGTAAACCGCCTGTAGCCCTCTGACATGGCGACACACACCGTTGAAACATCTCTCAGGCGTGCCGGTTGCCTCACGATGTTTGCCTTCACCGTTTGTTTGAAAGCATAGCAATATATGTCGTATTTGTATGGCAATACGACATATATTGCTATGCTTTAAAACGATGCCGTAGTATACCGCCGCTGGAGCCTGTGGCGGGATGCCACGGCAATTTATGTCATATATCTAATACGGACTGCCTCGTTGGTCTAGTGGTTGCTAAGCGCGACTGCTGAGCACGAGGTCCTGGGTTCGAATCCCGGGTCGGGCAGTGTTACTGGGTTTTTCTATTAGGTAATTCTTAGTAGCAGCACGGAGTCTGGATTTGTGCCCGGTTGATGGCAATAGGCTCGTCCCCTATTACATTGGGACCTAAAACATAACTGGCGAAATGTGGGTGTACTATATGTTGTGTGTGTGTGTGTGTATCTAATACAATACGTTTGAATTTCCATTGGTAAAAAATATCCCTTGCCATGCCGTCCCGATCTGCGTTGGCCTTAAGACGTGAGCGCATGCGCACCTACCACAACTCACCTTCTTGCATATGTTACACACGCCGGTAAATGACTTGTTATGAATGGCTTGTATATGCTCCGATATACTGGTTTTTGTAGCAAAAGACGCATCGCATTCGTTACATTTAAATCTGTAAAGAATAATAATAATATAATAATAACAGCCTATATATAAAGTGTTACTGGGTTTTTCCATTAGTGCCCGGTTGATGGCAATAGGCTCGTTCCCTATTACATTGGGACCTAAAACATAACTGGCGAAATGTGGGTGTACTATATGTGCACCTCTGCCTACCCCTTCGGGGAATACAGGCGTGATGTTATGTTATGTAAACCGATAACAAACTCAAACGTAAGTTTTCAACCCGAGCACAACATTGATGTATGAATTTGATTTTTTACTGGATGTGGCATTGATGGCATAGTCTGTTACTGTAATTAGAAAGTTATTTTTTTATTTACTTTATGTATGTAATACAGATAACACTCACGAAAGTTATTATAATATAATAATAATAAATCTTTATTAGTACCAAAATATCACAATGATTACAATTTTAGGATCATGGCTATGTGGGCCAGAGCATAAAGACCCTGATTTCTAAACTAGGTAAAAACCTGTATCTTAGAAGTCAGAGTTACCTAGATAGGACCATGACAACAAAGAAATTAAATTTTATAATTAAAAGTGTTAATTACATAACAAAGTAGCTAATCTAGGGCAAAAAATTATTGATAGCGGAACCAATAAAGAGAGAAAAACAATAAAAATGAAGAAGTAATTATAGTAAAGTATGGTGTTTAAATATACCTTAATTTGTCCCCAGACTTATGTTTCAGCGTAGTTTTGACATGTATATTATAAAACGATTTATTTTTAAAGACAGTGTCACATTGGGCGCAGTACACTGTGTCCTCCTGAAACAGATAAAATCCTTAATCCATACACACATATACATACACACACACACACAGCACACAGATTAAAACCAATATTTCCATGTATATAGAATAAAAATGTAATTAGAAAGAGGAACACCTCATGTTTGATGACCTGATTAGCGGAGTGGCTAAGCGATTGGACTGCTGCGCTAACGGTTGCGGGTTCGATTCCCGCACGGGGCAAAACTTTGTGGGAACCACAGATGTTTGTCCCGAGTTTGGATGTGTGTGTGTGTGATATTTCATGTTTGTTAAACGCACACTTCTTTTGCTTGAGCTGAATTAGCCTAGCTTTACAATGCCACTTTAGACGACGATTTCATAAGTAACTAGCTGCGCCCCGCGGTGTTACCCGCTACTTTTTTCGGGATAAAAGTAGCTTGTGTTAATCCAGAGTGTCAGCTACTTCCATATGAAGTTTAATTAAAATCCATTCTGTAGTTTTTATGTGAAAGAGTAAATCCGTCCATACTTACAAACTTTCGCGTTTATAATATTAGTAGGGATATACATACTATACTAATTCTTACCTGGCCAGAGTGAGATCGCATGTGCACACTGAGTTTTTGTTTAATAATTTGTTTCTTACAGACGGTGCATTCAACAAAGTCTTTGGAATGGCCTCTGAAACGTGCAAATAAAATATTAAGGGGTAGGCAGAGGTGTACATACAGTACACCCACATTTCGTCAGTTATGTTTTTTAGGTCCCAATGTAATAGGGGCGAGCCTATTGCCATCAACCCGGCACAAATCCAGACTCCGTGGTCGCTAAGCGCGACTGCCAAGCACGAGGTCCTAGGTTCGAATCCTGGGTCGGGCAGTGTTACTGGGTTTATCCATTAGGTAATTCTCAGTAGCAGCACGGAGTCTGGATTTGTGCCCGGTTGATGGCAATAGGCCCCCTATTACATTGGGACCTCAAACATAACTGGCGAAATGTGGGTGTACTATATGTGCACATCTGCCTACCCCTTGGGAGAATACAGGCGTGATGTTGTTTAATGTTTACAATTACAGTCGCGTTTTAGGCGACCTCTACAAACAATAATTAAGTTATTATTATTATCACTAGTCACTCACTCCATATGCTTGGAAAGGCTACTTTTCAATAACAGTTTCCCGCAGTCCTTGCACTTGACCTTAGCCGCTGGATGGACCCGCGTCTTGTGTGCGCGCAAATCATTATACGACCTGCCAACACACAAACGATATTATGATCTATATATATAAAATTTTCGTGTCACAGTTTTCGTTCCCGTACTCCTCCGAAACGGCTAGACCGATTCTCATGAAATTTTGTGAGCATATTGAGTAGGTCTGAGACTCGGCCAACATCTATTTTTCATACCCCTTAGTGATAAGAGTATTTTACCTGAAATTCACGCGGACGAAGTCGCGGGCAACAGCTAGTTATGATATATTATTATGATACACAGAATGAATTTTTAGTCACCGTCCAAATTCGTTCTAGGCATTAGGTACCATTCAATAATTCCATTTTTGAAAAAAAATCGATATGTAAAATGTTTATATTAAATCATTTTCTCGAAAGAATTATCCGCTCTGCGTGGTCACTAAGTTAAACGTTAATAATATTACACTTGCCGCGCAAACATTCAATGAAAAGGGTAGCGCGCACCCCGCTTCCCCCCCCCGCTACACCTAGCGCGTACGCACGGCGTGGCGGTGTCCAGAAACATTAACTTTTTATAGATAACTTTGTGATGTTATAACTCAATATTTTTGTATTGAGTGATACTAAAAGAAAAAACACGTATTCAATGATTTTCGCCAAAGATAAATATATCAAAATTTGGACGGTGACTAAAAGTTTATCCGGTATATGCCATCTAGTTTAAAAAAAAAAGACGTGTAATAAGTGTTTTTTTAAAACATATTTGCAGAAATAAAATCGTTTATCATTTATTCTACCTGTCACGATCGCCACTTATATTCAGACGGGAACATAAATAAAACTAGGCGACTCACACGATAGAATTTTGGTTTATAAAAACATAACGTACATAACATCACGCCTGTATTCCCCGAAGGGGTAGGCAGAGGTGCACATATAGTTCACCCACATTTCGCCAGTTATGTATATAGGTCCCAATGTAATAGGGGACGAGCCTATTCCCATTAACCGGGCACAAATCCAGACTCCGTGCTGCCACTGAGAATTACCTAATGAAAAACCCAGTAACACTTTGCCCGACCCGGGATTCGAACCCAGAACCTCGTGCTCAGCAGTCGCGCTTAGTGGTTTAAGAAATTGTTACTAACATTTATGAGCTGAGGGCGTGAAATAAAGTTATTATTATCTACTGATTATAACCTAGCTTTGACTGCCTCGTTGGTCTAGTGGTCGCTAAGCGCGACTGCTGAGCACGAGGTCCTGGGTTCGAATCCTGGGTCGGGCAAAGTGTTATTGGGTTTTTCCATTAGGTAATTCTCAGTAGCAGCACGGAGTCTGGATTTGTGCCCGGTTGATGGCAATAGGCTCGCCCCCTATTACATTGGGACCTAAAACATAACCGGCGAAATGTGGGTGTACTATATGTGTGTATATGTGCACCTCTGCCTACCCCTTCGGGGAATACAGGCGTGATGTTATGTGTATAACCTAGCTTTTGCCCGCGGCTTCGCCTGCGTTAAGTTTCTTTAAAAACTTCATCAAAATCCGTCCAGCGGTTTAGTCGTGAAGGCGTAACAGACAGAGTTACTTTTACATTTATAATATTAGCATGGATAGTATTTTTAAAAGTAGTGGTGGCCTAGTGGTAAACGTACCGGATTTGTATGCACAAGGTTGCAGGTTCAAACCCGGGCAAGTATCAATGTGACTTTTTCAATGTTATAAATACTTTCTTAGTTATTCTAAGACAGCACTGACTAACGGTGACGGAAAACATCGAGAGGAAACCTGGATTTAATTATCTGAAATCGCCCGCAGTGAGCTAGCGTGGTGATCAATGCTCAACCCTCTATACAAGAAGAGGCCTTTGCTGCAGTGGGACAGTTATAGGCTGTTATTATTATAATTATGGATTACTAATTACTTTAATTACTTACGTGAACAGTACATGGCATTTCCTACACTTATACTGCGACACCATGTGCTTCTGCCATATGTGATGGTTGACAAAACGCACTTCGCTGCCCCTCCACGGACACTTTGCGCACTGGTATAACCTGCAATTATCATTATAATATACAGGTTGGAACTTTGAGGACAAAATTTCTCAAAATTTCTTAAAAATATATAACATAACCAACTAAGTTGAGCAATAATATATTTAAAAGATGATATTAAATTTTAATATTATTATAACTATTAAATTCTAATACAAACTAAAAACTATATATAAAAAAATAAAAAGTTAAAGCATCATAGAATTCATCTCCATCGATGTCAACCGGTAACGTGCCCAAAAGACTGGCAATGCTGATTCTTTGGCCAAAAAATGAACCAGCCCTTTGGTCACGTGTGGAGTCGACTAAGTGCTTTGCTAAATCATTAAATAAAGCGCGAGCTCTCGGACCCCATAGCCCAAAGACCACACCATAGACCACATCCATACGCTCCGCCAGATTATACAGAAGACCGAGGAGTATAATCGGCCACTGTGGCACTGTCTAGCGTTTGTGGACTATGAAAAAGCCTTCGATTCTATCGAAACCTGGGCTGTATTGCAGTCCCTCCAGCGATGTCATATCGACTATAGGTATATCGAGGTGTTGAAGTGTTTGTATAGTAACGCCACCATGTCGATTCGGCTACAGGACGACACCCACGGGAGGAAATGGGGTGGTCAATTCTAGGCCGGATACCACTCGGCATGAATACTTACTTTAAAATATGAGGGTGATATTAGAAAGAGTATGTAAGGCTTTTAATTTCAAAAATAGAAAAATAGGGGTGGTGATAAAAGGTTTTTTTTTTAACTAAACGTCCCCCCCCCTCACTAGGAATTTCTCCTGTGTCGTGGGTGCACAAACACGAAATATCACATACACAAACACCCAGACTTGGGACAAATATCCGTGGTTCGCACAAAGTTTTGCCCCGTGCGAGCATCGAACCCGCAACCCTTAGCGCAGCAGTCCAATCGCTTAGCCACTGCGCCAATCAGGTCTTCAAAGTCGTCAAAACGCGGGCAAAGTCGCGTGTACAGCTAGTACTCACACATAATGGTCCTTACGATGAGAGTCGCGTTCGGCGGTAGTCTCAAACCTCTGTGTACATACGTGGCATACGAACGGTCCTGCTTTCTGTGGACAACAAATTTCCATATTAATTGAAATTTTTAAGGTTTCTAATGGGTTAGTAATACTCAATATCTATGTTAAAACATACACACATATAGTACACCCACATTTCGCCAGTTATGTGTTTTTAGGTCCCAATGTAATAGGGGGCGAGCCTATTGCCATCAACCGGGCACAAAACCAGACTCCGTGCTGCTACTGAGAATAACCTAATGGAAAAACTCAGTAGCACTTTGACCGACCCGGGATTCGAACCCAGGACCTCGTGCTCAGCAGTCACGCTTAGCGACCACTAGACCAACGAGGCAGTCAAATATCTATGTTAGTAACTATAATATAATATACATAACATCACGCCTGTATTCCCCGAAGGGGTAGGCAGCACATATAGTACACCAACATTTCGCCAGTTATGTTTTAGGATTAATAAATTAAAATTATAATATACATACCACATCATGTCTCTCGTTGTGTTTATCCAAGTTCTTTTGGGAATTGAACGTTTTCACACATAAAAGGCATTTGTGTGGTCTACATTTAAACAGGTAATGGGTTCGCTTCCCCTCTCTGTACTCAAGCATTTGTTTCTCATTCAACAACACGCACACCATTTCTTCTTCTTTATAATCCTGGTATATTTTAGTCTCTAGATCCTTACCTACAAGTTATACATATAGATAACATCTAGTCGCAAAGCTTAGCTTTTGCAAAATTAAATTATTATTTCCTTTAATACATATATCTTATATTTTACATTTTTAAATAATATATCAATATAAAAAATACAAAATTTAAAAATATAAAGTATAGGGCCCAACCAGCAGCGGGAACAGGGTCCAAGCTACCGGTGGCTAGGGCTCCAGAGAGAGGAACCTCCTCACAAAATTAATCAAAATTATTATCTTATATATAAAATTCTCGTATCACAATGTTCGTTCCCGTACTCCTCCGAAACGGCTAGACCGATTCTCATGAAATTTTGTGAGCATATTGAGTAGGTCTGAGAAACGGCCAACATCTATTTTTCATACCCCGGGTCAGCTAGTTATTATTAAAAAAAAAACAAAATTAAACGTTTTGAAAAACCCCACGTTTTCGTGTGACATGACTGCCTCGTTGGTCCAGTGGTTGCTAAGCGCGACTGCTAAGCACGAGGTCCTGGGTACGAATCCCGGGTCGGGCACTGTTATTGGGTTTTTCCATAAGTTAATCCTCAGTAACAGTACAGTCTGAATTTGTGCCCGGTTGATGGCAATAGGCTCGCCCCCTATTACATTGGGTCCTAAAAACATAAATGGCGAAATGTGGGTTTACTATACATATGTGCACCTCTGCCTACCCCTTCGGGGAATACAGGCGTGATGTTATATTTTTATTTTATGACCGTTTGGACTGCCAAGTCAAAGATCGCAAGTTCAAACCCGGCACACACTAATGTCATTTCGAATTAATGTACGTACTAGAAATTAATTATTATCAATTGTAATTAGTTATAGTTATATATCAGTAAAAACAGTGTAGAAGAACATCGTGAGGAAACCGGCACACCTGAGAGATATTTCAACGGTGTGTGTCGCCATGTCAGAGCCCCACAGGCGGTTTACACTCTGACACCAGGTTGTTCATCAACCATACGATAAGAAGACAAACCAAACAAACAACCCTGTAACATAATAAATAAAATAAATAATAAATAAACACTTACCACTATAAGTAACTTCAATTTCATTATCACTAGCTGTGTCCGTTGATTCACTGTCTGGCATCTGATATATACTATCCTTCATACTACCAGATACTGTTGCTGACGTTGCATCATGCTTCAAACGCTCTACATCATGTAACGCAACAACTGAAGGCCCAGTTACAGGTTGCTTGGGACGGCTACGTAACATGCTGAGTGACATAACTGGCTTTTTAGCCACTTTCACATCACTAGGTACCGTTGTAACTATTCGTGAAGTATTCTTAGAATCTACGTTAACTGTTGTATTATTCTTGTTTGATGTTACAGCTTGTAACATCTCGTGCAACGTAGGCAGCATTGACGGTTGCTTGGAACCAGACAGCAATGTATATGGAGTTGTATTAAATGGTTGCAGTATTGGTTTTTTATCAGCTGGCAACATGTTTGGTGTCTCATTATCAAGCAGTCTTGTAGATTCTTGTATCAAAATGGTTGGTTTTGTCTCAGTATAGTCGTTTATAGCCTGTGGTTTGATATCTTCTAGAGGATCGTCACCAGAAAACTGTTTTATTTTAGTAGGTGGTATCATATTATCATAATCTTCCATGTCAATTTCCATTTCTTGCTTTATTGCTGGTGATGTTGGTAATGCTGGTGATGTTGGCAATGTTGGTTGTGTTCGTCTATCTTCATCATCAATTGAAACCTGTATGATATGACAATTATTTTTTGGTATGATTGATAAAATGGATGTCGCCTTTTGTTTCAGACTTGATAATCCGGGTGTTGCCTGGAATATAAAGATAAGGCAGTTAAAGAAACAGTTTTTTTTTATGATTAGCTTACGCTTGCGACTTCATCCAGGTCGATTTCGAATGTTTTATAATTCACATACATATATTCATTTTTATTTATATAGATAGAAGATAACTTTCCTTAATATAATTATTGTCCAAAATTCACGCGGACAAAGTCACGGGCATTAGCTAGTAGTTTATAAAACATTCGAAATCCATATGGACTATAACCAGTAGTTCCTGAGATTACCGCGAACATCCAAACTCACAAGCTTTATCTATAATACATTAGTCCAGATAGGAGAAAACGATACTTACATCACAATTCATTTGAGTTTGCAGGAGAAGACTCTGCGCCCTCATAACTTTGTTTTTAAATATTTTAATCTTTTGAACCATAGCCAAACACTCCCAGCATAACAGAATACACTCATTAATCTGGAAGAAGAACAAAGTAGATAAATAAAAATGGTTATTACAGAAAATTGTACAACTTATAAAATAAATTATAATACGTAAAATCTAATGTAACATTAAAAGAAACAAAACAAAAGCTTAAACAAAAATTAAAGATTATATCCTAAAATAGTGTGTGTATGAGTATGTGTGTGTGTGTGTGTGTGTGTGTGCGTGTGTGTGTGTGCGTGTGTGTGTGTGTGCGTGTGTGTGTGTGTGTGTGTGTTAGTGAGTGAGGGTGTGTATGAATGTGTGCACGTATGTAAGTCCTTATACATATATTAAATACTAATATAAATAATAATATTAATGTGACGCGTGTGAATGAAGCAAAAGAAGTATGCCAGGATTGTAACAAATGGAAATCCGTGGTCTCTGCCTACCCCTCAAGGAAACAGGCGTGACTTTATGTATGTAATAAATAATAAGTGATTGGGAAATGGCTTTGCCTTGACGATTAAGTGGTCGCCTCGAGCTCTATGAACACAATGGTTCCTCACTCTTAAATTGCTGTAACCAACAGGGTACATAACAATCTCAATATTATTTAATTTAACCACCACAATTATATTTTGGAGTATTGAGTACAAGATTTTGTAAAAAATGTAAATGAAAATATTGATTGTCTCTATTTCCCGAAATAGTTGGCAGAAGTGTAGTGCACCATAATTTTGACAGTTGTGTCCCAAGGTCCCAATTTAATAGCTGATGATGAAAAGGGTGCAAATCTAGACCAATATAATACTCTAGGGTATTATGACTTCGAAATAAGAAAACTATAATTTTACGACTGCACGTGCAAAACTAAATATCGCCGCCAACATTGAATGTCGCTGGAAGAAAGGTTCTCGAGTGGCGACCACGAACCGGAAGACTCAGCGTTGGCAGGCCTCCCACCAGGTGGACCGACGATATCGTCACAATTGCAGGCAACCGGTGCATGCAATAGGCAAGTTGACGTTCATTGTGGCGTTCTAAGGGGGAGGCCTTTGTTCAACAATCGACGTCTTCCGGCTGATCATGATAAAGAACGTCAGTGTAAAAAATTTAAAGAGTGCAATAGAAAGTTACCGTAGTTCCCCGGTACATTATAGGACACAGGGTAAACAGAATATTCGTTTCTTTCAACGGTTTTAATGTCCTGTCGATACATAAGCATGTACAGCATTTTCGAATCCGATTTCTATTTGGTATATGTTTTGCGCCATTTAAGAATTGCGTACTCATTTTAAAAGTTTGTGCATAACAATGATCATTCATTTCAATTTAAATAGACTCTACCGTAAACATATTATTCTGAAAAAAGTATTACACTAATATTTTAATACTTTACTTATAGAGATCTAGATAAAATAATTAAGTTTTGAAATTATTAAAATTCAATTCTATGTTTATTTCACTCTGACTTTGACTGACTGAGGAGGGATGTCAGTCTTCTTTTGACAGTATGTGTAATAGATAAGACAAAGACTACATACAGATTACACATTCAATATAATTAAATAATCTGTAATTTGCAATAAACCTCAGAGCAATAAACCGTAAAAATTAAAAATTCTAACATGACATACAAGTATATCTGTCAGATAACAGACACTGACAGTAAAATCTTCGCTGGCTAATTGGCTATAATATGTATTATGTACATAGATAATATACTATAATACAAGAATTATGTATTCTGTGGTCTTCAGAATCGAAGACAAATCAATATTCAAACATATTTGTTGATTTTAATGAAGAATATCAATAAAAATGTATGAAATAAATGAAACAAAGCATAACATATGTCAAGCCTGTTTAAGTACTGATCGGAGACTTACTGCCATCAATGAGTTCAGTGATGTTTTTAACATTATTTCTTCCTTTAAATTTAATGTAAGTAATCTAACAATTATTAATCTTATCATGTATCAAATGTTCATAAAGTTAACTCCAAGCTGTTGGTAAATGGATAATTATTATAACATTCAGTTATAAAAACCTTCAACAGAGAATACAAACGATTTTTAAATAAATTGTAGTCGAAGTTATTCAGAACTGTGCTTGAAATCTGTGTAGGGGTAAGCAGAGATGTTGCGTTGTGTCTAAATGTCTATAAATTAACATTTGGGGGATTATTATTAGTTTCTTATAATATCTAGCAAGTCTATTACCATGCCTTGTTGGTCTAGGGGTCGCTAAGCGCGACTGCTGAGCACGAGGTCCTGGGTGCGAATCCCAGGTCGGGCAAAAGTGTTTCTGGGATTTTCCATAAGGTAATTTTCAGTAGCTGCACGGAGTCTGGATTTGTGCCCGGTTGATGGCAATAGGCCCTCCTATTACATTGGGACCTAAAACATAACTGGCGAAATGTGGGTGTATTATATATGCACCTCTGCCTACTCCTTCGGGGAATACAGGCGTGATGTTATGTTTTTTACTGCTAGAATTAATTTAATACATTTATTTCCAGACATGTCCCCCAGTGTATGTGTGCTGGGAGTGTTTGGCCATGCTCAAGAAAATAAGGCTTTTTAAAGTTAAATTAGATGAAGCGCAGAGGATATTGTCGAACCACTTTGTTAATAAAAAGGTGAGTGTGTGAGGTGCGAGGGTTTAGTGGTTACAAAGCGTGGCTGCTGACTGTGAGGGCTTGGGTTTGATTTCTAGGCCAATCAAAGATAAGATAACTTTATGTAGCGCCCCGCAGTGTTACCCGCTACATTTTTTCGGGATAAAAAGTAGCCTACGGTTAATGTGGGGATACCCTGGATTAACCGTAGGCTACTTTAATTTACTTACTTATTTACTTTGAATTAATAAAGACGACATTGATTGACATATTGACGACCTGAATAGCGCAGTGACTAAGCGATTGGACTGCTGCGCTAAGGGTGCCGGGTTCGATTCCCGCTCGGGGCAAAACTTTGTGCGAACCACAGTTGTTTGTCCCGAGTCTGGGTGTTCGTGTATGTGAATATTTCATGTTTGTGAAACGTACCTACGATACAGGAGAAATTCCTAGTGCGGGGCGACGTTTTTATAAAAAAAAAAACAAAAATCTAGCCGTTCGAGCATGAAGAGGTAACAAACATACAAACACACGCACAAACTTTCGCTTTTATAATATTAGTGTGATAGTGTGATGAGTTAATGACACAATAATAAATAAGTACATGCAAGATGATACACTAATATAGCAGTTCTGTCATGTTGCATTGGACAGGGTTTGTGGAGGAATAATGGGGAGGCCTTTGCCCAGCAGTGGGCCACCGAACAGGCTACAAAAAAAAATTTAACAATAGCACAAAAACTGTTGACTAAAATATAAAAAAACAGGATGTAGTAATAAAATATGTCATAATTTTAGGTATTTTTAAGAAATCTGTTCAATCATAAGAATATTTATTTAGAACATAGTTTTTAGATACTCTTTAAATTCTTTTCAAAGATTAATTGTTTTTATGAAATGAAATAACATTTTGCTTGGCCCGGGAATAAACCTAGGAACAAATGCTCAGAAATCGTACTTATCACTTCTGACATCAATACTCTTTTTTACAGAAATCTTTACTCAAATCTCTATCATGGTTGACACACACACACACTGATGAAATAATAACTATCACACATAATTATGATATTAAAGAAACCAAACCAACAGTAGAAATCAAACAAGCAATTAATTATGATGATCATAATAATTATGATGATCACACTCATGATGACAATTATGATCCAGAACCAAGTGACATTTGCCATGTAGAAATAAAAAAAGCAAAGAATATTGACACAAAGTCTATGAGAACAAAGGAGAAGTTACTTTACAGATTTGTTTATGAAACTAACGATAAATTGAGTAAGAAGGTCTTACAAAAGAGGATTACTATAAATGAAACTGATGTTAGGAAATGGATGAAAACAGAGAGAAACAGTGAATTTTATAAGAGTTTCAAATTCAAATGCAACATGTGTTTGCACGGGTTTTCTTGTGAAGGTAAATTGAAATCACATGTGAAGAAATATCATGATGAAGTAAGTTTATATATTAGTTTTTTATAAATATTTTTTACTATATCAATTTAAAATTAAAGCCTAGCATGGCAACATGGAATTGGCAAGCTGTCGTTCTTTGTGGCGTTCTAAGGGGGAGGCCTTTGTTCAGCAGTGGACGTCTTCCGGCTGATGATGAAATGTTGATGATGGCAACATGCATAAAAAATACAAAAAGTCATAAATTTGGGTTGGTATTATCGTTTCAGTGATTTGTAGCTGTAAAGGTACAACATTGAGTTGGTAATCGTAGATTCCAACAGATAATATCTGACGTCACCCTTAAGACGTAAAAACTAAAAGGGAACTTGAAATTCGATGGAAACCCGGTGGCTCAGTTGGCAGAGCGGCGCCACGGTACGGCGACTGTCGCGGGTTTGAGTCCCGCTCGTGTCCATCATTTTTCAAGTTTCCCTTTATCAATTTAAAATATTCCTTACTAGCTGCGCCCCGCGGTACCCGCTACATTTTGACGGGATAAAAAGTAGCCTATGTGTTAATCCAGGGTGTCAGCTACCTCTGTATGCACCATTCTTAGCAACTGATAACTAATTTATAATTCGCACATGAATTTAAAAAGACATTGGTGCGTGCCGGGGTTTGGGGGGTGACTTGCGACCTTTCGATCTTTTGACGACCTGATTAGCGCAGTGGCTAAGCAATTGGACTGCTGCGCTGAGGATTGCGGGTTCGATTCCCGCACGGGGCAAAACTTTGTGCGAACCACAGATGTTTGTCCCGAGTCTGGGTGTTAGTGTATGTGATATTTCGTGTTTGTGAAACGCACCCACGACACAGGAGAAATTCCTAGTGTGGGGCGACGTTTTTTTTAAAAAAAAAAAAACTTTGACTTGGCAGTCCAACGGTCATACCTCTCAGCTATCAGGCCATTATTTATGTATTTCAAAAATACTGTTCGCAGGCTATAGGCACGCATGTTTGTTCAGCGTGCAACACGCGCTTGAGTTCGGAGGCCATGCTGCGCGCGCATGTACTCAGCCATAACAGTGCATGGGAGTGCGCGCGCTGCGACTTCCAGTGTTACACGCGGCGGAGGCTCAAGGCGCATCTCACAACGCATTACACTGTGAAATGCGTTGATTGTGAAGCCAATTTCAAGTAAGTCAAATTCTTAATGTGTTTTTTTTTTGGTTTTTTATTTATAAAACGTCGCCGCACACTAGGAATTTCTTCTGTGTCGTGAGTGCGTTTCACAAACACGAAATATCACATACACAAACACCGTGACTCGGGACAAATATCTGTGGCTCGCACAAAGTTTTGCCCCGTGCGGGAATCGAACGCAACCCTTAGCGCAGCAGCCCAATCGCTTAGCGTTGGTGAAAATTTATGTAATCCACAGATTTTACTATAATAACTTTCGTGAGTGTTATCCATATTATTTACTGTATATCCCGAATACACCTGTGAGTGTAACCGGAATATACAGTAAATAATAATCCACAGATGTTTGTCCCGAATCTGGGTGTTTGTGTATGTGATATTTCGTGTTTGTGAAACGCACCCACGACACAAGAGAAATTCCTAGTGTGGGGCGACGTTTTCCAGAAAAAAATTTTTTTTAGCTCACCCGGGTACTTCGTGCCGCCTTCTCATCATTTAAACCTTCCCTGGACGTCCACGGATATTCCAATTTGCTTTTTTTTTAAATTGTTGCATTTTAAATGGACTAACCGCCATTGTTGCGTTCATGATGTTCTGCAAAAAGGGCAAGTGAGGAGTACCCTCAACCGACGAGCGTGTATGAGGAATGTGATGCGTGTGAATGAAGCGAAAGAAGTATGCCAGGATCGTAGCAAATGGAAATCCGTGGTCTCTGCCTACCCCTCTGGGAAACAAAAACATAACATCACGCCTGTATTCCCCGAAGGGGTAGGCAGAGGTGCACATATAGTACACCCACATTTCGCCAGTTATGTTTTAGGTCCCAATGTAATAGGGGGCGAGCCTATTGCCATCAATCACAAATCCAGACTCCGTGCTGCTACTGAGAATTACCTAATGAAAAAACCCAATTACACTTTGCCCGGGATTCGAACCCAGGACCTAGTGCTCGGCAGTCGCGCTTAGATCACTAGACCAACGAGGCAGTCTCGGGAAACAGGCGTGACTTTCTGTATGTATGTTGCAGAGACATGCCATCATTCTACAACCACTATAAGCAAATGCACACCATATTCATCTGCGACTATTGCGGCCGGCGTTGTAAGTCGAAGCTGATGTTAACTACCCACATAAGGTCAGTAACTATACATAGCATAATATATACATAAGTAGGTATACATCGCACGATGTTCATTTTAGTTTAACTTTTTTTTTATATTATGTGGAAAATGTTGGTTATACATTTATACTACCATTTTAGCTTTTAAGTAAAAAAAAAAAAAAAAAAAAGTTTATTTTTCTCATCATCACACATAGGAACATAGTACAGGAAATAGCAACATAAATAGAGACTGGTGTCTGTGATAGGTAAAACCTGTGTTACAGATCACCAGGCTACCCACCGAAGAGATTAACATAATCTATCGTTACATACATATATGGCTAAGTATGAGATACTTAACCATATTGTAATGTGTAACCGTTTATTTTCCCAAATAAAATAAAATAAAATAAGTATAACATCATGCCTTGTATGCATGGGTGTACAGCGTGTGGCGTACAGCAGACGCCGCATTAAAGGCTGGCGTCCACTAGGCGGATCGGGTCGGGCCGCATCGCAACGCAAAAATACGCCTGGCTATGTTTTGTATGAAATATCGTTCATTAGCGACGGATCGGAGCGCGGCGGGCGGCAACGCATTGGCGGATCGCTTCGCAGGCGTATTTCTGTCGGCGGTGCGCTGCGACCCGCCCCGATCCGTCTAGTCGACGCAGGCAGGCGGATGTGAGCGCGAGTGCCGTGAATAAACGAAAATGAACGAAGAACTGCTTATTTCTTTAGTGCAAAAGTATAGAGAATATATATAAGTATAGAGAATCCGGCATATATCATGCACCCACACATTGTGTACTCGTCGTCGTTTTTACACGCTTTATATTAGCTTCACTTGTATGTATGTATGTTTGTTTGTATGTTTGTAACCGACTTCTTTGGGCGCGATTTTGACCCACTTTAAACGGCTAGATTTCGTTCAAACTTTGTAGATTTATCGAGGACCGATGACAATACACTAATTTGATAAAATTATTTAATAATATAATTAATAAAAAGTATTAATTAATAAAAATAGCATAATTACAGCCCGCAACACAAACGCCCTCTGCTAAGCCGCTAGTCGCTACGGTAAAGTTCCGTGGTAGCTAAGCGTCGCGCGCGTGTCCCGACTCCAACGCCCTCTGCTAAGCCGCTAGTCGCTACGGTAAAGTTCCGTGGTAGCTAAGCGTCGCGCGCGTGTCCCGACTCCAACGCCCTCTGCTAAGCCGCTAGTCGCTACGGTAAAGTTCCGTGGTAGCTAACCGTCGCGGGCGCCGAGACCGGCTCGCGTTAAGGTAAAGCTCCGTGGTAGCTAACCATCTTAATAAAAAATAGAAAATAAATAATAGTTTAAAAAAACTAAAAAACACGCTTTTTATCGAAAACCGAACTAAAAAATAGAAAATAAGTTTTAATCAATTTAAATTAAGAATAGTGTTAAAAATTTCAATAAATATAAATTAATAATAGTGTGAATAAAAACAAAAAATATTTTATTTAAAAAAGCGTGGGGTGCATGGTGTCAATAGTTATAAATATTTTATTGACAGATACGAGTAGAGTGATTATCACTTTGATAATATCTTAAAAAGCACCCCACGCTTTTTTTAAATAAAATATTTTTTGTTTTTATTCACACTATTATTAATTTATATTTATTGAAATTTTTAACACTATTCTTAATTTAAATTGATTAAAACTTATTTTCTATTTTTTAGTTCGGTTTTCGATAAAAAGCGTGTTTTTTAGTTTTTTTAAACTATTATTTATTTTTTATTTTTTTGTTTTTCCTCAAGAAGGATTTGAAACCATAACATCTCTTCGTCTGAGCTGTCCATGGTAGCGCGATGTCAGTCCAAGCACGAAAACACGTCTGTAAGATCAAATCCGCTTAGGCGGTCCGCCGCGCACCGTACAGATGGACGCAAGAGCATCACAGAACCGCGGCCCGTTCCAATGCGACCCGCCCCGATCCGTCCCTAAAGGACGCCAGCCTTTACACAGCACGTAGCGGCGTCCCGCTTCCACATCGTATACTGTCCTGCTTTAATTGTACATGGTAAGGGTAACACGTAGATATGTTATAGGTCTCAATGTTACGGCGATTATATTCCTAATGGATTCAAACCCTGAACTAAACGCCTTTATTCCGGAAGAGGTAATAGGGGGAGGAGGGCAGGCGATCTCAATGTAACGGCGATTATATTCCTGATGGATTCAAACCCTGAACTTAATGCCTGTATTCCTAGAAAGGGGTAGGAATAGGTGTATCGTAACATGTAATAGAGGGTGGGGGGGTGAGCCGATTGCCGTCAACCAGCCACAAATCCAGACTCCGTGCTGATACTGAGAATTACTTAATTGAAAAACGTAGGACACACAAAACAGGCGTAAACCTAATGTAAGCACGTAACTAATGCGGATCAGCTGCTTCGATACGACTCGGCTACGGCTAGGCGACGTCGCGCTCACGGCTCGCCGGGCCCGGGGCGAGGCGATAACGTTACGATTCCGATTAGTGTGCGTTGTAGGGAGTTTCATACACAGAATACTGCACGGCTCTAATTGGTGACGATCGCTTTCCGGTTTGATATGTGTGTAAGGTTGGGTATTTAGAAAGGAAAGGATGGAAGAAAGAAGAGTGACAAAACGAATATATGAGGTTAATGTTAGTGGAGTATCGGGGAGGGGAAGACCTCGGCGAACATACCTAGAGCATATTATCTACTATATATACCGGTTATACTAACGTCGATATTCGGGAATGCCCGACTAGTTTTGGACTCTAACGGAGCTCAGTTCGGCTCGCGACCCCGCGTCACCTGCTCATGAATAAGGGCTCCGTTAGAGTCCGAGACTAGTCGGGCATTCCCGAATATCGACGTGAGTATAACCGGTATATATAGTAGATAATACCTAGAGCAAATTGGAGATGTTCTCCAAAACGGGCAAGTGAGGAGTACCCTCAACCGACGAGCGTGTACGAGGAATGTGATGCGTGTGAATGAAGCGAAAGAAGTATGCCAGGATCGTAGCAAATGGAAATCCTTGGTCTCTGCCTACCCTTCAGGTAAACAGGCGTGACTTTGTTGTATGTGAGGAATGCTCCTCTGCCTACCCCGCTGGGAAACAGGCGTGACTTTGTTGTATGTGAGGAATGCCCCTCTGCCTACCCCTCTGGGAAACAGGCGTGACTTTATGTTTGTATGTGAGGAATGCTCCTCTGCCTACCCCTCAGGGAAAACGTGACTTTATGTATGTATGTGAGGAATGCTCCTCTGCCTACCCCTTAGGGAAAACGTGACTTTATGTATGTATGTGTGGCCCGCCCCCCCAGCCGGCACTCGGCGAGCCACTCGTGCGCCGCGTGCCCGCGCCGTTACAAGTCCAAGTCCGCGCTGCGCAAGCACGCCGCGCTGCAGCACGCGGCGGCGCGCGCGGAGGACGCCTACTGCGTGCTGTGCGACAAGCAGTACCGCAGCCCGCTCGTGTACCTAAGGCACGTGAACACCAGCGCGGCGCATGCGCACGAGACGGACCGCCAGTACGTAAGCTGCGCGCTTTACTTACAGAATCATTGTGTTAAGGTATATTAACTATTACTATAATATAGAATGGAAAAAAACTACTGTAGACGTACTAAAATATTATTTAAAATTATCTCAATTCTTATGAAAATAATAGGTATCCGAGGCGAGGTTAACTTAATTTTGAGCTCTCTTACAGCGAACTTTTTAAGTAATAGATAATACATACCTGTAAAAATACATACAATATTCTTTTTATTGTACACCATTATACAATTTTTATTGAAGAAATCAAATTAAAAATAATAGAGTACAATGGGCGGTTTTATTGCCAAAAGCGATATCTTCCAGACAACCTTAGGATGGATAGGAAATTACTACAATTTAATATCTGATCGGTTATAGATACTAACATAACAAGCTATCTCTATCGGTATTGCCAGCGTAAAGATACTTACACAATAATCTACCTCATTCGGTGTTACCAGGGTAAAAAACTTACTTAATATGTTATCTGTATCTGTGTTGCCAGGGTAAAGAAGCGGGTGCAGTGCCCGCAGTGCAGCAACTCGTACTCGCGGCGCACCTACATGATGAACCACTTTCGACACGTGCATCTGAACCAATCGAAACACTTCTGTAACCTGTGCGATAAGGTTAGCATTCACATTTTTACCTCCACATACATAAAGACACGCCTATTTTTATTTATTTATTTTATTTGGAACAACAAACAGATATACAATTTTTTTATATATGGAATTACAATAAGACAGTTTTACTAATGTATATCCAACTACGTTATTCACAGAGTATTATATATAAACAATTCGTCGCCCCACACTAGGAATGTCTCCTGTATCGTGGGTGCGTTTCACAAACATGAAATATCACTTACAAACACCCAGATTTGGAACAAACATCTATGGTTCGCACAAATTTTTGCCCCGCGCGGGTATCGAACCTTGAGCGCGGCAGTCTGATCACTTTTTTTATTTTAAAAAAACTTATATTTTTTAATATCACATATACAAACACCCCGATTTGGAACAAGGGTTCGCACAATTTTTTGTCCCGTGCGGGTATCGAACCCGCAACCCTGAGCACAGCAGGCTAATCACTTTTTTATTAAAAGAGACATGTATTTCATACATAAATGTTTGTATTTACATACATTGTCCTATAAGTATTTTTGTTTTCAGCATTTTTTGAATCGCACCCGGTATGTGGAACACGTGAGATATTACCACGAAGGCATGAAGAGAGAGAAAAATAAACTGTGCAATATATGCGGAAAGGGCTTCGCGGTAAGTTCTTCAGCCTATACATACATAAAGTCACGCCTGTTTCCCTGAGGGGTAGGCAGCGACCACGGATTTCCATTTGCTACGATCCTGGCATACTTCTTTCGCTTCATTCACACGCATCACATTCCTCATAAACGCTCGTCGGTTGAGGGTACTCCTCACTTGCCCTTTTTGTAGACTATACGTACGTAGTTAAGCAGAAAGGATCCAATCCATATAAACTAATTTTGTGATATTTGACTTTAAA
The DNA here is from genome assembly GCA_946251915.1 of Abrostola triplasia. NCBI lineage: Eukaryota > Metazoa > Arthropoda > Insecta > Lepidoptera > Noctuidae > Abrostola > Abrostola triplasia. Next base: position 2,441,326 of record OX276450.1, read on the forward strand.
GTTTAGATCGTATTTCGTATATCAATTCGGTACAGTAAACCTGCTGGTTTAATGGCAGACGAAGGGTATTTTCTTGTATTTTATTATTTGCATTATACTAACTGCCTCGTTGGTCTAGTGGTCGTTAACCGCGACTGCTGAGCACGAGGTCCTGGATTCAAATCCCGGGTCGGGCAGTATTACTGGGTTTTTCCATTAGGTAATTCATAGTAGCAGCACGGAGTCTGGATTTGTGCCCGGTTGATGGCAATAGGCTCGCCCCCTATTACATTAGGACCTAATAATATATCTGACGAAATGTGGGTGTACTAAATGTGCACCTCTGCCTACCCCTTCGGGGAATACAGGCGTGATGTTATGTTTTATGGAATTAGGTTTAATTTTTGAAAACCTCAATTTTGGTCTAGGTGTGGGATGGTGATGAAATGTTATACTTAATTGTTCCAGACGAAGCGTACCCTAATGAACCATATCAGGACTCATTCCGGCGAGAGGCCATACGAGTGTGAGTATTGCTCAGCCAAGTTCACTCAGCGCACGTCAATGATGACCCACATCAAGTTCGTACATATGAAGAGTAAGCGGAGCGAGCAGTGGCCGCAGTGAGCCACAGAACAACACTAATGTAACAACAGACGAAGGATCTATCGAATATAGAAGTTAGATCATCAGCCGGAAGACGTCCACTGTTGAACAAAGGCCTCCCCCTTAGAACGCCACAATGAACGACAGCTTGGTAATTGCATCCAGCGGTTGCAGAAACTGCAGTTACATAATATCACGCCTGAAATCCGAAGTGCTGACTGGTATCCGGCCTAGAATTGACCACCCCCTTTCCTCCCGTGGGTGTCGTAAGAGGCGACTAAGGGCAAATCCAGAAGATGGGCAGCAGCGTCGCCGTAACTTCACCACCAATACTGCGATCCCCAAGCCGCTTGCCAAGGGTGGAGATAATGGCACCCCCCCAGCCCCCCTCCTTACCTAAGGGGGTACCCTTTGTTCAACAGTGGACGTCTTCCGGCTGATGATGATGATTCCCCGAAGAGGATGCATAGGTGTACTAAGAAGTTGATAGATAGTGGGACTGTGCAATATTAGTTAGTAAGACTGAAGTGAGTGAGATGTCACTACTGGTAGTGTAGTGCGGTGTCCCGCTTCCACAACGGAGAATGACCTGCAAGACTTTCAAGTTTTTGACGTACCAGTGTTTTTTACTCCAGTTTCCGAACACAGATGGCGCGATTTTTGAGCGCCTGATGTTATAATAGTAGCTTGCGGCAACGCGTTCTTAATTAGTTATTATTATGTGTAATGACAAGTTAAATATAGTTTTAAGTGAACAATACATAATCCAGTGGTTTTATTATAATAACTCCAAAATCTCGAATAACTTGAAACAGTACAGTAATTTTACTATAATAACTTTCGTGAGTGTTATCCATATTATTTACTGTATATTCCGGTTATACTCACGGGTGTATTCGTTATAGTTCGGCTCGCGACTCTGCCGCGTAACCAGCTCATGAATAAGGGCTCCGGTCGAGTCCGAAACTAGTCGGGCATTCCCGAATACACCCGTGAGTATAACCGGAATATACAGTAAATAGTACAGTAATTGTAAAGATTGGGAAATAAAACTGATATTAAACAACACATATCTTAAAATAACATTTATTTACATAGCTATAGTTATTTTGAAACATTGATTTTCAACCCTATATTACTTCGTTTAAGGTTGGTATTTGTAATGCATTTCCCACACGTTAAAAAAAAAGGTTGTCACGTGGTATTGTACAGTCAGCGTCATAAGTAGCTGAACAATATATATATTTTTTTATATAAAACGTCGCCCCACACTAGGTATTTCTCCTGTATCGTGGGTGCGTTTCACAAACATGAAATATCACATACACAAACACCCAGACTCGGGACAAACATCTGTGGTTCGCACAAAGTTTTGCCCCGTGCGGGAATCGAACCCGCAACCCTTAGCGCAGCAGTCCAATCGCTTAGCGATTGCGCTAATCAGGTCGTCAACGTCATTTAACATACAATAACCTGATAGGTAATTGTATTTTTGAGCCGTTTGGGGTTGAAACATTTGGGCCATGGGGTCCGAGCGCTCGTGCTTTGTTTAAAGAGTTAGCAAAGCGCCTAGTCGACTCCACACGTGACCAAAGGGCTGGTTCATTTTTTGGCCAAAGAATTAGCATTGCCATTCAACGTAGCAATGCTGCCAGTCTTTTGGGCACGTTACCGGTTGACATCGATGGGGATGAATTCTTTGATGCTTTTTAACTTTTTATTTTTGTATATATTGTTCTTATTTTGTATTAGAATTAAGTTTTATATATTTGTAAAATAGTATGTTAATCTATAATTAAATAAATTGGGAAACATACAATTAATTAAATAACATCTTAGGTAAAAAGTTTTAGGTATTCTAAGAACATGATACTTGGTCGTTTCTATAATTTGAAACAATGACTTGAATTGATTTTTGTTTCTTTCAATTCGACGACCTGATTGGACTGCTGCGCTACGGGTTGCGGGTTCGATTCCCGTACGGGACAAAAATTTGTGCAATCCGCAGATAATTGTCCCGAGTCTGGGTGTTGTGTATGTGATATTACATATTCGTAAAACGCATCCACGATACAGGAGAAATTCTTAGCTTGGGGCGACGTTTAAAAAAAAAAAAATTACATAAGATTTCTTTACCGGCTAGCGAAATGTGGGTGTACTATATGCTCATTTCTGCCTACCCCTTCGGGGAATACAGGCATGATGTTACGTTTGATGTTTCCATACATACCAAGCTATTTATGTCGCTGACTGTACTATAATTATTTTCGACTGCTACCCCTGTGCACGAGGCGAGCGTGAGTATACAACGCAGGCCTCTGTTTAAAGGTGTCTCCGCAGTCCTCACACATGTAGGACCGCTGTTCAGAGTGGGTCAGCTGATGCGCGCGCAGAGTTGATATCGTCTGTACCAAACAATCACACTATACTTCATACAGAGACTGGCAGACCTCCAGGTACAGTGAAAACCAAACGGTGGCTTTTGTGGGAGGAGGGTTATGCTCAAAAGTGGGGCACATACAAGCTGATTCTAATTATTAATCATATATATAAAATTCTCGTGTCACAGTTTTCGTTCCCATACTCCTCCGAAACGGCTTGACCGATTTTCATGAAATTTTGTGAGCATATTGAGTAGGTCTGAGAATCGGCCAACATCTATTTTTCATATCCCGGGTCAGCTAGTTTGATATAAAGTTTTTGTTCATCACACTAATATTATAAAGGCGAAAGTTTGTGAGTGAGTTTGTATGTTACCTCTTCACGCTGAAACGGCTAAACCGATTTTGATGAAATTTCATATGGAGCTACCTGACACCCTGGATTAACACAAAGGCTACTTTTCAAGTTCGATCGCGCATTAGTACGAACTAAGTTCGTGCGAACTTGCGGTAATCGCGCACTCGCATTCTATTAGGACGACTAATGATACTCACGAAGAATTTCTTCCCACACACATTGCAAGCATGGTCCCTCGTCCTATTTAGCCCGTGGTGCTTCTGTCTATGGTTCTTCAGCCGCCAATCAGATATAAACAACTGAAATTATAATTTAACACTTTAACTGTGCGTGAAGCAGACACAATAGTAAAACAATAGCTATGCCCATCGGTGGGTCATTACACTGGGAAAGGGCTAACTATAAAGGCACGGCGGTCTGCCTCAGCTGAGACTAGCCAACTACGAAGATATTATAGTGCACAAGTGCTTCTTTACAACGTACTTCATCCCTCTGCCCCTTTCTACCTTAAAGAACGCTTTTCGTTTCTCTGCGACACACATTCTAGATCATTACGTTCATCAGAAAATTTGTATCTTAGAATCCCACCGCATTCCACAAAATTCACTGATAGATCTTTTACAGTTCAAGCTGCACGCTTGTGGAACGCTTTACCGCTCAATATCAGACGTGCACAATCGTTGCAGGCTTTCAAAAAGCTTGTCAAGGAGTTTTACCTATCGCTGTAATTCTTTTTTAGAGCTTGTCGACTTTTATTTCTGTCCCATTTACTACATTTGTATTATGTATGTATTTATATAAGTATGTATTATTATTGAAATTTAAGAATCTATATCTGCGATTAGTCTGCAATATGTACACCGTGACTGCCCGTAAACCGTAATTTTTCTAATGTTCTTTTGTCCATCCAAAGGTTGTCTGTAAGAAATCGCCTTGTGCGATAAGACCGCCCTTTGTACATAATTTTAAGTCTGCGTTCTTTTACTCATAGTAAATTGGTGTCCAATAAAGTATATATAAGTATGCGAACACAGGTGCACTCCCTATTCCCTCTCACTCATAGTCCGACGGACGGTGAGACCCGACCGGAGAGAGATCAGGCGCAGGACCAACGGCTTAACATGCCTTCCGATTTGTGTGCACAAAGTTGCAGGTCCAAACCCAGGCAAGTATCAATGAGACTTTTTCAATGTTATAAATACTTTCTTAGTTATTCTAAGACACTAGACTAACGGTGACGGAAAACATCGTGAGGAAACCTGCATTTAATTGTCTGAAATCGCCCGCAGTGAGCTAGCGTGGTGATCAATGCTCAATCCTTCTCTATACGAGAAGAGGCCTTTGCTGCAGTGGGACAGTTATAGGCTGTTATTATTATTATACATTTCTTACCTTATTACATATTTCACAGTTATATTGTGACTTCTGTAAATGGTAGAAGTTGTAGTGTTTGGTCCAATACACTTTAGAGGCAAACCTCTTATTACATTTTGGACAAGGATACCTGGAAATAACACCAAAATAATAATTTTACTATAATAACTTTCGTGAGTGTTATCCGTATTATTTACTGTAATATATTCCGGTTATACTCGCGGGTGTATTCGGGAATTCCCGATGGCTCATAATAAATAATAATAACAACATAAACATAACATCACGCCTGTATTCCCCGAAGGGGTAGGCAGAGGTGCACATATAGTACACCCACATTTCGCCAGTTGATTTTTAGGTCCCAATGTAATAGGTGAGCCTATTGCCATCAACCGGGCACAAATAACTCCGTCCAGCTACTGAGAATTATCTAATGGGAAAACCCAGTAACACTGCCCGACCCGGGATTCGAACCCAGGACCTCGTGCTCAGCAGTCGCGTTTAGCACCACTACCATACCACTCGCTTGCCGAGATGTAATCAGCAAGACTGACAGACAATTATTGGTTTATGTTTACAAATGGCCAATTAGATAATTAATAAAATTTACCGTGTGGCATCTGGCTTAGAATTGACCAGCCCCTCTCCTCCCGTGGGAGTTGTAAGAGGCTAAGGGAAAAAATCCAGAAAATGGGCAGCAGCGTCTTCTGTAACTTATCCACCAATACTGCGATCCCCAAGCCGCTTGCCAAGCGTGGGGATTATGACACCCCCCCCCCCCTTGCGGGCGGGGGAGTCCTTTGTTCAACAGTGGACGTCTTCCGGCTGATGATGATGATGAATTAGATAATACTTACGCCCTTTCAGAATGGTTCGCGCTGTACTTAAGATGGTTTCTATAAACATATATATTCTTGTACTGTATTTTGCACGGATGGCAATAGGCCAACTTCTTGGCTATGGTGGCATTATGGCCCACCATATGGGACTCCAGCCTCGTTTTAGATATAAACGTCTTTGTACATATATCACAAATGAATTCCCGTTTGATGGTGTGGATGCGTCTGGAAATAATAATAATAATAATAATAACTGGCAACCCCTCATCTTGTTACGTCACTTATTAATTTTACAATTTGTCTTTAATTTTTAATTTACAATAATTATACAATATTTTATACACGTATATCTTTATAAATTGCTGGATTCAAACATTAAAACCTACAAAACCTACAAATTAGATAAACTAAAGAAAATAATAAATAGCAAAGAACAAATAACATGTCATACAATCTGTTTTTCTGTCATGTCAACCTGTCAAACAAGATTTTTTTTAAGTGATGATTACGAGGAGCCGAGCCAGAAACCATACCACACGCCCACCATCTCCGGACTCGTTGCTCAGCTCCGCCTCGCAGCCGTCGAATCGGACATCTACAGCAAGTGATGTTATTCCGGCTGCAGTTGCGTCGAGCTCGAGTGACGAGTACTTCTCACCGCCGACGAGCCCACCACGTCGGCGAGGAAGAGGCCGACCGCCGGCCAGTTTGGGACCCCGAGGCCAACCGGCTTCTGAAAGGGTTCTCGCTGCCGGTGGAAGTGTGCAGCGCATGCGATGGACACACGCAATGAACGTCAACGTCATGCGCGCATACTTTGGGGCTACAGACGGAGGAACTAACTTGACTACGTACCGTAGTCGAATACTTCCTTTGTTTCAGGCTCTTGAACCAGCCGTCAACGTAACGACACAGCGACTATCGGATCAGGTACGAGCCATCCAACGATGTCACTTGTTGAGTGATGCCGTACTTGAAACGCTTCGTTCTGAGAGGCAGAATAGCCGTATTATACCTACCTCGTCGCAAACTGTACAACACCATCAGCGACAAGAAGATGAGGGGGATGATAGGGCTATTACTGTAAGTACCCAGTGCAGTGAACAACTAAAGAGCACTCTGGAATGTGTGCTTCGGGAATATCGGTCGATAACACCCGAACTTAGACCGCGTTTACCGCGTTTGCCTATGCACAATAGAAATAGGGCGCTTGTGTGCGCTCTGGATTCCCTGCTACCAATCTATTTTGATAGCAGTGAAGATCTCGACGATACACATTCGATCATGTACTGCGCGGCTGTTGCGGCATGTCGAGTAGCTAACATAAAGTTTCCAACGACTAGAACTACTCGACCATCTAATGCCTCTCCAGCCTGGCAGTGCAGGATCGAACGTCGTATTGGTGAGACCAGAGCGCTCATTGGCAAGCTTGTTGCTTTTAGGGACGGCAATACTCGCCCTAGGGTCATGCGTTTTGTGAGGCGAGCATTCTCGGGGATTGATATCAATCCCCTAGAATATTTGTCTCGAGTCACAGAACGCATTGACTTCCTAAAACAGAAAATTTGTGCATGGGCGAACCGTATTCGTAGGTATAAGCGGCGAGTGGACCGATACTCCCAGAACCGCTTATTCCAGAGAGACCAAAAATGGGTATATAGAAACTGGGAACGACCGGATAATGGTGTGGTTGACGTGCACTTACCAGATGATAATACTACTAATGAATTTTGGCGTAGCATCTGGTCGGTGCCCGTCAACCACATTGAAGGGGATTGGATTGAGGACGTCAAACAATCATGTGAATTACTACCAACAATGCCTGAAATCACCATTACCATCCATGATGTAGCCAGTGCAGTCCGTCTGATGTCAAACTGGAAGTCTCCTGGACCAGACGGATTGCACAATTTCTGGCTTAAATGGCTACGTAGTTCACATGGTTGCCTGGCGTCTCAGTTTCAATCGGCCTTAGAATCTGGGTCGTTACCAGAGTTTCTAACGACAGGAGTTACCCATCTGCTCCACAAGTCAGGTAGTATCACGGATCCCAAAAATTATAGGCCGATCACTTGTCTGCCTACTATATATAAGCTTCTTACATCCATTTTGAAGACAAAAATTTGTCAACATATTGACAGTAACAACATCATGAATGTCGCTCAAAATGGATGTAGGAAGGGATCACGTGGTACTAAGGAGCTGCTCTTGATTGACATGACCATTAACAGACAGGTCAGACGTAATCGTAAGGATTTGTCGGCATGCTGGATAGACTACAAGAAGGCGTATGATTCCGTGCCCCATACATGGCTCATGAGGGTGCTGGAGTTGTATAAAATTGATACAACTCTACGCGCCTTCTTGATGTCGTGTATGGGACAATGGAAGACAATACTTCAATATCCTGGATGCCGGCAAACCCGCGAATACGGCGACCCTATCAGGATTAAACGTGGGATATTCCAGGGTGACAGTTTGAGCCCACTGTGGTTTTGCCTAGCCTTGAACCCCCTGAGTACATTACTAGAGAGCTCAAGGCTGGGTTATCGGTTGAAAAGAGGAGGTCAGGTAATATCTCACCTTTTTTACATGGATGACCTGAAACTGTTTGCGTCAGGTAGTCTACAGCTGATGGATCTACTAAAAATCACTGAAAGCTTTAGTAGATCCATCAGAATGGAATTTGGCGCAGATAAATGTGCACTCATCCATGTAAAACGAGGAGAGGTTGTGGAATCTGAAGGAACACAGCTGTCAGATTCCACATACCTTAAAGCCCTCTCTTCAACCGAGACCTACAAATATTTGGGTATATCGGAATCATTAGGTATAAAAGAGACTGACATGAAACAACTGTTCAAGGAACGTTTTTATGGCCGCTTGAAAAAAGTGCTTAAAAGCCTTCTTTCAGGTGGAAATAAAGTGCGTGCCTTTAATAGTTGGGTCATGCCAGTCTTGATGTACTCTTTCGGTATACTCAAATGGACTCAGACAGAGTTAGACACCATGGATAGGAAGGTCCGAACAATGCTTACTGCATATCGAATGCATCACCCACGGTCTTCCGTGATGAGGTTGTACATCCCGCGAAAATGTGGGGGTCGGGGTTTTTTAAACGCTAAGACCCTCCATAATCGTGAGGTGTGCAACCTCCGGGAATACTTTTTAAAGACTGACGTGGGGATGCATCGAAATGTAGTTGCAGTTGATAAGGGCCTTACCCCGTTATCCTTGTCTAAAGAGAACTGGCGCAAACCTGCAGTACTAGATACAGATGATCGCAGGGAGGTATGGCAGAGCAAGGAGCTACACGGACGGTTCTACAAGGCTCTTCATGGACCCGATGTAGACCTTCTATCGTCCGTCTCTTGGCTACGCTTCGGTGATCTCTTTGGAGAAACCGAAGGGTTTGTTTGTGCAATTATGGACGAAGTTATCATGACGAATAATTACCGGAAATATATAATTAAGGATGGCACGGTTGACATATGTCGGGCATGTCACCGGCCGGGTGAATCCCTAAGACATATTATCTCTGGTTGTTCTCATCTTGCTAACGGCGAATACTTGCATAGACATAACCAAGTGGCCAGGATTATACATCAGCAACTTGCTCTGAAATATGACCTTGTAGAATCAGAGTTACCGTACTATAGGTATGTGCCCGACCCAGTTCTTGAAAATGGTCATGTCACACTGTACTGGGATCGATCTATCATTACTGACAGGACTATTGTTGCCAATAAGCCTGATATAGTGGTGATAGATCGATTGGAACGACGCGCAGTGATTGTCGATATCACTATCCCGCATGACGAGAATCTCGTGAAAGCTGAAAAGGATAAACAGATTAAATATCTGGATTTAGCGCACGAGATTGTCGACATGTGGGAGGTGGACTCGGCAATCATTGTGCCGATAGTTGTTACAGTCAATGGTCTAATGGCCAAGAGCCTCGACCAACATCTTCGGAGGCTCGCGTTAGGCGGTTGGGTTAAGGGCTTGATGCAAAAGGCGGTACTTCTTGACACGGCGCGTATAGTCAGGAGGTTCCTCTCTTTGGAGTCCTAACCACCGGCAGCTAGGACCTGTTCCCGATGCCGGTTGGCGACTATATTTTATATTTTTAAATTTTGTATTTTTTATATTATTTAAAAATTTAAAATGTAAGATCATATGAATAAATAAAGAGAATAATAATAATAATAATATTTTATTTGCATAAAACATGGTATACAAGATGGTAACATGAATACACTGGTAGGTCCTACATGTTTTGCTTTATGAACATAAGCGTGCAAATTTACATACATGACAACAACATACAACCACTGTCATCATCCGATTTTATGCTCTAGAAACTCCTTGACACTATAGAAACTATTAACAGATAGCCATTTGTATAATTTATTTTTGAACAATCTTATATTTAATATTTTAAATTCCTCTGGTATCTTATTGTATATCCGGACACACATAAACATGCAGTTTTTGTTATATTTTGCAAGCCTAGGTAAAACATCTAACGCGAGCCTGTGGGGGTCCCGACGGCTTCGAGGATTAAGATCGATTGCTTTAGTGAACAACTCTCTGTGCCTACTCACAAACATACAGATTTCAAATATATAAAGTGATGGCAATGGTAACAAATCAAGTTTTTTAAATATTGGCCTGCAGGATTCATCCGGTTGAAGCCCATATATAGCCCTAATGCATTTTTTTTGTGCAACAAACGCTCTACTTTGATCGGTGCTATTACCCCACATAATTAAACCATAGCGCAGCACTGATTCAACATACGCATGATATGTTGTTATTGCTGTCTTAATGTTTGTTATGTTTCTGATCCGTTTCAGTGCATATACGAACTTGTTAATTCGTTTGGAAACTGTGTCAACATGTGCTTTCCAATTAATATCTTGATCCAAAGTTACGCCTAGAAATTTAGTTTGAGACACTTCATGAATTCTATGTATATTCAATTTAGTATTATATTTGGCATTTGATTTATTGAATTGTATATAAACGGACTTTTTAAGATTTATAGCTAAGTTATTTTGATTTAGCCATTCAATCAGTCTCTCAATTACATTATTTATTTCAGTCTCATGGTCATTAATTGTATTGGTTTTTTTATCAGATGTCACAATAATAGAAATGTCATCAGCGAATAAAATAAATTTATGATTCGTTATATTAGTAATAGAATTGATGTATAATAAGAATAGAATAGGTCCTAATACGCTCCCTTGTGGGACGCCATATTTGATATATTTGATGTCAGAATAATGCGATGTCATATCATTATTTTTATCCACTCTCGTAATAGCAACACGTTGTTGTCTATTACTTAAGTAAGAGGATATCCATAGAAGTGCAATGCCTCTAATTCCAATTGCCTCCAATTTTTGTAATAATAAGTCATGAGAGACTAGATCAAAGGCCTTTGAAAGGTCAAAGAACAGCCCAGTAGTATAATGGTTGTTGTTAATATTCGTTAATACTATCTTAATAAGATTGTAGATAGCTAACGTTGTTGATTTATTTTTCTGAAAACCAAACTGTTCCCTCCGTATGATATTAAATTTATTACAGAATTCAATTAGTCTTCTATTCATGCATTTTTCAAATAATTTTGATATAATAGGTATTAAGGTAATTGGGCGGTAGTTATTAACGTCTGTCTCTTCACCAGTTTTATAAAGGGGCTTAATTATTGACATCTTTAGTGCTTCGGGAAAAGTGCCAGTTGAGAATGATAAGTTAATTAAATACGTTAATATTTCAATAAGTTCATTAGTGCATGCTTTAAAGATTTTTGTATTAATCTCGTCATAACCCTCGGAGCTTGTGTTGTTCAATGACATAATCTCTGCTCTAACTTCATTTTCGGACACTGGATTAAGGAACATCGAGTGGGCCATTGAACACTCATTACGTGGTTTTTCATATTTACTCAAAGATTGTCCCATATTTATATAATGGTTATTGAATGCTGTTGCTATAGCTACAGGATCTGAGAGTAAGGTATTGTCAATTTGAATATTTTCAATGCTGGGAATATCGGTACTGTCTATGATTTCATTTTTTATAACTCTCCATACCGCTTTGCATTTATTTTCACTGTTATTTATAAATTTTATGTTTGCGTTCTTTTTTGACGTGTAGACACATTTTTGTAAAATCTTTGCGTATTTAATGTATTCTGTTTTATTTTTTATATTTTTAGTTTTATAATATTGATAACGCAAAGATCGTTTGGTTTTGCAGCTTTGTTTTAAACCCTTGGTTATCCAGTTCTGTTTCTTTTTATTGTTGACATTCACTTTTATTTTTATTTTTGCGAAACATAAATTATGGAACAAACATAATGTTTCGTGAAAACAATTGAATGCTTTATTTAAGTCATTTTCTGCGTAAGCCTCTGACCATGACAGATTACCTATACATTCCTTAAATTTTTGGATATTATTCAAGCTGTAATCTCTTTTGTAGAAATGGTATGCCGTCTGATTTTGTATTTTATGTTCCAAGGGAAAACTCAACATTTGCGCTGTGTCGTGGTCGGATAGGTGAAGTGGCAATATTGTGGCATTAGCATTATGAATGTTGCTAAGAATGTGATCGATACAGGAAGACTTACGAGTTGGACGATCTATATGTAATTTTAAGTTATAGTTATATGACAATTCTTGTAATTGACTACTAATATTGCTTTTCTGAAGAGTATTTATGTTAAAGTCCCCTGCCAAAACAACTTTCATTTTGGAATTATATTTTTTAAAGACGTGTTCCAAAAGACTATTTAATTTAATCAAAAAATGAGTGGGATCAGACTGGGGTGTTCTATAGACACAAATAATTATCAGCTTATTACGTGTAAGTTCTACACCACATGCTTCGAAAGTATTTTGTGTTGCATATGTATTTATAAAAGGTAACTCTTTAAAAACAATGCCTTTTTTAAGCAAAATACAGGTACCGCCTCTTTGCTTTTCTCTGCAAAAGTTAGCCGCCATATTATAACCATAGATTTTAATATGAAATTCACTACCTTTTTTTATGAAGGTCTCAGAAAGACATATTGCATCAGGGTCGCTATTCATATCCTGTAGTTCCTGTAAGGTTAGTTCTAGGAGATCTCTTTTGGATGTGATGCTGGCAATGTTTTGATGCAGTATTTTAAAACTATGACGTACTACAGAGGTCTGGGTTTCTGACTCGAAAAAACTTCAAACTATTTTCTATTACTGGAAAATAGTATGGGATAGTTCCTTTTTGGGGTTTTTTAGTTTGTTGTCGGCTTACACGATCAAAATAGAACGGGATTGTTCCCTTTTTAGGTTTATTAATTTTTGTGTTTACTTCACTGCTTGATTTGTTACGTAGTACTAGTTTCACAAGATTTCTAGGATTTAAATAATTTTCATTATAATCATTACAGTCAATTAAGTGATTAATTTTAGTACACAATTCGAAGATTTTGGAAGATTTGCTTTCAAGAAATTTACATTTTTTATAGTTTATACATAAATTTTTAATATGATAATTAAGTTTATTAACATCTAAATACTCATTTTCAATTACATTTAGCACAATTATCATATTGTTATAAAATGTTTCCAGTATTATTTGTAATTGAGATAAGACAGATTTTAAATTGTAATCATTTTCTCCCAAACAAATTACAAGTTTATCGTTAGGATTCAACTTAGCGTAACGGCAGCTCATTATAATTTGTCTACTGAGTGCATTTGGTTTCGTATCCGCGATGATCCTATACTTTCCATACCTTGTATTTTGTCTTGAACGTAACATGGCTGCTGCTAGACCAACACATTGCTGAGAGCCAAAGATAAATACTCCACTTGTCGGTTCATGTTTTTGCTCTTTGGTGTAAGTAGGCGCTTCTGAGTTATTTGTTGATACCAGAGGTGAACGAGTTGTTTTATTATTACTGCGTTGTAAAGTATCTATTGTTTTTTTAAGATCGTCGATCTGCTGTTGTGCTTCTTTTAGGTTTTTTTGAAGATCTGAAATTTTTTGTTGAAGACGTATAATTCCAATGGTCTTGTAGCAGTCGGTGTTAGACTTATTTGGCAAAGGAGTAGAAGGTGTAGAGAGCGTGTTTTGAGGTAGTAGAGAGAGTCTTTTCCTCTTATGTTTGATGGCTGGGCTATTCTCAGAGGTTACTGGAGAATAACACAGTGATTTTAACATTTTAGTCTCTGCAGTTAATTTATTTATTTGTTGGTGGAGGTTGCTATTTTCTAGTAATGTATTTTCTAGCTCATTTTCTGCACTATTCAATTTACACGAAAGATTCTTTATGGTATTTTTCATTTCTAAAACTGATAATGTCTCAGATATTTCAGATATCGTACCATCAACGCTGTGAGACAATTTGTTAGGTGTTTCAAATGATTCATCAGAATTTTCATATTCGGACAGTATTTGGGAATCTAAGATATCAGAAGCCACCTGGACGGTAGGTTTGACTGTTACTAGTTGTTTATTTTCCTGGAAGCTATCACTGGGTCCAGGTGATGGGCTGTTAAGGCGTAGGTTTGTTCGTTTCCTGGTTGTAACGTTCGATACATCAGATACATGGATGGTTGTTGAGAGTTTTTTATTTTTATTGCAAATAGAAAGGTATATCGCACTAATATTATAAAAAGTGTTTGTATATTTGTTACTTGATTACTCTGTAACGGCTGAACCGATTTTGATAACATTTGATATGGATGCAGACATACAGGCTACTTTTTATTCCGGAAAAATTTAGTGTCACCGTGGGTTGAGCAAGGAATTGAAATAATGACTTTTTTTTTTTTTTTTTTAAATCGCCAAACTGTATGACAGTTTGTTGGCGATCATTGCGCTCTGTTTTTCAAACAAACAAACGTTGGTATTATCGTTTCAGTGGTTTGTAGCTGTAAAGGTACAACACTGAGTTGGTAATCGTAGATTCCAACAGATAATACCTGACGTCACCCTTAAGACGTAAATACTAAAAGGGAACTTGAAATTTAATGGAGGCGAGCAGACACAGTGGCTCAGTTGGCAGAGCGGCGCCACGGTACGGCGACTGTCGCGGGTTCGAGTCCCGCTCGTGTCCATAATTTTTAAGTTTCCCTTTATCTATTTAAAATTTAAGCCTAGCATGGCAACATGCATAAAAAATACAAAAAGTCATATAATGACTTTATGTTATTTGACGTTCAAAAAGTACTATTATTCTATTTTGAATAATGTATATTATTATCCTAAATTAATACACTATTTGACTACCTAACTGGCGCAGTGGCTACGCGATTGGACTGCTGCGCAAAGGGTTGCCGTACAGATCAAAAATTTGTGCGAACCGCAGATGTTTGTCCCGAGTCTGTGTGTTTGTGTATTACATGTGATATTTCATGTTTGTGAATCGCACCCACGATACAGGAGAAATTCCTAGTGTGGGGCGACGTTTTTATACTCACGCCTTATGTCTTTTTAAAGTGTTCATCCCTTTGAATTTGACCCCACACTCGTTACAGAAGAGAGTATGTGCTGTTTGTAGATGGTCTTCTAAGTCTTTAGGAGTCCTGTAATCACAAAAATAGGTCAATTCTGAAATAGAAAGGATACCTGACCCTTTACCACCAGCCGGAAGACGTCCACTGTCAACAAAGGCCTCCCCCTTAGAACGCCACAATGAACGACAACTTGCCATTAGCATCCACCGGTTGACTGCAATATACATGAATTACTAGTGTATAATAGATAATTAAAAAGAAGAAAGGGAAGATTCTTGAGTGGTGACTACGAACCGGAAGACGGAGCATTGGCAGGCCTCCCACCAAGTGGACCGACGATATCGTCAGAGTTGCTGCAACCGGTGGATGGAATTGGCAAGTTGTCGTTCATTGTGGCGTTCTAAGGGGCCTTTGTTCAACAGTGGACGTCTTCCGGCTGATGATCATGATGATACATACATAACATCACGCCTGTATTCCCCGAAGGGGTAGGCAGAGGTGCATATAATTAAAGTAAATAAATAAATATAGTACACCCACATTTCGCCAGTTATGTTTCTAGGTCCCAATGTAATAGGGGGCGAGGATACCATCAACCGTGCACAAATCCAGACTCCGAGCTGCCACTGAAAATTACCTAATGGAAAAACCCAGTAACACTTTGCCCGACCCGGAATTCGAGCCCAGGATCTCGTACTCAGCAGTCGCGCTTAACGACCACTAGACCAACGAGGCAGTCCTAGGCCTTTGTTCAACAGTGGACGTCTTCCGGCTGACGATGATGATGGTATTAAGTTGTTTGATAGCTACTCACTTGAGGATAGCATCACACTTGTTACAGTGTATGCTGTCGGGCCGGTCGGCGGTGTGCTTCATCCGGGAATGGTTTAAAGCCGTCCACGGATCGTGCGCCTGATACTTGCACAGCTTACACCTGAAGCAGGTGTAATGCTTCCTCCTATGTCTCTCTACTGCGCATGACGTTTGGAAACGTACTTTACATACGTCGCAAATGTAGTCCCCGATGCACTGAAAATAATTACAAATATAGTAGAATGCCGATTATCCGGTGTCCGATTATTCGGACTGCGATAATCCGGACTCCGATTATTCGGATAATCGGATATCTGGAGATGTCAAAGCTATTATTGCCAATTTTTTTTTAATACACAGAACCATATTATGAGTTTATTCCTGTCACTGACTTTGGTTCGAAAGACAGGATGTCTCGGATCCTATACAGTTGTAAAATCTGATCCAGATCAGAGACTTGACTGTACAAATGTAATTCATTCCAAGAGTAATAGCTAGACCGATTTTGATGAAATTTCATATGGAGGTAGCCGACACCCTGGATTAACACATAGGCTTTTTATCCCGAAAAAAAGTAGCGGATAACACCGCGGGGCGCAGCTAGTGTTTAAATAGTTATAACTCACCTTGTCATGCTTCTTCTCCATATGTATATTAAAGGTGTCCTTCCGTGTGAACCCCAGGACACAACTGTCACACTTATACGGTATCTTCTTAAAATTAGGATGATTTCTCTTGTCTTCTCTACTCTTCATCATCTCTTCTTCACTAAGGACTACTTCTACGAACTTCTCTTTTATTTCTTGATCATCAAACTTGCTTTTGTCAGATTTCTTTGATATTTTCTTGTCAGTTTTCGTTTTGAATGTTTCTACATAGACATTTTCTATTACATCTGTTGTTTCGTTGAATTTTTCATCTGTATCTGTTATGTTTTCTTCTTCCGTTAGTTCGTTGTATTCTTCTTTGATTAAATCTGGCTCTTGCTTGGTTATGTTGGTTAAAGGGTCCAAATTGTATGTGAATTCATAGTCGTGACAATTCTTAGTGTGTAGTGATAGACTTGAGAGGGAAAAGAGGTTGTATCGCTGAAAAAAAAACAATTTTTTTTTTTCTACTTTTTTAAAGGGCTTTAGCCTCATGTGGAGATGCGAACCTACTGCAAATCTAATTATGCGCTAAGAGTTCTTACCTCAACCATCTTACACACAAACATATTCTATAAAAAATATATGAAAATTTTCTCGTGTACCAAATTATTAGGTACATGTTTTTGGAAAATAAATGACGAGATAACTACATAATAATATAAGATAAAAAAAATGCTGAAAGGTGGGTAGTTGAATGCTGTGTTAAATACATTTGAAATTGAACCATAGCTCTATTACAATGGAGTTCAAAACTACTTGTTTCTGCTGGACGGACCGCTCTAATGTTTAAGTTACAATACTTGGATCAGATCAAGTGATGAGTACCCTTTACCGACGAGTGTGTATGAGGAATGGTGATGCAAAGCGAAAGAAGTACCTATGTCAACATCGTAGCATATAGACCAATTTCTAAATGCTACAATATATTTCTCTGTCTATCGCTCTGGAAAATAGGCGAGATTTTGTTTCTTTTTTTTAATTAAAATCGCCACACTGTGAATTACTCCTATATCATGTGTGTGTTTCACAAACATGAAATATCACACACACAAACACCCAGACTCGGGACAAACGGCTGATCACACAATTTTTTGTCCTGTGCGGAAATTAAACCCGCAACCCTTAGCACAGCAGTCCAAGTATTTACCTGAGCTGTCCTTGTCAATGTGTCCTGAGCTATCTGAGCCCGTTTTCTGAGCTTCAGGGACTTCAGCATGATGCCCTGGCACTCCCAACATACTCCACCAGCAGTCATCTTCAACTGGAAACAACATAATATCAGCAGTACTGTATAGTACACACATATTTCACCAGTCTTGTCTTCTTCTTAGCGAATCAATGGCAAAATTAAATTCTGGCAGCCCAAAACTCTACTACTAATAGGAAATTCTACTACTAATAGGAAACTCTACTACTTAGTAGCAGCACGGAGTCTAGATTTGTGCCCGGTTGATGGCAATAGGCTCGCCCCTTATTACATTGGGACCTAAAAACATAACCGGCAAATGTGGGTGTACTATATGTGCACCTCTGCCTACCCCTTCGGGGAATACAGGCGTGATGTTATGTTATGTGTAAAGATACAAAATGGTTTATGTGAAAAGTTGTTGCAGGAATGACATTATGCTCAATCATTAATTGCATATTATTAAAATAAATAAATAAAATAAATATTACACTATCTTGAGTACGTAACTCTTGTGTCAATTCTATTTGCTCCAGTACTACCTTTTTTAATCGAGCTAATTAATAGTTACAATAATAAAAATCCTATAGCTTTGTTTATTAATAAACCCACTAACCTCCAGAAACTTTATTTCCTGCAATAATAATGCTACTTTATGTAAAGGAACTAGATGGCGATCTGTACTTAAACATGTTATACATATATTCGTTGTAACATTCATTTTGAAATAATTATTATTGACGAAAATAATTAAAAATAGTTTTGTAATCAAAACAATTAACTTTTTTCTTCGATACTAAAACTTTGACAGCTATTATGTGAATCGAAACATGGCCTTTTAAGAACTTCATACATTTTTGACGAAAAATAAATCAGAAGAAAAGTTTAATACCAAAAATTTAAGAAAATGTATCGTAAAATAAACCATTTAATAGTTTTTCGATTACATTAAGTAGAGTAACAGTTCCAACTATGTTAAAACGTGATTTTTCTTAAGTGAAATGGAACACGTTGACCTTTACATTAAAATTCAATTAAGTCTCCGTTATTGATTTTTAAAAGAAAGGTCAAGTTCTCTCTTTCTCCGCGGCGCAGTACAATTATCGGTACTTACTCTGCAACTAAACTAAACAAAAGTAATCCGAGGTGTAGATTGTGAATGTTAACAATTTCATCAACATTTCTAAATCTCTAAAAGATGTCTGATACGGATATAAACAAGTGTTCTATTTGTTTGACAACCAATCAAGATGCAAATATTATCGACGCGTCAAGTTTTACGCAGTTTTTCATTGAAGATTTGGGTTTAAAGGTAAGTTAATAGGTATATTGGTATGTTTAAAAAATCGTATTACTAAATCATTTTATAACTCGTTTGAACTATTAATAAATGGTTAATGTTACCTGCGTATAATGACGCTTGCAGCCTGCAGGGGTAGACAGAGGTATACGAGTTATACTATAACAATATTTGGCTACTAAATCTGCTATTTATTTGGCATATCTTAGGTAGCTAGCTTATTGAAGTTCCCAGGCACACAACAGATATGTAGAACAAAGGCCTCCCCCTTTGAACACCACAATGAACGACAACTTGCCATTTGCATCCAATGGTTGCCCGCTACTCTGACAATAACATCAGTCCACCCGATAAGAGGCCTGCCAACGCTGCGTCTTCCGGTTCCTGGTTGCCACTCGAGAACCTTTCTTTTCCAACAGTTAGTTGAGCTATATCGGTGTTTTTGGTGAATTACCCTCTGTCTCTACATAGCTCGTTGAGTGACTGAGCCTGCGACACCCTTGCTCGGCAATGGAATGTTAAGCATAACATCATGCCTGTATTCCATGAATGGGTAGGCAGAGGTGTATCTATAGTTCACTCACATTACACCAGTTATGTTATAAGTCCCAATGTAATAGAGGGCAAGCCTGCCTTAAACCCAAAAAAACCGAATGTCGTGCTGGTACGGATAATTGCGGAATGGATAAAACTAGTAACATTTTGTCCGACCCAGAATTCTAACCCTAGTCTTCTTGTTAAGCAGTAGCATTGAGCAACCACTAGAATGACGAGGCAAAGAATACAAAGATATTCTGCAGTCTTATTTAAAAGGGCATAACAATATTTTTTCTGAAATTGAGTTATATTATTAGGAAGCAAAAGAAGTACGCCAGGATCGTAGCAAATGGAAATCCAGCAGAGACCACTCTCTGCCTACCCCTCAGGGAAACAGGTGTGGCTTTATGTATGTATGTATTGGGAATCAGGAAAATAAGGCCTATCTGCCTGAATTTTTTGGATTTACAAGCTTTTATTTAACTTGCAATGTTTGTATGTATGTATGACTGTATGTGTGTATCTGTGTTTGTTTTGGTCAAATCTTGCAATCTAAATTCGAATCACTTCTTGACATCCGATTGAAATGAAATTTTGCATACTTAAATAGGTTTGGTGACAATACAGTATTATGGTTCTTTTAAGCTGATCTGATGATGGAGTCAGAAGATGGTCATAGGAACTCTGTGAATGAGGCAATCCCACCGTGTTGGGGTTGTTTAATCTATCTCCACTAGTATTTTAATCCTAGCTTTCAAAGCTAGTGTTAGAAATATATTTTTATCATTATTTTAACAACACTGCCCCGTTGGTCTAGTGGTTGCTAGACGCGACTGCTGAGCACGAGGTCCTGGGTTCGAATCCCGGGTCGGGCAAAGTGTTACTGGGTTTTTCCATTAGATAATTCTCAGTAGCAGCACGGAGTCTGGATTTGTGCCCGGTTGATGGCAATAGGCTCGCCCCCTATTACATTGGGACCTAAAAACATGTGGCGAAATGTGGGTGTACTATATGTTCACCTCTGCCTACCCCTTCAGGGAATACAGGCGTGATGTTATGTTTTTTTATGTATGTATTTTAACAACAAAATAAACATAGATAGCATACGCTGAAAGGGCTCACAGGGCACCGCTCAACGGTTGTACAGTAAGTGATGGTATTTGAGCAGGACATTCCATTTCAGGACTTCAATAAGAAGATGTGGCTATGTATGTGGTGCAAGGCATCTATGAAGAAGGCCATTGCGGTAATGACGCTGGCTCTGCAGTCAGACAAAACACCAAATGATGAGGTACGAAACCTAATTCTTGCTCTTTTCTCAATGTACTGCCAATTTCATGTCCACATCTAGGAAAGCGACTTGGGGATCGCAGTATTAGTGATGAAGTTACAGAAGACGCTGCTGCCCATCTTCTGGATTTTCCCTTAGTCGCCTTACGACACCCACGGGAGGAAAGGGCGTGGTCAATTCTAGACCGGATACCACTCGGCATGACTGTTATGTGTATTATGTTATAATAGGGAGTGCACCTGTCTTTGCGCATACTTACGCACTATAGTCTGGTCTGTCTGGTAGAATATGACAGATCTTAAAATTAAATTGTCAACTTGTTACTTATATTCTTGCATATAAATATATCTATTCTATTCTCCTATTGTTTGTAGTTAGTTTACATGTTTTTTGATAGATGGCGCTGTACCAAAATCATCCAACCTCTAAACGGCGGTGTTAAGATTTTCCGTCGTTTAAAAACCCTACTCAAAATTGCTGACATCATCCCAAAACACCTATAAGAATATCTCCTGTGTAGTTGACCAACCACAGCTGCGACAAGCCGCCCTGGCCGAAATTCAGGAGAACATTAACTTAAAATGTTTATACTAGAAAATAACAACACGGGAATTAACGCGAACACAACTATATTACTAGACTGCCTCCTTGGTCTAGTGGTTGCTAAGCGCGACTGCTGAGCACGAGGACCTGGGTCGGGCAAAGTGTTACTGGGTTTTTCTATTAGGTAATTCTCAGCAGCAGCACGGAGTCTGGATTTGTGCCCGGTTGATGGCAATAGGCCCCTATTACATTGGGACCTAAAACATAGCTGGCGAAATGTTGGTGTACTATTTGTGCACCTCTGCCTACCCCTTCGGGGAATATAGGCGTGATGTTATGTTACAACTATATTAATTTTTGGCTTGACGTTTCGACCGAGTTACACCGGCCGTGGTCACAAGCAGACTGAGTCTGAGTGTGGGACTTAAGAAAGTTGTGTTCGCGTTAATTCCCGTGTTGTTATTTTCTATAAGTTACTTACTACTAAAATTACTCTATTTTTCCTTACAGGGTGACTCTAGTGATATCAATAATACTAGGACCCTAAACAATATTGCTTTAAACCACCTCCCTCACGTGGACATACCATCGTTAGAAGAGGACAGAAATATCGAAGAGAATGACGATGGTGGGCTGGATGATGACACGGATGTACCTATAGACTTGGAAAGGCAAAGGGAGTCACTTAGAATTCATAATCAGAGGCCGATCGACCATGAAGGGTTGAAGTATGAATTGATTCATTTGAGCTGGGAAGAACAGATCCGAGAACTGGAGTTACACAAGGAGAAGTTAAAACATTACGAATTTCAATGTGAGCTGTGTGGTGCGGGATACTTTTATAAAGACAAGTTGGCTCAGCACATGTCTCGACATACACCGGTAAATATTGTAAAATAGAGGAAAAAGTTAATGTAGCGGGTAACACCGCGGGGCGCAGCTAGTAATATATAGCGAAAGTTTGTGAGTGTGTTTGTTACCTCTTCGCGCTCAAACGGCTGGACCGATTTCAATGAAATTTAATATGGAGGTAGCTGACACCCTGGATTACGCAATAGGCTAATGTTTATCCCGAAAAAATGTAGCGGGTAACACCGCGGGGCGCAGCGAGTTGTTATATTTATATGTACAATACAATAGTTTTAAGTAGGTTGCAAGTTGTTTTTTATATCATCGACATCAGCCGGAAGACGTCCACTGTTGATCAAAGGCCTCTCCTTTAAGTAAAGGGAGGGGTTGCCATAATCCCCACGCTTGGCAAGCGGCTTGGTGATCGCAGTATTGGTGGTGAAGTTACAGAAGACGCTGCTGCCCATCTTCTGGATTTTCCCTTAGTCGCCTCTTACGACACCCACGGGAGGAAAGGGGGTGGTCAATTCTAGGCCGGATACCACTCGGAACTTTTTATATTATAGTAGTTATAAAATACAAAATATTATTCTACATATTTACCAGTTGTTTGGTATGTAAACTATTACGCAATGCCAAGCAATATGGCGGGCGTTTATAGTGCCCGTATTATGAAGTTATATAAACAAAACTCATTCAATTTTCGTTATTGGCGCTGTTTAATCTCACCCACGACGGAACGGAGAAGGTATCCGTTTAGGGAGAGGTTAGTTTGTTTGTTTGTGTGTTGAATGTTTGTTGACAATTTTCTCGAAAACGGTTGGACTGATTTTGATGCGGTTTTCGTTAACGGGTATATGGTTTCAAAGAGATGGTTCTTAGCATATAGATAGCATATATATTAGAATGTTAAGACTAGGCCATATTAGTTTATCCTAGAGTGTGCGTATTTATATCATGATCACCTAGTTTGGCCTAGCCTAAACTGGTCTATCCTATCGGGCTCAGGACAAATTAGTTTGAACTAGGCTATACTAGTTAATCCTATGGCGTATAGGCAGAACTAGTTTAGCCTAGGCAAAACTAGTTTGTCCTGAAATCGGGTTTGGCCGGTAACATATACATGAAAATCAGTTAGCCATTGCCACCGCCTGCGAATGTTACCATTATTCAATAATATATAGTTGAGATGGCTTGTTTTTTTTCTAGCACTTTGGCAGGTTCACGTGTGAGGTATGCTACCTACAGTTCACCTTTAAAGACGACTATAAAAAACACGTTCAAGGTCACAATACTCGGTACAAGTGTAACTTATGCTCAGCTGTGTTTAAGAAGTGGGCCTACTGTGTGGTACACCGGTTCAAGTGTGGTGGGGTTTTCTGCCCCACTGGTTGTCCGGAGTGCCCCAAGGTATTCACGTACGTAGAATACAATTTTATTTTTCTTATATTATACTATTATAATAACTATTTTTACAACTATTTACACCTAAATAATTTCCTACTCCTCCTATATATTCTTCTATGATTAATTTCGTTGCGGGTTCCAAGACAGTCGAGTCATTTCTCTGGGACGCCTCGAGCTTCATTGCCTCGATGGTTCTCAACGGTTATCATTGTAGATCCTGGCTTACAGGAGTCGCAATGATGGGCACGAGTGGTGGGCTTGTCCCAATAAAAAAAAAAATTACACCTAATTCTAATACAAAATAAAAAACAATATATACAAAAATAAAAAGTTAAAAAGCATCAAAGAATTCATCCCCATCGATGTCAACCGGTAACGTGCCCAAAAGACTGGCAGGTTTGCCACTAATTTATTATATTCTCATAATAAATGACTGCCGCGTTAGTGTTCACTAAGCGGGACTGCTGAGCATGAGGTCTTGGGTTCGAATCCCGGGTCGGGCAAAGTGTTACTGGGATTTTCCATTAGGTAATTCTCAGTAGCAACACTGAGTCTAGATTTGTGACGGTTGACGGAAATAGGCTCGCCCTATTACACTAGGACCTAAAATGTAATGTGGGTGTACTATATGTGCACCTCTGCCTACCCCTTCGGGGAATACAGGCGTGATGTAATATATCCCACTATTCTTTATTTCTTCACAATTCAGTTCAGTGCCATTTCCGGCCATGTCTTTCCCGCAAAGGTGTCTAGATTGTCCCTCCATCCTTCTAGGTCTTCCAGTCGTCGGCGGCCGTTGGGTATCCACCTTATGGTAATATTAGGCCATCTTTGCGGGTTCCGCACAACATAGGGCCGGCTCCCATTTTAATTTGGCAGATATACCAGTTATGTTTTATAATTTCAGTGATGCATCAACCCTGCAGGTCCATTTGAAAATCCACAAGGGGGCGAGAAGGTTCCGCTGTGAGCATTGCGATAAGATATTTACAAGCAAACAGCGTCTGCTAGTGCATCTGCGGTAAGTTTATTACAATACTAGCTGGGCCCCGCGGTGCTACCCGCTTTTTTTCAGCTACCTTCATATGAAATTTCATTTATTTATTTATTCTTAGGAAAGCTTACAGACTAATCATAATTTTAATAACTTAATGTTTTTCTTAATTTGCTAACAACAAGCTTCCGCCGTTAAAAATCCATTCAGTAGTTTTTACGTGAAAGAGTAACAAACATCCATCCATACATACAAACTTTTGCATTTATAATATCATTACGTATTTTTGTTGATCATATCATTGTTCTAAACACATTTTTTGCTTTTTAATTTCCTTCCACCACCACGACCACGAGGACCACGAGGTCCTGGGTTCGAATCCCGGGTCAGGCAAAGTGTTACTGAGTTTTTCAATTAGGTACCTAATTCTCGGTAGCAGCACGGAGTCTGGATTTGTGCCCGGTTGATGGCAATAGGCTCGCCCCCTATTACATTGGGACCTAAAAACATAACTGGCGAAATGTGGGTGTACTATATGCACCTCTGCCTACCCCTTCGGGGAATACAGGCGTGATGTTATGTGTGTTAATTACTCCCGCACAAGAACATAGGGAGTAGGAGTGGCTGAAAATCAGCGCTGTACCGGGTCATGCTCGTCCCGGTACAGCATTCGCTGAGCCCACTTCCTATTGCTACGATAATTATGATTGTTTATTTTTATGTTTCTCTTGTACGTGTCTCTTTTTTAAGTAGCAATAAATGTTTTTTTTATTTTTATTTATTTTATTTTTAATTTCCTTTTATTTTGTTCATCTCACATCAGAACTCATTCGGGGGAGAAGCCATTTCTATGCGAGCATTGTGGCCGTGGGTTTAGTACGCTCTCTATTATGCGCGCGCACCTCAGTGTGCACAGTGACGTCAGTAGCTACTACTGCGTTAAGTGCAACGCGTACTACAAGACTAGTAAGAGCTTGAAGCGGCATTTTAACGTGTCTGCGAAGCATTCCGCTGAAAGAGCTGACTTGTAAGTAATTTAGTACAAGCGGGGATAGTGCCGTGTGGTATCAGGCTTGAATTGACCACCCCCCTCGGGAGGCGACTTAGGGAAAATTCACCAATACTGTGATCCCCAAGCTTACCAAGCGTGGGGATTACGGCATTCCCTCTAGCTAAGGGGGGGGGGGGGGAGTACTTTATGATGAGGGGGATATTATATTACGATATGTAGGTGCATATATAATACACCTACAAGTACACCCACAAGCAAAGTGTTACTGAGTTTTTCAATTAGGTAATTCCCAGTGGCAGCACGGAGTCTGGATTTGTGTCCAGTTAATGGCAATAGGCTCGCCCCCTATTACATTAGGACCGAAAACATAACTGGCGAAATGTGGGTGTACTATAGGTATATGTTTAGCTCTGCCTACCCCTTCGGGGAATACAGGCGTGATGTTATGTTTTAGTATGGATTTATTTTCAGGTACCCTTGTAAGTTTTGCACAAGGAAGTTCCCTAACCAGGAAGATATGGTAAACCATGAAGATTCTCACAGCGTCCCGGACTTCCGCTGCGAAGAGTGCGAGAAGGTATGTATTCAAACGACCAATGATATTATTTACTGTATATTCCGGTTATACTCACGGGTGTATTAGGGAATGCCCGACTAGTTTCGAACTCGACCGGAGCCCTTATTCATG
Source organism: Abrostola triplasia (assembly GCA_946251915.1). Classification (NCBI taxonomy): domain Eukaryota; kingdom Metazoa; phylum Arthropoda; class Insecta; order Lepidoptera; family Noctuidae; genus Abrostola; species Abrostola triplasia. The sequence continues at coordinate 2,467,654 of OX276450.1, forward strand.
AGCTGGTTACGCGGCAGAGTCGCGAGCCGACTAGTTGGGCATTCCCGAATACACCCATGAGTATAACCGGAATATACAGTAAATAATATGGATAACACTCACGAAAGTTATTATAGTAAAACCAATGATATTATAAGTAAAAAGATCTATCTATGGCAACTTTTATTTTCTACTACTACATCACCATCATCAGCCGGGAGACGTCCACTGTTGAACAAAGGCCTCCCCCTTAAGTTAGAAAGGGGTTGCCATAATCACCGCGCTTTGCAAGCGGCTTGGGGATCGCAGTATTGGTGGTGAAGTTACAGAAGACGCTGCTGCCCATCTTCTGGATTTACCCTTAGTCGCTTCTTACGACACCCACGGGAGGAAAGGGGGTGGTCAATTCTAGGCCGGATACCACACGGAACAATTACATTAGTTGTCAAATAAGAAGGAAAATATTCGTCTTTTAAAACAACGTCGCCCCACATGATTTTCTCCTGTATCGTGGGTGCGTTTCACATACATGAAATATCACATACACAAACGTACAGACTCGAGACAAACATCTGCGGATCGCACAAATGTATGTCCCGTGCGTGAATCAAAATCGTCGTATGTCATTATTTTCGATGGTCAAAAAGAGAGCCGATTATATGTGCTGATTGGTGGAGTTTTAACGTGCTTTCAGAATGGAATATAATCATTTGACGCCCTGATTGACGCAGTGGCTAAGCGATTGGACTGCTACGCTAAAATTTCTGTGATCTATAGATGTATGTCCCGAGTCTGGGTGTTTGTGTATGTGATATTTCGTATTAATGTGAACGCACCACAGATATAGATCTACATAGATAACGCAAATGCATGTACTTCGCGTGTCCGAACCCCGACCAAGCGTCTAGGTTGGTCGCCGCTAAATGTATGAGTATGAGCGAGAAAATCATAGCGGACGGCTCCAGTTGAATCGTTTGAATCGTGCTGGGCGGATGGGCATCGGCGGCATCGGTGTCTATGAATCGGTTTGGATTTCCCGTCACTAAATTTTGGCTGTGACGTCACAATAGGTATTAAAAAGTCGGCACGCTTGGTTTCAATACAAATCGTGATACTTGCGTTATCTATGTAGATCTATATCTGTGGAACGCACCGACGATACAGGAGAAATACAATTGTGGGGCGACGAATTTAAAAATAAAACGCAGTAGTAGCCGAGTGGTATGACCGTTGGACTGCCAAGTAAAAGATCGCAAGTTCTAACCTCGGCCCGCAAATGTCTTCCCAAATTCATGAGTGTACTATAAATTAGTTATCAGTAGTAATGGTGAAGGAAAACATCGTGAGGAAACCGGCACACCTGAGAGATTGTTCAACGGTGTGTGTCGCCATGTCAGAGGCCTACAGGCGGTTTACACTCTGACACCAGGTTGTTCAACCATACGATAAGAGGAATATAACCGGAGCGCGTATATCATACATACATCTTTTTACTTATAATATCATTGCAATGTTTATATTCTGGAAACGTGTTGAGCTAATTATTCTACGCGAACAGGTCTTGGGGTGGTGTGACAAGTGTCCAGAGGACCAGGATGAGTGCGGGGTTGTACGCTCAGATAGCGATGAAGGTTATTAGGTACCCCTGGAGGGTCTACTTGCGACTTTCAGGCTAGGGATGGCGAGCCTTATGGACCAACGAGCTACATTTTCTATGGACGATCTGCAATTAGACTTAGGCCATTCATTTATTACGTGAGAAGATTGTAGGGGGGAAGGGGGTTGACGATGTCTTATTTTTTCTTATAAAAACATAACTGGCGAAATGTGGGTGTACTGTATGTGCACCTCTGCCTACCCCTTTGGGGAATACAGGCGTGATGTTATGATAGTTCTTATGTAAGATCACAAAATGGGCAACCAAACTAAAACCGAAGTTGATTACTACCAGAATGCAATAAACCAAACCTGTATTCATTTTTCCTATAAATTCATTCATTATTTAATAGGGGTGGAGGACTGGAGGGGGTGGGCCTATTCTTATTTTTTCTTATATCTGGTAGAATAGTTCTCCGTAATTAATGATTGGCCTCTTAGTGAATCATTATCATCATCAGCCAGAGTTAAACAAGTGAATATTGGAAAGATAAAATGGTTTGTCCCAAATCGTGTGCCATCCATGGCACGAGTCCCATTGGCTCGCCACCCCTGCTTTGGCAGTTAGCTGGGAATAACGTCGAAATGTTATATTTTTTTCTTAATAATTGTTGTCTGTATAGATGTTTTTCGATTAAGTAGATGATTACTGGCTTAAAAATACATTGGAAATAAAAAAAAACTAAAAAAGCGTTTATTGAAATATGAAAATTAAAAAAAAATCTATGTATAGTTAAGGTTTTAATGTTTTAAGTGTTTGTGGAGGGGGCTTTACTATCCTTGCCGAGTCCTGTATAAAGAACTCTAGACCCACGATTTTTTCTATTTATTTCTACACATCAAACGTTCATTTTTTCCTTTATGTAAATATTTTTTCTTATTTTTTACATTTTTAAATGTAAACAATGTTTTTAATGTACATATATATAAAAATACATTATTTAAAAAAAAATAGGGCCCAACGCCCATCCAGCTGCGGGAACAGGGTCCAAGCTACCGGTGGCTAGAGCTTCAGAGAGAGGAACCTCCTCACAATGCATGCCGCGTCAAGGACTACTGCTTTCTGCATCAAGCCCTTGACCAAACCGCCTAACGTGAGCCTCTATAGGTGTTGGTCGAGACTCTTAGCCATGAGGCCATTGGCCGAAACGACTATAGGTACAATGATTGCCGAGTCCACTTCCCACATGTCGACAACCTCGTGCGCTAAATCAAGATATTTCATTTTGTTATTATTATTATTTTTTGTTATTATTTTTTAATAATATTTTTTTGTATTTTTTTTTATTTACAACCTTTTTTTTGTTTCAGAAGTTTTCTAGTAAGTCCAACTTGAATAAGCATGTTAGGTGCATTCATGCACCTGGCAAGTCCTTGCTAAAATCATAGTAAAAGTAAGTTTGTCTGTCACCTTTTTACTCCTAAACTACCAAACCGATCGACAAGTAATTTTGTAAATACATTGTCGTGAGTAAAGAAAAAGAGACAGAGTATCTTTCGTCCAGAAAAAAAAACTGTACCGGAGGGACAGAACGATATCATTCGACGTTCACAATTGCTTTCTGCCGCTAGGTGCCGCTAAATGTCAATGGATGCTTGCCTGGCTCACCAGTTGGCGCCACTGTCGAGACAGGTCCTAAACAGTTCTGTTTAAAGAACTCTAGACCCATAATTTTTCCTATTTTTTTCTAATACATAAAACGTTCATTTTGTTATTTATTTTTAATATTATTTGAAAAAATATTTTTTATAATTTTTTTGTCATAAAACATCACTCACTGCGGGTTGGCGACTTGTCCTTTATAAAAAACTATTTTTTATGTACATGTCACCAGAGCCACTACATATACACTCATCATATTACAGCCCTTTCTTTGTTTACCCGGTTATTCCCACGTTTTCCTTGTAAACCGCGAAAAAATAAGGGGTTAATATTCACTATATTATGCAAGATAATTCTTAACTTTATTCTATTTAGAAATGTACCCGCGTAACCCACCCACAAACAGTGACATTTGTCATATCGTCGTTGATACGAGTAGTCCACGCGTGCGTACCGCGTAAGAAACAGTATTCAAAACCGCGAATGTACAAAAAAAGCAAAAAAGAAATTACGAAAATTAACTATTGATTATATTGATTTTAAAAATAGTACCTACAATAGATTATAGAGAACGAAACGGTCTTATACTCAATTCCGTAGAGATGCCGATTAGTTTTTTAGTAACTTAGCTTTCAGCCCTCGTGTAACATTAGCAAAAGTGCACATATGCGGTATTTAATCATGTTAGTTACGCGGAATTGGACTATCAACGACGATATCGGAGTTTCCGCTACACTAGCGCCGCTAGCGGTGAATTCATACGCGATAGTCCCCATTAACCGCGTAATTGTAATTAATAACAGTAATTAATCATTATATTTGATGTTGTAGGTTTAAAAGTACATGTCTACATAATCTTACTGTGTTATTCCCACTAAAATAAAAACCAAAAAAAATAAAAAAATGTTTGTCTGTATGTTCTCTATGTGTTCCTAAACCATTGATCTGATTGTGATGTAACTTGTAGTGTCTTGACATGCACGTGAGCGACGTCGTGGGTATTACCTAGTATTTTATATATACAAGATGGCCGAACCATTGATGATGTCAAGAAAAAGTGACACTCAGAAAGTGAGAACACAATTCATAACTTGGAAACTATGAAATATCGCGAATACATACATGGGGGTTATTCGTATACCCCACAACACGAGGGACCTAATTTTTTTTGACGTCAATGGTTCGGCCACCCTGTATAGGTAGATATATACGTTAAAGTTTATGTCTATGGATGTTGTAAATTTACGATTTTAACAATTTACGTGGAAACAAAAATAATATAAAATGTCTTCAATAAAAAATCAAAAATTTCATTATAAAATATACAAAAAAATGGTTTTATTCCTAACAATAAATGTGTCCTTGATGTATGTTTATTAATTCAATTTAATGTATTAGATTTAAATTATAAGATATGTGTCTATATGTATTATGTGATAATTATGTAGAAGTTATGCACAAATAAATAATCAAATAGAAATCATTATAAAAATGTCATAAAAATAAAAATATATAAAAAATCAAGTAAAATTCATACTTCCACACTAATATTATAAATGTGAATGTATCTCTGTCTGTCTGTTACGACTTCACGACTAAACCGCTGGACAGATTTCAATGAAATTTGGTATGTAAACAGTTTAAGACCCGGGAACGGACATGGCTACTTTTTTTTTCAAATTCACCCCCGATTTGAACACCTCTTTTCCCCGAGGTGAGGAAGAGCTTTCCTCAGCACAGTAGCACTTCGCGTACTACGATTCACTCGTAAATGTTTATACTATTGTTCACTCCACTTTAGTCCTTATTTCACAAATAGTTCTCTATTAAATGCATCAATATCGCATAAACTAATACTGGGTAATTATTTTCAAAAAATCAAAATATGTAAAACACGTTCGCTCACTGCGAGCTCGTTCGGACGAAGCTTAGGTGTTAAAATCGGGGTTGACATTTTGTATTTATCTAAATTACACGGGCGAAGCCGGGGACGTATAATATGAATGTTATATCAACAGGCATTGTCCTATTTCGGAAATTCATAATTATTGGTAACTATTTGACTATATAATTTTTTTTTAATAAAAAATCATTTAATTGGAACAAAGATGTGTCTATTCATTCAAATTAATGTGTGTTAGAATTAGATTGTAAAATATTTATTTAATGTTTGTAACACCTTCATATTAAGTGTCAATGTTATATGTATGCACAAGAAAATGTATGTTATAAAAATAACCATTAGAAAGTAATTAAAAAAATGTGTACTACAAAAGTTATGTATTAGAATAAAATATTGCATTTTTTTATTTCTTAGAACTATTGGTACAGTCAGCATCATAACTAATTATTTTTTTTAAACATACCACTAATTATTAAAGAACAACTTGTATTGTAATTTTTTTTAAATATTATCAGATCATCATTTGGATGTTTCTATAATTTGAACGAATAACTTAAATTAATGTTTGACTGCCTCGTTGGTCTAGTTGTCGCTAAGCGCGACTGCTGAGCACGAGGTCCTGGGTTCGAATCCCGGGTCGGGCAAAGTGTTACTAGGTTTTTCCATTAGGTAATTCTCAGTGGCAGCATGGAGTCTGGATTTGTGCCCAGTTGATGGCAATAGGCTCGCCCCCTTGGGACCTAAAAACATAACTGGCAAATGTGGGTGTACTATATGTGCACCTCTGCCTACCCCTTCGGGGAATACAGGCGTGATGTAGTATTGTTTCTTTAAATTATTTGACATAAGGTTTTTTAACATGTTAAACTATTTATGATGCTGACTGTACAACTAGTACAATATAGGATGTTGATGTAATAAGATTTTAATTTGAATAGCTTTAGGGTTGTATATAGTTGTAAGAAATGTGTCTATATTAGATGTTATCATCAGCCTATCTTAGTCCACTGTTAGATATGTCTTCTCCTTTGGCATGCAACTGAGCTTGATCAACGGCCTACCGCTTCCGTTTATAATCAAATAACTGTTAAAAAATATATAAAAAATGTCTACTGTTAAAAAAATATGTATATATATTTTTTTTATTAACTGACATAATTTCTAATTCTCAACACAATAGAGATGATTATTACTAGATATAGGCTTTTCCTTTGGCACGCCACTGAGCTTGATCAACGGCCTACCGCTTCCGTTTATAATCAAATAACTGTTAAAAAATATATAAAAAATGTCTACTGTTAAAAAAATATGTATTAAGATATATATAATGTATATTTTATTAACTGACATAATTCCTAATTCTCAAAACAATAGAGATGATGATTACATTATAAAAATCGTAGTAAATAAAATCTATAAAAGCATTCCAAAGGGATGGAAAAATGAAAAAATATATACATGAAAAAATGGAGGAAATACAGCGATTTGAAGTTTGTAGAGGGGCTTAATCCCTCTCCCATAACACGCTAAGTACGGGGCAATGTGAAATTTACTATGTCATTTTAGAAATGTTTGTTAGACAGTATCTAGTATCTGTCTAACAAACTTTTTTTGCTTTAAAAAAAAAGAAGACGTCGCCCCACACTAGGAATTTCTCCTGTGTCGTGGGTGCGTTTCACAAACATGAAATATCACAACCACAAACACCCAGACTCGGGACAACCATCTGTGGTTCGCACAAAGTTTTGCCACGTTCGGGAATCGAATCCGCAACCCATAGTGCAGCAGTCCAATGACTTAGCCACCAAAATGCTTATAGCTTTGCAATTTGGTGCCGTATTCTGTTTTTTTCAGTCTTCATATTAGTTTAACACCATATTTTAGCATATATATAAAAAAAATATCATCTCTATTAGCTCTATGACCATAATATATATGAAATCTGTCCCTATTTCAATACTATTTATAACTATTGATACAATCTTTGTAATCTAACCTATGATATATTTTACAACTATAATATAATAAACTATATATTTTTTATTCAATGTGTCATATTTAATCTGTAGTGTAAAAAAAATGTGTCTATATTATCTGTGTGTAGGTAGAAAAGTTATATATCAAATAACCATTTTAAAATCAGGTTTACGGATTTTATCGCGGCTTTTTAATTGATTTTTGGTCCCGACGTTTCGAATCCTTTACAGCATTCATGGTCACGGGCAGACTGAGGTGTTAAACGTCTAACTTGAACAATTACTATCAACTACCTTACATTTTAATTAATATTAACAATCCGGTTTACGCAAAATGAGCTCACTGTGTCATTTGGTCTTGCAGTTTTACGCTTGGAATTAACTTTAATAGATTCTATGATAGGATTCCAAGCAGGTGGTATGCCCCAGCCATGTTCTCTATTGAAATTAGGATGATTTTTAATTTCAATAGCCTCGCGTATCATCCTAGGAAGGAATCGATTTTCTTTGGCAAGGATTTGTGGTTTAACAATCTGATGTAATGATGGGCTTGGTCAAGCGTATGGTCACAAATTGTAGACTTCGAAACGTCGGGACCAAAAATCAATTAATAAACCTAGTTTTATTTCAACATTTTTGTTATTTATTTACAACTAACAACATTATTTAACGCTAAACCACTGTCTTTGTTACTGTACCCACCTTATGATTACGGATTGAAAGACACTGGACCCCACAACACAGGGAACCCTAGTGTGGGGTTCAGGGCTTCATTCCACTTTTGTAAAATTATTTGAGACAGTAAATCATTTTTATTTTGTTTTATTTAAAATCATTATAAAATAAAAATGTCTACATCAAAATCATGTAGTTTCAATAAAATATAAATGTGATGTTGACTGGCTTTGTTTTATTTCGCGGCACATTCGTCATGGCGTATGGCCTTCTCTTGTCACTTGTATAATATCCATGTTACAATGGGTTCTCTTCAGCCTCAAGCGTCTCGTGTCCCATAAATTATTCATTAGGCTCTACCAAGGTTGTTTCATGGTGAAATTAATTGTTTACTTGATACCAGTTATCTATCTAAATCTAAACTATCTACGTATATGGGTGTTTTACCTAAGGGTTCTTCCGAACATAAACATAACATCACGCCTGTATTCCCCGAAGGGGTAGGCAGAGGTGCGCATATAGTACACCCACATTTCGCCAGTTACGTTTTTCGGTCCCAATGTAATAAGGGGCGAGCCTATTGCCATCAACCGGGCACAAATCCAGACTCCGTGCTGCTACTGAAAATTATCTAATGGAAAAACCCAGTAAAGCTGCCCGACCTGGGATTCGAACCTAGGACCCCATGCTTAACAGTCGAGTCACTACTCGATCAACAAAATAGTCTAATATAGAAGCCTATAAATACGAAAAAATCGATGCGAAACGAATTTTCCGAATTCAATTTGCAAATCTTTCACATAATTTAATTCCATTGTAATGAGGCTGACAACGGAAAGACAATAGGACTACACACACAGATGGCGAAACGCACACAGCTGTGACGTCACAGCACACCAGCATACGAGAGACAGGACAAGCCCTCGATCACACCTCCAAAGATGATGGTAAGTCAACGGCTACAGCGCTTTTTCTACATATCTATATATTACTAGCTGTTGCCCGCGACTTCGTCCGCGTGAATTTCGTGGTATGAAAAATAGATGTTGGCCGATTCTCAGACCTACTCAATACGCTCACAAAATTTCATGAGAATCGGTCTAGCCGTTTCGGAGGAGTATGGGAACGAAAACTGTGACACGAAAATTTTATATATATAGATTTATATAAAAAATGAATCGCTATTCGTTAGTCTCGCTGAAACTCGAGAACGGCTGGACCGACTTGGATAATTTTGGTCTTGAAATATTCGTGGAAGTCCAGGGAAGGTTTAAATGGGCTAATGAATGTTTAGGTTGTGATAAAACTTTGGTAGGGTCTTCTGAGGACGCCCGAGAGGGTTTCTGGCGAACAAATCTATATGTAAGTATACTTAATTCGAAATCCACGCGGACGAAGTCGCGGGCATCAGCTAGTAGTAAAAAAAAACTTATTACATTTAGTAATATGGCGATAAAATGAAGCAGATAGGTGTTTTATTCAGCGCTTCATCGCTTCAAAAGCGGTACACATTCTCCAACCGGTTTCTTCGTGACGTCACGCGACTCTCAGCATTTCCTCTCGCCGAGCCGCGCCGCGCGTCACTTCATTTGAAATTCGGAATCGAACCGCGCCGCGCATGCGCCGTGCGTATTAAATTGCCGCGAATTTCACGAATTTAATAACTTATTTGTGAATTGTCAATTGTTTGAACAAGTGAAAATACAGTGTAATATAAATATAATATTTCCTGTTTATATTTAGTGTTGAAAGTGATAATTTGTGGAAAGAGTTTTTGGATACACTGAGATATGGCGGTAAAGTCTTATTCAAGTTGTTTTTGTTTCCTAAAATAAAGCTCGCGCATGCGTCGTAGTAAGCTCGCCAAAGTTGCCAACTATATTTAACTTTGTGTAAAAATAATACTATAATGGGAGCGTACAGCAATCGTACATAATAAGTACATAATTATGTAGTATTTTAAAAGATACGGTGAAAATTATAACCGATTTTTAACTGATAATGTTTATGAATATTATTAACCTAAATATATAAACATAAATTTAATACAATATTAAAAACTTTTATGAATAAAAAAATATAAAAGGCTAGTTTATGCATCGGTGACCATGATGTTTTTCGACATTTTTGGTATAGATTTATGAAAATCTATAATTTAGGAAGAATTTAGGTATTGAAGTATAATGGTGACCTCATTGTTATATTACATTCGTAATAAAATATAGCGTTAAAGATAAATATAGGCATAAAATCAGGACGTGTTGTTTTAAATCGACACGCATAAAAGCGTGGACATCAATTCGTTCCTTCTACGTATAAGAAAAGGCGTTTCCATGCAGTGAGACAGTTACTGACAGAAGTATTCTCCGAAGGAGAAAGCATAGGTGTAGTACACTCACATTTCGCCACATAACATAACATCACGCCTGTATTGCCCGAAGGGGTAGGCAGAGGTGCACAATTGCACATATAGTACACCCACATGTCGTCAGTTATGTTTTTAGGCCCCAATGTAATAGGGGGCGAGTTATCAACCGGGCACAAGTCCAGGTTCCATGCTGCCACTGAGAATTACCTAATAGAAAAATCCAGTAACACTGCCCGACCCGGGATTCAAACCTAGGACCTCGTGCTCAGCAGTCGCGCTCAGCGACCACTAGACCAAGGAGGCAATCTTTCGCCTATATCCCTACTAATATTACAAACGCGAAAGTTTGTAAGTATGGATGGATGTTGGTTACTCTTTCACGTAAAAACTACTGAATGGATTTTAATGAAATTTCACATGGAGGTAGCTGACATCCTGGATTAACACATAGGCTACGTTTTATCCTGAAAAAATGTAGCGGGTAACACCGCGGGGCGCAGCTAGTCCATCATAAATCGAGTTATATGTGCCTCAACCGCCGCAGACCACGCGGCAGCCAGCCTGCCTCCAATAATGAAGTTCCGTTAAATTCCTCCGTATGTCCACGAACCGTAACCGATGCAACGGTATCTACCTATTTTGATTGCAAATGCTTATCTACTGACCATCTATCTATATTCTATTAGTATACGATCTATATTATATTATGTAAAAAAAAATGGTTTTTGTTTGTTTGTACCGAATAGACTCCGGAACTGCTGGACGGATTTCAACTATTTTTTTCACCAATAGAAAGCCAAATTATTTAAAAGTTAACATAGGGTATAATTTATTTAAAAAAAAAGATCCTTAAGGAAAAACCAAAAAGGCAATTTTTTTTTTGTCGTCAAAGGGTTTCTGACGCAAAATACATAGATATATAGAGTACAAGCGGACCCGGCAGACGTCGGTCGTCCTGCCCAGATAAGTAGCGCCAACTACCGAGTCTAATTCTAATTTCAAACCTTCTAGAAACCCATTGAAATATACACACAAAGTTTTATCGAAATCGGTTCTGTAGTTTAGGAGGACTTAAGTAACAAACACACGAACAAAAGAAGTATATAATAAGATATTTTATTCTAAATACATATATAGTCGTGGTGGCCTAGTGTCATACCGGATTTATATGCACAAGGTTGCAGGTTCAAACCCGGGCAAGTCAATGTGACTTTTTCAATGTTATAAATACTTTCTTAGTTATTCTAAGACGCCACTGAATAACGGTGACGGAAAACATCGTGAGGAAACCTGGATTTAATTATCTAAAATCGCCCGCAGTGAGCTAGCGTGGTGATCAATACTCAATCCTTCTCTATACGAGAAGAGGCCTTTGCTGCAGTGGGACAGTTATAGGCTGTTATTATATTCTAAATCCACGCCGGACATAGTCGCGGGTATTAAGTACATACCTAACTAGTTTTAAAAAGTATACTTAGTCAATTTACTACTGAAGACACGTAAAGCCGCTTGAACATTAATTACAACCGATTACAATACTACTAATTAATTCCCCATGACCGAACACGCGATATAATGAGTCTCGCTCTATATATTGTAACCAGAATCATTTATTAAGTGTGTTGCAACTTTTCACTTGCTAACGTAACATGTAAAATGACGTTTTCCTTTAAATTAGTATTAAAAAAAGCATACTTTTCGGTATGACGTCGTGGGGACCTAGTGGTTAACATACTGGATTTTAATGCACATGTTTGCAGGTTCAAACCAGGGCAAGTATCAATGTGACTTTTTCAATGTTATAAATACTTTCTTAGTTATTCTAAGACACTAGGCTAACGGTGACGGAAAACATCGTGAGGAAACCTGGATTTAATTATCTGAAATCGCCCGCAGTGAGCTAGCGTGGTGATCAATGCTCAATCCTTCTCTATACGAGTGGCCTTTGCCCTGCTAAATAATATAATTCTTCACAGGTATAAATTATTGATTTATATCATGTATTATTACAAGACTTAACCTTGAATGAATATATGCAAAACATTACTAATTATCACCAGCTGAATACTTATTGTGTGGGGTCAACGACCATACGAAACAAATAGGGTACCAAGGAAAGGATACGATAAAGATAAAAGATAAAATCATTATAAATTACAAACCTTTTTTTTTTCCTTTATTTTTGTTTCACCGCTCCCCTTGTCAGTCTGTAATCGAATTTTGCAAGTTAAATTTGATCCACTTCCCAGTTTCAGATTAAGCTGAAATTTGCATGCATATACCTACATATAAATATCGGATGACAATACAATATTATTATGGCATAGAGCTGATCTCTGCCTCGTTGGTCTAGTGGTTGCTAAGCGCGACTGCTGAGCACGAGGTCCTGGGTTCGAATCCCGGGTCCGGCAAAGTGTTACTGGGTTTTTCCATTAGGTCATTCTCACTAGCAGCAAGGAGTCTGGATTTGTGCCCGGTTGAAGGCAATAGGCTCGCTCCTTATTACATTGGGACAAACATAACTGGCGAAATGAGGGTGTACTATATTATGTACATTGTACACCTCTGCATACCCCTTCGGGGAATACAGGTGTGATGTTATGTTTATGTTTTATGTTTAGAGCTGATCTGATGATGGAGCTGGAAGGCATAGGAACTCCGTAATTAAACGACGCAACCCCATTGAGTTTTGGCTCGTTTGATTCGTCTTGACTATCTTGATGGCGTGAAAAACTGCGACATATTTGGGAAAAAAGTTTGTTCCGTTTCTTATGAATGTGGATTATGTCTGATTGATTTGATGGATGAGTTAATAGTTAACTAATTTAAACATTATTTTACGCTACTATAATAATAACAGCCTATATCTGTCCCACTGCAGCAAAGGCCTCTTCTCGTATAGAGAAGGATTGAGCATTGATCACCACGCTAGCTCACTGCGAGTGATTTCAGATATTTAAATCCAGGTTTCCTAACGATGTGTTCCGTCACCGTTAGTCAGTGGTGTCTTGGAATAACTAAGAAAGTATTTACAATTTTTATAAGTTTGCCCGGGTTTGACCTGCAACCTTGTGCATACAAATCCGGTATGTTAACCCCTAGGCCACCACGACTAGCCTACCCGACTACCCTACTACAAATATGAAAAAATGAGATATGTAAATATAAATAAAATACATACATACACTACGTTTATACGCACTACGGACTACATAACGGAAAATCGCTGTTACTAATCTATCCCGTTTTTATCAGTTCCAATTTAAATAAAAGCGTGTAACATTATAGCAAGAGGAAAAATATGGCGCTAAATGTTCTTAATTATACCATCAAAATGTAACGCTATTATTTATAAAATTGGGACTGTGATAAAAACGGGAAGATTTGATTATTAAAGTGTGTAGTTTTAGTGTTAAATATATATAACTATGTACGTCTAGCTGCGCCCCGAGGTGTTACCCGCTACATTTTGTTCAGGATAAAAAGTAGCCTGTGTTAATCCAGGGTGTCAGCTACCTCCATATGAAATTTCATTAAAATCCATTCAGTAGTTTTTACGTGAAAGAGTGACAAACATCCATCCATACTTACAAACTTTTGCGTTCATAATATTAAGGGATATGGGATTATTTTGTCGTTGAAGAAGATTAATTATCGTTAAAGGTTGAATGAACTTATTAAGTGTTATATTTCAGTTTCTTATTAGAGTTAATTTATCAAATTAAAAATCAGTCTATCAGTATGTCCGGCACACCCTGAACGGTCAACCTCACTACTCTCCTTGTTCACTGAATCTGTACACTACAGCATGAGTATGACCTGTTTCCATTCACATAGCTCATGCCCCTACGAACTGAAGACCCATCCACAACCCGGCCTTGGCAAACACAGCTTAACCTCGAACGTTCGACTCGAGACGACGCTGATTTATTGCGTATTCAATGTTTACGTCATTATTAGTTAGCTGATGTAAAATAGATTTCTAGTAAATAGTCATTCATGCGTCATTCTATGTAGTGAAGCTATTTGTCTAGACTTCAATGCATCATAATCCTAACTAGTATTATAAACGCGAAAGTTAGTATTTATGGATTTGTTACTCTTTCACGTAAAAACTACTAAATGGATTTTGATATGATAATGAAATTTCATATAGAGGTAGCTGACACCCTGGATTAACAACACATAGGCTACTTTTTATACCTTAAAAATGTAGCGGGTAACACAACCACTAGGCCACCACGACTTATATGAGCAAATACATAACATAACATCACGCCTGTATTCCCCGAAGGGGTAGGCAGAGGTGCACATATAGTACCTACACCCACATTTCGCCAGTTATGTTTTAGGTCCTAATGTAATAGGGGGCGAGCCTTCAGCCTATTGACATCACCCGGGCACAAATCCAGACTCCGTGCTACTGAGAATTACCTAATGGAAAAACCCAGTAACACTGCCCGACCCGGGATTCGTTCCAGGACCTCGTGCTCAGCAGTCGCGCTTAGCAACCACTAGATCAACGAGGCAGTCAGATGAGCAAATAACACATAATTATTTGAATGTCTCTCGACCGTGCGTTCACCTTCTAGAAAGTACCTACTGCAGTATAATGAATCGTTATGAGTCCATGTATGACCGCCCTTTCCTGCATTTCCGTTCTAAGTCAAACGAGTTGTTATACTAATTAGTACACGTCACATCCCGTTATAAAACAGTGTTTTATTCATAATTCATGAGAGCCATCCGTGGCAAAGGCACGTCTAACTAATATAAACAAAAGGGCGTCTAAAAATAAATTTTATATTTTAAAAAGATCATGGACACAATTAATAATGACATAATTAAGTATGTACTTAATTAGGTAGACTCTATTAATTATTAGCTATACGATGTATGCAATACATACCGGTGGATTACAATGCTATGCGAGTGAAAAAGGCGAAAGAAGTATGTCTGGATCGCAGCAAATGGAAATCCGTGGTCTCTGCCTACCCCTCTGGGATAAGGGCGTGACTTTATGTATGTATGTATGTGTGTACATTTGCCAAAATTACGTCACGTAATAGCGTACAACCGAACTTCAGTCGGGCGTTACTTTAACCGAACAGAAATCGGGCGCAACCGAATTTCTATCGTAGGTTACATAATGCCCGCGCTTTATTAGAAGAATTATTATTTATATATTGACTGCCTCCTTGGACTAGTGATTATTCCCATTCTTTTTTTTTTTTTTTTTTTTTTTTATTATTTATATTTTTTTTTTATTATTTTTATTATTTATATATTGACTGCCTCGTTGGACTAGTGATTATTCCCATTCTGTCATTCATTGTGTTGTGGCGTTCTAAGGGGGAGGCCTTTGTTCAACAGTAGACGTCTTCCGGCTGATGATGATGAATTAGACCTGATTAGCGCAGTGGCTAAGCGATTGGACTGCTGCGCTAATGGTTGCGGGTTCGATTCCCGCACGGGGCAAAACTTTGTGGGAACCACAGATGTTTGTCCCGAGTCTGGGTGTTAGTGTATGTGATATTTCATGTTTGTGAAACGCACCCACGACACAGGAGAAATTCCTAGTGTGGGGCGACGTTTTTTAAAAAAAAAAAAAAAAAAAAAATAGCAGGATACGTCAGAAAGGAAAATCAGGCGCGGGATTTCGCGGGGCTTCGGTTCTCTGTTTTCGGTAGCGTGTGTGTGGCCTTAGGCCTTAATGTCGTAAAGAATCACGTGCTCAGAAGTTACGGCTACTGAGAATCATCTAATAAAAAACACGAATAACTGCTTTTCTTCGAATCTTTAAGTATGTCTCTTGCGTTGTTTATTGGTCTAGTGTTAGTAGTGATTGGCTGCCATATCCATTCGTTTAACAGGATATTTTAACAAAGTACAATAGGTATAGGTTTATTTATTTGGGATTAACAAACAGTTACACATTACATCTTATAAACTAATATACAAAACAAATCATATCAATGCGCAACTCACACCGTAGGTTTGGTTGCCAACATCTAAATTGTCGGACAATAACTTTCAAAACCCCGGACTGCCTGACTCATTGGTCTAGTGGTTGCTAAGCAAGTCTTGGGTTCGAATCCCGGGTTGGGCAGTGTTACTGGGTTTTCCATTAGGTAATTCTCAGTAGCAACAGAGTCTGGATCTGTGCCCGGTTGATGGCAATAGGCTCGCCCCCTATTACATTGGGACCAAAAACATAACTGGCGAAATGTGGGTGTACTATATGTGCACCTCTGCCTACCCCTTCGGAGAATACAGGCGTGATGTTATGTTATGTTCACTCCGAACTTTTGGGTAAAATTGAGATTTTTCCTGCACATCTCTGAAAATATAATTTTACAAATAAAACAAATTACGAATTAATTTTTCACTAAGATTTTTTGCTAATCGCTCTTCTCAGTAAACGTGTCCGGGTTCCATCCGGACACTTTTTAAAACCTCCCCCGAATGGTACCCGGACGTCCTCCAAACTACGACAAATCCGGGGAAAACTGGACCGATGGCAACCCTACGTATAGGCAACAAATAACTATGGAGTCTAGATGTAGCCGAATGAGTCACTCCATAGTACGTATTACATCACTTTGGTTACTATTAGTACCATAATGTAAATAATGTATAATAAATGTTCTACCAGCGATGGTAGGTGACGTCATCTAAGTTCACCGTTTGTGGTCAAAGTGTGAATGCCATTTTTTACCGTGAATTATCGTATTAAAAAGCTAAGTTTTTTTCGCAGTAGCTACCTAAGAAACTGCCTTTGAGCCGGAGCTACGATATGTTTTAAAGTCCTTGTTGATAAGATCTATGTAGGTAACCTATAATACATAAAGTCACGCCTGTTTCCCTGAGGGGTAGGCAGAGGTTCACAACCGTACATACAGTACACCCTCATTTCGCCAGTTATGTTTTTAGGTCCCAATGTAATAGGGGGCGAGCCTATTGCCATCAACCGGGCACAAATTCAGACTCCGTGCTGCTACTGAGAATTACCTGATAGAAAAACCCAGTCACACTTTGCCCGACCCGGGATTCGAACCCAAGACCTCGTACTCAGCAGTCGCGTTTAGCAACCACTAGACCAACGGAGTAGCCCCATATTAATTAATTTCAAAAAATACCTTTATCATTAAAATGCTATGTACATATATTTCTATCGGTAAGTTAATTTAACTTTAGTGATTTCCACTTCTTAGATAATATAATTATAGTCTACTGGTGTTTTTATCCAAAATTCACGCGGACGAAGTCGCGGGCAACAGCTAGTATACAAATACAAACATAGCTTCACCGGCTGAGGAATGCGGGGGTGTGTGTCCGTGCCCGTGCTTCGTTTACTGTGCTTTTATACATCGAAACAGGTTACATCTAAACCGGTGTGTGCTGGCATGCTACTAGATCCTTACTCCTCTACAAAAAAGTCATGTTTATGGTCCGTGTATGACGCACACTGGTATTGTAATTCTACGCTTTATTAATGCTTTAATTTACATTTTAACAATCAATTACATGATATTAACTAAACCGTCGGAATAACTGACGGACTGCCTCGTTGGTCTAGTGGTTGCTAAGCGCGACTGCTGAACACGAGGTCCACGGTTCGAATACCGGGTCGCGCAAAGTGTTACTGGGTTTTTCTATTAGGTAATTCTTAGTAGCAGCAGAGTCTGGATCTGTGCCCGGTTGATGGCAATAGGCTCGCCCCCTATTACATTGAAACCTAAAACGTAACTGACGAAATGTGATTGTACTATATGTGCACCTCTGCCTACCACTTCGGGGAATACAGGCGTGATGTTATTTTATTAACTAAACAAAATCTTCTGGATGGATTTAAAAGAGAATTTTATAGCACTGCCGATTCTTGAGGCAAACATTTTGGGTTTTTCTATCAAGAAATGTTCTCAAATCATCATTTGAACGTTTCTATAATTTCAAACAATAACTTGAATTGGTGTGTGTATCTTAAATTATTTGACATAAGGTTCCTTGACATATAAAGCTACTCATGATGCTGATTGTTCTGTAGTCTCTGTACCTACGTTACATACTTTTAACTTGCACAACAGATATATTTATTTATTTATTCATATAACAATTTTCATTGTGCTTGAATACTTCATGCATTAATTTACAAATTCAATATTTAAATTCAAAAACAGCAATTTAACGCCAGGGACACCATCAAATCAATTATTAACAAGCAAAATGTTGTTAAATTGACTACTCAATAAAACAATAACCAATAATAATAAAGATATATTATTACTTCTTATCCTTTCTAAACTGATGTATTGTGAATATAACAATGGTTTGTTCACAGGAAAACATGAAAACCAGATATCACGCATTGTTATAACATGGCCTATGACCCAGCGATAATATTCGCGATACATAAGCGCTGTATAGAGATATTAAATTATGTATAACCTATATTTAGGAACCATTATTTATTATATTATATTAGTAGCAGCACGGAGTCTGGATTTGTGCCCGGTTGATGGCAATAGGCTCGTCCCCTATTACATTGGGACCTAAAACATAACTGGCGAAATGTGGGTGTACTATATGTGCACCTCTGCCTACCCCTTCGGGGAATAAGGGCGTGATGTTATGTATGTTTTTTGTTTATTTATTGCATCATTTGATTACCATTTAGGAGAAAAACGTCGACCCACACTAGGAATTTCTTCTGTCGATGCGTTTCACAAATATGACATATCATATACACAAATACCCAGACTCGGGACAAATCGTAATAGAGGGCGAGCCTATTGCCATCAACTGGGCACAAATCCAGACTCCGTGCTACCACTGAGAATTACCTAATGGAAAAACCCAGTAACACTTTGCCCGACCCGGGATTCGAACCCAGGACCTCATGCTCAGCAGTCGCGCTTAGCATCCACTAGACCAACGAGGCAGTCCGCAACGAAATTAATAAAAGAATATACAGGAGTAGGAATAAAAGCTTGTAAAAAAAACCGACTTCAAAACAAAACTATTTCACAACAAATTAAAAAGCACTCAAATGTAAAAAAGGTTCGTAAAAACCGCAGAAATCGGAGAACAATCATAGAAAAATGTAGTAGAGAAAGTGAAAAAAACAGCATTATTAAGAATTACTGAAAAAGTACTGATCGGATCTTAATCAAATTGCAATGGGACCAAACGGGAGGCACCAGCTTTCAAATAAATAAAAAATCATCAAAATCGGTTCACCCAAGCGAAAGTTATGAGGTAACAAACATAAAAAAAAAAATACAGTCGAATTGAGAACCTCCTCCTTTTTTTGAAGTCGGTTAAAAAAGCATCATTTGTGAAGGCCCTCTCCTTGTACCACACAGATACAGAGGTATCTCTACGTGATTCTTAAAGCTGTTTCCACAATAATATTTGTTTTAAATTAACATGTCACACTTGTGTCATATCTAGTCCAAGCATTATTTTGTTACGCTCACAATGTAAAGAAATATCTAACAGATAAGTTAATTGGGTCGGTTAACGTTCCTTCACTGTTTAGGCTTAGAATAACGTCTTTTTAGAGTTCAGTAGGTAGGTGTAATACTAGCTGCGCCCCGCGGTGTTACCCGCTACATTTTTTTGGAATAAAAAGTAGCCTGTGTGTTAATCCAGGGTGTCAGCTACGTACTGAAATTTCATTAAATCCATTCAGTAGTTTTAAGCGTGAAAGAGTAACAAAAATCCATCCGTACTATAATAAGAATAACAGCCTATAACTGTCCCACTGCAGCAGAGGCCTCTTCTCGTATAGAGAAGGATTGAGCATTGATTAACACGCTAGCTCACTGCGGGCGACTTCAGATAATTAAATCCAGGTTTCCTCACGATGTTAGTCAGTGGTGTCTTAGAGTAACTAAGAAAGTATTTATATCATTCAAAGTCACATTGATACTTGCCCGGGTTTTAACCTACAACCTTGTGCATGCAAATCTGGTATGTTACCCACTAGGCCACCACCACATTTTGCCATACTATATAGAGACTTAAATTCCTTGAAAACAATGTACATGGAAGTACTAACTGACCTTTTTAAAAGCAGTATAATAACAGTAATACCTAAAGACTCGAGACTCGATCTAAAAATAAAGAAGTTTTATATGTTATCGATTTGAAAGCAGTTTTTTTGAAAGCTGAAGGCTGAGTGACAGTGACATTTAGTCTCGTTTAGTCAATAAGTTAATGATCAATTTAATGTATTTGAAAACCGACACGTCCGGCATGGATTTGGCGACAAAACACTCATTTTTAAAGATGTATTATGTATTTATCTGTAGTGTCTTGTCTAGTCTAGACCGCTTCGTAGTAGTTAGTGGTCGCAAAGTGTGTTGAACTCACACACAGTTTAAGATTTTATCGTATGGTTGATGAACAACCTGGTGTCAGAGTTTAAACCGCCTGTAGCCCTCTGACATGGCGGCACACACCGTTGAAAAATCTCTCAGGTGTGCCGGTTTCCTCACGATGTTTTCCTTCACCGTTTTTAGCAACTGATTTCATAGTACGCACATGAATTCGAAAATACATTGGTGCGTGCCGGGGTTTGAACCTATTTGACTTGGCAGTCCAACGGTTATCACTCGGCTATCAGCATTTTATATATTATTATTACATATATTAGTTTAAGATGTAGAACTGAGACGCCCGCCGCTACGTTCAGCGTATGCAGCGTCTCGCTTTCTAGAAAAACTCATTAACACGTTGCTCGACTCAGAATTCGACACCAGCTCCCATAGCATGAACTCTTAAAGCAACACAGACTCTTAATGGGAGTCTCGCTTCCACATCGTCAACAACTGTCCTGTTTTAACAGTTCATGGTAAGGGGGATGTACGTATGTATAAAATATATCTTTGACAAACAATACAATAATTATATTCTATTCTGAAAAAGATCAATTTTAAATCCAGGAACCCATTTAAACACACAATAAATTACATCAATATTGGTCCAGCGGTTTTGAAAATATAAGAAAAATAGTTCTAGGTACTAAATCACCTAGATCTATCTTTATTTGTCAATATAAATAAAAATGAATGTTTGTATGTTTGTCCTCCATGCGCTCCGAACTCCGAACCATTGATCAGATTGGGATAAAACTTTCGTAGGGATTTTCTGAGGACGCCCGAGAGGGTTTCTCGTGCAGAAAACCTATTCATATACTTTATCCGAAATCCACGCGAACGAAGCCGCGGGCATCGCCTAGTTTCTTATAAGGATATTATAATTACCATCGAATTTTAACAACTTTGACCTAGACATGCCAAAGCTTATGTTCCTAGTATTATTTTAGTAGATTAATATCTATTTTAACGTTTTATTTGGAATTTATACAACAATGACTCATAGTACCGTGAATAGACAACATCAAACTTTTTTTCAACGAATCGTGACGGCATTCTGATGTAATCTGTGCTTGAACGACTTAAAAAAATAACGAGTTCCCTCCAAAATAAGAGTGGAATGACCTTTATGCTCCAATTTACGAAGTTTGTTATGCATAAAATATTTTGCACAAGTTTACGTCCGGGACTTCGTTTGTCTAGAAAAAAACACGTTTTTAGAGTAACGGCAAAACAGATCTTTTATAGGATTACTATAACGATAAAACCAGTTATGTGTGTCTATGACCTGACTACCACGCTGGTCTAGTCGCAAAGCGGGACTCCTGAGCGGGAGGTCCTGGGTTCGAATACCGAGTCAGGCAAAAGTGTTATTGGATATCATTAGGTAACTCTCACGTAGTTTGGATTTGTGGTCGGTTTATGGCAATAGGCTAGCTCCCTATTACATTAGGACCTATAACTGGCGAAATGTAGGTGTACTATACAATTCAGCTTCAAGCATATTGTGTTTTACGTTGTATCTATTAATAGTTGAGAGTAACTGACCGCTAGCTAACAAATCCTGTTTATTTAGGTACAACTAATAAACAATTGCGTCTATAAATCCAGCGCTAGAACGCTCACAATGAACACTCAAAACAGTTTACGGTGTTCCTGGCTGGAGGCCTTTTATTAGGTCTCGCCAAACGACCGGTTAAGCAGTAAGAGCTCCCTCAGAGCTAACTGCGAGAGACAAGTTCGAAAAAAAAAAAAAAAAAAAAAAAAAGTTTACGATGTGGAAGGGAAACGGCGCTACGTGCAGTGAAATCTGGCGTCTCGCTTTCTTAACGTAAGCTGTCCTGCTTCAAGAGTACATGGTAAGGGCTGGACGTTTATGAGGATAACCAGCGAACTTGTATATTTGGTAGGCAATGTAAACTAGAGACTTGCCAAGAAATACGCAACACGCCTGTACTCCCCGAAGGGGTAAGCAGAGGTGTTTAGTACACTCACGTTTCGCCAGTTATGTTATAGGTCCCAATGTAATAGGGGGCGAGCCTATTGCGATTAACCTACCACAAATCCAGACTCCGTGATGCTACTGAGAATTTCTTTTTTAACAGCCTGTGTTTTCCCATTGCAGGGCAAAGGCCTCCCTTTCATTCTTCCACTTAATTCGACTTAGAATTACCTAATGGAAAAACCCAGTAACACTTTCGTGACCATGGATTCGAACCCAGGACCTCGTGCTTAATAGTCGCGGTTAGCAACCACTAGACCAACGAGGCAGTCTAGGTACTTACTTAATAGATAACAATATAATCGAACCTGTTTTCAACGTAAAACTATAAAATCAAATGTTTATTTGCATTATTAAGTACCTATTTAACTAGCACGTGTAATTCAAGTAATTAGCACGTGTCAATTAATGGGTCATAATATTGTATCGACCACTTCACTCCTTTATATGTTAAGTTTCCCATTTTTTGGGTTCCGTACCCAAAAGGTAAAACGGGACCCTATTACTAAGATTCCGCTCAGACCGCTGTCCGTCCGTCTGACAAACCTGGGACAAACATCTGCGGATCGGACAAAATTTTTTGACCCGTACAGGAATTGAACCGTCTTCCCTTAGGCCGACAATGAACGGAAAAATATTATACATAATTAATTGGTGACATATTTGTTAATTGACTGACTAACGGTGACGGAAAACATCGTGAGGAAACCTGGATTGAATTATGTGAAATCGCCCGCAGTGAGCTAGCGTGGTGATCAATGCTCAATCCTTCTCTATACGAGAAGAGGCCTTTGCCCTGCAGTGGGACAATTATAGGCTGTTATTATTATTTATATTTTTTTATTATATGACACATATTTGTGGATAAAATATTAAGATTATTAAGGTTTTACCACAGACCGACGAGTTTATATTAAGGATCTCAAGCTTCCCAGATGTTATAGAGAGATGTTCAAATTGCTTTTTTTCTTCAACAGGGCATGAACCTACGTCTCGCCTTCGCCATAGTGTCGTCGGCATGTTGGTCGGCCTTCCAACACGGGTACAACACAGGAGTGTTGAATGCACCACAAAAAGTAAGTCTAATCATTTTAAGTGCAGCCGATTTCGTTGAACCCTACATGCAAAAAAGTGATGTTATATGTTTATCGTCTGAAAGCAAAGATATTTTAACCAAATAATTGGATTGGTGACGATCGATTTAGGCCCATCCAATGTTTGTTTGTATGTATGTGAGTTTGTTTAGGTCAAATCTTGCAATCTAAATTAGAACCACTTTTTGACATCCGATTCAAATGAAATTTTGCATACTTAAATAGGTTTGGTGACAATACAATATTATGATACTTTTGATTTAAAAGCTTGTGTTAAAAATACATTTTTTATATCAACTTATTTAACTGAAAGGTCATATTTCTTAGGGAAAACATGTCCATTCATTTGAAGATGACAGTTATTTTCTAATTGTTATGGATAAATACAATTCACTAGCTACAATGCGCTGTGTACCCTACGCCCGATGTATTTTGGCGGTCTTGAAGTTACCCGACTAGCTGCGCAATGGATGTATGCTGTTAGCTGCGCAATGGATGGATAATGTCTCTCTTATTCTTTCCTACTTTTTATATTGTGTGTACATAAATCTATACTAATATTATTATAAAGAGGAAAACTTTGTTTGTTTAATTGTAATGAATGGGCTCAAAAACTACTGGATCGATTTTAAAAATTCTATCGTCATTCGAAAGCTACATTATCCACAAGTAACACGGGCTAAATTTTATTTTGGAAAAAAATAGGGTTTTGTAAGATATTTGGATATTTGTTTAAAAATGCATTAATGTATCTAGGAAACAAACGTCTGACAACTTTATTAGAAAAGCAAAAAACAAATGTAAAGCAACTTGGAAATTAATTAAAAATAAACCTAACTGTAGAGACTCACAATATATAGACGCTATCAAACTAAAAGATACATTAATAAGAAATCCTGAAGAAATAGCTGAGGCTTTTAATAATCATTTTATTGATTCTACAAACAATGACATAACAAATAGTAGTAAAAATAGATTCACGACTAATACAAATAATGAAGGTAATAGTATATATGTAGAACCCTGTACGCCAAATGAAATAAGCAAAATAATTGCATCACTAAATAATACCAACGCTGTGGGATATGATGATATTTCGACAAAAATTATAAAGTCTTGTGTTGATATACTGTCACCTATATTGGCTCATGTGATTAATTTAAGTTTCTTTGAAGAAAAGTATCCTGACAAACTGAAGTTTTCGGTGGTAAAGCCTTTGTACAAAAAAAAAAACAAATACGATATAAATAATTACCGACCAGTAACCTTAATTCCGGTAATTGCAAAAATATATGAAAAAGCTATGTGTAATAGGATTGTCTCATTTATAGATAAACATAGTATAATAAGTGCGGAACAAAACGGTTTCCAAAGAAGAAAGTCAACTACACTAGCTTGCTATCAACTAATCAAACTAATTACCGAGAATATAGATAAGAAAATACCGGTCACTGCTATATTTTTTGACATGAGCAAAGCGTTTGACTCTGTAAAACATGACATACTGCTTAGAAAATGTGAAAGTTGCGGAATAAGAGGTAAAGCGTTAAATTGGCTTAAAGACTACCTAAGTAACAGACAGCAACGTGTGGAAGTTCTAAGTATGAACAAAGAAAGAGAAGTGTTAAATTATAAATCTAAGTTTAGGGCCAATACATATGGCGTGCCTCAAGGTAGCATTTTGGGGCCAGTGCTCTTTCTTCTGTATGTGAACGATTTGCCTAATGTAACACAGGATAAATGCGTGTTATTTGCAGATGACATTTCTTTAGTAATAAATAACGAAAATAAAAATGAACAGCATGAGGACAAAATAAATACTGCGGTAGAATGCATACTAGATTGGTTCGAACAAAATAATTTAAGCGTAAATATTTCTAAAACAAAATATATTAATTTCTGTAATTACAAGATGACAAATAAAACAATGAAAATTAGTGGCCGTGATATTGACATTGAAGAAGTTAATGATACAAAATTCTTAGGCATATTAATTGATAGAAATTGCAATTGGAAAAAACATATAGATAACATATGCAACAGGCTAAACAGCTTTGCATTTGCACTTAGAAATCTTAGGAAAACTGTTGGAGTAAAGGCCGCTCTACTGGCTTACCACGGTTACGTCTCCTCTGTTCTTAGATACGGCTTAATAATATGGGGCAATTCTACGGACAGCGATAGGGCTTTTATTGTTCAAAAAAAGTGCTTACGAGCTGTATTTGGTGCAGGCCCATTGGAATCATGCAGACCCATATTAAAAGAGCATAAATTATTATCACTGGCATGCTTATATATATTGGAAATGGGAGTGTTTGTAAAAAAACACCCTAACCTATTTTGTAAAGCCGATAGTGTAAACATGTATAAAATAGGTAAACACTCAAGGGATCCAACCAGATTGGCTATGCCTAGGTGTAGAACGGCATTTTTCCAAAAAAACACCAGTCGAATGGCAATAAAGATATATAATAGGATACCTAAGATAATTAGAGAACTGCCTACAAATCTATTTCAAAAAAGACTCCGAACATGGCTTATTGAAAACTGTTTCTATTCGATTAATGAATTTATGAATTATAATACGAAGAGGAATTTATTACAGACATGAATAATGTAATAATGTAATTGAATTAACTTTGACATTCCTGTATACTTATTTTGATTGAACATTGTAACCTTTGTAATTATAACATTAGTATTTTTTTAGAGTTGACAGTAGTAGTTTTCATAGTTTGACATTTTTAATATTCATAGTTTGACATTTGTATTTGAATTCTTGACAATTTCCTATCGTGACATATTTGAATTATTACAATTATTATTGGATTCATAACAATTATGTCACAATCTAAATTTGCATGCTGAATTTAGTAGGCGGAATATGCAGTACTATATATAATGTATTTTAAGATCTGTAAGCACCATATTTCATGCAAATAAACGATATTATTATTATTATTATTATTAGGTTTTTCGGACACAAGATGTAAAAAATCAACCAGAAAACGAAACATTCGAAATACACGTGGACGGAGTCGCGGGCGGAAGCTAGTTGTTAATAAATGGATATTTTATGAACGAAATTATCTACTACCGTACTAGCCGTATTGCAATCCAGCTGCGTCTTAACACATATGTTCATATATATCGTATCTTTACCCACTTATATGTTTACAATTGTGTTCGTGTAAGTTGGTTAAATAAATAAATAAATTGGATTATCGCGGGCATGTATTATATTAAAGATAAATAGTTAGACACGACACAAGTCTAGATCAAACTAGTCTGTGTAACTATGACCTCACTGTCTCGCTGGTCTAGTAGTCGCAAAGCGGGGTTGCTGAGCGTGAGGTTCAGAGTTCGAATCCAAAGTCGGGCAGAAGTGTTATTCAATTTTCTTTAGGTCATTCTCAAGTTTGGATTTTTGATCGGTTGATGGCAAGTGCCGAGTGGTATTCGGCTCCCGTGGGTGTCGTAAGAGATGATTAAGGGAGTGCCTGCATTCCCCAAAGGGGTAGGCAGAGGTGCACATAATAGCACACCCACTCTTCGCTGCTTAAAATCCCCAATGTAATAGGGGGCGAGCCTATTGCCATCAACCGAGCACAAATCCAGACTCCGTACTGCTACTGAGAATTACCTAATAGAAAAACCCAGTAACACTTTGCCCGACCCTGGATGAACCAATGACCCCGTGCTCAGCAGTCGCGCTCAGCAACCACTAGACCGAGGCAGTCGAAGCTGTTATATGCTATATTTATTTCAGATAATGTCAGAATGGCTGCAGCAGGAGGCCCTAACTGATACGAACAGCTCCATGCCGGCCGTAGAGGACCCACGGGTCACCACCGTCATGTCCATCGCCGTCTCCATATACTGCGTCGGCGGCATGATCGGTGGGATCATTACTGGGGTAGTAGCTGACAGGTGAGAACAACCTAGTGTTAGTTGTGACTAAAGACACTAGGCTAACTGTTTGGCGTAGTGGCTAAGTGACTGGACTTCTGCGCTAGGGATTGCGGGTTAGATAGCATGGGACAAACATTTTGTGCGATCTGCAAATGTTTGTCCCGAGTCTGGGTGTTTGTATGTGATATTTCATGTTTGTGAAACGCACCCACGATACAGGAGAGATTCCTAGCGCGGGGCGACGTTTCTTTTTTAGGGACTTGATACTTGAACTAGGTATCTACCCATTTTTTTTAAAGAAAATTTCAGAAAGTTAATTATGATCATCATTAGCCGGAAGACGTCCACTGTTGCACAAAGGCCTCCCCCTTAGGGAGGATTTTGCCATAATTCCCACGCTTGGCAAGTGGCTTGGGGATCGCAGTATTGCTGGTTAAGTTACAGAAGACGCTGCTGCCCATCTTCTGGATTTCCCTTAGTCGCCTCTTACGACACCCACGGGAGGAAAGGGGGTGGTTAATTCTAAACCGGATACCACACGGCTAATTCATGATAAATGGTCAAAATATAAACAGTTTAAGGATTCCCATGTATTGTTTCAGGTTTGGCAGGAAAGGGGGTCTCCTTCTAAACAATATCATTGTCTTCATCGCGGCTGCGTGCGAAGGAACATCCAAAATGGCCAACTCTGCTGAACTCTTTATATTAGGAAGGTAATGTACTCAACATCTTCGATTTGGTCTAGGTGTGTTCGCCATCTTCCCCTTCCGATACTCCACTAACAGTAATATAAATAAAATAGTAATGTGGTTTTGAGTATAACGATTTTCGTTTCAAAAAATTATGGTTTTTGTCAAAAGTACGAGATCTGACGAGTAGCTACAATAATGGTAGACTCCCGGACCCCACGTACGCAACGAATTATATGATATCTGGGATTGATTCTGTATGTGTATAATGTATATATTGAAATAAGTGATATGTGAAAAGTGACTCAAAAGTGACTGCCTCGTTGGTCTAGTGCAGTCTTTCCCAAAGTGGGCGATAACGCCCCCTTGTGGGCGCTGCAGGTCTCAAGGGGGTAAGAGACCCAGAAAGAAAATGTTTTTTTTTTGCTAGGAGCCTTATTTAGCTAGGAGGCCTCTTAAACAACGACTGCAAGAGCTCTCGACTCTCAACAACAACTTGTGAACATCAACTAATATGAATTAAAAGATTGCGCAAACTCGGTTCTATATTTCTCTCCGCGTAGTTCATATATATGTAGGTCACAATAATTAATTAATTTAATTTGTAGTTATAGTGGTTTTTAAATAGGTGAAAAAATGGGGGCGCTAAAAAAATATTTATTCTCAAAGGGGGCAGTGGACAAAATAAGTTTGGGAACCACTGGTCTAGTGGTTGCTAAGCGCGAATGCTGAGCACGAGGTCGAATCCCGGGTCGGGCAAAGTGTTACTGGGTTTTTCCATTAGGTAATTCTCAGTAGCAGCACGGAGTCTGGATTTGTGCCCAGTTGATGGCAATAGGCTCGCCCCCTATTACATTGGGACCTAAAACATAACTGGCGAAATGTGGGTGTACAATATTTGTACCTCTGTCTACCCCTTCGGGGAATACAGGCGTGATGTTATGTTTATTTTGTATGTTTGTTATGTTTACAAGTTATAAATTTGCATGCTTTAGTTTTAAGCAAAACATGTATGTTCTTTCAGTTAAATAACACTAGTATACCATGTTTTTATGCGAATAAATATATTTTACATTCTAGTCTATGTGAATCTGTACAAATAAACCAAGCGTCTATCGTTGCGAACGGACCAAGCCCCTTACCATGAACCTTAAACGAGACGCTGCTGTGTAGCGTAATCTGGGGTCTCGTTTCCACAACGTAAACTTTCCTGCTTTAAAAGTTCATGGTAAGGGGGCAGCTTGTCATAACATATGTCTGGCTCTGTGATTTAGACCTGACCTGTTTGCGACGCGCCAATAACGAGCGTACTGTATCATGTGATGCCGTACTATTGAATGTTCTCCGTATTCTCGAGTTACAATAACTCGCATTGTTTCAGACTCCTGATAGGCGTGAATAGCGGTCTGAACGCGGGCCTAGCGCCCTTATACCTCACGGAAATATCGCCCGTATCGCTTAGAGGATCGGTGAGTGAAATTTCTTTTTTTGTTTAAAAAGAATCGTCGCCTTACATTAGGTAGAATGTACCTAATTTCTCCTGTATCGTGTGTGCGTTTCACAAACATGAAATATCACATACACACACCCAGACTCGGGACAAACGTTTGCGAATCGCACAATTTTTGTCTTGTTCGGGAATTGAGTGGTATCCGGTCTAGAATTGACCACCCCTGTCCTCCCGTGGGTGTCATAAAATGCGACTAAGGAAAATTCCAGAAGTCAGGCAGCAGCGTCTTCTGTAACTTTACCACCAACACTGCTATTCCTCAGCCGCTTGCCGAGCATGGAGATTATTGCAACCCTTCCCTTTACTAAAGGGGGAGACCTTTGTTCAACTGGCTAAGCGATTGGACTGCTGCGCTAGGGGTTGCGGGTTCAATTTCCGCACGGGACAACATTTTGTGCGATCCGCAGATGTTAGAATATTATTGTATGTGATATTTCATGTTTTTGAAACGCATCCACGACATAAGAGAAATTCCCAGTGGAAAGAGCGACGTATAAAAAAAAATTTGGCCCTTACCTTTACCCGTTATATTTTCCTTTTTCCAGATAGGCACAGTATACCAACTAGTGATCACTATCACGAT
This sequence comes from Abrostola triplasia, assembly GCA_946251915.1. Taxonomy (NCBI): domain Eukaryota; kingdom Metazoa; phylum Arthropoda; class Insecta; order Lepidoptera; family Noctuidae; genus Abrostola; species Abrostola triplasia. The sequence goes on from OX276450.1 coordinate 2,497,986, forward strand.
CCTTCTCTCCCAAGTGCTGGGGTTGGAGTCTGTGCTGGGCACGGCAGACGGTTGGCCGTACCTGCTAGCAGCTACTGCCATCCCGGCAGTCTTGCAGTGCATTACCCTGCCCATGTGCCCGGAGTCACCCAAATACCTGCTGCTAAACAAAGGACAGGAATTACACGCGCAAAGAGGTGAGGGAGTAGAATTGTCCTTTTCATCATCATCATCTGGAAGACATCCACTGTTGAACAAGCCCCTCACTTAAAGGGGGGTTGGGTTGAAAAAAAACAGCTACTGTTACAGCCACGCTTGGCAAGCGGCTTAAGGATTCTAGTATTGGTGGTGAAGTTACAGAAGACGCTGCTGCCCACCTTCTGGATATTCCCTTAGTCGCCTTCTACGACACCCACGGAAGGAAATGGTGTGGTGCTTTTCCGGCCTAGCACTTAATGGGTATACTCCTTTTGAATAGTGTTATTACTTCTTGTGTTTCTTTGTTTCTCGGACTATAGGGATAGCACTAATCTTCGCCTCTGTGGAATTATTTTGTGTCTTTTGCAAAACTAAATCTATACTAATATATATTATATTTTTATATTATATAATAATTATAATATTAATATTATAAAGCTGAAGAGTTTGTTTGTTTGCTTGAACGCGCTAATCTCAGGAACTACTGGTCCGATTTAAAAAATTCTTTCAGTGTTAGATAGCCCATTTATTGAGAAAGGCTATAGGCACACACATTCGAAATCCACGCGGACGGAGTCGCGGACGGAAGCTAGTTAGTTTATATTGGTAGGAGAATTTTGAGAATCTGAGAGAGATGGATGAAATTATTTAATTGAAATAATTAAAAAGCAGTTATTGAAAGGGCGAGAATCGATAGTGTGGCTAAGACTTACACCCAAACTTTCCTCTTCAATTACCTAGTTTGGAAAAATGTGGGTGACAACATCAGACGTCTATATGTATATACCTATATCAGAAAGCTTATTTTATTCACATTTCTATTTCAGCTCTGAACTGGTTGAGAGGTGACGTCGCTGTTCATGGAGAAATGGAAGAAATGCATCAGGTATGTTACTTTATTTTTAATATCTTTGAGGTCTAGCTAAAAAGGCTCGATTCCCGATCATTATTAGAATTGTGGGTAGGGTTGCCAAGTACTGTATTTTGGTTAAAAAATTCTGTCTCCTTAGTTTTGTGGTCGTTAAGTTCGACTGCTAAGTATACGCTCCTGGGTTCGAATTCCGGATCGGGGAAAGTGTTACAGGGTTTCCCCATTTGGTAATTTTCATTCATCATTAGGTAATACCTGTGGTTAATATCTGTCTTCACGAATAAAGATTGATTGATTCAGGAAATTTCCATTAACTATTACATTGTGAACTATAACACTACTAGCGAAATGTGGGTGTATCATAATAGCCAACCGTTCGAGATACACAGGTGTGAGTATGTCGGGCCTGTCTCATCGTGTATTTATTAATAAGTCTATTATTATTATTATTTCAACTATGATCGTCCCACTGCAGGGCAAAGGCCTCACTTTCCTTCCTCCTTAATAAGTCTATACTTTTGTGTTTTGCAGGAGGCCGAGAAGAACAAAGTGAGCAAGAAGGTGACCCTCCGCGAGTTGTTCGGCAACCGTCAGCTGCGCCAGCCGCTCCTGATCGCAATGGTCGTGATGGTGGCGCAGCAGCTGTCCGGGATCAACGCCGTCATATTCTTCTCCACCGACATCTTCCTCAAGGTCAAACTGAGCACCAGCCAGTCTCAGTACGCTACACTCGGTAAGGTTATTTTCAGATTTCTTTCGTAGCGGGACTGCCTGGTCTAGGCTAGTGTCACTTAGCGCAACTAATCATGGCTTCGAATACCGGGGCGGGCAGTGTTATTAGGTTTTCCCATTAGTAGCAAAACGAAGTACATTGGGACCTTACTGGGGTAATTACTAGTGAATTATGGTTGTAGATACCAGAAGAGCACTTCTGCTTACCCATTTGGGGTATACAGGTGTGATGTTATGTATGTATGTAAGACAGATGTCTCTAGCATCGGCTAAGAAAGTGAGGAAACAATGCGCTACAGAAAGAAAGTAAAAGAAAGATTAAAATCAGTTTTTTATTTCATACATTTAAAGCTGCGTCGTTGGTATAGTGGCTGCTAAGCGCGACTGCTGAGCACGAGGTCCTGGGTTCGAATCCCGGGTCGGGCAAAGTGTTACTTGGTTTTTTCATTAGGTCATTCTCAGTAGCAGCACGGAGTCTGGATTTGTGCCCGGTTGATGGCAATAGGCTCGCCCCCTATTACATTGGGACCTAAAACATAACTGGCGAAATGTGGGTGTACTAAATGTGCACCTCTGCCTACCCCTTCGGGGAATACAGGCGTGATGTGTGTGATTTACATTTATAGCTACATAAATTAGAACTACGGTATGCGCTGTTATTTAACCAGTTTCGTGTTGCAGGTATGGGCGCCATGAACGTGGTGATGACAGTGATCAGCCTGCTGCTGGTGGAGGTGGCGGGCCGCAAGACGCTGCTGCTGTCCGGCTTCGGGGGCATGTTCGTCTGTACTGTGGCACTGTGTGTCGCCTACATGTATGTGAGTATCAGGGATGACTTGGTTGAAGGGTAATGCAAGTAGTTACTAGGCTTGCTGATGTATAAATAATTAAATACCTACTATTATGTGACCTGACCTGACGTCACCCTTAAGACGTAAATACTAAAAGGGATTTTGAGATTTGATGGACACGGTGGCTCAGTTGGCAGAGCGGCGCCACGGTACGGCGACTGTCGCGGGTTCGAGTCCCGCTCGTGTCCATCATTTTTCAAGTTTCCCTTGATCAATTTTTAATACTATTATGTTGTTAGTTTATGTGTGTCTCATCAAGTTAGGCAAGCATACTGCAGAGGGTAGCTTGAAGTTTCTGATAATGAACCTTATACCATTGTTTTATAGTGTAGTATTCTCTGTGGTTCGTTTGAGTTGGCATCTATGTCGCATCGGTGCACCCTCAAAATCATTTTTTCGAATTTTAATAAATAATTGCTAGGTATATTGATGAAAAATGTCAATTACCACAGTAGAGATCGTAAATTCGAATGTAAATTGTAGCTTTTTGCACTTCTCCATATAAACTTTCATCATCATCAGCCTATCTCCGCCCACTGCTGGTCGTAGGCCTCTCCTATGGCACGCCAGTAGGCTCGATCTTCTAAATAAACTTTAACTATACTAAATCTCAGTTTTGTGTGCGGAATATCCTTAAAGGTATTAGGTAAATGTTACTGGGTTTTTCCGTTAGGTAATTCTCAGTAGCAGCACGGAGTCTGGATTTGTGTCCGGTTGATGGCAATAGGCTCGCCCCCTATTACATTGGGACCGAGAAACATAACTGGCGAAATGTGGGTGTACTATATGCGCACCTCTGCCTACCCCTTCGGGGAATACAGGCGTGATGTTATGTAATATCCTTAACAACGGTGCAGAGTCTATCTTCATATTTATAAGTATTCTTCTCCACTTCTCCGCAGGCTAACATCGTGTGGGTGTCGTACGTGTGCATCGCGCTGGTTATCCTCTTCGTGGTGATGTTTGCCGTGGGGCCGGGCTCCATACCCTGGTTCTTAGTCACTGGTGAGTCCATACTCTCTTCCCTGGCTGGAGGCCTTTTATTAGATCTCGCCAAACGACCGGTTAAGCAGTCAGAGCTCCTTCAGAGCTAACTGCGAGAGACAAGTTAAAAAAAAAAATACTCTCTTCTAACTCGATTTTGGAGTCTATATTAAGTATTGACGTATTACATGTACTATTTTAAATACACCTAACTTCTAGAACGTCTCCGATCTGGTTGGAATACGTTTGACGAGATCTTTACTCTTTGACTTTCCGTCTTTCTACTCATATTTCCAAGTTCAATAAGCACATGCTCATTCGTCAAGGGGATTTAGTTTTATAATAAAATGAATGAGGTGAGACCTATAAAGCCTGATATCTGACGTATTGATGATTGTAAAATTTACCCATATTTCAGGGAAAATATTTGCTACCAGACTTTCATAATGAAATAAACTAAAAATATTCTGTCGTATTTCCAATAATTTCATATGACTGTTACCTTCTTCAGAGTTGTTCAACCAGTCCTCCCGACCAGCGGCCACGTCGGTAGCTGTCACAGTCAACTGGACAGCCAATTTCATTGTTGGACTCAGCTTTCTACCGCTCTCTGTAAGTATGCCAACAATTCTGCCTTCCTTTAGAGAATAAGCATTAATTATCATAAGCATGCGGATGCGCTTTTTTTACTAAATATATGAAATGATGATAATAAATAGATGATCTTTATAGATGATAGTATGTATAAACCTCCAAATGATAATACTGATTGATTGACTGCCCGTTCCATCTAGTGCTTGCTAAGTAGGGCTTCTGAGCATACGGTCCTGGATTCGAACTTCGGGTCGAGCAAAGTGTTATTGGGGTTTTCCATTAGGTAATTCTCAGTAGCAGCACGGAATTTGGGGGTTGAGACCTATGACATGATTGGCGAAATGTGGGTGTATATCTCTTCCCCGTGATTTAATGTTTTGTTTTATAAAAAACACCTATTTTTGTTCACAGCTAGCTCTTGGCGCGAACGTGTTCATAATATTCGCGGTTCTCCAATTGATATTCATATTCTTCATCTTCGTCAAAGTGCCTGAAACTAAGAACAAAACTGTTGAAGAAATCACCGCCATGTTTAGGCAGCAGATGTAGTTAACCGACTTTTATAAAACAGGTTGTGTGTTTGTTGTGTATGAATTTTGTAGATCTGATTGAAAACTTTTCATTTGAAAGTATGAACGTATGGTTACTATAGGTACTCGCTTACTTTTGTATGTGTAGGTAGTTTGTCGTTTTGGACCTAATGCGTCGTAAGTATAGATGTATATTAATACTGCGCCCTGCGGTGTTACTACATTTTTTCGGAATAAAAATTTGCCTATGTGTTATCCAGGGTATCAGCTACCTCCATATGAAATTTCATTAAATCGGTCAAGCCGTTTGAGCATGAAGAGGTAACAAACACACTTACAAACTTTCGCCTTTATAATAATAGTGTGAAGTGTGATGCAAGTATTTTCCTAAGCTATAATCAGTCAGAATGTAAATAAATTTTCATTAAATTAACATTATGGCACTAACAGCATGAGCACTGATAGCTCAGAGGTATAACCGCCGCACTGACACGTCAAAGGTCGCAAGGTCGAATTCATGAGCGTATTATAAATTAGCTATCAACTAAAAACGGCGAAGGAAAACATCGTGAGGAAACCGGCACACCTGAGAGATTGTTCAACGGTGTGTGTCGCCATGTCAGAGGTCTACGGGCGGCTTACAATCTGACACCAGGCTGTTCATCAACCATACGATAAGAGGCCTAACAGCAATAGGCAATTGCGGCAAATTCCACTCAAATAGCTTTATCATCATCATCAGCCGGAAGAAAATAGCTTATTTTGTTTGAAATGTGATGATATTTTTGAAAGAGAGAATGAGGCGAGAGGAATATTGGTTTTTCAATGAATGATTTTCAGGTCTAAAACGACAAAACTTTGTTTGTATGTAGGATAAAATGCAGTGTATGTAAGTTAATCATGTTTTATAGCAGGGTGTACTATCTGTAAGTCCAACAAGTGGTCTCTAGTTAACGTATATCAAAACGAGAGATAGTCATGTCGCATTTCAATGGCAATATTATAATACATTATAAGTTACTTATAGTCTGTTATTTAGACTGCTATAGTCTAAATAATCATTTGTAAGCAATCTAAGATGGAAATTGAGATATTTTTTGTATATAATGCGTAGATCTGAAAGAATAGATCAAAAATGAATTGTTCAATGAATTTGTATATAATATTAACAGGTCAAGCGCATTGCAATGCTTTGTACTGATAACGCTTGAATGTTGTGTGTGTAAGTGACGTATCTAACTATTTTACCCGACTGCGCGACGTAAAGAAGGGTAACTTACAATAGGGATCAAAGTATTTTTGTATCAAATTGTTTTGTTTACAATGTTGATTCTGTCTCTGTATTATATTTGTAACTTTAAAACTGGTGTAAAGCTGCGGTTCCACTGAGGTGGAGTGGAACAGTGCGTAACGGGGCTGAGCTGTGAAATGGATGAGAGATGTGGATTTCAAGCCATGTGATTGGTGAAGCACAGCTCGTCTCCGTTCTGCTCCGCCCCGCCTTAGTGGAACCACAGCCTATCAGTTACTGTGCATCAAATTTTCGAGTTACGAACGAACGAACAATGTTATTTATATGTTTATAATGTAAGATGACTTTTGTATTAGAATTGTTAAGAAAATAAAAATACTCAATTATTTATCGTGATTATTTACTTTACCATTTTAGTTATTTACTGTTGATATAGCATTACATAGCGTATTGATAAATAAGATACCTGGCGCAAAGATCTAGATAAGGCCTACTTGATATTGCCAATCTAATATGAATCCACTCTGGAATGCACTGTTTACGACAAAATGAAAGGGCTGTGTAGATATTTATTCGGTAGTAGACAGTTTTCACCCGCCGCTTATTGCCATATAATTGATTATGACTGGAGGAAATTATGTATAAACAAAAATAGGGCAAAAAGTAATTTATTTTTTGGTCACACTAACTTAAATGTCAAGAATGAGCTCAAATACAATGAGTCCAAAACCATAAAAATAAATATTTAAAAAAAGGTAAGTAATGTCAATTGTCAAATGCGAGTCTTATCAAAATAAACATTCACGAATGCAGAAATAAAGGAATTATTTATAATAATGGATGTAAAGATTGAATATGAGCGCGTATTCAACATATGCCATGGCTGCTTGAGCACCGACAGGAAGGTTGCCGGTATAAATAACAAAAATAAAGCGCTATTTTTAAAATTAAGGGACGATGGCAATCTAAGTCGACCTGTGAGTATTCTTCCTGATTTTTTGTACAAATTGAACCATTGATAACGGATACACAGGTTATCATTAAATGTCAATACAGAAGAATTAATAATAAAATATAATTTTTCACTCCAATAAGAATTGTATATCTTCCATATGTCTCGATTTAAGACTCGATGTTTAAAGTCAAAGAATATTAAAATATCGTCAAGCCCATTGTTTTTAAATCCTTGCTATGAGACCAAGCCTGTATTAACCTAAGACTTGGCAGAAGTATTCTACGTGCAGAACAATGTATAAAATATTGAAATAAAACTAGGTTTACGGATTTTATTGCGGTTTTTTAATTGTTTTTTGGTCCCGACGTTTCGAATCCTTTACAGCATTCATGGTCACGGGCAGACAGCACAATTAAAAAACCGCGATAAAATCCGTAAACCTAGTTTTATTTCAATGTCTAATATTCGCGTAAGTGATAGAAATCATTATGTATAAAATATGTTATAGGAGAGGCTTTAAATGTCTTGAAACACCAACTGGTGTTTACTATAATAACTTTTGTGAGTGTTATCCATTTACTGTATATTCCGCTTACACTCACGAGTGTATTCAGGAATGCCTGACTGGTTTACTTGTATGTGGTGAGTTGCATGCAGCTTGGCTCGCAACTGTGCCGCGTAACTGGCTTATGAATAAAAAAAAAAGGTCTCTGTTCGAGTTCAAAACTAATTGGGCATTCCCAAATACACCCTTCAGTATAACTGGAATATACATACATACATATAGTCACGCCTGTTTCCCTGAGGGGTAGGTAGAGACCACGGATTTCCATTTGCTACGATCCTGGCATACTTTCGCTTTATTCACACGCATCACATTCCTCATACATGCTCTTCATATTCATATTCATATTCATATTCTTCGGTTGAGGGTCACTTATAACTGGAATATACAGTAAATAATATGGATAACACTCACGTAAGTTATTATAGTAAAATAATTATCTTCTATTTCAGGCTACAGATAACCTGCATTTGTGTTGGGAATGCAGTGCTTTGCTAAACAGAATCAAAGTGTTCCAATCTCGCATCAAAATTGCTCAGTATACACTTAAACAGTACCTACAGACATTATTACAGAAGGTTTGTATATATTATAGTTTGTATATACTTTGATGTATGTCTTTTAGACAAGTGATTTAATTCTGTAAATGAATTTTTAATTTGGATTTGTGCCCGGTTGATGGCAATAGGCTCGCCCCTATTACATTGGGACCTGAAAACATAACTGGCGAAATGTGGGTGTACTGTATGTGCACCTCTGCCTACCCCTTCGGGGAATACAGGCGTGATGTTATGAATTTTTAATTATAAATGTTAAAATATAATTGTGTCTACCTGTCGACAGTGATGAGGAGGGAGACTTTGATGCATAATTTTAATTTTTAATTTTTCCTTTTGTACACCTGTATTCATGTTTTAACATAGGTCATAGTGTGTATGTTAAGCTTAAGTATGTTGTATAATTTTGAAACTTAAATAAATGTGTAGAAAATTGTATAATACTATAATAATTTAATTTAAAACACTTTATTTTTTAATAATATTTTACAACATACTGAAGCTTAACTTATTTACACTATATCCTAAAAAAAAATAATTCAAACAAAAAATTATAAAAAGCCTCCCCGAAAAATGAACACACCAAAAAAAATTAAAATAGTATGTATAACTGGCTCTAATAATAATTTAAGTCAAGTGATGATGAGTGAAAATTATTTCAATTTCAGCAGGACATACATACTTTATCAGTTTTAGTAACAAAACATACAAAACACTATGACCATGAGTTTATTTATAGTAAAGAACAAAAGACAACCAATCTATCACCTGATCAAAATGAGCTAATAATTGAACAAACTCTGTTAGACGAACAAAAATGCTTGCTAGTCGAAAAAAAAGATTTATCAACCCTAGAAAATGAAACAGAAGAATTACTATACGATATTAAGATAGAAGATAATGGCCCAAGTATAATAAAAGAAGAATATGAAAACAGCAATTGTGATAACGAATTTTATGAACCGGAGCTCAAAGTAGAAAGAGATTTGAGTCTAGATATAGATAGAAAAGTAAAAAAAAATTATGTCAAATCCCAGTCTATAAAAGGCTACGTACAGTTTGCGACGATCACAAAGAAAACCGATATATTTCCGAATAAAATAAAGAATTACTCTGAAACAACATATTTGAATGAAATGGAAATCGAGGAGGTGTTGATCAGGGACCGGAAGTGTACCGGGTTCGATCGACTGCCATACAAATGTAGAATATGTAGGTATGGATATAAGAGACACTTGGACTTACTGAGACATAAGACCTTTCATCATAATAAGGTAAGATTTTTTTATACGGAAGACGCAGCGTTGGCAGGCCTCCCACCAGGTGGACCGACGATATCGTCAGAGTTGCTGCAACCGGTGGATGCTAATGGCAAGCTGTCGTTCATTGTGGCGTTCTAAGGGGGAGGCCTTTGTTCAACAGTGGACGTCTTCCGGCTGATGATGATTTTTTTATACATTTATTTAATACTCTAATACTGACTTTTGGTATCATTTTGACGTCAGGTATTAGCTGTTGGAATCTACGATTACGTGACCCTTAAGACGTAAATACTAAAAGAGAACTTGAAATTTGATGGATGCGAGCAGCGACACGGTGGCTCAGTTGGTTAGAGAAGCGCCACGGTACGGCGAAGGTCGCGGGTTCGAGTCCCGCTCGCATCCATCATAGTTCAAATTTCCCTTATCTATTTTGATCTCTTTCTGGTTATTATGAGCTGGCGATGTATCTGATCATTTTGAGCTACACATAAGCTGTTCATCTTGAGCTGTATTTTAGCAGATCTTCCTGCTAGTGGATTGAAACCTGAAAACCTGATGATTCATATTTCTGATGATGATGATCCTAATCTTTTCAGAACCAGTTCCCCAGCCCCTGCATGGCTTGCAGTACCCAGCTCCTGACTCAAGAACATTCAGCCGACCACTGGCGGGACCACCACACGGCCATGCTGAGATGTACGCTGTGTTTACAACTGTGCCGCTCTAAAGGGGAGATGAGGAAGCATTTGAACAGAACACACACCAACATTTATTCCTGTAACAACTGTCGGAGTGAGTTTACGTAAGTGTATGATGAATTCAAAATTGCATCCATAACAAAAGTTACTCATATTCACAAAATTTTTATAAATAAATAAAGTAAGTCGACTGCCTCGTTGGTCTAGTGGTTGCTAAGCGCAACTGCTGAGCACGAGGTCCTGGGTTCGAATCCCGGGTTTAGCAAAGTGTTACTGGGTTTTTCCATTAGGTAATTCTTAGTAGCAGCATGGAGTCTGGATCTGTGCCTGGTTGATGGCAATAGGCTCGCCCCCTATTACATTGGGACCTAAAAACATAACTGGTGAAATGTGGGTGTACTATATGTGCACTGCTACACTATATCTGCCTACCCCTTCGGGGAATGCAGGCGGCGGGGGCGAGCCTATTGCCATCAACCGGGCACAAATCCAGACTCCGTGCTGCTACTGAGAATTACGTAATGGAAAAACCCAGTAACACTTTGCCCGACCCGGGATTCGAACCTAGTACCTCGTGCTCAGCAGTCGCGCTTAGCAACCACTAGACCAAAGAGGCAGTCACACTGTGTATACTTCTTTATTCTCTTCCTCATAGTCCTATTGTTACAGAACTCTTCGCGACTTCAGCAATCACTACAAAATAGTTCACGAGAGAGTTGTGTGTGACTACTGCAAGTCTAGTTTCCCTACGAAAAGGAGATTGGAGACTCATATAAAGTGAGTTTGTGTCTTTTTTTTACTAGTATCTGCCCGCGACTTTGTCTCCGTGTACTTCAGTTTCGTACAGGGAAAAGATTATAATAATTGATAACGCTTACTCACTTCTAAACTATCGCGTTGCAATAATACGACGTTGACGACCTGATTAGCGCAGTGGCTAAGCCATTGGACTGCTGCGCTGCGCACGGGGCAAAACTTTGTGCGATCCACAGATATTTGTCCCGAGTCTGGGTGTTAGTGTATGTGATATTTCATGTTTGTGAAACGCACCCACGATACACGAGAAATTCTTAGTGTGGGGCGACGTTTTATTAAGAAAAAAAAAAGCATTGAAAAGAAGTGTTCGCGTTAATTCCCGTGTTGTTGTTATTTATTGATAACATTTGACTGTAGATAAGCCATGTCATTTACCAGATTAAGATGTAGTCTATGTACTAATCCACTTGTCTCCAGACGCAACCACCTACCAGCCTACTGCTCGATATGCCGGCGCAGCTACCGCACCTACCACAACCTGGAGAACCACCTCCGAGAACACCACCCTGAGGTGTTGGCAGCCGACACGCGCCAAGAGCTGCGCTATTGCGTCGAGTGTGACAAGCTGTACCCCAGCGTGTATAAGTACCGGCGGCATCTACAGCAGTCCGCAAGGCACACGCCGAGGAAAAAGATAAGGTAATAGACTCCACGAGACCGGCTCGACCTAGTGTGGAGATCACCGGTTATACATTTCCTTCTGTTGTTATTTATATATAAGATTGTTAGTCTTTAAGGAAATTCAATATGTATTTTTTACTGGAAAAAATAAATAAAAATAAAGATATAGTAATAGCTCAATATAAACAGGATTCAGCTCAAAATGATCAGATTTTCTTATCGTATGGTTGATGAACAACCTGGTGTCAGAATGTAAACCGCCTGTAGGCCTCTGACATGGCGACACACACCGTTGAAAAATCTCTCAGGAGTGCCGGTTTCCTCGCAATGTTTTTTTTTTCATCGTTTTTAGCAACTGATAACTAGTTTATAATACGCACATGAATTAGAAAATACATTGGTGCGTGCCGAGATTTGAACTTGCGGCCTTTGAATTATCAGTCCAACGGTCATACCACTCACTATGAGTGCGGACAAAAAATATTAAGCATTGTCCAGAACATAAAGAATAGGGGTTCAGCTCAAAATGATCAGGCGTCTAGCTCAAGATGAATAGATTTCAGCTTAAGAAAATTAGGGGCTCAGATCATGATGACCAGGTGATGTGCAACTCAAAATAATCATTCACCTCGCAGATCAAGTGTTGTAGTCATGTATTTGTTGTCCTGGTACGTATGACGTGAGCTGACAATTGCAGAAGATGGCGAAGCTCCAAATGAAAGAAATACATAAAAATATTTCTATGTATTTCTTTAATTTGGAGCTTTTTTATTAAAAACTGTTAATTTCTTTTCCGTAAAAAATTGTTTAATATAGATAAAAAAATATTATGCTATAAATAAAAAACCATGACATACCAGCAGTTCTCGAGTCATAGGTCATGTAACAAACAAACTACACACTAACCCCTCTCCTTCCAGGGTCCCGTGCCCCGACTGCGGTAAGGTGTTCACGCGCACCACCTACATGAACAACCACTACCGACTAGTGCACATGAAGGACACCAACCATTACTGCGAGCTGTGCAATAAGGTAACAGGCTTTATTTATATATTCTTCATACACTGCCTCGTTGGTCTAGTGGTTGCTAAGCGACTGCTGAGCACGAGGTCCTTTCGAATCCCGGTCGGGCAGTGTTACTCGGTTTTTCCATTAGGTAGTTCGCAGTAGCAGCACTGAGTCTGGATTTGTGCCCGATTGATGGCAATAAGCTCGCCCCTATTACATTGGGACCTAAAACATAACTGGTGAAATGTGGGTGTACTGTATGTGCACCTCTGCCTACCCCTTCGGGGAATACAGGCGTTCCAGCCTAGAATTGACCACCCCCTTTCCTTCCGTGGGTGTCGTAAGAGGCGACTAAGGGAAAATCCAGAAGATGGGCAGCAGCGTCTTTTATAACTTCACCACCAATACTGGGATCCCCAAGCCGCCTGCCAAGCGCGAGGCCTTTGTTCAACAGTGGACGTTTTCCGGCTGATGATGAATCGATCGATGTGAATTGCCTAGAGGCCCCGATATGGTTCATCCGGCCCTAGTTGATACGATTGATGGACTGTATGTTTCCCATCATCATCAGCCGGAAGACGTCCACTGTTGAACAAAGGCCTCCCCCTTAGAACGCGACAATGTACGACAGCTTGCCATTAGCATCCACCGGTTGCAGCAACTCTGACGATATCGTCGGTCCACCTGGTGGGAGGCCTGCCAACGCTGCGTCTTATGTCTCATAACATCACGCCTGTATTCCCCGAAGGGGAAGGCAGAGGTGCACATACAGTACACCCGCATTTCGCCAGTTATGTTTTAGGTCCCAATGTAATAGGGGGCGATGTTCTTATGTTTCACATTGCCTTTAATATAACTGATACCATTCGTATGTCGGCAGTACTTCGCGACTGGTTACGGTGTACGCAAGCACATACAGTATGTGCACCAAAAGGTACCGATGCCGAAGGATAAGATCTGCGACCTGTGCGGACGGGGGTTCAGTGTGAGTATATCTATTACCTCTGCCTACTCTAATATAGTGTGGTGTTATGTTATATGTTTTTGTGTAGTGATCACAAAGTCCTGGGTCCGAATTCCAGTTGCCAAATTGGATGTTAAGTTTTAAACTATCGCGTTGCATGATGACAGCCTCGTTGGTCTAGTGGTTGCTAAGCGCGACTGCTCAGCACGAGGTCCTGGGTTCGAATCCTGGACCGGGCAAAGTGTTACTGGAATTTACCATTAGGTAATTCTCAGTAGCAGCACAGAGTCTGGATTTGTGCCCGGTTGATGGCAATAGGCTCGCCCCCTATTACATTGGGACCTAAAAACATAACTGGCGAAATGTGGGTGTACTATATATGCACCTCTGCCTACCCCTTCGGGGAATATATTATAGAGTATATATTAATCATCTTTTTGTTTTGTTATTTTGTATTTACTATTTGTGTTTTAGTTGTAAGATCCATTGTATTTTAACCTATTTATACCCTGTGTTAAACGTACCTATATTTTTAATCTGTGCAACGCCATGGTTGGTGACTGTAATGTTGTGTATATGTGTTTTACAGACAAACAGAATCCTAACCAACCACCGCCGGACGCACACAGGCGAACGACCCTTTAAATGTAGGTACTGCCCAGCCACCTTTGCCCAAGACACCGCAATGAAGACGCATCAAAAGACTCAGCATAAAAATGTGAACTTACTACAAAGATAAAATATATTGAGTTACAAGCCCCCGATGCACGTGTGAAACAAAAATTCAGCGCCATTTTTCTATTTAAAAAGGTAAGGAAGTATGCTGTCTCTGCTAGGTGTACAAAGATAAAAAATTAATATATAAATAATACCAGCCTATAACTGTCCCACTGCAGCAAAGGCCTCTTCTCGTGTAGAGAAGGATTGAGCATTGATCACCACGCTAGCTCACTGCGGGCGATTTCAGATAATTAAATCCAGGTTTCCTCACGATGTTTTCCGTCACCGTTGACTTAGAATAACTAAGAAAGTATTTATAACTTTGAAAAAGTCACATTGATACTTGCCCGGGTTTGAAGCTACAACCTTGTGCATACAAATCCGGTATGTTAACCACTAGGCCTTGTGAGAAAATGTAAATAAAAGATATTTAAAAACTTAATTCTTGTTTTATTCGATTAAAAATACATAATGTAATACTCAGCCTTATGATACAGTACACTTAACACTAGAAATTAAAGTCATTAATATAATGAAGTAACTTACTGTACACAATTTGAATTATTTCTTAATAAACTGCATATTTCGTGTGTTATTCAAGAATTATTTAATATGAAGGTATAGAGTAATCATTTAAAAATAACTGATTCTTGTTCAAGCAAGAATATATATACAAGAATGTATATACATTCTTGCTTGATGCAATAATTAGTTATTTTATTATAAACAAATAATTATATAACGGTATCTTAGCAACGAAATTCATGTTAACCTATTTGTATATGAAATATTGCATTTTCCTTTTTATTAGATCACATTATAATGATTATACATACAGATCATGAATATTAACCATGATAAACAAGACAATGTTAAAAAGAAATACTTATTTAGTTAGGAGAATAGATAAAACAAATTCTCTATGAAACTATAAACAACAAATATGCAGTTTAATAACAGTAAAATAGACATTTTTACAACCGAATTACCTACAATACATAATAATTAATTATTATTTTCTTTACAATTCATTCTTGTCACCTCTACCGTCTTATTTTATATAACATCGCTTTAGTGGTCGCAGGGTCTGCTGTTCTCTCAAATAAATAAATTGAAACTTGTACTAAACTCTCTTTGTAAAAGGCGCCACATACAGAGCGATGAATCGCAGCGATCCGTCGCAACAGAGCGGTCGCAGCGACTGAATTCAAGTGTACGTCAACATCACAAGCGATATCGCAACAAAATTCTATGTAATATTGAAATATTGAAATAATCTGTGAACAACTCTGTAACATAATAAATAAATAAAAATAAATAAATCTCTTTTGTTGCGTTCCGAACAAGTTTTTTGACGGATCACCGCCTTGTGGCCTTGTGGCGGCAAGTTTAAGGTCAATCTGAATGACAGCGGGCCGGGAAATGCGTTATTTTGTATTGAAGTGTCTTCCAAGATCGCGGGGAGTGGCTTACGAGCGGTGCGCTTGGCCCCGGGCGCCCCTGTCGCCATCGCCCCACGCAGTTCAACACTTTTACAAATTAATGCATTTTAACGCGCCGCTGCCCGCTATAAACCACATTGAGGTCTTAAAATTGCCGCCACAAGGCGGTAATCGGTCAAAAAACTTGCTCGGAACGGAATAAAAGAGACATTTACAAGATATATATAGCGGCGGTTCGCGAGCCGAAGAGTATGGCAGAATATATTCAGCTCCGCCGCGCGACTAGCTCATGAATAAGGGCTCCGTTAGAGACCGAAACTAGTCGGGCATTCCCGAATATCGTGAGTATAACCGCTGTATATAATAGATAATATGGATAACACTCACGAAAGTTATTATAGTCAAGATTACATAGGAATTTATAGAAATCTCGCTCACTTCCATTTCACGGCCTAATGCGATAGATCGCTGCGACCCATCGCCCCGTATATAGCGTCCCTTATAACATTTGACATTTAGGAATCATTTATTTAGCATTCAAACTATTTTGACTTTTATGGTAAAGGCATAAAGAGTATCGGCATTATAAGCAAGAACGTGTTAACAATATCAACGGTTGTCTGCAACTATGTGTCTTATTACCAATGCAATAAAAGTCAGAATCCATTGAACAGAATATAAATTACAATTGTATAACAATGAGTATCCAAATGATACATGAGCCTGGCTAAAGATTTAGCCTCTAATTTTAAAAGCCATTTAGTTTTCCATCTCTTTTCTTCTACTCGTAAATGATAAAGACTGTTTTCAAAAGCGTATTTGCCAAATTATTGAAACCAACAGTAAAATAATCATTCACATAGAGGTGTACTGAATTAAAAGAAAAAACATTAAAATAAATAAAATATGCATTGACGGTAAATAAATTAATTTTTATCTTAATTTTCTTTACTATAATCAATATTTTCCTTTGTTTTTAATAAGGTGCTATACCTGCATAGTGGTCCAACAAAAACAATAATCATATCTGTATGAGTGAAGAGGTAGGCAGAGGTACACCTCTGTAATACACCCACAATTAGCCAGTTATGTTATAGGTCCTAATGTAATAGGGGGAAAGCTTATTGCCATTAACCAGGCACAAATTCAGAATCCATGCTGCTACTGAGAATTACCTAATGGAAAAACTCAATAACACTGCCTGACACAGTTTGAACCCAAGACCTCATGCTCAGCAGTTACATAGCAACCACTAGACAGTGAGGCAGTCAATCAACAAAACCAATATTTTATGCATTTTTTATTTGATTTGTACCAATAATCATATGCTTTTTCTCATACATTGCTAATTCAACCTATAAAGTTACTGGAATAAAGAAATTTATTATTTTTTGTAACTAATGCTTACTCATTCTATCAACCATGTAAAAGGCTTACATGGGGACACAAGTCCAACACACTGAGGCCCATTGAGACCTCCAATCTTAAAGGGAATGGGGCACCAGCTAGGGACACTACACAACTATTCTATAAAAGAACAGTCATGAAAGTCTCCAGAAGGTGCAGGACTGTTGTGATAAAAGAATTGGTCTATCTATTGTGTCGGGATTGTACATGGATTTGTTAGTTAGATTTTTACAGAAGATAAATAAAGATTATTATTATTATATTTGACCAACATGCAGGTATTTAGTACTTCTCAAATACGGTGTCTCTTTTATACTTTTTACTATCTTTATCTAGGAACCAAACCAGATCCTATGTTAACCATTTCTTTACAACTGAAAGACACTTTTTTACTTATATCTATATTATACACATCTTTTGTTAAAAGATAACTAGTCAGTACCCCTCATTTTGTGGTGTATCTTTTTCTTTAAAGATGAGGAAGACGGTTGGTTATGTACTCTTGATACATGCAATATAAATCACAAAAACCGTTCAAAGTAAAATAATATAGCATTTCAGAATATTTTGTGACAATTTCTCTGGTATCTATAGATACCAGAAGTTTCTACTGTTTATATACTGTTATCAGTAATGAATCTGAAATTTTAGCATTACCATAAGTTGGGTATAAAGGCTACATACCTGTAACATTAAATCTGCTTTTGAATGATGAAATAATAATATTCCAAGGCCAGTTCCTTCATCATTACAATATAACTAATAACTTTCACATTTTAAAGACAGTGCCAGCACCATTCTTTATAAACATAAATATAATCAAAGAAAAAAGGTACATCAAAGGTTAGTACCACTAGTCATGTTTCAAACTCCATAAAACTCTTATATCTTTGATTTTCAGGTCTTAGCACTACTTCAATATGAGACAGGAGGTACGTGCTGCATCATATTCGTATATACACATTGATTCTCTACTGGTTTCATTACAGGTTGCATCTGCGGGTGGGGCATTATATTCTGTATTTGCGGTTGTGGGGGAGGGGGCGGTTGCTCAGGCGGTTTCTTATTCTTCTTTTCACATTTCTTAAACTTAATACCGAGTTTATTTAGTAAGATAAGTCTAAGTGACTCTTTGCCTCCTCGGTAGTTCAATTCGTGTTTTGCTGCCTGTAGTATCTTACCAAGTGTTGGAACCTCTTTCCTGACTGAGTAACTGTTCACAATGCCTCTCAGAGCGCACAACTGGAAGTAATCTAATTGTACCTTCGTTTTTCTTACCCGTTTTTTCTTAGGACCAGCGATTTTCGTCTGCGTTGCTTCTGCCCGTAAACCGTCCCTTTTTATCCGTTTTATCGTGCTTTCTGATAGACCTGTCGCGGCACACGCTCTCTTAACAACGTTTTCTACTGGAAAAGCATAGCCTCTATTTTGTTTCTCACTTTCGAAGAACTTAATTACCTTAAAAATAATCTCTCTTGCTTGTCCCTCTATTGCTTCCTTTTTTTTCTTCTCGAGCTTTGGTTTTCGCTCCAGTATTAGTTGGGCCGGGGGGTCTGGAGGGTTTACTTGCTGTGTTACATGGTTCTGAGGCTCTGGAGGAGGCGGTTGGTGCATAATAACTGCACTCACAACAGGAACTTCGTACACATTGACGTTTATATTCATCTTCGTTATAAACAATTTAAGAGTTTCTCAAGATATTTCTGTGTGTCCTTCATTAATGTATCGCTTTTTTCAACCGTCGGTTATTTGTAAACAGTATATTATCGGTTTATTTACGATAAATACACAATAGAGACAATAAATTAACAAAACGGTAGCCATAGGCTATCTGCTGCCACAGACATTTTGTTTTGTTTTTACCAAGTGCCATCTACCACAGACGGATTATATATACAAATTATCATAATATAATATACGTTTTAAATATATGATATATAATTATTTATAGTACACATTTGTATTTACTAGGACAATTTAATAACGCTCAAAATTTTCGTATCATATTCCAATATTAGCTTAACTTAAATTTGCAATCTGTGGATCATGATTTGTGTATAGACAGAAAGTTATTTCAATTGTGTAGATTGACAGTTTAAATGCGATGTTGCCATTTTAATACTTTTACTATAACTAGGGGTAATTTATGTGTGCTACCTATACATTTATTAAAGTTAATCTTCCACATTCATTTATTCATGTTATAGTAGTATGCAATTTAATACGTTATTAAGTCTTTTTTGTACATGTTTACACATTCCATATATTCAAAATTTAATAATAAAATTATTTTAAAAGATTAGCTACAAGTGACAGTAAATTTAGTATTATGTCATGGCAATCTTTATCCTTCATCAATCTTGTCACATTACTAGAAATTGAAAATAAATAAACAAAAATTGTTATTTCCTTATTGAACACTGAATAAAAACACCAGAAATTACTTTGAAGTAATTATAAATAATAATTATAATGGATGATTGCTCTGAAATAGTGATAAAGAAGCTGTGTTGTACGTGTTTGTGTATAGACAGAAAGTTATTTCAATTGTGTAGATTACCTGATGGTGTTAATAATTTGTATTCGCTGTTATCATTCGACTCGGAAGCTTATAGGGTAATATTATACATTTGAACACCGTAACTCTTCTTTAAAGTTTGATATCAGTGAAATAAATAACATTTTGTTTATGTTTTTGTACTTCATTAATTCATAGCTTCTGACTCTAGACCAGGGGTTGGCAACCTTTTTGGTCGGAAGAAAAATTACATTTTAAAAAGTTTTTTAAGAGCCACAATATTTTTTCTAGCCAACAATAAATAGTACCTACTTGCATAACTCAAGTTTGAAAAGGACCACCTAATCTATTTATTTATACATAAGGAGTAATTATAAAATAAATAATATTTGTGTTTGGAACTAGAGAGGCGCAGGTTGCATGAAACATGAAACATCAATCATATCATACACTCTCAAAAGTTTTTGTCCCGTGCGGGAATCGAACTCACAACCTATCGGTTAGCAACTATGCTAATCAAGTCGTCAAATTTTATATTGGTTGTAGGAGGGCTTTTTCAAAGACATAGCAAGTCTGTACATCTGCTGGGAGTGTCGCGCCATCATGTGCAGGCTCTCACGGTTCAGACGGCAGGCATGTACAGCGCAGAAGCAGCTGACGTTGATCGCTGACGGACGGACAGATGTAAGTATATGGTTTAAGGGAACTGGCTGGTATATGCATGGGCGCCGCCAGGATTTATTTCAAAGGGGTGCATGTAGCAACCTGAAAAGGCTGCTCGCTTTCTGGGATGATCTGGGATGGTTGGAATAAAAGGAAGAAAATCTTTGTCACGCACAATGGCCCACGAAAGAGCCTAAGTGTGGTAAATGCCCATTGCCCAGCTAAACCAAACCAAACCAAGGGGGTGCATAAAGTGCTTCGTCAAACACATTTGACAAGATCATGGATAGAAAGGGACTAAAGGTACATTTCAAACAAAATTAATTAAGAATAAAATAATCTACGTATTTCCCTTGTGCTTAGCATGAGCAATGAACAAAAATAATAAAATTCTTATATATTTAATAAAAATAATTAGACCGTTGGTTAACTTATCAATAATTTTCGTAACCAATTTCCAGATTAAAACCAACCACAACTGCCTATCACGGCTCTCTGCCTACCACACAACATCCCTCATCATTCACATCTCCAACTCAAACGAGGCAACAGCCGACAACTTCATTGACTGCGGCCCCATCGCTGGCATCAAAAGTGAAACCGAAGAAGACATACCGCTATCAGAGCTCCACAACAACTATATAACTGACGAAGAACTAAGAAACGGAGAAGATTTATTATTCCAGCTAAAAGAAGTTAAATATAAGAAGAAGATGAAAAGGAAGAAGGCAGAGTATTTTAGCACTGTTTTAGTTGATGAGGTGGAGTTAGAAGAGATGAGGGTTGGTAAGAGAGAGGAGGCTGTGTACTTGGAAGCGGGGTTTAAATGTGAGAGCTGTGTGCTAGGCTTTGGGAGTCAAGTGGAGCTAGATAAACATTATCGGATGTTACATGTTGAGGTGAGCTTTTCATTAAAAAAAAAACTTTTTTCCTTTATAAAAAAATTCGTCGCCCCACTAGGAGTTTCCTGTGTCTTGGGTGCGTTTCACAAACATGTATGTGATATACACAAAAACCTAGACTTTAGACAAATATCTGCGGATCGGGCAAATTTTTGTCCCGTGCAGGAGTTCATTCTGCAACCCTTCGCGCAGCTGTTTAATGGCTTAGCCACTACGCCAATCAGGTGGTCAATGACAATGTATTCTAATTATTTTACTCTTATAAGTTAATATTGGAACTAAATTTTTTACACTAGCTTTTAAACCAGCTAG
Source organism: Abrostola triplasia (assembly GCA_946251915.1). NCBI lineage: Eukaryota > Metazoa > Arthropoda > Insecta > Lepidoptera > Noctuidae > Abrostola > Abrostola triplasia. The sequence goes on from OX276450.1 coordinate 2,519,387, forward strand.
TTTGAAAGTGCTAGTGATGATGGATTAAAAAAGCCTAACACTGGGTTTGAATCAATTTGTCACAGAGTTTCTATGACCATCTTGTAACTCCATCATCAGACCAGCTCAAACATACCATAATATTGTATTGTCACCAAACCTATTTAAGTATGCAAAATTTTATTTCGATCGGATCTCAAAAAGTTCTAATTTAGATTGCAAGATTTGACCAAAACAAACTCACATACACACAAACATTGCAAGTTAAATAGAAACTTGTAAAAAGAAACTAAAATACACTGACAATAACATACATACATAACATCACGCCTGTATTCCCCGAAGGGGTAGGCAGAGGTGCACATACAGTACACCCACATTTCGCCAGTTATGTTTTTGGTCCCAATGTAATAGGGGCGAGCCTATTGCCATCAACCGGGCACAAATCCAGACCACGTGCTGCTACTAAGAATTACCTAATGGGACAGTAACTTACTTACTGACAATAACTTAATATTATTGTTGTAGAAACCGAACCACCAGCAATGCGACATATGCCTGTGTTACATAAGGGTGGAGACACACACAGAGCACAGGGAGGCGCACTACCACAAACATTTGTGTCAGTTCTGTGTGTACACCGCCTTTAGTTTAGACGATATGTTGGACCATCTCGCTAGTGGCCATGTGAAGCTTACTGTACCAGTTAAAAGGAAAAAGGTATGTTTTATGTATTACTAGCTTTTGCCCGCGACTTCGCCCGCGTTGATTTAGATAAATACAGACTTTCAACCCCTATTCTAACCCCTAAGAGGGATGAATTTGAAAAACAAAGTAGTCTATATCCGTTCCCGGTTAAACTTTCTACATGCGAAATTTTATTCAAATCCGTCCTGTGGTTTAGTCGTGAAGGCGTAACACACAGACAGAGTTACTTTCACATCCCTACTAATATTATAAACGCGAAAGTTTGTAAGTACGGATGGATGTTTGTTACTCTTTCACGTAAAAACTTCTGAATGGATTTTAATTAAATTTTATATGGAGGTAGCTGACACCCTGGATTAACACATAGGCTACTTTTTATCCCGATAAAATGTAGCGGGTAACGCCGCGGGGCACAGCTAGTTTACAATATTAGGTATATGTTGTAAATACTTTCTTAGTTAGTTAGACACCATTGACGGCAAACATCGTGAGGAAACCTGGCTTTAACTATCTGGAATCGCCCGCAGTGAGCTAGCGTGGTGACAATGCTTAATCCTACTCTATACGAGAAGAGGCCTTTGCTGCAGTGGGACAGTTATAAGCTGTTATTATTATTATAACCTTTTTTATCATAATTGTAGAGACAGCGAAAGTCAGAATTAAAATTAAAACCGGGCACCAAACTCCGGACGCCGGCCATGACAGACAAGCGGACGCCCTACGGCTACCTGTGCACTGAGTGTAACAAATGCTTCGAGTGAGTACCATACATACACGTTTTTTATCTTCTGTCTATATATAAAACAAAGTCAGCCAAATCTAGAAGATGGGCAGCAGCGTCTTCTGTAAATTCACCACCAATACTACGATCCCCAAGCCGCTTGCCAGCTTGGAGATCATAGCCACTCCTCCCCCCCCCTTATCTAAGGGGGTGCCCTTTGTTCAACAGGTAGGAGGCAGAGGTGTGCCTATAGTAGTACACTATACTCCCACATTCCACTCGTTATGGGTCCCAATGTAATAGGGGGCGAGCCTGTTGCCATCAACCGGGCACAAATCCAGATTCCGTGCTGCTACTGAGAATTACCTAATGAAAAAAATCCCAGTAACACGTTACCCGGAATTCGAACCTGCTTAGCGGTCGCGCTTAGCGACCACTAGACCAACGAGACAGTCTATATATATATTTTTTATTATATATGAAAAAAAAAATGAAGATGTTTTATTTGTCTCAAAACAGTTACATGTTTTATAAATGAGTCAACCCCAGTAAGTAATTGAAAATACTTGTGTTGGGGTTGTCTCGCTCTTTCCCTTAGTTGTCTACTAACAGTATTGAGATTTTTGACATATCTGAGTTACAATAATAAAATTATATTTTAGGAAAATTAAAAGAAATCAAACGAATAGTGGACTTATAAACTAATTTTCAGCTCTTTGTGATAAGTAGTTGTATGTAAATGTATAGTATAGTATAGATATAAAGTATAAATGTGTTTCAGAAACAAGAATCAAAGATGGAAGCACGTGCAGCGCCACCACAGAGAGGGGTACACGTGCGGCACGTGCGGGAAGAGGTTCGCCTTCAAAAACGACCTGACTAGGCACGAGCAGTAAGTACCACAGTAATACAGAAAATATACAGCTAATGCAGTTACAGTACACACATGACACACACGCCCCTCCCATGCGCACACACACACACACGCCCCTCCCATGCACACACACACACACGCCCCTCCCATGCACACACACACACTCATCCCATGCACACACACACACACACATCCCATGCACACACACACACGCCCCTCCCATGCACACACACACACTCATCCCATGCACACACACACACACACATCCCATGCACACACACACACGCCCCTCCCATGCACACACACACACTCATCCCATGCACACACAAACACACACACACATCCCATGCACACACACACACGCCCCTCCCATGCACACACACACCCATCCCATGCATACACACATACGAAAAAGGTGTTTGTCATGACAAGACTAATTAAAACCGACATACAAAGTAATTAATATGGGTTGTTCTGTATGTGTGTTTCCTCTTCTCTCCTCCTCCAGACTTCACCAAGGTCCGTTGCCTCGGGAAGAGTGTCCGGTGTGCCACAAGATGATCAGGGTGGACCTGGTGAAGATCCACTCGCGGATCCACTCCGCCAGGCAGACGTTCACGTGTGTGGAGTGCGCCAAGTGCTTCGTTAGCAGGGCGTCGTACGAGCACCACCTGAAGTACACGCAGGCGCACGCGCAGACCGATATACTTAAGTAAGTTCTTTTCATCATTATCATTTTTTTTTAATCGTCGCCCCACACTAGGAATTTCTCTAGTATCGGTGCGTTTCAGACTCGGGACAAATATCTGTGGATGGCACAAATTTTTGTCCCGTGCGGGAATCAAACCCTTAGCGCAGCAGTCCAATCGCTTAGCCACTGCGCCAATTGTCGTCAATCATTAACCAGTGAGAGCCTTCATCAGCCGTACCGTGGCTCTAACCAACTGAGCGAAGGTCGCGGGTTCAAATCCCGCTCGTGTCCATCATTTTTCAGATTCCCTTTATCAATTGAGATTAAAGCTTAGCATGGGCAACATGCAAGAATGACAACAAGTCATATATATATATATTATTAAATTTCTTTTATCAATTTAGACTTTAACACAATAGTTATACAATAGCCATGTCCTATATGTGCCGCTCTGCCAACTGAGCCAACGTGTCACCGCTCGCATCCATCGCATTTCAAGTTTCCTTTATCAATTTAAATTTAAGCCTGACATGGCTTTCAAAAAAGATATAAGAAGTCATGTATGTACATGACTTTTTGTATTTTTCATGCATGTTGCCATGCTAGGCTTAAATTTTAAATTGATTAAGGGAAACTTGAAAAATGATGGACACGAGCGGGACTCGAACCCGCGACAGTCGCGACACACGCGAGACACGGTGGCTCAGTTGGCAGAGCGGCGCCACGGTACGGCGACTGTCACGGGTTCGAGTCCCGCTCGTGTCCATCATTTTTCAAGTTTCCCTTAATCAATTTAAAAGTCATGTGTGTGATAATTTGATATACAGGTATAAGTGCACGTTATGTGATAAAGGCTACCGGTCCCGCGGCGAGCTGAGAGACCACGTGAACTTCAAGCATATGGGCAAGACGCAGCATAAGTGTCCTGTATGCGGAAAGGTGAGGAAACAAGGGAAATACAAATTAAAAATAAATGTGGGTGTACTATATGTGCACCTCTGCCTACCCCTTCGGGTAACAGGCGTGATGTTATGTTATGTTGTTTTACAAATTAAAAATATTTATTTTTGCAAAAAAAACTGTTAAAGAATATTACATAACATCACGCCTGTATTCCCCGAAGAGACAGAGGTGCATATAATACACCCACATTTCGCCAGTTATGTTTTTAAGTCCCAATGTAATAGGGGGCGAGCCTATTGCCGTCAACCGGGCACAAATCCAGACTCCGTGCTGCTACTGAGAATTTGATTTTGAGATGGAAAAACCCAGTAACACTTCGCCCGATCTAGGATTCGCACCCAGGACCTCATGCAACATGCAACGTCGCGCCCCTATTATATTGGGACCTAAAACATAACTGGCGAAATGTTGGTGTACTACAGGTGCACCTCTGCCTACCCCTTCGGGGAATACAGGCGTGATGTTATGTATGTATATATTATAATATGCTATGACGGAATTCGATTCAGAAGCCTATTCTGAACTAACTACTTGCTGTACTGTATGTCATCATCAGCCGGAAGACGTCCACTGTTGAACAAAGGCCTCCCCCTTAAAAGGAGTGTATTGCCATCCCCACGCTTGGTAAGCGGCTTGGGGATCGCAGTATCGGTGGTGAAGTTACAGAAGACGCTGCTGCCCATCTAGATTTTCCCTTAGTCGCCTCTTACGACACCCACGGGAGGAAAGGGGGTGGTCAATTCTAGGATAACACTCGGGATCACCTGTATGTATGTATGTATAATTATGTATGTATGTGTCAGGCCCTAGCCACACGTCGCTGCATCACTCGACACGTGCGGCGCGCGCACGACGGAGTCAAAGACAGTGCGCGTAACAAGATATGTCAACAGTGTGGAAAGGCCTTTAGGGTAAGCTATTTAATCACCACTAGCTTTTGCCCGTTAAAGTGTTACTGGGTTTTCCCATTAGGTAATTCTCAGTGGCAGCACGGAGTCTGGATTTGTGCCCGGTTGATGGCCTGCTCGCCCCCTATTACATTGGGACCTAAAACATAACTGGCGAAATGTGGGTGTACTGTATGTGCACCTCTGCCTACCCCTTCGGGGAATACAGGCGTGATGTTATGTGTATGTAGCTTTTGCCCCCGGCTTCGCCCGCTTTAAGTAGCCTATGTCCTTCCTCGGGTCTTAAACTTCCTTCATGCCAAATTTCATCAAAATCCGTCCAGCGGATTGCGCCAGTTATGTTATAGGTCCTAATGTAATAGGGGGCGAGCCTATAGCCATCAACCTAGCACAAATCCAGACTCCGTGCTGCTATTAAAAATTACTAATGGAAAAACCAATAATACTTCCGAACCAGAATCGAACCAACCACATGACCAACGAGGCTTTGAATTCTATATCTAGGTTAATTTCTTTTTATATCGAGTTTTGGAAATTGAATTCTATGTCTTTCACTTTAGAGTATATTTTACCTTCCAGGATAAAAAGGGCTTGCGCGAACACGAACTTACTCACACAGGTGAGCGACCTCTCTCGTGCGAGATCTGCGGGTGTACCTTCAGACAGAGCGCGTCGCTGTACACCCACAGGAAACGGGTGCACAAGATATACCCGGATACCAAGCGAGTGACGCTACTGGAGCAAGCGACTTGATTGACTGTTGCGACTTTTACGACTTTCACGACTCCTGAAAACATCGTGAGGAAAACGGCACACCTGAGAGATTTCTCTATATGTAAAGCCATGTCAGAGGCCTACAGGCGGTTTACACTCTGACACCAGGTTGTTCATCAACCATACGATAAGAAGAACGACTTTTTGACTGGCGGTTTAAGTATAATGCGCGCAATACGTTATCTTATACATAAACGAGGATAATACCTGTATCAACTTAAACTCGTATTAAGTCTATTGTCATCTCTATTCTTTGATATGCAAACGACAGAGACAGGTATAATTTTATCCATGGTATAAATATGTCTTTATTTATATGTATATATATAAGGGGGTACTTATTTTGTTTGAATCCGGGGTAACTTGCAGTTTAAGACTTTTATGATTTTCATGACTTTTGTGACTGCGACTGTTTCTAGTAGCCTTTAAGTAAAGAAGATTCATTTAGTGTCAAGTTAATCGCGTTTGACTGTTTTTGATAGTATTTTAATTTATGACTATGTTGACTTTTGAAATAATAAGTAAACACTTTTGACTTGGTTTATTCGACTTCAGTGACTTTTTTGATCTTAGTGTATATAGCCTTTAAATATGTGTAAATAATTGATCATAGTGAATCAATAAGAAAAGATTTTTATTAAAATTTATTTATATGATATGTAAGTAAAAATGACATTAGATCACGAACCGGAAGACGCAGCGTTGGCAGGCCTCCCACCAGGTGGACCGACGATATCGTCAGAGTTGCTGCAACCGGTGGGTGCTAATGGCAAGCTGTCGATCATTGTGGCGTTCTAAGGGGGAGGCCTTTGTTCAACAGTGGACGTCTTCCGGCTGAATTCTGCTAGGCCCCTAACTTCGTATAATTAAGTCTAATTTTTGTTAAAATAAACGCAGTAGATTTGCTAAAAGTATAATTGTTATAATTGGAGCTTTAATTTTTAATATTAAATTATTATTTATTGACATGTTGGTTTTTAATTTCTTAGTGCCTACAGTTTACAATATTGTCTTACAGCCAAAACAGAGAGGGGCCAACCATACATTGGAGGGGGGTCGACCATGTCTTAATTTTCTTACAAGGAGGTGGGAGTTTTGATAGTTTTTATGTAAGATCACAAAAATGCGCAATCAAACCAAAACCTGGGACCTGGATAAGTGAGAAACCTCCATAACTGGAACTCATGCTGAGGTCCCAACACTTTGGCACTGAATTACCTCTGTTAGTGGGACGAGGTAAACCTCTATATCTGGGATTTGTTCTTTCGATTTATCATCTTACCTACCTTTATAACTGAGACAGCGAGTGAATTGTATATGCATAAACCTCTGTAACTGAGATAACATTGTTTGTTTACTCATTCTTATTCTACCCACAAATTCCATAACATTCCATTATTTAATGATCGCACCTGCATAACTGAAATAACCTGTATTCACACCTCTATTAATGGAACCTTCTGTAAATGAGACAGATATTTATTTATACCTGTATATCTGAGACACTGGGTAAGTGGAATACCTCTATAAGTGAAACGACATTGCAGGTCCCTTGATGTCTCACTTAACCAGGTTTCACTGTACTACCAAAATAATAATAATATAATAATAATCGTTGGCCGTGTGGTATCCGGCTTAGAATTGACCACCCCCTCTCCTCCCGTGGGTGTCGTAAGAGGCGACTAAGGGAAAAAATCCAGTAGATGGGCAGCAGCGTCTTCTGTAACTTAACCACCAATACTGCGATCCCCAAGCCGCTCGCCAAGCGTGGGGATTATGGCAACCCCCCCCCCCCCCAAATGACAGACAGAACGGCGCGACGGCCCCCAGTACCCGGCAGCTCCTCTATCCCTGGCTATGGTAGCGGGCCAGGTAACGGAGGAGCAGGGGGTGCTAAGAATCCCCGGTGGATTTCTCGCTACCACCCCCACCGGACCTTGGCCCTGGCAACACACAACGTCCGCACGCTCCGGACTGACGAGAAGATTGTCGAGCTGGAGGAAGAATTGAGCAGGTTACGTTGGGACATCATAGGATTATCTGAAATCCGACGAGAGGGGCAGGATACGATAATCCTTGATTCCGGCAACATGCTCTTCTTCCGGGAAGGAGACCGAAAGTCCCAGGGTGGTGTTGGGTTTCTCGTCCGTAAGTCTCTCATTAACAACGTGGTAAAAGTCGATAGTGTGTCAAGCAGAGTAGCATACCTGATACTCAGAATTACCGACCGGTATTCGTTGAAGGTCATCCAGGTATATGCGCCGACCTCGACACACCCTGACGATGAAGTAGAGGCTATGTATGAGGAGATCTCTGAAGCCATACATACCTCCGAATCCTACTTCACCGTTGTTATGGGAGACTTCAACGCTAAGGTGGGCACTAAGAATGGCGATGAGTTGAGAGTAGGGTCGTTCGGATATGGGCAGCGGAACCAGAGGGGCCAGCGGCTGGTCGACTTTATGGAGAAGGAGGAACTCTATTTGATGAACTCCTTCTTCCAGAAGCGACCATCCAGGAAGTGGACGTGGATAAGCCCCGATGGTTCAACCAAAAATGAGATCGAATTCGTCATGACAACCAAGAAGCGTATATTCAGTGATGTCTCTGTGATCGGGAAGGTCAAAACCGGTAGCGATCATCGCATTGTCAGAGGCACACTGAATATCAATGTTAAGCTAGAACGGTCTCGTCTGATGAAGTCCACGCTCCGTCCTGCTCCTGCCCAAATCCAGAACCCCGAAACCTTTCAACTCGAACTGCGTAATCGTTTCCAGTGCCTAGCCGAATGCGAAACAGCGGACGAGATAAACAACGGGTTTGTGGAAGCTGTCCAAGCAGTGGGGTCCCAGTTCTTTAAGACCCCACGCCGAAGAAAACCTCAAAAGCTCTCCAATAAAACCATTAGACTAATGGAAGCCCGGAATGAGATGAGATTGCAATCTTCAGCTGATATGTCGGAATACGGCCATCTCAATAGGCGGATTTCAAACTCCACGCGACACGATCTGCGCTCCTTTAATACTAACCGTATAAAGGACGCAATAGAGCGGAACCAAGGCTCCAAAGTGTTCGCGAGGAATTCCTCTATTGGGAAAAGCCAAATGACGAAGCTGAAGATCGACGATGGCAGTATCATCTCATCAAAACCGGAGATATTGAGAGAGCTGGAGAGGTTTTACGGACAGTTGTACACTTCGACACGGAAACCCGTTGTCGGTTTGGCTCAGGACTCTAGGGCTAAACTGATCCGACACTACACCGAGGACATCCCAGACATCAGCCTGTACGAGATTAGAGTGGCTCTGAAACAGCTTAAAAACAACAAGGCGCCGGGTGATGACGGAATTACAACAGAGCTTCTGAGAGCGGGTGGAAAACCGGTACTTTTAGTCCTCCAGAAGCTATTCAATTCCGTCATACTCGAGGGTACTACGCCAGAAGCATGGCACAGGAGTGTGGTGGTGCTCTTCTTCAAAAAAGGAGACAACACCTTATTGAAGAATTATAGACCCATCTCGCTCCTGAGCCATGTGTATAAGCTGTTTTCGAGAGTCATTACGAACCGTCTCGAACGCAGGCTTGATGACTTCCAGCCTCCCGAACAAGCCGGCTTCCGAAAAGGCTTTAGCACCATAGACCACATCCATACGCTCCGCCAGATTATACAGAAGACCGAGGAGTATAATCGGCCACTGTGTCTAGCGTTTGTGGACTATGAAAAAGCCTTCGATTCTATCGAAACCTGGGCTGTATTGCAGTCCCTCCAGCGATGTCATATCGACTATAGGTATATCGAGGTGTTGAAGTGTTTGTATAGTAACGCCACCATGTCAATTCGGCTACAGGACGAGAGTACGAAACCAATCCAACTGCAGCGTGGTGTGAGACAGGGAGACGTTATCTCTCCGAAACTGTTCACAAATGCGTTGGAGGACGTTTTCAAGCTCTTGGACTGGAACGAGTTCGGCATCAACATCAATGGCGAATACATCACTCACCTTCGTTTTGCCGATGATATAGTTATCATGGCGGAGTCGCTGGAGGAGCTCAATACTATGCTCAGCGACCTCAGTATCGTCTCCCAACAGGTGGGTCTTAAAATGAACATGGACAAGACAAAGATCATGTCCAATGTCCATGTCGCACCTGTACCGGTTGTCGTTGGGAACGATACCCTCGAAGTTGTCGACCACTACGTCTACTTAGGACAAATTGTTCAGTTAGGCCGGTCCAACTTCGACAAAGAGGTCGCCCGAAGAATCCAACTCGGATGGGCAGCGTTCGGGAAACTACGCGACATCTTCTCGTCCAAAATTCCGCAGTGTCTGAAGACGCAGGTCTATGACCAGTGTGTGTTGCCAGTGATTACGTATGGCTCAGAGACGTGGTCGCTAACGGTTGGCCTTTTGGAGAGGCTCAGAGTCACTCAACGAGCTATGGAGAGAGCTATGCTCGGGGTTTCTTTGCGCGATAGGATCCGGAATACGGAAATTCGCCAAAAAACTAGAGTTACCGACATAGCTCGAAGAATATGCAAGTTGAAGTGGCAATGGGCAGGCCATATCGCTCGAAGAACCGATAACCGCTGGGGAAGAAAGGTTCTCGAGTGGCGACCACGAACCGGAAGACGCAGCGTTGGCAGGCCTCCCACCAGGTGGACCGACGATATCGTCAGAATTGCGGGCAACCGGTGGATGGAATTGGCAAGCTGTCGTTCTTTATGGCGTTCTAAGGGGGAGGCCTTTGTTCAGCAGTGGACGTCTTCCGGCTGATGATGATGATGATGATGAATAATCGTTTATTTCAGGCAATATAAAACAATGCTAAACAAAGCTTACAGAGGCCCATAATATATATACCTTACAGACTAACATACATACAAAAATATAAACTTATAACTAAGTCACGTTTTCGCGACGTATAACGCACGTAAAATACACTATACCAAACATGTATTCAGTTTTTCCTTTAGATTGTTACGTAATAAATATTAATTAAATGATAAAATTATATTCATATGACAATAATCAATACGGGAGCTATTGAACTATCTGATCTATAATTGCTGCCGATTAAAGGCCCATTTTTAAAGAAATATCACTAGGGTCATTAACCGACGGAAAATCTTAACACCGCCATTCAGCATTTAAAGGAATTCGGTACAGCGCCATCTATCGAACATAATGTTAACTAAATTTATTTAAGTTATAAATAGCATTTGATTTCTTTTTGTTTTTTAGCAGTCGGGGTTATTTTGTTGCTAATGTAGCAATTCAAGTATAATTAAAAGAAAACGCAATTGGTATTAGTTAGATGTTTATTATAAATAATTACTTGGCAGTATGTAGCAGTTTGTTGTGCGTGTACAGTGCGGCGGAGTGCGCGAAGGTGGCGGGGCAGTGTCCGCACTGCAGGGGGCGCTCGCCCGTGTGGGTGCGGATGTGGGAGGCCAGAATTGTCTGCGTCTGAAACACCAGGAACATAGTCACGTAACGTCTGTATACCGCGAAGGGGTAGGCAGAAGTGTGTATATATAGTCATCATCAACAGCCGGAAGACGTCCACTGTTGAACAAAGGCCTCCCCCTTAGGTAAAGGTGGGGGATGCCATAATCCCTACTTTTGGCAAGCGGCTTGGGGGTCGCAATATTTGTGGTGAAGTTACAGAAGACGCTGCTGCCCATCTTCTGGATTTTACCTTAGTCGCCTTTACGACACCCACGGGAGGAAAGGGGGTGGTCAATTCTAGGCCGGATACCACTCGATTCCCGATTTGTGCTACCCGTAAATGTTTGTCCCAAATCTGGATGTTTGTATGTGATATTCCATGTTTGTGAAACGCACCCACGATAGAGGAGAAGATAAGCAGAAGTTAAGCAGGTACATACTAATGTGAGGCCATGTTTTATTTAAAAGGAAGAAGAAAGTCGACCCAGATTTCTAGCCCGCTATAGGCACGTACCAATTTGTGGGTATCCATTTTGTGATAATATTGGCCCACCAGAGTTTTGTGGAGGAATAACGGGGAGGCCTTTGCCCAGCTGTGGGACACCGAACAGGCTCCATAAAATTATAAAAAAAATAAAAATATAATTCCTACTCCTCCTATAATATATTATTTTATGATTAATTTCATTGCGGGTTCCAAGACAGTCGAGTCATTTCTCTGGGACGCCTCGAGCTTCATTGCCGATGGTTCTCAACGGTTATCATTGTAAATCCTGGCTTACAGGAGTCGCAATGATGGGCACGAGTGGTGGGCTTGTCCCAAAGAAAAAGGCTCCATAAAAAAATAGTACGTACTGTAAACGCCCTCCCACAGTAGTCGCATATCTTGTTCCGCGGCGGCCTCTTCTTGTTGTGGACATAATTCACATGGCGGTTTAACGCTGGGCCACTTTTAAATACCTGTGACATTAGAAATTAAGATTTAAGCCTAGCATGGCAACATGCAAAAAAAAAAGTCATATAAGAAATTAACTTCGTATAACCAATTAAATTATTGTTTCAAAGTTGATTGTATAATTGAAGCTTTTTAATTTTGTATAATCAATTATTAATGACTAGCTGCGCCCCGCGTAGTTACCCGCTACAGTTTTTCGGGATAAAAAGTAGCAAGTGTTAATCCAGGGTGTCAGCTACCTCAATATGAAATTTCATTAAAATCCATTCAGTAGTTTTTACGTGAAAGAGTAATAAACATCCATCTATACTCACAAACTTTCGCGTTTATAATATTAGTAGGGATTTTACCTTAGAGCATTTGACACACCGATGAGTGTTTATCTTTAGATGATCCCAGTTGATATGCACCAAAAGATTACTCTTCTTCACAAACTTAGCTCCACACTCGTCACAGATAAACCTGGTATAACAATAAAACTATATTTTAATCATCTTATCGTATGGTTGACGAACAACCTGGTGTCAGAGTGTAAACCGCCTGTAGGCCTCTGACATGGCGACACACACCGTTGCACACAGTATTTTAAAACTCTAAAATCATAATATTACGACTTACTAAAAATGTAAACATAACTGACCTAAAACATAATTGGCGAAATGTGGGTGTACTGTATGTGCACCTCTGCCTACCCCTTCGGGGAATACAGGCGTGATGTTATGTTATGTTTACTAAAAATGTCACTGTGACAAAAGTTTCCAAATTCGTAACTAGATGGCGTTGGGATCGAGTTAGCTCGCGCTAGCGTTTCATTACCGGCGCCTACATATATACTGTTCATTGGGGTTGTATTGTCAACTTTGCGCAGAGGCAATATCGTAACCAATGAGGTTAATCCGAGGTGCGATTATTGCTAGTTGAATACTTTACCAATACCCCGCCGTGTGGACGTGAAATACCGTCCGCGATGGCAATTTTTGAATGGCCGTAAAGGCCTAAAAATACTCTAAATATATCGTAGTTCTATGCGTCATGTATACAAACTTGTGGTAACTGGATATTATAACAAATCTTGATAAATATAAAACTACCATAATGCATAAGAAGTTTTGGGATTGCTGCAAAAAAAAAAAATTGCCCTTAATTCAAAATATATTAAATAAACTACTTGTCGATAAATGTGATGATAAAATCTATAATATAACCTATTTAAGTATGCAACATTTCAATCGGATGTCAAAAAGTGGTTCTAATTTAGATTGCAAGATTTGACCTAAACAAACTCACATACATACAAACATTGCAAGTTAAATAAAAACTTGAAATAATAACAAGTTCTATCGTAGTCGGAGGACCTCTTACAAGACGGCCCCTACTGCGATGAAACTAGTTTTCTGCTTTTTAGTTCGTTTTTGAGACGGTAGTCGTGTTTTTTATTCTCTAAATATATTTTATAATATATAATTAAAAAAAATAACTGGCTGAATGTGGGTGTACTATATGTGCACCTCTGTCCACCACTTCGGGGAATACAGGCGTGATGTTATGTTTACGTTTTTTAAATATATTTTTACCCGTATTAATACCATTTTTGTGGCGACTAAGAACCAGAAGACGCAGCGTTGGCAGGCCTCCCATCAGGTGGACCGACGTTATCGTCAGAGTTGCTGCAACCGATGGATGGAATTGGCAAGCTGTCGATCATTGTGGCGTTCTAAGGGGGAGGCCTTTGTTCAGCAGTGGACGTCTTCCGGCTGATGATGATGATGATAAATACTATTTATACATACCTCTTATCATCCTCGCTGATATGCTTGGAATGTGTGTTCAAATGGTGCGCCAATCCCTGCTCCGTCTTGTAATGCGTCTTGCAGAGCACACAGAAGGCGCGCGAGTCGCTCGGGCCGTGAGCGCTCTGCGCGTGCGCCACCAGCCCCGAGCGCGCGCGGTACGTCTTGTTACAGAGGTCGCACTTGTACACCCGGGACGATTGCTTGTGTACTGTGCTGTGGTAATGGTGACCATTTGCTTTAGTTTGGTTAGGCTTCCTAATTTTATAGATTACTAGCTGTGCCCTGCGGTTTCACTCGCGTTATTTGTATTTGTGTTAACTCCAACATAACGTAACATGTTGTGTAGTAGTTATCACAAAAGAATGACTGACTAGTTATCACAACTGAATGCTATATACTACTAGTACATATAAGTAGATATGACTGCCTCGTTGGTCTAGTGGTTGCTAAGCGCGACTGCTGACCACGAGGTCCTGGGTTCGAATCCCGGGTCGGGCAAAGTGTTATTGGGTTTTTCCATTAGGTAATTCTCAGTAGCAGCAGGGAGTCTGGATTTGTGCCCGGTTGGTGGCAATAGGCTCGCCCCCTATTACATTGGGACCTAAAACATAACTGGCGAAATGTGGGTGTACTATATGTGCACCTCTGCCTACCCCATCGGGGAATACAGGCGTAATGTTATGTATATAAGTAGATAATAATTATGTTTAATGCGTGTTAGTTTACATTTAGAATAAGATACTATAGGATTGACATTGTCATTTTTATGTACAAAAATCCTTAAAAATAAAGACTAATAAAGAAAAAACGTGTTCGTTTGTATGTATGAGTGCCCTATAAATACTAAGCTTGTTTTAAAGCTCTGACTCAATGAATGAATACTTACTACATATGAACTTTGAGTCCGTTGCTGTTAACGAACGTGTTGCCGCAGAGTTTGCAGTGTTGCTTGTTCTTGTGCTTGTCGACGTGATAGCGGTATGCCCGGTTCGTACTGCAACAACAACAGAGTTACTGGGTTTTTTCCATTAGGTAATTTTTAGTAGTAGCACGGAGTCTGGATTTGTGCCCGGTTGATGGCAATAGGCTCGCCCTCTACCTCTACTACATTGTGACCTAAAACATAACTGGCGAAATGTGGGTGTACTGTAGGTGCACCTCTGCCTACCCCTTCGAGGAATACAGGCGTGAGGTTATGTTTATGTATTTTATAACTAATGCAAATAATAATAATATAATAACTATTAAGAAGAAAAAATCGTGGAACCACAGATGTTTGTCCCGAGTCTGGGTGTTAGTGTATGTGATATTTCATGTTTGTGAAACGCACCCACGACACAGGAGAAATTCTCCAATTCTCTCTAGGGGGCCGTTCAAGTATTACGTAAGCACTATAGGGGGGTAAAGACCCCCCGTCTTTGTTTTGCTTATTTTGGATGACATGGGGGGTAGAGGAGTCCAGATGATGATTACGTCATCGATAGTTATTTACTTTTTTACACGAATGGCAACCCTCACATTGTCTATGCTTGAAAACGAAACGCATTTTCGGGGATTCCCGCAAATATACACGCATACGTTTAGGCACTCGCTTTAGAATCGATTCGGAGAATTACCGCGCGCTGTTCACTTGTCTAAATTTCTTCTGTCAGTGTATTGTTTTCTTCGGATACTATAGCGAGTAGACGTATTGTAAGCATAGCAAAGCAATTCAACATTTGTGTTGGATGTATGAGTACTAGAATACTAGAAATATTAAAAAAAAATACATTTTTAATTGAAAAATGTTTACGTAAGCATGGGGGGAGGGGGTAAAAGCTTTGCTTACTTTTGCTGACAAGGGGGATGGGGGGGTAAATAATTGTACTAAATCTGCTTACGTAATATTTGAACGGCCCCTAGTGTGGAGCGACATTTTTTTAGTTGTTATAGATGTCATTGGTAGTGACTCACGCGGCAGTGAACCCGCACTCCTTGCAGGTGTACGAGGACTGGATGCCGCCGCCAGCGGGCGCGTGCTGCTCGTCATAGTGCTGCATAGCCGACTGCAAGTGGTTGTAGCGGCGGCCGCACACCATACACTCTTGTCTAGTCAACCAAAAGACAACGCCATGAGTGGAGTCAAGAGTTCTTCTACAAAAACTCACTAGCGACCACGAAAAGTACTTGTATGGCAAACTAATGTCTATAGTGGCTTATCATCAGCCAAAAGACGTCCGCTGTGGAAAGGTACCTCGGGCTGCCCCCTCCCCCTCCTCCCGGTTGCCCTAATCCCCACGCCTGGCGCGCATAAACAAGCATTGCCGTACTTCAACCAGGTCAAGTTTAGGGGATAGAAAGGGCGCGAAGGAAATAGATTATATTAAAATTATAATTATCAACAGCCGGAAGAAGTCCACTGTTGAACAAAGGCACCCCATTATAGTGGGGGGCAGGGGATTGCCACAATCCCCACGCTTGGTAAGCGGCTTGGGGATCGCAGTATTGGTGGTGAAGTTACAGAAGACGCTGCTGCCCATCTTCTGGATGTTCCCTTAGTCGCCTCCTACACCCACGGGTCCAGATAAGGGAGATGCTTCTGGCCCGGTTACGCAGCGAATTATAGTTTGCCATACAATGTTAGCGCAATGCATCCATGAACATTGTTTAAATATCGTCTCAACTTAAAACGATCAAAATACCTATTAAAGAATTGTCACTTCATATTTCAAGCTTAGTATCCCAGGATAGGAGGAGGCCTTTGTTCAACAGTGGACGTCTTCCGGCTGATGATGATACCAGGAACGTAGCAAATGGAAATCCGTGGTCTCTGCCTATCCCTAACGGAAACACGCGTGACTATAAGTATGTATTTTAAGCTTCCAAAAAAGTGCGGTACTACATACATTTTTTTTTAATTGGGACAAGCCCACCACTCGTGCCCATCATTAATGCGACTCCTGTAAGCCAGGATCTACAATGATAACCGTTGAGAACCGTCGAGGCAATGAAGCTCGAGGCGTCCCAGAGAAATGACTCGACTGTCTTGGAACCCGCAACGAAATTAATCTACATATTATTCAATCACATTGATATTACTTATACATACATATTAAAATGAATCACCTAATATACATAATATATCTTACATTCCTCACTCGCCCCCTATTACATTGGGACCTAAAACATACTGGCGAAATGTGGGTGTACTATATGTGCACCTCTGCCTACCCCTTCGGGGAATACAGGCGTGATGTTATGTTATATCTTACCTTCTCATATGTCTCTTGGTATGCTCATTATAAGACATCTTCGTGCTTAACACCGACTTGCATATGTCGCATTGGAATCCGTTTCTCTTCTGAAAATAGTAGAATAATATGAGTAGAATAGAGGAGGACTGCCTCATTGGTCTAGTGGATGCTAAGCGCGACTGCTGAGCACGAGGTCCTGGGTTCGAATCCTGGGTTATGCAAAGTGTTACTGGGTTTTTCCATTAGGTAATTCTCAGTAGCAGCACGGAGTCTGGATCTGTGCCCAGTTGATGGCAATAGACTCGCCCTTATTACATTGGGACCTAAAAACATAACTGGCGAAATATAGGTGTACTTCATGTGCACCTCTGCCTACTCCTTCGCGGAATACAAGCGTGATGTTATGTTTTAGATTATAGCAAAATCATCAGTTACAGATGTTTTGAGTGAGGTCATGTACATTCTAAAGATAGCACACACATCAAATCGGCTCGAGTTGATTCGGCGACGACCCCTTTCCGAGTTTATACCTGTGCTACATGCCGAGTGGTATCTGGCCTAGAATTGACCACCCCCTTTCCTACGTGGTTGTCGTATGAGGCGACTAAGGAAAAATCCAGCGGATGGGCAGCAGCGTCTTCTGTAACTTCACCACCAATACTGCGATCCCCAAGCCGCTAGCCAAGCGTGGGGATGGCAATACACCCCTTTTAAGGGGGAGGCCTTTGTTCAACAGCGGACGTCTTCCAGCTGATGATATAATATATCGTACTGATACAGGTCGTAAAAGAATTAACAAGACCTAAGAGTAGTTCAGAATAGGCTTCTGAATCGAATTCTGTCATTATATACCTTAATGCATACATACATACATAACAGAGCACATATAGCACAACAACATTTCGCCAGTTATGTTTTAGGTCGCAATGGAATAGTGGGCGCGACTGCTGCATGAGGTCCTGGGTGCGAATCCTAGATCGGGCGAAGTGTTATTGGGTTTTCGCGATCCCCAAGCCGCTTGCCAAGTGTGGATTATGGCAACCTACGCTAAGAGGAAGGCTTTTGTTCAACAGTGCACGTGTTCCGGCTGATAATGATCTGTGACCTATCTTTACCTGCTTATGCCGCATCTCTATATGTCTCTGTAGGTTCACCTCGTGGTCAAATCCTGTCACACAGTCCTCACACTTGTAAGGGAGACGGAGGTAACTGTCACTCTGCGCCATTCTCTCTCGTTCTTCCATCAACTCCGTCTTACTCAAGGTCACTACTCTTATCTTTCCCTCATACCTCAATTCAGTCTTATTGGTATTTTTAATTTTGACTAGAGGCTCTGTTTCACTATCAGAGTAATCATGTTCTATTTTGATATCTGTCTGTATATCCTGGTATTCTATTGGTTCGGATTTGAGTTCTGGGAGGTCTGGTATTGGTGAACCATCAATTTCGACGTTCGATCGTTGGAAATTGTGCAGCTTCTTTATTTTTAAGATCGGTGCCTGAAAAGTACATTGTTTTACCTCCAAATGATCTTATCGTATGGTGGATGAACAACCTGGTGTCAGAGTGTAAACCGCCTGTAGGCCTCTGACAGCGACACACACCGTTGAACAATCTCTCAGGTGTGCCGGTTTCCTTACGGTGTTTTCCTTCGTCGTTTTTAGCAACTGATAACTAATTTATAGTACATACGGATACAGGTTTCGTGCTGGGCTTTAAACTGTCGACCTTTGACTTGGCGGTCCTCCATATAAATTAGGCACTCCTGAGAGATTTTTGATGGTATTTTAAGCCATGTTAAGGCCCTACAGGCGGTTTAAACTCTGACACCAGGTTGTTCATCAACCATACAATAAGAAGTTTGACACAAATATTATAAAGGCGAAAGTTTGTGAGTGTTTGTATATTTGTTAGTAGTCTGGAGTGTTAATCCAGGATTTCAGCTATATCCATATGTTTCAAAATTCGTCAAAATCGGTCAAGCCGTTTGAGCGTGAAGAGGTACTTTTAATCCCGAAAAATTGTAGCGGGTAACACCGCGGGGCGCAGTTAGTTAGTAATATGCCGCGTAATATCCGGCCTAGAATTGACCACCCCCTTTCCTCCCGTGGGTGTCGTAAGAGGCGACTAAGGGAAAATCCAGAAGTTGGTAGAAGCGTCTACTGTAACTTCACCACCAATACTGCGATCCCCAAGCCGCTTGCCAAGTGATTGTGGCCACCCCATTACCTACCGGGCGGCGGCCTTTGTTCAACAGTGGACGTCTTCCGGCTGATGATGATGATCATGATTCTCCTAAGCGCCCTGTCTATCCCCTGAACTTGATTCTTACCTGGTCTTGTAGTAATGCGATGCTTTCCTCCACTTGATGCTTAAATATATCTATTTTACGTAGCATATTGTGGCATATGCTGCATACGTACAGGCTTTTAAAATCAAGCTGAAAGAGAATAGACCGTTATTATTTTATTTATGTCATTGATCAATAATAAATAAATAAACTTAAAAACATTTTATTTTAAGATAAACATTTTTTTTAGTTCAGCCATCTTGAAACTTTACGATGCCAATTCACAGCGTCATTCCTATACTTGTTAAATCTTGACTTAAATACGCTCAAGTGATTGATATTTCAATTTAGATATTTACAGGAACTTACAAATAGTACATATAAATGTCTACATACCTTCATTTTTATGTAATTATCGAAAAATGCCGTATGTTTACATGTATTGAGGTCTATTAAAACATCATTTTGCGAGGTACAACATATGCACACTTTATTCTTAGCGGTAGTATTATGTTCATAGCTGAATTCTTGCAAGTTCAAATGCAAGAATGAAGTCATTTTAAGTTTATTTTCCAAAATATAATTTCGGAAACCAATTCTTGGTAGACTATGCACACTAAAAATAATATAAATAACAACAACGTTTCTTTTTATGGTAAATTTAAATGCAAAGTCTTGTGTTGTTTATAAAATAAGTATAAGCAAAACAGTTATGTCCCTTTGGTAATAAACACAAGATAAAACATTTGACGAAAATGATTTAGTTACGCTAAGATAGCTAAGAAGTATTTCAGCCTTCTTTTAGTGAATTTATTTGCAAGTTTAAAATTGTTACTATGCGTGTAAAGGAACATATTACGTTTTGTTTATACAAACGGTAACAATGAATGGTTGCGATATTTAAAATTCTTAAGATATGATATCTTCCAGATATTTAATTAACCAAAATTTTGCTTGGTTTGTCTAATTCCTAGAATTATATATTTCAAATTTAGGATAAATCGTAAAGTTAACAGATAATTTTTCTTGCTTTTAGGATAAACAAAGAATGAAACGCATTTGTCATTTATAGAATAATGGCCGAATGACTGTAGCGTTACCCTCGTTCAAATCGATTTAAATTTATTTATTTACAATTTCTGAATGAAGTATTGTTCAATTACTATCTACAAATATTAATACCTAAAATGGATATCGAAGAAATAAATGTATGCTGCGGCTGTCTGTGTTCTGGACGGAGAATGATACAATTAGTTGAATATTGGAAAAAGCAATTGTATCTACAAATTATAAGTGAAATATCTGTGAGTTTACATATTTTCCTTACCACTTATTATCTATATATCCCAATTCATTCGCTTACAATAATAATTCTAGCTCATGTTAGTGTACGTCATAAATATTTGGTTTTGATCATCCTAATTATTTTTGTTTACTAATTTAACAGCTATATTTCGCCAGTTATGTTATAGGTCCCAATGTAATAAGGGGCGAGCCTATTGCTATCAAGCGCACAAATCTCCGTGCTGTTACTGAGAATTACCTGATACAAAAAACGAATAAATCAATAATCTAATGCTTTATATTGGTATTTACAGATTGTACAGGCCGATGCTGCGGTCTGGCTGTGCTGGGAGTGTTACGCTCACATCGACCGCTTGACGAAGTTCAAGAGGAAAGTGAAAGATTCTTATTGTTTACTCAATGACTATATAAAACTGGTAATGTACATTAATTATTATTATTACTAAGTATATTAGCGACCGCCTCGTTGGTCTAGTGGTTGCTAAGTGCGACTGCTGAGCACAAGGTCCTGGGTTCGAATCCCGGGTTGGGCTAAGTGTTAGTAGGTTTTTCTGTTAGGTAATTCTCAGTATGGAGTTTGGATTTGTGCCCGGTTGATGGCAATAGGCTCGCCCCCTATTACATTGGGGTCCAAAAACATAACTGGCGAAATGTGCGTGTACTATATGTGCACCTCTGCCTGCCTCTTCGGGGAATACAGGTGTGATGTTATGTTTATATTAGTCAGAGAACTATGGACCATTTAAAATTGTTTACTATTAACCTTATTTTCTATGAGTAACTTCATTATAGTTATACATCCCAACTTTTACTCTTACTAAAATTCTATATTGTGGTAGTTAACAGGGGTAGTACATCACACTATAACTTTACAACTATAATAATTTAACGTTAATTAGTGCCAAAGCTTTGTCTCTATTTACCCTTGAGTTTCAATTCACACTATATCACTGTACCTATAGATACAAGAATGAGTGAGTGTGATCAATGATCATCATCCGGAACACACCCGCTGTTGAACAAGGGCTTACTTCTAGAGTAGGGTAGACGGTTGCCATAATCCGCACACTTGGCAAGCGGCATCGCAGGATAGTGAAGTTACGGAAGACGCTGCTGCCCATCTTCTGGATTTTCCCTTATTCGTTATGATACCCATGGGAGGAAAAGTGGTGGTCAATCCTAGTCCAGATACCACTCGGCACTCGATCAATAATTCTATTGTTTCTATCTCTGCATTACCTAAAGGTTAACTGGTAGAAAATGCCTAAAGCATTAAGTCCGCCTCCTACACAACTGTGCTGGAGTATAAACAAATAAATAATCATGAAGGTTTTATAAAGTATTTGTTACAGAATTCAAACTCTAGACTACAAGGGAAGCCAATGCTAACAGTACATAAAGTATACAACATAGATTTACATGACACAACGGAAACAGACGATTCAGCATTCGAACTTATTAAAACAGAGCCAGAAGAATTACAAGACGCACATATAGAAGAAGAATACGACAATGCCCTCCCCGACACTAATTCAGACGACGAAAAACTAATCAATATCAGTCGTAAGAAGAAATATGCGCGAAGTAAAGTAAAGAAGAAGAAGAGAAAGCAGAAAGAAATAGAGATTTTTATAGAAGTAGAGTTGAATGAAGAAGAATTGAGGGAGGAGAGGAGACTGGCGATGCTAAAAGAAGATTATGTTAATGCGATGTTTAAGTGTGATAGATGTATCATGTCCTTTCCAAACGCAGAGGATTTGAAGGACCATGTCCATTTAAAACATGATTTGGTAAGTTTAATGTGTAACTAGCTGTTACACGCGACTTTCCCCGCGTTCTTAATTATTACCCGCAGACTTTTAAATACTCTTGCAATTGAAAGTAGCCTATATTAGACCCCAGAACTTCAGCTATCTGCCAGTGAAAGTCTCGTCAAAATCGGTCTAGCCGTTTCGGAGATTATTCGGAACAAAAAGACAGATAGACAAAAAATATCAAATTGCAGTTTTGTTAAATGTATTGTGTAACATGCATTGAGTAATAAAAAGCTGTGGTGTTACAAACAGACACTCCAATATTATTATGTGTATACAATCTATATATATAAAATTTTCGTGTCACAGTTTTCGTTCCCATACTCCTCCGAAACGGCTATTCTCATTCAATTATTCCAATTCTCATGAAATTTTGTGAGCGTATTGAGTAGGTCTGAGAATCGGCCAACATCTATTTTTCATACCACGAAATTCACGCGGACGAAGTCGCGGGCAACAGCTAGTATAATATAAAATGTTATATGCATTTAGTAAAAAGCTGTTTGACAATTTAATATTTTATATTTACTTGTATAGTTTTATTTATGATATCATGACTGGTTAGTCTTGTGGTCGGAAAGAGTAACCGCTGAGCTTGATGTCCTGGGTTCGATTCCAAGGTCAGGCAATGTGTTTTTCGTGAAATAATTCTCAGTAGCAGCACGGAGTCGACTTCGGTTGATGGCAATAGGCTCGCCTCCTATTACATTGGGACCTATAACATAACTGGCGAAATGTAGGTGTACTACACCTCTACTTTGGGGAATACAGGCGTTATTATTATTATTATTTTTTTTAAAAAAACGTCGCCCCACACTAGGAATTTCTCCTGTGTCGTAGGTGCGTTTCACAAACATGAAATATCACATACACAAACACCCAGACTCGGGACAAACATCTGTGGTTCGCACAATTTTTTACGCTTAGCCCAGTTCCCAACCTTATCAACCTAATCACCTTAACGATTTTGCTAGAGAAACTAAATTATAATGATGTTACCAATGAATATAGCACATATACCTAAACATAATCTACTTTATTAGACTTGTAAAATATTGAATTTACCAGCTTTACCCCCTTAATTTTACCCCCACAGGGGTAATTACCCCCAGGTTATACACTGCGCCAATCAGGTCGAACTATGATTACAGAACTCATCAAATTTAAAATGCGGTGTGTGTGAGTGTTCGTTCGCGAGCGATATGGCATACAACTACCACACAAACAAACATAGAAGGCGGTATGAGTGCGCCGTTTGTTCAGAGAGGTTCAGCAGTAAGCATGGTGTCTCGAAACACTATGATAAGGTACATTTTCATAGGTAAGTAAAGTATTTTTTTTATTATTATTGTTAAATTATGTAGGATTTATCCTTCTTAGATAGTTTCTTGTCTGGCGGTTTGAGTGTCTTATACAGTCTACCCAAATGTCCTTCAGATGGTACGAGACGGGGCGTCTGTAAGGACAGGTCGACTCAAACTCGCCGTGGTTCTTTCCTAAAAAGACCACTCCTCAGACCTACACTGTTCTCATATAATATTGAGCTTGTCTGGACTTTAAAAGAGACCTTGGGCCCCTGAGTTTGTTTCGGTATTTCTTCTCAGAGGTAGTCAGTTAGGAAATGCCGATGCCATCTAGTTAAAAACAAAATGACGTAAAAGTGTTTTGTAAAACCTATTTGCAAAAATAAAACCATTAAACATAACAAAAGATTTAACTTGGTCGAGCATATGAAAGAAAGGAGATAGTAAAAGCTTTCATTTGGCACTGCCAAAGACACAAAAATAAACGAAAGTGACACGATGGCTCAGTTGGCAGAGCGGCGTCACGGTATGCCGAAAGTCGCGGGTTCGAGTCCCGTTCGTGTCCATTAATTATTTTTCAAGTTTTCTTTATCAATTCATTATCATCCATAATATTAGTAGCAAGTTAGATCATTTTTAGTTAAAACATATTTTTAACCGACTTCAAAGAAGATTAGGTTGTAATTTCGACATTTTTTTTCCTATTCCACAGACCATCTATAGAGATTGATGTACAAAATAGTACCCATCAAAATGGTGGCACCATAGACAAAGTAAAGACGACTAAACACAATAAGAATAGGTAAGTTTAATATACATATAGTTTAGTATAATATATAATTATATACATAATTCGTGGTGGTTTAGTGGTTAATATACCGGATTTGTATGCACAAGGTTGCAGGTTCAAGCTGCTATAAATGAATGAAACGGTAATACCAACCCACATTTCTATGACTTTTGGTGTCTAGGTCGCGGGTTCAATTCCTGCTCGTGTCCATCATTTTTCAAAGTTTTTTATCAATTTAGATTCAAGCTTAGCATGGCCAACAAAAAACTGGAGTCACCGACGTAGGTCGAAGAATATGCAAGTTGAAGTGGCAATGGGCAGGCCATATCGCTCGAAGAACCGATAACCGCTGGGGAAGAAAGGTTCTCGAGTGGCGACCACGAACTGGAAGACGCAGCGTTGGCAGGCCTCCCACCAGATGGACCGACGATATCGTCAGAGTTGCTGCAACCGGTGGATGCAATTTGCTGTCGTTCATAGTAGCTTTCTAAAGGGAGGCCTTTGTTCAACAGTGGATGTCTTCCGGCTGATGATGATGGGCAACATGCTAAATGCCAAATGTCATAGTTTCATGTATATATATATTGTATGTAATGATTTCTATCATTTACGCGAATATTAGACATTGAAATAAAACTAGGTTTACGGATTTTATCGCGGCTTTTTACGTGTAACACCTCAGTCTGCCCGTGACCATGAATGCTGTAAAGGATTCGAAACGTCGGGACCAAAAATCAATTGTAATTGTTTGTAATTGTAAATCATCATAATATAATTTTATTATATGTAATTTGTCAAAGTCAAATATAAAATGAATAATTGGATAATGTAAATGATTGAATATATTTGTTTAACTGACATTAATTAATGTATAATTGTAATATTTTAAAATCAATGTGTTAATACTATTTTTATTTTATTTTTTCCAAGATATTTGCACGCCATGAGAAATGGCAAACATGTCGTGAGCTAATCTTATTTACGACCTTGCATGCATCTATTATTTTAATTTTGTATGTGTACACATGTTTGCGGAAATAAAATTTCTTCTTCTTATTCTCAATTAAAAAACCGCGATAAAATCCGTAAACCTAGTTTTATTTCAATATATTGTATGTGTTACCATATTTCAGTAAGAAACCAGCATTAGAGACATTCGCCTGTGAATTTTGCGATAAAAAGTTCCGGTGGAAGGCGTCTCTGAGGAAACACGTGGAAATGCACCGGATAGAGACCGGACAGAAGCGGAAGCCGTACTGTGAGCCGTGCAGGTGACGTCATATCCTCTATTTACGCAACTGCTTAAAGGAGTGTATTGTGTTAAGCCGTTTGCCGAGTGGTGGCCTAGAATTGACCACGCCTTTCCTCCCGTGGGTGTCGTAAGGCGACTGAGGGAAAATCCAGTAGATGGGCAGCAGCGTCTTCTGTAACTTCACCACTAATACTGCGATATCCAAGCCCCTTGTCAAGCGTAGGGATTATGGCAACCGCCCCCCCCCCCCCACTCCAAGGAGGCCTTTACTTAACAGTAGCACACATGGCAGTCGTGTTTTTTAATTTATCAATTATATTTTTTATTATACCGTCATAGCACTCCATATTACTTTCTTCATACATGAAAATCTTTTGGATGAATCTCAGAAATACTGAAGATAAATTAAATGTTGTTTATTTTATCGACTACTTCGTTGGTCTAGTGGTTGCTAAGCGCGACTGCTGAGCACGAGGTCCTGAGTTCGAATCCCGGGTCGGGCAGTGTTACTGGGTTTTTCCAGTAGGTAATTCTCAGTAGCAGCACGGAGTCTGGATTTGTGCCCGGTTGATGGCAATAGGCTCGCCCCCTATTACATTGGGACGTAAAAACATAACTGGTGAAATGTGGGTGTACTATATGTGCACCTCTGCCTACCCCTTCGGGGAATACAGGCGTGATGTTACGTTGTTGTTGTTACAGGTTATCGTTCACAAACACATCGAATTTACAGAAACATGTAAAGACTAGTTCGAAGCATCAGATACAGTTGAAGTTGAGGTGAGTTTAATAAATAAGTTATTGTTGTACCTTTAATATAGGAACCTGTAATATAGGAACCTTTAATATAGGAACCTTTAATATAGGAACCTTTAATATAGGAACCTGTAATATAGGAACCTTTAATATAGGAACCTTTAATATAGGAATCTTTAATATAGGAACCTTTAATATAGGAACTTTTAATATAGGAACCTTTAATATAGGAACCTTTAATATAGGAATCTTTAATATAGGAACCTTTAATATAGGAACTTTTAATATAGGAACTTTTAATATAGGACCCTTTAATATAGAAACCTTTAATATAGGAACCTGTAATATAGGAACCTTTAATATAGGAACCTTTAATATAAGAACTTTTAATATAGGAACCTTTAATATAGGAATCTTTAATATAGGAACCTTTAATATAGGAATCTTTAATATAAGAACCTTTAATATAGGAACCTTTAATATAGGAACCTTTAATATAGGAATCTTTAATATAAGAACCTTTAATATAGGAACCTTTAATATAGGAACCTTTAATATAAGAACCTTTAATATAGGAACCTTTAATAATGTTCTGACCCAATGTCGGTCACGGCGGCCTGTCTCAGCTGAGACTAGCCAACCACGAAGATATTATAGAATAGAATTGATTATGTATTTGTGTAAAACATGGTATACAATGGTGTTGTATAAATACAAATTATTGCGCAAACATATGGATAAAAACATATCATGAATTTTAGAAGATACAATTGATTTTATAAAACATAATTTTTTATCTATAAATTCTTTTAAACTATAAAAACTACATTCAAGTAACCACTTATGAATCTAAATTTTAAATAATTTTGTGTCTAATGCTTCAAAATGTATTGGTATTTTATTATAAATGCGCACACACGTTGCCAAGCAGTTGTTATTATACTTAGACAGTATAGTGCACAAGTATGCGCGCAAACACAGGTGCACTCCCTATTCCCTCACTCTCATAGTCTAGACGGTAAGACACGACCGGAGAGAGATCGGGCGCAGGACCAACGGCTTAACGTGCCTTCCGAAGCTCGGATAAATCTCGATATATTGCCATATCATAGCAATGTACTAGAAAATCGCCGAGTGGTATCTGGCTTAGAATTGACCACTCCCTTTCCTCCCGTGGGTGTCGTAAGAGGCGACTAAGGGAAAATCATAAAGATGGGCAGCAGCGTCTTCTGTAACTTCACCACCGATACTGCGATCCCCAAGCCGCTTGTCAAGCATGAGGATTATGGCACCCTCCCCCCTTACCCAAGGGGAAGGCCTGTGTTTCACAGTAGACGTCTTCCGGCTGATCATGATGACTAGGATATCAGAAGTGGAAAAGGATATCAGCGAGCGAAGCCGCGGGTAAAAGCTAGTCAACTATAATACCATATTCCTCTCCAGGAAACTGATAGAATCCCAGCCATTGGAATCCTCGTCTTCAGACAACCACCAACAGAGTATAGAGCAGATCAAGTGTTCCGTGAACAGCTCCAAGGAGCAGTTCCCCTGCCCGCAGTGCGACAAGAAGTTCCAGTGGAGGGGGAACCTGCTGCGACACCTGCACAGCCATGTGGCCAAGTAAGGAGGGGGGGAAAGGGTAAAAAATTGACACGAGTGGGAAATTAGTTAATTTTTATGCCATTATTATAATATATATAAATGATCCGTGGTCTCTGCCTACCCCTAAGGGAAACAGGCGTGACTTTATGTGGTAAAGAGGTAGATACAGTTATGTGAAACCCTGACACCCGTGCTAGGTTTATAACCTGTGTTACAGGAGTCAGTGTCTTCGCCCAGATTGTAACATAAACTTTTATGTCCTAATACTAACAAACATAGTTATAATTAATCACTTTAGAATCAGTGTGTGTATCATATTAAAATCTTATTAAAACTTAATTTGCAAGATAGAAGATAGATCATTTATAGATGTAACCACTATATCAGCCGGCTTTACTTACGAGTATATTCGACTAGTTTCACTATAACATTCTTCTCTACTATTCTCCAGAGCGAACGGCAATTTAGTGTGCAAGCCTTGCGACCGCACGTTCTCGTCTATCGCGACCTACAAGCAACACATGAAGATAAGCAGGAAGCACGTGAGCGAGAACGACTTCAAGTGAGTACCACCTTCTCCATGTTTCTCCGTTCTTCTCTACCTTTCTTTTTTTATCTTTTATTTAAATCCTCATGGATACCCGCCGGCTACGGGTGAAGCGAGCGGGTCATGTCTGACTTTAACCGACTAAAACCCCAGTTGTTCCGCTTACCGCTATGTGACGTGCCGCGGGAATAGCGTTCTTCTCTACCTGACTCAAGTGTTCATCTTTACCCAGTATTTCTAAAAAATAAATTCTCCATTTTTATTGTTTTATCTAAGTGCTGCATATATTCTCTATCTTATCTCAAGTCTTCTCTAACTACTTTAAGTCCATAATTTTCGCATTTCTCTAATATTCTCCAGTGTCTCTAATTACCTTATATTTATTGTTATTAACAATGATGTCTTCTGGGCACGTTAACGGTTGACATCGATGGAGAAGAATACTATAGTCTATGAAGCTTTTTAACTGTTTATATTTGTATAATATTGTTTTTAATTTGTGTTAGAATTAAGTTGAATATATTTATAAAGTGTCCATTGTAAATAAATTATTAAGTCCATACTAACAACTAGCTTTTGCCCGCGGTTTCGCCCGCGTTAAGTAATTGCCTAGCCTATGTCCTTTCTCGGGTCTTAAACTGTCGACATGCCAAAT